>OY796657.1:28249187-30888862 GCA_963680705.1 Rhagium mordax
GGCGATATAAATGGGAATATTGCTTGTGCCTTGTTTTACCCCAAGAAATCCAAAGCAAGGTATATGCAAACTTATGAAGCGTTTTTAAAATGGAGTAGGTAGGTACTACGTGCCGACAAAAATGTTGGCGTACTTCCTAGAAAGAACTTTCTTTATTAATACAAAATTGTTTAGTTGTATTAATTTGTTCAAATAGAACGAATTAATTTCGTTTAAAATTTGTTTTTCTACTTTTCGTAGATAGCAACGCCTTAGCAACCAGGTAACTCGAATGTTTACTTTCGTTATCGCGCGTGTTGCTAGGGTTACAAAGTTCATTTATTTAGACGGTAGTAGAAAAATACAGTTTTACTGACTCATGCCTTCAGTGGTTATAATAATAATAATAATAATAATTTATTGTCGTAAAATTCATAAGATACATGAATATTGACATTGTCAAGAACTACATCTATTACATAGATAGAAACACTTACATAATGTTATAACAGATACAAGACGCCTTAATAGTGTAAATAAAGTTGATAATTTTTATACACACACAACATGGAACAGAAAATATAAAGGTAAAATGCTTAATATAAAAATAAAAAATTATAGTCTGGCCAGTTTATATGTTTATTGGTTAATATACTCGTTAAACGAGTAAAAGCATTTACTTATAAAGAATTGCTTGGTCTTATTTTTGAATATATTGTAGCTAGTTATTGACTTATATTCGGAGGGGAGGCTGTTGTAGGCTTTTATAGCCCTATAGTGAGCGCTTTTTTGATATATACTTGTGGAATGTTGTGGTATCCTTAAGTCACTGCCATCTCTAGTACTCCTATTACTAACTTCATTATTTTTTAAAAAGAAATGCTCATTAGATTTAACAAAGTTTACTAGGCGGTAAATATATAAAGAAGGAAGGGATAATATACCTAATGCAATAAAATGTGGTTTACATGGTGTTCGATTGGGTAGTCCTAGCATACATCGGATAAATTTCTTTTGTGCTGAAAATAATCTATAATTATTCACGTGCAAGTCCGAGCCCCAGAAAATAAGGCCATAATATAGGTGAGATTGTATGTGAGCGAAATAATATATTTTCAAAGATTCTAGTGACACTTGTTGCTTAATAAATCGACAGACATGAATTGCACTATTTATTTTGGACACCAGTCCATCAATATGGACCTGCCACGACATAGTGTTTTGAATTGTTAATCCTAGAAATTTTGTTGACTCAGAATTTTTTATAGATTTGGCATCCAGACTAGCATAAATAGATTCGGTTTTGTTAAAAGTTTTATCAAAGACCATTAAGGTAGTTTTATCTTGATTAAGATCAATGGTGTTATTTATTGACCAATCCTTCATTTTTTGAATAGTACTGTTACATTTATTCGACAGCTCTTTTACATTAGTACAATTTATTACTGCCGTGCTGTCATCTGCAAACTGATAAAATGAGATGAGATTGATGAAAGAGGGCATATCGTTGACGTATAGTAAGAATAACAAGGGGCCCAGGACAGAGCCCTGTGGTACCCCCTGTGTTATTAATACTTTATCTGATAAAGTAATGATCTCGGTTTCGTTACCGACACTGTCTTTACTCATAGTTTTTAATGATATTTGTTGGGTTCTATTTCCCAGATACGAATGGAGAAGGTCAAGAGATTTGCCTCTTATACCGTATTTCTCTAATTTATAGAGTAAGAGCTCGTGGTTAATTGATTCGAACGCCCGAGAGAAATCAAAAAATACTCCCGCGACTTTTTCTTTTTTGTCAATGCATTCAGAAATGAAGCAGAGGGCCTTATATATAGCAAGTTCGGTTGAACTTTTTGGCATAAATCCGTATTGATGGCTTGTTAAAAAATTAAATGCTTTTATATATGAAAATATCCTTTTATAAATAATCTTCTCAAATATTTTTGACACTGCGGGTAGTAGGGAGATTGGCCTATAATTCTTTATATGTGATTTGGCTCCCTTTTTGAATACAGGTATCACTTTGGCCTCTTTTAATACGTCAGGGAAAATACCATTTATAAAACATATATTTATAATATACGATAACGGGTCAGCTATCAGATTTATAGTTTTTTTGATGAGGCTAATGGGGATTTCATCAAAGCCTGATGATTTTTTTGACTTAAGGCCCGCCACTATTTCAACGATTTCTTGGGGACAGGTCGGTGCTAAAAACATAGAATTATTTTGCTGGTTTAAGTTAATATTACAGGAAGACATAGTGACCTGTGGC
This sequence comes from Rhagium mordax, assembly GCA_963680705.1. NCBI lineage: Eukaryota > Metazoa > Arthropoda > Insecta > Coleoptera > Cerambycidae > Rhagium > Rhagium mordax. The sequence goes on from OY796657.1 coordinate 28,251,445, forward strand.
AACGTGAATTGCTCCGCAAAAAGATTAGCTATTTGTTGTGGGTCGTCGATCCGTGCCTCATTTACAACGAGGGAAATATTTTCATTACTTTTATATTGTTTTTTTGTTAAGTCTTGAAAGATTTCCCATACCGCTTTCGACTTATTTTCAGCAGTTTTTATTTTATTATCATTAAGTGATTTTTTGTGGGCAGCGAGGACTTTTTTGTACTCCTTTTTTCTGGTTTTGTATAATCCTAAAATGTTTGTATCGTTTGTGTGTTTGTAAAGTAATTTCAAATCGCGTAAATTATCAGATAGATATTTAATTTCCAAGTTAGAGGTTTTCTTGTATGCTTTTTTGTTAAATATAGTTTTTGTTGGAAAAGCCATATCAAGATAATATCTGAACGTATTTAAAAACTTTTCAGTCATTTTATTTGCATCGGTTTCCCCATATACCTCCGCCCAGGTTTCCTTGTTTAGGTAAAATTTAAATGTATTTATGTTTTCTTCATTGAAAAACCTCTTACTCATTTTTAAGTTTCGGATTTCTTCTAATTTATGATTCTTTATGTCTAATTTCTGGCTGTAGTGGTCTGATATTGCGCTTTGTAATACTTCGCAATTTGTGTAATTACTAGGGAGGTTACTAAAAATGTTGTCAATACGGGTACTAGAGGTGAAAGTGACCCTTGTAGGCTCCACAACATGCCCGTTTATGCCATAACTATCAAACAAATCTGTAATTAATTTAGATGAGTTATTATTTGTACCAAAGTCGACGTTAAAGTCTCCGGCGATTATAATAAATTTGTACTTGTTAAATACTGACCTTAAGATGTCATTCAGTTTATCTACAAAAATTTTTAAGTCACCACAAGGTGATCTATATAATCCTATTAATATGCAATGCATTTTATTTAGTAGAAAATTAACACATGTGAATTCACAGTGCTTGTCGATTGGAATACAATTACTGATATCAATTGGCTTACTTACTATGTTATTTTTTGCATATATTGATACTCCGCCGGCTTTGCAAGTATCCCGGCAGTAGTTATTTACTAAATTATAGTTGTTAAAAGTATACATATCTATTTCAGTGGTACTTAACCAATGTTCTGTCACAACAATGATATCGCAGAAAATACTATTAAAGTATATGTCACATTCGAGAAATTTATTGCGTAAACTTTGCACATTTAGGTGGACTAAGCTTACAGATTGTTGGTGGTTTGCACTTTCAGTATCTGCACTGCTTGGAGCCTGTTTTCTAGTGGAATCTTGGGCTCCCTTGCTGCTGCTGGAAGCTTCTCTGTTGGTTGAAAGCTCGTCGACGACCACGAAAGGAATTATTTCTATTTATTTTATATTCGGAAACCTCGATTCCTGTAGGCCACATTTTCGCGTCCAGAAGAATGTCCTTTATATCCTCATCTACGGCGACTTTAAACGAGTTAAAGTCCCATTTGTTATTTATCTGTATACATGTAAATCTTCGGTTCTGAAATTTGTTATTAAGGTTTTGTTCTAGTTTCTCAGCTGTGTAGGATGTGTTATATTTAGACACAAAAAGCCACTCTTTTTTTCCAACTGATACGTCACCCAGAGTTGAGTTATGATACCACGTCTAGAATATTTCAGAAAGGAAAATTAAAAGTCATCAAACTTCTTCAGAAAGAAATGCAGTTAGTTAATGTAGTAAGAACTTTCAATGGCAAGAATTCAACCCCCTCCCAAGTAAAATAGGCTGGTGAAACTCTTTTCCTAATTGTATACGGTGCAGGGAAAATCACAAATGTCTCTAATACCATTTTAGTTTTCATTATGAGAATGTTTTTGTTAATAAAATAACTTTTTATTTTAATTTCTAAACAAAAATACTGATAATAAGATTTTACTTTTTGAAAATGTTTTGTGTTAATGAAATAACTATTTACTACTTTGCAACAAATTTTCATGTTTATCACATCCGAAATATCACAAGATTTGCGTTCTACTTCGTCATTTCCAATGTCTCCTCCGGTTGCATCTTTGCGAAGGACTGTGAATTTTTTCATTACCTAAAGAGTGTTGTTGCTAAGTCACTACCATATCTTCGGTGAAATCAATGTCGACTGATGCGGTGGTGATGGTGGTGCGACTGTGCAGTATTCACCATAGTGTTTTTTAAGTAAGTCACATATTGATTGAATATCACTGAGAAAGTTGATCCTATACCCCACCTGACTCGATTTAACAGGAATCCACCATCAATCAAGTGTGAACTTGAATTTTTACGCAAGGAGTGCTGCGTTGCCAAATTGTCGCCATGTAGAGCAATATTCCAAAAAGAGTCCCCCTTCAGGCAGGCCAGTTTAGTTGGGGGGCGCTCTACACAATTTCTATACCTATATTACCTATATATAAATATTTACCATGTACTAATAAAATGTGTTTGGAAGGATTTTTAATGCAATTTATGTAGAATCCAAACTTCAGAAGCCCGTAGCTCGCATACGGTTAGTCCTACGACAAAAATGCGGTGAACCATTTGTAGGAAATTTTGTCAGCTTTAATTTTGGTAAGAAGGTAAAAATCGATAAGTGATCGTTTCCGAGATAATAAATAATAATAAATACACCACATGTAATTACGACCCCCTTTATCCCAGAAGGCAGAGCCTTGTGCGGGAGGGGGCTACACATTTAAAGACAAGGGACACACATCCAATATCCGTGTATAATGGAAAAATCCCTCTCACAGTATTTTCCATTGCCACGACCGGGATTCGAACCCGGGACTTTTGGGTGAGAGGCAGGTACTCTACCATCTCGACCATCAGTCATATAAACAAAAAACTGAAAAATGGCACCTTTTTTTTTAATTATTTATTTTCTGTAAGAGAAGAGAATCCGATATTAAAATTGTATTTCCAAACCAGAACTTTTGAGTAATTAGTAAGTTAAGAATTTTAGTGAAATTATGACAACTACGAGAGCCTTTCTAAATATTTCGGTCAAAGTTTATAGTATAATAGAGTTCACAACCCCATTCGTATTTTATTAGAAATATACATTTCATTGATATAGAAATGGAAATAATTGGTTCCAAACTTTATTATATTGTGTACAAGAACAATAGACTTTATTAATAAAGTAACATTTATTAAAACGTATATTTCATTTAATCAATTTTATTTTATTCTGGGAGCCAAATGTTATCTAAAATCTAAAATTTTTATCCAGTAATTCTGGCTATATGACATATCTTTATTTTTAATATTTTAAATGTGTTGTACGTAGGTAATAAATTATAATCGCTAAACTTGCACGAACAATCACATTTATACCGTAGACCTATAACAAGGTATAAATATCCAAATATGGTCGACACGCTACATTTGTTCAGTTTCTTAACCTTTACCATATGTATAGTAAAGTCTTAGTCTATATAAATTCGATTCCCTCATCTGTGCTTCAAATAATAGATTAGGCCAAACATGTCTATGTCAAATGTTGATAATAACTAGTTCATCAAGTCTATTTTTTTTTATTTGTGTCGATTTTCCATAATCATTTAAGTCATGCTGATCAAAATCTCATAAAAATATTTTCTTAACAAAAACATTGCTGGCTCCAAAAGTGATTTGGTCTTTATTACTTGGAGCAAACCGTATACTTTTATATTGGAATTGTGTAAATATAGATCATATTTTACCCTCTATAATTTTTCCTAGCACTGTTTTCTCCAGACTGACAAAAAAGTAACAAAATAAAAATAAAGCAATATATTTTTACCAAGTAGATATTTTTGCTCTAAATAATATAGTTTGGAATTTGCAGCATAGACCATCGACTGTTTCTTCTGTTTCTTCAATATTTTTTTAATCGTAGATTTTTCAACTTTTCGTCTTAGATGTAGAATTTAATTCTACATAAAAATGGTGCACTTGTCAATGTTTCCACAGTTGGCTTTACGTACCTACATAAGCTGAAATCGCAGCTTATAAATTACTCACGGAAAACAAAGATCGACGCCTTGTTAATTAATTTATTTTTATTGTGTTCGTTTTGATGTAAATGGTTTTGAGGAGTAGAGAAAGGACTAAAATTAATCCAACATTAGCAATAAAAAATTAGCCGTTTCGAAACAAACTTTTTCAATTAAACTGGTTTTTGTGCAAGATAGGTCGGGGGTTCATGACATTATAGATAGGCTGCTCGTGCATAAAATCAATAGTGGGCGTCACTGGAGTTAACTAAATCCCTTATGCTTTAGGTTGACACCATACATCTAACGGAAATCCGGTATAAATTAAATCTCATAGATACTATAACATGATACCCTACATTGAAAAAACTTTGTAGAAGGTTTTCGGTTTATTGTTAAACGATAACAGCGGTGTTATATGTTCGTAACTCAGGCTTGAAACTTTTATGTCTAGATCTTGATTCACATAAATTGAAAGTTTGTTTGGCAAATTAATTTTACGAAACTGGGTTTTACTATTTTACATATAAGATATAATTACTTATAATTAATTATGAATTGCAAACATAAATAATTATTAATAATTTTTAATCGATATTGAAATGTTGTGTTTAATATCATATGAAACGTAGATTAAAAGTGATATTTAAATGTATTACTTTGTAGGGTGCTCGGTAGGGTGTTATCACTAGGTATATAAGAAAAAATTCATAAACAAACCCCTTTTTTCCCTTAGAAACATGAAGAAAAAAAAAGCTTTTCAAAGTAATATTATTATTTAGTTCCTATAAACAGTTTTGCAATGATTGCGAACTTTAAAAATTTTTAGATCAAATGTGGACTGTGTGCTGTAACAAGTAGATATTGTAGTTACTTAGTTGCTTTAAAATGCTTAAAAATCCGCTTTACCACAACATAATTTGGTCCTTCGAGCCTGATTAATGTCAAAATAATTAGTATGTTCATTATTTTATCCATTACTTATTATTGCTCACGTAACAATAATTAGTTTAAAATTATTACAGTTTAATACTTTTAATAGATCATAATCGGTTTTGATTATACTCGCACACCACTTGAATCTTTCTTACTGCTTGGAACCCGCATGAATATAAATATATCAAAATTGATATATGTGTTATTATTATGCTTGTATAAAACCAAAATAATATTATTTTTAAATAAAGCTTAGTCAAATTAATTACTACGTCATGAAAGGGCATACTACTACGTCATGAAAGGGCATACTAATTTGTGGCGTATCTTTTAAAATAAATAATACTACTCGTATCATTTTAAACATCTATAGATCTCCATCGGGAGACCGAGATCTATTTTTAAATAATATTTTTAATGTTTTAGATAATTTATTTAAGTCAAATATCGAAATTGTTTTATGTGGAGATTTCAATTTTGATTTATTTAAAGATAATACTTTTAAAGTTTTATGTACAACTCTTTCTACTTTTAACTTAAGGCCTGTGGTAGGGTGGCCAACCCGAGTAACAGCTACCACCTGCACGTTAATTGACCATATTTTTATAAATTTTAATAACGATGGGATCTGTACAGTTCTGGATAATTTAATTTCAGACCATAGAACCGTTTTACTAGAATCAAATTTCATAAAAAGTAACTTGGCTGGTATATCTTCCATCAGAAGAAGTTTTAATGACAATGCCATTTTAAATTTTGAAACAGATATCAAAAATGAAAATTGGCATTGTCTTTATGCATTAAAAGAAACAAATTCTGCGTTTTGTTATTTTCATGAGGTTTTTATGTATCATTTTAATTGTAATTTTCCACAACGTAGATACTATTCCAATAAGAAAAGTAAAAAAAATGGATAAATGACACTGTGAGATCATCAAGCATCTATTTGAAAGATTTATATTATTTAAAAAGAACGTATCCTGATTTGACATTTGCGTATAATGAAGCAAAAAAGGCTCATACAAAACTAATCAATGAGACCAGAAAAGATTATTATCAGAACAGAATATTTGATTCCAATAATCCCTCGCAAGCTGTTTGGAAGACCATATCTGAATTATCAAACCAAAATAAAAGTGTTGGTAATATATCAATCAGTATTGATCAAAATATAACAGAGAAACCTGAAGTAATTGCATCATTATTTAATGACTTCTTTGTCAACATACCTATCAATATTATAAATCAAATACCCAACACAAACACTAACACTAATACTATATCATCCCCGAATTCAGTCTTTCAGGATCATACTTTGTTCCTAAAACCATATACAGAAAAAGAAATGCTCTCATTATTAGGTAACAGACTTACAAACAAAAGATCATCAGGTCCGGATGAAGTTCCCGGATTTTTATTAAAAAATATTCTTAAATTTATAATAGAACCCCTTACCTATTTAGTAAATCTGTCGTTCGAAACAGGAACATTTCCAGAAATCTTAAAAATGGGGAAAGTCGTACCCATTTTTAAGAAAGGTAATCCACAGCAACTGGAAAATTATAGACCCGTAACAATTCCATATGGCTTTTCAAAACTGCTTGAATATTGCTATTTAGATCGTTTAATGGATTTTTTAAACTCATTCAAAATATTATCTGATAAACAGCACGGTTTTCGAAATGGCAAATCGACAATAACAGCTGCAAATAATTTTTATAACGAAATAATTAATTATATTGAGGCAGGCGAGTGTCCTGTTGGAACATTCTTTGACCTCAGTAGGGCATTCGACTGCGTCAATCACTCTAAATTAACTTCTATACTATATCGTTATGGTATTAGAGGACAGCCATTAAATTGGATTACCTCATTTTTAACAAATCGTCAACAATATGTCAGTATACGATATAATGCACAAATAGTTAACTCGGAACATACTTCTTTGAACATAGGCGTACCGCAGGGTTCAGTATTGGGTCCAATATTGTTTATATTGTACGTAAATGAATTAGATAGCATTTTATGTAAGTAGAGTAGTAATGGCGGAGCTGGGTCTCCCCCCACCCTTTTTTTTTGTGGTGGGGGGTAACTAGGGTAATTCGAGTAATGTAGGTAATTAGACTGATGTAATTGCAATAGAGGTAATTAGAGTATTGCAGGTAATTAGCCTGATGTAGTTGCAATAGAGGTAAGTAGAGTAATGTGCAGTAATTAGACTGATGTAATTGCAATAGAGGTAATTGGAGTGGTGCAATGCAATTGTAGTTGTAATTAGTGTATGTACTGATATGTGTATGAGTATTTCAAGTAGAGGTGGTGGGGCAGCTTCACTCCGTGTATATAAATGAGGATGAGGAGCACACAGCCATTTGTGGTGCTAGTCTCCCAGAGTAAAGACATAAAATGTATATTTGTACTTCTTGTGGTGTAAGTTTTACACGTGGTGACAATTTGCGAAGACATCAGAGGCAATCTTGTAAGAAGATACATGATAGTGGTCCGCAAGCAAAATATCCTAAACTGGAATGTAATCCTTCAACATCTACAAATATGGAAACTTGTAATTGCTGTAATGTGACTCTAAGCACAACCCAAATGAATTCCCATAGAAGGACATTGCAGCATAGGACAAATTCATGTGTTCCGTTTATAGAAGGTGTAGAAATTGTGCAGAGCGCTTTCAAATACAGGATTGTAACCTATCGAGTATATAGCGAAAATAATCACCAAGACTATGTAATGTTCTTCAATGAAATTAGATCAAAAATATTAAATCTCTTCGAGGAAGTGTTACGTATTCATAATACAGTAAAAGTAAATATGGAAACGTTTGCTACGTACGTATTACAGACACAGGAACTATCTGAAATGAAATCATTTAACACTTCCAACAAAATCTTGGATCAAGCTATGGATTTGAACAATACTTTGGACACCTTTGTGGATGCTATGATTACACAAACTACGGAGTTCCTGGAACGTGATTCAGGTATTTAAACATACATTAAGGTGGAAAGAAAATGACTAATTATAATTTAATTTTAGGATGGGCCCTCGAACGAATTGCTTTTGTTGAAATCAATGTGAATAAATATAGTCCTCTGGGTGGTTCATCATATGTCAAGTTGCCAAAATCCATAGAAAACAAGAAGGCAGTGGTAAATGTAAAAAACCAGGATCAGTATTGTTTTGCTTGGGCTGTAACTTCAGCGTTGTATCCTGCAAATGGCTGCACATCTGAGACCTCATCATATCCACATTTTTCAAGAGTTTTAAATTTATCAGGTATGAATTTTCCAGTAAAATTGCGGGATATTTCAAAATTTGAGGAGATGAATAATATTTCAATTAACGTGTACGGGTTAGAAGAAAAATTTGAGAATAATAGAATAAAGTATGAAGTTGTTGGGCCTTTACGTTATTCTGAAAAAAAACTATTTATGCATGTAAATTTGTTACTACTTTCCGGTGAATGTGGTGTAAATCATCACTGTAAGAAAGATTGCGCTAATAATCACTATTGTTGGATAAAAAACTTGTCTAAGCTAGTTTCCGCTCAAATTTCAGCTCATGATCATAAAAAGTACTTTTGTGATGGTTGCTTACTATATTTTAATAATGAGCGTCAGTTATTCCAGCATCAGAGAAATGACTGTAATCATGTTTATACAACAACACCATCGACACAATTTCGGATTGATAAATATGGTAAACAAGTACCTGAAAATATATTAAAATTTGAAAACTTTGAAAGACAAATGCAAGTACCATTTGTAGTGTATGCAGACTTTGAATCAATTCTGAAACCTATTCATACTTGTGAACCGAACCCCGAACGTTCTTATACAAATAAAACTTTTATACACGAACCTTACTCCTTCGCATATTTCATAAAATGTTCTTTTGACAATTCTTTATCAAAATTTGAACTCTATCGAGGATCTGATGTAGCCAAAGTTTTTGTATCGCGTATTGAAGCCGATGTAAGGGAAATCTATAACAGATATATGAAAGATATAGTCCCAATGGCTAAACTCACAGCACAAGAAAGACAAGACTTCCTGAATGCGACCGTATGCGGTATATGTGAGAAACCATTTAAAGTAGAGGATGTAAAAGTTAGAGATCATTGTCATATAACTGGTAAAGTAAGATTTGGTGCCGCACACTCTGTATGTAACTTAAATTACAAATTACCAAATTTTGTACCTATCATATTTCACAATATGAGTGGCTACGACAGTCACCTATTTATAAAACAGCTCTGTGCACATAAGGACAGAGTTGATGTTATAGCACAAAATAAAGAAAAATATATATCTTTCACGAAACACCTTTATATGCATGATTACGTCAATAAGAAAGGGGAGAAAAAACGGAAATTTATACAACTACGATTCATCGATAGTTTTAAGTTCTTATCAACATCGTTGCAAAATTTAGGGGGCAACTTAACTGATAACCAATTGTTTGTTACGGGAAGTTTCTATACAGATAAGGAAAAATTTAATTTAATGAGGCAAAAGGGTGTATTTCCATATAGTTTTATGGATAGTTTAGAGAAACTAAATAATGTAGAGTTACCCTCGAAAGATGAATTTTACGATAACCTAAATGAAGAACATATAACAGATAAAGATTATCAGAGGGCTAACGATGTGTGGAACTTGTTTGATTGTCAGAATTTGGGCGATTACTCAGATCTTTATTTAAAATCAGACGTACTCCTTTTGTGTGACGTATTTGAAAATTTTCGTAAAATTTGTTTGGAAAAATATAAACTTGATCCTGCTAAGTATTACACTTGTCCGGGTCTCTCGTGGGACGCTATGTTAAAACTAACCAAAGTGGAGTTGGAATTATTAACGGACATTGATATGATCCATTTTTTTAAAAAGGGAATACGTGGTGGAGTAAGCCAGTGTACGGAAAGGAAACATATTGCGAATAACAAATTTCTCCCTAACTACGACCCCAAAGAACCTTCTTCATTCATCACATATCTAGATGCCACGAACCTATATGGGCATAGTATGTCGCAACAATTGCCGACAGGTGGATTCGTGTGGCTGTCCGAAGAAGAAATCATGAATTTAGATATTACGAGCATTTCAGATGAAAGCACCCATGGGTATGTTCTCGAAGTAGACATACATTATCCACAAGATTTACACGACTTACACTCAGACCTACCCTTTTTAGTAGAAAATATTATTCCACCAAAATCAAAATCGAAATTGACAAAACTGATACCAAATTTAAACGATAAGAGGAGATATATTGTGCATTATATAAATTTGAAACAAGCGCTAGATAACGGGTTAATGGTTATAAAAACACATAGAATACTTAAATTCAAACAATCACCTTGGCTTAAAAAATATATTGACCTAAACACCGATATGAGAAATAAGGCTAAGAATAAATTTGAAAAAGATCAGTATAAATTATTAAATAACGCAGTATTCGGTAAGACAATGGAAAATGTTGATAATAGAATGGATATAAAATTAGTTACCCACTGGGAGAGCGTTAGGCGGAGTATGGGTGCAAATGCATTAATAACACGCCCTAACTTTAAATCATGCTCAATATTTACTGATGATTTTGTAGCCATCCATATGGGTAAACTAAAGGTAGTCTACAACAAACCAATTTACGTTGGTTTTTGTATCTTGGAGTTGTCTAAGACAGTATTATACAACTTTTTCTACGACGTTATCAAAAAACATTTCGGCGATAATGCTTCTTTGCTGTATACAGATACGGATTCGTTGATTATAAAAACATTTACAGATAACTTTTATAATTTCATAATACAGAATCCAGACAAATTCGATACATCTAACTACGAAGAAATAAATAAATTTAATATTCATAAGGGCTTGTCGGTGTTAGGTAAAATGAAAGACGAGTTCCCCTCTGATCCCATTATTAGTTTTTATGGTACGGGTGCGAAAGCTTATTATATACAATCGGTGGATAATGAACTCAAAAAAGCTAAAGGTGTGAAGAAATCTGTTATTAGAAAGCAGCTGTCAATAGATGACTATAAGAAAATCGTTGAGCGGGGAGGTTTAATATTTAGAAAAATGAATACGTTTCGGAGTTGCTTGCATGACATTTACACAGAAATAAAGAACAAAGTGGCCTTGTCCCAACACGATGACAAACGTTTTGTTATTCCTAATACTACTAAAACATTACCGTGGGGGCACCGTGACATATCATTTTTTCAGAGCGAACAAGAACAAAATATAGAACGACTGATAGTTGCCATAAATAATATGGAGAAAAAAAATGAAAACTTGGACGCTTTACTTGCAGCAATAGCTGATTTAAGCCAATAATTAATTTAAAATTTTTATTTCATCTTCTAACGTAAAGGTCGAAAATTCGAATACATGAACTACTAAACTGGAAAATTCAAACTACAAAATTTCACCAATATTTAATTGTAACATTATAATACAAAATTATTGTGATAATTTTAAGTACTTTCAAATAATAGAATAAAAATATCTAAATAAAAATCACAGTGTTGTTATTAGTAAACCTTTCTCCCAAAATAAGTTAAATATCGATTAGGTTAAATCGTAAATTATAAATAATGTAGGTAGTGACTTGAAGAGGTGTGTGTAATGATACAGTTTTACAATGTAAGAGTAGGTGACGTTGCTAAAACTAAAATGTCGTTTTATGCTGCAGTCAGGAATGTGATGTCATTTCAAATAGAAAGTTGTTGCGTCAGTTATTCGATGTGCGCATGACATTTAGAAAAGTTTGACGTCACTTTGTAGCGGGATTCTGTTGAGACAAAGAAAATCAACAGTGGGGTGAAAGCTTGGCTTGCATAAATCACGTGATGTCGTCCAACCAATGAGAGACGAGAGTGGTCACCCACTCCCTACCGTTGGAGGGGGAAGTTAGCTTGGCTTGGGTTTGAGGACGCTTACAAGATTCTTTCCGTCTTCGCCTGTGCTAGTGTGTGCAAGTGTGCTCTCGTGAATTTCATTGCTCAGTTTTTGTGAACAAAATGGTAAGAACCGTTAAAAATGTATCATCTGCTGGTGGGCGTAAAAGGCGCTCGTCGACACCGCCACCAACTTTACCGCCCTTGACTTTAATGACGTATTTGGCTACGTTTAAACCATCACCTGACGCATCTACGGCGTCAGGTTCCGCCATTAATGGCGGTGCTGTGAAGTCAGCAATAAAAAATCCATCCTCTGGCAGGGTTAATGTTTTAAACAACATTATTGTTAAAGATGGTATTGCTGCTGACGTTGGGGGCGCTTCGTGTTCTAACGAAGGCGGTAGTCAGCTAGCGTATCATGGGCACCATCAGCAGATGCACGGCAATATACATCCTGGCGCAGATTTACCTGTTTTGCACCTTGAAGATGGTGACCTCGGCAATACCGTCAATGTCACCGTATCCAGGAGTAATGCAGGTAAAGCCGTTCATACCCCGAAATTACATGGTTTGGCTTTAAACAAAAAATTTAAAGTCACACCATCTACTTCAGGGTGTCAGGATGTACGCGCATCTCATCCGCGCAAATCATCTATGTCTCTGGTGGCACATGACTCCGATGACGACTTTTTGCCTAGTAATGTAAACAACAATAAAAACACAAAGTCGTCGTCGGCGCCATCAAAAGGTAAAGGTAGACGTACAGAAACACAATCCATAGACTGTGACGCGACTTTATGGGACGAGATAATGGATTTCGCGCAGACAGTTGTACCTGCCCCTCTAAGTCCGCTACCTGCTTCACCAAAAAAAAATAAGGTTTCGGCAGGTAAAGGGCAGGTAAAACCGTCTGCGTCGTTTGTGGCTGTACCTCTACCTGGCAATAGCGCATTACAACAGCCAAGCTGTTCTAATGCGGTGTTGCCACCACCACGCAATGACGCATTAGAACAACCGGGTTGCTCTAATGCGGTGTTGCCACCGCCGCCAGAGGTAGCTCCGATTGTTAATGAGAATCCGCTCCCAGCACAAGCGGACTCTGATTCTGAATCGGAGGTGTTCTCGCAAGTTGACACCAAAACATCTGTTAAACAATTTTTTAAAATATACGGTCAACTTAAGAGAACACATGATTTAAATTTGAGGCTTTGTCGGGATCATCCGAAAATCTTGCGTCGTGCTGCTGATATGCGGGAAAGAGCCGCAAAATTAGAGGCCGACGTAAAGAGACAAAGGGAGGCTCTCGACAAAACTGCAAAGCAGATGAGGTTTATTTCGGATCAAATGGGTGGCTGAGCACTTGCGCACACGCGGCGGAAAGTTATTTTAAGTTAGATTTTAAGTTAGTTAAGAATATTGTTAGTTAGATAAGATTATTGTTAATTAGGTTTAAAATATAGTATTAATAAAAAAACATTAAAAAAATAAATGCAAAAAAAAAAATTTAAAATGTTTGTCAAAAAAAATAAATGACAAAAATAATTAAAAAAATAAATGCCCCAAAAAAAATAAAAATTTGTCAAAAAAAATAAATGACAAAAATAATTAAAAGAGCATACAAATAAAGGCAAATTAATTAAGTTAGATTTTTAAGTTATTTAAGAATATTGTTAGTCAGATAAGATTGTTAATTAGGTTTAAAATATATTATTAATAAAAAAATATTAAAAAAAATTAAAAAGTTTGTCAAAAAAATAAATGACAAATAATTACAAAAAAATGATACAAATAAAAGACAAAAAATGATAAAAAATAAATTACTGTGTATTATTATGTAAGAATATATTGTTAAAAATAAATATAAAAAAGTTTAAAACAAATTTTAAAAAGTGAATAAAAAATGATAAAAAAATTAATTAGTTAATAAAATAAATACACCACATGTAATTAATTAATTGTGCATATTATGAGTACATGTTTGACATGAATAAACACATAATGTAAAGGTTAATTAATTTAAATAAATAAAGAGTTTAATAGGTTAATAACAACATAAAAAAAAAAAAAAATTAAAAAAATCGAATTTTAAACACATGAAAATCAAAATTAATGGTTAATTAGGAAAGGTCAAAGGTCAAATTTAAAAAAAAAACCGGAGAACCACCACCTCCTTTCTCCGGGGGGCGTCCGAGGATTCGATCCTGTGGTCTTCTGAGTGACCTCAAGATCGACGCGTATTTGCCCGCTCGGCTACTCGAACGCCCCACAAGAGTTAGGTCTATTTCCTAATTTCAACAAAAAACTACCTGCTCATCGATCCGTATTTACCAGGCAGGGTCGCATGGCCTTAGGCTATAAAATCAACCCAAGCTATCGGCTTTATACATTTACAACTGTATTATTTTGAATCAGTTTATATCTTGAGATATTTTAATTTAATTTAAATAATAATAAATAAAAGATAACCATTTTTTTTTCAAAATACTTTTTAATAAAATCATTCATATGTTCATTTGTTTTAATATTTATATGATTTACTAATTTTCACAACTTGTAATATACAGGGTGGCACAAATATTTTTATTAATTAAAAAATATATACAATTAAACTTAAAAATAAAATGAAATATAAATTTACATTAATAAATACTACTTATAACGAATCAAATTTAGTAAAACACGTTGTATCGTTCACGCAATTGTTTTATTTACATTATTACATGTATGACATACTTCAATTCGATGCAATTGCACCAAGTTTGTGCTGCAACATTTACATTTCGTTATCATTGCACCATCCAACGTCGTCGTTTTGTGAATATTTACATGCTGGTGACGTCCGGACACTATCCGTGTATAGGATATATAACATAGCCCACACAGGAAGTGTTTGGTTGCATCCGGCCTGGTTCTGATTATGACAAAAGACGCTGACGTGCAATATAGTCTCCGCCGATCATCATAATTGTTTAATATTTTTCCGGAGAAGGCTAACTCTCCCGCTTCGTCTTCCACATCATCCCCAAGACCTTCATCTACACTGACGGGAACCAGGTTGCCATCTTGATTCAAGTCCTGAAGCTCTTGATTTACACCATCTCGGTGTAACACCATTGCACCCATATCATTTTCTGCCAGTTCAGTGAGGAATCGTCTATAAGCCATCTTTAAATGTTGGAACTCAACTGATTTGATGTTAAACCTCCTCCGTTTTATATTCTATAATTCGTGACGGTGACGCCCTTCCTATTGCGTCAAGTTTACTATTAGCTATTTAAACCAAGAGTGACCACAAGAGGAACGCATTCAAACTTCTTACGTAACACAATCGTGTCTTAAAACAGAAGTGCATACAATGGTCCTACCAAGAGAGTGGAAATTAAAACCAATAATAGCAGTACAACCGTATAGTTACAATAATTCAAGAATTTGCCATAATTGCTATACTGCATGGAGGAAGCAAATTATCAACCCATGCACTGGACTGTGCAAAAAGTGTGTAATTCAGAACCCAGTGCAGAAAAAAGAATTTCGAGACAATTGTCCAAATGAAACACAATGTCGCAATTGTCTTACCATACTCAAAAGAACGAATTTTGGTATATATCGAGACGTATGTGAAGCTTGCAAAGCAGACCAACCACAATTAAGACAACGATGCGTGTACTGTAGTAAGTACGAGGACAATTGTTGGAACAACATTTGCATAAAATGTATGTCAGGGGCACTCATCTTGTGTGATCGCATTGGTGTGTTTTATAGTAGTTGGACTCACCATAATAGGGACTGTTGGTGTCTTAATTATAAATAAATTATATTATTTGTATATATGTATGTGTGTATGTAATATATATTATAACCATAAACTGTAAATATATTTTTAGTATTGTAATAACATATTATTTTGTAGGAAACTTTTAAAATTATACAAAAAAAAAAAATGATTATTTTTAATTTTTTTACAATTTAAAATGAAGGAAATAAATTAAATAAATATTTAAGAGTTTATTAAGTAAATAAATGTATTAAATGACTTACAATTAATTTATTTACTAAAACTATTTATTAAATTATTTACAATGTTTAATTTATATGGATGCCTAATCTGTTCCCTCGCAGACATTATCGCACTCTATCAAGAGCTGATAATCTGACCAGTGGCTCTGGTCAGGTGATGGCTGGCCGTCTGGATCGTAGAACACCGTTTCCATAGACCATGCTGATGGTGATGTTGCCCTATCAGTGCTGCTGTCCGGGGGGTTATCTTGGTCTCCCTGGTCCTCGCCTAGATTCTCACCTATCCAATAAGATGAAGGTGATATTGGTCTGTCGTCAATGCTATCTGGGGTAGCTTGGTCATCCTGGTCCTCTTCGTCTTCCTGGTCCTCTTCGTCTATCGAATACGATGGAGGTGACCGTTCCCACCAATCACTGCTGTCTGGGTCGTATTCACTAGGCATTGACCAGGTCGATGACGTTGATTTTGAGTCGGTGCTGGAGGAGACGCAATTTACTTGAGAAGTGTCCATGATGTTAATAATTTTAAATCTGACAAACAAGAGCGTTGCTGTGTGTTATATAAAGCAAACTAATCTCCACCCCCAGCAGTGGCGCCTCCTACAAACATTACTTTACAGGCACCTCTATTATTGATGATGGAGAGGGGGTAAACATTTAATGTATAGTGTTTTACTGAATCAATGAATAAGTCAGGTTGGCCGAGTGGTTAAGGTGTCAAACTTCACTAATTAAAATTCATAATAACACGTATCCTATGATTGGATATGAATACCCCCTCTATTATTTTAGAGTGACTCCCTCCCCACACTACTATATATATGGGAGTAATATTAAACCAAACTTAGTTGCATTTACTATTTCTATCTATATACCACGTATCGAAATGGCAAATCCATCTATTATATCTATTCTAAGACGGTTGGCGCAAGAAGATTCCAATAATTGGATGCTGTTTAATCATGAGGCTGCGGAGATGGGGGTACCTGCTGAGGCTGTGGAGATTGGAGCACCTGCTGATGTTGATGCCAATGGTGCCAACATCGATATCCAGGAAGTCATCGAAGGCGGCGAAAATGGTATAGTGGACGATGGAGTCGACGAAATGGTGGACGATGGTATAGAAGTCGATGTTGCGGACCTCATCGAGGAAGACCAGCACGAGATGGCTTTCCAGATAAAAGATATGGTGGCTGGTACAATGGACAAGGTGTGTGCTACAGCGGCCTTCGTTGTGGTATGCAGCATTGACCAGGGAAAATACTTTATGTGCACTAGGTGCTACGTATCGTATTCTCGCATGGTCGTAGAGGGGGCTGTTCACCAACACGCAAGTCTGCACAACACGGTTGAGTGGTGGGACGTACCTACCATAAAGTGCAAAGCTTGTGGCGATGACACAGTGACAGTCGGTGCCATCGAAGGTTGTTTTGTGTGCAATAATACTGGAAAAAGAACAGTACCCATATAATAATATTAGATTTTCTAGTTTGTACTTTTTATATTATTTTTTATGTTTGTTTAATTTTTAATTATATTTAATTAATTTTATGTTTTATGTTATATGTATATTTGTATCATTCTTATAATATAGATTGTAGGAAAATAAAAAGGAATTAAAACATTTATGTGTATGTTTATTATCTTTCAAGTGTTAAAAAAAAAAAAAAAAAAAAATGATTATTTTTAATTTTTTTACAATTTAAAATGAAGGAAATAAATTAAATAAATATTAATAAAGTATATTCATTTTATTATTCATTTGTGACACATATTAAAATATTTCAATCGACATAACTATATAATGATACATTAATATATTTTTCTAGTTAATGACAATTTTAAACAATAGAAGCTATATCAACCCACGAATTGTGTTCTACAGATAGCCCCAACCACTTTACCAGCACTTTATTTCCTTTCTTCTTTAATACATTTTCAACTAGATACACATCGGGGTATTTTGCTTTTAGTAGCTCCATTTCATAAAAACATCCCTTGATTGGGTGTCCAAACAAGTCTTCTATCAGGTAAGTTGTGGGATTTGTTATGTTTATTTTGGTAATTTTAAAAAGTTCTGTTGAAAAGTTCGGTGTAAACCCTTTATCAAATACACCTTTATACTTGCTAATACGAACTATATCACCGAGATGAAATTTCGGTTTCAGAGCAATCTTAATATAATTATATACGTTTAAATGTGTAGTTGGTTTGACATCAATGGGCTTTCTGCCAGTTGTACGATGGACTTTGTCATTGTAACTTTTTGTAACGTTTGGTAGGATATCGAGCCATTTATATTTACCCATAGCTGAGAATTCTTTATACAACCAATTTTTTAATGTGCGGATTACTCGCTCAACAATTGCTGCTTTTTTTGTGCTATACGTAGAATAATGATTAATTTCGTGCCGCTTCATTAATGCGGAGAACTTTCTGTTATAGAATTCAGTACCATTATCGGTCTGTAAATTTCTCGGTGAATAATTTGCTTCTTGAATAATAGTCTGCATAGCCTTGGTAACTTCTACAGCTGCTTTATTTTTAATAGGTTTGGTCCATACGTACTTGGAATAGCAGTCAATCACTACAAGAATATAACGATACCCTCTATTTTTATCAGCGTATGGCTGCATTTCAGCTAGGTCTGCTTGCCACAAATCACCAAACCCCTTAATTATGGTTCGCCTTCTACGAAAATTTCGTCGAGCATTTCTATGTAACTCGTTAACAACTTGTAATTTTTCGCTGCTAACCTCCATTATAAAATTGTCTTCAGCTATATATCAACTTCAGGCATTAGTTCTGGTGGAAATGCTAGGCCTCCGGATTGCACCTTCTTTGGTTGGAGTTCGGTGGCAATATGCTCTAATTTAGAGATTCTAGTGATTAAAGTATTGCGATTGTTTATGGCCGAACGTTTAACTTCAGAAATTGCTTTATCAACATATTTCCTCATTTCTATTTTCATTTTCTGCATCATCTCATTATTTTGTTTATTGAAAATAGCGCGATTTTCTTCTCCACTTCTTATAAGTCCCACATCAACATATTTTTTCATTTCCCCAATAATTACATCGGTTGTATCAAAAATAGCTTTGGCAGCATTTTCATCATTTGTTTGTAGACGCTTGTTAACGTAATTACATGTTGCACCATCTTGATCATCGACAGGTTCCCCTAAATTTTTTAAACGCTTATTTTCAATATCATAGTGATTATCTCTGGTAAGTTTAAAACCCACGCCAGGTAATCCACGATGGGCTATTAACTTACTCGCACTAATTCTTTTGCTGCGTCCAAATTTGTCGATAGTGTTTACAGTAGACATTTCTGACTGCATCTGATCCAGTTTATAAAATTTCAGACTATATAATACTTATTAAGTATAATGATACTATGTTTTATTTCATCTTTAATACACTATTTTTTCTTCCCTAAGTTCTGATATTATTTCTATTATTTCATTGTCGTGGTTGTTATTTCCCGCTATTTTCGAACTCCATAGTAGACGTAGACGATCCACGAGTTCGCTGGGTTTATTCCAAAAAATATATTCTTTATCTTTATTTCTGTACAATTTGTGGGTAGGTACACGTTTTAAGCCGTGACCACTTGTTGACGATCGTGTCGCAATTGTAGAAGATGTTAATGGTTTGATAATTTTGTGAAATTTTCCACGCTTAGTAGTGTTATAGCCATTCGCTACATCGAATTTTTTGTAAGGTGCCTTTGTTTTTCTTAGTATTTCTCCATATATCTTACTCCATTCATCATCGAGAACACCCTCTCTATTATCATCTAAAATTGTTGGGCGTTTTAGAAATATTAGATCGTACAATTTAGGACTACCTAGATACACGCCAAGTTTCTTATTGCCATACCATAGCGTAATATTTCCATGGGAAAAACGTATTTCGGCATTGCCCATCAGCAGTTTGCCTGTCTTGGGATCTACACGCACTCCATATAAACTATCATACTTGGAATCACCAGATTTTAAATTTTGTATATGTCTTTTTACAACCTCATGTCTTTTTTCTAGTTTACTAGCTGGAGAAGTTTCGGATACAGGGGTTGTTCTTATTGACGATGGTGGTGTTTCCATAATGGGGATATAATGTGGAACATCATCACCACCTACATACTTATCGGATCCTTCTTCAGAAGCACTCTCCCATGATACAGCCCTCTGGGTGGACACCCTTGATGATGATGGTTTTGAATGTAATTGTTGGATATGAGATTTGTTCTCTGCTGCTGAAGATATAACATTTAAAGGTTCAGTTATCGGTTGGTAGATCTTTTCAAGTGTTACGTGCATCTCCATATCTTTGTTCTTGATATAGTTAAACTTCTTCCGCACAGCATCTGTTGCCTCAATCAGCTGTCGCTTGAGTGTTATTTCGCTACTGGGATGTGCAAGATTGTTATATTTTTTATTATCTTTGGTAACCTTCATCTTAGCGCATACGTAAACGAAGTAATCCTAACGACGTATGTAATTCAAGTGAAGTTTTTAATAAAATGCATTATGGATATATGAAGCTATCAAACCCTTTTCTATATCGCCCACCTTGTACTTCTCTATCCTTATCAATCACTAGAAATCCATATTTGTCATTCCAGCACTTTGCACACATATTTTGAAATACTGTAAACGTTACATCAGGTGACACATGATCGGAAAAGATGTGATGCAGATTCATGTCGTCCTGTTTAAAGACAACAATTAAATTACTATTGTCTCTTATTAGCTGCTTCGGGATTCGAGAGTATGTCTGGCCAAGATAAAAACAATCCACATTTCTATGTCGGCCCATACTGAAATATCCCCTTATAACATCTTGTTTCTCACATATTACATCGTCAAATATAAACACAGACTCTGGCTTTGCCTCGGATGGTTCCACTATTTGCGTACCATTACTAAATGTATAAAATCCTAACCCCTCAATCGGCGCTAATACATTACGTAGATACTCATACTTGGGTTGATTTATAGACTTTGAGTATAGGTAAATATTTAAAAAACGTAAACCTAAACGATGCGTGATCAAAGATATTAAGACATTTGTTTTCCCACAATTCGAGGGTCCTATTATGAGGGCACGTACAGTTGAAGGTAGTAGTGGTCCATGGCGATTATCAGCACTTAACCCACGCCCAACTTTTTCATCCAAATTATCTATAGAAAGCGTTTGTTTCTGTTTCACAATGTGCATTGTACCGCGGCTAAATGTTATATAAGTAGATGTGTGATTTACAACTCTTATTTAAATGGTTTCTACGATACGATACACACGTGAAAAACGTACGAAGCGCGGTGGAGGATTAGTTAATTCCCTGATTAATAAGCTCCCCTTTGAATTGCATTTGCCAGGTTATCAATTTTGTGGTCCAGGCACAGATTTAAATAAAAGGTTAGCACGAGGTGATTCTGGCATAAATCAGCTCGATAAAGCGTGTAAGCAACACGATATTGCGTACGACAAAAATAGCAGTAATCAAGCAGCCCGCCATAAAGCAGACTATCAGCTTGAACAGGCTGCGTGGAAACGAGTGAAATCTAAAGACGCAGGACATGGAGAAAAGGCAGCTGCTTGGTTAGTCACAACTATAATGAAGGGAAAACAACGTCTTGGTATGGGATGTAATTCAACAATATCTCGCAATCCAATAAGGAAACGAATCATCAAGAAAACAAAGAAAGGTAAGAAGAATGTTAAAAAGACAGCGTTTGGATCTGGGATAGTACGAAAAGTGCGTGACACACTGCGAAATGCTGGAGGCAAAAGAGTAAAAGACCAAAAGAAGGTGACTGAAATTGCTCTAAAAGCTGCACGTCGATATATAAAACAGGCCGGTGGAAAACGCAATATTCAAACACCTCGAATTATACCAATTCCAAAAGTTGGTGGTATTTTACCTCTAATACCCATTTTTGCTGGATTATCTGCATTGGGTAGTTTGGCTGGTACGGCTGCTGGTATTGCTAAAGCTGTAAATGATGTGAAAAAGGGTAGAGAAGAATTAGCTGAAGCAAATCGACACAACAGAAGTATGGAAGCAATCGCTATGAAAAGTGGCAAGGGGATGTTTATGAAGCCATATCGAAAGGGAATGGGTCTTTATCTAAAACAGAATTCAAAAAACTAATAGACTCCCTACCTCGGAGACCTCTTACCGACATTGATCTTAAATATTATGCTAAGAAAATGAAGGTAGCATACTTTCGAGGTGTGTTTATGCGCGACTCACTACCAAGACATGGGCCACATTACAATGAATCTTCAATAATCAATTTGGATAGTATATATGGTCCTGGGACACATTGGGTGGCATATAAAAAACGAGGTGGTTTAGTAAATTACTTTGATAGTTTTGGTGATTTACCCCCACCTATAGAATTAGTTACATATTTCAATAACGATTCAAGGAGGGCCAACCAAATATTCTATAACTACAAACGTGTACAGAATTTTAACACAGTGTGGTGTGGACATTTGTGTTTAAAGTTTCTCTCTACAAAACAAATATAAAACGCCATGGAGCTGAAATCTATAACCCCAGCAATGGATCGAGAAAGTATCAAGCGAATGGGTCACTCACTAATTGCATTCTCCCGTTTGCGTAGTCTGTTGAAAATGAGCAAACAACAACTTGCAAATATGCCCAAAGAAGTGATGATTGGGCTTGCTTCACATGAAATTGCATTAGTATGGGATAAGCTACCTACACATCTTCAGAATGATATCGATATATTAAAATATCAATATTGCACAGAACATTACCTTAATGATTATGAAAGCAATGTTGACGTAAATGATGGTCCAACACCTAGAAAAATGTTTTGCTGCTATTGTAAGGTAAACGATGTAAATGTGGCATCCAATAACAATGTAAATATATTACCATCCACTTCTAAGAAGAGGAAATTATACCATTATTGCTGTAATCCACAATAAATTGGGTAACACAATTTAATTATATCAGTCATGTCGTACACGTTCACACTAACGAGCCGCTTAAGTGAGCTAAGTGTCAACACGAGCCGCTTAAGTGAGCTAAGTGTCAACTTTGATCCACCCATTGAACTGGATAGGAGCAGTCGTCATGGGTTAGGTTTAATTGGATTCTACTCTTACAACTCCATATACAATGTGGATGAAACAAATAACATCTTCCAATATAGGGTTAGTGCTAAAGATACATTCACTACTGTTCACATACCTCTGGGGGCTTATGAAATTGATGAAATCTATGCTGCAATGTTGAAAGCTATGAATATTGATGGAAAGGATTACACGCAAATATTCACTTTAAGGGCAAACAACAATACCTTAAAGTGCGAGATTTTGTCAAAGTATGAAATAGATTTTAGACAACCAAATTCAATAGGAAGTCTGTTGGGATTTGGACCAATATATTTACAACCAAATAAAAATTACGAATCAACACAGCCTGTTGATATTATGAAAGTAAGGATGATACGCGTAGATTGCAATATTATTTCTGGAGCTTATCTGAATGCAGAAGAGTCACACACTCTCTTTGAATTTGACATAGACGTTGAGCCTGGCTACAAACTTACTAGAGAACCCAAAAATATCATATATTTACCTGTTAGACCTAAAGGGCGTCAGTTAATAGACAACATCACACTACGCATACTGGACGACAACGGTGATTTGATCGATTTTCGAGGTGAGAAAATTATTGTAAGGCTAGAATTGAAGAAAGTCGGATATCACCAACCAAATGGGTTTTCGATATAAACAGCGACAGCAAGTACATCACCATCAGTATGATACTGTAGCGAACAACAGTATGGATAAAAAGAAAGGGAGATGTGGAAAGCAATTCATTCAAAGTCTATACCTTAAACAGTTAAGACATAGATTGTCAGCTGAGGATCAAGCCTTTTTAAAATCTATTGGATTAAAACTGCGAAAAAATTGGTCATAATAATGGTGGCTACTGCAACTAGTGACAAACTTGAGGTGTTTGATGAACCTGTGTTAGATCATTCCCTAGTTAGCCTACATGAGCATACATATAAACCATATGGATCCCCATATTACAGAAACTCTGATGAAATACGTATTCCCATCAATTTTCAAGATGTTATACTCGACATTTCAGAAAGTTATATATACATAGAGGGAAAATTTACTCCTAGCGACACCACAAAGCGTTGTTATTTATCCAATAATGCACTAGCATTTCTCTTTGAAGAGATACGACTGGAAATGGGTGGTGAACAAGTAGCAGTAGTTAGAAGACCTGGTATTACTACCACAATGAAAACTATGGTGTCGTATGGGCAAACGCATGCACGCTCATTAATAACAACAGGTTGGGGTCTCACTGAAAAGAGACAAGATATTTTAGATACCACCAGTCACGTGTTCAGTGGCAAACTACCCCTTAAGTTCCTTATGGGTTTTGCAGAAGATTATACCAAAGGCATTCTGAATGTGAAGCAAGAATTAATTATGATAATTGCACGCTCATTTAAAGACTCCTATATCGGTGAGGTTGATGCAGAGTTGGAAATCAGCAAAATTGAGTGGAAGATAAGGCACATTGTACCTGAAGATCGACAAAAGTTAAAATTATTGAATCGAATTAATAAAAGTGGTAATAATACCAAAGTTAAGATGGTCTACCGTGCGTGGGATTTTTATGAGCTTCCCTGTCTACGCGATACTACCTATGACATATGGGCTCTTAAACTCTCCACCCGTCTTGAAAGCCCACTTTTCATCCTTCTTGGCTTTCAAGGCACTGATCAGGCCAATGATAGAACAAAGGATGTTACACAGTTCAAACACGCAGACATAAATAATATTCGACTATTTCTAAACTCTGAAGTATATCCATATGAACGTTGGAATTTAGATTTCGATAAGAAGCTCGATTCTGCAGCATATTATGCTTATGAGAACTTCCAACGTAGTTACTATGATAAAGATATGAGCGAACCCATGATGGATCTTGGGGAATTCAGGAAGAATCCTTTGTTTGTCATTGATTGTTCACACCAACCTGTTGCAGTGAAATCATCTACTGTCGACATAAAAATAGAATTTGAAACACGAAAAGCGAAATTTCCGGAACAAACTCGAGTGTATGCACTTATACTTCATGATACATATTTAAGTTATAACGCATTAGATGGCTCGGTTCAGAATGGTTTTCTCGATGTCAAGTAAAAAAAGAAAATATTTATTATTGTGGAATTAAGTAGTGCAACCTATTTCTATCAAGATATCTGGATAATTTTATCAACAATAATCATGATGTACTTGCAACTGTTTATTTTCTCAGAATGTAATTGTAGAATTAAATATAAAATTAAAATAAAAACTGTTCTAATTATACTATGATTGTATTTTTTGTTGTGTAATAAGAAATATGAAATAAAATGAATGTAATCTTTTAATGTGTATTTTATTTATTCAGTTTTATAATATAATATAAAATACAGAATATTGTTTACTACAGATACATACAATATTTGGTGTAATAAATATGACAATAGAAGATGAATATTATTTATGTATCTACATTGTTATCTTCTACATCAGACTGGTCGAGTTGATATTTTTCAATAATATTCTTAGGTAGGTACTCCATTATCTCGTATAGAAAATGTTTTAGTTCCACTCTGTCCATATGCTCACAAAACTCATCCAAATTTAAGAAGCCACGGGAATATCTACCACATAGATTTACACCAATGCTATACGCTTTAGAAGCTTCTTTAACCCGTCGAACTTCTTCAGCGTCGAAGCAGATATTCATATCATAATTTAATGAAACCAATGCATCCCTTATTAAGTCATCTAGTTTACAAGACAATCTCTCAATGGCAGATTTAATGTCTTCTGCAGGGGTCCATGTTTGGGTTGAATATTGCATCCACATCTTTGCTGCGTACCTACAAATAAAAAATGAAATGTAAAAAAATACATAAAAAACAGCACTAAATGGACTTACGTTTGAGCTATTGGTGTACACGAAGTAAAAATATGTTGTACAAATGTCAATTTAGATATATCAGAATCTTTATAGGCTAACAAGTGATACTATTCTATAATACTCCTAGCATTCTTCCACAATATTCCATTTCTACTTAATACTTAAACTTAGCTAACTTAAATACTTTACGATTATTTTTGTTTGAGAATTAAACACCGAAACTTATTAATGGACTAGATTTTGCTCCAGGATAAGCTGGAGAACTTTGTCCTAAATATGTCAATGTAACTTTACCATTTGACGAATTTATTTTATCGATAGTGTTCTCACATATAATTTCCACAAACCGTTTCGGTAAAAATGATTTAAAAGTCGTAATTGAACTTTCCTCAAACAAAGTTACTATGATTGATTTTCCAAATCTTGTATTAACCAAAGATATTTTTTTTATGATATAAGGTTTATTTAAAATTAACGCTGAAATGGATCTTTGCTCTAAAACCTGCATATCTTGATTTATTAGCTCATTAAGTGCTAATAAGTCAACTTCGGAAATTGCCATATTTAAAATGAATATAATGAAAGAATTATAAAGAGTAATATAAGATATTGCTCACTTGAAATAACTGAAGTCACTGACTGCACTAGGCTGATTTGTTAGCTGTAGATGGTTCACGATAGAACACGATAGAAATGATTTTGTGTTGCGACTACATCTTCTTTATAGCAGTCTAGCTGAGCTACCCCACCACCACTACTTGGAGTACTCATACACATATTGGTACATACACTAATTACAACTACAATTGCATTGCACCACTCCAATTACCTCTATTGCAATTACATCAGTCTAATTACTGCACATTACTCTACTTACCTCTATTGCAACTACATCAGGCTAATTACCGACAATACTCTAATTACCTCTATTGCAATTACATCAGTCTAATTACCTACATTACTCTAATTACCCTAGTTACCCCCCACCACAAAAAAAAAAAGGGTGGGGGGAGACCCAGCTCCGCCATTACTACTCTACTTATGTAATGACTTTTTTTCGATGTATGCAGATGATCTTTCCACAATAACTTCAGACATTAATCATTATAAGAAAAATAAAAAATGCAATTCTGTAATAGAAAAAGTTTCCAAGTTTTTCTATCAACGTGATTTGTACTTTAATGCTACAAAAACAGAATTAATTCAATTTCATAATATTCAGAAAACTTGTGATCCCATTTATGTTAGTAATAACAACGTAACTATGACAACTACCAGTTCAAGTGTAAAATTTTTAGGTTTATATATAGACGAGTGTTTGACATGGAAAACACATTGTGAACATTTGACAGCGAAATTGGCATCAATTTCATTTCTATTTAAAAACATAAAAACGGTTCTCGATAAAGAACACCTTATTAAATTATATTATGCGCAGGTAGACTCTAGATTAAGATATGGTATCTGTTATTGGGGAAACTCCACTTTATCACAAAATGTCTTTATCGCACAAAAACGTATATTGCGCTGTATAGCAAATATCCCTAGTACACATTCGTGTAGAGAAGTCTTTCGAGAATATAACATTTTAACTCTTGCATGCCTACACATATTCGAGTTAAGTATCTATGTGTATAAAAATAAAAATACGTTCTGTTTAAATAAAAATTTTCACAGTGTAAATACACGTAATAGGAACGATTTCCACATACCCTATGCTAGGTTAAGTAAAACTAATAATTCACCTAATTATATTGGTCTGAAAATATTTAATCATTTACCCACAAAATGTAAACTAGCTGATAATCTATATGTTTTTAAATCAACCTTGAAAATATTTCTACTGTCTAAATGTTTTTACTCTGTATCTGAATTTTTTGATTAGTTTGTAAGGCCCAATTGACTATTCCTATACAATGTACTATTGTCTTATGAGGAAAATAAATATTATTATTATTATTATTATTATTACTTGATAATTTTTTATTTTTATTTTATTTTTGGTTCTTACATTAGTACCTACTAAATAAAATTTGCTAATATTATTTCTATTTCTTTTTTGTATATATACAAAAATCAAATAATGTAATAAAAAAAAATTAAAATAAGCAATTATCAATATGCAACTGCAGTATTTCGAGGTCACAAAATATTCAAAATAAGATCTCCTTGCATATTAGTTATCTCAATAATTAAAAATATGAAATAAAGCAGTCGATATAAGATTTAAGTAATCTTACTCTATAGATCTGAATACCTTCAAGTATGGCAACGAAGCCTTTTAACCAAGCTTCTATTACATAGATTTGCAAATCAGTGATGTATGTACAGGGTGATTCCTATAACGTTCTCACACCAATTTTTTGGTTTGTCTTTGGAAATAAATTAAAATAGTTAACTTAAATTATAGTATTTTTTCCAAGGATTTCGAAAATTATATACCTAATTTATATAATAATAATAATAATTATCAGTAGGTATTTTGTTAAACATGAATGTAAATATATTATGTTGTTATATTTTTGGAAAGAAAATTTAAACCTTTTTTCAAAATTGTAAAAATTCCATTTAAAAAAACATTGCTGTTCTTTCCCAATTTTATTTGACTAATTGGTTTTTTTGTTGAAATTCTAGAAATCCTTGGAAAAAATACTATAAGTTACGTTAAATATTTTTATTTTATTTCCAAACACAAACCAAAAAATTGGGGTGAGAATCACCCTGTACATGCAATTTTACTTATTAATTTAATTATTATAAGATCTCTACCTGATGGACATTGTCAAACGCTTTTGATGTATCTGTAACATCAACTTAATAATCAGCTTTGATTGAGACATTTAAACAATCACGAATGAAAGTTAGATGCGATATTGAGTGAATATTTTTCCCTTACTTTAAAGGGTACCAAAATCAAGTGGCATCTGAAGAATCTTAAAAGAGATACTACTAATGAACTACAGCAGTTCTTACTAAGTGACGACAGAATTTTATTATGACCTGACATTTATTGAATCTAGATAATAAATTGCAGCAGCTAATTCTTCCCTGGTAAAATCATGAGTATAAATTCAGAGTGTGACATATATACAGCATGGCAGGATTCAAAAATGAAGCAAACGCATTGACAATATCTTCCGGAGTAGTTAAATGTTAACAACGAAATTTCATAGCTTTAGAAAATCTAGTTCCTTTTTTAAAAGAGTTGTTGACACTTTTAACTAATATGTCGTCAGAGTCAGTCTATTGAATTCCATACACTATACAATTAACTCATGATTCAAAGGAGGTGTGATTTGTTCAAATTACTAAATATTGTTTATAAAAGTTAGTCAACTAGATTGTCAGTTTTTGTTGACTTCTTGAACTGATCATCTTTTTTCGGGAAAAATGGTTAACAACTGTAATTAAATTCTGATCGCTATTTTGAAATCTTTTCAGCATTTGTAAATGCCAAAACGAATAAGATAAGAAAATAATGTATAATTTGAGCAAGATATTAAAGGGGGTCCCACTATTCACACAAGAAGGCAAACTAAATATTTTACAACGCATGTTTCCACGTCGCTTAATATCGATATTATACGATACCTATTGTGTGGCCGGTAAGATCGCTACGTTTTCCTTCTTCTTTTATTTTTGAAGCTAATGGTTTACCAGACATGTTTTTGAGCAATTCAAGCACTCAGAAACATGACGAAGAGGTAAGTAATTTCAGAAGCTGATTGCAGCAATATGTAGAAACGTGTGCGTAGACTATAAAGACATATGAAGTGGTTTGACTAGACTTTGACTAGACCTTGCTCTGTTGTAATAAATTGCATTGTAATATTTATAACACTAAATAAAGTTTAATATCACTATTTGTTCCTTTCCAGCCAGACCCCATGTAAGGCAACTATGCCTTCAAAAGATTATTCTGCCTGCTTAATTTACACTATACTTCGCTATTAATTCACGAGTGCGTTGGAAAAACTATTTGATTCTACCAGAGGAAGTAGAAACTACTATGAGAGTAACCAGCAGCTCTGATGTAGACCATTGCATTGCAAATAAGTGAGTTTAAAATAGTTCAAGGAAAAACTTTATACAACAGCAGGAAAAGAACCATATCTGCATTCGCAACAATCGCTATATACTTTTCAACCTTAAACTGAAAGTAGTTGATATTTTTACCTAACTATTATTGTGATATTTGATTACAACGTTTAGGATACAACCCTTTTTGACATTTTATTCAAATAAATTATGTTCTCCTTCAACGTCGTTTCTCAGTTTGATTACATTCAAGCAAATGTTTCAGAGCATCGTAATTTACAACGGGTAATGGCACTGCTGATGTTTTCACCTTCCTTGACCTCATTCCATTTGTTTTAAGGATTTCCGGATTTTTTTCAAATGCTATCATTGCATACAAATTTAGATATGCTTTCCATTTTAATAACCAACCATTTGCCTTATTTACCTTATTATTTGTGAAGAAAGAGGACGTATTCCTTTAATGTGAAGTAAGTATTGGGCTTCTATATTTTATAATATATTTAAAAGTGTATAAGTAATTTTTTTTCGTCATGTAATAAGTACACTTGTTAATCGTCCTATTAAAAATCGGTACTAAAATAGTTTAGTTTCAGTTGTTTGAAAGATATTTAATTAATTATTTCGTACTTTAACACACAAATTTGTAAGTACATATTGTAAATCATTTTAAACAACTTTTAAAATAAGTTCTTCCTATCGAAATAGTACCTGCAGATGGTTAATAAAACCAAAACGTGACAAAATAAGAAATAATTTTTATTCAATCATGACGGAGAAACCTAAGGATCAAATTAACAAATTACTGTTAAATTTAGTAACAATAATATCTGCTTTAAGACAAATTATAATTTTGTCGAATGAGAAGTAAAATTGCAACTAACTAAACTAACTGAAAATAAAAGGAATGTTTCGTTTGCATAAATGAGTAAATTATTACCTGCATGTTTTAGTTATCTGTTATCTGTTTTAACTGCGTACAAAGCTTGCTCTAATTGCAAAAAATTACTGGAAAAGGTATTTCACAATTAGACAAAACGAAATTAGTAATTACACTGGAACAGATAGGGCAAGTATTTTCGACAAAAAATAAAAATAGCCTTTATTAACGTTTTTTTAACTCAAATACAATTGTAATTCTGTGCAACAAAGACCTAATGAATTCACTTTGATAGATTTGACACATTTAGATGTAGAAGTTTAATTAAATTTCGTAACGTTAACAACATATTTTAAAGAGTTTCATTTCGTAACCGCGCTGCATTGTTATCAACATAGAGATATTTCACTCTGGCAGTTTTATTGAAAACTGCTTTGTGATACGTTTAATTTAATTTTCTCATGTGGTTTCTAAAATAGTTTTTATTATCTACAAGTCATCAGAAATATCCGAAACTCTGGAATTTCTATATAATTCGCTATTATTATTATTATTAAATATTTTCAATTTCTTAAATAATTTTAAAACATTACTTTTAATATTTGCCCTGATTGCATTGAAATTATTAAATTCTAACGCGTGGTAGTTAAATTAACGCCTTTTTGGTAACTTTGTATAATAAATACAAAAATCGGCTCATACTGTGTGAAATTGTCTTTGAACCTCACAATAAGCACAAAGATTTTGCGCAAATATTCATTTTTCAAGTTTTAGAAAAATCCATTATGGGAATAAATATCTATTCACCAGCGGCGACCAAAAAAGACTTTATTTTTTATACAACATGCGTTACTATACAGAAAAGAGATTATACAAGGTGTATTCATAAGAGCAAATGTACATTCGGTATAAAAGTAACTGAATATTTACATCTGTAAAATGATATTTTAGTATTCTTTTTAGCTAATGAAAGAAAGTCAAGGCAATCACAAATTTCTAAAGAAACAATGTATTCAATATTCTTAAAATTTGGATTATATGGCATCAGAGCTGTCAATTTGTAGTAGAATTTATTGATAATAATATATAACAAAAGTGTAATATTTTTTGTGCAGAATGTGCAGGATGGCGTGGGTAGGAAGAGTTTCAGAATAACCACTTGAATATTTTCCGTTATCCACTATACATTTTTGTTCCAATATTCTTTACGTTTTTATGGCAATAAAATATATTTCATCTATATATATCGACTAGTAAATTTTATGTGTTCTATAGAATAAGTAAGTTTTTAGATATAGCATAAAATAATATGTTTGTATCGATCACTAAACTTACCTTCACAAGTAGCAGTCACCTGTAACAAAGCAAACGAATTAACGATACATTCTTGTAAAAAACATTGACAATTACTATAAAATACCACTTATAGTTATTACAACACAATTAAATATAATTTTAAAACACAAACTTGTATCAATACATTTTTTTCAGATTTCTTCTAATTTATAAATATTTAATTTGATCGCGTCTACTATTAATCAACAGATTCGGCCAAGTTAAGGAGTCGATGAATAATTTGATCTGATTGCGTAAAATTAAGACGTAATGGTTTTAGTGACATTCCTTCTGGTCTGGTCAGTCTTTGATTAAAATATTAACTCTTTTGCAAATATCCTCTTTTAATAACTGTTCCTGATCTCCTTCAAGTGCATCATCTTGTCATTGCATTCTCATGAAGAAATGTGCTATTATTATCAGATTTTAATAATCCCTTGTTTTTAAATCGAATTGTTATAAATCAAATGTACGGATAAAGTTCTATGCTATGTCTATTTCAACTGAAATATTACAAGAAGTTGCAAGAAACTGTCGATATTTTTCTACGTTGTGTATAAAAATAATATTTGCTATAGGAGAGAGAATTATTTGGCAAATAATTTTCTCAACGATATATCACATTTTGTTGTCAGGATCGATAAATGTCCTACCAATGGAAACGACATATTAAATTCCTTCCATTGTTACCAAGCACATTGATTAAGGGAGATATTCGGACCATCGTGTAAGATCCTTAATCTACCAACCAATGTTTATCTTTTATTTCTATCTAAACTTCTGTATCTTTTCATCCCTTGTGTAAAGAGACAATTAAGCGGCGGAGTAAAGGATTCAAGAAAGTTAGATAAAACTTTCAGTTTTAACAGAGATAAGTAAACCTTGCCGTTTTGGTTTCCATTGAATTGCAAATATGAATTGAAATTATAAAATAATAAATATTTTTCTTGAAAATATTTCGCCCACGGAATAAATTTAATTTATATTCTTATACGCCAACAAGTTTACAAATTTCACCAGAGTTTAGGTAGGCGGTGACACGAGGCAATTACAGCATAACAATGTAAAAGTCTAAAATATCTGTCTCAGTAGTAGTGTCTATGTGAAATAAAGACAATTTGCACTGTGCTGATTTAAAAAGTTGTCACATAACTCTCTTGGGGAGAGTCTTCTGAAGTTCACCGGCAGAGAAGAAAAATTAAACTTTATCTAAATCGACAGGTTACCGGTTGCCTCTGTGACTGTATGACTCAATGTAGAAAGTCAACATACTTTACATTAGATCTAGGGATGCACAAATTTTAAGATCGCTACATCAGGAAAATTTTTTTAAAGGAAGCACAGATTGTCCTTTTCACCCGCAAAACCGTTTACAAGAAAAATGGTGATAAAATAAATTTACTGTTACATAAAAACATGTATGGAGTAGTAAAATAAAACTCAAGTCAAAAGATCAAGATGAAATTATGATAAGTTTCCGGTATTACTAGGACAGTTGCATAGACTTTATTACTATGCATGCATGAATCAATAATTGCTTAGGCGTGAGCATTCTCCTTTACTAAATTTAATATAGAGAAGGTATCCTTACAAATTAATTATAAGTTATGAGCGTTTTATCCCTTGCGTCAAAGTTTATCACATGTTGAGAATGGCTGATCTCCGTTCTGTGATATCATCAGAAAGGGCATGATCTATGTTTGAAGGCAAACCTGTGAAATTGTGGCAACTGCATATCCCAAAGGCCTATGTTATCCGTCTCTTAGGTCTAACTTAATTAATTCCGGAACAGGTTGAGAACTAATAACGAAAAGTACGCACCATTACGCTAAATGTTATGATAGTGTCGACAAAATATATTTTAAACTACTCTTAATTTATCCTAGTTAGACTTTTCAGTAGAGGGGAAAGAATTTGACTGAAATTAATTTTTGTACGCGGACATTGAGAATTTGTGAGTCAAAAATTGTACTTTTAGAATTCGACATTATTAATAACTAAACTAAAGACTAAACGAAATTTCGAAAGAGTAGGATTAAATCCATGTTCATGCGAGAGGGGCTAGAATTTATTTGAATATAAACAATTAAGCAAAAATTGTTATCTCAAGTGGAGAATATTGATGTGTTTTAAATTTAAAATAACTAATTATAAAATAACTGGAATAGCAAACACACGAAAATATGGAAGCATACCATAGTTGTTTGTATATGTAGAATAACAATCCCCATAACTAAATTAAATTTTGTACCAACATAAACTGACCACAACCTAATTTATTTTCTTAGAGGAAGATTAATATTAAGTCTGTATGTTTTCATGAAATATATTACTCACGCATTAAATTATACTTAGTATTAAAATTTCTTTTAAGCATTACAAGCCCTT
This sequence comes from Rhagium mordax, assembly GCA_963680705.1. Lineage (NCBI taxonomy): Eukaryota > Metazoa > Arthropoda > Insecta > Coleoptera > Cerambycidae > Rhagium > Rhagium mordax. Next base: position 28,285,898 of record OY796657.1, read on the forward strand.
GAATATTTATATGACGGTAATATTTATTTCTTAGGGGATTTTAATAATCCTGAATATAAGGAAGGGAAAATGGTCGGTACAGGACAAAAGAATAGCGTTATTTGTATTGTCCTGTACTTACCGACCATTTTCCCTTCCTTATAAGATTGTCAAGGACACAATTTTTAATTCAGAGATTATCCTGAATATAATAAACAATCAAAAACTTACACCAGAAATCTATTATTAGCTTCACAGTTCTTTATTAAAGTCTAAGAATTGACCCAGCAAAACACCATCACTAATAAAATCAACCAATTACTCGACCTAATTCTTACCCAGCAAACACCGCTTCGAAACTATTAAGGAACATTAACGCTACTTATATTTCGTGTTACACTTTTGTTTCAGTCACAAAAATGCGTGTTTTTGGTGACAAATTGCTTATTTGTCCGCAACATTGCATCGTTAATAAACTGCAACTATTACTTTACAGAATTGCGAAACAAAATATTCGTAACAAATGCCAATTTACATTTGTAATAAATTCGTTTTTACCAAAATCTAACTCCGAAAATATCTTGAAACATTTAGGCTTTTACAGTTTCATTCACCAAGTTATTTGTAAATACAAAACTTATATAAATACTTCGCAACCGTTATGCAAATTTAGTTTAAGTACAGATACACAACAGTTGCACGTTATTAAAAACCTTAAAGTTGCTCATTAATTTCAGAAAAGTTGCTTATCATAAGCAATATAAATATTACGATTTACTTTCAAATCAGTTTCTTTTTTGTTTTATACTTATTATGCAAATAGTCCAAATAAAGTCAGGTTTGATATATGTGCACAAATCCACCTCCCACCCTGATCCCTCACCTACCCATTCCCGATCATTGGAGTCTTTTTGTTTTTTAAATGCATATAGTAGCATTTTACAGACGCTAAAAAATATGACAGACCCTATCAATACATGCTGTCCATCTTTGCCGAACCACTTATTACCTATTCACTGTTGAATAACTCAAAAACCAAAAAGTGTTTTTTTGGTTCTGGCGAGTTGATTAACAGTGAACAAATAATTTGTTCGGCAAAGATGGACATGTACTGATATTATAGAGCCAGTTATATTTTTAAAGCGACTGTAAAATGCTATACTAAATACATTTAAAAACAAAAAAGACTCAATGATCGAGTGCGCAGGTGAGCGATCGGGGGCTGGGGGGTGGATATATGCACGTATAGCAAACCTGGCTTCGTTTGTTATTGGACGAGTAATTTTCTTTTCCGAAGACAGCAGTCACATTTTGCCAGTAGTGGGGCTCGTTACTTTTTCAGGACCCATCTTTAAAATCACTTTTTGCAATATTTAACAAAATTCACTTTCTCAATCTCTCATCTTTACAGACCATAAATCCATTTAAGACAAACTCTTTTCTATATCTAGGTGAAATTAATCCTTGATCCTTAATATTCACTGTTAGTGTATTTGGAGGAATCCTTTAAAATATAGGAAAAAGATAAAATATTGACAAATAGATGTTCAAAACAATTTATTGTCCATTGTACAATAAAATAATTAATTCATTTTCTCTGTTTTCTTCAATCTCTGGCTGGCCGCTCTAAACCAGTCCTTACAGGCACCTTCAAAATTGGCATCAACTGTCATAAATGGAAGGCATTTCCTGCATGAATCTACAAATAAAAATCAGTTCTTAATCAAACTAGCAATGTACAGAGTGAACCCCAATTTATTTATTTCCTTAAGGTGAGTACGCTAACCCCACCCTATATCTAGTTTAAAATAAAAATAAGAAGAGGAGGTGGGGGATTGTCAAGAATTTGACACGGGTTTATTTTTGTCATGAAATGAGAAAAACATTTCAATTATGAAACCTGTGTATATGTAACTCTAGGCCACTCAATAAAATAAATGAAGAACAATTACATATATTATTATTCCTGAGAGAAAGAAGCTTGTTGCAAAGGGATGGTAAATCCATATAAAAAAAATGAAAGAAATACACGCGGTAGTTTTTGAGAAAAAGAAATAAAATACGTCAACATTTTGAATTTAACTGACCTATCTCATTTCAAGGGAAAATAGGATAGGTCAGGTTGATTTTGTTTTTTACATTCGTTCATTAGCTTTTACCGGACCACTATAAATGCTGTGAAGTCATATTTTTTATACCAGTGTTTACACATTTTAAACGCGTCAACTTTATTAGCGGCCTTTTTGTGAAGTTTTTTTGGATAATTTATCCTTCGAAGTACATAAGAAACAGACAGACAATATACTTTGTCGATAATTTAACTATCTGGTGTTTTTTTATATCTTTGGCACAGAGGAAGAATATAGTGGACGGCCGACGGAATGTCTTTGATTTATTAGCGCTCACAGCTGTGACCTATACGTTTATATCGGAAGTGTTGAATGTTGCGAAACTTAAAAAAGTTCCCCAGGAGCAATGTTGCCTTTTACCTCCTTTTAGATATTTTTATAAAATGAAAATATTGGACGTTTCTTTAAATTCTCTTTTTCAGATTTTTAAAATTTATTACATAGCAACACTAGCAAATAAAGTACGAATAACAATGACTTTTAAATAAATAAACCTAAAATTTAATTATACTTTAAAAGTGGTTAAATTGCTTACTTTAAAATCAATTACCCTGAAAACGGTTACTCGTAGCGACATTTAGAAGGTATATCTTTTTGACATAAAAATAACGGGAAAGCAGGAATTTTTATTAAAAAAAAATAATAAAAAATCCCCCAAAAACATAACGTATGAACGATACGCAGAGGTGCCCCCTACAAATAACAGCAAAACTATAATTACTGAGATTTGAATCCCTCGATTTGAATCACCAAATTTTGTTAAAATATTTAAATTTTTAAAGATAGGTATTATTTAATAAAAAACGAAAACATTTTGTCCAATTACAAACCGAAGTGAAATATTGAAAAAGACAATCGGTAAGATAAATGGCTACTTGAAGAGCAAGACGATCCATAAAATTCAGTTTCATATGTTACAAATTGTGGAAAATCAAATAAAATCAGAAGTGAAATAAAATGTTCATATAAACTTTTCTTCATTTCAAATCACCTGAAGAATTACTTTAAATATTTTGTTATTTAGGAAGCATCCTGTATATCAAAACTATTTTATTCATTACGGCAAACCAGTAGTTTATAAAGAAATTAAGAATCATGTTTTTAGTCACTTTAACGTTAAAATTGCTATGTTAATCCCTGAACTTCATTCCCTTTTGATTGAAACAATTTAAAAGAAAAACATGCGTTTCTTGCTCATCGGAGAATCACTTCAAAAAGAAATACAAAATAATATATTCCTAAGCAAAAAAAAAGAACACTCAACGATTCAATTTTGCAAATAAATACGTAGGTACTGTGCAAGTAAAGTAGATATAATAATCTAAGTGTAGATTATTATAGTTAGTAGCAAAGTTTTGTACATATTCTTTATTATTATTTATAGTTATCCATTTAAATAAGCACGAAATTTTAAGAAAAGCGTTTGTTTTATTCGATTTATAGGTAATAGTAAAAAGATCCGCTACCCACGCTGTTAATGTGCCCACGCCATGTTAGGTATTGTCGAGGAAATTAACGCTTTTTACAATACATACAATTAAAACTTATCTAATTTTAAATCTATTAGTACTTATTACTTACCTAATACTCTAAACGTGTATATATTGTGCAATTGTTTTTTACAATAGTATTTTTTGCACAAATACCAGACACTTGTTTACACCACACGTGTAAGTACACATTACTACACATTCAGACTAACTTCAGTGTTGTTCCTAGCGAGAAAAATATGGTACTAAGATTTAGGGAAATAGTACTAAAAGTAAATAAAAAGTATTGACATGCATAAAATCGCGCGCGCAGCGCGCGGAAAAATTTTTTTAGTACTTTTTTGTCCATTTTAGTACTTTTTTCTATTTCTTTTCACTTAAATCTTATTTTACAGTAACTGAACATTGAAAATTTTAAATTGCACACCAATATTCTTGCACCTGATTGGTAGATAATAGAACAATTTGCTCTGTGAAGCGATAGAGGGCGCTGTTTGGTACTTTGTTACAGTGCCTGTGCTCATGACACTACAAGACAACGACAGATTAGAAATTTACACATTTTCACAGCTGTTCCATTGTTGAGATAGGAGAACTACTGTTGCCAACATGTAGGAAGGAAAATAACTACGTTTCAAACGGTTCAATTTTTTTAATCCATCCTTTTTTAATTTAAGTAAAAAGTAAATGGATACTTTAAAATTTATATTTACTGCATTTAAATCATTTAAAAGATATACTCACTCACAATGACTTAATTAAAAAAAAGTACTAAAAAGCAAAAAGGGGTACTGCAGTACTGACACTTGAGGAAAAGTACTAAATCTAGTACTTTAGTACTAACAAGAACACAAGTTAGTCTAACTTGTGTTGAAGCCGGAAACAGTTCTTCGCGCTGGCGAGAGGCGCAGCGTCCCAAGATTCTATTGGTCGTTTGAATTTTATCTCTCTCTCAGAAATAATTCTAGCCTATAGAAACGACGCATTTGTTTGAACATGTATAGCGAAAATGTAACGTATTACTAATTATGTAAATTTTTCAACGCTTCACAACTGAAAATGAATTGTTTCAATAATTCCGTAATTGTTTCTGTTTATAGCTACTGAAGGAATACCGCATCAACAATTGCGTAATATTCTCAAATTTTAACAATTGAAAGTATGGCGTTTTGTAAGTTACGAAATATTTACGTTTGTGGAATTAAGAATAACATTTGTTAGGTAACAGTTTCGAATTTTTCCAAACCCACCAAAGATGTTTTGTATTATATTAAACAATTTCAAAACAAATCTTTCAGGTACAGATATATTGCCATAATTACGAATCTGTTTCACACTTTGAAATATGCTTCTAGAGTTACTTATTTGTGACGTTACGAAACAGTCACACTCTGCGTTTGCTGGGTAGTATTAATAATAATAACTCTAATAGATATATCACAGGATCCATTTGTAAAAGAAGACACTGACACTCACTAACTCTTCTTATAAGTAACACCAAAGTCAATAACGAAATTTCAACATTCAACAACACGAAAGTGTATAATTTTAGAAAAGCTAACTATGTTGCACTCTATAATCAGCTTAGTATTGTCGAGTGGGCCTTTGCAACCAAGTTTTCCAATGTCGATGAAGCATATAAAAATCTATATGAAGTTGTGTATGAAATATTTGACTGCGTTCCGAAAACAATATCGCGCTTTAAAAAACATCAGCTCTGGTTTACAGGTTCCATTATTAAAAATATTAAAACAAAGGATAAGCTGTAGCGTAAATTAAATTATCTCGTGATAATAAAAAGATGTACTTTGAACTCAGTAATATAAGAACTAAAATGAAAAAAGACATTGATACATACAAAATATTACATCAAAACAAATCCTCCTACTTCTTTCTAGGTTCTTAATATTGATTCTACTAGATCACCACTAATTTTTCTATTTAAAATAATACATAAAAAATACAACTGAAATTTTATCGAACATACGCATCCGCTTGACGAGAATCAGAATCAGATTTGACGAAACGTTTTATCTTCCAACCCCTCTTAGTTTTGTGTGTATTGTGTGTACCTTTTTCTAAGATATTTATATTGGTTTACTTTAATCCTACTTGTATATTTTGAATGTTAGTTATACTTGAATTTTTTTTGAATGTAACATTTTTTTTGTTCATTATAATAGCATATTTTATGCAAATTTTCCATACTCTAATTGGCCCTTTTCGCTGTTGGATGACACATCCAAATAAATAAACAAATAACTTCGATAACTTCATAATAGAATCTAGATCAGTTCCTCAAACCCCAAATCACCACATAAATTATTTCAGATTACACAGTTGTTGCATGAGAAATATTAAAGGCATATTATTTTTGGGAAAATTTAGGCATAATAGATCTTGATAGGAGGTTCATCCTAATGAAGCCACCTTTTGCGTCAGCGTCACACTTTTTTAGATACTTAGATCACAAGTTTGACACACTATTCTACAGCCAGGGTGTGACAAAGGAAGCTTTGAAAATCCAGTTGCAGCGGCGTGACAATCTGCATTAGATAGATTTTTGCTGTCCTCATCCGTGATGTTCATTAATAGTGGAGGAAGGAGGAGATATATTAGAACTATCCGGACCAGGATCACGAACTGCTAAATATTCTAAAATTGTACCTGACTTTATGGCAGGAGAAATATCAAGTAGGAAGTTGGTATAATTGATCCAGGCTAGTACGTACTCGTATACAATGTTGAGTGACATGTATTAATTGAGACAGTATAGGTACATAGTCAACAAAAGAGTTGCGCGTCAATAATGTATCATAGACACATAATATATGGTTATTAAGACAGTTGTAGTGCGATGGGTACTGAAATAGCTGTTCTTGCTTTAAGCTTGTACAACGTGTTTCGTATACTTTTTTCTCTATATCTGAGACCGATAATTCATATTTAGTAGCCAACTCAAGCATGGCGTCCCTTATTTATTGCGATTATTTAAATCCGGTGTCAAAGCATCCCACAAACATGAGGTAGCGTGTAAATACTCGATTAAATTATATTTTTCTCCGTAGATCACATCTCTTCACTCTCTCTGTTCAAAACACATGGCACCTGTTGATCAATACGTCCAGATCATGGAAAGTTGCGAAACATTGTAAAATGTCATTCATTTCCAATGGAAGACAAGAAACAAAGGACTTTTGTATAGCAACTGTCGCGAGACATCAGAATTTATCGAGATACAGTATAGAAACATGTCTCGTGACAATTGTGGACAAGTCAGAGATATACAAACACATGTCGCTCAACTTTGTATACGAGTTTGTACTACTCAGGACTTTTCTGTCAACTTGAGGAATAGCATTCAACACGTTCAAAGCGAACCAGTGGAAGTTTTTCACAGCCAGCTAGTTTTTTTCCTGATCGATCCACTGAAGATTTTAGACTCTGTGGTAACACTATCCAAGTGATGGAATAAGAGACGGACCGGCAATCCGTTAAAGTGTAAGAGACATATTTGCAGTGGTATCCCAATGTGCAATTCGATCTGATGGCTAACACCTTTTTTCCAATCAGTGTTAATAATAATAATAGTAAGTTTATGGTACAACTGAACTTTTGAAAAGTTGCAGTTTTGTTTCTTTTACACAAGTTTCTCTTTTGTTTCTATTCTGTCCGTTTGGTCAAAAACCGCCATAACTATGCAAAATTAAATTCCCGTGCATACTCTCATTGCTTAAGTAGAGAGACATAAACGACAAGCCAAGATCGTGTGATCGTGATTTTGGAGCATACATGTTCTTCCACTCATTTCTCCCAGACGTAACATATAGCACTCTCTTCCTTTGGATTTTCCTTCGGTCATTTCTGACCCATTGCAGCTTCATCATACACACGGAAGTTTAATTTTGCATAGTATACATATATTTTTTACTTCTTCGTATTACTCAACTGATATAATATAAATTCAATATTGAATTTTACAGGAAGCTATTGAGGTTTGAAATCAATCCTGTTGTGGAAAATAATATTTCGTTTGATTTCAATCTGTAATGCGCCTTAGAAGCGATTTAAAGTAGATTCCAATAAAAATATTAATTTTACGGGAGCTTCCATGTTTTCTTATTTGCTGCTGAGATGTTTATATATACAAAATCTATAGACATTATTGTATAATTTTTCTCTTGAACGAATTCGCATTAAGAAAGTGGTTGAATGCATTTGCTGGCCATAAAATTTTTAAAGGCTTTATTTTAATGACATTTTATTTCCGCTTTTAAGACGCTGTGGAATTTAATGAGAAAGTTAATGGCACTTACAAAATTAAATATTTGAATTTGTAGTTATATACAATGTAACAATACGTTTTTATTGAATCATCAAAGTCACACTGCAGCTATACTTTATCATCTTTTTATTTTGGATATTTCAGGAGGTGTCGAATATTAATAAAAAATTAATTGAAAAGGTTTCTTTGGCCTTAATTTTTTATAGTAAATAAGAGGTATTCTTTAAAATAAAAATATAAGAATGTGTACGGTATAGCGAAAAAAGTGTCTACTTTTCTATACAAATTATTAGAAATCATTTTGAATTAATAAAACCGCAAGATAGTAACATTTTTATTTTTCAGTTTGAACTATTTTTGAAAAAATTAATATTATTACATACGAAATCGCAATAATTGTAACATTTTTAAAGTATGGGGCAGTAAATCCAACAAACAACAATAAACTAATAATTTTAACATTTACGTAAAAAACAAAATTATGCGATTTAAATGATATCTATTTTAGGATTAAATATACTTAATTAATATTTTGATACTAATGTCGATTATCAATTTAACCTAATTGTTCATAATGGAACTTCCCATTTTCTTATTTCAGTCAATACTTAGTTACCTACTTATATTTGTATATACTGCAAAAATACGTATCATCTTCTATTTGTCTATATAAGGATTGTAGCACACCTATAAGACTATTCGGCAGGAATAGTTGGCATGACACATTAGTAAACGTCAAGTTGAGTGACATAATACAAGATTATCGACAGGAAAGCTAATGTTGGAGTAAAGCTATTAAGACATAATGGCATCCTAATTGATGATACAACGTTGATTAGGATTGCACTCCCTCCAGTATATCACGCAAATGGCATTATTATGATTCATGGTTGCATTAAGAATAATAAATTTAGCAAAATAAGCCACAAAAGCGACTGCATTTATCATTGAAATAACGTAATTTTCTTACATAATATGTGTCACGGAAAATGTAACATTCGCACATATTTCCAAAATATTTCATACACACTTTGACACCTGAAATGAAAACTAATTATACGAAAATAATAAAGAAACTACTATGACTAGGTGATCTAAATGCTGTAAAATAAAAGATTGATTGTCCCATGCGGTATACTATTCCAGATTACTTGAACTTTATTTCAAAACTGCTTTAAAATCATAGGACATGTATTATATGATAATCTATTATCACACATAATAGAGGCTGGTAAATTATATAAGTAGTGAAAATATTAATTTGTGTTATGCAAAATCATGGGAATTTCAAACGGCGAAATTATTGGGTTAATATTTTGATCATATACCGAAATAATCCTTTGGTTACGTCTTGTTTCTAGTGTCTCCTGTAACTGCTTAATATACCTATTTTCCTTCTCATGTGCATCAATATAATCATGGTAAATACATTCCGACTAATATGAATGGTAATTTATTAAATATAAGTTTCCGACAGGTGCGATTCGACCTAACCATCTTAAACTTGAAAAAAGTATTCACATCTATTTCAATACGATAAAACTGTGATCGTCTTGCAGTTTTTACAAGTAAAAAACTTAATGTACTGAAATATTTAAAGGTTACATAATATACTTCCTAAGATTAGATTTTATTTTTACTTCCGTCGCTTAGGCGTAAAGGAAAAAATGTAATCGCGAAAATATCACTCACCGATATTTCCTCGACGCCAGAAAGCGGAGGAAATTATTATTCGACATGTAGTTGAGGTTATTGTCAAGATAGAAATTTAGTATACCTCTATTGAGATGTATCATTCATTATCCATGAATTTCGATTTCGATAGATCTGAGTCTCTTTTTAAAAATGAATTACAAAACTTGAATTTTATTCCATAATAAAATTTTTTACATAAAAGGTACTACTCTACATGAGTTCTAACTAAAGACTGAATTTTTCAATGATGATAGGAGCGAGGATGCTGTAATCTTCAGGTATCGGATTACTCTGGTGTTGCGTTGTCAGCGTCCCATCTTTAACGTCTCTTATGGGGAGTGGTGACATAATTCCTCCCCTCGAAGATTCAACTACGGAGTACAGCGAGGAAGTTGAACATTTGACAGGATCATCCCTTCTTGTTGGTTTCCCTCGATGTCTGGTTGATTGGTAACACATTTGGCTGCTATTACTTTCTTATATGAAAAATATAAAATTGTTATGATTAATAAAATATATAGGAATAGGGTCCACGTATTAGGAATGTAAGGTGTTCCTTCATCAAAGATTATTTGGGGTTGGTTTTCGATTATTCGCCTTTTGATTCCTTGCAGTTCGTCTAAATTGATATTTTCTAAGTGGATGTTGAAATTTTGATGTTGTGTACGATTTATTTCTTGATCCAATTCAGGGAAGAATATTGGTTGTTTCACATCAATGGTTTGTTCCTTGTTGATTATTCTTTCTTCGTTGGTAATTATTTCACATCCCATTGGAATATTAATTAAGAAAGTTCCTAATAACTTTAGGACCTCTTCTTGTTGTTGGCATCTCATGGTGATTGTTTCCTTGTTTGGAAATATGCCGATCCATTGTGTTGATTCGTCCAATTGCTTAATTATGGGCCTTGTTGTTTTGACTTCGATCTGCTTACAGACAGACGTATTTTTCATGTTCAATAACTGTATTTCACAGGGGCTGGTTTCAGTAACTTCTTCGACGTTGAGTTTTTTGCAAGCGTAATACTGTGACGTCATCTTGGCACATAAGTCACTTTCGAATGTGAAGTACAATTTACTTTTTAACAAATATTTATTGATTGGAATTATTACCTTGAATTGACTCTGACTATAAATGGGTATTGGATATAAGTGATAATAATTAAATGTTTCAGGATACATGATTGGTAAACGAAGTAAATAAGTGATTTTGTTATTTAAGATATAACATTCAATTTCTATTAATTTTTCGATTAATAAAGTATTTTCCAGAGTTATCTTAAAAGGTAATTGTCCTGGCTTTATCGTTTTCTCTAGTTTTAAAAGTTCGTTAAAAAGATCAGCAGTTTTTATTATGCTAGGATGCATGATATTTAATCTGGTGAATGTAATTGAATTCTCTATGTCTTGTAGAATTGAATTAATTATTTCGTACATATTTATAATTTGATTTAATACATCTTTTATAAAATTAGAATGTTTACGTTTTAAGTTTTGTTCGGCAATAGAGGCGATACGTTCGATTTCTGATTGTAATAATTTTTCATTATGTGATATTTGTTGTATAGTTAAATTAAATTTGTTTATTATATCTATAGAGATTGAATTTTGTTTTACAATGTTTTCAGCTAGTTTGTTTTGATTACTTTGAATTTGTTTTATAATCTTATCGTATCTTTCTCCATCTGAGGCGTCTAAATTGCCAGTTATTGATTTGAATATAGAACCTAAACCGTTTATTAAACCTCTTTTAGTTCGATGAGGGTGTGGAATAACCTCTTTTAGCTTAATTTCGACCTTCTCTTTTGTAATGTTTAATATTTTCATGTAATTAGAAGTGTCTTCTGAGTAATTTTTATTTAAATGAATGCTATGCATCAGATTGTCCGATTGGTCATGTAATTTGTTAATTTCGGTAATGATTGGGTTCAAGTCATAGTAATGTATTAATGTGTGACTGTATTCTTGTACCTTTGCAAGTCCTAGTTTAAGTGGTATTAGTCCAGGGTTGTTTTCTAAGTTTTTGATTGTTATTCTCTCTTGTAATCCGAGTACAAGGGGAAATCTGAAAGATAATAATTAATTATTAAAGTCGTAAGTTTTCTTAAGTGGTCGTTTTAAATTATCCATATGTATTTTGTTTTGGTCCGCTGTGGATATGGTTTTAAAGTTTTCATTTACTTCTTTTATTGTTGTAGGCTTTTGAAATTTATTTGCATTCTTTTGCCTAATGTGTTTTTTAACATAAGTTGTTGATTGGGGTTGAAATAGTGTTGGATCATCGCGTTTTACGTTTAGCTTTTCAATTATTTTTTCTTTACTTTCTATTAAGTTTTGATTTATTTTAGAGTATATTAATTTAGTTCTTTCCCTATGTTCATTAACGTAATCATTAACTAACATTTTTTCGATGTCCATGTCAAAGGGGTTTTCGTTATTAATATGTCCGTTAATTATTTCTATTGGTTTTAGTTTGGTCGCTGAATGAATCGAGTTATTGTATGCTAATATTGCATATGTCATTTTTATTTGTATCGGGGTTTTTAGGAAGCCTCGAGTATTTAATAACCGAATATGTTCAATTAAAGTTGAATGTAATCTTTCCACGGGGCTATTAGATTGTGGATGATTAGGTGAACAAAAGTGTAAGTTTATTTTATGCAATGCAAGTAATTCAGTGAATACAGAATTTTTGAATTCTGTTCCGTTATCAACTACTATTTGTTTCGGTACACCATGGTGTGAGAAGAATAATATTAAATTGTTTACAATTTCAGTAGAAGCAAGTGATGGTAACTTATATGCTTGTGCGTATTTAGAAAATGTGTCTATTATAGTTAAAAATTTACTTTGTTCTAATGTAAAGCTATCTAGGTGTAGAATTTCAAACGGTTGAGTTGGCGTTGGCGTGATATTCATTTTTATCTTTATAGGGTTTCGTTCGTATTTGCTTTGTTGACAAATTTCACAATCATTTACATAAGTTTGGATTGAATTTTTCATTTCAGGCCAATAATAACGTTTTCTAATTTGTTGTTCGGTTTCGTTTATGCCACGATGGTTACTTTTGCTTTCGTGATAATTTTTTATTATTTCTTGAACATCATCTTTATTTGTGACATCCAATAATTTTAATTTACAATTTTTTAATTTTAAGTAAGGCCATTTGAAGGTTTTACGAATAATTTCACAGAATGGTTCATAAATGTCAGGGTTTTCAAAATATAAATGATATGGAGTTTTTGGTACTACATAATTTTTGAAAAAGTCGATTATGTCTTGTTCAAATTGATTTTGAGATAATTGAATATGAAAGCGTTGTTTTTTGCCAAACAATATTGTTTGTTTAGGTTTAGCTGGCGTGTGCAAAACTGAATTAATGATAATTTGATTTTGTCCGTAATTAACAGGTGTTTCCACGATTGGTATTTCAGCTATAGGGTGCTGTTCGGTATTTGTATGTATAGTAGCGTTGTCATTAATTTCGTTTTCATTTTGAAGACTAATATTTTCCGATCTTTGTTCGTCTGGTAAGACTTGTGTGGAAATATTGTCAATGTCTGAATTTGGTACTTGAGTAGAAGTTGTAGCAGTTATTTGTTTATTAAATTCGTCAATGTATTCAAATATGTCATTAGTTTCTTTCGTGTGGATTTCAATACGAGACAATGCGTCTGCATTGGTATTTAATTTACCTTTTTTATATATGATGTTATAGTCAAATTCCTCAAGTTTAAAGCGCCATCTTACTAATTTAGAATTCGGTTCTTTTAATGAAAATAACCATTGAAGTGGTTTATGGTCTGTAATGATGTTAAATTTTCTTCCGAAAAGATATAGTCTAAAATACTTTACTGCCCAAACAATAGCTAATAGTTCCTTTTCAATGGTACTATAGTTTTGTTCGGAATCGTTCGAAGTACGAGAAGCGTACGCGATAGGTAGATCTTTTCCTATAATTCCTTGTGACAAAATACTGCCTACGGCTACATTACTTGCGTCTGTTGTTAGGTTAAAAGGTTTTGTAAAGTCTGGGTATTGCAATATTGGTTCGTTAATTAATAAATTTTTACAAGTTTCGAAACAAGATTTAAATTCTTCATCATGTATAATTTTTGAGTTCTTTTTAAGACACTTAGTCAATGGTTTTGTTACTTTTGCGAAGTTGTTAATGAATCGCCTATAATAACCTAGTAATCCTAAAAAGCCTTTAATTTGTTTGGTTGTTTTCGGTATTGGATAATTTTTAATAGCTTTTATTTTGTCCGGATTTGGCTTTACTCCGTCAGGTGTAACTATGTGACCTAAGTAAGCTACCTCCTTACGTAGAAATTCGGATTTGTCTAACTGAATTTTGAAATTTGAGTCCCTAAGTCTTAGAAATACTGATTTTAACCGTTCAATATGTTCTTGCAATGATGTTGAAAAAATTTTAATATCGTCTAGGTAAACTAAACATTTTTCATTTTGGATACCGCGAAGGATGTTGTCCATTATACGCTGGAAAGTCGCGGGTGCGTTTTTCAAACCGAATGGCATTCTGCAATACTCGTAGTGACCATTCTCTGTATTGAAAGCTGTTTTTGCTATGTCGTTTTCATCCATTTCTATCTGGTGAAAACCACTAGCCAAGTCTAGAGTCGTGAAATACTGACATTTACCTAACTTGTCCAATAAATCCGTAATATTAGGAAGTGGGTATTTGTCGTCGATCGTCTTTTCATTTAACTTACGGTAGTCAACAACTACGCGCCATTTTTGTTTGCCCGATGCGTCTAACTTTTTTGGCACCACCCAAATAGGAGATGACCAGGGCGAATTGCTTGGTCTAATTATATTTTGTTTTAGCATTTTATTCATTTGATTTTCGACTTCTTTCTTATGTACAAATGGGTAACGATAAGTTTTAGTATATACCGGGATTTCGTCGGTTGTTTTAATGTTATGTTTAATTTTATTGGTAGAAAATGTCCGAATATTCTTTACACAATGTTTCAATTTTACTTTTTTCTTCCGGATTTAAATGATTAGTGCGAATGTTTGATAGATCTAAATATGAATTTTGGGATTCATCAAAGTTATTTAAATTAATTTCTTGGATACGTTTTTGTTGAAATTTATCTACTACGATAGGTTTAGAAAAATCTAAGGTAATTGACTGGGTTGTATTATTTAATATCGTTGTGAATGCTTCACCGTTTTTGCAATAGTTAAACATTCTGGAATTTCGCAATTATGAATTTTTTGATAAGGAATTATTATTTCTCCGTTTTTTAGTGATGTTCTTACTTTAATTACTTGTTCTGTTCGAGGTGAAATTGTAATTAAATTGAGTTCGTTTTGTGTTTTATGATAATATAGAGTAATTTGTGTATACGGGGTTATTAATAGTCCTTTGTCAAAGTTTAAGTTTGCTTGAAGTAGTTTTAGGTTGTCTAGTCCAATTAAACCGTCAAAGCTGTTATGAAATTTAAATAAAAAGAATTTTAAATTTGTTGGTTGTGGTAGGTTAAATAATTTTGAAGTTGGTATTAAAGCACTTTCTTTATGAGCAGATTTTTGAAATACAGTAGAAACTATAAAAGGGTCGTTCTGAATGCAATTTGAGTATAATTTATGTGCGAGATTTGGGTCAATAAATGATTTTGTTGAACCTGAGTCTATTAAAATTTTTAAATTATGTTCAGGGAGTACAATATATGGTAATTCGCTAGAATTTGCGGCATTGACAGAAATAATTTCAGGATTTAAGTCTGATCGTTTGTTAATGAACCTGGATGAAAATTTGGATTTTCTTCGTAATAAATTTCGTCTTGACAAAATTCATTCTGATGAAATTCGTCTTGATTACATTCGTCTATATTTTGTGTGTCATATTCGTTAGTAAGATTTTGTTCGTCAATTTCATCTACCTCGGCATTATAAAGTTCCTCAGGAGTGAAATTTCTCTGTGATGGTTTATATTGTGATGTGGATGCTTTTTGTTGGAAATTATTAGAAGTTTGTTTAGATACTCCACTCATAGGTGTTGGATTTGGAAAAGATTTATTTGGATTAGGCTTAAAAACGTTATGGTTTGGTTGCTTAAAAACTTGTGAATTAGTAAAGAACTTCTGGGGTTGATGATTTACTCTAGGTTGAATATTAATCGGTTGAGATGGAAAATTGTTAGATTGTTGCCGAAATTGATTATTTTGTGTTTGATAATTAAATGGTGTTTGATTGTTAAACGAATTTCTAGTGAAACTGTTCATTGGTTTGTTAAAGTTATTGTTTTGTCTGTGTTGTTGATATATTGGTTTAGTCTGTGTTGGTGTTTGTTTCGCAAACATTTTATTAGTAGAATTTTGGTAATATTGTATGTTTTCTTCTTGCGAGATGAATTGTAAAGCTTGGTTCATGTCTATAGGACGCATACAACGTATAGTTGTACCTAGTGGTTCTTTAAGTTCTGATAAAAATGTTTTTAAAGTTAATTTATTATAAAGGTCGCGTTTTAAAGCTTTAGCTGCGGCATTTTGTTCGTGTATGTCTACGTATGAACATAATAAATTTAATATTTGCAAGCAACGATCAAAGAATTGTTGCGGTTTTTCATTTGAAAATTGTCTTAACAAAACTAAATCTCTATTAAGGCAAGATTCATCGCGTTGATCTGCAAAGTTTCTATACAACGTGTCTTTTAATTCTGTCCAAGTAGTGACATTTTGTATATTTACGACTAGTTTAGCATTGCCGTCTAATTTACTTATTAATGAATGTAATAAAAACACATTATGAAAACTATTTGGATTTGTAGCATCATAAAATGTTGTTATAATACTATCGCAAATACCTAAAAATCTATTTAATTCATTTGGGTTTCCGTCAAATTGCGGAACACAACTTAAATATTCTGGTTTAAATTGAGCCATTTCTAATGATAAATTACTGGTAATGTTATTTATTTTATTTGAGACTTGAATGTTATTCTTTGTAACAACTTGGGAAGTGGACGGAGAGTTTTTCTTCGTCTGAGTCAACTAAAGATATATTTAAATTTTCAAAAAGCGTTTCGAGTTCGCGAGACATCAATTGTTCAATTGTACTTACATTAATAACAGTGTGACTTTGATCATCGTTTCTTTCTTAATTATAAGGAGTCTGCAACTGGGTCAGCTATTTTTGTCTTTCCAAAATTACGTCTTCCTTGCAAAATAGGACGATGTGGTTCCTATTTTCGTGAAATGATGCAGAAGTAATCCTACACAGGTCTGTGATAGACTGGGTTGCCTTATGCTTGAGGAGCCACTCTGGTTTAGACACTTTCACAAAATTTTCACTTTTTGTTCGAATAGTCGATTAATCGTTGATACGAAAATTATATGTTCGATACACTATAATCCCGACTATCCTACCGACTGCGCCAATTTCGATTTCGATAGATCTGAGTCTCTTTTTAAAAATGAATTACAAAACTTGAATTTTATTCCATAATAACATTTTTTACATAAAAGGTACTACTCTACATGAGTTCTAACTAAAGACTGAATTTTTCAATGATGATAGGAGCGAGGATGCTGTAATCTTCAGGTATCGGATTACTCTGGTGTTGCGTTGTCAGCGTCCCATCTTTAACGTCTCTTATGGGGAGTGGTGACATAATTCATGAGATATTTATTTAGAATTTAGAATTTTATATTACCATGGGAAGTAAAAATTATTTTTATAATTAGCTATTATTATGTACAGAGCAAAATTAAAATTCAGGTACATACTTTAGTAGTAGTAGTTATTGTGAAGGTATTACAGTACAGTACACCCTAAACTCTTGTACAATTTAATTTTGTTGGTTATATAGACCTTCTCAAATAATAAGATAAATATTAATTTAAGCCACAATAATTAAAACTTGTGTTGATTTTGACCTACTAATAATAATCTTCTATTTTAGAAATATATTAAATTGAAAAACAATTATACTCTCATTATACTTCAGATGAATCCAAAATAAAATTTTCCACACTCCTGAAATAAAGAACAAAGAATTCGCATTAAGCTTATTTCGAGTCGATAAAAACAATTACCATCTGAACGAGAAATAAAACCGATAACTTGTGTTTAATTGGACTGCAAATAATCACCTTATCTTCTCGGTCTTAATTAAAGCAAATAATGTTTTATATCAATATTAGATCCTAATTCGGACAAGCTGGGTAGAGTAATACCCCAAATGATGGCCGATAATTAACCCAGCAAGGGATAAAATTGGGATGAAATCCCTTGGGCTACACCCTCGTAGTTGCCGCTAACAACTTACCAAAACTGTGATAGATTTGGATTTACGAACTTATAGATTATTACAGAAACCACC
This sequence comes from Rhagium mordax, assembly GCA_963680705.1. Taxonomy (NCBI): domain Eukaryota; kingdom Metazoa; phylum Arthropoda; class Insecta; order Coleoptera; family Cerambycidae; genus Rhagium; species Rhagium mordax. The sequence goes on from OY796657.1 coordinate 28,303,828, forward strand.
AAACCCAGTCATTAATAAGACGGGTCCAACAGATTAAACAATGTTTGGCTTCGGTAAATTAACTAATCCCCAAGATTAAGAGGACAACCTACAGACAACATACAATGAAACATCCATCGCATAATATTTGTCAATGATACTAACTATCTTAAAATTCTATTCCAGTCTTTATTAGACAGGGAACCTAATACAATTGATATAAATTTATGATGTACTGATCGTAACCTTCGTAAAGATATTTGTTGAATATAAATATAATACTATAATAGGTAAGGAGTATAAGGACGAATTGCACAGAGGAATGTAATGAGAACTAATTATTTTTCGGTAAACCAATTTTACCTACTAAAGCTGATACAGAAATAATTTAGACTCATTAAAATAAATATTTTATCGTTAACAAATTAATCTTTACATTATTTACGAAAGTTGTGATCGACCTTTATATAACGGGTGTCTCCAGATTGAATTGCCATTTTGTTTTTCATGCAAATGTCAAACTAGTAATGTCAAAGACAAAGTATAGGCATTCTAGAATTTTTTTTTAGTTTATTTGCATATAGAGTGCTTCACTTCCGAGCACCGTGCTTTCTGTGTACGGTCATTTTATGAAAATGCTCATTCATTATAAATTCATGTCCAGAGAATGTTTCGAGCTCACTACAGTTTACGAAATGCTAATCAAAGTCTAAATCGAAATTTGATTAAATACTGGATTCGAAAATTTAAACAAACAGACATCAGGGACGTCGAAGGTCAACCCGAAATGCGCCGAATATTGAAGCTGTTAGTACTGCGGTAAGGCGATATCTACATTGTTCTGTATGAAGACAAGCATCTGTTTTGAATTTACACCTATCCACTTTTCCTATGATTTTAAAAAAGATCTGCACTTACATCCATATGGAATCCAAATGGTTCAACCTTTAAACGATTACCCCCTCCGCCTTAATTATGTAACTGCATGATAGAGAGCTTTGATGATTTAGACAATATTTTTTTCAGTGCCGAGGTTGACTTCCACTTGGATGGGTATGTTAATAAACAAAATTTTCATTATTGGTCTGCAGCAGACAGAAGCAATAAGTTGATCTGCATACTACCTAAGTTACTGTGAGGGCGGCAATGTGTTCTCGATGAATTATCTGTCCCTACTTTTTTGAAGATAATCATGGACAATCAGTTAGTTACTGTAGACTCACAAAGATATGCATCAATGATTTGCAAATTTCTACACCCAGTGCCTCAAGAATTTAGGAGATATGATGACCAAACGTGGTTTCATCAGGACCTCTATTCTCCAGCTTAAGAGAAGTGAACGTTCCTCAGAGGGAAGAGAATAATCACATCACTTATTCTTTCTCTCGGTTATTAAAATCCGTATTCTTGAATGCAGCATTGGTGATCGCGTAATGCGCCCACGTTGCCATATTTAGGGTAGTGTATTTGGCCTACTTTTACGTAATTTTAGCGCCATTGTATTAAAAAATCAACTCAATGTCCTTTCAAACAAAGCTATTAGAATCTGAAAATTCGCGTAGATATAAATATCTATTTCTTCCATTAAAATTAGGTAGGTAAGTGCATTATGTATGATATTTATGTACCTACCTAAATCTAAATTTAATACAGCATAATAATATAGCATATATAATACATAGGGCAGAGCAGAAAAACTGAAAGGAAATTATTTACATACCTTTGTTTCTATACTAAGAGCAGATTTTCTTGACGGCGGTTCTAATGGAGTTAATATATTTATTATCTGCCGAGTTAGATCTTTAGTTAGCCGAAAATTTTTAATAAAATTTCTGTCTGATATCTCGAAAGCGTTTTCCTTTCTAAAAAACTGCCTTTGCGGCTGAAGAATATCTTCCTCCATTTCAACTAAATGATTTATAATTAATGCGTCTTCTAAGTCCATTTTTTTAAAGAAATGTCTGGTAAACCTCTCTATAACTTAGGCTCCTGTCAATGTTTTTGAGGTTATCCGCAGATCCGCATATACAGGGTGTCCCAGTTTTAAGGGACGAAACTACACAGACTTAAAGAAAAAATATTTTTGAGCAGAAAACTTCCTATTCATATGCCCTTTGTCTCGCTTAGTTTAGGACATAGAGGGCGTTAAAGTTTTAACTTTTTCCAAGTTTTTTTCCTATATCTTTTGAAATATATTAGATATCAATTTGAAATTTTGTACACTTTCTAATTACCCCTGAAGATTTTACAGCATTTTCGTGAAATATGCTATACGTGGTGACCTTTTTTTAGGCCCACCCAGAATCAAATCCTTCCAGAACTTTTTAGCGCTACGGCACTGTCACATTTTGATACTGTCACTTCAAAGAGTGGTCTTTTAGCAAAATTTTTGATATCTTGTAATTTTTTGTGCGATGTCTGGTTTAGGAGTTACAGCTTGATATGCTCATAGAATCTATTGATTTAAAAATTTTTTGTTAAATTTTTTGAAGTAGGCTGAAAGAAATGAATACAAATCAATGACATTCTCTGAACATTAATGAGTGTACGTTTTATATTATATTATATATTTCAAAAGACATAGGAAAAAAACTTGGAAAAAAGTTAAAACTTTAACGCCCTCTATCTCCTAAACTAAGCGAGATAAAGGGCGTATGTATAGGAAGTTTTCTGCTCAAAAATATTTTTTCTTTAAGTCTGTGTAGTTTCGTCCCTTAAAACTGGGACAACCTGTATAATCATACCTATTACGTATTTACTAACTATAAACGCGCATGCTTCTCCCAATATGAGGGGTCTTCTACTACTTTCAATCAAGAGAACTGCGTTCTCCTAATTCTTAGACGATGTGATCGTTCTCTTAATCTCAAGAATAATACAAAAATAAATTTTAAGAGAACCGCACCCACAGTTCTCCCGAAATGATCATTCTCTCGACTGGAGAATAGGGCTCCAGGATGGAGTCACTTATCACACCGTGGATGTAGTATATTCTTTCCTGGCAAATTAGTTTCGTGAAGAGGCAATATTAATTGGCCCCCAAGAAGTTGCGACTTTACCCCACTTGATTTCTTCTTATTAGGGGTACTTATCTTAAAAGTGAAGTCTACAAAAATCCTCCGGCAAATTTGCAAGGGCTTAAATATCGAATACGGGAAGAAATCCTGACAATTCGAGAAACATTGTACCGACGGGTTATCATGAATGCAAGACTTCGTCTGGAGGAGTTCTTCGGATGTCAAGGACACCGTTTGGACGATGTTATTTTTAAGACATAATTTTCAAAAATTATTTACTTTATTTATTCTTAAGATTAATTCATTAAAAATATGAAAAATAAGATGGCTTATTTTCATTTTAAAATGGAAATTTATTTTATTTATTTATTTGCAGGAGATTTTATGCCATTTTAAACCAAATTTTTATGTTATTGCAGCTTTGACAATAATTTTGAAAATATGAAATGTTTGTCACACATACTTACTTGCGTTTATTATCTATTATTGAACTCTAAACTTGGCGGATTTATACATCTTCACCAGACAACACATAGACCGACAACCAAGGCATGCATTCATATATAACAGGCTGTCTCTAAATTGCAAGTCACGGAGAATAACTGCAAATATCTAAAATCATTAACGAAAAAAAGCTAATACCTTTATGCAGCTCATCTATCTTAAATAATGATGTCGAGTAATTCCTTGACGTACTATGCGAGATGTAGATAGTACGTCAAATAACAAGAGCCACTGAGAAAAAAAATTACAACGAAGTATTTCTTGTGTGCCATAGAAATTTTATATAGTCTGGTGGACAGGCTTCTCTTCAAACTCAAAAATGTGGCAAACAACAACTACTATCTTCTCTTCAAATCTCATCTTACCAACTAATATTCTGTGTAAAGCACAATGAAGCATTTTCTGGCTATTATTTCATAATATTTGATGTATCACAACGCAGTGTACTGGAGCTATTTCTGAAATGGATATAGAACACAATTATTGCTACCTTTGCTGACGTTGCCATCCATTAAGAGACAATAATTCAGTTATAGGCTCATAGTAAGAAAAAATACAAATCAACACTAAAACCAAAGCAATAAATAATAATAGACACAGAATGCTTAATGGACCTATAGAAACTAAAATTGTTTACCAATATCCTCTTGTATTGCAGTTGCTCTCTTGACGAGCTAATTGAATAATATTCTGGATAAAAAAACATTTTTCTGTATAGCTAAATTGAGACCATTTATTGTCTTCTTCTAAATTGAACATCCAGCTAGGACCATATTTGTAATTGTACCAACCTCAAAATCTAGACGAAAGACCATGTTTGTAATTGAACCAATAGGTGGAACTAATAGATGTTTTTGTTTAATTGTATCTACCAATTATATAATATATATATATAATATATATATATAATATATAATAAGATTATAACATAAAATACTATTGAAACCTATCTGGTCATAGGACCTCCAACTTTGGTGATACATTAAAACAACTACGTGCGATCGTCAACGCATCCTTGTAGGCAATTCAATGCTTCACTAACACCTACAAATTCCATATACTACAGAATAGATTAGATTAGATAGATATTAGTGGAAAAAACTAAAATCAACAACGCCTAAAGGGACGTCAAATGAACCAATAGAAAATTTTGTATATGGAAGTACCACTCAATAGAACAATCAATAAATTCTGGTACGCGCGGCGATTTGTCTATAACAGTACTAAAGAATAATGACATATTTTTATTTTTGTACACAGAGGTATTTAAATTTCTCGTTACCATCACCATTTCAGATACTGTAAGATGTACTACTTATCTAGCTAATGGAAAAAAGAAAATACTTTATTAATCCAAATCATTTTTATACAGTACCCCACATATTTTTATATTCAACTTGGAAACAAAGATGAGTTTATAGTACGAAAAGCGTGAATTAAAAAGAGAAAACAAACGGTGAATATGTAACGCCTACACGGAGAGTGACAGCGGTAAAGACCGTAAATTAAAACACCTAAAAACGTGGGCAAAAAATACCGCCAAAGCATCAGTAAAAATATCGTTTTATGTATGCCGGTTACTCATGTGGTCGACTTGCATACATACGGTAAGTGATACCCTATTAAATTTTTTTTGCGGCGTTTTTTTCCCAAGTTTTTAAGTGTTTCAATTTGAAGTAGAATGGAGTGAGAGGCGTGTCTCTAGTGCTCTGGTATCTGTCTTTATTTTATACTCCTTACTGATATTCTCTGTTCTTGTTTTCAAGTTGAATATAAAAATATGTGGGGTACTGTATATTGAAAAAATAAGAAAATTTGCCACATTTCATACAATAAAATGCAATAATTCAAGGTAGATACTATAGAAGGGAGCTGAAAGGTTATTTTAAGCGCGAGACATCCTCATTAATTCTGCTACGTTCGTACACACTGTCGACCTATACTTGAATTAATTCACGATAAGATAAAAATACAAATATGAGTGATTTGGAAGTGATAAAATTGTGTTTTTGATTATGAGATTATAAATAATACGGTTATGACAAACACAAAATTTCTACTTTATTCAATCTGTCACTTGTTTCCAGACGATAATTTATCTGTCTGTTGAACACATCAACTAATTTTTAGTATACTATTTTAATTTTTTATGCATCTAGTGATTGTTATTTAAAATAAGAAGCGTTAGTGCAAAAACAATGATAGAGAAGAATATCAAAATATGATTTCGGAATAGCGATTGCCAATTTTCCGAAATAAATAATAGTTGTTTTGAAATTGCGCCAATAATTGGTTTAAATATAACAATGTCGAAAAACTTAAATTTCAAACCTGGCAAAATATTTAAAAATAAAAGTGGATCAGACAAGATTGAAGAATTGTCCACTATGTTATTCCTATTTGTAATTAAACTTGAAATTTCCTTTCGGACAAAACGACTGCCATTGCATAAATATTTTAATGTAATAATTTATATTTAGTCTACTTGAAAAACTATTAAAATTAGCTTGAAAACTGTATTTATTTAAAGTACATGTATCTGACAATTTGCGAAAAAGAAAACGCTAATAATAAAATAATAGAGTTAATTTTCAAAACCAATTTTTTTTTAAGTACAATAAATTCGTAAAATCACACTGTAGTTGAGATTTTTAATTAAAAATGTACAGAAAAGATTGTATAAAAACATGTATTTGTTAGTTTGCAAAGCTTTTAGCCAATGACGCTTTGTAGATGAGTTGCATTATAAAGTACCTACTGATTCCATCCAGTTGGACTAATTGCACTTTGTGAATATCATAACTGTTCCACTCGCTTCACCATTTGCTCGTTAACTCCATCGTTCCTCATTCCATACATTTTGATGAGGTCTTCTCCGCCTTCATAATGCACTTTCCGCCTTGAGAATGTAAAAACACGTTTTGCTTAACACGAATAAAGAAAATGATACATTTATCTAAATGTCCATACTATGAAAATATACTTACTAGGCAAAATTAGCAGATGCGTAAGTTTTACAAAAATTTTAAAAAAAGTTGTTTATTATATTACTAATTATTTGTAGTACCTATTTATATTTAGAACATGCATTATTAGATAATGTTTAAAATAAAATCCACAAGCGTAAGAATGTAAAAAATAAGGCATTTAAGATGAATTTAGTAGAAGAATTAAATAATCTCCCCAAATTTTTAACATGTGAACGATGAGAGAAACAAAAACTCTTATTTACAAAGCAAATATATTTTCCGTTCCAGTCTAATAATAGCTAAATCTATTTACAAGACCTGTTGTAGAATTAACTAGAAAATATGGGACGGTAGCCCCGTGGGTGAATGCGTTGATGCGTACTTACTCGGTTGCAAAGATCGATGATTCGAATCCATCCTGGGGCGGATAAAAAATTTATTTCTGATTTGCTTCGGACTTAGATGGATAGAGAATTATCGAAGCGTGTAGATGTGGTTCGGACTCCACAATAAACTGTAGGGCCTCGTCTCTCTTACCTGACACAAAATGCTAGGATTTTCCGGAGGTTACTTCGGTAACTTGATAGGCGGTTAAGAAAACAAACAAAACAAACAAAACAAATACTGAACCTGTATTTATAGACTTTCTTTATTATAGTTACATTTTCCAAAAATAAATTAACAGGAGACACATTTCATAACAGTTTTAAATATTTTTTTACTGCCTCTCAAGTAGTCAAAGTATTTAAAAATGTAAACATTTTATGCTTATTAAAAGGAAGAGAGCCCCTACTATTTATTTTCGAATTCAATTCATATCTAGACCATTTATTTGATACCTAGATTCTTTCCCATTTAAGTGCCGAGCAAATTACAAATAAATTTTAATTTGCTCTGAAATAAAATTAGACCATCGATCTTCTCAACCAAGTGAGTAGGGATCAACACAACTTCTCACTCGAGTAGCGTGCAGAACTACGTCTAATGTAAGACCAACAATCAAGAAATATTTATTATTCCATACTAAGGAGGGAGGGCATCCTGTTGAAACCAATCGTTTCTTGACATTTTTTTTTATTTTCGAAATATAAGAAATTTGCTTTCCGCAATATAAGAAATTAAAGTTTCGTTAATGAAGAAAGACCAACAAAGCATTTTCAACATCATGATTACGGCGGATGACAATGTCTTTTATCGCCTATCATGCAATTCAGTGTAAACATTGATTTAATTTACCACTTCTTGTAGAGTATTTATTTTGTGTAGAATTTTAATTGATATAAATTGAGAAATTTTTTATTTTCTAAATATTTTTCTATCTAAACTACACAAGCAAAGTTTACACCATTGATAAATTGTAAACAGTCATAACTCTGGTTTAAAAAATTTTGTACCTAGAACCAAATTAAATCTTATTACAAGTAGCTTAAAATTGTGTCTTGGCAAATTTTGATATCTGCTAAATCAAAAATGATACAATGAAAATAATGGCAAAATTTTGATATTTTACACAAAAAAAGTGCCCGTAAGGTTCCAGTAAATTTCAAATTGAAAAAAAATTCATATCGGGTTTTTTGTTACTCCTGCTATTATGAATACGCTCAAATAGTTTTGACCATGGATACATTATCTAAAAAATTTTAGACTTAATATATTTTGAAAATTAAAAAAAAAGAATTTTTTTGGCTTTATGATTAAATAACTAAGCAGAGGAGAATTTTAGCTAATTACCTTAACGTTTTTTTCTTTTTTTAATTGACGCATTTCAGATGAATATAGAAAAACTGACTATCTTTGTACTGTTTTAATCCAACTGACGTTAAAGACCTTCAAAATGCTTTTTTTGAATGATTTTTAGCGTTAATTGCAAAGAAGATATGATCGAAATAAGAAACGCCCCTCGTTTCAACAAATTACGATATTGTTCATTTGGCAGTAATTTATTCTCAGTACTTCGTTAGATATTGATTTTTTGACTTTAGGGGTGGTTTTCACCCCCTTAGAAGCAAGAGCAATTATTTTTCTTATTAAGGAATGAGTTTTGTCTCCAAATGTAACGATTTGCTAAGAAAGTCCTAATTTCTCAAAATAAACAAAAAATAATTCATTCATCCATCCATTTCCTTTCATATCGGTTATGAGGTTGCCACATACAATTTTTGATTTCTGATTTAACATTCAGCCCCAAAAACATAAATAATATAACTTATATTAATTTATTCACAGTACTTGGTTAATTATTGATTTTTTTACTTTAGGGGTGGATTTCACATCTATTAGGGGAAAGAGCAATAATTTTTCTTATTAGGATATAAGTTTTATTTCCTAAAATATAAGAACTTGCAAAAAAAGTACTACTTGCTCAAAACAAACAAAATATACATACTTTTCCAATGTACGCGAATATTTGAAGTTTTTTTTTTTTTTTAATCACTTATTTAACGTCGGCCTATTTCCACTACGGAGGCCAATCACCGACGCCAGGAGAACCCCCAACCTGGAAATTTTGCCAAACCTCTTATCTTACTAAGAGTAGGGATTTTTTACTTGCCCAACATTTAATAGACAAGGGACCGACTGCCCCTCCGAAGGATGGTATATCCTCAATACACCTCTCGTCTACAGTTGTATTGTTTCTGCGATATAGCTGATATACCTACAAGCCGCTAGAAGTAGGGAAGCGAGACCACTTCTTTCAATATTTAAAGTTGATACCCTAAAGTTTAAGAATCCGCAAAAAAAAATTCCAAGCCGCTATAGAATTAGTCCGAAGTCTGGGTACTTTTTGACATCAAGTGACTGTACTATCGTTACTTGTTGATGCCCGTAATTTGAAGCAATAATTTTTTTTTTTTTAATCACTTATTTAACGTCGGCCTATTTCCGCTACGGAGGCCAATCACCGACGCCAGGAGACGAGCAACCCCCAACCTGGAAATTTTGCCGAACCTCTTATCTTACTAAGAGTAGGGATTTTTTACTTGCCTAACATTTAATAGACAAGGGACCGACTGCTTTACATCCCCTCCGAAGGATGGTATATCCGCAATACACCTCTCGCCTACAGTTGTATTGCTTCTGCGATATAGCTGATATACAAGCCGCTAGAAGTAGGGAAGCGAGACCGCGTTTTTCCATGGATAGTCCCCATCCATGTACTACACGCGGTAAATGTTGCTTTACTCCTAATATCGCTATGAAGTGAGTGAAGTCAGTCCTCCGCTCGCTGCCCTTGAAGCAATAATAATCTGATATATTCCATGTTTCATTAGGCACCTAATTTTATTAATAATACGCAGATCTCATCAATATATTTTTCTCTTTTCTCTGTATTATTATGAATAATATAGGAAAACCCATTTAGACTGATTTATTCTTAGTAAATTTTAATTTATCACATCACCAACGCAACGTTACAAAATGATTTGTATTTACTGTGTCAGTAATAAACAAGTAGACAAATTAATAATTCAATAAGTTTACAAGTTATTAGCAGAAAACGATCTGACACGTCGATTAGTGTTTTGAATCTGTTTCTCGTTTATCGATAAGATAGGTTTTTACTGAAGGAAAAAAATACATGTCTATATCAGTAGTTTTCTTTCTTTTAGACAATATTTATATCAGTAGTATCACCACTAATGCATAAATTCAATTCTTCACTTTATTTCAGGTTGTGTGTAATTGGTGTAATTTTAGTATATTTACTCACATTTATTATAATGTAATTTATAGCCATCTTAAAATTTTTTTCTTCGTTGTAGAGGAATTTCCACAACTACTAATTCACATTTTCCCTAAGTATATCGGTTTTTCTGGATTACCTAATCTCCTAATTCTACCCTAGAATTAGTTGGTATCTATAATTTGAAGAATAAAAGCATTCGAGCAATGTTTTTCTACTGTTAATATTTTATCAGTTACAGCGATTAAAATTTTTCGTATTTCGACCAGATCTAATTTTTGAACAACTGACCGTGGAAGAAAATTGATTAAACAAAATTATAGCAAATATTATAGTATAAAATATTCCTAATAATAATTAATTAATACGCAAGAACAACGCGAGCAGTGATGATTACAAAATAACTACAGTAAAGCGAACATGTTCACTTTTCTCTTATGTATTATTTACGAAACACGTGCTGATTATGGTGTGCTTGGTGTTTATGCAAACGATGTCAGTGTTTCATTTTTCTTACTTCTGCAAGTAATTTTAACTTTAACAGCTGCGTCATTGGACAGATGCTGTTATGATAACTTTACCGATAAAACTAATTTAAAAATTTATGAATAATATCGATTATTGTCATAATTTTTATCCCTTCGGCTTGGATCCAATATATTTTATATTAAATTATATGTTGTTAATAACAAAGTGATGAATAATTGTGTATTTACAATTTCAATGTTCTGTAAATGTATATTATTGAAATCTCTATATCGAACTAATTTCAAATTATTGATATTAATAATTAGTGATATGTTTAATATTTCAATTAAAAAATAAATCCAAATTACATTTATGTTGTCCATAGATGCATAAAATAATATGTTTGTTTGCTATAGATAAAATACTCAACGTTCTATACTTTTATGTTTTAGTTCTTCTATTTCTTTAATCGATGTCATTTTCAAAGAAGATAAAAAAGTTGAAATATGTTCATTTTTTAGGATCCTGCACCAGTTTGAATTGTGTGAATTTTCTGCGTGACCCACTTCAAATTTTGAGCAGTATATTATTTCTTTGACATTGCAAGCATAGTACAGCAAATACTTATACACTACTATTATTCACTTCATCGCCTTGTTTTGAGTTTCTTTGGAAGTAATTTTTTTCTAATACGATTTCTTCTATCTTTGTTATAAGAAATCACTCCTTTTTTTCTATTTTTACCCTTGCCTTAAAAAAATCTAAATCCTCAGTTTCTGATATGTAAAATTTGTTTTCTTCTATTATTTCATCATCACAATGACTATGACAATTAAATCGTGAAATTCAGAAACTACGAATACGTTTATTATGCGTAGTTTGGTATCTAAATTGATGGAATCTTTGAGATTGACTTGGTGCTCATTTATAAATCTGTAATCTGTGATACACTATTTTTTTTATTATGCAGCTAATTTCTAATAATTATTATGTTACTCTTTGTTCCAGTAATAAATATTATAATATTTTACTTTTTACTTTTATTTTTGTTTTTATTATTTACTTCAATAAATGACTTATGACAAAACATACAGCATTACATAATTTAATTTTCTACGGATGATCAATTAATATACTCTTGCACTTCATCAATAGTTAATTAAGTCAGTGCTGCATTTTATTTTATGTGCATTTGATCTTATGATCGCAGTGCATTAACACACTTATATTTGATGTCATTGAATGTTAATGTGGTGGACACTCAAGATATCATAAATCCAGACCTATCTAAAAAACGTATCATAATCTATAGGTATTTGTATTTTCAGTTTACATAAACAAATCACATTTATTCGATATTTATCTATAAATTATCCATAATTAGACACATTGAGATATAATTTTGTTAAATCCCAACGATATCTTAAAATCTTAAATTTCTTTTTGGTATGATTTTAAATTACTTGCTTTCCAGTTTTCTCTGAATTTGGCTTCCATAAATTATTTTCCTATAGTTCATAGAAATGTATATCTCGATGGTATTTACTTTCGTTTGGGTTTTTTCTGTCATATAATAACAAAAATATCCAATTTGATATATTTATATTGATGTTTTACGTTTGAACATACAAATACCTATAAAATTTGATGGACATAAAAATTATTTAAAACCACTATTGTCGAATCTGGTAAAACAACTACTTTTCATAAGTACACGTTATAAAATGTTGCACTAAATAACATCAAAAGCAAATAAATGTTAAATTAAAAAAATATTTAACTTACCAAAGAATTCCATTATTAAAATCAGAGAGCGATGCTCCCAAGAAATATGTAAATTTTATTTCATCCTTATTGGACATTATAAGCACGACAACAGCACGAATTAATAATTCACTAATGTAAAAATTATTGTATTTATTGAAAATGAAAAATAATTTGATAGATTAGAAAAAAAATCATAACAAAACCATAACAAAAATAATCATTCACTCAATGCTTGTGAAATATAAAATTATATATCACTGGGTGCGATCTGGTAGATTTGTAATTTTAGCAAAAGGTGGTAGAAGACGAAAAGTTATGACTGAAAACTAAATAAACTCAATTACTTTATAAATAGAACGAAAATATGACTACACGATGAAACAAATAAACCAAAATTATTTTAGAATTTCTTAACCATAGGTGCTTACTTAGAAAGAAGAATCTTTATAGTAAGGCCGGAAATTTTAATAAATTTTGTCGTCAAACAAAGAGGCTAAGTTCAAGCTGATGCCATCAGAGTGATTTAACACCTACTAGCTCAATGTGCATCTAATAAAAGTCATATCATCAGCAGCTGTAATAGCTATAGAGCGTTGAGGAGGATCTTTGACTTCAGTTTTATTTAATGCTTAGGTTAGGATTTAGAAAGCTCTTAGAGCAGAAGGAGGTTGTGAGAAATCAACTTTCCTTGGCATGTTATGCCATTGAGCCCTCGAAATAGTTATGAATTTTACGGTAGCAAATTTTTTACAGTTGGCACCTTAGAGAAATGTTCAGTCCAATTGGAAATGTTTGGTCTCAGGTAAAACATTGTATTATAACTCGTCCTCAAGTCCCTCATGTTGAAGTTTATCATGGTATTTAACAGAGACTAGTATATTTGAGGGCAATTTTAGATGGGGCAAAAGATAATTGTTGGAGGCGATTGTGCGTACGTGATAAGTTCAACAAACAACTACACACCATGCTGTGGGTACATTTGGGTAATTTGAATTGCATTTGACGCGTCCTGAAATAAAATTGATTCATTTGAATTACAAATGGCGAATCCTTCCGTAAAATGCACGAATAAAACAATTTCCGGTGGTCCTTCATTAATTTTTTGGGACACCATGTTTTGACATTCCACATGCCAATTTTAAGACGCAGCCCGGTAAGCTACGTATGACTTACCGCGCAGAAGGTCGGGTATTAATAATTATTAATAATAATAATAATAATAATAATAATAATAATCTGGCTGAGGTCTTTTGATTGTAAAACTTGTTTTTCTCAATACTGGCCTCAGTACATACAAATAGAAAAAAAAAAATTATACCCGACCATTTGTGCGGTAAGGGCATTTATTTGAACCAGATATTGACGTATTTCATTAATATTCTTTTCCTTTGGAGAGTTATGAGCTATAAAAGACAGGAAATGAAAAGAAATGTCAAATTACACGTCATGCTGCAGCGTATAATAAATTTTGAAACTTTTTTTACTCGACTTGAAAGTAGATTGTTTATAGAACAACCAAACAAAGTAAAAATTTAAACTGTTAAACGATTATGACTTAACACTTTTTTCATTAACGAAGTCAAATATTTACTAATCATAATAATAATAATAATAATAATAATAATAATAATAATATGTTTATTTACAAAATTTGAAAATATACATTTAATCTTTACAATATAATCATATAGGTGAATAAACATGAAGAATCCGCAAAAGTAAAACTTTTATGCGGTTACCATATATTCATTAACCAAATGTTTATAATATGTACGTATATTTAAACCAAAGTATAACCACAAATATAATTTTTATAGCAGGTGAATAGTAAAAATATGTATCTTGCTGATAATACTTGAAGTTCTTAAACTAATATAACACGGACAGCCACAAGAAAAAGGAAATAAAAAAAAAGTTTTCAATCAATGTATAAATATCTAAAAATTCTCTTTAAAGTAAATCATTGGTCATGTTTAACATTTTTGTTTAAAAATCTTATTCTGAAGTATCTATGTGAAAGTAATATAATTTTCTTGAATATTCTAATTCCCTTAAAACTATTTTAGTACCTATAAATATTACCTACCTAGTTGTAATAACAGGGTTTGCGAAAAATTTTAACTTAATAAATTTTTAAAGAAATTGGTAAAATTAACATGCCTTTAAAAAAAATGTTGAGAACTTTATATTAATATAGCATAGGGCAATCAATGTTTGCTATATTTTATGTATATTTCTCTTCATGTCAGTATTTCCTAACAATAAAGGAGTAGTAGAAAAAGAAATATACTAACACTAATATAGTACCTACGTATTAACAACTGTTTCCACATCAATAACTTCTACCTTTCTGCTAGATTCTCATTAGTCAAATACATTTGCTTGTGCAGATTTATATCTTTCTTTTATATGAATACATTTTTAATCTGCATCTATAATTTTGTATTTACTACTATCTTTACATTTATACATGTTATACATGTAGTTATACAAAATAGATATTTATGGCTGGAGTCCGCATTACTTGGTAATAGAAAATTGTGGCAAATTTTCTTCACCGTCCATAATTCCAAATTTCAACCTGGTAAAGTAACGCGTTGCCACATAAAATTGAATTCTCATAATTTGATATCTATTTCCACAATTATCTGTATCACATTTTCTATTATAAAATGAACTTCTATTGCCCTCATTCGCACAAATCCTCGAAATTGCTAAACATTTTTTATTTAAAATCCGCTAATAAGTATGGAACGTACATTGTACATTTTGATTTGTGTTCAATCCATAATATCTTGGTTCAACAATGTATCTTCATTTACTGTGTTTTATTTTTTAAATTATGTAGACACAAATAAGTAAAAAGATAAATAAGACACGTTTCTGAAAGCTATGACTGAAAGGGGGCTTCCAGCGGGTATTCCAACACTTCAAAAATTCTGCCAACTGTTTATATTACGTATGTATATTGATATACATGAACACATTACTCTAATTTTATCAATTTAAATTAACTGAAGGTAATCTACAATAATAAACTAAGCGTGTTATTGTGTTTAGTTGTTTACTCAGGTAATTTATAATAAAATTAAACCAGTTCTGTTACCACTCTTCCTAATAAATTGCAGATATGTAGCTATTTGAAAAAATGAATTGCTTTTCGATAAGAAGTAAATAATTACTTTGAAATTAGAGATAAGAGTACCACTACTCAAGATTTTTCCACAATAATTAAAAATGATAAAGTGATCTACAGACGTATATATAGGAGGTCATTTTCAAATAGGATACATTATTTCTAAACAGAATGAAGCTAATAGTTTTTGTCTTGCTAGTACCTGTGACTTTGGCGCAGGTAATTATTTTGAAGTCAAGTATTCTTATAAGTAGTTCCGCTTTTGAAGTAATAATATATTTTGTGATATTCGTTCTTTTCAATAGGTCGAGCGCAACTGGGATAAAATTTTTCCTATAAATTTACCTAACCCTTCACATAATTTCTCACAAGATAATAGCATTCCATCACCAAGAATCACTGGTGGAGAAGAAGCTGGTCGCAACTCATATCCGTACCAAGTAAGTAACTAGGAATTAATTAATATATTAAATGGTGTACAAATTGAAGTTATAAGAATTTCAAATAAATGATGCTTAGAAATCCTACATAATATATATTTGAATATTTTATGCCCCTCAATAAAAATAGACTTTGCATGGGTAGTGAAATTATTTTATCTGCAAATGTATTCCAAAACTGTATTTCATCATATTATCTTGTTAATTCTTTAAATATTTCGACAGGGAAAGTAGTCTTTGATTTCTCTGATTTCTCTTCATCAACATTTGAGACCTAATCCAAACAGTTCCCACTATTGGTTAGTAGGTTTAATGGCTTCAGATAATGTTTGCGAAGCTCGTGTAGAATGTTCTTCTTCAGAATAAATTTTAAAAAATTACATCACCAATTCATATGTGAAACTATTAAGACCTGTATAAATATTTGTGGTTTCTCTGTCTGATAAACTATCTTGCTATGATTTGTCATGAAACTGAATTTCGCTGTCCTTCAAATTTTTTTTTGGAACATTAATAGTCTCAAATTTAACGTTTTAAAATTGATTTGGTCCTTGGATGGTTTGTGGTAAATAATCAGTAATATTATGTTGCACTTGTTCCACGTTGGACAAATGTAACAACCATCTTTCTCCTCGGGGAAAAAATTGTTAATTATATTCATTGTTTTAAATTTCAGTTGGAAACGTTACAAGATTTAAAATAAAGACCTTTTAAAATAAGTCTCCAACCCCTCTATCAAATTGAACCTTGGACAATCCCCCATGAATCTACATATTTTAAATATCAAAATTCAAACTACATGGGGGATGTGTGAAGTGCTACGTAAATAGCTGAAAGTGTAACAACTATAAAGAACATTGTTGCACTTCTTCCCTACTAATCTTTTTCTTCCATTTCATCAACAATTGGTGGATTTTTGGCAACATACTGTCGCTCTTGGAACAGGGAGATGAGTTTGTAAAATTTTGTTTTGCTTCACACTTCACACTCCACACACAGTGTTTTATTTTAACAGAAGAGTAAATCTATATAACTTGTACTGCTTATAGTGTGGTATTGGCATTTTAGTTCGACTGCCACATGTCAGACATTAAATGTCTACTATCATATAATTATATATTTCACCAGCCTGGATTCAAACAGGTTTATACTTTGCAATAGTAACCTGTTCTGCAAAGTACAGATATGTTATATCCCAGATGTTAATAAGAGAAGTCACAATACTCTGTGTATATATTTTGCAACACGAACTGTGTATTCGGAAATAACATGGTACTCGGGATGCCACACCAGATATAACATACCATTATATAACTTTTGTAACTCCTGGGAGTATCGCTACTCTCTTGGTAGCTGAACAAGTAAATTTGTTAAAACATGTTTAATGTTCTCTAGATAATTTATTTATTATCGCTATCGATAGGGTTATTAAATATATTACTATCAAATAGCTGAAAATGTGTATTATTTTTTCCAGGTAGCACTTTTCATTCCAACAAAAAATGGCACATCCTTCTGCGGAGGATCTCTGATTTCTTCAAAAACAATACTCACTGCTGCACATTGCGTCGACAGGTAATACTTTATCATTATACATTTCGGTTACTCTGTTAATCAATTAAATATAGTTGAGGTTTGACACAATTGTAGTCCTATATAAGACGTACATTTCAAGGCAACCAACTTAAATTTAAGTACCTAACAACCATTCCCGATATTTTGCTTAGTATTGAAGATATCGAAGAAAGTTATATGAAAAAGTTGTTCAGAATCTAATTTTGTGGCTCAATCTCACTTTCGTTACGAAATTCGCATTTTTAGTTTTTTCAATATTTTTTCAGTTCAAACACGGTTACAATAAGGTATGCGCATTTGTGAGATTATTAAGTAAAATTTGTTATAAAAGATAGTTAATGCTAAAAAAAATTAATATCAATAAAATTTTATTAATAATGTACACTACATTTATGTATTTGTTAATTAAATTTTATGTTATTTTTGAGTTTACGAACACTGGCCGAGGACAAATGATGGAATTCGAATCTTACCAAGCTGGACGTAACGTCAATTACTGTCATATTTATGATAGAATTTTTGAATTTTTATGTTCGCCGTTGTGCGTGTATCAAACTGTTTAGGCTTAATTTGTGATTTCGGTGTTAAATATTAACATTTCTCACGGAAAAATGTAAAAAAAACATTTTTTTATTATACCTTTAGAGCGCTAAAACACGTAACATTGGCGTTTATTTTTCAATTTTTAAAAATTGATAACATTGAAAATATCAGCTTTACGAAAAATAGTTATTATATATTTCTTGTCAATCGGTCAAAGAATACAAAAAAAAATTAGTATGAGTGAAAAAATCTTATTTTTATCTTTGTTTTAAACAAAGTTGTTAAACAATATTAGATCAGGTTACCGTTTGGGGACATGGATTTTCTCATAATCGGTACTATCTCCCGAACTGATTCCAGAAAAAACAATCAATCCGAATTTACTTCGAAACGACTACGCCCATTATCACCTAGTCTAATTTTACAATGTACACATCACCTTCCTTGACTTGTTTTCTATTTCAGTCTCATTGGTCCAATTGAAGTATTGTTAGGAGCTCATAATATTCGTATCCAAGAACCAACACAAGTTTATTTTCAAAATTCCCAAGTTATTATTCATCCTCAATGGTATCATCCGACTTATCTTAATGACATCGCTCTTATTATATTGCCACAAGCAGTACAATTCAACGGTAAGGTTAAATTTATTTTTCTGATTAGAATTATTTAACTTTAAACTGCCTACGCTACTGTTATTATTTATTGATTTCCTCTCAAAAAAATAAATATCAATACTAAAAACAAAAACGAAGTATGCGCACAAATTAATAGTTTAGGACCTATAAAATTATAATGCTATTATTTATTGTACAGACGGGAAAAATAAATACACCCTAGTTACTGAAATTTCACGAGTTAATTAATTATTATATTATATATATATATTATTATTATTATTCAAATCAATATCACAAAAAATTGTGCGGAAATATTTTTTTCCATGTCAAGATCATGCAGCTTTATTAGATCTTGTAAATCTGAAATAACAAAAAATACGAAATGAATTACTACTTCGGCTCTAAGGCTGTCGTGGAGCTAAGAATTTGTAAAAAAGTTTGCGGGTTCCCTTCCCCTTCGCTTCAGAAGAAGACCACAATAGGATACGTCGAAACGTGAAGAATCAAAATATCAAATGCAGAAGAGAACCCAAAAACTCGTCTACTAAAAAATGCCACTTGGTTTTATCTAGGGCTTTTTAATTTTCTTATAATTAAGAGATCTTAGGATATTAAGTTTAAAATAAATTTGTATTACCGCCTTCTTTGTATCGAGTGTGAAGACAATTTTTGGACATATTATGTATAATGATTTATTTATATAAAATATTCCAAGACGCATTCAGTGGTGGTTTTTCTCACAGCTAGATTTAAACAAGTAAAACCTGCATCAACATATTATAGAGTAGCTTGTATATGTAACAACTGTGATATGTTGCCTTGGTGTGTAATGTGATATATTTCAGATGCCATCCAACCAATCGGTCTTCCAAAAGATGACACGGATACTTACGAAGGGCTTGAAGCTACTGTAAGTGGTTGGGGAATGGCATCGGATAGCTCCGAAACTGTGTCAGATGTGCTGAGACACGTAGAAGTTCCTATTATTTCAAACGATTTCTGCAGTGGTCTCTATTCTGGTATTATTACCGATACAAATATCTGTACAGATGGAGATGGTGGAAGATCCGCCTGTGGTGGAGATTCTGGAGGTGCCCTTGTGGTAGGAACTGAACAGGTAAATGAATGCAGACAATACAAAAACTAGTATTTTTAACTCAACATCTAGCCACTCGAACCAAAATAATGTAAATTTCTAACTAGTCTGTGCTTTAAGGACCGATTCAAAAATATAAATTATTTTTGTGCTGAAATTTGAAAAGTAAAGAATGAAATGAAGGAATGAAGGAACATATGTTTTTTTATTATATTATGTTATGCTTACAAATATTCACAATTGACAATTTGAGCCACTCTTTATAAACATACATAAAAAATTCAACCATAGTTTAAAATTTGTAATTATTTTATTTTTAATTTATTTTTCTCCACAAAAAATAATAACTTAAATAATAATAATAAAAGGGCTAAACCTTTCGTTCTGACATTTTTTAAACTAACTAAAAATAAGTTAAATGAGTAGGTTTCATTTGGTAGAGCATATAGCAGGTTAACTCCATAAAATTTTAAGAATATCATTTTAACCTTTTCGATAAATTTTGTTATTATTTAACGAAGAGTGAGTAGTCTTATAAAGTTTTATTGTATGTTATTATTCTTTATTTTCTTTGCAGGTCGGTATTGTCTCTTTCGGTAACAGATATGGATGTGAAATTGGTTGGCCATCCGGATATACTCGTGTTTCAAAATATCTTACATTTATCAATAATAATATAGTATAACATGTTTGGAGACAATAATAGTAGCGATTAATAAAATAAATAAGTTTTAACCATAATATGTTTTTATTATACACAATGCACAATATGCACATATAACTATTCTAGGAAAGTTAAATGACTAATAATTTTTTTGAAGTCTACTCAGTGGTGTATTTTGATATTCAACAGGTACCACATTTAACAAAATAATTAAATTAAAATGTTATGATAGCACCAACCTCATCTGATTTTAAATAATCAGAAAGAAAATTCTGTAATCAAACAGTCCAAAGCCCCAACACTAATTCAAAGATGCAGACATTATTGTATACTTATGCAGAATCTACTATAAAAATATAAATCTGCAAATAATAGCTATTTATAAAACTAGTCGCAAAATGAGCGTGTTTTTTGCACTAGATGTGAAGATTGGACCACGACCGTAGCGAATGGTCCAACACATCGTGTGCAAAAAAACACGCAGTTTTGCATCGTGTTTTATACAATATTTTTTGCAATTTAGTTGTTACGAAAAATATAAAATTTTCGTTACGTTTCCTTTTCATTTAGATAGTATCGAAGCCATTTCTGTTTGTTTCTATGGAGATAACAATGAATACGTTTCAAAACTGTACGTTTAACATTTATAATAAATAAGAAAAGTGTTTTCTCAATAAAAATGTTGTACGTTTAATATTTATGTTGTATTCTTAGTAAATATAAATGGATATGTCGCAATATGTGTTTATGTGATTAAACTCATTTTAGTACAAGTGTTAAAATGAATTCTCATTTTAGCACTTGTGCGAAAACGAACCACTTTTGAAAATGACAATCAGTGTCAAAAAGATGATTTTTCGTAACTAATTTGCAAAAAAGTATTTCAATTACGTCCATTGCATTACAAAGAATATTTAATTTAATTCTATTTTGTTTTAATCACTTATTTAACGTCGGCCTATTTCCGCTACCGAGGCCAATCACCGACGCCAGGAGACGAGCAACCCCCAACCTGGAAATTTTGCCGAACCTCTTATCTTACTAAGAATAGGAATTTTTTACTTGCCTAACATTTAATAGACAAGGGACCGCCTGCTTTACATCCCCTCCGAAGGATGGTATATCCTCAATACACCTCTCGCCTACAGTTGTATTGCTTCTGCGATATAGCTGATATACAAGCCGCTAGAAGTAGGGAAACGAGACCGCGTCTTTCCGTGGCGCCCATCCAAGTACTAAACGCGGTAGCTGTCGCTTAACTTTTCATATCGCTATTAAGTGAGTCAAGTCAGTCCTCCGCTCGCTGCCAAATTTAATTCTTAAAGGTCTTACTTTTCCAATTAATGAAAATCTGCTAGAGTTTGAAGAATTTGAAATTTATAGTCCATTATAAAAATATTTCATAGTCCATATAATATTATACAGCGCCCGCCATAGAGTTGGCTACATATGGGAAAAATTTTTGTTATTGATATTTTTAAAAACTCTAAGGATGATGTATATAACATAAAACTAATCTGTTTACATTTACATTAGTTTTGCGAATGATTTTGAAGTGTTTCTCATTGAACGACCATATTTGGAAATCTTACATCTCATTTAATCAAGACGATTTCATAGAAAAACGATCAAATAATAAATAAAAATAAGGCAAGTATACGTTCCATGTTGAATAGATCAGATTATACTGATAAAGTATTACAGTTCAATACAGATATTAATTTTGAAAAGTTCAATAGGTAGCTAAACTCAAGCTATTGTTAGGTCTATCAGCCCAATGCGCATCTGATAAAAGCTATTTTAACAGCAGGTGTAATAGTTAGGGATTATTGAGAAAGACCTTTTACTTCGGTAGTATCCAATGCTTGGGTTGGGAGATGGTATATTGATTCTTAAGTTCCTCACGCAGAAGTTCCTTACGTTATCAAACAGACTGGTGATATTTGAAAGCAATTATTGAGAGGGCAAAAGATAATAATGCGTACCTACCTAAAGTTCACAATTACACATCATGTTGCGGGTTTCGTAGTAAATAATTTCTTCGCTTTTTGTTTTCAACTAATATTAAAACTTCGATCATCAATAAACAGTAACTACTATAATTATTGATACAATCATCAACTTTTTTAATACTAAAGTTCTTTTATGAAATAAACTTACATTGTACTCATTCGAAATCTTCGAAATTGTTGGGCATCTTCCATTTAAAATTCACTAAGTCCTATGTAACGTTATATTATCTAATTCAGGTTTATGCCGGATCTATGGCTTGATCCAATAACTTATCTTCATTTACTGTTTTATTTTAAAAATTAATAATAAGAGAACTAGATGTTTTAAATATCTGTATAATATAGAAATAAATCTTAAGAGGGCACGTTTCTGATAGTTATGACTGAAAGAATAAAAATTCTGCAAACTGATTTATATGTATTGTTTGTTAGCGGATGCAATTCCGAACCAGTTCAGGGACTATTCGCATGCGCAGTCTAAAAAACGACGTTCGCTTTTTAGATTGCGCATGCGCCGTGAACTTCGCTTTTTAAACTGCGCATGCGAATAATCCCCGAACTGATCCGGAATTGCATCCACGAACAAAGTTTATGTCTCATTATACCTGTGAACACCTTGTGCAAATCTTATCAATTTAAATTAATTAAAGGTAATCTATCATAAAGTAAACGAATGTTATTGTGTTTAGTTGTTTGCGTAGAATTCATAAAAAAAATTAAACCAATTCTGTAACTGCTCTTCCAACTAAATTGAAGATACGTAGCTACTTGAATGGATGAATCTTCGATAACAAGTAAATAATTACTTTGAAATTGGAGATAAGAGAACCAATACTCAAGATTATACCATAATTAAGAATGATAAAGTGATATGCATGTTCATATATAACAGTTCATTTTCAAATAGGATACATTTCCAACCAGAATGAAGATAATAGTTTTTTTCTCGTTAGTAACTGTGACTTTGGCGCAGGTAATGTTTATGAATTCAAGGATACTTATTACTATGGCTCTATGTAAATAATTTTGCTTTTATAGTAGGTAATAATAGATTTTGTGATATTAACAGAATTAATCCTTTCCAATAGGTTGAGCGCAACTGGGATCAAATTTTTCCTCTAAATGTACCTAACCCTTCACACATTCAATTACCAAATGGTATTGCATCGCCAAGAATTACTGGTGGGGAAGAAGCTGGTCGCAATTCTTATCCACATCAAGTAAGTAACTAAGAATTCTATTGACGTAAAAATTTAAATTTTTAAATACCAAATTGATGAAGTGACATAATAAATGCTTTAAATATTTGACACCTCTTAATATGTATCCATGTTTTTTGGGGAACTTGCGAGATATACATATAGACCTGCCAAAGTCTGCAATAGATATAATAAATATAGACCCTGTAGGGGTAACGAAACTTTTTTAATTTAAAAAATATTTCGAAATGGTAATAAAAACTAAAGTTTCGTATTATAAAAAAATACTTCTGTATATTGTTGTTATATTTCTTTTTAAATTACAACAAAGAAAGTGGATTTGCTTCTTTAATTCCTCGCTTTATTATTTATTTTTATCACAGTTCACTTCATTTTTCTATAAAATAATAATTATATGCCCAGCCTTTTATAAGTAAATACTATGTTATTTTTTATTTTATCCACACCTGATTTTCATCACCTGCTGGGACTGTTAAGTTGTTCTGAAGTTAAAGTTCCTCGCTGCTTTCCTTGTTGTTAATAGAGAAAAGAATTATTTTATGTATACATACATATTATTAGATTCAGTAACTTCAAATTGCAAGTAATTTAGGGTGATATCCCGCTGAGGAATGAACAACAACTTATTGAAATAGTGCTCCATCTCGTGTAAAATAATATGCCCATTGTGTACGTTCGGTAAAATATAATTACAGAATATCATTAATAATTATCTGAGTAACCAGTAACCACCCTATTTAATAATTGGCGGCTCAAGCTATATTACCTTGCGAGAAATATATTGTGGTGTGTTTAATTTTAACATTAATTAGGTACAAATATATTCGAGTATATTTTAACTTGGCCGGTCCAAAGGTCGCTTCGTCGTCTGAACTAAGATGTATTCGATGGGTCAGATATGCCAGCGGTTCTCAAACAGTTCACCTATAACACTGATGCTGTCGCTAAATAATTATATAAAAATACTAAAGGTGTTATCATAAATGCTAAGAAGTATTAACTCACTAACTTCATCGTTTTAGTGTCATTCTGATTATATATAGGTTCCAGCACAAATGAAACTGATAACAAAAAATAATTAGCCCAATTCAGTCAATAACAATATTAATTATTACTAAAAGAATAAGGATCGAAAACTAATATTGTTACAGTCCAGCAAGAACCGCGGGGAGATATGAGCGACGGTTACAATCTTTTCTATACCTAAATCCACAATGTTTTAGAAGTTTTAAGAGACTTACCTTATATATATTATCGAGTGTAAAATGTGTTTTTGATTCATAAAAATTATAAATTACTTCCCTTATTTCCATTTTAACACCATCACATACATCCAATGTTTTTGGTTTCTTCCTATTTTTTTTTGTCAAGACAATATTAATTTGTTGGTGCTTAATCCTGCAGATTGTTCTTAGACTTATATATAAAGCTTCAGAAACTCTTTCATGAACTTGTTGAAGTGGTATCAACGGTCCTTCGTTTTCTCTTTCTTTTATAAAATAATAGATTAAATTTAAAACCAACTTTTTTGACTGTTCATTTAAGACGCTCATTTTAGTTGCCATAATTATCAAATGTATTTTTACAATTTAATATTTTCCTAATTAAATATTACCGTCACGAATACACGTTTACCTATTTAATTTTTTACCACTAAAATAATAATCCCGACAGGCTTCTGTCTAGAACTCCTCGAATCCGCAAACTGTATATAGAGGGTGAAAACGTGTGTTTATTGGTTAAAATATAGATATATCACGCCCATATCAGGTGTTCGGCTTTGTTTGACACCGGCCAGCACCGCAAAATTCTATTTATTCAGCAAGAAATTTAAAATACGAAAGATTGAAGGCGTATTTGGTAATGTGTAATAAATAAAATTTAAATAAAAAATAAAAGCCGTGGATATTCGTCTGAGAATCGAATAAGTAACGACTGAAAGTTGGTTTTATTTACCTACTTAAGAGACAAACTCGCTCAGAATAATAAAAGAAAAATATTTGGGGAAAATATGTTTTTAACAAAATTCGAGGAACGGATTAGTAAAATAAAATTTTAAGAAGGTACATTTTTTACTTTTAATATAATTTAAAAAAGTAGAGCCAACAGGATTTGACTTGAATTATTTCATTGCCATTTCATCCACTATTTATCGCAAACAATAACTTAAACATTTCTTATAAAGACTAATTTAATTCTAATATGAGACGACTGTTAACCCAAATAAATAATAGTTCATAATAACGACTGACAAATTTTCACAGTTTGAGAATCGCTGAATTTATTGAAAACATGGATATTTATCGCTCTCTTTAGTGGTATGTTGCATATTTCCGTCTCAATGGAGGTGAGAGAGAAGCTCGGTAGACATACGTGAACAACGTTTTCGGGCTATTACTTTAACTTTGTGTGCAACAGAAAATGAAATCGTACGCGCAATATCAACTCATACAGATGCCAAGTTAAAATATACTCGACTTTAAACTATGGCACTAGAGTTTTAAATGTAACTAAATTTTGTTTTCACTTAAATTCGTTTCTGGAACTAGTACATTAGTAAATTAGTCCCAAATGAAACATTTTAAAGTCCATTTTAAGTTCTTAAGCACTTTGTTATAAATAATAAAGTATATTTTTTGTGTAAGTGTAAGAATAACCGTGTGGCTAAACTTCGCCTTGTAAGTTGCTAAATGTAGTGTACACTTGTTGTACTTGTACATTTCTGTTTCAATAAAGTCGTTTTATTATTATTATTATTATTTAGAAAAATCAGTAGTTATATTTTACTTGCTCCGTTGGACACCTAATAATAGGCCTTTTTCTTCTCAGGGGAAGAGTTGTTAAATTGTGTTAGAAAATAGTGTATCTCCTGTAATAACAGAGATAATGAAGTGAACCAATAACGAGAATATTAAGAAGAGGTAAGGCTAATGTTTGACTTAAATTCTAACTTGCTATTATTGTTGCTGATATATCCCATAGGGTGTTATAAAATTTTGTAAAAAAACACATTTTAATTGTCACACTCGGTATTGATACACAATTAAGTGGCTCACAAAACGAATCAGCCTGTAGTACAAAACAGACATCATCCAAATTTTCGGTGTACCAGTTCAAATCTATAATAGATAAACATTAAAACGATACTCAGCTATAAAACAGGTTAAAATTGACCTCGAAAAATATGGATTATTATAGAAAAACTATAAATGTATGGATCTGATGACATACAAATAAGTAATATCTTTAATAATGAAAAGGGAGACTAAATGGAACAGGATTAAAAATACAATTAAAGTTATAGAAATTACAGCTTAGGTCTAAAAATGCAGTCAGTGCTCATAAAAATAATTGAATATATTAAGTATACCTGCAATATTCCTCTGTTCGTCAGTTTAGTTCTTATTTCCAATAAGTGACTGTTGCACCTCTTCACCACTAATTACCAAACAAATTTTAACTGGTTCTTCTAGAATTAATCTCATAGATTTCATTCTGCAAAGCTTTCACTTTGTCAACAGTTGGTTGATTTTTAAGAGCACACTGTCGCTCATATAGGCCAGATGGGTTTGTTTGGAATATTTTGTTTTTCTCCAAACGCTACTTTCATTAGTCCAAAGTTTGTTTGATGATCCACAACACTGTTCGATTTGGAGTGCGGTATTGGTGACTCAGCTCAGCTGCCTAGTGCCTATGTCAGGCGTTTGGTGTATACTTAGACTACGCCTTGTCTACTGGTACTATATATTATTATGTAGGTAATTATATATTTCACCAAAGTGGTCTTTCCAATGACCCAATTGTGATTTGTTTATCACTATTATATTACTACGAAGTAGCTAAAATTATATATTTTCTTCCAGGCAGCCCTTTTCATTCCAGTAAAAGATGGTACTGCATTCTGCGGAGGATCTCTTATTTCTTCAAGAACAATTCTCACTGCTGCTCACTGCGTTGATAGGTAATATTTCATCACTACATATTTTTGCTATTTTCCTGGTGAATTAAATATAGTAGCTAAGATATTTTAAAAGAAATACGAAATATATAAGGTGTACATTACGCGTTTTAAAATTTTGATACTCTCCAACATTTATTTCTTTACATGTAAACAGCGGCTAATATAAAATATTCGTGTTGTATCCTACCTATATACACTCGTTTTTATTATCACTGATCAGGCATTTAGGTCCGCGGAGGTGCTAACACGAAAGTCAATAAGAATTATTTACACGGCAGCATGACGCCATATACGGGCTAGGGATCTGTGAGATTAATACGCACGCACTACTATACCTATATTTCTTCCAATGCGTCACCGGTACCTGCTACACATTGATACACAAGATAATTTATTTAAGTAATTTTGGGTAGAAACGTTTTAAAATTTTTCAAGTTCAATATTGCATTCTAGATAAAGTTAAATATTGAAATTCCAAGAGAGAAATTTGAACAACTAATGATTTTAATACCATTCGAAATGAAATAGCGATTGAATAAACATAAAATACATTTTTCCTCTTCCTTTTCTTTTTTGGAATTTATTACCTAATTTTTTTAAATAGTTTTTCAATATCTGTTGCCTGCCAACGTAATTGGGGTATATGAAGGACATATACTAACTACCTATGTGAAAAAATACCGGTAATAATTCGATTTAAAAAAAATTAATACCATCAAGCAATTAGAAAATGGAATTTTAAATTCAGTACATACTATTCAAAACACCGTAAATTTTGCAGAAGTCATTTTCTTTTTTGCGTTGCCAGATGTGTATCAATATCAATGTAAATGGTGGCATTTTTAGAAATCTACTTTAGTTTTTTACGATGTAATAACTTCTGTGAATATTTGTTTCCTTTATTGTCATTACAAAGTGTTGATTAAAAATAATAAAGTCTTTTCTTTACTTCAATATTTCCTAAACGGAGCCCGATATGAAAAAAAGTTATTCTTTGTTTTATGCTTAGAATTCGATTTTACATATGACGTTTCATTTTGGCAATCCAGTTACCAAACACCCTGTATATAAAAAATAATAACTCTAAATCTAAAATTAATGACTTGCGTTAATAAGTAGAAAGTTCCTTTCTTAGTGATGAAACGTCATTTGTTTATTTGTCATATATTTCCAAATTCATGGAATATCATTAAAGGATGGACAGTGTAATTGGAATTTTCGACGTTGAATTTTTATAGATCTGAGATATCTGAGATGACCCAATAGAGTAGATATTGTACAATGTTTAACTTCCTTAATTTGTTTTCTGTTTTAGCCTCATTGGTCCAGTTGAAATAGTGTTAGGAGCTCATAATATTCGTATTCAAGAAGCAACACAAGTTTATTTTCAGAATTCATATGTTGTTATTCATCCTCAATGGTCCCATTCAACTTTACGTAATGATATTGCTCTTGTTATATTGCCACAACCAGTAAACTTTAACGGTAAGATTAAATTAGTTTGTCTGATTAGAATGACTGAATTTTAAAATTATTTTTATTTATTTCCTCTCGAAAAACTGGTTATTAACACTAAAACCGAAAAAGTAACTGTACCTAAATATACTGCTAGGCACACGAACATGCAATTCAATTGCTATTATTTGTATATTGTACAGGCGACGAGCATAAGTACACCATAGTTGCTAAACGTTTACGAGTTTAATATCAAATTTTAGATTAAATATAGGACCGCGATATTGTCTGTAATTTTTATTGGACATTTATAGGTTGTGAATTGTGATAGGATTTCAAATCAAAATTATATAAGAAAATTGCGTAGAAATATTAGATGTTTTAATTACAACGTATACCAGAATAGAACGATTTTCGGTGTCGAAACCATGTACAGCGGGGTTTATTAAATCTTGTAGATTTGAAATAAGTGTAAAATAATATGGCACTTTGGCCTTAAGGCTTTCGCGAAGCTGCTGATGTGGATGAGTTTTCGAATCCCCATTTTGTGTTCCGTTTCATTTCAGATGAAGGCCACGTCAAGATGGTTGAAAGATCAAGAATTCAAAATATTCAACGCAAAAAATAATCTGAACACTTTTACTAAATAATACCTTTTCTTTCGGAGACAATTCAGTTTTTTAAATATGAAATCTCAGGATATTAAACATAAAATAAATAATTATAATCTTTGCAACAACGCTCGTGGGGAAAATTATATATCCATCGGTCGTTTTTGTTACTACCAGATTTAAACAAGTAAAATCTCCATCAATATACAGAGTGCTTGTATGTGTATGTACCATGAGTGATAATATGCTGCCTTGATGTATATCAAAGATTATAGTCTTTGTGTATATTATAATATATTTCAGATGCCATCAAACCAATCAGTCTTCCAAGAAATGACAGGGATACTTACGAAGGACGTGAAGGTACTGTAAGTGGATGGGGAAGAGCATCAGATAGCTCCCAATCTATATCAGATGTGCTGAGACACGTGGAAGTTCCTGTTATTTCAAACGATTACTGCAGCAGTCTCTATTCTGGTGGTAGTATCACCGATACAAACATCTGTGCGTCTGGAAGTGGTGGAAAATCTGCTTGTAATGGAGATTCTGGAGGTGCCCTTGTGGTAGGAACTGAACAGGTAAATGGATGCAAAAAATACAAAAATTAGATTTCTAACTTCTATTTTTGGCCATTTGAACCAAAATAATGTAAATTTTTAGGGATTATTTGAAATAGAATATTTGTCAAGATGTAATTTCTGAGATATTTTTCTACTTAGAAAAAAATTATTCTCGCGTGTTTAAAAAATAATAAAAATTATTTTATCAAATACAGGCAAAGCAATTGGTACCTAGGTTTAATGCTTATATTGAGATTTAATATCTCTATGGTACTTTTCTCTCATTAAATTGCCTAAATTAGTTTCCTTAATGTTTGACGTGGATTTTATCTAATCAATCTTTTGAAAAATGTTGCCTCCTTATATTGAAATTTAACAAATTTCCACGGCCTGATGCGTTATTCCATTATTTAAGATACGAATACAATTCTGCTCTGTATATTCTCCTAAAACAAGATATTTTATCTACCTTTTTGAGAACGTCAAAATAATTTGTTTTTCCGGTGTAAGTTGATTAGACATAATATATGTTTTATCATCAATTTGTCTAACTGTGCTTTGAGAAACCCCACTGGTGGAATGAAGAAACGAGAGGACAGATTATTGTTTTTATGTCTGTTTTTTTTTTGAATCCCCTATATGTATGCATAATGCTAACAAATATTCACACGCGTTGCATCGATATTTTAACCCATTCTTATAAATAAAAAACATTAGCTATAGACTTTCTGTAAGGTTAAAATTGGTGTTAGAAAATGTATAAGATTTGAAATATGTAATTTCAGTTTTAATTTATTGTTTTATACAAACAATTGTATCTCTAATAATTATGTAGATAACGGAAAACTTTTCAAACGTTTTAACAAATATTTGATACTTAACTAACTTAAAAAAATCATTAAATTAATTGGTTCCATTTGGCAAAGCTTAAAGCAGATTAATTTCATAAAATTGTAATCAAATCGCAGTTTTGGGCTAATTTTGTAATTATTTTATTGTTTTCTTTTGCAGGTCGGTATTGTCTCTTTTGGTAACGCTTATGGATGTGAAATTGGTTGGCCATCCGCATTCACTCGTGTTTCAAAATATCTTGACTTTATCAATAACCATGTAGTATAAGATTTTTGTAGACATTAATAATAATAGTTATCAATAAAATAAATAATTTATTGCCATAATATGTTTTAATTATTTCCTGCATGTATCTCAATTCAAAACAACAGTTAAAGGTTGTTTTTTCTTTTAAATATAATTTAAATAAAATAAAAATAAAACTAGTGATATTTTGCAGACGTTTTCGAAAATTCAATCTGTTTCCTTTTTCAATGCTAAACTTGTTTATTTGTATATATTATGAAATTACACAATTTGAATGTAAGTTTTGGGTAGTCTTAAGTTATTATATATATTTCTTCTTGTTTCTTGTATATCAGGCCTTTGAGGATCTTATTGCCAGTGATATAATATACATTGAAAAAAATAAAATATCCATAATATTGGTATCTTTGAAAGGTAGTTTGTAGTGTAGGTAATCTCCTTATTTAATATTATCTTTAAAAATCATTTATGCACGGTTTATAAATAGGTATCTTAAGTGTGAGTCTGAAGCCCAACAATTCTCTTAGACATAGAAATCATAGAAAGAGTTTTTTTAGTTTGTTAGATACGTAATTTATAAGTATATCCCATTTTAAATTTAAATCGATTATAATACTTACACATTTTATTTGCTCATCATCCACAGCAAGTTCATTAAAATTGGAGGAAATATTTTTAAAAATTTACCATCGAAATATTGTTTTATGTTCTTCAAATCTTTTTCTGCTTTGGTTTTCAAGTCTTTTCAGTTATATGCAATGCGGTAGATATTAATATCATCGGAATATCTTATTATAGAAGAACAGAGTTGTAAATTAAATAAGGAGATATATTATAAACAGTACAGGTCGGTCCTAATACTGTCCTCTGCGGTACACCATACACAACATTTTCCGGACGACTTCTTTTTGAATTTATTTTTGTGTATTGTACTCTGTCTGTTATGTATGATTTTAAGTGGTTTAGACTATCTCTGAAACCCAGATAATTCTTGCTCTTCTTAAAGAAAGAACCTATAGAAAATATGTTTCGATTCAAAAAATAAAATTGACGACCTAAAAAGTTGTGGCATAAATATAGGTAGTCAGTGAACGATTGGAGTTCTACTACCTACCATGTAACATCGTAGATGACAACAAACTCTGAAGACGGGGACGAAAAATGATTATTTATTTTCATTCTTCAGTTTTTAACAATATCTAGAAGGGATGTGATTTTTCTATTGGAAATGTAGATGTTATCTCAAAAAGACTCCAAACAATAAGTGTTGTAATTGTTCTGTACATCTCAAAGCTCTACATAAAGTTGTTCTCAAGCTAAGTAGCTTTTATTGATTAACTCGAAATGAAGATTGTGGACGTATACTATTTTTCATCTCGCCGATTCAATTGTAGTAGCTACGTGCTCTAAAGCTATTTGTGGATAAACACATTCGGAACCGCTTACGGTGATCTAATCATAATAATAATAATAATATCCTTTATTCTCAATTAGATGCACAAAATACAAATAATTGCAGATAATTGCGTCTATTAGTAGAGCACCATCATTGTTAATATATTATAGAACTTCCGTACGCATCCGTTAGGAAAAGTAAAATCGGATTTAAATGTTGTTTTGATCTAGGTACGTAGAAGTACGAATTTTAGTAATTATTATTGCATATTAAATATCATGATATAATTTGATTTTAAAATTAAGTTTGTCTGAATACAGAGCAAAAGAGCATGTACATCTTCTTGGAGACATCGTTCTTTAATTGGTAACCATAATGAATTTGTGGTGAGTTAAAAAAAATATATTTCAATAACAATTATTTATTTTTAGACGTTTTGAATTTTGTAATTTTTAATTCAATTTTTATCACGTAAAAAAAGTCCAATAGGATTTATAATTGTATGTTGAGAGATGAAACATCAATATAAGTGTGTCAAATTGTATGTTATATTAAATTTATTATTATTATGCTTGTATAAAACCTAAATAAAGTCATTTATCTAACTTTTTCCCTATAAATTTGTGATTTTGTTTTGTAAATTA
Organism: Rhagium mordax; assembly: GCA_963680705.1. Taxonomy (NCBI): domain Eukaryota; kingdom Metazoa; phylum Arthropoda; class Insecta; order Coleoptera; family Cerambycidae; genus Rhagium; species Rhagium mordax. The sequence goes on from OY796657.1 coordinate 28,337,248, forward strand.
TAATCATTGTCTTTATATTTACGTGTATATAGTGTAATATTATTCAACATGCAATATAAATAGATAAAGTTAAAATTAAAATATTCACAAAAACATGCATTTAATAAAATAAAAATAAATTCTACATGCAAAACAAGCCTTCAATAAAATAAAATACAACTACAAAGAAATAAAATCCATTCTAAAATACAAAAAAAATAGCAAATAAAAACTAAAACAGAACTAAAAGATATTCAGATTCAAAATAACATGCAATCGTAGAAAGTAGAAGGTTTTATTTGTAATAAAAAGGTACACCACAAATGAAAAATGCTTACAAATTATCACTCAAATTGCAAATATCACTACTGGCACAAAGTTGATAAAACCCAAACAAAGGAGACACAGGATATCCAGAAAGAATTCTTGTAAAGTCAGCTAACGTAGAATCTTCTCCGAAGGTGAACGGTGACCACCTAAAAATTCAAATAAATTACATCACATACAAAACTAAGGTTAAAAGGTCAATAATTGTTAATAAATAAGAAAGTAAAATGTTAATGATTACAGAAAAAGGTCAAAATAGTGAGAAATCATAAAGAAACAGATAAGAGATGTCACTAGGTAGATAGAAAAATTGAAGAAAGTCAGTTATTTATATAATTTAAGGAAATTTTGTTATAGATTAAGTTAGATTAAGGCATAACGATAAAACATAGTGAATGTGAACGTTTAAAACACAGTGCAACGCGAGTGAAAGAAAATGTGCAAGAGTGACTACGCAGCAACGGAAAGTCGAAAAATATGTCAACGGAATAAAAGCAAATGCAAGTTAATGGAACCAGAATGAATTTAAATACATGAAACCAGCTCCAAACAGCCAGCAAATAAGCAGTACTATGAGAATATTAAGAAAATACTTACTGAAATTCATATCAAATGTCACAGCATGCCATGACATAGGAATGTTCTGGAATATTTTCCACCAGGCAACCAAAGAAATAAATGAAAGTTGTTGACTCCAGCATTAGAAAGCAACCGCACGTTAAAACGTCAGTCCTAAAATAAATTTGAAAATATTTAAAAATAAATATAAATTTCGTGCATGAACACTACAGATAAACAAGTAAGTCAGTATTATAGATTTTAACTATAAAATTCACGTACCTGTGGGCTGCAAATACATCCAAAGCAAGGATAAAAGTCCAGCAGTTTCTGGCACCATTTGCAAGCAAATTTAAAGTCACAGCAACCTACGGTGGGAGCAGAAATTTGTAACTTCACAAAATTTGCAGAACAAGCGTCCATTATTTCAATTTGACAGAAGAGTAAACAATTCGTGGCAAAACCACTAACTAATTCAGTGATCGTTAAAATTCAAACAAACTTTATTAATTTAATTAGAACTCACGCGAATTTGAACAATTTAGATTTAAGATATTTGTAAAAGTTAATAACAATTTGTCATTACTAGTTTAAGTTATCGCAGGTAGTTAAGAAACCCTTGTTATTTATCAAATAAATCGAACTGAAAGTCTATAAGCAGAGCGACATCTTTTATTCAAAAGCAGTATTAAAATTTTATTACAGTAAACTAACTTCACAGCATAATATTGAGCAAGGTCAGGTAGAACCAAAGATCTCACAAACAATAGATTGACAATAAGATACAAAATTTTCAATATTAAATTTTATTAAATCATTACAATTCAAAACAAAAGGTAATTCAAAGTAAGTATCCCAAGTCTCGAACGAATCCAAGCCCTGAAATAAAATAGACAAGGAGTAAAAAGGCTCCAAATAAGCATTTTTCAATTGTAAAGTACAGAGTGTTATTTATTTATAAAGCAGATGTTGTAAAAAGCAGGTAAGAATTAACAAAATATCTCAAATGTGTATGAATGCAAACTAAAAGCATAATTTATATGATAAATCAATAAAGCATTCCAAAACGTAAATAAAAAAATTTAAAATAAAGTATCATTACATTTATACAACACGAAAACTTTCAAATCAAACATATCATTACATTATTCGGCGCCCAACGTGGTGCATCATTACAATAGGTATATATTTCTGATATTTTAATTATGATCTAGTTTTAATCATAATTTACTGATAAAGTAAAAATAACTGTATCTGGTATGTCCAGGTCAAAAATAGTATAATTGTAACCATATCAATTTTATTCAAAGTTGCTATGTTTCTTAACCTACCATTGCTATTATTTTTTTTTTTAGTGTGTAGAGCGTGAAATTATATGCGATTTAAATATCCGTATGGATGGTAAACAGGAAGCTCAAGTTAGTCGGCATGTTTTTTAAATATGAATTTGTAGACATGATTTTAATTTATAGTGAGTGATCAATTTTTATAATGAGTTCCCATATTTCTGCTTTTTTAATCTTTGAGGTGCAAGCATTGCATTTAATTTTCAATTTTGTATTTCTTTTTTCTATATCTAGAATAATACTTTGTAAAGTTTTTTTAAATTTTTTTATAAATATGAACTTAACCGACATATTGAATATATATATCTGTTATATCATGTATTAATGTCTACATACAAAATGAAAAAAGTTTCAACTCCTCGTTTGATGTTTAAAAATGACAGCCTAGGGCTCCAAGGGAAATTCTTTTACCGGTATATCTCTACATTATATGAGTATAATATTTTATAAAGATGACTCGGGAACGCAAAAATCTTTACTAATCCAGTTGAGAATTAACTTTTTTTAGAGAATAAAGTATGTTTCCTGTTGTATCCTCTTTGTATGTTTCCATGCCGAAACATTATACACAAAAGATTGAAAACATACGTTTAAAATATGTGTGTCTGTTTGAATATTCTTAAATTATCAAGTATTGTTGTTTCTTTGATTTTTTAATTTGTTGACAAAAAATATAATACGTAATTTATATAATATGTATTTTCTCAATAAAATATACAATGTTTATAAATGGCTTTATATATTTAGGCTTTCTACAAGCATAATAATAACAAACATATCCAATTTGATATACTTATATTGATGTTTCATCTCTAAACATACAATTATTAAGTTTATTGGACTTTCTTTAATGCATGATAAAAATTGGATTAAAAATTACAAAATTCAAAACGTTTGAAAACAAATTACCTATTGAAAAAAAGTTTTTTTAACTCACCACAAAATTCATTCATTATGGTCACCAATTAAAAAACTATGTCCCCAAGAAGATGTACATGTACATACAAGAAAATCATTGAGAACATTTTAGGACGTTATTATTGTCGAATAATGTGAAAACAAAATATTTTTTGATTTGAATGTTATGGACAAACTTTATATTGCACTAAATCAGATAAATCGAGATTGTAGCGCAGTGGAATTATAATTGTGAGAGAATCACAGCTGACCACTACATATTTAAGGTATTTTTGAAAAAATCCATTGGTATATTTGTAGCTATTATAATGTTTGTCAACCAAATGTTTAAACTTTAACATTATTTGTTATAAGCACGAAAACTCCTTATTGCAAAATATTGTTAAACAAGGATTGATGTTTGTAACATTTAAAAAAATATCACCCATAAACTTTTTGTTCTAATTTTGTCCTAAGGAATTGTTTTTAATTTTGCTGTACGATTTTAAATTTAAATTGAAATAGTATCGTTTCATATTTTGAAAATCATTAGAATGGCTCAGTTTTTAATTGAAGTACTTACCTAATTATTAATTAATTAGATCTAAATTCTGCACGTTGTTCTTAAGTGTAATATTATGCAAACTACTCATAACGTCGAAACTTGGAATTCAATTATATCGAAGAATGTAAAACCGAAAGTATTGAACTTACTAAGTTAAGTATTATTTACGATCGCGAAATATATATATTCACTAAATTTTAAATAATAGAGAAGTTATATTTATACTTTCTATAAAGAGGCCACTGCAGTGTAATACCTATGAAATAATAGGATTAGGGTTACTTTACAAAACAATTTCTTTTCTTTTAATCTTCTTAAACTCTTAGTTGATTTAAAACATTGTCTTCTATATGTATCTGTTGGAAAGGTTACGGCATTTTCTCTTATATTCCAGTTTAAAGAGGATTGTATTTATAAAGTATTAATACATTTTTTAAAACATTATTTTACGTTAAGCATACCGTAATTTAACAAAAAAAATGTATAATTAACAATCGCCTAAACTAAAATTTGTAGATAAAACTTAAATAATGCTGTTTCTAAATTTAAAAAAAATAAAGATAATAATATACCAAGTTATCAGGCAATAAAACTTACAAAGAGTTCCCTTTTCTGTTAAAAATGATAAAATAACGAAATAATAGGCAACTTGAAGTATCCATTTCATTGTGTAGGTATATAATGTACAGTGAAGACTATGAAGGTGCCAATATTGATATCAGTGTGAGATCATTTTAGTTTCATATTATCTACTAACGAAATTATTTTTGTGGCTTTATAAAATATTTCATGATTTCGTTTTGATTTTAAAAGATGTATCAGCTGAAATTTGGTTAACAAACTAGTGAAATATTTTCATAAACTCATGGTGTATTAAAATTAGACATGCAAATAAAGAAACTTAAGAAAATACACATAGAAATAGATCAATTGAAAACTCGCTAATACTGAAATAATATAATAATATGGAGGAACCTTTGCATGAATAAGGTTCAAATATCAGCAAGCTGTAAAGCAGACATGGACATCAGACGTATTTACATATTTATCAAAATAGTACGTTCTGTTTGTTGCGTTGCTTAAAAGTCATTGATATGAAACAATTTCCAGTTAACCGGGTATTATTTGGCAAATTTAACCCAAAGCATTTTCTAACCTTCTGTATTTAAGAGAGTAGACGCGATAACTCCCCACCCCGCCAGGTATTCTCTTGGCGTGATATATCCTTCCTTATGTAATATAAGTGTATCCTTCCTTATGTAATATAAATGTTTTATATGTATTTTTTATCATAACGTTTTAAATTTTTACCTACACAATGATTTTTTTCCAATTAGGCGAAAAATAAATTCCCCTCCACTCTAAAAGGGGGGCTGGGTCATTTCTGACCCAACGATACTATTTATGTCAACCGGAAATCACCATGATGCCGGTTGAGGAATATTTATATTGAACTTTCATTTCTAGATATACAAATAAAACCTAAATAAAGTCATTTGTAAACAATAGGTACGTATCGCAATTTTTTTAAGACTGCTTCCTATAAATTTAATTTACAAAACGAGTTTGTTGAAAAACTTTAGTTATAATTTTTTTTATCTTTATTTTTAATGGTAAAGTTTTCTATACCAAAGTATTAAGTACGAAACTGTTCATACATCTAACTTGATTCCCACTTGTTGTCTTTTATTCTTCTTTTATAATAAAACCGATATTAAATTCGCTTCCGGTGTTGCAAAGTTCACGATAAAACAAATAAATTACATTACATTTATTTGTACCGTGTACGGCATAATACATAATATCCGAGTTTGCTCTCACCAAATGAACAGATTTATACAGGGTGTCTACAACATCCAGCTCCCCTAATATGTTACCAAAAAGCATATATTATTACGCTGTCCTGAGGATTATCATTATTAATGATTCTCAAAAATTACCACATTTCAATAAGAAATACAAATATTATACAGGTAGGTTGTACCCACACTAAAATATTGGAACTTTTTCCTGTCAAAACATTGACCAGTATTCGCATTGAATTAAATAAAGGAATACATTATACCGTTGGGTGAAGAATTATAAAGAGGCGCAACGCAGTAATAATTCTGGTAGTGATATGGTGGCTCTTCTACAACATTTGTTTAGAAATAATTGTCACAGCCATAAGGCCAACCATTTTATTTTGATCATATTTTATTGTTTTTTAACTATTCAGGTGCGTAAAGAAGCGCCTAATGGAAATAATACAAACAAAAATAGGAGTACAACTTAAAACAACAACAAATTATGTAAATTACTGACACTGTTAATAACGACAGTATTGGAAATATTAAATATTAAATATTGGAAAAAATTGTTTTTGATAACATTATCGTATTTTCCACCAAGAATAATATTCTCAGCATGGTTTTAGGAAGGGCAAAAATACACATTCTGCAATTTTACAATTTGTTATGAACTTATATGAAAACTTAAATAATAATAAAAAATGTGTTGGCATTTTCATGGACCTAAGTAAGGCTTTTGAATAATACAAACAAAAATAGGAGTACAACTTAAAACAACAACAAATTATGTAAATTACTGACACTGTTAATAACGACAGTATTGGAAATATTAAATATTAAATATTGGAAAAAATTGTTTTTGATAACATTATCGTATTTTCCACCAAGAATAATATTCTCAGCATGGTTTTAGGAAGGGCAAAAATACACATTCTGCAATTTTACAATTTGTTATGAACTTATATGAAAACTTAAATAATAATAAAAAATGTGTTGGCATTTTCATGGACCTAAGTAAGGCTTTTGACTTAGTCATGTGTTGCTTAGTGAAAAACTTTTCAAACATGGACTGAGAGGGAAGATTCATACCTGGTTACTATCTTTCTTGTCTGCTCGGAAGAAAATAGTTGAAATTACTGGTGTGAGATCGAATGTGAAAGATATAAATATCGGTGTACCTATCAACGTTTAATAACTAAACTAATTTGCTAAGGCTGTGTCAACGTTAGTTAACCATTCGTTATAACCAGTGATAGTGGGAGGGAACGACCGATATTCGATTAAGTCAACCAACCGCTGTCACCACATCTGATTTAACTCTTGGCCGTTGAATTCAACGCAGGTCGTGGCAAACCCTTAATATATCGAAGTCTCGAAATCGATAGATTAACGGCAACTGTCGACAATGAATGCTTCCTCGTATACAGGCTTCGCAACGTCCTGAACTAAAGATACAACACGAGCTAAACACTTTGCACAATACACAATTCACTTCTGACACCTGCCCAGACAGGTCTTGCTCGTTCACTCTTCTTTGGCTGCAGCCGAATGGTCAAACCGACGCAATTGCGAGGGTCGTTAGCTATGGGGTCAACACAGATACTAGACTATTACTAGAACGCAATAAGAAGACATGGATAATAAATAAGTGTATATATTAAACAATCATCATAGTACATATAGAGCCTCACCTAGCAAGGTCTGCCACCATAACCACGATACCCCCACAAGGGGTCAGCGACCGCGACGGCCGCGCTTAAAGACGAGTGATCGATTGCCGAAAGAGAATTATTACATGGACGTGACTGGCAATTTAGTGAGTGGGTTTTATAGATATACTGTTAGAATTATACAAAAATTTAAGGTAATATTCTCCAAAAGGGGTATATGCCGTTAGACGTCTGTGGATATTTCAGAAAGGGGAAATCTCTTCGAATGCTATCTCACAAGGCGGTCACCTGGTAATAATGGGGAAGTGCCCCGGTACCCGTGCGTACCGCACTGAGGCTTATCCTGGCTTGATTTAATCAAAAATGGCGGATTTCCATTTTGCGAGATCATCGGGAGGTCTCCCACTATATATATGGAAATGACCCGAGACCACTTCATGTCGCCACGTGGCGTCGCAAATTCCGCTATTTCCAAATTTTATTCAGTTCCTAAAATTTCAAAATGGTGCTGGCAGACACGATCCCGGTAGAGACGATGACCAATGGGTAGGCGAGGCCAGCTCAACCATCCTTGGAAGCCGTAGGTCACGGACTCACTAGGAATTCCAGAACGCGAGGGTAGAGTGAACCTATGGGTCCGTAGATCAGTGCGACCACGAAGGTGGATCAGTCTATGGTAGATCAGATCAAGAGCTACCGATCTACGGTAGATTCACTCTCGCGCCTTTGTGGAGTATTCCTGTGATCTGTTAGACCGGCTTATGAAGATGATTACCTGCGCTGTAATCATCATAATTAAAACCCCAGTCCGTCCATAGAGGATTCGGCACTGGCAGAGGATAATGCATATCCTTGGTCGTCTCTACATGCTGCATCGTGCCTGGATGCGTTCGTTCAAACATGAGATATGGGCCGAAAAAGATAAAGGGAATTTTGGAAACTGTACTGAAAATCGTCTTATAAATTTTATAAAAAATCCTGATATGCATGGATTCACGCATATCAGGTAAAAAAGAAGGAATTTTGGGTTTAGGAACTGACTTGAAATTCGACATATTTTTGATAAAAAAATGGTGTACATGGAACAGATGTTCCACATACACCATTCAAGCCTTAGCTTGTGTGCTTATGTCTAATTGGGATCTTTTACTTAAAACTACTTTCACAGCATCTCCTGGGTTCGATAACACTCCCCTCCTTTTGAAAATTCGTCTTTCGGAATCGATCACTATTACACTTTGTCACTGCTTAAGATTACTTAATAATATTTTTTAAAATTAATTACTTCCAGCAGGAAATAAATGAAATAAATGGATATATGGATCATAGGATTTATTAACAACTCTTGTGGGAATATGGTGGTGGTGGTATGGTTAACATTGATAGATAGAACACAATACAATTTATACAATTATTGGCCGAATGGTAGTATGGGGCTGAACATTTAGAATTTATAAAATTATTGGCCTCATAGGTGTAAAAGTAGAATGGATCATAACATTGGTAATTTATAGAATTATTGGTCAAAAGTGGACTTAACATATTTATCGAATGAACATATTTGGAAAACATGATAGTGTCTTTATGCACTGTTTTCTGAATCTTCTGTCTTGCTCTTCGATCTTCGTCTTCTGTCTTCGTCTTCGTCTTATGTCTTGGGAGTCCATCCTCTTGGAGAATGCTGCACTCCACTGCTTGGCTCGTTCGTCTGGAATCTGCCAACATACCATTGGGACTGGTGGATCATTGCATTGGGAATTTATGGTTTGGATCTCAGGATAGGATCAGCATGCATCTATTTATGTTCAGGCTGTGAACATAAATCAGTACGTATTAGTTAAAATTGAAACAAAGGATACCGCAGTATCCGACTGTAAATTTGGACTTTAAAATTTCTGGACATAATCTCATCATTCTTATTTTCTCCTCGCGTGTGGACAGCGGGAGGAGAGACTTCTCTACGGAACGTCTTTAGAAATACAACTTAAATTTGGTAGTTTAACATTTGTCAAAGGAATTATGAGTCTTCGCTCTCTCTCGAGATTGAAAGGATTACAGGAATTTTGTGGAATATTTTCAGAAAGGATATTTGCTTCAGAGGAACCCTCTGTAAGCGGAATAGTCTGGTCAGTGGTTTGCTTGGAATCATTGGTTCGAATAGAATTTTGGTCATGTATTAGTGTGGAAGGATCTGGATCATGAATGGAAATATCAGCATGCGAAGCTGCTTGCGAACTGGTTTCCGGCCCTTCGGAAACGCTACCCTTTGTCTGCTTCGACGCAGGATGCCTCCTTACATTCGAGACAGCTACGCTGGCTGTATTAGGGGTATGAATTTGGACTTGGACGGGAATTGGATCATTGGAATGCTCTGGTCCATCGTGCGGATCGCCCACTGAAGAGTCATCGGAATCGTCTTCACTGGATGCGAATCCTACTTCCTCCGTTGGTTTCACAAGTCTCAGATCGTTCACATGTAATCGGGATAGATGTTGGTCTTTCTGGATAATATAAACCTCATTTGACACTTTCTCTGTCACCCTATGTGGCCCAGTCCACGAAGGTATAAATGCTTGCTTGTCTTTCCGCATATTTTTAGCCATAACTCTGTCTCCAACTTTTAAAACGATAGGAGTGACTGCTTCCTTAGGGGCGTATTTTTGTCTATACTGTTGTGAATTTTGACTTATATTTTGCACGATAGCTGGTCTGGTTAATGTGGGTTGCCTTTCTTGAAAATAGCTTTCTATCTGCCATTCGCCTGCTTCTGCTAGTTCGTAGCCTAGAACTGCAAAGCTTGGGGTATATCCTGTGGAAGCGTTCCTACGTGTTCTTAAATTGTAAAGCATTTGTACAATGTACATATCCCATGTGTCTGTTGCCTGATTGAACATAAGAGATTTTAAAATTTTCTTGGCTTCTTGGACCTGTCTTTCTATTGGATTTGCTTGTTGATGATAAATGGGCGTATAGAAATTTTGAATATGGTTGCGTTTACTAAACTGAGTATACCATCCACTTTGGAAATGTCCTCCTTGATCTGATATGATAGTCTTCGGCAAGCCAAACCGAGATATCCAGTGCTCCTCCAGAAATCGGACTAAAGTTTCACCATTCACCTTTACGAAAGCTTGCGCTTCGGTCCACTTAGTAAATAGATCGACCGTCATGACTATAAATCGATTACCAGTGTCCTTAGCGCGTTTGTATGGTCCCAAGATATCCATACTGATCACCTCAAAAGGGTATTGAGGTTCATGACACCGTAATGGGGCTTCCGGCTGCACTTGTCGTCCTTTAACAGATTTGCACACTAAACAATTTTGAATATATTGGCCTACTAGCCTGGACATGTTGTTAAAATAATAAGTTCTAGATATGGTCCGAAAGGTTTCATCTCTTCCTGGATGGCCGACACCAGTCTTGTCGTGAAAATGTGATATGCTCTCTTTGATCTTACGCTTAGGTACCACTAAATAAATTTTGTCTGAAATCAATCTCATAAGTATGCCATTTCTCACTTGATGAGTTGAGTAAAATTTCTGGTCTTTAACCGATCTCTCATTTATAGTTCGTTGACTGAGTTCAATCCAACGACTAACTTTCTCCCTGATGTTCGTAGAGTCCTGTTGACTTTCTATAATTGATTGATAAAGTTCCAAATGGGTGATAGCCAAAATATTTTCTTTTGATTTGAATTTAGGCGGAAACATTCGCTCTTCATCGAGATGCTCCAAACTTGAATTTTGAGGATTCCTACTGAGATAATCGGCCAAAAGATTTTCTTTGCCTGGACAGTGTTCAATTTTGAAAGAATATTCTTGCAACAACAACGACCATCTTGTAAACTTCGTTTTCTCATCTCGGTGCTTATCCAACCACAGGAGAGCCCTATTATCAGTTCGGACGATGAAAGGTTTGTCTGCTAAGTAAATCTTATATCGCTTAATGTAAGTAACCACACTTAGACATTCTAGCTCGTTTATGTGATATTTTCTCTCTGTAGGAGACAAGGTATGACTTGCATAAGATATAATATGTCTTTCACCTCCATCGCCGAACTGATATAAAACTGCTGCCATGCCTAGTAGACTAGCATCCGTCTGAAGAATAAAAGTTTTGTCCAAATCTGGTCTATGAAGTTCCAAGGGTTCTGCTAAGATCTGCTTAATATTCATAAATGCGTTCTGGGCCTCCTTTGTCCATTTATATCGGACGTCGTTCGAGAGTAGTCTGGTTAGCGGCTTGGTAATGAGGGCTGCATTAGGGATGTATTCTCTTACCCAGTTGCATAGACCGAGAAAACTCTGAAGTTGTCGTTTATTGTTAGGAACAGGATAGTTCTGAAGCTGCAATTTATGTTTATCAAGTGGTCTAGTGGTATCTAAAGTAATCTGATGCCCAAGATAGGTAATCTCATTAGTAGCGATTACACACTTATCCGGAGAAACCTTCAAGTTATGTAGCCTTAATCGTTCAAATATCAACCTGAGGTGCTCCACATGTCCTTCCAAATCTTCACTATAAATGATGATGTCGTCTAAATAGACTTTACAGAAATGGTGCAAATATCCTGTTAGTACATCTTTGGCCATGAATTTTTGGAATGTGCACGGGGTAGTCTTCAAGCCGAACGGCATAACATTGAATTGATAGGCAGCTCCATCATGAGTAGTAAACGCTGTGTAAATTTTGGATGAATCATCTAAAGGAATTTGCCAATATCCGCTCTTCAAATCAAGTACAGTAAATACTGTAGCTTTCCCCAGGTCCTTGATACTTTCATAGATTTTTGGTAAAACAGACGCTTCGTCAAGCGTGACTTCGTTTAATCTACGATAGTCGATACAGAAACGCGGTTTCTTATCTTGTCTCTCAATGATGACTGGGGGTGAACTATATGGTGATGTGCTTGATTCAATAACACCGGCCTTTAACATTTCCTCTATCTGATCATACATGATCTTCTTTTTACTAGGCGACATGGGATATGGCTTTACATTGAATGGACGATGGTCCTTAACAATAATTTTGTGCTTAACACTTACGGTGGTTGCTTGAGTCAATTCCACCGTAAATAGATCAGAAAATTCTTTGAAAAGTGAATTGAAAATGGAGTTAGAAATTTTTAGAGTTTCCGGCAATTCTTCATTAGATGCTCTATCGGTTGCCTGATTCCAGAACACGGTTATACGTCTGTCTATTCCCACATACACACATTTCCTATGATAGTCAAATACGACATGTTGAGAATAAAGGAATGGAGCTCCTAATATGATTCCTTCGTTCAGTTCTTCGATAACTTGAAATGGTACATGGAAACGAACATCCGATATAAAGATGTCTAGAGAAGTAGTGCCTTGCGAATCAATAACTTGATCGCCACAAGCAAGAGCGAAAGTTTGAGGATCTGATAGATTATTCATCGATGAGAGAAATTGCGGATGAATGATATTCCTTGTAGCACCGGTATCAAGAAGTGCGAACACAAGTTTATTATTAACGATAATTTTGATTCGAGGCAAAGGATAAAAATTTGATAAATGGTTAATGGCTTCTGATAGGATTATAGGTTGAAAGTTGGCAGGGTCTTTGGCATATTCTGGGTATTCTGACGTCAGGTCAGGTAAGTGGTCAAATGGGTTTATAGTTTGGGATAGGTCTATTGACGACGAGGCGTACTCGTAGGGCCGACTGGAGGTGGATTGCGGGAATTGCCCTGTTCCCGAACCCCTGAGAAGTTTCCCTGTTGTCGTCTCTTATAAGGATTGTTTGGACAATCGGAATGGTAGTGCCATTGGACATCAGGACAGAATCGACATGGTGTAGGAGGAATTTTCTGATTGTTGGAATTTGGACGGTTTGGATTGCTAGAGGTTGCCTGCTCTTGGAAATGGACTTGTCGGTTCCTGACGTCTTGAGTGTCTCTATTGTTATTCTCACTTTGGGGAGTATGCCAAACACGGCCATTATAGGAGTTGCCAGAAGATGATTGATTATAATTTTGATTTGATTTTGCTTTAGATTTGGTTTCGATTGAACGTGCCGCAGATCCTTCATCAGCTATATCTCGCTCTACCCTAGATGCTATCGATACAAGTGACTCAGTGTTAAAAATATGTGTTCCGCGTAAGCGAGAACGTATCTCCGGTCTGAGTTGGTCCAGTATGATACTGGCCTTCAGAGCTTCCGGTTTGAAGGGGTCGACCCTATTAAAAAGACATATTTTCTTGGTAATGAATACCGCTGATGAATCACCTGCATGCTGCATCTCTCCATAAAGTTTTGTGATTGCCTGGGTGTAGATATCGCCTGAATCAAATCTATTGCGGAAACGTTCAATGAATACTTCGTACGAAGTAATGAGAGTTCGATATTGATCAAACCATTTTCGGGCTTCTCCTTTGAGTTGTTCAGTTATTAAATGGAATCGGTCTGTACTGTTATTAATTCTTGCTCTGTGGCAATAGTCTTCGAAATTTCTGATGAAAGTTTCGGGACTCTCATGGTCTAAGCCATGATATTCCACGTTAGGACTACGTGGTCGGTCATAGGTAGAAGTTGTGCACTGTGCTGCGTCTTGCATAGCGTTTACAAAAGTTTGCGCCATCTTGGCGAATAGATCTTCCATTGATGGAGGATTTTCAGGGGACCTCAACGAGGGAGAAACATTACTGATCAGTTCCGGCTGCCGCTCCGGCACTACGGAGGAATCTTCCATCAACCCGGTCTCTTGCTCGTAGAAGCCACTAGGGGTCAAAGATATCAAAGGATTGTCGTTCATGACTACGATTCATGCAAGAGATGAGGTCAACCGAAGCACAGCCCCACGTTGGGCGCCATATCAACGTTTAATAACTAAACTAATTTGCTAAGGCTGTGTCAACGTTAGTTAACCATTCGTTATAACCAGTGATAGTGGGAGGGAACGACCGATATTCGATTAAGTCAACCAACCGCTGTCACCACATCTGATTTAACTCTTGGCCGTTGAATTCAACGCAGGTCGTGGCAAACCCTTAATATATCGAAGTCTCGAAATCGATAGATTAACGGCAACTGTCGACAATGAATGCTTCCTCGTATACAGGCTTCGCAACGTCCTGAACTAAAGATACAACACGAGCTAAACACTTTGCACAATACACAATTCACTTCTGACACCTGCCCAGACAGGTCTTGCTCGTTCACTCTTCTTTGGCTGCAGCCGAATGGTCAAACCGACGCAATTGCGAGGGTCGTTAGCTATGGGGTCAACACAGATACTAGACTATTACTAGAACGCAATAAGAAGACATGGATAATAAATAAGTGTATATATTAAACAATCATCATAGTACATATAGAGCCTCACCTAGCAAGGTCTGCCACCATAACCACGATACCCCCACAAGGGGTCAGCGACCGCGACGGCCGCGCTTAAAGACGAGTGATCGATTGCCGAAAGAGAATTATTACATGGACGTGACTGGCAATTTAGTGAGTGGGTTTTATAGATATACTGTTAGAATTATACAAAAATTTAAGGTAATATTCTCCAAAAGGGGTATATGCCGTTAGACGTCTGTGGATATTTCAGAAAGGGGAAATCTCTTCGAATGCTATCTCACAAGGCGGTCACCTGGTAATAATGGGGAAGTGCCCCGGTACCCGTGCGTACCGCACTGAGGCTTATCCTGGCTTGATTTAATCAAAAATGGCGGATTTCCATTTTGCGAGATCATCGGGAGGTCTCCCACTATATATATGGAAATGACCCGAGACCACTTCATGTCGCCACGTGGCGTCGCAAATTCCGCTATTTCCAAATTTTATTCAGTTCCTAAAATTTCAAAATGGTGCTGGCAGACACGATCCCGGTAGAGACGATGACCAATGGGTAGGCGAGGCCAGCTCAACCATCCTTGGAAGCCGTAGGTCACGGACTCACTAGGAATTCCAGAACGCGAGGGTAGAGTGAACCTATGGGTCCGTAGATCAGTGCGACCACGAAGGTGGATCAGTCTATGGTAGATCAGATCAAGAGCTACCGATCTACGGTAGATTCACTCTCGCGCCTTTGTGGAGTATTCCTGTGATCTGTTAGACCGGCTTATGAAGATGATTACCTGCGCTGTAATCATCATAATTAAAACCCCAGTCCGTCCATAGAGGATTCGGCACTGGCAGAGGATAATGCATATCCTTGGTCGTCTCTACATGCTGCATCGTGCCTGGATGCGTTCGTTCAAACATGAGATATGGGCCGAAAAAGATAAAGGGAATTTTGGAAACTGTACTGAAAATCGTCTTATAAATTTTATAAAAAATCCTGATATGCATGGATTCACGCATATCAGGTAAAAAAGAAGGAATTTTGGGTTTAGGAACTGACTTGAAATTCGACATATTTTTGATAAAAAAATGGTGTACATGGAACAGATGTTCCACATACACCATTCAAGCCTTAGCTTGTGTGCTTATGTCTAATTGGGATCTTTTACTTAAAACTACTTTCACAGCATCTCCTGGGTTCGATAACATACCACAAGGATCTGCAAAAGGGCCTTTGCTCTTTTTAATATTTATTAACGACTTACCTTACATTGATATGCACAATAATCTAACAATGTTTGCTGATGATAATATACTTACCAAATGTCGAGTTCTTCAATAAATATTCTTATAAAGTCCTTGCAAAATATGATAGATAGATTTGCAGAATGGTTCTAGACTACATTTGAATACATCCAAAAAAAATTTATCAATTTTACGCCAAGAACAAATACAATAAATACCAGTTATCTTTTAAAAATTGAAAAAAAAAATCCATTGAGCAAATAGACAACACGAAATTCCTGGGAATATATATTGGCAACAAGCTAAATTGGGAAAAACATGCCGACTCATTATGTAACAAAATATCTTCTTTATGTTTTGCATTATACAGACTAAAACAAGTTACAAACGTCTATAGTCTATAGTTCAAAGAATATTCAAAATGCAGAAGAGGGCAGTTCGAACCATAGTTGGTATTAAAAGTATACGCAATCTTGTAGACCACTATTTAAAGAGCTTAATATTCTGCCTTTGGCATGTATATACATTTTGGAAATATTAATATATGTAAAAAATAATGAGTCTCTATTTGTTTCCAATAATGATTTTCACGAGTATAATACTAAGTATAATCACTGGCACAAAAATCACCTAAATATATGGATATAAAATTTTATAATAAGTTACCTAATAATCTAAAGTCCATAATTAATATTAGGGAATTTAAGAAAAAAACTTTTAGTTTCTTATTAATTAATAGTTCTACACTGTTTCAGAATATCTAAATTCATAATTTTATTTTTGTATCTTGGTCTATATTTTGTTTGGTTAGTCCTTTTTTGTTTAAATTATTTGTTTCGTATAATTTTGTGTTACGATGTATGCTGCTTTATAACTAGAACTAAATTTTAAACTAGTTTTTTACTATCAAACTGTACATTTCTTATCTTTGACTTGTCCTATATACCATTGTAATGGTCTCTTGAAAATAAATCGATTTATTATTATTATTATTATTACACATAAATACATATATTAAACAATAAATGAGCAAAATACCTTAAGCTGAATTAAGTTAAATACATAGTCATTGATAGGAAACTCATCGATTGTAGTTAATTATTTCCATTTAATTCATATGTATGAAGTTCAAATTATCTGCAGCTGACAAACCCCTCTAAATTTTTAATAGGCATTCAATTACTGTGTATTTGTACGCGGTTTCCGAGACAAGTAATTTTCCTGTAAACACGCTATGCTTACCTATTTGATCCCAACTGTATTAATTATTCAACGCAAATTACTTCTGGAAATCTGGATGTGCTTCAATATTCAAGAAACTTTTGTTTGATGATAAATTAGATATTATACAGGGTATTTATTAATGAAGTCGATTATAGGTATGAACAAATAACTTTATGAATAATTATAATAAAGTGATTTGTTGAGTAAATGATTGAGAGTTTAATAGCTATGAAAGCTACATTTTGTTGAAAGTATATGCGGTCATGTTTATAGGGCGATCTGCCAAGACTGTAAAAATATTTGGTATCAATTTTGTACAATTTAAAAAACCGCTGCCAAGTATGGGTTCAAAACTTCCTCCCCATGTGGTGGAGTTTATAATAAAAGTAATTTTTGACGTATTTTGTTTTTTACCTATTTCTTTTGACGTATTTTGTTTTTTTGGCCTATTTTGTTTATTTCAACATTTGGACACAATATTATAATGGGTTTGTATATCAAATATTATTTAATATTTCATCACCAATAAATTTTTTTGTAAGGTTAGAAATAGAAATGTTGGGGTCCGGTAGACCCCATTTCAGTGGATCGATTTTACTCATCAACGAACTCAATCTTTTACTTGACCTCTAGAACGTGTGTACCAAATTTGAAAGCTTTATCTCAAAATCTATAGCTGCTATTGTGATACACACACACACACTCACTCAGAGACAAATTTTTTTGTCTGAAATTTTGTGTATCGCCATAATTCGTCGAGAAATGCAATAAAAATTTTCAAAAATTTTTTCACGAATACATACCTTCCTCACTTTGGTGAGGATGTAATTATATACGATTTTGATCCGCCTACTTTTTTCATGGTATTGACATTTTATGATTTGTAACGTGGAAAAGGTAATACTGAAGCAAATGAAGGGCTTGAAAAATATTTCACTCGTTCTTCTCGTCATTGGTAAATCTTGCGGTAAATATACTTATTATAAAATTTGTAAGACACAAAAAAATCTGTAACTATTACATGTAGACCCTGATGTATCTGCCAAGGCAGGGGTACAAGAATGTTTATTTCGATACTACCCGCAACAGAAACCGCAACACTAGAATACACAGTATATACCATCAGGTAGATATGGTTCGAATTTGGCAGATTCTGAGGAATGGCGCTGAAATAGAAGCGACTGCGGACTGGAACCAATTACCCACAAGGTCAATTGTGCATCACCAGAACTTTTCAAATTAATATTTTGCCATTGTATAACAAAATGCGGAAAATCTTATTGTAGCAAAGTTAGCATGACTTATTACCTCATTTGTAAAAACTGCAGCGGAGAATCGCGCAAGCACGTATCAGACATGTCAAGATCCATAATGAAGATGAAATTGCCAAATAAACTGCGGTATACGAAGAAAAATAAAGAGAGGATACTGAGCAACTTGAAGAAGAAAACTTGATGCTTTTGTCAAAGAAGAAATCAACGAAAATGAACCAGAACCATAAATTAAACATAAAGGAAGATAATTTTCAAAAAAAAAAAGAATTACTAAGATGCAATAAGTATTGGTTCTATTGGGAACACCACCAAAAAATGCACTTTGAACTCTACTTCTGAGGTGTATGGGAAAGACTTTCACTGAAATATTTTACCTGCTGACGACATGCTCAGCATTGTATAATTTTAAATACTAATCGCATAAGAAAATTTTTCATATGGAACTTGCAGATTTCTTCATGATACCTAAATTTACCTAGAACGATAAACATGAGAGATACAATTTTTATTCTTTTCATTTCATTTTATATTTTCACGCTATAATGTAAAATATTAATTGTATGAAAAAAATGAAAAATAGCCAAGCCTGTGGAGAATTTTAATATATATCTTCAAAATGATTACGCAAATCCTTAATAAATGTAGTTCGGGTGTTTATAAGTAATTTCCATAAATTCAAGTTAGTTATAAGCAAGTTCTCTATTTCTATTTTTATTATAGTTTGCCACCCGTACTAAGGAAATTTATACCTGGTTTAGTTGAACCCATAAGAGTAACTAAATAAGAGGGTTTAATTGGATAGGGCGGACTGGAAGTGCCAGCGCCAGAGCCATCTCGTGTCGTCGTGGAGCCAACATTAGAAATTGTTGCACAGAAATCTGTGACTACCGTTCACATAATTTTAATGATTGAAGTTCAACAACGCGCAGACCATAGAGTAACTAAATATCTATGGTGCGGATGATTCAGGAATGGTTTTATCTCCCTTTAGTACGCCTATTCCGAATTTGTGGAAAAGAGAAACCTATATTTTGGCTTCTTTGAAGTGGATGGCAATCCTTGAAAATATAATTTGAGGTTATAGCACAGCAGCTTTGACAGTAGTAGTAATTTATGTTCAGCGTGTGTTTCAGCCAGGTGAGTTGTAGCGGTTTGTGCATTAATAACTTGTTTTGTTTTAGATTAATGTAATGCAAGGGATTAATTATTAAATCAATAATCTGAACTGCCTTACTGTTTTTCTTGCTTTATTTTTTATCCAAAATGAGTCCCACCTGGTAAAAATTTACGTAAATGTTGTGCACCAAATTGCAAAAGTATTTACTACGGGAATGTCACTGATGTGTCCTATAGAAATAGCCTCAACAAAAGTGCTGTGCCGACATTATTTTTTGAATCAAACACAAGTTCATCTATTAACTGTAATAATATTGACTCGAGTAGTATCCAACAGTCGGTGAATCAATTTGTTAATGTAACATTACAGAATTTTCAAAGTACTAACTGCCAAACATCAATTTCAGATGATTTCTCACCTCCTTTTAAAAAACCAAAATACACTTATTCAAAATTTTTTTTTCTGTGTTGCACGATGAGTATTTCAATTCCCACAGATAAAAGAAATCAGTAGTACATCGTACTGATGAGAACCAATTAGTTCGAAACAAATGTATCTAACCATTATTATTAACAGGTAAGTAATTGTGCAATATTATTTAACATAAAGGCAGGTAAGTACAATTGTTTCTTTAAAATTTGCAGTTATTTAATGGTTTCTTAAAAATTTTAAACTAAATTAAATAGTCTTGTACATTTTGTACCTACATAAATAAATCATAACTCTTTCCATAACAGAAAAAATTTATATATATGCACTTAGAAATATTCTTCGCTTTAACTTTTTCATCTAAACCAGTGAAAATTAGTGTTTCATGAGTAATGGGTCACAGAATAGCTGTCAATAGTTTAGGTTAATTTTAATATTCAACCTGAACTATTAGTAGTGTTTGATGGCCTATTACTTACGAAACGCCCCTAATTAAATTTATTGCTTTTACTACAGAGGCTAGAGGCTTTTACTATCCTCTTGTGGCGACATCTATTGCGTAGAGTTAGAGGTTACTCCAATTATATTTTCTCCATACAGTTTCCATTGATGAATGTTTTGTCCACGACGGCAACAGATGGCGCCTCAAGTATTCGTGTTGCCCACGGAAAACATAGAAAGAAATACTCTTATTTAGTTACTCTATGGTTGAACCCTTGTGATCGGTCTTTGTCCAATGCGTTTCAAACTATATCTGCCGAGCTCTCTCATTACCAGTTGAGATCTGTTTATAATCTGTATGGAATTTCATAGCCGGATTTACGGGTTTTTAGGTACTGTAACGAAGTGATTTTTTTCGTTACTAGTTCCTGTTTAAAATAATATTATTCGATACACCCCGTATAGAATTTAATTCTTATTTTCCGCATTGTTATATTATTTTCACCTGTAACCAGTATTTATTTTGATTTATAATATAACCTGTCCTGTTATTAGAAGTAATCAATAAATCCGTAATTAATAAAAGCACCAGTTTAATAATCCGCGCCGATATCTGTCCCCGGCAAATACCTAGCAAGTGAACATTGAGTCCACGCCGGCCGAATCAGTACCCAGTCGAGAGTCAACGCGGACGGATGTGTGGAGCGCTACAGTAAGTTCGACGCATACCACGTCAGTCTCAAAACGCCGAGGCGCCAGCAATAGCGTACTGTGACGTAGCACGGCCCCACCACGCATCACGGATAAAATATTGACTCGCATCGGAGAGAACTCAGTCCTGCGTTGGCGACACGAGCGATCAGACGTACTAGCACCGTAAGTAAGTAGCACTTGGGCCCGGATTTTGGTAAAGTCCAGCAAGTGACGCAGTTTATTCACTGCGCTGCTCAGTTGGCGTCATCCCTACTACCATAAATATTTCGGATTAATTATAATACCGTTTGCCGTCTTCCAAACATTCAGTAGCTGTCGACCGCCGTTCCTGTCCAGAAGTGTCCAAGGAAGCAGAAGTAAGTAAGGTATACAGGTAGAAATTGTAAGTGAGGACTTGGCTATTGTAGAGTATTAAATTCTGCGCTAATTTTGTATTCTTTTCAGCTTTGAGTAAGCCAGCGGCCGGTATATGTTATATAGGAGTGTACGAACATCAGATATAACGTATACGTACGCAGCGAAGCTTAATTAATCATACTTTACTTTCAGTTCACTCTCGCCATCCGATGGAGCTTCCTGTAACCTTTTCTTTTCTTACAGCTTTTGAGTAAGCCAGCTGCCGGTATATGTTATATAGGAGTGTACGAACATCAGATATAACGTATACGTACGCAGCGAAGCTTAATTAATCACACCTTCCTTTCAGGCCGCTATTGCTGCCCGAAGGAGCTTCCTGTAACCTTTTCTTTTCTTACAGCTTTTGAGTAAGTCAGCTGCCGGTCTATGCTATATATGAGTGTACGAACATCAAATATAGCGTATACGTACGTAGCGGAGCTTACTGTATTAATCACACCTTCCTTTCAGGCCACTATTGCTGTCCGAAGGAGCTTCCTGTAATCTTTTCTGTTATTCCAGCTTTTGGGTAAGCCAGCTACCGGTATAGGTTATATATGAGAGTACGAACATCAGATATAACGTATACGTACGTAGCGAAGCTTATTGTATTAATCAGACCTTCCTTTCAGCCGCTACTACCGTCAGAAGGAGCTTCCAGTAATCTTTTCTCATTACAGCTTTTGAGTAAGTCAGCTGCCGGTCTATGCTATATATGAGCGTACGAACATCAGATATAGCGTGTACGTACGTGGCAAAGCTTACGGTACTAACCATAACTTTCTTTCTAGCCCGAGATGTCTAGCAGCCGACTAGATCCAGCATAAGCATAGGTGTGACCTGTTACTGTACTAATGATAACTTATTTTTCAGTACGCGAGACCCAGACCACCAGGAACATCCTGTTACATTCCATAACTCGACTGTTTGTTAATGCTGTGCAATAAGCCAAGTCTGTACACTGCACCGATTCTGTTTTGAGAATTGCATGTTTGTGGTATTTGCTTCTGCTAATTCTGGTATCCGTACACCGCTTTGCTGTTAGTCCGTAACCGTTAGTTAACCGCCTGCCCACCTTGCTTGATATTCACACCGCTGTGCTTTACCGTAGTGTGTGCTTTAGAATTGTTAGAATAGATGTATATAGTGTAAATAGCTTTTGCTTAAGCCCTGCTAAAAACTTGTATTCAAATTAACTTTTAAGCCCTGATGATTATGTAATTAGGAGAAAGCTTTAGAATAAACCGTATCCTGTGAACTATCCTGAATAAATCTAATTGTGATATCAAACTGTGCCTTTTAATCCGAAACAAAGTCTAATTTTCCCAACGACCCACTGGAATATTCCGTTTCTTCACTGCAGCTACCTGAGTAGTGGTGTTTCTGCACTATAAACAGAAACTGGCGCCCGAATAAAGCACCGCCGACGCCTCGAGTGCCATAGTGACGCTTCGGCCATTTTGCCTACAAACCGAAGTACGTCACAGTACCTAGTCTAATAAAATTATTATGAAATTATTTTTAATTATTTATTTTTATGGAAATGTGATTTAGTTCATTGTAAACTATAAGAAAATACGATGTAGTATTGTATAAATGTATAATAATCAGTCCAGTAAAATTAAAGTTCTTCTTCTGAAGATTCTGATGAACTATCTTCGGATCCTACATGAATAATGAGAGGTTCTACACTTATGTCAATAAGATCGTCGAGTTCCCACATTTTAGATTCTTCTTTTAGTACGTGTATTATACAACTTTGCCATTTATCTGCAGTCACCCGTTCCAAGGAATTGGTTAACAAAACTTACTTTGACGTCGTCTTCTAATTTAAAAGTATTCTTCCGGGCTACTTCACCTTTTACCTGCGCCTATACCAATTCAATAGGGTTGAGTTCGCATTGATAGGATGGTAACCGTAAAACAGTTATTTGACGATTCTTTGCCATTTCATCTACAACGTACTTTTTGGGTCCTTTATTAGCATGGACAATCGCCAGAAGTTCTTTTTTCACCATAATTGTTTGGAAAGCAATTTTTTTCTTGATAACCATTCAGTTATATCGGCTTTCCGCCAGGCAGTCGTAGGGGTTCGCTCAAGCTGTCTGGAGTTACCACTCCAGACAGCAAGTTACCACTTGCATTATCCAATACAATTATAGATCCCGGAGGAATAAGATCCAACATTTGAAAAAAATACTCCTCGAATACATCTGCAATTTTTTTCAAACACAATGTTCATAATAAATACTGTATTATTTCTATATAGTATGTCATTTATTATTATTATATTTATTATTTATTATTATTATCATTATATTTCCATGAATTTTAAAATACTTAGTAGCACGCCCATGGCGGCTCGTGATTATAGGGTTCTATTACCTAAGTTTGACAGGAAGCGAGATATTAAAAAAAAAGAAACTCAACCCTTTTTCCAAGAACGACATTTTCAATAGCTCTGCGCATATGTCAACTTGAATCTATTCTTACGGTAGACATCCAACAAATCTCCAAAACAAGAACAAATCCCCACAAACTGTTCACATGCAATGCAGATATCGATATCGATATCTGTCATTATTAAGGGTATTTTAAATATCCGACAATTTTGTTGTTTCAAGTCAAGTATCAAATTCCATATTATCTGATACAATTTTTAATTTTTTACTTTCGTATGTGTCTAACTACAATAAATTTAGCAATTAAGTATAAGTAAGGATGAGGTGCGCGTGGTGTGCATTATATAGCATTTATTTTATCTTTTATCCAAATCTAAATATTCACACGAAACTTTAAACTCAAACAGCGGCAAGTAGTCTCAAAAATAAATTCAGAGACACAAGTAAATGATTTGTTCAAATTCATAGTCTAGGGTGGTGGTGGCAATTTGCTCGTCATTAAGAATGATAGGTTTTAAAGTTTGTAAATATGATAGGCAAGGAGGCAAGGTCAGGTGTCGCTAATTAGACAAATTTGAATTTTCAGTTATCTATGATAATTTTTGTTATCAATTTTAGTGGAGAACCCACTGAAATGAAGTAGAAAAAAAGGATTGAAAAAGAATCCCAATCTTGTTCAGTTGAATATAAAAGGTGGAGTGGGATTGACCATAGCAAAATTAAGGCGATAAGCTCGGCATGAAATCCGTGTATGTTTTTGATGACATAGTCTGTTTCCTTTTCTACTTTTGTTTTGTCGCTTATTTTGTTATCGTATGTTCTTCAACCTATTTTCTATTTTTGCCCCAATTTTGTTTAGATTATTTTTCTCAATAAATTGTAAATCTGGTCCCTCTGTCAAATTTTTTAATTTTCATTATACACTATCTAGTGACTTAGTGATATTGAAGCGTATTAGGAGGCGATAGACATTTTTGTCATCCGTATAAATTAGTTACCTTCGATATTCAATTAACTTCCTTTCAGTATTATTAATTATAATTTCTCTGTCGCTACTGGACGTTTTGGAAAATTATGACTTAATTATATATGCAAGCATATGTAACCTTATTTAAAATCACATTAGATATGCTTCATTTCCATGTATATTTAAAATATAAAACCGATTTTTTTAAATAAAATAGGATTACACATACATGTATACATGCATAAGAGAAAATTAAAAAAATAATTCATACTACTAGACGAGGTAATAATAATAATAATGATAATAATAATAATAGTTCAGGTAAATCAAAGGATTAAATAATTTTCTAGTTTGGAAAATGTGTTGAGGAAAGTTGATATTAGAACATCCTGTCGCCTTTATAATAATTTCAATGTAATTCATAATTAATCGTTATTTAAAAAATCGAATATAACCATAAGCTTAATATAAACCAATTCAAAACATATCAACTTGTTTACTGTTTAGATACAGAGTTTTTTTTGATTATTTGAAATTTCATTAATCAAATAATTTTTCTTTGATATTTTTAAGGAACCTTTCTTATTGCGAGTAAAATCGTTCCTTGATAAACAATAAATTCAAGGGCTGATCCTATTTAATCATTCCTTTCAATATGGTTACGGCAACATGATGATTCTGGGTAGGTACAAAAACAAACAGTAAGATTCTAATCATTTCCTAAAGCCCTTGTTGATGAAAATTTGTCCCTGAGGACACCTAGTCACAGCAACGATCTACACATCTATTCTGTTGTTGGGATGTTCCCCTAGAGATTGTATCCCACATTGAAATAAATAGATAGATACACTAAGATTTATTTAGTATAATACAAATCTGATTATCTTCTAATACAATGGCTTAGTAAATCACTTATATTGGAAACAGTGTAAGTTTTTAGTTTGGTATTTAAAATTACTGAGCCTTCAAAAATCGTCAAGCAGGAATTTTCAATAGTGTCAGCCTGATAACGGCCAGTAAACACAAAGAGCGGCCCATGCTTGTTGTTCATACCTTCGTTGGTCGTTCTATAAATTCAGAACAGTGCTCTCTAGGAAATTAGAAGAAATAACTGAATTATTAGTATTCATTACCAAATATTTCAGTTTTAAATATTTTTTTTTAACTAAATGTTAATTTGGACAGATCTAAATTTCATTACGAAATTTTAAATTCTTATAAAAATATCAGAATAAAAACTATAAACCTGTCGATCAGTTTTCCTGCACCAAACATTTAATTTTTTTTTATTTAATTTGTTTTCTTAATTTGTGGTTATTGTCTTAAAGCATAATTTGATTTCATGCTCCAATGTTATGATATATCTAACCTAAATTTCATCAACTACCACTGGTGATGACAACTGTATATCTATAAATATTTGCATTGCTCAAATTACAACTGAATCAACTAAAATAAAACATCAGTTTAGTTTATTCAGTGTTATCAGAGATAAAAATACAAAATCTGGTACTCGAAGGTTTTAGAATATGACAAATCTTTTGGTCATTCTAAAAATGTGATTTTCCACCAGTGGCGTAGTTAATAAGGATTAAATGGCCCCGATTTATTGGTCTTGACAGTTAGCGAGCTTTTGTGAAATTAATAATATTCTATTAAGGTGTTTACACTAAAAAGTACTCTTGGCAGAAGTTCGTAGGGGCTACCGTTTTCGAGAAAATCACGTCTTTGTGATGTTATGTTCGCACGCACGGCGGGACTCTCAAATTTCTTATTTAAAAAAAAACAAAGTAGGCATCTGTCAAACTTGACAACTTTTGATAAAATCTTCGAGTACCAAATTTTGTCTATTTATCTCCAACAACACGGAAGTAAAAGAACAATTTTCTCCCTCAGTCGACATTTTCGGACCCATGTTGACATCAATTTTTCTTCATACACTGCGCCAATAAATTAGAGGAACAGATATAAAAATGTATATATTATTTGAATTATCTATATTATTGTAATTATTTCTTTGGTATGTGATAAAATAACACCGAAAACTAAGAGTGCATCCAAAATTTCACATTTGTTAATTAATTTTATAGTATTTTATGCAAACTAAACAAATTTTTACGTACTAAGCCAATCTGCAGGTTTTAGTCACGTACGTGTGGTTGCTATGGTAAATAAAACAGTTGCATCGAAATGTCATTTTTGTTTTCCCTAAAGTAATTTCTAGTAATAGTGACAAAAAATGAGGCACTTAAGCGAAGTCGAAGTTGTGAAAGTTGTAACTTTAATTGAAGAAGGGAAAAAAATTCGCGAAGTCGCGAGAAGATTTAATGTTAGTCCGTCTGTTGTCTCCAGAGTTTACAATAGGTACGTAGAGACAGGGAGTTTTAGGAGAAAATCCGGACAAGGCCGAAAACGCAAAACTACTGCTGCACAGGATAGATTTTTAATCAGTTGCGCTCTTCGGAGGCGTGTATCAACGGCCAAGGACTTCAGAGTGACCTTAGACGCATGGACTTCAAGTTTGCACGGAGACGGTGAGAAAAAGGTTGCGGGAAGAGCAAGAAGGCCACTTCGAAAACCACGGTTAACTGTGCAATATAGAAGACGGCGTTTGGTATACGCTCAAGAACATGTTGATTGGGGAGCGGAGCAATGGTCACGAGTGCTATTCAGCGATGAGTCGAGGTTTCGATTAACGAACTGTGATGGTCGTCTTAGAGTGTGGGCACGACCAGGCGGAAGATATCGTCAAGACCTAGTCCAGGAATACGATAAATTTGGAAAGGGGTCTGTCATGATATGGACAGGCATCTCATTTAATACTCGTACCCAACTTGTGCAGGTTCAACAAAAAATGAATGCAGCGCAATATGTTCGGGAAATTCTTGAAAATCATGTAGTGCCTGCTGCCGCACTTGTGGGTCACGAATTTGTTCTCCAGCAAGACAACGCACGCCCCCACACAGCAGCCCAGACACAAAGGTTTTTACAGGATCATGAAATTTCTGTGATGGAGTGGCCAGCAATCAGCCCCGATCTCAATCCAATTGAGCACTTGTGGGATCAACTGGATAGAGCGATTAGAAATCGACGGGACCCTCCAGAAACGTTGGCGCAACTCGCTATAGCTCTCGAGGAAGAGTGGGTTAATCTGCCTCAAGAGAACATGCAAAGGCTAATCGAAAGTATGCCACGACGATGCCAAGCTGTTATTCAAGCCCGTGGGGGTCATACTCGATACTGAATATGTTTAATTATAGCGATCTTTCCTTAAAATTATTGACTGCTGGCAAATTGTTTTTTTTTTTAATTGTTTTCGTTGGGATTTTTTTTAATATTGTCACTTGAATTGCGAAATATTATTATTGTTTAACAAATAAGATGTTATAGAAGTCATGTAAAAAGTTTTAGTTCATTGCGTTAAGGCAATAAAAATATATTAGTTTTTAGTTGTGTTTCACTGGTGTTCCCCTAATTTATTGTGTATTTTGAGGTGAGGAATCATCCCTTGAAACATATGAACGTTATTCCTGGATACCGTGTATATCATCCTGTTATACACTAATTATGCTCTTCATATATTAGTTCAGGCAATTTGAAGATTTTCTTTTAAATTTGTTGTTAAAGTTTGACTACAAATTTCTTAATCCTTTGCATCACTGCAGAAGAAGAATTTCATTGTTGTTAATATCCACACTTTTCAAAGGCGACAAAATTGAAATATCTTGGTTTGGATTGGCAATATTTACCTAAATTAACAGCAGTAGTTTATTATAAACGATTTACAAGACTACAAGCGGAACAAAATAATGATAACCGAATAGTGCCATATACCCAAAAAAAAAAACATGATGCAGCTACAGACACGTGTTTCGGAGTTATTGTTCCTCATCAGCGTAGCGAAACACGTGTCCGTAGCTGCATCATGTTTCTTTTTTGGGGTATATGGCACTATTCATTTTTCTTGTATTTATTTAGCCCCGCCAAACATCACTCTTTTATAATGATAACCACCTTAAGATGATTCATTGTCAAATAATTTTTGTTACTGTTGGATAGTTAAAAAGCTAATTAAAGTGCCAGCGACTACTACATAAATCTGACCAATAATACACCAAAGTGATTTTGGCAATATAATAATATATTATATTCCCCAATTTTTTATGATGCCTCATGAAAATAATAATAATATCACTCCGCAGCGATTGTGGTCATAAATGCTCGTTTTATTTATTTTATTCTATTTTACAAATAATTCCTTATTCTTCTTACGCATATAAAATCTCAACAGTAAAAGTAACGACTGATTTTTTGGTCAAAAATAATTATTGAAATAAGCGTACACGATTTAAAATTACGATAAATTTTTATTGCTCAAAAGTGCTTAATTATTTCAGATGATAAGTTTTTCTTATAATTGTCCTGTTTTGTATTAATGTAAAGATATTCTCAAAATATTAAATAAGATAGTACCGAGGATAGTACATATCTTGATGACAAAGAAAAAGGTAAGGTGAAAAAGTAATATCTAGTATTAGAAATATTTGTGTCTGATCCTGCCTGTTTCGCCAGAAATAGTAACACCCTGCATGTTTTTACATTTTTAGCATCTACAGGTCATATTCTGCCATGGCATACTTGATACGTTTTTAGATTTTTTAAGGACAAAGGAAATTGAATAGGAGAACTTAGATAATTATTATGTTGTAATACATCGTTAGAATCGCGTCGAAAAATTAATACCTACATACATTTTAAGTAATTTTGAAAAACTAATTTTTTTAGCCTTGGACCTTTCTGTAGAAAAAATCAAAAACAAGAAATTTAAGGATATTTCCTCAATTATTTATAAATAATTTCAGGTGGCAAATGGTACCGTAGATGGCCGTTACTTGGAACGCGCCTATAACTTGCAACAATATGCAGCAATGCAGAGCCGACCCTATACTTTGCTAAAACCTTGATTGCACCGCGTCCCGCGCGTTAGTTCCTACTCAGCCATCGCACGAGCAATTGTTGTCGTCGTTTTGGTGGTGATAAGGTACGTTGAGGTTTTTTTCCAGCTACTTTTATTTTAAGTAAATATTGTTATGTAAATAAAGTATTGAAAACTTCTTTTGTAGAAGCAATGTAGTAGCCATTTCATATTTTCTGATGCATTATAATGATAACAACATGTCTTCTTGATAATATATATCACATACATATTGTTTTTACGGTGAACATTTATATAAGAAAAAATTTTTTTTCTAGAATATTACATATATTGTACCTAACTTGGAACAACGTTGCACCTAACTTGCAACACACTAAGTACCTTACTTCTTTCTACAAGTTTAGAGATACCGTACGACAAACCTTTAAATCAGTATTCTGTGGGAGATTATAAATTGTTAAATTCTTTTTTAAATAAAAAAAGCCTCTAAAGACTGTGATATTTTTTATGTGAGCTGTGTGCAGGAAGTACTGACGACTGATCTACAACCTCAGTACTATTGTAAGTTTATTTAAAATGTAAAGAATTGGGTGGTTTTTTACATTTCCTGTTGTAGAGAATCTCTCGGTGATTGACTCCCAGCAAATAATACAAAAGTTAGACACCCCAGAAGTTGTCAGAGGTCGATATACTTACATTTAATCTAAAAGGCTGTGAGAAATATAATTTGAAATGATTATTTGTAATAATCATAATTTTAGAAATTGTTTTTATTTTTAAGTTAAGAAAAGTTCATTTATTTTGTTTTATTTGTATTTTTCACTTTTTTATTTACTTTTAGTATGCAATGTATGAATATATTTATGTTTTTTTACGAATAAAGTTTATTTTTGAAGATAGAAAAATTGTTTTTGTACAGATCGAAAGGAGGACACTCATATTTTTATATTTTACCTGTTGCAAGCTAGGTTTAAGCGAATATGACTTGAGATTTTCACTGAAAATGTGTGGCGTTTCAAGTAGGGAGCACCCTGTGCCTGACTTGCAACAACCATATTTTATTTTTTTTTTTTAACATTTTGATTCTGTAGTTAAACAAATTATACGTAGGATTAAAGTACCAGTAGAGACCGACGTCAAGATATTTTTAAAACAACAAAAACATGAAAAATTCGTATCCAAAATCACGTTTATATCTTGAATGTGTTGCAAGTAACGGCCATCTACGGTAGTATAGATTAAAAATTACTGTGAAAATTTGAAAGCGGCGTAAAGTCAGGAAATTAGTACAGTTAAATGCAAAATGATAGAATAATAATATGTAGTACCTATATCCTGTTTAAAATTTAAAATATTTATTAATTTTCGATGAAACCGGTAATCACAGAAACTTGACAGATAAACAAAAAAATGTCGTTTTGGTAATTGTTTTACCACGATACCTTAAAAAATAAGGAGGTGGCAGCTGGAAAGAGATTTTGCCACCATATACATTAGCTCGTAGAGTTTTTAATTTAAGGAACTCCTATGTTAGAAGTGCAAACACCATCCGTGAACCGGCTTCAGGTTGTTTACTTTCATCAGCACGGAACAAGTTGATACTCTCACCTATAATGATAAGATCCTTAAACGTCATTTAGTTCATAATGCAATATCGCTATCCTCTCGTTTAAATATTTTCATTGTACCATTCTGATATTATGATTTATCATTACTCTATTCTTCATTGACATGACACCAATATCGGCTTGGGCCGATAAAATTTATTATTACTCTATTCTTCATTGATATAACACCAATATCGGCCTAGGCCGATAAACGAATTGAAGAAAAATGCAAGGCTTACAAATCATCATTAAATATTAAAGTATTTATGGTATAATGAAAAATACTGAACGACACACGGCCGATACACAAATAACAGACGCGATTGATAGTAAAATCTCGACTTCGCCTCGATTTTACAAACTTCAATCTTGTCTGATATTTGCTACATATCGGCCTTATTACGTTAATAACTATATAAATATTTTGCTAATATAAATTATTTTAAATACGCTTCAGAAATACTCCTTATTCCGTTGCAGTGTGACAATTTGCCAATAATTCCTTTAGGAAGAGTGTTGTTTTACACTTGATTTTTAGAATTCATTAAATAGGACTTCGGTTTATTTTACTCAATGGAAAATGTGTCCCTCTATCCGCGGGCTCACCCTGCTTTTTGTCTTTACTTAATTCATTGAGAGACACCTCCTGAGCGTTTCGTTGTAAACTAAATTAGGAGTTTAACTTAATTAGTACAAATAACTCAATTAATTAATTTAATTTGTTATTTTTGTATACACAAAAAATAGACTCGTCATATTTTTACGAGATTAAGGTTTTAGTTATAAATAGATAGATAGATAGATAGATAGAATATTTATTAATCCAATTGATCATACAAATATGATATAGGATAAGTCAACACAAAACAAAAGAATACAATAAAGATAACCATAATAATTCACAATATTTACAATATTTATATGTACTATAGTTTACTTTCTATATTGTAGAGATAAATAACAATGACGAATTTCAAATTAGAAACTCAAATACTCTTCAACCGAGTAAAAAGCATTACTTACAAGGTGTTCCCTAACAGCAGATGAAAATTTCTTAACACTTGAAATGTTTTTAATTCCATTGCTAAGTTTGTTATATAAAATAGCACCTATGTAATACGGGTAAAATTTAAACAATTCTAACCTATGCATATTGTATTGCAGATTTTGTCCATGACGTGTGTGGTACTCATGATTAGAATTAAGCTGAGTAAAATGCAACAGATTATTTTTAACAAATTTAAGCATATCCAAAATGAATATGCAAGGAAATGTTAATATTTTTTGCTGAATAAACGTTGTTTTACACGATTCCCGGTAGTTAAGATTAAACATGAAGCGTAAGGCCCTCTTCTGCAATAAAAAAACACGGTTAGACGACACAGAGTTTCCCCAGCAAATTACACCATATCTAATCCTAGATTCAAAGCTTGAAAAATAGAACACTTTTACAGTTTTTATACTGGAAACTTGGCACAGTCTTTTTATTGCAAAACATATACTAGCACACTTATTACAAACATAATTTACATGACTTTTCCAGTCCAGGGACAGATCAATGTATATTCCCAACAATTTAAAATCTCTTATTTGTTGAATAGATTTCCCCTGAAGTTTCATTAGTGGGCTAGCCATATAGTTCGCCCCAACTGGATGAAACTGCAAAGAAAAGGTTTTATCTTGATTCAAGACAAGTTTTCTTTCAGCAAAATAATTATGTGCTGATTTTAAGTTTGTTTCAAGACTAACAACCATATCTTCAAGAGTGTCTCCACTAGCCACTAGTGTCATATCATCAGCATAAGAAGCATAAAAAATTGACATAATTTTTCCTATATCATTTATATATAGCAAAAAGAGTAGTGGCCCCAGGACACTGCCCTGAGGTACACCAATGTCAATATTCAGTTCAATGGATTTTGTACCAAAATAGTCTACATACTGTTTCCTATTCAACAAATAAGACTTTAACAGTTTATTACATTGACCACGCAGACCATAACGTTCGATTTTATTTATCAGAATGTCATGGTCTACGCAGTCAAATGCTTTTGACAGATCAATGAAAACAGCCATTACTTTATTACCAGTGTC
Organism: Rhagium mordax; assembly: GCA_963680705.1. Classification (NCBI taxonomy): domain Eukaryota; kingdom Metazoa; phylum Arthropoda; class Insecta; order Coleoptera; family Cerambycidae; genus Rhagium; species Rhagium mordax. Next base: position 28,370,540 of record OY796657.1, read on the forward strand.
CAAGTTTTTATAAATAAAATCCAAAATGCTTGTCAATGCTGAAATAGTAGACCGACCTTCCTTAAAACCATGTTGGTTGGACGATAACACATTATTTACTTCAAGAAAGTTTAAGATTCTTTTTGCCAACAGTTTTTCAACAATTTTAGAAAAAACGGACAACAGGGATATAGGGCGATAATTACTCATTTCTTTGGGATCGCCTTTTTTATAGATACATATTACTTTTGACAATTTCAGCAAATTTGGAAAACATCCATTAGTAAAACACGAGTTTATAATATGACTTAGGGGTTTAACAAGCAGATGACCGCATTGTTTTATAATTCTTACAGAAAATTCATCAAAACCAGTAGAATTTGAATTTTTCAAATTATTTATTGTATCTATAATTTCAGCTTCAGTGACAGGTTCAAGAAAAATAGAGTTCCCTACTACATCACTAAGAACGTTATTATCATTTTCTGATTGAATAACTGAAGGCGCAATGGATTTAGGTAAATTAACAAAATAAGAATTGAAAGAATTCGAAACTACTTCTTTATCGGAAGTTTCACTGTTATTAATTAACATCAGGGGAAGTTCTTTATGGCTATTAACATTTTTTATAGTACTATTTATAATTTTCCAAGCTGTTTTGGATTTATTTTGCGAATTTGAAATTAGTCTATCGAAATTTAATTTTTTAGCTTGTCTTATTACCCGATTATATATACTTTTATATTTCCGGTAGTATTGAACCTCAACAATGCCAGATTTTTGTAAATGATACAATTCCTTTAGTTTAACTGATGATATTCTAATGCCAGGTGTTAACCAGTTTTTGTTACCTGCATTAAATGACAAATCTTTTTTCACAAATTTGAAACATGTATTATAGTATTGATCCAGAATTTTTGAAAATGTCTCATATTTTTTATCAACATTTTCTTCATTAAAAACACTGTGCCACGTTTCATTATTTAAATAAGTTTTAAAATTTAAAATACTTTTCGCTGAAAATGATCTAAAATTACATTACATCAAAAGTAAGTTTCTGTCCGGAATGATCTGATAAGCCCGTGTGTATTATTTCCTTTTCATAATTATTAATATTAGTAAAAATATAGTCGACAGCAGTGATCGAGTTGTTAAAAATTCTTGTGGGTTCATTAAACACCGAATGAACATTAAACGATTTGAGCAAATCATCTAACGCAATAGTAACATTATTTTTGGATAGATAATTAATATTTATATCTCCACATATTATTATTTTATGTAAATTAATTTTATTTGATATTAAGTTTAAACAAGCTTCTAATTTTGACAAAAAAATATGTACGTCGGTATTTGGTGAAACAGCGTGAAACATTTTTTTTACCAAAATTAGTACTCCAATATCTGCAAAGGCATGAATATTAGCAGCCACTTAGGTATGTTTAAATTAAAATTTCATGAATAACGCTAACAAGCCTTTATTAGAGAACAAACTTTTAGTATAGTATAGTATATTATGAAATTTGTTTAAAACAAGTTTACATTTTTAGGTTGTTCCTAATTTTTCAATTTAATCAGTTTTAATTTCCCTGTGTCATACAATAAATTGTTTGTCTTTCATATACCGTATAATTTTGTTTGGTAAGATGAACACACCTATCGGTTCTTTCTATTATAAAAAGGATTATTATTATTATAAACTTCGCCAAAGAACAAACGAGAGTATAATATGGATCGCATATTTCAGGAATATAGTATAATAATTTTCAACTCGGAAATTCTTCTACAAATACCTTTAAAATGATGTATGGGGTGGTTCCATATTATATTTTAAAGTTGGAGGAAGTGAGGGTCAAATTATAACTAATACAGGTCCTAAAACATATAACCTTGTACGTTTAGCTTAAATTGTATCTTAAGTAAATAAAAAATTTACATAACTCTAAACGAACTATTACAATAAAACAGGAATTAATTAGCAAGAAAATTAAGCACAGCCGAAAGTTAACAGTTACAAAAGCACTTTAACTTGTTCCTTTAAGTTTTCTCAACTATAATCACTTGTACGACAAAGATAATTCTACTGAATAAATTACAGAACAAGAAACAATTTGCTGGGGATATTAAGAAAACTTACAACCTTTTGAATATTATATCGCTAAGAGTCATACGTCATTTTACCACATCAGTAGTCTTTTTAAAATTATTTTAGAAACTTTACAATAATTTTACCCTTAACAGAATATTATACTTATTCTGTTTTAGTCTAGGAACTAATAACACAAAGTAATTGAAGCAACACGGGGTCCATAATAGACTGGAACTATTTTACTACATCACACTACTTACAAATTCTATATTTTTTAATAAGTGAGGTAGTATAGGTTTATTATTAATAATACAACAAGAAAACTGAGTATAATAATAATAATAATAATAATAATAATAATAATAATAATAATAATAATAATAATAATAATAATAATAATAATAATAATAATAATAATAATAATAATAATAATAATAACTTAGAAGAGCCAGACGAAGTGTGCCCGGCAATCAGTACGGAAGAGGTTCAACAAGCACTTGTTGGAACCAAGAACTTCGCTGCCCCGGGTCCAGATGGTATAAACAACTGGTGGTGGAAGAAGTTCCCTTCCACCCACCGCCATCTGGCCCGAGTTTTCAACTCATGGTTGAACGAGGGGCAGCAAATTCCGGACTGGTTTGTCGAGGGGCGAACTGTGCTAATCCCCAAAAAGGGGGATCTGTCTGACCCAAAAAATTATAGGCCGATTACCTGCCTCAACTCCTGCTACAAGTTATTTACTCGTATCTTGTATACCAGGATGTTGAGGTCTGTTGATCCGGTCTACCAGCAGATAAACGAACAGCGTGGTGCCAAGAAGGGCCTGGCAGGTTGCAAGGAAAACCTGCTGATAGACCGCTGTATTACACAGGATTCTGTGCAGTACAAGCGGAATCTGTCAATGGCCTGGATTGATTATCGCAAGGCATTTGATACAACATCCCACGAGCTTTTGTTACACTTGCTCGGATGTCTTGCGGTACCAGCACCACTAGTGAGATGCATCGAACAACTGTTGCCGCTTTGGAAAACTCGCTTCACCATAACATCCGGTGCCGAGCGAGTTTCGACAGAGTTGGTGACATTTAAGAGAGGAGTGTTTCAGGGTGACTCTTTGAGTCCGCTCCTCTTCTGCATCTCACTGCTGCCGCTATCTGTTGGACTCCGCCAAACCCGCGGGTATCAGTGTGGGCCACCCAGCAACCGGAGGCATAAGGTCACCCATCTATTTTATATGGATGACCTTAAACTCTATACCTCCGGAGAGCGAGAACTTCAAAATGCTCTCAGGGTGGTCGAGGAATACACGCGGGCAATTGGAATGGAGTTTGGGTTGGACAAATGCGCAGTCGTCCACCTCAAGAGAGGACGATGCGGGGAATTCCACGAAGATGCGCAGCTCGCAGACGGAAGCATCCTACGACATTTGGATGCCAGAGAGACCTACACATACCTGGGTGTGGAACAACGCCACATCCAGGATGTGAACCAAATAAAGGATTCTCTCCGTGGCAAGTACAGACACCGACTCCGAAAGATCTGGTCATCAGAACTTTCGGGGAAGAACAAGGTGTCTGCCACTAATATGCTTGCCGTTCCGATTCTGCTCTACTCCTTTGGTGTAGTCAAATGGGGAGTAGATGAGCTGCGTCAATTGGACAGGAATACCCGCAAGATGATGAATATTCATAGGAGTATTCATCCTAGATCGTCCGTTCCTCGTGTGTACCTCCCACGTCAACGGGGGGGCCGAGGACTCTTGAGTCTGGAGTGCATGCATGGCAGAGTGGCACTGAGTATGGCAGGTAATGTCATCAGGAGCTCGGACCCACTCCTACAGTTAGTGAGAGATCATGAAGCTGTGGGAGTTGGCGCTTTATTGTTTAGGGCAGCACAGAGGGCCGCAGATGAACTCGGTCTCGTGTTCGACTACAGGCGAGAAGGCCGGCGAGGTGACTCAGTCACTGAGCTTCCGCCTAATCGTCTGACAGCCCACATCAAAGCTGCCGAACAGAGAAATCTGTTCAGGCAGCACGTCGATAAACCCCTGCACGGTGTTTTCTATAACAACATAGAAGCACTGGGTTTATCGACAGAGCTGACCTTCGCATTTTTAAGGTCAGCGGGGCTGAAGTCGGAAACCGAGGGATACATTGTGGCCTGCCAAGATGGTGTTATTAACACATTGGTCTATCGCAGTCGCGTGATGGGTGTAGAGGTACCTGATATCAACTGCAGGACCTGCCGTCAGGCGCCGGAGTCGCTCATGCATTTATTATCTGCATGCCCGATTTATGCGACTTCGGTCTACATCCAACGACATAACGCGGCTTTACGAGTGCTATACTACCATCTACGGCACTCGTATCAGATAGACCAAACACCAGTGCTGCCTTATGTCCCCGGAGATATCGAGTCCGTTGTCGAGAACGAGAAATGCCGGATTTACTGGAACTACTCGTTCTCGACCGTCAGGCGAATTCACGCCAATAAGCCTGACATAGTCCTCCTCGACTATCAGACCAAGGTGATGTATGTCATCGAGTTCTCAGCACCTGCTGAGACAAACATCGCCTTGAAGGAGGAGGAGAAACGGACTAAATACAGAGATCTCCGGTACGAGCTCCAAGTGCTATACCCAGGCTACTCTGTCAAAATGGTCGTCCTGATAATCGGTGTACTCAGAGGTATGAAGCCCACGCTGCTCTCCGCATTGAAGACCATGCCTGCCTGCCAAACATCGGCAGAATGGTTGGCTGGTCAAATGCAGAAAGCGGTCATCCTGGGATCCCTTCGTCTACTTAGGGCACATGAGTCTGGAATCTACAGTGACTAACCCTGCGGGATGTGGGGAGTTGCTGTAGATTATTCGCTGGCGCTCTCTCTGTGTGGTGTCGGAGGCCACAGGGAGACTGTCCAGCAATTTCTTCCGGAAACGGGAAAAAAAAAAAAAAAAAAAAAAAATAATAATAATAATAATAATAATAATAATAATAATAATAATAATAATAATAATAATAATAATAATAATAATAATAATAATAATAAGGGGTGCGAAATGCGGACCGGCAACCTCCTCGCGGTGCACCCTGGACAGGGAGGGGCAACCCTCTCTGACAAATGTCGGACGTGGGATTTCAGGGCCAACCACCCTGTAATCCCAAAACCTCTGGTTCTAGACCACTACAGAGGACAGGCCCCTCACAATCGACCCCATTCGGATGGGGGTCAAAGACAGGTGGGAGGGGCCTTACCGGACGGTCTTCACAATGACGACCCTGCAATTGTTCAAGGACGCTTTAGGTGGACGAGGGAACTACGGGATGACCTGCTCAACTGCCATGAGAGCAGAGAACCTGCGCGCAGGGGATACATGGCGCGATTACACCGGTTGTGGTGCGATATGCACCCGGAGTATCGCGCCTTCTCTCAACAACATCTGAGAGATCAAGTATCCTTCCTGCGCAGAACAGGTTACGTAAGGGCACCTCGTCAGCGTGAGGAAGTGCCTGCCGCACTTCCACCGCGGCAAATACCAGCTGACGAGCATAATCCTCCTGAGTACACCGATATCGCTTTAAGGACGAGGGTTAACCTTAACACCAGGGTTAACCCAAAGCCACAAGACCTGGCACGAATGGATTCGTTGATTAGTGAGGAGCTTCCAGAAGATGCCAACATCTGGCAGATCAACAGCGCGGTGTACGCTGCCGCCAAGCAACTCGTCCCACAACAGCGCCTGGCAAGCGCAGTTGATAGGGTCGAGAAAGCTAAGCGGCGCGTACAGAAGATCGAAGCTAAAATTCGATCGGCAAGGCAACACGCTTCTCGAATCCAGAGTGCGGTGGATTATATAGTCGCAGGTAGATCATTTACACCGAAGGTCCGGCGAGTGGCAGCCGGACTGAGACGCCAACACCACACTCTAAATCGCACAGTGCTGCAGACCATCAAGCAGCACTGTCTAGATAGGATTCGAGCGCTTATGGCTATTAAGAAAACTTTGGTCAGGCGAATACGGAGTTTGGAACAAAACAAATTGTTTCAAACCAACCCGTCTCGCCTGTTCCAAGAGCCACAGCGTGTTGTCGAAAATCCGCCGACTGTTGATAATGTCGAAGCCTTCTGGAAAGGAATCTACGAAGTCGCGAGTCCATTCGATAATGACACTCCAGCTATAGCACACTTCGAGGCTCTCTGTCGTAGAGTCTTAGAAGAGCCAGACGAAGTGTGCCCGGCAATCAGTACGGAAGAGGTTCAACAAGCACTTGTTGGAACCAAGAACTTCGCTGCCCCGGGTCCAGATGTTATAAACAACTGGTGGTGGAAGAAGTTTCCTTCCACCCACCGCCATCTGGCCCGAGTTTTCAACTCATGGTTGAACGAGGGGCAGCAAATTCCGGACTGGTTTGTCGAGGGGCGAACTGTGCTAATCCCCAAAAAGGGGGATCTGTCTGACCCAAAAAATTATAGGCCGATTACCTGCCTCAACTCCTGCTACAAGTTATTTACTCGTATCTTGTATACCAGGATGTTGAGGTCTGTTGATCCGGTCTACCAACAGATAAACGAACAGCGTGGTGCCAAGAAGGGCCTGGCAGGTTGCAAGGAAAACCTGCTGATAGACCGCTGTATTGCACAGGATTCTGTGCAGTACAAGCGGAAACTGTCAATGGCCTGGATTGATTATCGCAAGGCATTTGATACAACATCCCACGAGCTTTTGTTACACTTGCTCGGATGTCTTGCGGTACCAGCACCACTAGTGAGATGCATCGAACAACTGTTACCGCTTTGGAGAACTTGCTTCACCATAACATCCGGTGCCGAGCGAGTTTCGACAGAGTTGGTGACATTTAAGAGAGGAGTGTTTCAGGGTGACTCTTTGAGTCCGCTCCTCTTCTGCATCTCACTGCTGCCGCTATCTGTTGGACTCCGCCAAACCCGCGGGTATCAGTGTGGGCCACCCAGCAACCGGAGGCATAAGGTCACCCATCTATTTTATATGGATGACCTTAAACTCTATACCTCCGGAGAGCGAGAACTTCAAAATGCTCTCAGGGTGGTCGAGGAATACACGCAGGCAATTGGAATGGAGTTTGGGTTGGACAAATGCGCAGTCGTCCACCTCAAGAGAGGACGATGCGGGGAATTCCACGAAGATGCGCAGCTCGCAGACGGAAGCATCCTACGACATTTGGATGCCGGAGAGACCTACACATACCTGGGTGTGGAACAACGCCACATCCAGGATGTGAACCAAATAAAGGATTCTCTCCGTGGCAAGTACAGACACCGACTCCGAAAGATTTGGTCTTCTGAACTTTCGGGGAAGAACAAGGTGTCTGCCACTAATATGCTTGCCGTTCCGATTCTGCTCTACTCCTTTGGAGTAGTTAAATGGCGAGTAGATGAGCTGCGCCAATTGGACAGGGATACCCGCAAGATGATGAATATCCATAGGAGTATTCATCCTAGATCGTCCGTACCTCGTGTGTACCTCCCACGTCAACGGGGGGGCCGAGGACTCTTGAGTCTGGAGTGTATGCATGGCAGAGTAGCACTGAGTATGGCATGCAACATCCTCAGGAGCTCGGATCCGCTCCTACGATTAGTGAGAGATCATGAAACCGTGGGAGTTGGCGCTTTATTGTTTAAGGCAGCACAGAGGGCCGCAGATGAACTCGGTCTCGTGTTCGACTACAGGCGAGGAGGCAGGCGAGGTGCTGATGCAGAATCAGTTACTGAGCTTCCGCCGAATCGTCTGACAGCCCAAATTAAAGCTGCCGAACAGAGGAATCTGTTCAGGCAGCACGTCGATAAACCCCTGCACGGTGTTTTCTATAACAACATAGAAGCACTGGGTTTATCGACGGAGCTGACCTTCGCAATTTTAAGGTCAGCGGGGCTGAAGTCGGAGACCGAGGGATTCATTGTGGCCTGCCAAGATGGTGTTATTAACACATTGGTCTATCGGAGTCGCGTGATGGGTGTAGAGGTTCCTGATATCAACTGCAGGACCTGCCGTCAGGCGCCGGAGTCGCTCATGCATCTATTATCTGCATGTCCGATTTATGCGACTTCGGCCTACATCCGCCGACATAACGCGGCTTTACGAGTGCTATACTACCATCTTCGGCACTCGTACAAGATAGACCAAACACCAGTGCTGCCTTATATCCCCGGAGATATCGAGTCCGTTGTCGAGAACGAGAAATGCCGGATTTACTGGAACTACTCGTTCCCGACCGTCATGCGAATTCAAGCCAATAAGCCTGACATAGTCCTCCTCGACCATCAGACCAAAGTGATGTATGTCATCGAGTTCTCAGCACCTGCTGAGACAAACATCGCCTTGAAGGAGGAGGAGAAACGGACTAAATACAGAGATCTCCGGTACGAGCTCCAAGTGCTATACCCAGGCTACTCTGTCAAGATGGTCGTCCTGATAATCGGTGTACTCGGAGGTATGAAGCCCACGCTGCTCTCCGCATTGAAGACCATGCCTGCCTGCCAAACATCGGCAGAATGGTTGGCTGGTCAAATGCAGAAAGCGGTCATCCTGGGATCCCTTCGTCTACTTAGGGCACACGAGTCTGGAATCTACAGTGACTAACCCTGCGGGATGTGGGGAGTTGCTGTAGATTATTCGCTGGCGCTCTCTCTGTGTGGTGTCGGAGGCCACAGGGAGACTGTCCAGCATTAGGTTCGGGAAACCGAAAAAAAAAAAAAAAAAAAAAAAAAAAAAAAAAAAAAAATAATAATAATAATAATAAGTTTATTCGAATAATACATAGAATTACAAAGAATATATAGAAAGGCAGTAAATAAACTAGTAGAAAATCACAGAAGTAGTTATATAACTACTTGTTTGTGATACACATGTGAAACTTATAAGAGAGAGAGAGAGCATACGTAAATGTATGTAAAGCAAATACAATTTTTTTGTTTTATTACACATTTATGGGTATATTATCGTAATGTTCAATTAAGTAGTTAAATTAATATTTTTATATATACCTACACACACCAATAATCAATTATGAACCATATACAAAATAATATAAAGTAGTACACAATCGTAACAAGTATGACATAAATACCTAATTATTTGTTGTTAGTGATTTGTTGCCTAGTAACTATTTTAAATGACGTTATATTTCTGATACCCATTTCTTCATTATTTTACTCACTTCTAATTTATTTAGAAAGAATTTATGAGTTGTTGTCCTTCTAACTTTCTGGATGTACTCGTGAAAATTGGCACGTTTAAAATATTCTCGTTGTATCTTTCCTGGTGCTGTTCTATAAATATTATCACTGGAATTACCCACTACAAGTTATCTTTTGTGGGTTATCTTTTCTCCTTATTCATTTACAGTATCATTATTTCAAAAATGTTTTTTTAAATAAGTATTTTTTGTTACATTTATAATACAATATACTTTCTTTTTCTTTTTTTAGTATTGTATATAGGACCTAATTGTTTATTTTTATATAATGTACCACTTATATTATACTACACATATATGTGTATATTATGTATGTATACTACGTAAATAAATATTATTATTATTATTATTAATTCCGAACAACTGAACCTAACAAAACTTACAAACAACACGCATAGAGTAGGCATTTTAAAATCCTTGCTGTTGCACAAAACAAAACGAAACTATTGATGTTCTTCAATATATTTAAAAAAGTTTAGTTTGGAATCAGTCAAAGTCAGGTTTCTTAATGGTACAACGGTAGTCAAACATGAACGTATTTCCTTTCCGTGAAAAAGACATGAAAAGAATATTTTTAGAGTGAGATGATAATTAACGCATTAGTTGTTATAGAGTATCAACAATGTGATGGACGCTCAGGCAATCCAAATCAAAATCTATGTATAAATATAATCAATTTATAAACATAATTTCATAGCATTGACAATAAATAAATAATATTATATGCACATACAAGTTTGTCAACAATATGATTAATAAATAATATAAAAACCAACCACCGAGTTTGGAGTAAAATAAGGAGATTGGTAGACATGATATTATATAAATTGATATCGACAAAATAGATACGAATAAAATGATTTTGAGAAATACAAATTAATAAATATGCTAAGGTTAATATTCTACTATAATAACACAGGCACATAAAAAAATCTGTTCTTGTTATACGATAGTGTACTTTGGTGTACTGAATCCGAATTTGACAGTGATTCTAACGGATTGGCTCAAAAAACTGGTGAGAGTGAAATCTTTAATTTCTTGGCAATTTGACCGATTTTTTTAGTCAATTCGATAAAACCACTATCAAACTTGCATTCAGCACACCCACATATTATTATATGCATAGGAAAACACCTATCGCATGCCAAGAATACTTTAATTTTTTTGTGTGCCATTTTTTTGTATACCATGGTAACCTGATGACTGCTTTGATAAAGTCATTATAAAAACGTACACGTGAACTTTTTAATTTAGCGTTTCAGCCAAAAATTAATCGCTGTACAAATCTTCGATACCTCGAACCATCTCTGCATAAACTCAAACTAACGTCCTTGTACAAGGATTCGTTTTACCTTCCTTTTTATTTCGTTTTCAAATCAAAGACTTACTTCCTTCATGTGCAATATTGCTGACGAGAGAGTACGATGAAAACAAGCTAAATTTTACAAAAATGGAGCAAGTTTAATATGGATAAGTTTGTAAGACCAAAAATTACATGGGACAAGGTTTTCTCTTTAGAGTTCAGCACTATGTGAACTATTATTGTTATGTAAAGAGAAAATTGTCTTTACTTCGAATAATGCTCCCATATTTGTGGCTCCCATCTAAAACTTTATTGAAAATTTTCAAAAATAATCTAGATTTTCCTTCAATGGGCCATAAAACCCCTTGAGAAATAATTCACTATTCGAAGGTGCAATATTCACTCATGAACGATGTGTAGGTATCTCTAATTTTTTTGGAGCAATATGTTATTTTATTAACTTTATTATTACTTCCTCAAAAAAGTAAGGAAGGCATGTATTCGTGAAAAAATGTTTGAAATGTTATTTGCATTTCTGGATGAATTTCGAGGAATTATGACGATAGAGAAAATTTCAGAAAATAAAAACTATATATCTGTGTGTGTTTGTGTCTGTATCGTGATAGCAGCTACAGGATTTGACACAAAGCTTTTAAATTTAGTACACACATTTTAGAGGTCGAAAAAGATTGACTTCGTTGATAAGCAAAATCGGTCAACTAGAACGGGGTCTACAACTTTTCTATTTCTAAATTTACAAATAAAATTATTCGTGATCAAAGATTATAAAATAAGACGTGATATACAAACTTAAATTACTTTTATTATAAACTCCACCACACGGTGAGGAAGTTCTAATCCCATAATTGCAGCGGTTTATTCTATGCTACAATAGTGTCCGCTTGTAGGTAATCATAAATGTAGTTTTATAATAAATGCAATACGTTTTCTTTCATTACAAAATTGAGAGAAAATACATATAAGTATAAAAAATATAATATTAGATGTTATTCAAACTTCTTTTGACGACTTGTTCTTACACTATTACATAAATTACTGTAAAAAACAGTGTGAAAATTAAAATAAATCTTCTATGGCAATAATTATGGTTGCTTTTTCGCAGTTAATGATTAAGCTAGTATAAAACCAAACAAAGATATTTTCGTTACTTAATGGTTAAATATCAGTTTGGCGTGTTGAAATATGATTAAGTCTTATTTACAATTGATCATAATACAGTGACCTTTACACAACGCAACATCGATAAAAAATGAACTACTTTCTAACACGGAAATATTTATCGATTTATAATTCACTAAATACATTAATTTTTTCGTGAAGTTTCCTGATTATCACGAAAATGAATGGAATTATAAGGCATTGATTATGCCTTATAATTTGTTAAATATAAAAGAAAGCCGATTAATACTTTTAATAATTAAGGTTAGTATTAGACAGCAAATATTTTTTCTGAATTTTTAAATTTGACTGAAGTTTCGAAAAGGTGGTGAATATTTATTTCAACATCCATTACCAAAATAAAGGGAAACTTGTATTGTATTTATGTATCTACATATTATATTAAGTATCTAAGCATTTATGACAAAATTGTCGAAATCAAGTATACGAGTGCATTTTCTGGTATAACTTGATACATCTGAACTTAAATCAGATATTTTTGGTTCTTGAAAAACTCAATTTATACATATGCCAAACTTGACACACTTCTGTATGACGAAACTTTAAACTCATAAGCTTGATTTTTAATACCGCCCATGAAATTTTGTTTGTTCATCTTCAAATTATATCAACTTGATTGACGAAACACCCACTGAACGTTAGGTATTCAGTGGGTGTCCAGTGGAAATTACACCAAAGCCAGTTCCAAATATTTCGACTCTTCAGAATTCAAATGAGGAATTAAATTAGGCATCCAATTGTAATTATGGTTTATTGGAATTTACATCCCCTCGACCGATAGCTCGATTGGTTAGGTCTCCTTGATTTCTTTTTCAGCCAAATCTTGTCCAATTTTCCAGTCTACTCGACATTTCCGTTTTTGCAATGCAAAAATATTTTTAAACGAAATACCTATTGGTTGTTTGTCAAAACGATTTTTATTATGAGATACAAGCGATATGATTTTTAAATATTCCCCACATCTGCAATTTAGAAGAAGAAAATTGATTCATATAATATGATACAAATGTTTTGTTACGAACTTTAGGTGGCAGGCTTAGTTTGCATGGATCGCCTGGTATCTTATGATAATTTAAATTTAATATCGTGACTAAATGTGATGATATTTTTCCCGAATTATATTTGCTATATTCCACATCGATTTAACAGTTGCCTTCGCATATAAGAATTGTCTTTTTTATATTGATACGTTAATATTTTTGCAAAACCTCAAATATTGTAAAACAGTGATTGTTTATACGCTTGTTGGGATGGAAAAAATACTCCACCTTTGCTCATTTTTATAACCAAAATTGTAAAAAAATTACCAGTGTGCGATTTCTATATACTGATAATTTAATTTAGTAGAAATACCTGATTAAAGAATATCTAGATATATGGGTGCTATAGTTACTATTTTTATAACAGAATTACAATATATCGCCAATAAAAAGAACTGATAAACAAGCTTCTCACTTGCAGCATTGGCGGATATGATATAATTTTTAATATTACTATGATATACCAAATATACATGTAAGTATATAATATTAATAAAGAAATGTATAAAACTACTCTTGTAAAATATTATTTTATGAGAAATTATGTAACTAAAAGAAATAAAGGAGTAGGGCATAAAATCTCAGATAATTATTTTAAATGTTTTGCAGTATTCATGTAGCTATTTGTGTTGTGTCTAAAGTAAAATGTTTTTAATGTTGGTTTTATAATTTATAATGTTTTAACCAACTGGCAAACATCCAAAAGCATAGCTTCATATGCCCAGCTATTTTAAGTTTATTTTTTGTTTTTACTGGGTAGATATTAGATATTGTGTGGAGTGGAAAATAAGTTTTTCTAAAGGACTAGAACTACTAAATTTATTTAATGCAGTTGATATAAATGTCTATGTTTTTGACAACGCTCTGATTTATGAACATTTAAAATAGACCAATGAAAATTTTCTATTCAGAAAATTTTTCTTCGCCTATTAACTTATTATAATTATTATCTGTTAAGGATACAAAAAAGGAAAATGTATACATTAGGGACAATATTGTAATGATATGAGGGATTTTGGGGATTTAATAATTTTTTATTTTGATTCTGATTTTAAATTCTACTTTTTATTTAAGATTTATTTATTACAAGGTAAGTTTTTAAAATTTAAGATTTTCTTTATTAGGTATATTTAATTTTTGTTATTTGCACGTTTAGATATTTAAGTTTTATATTCCTATATTATTATGCATGCACTAGTGATTAAGTTGTTTAGTATTTGAATTTTAAATTTAATTTTCTCAAGTATTTGTATATAGTTTTCCGAATTATCGACTTTATAACATACGATCAGCCCGCCACTGTGCTGGATTTTCCAACAGTTCAAACAATAAGCGACAGTGCGTATGATTTTAAGATAATGAAACGTGAAACTTACTATAGTTTTGCTATAATTACTCTTTTACCTTGCAGGGCCAAAGGGGGTTCCCTTCTGCTATCGAAGAAGATAATAGAAGAAATACCTGTTAATCAGTTGCTGTACACCTTCTGAATAAAGATTATTTAAATTTTTGGCTGGTTTTATTTTGTCTTTGTATTGGTAATGATCTTGAAATGCTAGAGATCTTTATCAGAATGAATTTACTTTTGTAATTAGACAGCTAGATGTCTCTGCCTTTGCTGTAGTATAGTTATCCAGCTGAGAGGGATTTTTGGGCTTTAGTTGTATCAATTAAACATAGATGGAACAATAAATCGTATTTATTTCATATATGAGACAATTCAAGGTGAAACGTTCCTTAAACTATGTTCCTGCTCTAACTTAAATTAACTTAATCTACAACAAATATTGCACAGTGTCCTTGTGAATAGTGACAAATTTACTAAAGTTAAAGTTTCGAATTTTAGTTCAATTTACTCCCGGCACACTTAAGTTACCGTGTCGCGATATTTACTTTAAATTGGCAGACCTGTTTTTAAGTTTTGACACTTGTGGTTTGTGGTCCAGATATGGAAGCTGACAGTTTTACACCTTAGTGTCCTATTTACTGGATCTGCATAAACTGAATAGGCCCTAGATGCTCAAACGGATTTCGACCAATCAGGTGGCTGCTTATTATTTAGGATAAATTTTACCTTTATTGTTGGTAAGTTGATGTTGTTTCTCTGATACCTTATTGTATTTGGCCTTGAACCACTATTCAAATGCACTGGAAATATGAATCTTCGTTTTTAATTTTGTCTCAATTTATTTCAGGAGCGATCTGGACGTGGGGTTGCTTCTTTTACGACCCAATAACAACTCTCGTTTTTGTTTCGTTTCTAAGGACATCCAGAAAATTTGCCAATCCATGGATTTCTAGATTTTCAACTGTCATAAGGGTTTGTATTTTCGCCTTTTTTTCACTTTATTATGTAATTTTACTATGAAATTATGGCATTTTTAGCTTCCTTATTCAAAGATGAATCCGTGGATACCCATATGTTAATCTTACGTGAGATTAATTTTAGATCTGCCGTTGGCTTTTACGAAGAATTACAGAATCATATCGAAACTCACTGCACTCACTACTTAGGAACTAATTTTCATTGTGTCTGGTCATTTGACTAGACTGGAGGTTTTACAGGTTTGTTTTATGCTAATTTAGTTACAAATTTATTAAGATTTTATTTAAATAAAGTCCATCTTTGTTTAACTGTAGTTGACAATCGTTTAACCTCTGTTTAAACATGCATCTGGCAGTTGTTAAGTCATTGATTATTTTAAAGAAACATTGCACGATGTTTTTATTTCATTTACGCCTTTAATTTATTTATTTTTGGTTTGTTTTAGCGTAGCTGACCCTATGTTTACCTAAGGCTCGTTGACCTTTCTCGCTTCAACAGGTGTCCCACCCACAGCTGATTTAACAAATGGTTTTAAGATATTATATCCTTTTTGAACTTGTATTTATTTCATGAGTATACTATACGTAAGTATCTCGTTCTAATTTTATTAGGAGGAATTTTCATTTTACCCTGGTTTGAATTGAATTTTTTTATTTTTTTATTTTATTAATTTATTAGTGGGGTTTTAGTTTGAAATACATGACATTATATTAGAAGACTTATTTTCCGCTGGAAATTAATTATATTTTATTGCGTAAATATACAAAAAAAGGTATATT
This sequence comes from Rhagium mordax, assembly GCA_963680705.1. Lineage (NCBI taxonomy): Eukaryota > Metazoa > Arthropoda > Insecta > Coleoptera > Cerambycidae > Rhagium > Rhagium mordax. The sequence goes on from OY796657.1 coordinate 28,386,488, forward strand.
TAATCTATCATGGGACTGTGAAACGTAAAAATTTGCATGTTAACATAAATCCTCTTTTATTAACAAACCAAATCCTTTTTCACAAAACGTACTTTAATAAAAAAAAATTACTTACTTATATAAAAATGTATGATATATAGGTATATTATTTTTATGTTTATACTTACAAATGGTAATTGCGAATATACTTTTAATTATAAACCCAAAATAGCTCTGTTTTGGGTTTATAATAACCTTTATTTTGATAGGTCTCCAAAAATAAATATGCAGTTTATCGACTATTTATTTATATTATCGAGCAAAAATTTGCATTTAATATTCCTAATTCCAAATCTATGATTAATATTTAGTTCGAATTATTCGGGTGAGCTAAAGACAACTATTTACTTATACACATCATAAATGAGATAATGATGTACCAGTAAATTCCAAAGATGATCTCAACATTGTGTTCGTTGAAATGAAAAATTATCACAAAGGCACATATGAAATATTTGGCTAACCACTACGGATCCCTCTTAAGTTCGAATAACTATGAATAATTAACTAAATATATTGTGGCATGTTACGTTGCGCTATGTATTGTATAGCCTCCCATAGAATCTGTTCTTATTTAGCAATTTTGCCCGTCCGGGGAAAACTGTACGGGTAAGAATGAACAACGTATCCACACACTTCACGTTCTTTTCGTTCAGTTTTTCTGAAACTACCGCATTTTCAACATGAAATCTACGATCACGTTAGCATTGCAGGCGCCATTAGCTGTAAAAGTACGTAAATCAAAAAGAAAACGTTCAAAATGGGCTAAAGACCAATTTTCCCACGTAAATTTATTAAAGGAGTTTCGACTCGAACCAGGTGATTGGTTTAGTTATCTGCGGATGGACGAGGAAACAAAAGAAACCACTCCTGATACTGATAAAATTCGTCGTTCTTTGCTTGGAGCAACACACTGGCCGACTTGTACGAGCACGTTCAAAAGGGACGGTTAAAATCAAGCGTTGGCAGATATTTTTGAACTCCGGCAAGAAGGACGGTTTTCAGCTACATACCTCGTTTTGTGACCATTCTACCCGTATAGTTTTACCCGGACGGGCAAAATTGCTAAAAAACGAACGCAGTCTGTGGGGGCCTCAGTGGTTAACTAAATTTTTTACAGCATTTTGTTCTCGGATATCTTGGAGCACATCAAAAGTTGCTGATACTTGTATTTACAGTTTAAAATTGCACAAATGCACAATGCGTAAAAATTATAACAGATTAGTTTAAAATATATTAGACAGGATGAATCTTAGAGTGGGGGCCATATTTATAGGAGGCGACACCTTTTAACTATGGGAACACAAAACTACAAATTTTTTTTTTTTTAACGCGCTATGAAAAATGAATATTGTTTAAACGCTTTTTATTTGAATTTGGGTACCCCGCCAGTGGAATGCGCTAGCGAGAGTAACGTCTAATAACTGAGACGCACACGCATGCCTTGAACAGTGCGTCGTTGCCAAATTTCCACACCACCTACGAGGTTCTGCTTTTTGGCGCGTTACTTTTTTTAGTGGGTGTTCGCCAGGAGCCATATTTTTCCACAGAAACAAAAAAAATACAAAACATCAAGTATTCACAACAAGAAACTAAATAAAATGTACTATCTAAACAATAACAAAGAAAAAACTATTATCCGTGAGTGTAACAATAAAAAAATGTGATAACTAAAAAACTTAACTTAACACACACGTAGAAGTACACCTAACTCAATTATTATCACTAAACACAAACACAAAACTTCCACTTTAAATTTCACTAAAAACTTAAACTATTTAATTTTATAATCACAATAAACCACACTACCACACTAGCTGCTGTCTGGCCGTTAACTAACACTATAAAAACTAAAACTAAAACTTAAAGAAACATCGACCATGAACTGGCACGCTTCGCCGTATGCCGTGATAGCCATGCGCGTCTTTTGCATTTCAGGAGAACCTATTTTTATCGCTATTTTTTGTTAATGCACCTGCTTGTAACAAGGTCAGTGTCCTAGCTTGTAAAGAGTTCAGCGACTCTAACAGCTGATGGGTGGTAAAAGTCCTATTAACGAATTCTGTTTTTAAAATCTTTTTCATTTTGTGTCATAATAATTTTGCAGACTATGCAGCCGGCTTTTTCATTTTGTTTTGTATTATAATTTTCCGTATTTGAAGTTAAAACTGCGTATTGCAATAAACCTATTTATCCATTTGAATACATTTTTCATTTTCACTAGGTACCCTTATCTCTCTCTCGTAATTGGTTATCTGGATTATTAATGAAAAGTGAAAATGTAAATGTAATTGATTGGTTTTATATCATCTACACTTGGCAACACTGTCGACCGGCCACACGTAATGCAGTAAGTGCTTGCCCAGCGGCGCCGGAATTACAGGAATTATACTTGAATCGCGAATTTAAAAAAAAAATTCATAACTCGGCCATTTTACAACCTACAAAAAAAAATCGGGTTCATGTTCATGACGACTAGTACTATTAACCCCAAATATAAGGCCCCCACTCTAAGATTCACCCTGTATAGTAAGTATATACAATATACATTTCCGTAAAATATTTTTTAACAATAATAATAATATGGCTGTATTTGGAATTAACGAAATATTACAAACAATAATTAATGGTGAATGGCAGAGTTATTGAAAAAAAGAATTATTGAAATAAGTAGAACTTAAAAAAAAACATTTTATTGTAGTAAATATTATAAAAAATATTTTCGATTCGTAAAAATATTCCTATAAAAATAAGATCCCTATTTTTTATAAATAACTTATATTAATAATTGTGTTCTAAAGTGGTGTCAATAATTTTTACGTCCAACAGATTTAATATTTGTATATTTAGAAGTGGAGCATTATTATAAATCTATTAAGTTGGATAGTTTTTTGTTATTATTATGCTTATATAAAACCCAAAGAAAGTTATTTATAAACAAAATAGATCAAGCAAATATTCGTAAAAAAATATCGCTATTATTCTTAAATAAACTCCCAACTTTATTCCGAACAGTAAGGGTTTGAAGCTACATTGATGTCATCTGGTGTTGAATTAAAAATTTTTACCGAGTTATAGGTAAAGGTACATTGGAACATTACCGAATTGTGTTGAGGGGTAATTAATAGTTCGTAATGGTGTGTGGCACGACCGTGAATGCCACTACCTTTGATTAGTTTATTTATTATGCAGGTAATGAGGTATTTTAAGATTATGAAATTTATATACTAGACTAGACAAGCCATTTGAATTTGAAAGCGTTCTTGAAGGTTACATCATCCGAAGTCCCTAAATGCATGAAATAATTAGTTATAAAATTTGCGGAATTTTAACTTTTCCTCATAGCGTTCCTGATTGTCTAGATGTTTTCCGATGTTCTAACAGGATATTTTCTCCTAGGAGACTTCTTTGTTATAGCAGGTTCTCATCATTATCGATTCAAAAATAGCATAGAAAATTGTATAATTCTACGACCTAGTGCTACATATTATTGAGCCAAATATTTTTTGCGTGAAATTTTAATAACTTAACGACAGAAGATGTTTCTCTATAACTACTCTATCGCAACAGTATGTCAGAAGGTGGCACATCATTGCTGAATAGTTGGTAAATTAGTAGAAGGCACATAGTAGTCTGAAATCTGTTGATTTAAATCCATAATAATTTTATTTGTGAGAGCTCATCATCAATTTTATTTAATGCTCGAATCCAGTAACACTTGTTGAGAAATTTTTGCAATAAGTCTATATTAAAAATAATTTCATCATTAAATGCAACTTTTAACTACCTACATTTCCTCAATTGTTATATTGTTTGCTATTGAGCGGCATGGATAATTCATTGGTTTCAGAGGCATTATTATTTTTTAAACAAATTAGTTTATGAAATGAACCGTTTATGGCAGAAATATTTAGAAGTCATATGTACATATTTTAAATTTGACTATGGGTATATTAACAATAATATTTCTTGGCCAAAACACACCGCATGTAAGGCCAAAAACCAGAAAAAAGAAACAATAATATTGATAACTTTAGGAAAAATTATTTTGTAGAAAATATAATCCAACTAATCACACAATAATTGTGTGATTAGTTGGACTTATACTTTATTGCGTTTGAGGTTTAAATCGCTGAAATATGTGTAATATTAATTAATTAATAATAGTAAAACTAATTATTATTATTATGTAGTGAATAATTTTTTCTTTAATTATAATTATTGTTTGTAGTTTATTTGTGGCGGATAGTTAATATTCATTAAACTTAGTTCTGGAAATCACGCCGAATTCTAAAAAATAAATAGAAATAAGAAAATGGCCAAAATTTTAATTATAATATTTAACAATGTTTCACATGATGCCAACCGCGGAATCAGTTCAATGCATTATTCTCGGTATTATTCAATTGGAGAGAAAGAGAAATTTTGTTTCTACTTATTCGCCATATTTTTTAAAAAATATGGTAATCATAGAATATGCTAATATTAGCGGAAATATTCTCATATCAAAATGCAAAAAACATAATATCACATTTTATAACCCAAACTTTTGCTGTATTCTAACCTTATTGTGTGGTTCCCAGTTTGCCTCGTAATTTAATGCGGATATAAAAAGTTAGTTTAACATTTTGTTTGGTAGAAAGAGTTGAGAATAAATGCTACAAAAGGAAATGAAACATTTTCTAGAAATGCATTTAATTTAATTTGATATTTTGTTCATTTATTTGGCAAAATTTTATTAGATTTCTTTGTAGCCGTTTAGTATTCCGCCCTAGGTTTTATTCATCATACATTTTCAGACACGTATTTTTTCTTTTATTTTCATAATATATTTTTTCAACCAACACACAATTTTAGACGTGGCTCATTTATTTTGTTCGCGATAACCATAATTTAAAGCCTCAAAGACGGGCAGTTACAAATATATTTTGCCTGACCGTGCCTCTCTCATCACATAATAATTATGTTATTCAAATTGGACTGTATTTTATCAACAGCACACTAGACTGGATAATAAGTACTTTTATAGATGTAAATAAAGCAGCAATTTATTATTTTCTCACCTGAATTAAGTAAGTTATCACTATCAGTTAGTTACCGAGTATTCGCAGTTTTTTCTCATGCAGGCCACCCAAGACATAGCGTAGCCTACGAAACACAACCTGGTTTCTGTAGATTATTTTTAGATCAGTTATCAGTCCATTCAAAATTATTTTACGTTTTCGTTTCATTGGACAAAATACCTGCAATTTTTATTTCAAATAATTTTAATAAATCTGATCATTATACACAAAACTTCATAAAAAAAATCATAGCATTTCGAATTATAGTCTGTTTTCGCCAATGATATAATGAGAAGGTACCATTTAAATAAAAAAAATTTAAATTTGTATCAGACTTTCAATTAATCTAGATTACATTCACTTTCACTAGCAAAACATTCTCGTTATCTACTTTAAGCTCACGGTTTCCCAATAACTGTTTTAGATAATAACAACCTGCATCTCAGTTACCTGCACTTTGTAAGATATGATGGATTAAATGTTCTAAGTAGATGCCTCCTTAGCGAAACTTAGAAACACCGGATGTTTGTCAAGAGGCAAACTTGAGAATATGTTTAACATTTGAAGGAGGACGACATTACTTTGCACTGCAATTAAAATTGTTCCTTAATGTCACATTATATAATAAAATGGCGTCTCGCAACGAAAGAAAAATTCTATTAATTTTAAAATAATTATCAATTTTATGTTGGCTTCTTACCTATTAAAATTAAGAGGAATACCCTTGAGTGTACCCCTCCGAAGTCTCAGATACGACGGTCTGTTTTACTCCCAGCAAAAGCAATAGTAGGAGAAGTAATGTACCGCCCACCTTTTGATTTTATTTGTTGCAGGAAAGAGAAAGTATGCAATTTTGGTGATAATCAACTAACCCTCAAAAGACTTCTCTAAAAAGTCGCCGGTAGAGTTTTAAAAAAATATGTACACTATCCAAAATGACCTGGCGGATTCGAATCCAAAGAGCGGGATGCTGTCCAGGATTGCAAAAAGGCAGAAAAAAATATTTTACAAAATTTTTGTAGTACCTAAAAATTGATTTATTTTCTCTTTACAACGTACTCCTAAGCTTGTTTTTCAATACTTTTTAAAAATTCTTGCACCAGTAGAAAGTTCATTGTTTCTAGATTGCTACAGGCTCAAAATAATATTAAAATTGTTGTTAACAAATGCTGCATAATTTGTTTAAACAATACATGCCAGGAACGTGTAGTGTAAACTTCGGCATCGGGGTACTTTTTAAACTATTGCAAATAGCTATGTAGTTAATTGAGACAAAATATACAAAACAGAATAGAGAAGTTTTTTTTTAAAGGATTTTTTTTTATTGTAATTATGGTGTAGGAGATACGATTTTTATAAAGCGCGCAGCGGTTCAAAGTCATGAATTTTTGTACTACAACCGCGCTCCTTGTAAAACATAAAGCGATCCGCTTATTCGGATGTAGATCTAATCCGTTCAAAAGTACTCGTCACTCAAATACATGTTATAAACCAGTTATTAGCCCAGTAATTTTTTTTTTACTTTACCCATTTTAATGTTATTAATAATGCATTGAATGAAATGTACCGCTTTTAGCGTCTTTTTCAGAAACACTGAAGTGTATATGGAGATAAGAGATAACATTTGTAGTTGAAAAGATGTCAAGATGAAAATTACGCAATGCAATGTCGAAAGAATCTGCTTTCACTGTATGTAATTTTTTTTATCGAAAAATATCACATTTTTATGATAAAAAATTTGTTATAGAAAAAACCCGAAATTCTGCACCGAGATGCAAATATTTTGCATCTCGCTCTCTCTAGAAGATACAACTTTCATTTTTTACTTTTTACAGGTATTTCGAATAATTTTACAAATATATTGTGGGATACGTATTTCTTGTAAATTTTGTATCATATACTGGAAGAATTATGGTCATATGATAAATAGGTGCAGAATTTAGATTTTTATCGGGTCTTACGTAAAAAATGCATTTGCACAAAAATGTGATACTTTTGAATAAAAATTGTTTTACAATTCTCCTTCTTTGCTTGATATTCATATAAAGGAATAGGCCTTATCTAAAAGAGAGTGATATATTTTTATTACTAATTAATTTTTGATATCAATGTCAGAATAGAATAGAACTAGTTTATTTTGATTTATTTTTGACATCAATGTCAATTAATGTTAGACCGACATTGGATTTAGGTTATATCAATTTGTTTCATGAATGTCCATTTGACATCAGAATGAGGTTATATTATTTTTTGAATGTCAATGTCAGAATCAAATTAAAAATAGGGAATTTTTAACGTCACAATTAAACTAAAACTAGATTATATTAATTTTTATGAAGATTAATAATTTTTATTTAAATGTTTTACGTTTCGCTTTGAATGTTATGGATTCTGCAATATAATTCAATGCTGTATGACATATAGTCCTTCAGAGTATTTTGTTTTTGCATTATTCGACAATAACAACGTTCTAAAGTGTTTTCAACAATTTTTTTTTTGGATTCAATATAATTTATATTTGCATGTTCAGAAATGGAACATCAATAAATATACTAGATAATTTTGTTATTATTGGGCCAATATAAGGCTTGAAGGTTGTTTATAGACAACAAGTCTCGAATAAAGAGAGGTAGAGTATTTTATAAGAAAACATGAAAATGTAGGCGGCATTAATTATAGAAATTTGTTTTTTATGGTTACATGACAGTTTATTGATTATAAAATGTAAGTTCAAGTAAATCACTTTATTTTGCGAGGTTAATTGTCCACCTGAAGAGCTTGTAAGAGCGAAAGAATATGTACATCTTCTTGTGGACTTCGTTTTTTGATTGGTGACCATAATAAATGAATTATTTTGTGGTGAGTTGAAAAATTTTTTTTTAATAATTTGTTTTTAGACGTTTTGAATTCTATGATGTTTAATCCACTACCCATCATATATTAAAGAAAGTCCAATGAATTTAATAATAGCATGTTTAGAGATGAAACATCAATATACGTATATCAATTTGGATATGTTTGTTGTTATTATGCTTGTATAAATCCTAAACAAAGTCATTTATAAAAAATTGTTTCACAAAGTGAAAGCAGATATGTATTTTCGATCTTGTATTGCATTAATTTTATTTTGACATCTTTTCAACTAAAAATGTTATAGCCCTATAAACTTCAGCGCTAAAAATGGTACATTTCAATGCATTATATTGAATAACATTAAACTGACTGTAAGCAATAAAATGGAACTTGATCATTTTATTGGGTTGTAACTGGTTGAAAACATGTATTTTTTTCAATTTATTTCGCCCCTTGGTCTATCTGCTAACAGCTCTCAAAGTGAGGAGCCAGCAATTTTGAAACGCATAGGTAGCATATTGCACGTCATTATTTACATACATATAGATTTATATTTACATATTTTTAAATAAAACAAAAATCCTTTGTCTCACATCTCCTTTTATTTTTAAAAATGACCGATTTCGAATACCTATTGACTGTCCATCCTGAAACCAACCACAGGAGTAGTTTGATTTAGAATAAATTTTTCTATTGACCTTCTCACATGGGCACCTTTCAGAACAGTAAACATATCATTTTACAGTAATTGAATGTGAAACGAGTAGATAAGTAATACCGGATCCCGAGGTCTCCCCCCTCCACTTTGAGGCCCCACCACTTTTTTCTGGGGTGGGGGGCAATTAGGATAATTAGACTGGGGTGGGGTGGGGGGCAATTAGGATAATTAGATTGGGGTGGGGGGCAATTAGAGAGGGGAGGAGGTAATTTGTAATTGCGTAATTAGTAATTTGTAATTTGTAATTGTGTAATTGTGTAATTGTGTAATTAGACTATTTGCGCATTAATTACACTAATGTAATTAGTCTGGAGGGGGGATAATTAAAACCCAATTGTCGCGAGAAATGAAAGTAATCGGATTATTGCGCTGAGAATTGAAAGTAATTGAATTATTACGCTCTAATGTAATTGCGTAATTAGTAATTTGTAAATGTGTAATTAGACTATTTGCGCGTTAATTACACTATTTTATATAGTCTGGAGGGGGTTAATTAAAAAGCCCAATTGTTGCGAGAAATGAAAGTAATTGGATTATTGCAATTAAACTAGTATAATTGCAATATATCTAATTGAATTGGTACAATTATATATTAATTAGTACATCAATTGGAGAAATGAAAGTTTATTACGCTGTAATTAGACTAGTATAATTGCAATGTAGGTAATTAGAGGGTTGTACGGTAAATAGATTGATTAGCAAGTAATTGCAGTGGTACACTTGTAATTTTTGTAGTTGCATTATAATTAGTGTACGTGTATTCCAAGTAGTGGGGGCGGTCAATCCTGTAGATATTTTTTCTTTTGTAAAAAGGGGCAACATTAAAGAAGACATTATAGCCAGTAAATATTGATCGCTATCAAATGAACAACCCTGCATTTGTTGGTAAATAGTTGATGCGACTTTCCTAGGAGATTAACGAAATAGATAAGAAATATAAATTTATATCGGTTTGGTTTAACTACCCAGACCATTGCGCAAAACTGTATTTTATTTCCCATACCTGAAACATTAGAAATTTGCTTACACAAAAGCATATTTATTTACTGTCGCATAAATTCTCGAAACAAATAGTTAAAGGTATGTCAGAACATTACAGAACAATATACAATGAAGGTAATTATTGTATCGTAATTAGACTGGATTGCTATTAGGTAATAAACCGTAGGATTTCGAGAAATAATTATGAAACCGATGCAATAAACTCATCCGTCTGCGTACTATTTGTTTTGGTTTGTTTTATACCTATATGGTGAAAGCTCGGCCTCTACGACCTTTAAATAGACAAAAGGCAACCCGCCTTTGTTGCACTGACGAGAAATTTTTCAGTCCTTTTAAAGCAATAATGTCACAGCTTAATGGACCCATTTGAAAGTTAAAATATAGCTATTAGATTCATGCTTTGTTTTGCTGTCAAGGGTCGATAAACATAAATGTTTTAAATAGTAAAACTATTCAAAAGCCATTTAAATACAAATACGCTTGGCAAAAATAACAAAAGGACACGGTCAAGATCTTTCAGCTTAAATAAACAATAATAAAATTTTCATTGATTTACAAATTTTAACATACAGGGTGCCCCGAATTGTACAGATCAAACACATGTTCTAAAAAAAATATATATGGGGTGTTCCATTAAAAGACACACTTTCTATACTTTCCAATGTTGCTCTATAAAGAACTACTGATAATAATTGCAGGTAATTGATGTGTAAAAGATGATGGACAATAGGTCGGCAATACACAAAAAAAAAAACCATTCAACTCAAACATGAAGTCTGATAGAAGACATTAAATCTGCCATTGAAAGATTGTCTTGTAAACTAGATGACATAAGGAGGGATTCAAATAAAATACACATTAAAAGATTACATTCAATTTATTTCCTATTTTTATTACATAGCTAAAAATACCTTATTATAATTAGATTTCTGTAATTGCAATGTATACGCTTGTATACTAAAATATAAGGGCAGGTAGTTACACCATTCAACAAAGCATCAATGTTTGTTAACTGTATAATAAATAGGCGAAATAAATCCACAAAAATCACCTATTAGTACAAAGCCCATAAAATATTTTTTCTTTTGTAAAAGGGACATTAAGGAAGACATTATAGTCAGTAAATATTGATTGTTATCAAATGGAATCCCTGTCTTTCGATCGACCTTTCCCACGAGATTGATTAGATAAGAAAGATACGTTAAGATACATTTATATCGGTATTTGTTTAACGATCAGATCATTTTTTTTGCAAAACTTTATTTTCCCATAGCTTAATTAAAAAAAAAATGCCTCGTCATTATAATAGATCTACAAATCAGACGGTTTATTGGTAATAATTACAGATGAACTAACTAAAGATGATGGACAATAGGTCGGCAATACACAAAAAAAAACCATTCAACTCAAACATGAAGTCTGATAGAAGACATTAAATCTGCCATTGAAAGATTGTCTTGTAAACTAGATGACATAAGGAGGGATTCAAATAAAATACACATTAAAAGATTACATTAATTTTTATTTCCTATTTTTTATTACACAACTAAAAACAGCCATAGTATAATTAAAACAGTTTTATTTTAAATACACAATTACATTTTTGAGAAAATAAACATAGACGCTTAGTAGATCAAACTTTATGGTGTGATAAACTACCAAAATAATATGAAAAAAGTTCATATGTAAATGTGGGCCGGGGACACATAGTTCCGAGATACAGGGTGTTAAAGAAACATGCAAAATTTTTTGTTGTTTGAAACACTGAAGTGATGGCACACTATATTGCACTCTAATTAGACTATGTGCAATTTCTCGAAATTCTATGGTTTATTACCTTATAGAAAAGCAGTATATCTTAAGATATATTTACAGATCAGTATACATCCAACTTGACGGCGTTTTAACAAAAGCAAGCGGAAACGATGACTACTTTGATAATGCATTAAAATGCAATATTTTAACGGAAATTACAGCGATGCTTTAATAAAGCTCTGGAAATGTTTAATACAGGAAATTCATATCAACGGAAAAAAATTAAAAGCCTCCTATTATGTTGCAGAAATTATTGATTTAATCATGAATATCGATTCAAATAAAATGCAACTAGTTACCGTATCCAAAGATTAGATATAAATAAAGTTTCTTTTAAAGTTTTTGCATGACGGGTGCATTTACGGTATACATTGTTCATTGATGGTACTAAGTCGAAAACAACATGCAATTCCCACTTTACCGCATGAAGTCTGATAGAAGACATTAAATCTGCCATTGAAAGATTGTCTTGTAAACTAGATGACATAAGGAGGGATTCAAATAAAATACACATTAAAAGATTACAATAATTTTATTTCCTATTTTTATTACACAACTAAAAATACCATAGTATAATTAAAACAGTTTTATTTTAAATACACAATTACATTTTGGGAAAATAAACATTTGCATATACATCGTGGTTATTGTTGATAAAATATTTTTACTAGACATCAAGAAAACCATTCTGAACCGAGCCATCTAATGCATTATAACTTAAATATGTATCATGAAGTATAAGTGCATACACTCGAGTTTGTTCGGGAAATTTCGTTTTTCGTGTTTCAAATTCTATTTTTATGTCGACTGTAGATGATTTCACTGCAACAGGTTGGTGTGAACAATCAATGACAAACAAAGGATTCTTCCTGTATTCCCCAAGATCCATCATGGGTTCGCTCATATCTTTATCATAGTAACTACGTTGGAAGTTCTCATAAGCATAATATGCTGCAGAATCGAGCTTCTTATCGAAATCTAAATTCCAACGTTCGTATGGATAAACTTCAGAGTTTAGAAATAGTCGAATATTATTTATGTCTGCATGTTTGAACTGTGTAACATCCTTTGTTCTATCATTGGCCTGATCAGTGTCTTGAAAACCAAGAAGGATGAAAAGTGGACTTTCAAGACGGGTGGAGAGTTTAAGAGCCCATATGTCGTAGGCAGTATCACGTAGACAGGGGAGCTCATAAAAATCCCATGCACGGTAGACCATATTAACCTTGGCATTATTACCACTTTTATTAATTCGATTCAATAATTTTAACTTTTGTCGATCTTCAGGTACAATATGTCTTATTTTCCACTCAATTTTGCTTATTTCCAGCTCCGCATCAATTTCACCGATATAGGAGTCTTTAAATGAGCGTGCAATTATCATAATTAATTCTTGCTTCACATTCAGAATGCCTTTGGTATAATCTTCTGCAAAACCCATAAGGAGCTTAAGGGGTAGTTTGCCACTGAACACGTGACTGGTGGTATCTAAAATATCTTGTCTATTTTGACTGAGACCCCAACCTGTTGTTATTAATGAGCGTGCATGCGTTTGCCCATACGACACCATAGTTTTCATTGTTGTAGTAATACCAGGTCTTCTAACTACTGCTACTTGTTCACCACCCATTTCCAGACGTATCTCTTCAAAGAGAAATGCTAGTGCATTATTGGATAAATAGCAACGCTTTGTGACATCACTAGGGGTAAATTTTCCTTCTATGTATATATAACTTTCTGAAATGTCGAGTATAACATCTTGAAAATTGATGGGGATACGTATTTCATCAGAGTTTCTGTAATATGGGGAACCATATGGCTTATATGTATGCTCATGTAGGCTAACTAGGGAATGATCCAACACAGGTTCATCAAACACCTCAAGTTTTTCACTAGTTGCAGCCGCCACCATTATTATGGCAAATATTTTCGCAGTTTTAATCCAATATGTTTTAAAAAGGCTTGATCCTCAGCTGACAATCTATGTCCTAACTGTTTAAGGTATATACTTTGAATGAATTGCTTTCCACATCTCCCTTTCTTTTTATCCACACTATTGTTCGCTACAGTATCATATTGATGGTGATGTACTTGCTGTCGCTGTTTATATCGAAAGCCCATTTGGTTGGTGATATCAAACTTTCTTCAATTCTAGCCTTACAATAATTTTCTCACCTCGAAAATTGATCAAATCACCGTTGTCGTCCAGCACACGTAGCGTGATGTTATCTATTAACTGACACCATTTAGGTCTAACAGGTAAATATATGATATTTTTGGGTTCTCTAGTAAGTTTGTAGCCAGGCTCAACATCTATATCAAATTCAAAGAGAGTGTGTGACTCTTCCGCATTCAGATAAGCTCCAGAAATAATATTGCAATCTACACGTATCATCCTTACTTTCATAATATCAACAGGCTGTGTTGATTCATAATTTTTATTTGGTTGTAAATATATTGGTCCAAATCCCAACAGACTTCCTATGGAATTTGGTTGTCTAAAATCTATTTCATACTTTGACAAAATCTCGCACTTTAGGGTGTTGTTGTTTGCTCGTAAAGTGAATATTTGCGTGTAATCCTTTCCATCAATATTCATAGCTTTCAACATTGCTGCATAGATTTCATCAATTTCATAAGCCCCCAGAGGTATGTGAACAGTAGTGAATGTATCTTTAGCACTAACCCTATATTGGAAGATGTTATTTGTTTCATCCACATTGAATATGGAGTTGTAAGAGTAGAATCCAATTAAGCCTAACCCATGACGACTGCTCCTATCCAGTTCAATGGGTGGATTAAAGTTGACACTTAGCACACTTAAGCGGCTCGTTAGTGTGAACGTGTACGACATGACTGATGTAATTAAATTGCGTTACCCAATTTATTGTGGATTACAGCAATAATGGTATAATTTCCTCTTCTTTGAACTTGTTGGTAATATATTTACATTGTTATTGGATGCCACATTTACATCGTTTACCTTACAATAGCAGCAAAACATTTTTCGAGGTATTGGACCGTCATTAGCATCAAAACTGCCTTCATGATCGTTAAGGTAATGTTCTGTACAGTATTGATATTTTATTATATCGACATCGTTCTGAAGATGTGTAGGTAGCTTATCCCATACTAATGCAATTTCATGTGAAGCCAACCCAATCATCACTTCTTTGGGCATATCAGCAAGTTGTTGTTTGCTCATCTTCAATAGACTACGCAAACGGGAGAATGCAATTAGTGAGTGGCCCATTCGCTTGATACCTTCTCGATCCATTGTTGGGGTTATAGTTTTCAGCTCCATGGCGTTTTATATTTCTTTCGTAGAGAGAAACTTTAAACACAAATGTCCACACCACACTGTGTTAAAATTCTGTACACGTTTGTAGTTATAGAATATTTGGTTGGCCCTCCTTGAATCGTTATTGAAATATGTAACTAATTCTATAGGTGGGGGTAAATCACCAAAACTATCAAAGTAATTTACTAAACTACCTCGTTTTTTATATGCCACCCAATGTGTCCCAGGACCATATATACTATCCAAATTGATTATTGCAGATTCATTGTAATGTGGGCCACGTCT
Organism: Rhagium mordax; assembly: GCA_963680705.1. Classification (NCBI taxonomy): domain Eukaryota; kingdom Metazoa; phylum Arthropoda; class Insecta; order Coleoptera; family Cerambycidae; genus Rhagium; species Rhagium mordax. Next base: position 28,401,564 of record OY796657.1, read on the forward strand.
TGGTAGTGAGTCGCGCATAAATACACCCCGAAAGTATGCTACCTTCATTTTCTTAGCATAATATTTAAGATCAATGTCGGTAAGAGGTCTCCGAGGTAGGGAGTCTATTAGTTTTTTGAATTCTGTTTTAGATAAAGGCCCATTCCCTTTCGATATGGCTTCATATACATCCCCTTACCACTTTTCATAGCTATTGCTTCCATACTTCTGTTGTGTCGATTTGCTTCAGCTAATTCTTCTCTACCCTTTTTTACGTCATTTACAGCTTTAGCAATACCAGCAGCCGTACCCACCAAACTACCCAATGCAGATAATCCAGCAAAAATGGGTATTAGAGGTAAAATACCGCCAACTTTTGGTATTGGTATAACTCGAGGTGTTCGAATATTGCGTTTCCCACCGGCCTGTTTTATATATCGACGTGCAGCTTTTAGAGCAATTTCAGTCGCCTTCGTTTGGTCTTTTACTCTTTTGCCTCCAGCACTTCGCAGTGTGTCACGCACTTTTCGTACTATCCCAGATCCAAATGCTGTCTTTTTAACATTCTTCTTACCCTTCTTTGTTTTCTTGATGATTCGTTTCCTTATTGGATTACGAGATATTGTTGAATTACATCCCATACCAAGACGTTGTTTTCCTTTCATTATAGTTGTAACTAACCAAGCAGCGGCCTTTTCTCCACGTCCTGCGTCTTTGGATTTCACTCGTTTCCACGCAGCCTGTTCAAGCTGATAGTCTGCTTTATGGCGGGCTGCTAGATTACTGCTATTTTTGTCGTATGCAATATCGTGTTCCTTGCACGCTTTATCGAGCTGATTTATGCCAGGATCACCCCGTGTCAGCCGTTTATTTAAATCTGTGCCTGGACCACAAAATTGATAACCTGGCAAATGCAACTCGACGGGAAGCTTATTAATCAGGGAATTAATTAATCCTCTACCGCGCTTCATACGTTTTTCACGTGTGTATCGTATGGTGGAAACCATTTAAATAAGAGTTGCAAGTCACATGTCTATTTATATACCAATTAGCTGCGATACAATGCACATTGTGAAACAGAAACAAACGCTTTCCATAGATAATTTGGATGAAAAAGTTGGGCGTGGGTTAAGCGCTCATAATCGTCATGGACCACTACTACCTTCAACTGTACGTGCCCTCATAATAGGACCCTCGAATTGTGGGAAAACAAATGTCTTAATATCTTTGATCACCCATCGCTTAGGTTTACGCTTTTTAAACATTTACCTATACTCAAAGTCTATAAATCAACCCAAGTATGAGTATCTGCGTAAGGTGCTAGCACCGATTGAGGGGTTAGGATTTTATACATTTAGTAATGGAGCGCAAATAGTGGAACCATCCGAGGCAAAACCGGAGTCTTTATTTATATTTGACGATGTGATATGTGAGAAGCAAGATGTTATAAGAGCATATTTTAGTATGGGCCGCCATAGAAATGTGGATTGTTTTTATCTTGGTCAAACATATTCTCGAATACCGAAGCAGCTAATAAGAGACAATAGTAATTTAATTATTGTCTTTAAACAGGATGACATGAACCTTCACCACATATTTTCCGATCATGTGTCACCTGATGTAACGTTTACAGTATTTCAAAATATGTGTGCAGAGTGCTGGAATGACAAATATGGGTTTCTAGTGATTGATAAGGATAGAGAAGTACAAGGTGGGCGATATAGAAAAGGGTTTGATAGCTTCATATATCCATAATGAATTTTAATAAAAACTTCACTTGAGCCACAGACTTCGTATGGTTACTTCGTTTACGTATGCGCTAAGATGAAGGTTACCAAAGATAATAAAAAATATAACAATCTTGTGCATCCCAATAGTGAAATAGCCCTCAAGCGACAGTTGATTGAGGCGACAGATGCGGTACGTAAGAAGTTTAACTCTATTAAGAACAAAGATATTGAGATGCATGTAACACTTGAAAAGATCTATCAACCAATAACTGAACCTTTAAATGCTATATCTTCAGCAGCGGAGAACAAACCACATGCCCAACAACCATCATCATCATCAAGGGTGTCTACTCAGAGGGCAGTGCCATGGGAGAGTGCTTCTGAAGAAGGATCTGATAAGTATGTAGGCGGTGATGATGTTCCACCTTATATCCCCATTATGGAAACACCACCATCGTCTATAAGAACAACCCCCGTATCTGAAACTTCTCTAGCTAGAAAACTAGAAAAAAGACATGAGGTTGTAAAAAGACATATACAAAATTTAAAATCTGGTGATTCCAAGTATGATAGTTTATATGGAGTGCGTGTAGATCCCAAGACAGGCAAACTGCTGATGGGCAATGCTGAAATACGTTTTTCCCATGGAAATATTACACTGTGGTATGGCAATAAGAAACTTGGCGTGTATCTAGGTAATCCGAAATTGTACGATCTAATATTTCTAAAACGTCCGCCAATTCTAGATGATAATACAGAGAGTGTTATCGATGATGAATGGAGTAAGATATATGGAGAAATACTAAGGAAAACAAAAGCGCCGTATAAAAAATTCAATGTAGCGAGTGGCTATAACACCACTAAACGTGAAAAATTTCACAAAATTATCAAACCATTAACATCTTCTACAATTGCGACACGATCGTCAACAAGTGGTTATGGATTAAAACGTGTACCTACCCACAAATTGTACAGAAATAAAGATAAAGAATATATCTACTGGAATAAACCTAGTGAACTTGTGGCTCGTTTACGCCTCTTATGGGGTTCGAAAATGGCTGGAAATAACAACCTCGACAATGAAATAATAGAAATAATATCAGAACTTAGGGAGGAAAAAATAGTGTATTAAAGATATAATACCTAGTATCATCATACTCAATAAGTATTATATAGCCTGAAATATATAAACTGGATCAGATGCAACCAGAAATGTCTACTGTAAACACTATCGACAAATTTGGACGCAGCAAAAGAATTAGTATAAGTAAGTTAATAGCCCATCGTGGATTACCTGGCGTGGGTTTTAAACTTACCAGAGATAATCACTATGATATTGAAAATAAGCGTTTAAAAAATCTAGGGGAACCTGTCGATGATCAAGATGGTGCAACATGTAATTACGTTAACAAGCGTCTACAAACAAATGATGAAAATGCTGCCAAAGCTATTTTTGATACAACCGATGTAATTATTGAGGAAATGAAAAAATATGTTGATGTGGGACTTTTAAAAAGTGGAGAAGAAAATCGCACTATTTTCAATAAACAAAATAATGATACGATGCAGAAAATGAAAATAGAAATGAGGAAATATGTTGATAAAGCAATTTCTGAAGTTAAACGTTCGGCCATAAACAATCACAATACTTTAATCACTAGAATCTCCAAATTAGAGCATATTGCCACCGAACTCCAACCAAAGAAGGTGCAATCCGGAGGCCTAGCATTTCCACCAGAACTAATGCCTGAAGTTGATATATAGCTGAAGACAATTTTATAATGGAGGTTAGCAGCGAAAAATTACAAGTTGTTAACGAGTTACATAGAAATGCTCGACGAAATTTTCGTAGAAGGCGAACCATAATTAAGGGGTTTGGTGATTTGTGGCAAGCAGACCTAGCCGAAATGCAACCATACGCTGACAAAAATAGAGGGTATCGTTATATTCTTGTAGTGATTGACTGCTATTCCAAGTACGTATGGACCAGATCTGTTAAAAATAAAACAGCTGTAGAAGTTACTAAGACTATGCAGACTATTATTCAAGAAGCAAATTATTCACCAAGAAATTTACAGACTGATAATGGTACAGAATTCTACAACAGAAAGTTTTCCGCACTAATGAAGCAGCATGAAATTAATCATTATTCTACATATAGCACAAAAAAAGCAGCAATTGTTGAACGAGTAATCCGCACATTAAAGAGTTGGTTGTATAAAGAATTCTCAGCTATGGGTAAATATAAATGGCTCGACATCCTACCCAATGTTACAAAAAGTTATAATAACAAAGTCCATCGTACAATTGGTATGAAACCTGTTGATGTCACACCAACTACACATTTAAATGTATATAATAACATAAAAATTGCTCTCAAACCGAAATTCCACATCGGTGACGTAGTTCGTATTAGCAAGTATAAAGGTGTATTTGATAAAGGGTTTACACCGAATTTCTCAACAGAACTTTTTAAAATTGTCAAGATAAACATAACAAATCCCACAACTTACCTGCTTGCAGACATGCTTGGACATCCAATCAAGGGGTGTTTTTATGAGATGGAGCTACTAAAGGCAAAATACCCCGATGTGTATCTAGTAGAGAATGTTTTAAAAAAGCAAGGAAATAAAGTGTTTGTAAAATGGCTTGGACTCTCTAAAGAACACAACTCGTGGATTGATAGAGCTTCTCTTGTTTAAAATTGTCACTGTCTAGAAAATATATTATTGTATCATTATAAGGTTATGTCAAATGAAATATTTTTATGTATAATAAATAAATAATAAAACGAATGTACTCAATTAATATTTGTTTAATTTATTTCCTTAATGTTGAATTGTAAACAAAATAAAAATATTTTTAAGTTTATTACATATACTACAAATACTTAACTTAAAAAACACAAATTAATTTTTCATAAATATATATTTTATTACACAATAAATCTATTTAAATATAATACAATATACTACTATATCTCACATTTAGTATGAATTTTCCAGCTTCATAACTTTAACCCGATAAATAATGCAAATTTATTTGATATGCTAATGTTATTGTGGCTGGCTTAACTCATCTATTGCTGCAAGTAAAGCATCTAAAGGATCATATTTTTCCTTTTCAACGACATTATTTGTATTAGTTATTACGACCAACTCATTTTGAAATATCGGTATGTCACAATGCCCCCATGGTAAAGTTTTAAACGTATTAGGAATGACGAATCTTTTGTCATCATAATGAGATAGTGCCACCTTATTTTTCATCTCTGTGTAAATATCATGCGAATAACTTCTAAATGTATTCATTTCTCTTAATATTACCCCACCCTGCTCAACTATTTTCTTATAATCATCTATTGATAAATTTTTATTAATAACTGATTTCTTTACCCCCTTAGCTTTTTTCAATTCACTATTCATAGATTTTATACAGTAAGCTTTAGCCCCCGTCCCATAAAAACTAATAATCGGGTCGGCGGGGAACTCATCTTTAAAATTCCCTAAAACCGACAGACCTTTAGGAACTTCAAATTTATTTCCTTCTTTATAGTTGGATGTATCGAATTTATCGGGGTTCTCTTTTATAAAATCGTAAATGTTATCAGTAAAAACTTTAATAATCAGAGAATCCGTATCGGTGTATAACAGGGAAGCATTTTCGCCAAATTTTCTTTTTATCACGTCATAGAAAAAATTGTATAACACCGTCTTGGATAATTCCAAAACACAAAACCCTACATAAATTGGCTTGTTGTATACTACTTTTAGTTTGTTCATATGAATCGCGACGAAATCTTCTGTAAAGATTGAACAAGTTTTAAAATTCGGTCGGGCTATAAGAGCATTTGCACCAAAGGACCTTCTAATACTTTCCCAATGCGTTACCAACTTTATATCCTTTCTATTATCCACGTTCTCCATAGTTTTACCGAAAACTGCATTATTCATTAATTTAAATTGATCTTTTTCGAATTTACTTGTTGCCGTGTTTCTCATCTCCGTATTTAAATCGATATATTTTCTTAACCAAGGAGATTGATTAAATGCGAGCACTCTATGAGTCTTTAAAACCATCAAACCGTGATCCATGGCCTGCCTCAAATTTTTATAGTGTACAATGTACCTTTTCTTGTCAAACAAATTTGGAATCAACTTTGCCGATTTTGCATTAGGAGGAATCATGTTTTCTACTAGGAAAGGGAGGTCCGAATGTAGATCATGTAATTCATTGGGATAATGAATGTCTACTTCGAAAACGTACCCGCGCGGATTTTCATCTGGAATATTCGTAATGTCTAAGTTTATAATTTCTTGTTGGGACAACCAAGTGAATCCACCTGTCGGCAACGATTGGGACATACTATGACCGTATAGGTTTGTGGCGTCCAAATAAGTTATAAACGACGAGGGTTCATTGGAATCATAATCGGTAAGAAATTTGTTATTTGCGATATGTTTTCTTTCAGAGCACTGACTTATTCCACCACGAATTCCTTTCTTAAAAAAGTTAATCATATCTACGTCAATTAATAATTCTAACTCTACTCCTGTCAGTTTTAACATAGCGTCCCACGACAATCCGGGGGCTGTAAAATATTGAGCAGGATCCAACTTGTATTTCTCTAAACTGATTTTTCGAAAATTTTCGAATACATCACATAAAAGCAATACGTCTGTTTTCAAATAGAGATCTGAATAATCACCTAAATTCTGACATGCGAACAACTTCCACACATCTTTAGCCCTTTGATAATCATTTTCGGATATATGCTGATCGTTTAGGTTGTCATAAAATTCGACTTTGGATGGTAGATCTGGTTTATTCAACTTATTTAAACTATCCACAAAGCTATATGGAAATACACCCTTTTGTCTCATTAAACGGAATTCTTTGTTATCCGTATAAAAACTTCTGGTTATAGTTAACTGGTCATCATTTAAACTTTCACCCAAATTTTGTAGCGATGTTGACAAGAACTTAAAACTATCAATGAATCGCAGTTGTAAAAATTTTTGTTTCTTCTCCCCATTCTTATTAATGTAATCATGCATATAAAGGTGTTTTGAAAAAGATATGTATTTCTCTTTATTTTGCGCTAGTACCTCCACTCTATCGTTATGTGCACATAGCTCTTTAATGAATAAATGACCGTCGTATGAGCTCATATTATGGAATATAATCGGTATGAAACATGGTAATTTATAATTTAAATTGCAAACAGAGTGTGCAGCGATAAATCTAATTTTTCCGGTTAAGTGGCAGTGATCCTTAACTTTCACGTCACCTTCTTCGAATGCCTTCTCGCATATACCGCATACGGTTGCGTTTTCAAAGTCTTGTCTTTGTTGCGTTGTGAGCTTAGCCATTGGGACTATATCTTTCATATATCTATTATAGATATCTCTCGAGTCAGCCTCGATACGTGATACGAAGACTTTGGCGGCGTCAGACCCCCGGTATAACTCAAACTTGTTTAGGGAATTGTCAAACGAACATTTTATTAAATACGCGAAAGAATGTGGTTGATGTCTAAAAGTTTTATTCCCGAAAGACCGTTCTGGATTGGGTTGGCAGGTATCGATAGGACTTAAAATTGATTCGAAATCGGCATACACTACAAATGGAACTTGCATTTGTCTTTCAAAATGTTCAAATTTTAACATATTCTCGGGTACTTGTTTACCATATTTATCGATTCGAAATTGGGTGGTAGGTATTGTCGTATAAATATGATTGCAATCGTGTGACTGGTGTTGCAATAAGTGACGTTCGGTATTAAAATATAACAAACAACCGTCGCAAAAATATTTTTTATGATCGCTTGCAGAAATTTGTCGCGAAACTAACCTAGACAAATTCTTTATCCAGCAATAGTGAGTTTTAGCACAATCGTTCGTACAATGGTGATTAATATTACACATCTCAGAAATTAGCAATAAATTTAAATGGATACGCAGTTTTTTCCCCGAGTAACGTAATGGACCTACAACTTCATATTCCATTCTATTATTTTTAAATTTCTCCTCTAACCCGTATACGTTTATCGATATATTATTCATTTCCTCAAATTTTGAAATATCTCGCAATTTTACTGGAAAATCCATACCTGTTACATTTAACACTTGTGAATAATGTGGATATGATGATAAGTCCGATGTATTACCATTTGCAGGATGCAGTGCCGAAGTCACCGCCCAGGCAAAACAACATTGATCTCGATTGTGCACGTTTACCACTGCATTCTTATTTTCAATGAATTTTGGTAATTTTATATATGATGAGCCACGCAGTTGACTATACTTGTTCACATTAATTTCAACAAATTCGATTCGTTCCAGGGCCCATCCTAAAAATATGCAAATGTTAAATGCAATTCTAGTACGTTAATAAAAATAATTACACACCTGAATCTCGCTCTTGAAACTCTGTAGTTTGGGTAATCATCTCTTCTACAAAACTATCCAAAACATCACTTAAATTCATAGCTTGATCCAAAATTTTGTTGGTTGTATTAAATGATTTCATATCTGTTAATTCTTTACTTTGTATCATGTATTTGGCGAACACTTCCAGATTTACTTTTATTGCCGTATGTATTTGTAGCGCTTCTTCTAGCAGATTTAAAATTTTATGTTTGATTTCATTAAAGAACATTACGTAGTCCAGATGATTATGTTCACTATGCACTCGATATGAAATAATTCTGTATTTGAAAGCGCTTTGGATAATGCTTACACCATCCATTGAAGGAACACATGCATTTGCCTTATGTTGCAACGACCTCTTATGGGAATGCATCTGAGCTGTCGTCAGCGTCACATTACAACAATCACATGTTTGCATACTTGCAGATGTTGAAGGGGGTGAATCAAATTTAAATTGTTTTGCTGGAGGTCCATTATCACGTAAACTCACACACGATTGTTTCTGATGACGACGCATATTATCACATCGCGTAAAACTTTTACTGCAAGACGTACACTTATACATTTTGCGTGTTCACTAGGAGTCTGTTGCTACTAATAGTGGTTGTGACAACTCCTCTCACTCTCTATATATCTACAGAATATGACCCCCACCACCACATTTCAATATTCAAATACCCCCCAGCACTAATTAATATACAATTGTACCAATTCAATTAGATATATTGCAATTATACTAGTCTAATTACAGCGTAATAAACTTTCATTTCTCCAATTGATGTACTAATTAATATATAATTGTACCAATTCAATTAGATATATTGCAATTATACTAGTTTAATTGCAATAATCCAATTACTTTCATTTCTCGCAACAATTGGGTTTTTAATTAACCCCCTCCAGACTATATAAAATAGTGTAATTAACGCGCAAATAGTCTAATTACACATTTACAAATTACTAATTACGCAATTACAGCGCAATAATTCAATTACTTTCATTTCTCAGCGCAATAATCCGATTACTTAACGCGCAAATAGTCTAATTACACATTTACAAATTACTAATTACGCAATTACATTAGAGCGCAATAATTCAATTACTTTCATTTCTCAGCGCAATAATCCGATTACTTAGCGCGCAAATAGTCTAATTACACATTTACAAATTACTAATTACGCAATTACAGCGCAATAATTCAATTACTTTCATTTCTCAGCGCAATAATCCGATTACTTAACGCGCAAATAGTCTAATTACACATTTACAAATTACTAATTACGCAATTACATTAGAGCGCAATAATTCAATTACTTTCATTTCTCAGCGCAATAATCCGATTACTTAACGCGCAAATAGTCTAATTACACATTTACAAATTACTAATTACGCAATTACATTAGAGCGCAATAATTCAATTACTTTCATTTCTCAGCGCAATAATCCGATTACTTAGCGCGCAAATGGTCTAATTACACATTTACAAATTACTAATTACGCAATTACATTAGAGCGCAATAATTCAATTACTTTCATTTCTCAGCGCAATAATCCGATTACTTAGCGCGCAAATAGTCTAATTACACATTTACAAATTACTAATTACGCAATTACATTAGAGCGTAATAATTCAATTACTTTCAATTCTCAGCGCAATAATCCGATTACTTTCATTTCTCGCGACAATTGGGTTTTAATTATCCCCCCTCCAGACTAATTACATTAGTGTAATTAATGCGCAAATAGTCTAATTACACAATTACACAATTACACAATTACAAATTACAAATTACTAATTACGCAATTACAAATTACCTCCTCCCCTCTCTAATTGCCCCCCACCCCAATCTAATTATCCTAATTGCCCCCCACCCCACCCCAGTCTAATTATCCTAATTGCCCCCCACCCCAGAAAAAAGTGGTGGGGGCCTCAAAGTGGAGGGGGGAGACCTCGGGATCCGGTATTACTTATCTACTGAAACGGTCACTCAAATATACCAAGTTACTGATTTCAGAAATATATACAGGGTGTCCATTAAACAATGGGCCCAACTGCAACAGTATTTTCCCTGAATAAAATTTAATCGAGTTAGCCAAGCATACCTTAGTACCATTTTGCTTCCCTAAAAAGTTATGACCAGTCAAAAACAATTATTTTATTTAAATTTTTTGTTATAGCTCTGTCACTATTTGTGCAATTTGATCCAAATTTGATACATGGGGGTTTCTTGAACCGCTAAAAAAGAACGTGTCATTTTTTAAAATGTAATACATTTTTCTAATGCAACATTAGGTTCTACGGAAAGAAGGCATACTTGTTTTATATCCGTAAAATGCATAATTTTCGGGACACATGTATTTAAATTTTCTGACGCACAATGTACCATATAGGATGTTTCTAAATTGCTGCCCAAAAATTCTGGATACATGCAAAAATAAGAAACAAGTTAATATAAGAATATGTCAAAAATGCTTCCTGAGGGAGGGAGTTAAAGTCTTTTAATGAGAGCGAAAAGCCAGTTTCAGGGTTATTTCTTTAAAAGGCTGATGTAGCTCTCTTATATAGACAATTTTTCGACATATGTTTTTGTGAACTTTTTATCTTATCTTTACATGTAGAATTAGCGTCAGAATTTCTAAACAGTAATTTAGAAACACCCTGTATAGGTACATTGTGCGGCAGGAAATTGAAATCCTTATTTCTTGAAAACGGCATATTTTATGGATATAAAACAGGTATATTTACCTTTTCTACGTAGAATTTAATGCTGCATTAGAATACATCAACGGTGAAAAAAAGTTTATCCGCAAAGAATACCACATGAACAAATCCAAATAAAAAAGTAAGTGTTTCCAGCGCCCTCTACGTTATTCATCTGAATCAACAACATGCTCTTTTTTAGCGGCCTAGGAAACTCACAATACCCACATGTACCAAATTTTGTATCAAGATAAACGTAGATAAATAGTGACAGACTCGGTGACAGAGCTATAATATAATGTACAGGGTGATTCACAAGGAATGGGTAATATTTTACCTGCAGGTTCTATGTTGGAAAATATTAATCTTTTGCTTAATAACTGGGGGTCAAATATTAATACTGAGATACACGGAGTTAAAATTATAAAAATAATTCAGTAATGTTATTTCAGTTATTTTTTCACACATAAAAGTCGGTTCAATTAGGTTTTTTGACGTGATAAATTCGAATAGGCTATCATTTTTTGTGTCACAAGGGCGCTACCTACGTAAGCTATCTTGTTTTAACAGAATCCGTCATAACGTTTTTGTACTTCGTTCATTTATAACCTTATCGCAATTTTTTAATTTAACCATTAAAAGGGATACTTGTTTAATATTTGTAAAATGCACCCCTATCGAGATATTTACATTTTAGAAAATCCTGCGCACCCATAATTTTAAAGAAACATGCCGATTAATTAAAGGGTAAGTGCTAAAAATGTTTAACAAAGTGTGCTATGGAAATAAGTGAAACATACTGTCACAGAAGAATAACTGAAATATAATAACATTATTGAATTATTTTTATAACTTTAACACCCTGTATCTCAGTGAGAATTAATATTTGACCCCCAGTTATTCAGCAAAAAAATGATATTTTCCGCTATAGAATATGCAGGTACAATATTACCTATTTTGTTTGATTTACTCTGTATGTACAGGGTGGTTCATAACTCGAGGCGAAAAATTAAGGAACATATACAGTACACAGAGACATATTCTTGTTAAAAAACGTAAATTAATTTTTTTGCCGGAAGGGCTTTGTTTCCGAGTTATTGGACCTCAAAGTTTGCGCACGTGTGATATCAATTTTTAAATTTAATAACTTAAATGATATAATAAGTTAAAATTTATTAATAGCAGGCCATGAGTGACATGACGAAAATAGTGGCATTTGCTTTAAATTATTATTTTTTTAAATTTCCAAAAACAGAAATGTTACCTATTTTATTTTCATTGTTTCTGTTGTTATAATTTCATTACCTATTTCTAGTATATTTCTAAATAATAGCTATTTATGTAACGTGTTACATACAAGACTTTTTCTAATTTTAAACATCTAAAAATAAAATTCTTTAAATAAAATGTTTAAAAATCATAAAAATTAAGTATTCAAGTAATCATAGTTACCTTTGTTTCTGTTATTACGCATTGAATTTTACTGTCAAAAGTGACAAATGACAAATGTTATTAATTTAGTGCATAATGTAGCACATAATATCATGGCAAATGCAACAAATAAAACTTCTTCAGAAGTTAATTTAACAAATTTCACAAATTGTATAGTTAATATTTAAAATTAAAAATTAAAATTAAAAAATAATAATTCCTATAAACTTGTATTCGGTTTTGAATATACGTTGTTTCTATTTCTTCTTGAGACTATCTTTATTTTTCTCGAGATTTTTCTTAACTGGTGATGTAACGTACTTTTCCTCAAAAGTAGAATGTTTTGACACTTCCGTCACTTTTGAGAAGTGTAATTTTATGTCAAAATTAGAAAAATTATATTATTTTTGTATACATTCGATTATTTTTTGCTTCGAGTTAAGAGAAATGCATATCACGTGCACAAACTTTAGATCTAATAACTCCGAAACAAAGCCCTTCCGGCGAAAAATTTATTTTACATTTTTGAACAAGAATTTGACTATGTATATTATGTTCCTTAATTTCTCGCCTCGAGTTATGAATCACCCTGTATACATTATACATATATAACTTCTTTTTTGCAGCATTACATCTACCCATTTTTATACTCTAAGGTTTTAATATAGGTATCTTCAGTATCCACTCGGTATACAAATTTTAAACTAACCACCTTCCGATAGAACTATTTGAAATTTGAAGTAAATAAAACATCGTACCACGGGACAGGAGTGAGACAAGCTATCGAGTTAGACAAAGATCCAACTCGTATATGTTCCGCCTAGCTGGAAAGTAGTGGTGGTACAGCCGCAAATATTGTCTGAATATATTTTATAAGTTTGATTCCATTATAACTCCTAAACAAATTAAAAAATTCACAGTCCTTCGCAAAGATGCAACCGGACGATACATTGGAAATGACGAAGTAGAACGCAAATCTTGTGATATTTCGGATGTGATAAAAATGAAAATTTGTTGCAAAGTAGTAAATAGTTATTTCATTAACACAAAACATTTTCAAAAATTAAAATCTTATTATCAGTAGTTTTATTTAGAAATTAAAATAAAAAGAGTTATTTTTTTTATTAACAAAAACATACTCATAATGAAAACTAAAATGGTATTATACAAATTTTTTTCACTAACAAACATTTTTAATGTTAAAACTAAAATAATTTAAAATAATTTCGTGAAGATGAAAAGTGATTCCTAACAATTACAAATACCGATATTGATTAATCGCAGCTAATAGTACAGGAAAAGTGTCCAAACTGAACAAGAACATAGTGAATTCGTTGAAACTTGACATATACGTTTAAAAATACATACCTATGTTTAAGAAACCGTAATGGGTGTGTCGGAGCTGCCTACTTGAAAAATCGTGGGATGAACTAGCAGGTTTTCACATGCATAATAAAAATTGGCAATTGAACCATGAGAAATTTTCAAAAAATAAGAATATTTTCATTTATAGAGATATTAATTTTTGACTTTTTTATTAAATTTTTTTACCAATTTTACGTTTGTTTCTTTCATTTTTGGCTTGTTTATCTGTGAGTATATTCCGCAAAATAAAAAAGTACATAATCATTGTACAAGTGAGGATTATCGAGTTGTTTAAAATTTTACATATATTGAATGAAACACACTTTGTATCTAAAGAGGATCGGAATCGATAGCATATAAATAAATAATTTTATCTATGTATGAATTTAGACATCGTACTCCCTGACAATTTCCGTAAATTTGTAAGCATCTTCAACCTGCTTTTCTGTTGCGGTTGCAGGAGATAAGCTGCAATATTGATTCTGCTGTTGGCACAAAAAGTGTTGTCACAGGTTGTAAGGAGCCGTTAATTTTCTTCTATCCCCACTGTTGGATTTCTGGATTTCTTTCATTGCCAAGCCATTTCTGAATTTTGTAGAATACTCGTAATAAATATTAAGCCTCTGAAGTTGATGGTAATATTTCCAACTTTGATTTTTGTTCGTGCAGTGATTTTTTGAATTGATTAAATATGTATGAGTTGAGTGAGACATTTTTGTGATTTTCCTTGCACCGTATACAAGTAGGAAAAGAGTTTCACCAGCCTGTTTACTTGTGAGGGAGTTGAATTCTTGCCATTGAAAGTCCTTACTACATTAACCAACTGCATTTCTTTCTAAAGAAGTTTGATGACTTTTAATTTTTCTTTCTGAAATATTGTAGATGTGGTATCAGAACCACTGAAGGCGTGAGTCAGTAAAATTGTATTTTTCTACTACCGTATATATAAATGAACTTTGTAACCCTAGCAACACGCGCGATAACGAAAGTAAACATTCGAGTTACCTGGTTGCTAAGGCGTTGCTATCTACGAAAGTAAAACTTATGCGGCCAGGACAGAAAAGTAGAAAAACAAATTTTAAACGAAATTAATCCGTTCTATTTGAACAAATTAATACAACTAAACTAAATTTTGTATTAATAAAGAAAGGTCTTTCTAGGAAGTACGCCAACATTTTTGTCGACACGTAGTACCCAACGTAGTACCTACCTACTCCATTTTAAAAACGCTTCAAAGTTTGCATATACCTTGCTTTGGATTTCTTGTGGTAAAACAAGGCACAAGCAATATTCCCATTTATATCGCCATAAAACATTATTTGTTTAATTTAGTTTGAAACCACCAGAAATTAAAATGTGTAATATTTGGTTGCCATGGAAACAATTTTCATCGGCAGCCTCCTAAACTATAAAATTTATTAAAAACGTCAATTAATTTCATTTCATAGTTTTAAATTAGTAAATCCCATAATGTTTTTCGGTATAGTAGAAAAAATATAATACATTTCACGATGCGAAAGCCCTTTTAAGTATTCGGTGTTTTTTTAAAGGTCTCGGCTTCGCCTCGACCATTCACAAATCACCTCACGCCTTAAAGTAACCTTTCGCATCTAGTAATGTAAATAACTATTTTTATACGTTCTTGTCATTTCTGTATTTCTGACGAAGAAAGAATTTTCCATATGATTTTTCCTGTTCCTGGCCTTATGAAAAATATATCTTTTTCTTCTGAAGTTAAAGCGATTAATAGAACAAGGAGATCAACGTCCTGCCCTCATCAACTAAGTACAAATGTTCGTCTATTATTTAATATTTCAATTGCTATTTTAACAATAGGTGAATCTACATCATCTACAGCTTGTTTTACAAAGAATCCATTATTTTAAAGAATTTTGGGCAACATTGAAATTAATCGGATTTCGTTTATATCATTTGACAAAAACTTTTCTTGAGGGAGGGCTACGATTACTGAATTTTGCTTAAATTTGGTTTTCACGTAGTTAACATACGTCGTACAAATGTGGATGCAATAAAATTCCACCTTCAAATTACATAAATAATAAGTATAGAGTTTCAAAGATTTCGCAATTTTCTTGCTTATTTGATTAATTTCGGTACATTTTGCATGTACTGTAACCGTGTGACATACCATTGGATCAGGCATTGAGAGAGGAGTTGAACATATATTTTATTTTGCTTCAAATCACCGCTATCTTTGTAAATTGCGAAAAAGGAAAAAAATTTAAGTTACATATGGTTTTCGGCTATACATATTTCGACGGGACAAAAGGAAATAAGCTGTTCGACGTGCTTCTCGATGTTAAGTTGTCTTGGAGATTGTTGAGCGTGACTTTTCTAACGCAGCGATAAATTTTTTTTACTTTTGCTTAATCTACCTCATGTTAAAGTAATGGCACTCAAACCTAGTCTAACACTCGGTAATACGTACAAATCAGATATCGGCAACCTGCCAGAGCAACCCCGATCCTAAATCCACCCCTATGATTTGTCAAATTGCAAGTCATTGACAAAATTGAAAATATTGCAAAAACAGGAAAACTTCAAATACTATTTCCAAACGAATTTCCGAGAGACTGTTTTGGTAAGAAATCCAAGGTAGAAGGTCGAACTTAGAACTACATCGTGAATTGCACGGTCACGCTCTGATTTTAGGCTCAATAGGAGTTAAAGAAAAAGTGTAATTTTGACGTCTACCGTTCTGAAACCGCTGAAATCTCGCGCGTTACGTCATTTTGCCATGAAACTGATTTTCGACCCCCTACTAGGAAACTAAAAACATTTAATCCTGCTCTTGAAACATGCAGTTTCTTACTTGGATACAATACTCGATACAATTAAATGTCATAGTGAAGGAAAGGCACTATCGAGAAACAGAAAATTATTTCGGGGTCCTGAAGTCGTCCCGAGTCCGAAATTGTAATCGGTTCCGTCCTAGGACCGATATTAAAAAATCATTAAATTTCGCTGGATCGACTATAAGGTGTAATCTATCGGACGCACTATGGATTTTTTGGCAAATTTTGCGAAAACACGAAAATTTTAAACCTTATTTCCAAACGAAAACAGGCCGCCGGGACGCCGTTCTGTCTATAAATCCAAGCCCTAAAGTCCAACTTGAAAGTACATCGTGAATTGTGCGGTCCAGCTGCGATTTTGTGGTCAGCAGATCCTAACTAAAAAGTGACATTTGTGACGTTAACGAAAAATTTTAAAGTTTTGACAAGCCCTGCACGTGCATGAAATTTGGAAGGCTCTGCGCACGCATTCGGCCTTTTTAATTTCGCAAAATTTATAAAACTCTTCGACATGGGGTATTGAAACGCTAATAACTTTTTAAATATTCAAAGAATCGCAACGAGATATAGCCGTTGGGATTTTCTCGACAAGAAGACGCTCATAAAAAAATAATAACATGACTGCCGGTACCACGCGATTTAGACAACCAATCAAAAATTGGTCACTATGTTGTCGCCACTGTTTCTATAAAGGCATGCTTCATATTATGCAACATGAAACTGATTTTCAACCCCCTATACGAAAACAAAAACATTTCCAATGTTAAAACTTTAATTCTGCTTAAAGTAGCACGTTAACAAAAGATCATAGATCGTTTTGACCAATTTGTATTTTAAAATGTTATGCGGAACTATATGAAATTAAAATAAATATGAAACACTCAAATATGAAAAGTTTGTGATTTTTTTACAGAATGTTGGTTGAATGGATTTTTAAACGAATTAGTCAGTTTCTAGTAGAGGTTCCTAACTTTGCCTGGAAAAAAAATTGAAGAGAAATTTATAAAAATGTAGCTGCTAGAGCGACGCAAGTTTACTATATTTCGTGAATACCGTCCGAGCGTCAATATTCCTCTTAAGGCGTAATATTTAATCACATATGTTCGTTCGGTATAAATACAAGTTGACTCGTATAAGCGGATAGCATTTCTTGGGAAGAGTTTGATTATGCGGAGATATTAAAAAATGCGTCACATATATGAGGTTTAATTAAAGAAATGAAATTTTTGAAAATTCTAACAGAACGATAAACACACATCAACATAAGTCTAAGGATAACAATTTTTCAAATTCAACTGTTTTTCTAACAATATAAATAACATAAACACACACAGCTGTAAATTTATTAGAACAAAAATAATAAAGACAATAATCTTAAAGGTTAGTTATTTTCTTAATTAACATAAGCGATAAAATTAAACGTAGAACATCGAACTTTTAGTACAAAGTTGTACACCTCTTGCAATTAAAACTGCCCTGTATCGACCTAATAAGATGTCTATATCCTCTTTTGAAAGGTTTCAATATTAGAAAGAAGTTGTTGGTGCTGTTCGCGATTGTGGACACCATCCATCTGCAGCTCCTCTGAGGCATATCCCACATATGCACTATGGGATTGAGATCTGGGGATTGTGCCGAACTAGATGAAATATCAATGCCTGTCTCTTCCAAAAAAATTTTAACAACCCTCGCTGTGTGAGGGTGGACATTATCATGTATAATCATAAAATTTTAGTAGACTACTCCGGCAAATAGTACAACTACGGGCTGAAGATTGTTTTCGATATAACGTTCAGAGTTGACGAATTGGTTTAAAAATCGGGGTCTGTTTTATATACCATCCAATATGATTCCTCTTCAAACTATTACTGTACCACCTCTGTTGCTGTGCACTTTCTAAGCATGTCTCAGTCTTACTGGGTTGCCAGATGGTCGCCAAACTCTCAATCTACGAGTATCTGGCCGCATTCTGATTCTCGATTCATCTGAGAAAAGAATTTTAGACCAATGTTCTCGCGTCCATACAGGTTGTTCTTCTGTCCGAACAACGTGTCCTCGATTTCCCAAACTTTGTGGAGGTACTCTGAGAGGGCGCCTAGAGGAAGATTTCTTGTAAATGATGCACTTCTGAAACTAATTGCATGAAAATACAAAGGAAATTGCCGACAGGATTGAGGATGCAGAAAAGACAAGTTGAAGAGATTGATCAGCTATCAAGACTGCAGCATTCATGCGAGACAAAAAATAAAAATACCACTTTGTATGTTTTTTCGTTGTTTCGGTATCTTGTATTTTTCTCGTAAATGTGGCTATTTATGAGGAAATAGAAAAGGACAAAACAAGGAAAATATTACTAAATTGGAAAATGATTTAATAAAATTTTGGTTAGTCCCCACTACATGAATATGGGTTGCAATTATTGACAAAGTTAAAAAATATATAAATTAACTTTACATTTAGATACAGTATTTATTTAGAAGAGGGTGGTAAGTATTCATGAAATTAAATTGGCAAAAGATATATTACTTCATTGATTCTAAACCAAAGCGTAATTGATGATACATATTTTAATAATATATCACAAATTTCTAGGAAAATATTTCCAATTCTACAGACAATAGAAGATGATAACTTAAAATATCATACAGTACCCTTTATGGATAAATAAGATTTAGGAAAAATGTTTGAAACTAAGAAAGACCTATAATTGAGTTTTTCAATTAAAAAAATGGCATTATTATTTAACAGAAACTAATTTTCCAGTAAATGAGGTGATAAATATATGGGCAAGATGAAGCAATGGATAATTAAAAAAATATATTATGTAATCAAGAAGAAACATAAAGGGTATCTATTAAAGGTATCATAAGGAATTTGGTTTAAAAAACAAATCATAAATAGGTGTTAGAGAAATTTATAGAAAATGTTTTTAATAGAAACGTATACAAATGGTTAGAACTACGTTAATGCGAGAAGTGAATAGGTTTAATAATGCACTAAGTATTATAACAAATGGTTATTGATGCATTCTTTCTTTCTATTACCAGACTAGATATGAATGTATCTTAACTTAATCTTATTAGATACTTCAACATTATTACCTACGTTTTATGTTGCTTAGTATATTTTGTACGTTATGTTGAATGCATTAACACCTGATTACCTGATGACTCTAATGTATCATTGATCCTGTTAGTAATAAACTCCAAACCGAATTTAGTACCACTATAAAGACATTAAGCAACACGGTACATGAAAAATGTTTTAATGCGATAAGTTAATCATGCTGCACATAAAGTGTCACGAGATAATGAACATTGTAAATTCAACGTATGTAAAAATAGTAGACACATTTGCGGATGGTAAGCATTTTTCATTTAGATGTATAGTAAGGTAACTTATAATTTATATCTACTCACCGATACCTTGTATAAACTGCTTAACAAATGAAAGATTGTTACCATTTTATTCTGCAGAGAAATTTGGAAGATTACAGTTTTTGGTAATTATTATGCTCCATTTTATTTATTGAAGCCGGTTAAATCTTTAAATCCTTAAGAATAAAATCGTATGATACCTATAAAAAAATTTCACGAATACACTATTACATTTCTCATTTTTACCTTACCCTCTTACTGGTAGAGAACATTAATAGTTCGAATCCATCCTGAGGAAAATTAAAAAATAATTTGCAATTTTCTTCAATAAAAGGGAACTGTCAATAAGTTACATATAATTCAAGCTCCACATTCAACTTTAAGGCCTCGGATTTCCTCACCTAACAGAAAATCCGGCGTTTACCTCGGTTATTTGAAAAATAGTTAAGAAAACAAACATTTAGTTATTGTTTTAAAATCTACCGAAACTTAGTGAACAATACTAATTAATAATGATCAACTTATGACTTTATATGACTGATGGTCGAGATGGTAGAGTACCTGCCTCTCACCCAAAAGTCCCGGGTTCGAATCCCGGTCGTGGCAATGGAAAATACTGTGAGAGGGATTTTTCCATTATACACGGATATTGGATGTGTGTCCCTTGTCTTTAAATGTGTAGCCCCCTCCCGCACAAGGCTCAGCCTTCTGGGATAAAGGGGGTCGTAATTACATGTGGTGTATTTATTATTATTATTATTATTATAAAAAGGACAAACATTTCAGTCCAACTTTAAACTTCCAAGGTGTAAAACATTTTTGAAAATATTATGTTATAGAAATACCGTTACAAAGTTACAAAGGTATGTAACAGAAATAAATAATAATAGAAGCTATACAGGGTGTTCCACTTAAGTCGGATTCTTCCATAGCTCTCTTATTATAAATTTAAGAGAAAAATGTTTCAAATAAAAGTTACGCTGAATTATGCGGTGTATATACAGAAAATATTTTTGAATACACAGGATGTTCCATTTCACCTGGACGCTATACAACTTCGTTATTTTAAATGGAACACCCTGTATATCTGTGTATTTTTGGATTCCTGACTTAATTTTAAGTTGATTTTATGTATCATACATTATGCCCAAAACGTATCGTTTCCGAGATATTCAAGTTTTTTTGAGAAATTTCACGATTACAGCGCTCTGAATATTGCTAGATAGCTTCTAAGCCATAAGAGCTAGAAACTTGCGGTTTGCATAGTTCGATTTACCACGAATTACGCTATCATTTCCACTATTAGAAAAATATGGTAAGTAGTATAAAGTGTTAAATATCGGTACCTGCATTTGACAATCTTTCAACAGGAATAACTTCTTTTTTTCAAATGAAATGACCCATATTTTTTTCCACCGTTGGATTCAAAATTAAATTCTCTTTCGATTGATATAAGGTTGTCCATATTTATCTTTAACAGTTTTCGAGAAAAATTCAATTCTTTCTAAAGTTTGAAAAACGAGCTGCCTACAGCGTAAAGTAGGCTTTGCCAATATCGCTTAAAGCATCGTTTCAATGTTATGTACGTTCATCTCGACAAACAAATTGTATTGTGAATTGTTTTCGTTTTTCCCGGTAAAAATCCGGTCACCAACAATGACATCGCGTGAATTTAAAATTTATAAAACATGCCAGTAACAATATTACTGGCATGTTTAAAAAGTGATCTAACAAACAAAACTAAACCACTACCAACAACGAAAACAAAACGCAACATGATAGAAAATTCTAAACGCAATAAAAAAGGGTAAGTACGTGAACTTAAACTGCAATTTTACATTAAGTGTTCGAAATGTCCTCAGTCTTTTAATGAGGTGGAGCACAATCCTGTTGTAACCACATCCTTCGAAGGGTTGCTAAAGGAATGTCGCCCAACAAATCATCCAAAGTGTTTCGCAGAAAGTCCAAATAAATTCTTCCTGTCAAGTGTCGATTAAAAAAGAATGGTCCAATGATGTGGCCTCCTAAAATTCCCGTCCACACGTTCAAGGACCACTGGAATTGGTGCGGATTTACCGTGTCATAATAATGACAATTATGGCGGTTAACAAAGCCATTTTTGTGGAAAGTTGACTCATCCGAAAACATGACCTGTTTAAAAAAAAATTTCTTCCTCTCTCAAGTGCCCACTGACAAAATGCCTGCCTCCGTTGAAAGTCTCCTTCGAGTAACTCCTGGTGTAATTGGATGTGGTAAGGATGATATTTGTGTTTCTTTAAAATCCTATGTACTGATGTTGTACTAATATCCGTCGTTTGACTAATTTGTCGCACACTAAGTTGAGAGTTTTCCTGTGTGCATCCCAATACTAGATATTCGTTTTCATCTGTAACTACTGTGCTAGTGCGATTCCGTTTTTTGCATTCGATGTTACCACTATTTATAAACTTCGTATTTAAGTCAATGCGATGTTTTAAACAAAATTTGCAAAGCCTACTTTATGCTGTAGGCAGCTCGTTTTTCAAACTTTAGGAAGAATTGCATCTTTCTCGAAAACTGTTAAAGATAAATATGGACAACCTTATATCAATCGAAAGAGAATTTAATTTTGAATCCAACGGTGGAAAAAAATATGGGTCATTCCATTTGAAAAAAAGAAGTTATTCCTGATGAAAGATTGTCAAATGCAGGTACCGATATTTACCACTTTATACTATTTACCATATTTTTCTAATAGTGGAAATGATAGCGTAATTCGTGGTAAATCGAACTATGCAAACCGCAAGTTTCTAGCTCTTTTGGCTTAGAAGCTATCTAGCAATATTCAGAGCGCTGTAATCGTGAAATTTCTCAAAAAAACTTGAATATCTCGGAAACGGTATGTTTTGGGCACAATGTATGATACATAAAATCAACTTAGAATTAAGTCAGGAATCCAAAAATACACAGATATACAGGGTGTTCCATTTAAAATAACGAAGTTGTATAGCGTCCAGGTGAAATGGAACATCCTGTGTATTCAAAAATATTTTCTGTATATACACCGCATAATTCAGCATAACTTTTATTTGAAACATTTTTCTCTTAAATTTATAATAAGAGAGCTATGGAAGAATCCGACTTAAGTGGAACACCCTGTATATGACTGATGGTCGAGATGGTAGAGTACCTGCCTCTCACCCAAAAGTCCCGGGTTCGAATCCCGGTCGTGGAAATGGAAAATACTGTGAGAGGGATTTTTCCATTATACACGGATATTGGATGTGTGTCCCTTGTCTTTAAATGTGTAGCCCCCTCCTGCACAAGGCTCAGCCTTCTGGGATAAAGGGGGTCGTAATTACATGTGGTGTATTTATTTATTTATTTATTTATTATATCTGTTAGTATTAAATTTTTAATTGAAACTAATTAAAATTTTGATAAATATTTTTAAAAATAATTTTGAATTTCAACAAAATTATTCAATTTCTGTCTCATTTGTTGAGTAGCTTTTTACAACTTTATATACCTACAGTGTTCATGTGTACACATAGTTAAACTCGTAAAAAGTTTGCTGCTAAATTAGTACATGCATTTTTATTGCGAAAATTTCTCTATAAAATGTTAACTATTCGTATACTGTAGTACATTAAGAGGATATTAAAATCTCGAATGCTTTATTTTATACAGGCAAAGATTATTAAGTTTATAGCCGATGATTATCTGTGTGTACATAATTTTCATTACCTATATTTAATTATATCAATATTATATATTCTTAGAAGAATTATTGCTTTAAAATTGTAATACCCCAGTGAAATGAAAATCCAATACTAAAGCAGGTTATATATTGTAAAATGTATACGTTAAGGATGTAAAAAAAGATTTTAAAGAATAACACTGCGCTTTCATTTATCCGTCTATTATATCACTTATTTTTGAATACAGTATAATGTATAGGTATAATAATGACACTAATTTTGATATTATCGTTCCAAGATTACTTTTAGATATCAGAAAAATCTAACCAAATAATAAAAATAGTTCAACATTTTTTTAAATCAGCTCGGCTTCTGCAGATACAAAAATTATTTTAGCCATGTTAATGACTAATAACCCTAAGAAAGAATATCTAAATAATTAAAATAGTGCATTATTTAGGGAAAGGGGGTTAGAATATTCAACAAAGCCTAAAGTTTCAAGCTTCAACATCTAAGTATTTCGAATACAAAAATATCCTTTATGTCGATTTCTCTTATAACTCCCAGCAACTACTTACGTCTGTCAGTTAAGATAAAAACTACAAGATGAAGGTCTTATATGTAGATGTTTTATATTCTTCTATGTTGTGAAATTTATATAAATTTATAGAACGGGTCAAAGTCAAGTTTCGGTCATCTTTTTCATATCAAGCACCACAAATATTTAATAGTACAGATGAAACCTTCATAACTCTATGTGTTAGTAGTTTTAAGAAAAACCTTAAGAAATATTCTGATATAAGGGCACCGGGCGGTGCCCTTATTCTGATATAAGGGCACCGGGCGGTGCCCTTATTCTGATATAAGGGCACCGGGCGGTGCCCTTTCTGATATAAGGGCACCGGGCGGTGCCCTTATCTGAATATAAGGGCACCGGGCGGTGCCCTTATATTATTAAACGCTGATAAGGCAGACTCACTCTAATTTCACAGAGAAAATTTATGTACTTTGCGGCGCCAAAGGCTTTTTTCCGGACGAATATCGGCGCGCAGCGCCGCTTATTTTACATGTCGTCGTGTCGGGAAAATCTGTTAGGCTATATTTCGTTGCGATCCGTCGAGTCGTAAGAGAGTTATTAACGTATCAATACCCCCGTGTCGAAGGGTTTTGAAAATCGGCGAAATTAGAAAGAGCTCGAAGACTAATGGCCGCCGCCGGAAGTCGACGAAATTTTAACCCTACATTAAATTTTACGTTTTCCCTCGAAAATGTCACTTTTCTTACGCTCCTCCCGACTCGAAAACGGCAGCGCGACCCGCGCATTCACGATGTAGTGTTAAGTTAGACCCTTGGGCTTAGGTTTCGTGAAAGAAACGGGGTCCGAAAGCTCTTTTTCGTTTGGAAATAGTATTTGAAAATTTCGTGTTTTTTGGGACGGCGAGAATCGCCAAACACGCTGCCCTTCCGGGGCTTATAACTCGGCCGTCTTTAGAGATAGCACGGCGCGGTATTTTTTTTTTGAAAACTACATGAAATTTCCAAAAACCCCTGTGTGGATTTATTTTTTCGATTTTCGGCTCCCTAAGCGAGCTACGGCCGTTCAAAGATTGGCAATTTTCGACTTTTTCCCGACACGTACCCCCGTTTCTTTCGACTGCAACCTCAAATTTCGATCCGTAGACTCCGGCCCCGGACCGATCGAAAGAGGAAGGACAAACGAAAAACTTTGTCTTTTCACTTTTTCGAGATCGCCGTTATTTGCCGAGATATGAATTTTTTAAAAAGGCCGTTTTCGGTACTATTCCGGATTTTTTTTGCTCCGGAGTCCGGAGGATCTTTTCGACCAAATTTTCAGGAGAGCTAGACCCGACCTTCCTACAAGTCCACCTAAAATTTCGTCGCTTAATATTCATCGGCTGCAGAGATATTAATTTTTTCCTAGGTCGATGTTCGCGTGTAAATTTCATAAAAAATGGGCCAAATTCTGGCGAATTTCCCAAACATGCACCTCAACTTTGCCTCATAGCTCGAAGGTCTTTAGAGATGGAGCCGCGCCGTATTTTTTTTCGAAAACTAGAAGAAAAGTTAGTTAGGTGCAAGTGAAAAATTATTTTTGCGATTTTCGGCCCCATAAGCGAGTTATAGCCGTTCAAAATTTGGCTATTTTCGACTTTTTCCCGACACGTACCCCGTCTCTGTTCGATAGCGCCCTTAGATTTCGATCCGGGGACTCCGGACCCGGACCAAACGCAAGAGGAAGGACAAACGAAAAAGTCTTTTTTTTATTTTTTCGCCATCTCCGTTATTTGCCGAGATATGAATTTTTTAAAAAGGTCGATTTTCGAGAAAAACGGTACTTTTCCGGGCTCAACGGCTCCGGTGTTCGGAGGATTTTTTCGACCAAATTTTCAGAGAACCTACGTCCGACCTTCCTCTCGGGTCCCCTAAAATTTCGTTGCATTATATTCATCGGCGGCCGAGATATTAATTTTTCCTCGATCGCTACAAACACCCCGGCGCCAGGAGGTTTCTATACGCCGCTACACGTCCCGAAGCTTTCCGAGGCCGGTACCGAATATCAAAAAAAAAAATTTTTATTTTTCATCCCACGCGAAAGCCGATAGCATATTCGGAATCGGGACGACTCCACGATTCCGAAACCGTTTTCAGATTTTCGATCGGACGTTTCCTTCTCATCTCGATTTTCAGCGTCAAATTTCTTTCAACCAATCACAGGGCTCCATTCTATATCGGCTAAAATAGCCAATTTCGAAGCGATTTTCGTGCGGTTTTCGATGGGGGATCGGTAGAGGGTCTCTCCGAGCGACTTTCACGACCTTCATACCGGGTGTTCGATTATCCCGGGACCCCCCAAAGCGTCAATTTTCTTTCGACCAATGGAAGAGCTCCATTCTATATCGGCTAAAATAGCCAATTTCGAAGCAATTTTCGTGCGGTTTTCGATGGGGGATCGGTAGAGGGTCTCTCCGAGCGGCTTTCGTGACCTTCATACCGGGTGTTCGATTATCCCGTGACCCCCAAAAAAAATAAAAAGTCGGAAAAAGTCCCCAAACGTCGCGTTTTCTTGCTGCTAACGCCTAGGGAGCCCGCAGAAAAATGAAACGGCGGCAAAATTTTTTTCCAAGGGGGTCAAAAAAAAATATATTAGCAGGCGTACCCGAAAAAATTTCTAGGGGGTCCAAAAAAAAAAAATTCGGAAAATTTTTTTTTTACGATTTTCGCCCCCCCCCCCCAAAAAAAGTTCCAAAAAATTTTTTTTTTTCGAAAATCGTCATTTTGACAGCTGTCAAAAAAATTTTTTTTTAATCACTTAATTCAACTGAGAAGAACCCGCCGGGGCAAATCTTTTCTCATTTTTCGCTCCTTCAACTTTTTTGACACATCCAAATCAACCCCACCCCCCCTTCGAACCAACCCCCCGGTAGGGGGGTTGGTGAGGAGTTCGTTTATGTAAACCACAAAAAAAAAATTGCAGACCCTGAATAGCCCAACCTCTTTTCGAGTGCCGTAGGCACGAGTATTTCGCTCCTTGGGCGGCGTCAAATATTTTTTCCAAGTGTCGGAAAAAAAGTCGAAAGTGAGCGTCCCGAAAAATTTTTCCAAGGGGGTCCAAAAAAAAATTCGGAAAATTTTTTTTTTTCGATTTTCGTCCCCCCCCCCAAGAAAAAAAAAGTTCCAAAATTTTTCGATTTTTTTTTTTCGAAAATCGTCATTTTGACAGCTTTCAAAAAAATTTTTTTTTAATCACTTAATTCAACTGAGAAGAACCCGCCGGGGCAAGCCTTTTCTCATTTTTCGCTCTTCAACTTTTTTGACACTTCCAAATCAACCCCACCCCCCCTTCGAACCAACCCCCCGTTTATGTAAACCTCAAAAAAAAAATTGCAGACCCTGAATAGCCCAACCTCTTTTCGAGTGCCGTAGGCACGAGTGTTTCGCTCCTTGGGCGGCGTCAAATATTTTTCCAAGTGTCGGAAAAAAAAATCGAAAGTGAGCGTCCCGAAAAATTTTTCCAAGGGGTCCAAAAAAAAATTCGGAAAAATTTTTTTTTTTCGATTTTCGTCTCCCCCCCCCCAAAAAAAAAAGTTCCAAATTTTTTTATTTTTCGAATTTTACGCGTTATACGAACGCCGTAGGCGCGAGGCTTTCGCTCCTTCAACTTTTTCGACTCATCCGAATCCACCCCCCCCCCCTTCGAGCCAACCCCCGCCAGGGGGTTGGCGAGAAGTTCGTTTATGTAAACCTCAAAAAAAAAAATAGCAGACCCCGACAGCCTAAAACCACAAGTCCCAGATTTTCAACTAGAAACCCCGAGATAAAAATCCACCCCACCATCCAATCGAGCCAACCCCCGCTAGGGGGTTGGCGAGGAGTTATTGACAGCCGCCGGCAGGCCTAGATCGTGCTCTGCACGATCTAGTACTATCTATTAAAATCTGACAGCCCTTCCTCACTCTAATTTGGCGCCGATTTTTCACACATTCTGCGGCGCTAAAGGCTTTTTTCTTAACGCGTTTGGCCGCGCAGCGCCGTGCGTTATGGACGTTTTCGTGTCGGGACCATCGAATAGCGGACTTTCGTGGCGATCCGCCAAGTATTTTAAAAGTTATTGACGTTTCGATAGCACCGTGTCGAAGAGGTTTGTAAAATTTGAGAAATTAGAAAGAGATACGACACGCGAGAAATTTGAAAAAAAATGGCCGACGTTTTCTGAACGATAGACGTCAAAATAGCGCTTTTTCGTTCGCTCCTACTGAGTCTAAAACCGGCGGGGGGCCGCGCGATTCGCGATGTAGTTTTAAGTTGCATCCTCTAACTCGGTTTTCGCGCAAGAACGGCGGTCCGGCGGCGATCTTTCGTTTGGAAATAACGTTTGAAGTGTTCGTGTTTCCGCAATTTTTTCGAATTTCCAAAACATGTCCCCCTTCCGAGCTTATTAACTCGCGACTCCTTTGAGACGGACCGGCGGCGTATTTTTTTTTTGAAAACTAGATGAAATTTAGAAAATCGCCGTCGAAAATCGTTTTCCTCGATTTTGCCTCCCAAGAAAGTTATGATTTTTTGAAAAGCGGCGATTTTGTCGGATTTCGACGATTCTTCCGACACCTACCCATTAGAAACGCGTCACAGCCTTTCCCTTTGGATTTAGAGGATCGCGACACGCACGACGGCCAAGAAGAAGGACAAATGAACAACTCTTTTTTTTCTTTTTCGTCCATCTGAGATATTACCCGAGATACGAATATTTAAAAAAGGTCGATTTTGCAGAAAAACGCTACTTTTCCCCAGGCTCTAACTTCTTTAACCGGATAATTTTTTCGACCGGACTTTCGGTCCCTCTTGGGTCCCTGAAAATTTCGTTCCTTAATCTCCACCGGCGTCCGAGCGGTGAATATTTTAAATTACCAAGACACGCCGAAAATTCGTCGGTGACGTCACCAAACATGTGGACACCCTTATTAAATACCCATGCCGAGCGTCGCATACATTTTTTGTATTCTGCCCTCATTAGCAAGAGTGGTGCATCTAATTACAGAGTATTGAGAAAACAGCGATTTACTTTATAGTATTTGATGCTTATGGTACGTATTGGAAATGAACCATTTGGGTTTACACAAAATGCTTTTGGTTAATAATAATGAAATCACAAAAATATTTTTAACAAAAATCTAATGCAAACAAAAATACAAGAAAAGAAAAGAGGTACTTGCTGCACTTTTACTATGAAACAGGAGCAATGTTTGTTGGTATAATACAAAAGCAAAATGCGGCATCTGCAAAAGATAAAAACAACTTTAAACCGGATACAACTAAATAACACGAATTGTTTAACGAAACGGCGAAGGCAATGAAAATACGAGAGACCCCTTTTCCCTGAACCTTATTTCCTTTCATGTAACAATTCTGTCGGACTGTATGCATGTTTCCCGAAATCTTTAAACTGGATCCAACTAAATAACCCGAATCATCGCTTAACTTAACAGACACGCCAGTGAAAATACACGAAACGTCTCTTTTTTCATGAACTTATCACTTTTCAAGTGGCATCTCTGTTGGACCCTACATCTTTCCCGAAACTCCTCCACCGAATCCAACTAAATTACCCGAATCCCTTAACTAATCGATGACTCCTACGAAAATACGCGAAACGCCTCTTTCCCGATGCCCTTCCCACTTTTCAAGTAGCATCTCTGTTGAACTCACACCTTTCCCGAGACTCTTAGACCGGATCCAACTAATTTACCCAAATCACTTAACTAATCGAAGACGCCTACGAAAATACACGAAACGCCTCTTTCTTGATGATCTTCCCACTTTTCAAGTAGCATCTCTGTCGGGCTCTACATCTTTCCCGAGACATCCACCGAATCCAACTAAATTACCCGAATGTCTTAACTAATCGAAGACTAATACGAAAATACACGAAACGCCTCTTTCCTGATGACCTTCCCACTATTCAAGTAGCATCTCTGTTGAACTCTACATCTTTCCCCAGACTCTTCCACCGAATTCAACTAAATTACCCTAATCCCTTAACCAATCGAAGACTAATACGAAAATACGCGAAATACCTCATTTCTCATTACCTTCCCATTTTTGAAGTAACATCTCTATCATACTCTACATCTTTCCCGAGACTCTTCCACCGAACCCAACTAAATTGCCCGAATCCCATAACTAATCGAAGATGCCTACGAAAATACGCGAAACGCCTCATTTCCGATGATCCTTTCACTTTTTAGGTAGCATCTCTGTCGGACTCTACATGTTTCCCGAGACTCTTCTACCGAATCCAACTAAATTACCGGAATCCCTTAACTAATCCAAGATGCCTACGAAAATACACGAAACGTCTCTTTTTTCATGACCTTATCACTTTTCAAGTGGCATCTCTGTTGGACCCTACATCTTTCCCGAAACACTTCCACCGAATCCAACTAAATTACCCGCATCCCTTAACTAATCGATGACTCCTACGAAAATACGCGAAACGCCTCTTTCCTAATGCCCTTCCCACTTTTCAAGTAGCATCTCTGAAAGACTCTACTTCTTTCCCGAGACTCTTAGACTGAATCCAACTAATTTATCCGAATC
Source organism: Rhagium mordax (assembly GCA_963680705.1). Classification (NCBI taxonomy): domain Eukaryota; kingdom Metazoa; phylum Arthropoda; class Insecta; order Coleoptera; family Cerambycidae; genus Rhagium; species Rhagium mordax. Next base: position 28,432,190 of record OY796657.1, read on the forward strand.
ACTTAACTAATCGAAGACGCCTACGAAAATACTCAAAACGCCTCTTTCCCGATGCCCTTCCCACTTTTCAAATAGCATCTCTGTTGAACTCCTCCTCTTTCCCGAGACTCTTAGACCGGATCCAACTAATTTACACAAATCACTTAACTAATCGAAGACGCCTACGAGAATACACGAAACGCCTCTTTCTTGATGATCTTCCCACTTTTCAAGTAGCATCTCTGTCGGATTCTACATCTTTCCCGAGATTCTTCGACCGAATCCCACTAAATTACCCTAATCCCTTAACTAATCGAATATGCCTACGAAAATACGCGAAACGCCTCATTTCTCATTACCTTATCACTTTTCAAGTGGCTTCTCTATAGACCTCTACTTCTTTCCCGAGACTCTTAGACCGGATCCAACTAATTTACCCAAATCACTTAACTAATCGAAAACGCCCACAAAAATACGCAAAACGCCTCATTTCCGATGATCTCACTTTTCAAGTAACATCTCTGTCGGGCCCTACATCTTTCCCGAGACTTCCACCGAATCCAACCAAATTACCCGAATCCCTTCACTAATGGAAGACTAATACGAAAATACGCGAAACGCCTCTTGCCTGATGACCTTCCCACTATTCAAGTAGCATTTCTGTTGAACTCTACATCTTTCCCCAGACTCTTCCACCGAATTCAACTAAATTACCCTAATCCCTTAACTAATCGAAAACTTATACGAAAATACGCGAAATGCCTCATTTCTCATTACCTTCCCACTCTTGAAGTAACATCTCTATCATACTCTACATCTTTTCCGAGACTCTTCCACCGAATCCAACTAAATTACCCGAATCCCTTAACTATCGAAGATGCCTACGAAAATACGCGAAACGCCTCATTTCCGGATGACCCTCTCACTTTTCAAATAGCATCCCTGTCTGACTCTACACCTTTCCCGGGACTCTTAGACCGAATCCAACTAAATTACCCGGATCCCTTTACTAATCGGAGACTCACACGAAAATACACGAAACGCCCCTTTCCTGATGCCCTCTCACTTTTTAAATGTCATCTCTGTCCTACTATACATCTTTCCCGAGACTCTTCCACCGAATCCAACTAAATTGTCCAAATCCCATAACTAATCAAATACGCCTACGAAAATACGCGACACACCTCATTTCTGAAGACCGTCTCACTTTTCAAGTAGCATCTCTGTCGGACTCTGCAGCTTTCCCGAGACTCTTAAACCGAATCCAACTAAATTACACGGATCCCTTAACTAATCGGAGACTCCTACAAAAATAAACGAAACGCCTCTTTCCTGATGCCCTCTCACTTTTTAAGTAGCATCTCTGTCGGACTCTACATCTTTCCCGAGATTCTTTCACCGAATCCAACTAAATTGCCCGAATCCCATAACTAATCGAAGATGCCTACTAAAATACGCGAGACGTCTCTTTCCTGATGCACTCTCACTTTTTAAGTAGCACCTCTATCGGACTCTACATCTTTCCCGAGACTCTCCGACCGAATCCAACTAAATTGCCCGAATCACTTAACTAATCGAAAACGACTACGAAAATACGCGAGACGTCTCTTTCCTGATGCACTCACACTTTTTAAGTCGCACCTCTATCGGACTCTACATCTTTCCCGAGACTCTCCGACCGAATCCAACTAAATTGCCCGAATCACTTAACTAATCGGAAACACCTACGAAAATACGCGACACCCCTCATTTCTGAAGACCCTCTCACTTTTCAAGTAGCAGACTCTTAGACTAAATCCAACTAAATTATCCGGATCCCTTAACTAATCGAAGACGCCTACGAAAATACGCGAGACACCTCATTTCCGATGACCCTCTCACTTTTCAAGTAGCATCTCCGTCGGACTCTACATCTTTCACGAGGCTCTTCCACTGAATCCAACTAAATTACCCGGATCCCTTAACTAATCGGAGACTCCTACGAAAACACACGAGACGCCTCTTTTCTGATAACCCTCTCACTCTTCAAGTAGCATCTCTGTCGGACTCTACATCTTTCCCGAGACTCTTCGACCGAATCCAAATAAATTGCCCGAATCCCTTAACTAATCGGAAACACCTACGAAAATACGCGACACCCCTCATTTCTGAAGACCCTCTCACTTTTCAAGTAGCATCTCTGTCGGACTCTACACCTTTCCCGGGACTCTTAGACCGAATCCAACTAAATTACCCGGATCCCTTTACTAATCGGAGACTCCCACGAAAATACACGAAACGCCCCTTTCCTGATGCCCTCTCACTTTTTAAGTATCATCTCTGTCCTACTCTACATCTTTCCCGAGACTCTTCCACCGAATCCAACTAAATTGCCCAAATCCCATAACTAATCGAAGATGCCTACGAAAATCCGCGAAACGCCTCATTTCCTGATTCCCTCTTACTTTTGAAGAAGCATCTCTGTCGGACTCTACATCTTCCCGAAACTCTTCGACCGAATCCAACTAAATTGCCCGAATCCCTTAACTAATCCAATACGCCTACGAAAATACGCGACACACCTCATTTCTGAAGACCGTCTCACTTTTCAAGTAGCATATCTGTCGGACTCTGCAGCTTTCTCGAGACTCTTAAACCGAATCCAACTAAATTCCACGGATCCCTTAACTAATCGGAGACTCCTACGAAAATAAACGAAACGCCTCTTTCCTGATGCCCTCTCACTATTTAAGTAGCATCTCAGTCGGACTCTACATCTTTCCCGAGATTCTTCCACCGAATCCAACTAAATTGCCCGAATCACTTAACTAATCGAAAACGCCTACGAAAATACGCGAGACGTCTCTTTCCTTATGCCCTCTCACTTTTTAAGTCGCACCTCTATCGGACTCTACATCTTTCCCGGGACTCTTCGACCGAATCCAAATAAATTGTCTGAATCCCTTAACTAATCGGAAACACCTACGAAAATACGCGACACCCCTCATTTCTGAAGACCCTCTCATATTTCAAGTAGCATCTCTGTCGGACTCTGCAGCTTTCCCGAGACTCTTAGACTCAATCCAACTAAATTATCCAGATCCCTTAACTAATCGAAGACGCCTACGAAAATACGCGAGACACCTCATTTCCGATGACCCTCTCACTTTTCAAGTAGCATCTCCGTCGGACTCTACATCTTTCACGAGGCTCTTCCACCGAATCCAACTAAATTACCCGGATCCCTTAACTAATCGGAGACTCCTACGAAAATACATGAGACGCCTCTTTTCTGATAACCCTCTCACTCTTCAAGTAGCATCTCTGTCGGACTCTACATCTTTCCCGAGACTCTTCGACCGAATCCAAATAAATTGCCCGAATCCCTTAACTAATCGGAAACACCTACGAAAATACGCGACACCCCTCATTTCTGAAGACCCTCTCACTTTTCAAGTAGCATCTCTGTCGGACTCTGCAGCTTTCCCGAGACTCTTAGACTAAATCCAACTAAATTATCCGGATCCCTTAACTAATCGAAGACGCCTACGAAAATACGCGAGACACCTCATTTCCGATGACCCTCTCACTTTTCAAGTAGCATCTCCGTCGGACTCTACATCTTTCCCGAGGCTCTTCCACCTAATCCAACTAAATTACCCGGATCCCATAACTAATCGAAGACGCCTACGAAAATACGCAAAATGCCTCATTTCCGATGACCGTCTTACTTTTCAAGTAGCATCTCTGTCGGACTCTACATCTTTTCCTAGACTCTTCGGCCGAATCCAACTAAATTGCCCGAATCCCTTAACTAATCGAAGACTCCTACGAAAATACACGAGACGCCTCTTTCCTGATGCCCTCTCACTTTTTAGGTAACATCTCTGTCGGACTCTACATCTTTCCCGAGACTCTTCCACCGAATCCAACTAAATTGCCGAATCCCTTAACTAATCAAATACGCCTACGAAAATACGCGACACACCTCATTTCTGAAGACCCTCTCACTTTTCAAGTAGCATCTCTGTAAGACTCTGCAGCTTTCCCGAGACTCTTAGAACGAATCCAACTAAATTACACGGATCCCTTAACTAATCGGAGACTCCTACGAAAATAAACGAAACGCCGCTTTCCTGATACCCTCTCACTTTTCAAGTAGCATCTCTGTCGGACTCTACATCTTCCCCGAGACTCTTCGACCGAATCCAACTAAATTTCCCGAATCCCATAACTAATCGAAAATGCCTACGAAAATACGCGAGACGTCTCTTTCCTGATGCCCTCTCACTTTTTAAGTAGCACCTCTGTAAGACTCTGCAGCTTTCCCGAGACTCTTAGACCGAATCCAACTAAATTACATGGATCCCTTAACTAATCGGAGACTCCTACGAAAATAAACGAAACGCCGCTTTCCTGATACCCTCTCACTTTTCAAGTAGCATCTCTGTCGGACTCTACATCTTCCCCGAGACTCTTCGACCGAATCCAACTAAATTGCCCGAATCACTTAACTAATCGGAAACACCTACGAAAATACGCGACACCCCTCATTTCTGAAGACCCTCTCACTTTGCAAGTAGCATCTCTGTCGGACTCGCAGCTTTACCGAGACTCTTAGACTGAATCCAACTAAATTATCCGGATCCCTTAACTAATCGAAGACGCCTACGAAAATACGCAAATCGCCTCTTTCCTGATGCCCTCTCACTTTTTAAGTAACATCTCTGTCGGACTCTACATCTATCCCGAGACTCTTAGACCGAATCCAACTAAATTTCCCGAGTCCCATAACTAATCGAAAATGCCTACGAAAATACGCGAGACGTCTCTTTCCTGATGCCCTCTCACTTTTTAAGTAGCACCTCTGTCGGACTCTACATCTTTCCCGAGACTCTCCGACCGAATCCAAATAAGTTGCCCGAATCCCTTAACTAATCGGAAACACCTACGAAAATACGCGACACCCCTCATTTCTGAAGACCCTCTCACTTTTCAAGTAGCATCTCTGTCGGACTCTGCAGCTTTCCCGAGACTCTTAGACTGAATCCAACTAAATTATCCGGATCCCTTAACTAATCGAAGACGCCTACGAAAATACGCGAATCGCCTCTTTCCTGATGCCCTCTCACTTTTTAAGTAACATCTCTGTCGGACTCTACATCTATCCCGAGACTCTTAGACCGAATCCAACTAAATTTCCCGAGTCCCATAACTAATCGAAAATGCCTACGAAAATACGCGAGACGTCTCTTTCCTCATGCCCCCTCACTTTTTAAGTAACATCTCTGTCGGACTCTACATCTTTCCCGAGACCCTCCGACCGAATCCAACTAAATTGCCCGAATCACTTAACTAATCGAAAACGCCAACGAAAATATGCGAGACGCCTCTTTTCTGATAACCCTCTCACTCTTCAAGTAGCGTCTCTGTCGGACTCTACATCTTTCCCGAGACTCTTCGACCGAATCCAAATAAGTTGCTCGAATCCCTTAACTAATCGGAAACACCTACGAAAATACGCGACACCCCTCATTTCTGAAGACCCTCTCACTTTTCAAGTAGCATCTCTGTTGAACTCCACATCTTTCCGGGACTCTTAGACCGGATCCAACTAATTTACGCTAATCACTTAACTAATCGAAGACGCCTACGAAAATACACTAAACGCCTCTTTCCTAATGCCCTTCCCACTTTTCAAGTAGCATCTCTGTAAGACTCTACTTCATTCCCGAGACTCTTAGACCGGATCCAACTAATTTACCCGAATCACTTAACTAATCGAAGACGCCTACGAAAATACGCGAAACGCCTCATTTCTATTACCTTCCCACTTTTCAAGTAACATCTCTGTTAAACTCTACATCTTTCCCGAGACTCTTCCACCGAATCCAACTAAATTACCCGAATCCCTTTACTAATCCAAGATGTCTACGAACATACGCGAAACGCCTCTTGCCTAATGCAATTCCCACTTTTCAAGTAGCATCTCTGTCGGACTCTACATCTTTCCCGAGATTCTTCGACCGAATCCCACTAAATTACCCTAATCCCTTAACTAATCGAAGATGCCTACGAAAATACGCGTAACGCCTCATTTCTCATTACCTTATCACTTTTCAAGTGGCTTCTCTATAGACCTCTACTTCTTTCCCGAGACTCTTGGACCGGATTCAACTAATTTACCCAAATCACTTAACTAATCGAAAACGCCTACAAAAATACGCAAAACGCCTCATTTCCGATGATCTCACTTTTCAAGTAACATCTCTGTCGGGCCCTACATCTTTCCCGAGACTTCCACCGAATCCAACCAAATTACCCGAATCGCTTCACTAATGGAAGACTAATACGAAAATACGCGAAACGCCACTTGCCTTTTGACCTTCCCACTATTCAAGTAGCATCTCTGTTGAACTCTACATCTTTCCCCAGACTCTTCCACCGAATTCAACTAAATTACCCTAATCCCTTAACTAATCGAAAACTTATACGAAAATACGCGAAATGCCTCATTTCTCATTACCTTCCCACTCTTGAAGTAACAACTCTACCATACTCTACATCTTTCCACCGAATCCAACTAAATTACCCGAATCCCTTAACTAATCGAAGATGCCTACGAAAATACGCGAAACGCCTCATTTCCGGATGACCCTCTCACATTTCAAATAGCATCCCTGTCTGACTCTACACCTTTCCCGGGACTCTTAGACCGAATCCAACTAAATTACGAGACTCCCACGACAATACACGAAACGCCCCTTTCCTGATGCCCTCTCACTTTTTAAGTGTCATGTCTGTCCTACTCTACATCTTTCCCGAGACTCCTCCACCGAATCCAACTAAATTGCCCAAATCCCATAACTAATCGAAGATGCCTACGAAAATCCGCGAAACGCCTCATTTCCTGATTCCCTCTTACTTTTTAAGAAGCATCTCTGTCGGACTCTACATCTTTCCCGAAACTCTTCGACCGAATCCAACTAAATTGCCCGAATCCCTTAACTAATCAAATACGCCTACGAAAATACGCGACACACCTCATTTCTGAAGACCGTCTCACTTTTCAAGTAGCATCTCTGTCGGACTCTGCAGCTTTCCCGAGACTCATAAACCGAATCCAACTAAATTACACGGATCCCTTAACTAATCGGAGACTCCTACGAAAATAAACGAAACGCCTCTTTCCTGATGCCCTGTCACTTTTTAAGTAGCATCTCTGTCGGACTCTACATCTTTCCCGTGATTCTTCCACCGAATCCAACTAAATTGCCCGAATCCCATAACTAGTCGAAGATGCCTACTAAAATACGCGAGACGTCTCTTTCCTGATGCACTCTCACTTTTTAAGTAGCACCTCTATCGGACTCTACATCTTTCCCGAGACTCTCCGACCAAATCCAACTAAATTGCCCGAATCACTTAACTAATCGAAAACGCCTACGAAAATACGCGAGACGTCTCTTTCCTGATGCCCTCTCACTTTTTAAGTCGCACCTCTATCGGACTCTACATCTTTCCCGGGACTCTTCGACCGAATCCAAATAAATTGCCCGAATCCCTTAACTAATCGGAAACACCTACGAAAATACGCGACACCCCTCATTTCTGAAGACCCTCTCACTTTTCAAGTAGCATCTCTGTCGGACTCTGCAGCTTTCCCGAGACTCTTAGACTCAATCCAACTAAATTATCCGGATCCCTTAACTAATCGAAGACGCCTACGAAAATACGCGAGACACCTCATTTCCGATGACCCTCTCACTTTTCAAGTAGCATCTCCGTCGGACTCTACATCTTTCACGAGGCTCTTCCACCTAATCCAACTAAATTGCCCGAATCCCTTAACTAATCGAAGACTCCTACGAAAATACACGAGACGCCTCTTTCCTGATGCCCTCTCACTTTTTAGGTAACATCTCTGTCGGACTCTACATCTTTCCCGAGACTCTTCCACCGAATCCAACTAAATTGCCCAAATCCCATAACTAATCGAGGATGCCTACGAAAATACGCGAAACGCCTCATTTCCTGATTCCCTCTTACTTTTTAAGAAGCATCTCTGTCGGACTCTACATCTTTCCCAAAACTCTTCGACCGAATCCAACTAAATTGCCCGAATCCCTTAACTAATCAAATACGCCTACGAAAATACGCGACACACCTCATTTCTGAAGACCCTCTCACTTTTCAAGTAGCATCTCTGTAAGACTCTGCAGCTTTCCCGAGACTCTTAGACCGAATCCAACTAAATTACACGGATCCCTTAACTAATCGGAGACTCCTACGAAAATAAACGAAACGCCGCTTTCCTGATACCCTCTCACTTTTCAAGTAGCATCTCTGTCGGACTCTACATCTTCCCCGAGACTCTTCGACCGAATCCAACTAAATTTCCCGAATCCCATAACTAATCGAAAATGCCTACGAAAATACGCGAGACGTCTCTTTCCTGATGCCCTCTCACTTTTTAAGTAGCACCTCTGTCGGACTCTACATCTTTCCCGAGACTCTCCGACCGAATCCAACTAAATTGCCCGAATCACTTAACTAATCGAACACGCCTACCAAAATACGCGAAACGCCTCATTTCCGATGACCCTCTACTTTTCAAGTAGCATCTCTGTCGGACTTTACATCTTTCCCGAGACTCTTCCACCGAATCCAAATAAATTACTCGAATCCCTTAACTAATCGAAGACGCCCACGAAAATACACGAAACGCCTCATTTCCACCTTATCTATAAATTCTCTGTCGGGCTCTGCATCTTTCCCGAAGCTTTTCGGCCGAATCCAACTAAAACGCCCGAATCCTTTAACTAATCGAGAACGCCTACGAAAATACACCATACGCTTCATTTCCGATAACCTTCTCACCTTTTTTTTTATTCAAGACTTCTATGTCGAACTCATTTTTTTTTTGCAAATTTTTTACCAAAACTACTTGATGCGTACGGTCATTATTATTTTTGCTATATTGGACCGTCTAGAACCTACTATTTCTACGATCCCACAGGAGCCATTTTTTTAATATTTTTTAAAGAACGGCATCATATTTTTTCCCCATTGGGGTCGAAAAAAAAATTGAAATTGGGCGCCCAAAAAATTTTTCCGAAGGGGGCCGATATTAAAAAAATTTCGAAAAAATTTTCCCCCATTTTAGACACCCCCACCAAAAAAAAAATCCAAAAAATTTTTTTTACCAAAAAAACGTCACTGACCTTTATTTGGCAGCTGTCATCGAAATGTTTAAAAATTTTAGTCTAGAACTCACTATTTCTACGGCCCCGCAGGGGCCATTCCATTACTATATCTTAAATAGAGCCCCGCAGGGGCTCTGAACTTTTTATTTTTTTTCTCAAATTTTAATCCTAAAATCCTGAATTTTTTCCAACTCCCGACCCTGCGACCCCATGTCGGACTCTACTTTTTCCCGAAATTTAAAAACCGTCTTTCAACTAAAAACCCCGAGATAAAACTACTGATATAGAGGGTCAGCCTCGCAGAGATAGGTTAGGCAAGCCAGACCCGTAGGGTCTGGCGCCGCCTAACCTAGTATATTTAATAAACAAAGACCAGAGTGATTTTGCTGTGATATATATATATTATATATATGTACATACATATTTATCAATTATTACGTTTATATGTGTTTGTATGTGTAATTTTGCTTTAACTTCTTTAACTTCTAATGTTACCTACCATTCTTTATTCAATTTCTTTTTCTTTTTTTGTTCGTAAAATTTTGAATAAAATTTTGAATAATGTCTCACCTGAATTTCTTGATATTATGGGTTAAGTGTAAGAATAGTTGTATAAATGTATAACTAAACTTCGCCTTAATAAAGACCATTTATTATTATTATTATTATTATTATTATTATTATTATAAATCAATCTTGATTTGTTTCTTTTTTATATTTATTTACTGAAACTATGTTTACACATTTATCGCACCTGTTTTGAATTGCTCCCCATTTTGTTACTTTTAGGTTGGCAATACTGTTTTGTATAAAGTTGTGATCTATTAACCTTCCGATTTCAATTGTTCATCATTCTGGGTCCTGTGACTGTGTCTCATCATGGAACGCTTTATAAGTGAGCAACGTGTGTGTTAATTGTGAAAACGTTATATCGAACGGAGATTCATTACATTTAGAGTGGTATTTTTATATCAAATTTTGAGAGTCATTAAATTCTACGTAAACTTCTATTAAACCACGTATGGTCTAAAATAAGAAAGATGCGCTGTTTTTAAGATAATGAAGCCAGATTTTTCAGATAACTTTAAATATCTCCGCTAACTATTTTAACGTTTCAATGAAAAATATGTTTAATGGTATTTCAAATGTCGACGTTCCATTAGAAAAATGAGGTTGAAACTAAAATGTCCTTGAATTTTAAAGTTGTTATAAGTAGTTTCTAAGAAAATAGAGGAGGAGGGCTCTGGTATTGAATATCCCTAGACACGTCATTTATCATGATCTTAACAGATATATAATACATTTACCAAAATGTTGCCAAAATATAATGACGAGTTCTTCAGCCGTGGATGTATGAGGCCTAGGTAATTTTTGTTCAAATAGAAATTTTTTATATTTTCTGAAAGGAATTAGTTTGTGTGAGTGTGAAGTTGCATAAAATTTTAACAAAATTAATGCTCGGTGGGTGCCGAATGATTTGTCTGACGAACAAAATTAGAAACGGGTGTAAATTTCGCAGAAGCTTCTTTAACGTTTTGAAAATGAAGGTGGTGAATTTTTGTATTCTTTACCCCGCATAATTACCGTGGATAAATCTTGGATGAACCATTACATCCCAGACAGTAAACAGGCCAACATAGAATGGCGCCACTCAAATTCTCCGCCGCCAAAAAAATTTACAACCACTTCGCCAGCAGGCAAGGTGTTGACTACAGTATTCTGGGATATCTAAGATCCAATTCTGGTAGATTTCCTAATTGACCTGAAGACTACCATATTTCTGTACCCTTTAGAAAGGCCTTGGGAAGCAAGAAATTCAGGTCGGACAAGATTCCGATGGAAGTGGTGCAAATTTGACTGAGTAAATAACCAAAAGTAATTTATCTACTGGTATTCACAAGCTGCCTTGCGAAATTGACCAAAACAAAGGTATACGTGTCTCTTTATTTCAAGATCATATACAATTACATTTTTGCAATATTATTCTGAATCACCCTGTTAGTCACAGGATATTATTTCTTTTATAATTAATTTTTTTTGCTTTTTTGCGTTTTGTTTTAATTATTACTCTCAATTCATCAGCAGAAGAAAAAACTGTTTAAAAGAACAAAATATTTACTTCACTTCGTGACCGAAAAACACCTCAACTTTGATGTTCCACAATGATTTGCATTATTATCCACTTTTTATCTCATTCCATAATAAAGATATTTTAAAAATATATGAAAAAATTATAAAATAATATTGCTCTTCGAGCCGACACTGGACTCCTTAAGAATGCGTATATTAAACGAATGAGTTTGTTCTGTAGTTTTTTTTAGATTTTTATTTTGATTTAGTTTATCGCATTTTCTTCACTGCAACAAAATTATATTTTCGCGATTAAAAAGGATTGCTTTGGTAACTTGAAAGGTAGTACACACACTATAACTACTATAAGTATAGCATATTATATGGCACATAAAATAAATTTATAATTTGTGAGTATGCGTTTTACATAAGTGACATTCGCCCGATGTCGGTAAAACCCGTCCAAATTCGGCCTGACCCTCCCTAATTGCTATTGATATGACATGCGAGATTATGTTGACTAGGTCGCTCTGTATAAAGACAGGGTAGTAGTTCTCTTATAAAAACACTGACCTAGTCTACGCAATTGGGGATGAAACGCTATCTGCAGTAGCGGTCTGAAATCGATATGTATCTGAGGAAACAGCGACTAACATTAAGGATCTGGGGAGTGTCTAGAATACGCAATGACGTTTCCAGACTTGTAGTCGTCATTATTTGTATTTATGTAGTTCACATTTTAGAAATGTATGATTATCAATTAACCTCCCTACAGTTACTTTACTCAAGGAACATTTAATGAGTCATGTTCAATAACTAATAAAATTCATTGGTAGTTTATGCATACATATAATAATATTTGAAAATATTTATCATTATCTTTCTCTCTAAAGAACTTTCATGTGGGAATATGCTGCACATTTAAGAACGAACACACATCTAGAATCTTATTTTTAAGGGAAAATTCCATTTCTAGTGGTGGCTAGTTCTCGAGACCTCTAACGCATGTTCGTTTGCCTTTGGAACAAAAGGTTAGAACCTAGAATCCAGTTACATAGTTCTATTACCGGCTATGCTTGTAATGACTATATTAGATTGGTAATAAAGGAAACAATTAGGTATCTAATTTACATACGTATTCTCCAGAAAATGTTAAAGATTCTCAAATCAATTCGGCCTTTTCGACATGTTCAAAATATCACTTAAAACCCCCTAAATTACGAAGACGTGAACGTCTTGGCCACCTGTCTAAATTCAGAAGGTGTACGAATGTTAGAGCGCATAAAGCAGAGAAATTGTCATTAAAATCGGCGGGATAGCTTCAACTGTTATGAGATGTACATACGTGTCTGGTATAAAGAAGAGACACATCAACACCATAACGGTACAAAAGTATTATTTATAAAAACGACTGAGTAAAATTAGTATAATATTGTCTTGGAGTTATGGATCTAATAATATGATTTACTGGATTTTAGTTAGATACGATTAATTTAGTGTTACCTACATAGGAATAGAATAAACAGATTTTTAGCACCAGGGTTCTGACTTCATATTAATAACGAAGCAAAATGCTATCTAACAATTCTGATACTAAAGTTTTGCCATAACCCGCGTCCAGCAACATAGGCACTTCTCCTAACTCCGCTCTGAAGCCGGTTTCATAAATGATCAAAGTATTCTCGGTAGTAGTAGAATAATGTAGTTTTCTTGTTATGACAAATCTGTCAGGTGCTTTCAAAGTTTTAATTAAAACTCTTAATTACTGATGTGTAATAATTTGTAGACAAATGTCTTACTTTAGAAATTGATATAAACTGATAGAAAGATTAAAATAATATATGAAAGTAGTCCCATTGTACTGTCACGAGTTTACAAAGCACAATGAAGAGTTGCACATTAAAACTATTATAGGATAATATGATGAATATATCTGAATCGGGTAGTTTTCGAAGGAAAATGTTTGGAAAGACCAAGTAACAGAACTGAGGGAAACATTAGAGTTATGATGGGAAACGATCTTTCAGAATTTATAAAGAAGTTAGACGAATGTGTCTCATGACATATCTGGAAAACAATAGATTGGCGACTAGGTCACATACATCATGAAACTCGCAATGAAGTACAATTATCACATAGTCAAATCTCAAAGGATTAAATAAATCATTTAAAGAATGAATCGCAAAGTTAACAAGTACCTTTATACAATTGTAATATTAATATAATTTATAGCCTCATAACAAAACGATATCAATATTGGTACACACAATGTCCCAAATTGAATTAAATTTTAATTGAAGCATAAGTTAATAAATATAGTTTGACTCGAACATTAATCATCCACATAAAGTCGTTCGTTAATTTAACAATGTTTAAGTAACACAATACAATAAATTATAATGCTGTTTACCAACAAAGTGGAAATACACAAAATAATATTTTTTTTGCTGAATTGTGAAAGCACCGTTTTCAGCTGTAAATTTTGAAATGCAAAAAACAACGTTAATCTTATATTATAGTCAACTAAATGATGATGATAAGGGCACGTGATCACGATACCTAATAAGTTAGATGTGCGTAGATGTCCGTTAGAATGAATGAATATATGGAAGGATAGTACTTGTTTCCTCAGAGACGATTTTATACTCCATGAAGATACAATTTTGACTATATTTATAATTAGTTAAATTCACCCTTAGGATTCACAATCAAAAGTATTATGCCTCAGTGGCATCTATTTATTGAAGTCTAATTTGTCATTAAGTTTCTTCATGAAAGGTTTCTTGATATTAGAGGTAAACATTATACAGTCATTGAGCCATTGACTGAATTACGTAAATAATTTAATATATTATACGGAATATCCTTCCATGGTAAATTATTAATGTGCAGTAAATTAATGCAATATTCTGCCTATTAATCATGTAGGTATTTAACATTATATTGTTGGGCTGTCATTTATTGTGAGGCTAAAACTTATACAAATTAGTACCTACATGTTAATTACATAAATTAAATATACTTTCTTTTGGTTGCATTATTTGTATAAATGTCTATATTCTAAAATTGTATTTGTTCCTGTGACAATTTTTTGCCCAATGTAGATTTTGTCTTTGTGCCGGAGTCAACCAATCCAAATCTTTAACCTTTCTTGATAAACTTCTCCTTAACGATATAATGGGTTGAAAAAATCACGCAAAAAACTTACCCATGCTACACTACGCCCAGTCGGATAGAAATCGCGAATGGGTTAAGGCTGGCTTCAGTTGTTACTAAATATTGACGATTAATTTTGAACCAATAAAGTCAATTACCACGTAAAGAGTTGCACGCACAAACGAGATGGAAGGCAACTCTATACTACAATAACATTAGCTTTCTTTACTAAGGATACAGAAAAAGACATATAATTGACAGTCATCTGCGTAATAATCAATTTCAGTAGTATCAGCTGTTATAATGTAAGAAACTCATAAATGAATGTTACGGAATATCCCTTTAAATGCAAAAGCTATTTGAAATGCAATTAATTGGTCGGCTATACTTTGTATATTCTAGCCTATAGTTAGTTTTACATCATCTTCTATATATTTTAATCTAGCTTGTAGAAGATCTCGGTTTATGATACCAAATGCATTACTAAAATCAATCAAGACTATATAGCGATTACTTTCTTTTTATCTGTGGATTTATTATATTGTCAGTTATTCTAGATAAACTGGTTGTGATTGATCGTCCTCGCACAAACTCTGATATTCTGGCAATATTTTATTTTTTATGATATACTGATTTGTGGGTACAGGATAATTTCCAAAATTTTTGAGAGATTATTATATTGGCTATCAATTAGGATTTCCAGATGCAATTCAATGCAGGTCGGGGTCTTTGCCCGCTGAGTAGTTTTTTTCTGCAATCCTATTCAATATTAAAACCTATTATAAAAATTTCAGTATTGACAGTATTAAAAAATATAATACATTCTAAATAAGGGAAGAAAGAGAATAAAACAATACCACAAATAACTTTCAGACAATGTCATTTTAATATTTACCTACAAAATCCTTCTAGTGATCAAATCTGAAAGTAAGAAATATAATATAATATGCATATTTATTCATTTATATAAAGAAAATATAAATATGTTTTTAATATATCAGATTTTCTCTCGATAACAGCATTATTTGTTAATAAGAAAACATACTCTTATTACATATTATTTATAAAAATGTTCACACCATAAGCGAATAATTTATTTATAATTCTAAACAAATTAAAAAAAAAAGTGTTTAAAATATATATAATTCGTAGGAATACATTATCCAGTTCTTCGTATAAAAGGCAAACGAACACGTTAAATAATTATTACCTATTAGTTGTTGGCAGCATCAGCTGCTTCTTGAGGTAAATTCGAAATTTTCATCGGCGATTATAAAACTTTGATTTTATCGCTCACCAAATGAAAACATTGATCGACGGATATGATCAGATCATTGTCTGTTCCTACAGAAACAATTGACATTCCGCATTAATTGCAAACTGTGGCAGAGCATCTCCTGGCATATTAACTACATCGTAACTTTTACACAAGAACATTATATTCTGAACAATGAAAATAAAGTTTCCAAGAACATCGTTGAGATATAGTACAAGTTTTGATTAAAGAAGCAACAAAGTCTCCTGATGTAATATCAAGCAAACGTTGTACACTTGATTTTAAAAAAAAGTAGTACAACTCTTAGATAAGGAAATGGGAAATGGCCTCTTTCTAGTTGTCTAAATTGTTCTTTTGACAGTAAATTATTGAAATTAACAATAATGAAAATATAGATGGCAGTCAGTTGTAATTACGTAAGTTTATACTGATAAATAATTAAATAATCCTATTTTAAGTAGAAATATATTTTAAATATAACATTTTGAATACAAATTTCAAACACAAATAATCAAATTACAACATAAATGACAGTAATTAATATTTAGTCATTACTCCATCCCCATCTAAAATTGCTTGTTACCTCCTAGGCATTGATAAAACTAAATTTTCTGCAATTTGGGTATTACATAAACTTTCCCATTCACCTTCAATTATGGCACGAAGTTGTTCCGCATTTTGATGACGATTGATAATAAGATAATAGTTATGTCCATCATTACACGACTGGAAAACTTTTGCGTCAGAAAATATGACTTTTGACCAAAAGTTCAACAATAATATTATGGTTGAGTGCAAAAATGATCAGTCCTTGTTTTTTTCCTCCGTTAAATTGTATTTTCAAGCAGCACACTTCAGAATGCTATTTTTAATTCTTCTACAGGCAGTAGATCTTGATGCAGGAAAATTTGTTTCCAAAACTGCATTCACTAATTTATAAGGGTTTCATATTGTTGCTCATTACTTAGTTTAGGCTTACCAGATCCATGCTTGGGGGATATAGTTTCTTTCATTTTCCCATATTTTTTTAACTTTCATCAGAGTGGATTTATTTATGTTATATTCAGAAGCAATTCCGCACCATCCATTTTCCAATTTGGAAACAATACCTAATCTTCTGAATTTCTGTTAGTTGTCTAACCTTTATTAAAAATTGACAAATATTTAAAATTTTCAAGAATGGTTCCCTAATCAAACTTGAATATTAATAAACTTCAACTTGAAAAAAAATGTGATAGTTGACTTTTAGATGACTTACAGATATTTTGCAAAAGTCATGTTTACATTGCTAAAATAAAGTGTACTAGTTTTTTTTGAAATCAAGTGTACGTAGTAAAATGCAAAACCAGCTGATTCACAATTAGACTATCAGGTAGGAGGTCAGATGGTGCCAATTAAGCGATAAAAGCGACAGATACGTCAAAAAATCAGAAAAAATTAGTAGAATACGAAAAATCCAATGCGGACATCGAAAGGGGTAGTTTTCACCCCTAAAAAAGCAAAAAACACCCCCTACTTAATTAAATAGTGAGCAACGTGGTTTCTTCTGTATTGTAAGTTATTGATAGTTGGCTGGAGATCGAGTGATGGTTGGTTGGCATCGGAGGTAAACAAGGAGACCAGTTGCTTCATCAAAGAGCGTTGTCTTGAAAAGCCAGCAAAAGAATTCTTTGATCCGCTAAAAAAACTTCGCCTCAAAACTTCACATCCGAAAAAAAATTATAAAATCGAGCTAAAGGTAAGCAAAATGCTGTAAAATGTGATGCATCCTTTTTTGCTCGTTTGGCAATTATTTCTCAACACCGGAACATTGATCTTCGACAAGTTATGTGCTACCCTTTAGGACCTGTGCCCTGGTCCTTGTCAGACGGCTTTGGTTTTCCCAGAAAAACTGCAAAACTGCAATTACTGCATATTTTAGAACAGAACGTCCCTACAGAAACAGGCTATCCTGTCAATAATTGTACGTGCTTATTCGGTGGTATGCATATCTTGCGGCGAAACATTTGACTACGTAACATCAGCTCTATTCAATCTTTTATTAAATTCTCCGGGAAACAGATTGGATGTGGTCTTTGATGTTTACAAACAAAACTCCATCAAAGATATTGAAAGACAATTGCGTAGAGGTATACTCAAAACCGAAGAGCCTCGGTATAGTAATATTCGAGGTTCTTTTAAAATAAAGTGTTGGCATTTCTTTTTATCTGTTGATGAAAATAAAACAGGCTTAATTAAATTCATGAAAATCTTCAAAGTTTCGTGACAGACTGACGTTTAAAGTCATTTACGTAGCATTTGATACCACATGCATAAGGATATCTTGTAACGAAGTCACCGAGGAACCTGCCCTTTTCTGCGCCCACGAGGAGGCTGATACGAGGCTTGCTTTTCGTGCTGCTCATGTAGGCAAACACGGGATTCCCTCTGCCGGTATACACACTGAGGATACCGATATTTGTGTTATATTATTCTCACATTTGTCAGAAATTCCAACCAAACTTTTTATGAGACTTGGTCATCAGAATAAATGTAAAATAATTTCATTGAATAATATTGCAGATACCATCACGAAACATCTTCCTGACAATGGCACCGCAAATGATTGTCTTGGAGCTCTCATTGGTTTTCACTCTTTCACGGGCTGTGACACTGTGTCGGCTTTCTTCAGGAAAGGCAACAGTTGCACAAAACTGAAGACAAATTCCACCCATATATCTGCATTCCTTAAACTTGGCGAGGCTTGGAAATTGGGTTTGATGACATTGAAAAATACGCCTGCGACATTTACGGAAAGCATTTGCCGAGTGTTGACGCATTGCGATACTATATGTATTGCTCTCGTGGAGGGACAGTTGATCCTGAGCAGTGAGCAGCTACCCCCTTGCAGTTCAACACTTAAATTGCATAGTTTGAGAGCAAATTATCAGGCGGCTATTTGGAGAAGATCTCTCCATAAATTTATGAATGTTCTTTCTGCAATAGATCATGGCTGGTCCCTTGATGATCAAAGTAACATTACAATTCAGTGGTTAGCTACCGATTCTGCACCTACGGAAGTTCTGAATTTAGTTTCCTGCTTCAAATGCAAGAATTGTTCCGGCGCAGATTGTGTTTGTTTTAGCATGAAACTACAGTGCACAGACATTGTGTTAATGTAAATTAAAGACGCAGAGGAAAGTGATGTAACTTTAGTAGGGGATGAATATGGGCTTTCAGATGAAGAAAGTGATTAATTAACTTCTCGCTTATATTTTGACACTGCTAACTTTCTATTCTCATTAAGATAATACTTACAAATAACCTTCCTTCAATTGGAAGTACTTTTGCACAAGGTCCATGTTTGTAAATAAATGTATACCTACTATTATTATTATTATTATTATTATTTTATGGCATTGGTAAAAACCATTATATGTACAAATAATATGTGTCATAATATATATAAAATTAATATATTACTTTAAAAAAAAAAGGCCTGGTTTCACAATCTCTGGTTAGCTTGACCATCATTTTTAAAATTACCATTTCTCAAATTTTATATGCTTGTTTGAAATAGTTATAGTGTCAAATATTTTCTATCCGAGTTAACTTCCAGTTTCAATGTTTTCTATTATGATTTTATCAATATTTATGAAAATAGAATGCAAGTTAACCGTCAACTAGTAGTTAACCAGAGATTGTAAAACCGGGCCATGCTTCCTTAAATTTTACAGATGAATCTTGATGAATCTTGACGCATTTTTTGACTTCAGAGGAATATTTCATCCCTTAAAATGTGGATCTTATATATTTATACTAGTATTTACACTTTTGTGTACTCCCTATAGAATTTGTATGATTATTAAGGTATATCTAACTTATTACCATCATCAAAACATGTCGGCTATTATTTTCTTAAATAGGGGGTGTTTATGGCCTGTTTAGGGGTGAAAGCTACCAATTTCGATGTCCGCATTCAGATTTTCGTAATCTACGTTTTTTTTTTGATTTTTTGATATATCTGCGCACTTTATCGCTCAAATGGCACCATTTACCCTAATTATAGCCTGTAACTGATAGTCTAAATATGGGGTACTACATTTTATGATATGCCCAGTTGCAATGTTACTCTCCTTGTTTTGACCTCCAGTATTTCCCGAAATAGATTTGTTTTTCTCCATAGCTGCAGACAGTACATAATACATATCGTTGACCACCTTTATTTCGTTCATGCATGCATAAACTAATTACACTAATTACACTAATAAAATATTTACCTATTCAGAATTTATATTAAAAAAAAACGAATTTTATAAATTCCGTAGCGAAAAAATATCTAGTTATGCTCCTTGACTAGATTTGCAGAATTAGTATAAAAATCTGATTACATCGGGCTTTACACAAGTAAAAAATAGTTATAATTGATTATGCAGTCATATAGGTGAAGGCAAATCAAACAAGCAAAATTTTATTGGATTCCTATTGTTCACGGCGTAATAATAATTCATCCTTCATTATTCGTCCGAGAGCAACACCTACAACTAAAATAGCGGTAATATGTTTACAAAATCCAAATATGGGAACGGGTTCTACACAGATTAGCATCGTTATTGGATTTCTATGTGGAGACGTACTATGTTTTGTTTAGAATAATTACCTATAATAACGGCGACAGCTGGAAGAGTGTTCAACACCGTGACAGCATCAACAATATTCATTTATTATCTTCAACATGAATAATAAATGATTATGACGCAAATACACTCTATCATTTTAGTTTTATCATCATGCCCCATTTGGAGACAAGGAAGCGGGAATAGCTTTAACCATCATTTTTACTACAATAATGTGAACACAGTTCGCTTTAGATAAGAATAATAACCACAAATTTATATCACTTTTCTAAGGTTTAGGTTTAGTATAACAGTCATTTATTCAGTTCAGAATATAAATGTAGGTAAATGATAAGTTGCATACGTTTTGTTCTAAATCACGAACATTTTCTTACATCTATATTTATCTTATTAGGTCACAGGTTTTGCTTTTCTATTCAATTATTGTTTATAAAAAAAAATTAAATAAAAATTTACTTTTATAAATATACAAGAATTATACATGTTAAATTAATTGAATAATTAAGTAATTGAATACTTTTACTCGTGAGGTTTACTCTTATAATAAGATAGGCCAAGAAGAGGAAAATGGCCTGTGTTTTTGATCTGAGCCATCTTATCGTTATTTGATGCTAAAACCCATTCTGATATTACAATATATATATATATATTTCGCATCGGTTTTTGGCTGCAGCTATTCTAAACCTAAATTTAGCCAAAAAATATCAATTTTTAAACAAATTTTGAAATGATGTAAAAACTTGCTCACTGGGGTTTTCGAGGACGTTGATTACAAATTCGGTGTCGGAAGAGACAAATTCAAAATGGCGGATCCAATATGACGCTGTGATTCGGCCAAAAAATGTCACCTTGGGAGACAGCAGTGAAAATTAGTGGACGACGACCTTGGGTTGGGAGACGCCTTGACGTACCGCCAGGGCTTGAGCTCGTAGTTTGATTCTACCAGCAACTAAAGTAATAATTGAATTCTTGAGAAAATCTTGCTATGTTTGATTGTACCATCGACTGAAGTAATTGATTATTTGGTTCTTTGATTGAATTTTGCTACGGGGGACTAAGATCTACCCTATGGGTTGATTTCCAGAAAAATACACTATGTAACAAGGGAAACAACATTTTAGTTACGCGACAGGGATTCGAATATAGTCAGAAGCGGCGGGATCAGAAGTAGGCGAGCAGGCTTCTACTCGTCGTCATCAGGCGATTGCTTAACTTCAGGGTTGAGATCCTTGACCTTTGGTGTAGATAATGCTGCGATCCAATGATTGCATAAACACTAATAAACAGTCACCTGATGACGACGAGTAGAAGCCTGCTCGCCCACTTTTGATCCAGCTGCTTCTGCTTCTAGATATCCGAATCTCCGTCGCGTAATTAAAATCTTGTTTCCCTTGTTCCATAGTGATTTATTTTCTAGGAACCAACCCATAGGGTAGACCTTAGTCCTCCATAGCAAGATTCTTTCAAAGAACCAAATAATCAATTACTTCAAACATAGCCGAATTCTATCAAAGATCCAAGCAATTAATTACATTATTGTAGAAACAAACTCGTCAAGACGTCTGCCCAAGGTCGCCGTCCACCAATTTTCAATGCTATGTCTCCCAAGGTGACATTTTTTGACTAAATCACAGCGTCGTATTGGATCCGCCATTTTGAATGTGTCTATTTTGACACCGGAGTCGTGATCAACATCCTCGAAAACCCCAGTGAACAAGTTTTTAAGATATTCAAAAAAAAATTCAAGAATTGACATTTTTTGGCCAAATTTGGGGTTAAAATGGCTGTAGCCGAAAACTGATGAGATATGTATTTTCATAATTTCAGAATTGATTTCAGCATGTCAAAAAACATTTGATAAGATGGTTCTGATTAAAAGTGCAGCCCCTTTTTTATTGACCTGTGTAATCAATTTATAAGTAAATATTTTACCAAATATAAGTATAAGAGGTCTAAATAAATAAAGGATATTTTCTATTGTAATTATATCAGAAAGCAATTAACTGAATAGCAGGGGTACATTTTAATTTTATTTAACGAGGTTTATTAAAATATATGGTTTGCTTCATTACACTCATATAAGGCTTACAGAAACTAAAATAAATAAATAAATAATTGAATACTATTCTTTGAGATTTCTTTACCTACTACTACTATGTTTGCGAACTGAAGACGTTACCCAATGACAAGGTAATTGTTATTAAAAATTTCCATCTTAGGGCCACCCCTGTTAACATCAATGGCAAAGATTTTTGTTCTTGGTAACGTAAAAAAAATTATTAATTTATTTAAAAAATAAGCAAAACAAATGAGGAACTACAGTCATTCTAAATCTCAAAATCTTGTATATGTAAAGCTTGTACAATGTAAGAAATATACCTACCAAAATATAATATTATACTTTATTATGTCCGAATCCATTCATTTCTAAGTATAACATGGAATCTACAAATCATTACTATTAAATAATGTTATATAAAACTACATAAAATAAGAACGAAGTATATAAAATAGGAGAGATGGCCTAGGAAATTATATTCCTTTGTTGAACAGAAAGAGATCAGAAGAAGTAATTTACTTACCGTTATGAAATTCGCTGCACTTGATCGTCAGTTTTTTTAAATTTTTAATATTTATCACAAGTGCATTTTTGTTTTAAATTTTAAGGGACTATCTTTTCTGTTTGTGGGGCACTATAACATTTCCGATTTTTCACAATAAATAAATATTATACTCGTATATCTATAGATCACAGAAAAATTAACTAATTTATTTTTTCCGTTTTTTAATTTAAATATTAAAATAATAAAAATAATAACAACATGTCTTTATTTAAATTTAATTTAACAGTATTACAAGAAATACTACAGAAAAGATGGCCAATATTCAATATGTTTCCTAATCCGAGGAGTAAATTACTATTCACAGAAAACATATTTAAATGATTTCCGTATACCACCAATAAGGATTTAGCTTGATTTCTGAGTGAAGCCATTGACGACGAAGTCTCAGTTTATTGGATATGAAATTATAAATTTTGACAGCGTTGAAAGAAAAGGACCGCTGAAATAAGACGGTATTTAGGTATAATGAAAAGGTCACGGTATCTAGTACAAAATTTTTGAATATCACTGCCTTTCATAAGATTATCCCGTAGATATAACGGTGTATTCTTAAGATTAATTTCAAGTATTAGGCAGGTCAAATAAAACCAAGACCTCTCGTTAAGTTTAAGAAACGCGTTAAGTTTATGAAACGTTCAATTTAAAATATTAAAATATAATTAAATTTACGATGATTAAAACAATATTTCTGACAAGCATTCTGATATTTTTGCAAACATGGATCTTTGTATCGTGCCCTATTAATCAAACATTTTTATTATCGTCATATGATCTTAATAACTCATTAGTTATATTTAGTAATGCTTTCACTTGTAGGCGAAAGTCAGATTTGGTGAGAGCAAAAATTTATTTAGCAGGAGAAATTGGATAAGCTGCTCATGAACTATCTTTTCTATAAATGACTTTATTTCGAAAGAGAATTATCTTTTCTATTTTAAATAGAGCGAGTAAAATGTTGATAGGTCTAAAATGTGAAATGTGAGATGGAAAATTATTTTTCGGAGCAGGAAAAACATATGCTATTTTCCATGCATATAGAATTTAATACATATTTGCTAATAATAAAAAAGTAAGTAAATAGTAGGTAATACAGGGTTAGGTTTAATTTGTCGGGTTCCTTAAATTTAATCCTAATTACCTAGTAATGTTTACAAATTTTCAGTTGTTACTTCACAAGAATTAAAAATTTCAGTAATATCAGGCCTAACTGTATTTATATATGCATCTAATAAAGAGTAGTATTTTTTAGTGCCCTATATATAAAAACGTAATAATGGTTCATTTATTTATGAGCCTTTAGGAAAGCGATATAATAAACATGTTGCCATTAATGGAAATGAATTGTTAAAAATCATGAAAATCAACAAATCAAGTAAATTGCCTTATGTACGCAATTAATGATATTTCACTTAGCTGGTAACTAATTATCGAATATTTATTTTATTAAAAAAGTAATTGGAGCTGAAATTAATTAACGTTGGTTATAGAAACCTTGCATATCAATTAAGGACTGATAAACATCCCTTATTGAATTTCAAACTTGATATCACATCGTCATATTAATTCAGATATAGAACAACGAGAATTTGAGACTTTAAAAGTTATAATTTAATTTAAGTAATTCTACTTCTTGTAAGGATTGTTTTATAAAATACAACTAAATAAGTAATTAAAAATTAGTATCTTTTAAAATGGAGATAATATTTAAATTCGCTAATTGTCAATAAAAACATGTGGTAAAAATGTTCCTACCTTATCTAATTTAGTATTTTCTCTTCTTTTTTAAATTCTGATGGTATTTCTTGGTTGCTCCATTAAAATGTTAAATTTAAATAGTAGTAGTACTACATAATTACGCTAAACTTTTTTTTAACAAAATGAAGACGTATTGTGATAAATAAGAAAATACCACGAAATTCTCTGATATACCCATCAGTGTTTCGCGGATAACAATGAATAACCTTAATTACCTACTGCAAAAAACAATGAATTATGAGGCTTGTAATGCGTAATAATTACGTAGCAATTTTAGAGCAACGTGTTTCAAAATCAAATGGCCGAAATAGAAAATTCATTAAATATCCATATAAACTACTCAACAATTGAAATAGGTCACTCAAACATGTTAACGTTTGTTTATAATGTAATGAGGATAGAGCCTGAATGTGACGTAGGAGTAACGCTTTTGATATTATTATACCCACTACGAATGCGGTCGTTCAAAATACCTCCCAACTATTGAGGCAGCACAGCTTCTTTCATTGTTTTTATCGCGCATCCTGACCTCTTTACATTGTGAACGGACTCGACCATTCTCTAGTTTTCTGGTTTAATTGCGCTTGTGAATATCGAATTTCTTTTCTAATTAGTCAGTATAATATAGTGATTGACGAAGTTTCATTAGAACATTTCCTATTAATCCCGGCCAACTTTTACTTTACGTGGTACTGTTAAATACTACTTCCTGCCAAGTTGTTTTTATTAATATTCTCATTGAGATTGTTTGGTAAATTGCATCGCTCTTACTACTACAATAAGTGCGTTATTATACTTGTACGAATAGAAATTATACTTTGCTCCAAAGACCCGCAACAATCGAGTATCATTATACCAGACATAGCCTTTTAATTGCTGCCTATTTAGGTGGAGATCTACCACCTCTTTGGTGCTTGCGTCGATTTAATGTATTTAAGTTTTCTTTACTTCGTGTCTGGAATCCGAAAACAAAATTATGAGTTTTGTTATTAGTTACCGCTACCTTCCGTGAATATTATACTCAAATAGTTGTTCCACATCACGATGATTCAGCGTGGTCTAGTAAGTACTATCCATTGCAAAACGCCTTTCACTAAAAAAATAAAAAAGAGATAGAAAATTATAAAAAATAAACACTAAAAAACAGATGCTAAACATCACTTTTTTATTTATATTTGCCTAGGTAGAAATTGAGCAGTGCGCATAGAGCTCTCTGTGCTGACTGTTAACATTTGAGGCCATAAATTGGCACATGGTGCACGAAAGTACAAATTGAGTACTGTGTGCTGCTACTTCCTAACCGTTCATAGTTATTGTTTCTGATCCTATTCACACGGATTCATTAAGCTACGCTACGCTGATAAGGAGCAATAACTCCGAAATACGTGTCCGTAGCTGCATCTTGTTTCACTTTCGGTGTCTGCGGCACTATAGATTTTTCTTATAGAAAATTATAATTGGCACTATAAAACACATTATTTTGTGCGACAAGAAATTATTATAAAGAAACTAATAACAAAATTTGTATTGTCCTCGTCACGATTCCCACAACAAAAGAAATGTAGCAGGATTTAAATACAATTAGATCCCCGGAAAATGCTTTCAGGATAGAATGATGCTGGGTACAATATATTAAAGTGCCAAAGTGAAAAATTTGCTGGACAGAACAATATGTTTCGAAAATAATAATCTATTGCACTTTAGAAAAATTGAACACCATAACCAAACTATATCAATTATTTCTTAACCCAATCAAATTAGACAGAATGGAGGAAAAAATCCAAGAGTTCTGAAAATTGGTATGGTTGTTCGTTGGTACCCAGAGTACAATTAAAAGTCCTGGAGGGTGGGGGGGGCTGTTTAAAGGAGACGTTTCCTCGATTTTCGCTTATATCTCCGTAATTATCAACCCTACGGAAAATTTATCCATATACAAAATTAAAGTAGACATTTTCTACAAAGAAAGTCCTGTTAATTTGTGATACTTTGAAAGTTATGGGATACAAAAAATATTGGCACATAAAAAAGCCTTTACTTATTATTTCATATGTAAATTGACTGAAAATGTTGTGTATTTGAACGAAATTATGATAATTATGTTATGGCGTCGGATATTTATATTATATATTAAATTAAGTAAAATCTCATTAATTTTGTGGAAACTCAAAGATCCACAGATTGAAGTTCATGTTATCCCAGCCTTACAACATCCGCATCGTACCCCACAACCAGCTGTGCATTTGCAAAATATGGTTTTCATGATTGAGTTAGGAGCTGCAGGGTCATTGGTCATGATAGATTCGAGGGTTCCATCCACGCCTCGGTTCCATCCCCAGGTCTCGGTGTCAGCTGGTTATCGAACCATATTTGTATTTGCAGAAAGACTCCGTATGCATTCTGCTGAGCGAAGCATCTTGTTATTGGCAAAGACGCAAAATCTGGTTTCAGCTTGTTAGCAGATCTTAAGAAAGTGAAGTACCTGTGGTTGTTCAAGTCTCTTTGACGAGTATTGTAAATTTTTAGAAACATCCGCTCACTCGTTTTTAAAACCGCTTCACGTGTTGATGAGTTTAAACTTTCAAATTGTCTAATCATGTAATGTATTTGCTTATGTAAGAGTCGGCAAAGTACCTAACAAAGTTTCTTGCGCCAAGGAATTTCTCTCCCTCTTCAGGGAAGTTATGCCCCAGAGAAACTTTGTAATGTCTTAAAACACACATTTAATTCGCCTTCTTCAAACATTTCGATATACAAATAATTAAATTTTAAGGCTTTAATCGTTTATTGCTATGGGTTAATGTGTGGTTGCTAAGTTGACAAATAAAGTTAAACCATTGAAATTTTATTTTATTTTTTTAATTATTTTTGTCCTTTACATTTTTAAATTAAATAATTGTATACGTAGCTTAAGAAGAAAATGTTTTTACTGGTCTTGCAAACCTTCAGAGGCCTCAAAAATGAAACTTACAATTGCAACAAGAAATTCGTTTCTAGTTTATATGACTGATGGTCGAGATGGTAGCGTACCTGCCTCTCATCCAAAAATCCCGAGTTCGATTCCCGGTCGTGGCAATGAAAAATACTGTGAGAGGGATTTTTATTATTATTATTACTATTATTAGTTATAAGTTTCCACTTAACTGTTTAATAGAATTTTAACTTAGAGATTTGTTATAGTTGAGAATATTTTTGTATCTACAAGACTTGTGGAAGCATTCAATAACATTATTGTAGGCAAAGTATTCCGACTGCGTTTGCTATCATTTTAGTTTTTGAGTTATTAAAAGTAATTTGAGTTAAATTCTAGGGATTCATATATCGATGGAATCAACCAATCCTTTAAAAGTTATATTAAATTCACTCAAATTATTGCATTAGGAAATAGTCTCTACACGTCCAATCTACGAAACGATGAACTATTGCGGAGCACTCTACGCTTCCGGAATAATTAGCACTTACATAGTAGAATTTCATATCTAGTCCACAAGCAGCCATACAATTGATTGAGTGTTTCCCATGTCGATCTACATAAGCCGGTTCATTAACAGTGGGAGCATCTATATTTATAAGTATTCCGTCAATTGCACCGCACACCTCAGCTGTCATTGTATGAAATTACCACGTTTAATGTGCTAGCGGCCATGTTACTATTAAATTAAATTTAAATCTACAAATGCATGAACGCATCTATAAATCATGTCCATCGTTTCCCAGCCAACGTAGTGCAATTAACATTTTCTGCATGGGTGAGAGCCCGTAGCAATAATAATTATTATTTACAAATGTTGGGAAAAAACTGCGGAGAAGATTTTAAAATATGCCCTATTCAGTTTGAATCTATTTATATATTTGTCATCTAAGAAGAAGGCGCTGTCAGTTTTATCTTTAAAATATTCGTTTCATGCAGGAGCATCTTCTTTACTAGAATTCATAACTTGATGATTTATTAATACTGATACATGTAGTAAAATTAATACCCTTTGTTTAAGATAAGTAAAAATTTTAATACAACTACTGGAATAAAATCCATGACATAAACTTACAAGACGTATTGTCGCCGAGTACAGAACAGGCCTACAAGTACGGAAAAGTTTCGTACACGTCGTGATGTGTTACAAAATCTAAACCTGTCTACAACTAATAGTTCACAATGTTACACTAGTGTGGCTTATGTTATGGGCTGAAATCCTCGCCTGGCGGCTTGTCCTAGACTTGGCCTACTTGTCCTGCGAAGTATTATTTCCGTGATTTGTGACGTAAATAACCATTACAATGGAAAAAAACTTTTTTATCGTGCTTATTTTTCTGTCGCCTCAAAGCCATTCTTTTGCCGTTTATTATTATTACTTTTTATCTTGTAAGGTCGACGTTTAACTTTTCCTGTTGTTAATTTTGCTCTTTTCTGCAGTTCATATCTTGTGATAAAATACTTACGCCTTACGCCATGTAATGTATATCCCTGTAGTGTAATGTATTTTACTTTAACGGAATTTCTTTTCCTGATATTAAATATGTATTTTGACGTACAAAAAATGTTTAAGTTGTTTTGCATTACATTTCGCTGTGGTTCTAAAACTCTTTTTTGTCGGTTAGTGTATCGTTCTTGTTGAGCTAACAAGTTTTATCTCAATAAACTAAGGCTTTATTTATTTTTCTTTCTTATTTTCCAATTGATGGTAATAACATTTTGAATTTTAAAGTTATCTGGAGAAACGTTATATACTCTGCTAATCAAATTTAATTTTGGTAATTAAATTAATGTCGAACATGCTTTTATCATTAAGAATATCTAGGAGACCATAATAAATAAACAACGAAGGCAAAGGCATAATGCCTAAGCGAATAAAATGGGGATGACGGTGACCATCAAAACCAACAGCTAATATTCTCATCTTTTTCTGCAGATAGAATATTTTATGCGCATTAAAGGAGTCATTTTTGGAAAGTTTCTCTATACATAATATACATATAGCTCATCACTTGTTGCAGTTAATTTAGACTTGAAACACAGTGGTTTTCAAGACTGGTCATTTATTGACGTAGTAGGTGTGAAAATAGTATTAAATCATTATCATTATTTCTACGTTTTTACACTTTACATTCTCCCAGATATGTGGTCTGAATACTATAACTCTATTTTTGACGCATTTTGCACTCTTAATTATATTTACAATTCACATATTTTAATTTTGGGTGATTTTAATTTATCGGGTTACTGTTCTCATTACTTTGATGTTATTTCGCCTACTACTCAGATTCAGAGTTTTTTAAATCTAAAACAATTTAATAATATTAAAAATTCAAACGATAGATTACTCGATCTTGTTTTATCAAACACGGAGTGTAAAGTAGTAAGAGCTCCTGATGTTCTTAATGGTGGAGACTTGCATCATCCTGCCTTGCTCATTTATTATAATGTTCGTAGTAATCAGGATAATCATGAAAAGAAATATATAACTTACATGTATAATTTTAAAAAAGCTAGTTTCCCCTTGTTATATGAAATGCTCTTTGAGGTTGATTGGAATTTATTAACTGAATTTTCAGACGTTCACTCGACATGCGACAAATTCTACGGTATTTTGGAATCTATACTAACCATTTGTGTTCCCAAAAAAACGTATTCCTAAATGTAGTTATCCTCCATGGTATAATATCAAATCATGAAGAATATAAGAGACAAGCATAAAGCATGGCGCCAATATTATTCTGAAGGTAATGAGGAATATCTCAATAAGTTTAAAGACTTACGACGTAAAATAAAATCGGATGTTGAAAATGCTTACAAAAATTATGTTAAATAGTCAGAAGAAAATATTGCACAAAATCCTTCCGACTTCTGGCGATATGTAAGAGAAATAGTTCGACGTTACCTAAAAATATGAGTTATAAAGACAAAATCATTTCACATCCTCAATTGATCAGCAACTCATTTGCGGAATATTTTCAACAGTCGTACTCTGTTTCGGAACAGTGTAATAATATTGATGAAGATTATATCTCAAAAATTTGCAATAATTCCTGCCTAAATATTAATCTTGTTACAGAAGATGAAGGTTTTGAAGCATTGAAAAAGTTAAAACCTAAACTAAACAGTGGCCTTGACAATACTCCATCCTTTGTAGTACGTGACTGTGCCTTAGTATTTGCAAAACCCTTATCTATACTTTTCAATCTATCTCTCAAAACTTTACAATTTTTTTGGATTTTCAAATCACCATATTAATTTCTTCTTATCTTATCTTGAGAGTAGAACGCAATATGTTTTATAATGTGGCCGCAGGTCTGTCGAAGTTTCGCCGACTTCAGGTGTCCCGCAAGGTTCGAATTTAGGCGCACTTTTATTTAATTTATTTATTAACGGTATTGTTAAGGACATCACTGTAAACTGTCTGCTGTATGCTGATGACATGAAAATATTCTCTGGGATTTCATGTATCGAGGATTGTCTGAAGTTGCAGCATAATTTAGATATAGTTTATAACTGGTGTATAAGTAACAAATTATTTCTTAATCAATCTAAATGTAATACTTTATCGGTATCAACTAAACAAAACACTATAACATACCAATACAGTCTTGAAAATAATTTACTGACTAAAACGAAAACATTCACTGATTTGGGGGTAATCTTTGATGAAAAACTTACATTCACAAATCATATCAGGCATATAACTAATAAATCTTATAAAGCTCTCGGATTTCTCATTAGAAACACTCTTCATTTTAGTAATGCCTCTAGTCTCAAATTGCTCTACATCTCTATTGTGAGACCTAATTTAGAATATATAATATATGCATCTATAATATGGTCACCATACTATAAGATACACAGAGAAAATTTAGAAAATGTCCAGCGTAGAATTCTAAAGTACTCCACTTTTAAAATTGATCGATCATATCCACCTATTGATTATCCCCAGTCTCAATTTCTATCAAGGTTCTCATTAGTATCGTTAGAAGATCGCCGCAAAGTCTCATACTTGATTTTTCTTTATGGATTGATACATAACATAATCAACAGTAGTGACATACTTAATATACTGCCTCTTCAGGCTCGCAGAATTGCAACGCGTCAGACACATTTATTTAATTTGGTGACGCCCAGAACAAATATAAAACGATCTTCTCCACTTCAAGTCATGTGTGATACTTAATAATGATATACATGACCGTATCGATATTTTCAACTGCACTGTTGCTTCATTAAAATCCTGTATTTTTAATTAGTAATTGTTTATTACCTTCTTGTAACACTTTGATCAAATTTTATTATAGATTCTTATTTAGTACCTTAATTAAAATAATGTAAGACTATTTTGTATTAATATGCATATTATGTATACAGGGTGCTTCACGCTGAGTGGCCTATTAGACGTTTCTGGAAAACCGCAAATAATTTGGACCTGAAACTTTATACATAGGGGTTTTCAGAGGTGCTCTATTCAATGAAAATAATGGCACGTATGTAGCACTTCCGCTTATACCGGAAGTCGACGTCAACAGGTCCAAATTCTCTGTGTTTAAATATTTGTTCATATTGCGAATAACAGAAATTGTACTTGATAGTGTATGACTTATTTGGTCTACATGGCAGGGTCAATTAAGTCTGCCATTTAGACAATATCTAATAATTTATCACAACTACCATTCGAAGCGTTTAAGTGTAAAAACAGACATTTGACATTTTGTAATAAAATGAGTTAAACGTGCATTCTTAATATAAGTTACCAGAAATACGATTTTCTGACCATCAGAAGCATAAAAATAATCATTTCAAAACATTATTAAAGTATTAAATTTAACCTTAGATCCGAATCAAGTTGGTCCTATAAACATGTGAACTCATTTCAGCAATAATCCTATTGAGTCGAGTCCTCGTGGAGAAGGCCGAAACAGGATGGCAAATAAGCAAACATGGAAGAGACAAAATGCCAAGAAACTAATATTTGTTTGTTTTAAAAATATTCATTAATTCAATTATATAATTAACTAATAACCATGTTAAATTATTCTTCTATGTGTTCTCGGAAGCAACTGTCTGAATTTCCCATATATAGGTATGCAACAAGAACACTGTAATCTTTCTTAATGGCAATAATAGAATTAGGAAAATTCACTGAGGATGATGTTTACAGAAGCAAGTCCAAAATCTGTCAAGATATGTTTGTGACCAAACGTTGCGTGACAAAAAAAAACAAAAAACATGTAGCTAAGTTAGAGAGAATATTAGAAATACACAAAAACGGTTAATGTGATTTATATTGTTAAAACCGTTAAAGAAGCGATTTCTATGTCCAATAAGATACTAGGAAAAAATTAAATTCAGAAAAAACTGAAAAAATTCCACAAAACTGAAGTTTTGTGATCAGAAATGAGAGGTAGTGATAGAGTTTTACAAGAAACAATTTTAATAGACGGGTGATAAAGAATTTTTGAAAGACGTTATACAAGGAAAAAAACAATTATTAGATGATACTTACCCTATGAATTAAATACAATATTAGATTGTAGGGAATTGTGGAAGATATAAAACTATCAAACAGTGTCTTTTCAGAAATTTTTGTAAAACGATATAACGTTGGGTTTGGATCTCCAAAGGCCGATGTGTGTTCAAAATACCTACAATTTTAAGAAGAAATAAACAATAAAGATAATGACAGAACAGCCTGCACACAAACTGGGTAGTAATGAGTAAAGCGTTTTATAACTTATTGGAAGAATATAATCCCAAAATTTTAATAATCTCCTTTGGCTGTCAAGAAAATTTAATATTGCCAACGAATTCCAGCTTAATCAATCATGTTACTTTAGCATGCAGATAAAGTTAAAAAAATTTGGTAGTAGGTAGCATGGCTTTCCAAATCAGTATTTCCTCCTGAAACTGTGTGCAAAATTATGTATCTAGACAGAGACTTACTGCCCAAAAAGCTTAAATAAGATAGTTTCCATAGTTTCTTTCCCATTAGAAAATTTCAACTTTAATGAAGAGGTAGAGCTAATACGTTTGGTAGCTGATGTGTAGAGAACAGAATAAAAACAGCATTATAGTAAAGTTGAAATTGCCCAATACTGGCTGCATTACTTTTCTATACCGCGACGCACATGAACCACCCAGAACTAATATTGTGAATTGTCGGCCATTCGTTGATTCCTCCTGACTGAGTATTTGCCCAAATAGAGAGAAAATTTAAAAAATGTACCACCATAATAGACTCACAAACATACATTGATATTATTAGAGATTATTCAACAGTGCCGAAGATGGACGACTATTGCTCTTTCTTTGACTGGAAAGGTGAAGTGGAAAAAATTCTTAAGTTGCCTGGTTCTTGGCATCTTAGTTTTCAACCATCTAAAAGGGTAATTTTGTCAAAAAAGATTGGTTCTTGTCAGAGGTGAACCATTTTATCAAAATGATACTGGTATTGCAAAGCGCATCTGTAAGGGTTACAAGGAGATTAATCAAATGAATTTGCAACACATGAGTGTGGATAGAATTCTTAAACCTGATAAAATAAAAAGCATATTAACTTTTTTAGCCAAACATTATTAGGTGGATTGGAGAACGACGACCGTATCTACTTCTTTAAAAACGCTTTTAAAATAAGAACAGCTAATTCAGTGGAAAATCAGCCGGATGAAGTTAACGTTATGGTTATCTTGCTGGATGCTGAGTTTAGGTTCGTTAATGCTAACGGACCTGATTCATAAACAAGCTTTTTCATTTCATGGAATATTTATTTTTAAAAATTTTACGCCACAATGACCAAAATAGAATAATACCTAAAATAGGGTGTAGAATTGAACACACTATCGTTTTAAAATTTATTAGAATAGTCTTAACCTTTTCTTCATCTCAGTAAATACCAAATATAGGTATTTCTATTGGAAAAAGATAAACATTTATATTTTTATGTTTCATAAATTGTTTCCACTAATAGTTTCATTCTCACAAATTATCCCTTTAACGAACCTTTCATATTACATCTTCGTACTATCACAAGATTAAGTAAATATCAACTCATCAACATGTTTATTATACTTTAATGCCTTAATCTAGGTAAAGTGCTGTTCAATATTCCCTTCCTGAAATTAGTTACAACACAGCACGTCCTCATTCTGTGTAATAAATTACATTCATGTAACCTCATTTTTATAGCGACAACCACCATGGAGCTCTCTAATAGTTATTATGTCAGCGACTTTCTGTTTAATTTTCTCTGTGCTTATTGGTTCGATAAAATTGGGGTAGAATTTATTTAGATATAATTGAAAGTCAATACCGGAATAGCCGAATTTAGTGATACCTAATTTTTATACTACGCCGCGCGCCGCTCTACAAGTTTTTGTTATGTTCCGTGAATTAGTATTTCTTTATGATATGATTGCCTATTTTCATAAACTATGATCAGGTGCATAACTGCTATCTCTTGTTCATATAAGTCTTATTGATGTGCTGGCATATTTTAACAAAATTAATATCGCTGGTTTTTTCAAGAAAATTGACTAGTAGTAGCCTTTTAGCATATTAAATTTAAAAAATCTATCTATCTATAAAATATCATTAAATTTTCTTAGAGAAATTATTTAAAATACAACGCAAGGAAATAATCGAGGAAATAATTAATGCAAACTATGAACGTGAGGAATTTATACACCTATTAAACCAAATATCTGAAGATGCTCTGAAGCTTTCATGGCAGAGAGACTAGATGTACATTGTATATGCAGCACTTGGTATTTAAAATATGCTTGCAAGAAACTTTTCACTTTCTTTGAAATACTACGTCACAAATTTTATATATCTCTCTGAAATTTCGTGCAAGATTTAAGGTTAAATAATAGGATGTAATCTGTATATGGCTGTTACCCAGGCTCTTACTGTGTAAGAAAATAATTGCTACACTCTTTATATTTTTATTTCGTTTATTTAGAAGAGAGGTCACCCAACAGACAATGCAATTCTCCAATTGTAGTATGGCACAGAAACAAAACATTAATAGAAAATAAATCCTCGAGTGACTTATTTTTTTTTAACTTTTATGTCAGCGCAAATTACGTGTTTAAATAAACTGAAGTACGTATCAATATCGTTTATAAAAGTATTAAAATGTCCACGTGAGAACCCTGAGGCATTTCAAATGCAACATTTGTGCTCTCAGAGTATATAGCCACCCACCAGTTGATGTTTATTTGTAACGTAGGAGAAAAGAAGCCCCCAATAGGTGACCATGCACGCCTCAATTTTGCCAATTTTACAATTAACGTAGGATGGTCAACTTTATTAAACACTTTAGAAAAGTCAATGTACACGGTAGCATTCTGAAGCACCATCTTACATTATTAATGTTTAGCGTATTAATATTTCAATAATAATTTAGGAATAACTATTCTTATTCTGATTTATGAATGAGGTTCTCCCAAACAGAACGTATTAATTACACATACTGAATTCACAAATACATTTGGATAATCTAAATTACAAATTGCGATCTCTGAAAAATAATTTAACATTCTGAAATACAATGAATATTATTTGAATTACAATTGGGAAAGGCGTAGCTTAAAACATGTAACGGAGACCCCTCATATGTAACGACGAATATTTCCTACATGAATATGTGGGAAATGAAGCTGGGAGTTTCGCCGAAACGATTAATTATCCGTGCAGGTCTAATTGTGCACACATCAACCGATTTTCATTACATCTGAGGTTACAATGTTTTAGAATGTACGATCTGGTATTTCTGAACATTATCAATGCATTTAGTAAGCCGAAATGGGCAATTATGGGGCATGTTAAATTATTGATTGCAATTATTCATAAAATGTATGGGCAGGATATTAATCTAAAATATTATATAGTTTATACAGGGTGTTCCAGTTTTTTGTAGCAGGACTTTAACAGTCGATAGACAATTGAAAATTATTAAAAAAAGTTCCTATAAACATAGGTTGAAAAATGCTTAGTTTTCGAGATACAGGGTGTTAAAGTTTGAAAATAAATACGGATTTTTATTAATATTTCCAGAATGCTAAGAAGTATCGAATCCAAACTTGCCAATTCTTTACATATAATTTAGAGGCCTATTTTAGAATAACAAACTACTACTTTACTTATCCATGGGCGTAGATATATGGATTTCCTAAGGCTCTTTTTTACAAAAAAGTAGTACGCCACTGATATTTTCCCATGTTTACAGTTTAATTCAATAAAGCAAGAAAAAACAAAAATTTAATGTCTCTTGGCACTTTTTAATATGACAAGCCGTTTTCCAGAAAATTTACATTTAATCATTTGATGCACGCATCTGGACGAATTTTAGACAAACTTGAAGTCGCTCAGAATTTCACCAAATTTGATGGTACGAAAAGTCTTTTAAAAAGAAAGAATGAAACATCGTTAATGATGCTTGTAATGAAGTAAGACACTTTTACATGTTGCTAGCTTTTGTGTTTGTGTTTCTAATAATTTATTTTAGTTCGACCGTTGTGTTTTAATACATTTGTGTTATAAAAATTTTGATTTACATGATAATAAACTTTTACAATAAATATTTTAAATGTTTCATTCTTTATTTTTAAGAGACTTTTCGCACCATCAAATTTGGTGAAATTCTGAGCGACTTCAAGTTTGTCCAAAATTCGTCCAGATGCGTGCATCAAATGATTAAATGTAAATTTTCTGGAAAACGGCTTGTCATATCAAAAAGTGCCAAGAGACATTAAATTTTTGTTTTTTCTTGCTTTATTGAATTAAACTGTAAACATGGGAAAATATCAGTGGCGTACTACTTTTTTGTAAAATAGAGCCTTAGTAAATTCATATATCTACGCCCATGGATAAGTAAAGTAGTAGTTTGTTATTCTAAAATAGACCTCTAAATTATATGTAAAGAATTGGCAAGTTTGGATTCGATACTTCTTAGCATTCTGGAAATATTAATAAAAATCCGTATTTATTTTCAAACTTTAACACCCTGTATCTCGAAAACTAAGCATTTTTCAACCTATGTTTATAGGAACTTTTTTTAATAATTTTCAATTGTCTATCGACTGTTAAAGTCCTGCTACAAAAAACTGGAACACCCTGTATATACGATCTTATTTAATAACAGCTTACAAAGAAGAAGCATACCATATGACAAATGACACAGATGAGAGAAATAAAAAAAGTAGCATAGCATATCTTGCTACAACAAAATGAAACATCGCTATATTATACTGTGCTTTCATTTGAAAACACTACATGTGGAAGCGTTTGGGTAAGCTCGTGAGTCGTAACTACAATATTGGAATTAACTTCTGGTCTATTCATTTCATCATGGAATTCCTCGTATCGTCTCCTTTTGAGATGGGCGACTGCAAATTTATCCAATTTGAACTCCATTCCAATTGCCTGCGTGTATTTCTCGACTACCCTAAGAGTATTTTAAAGTTCATATCCTCCAAAGTCATAAAGTTTGAGGTCATCCATATAAAATGGATGGGTGATCTTATGCCTCTGGTTGCTGGACTACCCGCACTAGTACCTGTGGATTTGATGAAGTCCAACTGATAGGGGCAACAGTGAGATGCAGAAAAGAAGCTGATTCAGAGAATCACCCTGAAAATCTTCTCTCCTAAATATCACCAGCTTTGTCGAAACACGCTCAACATTGGATGTTATGGTGAAACGAGTCCTCCACAGCGGTAACAGTAGTAGTACCGATATCGCATGATATCTAAACAAGTTTAACAAAAGTTCATGCAATGTTGTATCAAATGCTTTGCGATAATCTCAGAACATTAATGGATTCCGCTTGTACTGAAAGAATCTGGTGTGTATAGCTATCTATCAGCAGGTTTTCTTTAGACTAGATCAACATACTTCAACGTCTTGATATACAAGATACGTGTAAATCACTTGTAGTAGGAGCTGAGGCAAGTGGTCAGTCAGTATCTTTTGAGTCAGACAGATTAATAACTCAAAGAATTACTTTAACAGTACGATTAGAAATAAATAAATTTCGTCCCCAAGTGGAAGCAGAAACTTTTAACCATTACTGTGGGACCAAATTTTAACTAGTTACTAATATGAAACCGATTCGCGAACTTAAATTAGCAGGTATAATAAACCATTTTCTCGTATTATACATATTTGTCGAGTTTTTTTTTCTAATTATTCACTTTACTGTTGACCTTCGTTAATACCGTTAAAGATGTATATTTTTATATTTCAATTTTGTATTAATAACGAAATTCTTAGAGGATTAATTTAAAGAGTTTTATATAAATATCGCAGGTTAAAAAAATGGTACTGAGTGCCTTCGTGAAGGAATTTTTATTCTCTCCATTATTTTCATTTCCTGGCATTTGGTTCCAAAAAATAATAAGAGAGATTTTTACATTGTAGAAATGTGTTTCTGAAAGGAAATTAAGATAATTGGAATGATTTAAAAACTTTTTTTGAGGATCGCTTTTTCTTTTTATTCTTCGCATTACTTAATTAATTGTTCCTAATTTTGCAAACCATATTTTTTATCAAATACCACAGGGAATATTTGAAGGAGTCTAGGTCGGATCTTTGAGCTGTTTTCCATAGTATTTCCGTCGCTGATAGGACCACAAGCGACTTATACTAGTCAAAATTCTTAAGTTTCATGGTTTTCGAATATCACTCTACCAGACATCCGTTTTACCATGAATAACTAAGATATGGAAATTAGTTCAGTTATGTTTATCCAGAATCCTATATTTTTAGTCTTTAAAGCCGGTAGTCCCCTGGCAGTCATGGCACCCATGTGGTATAATTAATAGGTCTCTTCATGAAGGGCTCGATAAAATTATAGTTAGGCTCCATTTATTTAATATTATTTAATGCTTATTATGTAGTTAGTTAACAATGGTAATGTAAAACTGAGAGATAACAGAGTGGGCTATCTTTTTAATTATACCCAAAATAACGCAGAACATTTCATTCGTTATGTATTTAAATGAAGAAGTTTATTTTTTACAACGTGTATATCCATATTATAAAATCTAGAGATGGTGCTTCGTAAAGACGTCGCAAGGCTTGGTAAATTATTCATAAAGGAAATGATGTCATAAAATGCGGAAACATGGGCGTCTATTTTTCATTACATTTCCTCTACCAACTTAGTGGCAATATACAGGTCGTCTATTTTCATAGCGTGAATATTGAGTAATATATAACACGATATGAGTTACAGGAAAATGCTCCGTCATCATGATGTGGGAAAGGGGCCGAAAAAGCTATTATTAGATTACTATTAGTGTAATTATTTACTGATTTTACATGCACATAGTATGTATCATGGATGTATAATTTTCAAGGTTTATTTTCTCCCAAAAGATTTTTCAATTTTCATTGCCATTTTTTACAACATTTAAAGGAATCGAATAAAGTGCATATTATTATTGTTTTTTAATGAAAAGGTGTGACCTTTGGTATCCATTTACTCATACTTAGGATTAACTTGTCTGACTCTACTTGTGGAATGATAAATCACAAGCATTACTTAAAGTTTCAAGAAGTTATTAGAAGTTTTCAAAATATGTATTGTTACGGAATATTGTTTTGTGAAGCATAGCTTATGCATGTTAGATTAAGATCGGACAACTTAGCAGGACACGATATTTAAAAGTGAAATTTGACTGTCTTCAGATACTTTTCGGTTCAGATGACCATATTATGAGGACGTACATTGTCATGAATCAAAAAAAATTAAATTAACAGCAGTTATTTGAGAAGGAACTATTGTCGGAAAAACTCATCCACGTAACGAATTTCTGTCAAAAAGATTTCTAAAATGGAATCCGTTGATCCGTCAAATCGAATTTTAAGTTTCACCTTTGTAACTTTGTACTTCTTGTATATTCTCCAAAACCATTTGTGGTTGATGTTCTATACTCTTGAATTAATGTGTAGCCCAAGCTATGATACTTTATCGGCTAAACTAGGTACCATTACAAATTAGCCTAATTTTTTTGGTATACCACCTATTTATATAATCGTCTTTATGGCAACTCAGGGTTATCTGCTTACCAAACCAACTTCATGGAGACATTATTGTGATATTGACATAAATTTGTAATTCAGTATCTCTTGAAAAGTTGTCAGGTCACGTTGAGTAATTTGGTCCATGAATGTGTTCTGTCCAAATTTATTTTTCCAAATATGTAAGCATGTAAACGTCCCAACCGATATTTTGTGGTAATATTTTCATTTTTTCAGGACAGGTTCATTGTTGTAATTTATCTCCATAGAATAGTAAATGATATAATTCGTCCCCCTGAAAACTTACGAAATTAATTACATCCCCTATTGAATTTAGAAAGAAAATTGAATATTTACCAAACAAAAACACCAAGCCCAAACAATATTCCCAACATTCTCCTCATGAATATGCCCGCCAAATCTTCGAAAGTCATAATTGTTTACTCTCGTCAACAACGCCGTTTTTACTCTGCACATATTTTCTCACAGAGTGGAAAATAGCGATTGTGATGCTATTTGTCAAATAAAACCATAATGTTGAGGGCCCAAATAGTTATAGGTCTATATCATTACTTATCTCGACGTGAAAGCTAGCAGAAAAAATAATACAGGATAGGTCGAGGCAGTTGGGTGTTGAGTTGAACCCATCCAGAAATATACATCCCGGATGGCTCAAAAAATTCTGGAGGAGCACACACAAGTCCCTGAACTGACAAAAAGGACAAGGAAGAAATACTTGCAGGAACGGTTATATCTGTTCAACCAGTAAGATAACTTGACAAAATGACGGCCAATACAACTTTCTAGATAAATCCTGTTTCCCCTTACCACTCTTTTCCCTTCCCTATATCTCAACCTATCCCATTAAGTAATCTCCCACGCACAGAGTAACTTATTTTTATCATTGTTTATCAAAATTAATTTTTTAAAGCTAATCATACTAATTCCGTTATTGCCTTGCAATATACGGAAAGAACTAAACATATTTTAATTAACTAATAAATGGATGTAACACAAAATTATATACTAGTACCTAGGTACTTTTGAAAATCATATGTGAAATTTTTTTTTGTTTTATGGGTAACTCCCATTATCCAGATACGTGAAAATATTTATAATGTATTTACAATGTAAAACTGTAAAATATAAATGTAATTTATATCATCAAGTAATTAATTCAGTATTACGTTTCTAAAATGAAATGATACCGGAGATATTGAGATACTTATTTACAAATGTTAGGATATCAGCTTATTAACATCTTCGCAAATATACCACAGTGAATTTGCCTCACCAAATGTGATACTGAATCACCAGCGACTCATGTTGGACATACATACATATGTATCAGAATTAGTGGCATACAATTAAACTTGTTTGTATTGAGCTTTGAAGCATCACAATTAAATTCTGCATGTAAAGCTGCAAAGTTTAATGTCGAATAGCTGTGCATAAATAAAATTAGAACGTTGTGTGTAATGTAGAACAACCTCAGGGAAAATACACAAATATTACTAACTGTGGAAGTTCTAGCCTATAGAACAAAACTGTGTGTGTATTTCTAGCTAATCGGGAAAATGTACACCAGTTTAGATTAACTGTACGAACTTCTCTACATACTTGAATGGTAAAAAAGCGGTGCTTTAATCTTCCCCTCCATAAATAGTATATCACACACAGCGCCCTGACTCAAATGCTTCTAACTTAGGAAATATTATTATTGCACTTTATGTTAGTTTACTTCCTGGTTTGGAAAATATTCAGTATACTACAGTTATTTTGTATTTTAAAATGTTTTTTTATTACTAAAAATAATAATTAATATCTGCATTAAATTAAAAGGCAAATCGAAAGGGGGCAAATAGAATACAGAAAATAAAATCCTCTAAACTTGATTGAATATCAGAAGTCTGGGCTCTTAAAAATGATACAAAAGAACCTTTTCAAA
Organism: Rhagium mordax; assembly: GCA_963680705.1. Lineage (NCBI taxonomy): Eukaryota > Metazoa > Arthropoda > Insecta > Coleoptera > Cerambycidae > Rhagium > Rhagium mordax. The sequence goes on from OY796657.1 coordinate 28,474,802, forward strand.
AGACACAGAATAAATCCCGGTTTAATGCAAATGGCACTATAAAAGATTTTCTAGGCGATGGTCCAGCACTTTGGAAATAAAGTTGCTCCTTTTAAACCCAACCACCGTGGGAGAATAAAACATTTTCTTGCCGACCGTAAAATACGTGAGACATTATAAAACTCGACCGGGATACATTTTAAAAACGTTATATTTGAGGGACATTATAATATCTCACCAATAACCATAAATTAAACACGATGTCAACTCTTTCATTTTCTCATAATTTTATTATCATGGGAAAGATCTAAATTATCAACACTTTCATATAAGCAATAAAAATAAATTCTAGCTTATGATGTAATTTGATATAGTTTCGTGGAGGACAGAATATTGAACCGGGAGAAAATTGAATTTGCTTTTTACTTTGCAATTACCGTACCTTCTACTTCATACTCTATATACATTTCAAAGTAATATAAAAACCAAAATAGTGAATAGAATTATCAAAAGTGTACAACAGGAGAAAACAAGAGATATATTCACGATTGATATCCATAATATGTAAGAACACAGTGGAGACGTGTAAAAAAAACAAGTTTGAGTATTAGATAATACTTGACATTTAATAAAGTATGGCACAGAGCTCAATAACCCAGTTACAATCTACTAGTAGTTCAATTTTCCGTGTAGTTCTAAAATTCTTCGGCTAATCCCATGCATGGGTTTGTCGAGAGGCTTCGTGAACAGTGTTCTCTGTTCGAAACCATTTTCTCTTTCAAAATATTTTATGTAAGTTTAATTATCTAGTCTGCGTTAGTAGTACGTATTCCTTTATGAAATCTTGACCAATTTTACGTCAACTCCTACAATTTGATGGTCTTTCATTAACCATCATAGTATAATTGAATCCTGCAGATGTTACATATTACTCGGTACTACACTATATCATATTCAACAACAACAGTGTTCCACCTATTATTATTGTCGTTGTTAGTATTGCAAATTTAAAATATGTAAATATTTAAGGGTATTATAAAAGTAACTGTACTGGTAGACGAATGGGCAATGTGCATATTCTAATCTGAATTCAATTTCAATAACTAGAGTTTATTCGTTGAGTTACGATCTGTTGGATTCTAGTTATAGAAAAAGAAACATGACCTTTTTGTCTTCGGTTGCTGAATCGGTCATAATATTTTTCACCAATTTAAAATAACTACCAGAGGAATGGTGTATGAAACTGAATCAGGTAAGGACTTCGATAATAGCTTTCACAAGTGGAAGAAATTTTCAAAATTGGAAGAGATTTAAAATATATAAAGAAATACAGAATCGACTTATCAAAAACTACAAATATATAGGGGCATTCTCGTTACTAAGTTGACTTTCGGTCTACGCTTAAAAAAAAACATAAACAAATCAACACTGGTCTTTTGAACCTGCGATTCATAATCATCAAAAGCAGGGAATTGAAATCTAATATAGGGTATTGGTTGTACATTAAGATAGTGATAACCACAGTGAGATATACGTCTTTAATCTGGTGTCATAAAACCGGAGGCAGAGCTCCCGTACAGATAATCGAATTACAACGATTGGTATGTGCAAAAATAAAAAGGATGATGATCATCATTACGTAGCCTGGGGCTATAGAGATGTTCTTGGTTGGACCTCTTCCTACTATACTTAGTGACCAGTCATACCGAGACTTTCAATAAACGAGAAAGGTGTGTGTGTGTGAATATGCAGTATGACAAATTGTAGCATGGCGAAATGGTTAATTTTTTTAGCAGATGTTCAAATTCTATGGAATGAGCATCTACTATTGATATTTGTCTTATTTAGGAGCCGTGGCAACACACCTTACATTTAAATGTATTATTGGTTGCTTAAAATAAAAATATATTTTTCGCTAGTTTGTGTTTTTTCCTCTTCATCCAATATTTATTAAAATCTGAAATAATACCACTTTTCTTATGCTTTCTTTTCCGTAACACGACAAAACACAAATAGTTTTTTATATAATTTAGGCTGTGCCCATTATCTCCACCAATTTTTAAGAAAATCATATAGTTCTGCTGCTTATTCACGACTGCTCTATCAGACGAAACGCTGCCGAATGCACAAGACGAAATCAATATCTACCCCTAATAATTCTATTTTATAATAATAAACATCCAGCAGCATAGGAGACTCTGCAAAAGTACTTTCGACTTCGAGAAATTTTTAATACCCAAAAGAGGAAAAGAAAAAGGAAGGGAAAGGAACATTACGAGAGCAAGAGGCATTCATTTCGTATATTGTTGGATCCAAAACAGATGATAGCCCTGGTGCAGGCATTTATGAAACAAGTTTAGGAAGTATTAATCTGTACCGCTTCACAAACGTATTTGAAGGGGATATAAAATAAATTAATCATGACGCAGCGTTAAAAATTTTGGGAAATGTAGAAATATAATCGAAACTGGTACAAGATCACATCAGAAGTCAGCGGTCTTGTCAAAAAGGAAATAGTTACTCTATAATGGGTACCAAAACAGCAGAGACTTGAGGTGAAGGAAACAGTTGGCTTCTAGCAAGAAAAAAGCAGGAACGGAGCGTAAATGTTCTTAATTGGCCCAGAACCCACATGTAGTGTCTGACTGCAAAGGAGATAGTAAAAGACGAACTAAGCAAACAATGCACTGACTGGATACGGGATTAAGGCAGATGTTTCTTAGAGCACCTCAGGACAATAGCTAAGGAATACCTCCAATTCACAGGAACCAAATAAGAATGGTGACAGTACTCTTGACTAGATATTCCAGCAATACCATGGGAGTAGAAGAGGACTTTAGCTGTAGGGTATATGAAGAGGGGGATGAAACTACTCGCCATATTCTATGCCAAGGCCCACCCCTTATCACTGACACAATGGGAACCCATTCGTGAAACTTGTAATCACATTCATCGGCAGTAACTACAATTCATGTCAGTGATGTAGTAGGAAACATCCGGCAGCAAAATAAGTTAATTGTGCTTCATCTCACTGGGTCACATTACCACAACTCTACCCCACGGTAGATAGATAAATATCAGAAATGTTAAGCACTATATTCATTTAAACGCTACAATAATACTGAAAGTTGCTGTAGTCAAGTGATATGTTAGTGTGCTCACCTAATTAATTAAACTACAAACAATACCTAGAACGGGTAACACTATATCCAATTAATTGTAATTCCTGTTTAAACACTCAAACAGAAATTACTATTATTAACACACACGTAATGCAAATTTTATGCAAAATTTAAAAATATTGAGCTATTAAATTCTGTAATTAGTAAAATAAGAAATTCAAATTAGATATTTAAGTAGACATCGATAATTTCCCTACAAATCAAAATTTGTGTTAAATTGTAAGGCTAATTTTACAATCTATAATTTTGATCAATATAATGGAAAATAATACTGACTAATTATTTAATCAATTTAAAAATGTTAGATTAGGTCATAATATGGAATTATGTTACATAAAATTTTACCAGCACTTATTTTCTACGAATTATGCACTGATGGCTAAAAGTATGCTGTGAATGTACACACATTAGCCTAAATACATTATTTAGACCATGATGGGGACAATAGTGGAAAATCTGCTTTAACTGTGTGTAAATCAGGATCTCCAATTCAGCTACATGAATATAATGAATAACGTTAACGTCGGGTGAAATAACCATCTGTCATCAACCGCCGAAACAAAAAGGATTGATTGCAAGCGAACGAATATATGTGGTATTGAACTGGGTCACTACAGCCACAAGCGAAAAGTTTGGCTACCGCAAACTCAGCACTTGTACCTGTCATGCTAGTCCTACACAGGAAATTACTTCATACTTCACAAAAATTTTACTCGCTTGACCAGCAATGTAATAAACATCCCTTTAGGAGGAATATGCAAATTTTATATCACTGGCTACCGATAAAAACTACCATAAAAACTGCAAATTTTGAGGCAAAATGTTTACGCATTAATAGTAATGAATGTTAATTTCGATTTTATGTATCTGATATTTTTTAAAGGTAGGTATGTCATACCAAGACGAAATAAAAACAAAATCAAAATCTGCCTTAATTGTTTCCAATTTAAACAGCCTATTTAATTAAAATCTGATTTCATGTTTTTCTATTTTTTATATTTCCTCGCGCTCATATTATCTACATATTGCTCTTATTATCTACATATTTCAATTGGAATAACCCTACACACACAAGTGTTTTTTTATTTGTAGCTTTTTCACTTTTGTAAATGAGCGTCAAGATTGTCTGAAATTTACTACAGCAATAACTTTTTTATCTCTGGAGAAGTATAAAAATATAATAGTAAATAATATCTGGTTTTTGTTTTAGTGCAAGCATTAAGATTGTTCAATGTTTATAAAATAAATTATTTTAACTGTGTTGTTGTTTCGTTGCATTTAATTGAAAAACATGGTGTTGGATCTTGATATATAGTAAATTTTCATAAACGGACTGTTCAAAAATTAGTATATTTTAAAAGAATAATACATATTTCCAAACTCCTTTTATCATACAAAATACATAAATTTCTTAAACGATTGTGTACACAAAATAAATCTGTGTATTACTCGGTATACACTATAGAGCAATTCGTTAATTGTTCAGTTTGATAGTATATAATTTCTTAAAAAATAGAGAGCAAAAAATCATGTGTAAAAATATAAATAAAAATAATAAATAAGCAAAATTTTATTTACATAGGTATAGTTATGTAATTACCCTTGTGCACATAGTGAAAACAGTTGCTTGAATAAACACGGTTTATCACCATTCTCTGATGTACCAACAACTGATAGTAAAAATAATTATTTTACATATTTCCTCCTTTATAGCCCTGCGTTGATATATCAAATGACCATATTTCAATAATAAATTATTATATTATTACGGTGGGTTAATCCTTTTTAAATTCCACATATAAATTTTTACTAAAACAAATGTTAAAAATGGTAGTAGTACTCGTATATCCCAATCTAATGCATTTAAAAAATTGCGGTGGGCATAAATAGACCAGTCATATTAGACTTTAATATTGAGGTTTTGATACATCCTGGATAAGTCAGAAAGAGTAGATTTCATCTTAATTTTTAAACCCGGCAAAGACCTAATGTTTCCTATTAATCTATTATAACCTATCAGCAAAGTAGCCAAGTGAATCATTCTAGATTGATTGAAAATGCCCTGTACTGATTGTTAAGCTTATGAAATCCTACTTAAGGCGATAGAAATTCTGCGCGGAAGTAGAAGATAAGTTGTTTACATACAGTTTCATCGATGCAGAAGAATTTCCCGATAATAAGAACAAAGAGCCGATCCTAGCCCTATAAGAAAATGACATCATCATAAATAAGGTCGAGAAAAGTGAAACTGAGTACTCGCTCTCTCCAGGATAAAATATTTTTCCTGAATAAATTATGTAAATGGGTAGTAGAGAACAACGCCAACTAGGCAAGGCAGTACTCCCCAGGCGATTGAGCCCTAACGGGGCACGTCTCCCTGAATAGCGATGGTATCCAGTGTATTTTGACATAGAAAGGCAATACGAAAATGATCATTGAGCAGGTCAAGGTGACGAGAGCGAAGCGTTAAACGGAGCCAGTTTAACCTGAACAGGAAGCTCTATTTTATCGAAATGGTCATCAGGCTACAATTCTACGCGTCTCCAATCTGGGACATCGCTAGAATACAGGTGACAAGAATCTAAATCGTGAAGAACATTGCATTCACGTGCACCGTGGATGCTCTATGATTTCTTCAAACACAGAAATATTCAGGGACGCTAGTTACGAAAGGAATCTAGAAGTGAGTCAGGGAGGTCTTTGCACGTGCGACAGAACACCAAAATTCAATAGTCAGACACATCGTTGACTATGGCACAGTGAGTTCTCTGAGCTATAAGATACCTAGCTAGGTGTCAATGCAGACCATGTATTTACAAGACTGAAAAGGCAGACAATTTAATTGATTAATTCAGTTTATGATAACCCATTGCTGTTGCAGATAACCAGCAATAAATATCCTTAGACTGGCACCAATTTGTGGTGCTAGTTAACGTCCAACTGTACCCCTAAATAATATAATTCATTCTTTCACTCCGAGGAGATTTAAAACTCTCAATGGGAATTGTTATTGCAACTTTCGGTAGTCACTCTCACTCTCAGCCATAAAACCACCTTCAAGAGGTCTACAGCGTTACGACGTGGAACTTTGACCGGTGCTAAACAACAAACTTTACATACAAGTTCTCATTTTTTCAGATAATTGTATTTTTCACAAGAAAGTACCTTGGCTTGTTACTCTATAAGTATGACTTAATTTTTAAGGTCTTTGAAAAAGGGCTTGGAAATTCGAATTTCTTCTATGTACTACACTTTTGAGTATAAAGTCAATTCTAGTTATAGTACCCATACGGGACTAATTTATAATTATGCAACTTGTGCTGATTAACTCGGAGGTTACCCTAATCGGCGTAATATGACTAGCTACAACGCTGTTGTTGTATATCATTCCGAAAGATGCATAAATCACTAAGACAGTAAACGATCATGAAGTCAAAAAATTATTCTTAATTTATTAAAGTTACATAATATATATTACATGACTTGTCTCACCTGCCCTGTTGTTAATTCAACTTGACGGACCTGCAACAATTAAACCAACATTAGTTATTTGTGTTTAGAAAGCGATTATTTTTATTGCAAATTGATGAATCAAACTCATTTTTACGTATTCTAAGGAAATAGCATCGTCTTGTAGAAACCAAACAAATGTCAGCACAAATTAATAACGCAATTAAGTAATGATAGTAGCAATAGCGAATATTTTTTAGATAAAAATAATATACAGATTAAACGTATTGGTAAAAATTATTTGCATTAAATGGTCCTTGGTAAGTAGATAAAGGTCGTAGCTCTATAAGCACATGTAAATTTGGCATTCAACCGATACAGAGGTATTACAGTATGATCAAAACAGAGATAATTGGCGCCCGATTATGGGCCATGAAAATAAATAATAGAGCTGACAATCTTGAACATTAAAATAATCTTTGATATACTGATAATAAAGTGTTTTACGTGGGTGTCAAATTTTACAACTTATTCAACAAAGTTTTTTAAGAGCTATATATTATATCTTACACTTAACTGGTTATTAAATAAAAGCTTTTATGTAATAAGTTCTCTCAAAAACTCTTTAAATACTCATGCTCTTTTGCAAGTATATTATGCTTTCGTTTATTCTTCTATTTCATATAACATTATAGTGTGGGGACAATCCAGTTACATTAGTCGAGTATTTATACTTCAAAAAAGGATACTCAGACTTATATTCAATCTTGGGTATAATCAATCGTGCCGTGAAATATTTAAAAAATATAAGATCCTTACTGTGACATCCATATATCTGATGAAATTGTTGACATATATTTATGTAAACAAAAACAAATTTATACACAATAGAGATTTCCATAATTATCACACTAGAGGAAAGAATTTAATTTGTCTACATAAACACAGTCACGAATTTTACAAAAAGTCACCCATAAACTCTGGTTGTCGTATGTTCAATTCTCTACCAGACGAAATAGGAGACTGCATATCTTTAAGCAGATTTAAAAACCGTCTAAAGAATATTTTGATAAATAATGCATTTTATTCCATAAATGAATTTACACTGTTTATACAAGCCAAAGTCACCTCATTGTCACATTTTAAATCATGTTTAATTATTTTTAATTTTATTGTGTTGTTACTTTTATGTATTGTGTTGTTACTTTTATGTACATTTTATTGGTATGTACAAGTTTTATTGCCGTACGCTATATACCTATGTATGTACGTATTTACAATTTTAATGTTCTATGTTTTTTCAAGTACCACAACTAGTTTTTTTTGCATCATAAAAAAAATGTTAATAAGCCATTAAATATGGCATTTTCCTGACTTATCTTACCTATAATCTTTATAGTTTAAAAGATCAATAAAGAGTTATCAATCTGGTTGCGTTGGTTTGCAAAAATAATATCAAATCAGAAAAATTATGCATCCTCGAACCTTAATAAAGAATTTTCCGTGAATAATATTTTTGTCAAAAAAATATTGTCTTTGTACGTTCTTGGAATAAATTGAAGAAATAGTCCATAATTATGATGATTTGTTTCAAATAAATACTAGTAGAAGAGTAATAGCGGATCCGGGTATCCCCCCACCACTTTTGCTCCCCCCACCACTTTTTTTTGGGGTGGGGGGCAAATAGGATAATTATAGTGGGGGGAGGTAATTTGTAATTGCGTAATTAGTAATTTGTAATTGCGTAATTAGTAATTTGTAATTGCGTAATTAGTAATTTGTAATTGCGTAATTAGTAATTTGTAATTGTGTAATTGGATTATTTCGCTGTAATTAGACTAGTATAATTGCAATATATCTAATAAATGTAATTAGTCTGGAGGGGGGATAATTAAAATCCAATTGTCGCGAGAAATGAAAGTAATTGGATTATTGCGCTGAGAAATGAAAGTAATTGAATTATTGCGCTGTAATTGCGTAATTAGTAATTTGTAGATGTGTAATTAGACTATTTGCGCGTTAATTACACTATTTTATATAGTCTGGAGGGGGATAATTAAAACCCAATTGCCGCGAGAAATGAAAGTAATTGGATTATTGCAATTAAACTAGTATAATTGCAATATATCTAATTGAATTGATACAATTGTATATTAATTAGTGCATCAATTGCTAAATTACGCGCTCTTAATTGTCAAAAATATATGTCTGTCAATATCGCTAACAAGGGATCTGGTATATTAGCAGAAATGCATTTATTTTCTATGGGGTAAAAGAACAAGCGACATCGCATTTATTTTATAATGATCAAAGATTAAATCAGCTTTTTAGTTTTTACTGTCGCATATCTCAAAACAAAATAGGCCAGGTGGCTCGCGCGAACGGTACCGACCTGAAATCGAGGTAATGCCATTAAGGTGGTCGACTTTCCCGTTAAACAATATAGCATAGGCACTAGTGCAGGCAGTACATAAGGGTATTACATTGTTATAAGACACTTCTTCTATAATGACTTTGTCATAGGGAATTAACTATCTCGTAATTATTATATACATAATAGTTGGTTAAATTTATAGCTCCCATTTGCTCGACAGACAATAGGTCTGCATAAAGGACACAGGTAGGTACGTAGGCCAGGTGGCTCGCGCGAACGGTACCGACCTGAAATCGAGGTAATGCCATTAAGGCGGTCGACTTAAAACCGTCAATAATACAATTTGGTATTTAATTTCTAGTCGAAATGCATAAATTCTCGAAACAAATAGTTAAAGGTATGTCAGAACATTACAGACTGCCGCATAATTTCACGAAACAGGTGCCTATCTGAAAATCAAACCACTCGTATTTCACATACCCTACTGTCACTGTGCCTTTAAAAATTATTAAAATTCCAAATTGTAGGTAGTCTTCGACCAGCATTCCATTAAAAAAGGCACACTTTCTAGTTGGTTAAATTTATAGCTCCCATTTGCTCGACAGACAATAGGTCTGCATAAAGGACACAGTTACATAGGCCAGGTGGCTCGCGCGAGCGGTACCTATCTGAAATCGAGGTAATGCCATTAGGGTGGTCGACTTAAAACCGTCAATAACACAATTTGGTATTTAATTTCTAGTCGAAATGCATTCATTTTTCTAAGGACAAATATATTGCACAAAAGATGAGCCATCTCCTATCTAAACAAAAGATACGTCGATTTTTACAAAACAAAGCCACACAATTACCTGAAATTTTAAACTTAAAAATAACAGGTGAGAGTGTAATTCGAATAGGATGGAAGGTTTAGAACTGCCTACTATAAAGAAGTCATTAAATGTCTTTATTGGTAATAATTAAATAGACAAAAGGCAACCCGCCTTTGTTGCACTGACGAGAAATTTTTCAGTCCTTTTAAAGCAATAATGTCACAGCTTAATGGACCCATTTGAAAGTTAAAATATAGCTATTAGATTCATGCTTTGTTTTGCTGTCAAGGGTCGATAAACATAAATGTTTTAAATAGTAAAACTATTCAAAAGCCATTTAAATACAAATACGCTTGGCAAAAATAACAAAAGGACACGGTCAAGATCTTTCAGCTTAAATAAACAATAATAAAATTTTCATTGATTTACAAATTTTAACATACAGGGTGCCCCGAATTGTACAGATCAAACACATGTTCTAAAAAATATATATGGGGTGTTCCATTAAAAGACACACTTTCTATACTTTCCAATGTTGCTCTATAAAGAACTACTGATAATAATTGCAGGTAATTGATGTGTAAAAGATGGTGGACAATAGGTCGGCAATACACAAAAAAAAAAACCATTCAACTCAAACATGAAGTCTGATAGAAGACATTAAATCTGCCATTGAAAGATTGTCTTGTAAACTAGATGACATAAGGAGGGATTCAAATAAAATACACATTAAAAGATTACATTAATTTTATTTCCTATTTTTTATTACACAACTAAAAATACCATAGTATAATTAAACAGTTTTATTTTAAATACACAATTACATTTTTGAGAAAATAAACATAGACGCTTAGTAGATCAAACTTTATGGTGTGATAAACTACCAAAATAATATGAAAAAAGTTCATATGTAAATGTGGGCCGGGGACACATAGTTCCGAGATACAGGGTGTTAAAGAAACATGCAAAATTTTTTTGTTGTTTGAAACACTGAAATGATGGCACACTATATTGCGCTCTAATTAGACTAGGTGCAATTTCTCGAAATTCTATGGTTTATTACCTTATAGAAAAGCAGTATATCTTAAGATATATTTACAGATCAGTATACATCCAACTTGACGGCGTTTTAACAAAAGCAAGCGGAAACGATGACTACTTTGATAATGCATTAAAATGCAATATTTTAACGGAAATTACAGCGATGCTTTAATAAAGCTCTGGATAATTATATGCCTCTTTTAATCTGTTTTACAGAATAATGGGGGTGGCTCTCTTCAACCGTCTGTAAAACTATTTAATGAAACCTAGTTAAAAATTCAGTTCCATAAAGAAGCTACGATAATTTATGATATAGTTAATCACGATCCATTTTATTATTCAACTCAAACATGAAGTCTGATAGAAGACATTAAATCTGCCATTGAAAGATTGTCTTGTAAACTAGATGACATAAGGAGGGATTCAAATAAAATACACATTAAAAGATTACATTCAATTTATTTCCTATTTTTATTACATAGCTAAAAATACCTTATTATAATTAGATTTCTGTAATTGCAATGTATACGCTTGTATACCGTAAATGCACCCGTCATGCAAAAAACTTTAAAAGAAACTTTATTTATATCTAATCTTTGGTATAATAAATAGGCGAAATAAATCCACAAAAACCACCTGTTAGTACAAAGCCCATAAAATATTTTTTCTTTTGTAAAAGGGACATTAAGGAAGATACTATAGTCAGTAAATATTGATTGTTATCAAATGGAATCCCTGTCTTTCGATCGACCTTTCCCACGAGATTGATTAGATAAGAAAGATACGTTAAGATACATTTATATCGGTATTTGTTTAACGATCAGATCATTTTTTTTTTGCAAAACTTTATTTTCCCATAGCTTAATTAAAAAAAAAAATGCCTCGTCATTATAATAGATCTACAAATCAGACGGTTTATTGGTAATAATTAAATAGTCAAAAGGCAACCCGCCTTTGTTGCACTGACGAGAAATTTTTCAGTCCTTTTAAAGCAATAATGTCACAGCTTAATGGACCCATTTGAAAGTTAAAATATAGCTATTAGATTCATGCTTTGTTTTGCTGTCAAGGGTCGATAAACATAAATGTTTTAAATAGTAAAACTATTCAAAAGCCATTTAAATACAAATACGCTTGGCAAAAATAACAAAAGGACACGGTCAAGATCTTTCAGCTTAAATAAACAATAATAAAATTTTCATTGATTTACAAATTTTAACATACAGGGTGCCCCGAATTGTACAGATCAAACACATGTTCTAAAAAATATATATGGGGTGTTCCATTAAAAGACACACTTTCTATACTTTCCAATGTTGTTCTATAAAGAACTACTGATAATAATTGCAGGTAATTGATGTGTAAAAGATGATGGACAATAGGTCGGCAATACACAAAAAAACCATTCAACTCAAACATGAAGTCTGATAGAAGACATTAAATCTGCCATTGAAAGATTGTCTTGTAAACTAGATGACATAAGGAGGGATTCAAATAAAATACACATTAAAAGATTACAATAATTTTATTTCCTATTTTTATTACACAACTAAAAATACCATAGTATAATTAAACAGTTTTATTTTAAATACACAATTACATTTTGGGAAAATAAACATTTGCATATACATCGTGATTATTGTTGATAAAATGTTTTTACTAGACATCAAGAAAACCATTCTGAACCGAGCCATCTAATGCATTATAACTTAAATATGTATCATGAAGTATAAGTGCATACACTCGAGTTTGTTCGGGAAATTTCGTTTTTCGTGTTTCAAATTCTATTTTTATGTCGACTGTAGATGATTTCACTGCAACAGGTTGGTGTGAACAATCAATGACAAACAAAGGATTCTTCCTGTATCCCCCAAGATCCATCATGGGTTCGCTCATATCTTTATCATAATAACTACGTTGGAAGTTCTCATAAGCATAATATGCTGCAGAATCGAGCTTCTTATCGAAATCTAAATTCCAACGTTCGTATGGATAAACTTCAGAGTTTAGAAATAGTCGAATATTATTTATGTCTGCGTGTTTGAACTGTGTAACATCCTTTGTTCTATCATTGGCCTGATCAGTGTCTTGAAAACCAAGAAGGATGAAAAGTGGACTTTCAAGACGGGTGGAGAGTTTAAGAGCCCATATGTCGTAGGCAGTATCACGTAGACAGGGAAGCTCATAAAAATCCCATGCACGGTAGACCATATTAACCTTGGCATTATTACCACTTTTATTAATTCGATTCAATAATTTTAACTTTTGTCGATCTTCAGGTACAATATGTCTTATTTTCCACTCAATTTTGCTTATTTCCAGCTCCGCATCAACTTCACCGATATAGGAGTCTTTAAATGAGCGTGCAATTATCATAATTAATTCTTGCTTCACATTCAGAATGCCTTTGGTATAATCTTCTGCAAAACCCATAAGGAGCTTAAGGGGTAGTTTGCCACTGAACACGTGACTGGTGGTATCTAAAATATCTTGTCTATTTTGACTGAGACCCCAACCTGTTGTTATTAATGAGCGTGCATGCGTTTGCCCATACGACACCATAGTTTTCATTGTTGTAGTAATACCAGGTCTTCTAACTACTGCTACTTGTTCACCACCCATTTCCAGACGTATCTCTTCAAAGAGAAATGCTAGTGCATTATTGGATAAATAGCAACGCTTTGTGGCATCACTAGGGGTAAATTTTCCTTCTATGTATATATAACTTTCTGAAATGTCGAGTATAACATCTTGAAAATTGATGGGGATACGTATTTCATCAGAGTTTCTGTAATATGGGGAACCATATGGCTTATATGTATGCTCATGTAGGCTAACTAGGGAATGATCCAACACAGGTTCATCAAACACCCCAAGTTTTTCACTAGTTGCAGCCGCCACCATTATTATGGCAAATATTTTCGCAGTTTTAATCCAATATGTTTTAAAAAGGCTTGATCCTCAGCTGACAATCTATGTCCTAACTGTTTAAGGTATAGACTTTGAATGAATTGCTTTCCACATCTCCCTTTCTTTTTATCCACACTATTGTTCGCTATAGTATCATATTGATGGTGATGTACTTGCTGTCGCTGTTTATATCGAAAACCCATTTGGTTGGTGATATCAAACTTTCTTCAATTCTAGCCTTACAATAATTTTCTCACCTCGAAAATTGATCAAATCACCATTGTCGTCCAGCACACGTAGCGTGATGTTATCTATTAACTGACACCATTTAGGTCTAACAGGTAAATATATGATATTTTTGGGTTCTCTAGTAAGTTTGTAGCCAGGCTCAACATCTATATCAAATTCAAAGAGAGTGTGTGACTCTTCCGCATTCAGATAAGCTCCAGAAATAATATTGCAATCTACACGTATCATCCTTACTTTCATAATATCAACAGGCTGTGTTGATTCATAATTTTTATTTGGTTGTAAATATATTGGTCCAAATCCCAACAGACTTCCTATGGAATTTGGTTGTCTAAAATCTATTTCATACTTTGACAAAATCTCGCACTTTAGGGTGTTGTTGTTTGCTCGTAAAGTGAATATTTGCGTGTAATCCTTTCCATCAATATTCATAGCTTTCAACATTGCTGCATAGATTTCATCAATTTCATAAGCCCCCAGAGGTATGTGAACAGTAGTGAATGTATCTTTAGCACTAACCCTATATTGGAAGATGTTATTTGTTTCATCCACATTGAATATGGAGTTGTAAGAGTAGAATCCAATTAAGCCTAACCCATGACGACTGCTCCTATCCAGTTCAATGGGTGGATTAAAGTTGACACTTAGCACACTTAAGCGGCTCGTTAGTGTGAACGTGTACGACATGACTGATGTAATTAAATTGCGTTACCCAATTTATTGTGGATTACAGCAATAATGGTATAATTTCCTCTTCTTTGAACTTGATGGTAATATATTTACATTGTTATTGGATGTCACATTTACATCGTTTACCTTACAATAGCAGCAAAACATTTTTCGAGGTATTGGACCGTCATTAGCATCAAAACTGCCTTCATGATCGTTAAGGTAATGTTCTGTACAGTATTGATATTTTATTATATCGACATCGTTCTGAAGATGTGTAGGTAGCTTATCCCATACTAATGCAATTTCATGTGAAGCCAACCCAATCATCACTTCTTTGGGCATATCAGCAAGTTGTTGTTTGCTCATCTTCAATAGACTACGCAAACGGGAGAATGCAATTAGTGAGTGGCCCATTCGCTTGATACCTTCTCGATCCATTGTTGGGGTTATAGTTTTCAGCTCCATGGCGTTTTATATTTCTTTCGTAGAGAGAAACTTTAAACACAAATGTCCACACCACACTGTGTTAAAATTCTGTACACGTTTGTAGTTATAGAATATTTGGTTGGCCCTCCTTGAATCGTTATTGAAATATGTAACTAATTCTATAGGTGGGGGTAAATCACCAAAACTATCAAAGTAATTTACTAAACTACCTCGTTTTTTATATGCCACCCAATGTGTCCCAGGACCATATATACTATCCAAATTGATTATTGCAGATTCATTGTAATGTGGGCCACGTCTTGGTAGTGAGTCGCGCATAAATACACCCCGAAAGTATGCTACCTTCATTTTCTTAGCATAATATTTAAGATCAATGTCGGTAAGAGGTCTCCGAGGTAGGGAGTCTATTAGTTTTTTGAATTCTGTTTTAGATAAAGGCCCATTCCCTTTCGATATGGCTTCATATACATCCCCTTACCACTTTTCATAGCTATTGCTTCCATACTTCTGTTGTGTCGATTTGCTTCAGCTAATTCTTCTCTACCCTTTTTTATGTCATTTACAGCTTTAGCAATACCAGCAGCCGTACCCACCAAACTACCCAATGCAGATAATCCAGCAAAAATGGGTATTAGAGGTAAAATACCGCCAACTTTTGGTATTGGTATAACTCTAGGTGTTCGAATATTGCGTTTCCCACCGGCCTGTTTTATATATCGACGTGCAGCTTTTAGAGCAATTTCAGTCGCCTTCGTTTGGTCTTTTACTCTTTTGCCTCCAGCACTTCGCAGTGTGTCACGCACTTTTCGTACTATCCCAGATCCAAATGCTGTCTTTTTAACATTCTTCTTACCCTTCTTTGTTTTCTTGATGATTCGTTTCCTTATTGGGTTACGAGATATTGTTGAATTACATCCCATACCAAGACGTTGTTTTCCTTTCATTATAGTTGTAACTAACCAAGCAGCGGCCTTTTCTCCACGTCCTGCGTCTTTGGATTTCACTCGTTTCCACGCAGCCTGTTCAAGCTGATAGTCTGCTTTATGGCGGGCTGCTAGATTACTGCTATTTTTGTCGTATGCAATATCGTGTTGCTTGCACGCTTTATCGAGCTGATTTATGCCAGGATCACCTCGTGCCAGCCGTTTATTTAAATCTGTGCCTGGACCACAAAATTGATAACCTGGCAAATGCAACTCGACGGGAAGCTTATTAATCAGGGAATTAATTAATCCTCTACCGCGCTTCATACGTTTTTCACGTGTGTATCGTATGGTGGAAACCATTTAAATAAGAGTTGCAAGTCACATGTCTATTTATATACCAATTAGCTGCGATACAATGCACATTGTGAAACAGAAACAAACGCTTTCCATAGATAATTTGGATGAAAAAGTTGGGCGTGGGTTAAGCGCTCATAATCGTCATGGACCACTACTACCTTCAACTGTACGTGCCCTCATAATAGGACCCTCGAATTGTGGGAAAACAAATGTCTTAATATCTTTGATCACCCATCGCTTAGGTTTACGCTTTTTAAACATTTACCTATACTCAAAGTCTATAAATCAACCCAAGTATGAGTATCTGCGTAAGGTGCTAGCGCCGATTGAGGGGTTAGGATTTTATACATTTAGTAATGGAGCGCAAATAGTGGAACCATCCGAGGCAAAACCGGAGTCTTTATTTATATTTGACGATGTGATATGTGAGAAGCAAGATGTTATAAGAGCATATTTTAGTATGGGTCGCCATAGAAATGTGGATTGTTTTTATCTTGGTCAAACATATTCTCGAATACCGAAGCAGCTAATAAGAGACAATAGTAATTTAATTATTGTCTTTAAACAGGATGACATGAACCTTCACCACATATTTTCCGATCATGTGTCACCTGATGTAACGTTTACAGTATTTCAAAATATGTGTGCAGAGTGCTGGAATGACAAATATGGGTTTCTAGTGATTGATAAGGATAGAGAAGTACAAGGTGGGCGATATAGAAAAGGGTTTGATAGCTTCATATATCCATAATGAATTTTAATAAAAACTTCACTTGAGCCACAGACTTCGTATGGTTACTTCGTTTACGTATGCGCTAAGATAAAGGTTACCAAAGATAATAAAAAATATAACAATCTTGTGCATCCCAATAGTGAAATAGCCCTCAAGCGACAGTTGATTGAGGCGACAGATGCGGTACGTAAGAAGTTTAACTCTATTAAGAACAAAGATATTGAGATGCATGTAACACTTGAAAAGATCTATCAACCAATAACTGAACCTTTAAATGCTATATCTTCAGCAGCGGAGAACAAACCACATGCCCAACAACCATCATCATCATCAAGGGTGTCTACTCAGAGGGCAGTGCCATGGGAGAGTGCTTCTGAAGAAGGATCTGATAAGTATGTCGGCGGTGATGATGTTCCACCTTATATCCCCATTATGGAAACACCACCATCGTCTATAAGAACAACCCCCGTATCTGAAACTTCTCTAGCTAGAAAACTAGAAAAAGGACGTGAGGTTGTAAAAAGACATATACAGAATGTAAAATCGGGTAATTCCAAGTATGATAGTTTATATGGAGTGCGTGTAGATCCCAAGACAGGCAAACTGCTGATGGGCAATGCTGAAATACGTTTTTCCCATGGAAATATTACACTGTGGTATGGCAATAAGAAACTTGGCGTGTATCTAGGTAATCCGAAATTGTACGATCTAATATTTCTAAAACGTCCGCCAATTCTAGATGATAATACAGAGAGTGTTATCGACGATGAATGGAGTAAGATATATGGAGAAATACTAAGGAAAACAAAAGCGCCGTATAAAAAATTCAATGTAGCGGGTGGCTATAACACCACTAAACGTGAAAAATTTCACAAAATTATCAAACCATTAACATCTTCTACAATTGCAACACGATCGTCAACAAGTGGTTATGGATTAAAACGTGTACCTACCCACAAATTGTACAGAAATAAAGATAAAGAATATATCTACTGGAATAAACCTAGTGAACTTGTGGCTCGTTTACGCCTCCTATGGGGTTCGAAAATGGCTGGAAATAACAACCACGACAATGAAATAATAGAAATAATATCAGAACTTAGGGAGGAAAAAATAGTGTATTAAAGATATAATACCTAGTATCATTATCCTCAATAAGTATTATATAGCCTGAAATATATAAAATGGATCAGACGCAATCAGAAATGTCTACTGTGAACAACACAATTGGCAAATTTGGACGCAGCAAAAGAATTAGTGCAAGTAAGTTAATAGCCTATCGTGGATTACCTGGCGTGGGTTTTAAACTTACCAGAGATAATCACTATGATATTGAAAATAAGCGTTTAAAAAATCTAGGGGAACCTGTCGATGATCAAGATGGTGCAACATGTAATTACGTTAACAAGCGTCTACAAACAAATGATGAAAATGCTGCCAAAGCTATTTTTGATACAACCGATGTAATTATTGAGGAAATGAAAAAATATGTTGATGTGGGACTTTTAAAAAGTGGAGAAGAAAATCGCACTATTTTCAATAAACAAAATAATGATAGGATGCAGAAAATGAAAATAGAAATGAGGAAATATGTTGATAAAGCAATTTCTGAAGTTAAACGTTCGGCCATATACAATCACAATACTTTAATCACTAGAATCTCCAAATTAGAGCATATTGCCACCGAACTCCAACCAAAGAAGGTGCAATCCGGAGGCCTAGCATTTCCACCAGAACTAATGCCTGAAGTTGATATATAGCTGAAGACAATTTTATAATGGAGGTTAGCAGCGAAAAATTACAAGTTGTTAACGAGTTACATAGAAATGCTCGACGAAATTTTCGTAGAAGGCGAACCATAATTAAGGGGTTTGGTGATTTGTGGCAAGCAGACCTAGCCGAAATGCAACCATACGCTGATAAAAATAGAGGGTATCGTTATATTCTTGTAGTGATTGACTGCTATTCCAAGTACGTATGGACCAGATCTGTTAAAAATAAAACAGCTGTAGAAGTTACTAAGACTATGCAGACTATTATTCAAGAAGCAAATTATTCACCAAGAAATTTACAGACTGATAATGGTACAGAATTCTACAACAGAAAGTTTTCCGCACTAATGAAGCAGCATGAAATTAATCATTATTCTACATATAGCACAAAAAAAAGCAGCAATTGTTGAACGAGTAATCCGCACATTAAAGAGTTGGTTGTATAAAGAATTCTCAGCTATGGGTAAATATAAATGGCTCGACATCCTACCCAATGTTACAAAAAGTTATAATAACAAAGTCCATCGTACAATTGGTATGAAACCTGTTGATGTCACACCAACTACACATTTAAATGTATATAATAACATAAAAATTGCTCTCAAACCGAAATTCCACCTCGGTGATGTAGTTCGTATTAGCAAGTATAAAGGTGTATTTGATAAAGGGTTTACACCGAATTTCTCAACAGAACTTTTTAAAATTGTCAAGATAAACATAACAAATCCCACAACTTACCTGCTTGCAGACATGCTTGGACATTCAATCAAGGGGTGTTTTTATGAGATGGAGCTACTAAAGGCAAAATACCCCGATGTGTATCTAGTAGAGAATGTTTTAAAAAAGCAAGGAAATAAAGTGTTTGTAAAATGGCTTGGACTCTCTAAAGAACACAACTCGTAGATTGATAGAGCTTCTCTTGTTTAAAATTGTCACTGTCTAGAAAATATATTATTGTATCATTATAAGGTTATGTCAAATGAAATATTTCTATGTATAATAAATAAATAATAAAACGAATGTACTCAATTAATATTTGTTTAATTTATTTCCTTAATGTTAAATTGTAAACAAAATAAAAATATTTTTAAGTTTATTACATATACTACAAATACTTAACTTCAAAAACACCAATTATTTTTTCATAAATATATATTTTATTACACAATAAATCTACTTAAATATAATACAATATACTACTATATCTCACATTTAGTATGAATTTTCCAGTTTTATAACTTTAACCCGATAAATAATGCAAATTTTATTTGATATGCTAATGTTATTGTGACTGACTTAACTCATCTATTGCTGCAAGTAAAGCATCTAAAGGATCATATTTTTCCTTTTCAACAACATTATTTGTATCAGT
Source organism: Rhagium mordax (assembly GCA_963680705.1). Lineage (NCBI taxonomy): Eukaryota > Metazoa > Arthropoda > Insecta > Coleoptera > Cerambycidae > Rhagium > Rhagium mordax. The sequence continues at coordinate 28,495,078 of OY796657.1, forward strand.
TATTACGACCAACTCATTTTGAAATATCGGTATGTCGCAATGCCCCCATGGTAAAGTTTTAAACGTATTAGGAATGACGAATCTTTTGTCATCATAATGAGATAGTGCCACCTTATTTTTCATTTCTGTGTAAATATCATGCGAATAACTTCTAAATGTATTCATTTCTCTTAATATTACCCCACCCTGCTCAACTATTTTCTTATAATCACCTATTGATAAATTTTTCATAATAACTGATTTCTTTACCCCCTTAGCCTTTTTCAATTCATTATTCATAGATTTTATGCAGTAAGCTTTAGCCCCCGTTCCATAAAAACTAATAATCGGGTCGGCGGGGAACTCATCTTTAAAATTCCCTAAAACCGATAGACCTTTAGGAACATTAAATTTATTTCCTTCTTTATAGTTGGATGTATCGAATTTATCGGGGTTCTCTTTTATAAAATCGTAAATGTTATCAGTAAAAACTTTAATAATCAGAGAATCCGTATCGGTGTATAACAGGGAAGCATTTTCGCCAAATTTTCTTTTTATCACGTCATAGAAAAAATTGTATAACACCGTCTTGGATAATTCCAAAACACAAAACCCTACATAAATTGGCTTGTTGTATACTACTTTTAGTTTGTTCATATGAATCGCAACGAAATCTTCTGTAAAGATCGAACAAGTTTTAAAATTCGGCTGGGCTATAAGAGCATTTGCACCAAAGGACCTTCTAATACTTTCCCAATGCGTAACCAACTTTATATCCTTTCTATTATCCACGTTTTCCATAGTTTTACCGAAAACCGCATTATTCATTAATTTAAATTGATCTTTTTCGAATTTACTTGTTGCCGTGTTTCTCATCTCCGTATTTAAATCGATGTATTTTCTTAACCAGGGAGATTGATTAAATGTGAGCACTCTATGAGTCTTTAAAACCATCAAACCGTGATCCATGGCCTGCCTCAAATTTTTATAGTGTACAATGTACCTTTTCTTGTCAAACAAATTTGGAATCAACTTTGCTGATTTTGCATTAGGAGGAACCATGTTTTCTACTAGGAAAGGGAGGTCCGAATGTAGATCATGTAATTCATTGGGATAATGAATGTCTACTTCGAAAACGTACCCGCGCGGATTTTCATCTGGAATATTCGTAATGTCTAAGTTTATAATTTCTTGTTGGGACAACCAAGTGAATCCACCTGTCGGCAACGATTGAGACATACTGTGGCCGTATAGGTTTGTGGCATCCAAATAAGTTATAAACGACGAGGGTTCGTTGGAATCGTAATCGGTGAGAAATTTATTATTTGCGATATGTTTTCTTTCAGAGCACTGACTAATTCCTTTCTTAAAAAAGTTAATCATATCTATATCAATTAATAATTCTAACTCTACTCCTGTCAGTTTTAACATAGCGTCCCACGACAATCCGGGAGCTGTAAAATATTGAGCAGGATCCAACTTGTATTTCTCTAAACTGATTTTCCGAAAATTTTCGAATACATCACATAAAAGCAATACGTCTGTTTTCAAATACAGATCTGAATAATCGCCTAAATTCTGACAAGCGAACAACTTCCACACATCTTTAGCCCGTTGATAATCATCTTCGGATATATGCTGATCGTTTAGGTTGTCATAGAATTCGGCTTTGGATGGTAGATCTGGTTTATTCAACTTATTTAAACTATCCACAAAGCTATATGGAAATACACCCTTTTGTCTCATTAAACGAAATTCTTTGTTATCCGTATAAAAACTTCTGGTTATAGTTAACTGGTCATCATTTAAACTTTCACCTAAATTTTGTAGCGATGTTGACAGGAACTTAAAACTATCAATGAATCGCAATTGTAGAAATTTTTTCTTCTTCTCCCCATTCTTATTAATGTAATCATGCATATAAAGGTCTTTTGAAAAAGATATGTACTTCTCTTTATTTTGCGCTAGTACCCCCACTCTATCTTTATGAGCGCATAGCTCTTTAATGAATAAATGTCCGTCGTATGAACTCATATTATGAAATATAATCGGTATGAAACATGGTAATTTATAATTTAAATTGCAAACAGAGTGTGCAGCGATAAATCTTATTTTTCCGGTTAAGTGGCAGTGATCCTTAACCTTCACATCACCTTCTTCGAATGCCTTCTCGCATATACCGCATACGGTTGCGTTTTCAAAGTCTCGTCTTTGTTGCGCTGTGAGCTTAGCCATTGGGACCATATCTTTCATATATCTATTATAGATATCTCTCGAGTCAGCTTCGATACGTGATACGAAGACTTTGGCGGCGTCAGAACCCCGGTATAACTCAAACTTGTTTAGGGAATTGTCAAACGAGCATTTTATTAAATATGCGAAAGAATGTGGTTGATGTCTAAAAGTTTTATTCCCGAAAGACCGTTCTGGATTGGGTTGGCAGGTATCGATAGGACTTAAAATTGATTCGAAATCGGCATACACTACAAATGGAACTTGCATTCGCCTTTCAAAATGTTCAAATTTTAACATATTCTCGGGCACTTGTTTACCATATTTATCTATTCGAAATTGGGTAGTAGGTATTGTTGTATAAATGTGATTGCAATCGTGCGACTGGTGTTGCAATAAGTGACGTTCGGTATTAAAATATAACAAACAACCGTCGCAAAAATGTTTTTTATGATTGTAAGCAGAAATTTGACGCGAAACTAATCTAGATAAATCTTTTATCCAGCAATAGTGAGTTTTAGCGCAGTCGTTCTTACAATGGTGATTAATATTACACACCTCAGAAATTAGCAATAAATTTAAATGGATATGCAGTTTTTTCCCCGAGTAACGTAAAGGACCTACAACTTCATATTCCATTCTATTATTTTTAAATTTCTCCTCTAACCCGTATACATTTATCGATATATTATTCATTTCCTCAAATTTTGAAATATCTCGCAATTTTACTGGAAAATCCATACCTGTTACATTTAACACTTGTGAATAATGTGGATATGATGATAAGTCCGATGTATTACCATTTGTAGGATACAGTGCTGAAGTCACCGCCCAGGCAAAACAACATTGATCTTGATTGTGCACGTTTACCACTGCATTCTTATTTTCAATGAATTTTGGTAATTTTATATATGATGAACCACGAAGTGGACTATACTTGTTCACATTAATTTCAACAAATTCGATTCGTTCCAGGGCCCATCCTAAAAATATGCAAATGTTAAATGCAATTCTAATACGTTAATAAAAATAATTACACACCTGAATCTCGCTCTTGAAACTCTGTAGTTTGGGTAATCATCTCTTCTACAAAACTATCCAAAACATCACTTAAATTCATAGCTTGATCCAAAATTTTGTTGGTTGTATTAAATGATTTCATATCTGTTAATTCTCTACTTTGTATCATGTATTTGGCGAACACTTCCAGATTTACTTTTATTGCCGTATGTATTTGTAGCGCTTCTTCTAGCAGATTTAAAATTTTATGTTTGATTTCATTAAAGAACATTACGTAGTCCAGATGATTATGTTCACTATGCACTCGATATGAAATAATTCTGTATTTGAAAGCGCTTTGGATAATGCTTACACCATCCATTGAAGGAACACATGCATTTGCCTTATGTTGCAACGACCTCTTATGGGGATGCATCTGAGCTGTCGTCAGCGTCACATTACAACAATCACATGTTTGCATACTTGCGGATGTTGATGGGGTTGAATCAAATTTAAATTGTTTTGCTGGAGGTCCATTATCACGTAAACTCACACACGATTCTTTCTGATGACGACGCAAATTACCACATCGCGTAAAACTTTTACTGCAAGACGTACACTTATACATTTTGCGTTTTCACTAGGAGTCTGTTGCTACTAATAATGGTTGTGACAACTCCTATCACTCTCTATATATCTACAGAATATGACCCCCCACCACCACATTTTAAAATTCAAATATCCCCCATTATATTATTCTATTGCATAACTATTTAGAATGGCTTTTGTGTAATATATTTAAAATGATTCGATGTCGCCTGTTTGTTAACCCATAATGTGGTACTATTGACAATACATCGACTTCTTTTGTTTAATTTCTTAACTTAAAATTTGAAGGTAGGACTCCTATGTAGGTATTCATTAAATGCATACAATGGCAACAGTAAATAATGTCTTAGAAGTGGAGTCTTTTGCATGCATGCAAATACATATTCCTTACGTTAGCTAAGTAATTTAAACAGTTTTTGTTCAATTTTACCCAACTAATATATGGTGTTTAACTGAATCAATTAATAAGTCAGGTTGGCCGAGTGGTTAAGGCGTCCAATGTGTAAAAAAACATCAGATTCCCTAACGGGAGCGTGGGTTCGAATCCCACACCTGACATTTTTTTTTTTCTTATCCCGTAACTGATTTAACCTGGAGATTTCTATGGATCAATATGAATGTTATAAAAAATACGTTTCAGGTAGTTTGCCTTTTGACTTTGATGTTTTTTGCCGACATACCTTTTGTTTAGCTAACAGATTGATAATCTTTTATCCCTAGAAAATAAATGCATTTCGATGTCACTTGTTGAAATTTATTGCAATATTTCGACACCTACTTTATTTCTAACAATGGATTTGTAGGTACTCAAGCTGTTGTGTGACACTATTTAAATGGCTTTTGAATGCTTTCCAAGAAGCCGTACGGCTTTTACGTAATATATTTAAATGATTCATGTCGCCTGTTTTGTGAACCCATAATGTGGTACATCGATTTCTTTTGTCAAATTTCTTTTGTCTATAACCTTGCTAACTTAAAATTTTAAGGACGGACCCCTATGTAGGTAGTCATTAAATGTATACAAAAGCAACAGTAAACCCCCAACCGATTTAAAGACACCAAACAATAAAATGTAACAACATTAATAATTACGAGATAGTTAATTCCCTATGACAAAGTCATTATAGAAGAAGTGTCTTATAACAATGTAATACCCTTATGTACTGCCTGCACTAGTGCCTATGCTATATTGTTTAACGGGAAAGTCGACCACCTTAATGGCATTACCTCGATTTCAGGTCGGTACCGTTCGCGCGAGCCACCTGGCCTATTTTGTTTTGAGATATGCGACAGTAAAAACTAAAAAGCTGATTTAATCTTTGATCATTATAAAATAAATGCGATGTCGCTTGTTCTTTTACCCCATAGAAAATAAATGCATTTCTGCTAATATACCAGATCCCTTGTTAGCGATATTGACAGACATATATTTTTGACAATTAAGAGCGCATAATTTAGCAATTGATGCACTAATTAATATACAATTGTATCAATTCAATTAGATATATTGCAATTATACTAGTTTAATTGCAATAATCCAATTACTTTCATTTCTCGCGGCAATTGGGTTTTAATTATCCCCCTCCAGACTATATAAAATAGTGTAATTAACGCGCAAATAGTCTAATTACACATCTACAAATTACTAATTACGCAATTACAGCGCAATAATTCAATTACTTTCATTTCTCAGCGCAATAATCCAATTACTTTCATTTCTCGCGACAATTGGATTTTAATTATCCCCCCTCCAGACTAATTACATTTATTAGATATATTGCAATTATACTAGTCTAATTACAGCGAAATAATCCAATTACACAATTACAAATTACTAATTACGCAATTACAAATTACTAATTACGCAATTACAAATTACTAATTACGCAATTACAAATTACCTCCCCCCACTATAATTATCCTATTTGCCCCCACCCCAAAAAAAAGTGGTGGGGGGAGCAAAAGTGGTGGGGGGATACCCGGATCCGCTATTACTCTTCTACTAATACTGTAAATGTTTTAGGAAAGAGGCCGATTAAGGGTTGTAGGGGTGAATAACAGCAAGTTTACCCAAGAGTTTCGCTTAAATTTTATATTTTTAAGTACGTCATTTAAAAAGCCAGACACTTAAATTATTTTAAGTATAATCGTATTTCTGATAATATGTAAATTTGGTTGTTTATTGTCAATACTTTATCTTCATTAATTTACTATTAAGTTTTTTCAAACTCCAGTCTTGTGAGGGGGGGGGCTCGTTGAAAAGTTTCTTAAAACTATATCTCTACTATCTATGTCTTAAGACTAGATAAGTATAGATTTAGTGCTAGTTGCTAGTGAAATAATTAGGGTATGATTCTATTTTATTCTTTATTGTAATTTTAATTCCTTTATTTTTTAAAAGCTTCTTAAAACTATATCTCTATCTATGTCTTAAGACTAGATAAGTATAAATTTAGTGCTAGTTGCTAGTGAAATAATTACGGTGTGATTCCATTTTATTCTTTACTGTAATTTTAATTCCTTTATTTTTTTATATAAAACATTATTTTAAACTTCATAGTAAACAGTTCATCTTCATTTTTGTTTTATCTGTTAGATTGTCTCACATTATTAATAATATTCCATTAACATTATCTATTTACTGATGTGCATCACTTTGTTGCAGATGTCAAGTAAAAGTAATTTAAATAATTTAGTATTCCTTCCTGCATATTAGAGAAAGTGTTTGACATTGTGGCAATCTTTAAAGAGTTTTCAAAACATTTGTAATATAATATAATAATAATAATAACGTTTATTTGCATACAAGGGAATTACAAGATATTTAAATGTAATGTCTTTTGTGTCCCTAAAAATCGCAATTAAGTGATGCAACAACCCCTGTACCATCTCGGAACTGCAATTGGCAAAAAGCGTTTCTGAATTCAGAAATTAAAATAAGAACATTTAAATTCTTCAGTTCATTAGCAAAATATTGCATGCATTATTATTTAGTAAATTCCAGACACCATCTCAGTCCGTATGTGTGGATCAGTAATATTAGTTTTATGTGTGTATCAGTAATATTAGTTTTATGTGTGTTTTGTATATAATATATATTATATATTTTTATACTATATTAAAAATGTTTTATAGTTAAAAAAATATATGATTGTTTTCTCAAAATGTTTTCTTTACCGCCTCTCAAGTCACCGAAGTAACTCCCGGAAAATCCTAAGATTTTGTGTTAGGCAAAAAGGCTTTATAGTTTATTCTATATATCAGGTATATCTAAACGTGGACTGCGATTATTACGATTATTATTAGTTCGTTGGTTTAATTAGAGGTCTCTACTCCACCTTTCGAGAGAATATTTATATTGCATGAATAAAAATAAAGGAGAACCTATTTTCAATCTTCAGTTCTTGAATATTGAATATTATTTCCAATGTGACTATGATTATGTATTGGAAAAAGATTATAATATTTCTTTTCGTAGTAACTTTCCTAAAAGAATGTACATACATTTGTATCAGCCGCTGAATGTGAATTATCTTAAGCCGATCTCGCTGTTTACCGATTCCTCAGTTTGACAGCATTTGACTTCTAACCTTTCAGTTTCCTCTCAACAAATAAATAAACAGAGAACGTTAATAGAAGCCCGCCCAAGCACAAATTGTTTTCTAAGCATACTTTGGTATGGAGATATCTTGCTTGCTTTGGAATAACGTAGTTCTCTGCAAACATGTTATCATGTAAATCCATGGTAAAATTTGAAAAGCGATAAATTTAAAGTTAACCTAAAAGCAATTCCCTAAGTAACGCGTATATAACTCTGGATTGCGGCCAATCAGATATGTCAGGACCTAGCTCCTAACTACACTATAACCTTTGTCCTCGGAATATATTAACTGGGGATGGAAACACCAATTACACAATAATATTTTGTTAACATGATTGTATATGAGCATATTAGTATTTATATTTTATTTAATATGCTGCTTGTCAAATAAAAAAAAATGATTATCCAAATCTAGTTCAGAGTCGTATAAAAAAGGTTCGCTAATATAATTTTTCTGTATGTATGAGGTGATCAGACAAATAATAATAGAACCCCATTTAAGTTTCATAATTTTTCGACTTAATAAAAAATAATTACGTTTTTTCTAAAAACCAACGTAAAAACAATAATTAACAGACTCATTTTGGAGATCTAACCCCAATTTGGGATTTTATAAATTGACTCGTATATTTTTACTCTATCTAATCAATGTGATAAAAAAGTTCCTCTTTACATGTACTTAATAATGTGTGCCTAGCCCATTAATTACACCAGCGCAAGAGTAGATTTTATAGTATAAATCTGCCAAAATAATATCTTCTATTGGCTCTTGATATACTTGAGTTTTTTAATATCCCCACAAGAAAAAGTCCAAAAAAATCAAGTTCGGAGATCGTTCGGGCCATCTAACTGGTTCTGAGGTGCCAATCCAACACCTTGGAAATAATCACAATTTTTCCATGGCTAGCAAGAGTAAAAAGCCAGAACTTAACTTAATACCGCACTCTAGTCATACATAGTTGAGTGGTTTGCGGCCCGTTTTCCGTGCGAGACTTTAGAGATCGAATCTTGGACAGGGCTCAACTTTTCGATTTTTTCCGTAAGTTTGATTTTGGCAGGAAAAACTAAGAATGTAATTAATACATGCATGTGATAGAAAGTACCAAACAAGAATATCCCAATTGTTTTAATTCAAATTTCTCAATTTTAAGCAATATCCGGTAAAATTAGAAATGATATTAAATAAAAATTTACCACCAGTAAATAATTCTTCTCTAGCTGGCAAAAAAGTTACTACGAACCGACATCCGAAAACCAATATTAAAAAAGTTACAGCAATAATTAAAATAAATACAACACTAAAATAAAAATAAAATATCTCAAAAACTACTAGATCTGGCTTTTTCGAATAAGAACAATTTCGCTTAAAATTTAGTTTTTAATCGAATGGCATATGTTTCAAAGCCTTATCGATCGAAAAATATTTTCGAAATGCAGTGCCATCTCTGGTGTTAATGTTATATGTAATAGTAATTGTACTTCTGAAGAAGGCATTTTAATGTAAATCTATTACCGTTTACAGGACAAATATATATTTTTTAGTTTCCGCGATATCGTCTGTGGAAATTTTAACTGAAACACCTGTGTATAAAAATAATAGTTTCAGTGGATCTAATTTCCATGTGTCCTTGTTTCAGGTCGTACACAAGTAAATATAAAGGTGTTGGGTTCTTTAATCATAAACGCGTTCTAAAAAGGGAGAAACTAGGAAAATTAATTAGCAAATTTAGCTACGCTTTTTTACTTTTATTTGTTCCTGAACCAACAGTGAAACTATCTCTAGGTACTAAACATTTCACCAAGCTTGTGTTTGCAGTAATATTACCCTGGGGATTTACCCAACTGTCAGCGTTATACAGGTCAACACGAAACATAAAAAGGTGGATGTAGTCTTTGATGTTGTGGCAGCTTTTGTAAAGTGTAACTAATTACATAATACAGTGACAGTACCTAATTACTTTAAATCGTTTATGACAAATAAAGATTCAACTGCACGTGAAATAATTTTATAACCATCTTTTATAAATTATTTAGAAATTAGTTTAATCAATATGGCACTGCATATACTGTAACAAATTGTAAAAGAGTAAAAATTTCATATTTGTATTAAAATTTAAATAAATAAATATAATATTATTATTTATTTATATCTCTACGAATACATGTTTTTGTGTGAAAATTTTATGCGAATTTGCTTTTGTTTCGGGGATTTGTAGGGTGTCTACCGTGAGTGTATCTTGAAACAAAAGTGAAATTTTGTTTTCTTGAAATATTTCATAGGTTTGAAAAACGAGTAGGTATACTACAATATTGCGTATTTTACTTTTTTGCGTATAATTAACGTTTTGTGATTCATAAGGTGATAAATGGTAAAGTAAAGGGGACAACACATTTGGAATGTTTCTAGAATATTTCATTCATGATATAGATTTAATTCCTTAATTTTTGCATATGATGTGCATTGTTTTATTGTTCTCAGGATATAGATGTATTATGTGTAAAACTAGCCTTTGTTTGTATTGCTCAAGTGCCAACATAAAATGCAGTAACGAAAAGAACAAGCTGAATAATGTCTCCTACTAATGTTCGTGCTTGCACCTCCGTGTTTCTTTTTTTTTCACCAATTTATTAAGAGACTATCTTATTATTAATCGTACAACAAATAAATAACACTGAAAAATGAACTCCTTGAACCAGTTAAGGTCATATTAGCGGCACTAATGGCGAGAATCCAGATATACGAAAACTTATGGAGAATATTCTTAATATTCTTGTTTATGTCTTTGATATAAACCTGGAAATCCAATTAATTTTCCATTTACCAGAAGCAGAGATTTACTTTACAAACTACGGTAAACTCGTAATTGATTTTAGATAATTCGATAATATACAACGCAAACTTGATAAGTATCATAACGAAATCCTACAACAAAGTGAAGCACGACCACTTAATTGAGTAACATGCCACAACAAAGCCTCTATAATCGATACGAATGTAATTGAACTTCATTATTAACTAGTTAAACAGTGTAATTGACCTAACTAAAATTTGTTTAACTAATTTATGACAAAGACATCACTATTTGACATAACGAAATATTAAATACAATATTTATAATGAAAAGAACATACTCAATAATTTCTCCCCACTTTGACTACCCAAGGAGACTACTTTTTACATAATTAAGCAATTAATTTTATAATTTTATTAGTTTTGGTAGGTTTTCGAAGGTTATAGATCAGCACTCAGCAGGGTTAATAGTGAAGCTTTAGATCATATCGTCATATTATACGAGAACTAACTTTCCAGTTTTGATGTTAGATTTTAGCCTGTGATAATAATCTTACTGCCAATATGTTACAAATTTTCGCTTAATATAAACATAATTAGTTAATCAATTTCTAGTTATTGTAGTCAGTTTATTGTTTATAAAAATCAATTAAAAAGAGCGTACCCAGGAATGTTCCCACAGGAAAAATGCGTATTTCCTCGTTTGTGTTTAATTAGTAATTGAGGTTTTTCCCTCCCTTGCTTGTATGATGCTAACTTGTGATTGTTTTATAAAAGTTATAAAATATTTTCAATGTTTTACATTCGTGATTTTATATCGGTATTTTCGTGTAATATGAAGCTGTAGTAAGGGAAAGAATTTTATTTTTGTATACTTTCAATTTTCGCAAAATTACAGGTCATCGACGTATATGATATTTATAGTATTTTTGCTATGAGTGAAATTCTTTGACATATGATAATCAGGCGTTGCATATGGACATGATTATGTGTAACCAACATATAACTATGATTTTGAATGAAATATTTCAATATTTAGTCCGATTCTCGGCAACTGCTTACCTTAAATTGCTAAAGAATCTATCGACCTCATAGAAACAGCAATAAGTCATTTTTTTTTAAATGGAACCATATCTAATTAAATACACCAATCGATAGCGAGAAAAAATGCGCATCTAAGCATGTATCATGTTCCTATACCCAAAATGTATGATTTTTTAGATATTTGCGATTTTCTAATTTGATCGATGAAAATTGAAGACTGCCGTTTTCTAAATAGTAATGCTTTGATTTTGACTGTGGACGAAACAAAATACAACAAATTCAACAAATGTGACAGCTAATACGTAACTCGTGTTATTACTATACTATTACTACTACTACTATTTATAAAAAGATATTTATTTTATACCTTGATAACCAGGTTTTACTATAACCTGGTTCTTCCAATATATCAATACTCGAATTAATTAGTCTCTAGACAGAACCACTAACCACTACCCACAAATATAGTACGAGCCCTCATTAACTATAACTATGTCTTACTCCTATACTTATTATCGATCAGCCACCTGTATGGGACACTGATATCACTCACAAAACGTGTCGTGTGTTAATAAGCACTTAACCCTGTTTATTCCATATTTTCTGATCAATGAAATTGCCAACTATACCGTCATAGTAGGACCGCATAGGGATTTTCGTGGGAATTAAATGATTAAAGCTGGCAAGATATTTTTTATGTTTAATTATTTCATACTAAATATAAAAATGTTTCTTGCCACCCTGAGATACGCGTTGTTCACCCCTACCATCCCCTTAAGGGTGGAATATTTCAAATGGCTATATCTTGTAAACGAATGAAGATATAAATTTCGTTCTTACGTCAAAATGTTTGTCTCTTGGCGTAGAATAAAATAGTTTATTATAATTTTCTCGAAATTTTGATAATTTCAAGAATTAGACGAAGTAACACACATTTTTTTATATTGTTCTAAATTTTTACAGACATAGTGCGTAAACTGCAGCTTTTAGAAAAAAAAGTTCTGAATGATAGTTATAGTTCACACTTTTAGCTTTCGAATGGTATATATATACTTCCCATTTTAAAACAATCCTAGGTCGAGAAATCATCGAAAATGTTAGCTGGTGTATAGGTTGAGTATGTATATTTACAAAATTGCAACGGTTTGTTGTCGAAATAAATTTATTTTACATTGAACGGAACTTTACATTTTAAACATAAATAAAATTCCTTTTTGTATTTTGACAAATCACGCACTTGGAATAATTAAAATGCAATGAAAGTTCCATCATGTAATGTCCCAGAAATAAAAAAAACTGAATTATCGGTCACTATTGTTACACAATAAACAAAGTTTTTCGGATACGGCGACGGTGTCTCACGAATTTATTAGAGCGGTACACGAAATGTTAAATCGATAAACGAGTCGAAAAAATAATATTTAAAGCGAGAAATATGTTATTCTTCACGAATAAATCGAACAAGTCGAGCGGCAAATTCCTAGGTAGAAGACGAGTCGAAAAAATAATATTCAAAGCGAGAAACTCAGCTGCCTTGCTCAGTCCGTGGAATCCAAATTTTTTGTTTATTAATGCGATAAACAATTTTTGAAAAAATGTTATTCTTCACGAATAAAGTGAAAAAGTCGAGCGGTAAATTCCTAGGTAGAAAAATCCACGGGCCTTAGCAAGGCAACCGAGTTCCCCGTTTTGAATATTATTTTTTCGACTCGTTTTCTATCGCCATTAATAAACAATAAATTTGGAATCCACGGGCCTCAGTAAGGCAACCGAGTTTCTCGCTTTGAATATTATTTTTTCGACTCGTTTTATACCTAGGAATTTGCCGCTGGACTTGTTCGATTTATTCGTGAAGAGTAAAATTTTTTCGGAAATTGTTTATCGCCACTAATATTTTTTCTCAAGTTACTTGTCGCACATGCATTGCCACATACATATTTTGGTTGATCTAACCAGAATTTAGTTGGATCAACTGATGCGCATGGTTGAATAGTCTTGAACATCACGCATTGACAGAGTTGAGACAATTATTTGAGAGTCGGGTGAACTGAAAATCAATTATTTAAACAAAATTTCAGTCGGACCAACTCTGTTGTACGATTTTACATGAATGCCTTTGGAAAAAAAAGTGACCATAACAACGAATAACAACGCTAGAACGTCAACGTCATATATTTCCAAAAAATTCAAGATAAGTTATCTGTTAATCCTGTAAGCAGACTGGTAATGCCAGTAAAAATTTGTATATTTGTTATAGTATTAAATATTACTATAAAGGTTACTTCGTGTATGATTGCCTGGGCCACCAGGTTCAACAAGAAAACATCTCCAGCTTTGCAGTTCCACAACCATAGAGTGGCAGCAAAAATATAAGCAATTCTACAAACTCTAATTCTGAAGATTCATCGACGAGATGCGTTAGGTTATTTTTTTCAATGTATAAGTTTATCTCAAACCTTCTGTTTTGCTTTTTGGGAATTTACAATCGAGAAAATAAGTTTCCCGATTATAAATCGAGTCCTACGATATTTTGCCTATAGCCATTGTTCTACGGCAAATAAACGGCAAATTTTAAGCTACCTAATTTTTTTTTAAATAATTTTTTATATAGATGACCTAATAACTTCATATGAAGTTAGTAGGTCATCTCATACTTTTAAAAAAATAATAGCGACAAAATGTTCCCTTTCACGGGTAATTAACGGCTAAAAAACGGCAAATGTTTATGCTATACTCAGTCCGATTTACAACAGTTGACCTGCTAACTTTATATACATAGGTATGTATAAATTATGACAATACGACAATGGGCACGCGCCAAAATTTCCTATTAATCGGCTAATTTAGAGAGATTTTAAGGTACACAAGTGCCGTAATGGTAAAATTGATTATACCGTTAGATAGGTAAAACTTTAGTGACCAAATTTTATTTAAACAATATTTGTGATCGAGTGAGTTTTATTAGACAAAATCGATTATAAAATACAATGGTGTCGACAAATAAAGTTATTTTTTTGAATAACTTTGTTAGGAATAAAAATTGGACAAAAGTGCTAATGACCTTTTCTGTTCCTTAGTAAAAGATTGACAGTCCATTAAAAAAACTAACTTGCTATCTTTAAGGGTTCAAGAGATATAGCCTATTAAAGATTTTACCCCTTAAGGGGCGTCAAGGGTGAGGGACGCGTAATTGGGGGTGGCAAGAAAAGTTTTTCTATTGACAAATGCATATACTAACATATAAAATGGATGCCATTCTTTAATCATTTAATTCCCACGAACCCCCTATTTATGGCCCTATGCGTACTATCAATAAAACGAAAGAATCTCAAAACACTTAAAATACTATTTATTTACAATTGAAACGAAAAAAGGTCAAAAACAAAACAATAAATGGAAAATACGTAAGTCCCAGTACAAAATGAACTATTAAAACAAAACAATATGCAAATTCATACTATAATAACTTAAAATGCTAGTTGGCAGTGACAAAAGTGGATATCTAGCTTAACGCGTGGATAACATTTACATGGGTTCAAAAATATCCCGCAAATCACGGTTAAGCTATTATCACTAGGATTTCCAGAAAATAGACAAACGTTCTGGAGTCCCCGACTAGTGGAAAATAGATAAACGTCCACTAATTCAATCAACAAAACAAAACAAAAATGAATGACTGACTCTACATATATTACATAGACAAACAAAATCAGAAAACACAGAAAAATCACTACACTGTCTTTACTTCTTATTTTCTTATTCGCGAAACTAGAGATGATGTTGTCGGTCGAAAACTAGACGAAAAAGTGCTTTGGAAAGCTTAAAGATTTTAGCACATCAGGTTGTCGATTGCTTGAAGGGCGGTTACACTTGAGGGGGTGGGTAAGTCGTTAGGCGATTTACCCAATTGCACTTCGACCCATCTCCGACGGTACTTAAGTTCGACCCGACCTGTAGCGCTATCTGCCAGTTACGATGGAAAATTATTCTTATGGCACATGCCTTTACTATGTTAATAATTTACCATGGTATTATAATCTTACTTAATTTTCCTAATTATGATACAAATTCAATTCATATTAAACTATTTCTATATAGCACCTGCATTCGCAACTACGAGCGTAGGGAAACCCATTCTCAACATTAATTCCTGTAATTCCATTTCGGGACAAAACCTAGCTCGGGTGTATATAGATTCCCATCTATCTTAATATTACGCACATTACATATAATGGAATATCTCCTGAATTAACTACCTTACTTATGTTATTCAAAATACTCTGTAGATAATGGATAGACACCGAGATATGATTCCTGTTGACGGTTTATGACCTTTACTCGCGTATTCGATTGATTCACTACTCCCGGTTGATTGATTACGCGCCTTCCATGAAATACCCTAATAAAGCCATTAACTAAATTGCCCTTGTTTAACCGAATTGCCTGTACCATAGGTCCTCCATGGCTCTTCAACGTATTTCAAAGATGTGGTACCGATTTAGCTGTACCCTTAGGTTTTTCCAAGGAAATGCTTTGAACTTAACAATTAATTGTCGAATATTCCTGGACCTCTGCATACTTTGTCTTATAAACGTTATGGCTCTTCTATGATGGTATATCTTAACTACGGGTGGTAAACGTATTTTATAAATTGGGTCCGACACATTTACAATATTTTACAAGGATGTTTTTAAAAAGAAATGCCACTTTTGCAAATCCACGACGCGTCACGTATTCTATTTACGACACTTTAACTTTAGCTAAAAGAAACCATACCGGGTGTATCTCCATTCTGGTTTACATACGATGTACATTTGTTACACTATGAGGTAGATAGATATCGTTAATTTTAGAAACTTTGCAGTTGAGATTTTGACAATTTTATTACATGATGGATAGCTCCAATACCTTGTCTTACCTCAATAAAAAATTCAACGTCTTATCATTAATTGTTACTGAGATATTGATTTTTACATTATACAACTATTCCGTCAATATTTTGGGAAAAAAATTAATATCTCAGAAAACATTCATTTTAGACATAGGGAACCTTTAATGAAATGACCTTTAAATTTTCCGTGGAATCTAAAAAAAAATTGAAAATGGGGGCATCTCATTTAAAATAACAAAGTTAGGGTCAACTTCCGGTATAACCGGAAATGCCACCACTTTGAAAATATATTCATTAAATAGATCCTACCCACTTAGGACCATAACCAAAATTTCAAATTGATATCTTTTTTCTTTCTCGAGATACTTCTAATAGGCGGTCAACGTGAATCACCCTGTATATTATGTATTACAGTACTCCTATAAGGCTTATATAATTTGATAAAATTTAATAAATAATAATAACATTGAAAAAAGAAAATAAATAATAATTTATAGTGGTCGTTGTTAGTTCCATTAATATCATGTGGAATAAGCGCAAAAAGTTACCAAGGTAACAATAGCATCTTTAAAATATTGTTTTCTTCGATTTAGGGACTACGGTGCCATTCATATTATATCTTGGGTTGTAGGAATTAGGCTGAAAGTCGTTGGTGTAAAAAATTTTGTTGCGAAAATTATCAGTTTCAGGGTATGTCTTGAGGTGTGACTGAGATTTTCACTTGAATCGTCAATACCAATTTCTTCTACATAATGTGCCCAATTTTTACTTTGAACCAAGCACTAATATTTTTATTGTATTTACTATACGTAGGTTGCTCCCATCAGTATTGTTTAGAATTACTTCTTTTATACATATATTACCGGCTATTTTACTTTTATTTAAACTATATTTTGTATTTGTTACATTTAAAGACTTACTTGATTTGGTAAAAAGTTATTCATACGAAAAAGAAATTCACTTGGCTTCTTATTGTCCTTGTGATTGTCCTTGTTAGTTATAGCTGATTGATATAGAGCTGTTGCGAAGGCTAAATTAGTGTTTGAACACATTCGCATTTTTTCAAGCATATCTCATACGGGAAAACTGTTATTTTTATTGAAATTATTTGAGCCTACTTTTATAATGATATTGTATAAGAGCTTATTTATATTTCGCCCATAGTTGTTACATAGTAAAAGTAAGAGTTTTATGTGGATTATTCTGCACATTATTTGCGTCACGTTTTATTATAGGATGTTTCTATGCAGATACCAGCAGTATGTGCTATTTTCATTTCATTAGGAGTAATTAATTGTTATGTGCTTCAGAATTCTAACATTACTAGCATTAGAGAATTTGCTTTTCCGAATTTTGAACATTAGTGTTATCAGTTTAAGTATCAGGACTATTCACTAATGTTTAAATATTAACGTTAACTAAAGTTCTTTTAACTTCAAATTTATCAATTAAGTACTCTTTGCAAATTTGTTATGATTTTATCTTTATTTTGAACTTCTTTCATTAGGTGTAAATTATTTTTATTATTCCCGGCAATGATAGATTCATTATCAGATAAGCTGGTGTACTAACTTATTTAGAAAATGATTTATGATACTTGTTGATGTGTCTTTATTGACTTCGTCTTTTACATCGCGCTCAATACTAACATAACTGGAGTGATGTGAGTTCATCATAAAAATTTTAATATTCTTTTGTAGCCTTGTTTGCTTCATGTTTTTATATCTCCCCCGTAAGTATCTGAAATCGATTTGGATGCAAATTAATGTAAAACAATTAAGAAATTTTTTATCTCTACTATAAAAACAACACCTTTCTTTGTAAAAAAATCATATTTATTTGGCGCTAATATATTCAGTTTCCTTCCACTGACAAATTCCACACATATACCACACTCTAATACTAATTTTTCACAGCATTTGTCATGTCACTAATTACTGCACAACACAATTTTTAATTCAAATTTTTCTGATAAGAATCACATAATTTTTAATAATTGTTGACAAAAGCATGTAATAAAATGTAAAATTTTAAACTGTAAAATTATTATTCACTAAGGGCATTTTTCTCCTAAAGCTTACAGACTCTTGACTTGACGTTAGATAGACATCTGTTGATCTGCTCATCCTGAATTCATATTGCCTTTCTCACAAAATATTATTTTTGTTTAGATAATTTAATATTCTATTTCTAAGTACAGTTTCAAAAATGTTTGCAATATACAGGGTGAATTTAAAATACACTGAATATTTTTAATCTGTAATTTCTTCCAGCATAATTAATGAATTCGCAGTGTTTTAATTTCAAAATTCCATAGTTAATGTTTCAACAAAAAAACCCTAAACTCGTCCCACTGGGGATACACTGACCGGTGAACTTGACATTGATTTGGTTACGAACAAATACCTCTACGCAGTATTTGCAGCAGTGTTAACCAAGTAAAACTAAAAATGAAATCTAAAACACTAGGAAAAATTCACACTTGACATCATGGATGCACAGGCTGAACTACGCGGGCAACGTGGTAGCTACGAACACAAAACTGAAATCTAAAACACTAGGAAAAATTCACACTCGACATCATGGATGCACAGGCTGAACTACGCCAACACAACACGATAGCTAAGAAGAGTGGGGGTACAGGCATTTATGTCGCTACACACATCAGCTGTTCTGCTCAGGAGCGTCGTGAATATTTAATAAATATTCAAAAATTGTTTTCTTGACTGTATTTCATTTATTTTACAAATGACTATTTTTAAGAATGTTTACGGACCATAGAGCTTAACGGATTAAAATTATTCAGTGTATTTCAAATTCACCCTGTATGTAAAATCAGGGAGATTTTTGCTATAATTTGACATGTTTCGCATATCCCCATTTTTAAAAACAGATTCAATAACGACTATTTTGAATGCTTGCATTCACACGCCAGCATGAAATGTAAGATTTATTATATGAATTATATGTTAAAGGTTTGAGATTATAGAAAAGAAATTGTAAAGTTTGAGTCTGTATATTATCAATACCGGAGCTATTATATTTTTTAAATTAAGAGTAACTTTTATGATTTCATTTTCATCTGTTTTAGTTAGGAATATTTAGTTTAAAATATAGATGTGTGAATAATGTACAGCATTTTCTTTATACACTTTTATTTTATCAGCTAATTTTTTTTCAGTACCTGTAAAATATTCTATAAATTTATTTAATATTTGTTGATTATGTTTAATTGTTGTTGCTTGTCTCGTATTTCTTCCAGAACTCCATAGCTATTATTGTAGATAGACAAACAAGTTGTTCAGCAATCAACACTGCATCTTCCAAAAATATTTTTAGTTGTGTAGGGTCCATTTAGGTTGGACAGTAACCAACTTTGTTAAGTTAAATGAAACACCCCTTATATCATTTAAAATTTAATTAGAGAATGCCAAGAGCTTTCCAATGAACTAGAATTTCTTTTGAGCAGTTTTTGAAATATTCTAAATTTTGTCCATATTTTGACAGATGTCTAGAACCTAAAGGGAAATGCCATATTTTTCAAAATAAAAATAATTTTAAACTTTTTATTGTGGCAACTAATTAAGCTAGATACGAACTCTCAAATGATGTATTAGAATTTAAACTTTCGTCTACAGTGTGTTTTTAATGGAACACCCTGTATATTATTTCATAATCAAATAGAGAATTACAAGTGCTCACACACATGATATTTATTTTGAGTAGTTTTGGAGATATTAGCAATATAAGGTAATATTTTGTTAAAAAATGACACAGAAATGAAAGCGAATATAGCTACTTTTCTTCATTTTTTAATCCCATTATTTCGAGGAGTAATTTTTACTTACGAAATTTTTTTTTGGAAACACTGAATTTAAGCAATTTTTATAAATTGGTTTAATTTATTACTCCTTATATTTATTGATATTTTCAGGCGAATGAATATTTTCTAGTTTTTTTTACATAAATCATATATACTCTTCAATTGAAAACATGGACAGACCATGGAACTTCATACATAACACCACTTTTTAAAGCCTATTTTTTTATTTAAAAATGATGCCATATTGACTAGTTGATTTATACTTTAGCTGATTCTTATTATAGAAGCAAAATAAGTAGGTACCTAATATATTTTGCTGGACTCTGTATTACTAAATATAAATGCATCCTTACAACATTTCATATTTAATTAATGTCTAATTCACCCTTTCAATGTTATTCGTACATCGAATGTGAAAATAGTATTGATCCAATTATTACCATCATAATAAGCAACTGTACACTTCTCTGAGTCTATTTTATTTATGCTGCAAATAATTATGCACATTTGTGAACGTGTAAATATAATAATTTTAGTAGAGTAGGTAATTGACCAGATTTTAATAAATAAAAAGTAAACGTAAGTTTAAATTATTATTTTTTAAATTTATCATTCTGTTTGTATTAAACGTATTATTATATTAATGCTCTAATTTCTTTAAAATATAAATCTGACTGTAAATTAATAAATCATCATTATTTCTAGCGACGTCAAGAATGACAGTTGTTTTGCCTCATTCAATACGTCCAAAGTTTAACCTAGGTTTACAATTTTCAGTGTTTTGTTGAAGAAACTAAAAAATTCATATATGTATAGGTAGTACACCTGAACTTAATATAATAAAATGTACCTAATAGAAAACAATGAATTAATTAGCAAATGATGTAATTACAGATTGCAGTGTCATAAAATGTGATATGCCTGTGGATCTGTTTTGGGGTCTTGTGTATGTTTTACGGATGATTTTGTTTCGTATTGTAAAAGGGAAGAAATATAGAAAACTGATCAAAATATAAAATGAATTCAATATTTCATGCATTGGAACAAAGGTGGTAGTTTATCAGAGTTCTGTAATGGAAATTTTATATTGAAGCTAATAAAAGTAATTGAATCTGAAGCAGAATTACTGGAAAGCTTTGTCATAATATTATTTGCATTTCTATACACTTTAATTTAGCAAATACAAAGCATTATTGAGCAGTCCCGCATTGGCTCGTTCTACATTCAAACAAATATAGGGCTCCCACGTCCAAGATATTGTTATATTTTTGTAAATAATGGGCTCATTTCGTGATATTTGCTTTTTAATTTATTTTAGCATTTTCCGTAAGTATTTCATCCTCTAAGTATATAGTGAAAAAATTAGATCGCTAGCGTTAATATTAACCCTAATATTTGATTTCAAATTCGTAACATATTTGAAACCGCTATGACGTCACACCACCCGCAGACTCCACCGCTTCTATGAGTTATGCGGATATACGGTATTTTGATTTCGCTGTACCAAGGACGAAGCCGGTCGTGGCTGTACACTGTGCGGGTGTGGTGTTGTTTAACTTATTTGCGAGCTTATTTGAATCTGTTATTTTTTATACATAAAAATATGTGTTCTGTAGAAAATGGATACGTTAAGGCTGATTCTAACATTTTGCCGTGTGTAGACATTTTTATGGTTATGGAATATTTTAATAATAATAAAGATTACATAAGTGCTGAAATGGGGGGTGTCAAACTGCAGAGGTAGGTTAACTAGATAAATATCTACTTTAATAAAGTCTACAGAATTTATCTGATTTTTAGGTCAGCTAGACAAAATTACGGCGATAACGCTGTTGGTTACGTGCAAATAAAAAGAGAACAGTATTTATGCACATTAAAATGTAAAATAACGCCTGAGCACAAAATTAAATCAAAGAATTATAATGTGTCTTGCTTAATTAATGAAAATGAAAAGAAAGTGATGGAAGTGCAGTGCCATGACTGTGCTGCTTCCGAGGGAGGGTGTAAGCATGCAGTTGCTTTTTTAATGTGGCTACACCGGCGCAGCGAGGAGCCTTCACCAACCGATGTAAAGTGTTATTGGAAAAGGTCGGTACTGTCAGGCGCTACCACAACCAAAAAATATATAACAATTTCTGATTTCGGCAAGAAACAAGTCAATATAGTACCTGATGATTCGCTGTTTAAAGAATATGTTGAAGAGGCAAGAAAGCGAAAAATAAAAAACACTTTAATGAGGTATCAAGTTCCTCAAAAGTATTCCTCGTTGTCAATTCATATTTTGGCAAACAATTTCAAAAATTCTAGTCTGCCTAAGAACTCAAAAAGTTTTTTAAATTTTTGCAAAAATAGTATGAACCAAGATCTTATTTCTAATGTAGAAAGAGATACTAGAGATCAAAGTTCTAGTACTATTTGGCAAGAAATGAGATACGGTAGAGTTACAGCATCGAAGGCTTACGAAGCTATAAAATGCAAAACATTAGATGGAGTTTTGATTGAAAACATACTCGGTGCAAAAATTTTTCAAACTCCCGAAATGACTCGAGGATTAAAATTAGAAAATGCTATTTTAAAAGTATTAGCAAAAGAAACTTCTTTAATATTTTCTAAAGCTAGCATATTTCTCTCTCGAGACTATCCTTTAGTGGGAGCATCGCCGGATGCTATAAATGAAAATTTTGTTGTGGAAATTAAAAGTCCAAAAACTGAAAAAACATTTTTAAATTATATTGATAGCGATGGAAACATTAAATTGAAATATATGTACCAAATGCAAATGCAAATGTTTCTTGCAAAAAAAAAAAGTTATTTTTTCTGTAGCTAGGCCGGATTTTGAAATAAGTCAAAAAATAGTTGTAAAATATTTACAATATGACAAAAACTTTGTAGAGCAAATGCTAAATGAAATAACAGAATTTTGGTTTAAAGCTGTTTATAATAAAATAATATAAAAAACTGTCTTCTTATTTTACCAAATAATTTTGCATATTAATTAAACCACATGAGATTTGGACAACAAAATCTAAATACTTAATTAAACTCGTGTGAATAGAGGCATGGGGCTGAAGCATAGCAAACTCTCGTATTCTTGATATAACCCGTTCAATGTGAATTCTTAAACCAGCAATTCTTTTACCTTCCTTCACTTCTTGCTTAGAATTTTTTAGACCTGCAGATACAGAAGGTGGTCGGCGGAGTACATTATTTTTAGCTGACATCAACTCCTGTATATTCTTGAAACCGCGGTCTGCCAGAATATGTGTACCAGGTTCTAATAAATCTAAGAATCCAGATTCCTCAGTTATTGTTTTATCAGAAGTTCTACCTCCAAAACCATGTGAAATGTAGGAGATAAGACCATCGGGAGTACAAGCTACTAAATATTTTATCGTGTTGCAGCCTTTGTATTCGGACCATGATAAAGCTTGTAGAACTGGATTACTTGACTTTTGAATTGAAACTTCAAAACAATCTATAATACTCTGAACATTTTTATATCTGTGACGAAACGGAATTGGGAGCTGATTTTTAATTTCCTTAATAGATTTCCAGAGAATAAATATTTTCAAATGGTGGGCTAACATGGGTAGGGTTCTCTGTATTACCCTACAAACTGCTGCAGTTGACAAACAGAAATCATCAGCTAACATACTATATGATAGATTAACCTTAATTTTTTTTAATGTAAGAAATATATCAAGTCTGGATACCTTACATTTTGCACTCAACATATCTATTATAAACATGGAGTGGCTTGGAATCCCTAAATACATTTTGGGATTTATCTCAATAACATATATGGTCCGTTTTTCTATATTTTCCTGTGCATTCCAGTTTTGTACAAATACACCCGACATGCTAGACTTTGTACATGTAAAAGACGTATCTGAAGTATTACTTCGGCTGCTAATAGAGGACTGAATAGGGGAACCGCAATCAATTATTTTTAACTTTTTTTGGAATGTTCAAGCAAATTGTCCTCCGCTTTTTTTCTGGCCCCATTTAAAAACTTCTTGATTACAGGAGCATGGAAAAGAACACTGAACCGACTTTGAGTGGACAAAAGGTTTAAAATTAACTTGAACGTATTTTTCGAAATATTTACTCTCTTGTAGAGTACTAGTCTCAGGAGGAGCCGATTCACTGTCGTGTTTTTCGAGATTTTCCGTATCTTCCGTCACCCTGTGGGAAAATTTCCTAGTTTTTTGACAATCAAATACGTGCGGAATAACCCCAGATTTTAGTTTTATTTTTCCACATGTTATTGTTTTATAATACATATAATTTTCCATGTCCTCTTCGAGCTACAAATTTTATTATTGTACAGATTTTAATAATAACCTATTACACTAGACTTACGTTAAAATGATCCTCACAACAATACTTCGTTCCTTTATTACTAACAAATTTCCCCCTGCGCATAGCTTGCTGCCACAAATTCCTGTACTTTTACAGTATGGAACTATACAATATTTATATAAACCTCTTTTTTTATACATATTAATAACAAAGTACAGAACACTTCAAATATGAACGAAAGTATCACTTGTGCCGTGTGTGTGTAGTAACTGCCGCCGCGCAGGTATGAAACTATAGGAAACAAGCAAGCGGCCGACCGCTGCGAGTGGTGTGACGTCACAGCGCTCTATTTTCATTATTTATTTTGAGGGAGAAGCAGTTGAAAAAAAAATTTAATATTTTGCACATTTACTAATTACAAGGTGTACTTTCTAAATATGAATTAAAAAAATTTTCCGAAATGAGCCCATTATTATATCCTACAAGGGGTTAGTTGTTTAAAAACTTTACTGTTTAAATGAAGTATTATTTTTCTTGCTTACTTTACAATGATGCAATAACTAAAAATCAATTACT
The DNA here is from genome assembly GCA_963680705.1 of Rhagium mordax. Lineage (NCBI taxonomy): Eukaryota > Metazoa > Arthropoda > Insecta > Coleoptera > Cerambycidae > Rhagium > Rhagium mordax. The sequence continues at coordinate 28,519,925 of OY796657.1, forward strand.
GTTACATTGTGATTTTCAAAGGCTTTGACAGTTTCACTAATTCATATTGACACAAAATGATATCCATACCCATACCTAGAATATATTCCATAAATCAAAAGTTGTTGTTTGATTTTAAATGATGTTGGATGTGTTACTATAATAACTGATAGCTAGCGTGCTGATTTAACTTTGACAAATATTATTTATCAATTAACTATAGAAATAATTTAGCTGAGGAAATTGAAATGTATTTTTCTCAAATAATAGTACCTAATAATAATGAAAATATATTAAACTACTTACCACATTGAGCAGTATAATAATAATATTAATAATAATAAATACACCACATATAATTACGACCCCCTTTATCCCAGAACGCTTTAGAAGAGCCTTGTGCAGGAGGTAGCTACACATTTAAAGACAAGGGACACACATCCTATATCCGTGTATAATGGAAAAATCCCTCTCACAATATTTTCCACTGCCACGACCGGGAATTGAACCCGGGACTTTTGGGTGAGAGGCAGGTACGCTACCATCTCGATCATCAGTATAGGTATGTCTTAATTTAATGATTGTGGTTTTAAAAATGTATGTTTACTACTAAGACGTTAGTTTTATGTAAATATTTTTAAGTGTTGTGAATTCACGGCAAGGTTTTCTATAAATATGTCAAAAAGACATTATATTTCATAAAATAATTATAAATGCTTAATTAAATAATAATAATTTGTTATACTTTAGCAGTTTGAAATGATTTTGCTGCTTTCACTTAAAATATTTGAACTAATTTATCAAACATCCTCTAGTAGCATAATTCAATTGTATCTTTTCAAAGGCAAATTTTTCTTATTAACATAAGATGAAAAATTCATATTAACTTGAGTTTGAGAAGTTTTCGTTACAGAGCGCTATGAAGCTTTGAATATTGCAAATGGGAATTGCTCATAAAAATTCATTTTGGGCTAGTTTGGGTTGTCGGTGTTGCTTATATTGAGGGGTGACAACAATTACTTTGTCTATAACTTTTTTAATCTGGAATTATTTCCATAGTTAAAAGCATTTACTCAATCTTCAGCTTTTCTTTATAATAGAGTCCCTTGTTGCAATGCATTTCGAGCATTTGTTTACATGATAATTCTGTTTTATTTATGATGGTCATAAACAGCTATAATTATTTCTAAATTATTTTCAAAGGGTTTGAACTTTGGAAATTATCGTCTTGTGAAATACGTTTTCCACTTCCAAAGTCCATAACGATCAATTTTAGGACCTGTCTTATCCTGAAAGGTTAAATATTTTTTTATTTCAATATTTCTTTGTTTTGGATTTATTGAATTTTGAATTCAGTGTTTTATAAACATGTAATTATCAAAAGTAGTTGTTTTAATGGATTCGTCAATAATTGCGTTCTAAAGTGCTATTATTATATTCAACAGATTTTAGTTAATAAGGAAATTAAATTGTGTAGATATAAATAAATCACTAAGTATGATTTATTTATTTTTTTAATCTGATCGGGAACCCTTGCTTATTTTTAAATACTTTTTCATATCAGCTCCTTGTGTGGTATACACTGATTATTTTGATTTATTTCACGAATTTTTTTTGCCTAAATTTTGTTACTTCCTTCTCGTTTTTTCAGTAGGGGGATTATCTTTTTAAACCACTCAAGATGGGGACCATCGTTACAATTTTCATCCTGAATATATTCCTGTGACCTCACACGGACCATATTTTATTTTAGAACGTTTCAGGAATAGACGATTGTATTGCGTTAAAATAATATTTTTTATACGATCATATAAGTTTAACGTGTCTCGTATGGTTAAGCAAGCGCGTAGGTATAGTCAGCCATGTGAAAAAAGACCCTCGGAAAGAATGTGGATACCAAAATTCCATTCTTATAATGCATAAAAATAAAGTAAATTAATTAGAGTATGGCATATTTTTGTGACCCTCTGCATTCCCACATACTCATTGGGAGAAATATGCATTATATTGTTTATATTCCAGTATGCTCTCCCCTACCAGGTGGGTCATATTTCATTGATCAGACTATAAACTTTAGGTTCAGGTCTACTCAGCCAAGAATCGTTGGGGAGATACCGTATACTAATAATTCTACCACAAACACGACATTCATTTGTTTCCACTATAATAGGCTTACTTTCTTGTCCAATAAACCAACATTATATTAAATGCTTATATCATAAACTCCGCATCTTAAACTCACACTCACTTCTTCAGATATCTGTCACACCAATTGTAACCACAATTATAAATTATATAATTATTATATAAATTATAAATGGATTTATTTAGAAAAGTCACTAGATATCACTTCAAATATCTAGCATCTGGTCATCATTTGCCACACATGTTACTGACCATTTGCTGACCTTAAGCACAAAAGTGAAACCCTCAGCTTTCCCATTACTTTTTCAACTGAATACAAAACCCAAAAAATTTAATCTCACAGCTTTTTGATTAGGTACTACTTACTAGTGCGTTCAGAGATGATCAAATTCAATGAATGTTTAGATCACTTTTGCACCCATTCTTTGAGATTTTTGCCCATGTGCAATCTTGCAGTTGAATGGATCTAACCTATTTATAGGATAATTCTGAAAGTCTGGGCAACACAGAGAAATTACATAAAATTTATATTTATCACGATAGATGGAATAGTATTCAGGTGCGATGCCGAAACATTAGTTTTGTCTTCAAATTATCAATACATACTATTTCCGGGAGAACTCTCCTTAAGAAACCAAAATCGAGTTAGACGAAAATATCTCTGCAAAAGTATTAGTTTCTTGATGGCGTCGCTGCTCAACTATCTATTTTCGTATCAAGAGGGAAAATTCTATGTTCCCATAAGGGATGAAGATAAAATGTCTATTTTTCTTTAAACCAGAACTATTGGTAATTGGTAATTGGTATAATTAGGTAACAATGTTCTCTTGTTTCTGATTTTGTTATTAACGTTACTTGCTGATGTCATTTTCATGAAAAAATATTTAACTGGTTAATTTGAATATTTTTTAGATAAATCGAATTTTTTTGGATAGAAATCTCAAGGAATGTGGTAATAAACCCCAAAAAAGAAAACGAAGAGAAATAAATATTTGCCTGTTCTGGACCGATTGGCAATTTATGATAAGTAAAATTTTTCTGAGGTACCGGATTTGCACATTTGCCATACCGTCTCTTTTGGTAACTATTTTATGTATGACTGTTTTGTGAACAACATCATAATTACAATGAATGGAAGTCATACATGTATTTCATAGTGTTGCCAATTTAAAGTTCCAGACTTGACTTATATTATTGATCTATTATTCTGGTTATTGAAATGACAAAATTCTGTGATCAGATTATGCGGCGAGTTATTAGAAAACATATTGAAATTCTAAATCACTCCTATTTAAAACGAAGCTTGTCAATAATCCACTCTGTGATTGTGAAGGAAATATTTGAGATATCAACCAAGAATTATTTAGTGCCATTATAATTTAAGTGCTATAAACTTCCATGCCTATCAACTAGTCGAAATGGTTTCATGCCTTTGAATATTATCGCCTTGTTACATTTAGTAAGTAAAAATGAAATATGTAAACAAATATTCTGGGAATTTATTATTACCAATGTCGCGTTAAAATTTAGTTATCTATAATATGATCCTCTTGTTGCTACCCTGAATACAGACTTCCAAGGCCAAGGAGAAAATAAAACAATATATCAAAAAATTATTTCTCTGCGGTAGAGAATAATAATTTATGGGTATAAGTATAATAAATTAATGCGAATGGATAATTTAAATAAATAAAGTTTTTTTTGTATTCAGGATTTTGTGTTGCAATAAATTAAACTACTCAGATCTAAATTTTTCCAACTATATCAAAATAATTCAATAAAAAAAATTGTTTGCATTGTAAAAACTACGTGAAGTACTTATTGCATTGGCGAATGCAATGCTAACATTATTACAGACTAATTTAAAAGAGAGTGAGTTAGAATACATGATGCATAAAAGTAAACCACACTTGATATAACAAGTTCTTCATGCATAAAAAGAAGATTCGATTTTCTGCTTGAATAGAATTAGCAACAGTTTGAAAATCAAGTAAGTGAAGTTACAGTCCTGTAAAATTACATGCATTAATGCTTATGACGTTCCAGAAACTAGAAATATTTATAGGTAAAATTATTTTTAGAACAAATAATATATTTTTTTGTTACATATAAATGATGTGAAATTATCTTGTTCTTGTTAACGAAATACACATTTTCAACTATATAAATGTAGGACTATTTCCCGAGTATATTTACGCAATGAGTATATCCGTGCTGGAGAATAAGAAAAAGAAAAATGAGAAGAGAACAACGATTTAAAGAAAATAAGTGCACTGTAGACTTTTACTTTTATGTTTGTTTTTTTATACAACCGGTATCTGAGCAAGCGATAATCTATCTCAGTGATTTCGACTTGATGCGAACAGGATATCCATAAGATGTAATGTGTTTAAAAAGAAATCGTATTTGGAAACCGAAAGAAAAATTAAAATTTCATGAGAATTTTCTTTTGTAAAGGAATAAAAATTATATAGGTACAAAAATTATATAGGTACTATTATATAAGGAAAATGTTTGTAATCCATTTCCAAAATTATCGTACTAATTAAATATGAACATTTTACAATACAACATTACTAGTTAACTTCAGTTACTACCTTTGAATTTCAGTCTTCAATTGTTGACCTCCAAATTAATACTGGCTCTTCTAACCTGAGCAATGCATTATAATCTATTAATTATATTCTCCCAAAAAAATCTGTGATCTGGTCTTTTTCCTAAATAAACAGAAATCGATAGAAAACTGTTAGATAGTCTCACAAAATATTGTTCCATGTGGTTCCATTGTGAAACCAATTTATCTATTGTGGAATGATACTGCAATTTACTAAAACGTTTAGATCGCTTTTTTCCGCGTTGCACCATTATGATGAAAGATATGATAAAAAGATGCGGTTTATTTGCGATTTACCCCATATATTGTTTAAGGGTGTTGGTGTACAATTTACTAATTTCGTTTTACTTCATTCCCAAACGCTTACTCGAAGTTAAAATAATTTCACCCTAGATTCAAGAAAAACTACAGAAACTGGAAAATCTCTAACCCTATTTAAAATTTACAAATAAACCCTCGCGAGAACTAGAATTTAATTTAGTTCCCATTTAAGATTCAATTATGCTATGTAACTTTAACTTAGTTTACGAAATGGTATGGTGGCGCGCTTGCTGTGTTTTGGTAGCGGCAGCATGACCTAGTTGTGAAATATCGGACAGTCGTGTAAGCTCACACGTCGTTAATAAATCATTATCAAATTTATTTTTTGGCTTGCGTGGAATTGCTATGCTTTGTATGGAAATTTTAAACACATTTCACCTGCATTATTATTATTTTCATTAGAAATTATTAACAATGGGTGCTATAAAAGGACGACATTGGTGATTGCAAGTACCTGTATGATTAACGTTTTACAACATAATCCACAACATAAATATATATTTCACAAAGCTCTTGTGCCGATACTAAAATCAACAATAATGTTGTTTATTTTTTTATTGAATAATACTTCACCAAGAACAGGCCTACAACACTACACTATATGGGCACCACCTTAAGTTTGAATAGATTGAAAAAGGTGCCTTTTCATTCTGACCTTAAAACACTTGAGAAGAATTGGAATTAAAAACTAAGTTTCTTGTACAAAATATGACTTCATGTTGTGTGTGTGCCAAGAAACATTAATGCAGATGGTCAATCAAAGTTGAGATATCGAAGAGCTCCTAGATACGACCTTGTCTGACATATTTTGCCAATTTTTGTTGAATTTCTTGAGATCATGTGTGCTTTAGTCGGATTAAAATCAATGACATTATTTTTGTCCCCTGTTGGAAGCGACTTAATCAAGTTGTTCTGTGATCCTGGCGGGGACACCTGTAACTCCAACCTGGCGCGTCCCAAGGTGGCGGATAAGGGAATGCCCTCATCAGCATACCAGTATACTGGAGGGTAGGTGTGAAATAAAATAGCACCCGCGGACCAACATGATTGCACAGAGGGAAATAACCTCTTGACCAAAAAAAGTTCCCTAGGTCCAGTGGCGCGGGCCTAGGACACAGCCACCTGGCAGCAGGTATAAAATGGCACAGGGGGAATTGGGCTGGCATGGAAGAGGATAAGGAAAATTCGTCTACGGTGCAGGGGGAGGGATACCCCAGTACCGGTCCAGAAAACGGGTGGTGAAGCAGGCCCAACTGGACCGTCAGCCAATGACTGTGGTTCCTACTCGGTGGCAGACCAGACCGAGGGGATAACAAAGGAGACTGGCAATGCTCAATTGGGCAGAGCGAATGGTGGGAAACACCGTGGATAGAGGATGCTACTTCCCTGAGGAATACTGCAACCCCAACCTTGACACGGGAGGATAGTTAAGAAGATTGTCGGCGGTAACGTCACCCTCGAGGAGGAGGGTCGTTCGGTTAAAAGGAGGAGGATTAACACTCCAGAGCAGGAGAGACAACAGGAGACACGAGGCTATATGTATAGGTCATCTATATACACCACACAACAAAAGTAACCGCGTTTTTACTGATTTTACGAATTGTCACTAACAACGAAACACTTGTGCAAAACAAAACGAGTATTGTGACGTCAGGTCACGTCCGGTTTCACGGCCTCTACTTCTCGGAGGTCACGACTCTATGTGCTTATAATGAAAATGATGGGATATCAGCACGCATGTGCCATTACTTTCAATTGATAGGTCGTATTCAAAAGTTTTTGTTACAAAATATTTGTATACCTATCCCTGAAACAATTAATTTATTAAAATTCAAAATGTACTATTTTACATTAATATGCGCTGCACCAATCAAGTTGTCATCGGTCCTTTATTAAAAATTTTCTTAATAAATCTTTGAAATACCCACTTGATGGTGATGTTATTTCTATGCGTACTCAATCGTTAATGTTAATGCTGAACATAACATTTTCTCTGCGATATTGACACAACATTTAAATATAAATATATTTACTATATTTACAATTAACAATTTACTTTTCTTCTGTTACGGGTATTATTTTAAAAACTACAGCATCGCTAATATATATAAACCTCTAATATTGATCGACTTTTCCATTTATTGTGTTTCTTAAATTTATTGATGTATTAAAGAAAACCAGCTATACAACCTCATGGTGACAATAATCCGGGTTGTTTACTTAAAGTAAACATTTAGAAGAAAGAAAAGAGTTTCCAACATTGTAGAACTTAATAGACTTAATAGACTTGTTGGCACAAGGATAAGCTTCTATGGGTGTAAATTTCGTCTGAAGTTTATTTATAGTCATTTGAGATATTTGTTTAAATATTATTTGATGATAATTTGGTCGTTGATATAATTGCTTCCTATTTAGGTAGCTAATTTCTAATAATTATATCTAAAGTAAAATATATTCTAGTTTTTTCAAGTTCATTAATTAAGATGTGTGCAACTGCGGTAAAAAAACTTTTGAATTTGAGAGTAGATCTATAAATTTTTTTTAATTATTGTTATGATTAAAACTGTTATTAGAATCAATTACCTGATATTGTAACGAAGTGAATTTTAGCACCGAAATATTGTTAGTTTTAATTAAAATATAATTATAAATGTATAAAACAGGAAGGTAAAATTTAGCGAATATTAATTTACTTCAAATTATATATATATTTTTTTAAATTATGCCGCGATGAATGCAATAATCTCGATGTTGATCCGATCACTCCTTATACAAGAAAATGCATGGACTGCAGTGTGAGCCAGCAGTACGCCAACATATGTATTGAAGTCGGCTTTCAGAGCGCAAGATTAAGTAGGGATACGCGTCATCAGATGGCTATAAAACTGACAAACCCGCCGCGCCGTCTAAAATCAGTTGGCGATTCGCCTGATCCAGTCCAGACTTCCAGTCCGAGAAGAGGTCAGCACCGAACCAAGATGAAGCTCCGCTGCTAGACTGAGTAAGACATATTAGGGTAATCTACTGTATTTGACCGGTGATTTTTATTCAATTATTTTTCTATGTTCGAATTGTTTTGTACGACTAGCGATCGGCGTTAAGTTAATAAAACGTCACGGGTAATTTTCCGGTTCCGAGCAAATTGTGCTTCCATGTATAACGTTTTGGTATCTTGCTGTCTTGTCGTGTTTAATCGCTCGCAGCAACGTTATCAGGGCGCCACCGCTTTTGTTTTGTTCCGCTCGATTTATATTTCAAATCCATGATCACGTAAAAACAATGTTTTGGTAGCTTGCTGTCTTGACGTGTTTAATCGCTCGCAGCAACGTTATCAAAGCGTCGTCACTTTATATAACTGTTTTGTATTTATTTTATTAAAATAACCTGCCGTAAAATAACATTTTTGCCTGTAAATTGGTACTACCCTGTCTGGTCAAATATAGATTAACACCCGAGCTATACTAGTAACCGCTTGGATTTAGTGTTTTGCTTGCCGTACGCTTATTAGTCATAGTTTGCCGTTTGTAACCGTAGATTTGCTTTCTCGTTTCCACCGTACTATTTGCTTGCCTTTTTCCGCTTTTTAACCGTAGTTTGCCGCTTTTAGTTTTGCCTAGCCTGCCTGCTTTAAATTTTCCTGTAAATGTTTGTACTTTATTTAACCAGTAATCCGTAATTTAGTATTGTATTAAATCTTGAATAAACCTTGTTCTGTTTTTAATCCGATATTCTGAGTTTTCTTTATAAGTTAATTAGACCCCTGGCTTAACCGTGTCTTCACTGCAGCTACCTGAAGCCTCTATTATCCTGCTAATAGAGTAAAGTGGTGTTTCTACACTCTAAAACAGAAACTGGCGCCCGAGACACCGTCCTAAAAAGCACTGCCGCCCCTCAGGCATCACAGTAACCTTCTCCGAACTTCCGCTCTAACGAAGGAAGGTTACAATATTAGTATAATGTTTTTATCAGTCTTGAATGTTCTAACTAGATAGTGTAGAGAAATTTCATATTAATTTAGAAAATATGATTTTTTTTAGGTGGACATATTTAATTTATTTTTCCAACAATTTTTAGTTTTAAAATATTGTTACTTTCGATCAGACCGTTGGTTACTTTTATTATTGTTTTTAATCGTGTAGAGAAATTACTTTACTGATTAAATGTTACTTGAAAGGTTGAAGACGTGCAAGCAAAGTACGTCGCGTAGTTTGATTTCGCGTTTGTAGACACGATATATATGTGAATAGGAAGGTGTGAACGACATTTAAGCCAATCGAGAGGAACAACTTCAGAATAAGACGGATTTGACGCAACCCGACGCCGGCGGTTACTATTCCAAGTCAAGCTCATATCATTGACATGCTACTATAATAAACAAACACAGTATACGAAGCCAGTTCAGCACTAAATAAGTTTAACACAAAACCTATCAGTGCACAACTATTTATAAAATATACGAATGTGACATTCGGATTATCATTATCAATTTCTGGATATATCTAGACTGTATAAGGAGTTCGTAATATTTTATTAGATTTATATTTATATAACATAGTATTTAATAACAGAATAAAACAGACTTTAAATTAAAATTTGACGTCAAGAAAGCCATTTTATGAAGAAAACTTTAAATCATATATCTACTCATGATTTATGTTTCCTTTTTCAGGCCATGTGTAATATTGTAGAAGACTTTGTAAAACTTGAATATGGATATGCTGGGTAGATCCTATGAAATGTCAAATTTAATGTAGATAAAATCTCATGTCTAAGCTAGTATTCGCAACGTCATTGCGGATAAAAATTTCAGCATGGCGTAAACATTTACTAGAAAATATATAATAACATCAGTCGAATAGTGCAAGAATAATGTACCTAATTCCCTACTACTCTATTAAGAAGATCGATTTAGGATGTAGTGCAGTCATAATAAAAAGCTTACATGTAACAGAACATTTGTAATTTTCCAGAATATTTTACTTCAATGAGTGATTAGCAAAACTGACTGCCTATACAGGGTGTATTCTAAAATCACCGACAAATGGAAACTGGAGATTCTGTGATCCAAAATAAGACGAAAGTTGGTATAAATGTATTTCCGAAAATGCTTCCTAACCGAGCTACAGGGTTTTGCTTGCATCCAACAAGACGGAGGGCATTTTGAACAGTATCTAAATTAATAATACCTTTTTCAATGTATTTAAAATACTTTTATTATGTAATAGTTAACTGCGTTATTTTGATACATTTTATTTAAATAAAAAACAAATTTTATTTTTTATTAAAATGTGTGGTCGTACTTTAATTCAAATTATCTCAATAACGGAATGCCTAATCGAAAAAACACAAAGTATGATTTCATTTGCAGAATAGAAGTGAATCTAAAAATAAGCATTTCAAAAAAAAAATGCAGTGGAGTACGTTTTTTTGTGATTTGAGGGAGTTAAATTAAACGATGTTACGCCACTGGATTGAGCCAATCAACTCAAACTCACCTCATTAATTGTATTCAGTAAGACTGTTTGAAAAAACTCCAAAAAACTACAAAAAAATTTTTTTTCCAAAACCCTGTAGCTCGGTTAGGAAGCATTTTTGGAAATACATTTATAAACAACTTTTGTCTTAATTTGGATCACAGAATCTCCAGTTTCCGTTTGTCGGTGATTTTTGAATACACCCTGTATAGATTGATTTTCGTTAAAATTTATATTATACAGGGTGTTCCAGTTTTCTGTAGCAGGACTTTAACAGTCTATAGGCATTTGAAAAATATTAAAAAAGTTCATATAAACATAGGTTGAGAAATGCTTAGTTATCGAGATCGCTAATGATGCTTGTAATGAAGTAAGACACTTTTACATGTTGCTAGCTTTTGTGTTTGTGTTTCTAATAATTTATTTTAGTTCGACCGTTGCATTTTAATACATTTTTTGTGTTATAAAAATTTTGATTTACATGATAATAAACTTTTACAATAAATATTTTAAATGTTTCATTCTTTCTTTTTAAGAGACTTTTCACACCATCAAATTTGGTGAAATTCTGAGCGACTTCAAGTTTGTCTAAAATTCGTCCAGAGGCGTGCTTCAAAAGATTAAATGTAAATTTTCGGAACAACGGCTTGTCATATCAAAAAGTGCCAAGAGACATAAAATTTTAGTTTTTTCTTACTATATTGAATTAAACTGGAAACATGGGAAAATATCAGTGGCGTACTACTTTTTTTTAAAAAGGAACCTTAGTAAATCCATATATCTACGCCATGGTTAAGTAAAGTAGTAGTTTGTTATTCTAAAATAGGCCTCTAAATTGTATGTAAAGAATTGGTAAGTTTGGATTCGATACTTCTTAGCATTCTGGAAATATAAATATAAATCCATATTTATTTTCAAACTTTAACACCCTGTATCTCGAAAACTAAGCATTTCTCAACCTATGTTTATATGAACTTTTTTTAATATATTTCAAATGTCTATCGACTGTTAAAGTCCTGCTACAAAAAACTGGAATGTAACGTGTAGAATAACACGGCATAAAATAAAAATTGTTTATAATTCTACACGTTACATAAAAATCTAAAGCCTAAACTTTGAAAAAGGAAACGGATATAGTTTCCGAAACGTCAGCGCAGTATTTTTGTATTAATTTACTTCCTATTAGTTGTCAAAAAAACACCCTCTAACTGATCCTCTGACATTACGTCAAAGGCGTAGAGGTTATTTCCCAGTTTTAAACTGGTTAATTTGAATATTTTTTAGATACATCGAATTTTTTGGATAGGAATCTCAAGGAATGTGGTAATAAATCCCAATAAAGAAAAGGAAAGAAATAATTTATGAAATGCCACAAATAACATTTAAAAAATAATATATAATATAAGTGCATTGTGTATTTTATTTAGTTTTTTTTTTTTAGCAGTTTAAGTACATTTTGGCATTTACCCTTTACACCCATTATTATTAAGATTTGATGCTCTAAGATACTGCGGTGGTAACTATGCGATACATTCTGAATAATTTTACACATGGTTCTGTGGTTAATTGTCATTCAGGATCTTTGCTATTACTTGCTTGCTACTATTATGCAAATAGGAAACACAATATTATTAATATTTATTATACATATACATACCGTATATATGTTCGCGATGGGTGTATAATTCATTGACACCATTCACAGATAAATTAGTTTAAGTAATTTTCATTGAATGCTCTGGATGGAACACATATAAATATCAAAATTGTCTCTAAGGTACATCAGTTCACTTTGATTGATCTATTTATGCAGCATTCAATAAATCTAGTGACCATTTGTACTGCGGAAACTATTTTAAATTATATTTTTGGATTTTAGAATATTGTAAAACTTGTGCTTTGCAAATTCAATATTTATTTTGAAATAAAGTGAAATATTACGGCTTTTAATAATTTTTTATAGGAATAGTTTTAATCCTGGATATGAATATAAATAATGGTAATGAGGCAGCTGCGTATTTTCCATTAGAAAATACCAAATTTTGGTTATAGTGTTATACCCATAAAATTGTAAACCTTAAAAAAAATCATAGCGTCATTGATTATGACACAGGGGTAGAAAATTTTTCTGCAGAAAATAAGAGAAATTAGTATTTTCTATTTCAAAAAGTTCAGTTGAATAAAAAACATTTTAAATTTTTTATTTAAAATACCACGAGGTATTGAGGTCATAAATTTTAATTCCCTTTTACAAGAGCCAAGAGCAAATTATATTTTATTTTCATTTTTTAATAACGACCCTACAAGAAAAATCACATCAAATTGTCCATGCAAATGTAAACGTAGATTTTATATGGGTGTTTATTAAGCTGACATTAACAGTGACAGTGACGGTTTTAATTAACACATCAATCTAAGCTCTACGATTTCATTTACATGGACAACTTGACGTCGTTGTACTCATATTAAATTATTCGCTTCATAAAACTCAATGTGTCTTTCTATCGTACATACCGGGTGACACAGGAGACATGTAACACTATGTAACTTTGCTATTTAAAGAGTTCAAATTTAGATTTTGGGAAAGTTGAATATTGCATAATTGTCCTTTTTTGAACGTATCAAGCATTTTCTTCAACTTCCTGTTTAAGCGGAAGTGACCCAAACTTATTATTATTTTAAATGGTATTCTGCATATTTTTTTTAACCTGTTTAATTCGTCTTTAAATTCTCTTCTTAATCATGTATTGGAACGCATTTGTTTTTAAAATTGTTATTTTATGCTATTAAGTCTAGGATACATTTTCAGCTATTTCGTTATGGTCATTGTTTTCGGAAAACAGTATTTCATTTTTTGGGGAAGAATTCATACCTTGGTTGACTTTTCATTTTCACTATTGTAGGTATGTTGCTTTGGTACTTGTTTGAAATAGAGATAGAAAATAATTTGGGGAAATACCAGTTCCCGTTGCAATTTCCTTCGTTTTTGTAGTTATTTTCTACTTTAAATATTTCAATTACCGCTGCCTACATGATGTTTTGCATATCTTTACTGAACTACCCACAAAACATGAACAAACTTCTACACTCACGTCGATCGTCGATGAAATAACTTTTATCAAGATAAGGCTTTCTTTGTGAATGAACTGCGGCTTCTTTGGTTCATAAAGAAAGCCGCCTTTTTTATGCTTGTTATATCATTACGTACTACTATAATTAGTGTTGCTGTTTAAGTGACTAATTATTGTGAGTATTTTTAAAAAATCATTGGTTTATGTTAATATTGTTGCAATTATTGAATTCACGCTTGTGGTGTACGAAGGTAAAAAGTAGGATATATGAAAGAATTCGTCAAAGTTCAATCTTTTATTTAGTAAAAGCAGACCTAGAGAATTGAGGTATTTTCTTCTCAGCATCGACATATTGAACTCTTAAATGTGAAAGATTAAAGCTACGTAAACAAAACTTAGTTAATGTAGTTTTAACATCGACGATGTGAAACGGAAACTATAGCACTATAAGTTAAAGTACCTTATAGTAATAATAAATGTTAAAGCATTTAGGTAAAATTTATTAAATAACATCCCAAATAGGAAAATAACATATTATAACATTGCTTCATTAAAGGTTCAGTTCTTATTACGTGCAGGTTTATTTTTGACCGGCAAACGTTTAAAAAATAAATGAAAATCCGGAGTTGTTAACATAATGTCAGTGCAAATAAATTATACAAGGTCAATAAAAATAAAATGCGCATTGACACTTGGAATGGAAATTTATCTCAATCTAATAAAATTCTGCTTGACAATAAAGATTTTCAACAAAAGTTGGGCTGTAATAAGAACTTCAACAATTTCGTCGCATAAAACAAATTCCAATAAAGATAACATTTATTTTACAAGCAAATTCAACATCAATTTGCATAACGGAGGTCTGAATTTGTCCATCGCACTTACATAAATGAAAAATACAGCCATGTGTAAGGGTGATAGAGAGTCACCGATCCTAATTTGAAAGAAGAATCTCTTTTTATTAGTCATTATCTGTCTTTCTAATGAAATCGTGATTTATATCAAGATTATGTTTCGAAAATAAAAAACTACGTATTTTCAGAGATGAAGGACAAAGAATATGGATTGGTAACAAGGGCTAACAAAGAATTTGTTTGCATTTCTACTTTTATTTTTTCCTCCTGAATTTGTATATTGATTATAATGAACACCTTACTTTTAAATGTAGCAATTTTCAGCTAATCATATTGAATATTACTATATCTACTATAATATTCATTAAAGCGGATATTCATCCAGACTAGGTAATATATTATATTATAGTTTGTAACAAAGTGATTTTAGGGTAGTTAAGATTACAGCCCTCTGCACTCTGAATTTTTAATACAAGTAAATGGTATTGTTTTAGGGCAGGCAAACTTAATTAACTTCAATTTACTTTATAATTAAGTTGTGAAACCGTTTATTTTTCGCCACTGTATTGTGAAATAACACCGAATTTGAATCCATCAGCCATTGCATTCCAGTAAATTAATTATATAAGATACTGCGGGTACTGGCGCACCACAGAAGAAGCTTCGTTGACACCGTATCCCATATAGAGGCACGCGCGCATCAGAGTAAGTTAACCCCTCCGCATTGATTGAATCGTTGGCTTCAGATAGCTAGACCGCGAGATTGAAATTTTAGTTGATGATCCGCTCTTAATCCGTTCACCATGAAGCTGCCAGCACTCCAGAGAGTAAATAATTAATTGAAAGTTCACAGATCTACGACGCTGATCTGCTGCACATATTTTCCATTTTGTATCATATAGGAATCTAGCAACTTGGCGAGTCGGGCAGAGAGTAAAATTAAGTTTTCTTCTAACAGTTCGTCCGACCATTCCAACTTAGTAAGTAAACCGTCTACCAGCTTGAGTAAGTAAAATCCTGTACTTTGCCTGCTGTACGCTTTATTTTTTAACCGCATTATTGCTTAACCCCTATGTAGTTTTCACAAACACCAAAACAATATTTTTGCAATTGACGCGCGTTTCGCCAATCAAGTTGGTATCATCTGGAGATGTTTAAAACTAATGTTAACCTAAGGGTCTACTCTATTTATACATAAAGCCGGCGTCACACATGCGGAATTCGGCGAAAGGCGAGTACTCGGCGAAAGCAGCATGTGTGTACCTGACGCTCGCCTATCGGCGTTCGTCACACGCCTCTCCCGTTTCGCGTCGGTAAATTGGCGCGAGTCAATGTATTCGCGTGTCACGCATTCGATCGGTACACACATGTTTGGAATTGTTTTTTTGACAATCTGCAGCGACACTTTCGAATTGAATTGGCCCAATTCAAAGTGTAACCTAACAATTAGCTCCAGCTAGCTACAGCGAGGTAGTGAATTCGGTGAAGCCTTGTTTTGAGTACTATAATATATGGGCGCCAGAGTATTTTTAACTAAATAGACAAAAGTTTAATTAAAACACAATTAGGTATTTACTACACATAAATTCGAAAGAAAGGAAAGCTTTGATTTTGACAAGTTTAATTTTACAAATTCTGTACACGTTACAATGATTAAATATAATAAAAATTGTGAAAATATGACCAACAAAAAAAAATACAGGAATAAAAGTTACAATTAATAAAATTAATTTATCTGTCTGTCTGTTTCTTTCGTAAGGCTTACTCAACGGAATGAAGTGAGATGGAAGGGGTTCTCCTTGTACCGATGAATCCTGCAAGTACTCGAGGTGATGGAAAGGTTGTGAGATCCTGTCTCCACACTCCTGCTCAATCCAGAGTGTCCAGGTTCCAAACAAATTAGTTACTTTTCGGGAACACCCAATATCTCCTTACTTCTAATGCTGTTAACTCGGTATAGATTTCCAGTGAGTCAAATTTCCAGAAAGCCAGATGTCATGAAATAAAGACAGAACAGTTGAGAAAAGGAACAGAGAAATAAAACTAGGTTGAAAATTATTTCAACTAGGGGTAGATGAAAAAAACAAAGTTTCGGAAATATAGTTAAATTACTAGATAAATTCACAAAATAAATTAATATTTCTTAATATTACAATAAAAAATTGTCAAAATGACACAACAAAATATTAGAATTTGTAAAATGACCAAATTTACATAAACATACGGTATCTGTCACCAATTACTAAAAAAATTAATTATTAACAAAATAATACTAAAATTTGAACGCAAGAATTTAGTAAGGTTACAAAACTTCACTATCAGTTCATTAACAAATAACCTAACTTGATTTAATTTGTCCTATAGGTTGAAATCCATGAGGAGACTGTAATTTTTTTTAAAGAACTATAATTTAATGTCAGATTACAGAACAATAGAAACTTAGGAACGTTGAAGTAATAACTGTAAAAATTTAGATATTTAATATTAATAACAAAATAATTAGTAACAATAATAATATTGAACTAAATTCGAAATTTTAACACAAATAAAGATTTCAAGTTAATCTTTTATTAATAGTTTAACGGCAAAAATAGCAAAAATTAATATATGAAAGAAATACATAAATGTCTTTCGCTTTCCGACGAAAAATTAATGACTTATGCCTAATTCAAAATGGCAGAAAATACTTAAAACCAAGGTAATTAATTATACACTCTTGTAACTTACACGATAATTGAGGAATGAACTAATAATAATAATTCGTCAATAATAAATCGATATTAAACCGTGATAACGTGAATATGATGAAAAAAAGGAAACCAGAAAATCGGACTTCTGTCACATCCGAAGCAAGTGATCAAATGTACTACAAATTGATTAATTCAAAGAGAATAAAAAAATACTATAGATCACTTACCTCGTGTGCTTTGGAAGTTCCTGGACAGAAATCTGTAGCTCTGGACAGTAAATAAATTCGGCAAAAACCCAAGTCTCAGATGGACTTCCTTACTATACAAAAACAGTTTAGTTTTCCTTTTTTCTAGCCCATATGAACCACAGTAGAAGAACCTAATAACAATAAAAATCCACACAGAAATTGTTCTATGCACGAAATACGACAATCTGCAAGTTTCACTTACAGCGATAATTTATACAATTTAAATATTGTATAACGTGTCAATTAACAATAATTGAAACACGAAACGTCTACAGCAATCGCAGCCAGTCGTGGCGAGCGGTGGGGATTGTAGGAGAACATAGTCGACCTCAAGGCTAATTATCAGCCTTGAGGCGACCTATCAGAGAAGAGCCACTGCAATCATGATAGCGATGCGTACGCTTGTTGTATACCACTCTCTACATACAGATTCCCCTAAGCTCGCCACGACTGGCTGCGATTGCTGTACTTTAGACAAGATACAGTAAAACGGAAATGGGAATACCCATCCACGTGTTTAAAAAACAGCGCTACTAGGTAATTATCTGAAAATAATCCAAAATATGGAACTAATACGAAATACGGTAGTTATTCTGACAAATTATTATTTTTACGATAGCACAATAAACTAAAGCAATAACTAATAAGCAAATTTATGAATAACGATATTTAAGCGACTAGGTACAAAAGTGCACAACTTACCTCGATGAAATTCGAAAAGCGAAAGATAGGCTGCCTAGCCTGAAACGTGCTTCGTTCACCACGTTCGCCCGCTGTGGCGTTTTTGTTGCATTTTTTCCTACCACATACCGATCATATACGCATACAGGGTTATTCAGTATTGAGGAGTCGTATTTTAATACGGAAAATAGAAATTATAACCTGCTGTAACGAATTACAACTTAAATCGTTACAAATCTTGACACTAGACAGCGTATGTGTTGGTTTTCGATAGTTGTTTAATAAAGTGGAGTGGTCAAACGAAATGGTAATGGAATTTTTAGACCACTACAAATGCGAAATCATAATATGGAATCCAGAACATCCTTCACATAAAATAAATACACCACATTTAATTACGAACCCCTTTATCCCAGAAGGCTGAGCCTTGTGCGGGAGGGGGCTACACATTTAAAGACAAGGGACACACATCCAATATCCGTGTATGATGGAAAAATTCCTCTCACAGTATTTTCCATTGCCACGACCAGAATTCGAACCCGGGACTTTTGGGTGGGAGGCAGGTACTCTACCATCTCGACCATCAGTCAAGACATAAAAACAGAAATTTAGTTATTACTGCATGGAAAGCTATATAACTGAATTTTGGGAGAAAATACGGATTTACACAAATTTAAAGAAAAAGAAAGATTTTTTATTGGATTCTTTTCGAACACATCTCAAAGTTAAGCAATAAACTCTCAAAAGCGTAGCAGGAATTGCAAGATATATGTACATATACACGTTTCTGCTAGGATTAAATAAAACCACCCATCTCCTTCCTTTAAGTTTACTTTTTTCTATATTTTCATTAGCTTTATATTAATTATTTACAGCACATAATAACAAAAGCTGCTGTTCCAATTCCAATTATATATACAGTGTGAATTTGAGATACACTGAATATTTTTAATCCGTTAAGCTCTATGGTTCGTAAAAATTCTTAAAAATAGTCATTTGTAAAATAAATGAAATACAGTCTGTAACATGATAAATTATTAAAATTTATCGTTACAAGGTAATCTGTAAAAATCAATTCAAAAACCCAAAAAAAACACTGGCAACCGTTTAGGTATAATAAAATATTTTATAGAACTTAATCATAGGCAACCCACCATAGCTGAGTGTAGTATAGAAAGTCACCTATCTACTACCGAGATATAAAAATTATTAAATGTTTCATGACCGTAAAGTATTAATGTTTTTATCCTAGTAGTTTTAACTTAAATTAACGCGGAGTCCACCTAGGCGAACTTCTGTTTTTATAACATTGTAAGCTTCCATAAAAACAAGCAAAAAACTGACGAATCCTTTTTTGACTTGATATGGCGTCGGCGCAGAAAAACGGCTTAAAGGAAGGCGAGTTAAAATCGGTCTTGTCGAGCCAGCCATGAAGTGAAATACACGTACGTTAAAACAATTTTAGACAAAACTCATGGTCATTTAATTATAAATTAACGAAACCTTTTGAACCAAAGGTAAAGTACATTTTAACTTTTATATACCTATTTAAAGTAATTTAACGATGCATTTAATTGCAGGTTTCTTTGGTTAGAATTTTAATTTTATCATTAAAATTTTGGAACTTAGATCGTATTTTATGGAAGCAATCCAATTCAAATATTAATTTTAAACTTAATTAATTAGTCTACGTGGTTGCTTTAATTTTGGAATGGACCTATGTCAATGTTTCTATAACTATAAAATGTACCCAGTGAAGAAGGACCGGGTGGAGGTCATGTTTTGATTCCCTGTACCTTGATATTCAGGATCGGAGGATTGGAATTGTCCAGTACCATTTTATCCCAAGGATTTCAGAATATTTCCGTCATTTTGTCTCCTTTTTTTTTTTGTCTCCAGTAGCTCAGCTGAACAATTTAAAGATAAGTACCTAATATTTGGTTATTTAAAATATTAATCAAAGCCACAACCCCGTGACTAGGTCAATCCTAGATAAATTCAAGAGTTAAATATTTTCGTTCCCAAAAGGAATTCAATAATTAAGTACCAACGAGCCACTCCATACAAAAAAAAAAACTTATATTTTTACTTCATTCTGGCCACAGTGTTTTTTTTATATTTTAATGTGTATTTGTCATAAGAGTTTAGATATGCGAGGGTAGATAGTTCTTTAAGAATTAAATTAAGTTAGGTTAGGTTTACCTTTGGCGTGTGCCGTGTTGCATTGTGTCTCCAGTAGACAAATCAATTTGTGCCCGAGGAGGCATATTCCTTTTTTTCTTTACCTTGGCTTGTGCCACATTGTCTTGTCTTATAGACAAAACTTGATGTCGTGAAGACATAGACAAGTTGTCAAATTGTTTAGCGTATTATATTTAGGCCTGGTGCCGATTCAGTCTATTGGACATATTGTTCCTAGTGAACCATAATACCTAAATTTGTATATTGTGTAGAATAAGTGCCTATTAAATTGCTTGAAGGAGTGATTTACACTACCCTCAAAATTTCATGTGATATTTTAAACCTAAACTTGCATATCGTTTAGAATAAGTGCCTATTTAATTGCTTGAAGGAGTGATTTACACTACCCTCAAAATTTCATGTGATATTTTAAACTGTTGGTTTGTTATTTACTCATTTATTACTAAATATATATTTGTTATTCTTTAGAACTTGATTTATCTCTATCTTTATTTCTCTATCTTTATTTCTCTATCGGTCTCTCTCTTGCGACCTGGCGCCCGCCTGAACCTCACCCCTGCAGCCGACTTAAAGAACTCATAACCTTAAAAAAACTTCCAACGCTAGCCGTGGTAATGCGAAGATGATTTCACTTTAAGGGCCACGTTTAACACCAAGTGAGATTGGTTTAAGGGAACCCATATTTTGAGTTGTGCGTTATGCTTTAATAACACTCTGTAGCAAGGGCATTGAACTAACGTCACATATTCAAAAGGGATCTTAGCGATATCAATTTCATTACGTTTTTTTATAACCACCTTGTCGCAAGTCAAGAAAAAAAATTTTGAATATGTATTATTAAATATTCACTACGCTCCTGAGCAGAACAGCTACAACATAAATTACCTGTATCCTCACTATTCTTAGCTACCGCGTTGCCGGCGTAGTTCAGCCTGTGCATCCATGATGTCAAGTGTGAATTTTTTCTAGTGTTTTAGATTTTAGTTTTGGTTTTACTTGGTAAACACTGCGAATACTGCGTAGAGGTATTTGTTCGTAACCAAGTCAATGTCAAGTTCACCGGTCAGTGTATCCCCAGTGGGATCATGAATTGTTATTTTTTTTTTGGCATTGGTATTTCTACATGCAGCCAGTCACTTATTTTCTTCAAAATCCTACATCTTAATATATTTATTGCTATAAGAAATTACAGATTAAAAATATTCAGTGCATTTTAAATTCACCCTGTGTATGTCATTGTCCATTATGACAAATAACAAAATTCCACTCAAATATTCGTGTTTCCTACATTCGCTCATCATTGGACAAATAACGAATGTGTGTGTCAAAGCGTTCGCCTTTCGCCAAAAGCTACTCGACGAAAGACAAATTTCGACTTTCGCCGAATGCCGCATGTGTGGCGCCGGCTTAACTTATTGTCACAGTTCGACAAACCGCGACCATCATCTCCAAAATATGCCAACTTAGTTGATGAAACGCGCGTCAAGTACAAAAATATTGTTTTGGTGTTTGTGGAAACTATGTCAGGGTTACTGTCACACCAAAGGTTCTAACCCTCTCCAGGCGCATTATTGCTTGAAGTTTTATTGCTTTCAATCGTAATTGCTTTGCCGATTTAGTACTGTCTGCCTGCCGTAATTCTCCAGTACGTATTTAACCGTAGTAATTAATTGACCGTAAATAAAACCTGTTTATTTTCAACCCGAATTTCCTGAATTTTCTTTATAAGTTAATAGAGACCCCTGGCATTACCGTTTCTTCACTGCAGTTACCCAATCCTCTATTATCCTGCTAATAGAGAAAAGTGGTGTTTTTACACTCTAAAACAGAAACTGGCGCCCGCTACACATCGTCCTGCTAATGCCGCCGCCCATCAGGCCCTCGACGGACTGAAGGGAGGTTATAGATGTCATCATTTTAATGAGGAAATTTCCTATTTTTTAAATTAAATTTCTTAACAAATCTCAACGAATTATTGCGAAAATACATGATGATACATATTTTTGTCCGTTAATTTGTACATGTTCTCAATTTTTTACCACTTCACAAACATTGTTGAAAATATTTGAAATGAGATTCTTTATATAAAGCAAATAAAATTATTTGTCCAAATCGACAAACAGACAGACAGAGATACACAAAATGACACATTTTTGCTCAATCATATTTTTGTGCTTAATTCGCCGAGATTCGCCAAATAATAAAATAAAAACACAAATTTCGAACAAAAAGAAAATTGTTCTTGATTTATATTTATTTTTCTATTGACTTCTTTTTAAAACATTCACGATTTTAAATATTGTATACGGTGAAGAACGTTTGATCCTTCCATTGACAGCTGTGTTTTTAAATTTTCAAAAAACGTTAGTGTTATCCGGATTTTGTTTTAGACTTTGCTGATCGAAATTATGCCCTAAATTATGCTCTAAATTATGTTTTCATTGTACGTGATTTCGCCTTTTTGATATTACTAAAACGAAAACATTTCTTAACATCCAAACAGCATTCTTTGGTGTATAAAATGAATATTTAAATAAATTAAAATCCAGAAATTTATTAATTAAACAGGTCTGCAAAATGTGCTGTTATTGGCGGTGACATAAAGAATGTTGTATTAACGGTTGAAATCCTGTATTATAAGAGGTAAAGAGCGTTTATTCAGTGAAATAACTTGCGATTAAATAAGAAATACTGGGTTTGTAAAAGCTACTTTAGAAAATTTACCGGCTGTGGACGTTTTAATGGATTTATGAAAAAAGATAAACATTTAAACATAACAGAGCAGATGTGAATATAGCTTTAACGTACTTTTGTTTAATATTATTTTTGTAGACGCTATTGATATTGAATTCATGTACAATTATTTGAATTTTAATTATATTCTGTATTTTCTAAGCGCATATTATAAATAGTGTTTTAGTGGCAAACTTTTTATTTTAGAAATGGCTGTTCAAAAGCATTAATTAATTGGCTGTAAAAATTCAAGTAGTTTTAATTATAAATAAGTATTGCCTTCCAAATTGTAGATGAATAAAATTTATGAAAATATTCAGTTAATGTTAAAATTGAATTACCGCAATTATCAAAGACAAACTAGGGAAAGATTACAAATATATCATTAAGTCATTTCACAATTCATTTTTGAGTACACCATGAATAATTCGGTGACAGTAAACACCGATTTTGTATCTTTCTCTTTTTATTTTTTCATCAAGTATTAATTTTTTATAAACACGCTCCATGTTTTTGATACACAGAGCCTTCATAAACAATCGTAACTCACGTGACTATGAAAATACGCAACCTGGTAAATATTTTGTTTTTTCTGTAAACAATATGTATATGGTCACCCAGTTCTGTAATCACGTGGTTTAAAATCCTTTAGGAAGACCCTTTATACTAACGTACCTTGTGAAAGATTTGTAATAACGATACCCTGGAAACTATAAAAGTTATTACTTTACATAGGATCCGATTACCGATCCAGCCATTACCAACCGCCATGCGGTTTTACCTGATGTCTGAGGTTAGATGTAATGTAATTTTGATTGACGTGTATATCACTTTTGGGTGCGATATATTACAGCTGTCTGTCTACTTTGACGTAATGGACACACGATGGTCAACTGATATGAAGTTATCAAATAGATGTTAGTATATGCGTTTTGATACAGCTTTGTGAGTCCCCAGATATAGATTTTCTGTTTAAGAGTACAGAATTATTAGATTTGCGTACATAAACATTTTAAATACATATAAATCTTTAAATGTATTTCATTTATATGAAATATAATCAACATATAATATAATCATCATCGTTCATAATTTTTAAAAAATCGGTGTCAAGTTTTCCATTTAAATGAATATGTAGGGCTGGATTGATATAGGTATTAGTTAAAGCCGCCACTGTCTCTTAATGTGAGTATAATAGAAAACTATACAGATTGCGAAAGTTCCCATCTTGACATAGCCAACCTCAAAATATATACGACGTGAAGTACCGCTGCCTAGAAACAAGTGCTTTACTGCTCGTACATGTCAGTCCTTGGTCGCCGTATGGTAGCGTCTCGAACTGTTTACACATTAGAGCTGCGATAAAAACTAAGCGGCTAATTTAGGTCCTATGTCAAGATGAGGACTTTCGCATTCTGTATACAATCAATCTCTTTACAATTTTATTGGAGTCTTATTTAAAAGAAATTAATATGATATGAACATGAATAAGAGTAGAGTAGTAATGGCGGAGCTGGGTCTCCCCCCACCCTTTTTTTTTTGTGGTGGGGGGTAACTAGGGTAATTCGAGTAATGTAGGTAATTAGACTGATGTAATTGCAATAGAGGTAATTAGAGTATTGCAGGTAATTAGCCTGATGTAGTTGCAATAGAGGTAAGTAGAGTAATGTGCAGTAATTAGACTGATGTAATTGCAATAGAGGTAATTGGAGTGGTGCAATGCAATTGTAGTTGTAATTAGTGTATGTACTGATATGTGTATGAGTATTTCAAGTAGAGGTGGTGGGGCAGCTTCACTCCGTGTATATAAATGAGGATGAGGAGCACACAGCCATTTGTGGTGCTAGTCTCCCAGAGTAAAGACATAAAATGTATATTTGTACTTCTTGTGGTGTAAGTTTTACACGTGGTGACAATTTGCGAAGACATCAGAGGCAATCTTGTAAGAAGATACATGATAGTGGTCCGCAAGCAAAATATCCTAAACTGGAATGTAATCCTTCAACATCTACAAATATGGAAACTTGTAATTGCTGTAATGTGACTCTAAGCACAACCCAAATGAATTCCCATAGAAGGACATTGCAGCATAGGACAAATTCATGTGTTCCGTTTATAGAAGGTGTAGAAATTGTGCAGAGCGCTTTCAAATACAGGATTGTAACCTATCGAGTATATAGCGAAAATAATCACCAAGACTATGTAATGTTCTTCAATGAAATTAGATCAAAAATATTAAATCTCTTCGAGGAAGTGTTACGTATTCATAATACAGTAAAAGTAAATATGGAAACGTTTGCTACGTACGTATTACAGACACAGGAACTATCTGAAATGAAATCATTTAACACTTCCAACAAAATCTTGGATCAAGCTATGGATTTGAACAATACTTTGGACACCTTTGTGGATGCTATGATTACACAAACTACGGAGTTCCTGGAACGTGATTCAGGTATTTAAACATACATTAAGGTGGAAAGAAAATGACTAATTATAATTTAATTTTAGGATGGGCCCTCGAACGAATTGCTTTTGTTGAAATCAATGTGAATAAATATAGTCCTCTGGGTGGTTCATCATATGTCAAGTTGCCAAAATCCATAGAAAACAAGAAGGCAGTGGTAAATGTAAAAAACCAGGATCAGTATTGTTTTGCTTGGGCTGTAACTTCAGCGTTGTATCCTGCAAATGGCTGCACATCTGAGACCTCATCATATCCACATTTTTCAAGAGTTTTAAATTTATCAGGTATGAATTTTCCAGTAAAATTGCGGGATATTTCAAAATTTGAGGAGATGAATAATATTTCAATTAACGTGTACGGGTTAGAAGAAAAATTTGAGAATAATAGAATAAAGTATGAAGTTGTTGGGCCTTTACGTTATTCTGAAAAAAAAACTATTTATGCATGTAAATTTGTTACTACTTTCCGGTGAATGTGGTGTAAATCATCACTGTAAGAAAGATTGCGCTAATAATCACTATTGTTGGATAAAAAACTTGTCTAAGCTAGTTTCCGCTCAAATTTCAGCTCATGATCATAAAAAGTACTTTTGTGATGGTTGCTTACTATATTTTAATAATGAGCGTCAGTTATTCCAGCATCAGAGAAATGACTGTAATCATGTTTATACAACAACACCATCGACACAATTTCGGATTGATAAATATGGTAAACAAGTACCTGAAAATATATTAAAATTTGAAAACTTTGAAAGACAAATGCAAGTACCATTTGTAGTGTATGCAGACTTTGAATCAATTCTGAAACCTATTCATACTTGTGAACCGAACCCCGAACGTTCTTATACAAATAAAACTTTTATACACGAACCTTACTCCTTCGCATATTTCATAAAATGTTCTTTTGACAATTCTTTATCAAAATTTGAACTCTATCGAGGATCTGATGTAGCCAAAGTTTTTGTATCGCGTATTGAAGCCGATGTAAGGGAAATCTATAACAGATATATGAAAGATATAGTCCCAATGGCTAAACTCACAGCACAAGAAAGACAAGACTTCCTGAATGCGACCGTATGCGGTATATGTGAGAAACCATTTAAAGTAGAGGATGTAAAAGTTAGAGATCATTGTCATATAACTGGTAAAGTAAGATTTGGTGCCGCACACTCTGTATGTAACTTAAATTACAAATTACCAAATTTTGTACCTATCATATTTCACAATATGAGTGGCTACGACAGTCACCTATTTATAAAACAGCTCTGTGCACATAAGGACAGAGTTGATGTTATAGCACAAAATAAAGAAAAATATATATCTTTCACGAAACACCTTTATATGCATGATTACGTCAATAAGAAAGGGGAGAAAAAACGGAAATTTATACAACTACGATTCATCGATAGTTTTAAGTTCTTATCAACATCGTTGCAAAATTTAGGGGGCAACTTAACTGATAACCAATTGTTTGTTACGGGAAGTTTCTATACAGATAAGGAAAAATTTAATTTAATGAGGCAAAAGGGTGTATTTCCATATAGTTTTATGGATAGTTTAGAGAAACTAAATAATGTAGAGTTACCCTCGAAAGATGAATTTTACGATAACCTAAATGAAGAACATATAACAGATAAAGATTATCAGAGGGCTAACGATGTGTGGAACTTGTTTGATTGTCAGAATTTGGGCGATTACTCAGATCTTTATTTAAAATCAGACGTACTCCTTTTGTGTGACGTATTTGAAAATTTTCGTAAAATTTGTTTGGAAAAATATAAACTTGATCCTGCTCAGTATTACACTTGTCCGGGTCTCTCGTGGGACGCTATGTTAAAACTAACCAAAGTGGAGTTGGAATTATTAACGGACATTGATATGATCCATTTTTTTAAAAAGGGAATACGTGGTGGAGTAAGCCAGTGTACGGAAAGGAAACATATTGCGAATAACAAATTTCTCCCTAACTACGACCCCAAAGAACCTTCTTCATTCATCACATATCTAGATGCCACGAACCTATATGGGCATAGTATGTCGCAACAATTGCCGACAGGTGGATTCGTGTGGCTGTCCGAAGAAGAAATCATGAATTTAGATATTACGAGCATTTCAGATGAAAGCACCCATGGGTATGTTCTCGAAGTAGACATACATTATCCACAAGATTTACACGACTTACACTCAGACCTACCCTTTTTAGTAGAAAATATTATTCCACCAAAATCAAAATCGAAATTGACAAAACTGATACCAAATTTAAACGATAAGAGGAGATATATTGTGCATTATATAAATTTGAAACAAGCGCTAGATAACGGGTTAATGGTTATAAAAACACATAGAATACTTAAATTCAAACAATCACCTTGGCTTAAAAAATATATTGACCTAAACACCGATATGAGAAATAAGGCTAAGAATAAATTTGAAAAAGATCAGTATAAATTATTAAATAACGCAGTATTCGGTAAGACAATGGAAAATGTTGATAATAGAATGGATATAAAATTAGTTACCCACTGGGAGAGCGTTAGGCGGAGTATGGGTGCAAATGCATTAATAACACGCCCTAACTTTAAATCATGCTCAATATTTACTGATGATTTTGTAGCCATCCATATGGGTAAACTAAAGGTAGTCTACAACAAACCAATTTACGTTGGTTTTTGTATCTTGGAGTTGTCTAAGACAGTATTATACAACTTTTTCTACGACGTTATCAAAAAACATTTCGGCGATAATGCTTCTTTGCTGTATACAGATACGGATTCGTTGATTATAAAAACATTTACAGATAACTTTTATAATTTCATAATACAGAATCCAGACAAATTCGATACATCTAACTACGAAGAAATAAATAAATTTAATATTCATAAGGGCTTGTCGGTGTTAGGTAAAATGAAAGACGAGTTCCCCTCTGATCCCATTATTAGTTTTTATGGTACGGGTGCGAAAGCTTATTATATACAATCGGTGGATAATGAACTCAAAAAAGCTAAAGGTGTGAAGAAATCTGTTATTAGAAAGCAGCTGTCAATAGATGACTATAAGAAAATCGTTGAGCGGGGAGGTTTAATATTTAGAAAAATGAATACGTTTCGGAGTTGCTTGCATGACATTTACACAGAAATAAAGAACAAAGTGGCCTTGTCCCAACACGATGACAAACGTTTTGTTATTCCTAATACTACTAAAACATTACCGTGGGGGCACCGTGACATATCATTTTTTCAGAGCGAACAAGAACAAAATATAGAACGACTGATAGTTGCCATAAATAATATGGAGAAAAAAAATGAAAACTTGGACGCTTTACTTGCAGCAATAGCTGATTTAAGCCAATAATTAATTTAAAATTTTTATTTCATCTTCTAACGTAAAGGTCGAAAATTCGAATACATGAACTACTAAACTGGAAAATTCAAACTACAAAATTTCACCAATATTTAATTGTAACATTATAATACAAAATTATTGTGATAATTTTAAGTACTTTCAAATAATAGAATAAAAATATCTAAATAAAAATCACAGTGTTGTTATTAGTAAACCTTTCTCCCAAAATAAGTTAAATATCGATTAGGTTAAATCGTAAATTATAAATAATGTAGGTAGTGACTTGAAGAGGTGTGTGTAATGATACAGTTTTACAATGTAAGAGTAGGTGACGTTGCTAAAACTAAAATGTCGTTTTATGCTGCAGTCAGGAATGTGATGTCATTTCAAATAGAAAGTTGTTGCGTCAGTTATTCGATGTGCGCATGACATTTAGAAAAGTTTGACGTCACTTTGTAGCGGGATTCTGTTGAGACAAAGAAAATCAACAGTGGGGTGAAAGCTTGGCTTGCATAAATCACGTGATGTCGTCCAACCAATGAGAGACGAGAGTGGTCACCCACTCCCTACCGTTGGAGGGGGAAGTTAGCTTGGCTTGGGTTTGAGGACGCTTACAAGATTCTTTCCGTCTTCGCCTGTGCTAGTGTGTGCAAGTGTGCTCTCGTGAATTTCATTGCTCAGTTTTTGTGAACAAAATGGTAAGAACCGTTAAAAATGTATCATCTGCTGGTGGGCGTAAAAGGCGCTCGTCGACACCGCCACCAACTTTACCGCCCTTGACTTTAATGACGTATTTGGCTACGTTTAAACCATCACCTGACGCATCTACGGCGTCAGGTTCCGCCATTAATGGCGGTGCTGTGAAGTCAGCAATAAAAAATCCATCCTCTGGCAGGGTTAATGTTTTAAACAACATTATTGTTAAAGATGGTATTGCTGCTGACGTTGGGGGCGCTTCGTGTTCTAACGAAGGCGGTAGTCAGCTAGCGTATCATGGGCACCATCAGCAGATGCACGGCAATATACATCCTGGCGCAGATTTACCTGTTTTGCACCTTGAAGATGGTGACCTCGGCAATACCGTCAATGTCACCGTATCCAGGAGTAATGCAGGTAAAGCCGTTCATACCCCGAAATTACATGGTTTGGCTTTAAACAAAAAATTTAAAGTCACACCATCTACTTCAGGGTGTCAGGATGTACGCGCATCTCATCCGCGCAAATCATCTATGTCTCTGGTGGCACATGACTCCGATGACGACTTTTTGCCTAGTAATGTAAACAACAATAAAAACACAAAGTCGTCGTCGGCGCCATCAAAAGGTAAAGGTAGACGTACAGAAACACAATCCATAGACTGTGACGCGACTTTATGGGACGAGATAATGGATTTCGCGCAGACAGTTGTACCTGCCCCTCTAAGTCCGCTACCTGCTTCACCAAAAAAAAATAAGGTTTCGGCAGGTAAAGGGCAGGTAAAACCGTCTGCGTCGTTTGTGGCTGTACCTCTACCTGGCAATAGCGCATTACAACAGCCAAGCTGTTCTAATGCGGTGTTGCCACCACCACGCAATGACGCATTAGAACAACCGGGTTGCTCTAATGCGGTGTTGCCACCGCCGCCAGAGGTAGCTCCGATTGTTAATGAGAATCCGCTCCCAGCACAAGCGGACTCTGATTCTGAATCGGAGGTGTTCTCGCAAGTTGACACCAAAACATCTGTTAAACAATTTTTTAAAATATACGGTCAACTTAAGAGAACACATGATTTAAATTTGAGGCTTTGTCGGGATCATCCGAAAATCTTGCGTCGTGCTGCTGATATGCGGGAAAGAGCCGCAAAATTAGAGGCCGACGTAAAGAGACAAAGGGAGGCTCTCGACAAAACTGCAAAGCAGATGAGGTTTATTTCGGATCAAATGGGTGGCTGAGCACTTGCGCACACGCGGCGGAAAGTTATTTTAAGTTAGATTTTAAGTTAGTTAAGAATATTGTTAGTTAGATAAGATTATTGTTAATTAGGTTTAAAATATAGTATTAATAAAAAAACATTAAAAAAATAAATGCCAAAAAAAATTTAAAATGTTTGTCAAAAAAAATAAATGACAAAAATAATTAAAAAAATAAATGCCCCAAAAAAAAATAAAAATTTGTCAAAAAAAATAAATGACAAAAATAATTAAAAGAGCATACAAATAAAGGCAAATTAATTAAGTTAGATTTTTAAGTTATTTAAGAATATTGTTAGTCAGATAAGATTGTTAATTAGGTTTAAAATATATTATTAATAAAAAAATATTAAAAAAAATTAAAAAGTTTGTCAAAAAAATAAATGACAAATAATTACAAAAAAAATGATACAAATAAAAGACAAAAAATGATAAAAAATAAATTACTGTGTATTATTATGTAAGAATATATTGTTAAAAATAAATATAAAAAAGTTTAAAACAAATTTTAAAAAGTGAATAAAAAATGATAAAAAAATTAATTAGTTAATAAAATAAATACACCAC
Source organism: Rhagium mordax (assembly GCA_963680705.1). Classification (NCBI taxonomy): domain Eukaryota; kingdom Metazoa; phylum Arthropoda; class Insecta; order Coleoptera; family Cerambycidae; genus Rhagium; species Rhagium mordax. The sequence continues at coordinate 28,551,261 of OY796657.1, forward strand.
ATGTAATTAATTAATTGTGCATATTATGAGTACATGTTTGACATGAATAAACACATAATGTAAAGGTTAATTAATTTAAATAAATAAAGAGTTTAATAGGTTAATAACAACATAAAAAAAAAAAAAAAAAAAAAAAAAAAAAAAATTAAAAAAATCGAATTTTAAACACATGAAAATCAAAATTAATGGTTAATTAGGAAAGGTCAAAGGTCAAATTTAAAAAAAAAACCGGAGAACCACCACCTCCTTTCTCCGGGGGGCGTCCGAGGATTCGATCCTGTGGTCTTCTGAGTGACCTCAAGATCGACGCGTATTTGCCCGCTCGGCTACTCGAACGCCCCACAAGAGTTAGGTCTATTTCCTAATTTCAACAAAAAACTACCTGCTCATCGATCCGTATTTACCAGGCAGGGTCGCATGGCCTTAGGCTATAAAATCAACCCAAGCTATCGGCTTTATACATTTACAACTGTATTATTTTGAATCAGTTTATATCTTGAGATATTTTAATTTAATTTAAATAATAATAAATAAAAGATAACCATTTTTTTTTCAAAATACTTTTTAATAAAATCATTCATATGTTCATTTGTTTTAATATTTATATGATTTACTAATTTTCACAACTTGTAATATACAGGGTGGCACAAATATTTTTATTAATTAAAAAATATATACAATTAAACTTAAAAATAAAATGAAATATAAATTTACATTAATAAATACTACTTATAACGAATCAAATTTAGTAAAACACGTTGTATCGTTCACGCAATTGTTTTATTTACATTATTACATGTATGACATACTTCAATTCGATGCAATTGCACCAAGTTTGTGCTGCAACATTTACATTTCGTTATCATTGCACCATCCAACGTCGTCGTTTTGTGAATATTTACATGCTGGTGACGTCCGGACACTATCCGTGTATAGGATATATAACATAGCCCACACAGGAAGTGTTTGGTTGCATCCGGCCTGGTTCTGATTATGACAAAAGACGCTGACGTGCAATATAGTCTCCGCCGATCATCATAATTGTTTAATATTTTTCCGGAGAAGGCTAACTCTCCCGCTTCGTCTTCCACATCATCCCCAAGACCTTCATCTACACTGACGGGAACCAGGTTGCCATCTCCCCAGTCGGCACCCTCTTGGTCGACATTGATATTTTCCACGATGATGGGATCCCCCCTGTGGACAGCATCTTGATTCAAGTCCTGAAGCTCTTGATTTACACCATCTCGGTGTAACACCATTGCACCCATATCATTTTCTGCCAGTTCAGTGAGGAATCGTCTATAAGCCATCTTTAAATGTTGGAACTCAACTGATTTGATGTTAAACCTCCTCCGTTTTATATTCTATAATTCGTGACGGTGACGCCCTTCCTATTGCGTCAAGTTTACTATTAGCTATTTAAACCAAGAGTGACCACAAGAGGAACGCATTCAAACTTCTTACGTAACACAATCGTGTCTTAAAACAGAAGTGCATACAATGGTCCTACCAAGAGAGTGGAAATTAAAACCAATAATAGCAGTACAACCGTATAGTTACAATAATTCAAGAATTTGCCATAATTGCTATACTGCATGGAGGAAGCAAATTATCAACCCATGCACTGGACTGTGCAAAAAGTGTGTAATTCAGAACCCAGTGCAGAAAAAAGAATTTCGAGACAATTGTCCAAATGAAACACAATGTCGCAATTGTCTTACCATACTCAAAAGAACGAATTTTGGTATATATCGAGACGTATGTGAAGCTTGCAAAGCAGACCAACCACAATTAAGACAACGATGCGTGTACTGTAGTAAGTACGAGGACAATTGTTGGAACAACATTTGCATAAAATGTATGTCAGGGGCACTCATCTTGTGTGATCGCATTGGTGTGTTTTATAGTAGTTGGACTCACCATAATAGGGACTGTTGGTGTCTTAATTATAAATAAATTATATTATTTGTATATATGTATGTGTGTATGTAATATATATTATAACCATAAACTGTAAATATATTTTTAGTATTGTAATAACATATTATTTTGTAGGAAACTTTTAAAATTATACAAAAAAAAAAGATTATTTTTAATTTTTTTACAATTTAAAATGAAGGAAATAAATTAAATAAATATTTAAGAGTTTATTAAGTAAATAAATGTATTAAATGACTTACAATTAATTTATTTACTAAAACTATTTATTAAATTATTTACAATGTTTAATTTATATGGATGCCTAATCTGTTCCCTCGCAGACATTATCGCACTCTATCAAGAGCTGATAATCTGACCAGTGGCTCTGGTCAGGTGATGGCTGGCCGTCTGGATCGTAGAACACCGTTTCCATAGACCATGCTGATGGTGATGTTGCCCTATCAGTGCTGCTGTCCGGGGGGTTATCTTGGTCCTCGCCTAGATTCTCACCTATCCAATAAGATGAAGGTGATATTGGTCTGTCGTCAATGCTATCTGGGGTAGCTTGGTCATCCTGGTCCTCTTCGTCTTCCTGGTCCTCTTCGTCTATCGAATACGATGGAGGTGACCGTTCCCACCAATCACTGCTGTCTGGGCCGTATTCACTAGGCATTGACCAGGTCGATGACGTTGATTTTGAGTCGGTGCTGGAGGAGACGCAATTTACTTGAGAAGTGTCCATGATGTTAATAATTTTAAATCTGACAAACAAGAGCGTTGCTGTGTGTTATATAAAGCAAACTAATCTCCACCCCCAGCAGTGGCGCCTCCTACAAACATTACTTTACAGGCACCTCTATTATTGATGATGGAGAGGGGGTAAACATTTAATGTATAGTGTTTTACTGAATCAATGAATAAGTCAGGTTGGCCGAGTGGTTAAGGTGTCAAACTTCACTAATTAAAATTCATAATAACACGTATCCTATGATTGGATATGAATACCCCCTCTATTATTTTAGAGTGACTCCCTCCCCACACTACTATATATATGGGAGTAATATTAAACCAAACTTAGTTGCATTTACTATTTCTATCTATATACCACGTATCGAAATGGCAAATCCATCTATTATATCTATTCTAAGACGGTTGGCGCAAGAAGATTCCAATAATTGGATGCTGTTTAATCATGAGGCTGCGGAGATGGGGGTACCTGCTGAGGCTGTGGAGATTGGAGCACCTGCTGATGTTGATGCCAATGGTGCCAACATCGATATCCAGGAAGTCATCGAAGGCGGCGAAAATGGTATAGTGGACGATGGAGTCGACGAAATGGTGGACGATGGTATAGAAGTCGATGTTGCGGACCTCATCGAGGAAGACCAGCACGAGATGGCTTTCCAGATAAAAGATATGGTGGCTGGTACAATGGACAAGGTGTGTGCTACAGCGGCCTTCGTTGTGGTATGCAGCATTGACCAGGGAAAATACTTTATGTGCACTAGGTGCTACGTATCGTATTCTCGCATGGTCGTAGAGGGGGCTGTTCACCAACACGCAAGTCTGCACAACACGGTTGAGTGGTGGGATGTACCTACCATAAAGTGCAAAGCTTGTGGCGATGACACAGTGACAGTCGGTGCCATCGAAGGTTGTTTTGTGTGCAATAATACTGGAAAAAGAACAGTACCCATATAATAATATTAGATTTTCTAGTTTGTACTTTTTATATTATTTTTTATGTTTGTTTAATGTTTAATTATAATTTTTAATTATATTTAATTAATTTTATGTTTTATGTTATATGTATATTTGTATCATTCTTATAATATAGATTGTAGGAAAATAAAAAGGAATTAAAACATTTATGTGTATGTTTATTATCTTTCAAGTGTTAAAAAAAAAAAAAAAAAAAATGATTATTTTTAATTTTTTTACAATTTAAAATGAAGGAAATAAATTAAATAAATATTAATAAAGTATATTCATTTTATTATTCATTTGTGACACATATTAAAATATTTCAATCGACATAACTATATAATGATACATTAATATATTTTTCTAGTTAATGACAATTTTAAACAATAGAAGCTATATCAACCCACGAATTGTGTTCTACAGATAGCCCCAACCACTTTACCAGCACTTTATTTCCTTTCTTCTTTAATACATTTTCAACTAGATACACATCGGGGTATTTTGCTTTTAGTAGCTCCATTTCATAAAAACATCCCTTGATTGGGTGTCCAAACAAGTCTTCTATCAGGTAAGTTGTGGGATTTGTTATGTTTATTTTGGTAATTTTAAAAAGTTCTGTTGAAAAGTTCGGTGTAAACCCTTTATCAAATACACCTTTATACTTGCTAATACGAACTATATCACCGAGATGAAATTTCGGTTTCAGAGCAATCTTAATATAATTATATACGTTTAAATGTGTAGTTGGTTTGACATCAATGGGCTTTCTGCCAGTTGTACGATGGACTTTGTCATTGTAACTTTTTGTAACGTTTGGTAGGATATCGAGCCATTTATATTTACCCATAGCTGAGAATTCTTTATACAACCAATTTTTTAATGTGCGGATTACTCGCTCAACAATTGCTGCTTTTTTTTGTGCTATACGTAGAATAATGATTAATTTCGTGCCGCTTCATTAATGCGGAGAACTTTCTGTTATAGAATTCAGTACCATTATCGGTCTGTAAATTTCTCGGTGAATAATTTGCTTCTTGAATAATAGTCTGCATAGCCTTGGTAACTTCTACAGCTGCTTTATTTTTAATAGGTTTGGTCCATACGTACTTGGAATAGCAGTCAATCACTACAAGAATATAACGATACCCTCTATTTTTATCAGCGTATGGCTGCATTTCAGCTAGGTCTGCTTGCCACAAATCACCAAACCCCTTAATTATGGTTCGCCTTCTACGAAAATTTCGTCGAGCATTTCTATGTAACTCGTTAACAACTTGTAATTTTTCGCTGCTAACCTCCATTATAAAATTGTCTTCAGCTATATATCAACTTCAGGCATTAGTTCTGGTGGAAATGCTAGGCCTCCGGATTGCACCTTCTTTGGTTGGAGTTCGGTGGCAATATGCTCTAATTTAGAGATTCTAGTGATTAAAGTATTGCGATTGTTTATGGCCGAACGTTTAACTTCAGAAATTGCTTTATCAACATATTTCCTCATTTCTATTTTCATTTTCTGCATCATCTCATTATTTTGTTTATTGAAAATAGCGCGATTTTCTTCTCCACTTCTTATAAGTCCCACATCAACATATTTTTTCATTTCCCCAATAATTACATCGGTTGTATCAAAAATAGCTTTGGCAGCATTTTCATCATTTGTTTGTAGACGCTTGTTAACGTAATTACATGTTGCACCATCTTGATCATCGACAGGTTCCCCTAAATTTTTTAAACGCTTATTTTCAATATCATAGTGATTATCTCTGGTAAGTTTAAAACCCACGCCAGGTAATCCACGATGGGCTATTAACTTACTCGCACTAATTCTTTTGCTGCGTCCAAATTTGTCGATAGTGTTTACAGTAGACATTTCTGACTGCATCTGATGCGGTTTATAAATTGCAGACTATATAATACTTATTAAGTATAATGATACTATGTTTTATTTCATCTTTAATACACTATTTTTTCTTCCCTAAGTTCTGATATTATTTCTATTATTTCATTGTCGTGGTTGTTATTTCCCGCTATTTTCGAACTCCATAGTAGACGTAGACGATCCACGAGTTCGCTGGGTTTATTCCAAAAAATATATTCTTTATCTTTATTTCTGTACAATTTGTGGGTAGGTACACGTTTTAAGCCGTGACCACTTGTTGACGATCGTGTCGCAATTGTAGAAGATGTTAATGGTTTGATAATTTTGTGAAATTTTCCACGCTTAGTAGTGTTATAGCCATTCGCTACATCGAATTTTTTGTAAGGTGCCTTTGTTTTTCTTAGTATTTCTCCATATATCTTACTCCATTCATCATCGAGAACACCCTCTCTATTATCATCTAAAATTGTTGGGCGTTTTAGAAATATTAGATCGTACAATTTAGGACTACCTAGATACACGCCAAGTTTCTTATTGCCATACCATAGCGTAATATTTCCATGGGAAAAACGTATTTCGGCATTGCCCATCAGCAGTTTGCCTGTCTTGGGATCTACACGCACTCCATATAAACTATCATACTTGGAATCACCAGATTTTAAATTTTGTATATGTCTTTTTACAACCTCATGTCTTTTTTCTAGTTTACTAGCTGGAGAAGTTTCGGATACAGGGGTTGTTCTTATTGACGATGGTGGTGTTTCCATAATGGGGATATAATGTGGAACATCATCACCACCTACATACTTATCGGATCCTTCTTCAGAAGCACTCTCCCATGATACAGCCCTCTGGGTGGACACCCTTGATGATGATGGTTTTGAATGTAATTGTTGGATATGAGATTTGTTCTCTGCTGCTGAAGATATAACATTTAAAGGTTCAGTTATCGGTTGGTAGATCTTTTCAAGTGTTACGTGCATCTCCATATCTTTGTTCTTGATATAGTTAAACTTCTTCCGCACAGCATCTGTTGCCTCAATCAGCTGTCGCTTGAGTGTTATTTCGCTACTGGGATGTGCAAGATTGTTATATTTTTTATTATCTTTGGTAACCTTCATCTTAGCGCATACGTAAACGAAGTAATCCTAACGACGTATGTAATTCAAGTGAAGTTTTTAATAAAATGCATTATGGATATATGAAGCTATCAAACCCTTTTCTATATCGCCCACCTTGTACTTCTCTATCCTTATCAATCACTAGAAATCCATATTTGTCATTCCAGCACTTTGCACACATATTTTGAAATACTGTAAACGTTACATCAGGTGACACATGATCGGAAAAGATGTGATGCAGATTCATGTCGTCCTGTTTAAAGACAACAATTAAATTACTATTGTCTCTTATTAGCTGCTTCGGGATTCGAGAGTATGTCTGGCCAAGATAAAAACAATCCACATTTCTATGTCGGCCCATACTGAAATATCCCCTTATAACATCTTGTTTCTCACATATTACATCGTCAAATATAAACACAGACTCTGGCTTTGCCTCGGATGGTTCCACTATTTGCGTACCATTACTAAATGTATAAAATCCTAACCCCTCAATCGGCGCTAATACATTACGTAGATACTCATACTTGGGTTGATTTATAGACTTTGAGTATAGGTAAATATTTAAAAAACGTAAACCTAAACGATACGTGATCAAAGATATTAAGACATTTGTTTTCCCACAATTCGAGGGTCCTATTATGAGGGCACGTACAGTTGAAGGTAGTAGTGGTCCATGGCGATTATCAGCACTTAACCCACGCCCAACTTTTTCATCCAAATTATCTATAGAAAGCGTTTGTTTCTGTTTCACAATGTGCATTGTACCGCGGCTAAATGTTATATAAGTAGATGTGTGATTTACAACTCTTATTTAAATGGTTTCTACGATACGATACACACGTGAAAAACGTACGAAGCGCGGTGGAGGATTAGTTAATTCCCTGATTAATAAGCTCCCCGTCGAGTTGCATTTGCCAGGTTATCAATTTTGTGGTCCAGGCACAGATTTAAATAAAAGGTTAGCACGAGGTGATTCTGGCATAAATCAGCTCGATAAAGCGTGTAAGCAACACGATATTGCATACGACAAAAATAGCAGTAATCAAGCAGCCCGCCATAAAGCAGACTATCAGCTTGAACAGGCTGCGTGGAAACGGGTGAAATCCAAAGACGCAGGACGTGGAGAAAAGGCAGCTGCTTGGTTAGTCACAACTATAATGAAGGGAAAACAACGTCTTGGTATGGGATGTAATTCAACAATATCTCGCAATCCAATAAGGAAACGAATCATCAAGAAAACAAAGAAAGGTAAGAAGAATGTTAAAAAGACAGCGTTTGGATCTGGGATAGTACGAAAAGTGCGTGACACACTGCGAAATGCTGGAGGCAAAAAAGTAAAAGACCAAAAGAAGGTGGTTGAAATTGCTCTAAAAGCTGCACGTCGATATATAAAACAGGCCGGTGGAAAACGCAATATTCAAACACCTCGAATTATACCAATTCCAAAAGTTGGTGGTATTTTACCTCTAATACCCATTTTTGCTGGATTATCTGCATTGGGTAGTTTGGCTGGTACGGCTGCTGGTATTGCTAAAGCTGTAAATGATGTGAAAAAGGGTAGAGAAGAATTAGCTGAAGCAAATCGGCACAACAGAAGTATGGAAGCAATAGCTATGAAAAGTGGTAAGGGGATGTATATGAAGCCATACCGAAAGGGGATGGGTCTTTATCTAAAACAGAATTCAAAAAACTAATAGACTCCCTACCTCGGAGACCTCTTACCGACATTGATCTTAAATATTATGCTAATAAAATGAAGGTAGCATACTTTCGAGGTGTATTTATGCGTGACTCACTACCAAGACATGGGCCACATTACAATGAATCCGCAATAATCAATTTGGATAGTATATATGGTCCTGGGACACATTGGGTGGCATATAAAAAACGAGGTAGTTTAGTAAATTATTTTGATAGTTTTGGCGACTTACCCCCACCTATAGAATTAGTTACATATTTCAATAACGATTCAAGGAGGGCCAACCAAATATTCTATAACTACAAACGTGTACAGAATTTTAACACAGTGTTGTGTGGACATTTGTGTTTAAAGTTTCTCTCTACGAAACAAATATAAAACGCCATGGAACTGAAATCTATGACCCCAGCAATAGATCGAGAAGGTATCAAGCGAATGGGTCACTCACTAATTGCATTCTCCCGTTTGCGTAGTCTGTTGAAGATGAGCAAACAACAACTAGCAGATATGCCCAAAGAGGTGATGATTGGGTTGGCTTCACATGAAATTGCATTAGTATGGGATAAGCTACCTACACATCTTCAGAACGATGTCGATATATTAAAATATCAATATTGTACAGAACATTACCTTAATGATTATGAAAGCAATGTTGACGTAAATGATGGTCCAACACCTAGAAAAATGTTTTGCTGCTATTGTAAGGTAAACGATGTAAATGTGGCATCCAATAACAATGTAAATATATTACCATCAACTTCTAAGAAGAGGAAATTATACCATTATTGCTGTAATCCACAATAAATTGGGTAACACAATTTAATTATATCAGTCATGTCGTACACGTTCACACTAACGAGCCGCTTAAGTGAGCTAAGTGTCAACTTTGATCCACCCATTGAACTGGATAGGAGCAGTCGTCATGGGTTAGGTTTAATTGGATTCTACTCTTACAACTCCATATACAATGTGGATGAAACAAATAACATCTTCCAATATAGGGTTAGTGCTAAAGATACATTCACTACTGTTCACATACCTCTGGGGGCTTATGAAATTGATGAAATCTATGCTGCAATGTTGAAAGCTATGAATATTGATGGAAAGGATTACACGCAAATATTCACTTTAAGGGCAAACAACAATACCTTAAAGTGCGAGATTTTGTCAAAGTATGAAGTAGATTTTAGACAACCAAATTCAATAGGAAGTCTGTTGGGATTTGGACAAATATATTTACAACCAAATAAAAATTACGAATCAACACAGCCTGTTGATATTATGAAAGTAAGGATGATACGCGTAGATTGCAATATTATTTCTGGAGCTTATCTGAATGCAGAAGAGTCACACACTCTCTTTGAATTTGACATAGACGTTGAGCCTGGCTACAAACTTACTAGAGAACCCAAAAATATCATATATTTACCTGTTAGACCTAAAGGGTGTCAGTTAATAGACAACATCACACTACGCATACTGGACGACAACGGTGATTTGATCGATTTTCGAGGTGAGAAAATTATTGTAAGGCTAGAATTGAAGAAAGTCGGATATCACCAACCAAATGGGTTTTAGATATAAACAGCGACAGCAAGTACATCACCATCAGTATGATACTGTAGCGAACAACAGTATGGATAAAAAGAAAGGGAGATGTGGAAAGCAATTCATTCAAAGTCTATACCTTAAACAGTTAAGACATAGATTGTCAGCTGAGGATCAAGCCTTTTTAAAATCTATTGGATTAAAACTGCGAAAAATTGGTCATAATAATGGTGGCTACTGCAACTAGTGACAAACTTGAGGTGTTTGATGAACCTGTGTTAGATCATTCCCTAGTTAGCCTACATGAGCATACATATAAACCATATGGATCCCCATATTACAGAAACTCTGATGAAATACGTATTCCCATCAATTTTCAAGATGTTATACTCGACATTTCAGAAAGTTATATATACATAGAGGGAAAATTTACTCCTAGCGACACCACAAAGCGTTGTTATTTATCCAATAATGCACTAGCATTTCTCTTTGAAGAGATACGACTGGAAATGGGTGGTGAACAAGTAGCAGTAGTCAGAAGACCTGGTATTACTACCACAATGAAAACTATGGTGTCGTATGGGCAAACGCATGCACGCTCATTAATAACAACAGGTTGGGGTCTCACTGAAAAGAGACAAGATATTTTAGATACCGCCAGTCACGTGTTCAGTGGCAAACTACCCCTTAAGTTCCTTATGGGTTTTGCAGAAGATTATACCAAAGGCATTCTGAATGTGAAGCAAGAATTAATTATGATAATTGCACGCTCATTTAAAGACTCCTATATCGGTGAGGTTGATGCAGAGTTGGAAATCAGCAAAATTGAGTGGAAGATAAGGCACATTGTACCTGAAGATCGACAAAAGTTAAAATTATTGAATCGAATTAATAAAAGTGGTAATAATACCAAAGTTAAGATGGTCTACCGTGCGTGGGATTTTTATGAGCTTCCCTGTCTACGCGATACTACCTATGACATATGGGCTCTTAAACTCTCCACCCGTCTTGAAAGCCCACTTTTCATCCTTCTTGGCTTTCAAGGCACTGATCAGGCCAATGATAGAACAAAGGATGTTACACAGTTCAAACACGCAGACATAAATAATATTCGACTATTTCTAAACTCTGAAGTATATCCATATGAACGTTGGAATTTAGATTTCGATAAGAAGCTCGATTCTGCAGCATATTATGCTTATGAGAACTTCCAACGTAGTTACTATGATAAAGATATGAGCGAACCCATGATGGATCTTGGGGAATTCAGGAAGAATCCTTTGTTTGTCATTGATTGTTCACACCAACCTGTTGCAGTGAAATCATCTACTGTCGACATAAAAATAGAATTTGAAACACGAAAAGCGAAATTTCCGGAACAAACTCGAGTGTATGCACTTATACTTCATGATACATATTTAAGTTATAACGCATTAGATGGCTCGGTTCAGAATGGTTTTCTCGATGTCAAGTAAAAAAAGAAAATATTTATTATTGTGGAATTAAGTAGTGCAACCTATTTCTATCAAGATATCTGGATAATTTTATCAACAATAATCATGATGTACTTGCAACTGTTTATTTTCTCAGAATGTAATTGTAGAATTAAATATAAAATTAAAATAAAAACTGTTCTAATTATACTATGATTGTATTTTTTGTTGTGTAATAAGAAATATGAAATAAAATGAATGTAATCTTTTAATGTGTATTTTATTTATTCAGTTTTATAATATAATATAAAATACAGAATATTGTTTACTACAGATACATACAATATTTGGTGTAATAAATATGACAATAGAAGATGAATATTATTTATGTATCTACATTGTTATCTTCTACATCAGACTGGTCGAGTTGATATTTTTCAATAATATTCTTAGGTAGGTACTCCATTATCTCGTATAGAAAATGTTTTAGTTCCACTCTGTCCATATGCTCACAAAACTCATCCAAATTTAAGAAGCCACGGGAATATCTACCACATAGATTTACACCAATGCTATACGCTTTAGAAGCTTCTTTAACCCGTCGAACTTCTTCAGCGTCGAAGCAGATATTCATATCATAATTTAATGAAACCAATGCATCCCTTATTAAGTCATCTAGTTTACAAGACAATCTCTCAATGGCAGATTTAATGTCTTCTGCAGGGGTCCATGTTTGGGTTGAATATTGCATCCACATCTTTGCTGCGTACCTACAAATAAAAAATGAAATGTAAAAAAATACATAAAAAACAGCACTAAATGGACTTACGTTTGAGCTATTGGTGTACACGAAGTAAAAATATGTTGTACAAATGTCAATTTAGATATATCAGAATCTTTATAGGCTAACAAGTGATACTATTCTATAATACTCCTAGCATTCTTCCACAATATTCCATTTCTACTTAATACTTAAACTTAGCTAACTTAAATACTTTACGATTATTTTTGTTTGAGAATTAAACACCGAAACTTATTAATGGACTAGATTTTGCTCCAGGATAAGCTGGAGAACTTTGTCCTAAATATGTCAATGTAACTTTACCATTTGACGAATTTATTTTATCGATAGTGTTCTCACATATAATTTCCACAAACCGTTTCGGTAAAAATGATTTAAAAGTCGTAATTGAACTTTCCTCAAACAAAGTTACTATGATTGATTTTCCAAATCTTGTATTAACCAAAGATATTTTTTTTATGATATAAGGTTTATTTAAAATTAACGCTGAAATGGATCTTTGCTCTAAAACCTGCATATCTTGATTTATTAGCTCATTAAGTGCTAATAAGTCAACTTCGGAAATTGCCATATTTAAAATGAATATAATGAAAGAATTATAAAGAGTAATATAAGATATTGCTCACTTGAAATAACTGAAGTCACTGACTGCACTAGGCTGATTTGTTAGCTGTAGATGGTTCACGATAGAACACGATAGAAATGATTTTGTGTTGCGACTACATCTTCTTTATAGCAGTCTAGCTGAGCTACCCCACCACCACTACTTGGAGTACTCATACACATATTGGTACATACACTAATTACAACTACAATTGCATTGCACCACTCCAATTACCTCTATTGCAATTACATCAGTCTAATTACTGCACATTACTCTACTTACCTCTATTGCAACTACATCAGGCTAATTACCTGCAATACTCTAATTACCTCTATTGCAATTACATCAGTCTAATTACCTACATTACTCGAATTACCCTAGTTACCCCCCACCACAAAAAAAAAGGGTGGGGGGAGACCCAGCTCCGCCATTACTACTCTACTAATAAGAAAAAATTTTTTCTCAGCAGAAACCATTGACACCCATTCTTGATCTCCGTAGTTTAATTCTAATAGTTTTTTATTAGTTTTCGTGAAAAAAAACTACTGATCTTGATTCTACTGGAACTTTAAATATTAGACTTTGCTCCTGTTTTCTTAGTCAACTCAACTATTCAAATGGACAATATTATACTAATTTTTATTATTTGAAATCTAACGGTGGTGTCAGCAGAAAAGATATCTAACAATATCTGTTTTGTAGCAGTGATTCCATGAATATTAAAGTTTAAGGCAACTATTGTAATTTTACGAGTATTTTATCTAATAATTTAATATTTTCTAGTAGAAAGTCACTTTATTACTTGAAATGTATTTGCAGATTCAGGATTACAAAAATACCTACCTATAAGCAGTGAATATTGAATAACTACAAAATTTCACTTTATTTAAAGATAGTGAAAATAAATATACTTAATATATCTTTAAAACAGCTGACAATCCTGGAACCACACAGAAAGTAAATGAAAATCTTCTGCAGTACAAATGGCCACTAAATTTATTGAATGCTGCATGAATCGATCAACGTAACTATTCTGCTGCGCCTTAGGGACAATTTTGATATTTATATGCGTTCTATCCATAGCTTCCACTGATGTAAAGGTTATTCAAACTAATTTATCTATGACGACATGAATTACATAATGAATGGATAATATAGTTAATATTAGGTGAGTAAATTTGCCACCTAAATACAAACCATTCTCTTAACTATTGGAATTAATAGGGCATAGGGCAAGCAATAGGTTAGGAAGTAATGTCATTCAAATGTACATGCATGGTATATTTACAGTCAGGGTGTAGAAAAATACAAAACTTTTCTTATAAGAGTAGCTTTTTACTACATACAGTAACCAAAATAATGGAACGATTACCCTTATAAAACAAAAAATGCTTCTTGGGAATGGGATAATGACAGAAATCAATATATAAACGGAGGGTACCCACAACTTGCCTATATTCTGTTCAGTTCGGAAGAAATTACATTTCCATTGTTCTACTTATGGGTAAAAGGATCGTTGTGATCCCCTTCAAACAGTTTTTTTTTTTTTTGCATAACTCACACCCCGTGATTATCTATGAATGATACTTACTGAAAACACAGTAACACACTTTTCTTATATAACAAGTTCTTTTTAAACGCAGACATAACTAATCAAACTATACAAACACAACAATGAAGATTCTACAAAATACAGATCCAGATGTCAAATTCTATACTACAACTAACTGAGGAAATATATTTTAATATTACAATAATATATTTTCAATTTGAGTATAAATCCACAACAGTTTCCTCTCATTTCTTATTGCTTTAGCAGGCTGCTAAATTGCCTTATCATATGAGCATTATGAGCTGTTGTAGTTATATTCCAATACATGCAGATGCCACTGAATATTCAACGTGATGTGTCTCTCCTATGCTATATGATCGAAGCAGTGACCCATGGAATTAAAACTTACAAGCCACTGGTATTCTATTTATACCAATTATTTTTAAGGACCGCGTAGCAGCATATTTAACCTACTTAACTATATATATACAATATCTATTCTAATAAAATCAATACATTGGGAATTACACTTTCTGTTTTCCATTCATTTCCATGCATTTGTTTGCTTCGACCTAAATAATCAAAATATTCTTTCTCAGTTCGTTTGGAAAATTATCTCATCAGTCAGTCCGGTAAAGTGGCAGCTATTAAGAGTAGTTTAAAATATTTTAGATTCGAAAATCCACTCAGATGTATTATTTTACTTAATTTAATTCCACAACTAAGTAGGAAGTTATGACCGCAGAAAAAATAATATTGTACACAAAGTTTCCTTATTGGACTCATAGAGTTTCTGGGCTCGCCTATGATTCATTTGACTACTCTATAAGTAAAATGATACTTTTCCAACCAGTTACGTAAATAATTAATATTTTTCCATGCTGTTTCCAGGTCAATATCTCATTGAGCAGTGTAGGTGCACGTCTAATTTCTGTGGTGTCTGGTGTCAATTTGCAAGGTTTATTGGATGACAGAAATATTTTACCAAAACCACAATAGCCCTTAATTCACTTATAGGTTTAATACCAGAATACCTTAAATATTCTGTACAATTTGAAAGTACTAGACATTCCTTGAAAGCAGTTCAGACTTAAACTTGTGTTAGTTAACAGATCAAGGTAGATCATGAAAGCAGATTTTCACTTATTTACCTAATAATAAATATTACACACTGTTAATTTTGTACTTTTGTTCCAACGAGGAGTTTCTTGACTTGTAGAGTATGATGATAAATTCACACCTCTAACCACCAATATCCCCAACTTTACAAAATTAAATAAAATTACCTCACGTGTGCCATATAATTTTAAAGCTAATTATATTGCGAATACGACGGTTTTCTTTAAATCAGTTGAGAGTTCTGGCAAACTATGATCAAAAAAACAAATATGACTGATCTTTACAACTCTTTAATAATAGATGTAGGTACATTTGAAAGTTCATAATTAAAATTACGTTATTGACACAGAGACAAAAAAGCCAAAGAAAACCAAATCTTGTCGACATGAAGCACAACAATTGAAGTAGGTATGCGATAGCATTCATTAATTCTATTAAATTTTCAACTATTCAACTATCTTGTAATACAGGCATTGTTCAAAATATGATTTTTATTTAATAAAATTTTACGGGAAAATCTTTGACATTTCTGAGTTATTTTATTTTCGGAATCTTCAGTATCTATCCTGCGAATAACTGATTTGAAATGGTTTCGTAGGAAAAATCCGAGGAAAAACCAATGGGAGATAAATAGGAGAAGTGAGCAAGCCATTCTGACCGTTACATAGAACAACTAAAAAATAAAGAAGAAGAAAATATACCTACTCCTAAAGGGGTTATTCTCAAAGAACTATTCATGTGTTTGAGATCCGTTGTATTTGTAATGGAATTAGCCCTAAAATGATATATTATAAGAGGGCCAGGCCGTCCCATTTAATATTTTAAAATGATGAGTGCCGGGGATTAAAGGCTTGGCTTATATTACGTTAATGCCAATAACTTTTCCTCTAACAAAAATCGACATTCCATTACGAATTTTTAAATGGTTTCCAGTATTTAAGAAAACGGGGGTGGCAGTTTTCAGATCAACTGAGGAAGTTACCTAAAAACATCACCGTGTACATGGATTTTGTCAATTTTCAATGGCAACTTTAATCTAAATCTAAACCATGTAGGTATTTAGTTTTTTTGGCACATATTTAATGGTTCGAGAATTAACAGGTAAGTTTCACGATAAATCCATTTTAGAAATAATTACGTGTACTCCTACAACAAAAACATCACACACAATAATGTGTGAAAATATTTTGTTTTACTGTCTATTGTTATAATTTAACTTAATATACCATTATTGATTATTTCTCAGTTTTAAACTAGTTAATTTGAATATTTTTTAGATAAATCAACTTTCTTTGGAGAGGAATTTCAAGGAATGTGGTAATAAATCCAAAAAAGAAAAGGAGGAGAAAAAATATTCTGTCTTATTTATAATATGTATTACATTTCAACCAAACTTTGCTTTAAAAGATCTGAATTGCATATATTTTTCCGAAAAATCTCTTTTTAGTCTCTATACAAAAATTCAATTGATTAAAATCTAGGCTTTTGGCGTGTTATTTTACTGGTTCCTTATCCGTTTCATATTTATCAAATAACCACATATCTTCTGTGCATTATTTCATGCTGGTGCTTATCTTGTCTCCATACCACATAATAACAAATACAGGGTGTTTCAAAAGTAAGCGTAAACCTTCTGGGGGCGTAATCCTTGGATAAGAATCAGACAAAAAGTTCCTATCAACATGGGTCCGGAAAAATGCTTTCTGAGGAAGTTATGGCCCTTCGAATGGGGCACCCTGAAGACGGTTTTTCCGCAATATTTCCTAAACCGTTAACAATCAAATTTCGAAAATACATACACTGTATAAACTGAACGCTGAACTCGATGCTGAATTCAGAATTTAAAAATTTTAGTCAGGGGCGTCACCTACCGGGAAGGTTAAGGGCTAAAATAACCCTATTTTTTTTTTCGTTTCAGTTTATTAAGGTTTTCGTTGAAAATTATAAAATTTCAAAGTTTTCTACGTAAAAAAGGTACTCTTAGTTCATCCCGATAGAATGAACCGTTTTCGAGAAAATTGATTTTGAAAAAGATACAACAGTCGATCATACAAACGTTTGTCATTGTTTTCAAGTAATTTGTAGTTTTACTGATACTAATTGTCATTGTGCCATGTGTTATGTGATTTAATTTTGGTCGAGTCTAGTTAGTAAATATTAAAATTAAAAGATTCAATAAAATAAGAACCTTTTTTATTCGCTATTTAAAGGGCCGTAACTTCCTCAAAAAGCATTTCCGGACCCATGTTGATAAGAACTTTTTGTCTTATTTTTATCCGAGGATTACGCCCCCAGAAGGTTTACGCTTACTTTTGAAACACCCTGTATAATAATAATTAAATTAGTATTCTTTAAATATGCCAGCTGATACATAATCGTGGATTGCTCCTTCAATTATTGTTCTTCGTCGATAAACTGAATAAACTTCTCTTTCTTTCTTCCAATTAAAAATTTCTTTCCGACTTCTTATCCGCTGTTGATATAAAGATATAATGAGCTTGGTGTGGATTATAAAACTAAATATATGTACTTTAAAACAATTATTTTAACATTGGAAATGTTTTTGTTTTCGTATAGGGGGTTGAAAATCAGTTTCATGTTGCATAAAATGAAGCATGACTTATAGAAACAGTGGCGACAACAGAGTGACCAATTGTTGATTGGTTGTCTAAATCGCGTGGTACCGGCAGTCATGTTATTATTTTTTTATAGGAGTCTTCTTGTCGAGAAAATCCTAACGGCTATATCTCGTTGCGATTCTTTGAATATTTAAAAAGTTATTAGCGTTTCAATACCCCATGTCGAAGAGTTTTGTAAATTTTGCGAAATTAAAAAGGCCGAATGCGCGCGCAGATCCCTCCAAATTTCATACCCGTGCAGGACTGGTCAAAACTTTAAAATTTTTCGTTAACGTCACAAATGTCACTTTTTAGTTAGGATCTTCTGACCTCAAAATCGGCGCTGGACCGCACAATTCACGATGTACTTTCAAGTTGGACTTTCGAGCTTGGATTTATTGCCAGAACGGCGGCCCGGCGGCCTGTTTTCGTTTGGAAATAAGGTTTAAAATTTTCGTGTTTTCGCAAAATTCGCCAAAAAATCCATAGTGCGTCCGATAGATTACACCTTATAGTCGATCCAGCGAAATTTAATGATTTCTTAATATCGGTCCTAGGACGGAACCGATTACAGTTTCGGACCCGGGACGACTTCAGGACCCCGAAACAATTTTCTGTTTCTCGATAGTGCCTTTCCTTCACTTTGACATTTAATTGTATCGAGAATTTTCTTCTGTGAGTCAATGGTATAGGTATTGATAATATCAACAAAGTGCATATATAATTTAATTTTGCCTATTCTTTAGTTTATTCGTACTGTTTAAGATATTTTGTTGTGCATTATAATTATGTAAATTTTTAAAGCAGGTGAATAAACTACTATTATTAATATTATTATTATTATTATTGTATCCAAGTAAGAAACTGCTTGTCTCAAGGGCAGGATTAAACAAATGTTTTTAGTTTCCTAGTAGGGGGTCGAAAATCAGTTTCATTGCAAAATGACGTAACGCGTGAGTTTTCAGCGGTTTCAGAACAATAGACGTCAAAATTACACTTTTTCGTTCACTCCTATTGAGCCTAAAATCAGAACGTGACCGTGTAATTCACGATGTAGTTCTAAGTTCGACCCTCTACCTTGGATTTATTACCAAAACAGTCTCTCGGAAATTCGTTTGGAAATAGTATTTGAAGTTTTCCTGTTTTTGTAATTTTTTCAATTTGTCAATGACTTGTAATTTGACAAATCATAGGGGTGGATTTAGCATCGGGGTTGCTCTGGCAGGTTATCGATATCTGATTTGAACGTGTTATCGAGTGTTAGACTAGGTTTGAGTGCCATTACTTTAACATGAGGTAGATTAAGCAAAAGCAAACAAAAAAATGTATCGCTTCATTAGAAAAGTCACGCCCAACAATCTCTAAGACAACTTAACATCGAGAAGCACGTCAAACAGCTTATTTCCTTTTGTCTCGTCGAAACATGTATAGCCGAAAACCATATGTAACTTAAAATGTTGTCGTTTTTCGCAATTTACAAAGATAGCGTGATTTGAAGCAAAATAAAATATATGTACAACTCCTCTCTCAATGCCTGATCCAATGGTATGTCACACGGTTACAGTACATGCAAAATGTACCGAAATTAAACAAATAAGCAAGAAAATTGCAAAATCTTTGTAACTCTATACTTATTATTTATGTAATTTGAAGGTGGATTTTTATTGCATCCACATTTTTTGTACGACGTATGTTAACTACGTGAAAACCAAATTTAGGCAAAATTCAGTAATCGTAGCCCTCCCTCAAGAAAAGTTTTTGTAAAATGATATAAATGAAATCCGATTAATTTCAATGTTGCCACAAATACTTTAAAACAAAGGATTGTTTGTAAAACAATCTGTAGATGATGTAGATTCGCCTATTGTTAAAATAGCAATTGAAATATTAAATAATAGACGAACATTTGTACTTAGTTGATGAGGACGTTGATCTCCTTGTTCTATTAATCGCTTTAACTCCAGAAGAAAAAGATTATTCATAAGGCCAGGAACAGGAAAAATTATATGGAAAATTTTTTCTTCGTCAGAAATCCAGAAATGACACGAACGTATAAAAATAGTTATTTACATTACTAGATGCGAAAGGTTACTTTAAGGTGTGAGGTGATTTTTGAATGGTCGAGGCGAAGCCGAGACCTTTCAAAAAACACCGAATACTTAAAAGGGCTTTTGCATCGTGAAATGTATTATATTTTTTCTACTATACCGAAAAAAATTATGGGATTTACGAATTTAAAACTAATTATTTCATGAAATTAATTGATGTTTTTAATAAATTTTATAGTTTAGGAGGCTGTCTGTGAAAATTGTTTCCATGGCAACGAAATATTACACATTTTAATTTCTGGTGGTTTTCAAACTAAAATAAACAAATACATATGTTTTGTGGCGATATAAATGGGAATATTGCTTGTGCCTTGTTTTACCCCAAGAAATCCAAAGCAAGGTATATGCAAACTTATGAAGCGTTTTTAAAATGGAGGTAGGTAGGTAGGTACTACGTTGGGTACTACGTGCCGACAAAAATGTTGGCGTACTTTCTAGAAAGACCTTTCTTTATTAAAATTGTTCAGTTGTATTAATTTGTTCAAATAGAACGAATTAATTTCGTTTAAAATTTGTTTTTCTACTTTTCTGTCCTGGCCGCATAAGTTTTACTTTCGTAGATAGCAACGCCTTAGCAACCAGGTAACTCGAATGTTTACTTTCGTTATCGCGCATGTTGCTAGGGTTACAAAGTTCATTAATATAGACGGTAGTAGAAAAATACAATTTTACTGACTCATGCCTTCAGTGGTTATGATACCACGTCTAGAATATTTCAGAAAGAAAAATTAAAAGTCATCAAACTTCTTCAGAAAGAAATGCAGTTGGTTAATGTAGTAAGAACTTTCGATGGCAAGAATTTAACCCCCTCACAAGTAAAACAGGCTGGTGAAATTCTTTTCCTACTTGTATACGGTGCAAGGAAAATCACAAATGCCTCACTCAACTCATACAGATTTAATCAATTCAAAAAATCGCGGCACGAACAAACATCAAAGTTGGAAATATTGCCACCAACTTCAGAGGCAGTCGCTTAATATTCATTACGAGTATTCTACAAAATTCAGAAATGGCTTGGCAATGAAAAAAATCCACAACAGTGGGGATAGAAGAAAATTAACGGCTCCTTTCAACCTGTGACAAAACTTTTTGTGCCAACAGCAGAAATAGTATTGCAGCTTATCTCCTGCAACCGCAACAGAAAAGCAGGTTGAAGATGCTTACAAATTTACGGAAATTGTCAGGGAGTACGATGTCTAAATTCATACATGGATAAAATTATTTATTTATATGCTATCGATTCCGATCTTCTTTAGATACAAAGTGTGTTTCATTCAATATATACCTATATAAAATTTTAAACAACTCGATAATACTCACTTATACAATGATTATGTACTTTTTCATTTTGCAGAATATACTCACAAAACAAGCAAAAAATGAAGGAAACAAACGAAAAATTGGTAAAAAAATTTTATAAAAAAGTCGAAAATATTTCTCTATAAATGAAAATATTCTTCTTTTTGGAAATTTCTCATGGTTCAATTGCCAATTTTTATTATGCATGTCAAAATCTAGTTCATCCCACGATTTTTTAAGTAGGCAGCTCCGACACACCCATTACGGTTCGGGACTCTTTAAGTTTCTTGAAACATAGGTATGTATTTTTAAACGTATATGTCAAGTTTCAACGAATTCACTATGTTCTTGTTCAGTTTGGACATTTTTCCTGTACTATTAGCTGCGTTTAATAGTTTGCGATTAATCGATATCGGTAATTGTAATTTCATCTTCACGAAATTATTTTAAATTATTTTAATTTTAACATTAAAAATGTTTGGTAGTGAAAAAATTTTATATAATACCATTTTAGTTTTCATTATGCGAATGTTTTTGTTAACAAAATAACTTTTTATTTTAATTTCTAAAGAAAACTAGATAATAACATTTTAATTTTTGAAAATGTTTTGTGTTAATGAAATAACTATTTACTACTTTGCAACAAATTTTCATTTTTATCACATCCGAAATATCACAAAATTTGCGTTCTACTTCGTCATTTCCAATGTCTCCTCCGGTTGCATCTTTGTGAAGGACTGTGAATTTTTACTAGTAATGACTCTTTCCTGTATAAAACCTGTATTAACCTTGTTTTTACAGCTTCGTATTTTCTCTATCTCACTCGTTAGTATTTTTTCCATTAAGTATATCAGATGTAGGTAGTTAATGTTCATTCATAAGTGCATAAAATGCTTCCTTCTTATAAAATAGTCGCTACAATTTTCTAAAAATAAGAGTAGATATTTTATTCTTGTCAAATTCTATTAAATCTATGGAATATAATATAATATCGAACGTTTTTATCTACATAGTAAACATTAGCATCTGCACGGTTTGCACGTGTGCCATTTTGTTACATAATTAAACTAACTTGTACCTTATACTTCATAACCACGCATTAAAACACGAAGAGCCACAACTATTTAATTCATAGTTTAACGTAAATTACAAAATATTTCCTTTGTCGTGAAATATATTATAAGATTTAAATAAATATCAAATAATATAGTAGATTTTAAAGCGTTTACGAATCACAATTTGAAATGTTTCCTATTTATGATCAGTAGAAATGAATTTACATCTCTGCGTTTGACTAAAGTACGTTTTAAGAAAATTCCATTCAACACTGCGATACATATTTTACAGAACTTGAGGTAATTATGTTTTGCTTACAATAATAATGCTAACTGAAACTTTCAGCTGAAGTAGCACATAATACAATGTATACAGTATACACATTGTATACCAACTCTACGTCAATTTATCGCAAGTTATGTTACTGCTGACTATTTTTTATTGTCAACATAGGAGTTATAATACATAATAAATAGTTTTCTTTTCGAAATCACAAGTATCAGTGAAGACCAAACGGCAGCCAGGCACAGTCGTCATTCATCCATTAATTTTTATGGATGATCTTAATAATAATAATAATAATAATATGTTTATTTACAAAATTTGAAAATACATTTAATCTTTACAATATAATCATACGAATATAAGTGAGTAAACATGAAAAATCCGCAAAAGTAAAACTTGTATGCGGTTACCATATTCATTAACCGACATATCATAAGTATATCTAAAATTAAAACATTAATAACAAAATTTACATTAGTTATGTATCTCTCAATTAATTTTAATGAATAGTTAAAGACTATTGTGCCCTAAAATAATTATAAAAATAACAATATTAATGTTGAAAATTCCTTAACTGAATTTAGTATAAATAAAAAAAAAAAACAAAATAATATTCTATTTATATTTTATTAAATCTTAAGACTATACTCACTGAGAATATACGATTTTTAAAATATAAAATATAAAAGAATATGCGTATACAATTGGAGAGAAATTAGGATTGAAATAGTTGATCAGCAATCATATACTCCAAGAAATGAAGAAGCGG
The DNA here is from genome assembly GCA_963680705.1 of Rhagium mordax. Classification (NCBI taxonomy): domain Eukaryota; kingdom Metazoa; phylum Arthropoda; class Insecta; order Coleoptera; family Cerambycidae; genus Rhagium; species Rhagium mordax. The sequence goes on from OY796657.1 coordinate 28,574,783, forward strand.
AAATTCTCTGAAGATACGCAGCTAGCATATGGATGCGACATCAGGATGCTGGAGTGACTTGCCTCTGTATACTACAGTGACAAACCGTTATCAATTTAAGGACACGGGAAACACATACACTAACTCCGAAAGATGTGGTCTTTAGAACATGCTAATTATGATTACCTTTATAATTTAAATATAAAACAGATAAATATGACATACCAAAAAACTAACTTATTTTATCATTAAGCGTATCCTATATACCTAACTCGTTTCTAATTAAAATTCTGTCCTGTTTTTGTTAGAAAACTGTTCATATTGAACGTAACTTTATACTAGGTATATACCTGAAAAGTTTTTATGCCATATGTGATTTTGCTCCCAACTGGGAATATAACATTTGTCGCAATAATGTCGACCAGAAATCAGGATAATGTCTATTATCTAGAACATTTGCGGTAATTTTCCGTATTATCAGCTAAAATATTATAGCATAAATCAGTATTTAAATTTCGATTTATAACAGGTAAATCTTTACATCGATCAAGAGACTAAAGCTTTTGAAAGTAATAATAAAATAATCTTAGTTTATGTCAATATATCGATAATGTATCATAATGCCATACAATAAACAGAAAGCTTTCGTTGTATGAAGAAATATAAAAAATATTGTTTAATAGTAGTTAAAATGCGCAAGTGTCCAGAATTCGCATTGTTTATTTTAAATAAATAAGTGGATTGGCATGAGAATAATTGAATTTCTTTTTTTTACTTTTACTTTCTATATCCTTAAGAACTAAATGGAATTGGGTGGATTTGTTTTTGAGTAGGAACAAGGAGAGATTGTTTAATTGAATTCATATCGAGGGACACAGGTTTTTTTTATTTTTATACATGGAAAGACCTAAGACTTAAAAAAAAAAATTATGTGTATAAAATTATATTCCCTAAACAATGCTAATGAGAGTTGTAAATAGCATAATATTACACGACGCCGCGTAGCGGCGAGTGCGGCAATTCCATGAGTGCGTAATTGCTTTATAACTCGAATTATGTACTATTCTTTACCTACGATCGTATTTATTAAAATTAAAAGACAATTTTGTATTTCTTTTTTATTATTTATCGCTTGTCAGTTTTGACAGCGTTAAAAAATTAAGTTTTGCACCGGCCATTTTTAATAATTTTAGCCTGGCGTCAGAAATATGAACTGCAAATGTGGTGTAATATTGTTCAATTTAGATAGATTTAGAGAGTGCGATTTCAAATCATGTTCAATAAAAATTTCAATTAGAAATAATTATTTTGTTTTTTTATTTAAGAAAGACCTTGGTTGATGAAGGTACAAAATAGGAATGAATATAATGCAATGTAAAATAGTATATCATAATATTATAATAGTAATAGAATCTTGGTGGTCAGCACTTTGCTAGTTCTGAGTAGCCGGTCCCAGTGCCGTGTCAAATGGGGTTGAACATTACTCCTCCCTTCTTAAGGATGGAAAATAAGGGACGTTTTTCCTCTAGGGTCCTCTTCTTGAGATTTCTCCAGGGTAGATTTGGTAATAACATCTTCTGCTATCTTATTGTGATTCTTGCGATACCGAAGACAACGTTTAACTCCAAAATATAAAATAATTAATATCAACATGAATATTAGGCTGGCTATTATCCACTTGAATATTTGAATATTTTCCGTGGTTGGATTTAGGGTTTTTAAATTTAGATTATAGAAACTCAGCTTCAAATTTTGAATTTCGTCTAAATTTATTTTCTTTAACTGAAATGGTTGGATAGATTCGTTGGTTACATCAAATTTTACTTTTGGTAGACTGTATTGAATAGTTTGGCTTGCTCTACTATTCACATAAGTCTGTTACTTCGTTTATAACTTCGATTATGTTTTCTAACACTTTTACAGGTATTAGCGGACAAGTATTAGTCTTTCCGTCTAATAATTGGATGATACAATCAATTTCTTGTACTTGGTTTGTTATATGATATATACATTTGTCTTCAGTGGAATGACATTCATGGTCAACATAAAGATGGTGTGTAGAATTTCTCAAAAGGTAAGGTTTATTTGGAATAATCATTACATTATTCTTGGGAATAGGATATAAGTGAAATAAATTGTAAGATTTTGGTAAAATGATGGGAAAATGTACTGTAAATACGATTTTGTCTTTTCTAAAAAATACTTGAGTTGTTATGTCATAATAAGATAAGATATTATTAAAAGTAAGTATACTATCATGTGAATAAATTAATTTAATTTGTTTTATTAAATCGAACATAGTTTCGACTGGGATAATAGAAGTGTGAAGAGTTCCTAGCCTTGCAAAAACAATAGAGTTTTCAATATTATCTAAAAATGAAATAATGTCTCTACATGTCAGCATTATTAAGTTAAGAACTGTCTGATGTTCAATGTCAAGTATACCACACATTATTTGATCTATTTGCATTTTTATTAATCTTTGATTTTCTTCTAATCGATAAAATGTATCATTGAATTTTTGCATTAATTGTTTTGTTATGCCAAATAATTGATTTTGGTTCTCTAATAAATTATTTTGATTATTTTGCAAGTTTGTTATTGCATTATCATAATATTCTCCGTCACTGGAATCTAAAGTTCCAAATGCCCATTTAGAAATTTTGCCTATGACATTAATTAGTCCACGTTTTGATCTGTGATTAGGGTTTATATTATTATATTTTAAATTTATTTCTGCAAGTAAATAATTAGCATGTTCTAAGAATTTCCTTATGACATGTTTTTGGTCAAAATTAGTTTTGTTATCAACTATTCCTTTTAAGTATTTAATTTGAACTTTTATGTTATCAATTATCGGTTTTAATTTATTAATTTCTAAGTAATGTATAAATGTATGATGTCGGTTTGTAATGTAGGCTTTACTTATCAGGTAAGGTAATATCGGGTTGTCTATAGCTTTAATGCGTACTCGGGAAGTTGATGGGAATTCGTTGTCAGCAACAACACTACGTGTGTAATCATGGTCATTGCGAACCACATTATCTGAAACAATAGGCGGTTTTAATTTCCTTTCAGGTTTCAGTTTCATTTTATGATAAGTTTTATTCTTTGAAGTGATGAATTTATTATCTAAGTTTTGTTTAACTTCAGCGCATTCATACCTCGGTGTTATTTTACTATCTCTAAGGTTTCCTTTTATATAAACCTTTTGATTTTTTTCTAATCTAGGTGGAAGAATTCTATTGTCATTAGTTTTATCAATAAGTCGACTTTTATCATTATTTATTTTAACTCGTTCAAAAATCGTTGACATTAAATTTTGATGGTTTTGTACGTATTGAGTTACAACGCGATCGTCACTTAAGTCAAAAGGGGTTTGTTTATCATCGTCGCCTTTAATAATTTGAAAAGGTGTATATTTAGTAGAACTATGATAACTGTTATTATAGCCAATAATTGCATAAGACATTAGTACTTTAATATTTTCAGCTGGATTTGTTAACTTTAAAATTCGTAAGTCTTCACTTATTGTTGAATGGAATCGTTCTACAAGGATATTACTGTTTGGATTATAAATTGTTGTAAAGTGTAATTTAATTTTATGTTTTTTACAAAATTCAATTAAAGCATGATTATGGAATTCGCTTCCTCCATCGCTTGTTATTTGTCTGGGTATACCAAAATGTGATATAAATATTAGAATTGAATTTAAGAGGATAGGGTACGCTTGTGCATATCTAGAAAAGCTGTCTATAATTGTTAAGAATGTTTGGTTTGAGATTTTAAAAGTGTCGATATAAATTAAATCAAATGGTTTATTACCAATGGGTGTATTTTGAAATTTTATTTTGTTTGGGTGTCGTTCATATTTGGATTTTTGACATGTTTCGCAGGAATTTATGTAAAGCGTAATATCGTCTATCATTTTTGGCCAGTAGTAAAGTTTGGATAAACTAGTCTTTACTTCGTTTATGCCTTTATGACATGTTTTGCCCTCATGATGATATTTTATTAATTCTTTTTGTCTACTTTCTTCGGTTATGTCTTTTAGTAATGTATTACTTTGTCTAAATTTAACACTATCATGTTTAAAATGATTTTGAATGGTTGTTATTACAAAAGGCATTACGTCTAAGTCTATAAATTTTAGGGTGTACGTCATGCGCGGGGTGAAAAACTGTTTGAGCGCACCTATTAACGCTTGTTCATTTGGCACTTTAGGGATAATAAGAGTATGTCTTGTATTGCCAAAATTTTGGTCGTGTGACTTTCTAATTAAGGTAGCAAGTGATTGTTTCGAATGTGTAATTAATAATTGATTTTTATACATATTTATTGGGTCGTCAGTAATGGGTATGCTAATAATGGGATTTTCAACAGATGAGTGTTGTGTGTCATTACTAGTACTTAACGTTTTAGTATTGTCGGGTTTTCTAAGAGTGTTTGTTTCAGGAAAGTCTGATATTAGTTTGTTATTATCAGATAAGTCATAATTTGGAATAATAGATTCGTTCTCGTTAACATTTATCTCAATTCTCGATAAACAGTCTGCATTTGTATTTTCTTTGCCTTTTTTATGAATAATTTTATAATCAAACTCTTCGAATTTTAAACGCCATCTTACTAAACGGGAGTTTGGATCTTTCATATTAAAAAGCCATACAAGTGGTTTATGATCAGTTACTATATTAAATTTTCTTCCAAAAAGATAAGGTCTGAAAAATTTAGTAAAATTGACTATACTTAGTAATTCACGTTCGATAACACTATAGTTTTGTTCAGCAGGGTTTAACGTTCGCGAGGCGTAAGCTACAGGGCGATCATTTCCTATAGGGCCTTGAGATAAAATTCCTGATATGGAAAAGTTACTTGCGTCTGTTGTTAAATTAAATTCCTTAGAAAAATCAGGGTATATTAAGATTGGATCATTGATTAATAGTTTTTTACAAGTTTCAAAACATTCTAAAAATTCTGGGGTATGTTCAATTTTTTGTCCTTTTTTTAAGCATTTAGTAAAAGGTTTCGTCAGTTTCGCAAAGTCCTTGATGAACCGTATATAATAACCTAACAGTCCTAAAAACGATTTTATGTCTCGGGCTGTCTTTGGTATTGGAAAATTTTGTATTACTTTAATTTTGTTCGGGTTTGGATTTATACCTTCCGGGGTTACTATATGTCCTAAAAATTCGACTTCTTTTCTTAAGAATTCTGACTTGTCTAGTTGTATTTTTAGCCGCGATTGTCTTAACTTGTCAAATATTAATTTTAAGTTAGCGATATGTTCTTGTAATGATGTTGAGAATATGATGATGTCATCCATGTACACCAAACATATTTTTCCTTGTAAGTCTTTTAACACGTTGTCCATGACGCGTTGAAACGTTGCGGGGGCATTTTTTAACCCAAGCGGCATTCTGAGGTATTCAAAATGGCCGTGTTCAACATTGAAAGCCGTTTTTTGTATAGATTTTTTTTCCATTTCGATCTGGTGGAAGCCGCTCGCTAAGTCTAAGGTCGAAAAATAGTTACACCTACCGAGTTTGTCTAAAATATCAGTTATGTTAGGGATTGGATATCGATCGTCTACGGTTTTTTCATTTAACTTCCTGTAATTAACTACGATTCTCCATTTGCGTTTACCGCTAGCGTCGGGTTTTTTTGGTACAATCCAAATTGGGCTAGACCATGGGGAAGAAGATGGTCTAATTATTCCGTCTTTTAGCATATTATCAATTTGGGTTTTTACTTCCGTTTTATGACAGTAAGGGAAACGATATGATTTAGTATGAATTGGTATTTCGTCTTTTGTCTTAATGTCGTGTGTGATTTGGTTGGTAAAAGTTAGTTTCTCGTTTTCTTTATGAAAAACATCACTATATTTTTCACAAATTTTAATAATAGCTTCACGCTCTTCAACGTTCATGTGATTAGTTCGTATTAAATTAGAAAAATCAGATTTTTGCATTGATTGGAAAGAGTTTTCGTAACTAATAATAATATTATGCATTTCAAATTGATTACATAAAGGGACAACCGAAAAAGGTTCTTGTAAATCAACAGTGATTGTTTTCTCAGTGTAGTTGTAAATTTCGAAATAAGCTCTATAATTTTTTGCAAAGGTTAAAGTTTCGGGTACAATTAAATTATTAATTTTACAAGGTGGTACAATTATTTCTCCGTCTTTAACAGTAACAGGATAGTCTTTAATTAAAGTTTCCTTAGGTGGAATTTCAAATTTAAAAGAAATTTCGTCAGGTTGTCTGTAATAAAATGGTAGTTCATGATACTCGTTTACTAGTCTCTGATTTTTAAAATCAATGCCTAGGTTCATAGATATGAGATCTTTAAGTCCTATAATACCATCGAAATATTCGTGAAAATTAAATAACGTAAAATCAATTTCGTAATTATTACATTGAAATTCATTAAAAGCTGGTATTTTAGCTTTATAACGTATTTCTTTCTGTCCTAAACTCGTTTTAATAATAGAAGGTGAATGTACAATATACTCTGGAAAATAATCTTCTATTACGGAGGGTTTTATTATTGATATGAAACTTCCAGTATCAATTAGTAATTTGAGAGGTGGAGATTGAATTTGTACATATGGTAAAGCATTTACGATGTTAGTGTTCATTTCTATTACGTCGGATCGTCTGTCTGTCTGCTCATATGAAAATTTTCGTTTTGATTCATGTCTTGGTAGTAATATGAATTTTGTTCGACTTCGTTTGATGTAGGTTCAAACTCAGTTTTCTCATAAGAAGTTTGATAATCAGTACAATTAGCAATTGGCATTGTTACGTCACAATAATTGGTAAATTCGTTAGTCATGTTATTTGGGGTAATTGGGTAAAATGATTCCGAGTCAAAAGATTCCGGAGATTCATCAATATTATTCAGTTCACGTGATTGCCATTGAACTTGTCTATTATATGCTGGATTAAAGTTTCTAAAAACATTGTTACTTGAATTCCTGTTAAAATTACTGGGTACTCTACTTTGAATTGACATTGGTTCAGGTTTATTATTTATTACTCGATTTGGCTGTGGTTTAAAAACATTTTGGGGTGGTCCGAAGACTTGTCGATTGGTTGGGAATACATGATTGATTTGTCGTGGTTGTACATTAATTGGTTGACTAGGGAAAGTCTGTCTTGTTTGAAAATTCTGATATTGTCTTGGTAAAGTCCAATGTTTATTAAAATGTGGGTTAGTTTGTTGTTGTTTATATTGAAAAGATTGGTTTGCTGTTGGTGGCAAATAAAAATTTTGTTGAAAGTTTGTATTTGGATTATTTAGTTTTTGATTAAAATGTTTATTAGTTTGGTTACTACTTTTTTGCAATTGTGTAGCGTTTTGATTAAAATTTTCTTCTTCGATAACTAAAGCAATAGCTTGTTCGATTGACTGAGGATTTCTTAATCTAATGATAGTTTTTATTTCACCTCGTAGATTACGAATAAATGTGTCTAATGCAAGTTTATCATATTGATTTAAATAAATTAATTTTGTATTGGGGTCTAAATTTGAGTCTGCTCTAATTTTTTAGTTTAATTTACTTCGTATTAATTTGATTCTTTCACTTAATTCAATCAAACTTTCATTACGCTGTTGTGTAATCGTTATTAAATCTTGTTCTAGAGATTCTCTGTCACGGAGTTCTCCAAAATTTATTCTAAGTGCATTTTTTATTAAATCCCACGTATTTAATTCGGGTCGAGAATAAATTAAATTTTGTGCATCATCGGTTAGTTTACTAGTTATAGCTAAAAGTAAATATTCGTTGAAATTTTCCTCATTTGCTCTGTAATATTGTATTATAAATCTATCACAAACACTTATAAAATTTTCTAATTTGTTAGCATTGCCATCAAAGTTTGGTATGAGAGAAATATGTTGTGTTAATAAGGTTGAATTAATTACTGTTGTAGGTTGTTCAATACCGCTTCCACTTGGTGGAGTCATTATTTTATTTGAAATATTTTCCTTGCTTAAATTATTTAAATCTAAATCGTTACTTAACTTAAGAGAATTGCTTAAAAGCTCGCTTAAAATATCAATATCGGACATTAACTAAACATTTAATACCTTGTCATTTAATAAAATATCAATTTCTTTAAATTATTTTAATAAATCAAATATTGCATGTGCAACTTTTCAAAATTGTTTCTTAATCTACGTTGTCTACAATAGACAAAATCTAAGTTTTTAACACAATGTTACACCTAACTTGACAAAATCGATTTTTACCAGGAAAGGATAAACTTAGGGGATGCTAGGATAGAGAAATTCCACTTACCACTGTGGTTATGCGAAATGTTGTCAACCTAGTTCTTGATTTCTAGTTCCTATCTTCGTCAAAATCTTCTTAGGAGGTTACTGAATTCGCCCCCTGATGTTTTCGTGGATGCCTACTAAATTCAGCACCCTGGGATTCTTCTTTCTGTCTCCAATTGATCTGCTTGATGAACGTCTTCGTTAGATTTTCACCACACTCACAATTCGGAAAACACAAAAATGAGTTCGTTCACACCTTGAGAATTTGAAAATTCACGAGACTAATGAAAACACGATGTAACACTAATCACGGATGTACTAATCACGGATGTGATCCTTTTCGACTGCGCCAATCATGTTCAATAAAAATTTCAATTAGAAATAATTATTTTGTTTTTTTATTTAAGAAAGACCTTGGTTGATGAAGGTACAAAATAGGAATGAATATAATGCAATGTAAAATAGTATATCATAATATTATAATAGTAATAGAATCTTGGTGGTCAGCACTTTGCTAGTTCTGAGTAGCCGGTCCCAGTGCCGTGTCAAATGGGGTTGAACATTACTTTCAGCTATTTACGTTATTGATTGTAGGTAAAGTTAATAACACCACAACTGCGTTGCATTAAAATTAATGAATTCTTAAAAATTTAAATAGAGGATAAAATCATTTTAAAGCTATGTATACATGTAACGTTAATCTAAATTGAATATTCAGTTAAAACATATAACTGTATAAAATTAAAGAGAAAAATCAACCATAAAATTTCGAACATTGTAATGTTATACAGGGTGTTAGAAAAGTATGGGAACGGTGAAGAATCTTGAACACTTTGCATCAAATCGAAAAATAAAAAAATACGTGTCAAAAATTTTTCAAAAAACTATCTACTGATATCAAAAATGACCTCCCCACCCACCACCCAGTGGGTGGGGCGGGGGATAACTTTAAAATTTCAAATGGAAACCCCTATTTTTTATTGCGGAATCGGATTCCAAGGCAAAAAATACGTAAATACGTATTTTTTGCCTTGGAATCATTTTTGGTATCAGTAGATAGTTTTTTGAAAAATTTTTGACACGTATTTTTTTATTTTTCGATTTGATGCAAAGTGTTCGAGATTCTTCACCGTTCCCATACTTTTCTAACACCCTGTATATTATGTAACCATTAAAACCCGATTTCAGTTAAAACTAGTTTTTCCTATGAAATTCGAGTTTTAACTAGCCCCCTTTAGTCAATTCTGGTTTTGCCTGGATTTTTCAGTTGATTCTAGTTTTGACTAAATACATTTTAGTTAAAAGTAAAATTGACAAATATTCTCAGTCGATTCTAGTTTGACCAAATATATTTCAGTTAAAACTAGTCTTTATTAAGCAACTCAGTAAACTGCAGGTTTGACTTTAATATTTTAGTTAATACAAGTTTTTGCAGGTTTACCAATAATTTTCCACACATAGTTGTGAGTACTTTTATTAAAATATAAAAAAGGAACAGGGTACTAACTTTAGCAAGATTATTATAATTAACTTAACTTGAACAAAAAAAAGTAAAGACTATAGTTTTAACTGAAATATATTATTAAAAATAAATTATTATTAAAGCAGTTACTGCTTCCGGGATACAAATAATTAAATTTTTTTTCGCCTAGCGTAAAAATAAGGTGAAAAAATTGTTTCGAAAGTGGATTAGAGCATGGGGAAAATTGATACTGACAAGTTGAAGAAAAATAAGATGCGATATAATTGACAAAAGTCAACCTACATCATTCATAAATTACAATAAATCAATTTTTAAGGGTAACTCACCAAAGAATATTGATATATTGCCGTGAAATATACATCAAGATACGGTATATCAACCCTAAAAAACAGAATAAAACATATTTCGTATAAGACAGAACAATATATTATTGATATAGTTCGAGATTCACGCAGAAATATATTCGAAGGTGCAAAAAGTTATACGTATAAAAATAAAGATTTTCAGTAAAATATAGCAGAACACTTGATGAATAGTGATAGGTTTCTGATATAGGGAAGTAGACAATGATAAAAATTCAATTGCATTTTTCAGAGCAATAACAATTTTTATGTTATACCATTGATTAAGGAATTCCATAATCAATGGTACTTAGAAGTGATTTTCTACCAATTTCTACATAGGTACTATATTATTTATTATTATCATCAAATAAAATAACGAAACATTTGCCTCATTTATTGTGTAGGTACAGGGTGACCTATTTTCGAGCCTCATCATTGGAATCTCGGAAACCGTAAGAGATACAGATTTACAGATTACAGATTTACAGATTACAGATGTTTTTTAAATACGGACCTGAATTCTTTATTTTATTTTTTGTTACCTTTGGATTCTCTTAAAACTATGACCAACCACAATTTTGATTTTTTTATTTTCTGTATTTTTTAAAAATATTTAATATGTAGTTATTTTTGCAACAAATTATTTTTTCAACATTCGTTAGGTAAAAAATAAATATTTAAATTTATGGTGGTACCGATGAAAAGCTATGTTAATATCGCATAATAGGAATATAGGAGCAATCTTCAGTTTAGTACGCCCCTGGATAATATTTTCTATAGTCGATAATGCATATTCATAACCCTTACTTACAATAGATAGCATGCAAAACTTGATGGTGGTAGCTCAAAGAGTTCCTGAAATATTAAAAAAAGGGATGGTCCAAATTTAAATCATTTATCTTCAAAACTAAAGGAAAACAGAGGAATGTACCATGCTCCTGTTACCGGTATTTTTGAGCTCTTCGAAGAAACTATATGGTTTAATTTGAAAGAATAAATTGATAAATGCCAATATCCTGATTACCTGTCTTTATTAAAGGTAGCGATACACGTGAATACTAAACTCTCTTTGGGATGTTAATAATATTACCAAACGTAATGCTGTTCAAGTTCAAAGAGGCCTTTTATACCATTGTGAAAAATATGTAATGAGATTCTTTAGGACATTTAACTATTACCTAACATTTACTCATCCAAAAAATAAGTTAAAACCTTGGTATATTCTAAAAGATTTTTGTCTTTATATTTTAATTTAGTTTTTAGTTTCCTTTACTTCATTAGGTTTGCTACTCATGTTATAACTCCTAACTACTAAATTTACTTTTCTTGGTTGTTATATGGAAAAGTGACCCCTAGTTCAAATACCTAAAAACTTTTACTGCTGTATTTTCTTTACTTTCTTTTATAACACTTAATAAATACTATTAATAAAGACTATACATTATCCTCTTCTTCAGTTTTCTGATGCTGGGCAGTGACCTCCAAGACTTTTATATAACTTCTTATTCAGTCGTATATTTTCATAGTTGCTCAGTCATTATCATCAAAAGAAAAATGTTAAGAATGTTATAACTTCCCTCGTTCAATAATTTGAATGCTTAATTTTATCAGTGCTCCTTTAAACAGAAAGTGTAAAATAATCGCGTTTGTCAGAAAGTTAATTGATTTACATTTTTCGGGGATACTCCATTCACTAGGAAGTTAGTTAAAACATATTGTCATATTGGCTCATTAATAGTTTTAAATAAAATTTGATGATTCCTATAGGCATAGTGTCTAAACTATCTTAATGTAAATTACCTTTTTATTAGTGATTATTCAGCATAGAAAACTGGAAGACCTGTTAAAAGCACTGAATAAGATATTTGATCTAGATGTCACCGCACGCCCAGTTCACTTTATTCGAGCAATGCACTACGTATAGGTTACAGAAGTGACGTTTAAAATTATCGTGATTGTGTTAAGAACATTTCCTAAGAGTACGGTGTCATAAAGTTCCGTGTTGAATATTTAAGTTACGGAGAAGGTGGGCAAAAAGCACTTCCAATAGACTATTGAGTAATTTTAAAATTGTCGTTTTATTAATGTATGTTCGGTTTCAAGGAAGTTAAGGAAAATATAACAGTATAATGTTCTATGACAGTAGAAAAATAGTTTAAGGAGAAACTAATTGTCTGGAGATTATAATATTATATATAATTTATGTTTTTTTTATGTTGTTGCAGAATTGAGTTGTCGGAGCTCGATTTTTCTTCAGTTGTTGTCTATTGTCTATTGTTCACGTTTTTCTTGTGATGCCAAAATCAAGTTAATATTTCGGCAGATACAAGCAGTTGAATTTGAAAATATTTTTATATAATATGGGATATTGCGTTGATTTCTAATTATATCAAACTTCTGAAACAACAAGTCCTTCAGCTGTTATAATTTTAGAATTGAGGAGAATTTATACAATTATAACAAATTGCATACATCTTGAGTTTATAGGGTATAAGGAGCAGTTTATTATAGAATACGCTCAATGGAACCACACTTTGAGGTCCAGGAGTCTCAAGTAGAAGCTTACCTTCATAATATGTTCCGATCGGGCTATCATTTGGATTGGTATTATAGTCGCGCAGTCATTTGTATTTAAATTGACGTTAGTCCTTTCATATAAATGCTGGTCAATATCCCATTACAGTTTTTATACTTTATTCTGTTTTGCAAATAGCACCCTTCTGCTTGCCCATAAAAATTCAAAAGACAACGAATATTCTTTTTAAAACACGTTTTCAAGTTGATTTATTCAGCTCCTGATTTAAAATTTAATTTTTTTGTTAAAGATCTCACATAAATATCAAATGAAAACTCACTTTCGAATAAATTTTAATTAAAACTGTCCATAAATGCACCAGGAAGTATGGCAATTATCTTTCTATTCTTCTGACATTCATAAATCTGAAAGCCAAAACAATAGCCCTTGAAGAGGTCTTATAGGGACGGCTTTCGACTTTAACTGAAAGATATGACCTAATTTCCAGACACCTTCCCCTTCCATAATGACTCCTCGCAAACTAGGTTTTAATTGCCTGAATTGCAATTAAACTTTGGGCCGCAGCAATAAATGAATTGACGGATTTATTAATAATTTTATTTGATAAAGTATTCAGATGCTTTTTTTCTAATGAAGTTTTCATAATAATTGACATATACAGTACATATTTGCATAACAAAAATGTACTCTTATATAATGAAAAATAGTTATTTATGTATCAAGGCATTAAAGTTCAACTTTTTATCATGCATGTGGAGTTTAGTTGCTGAGGCCCGTAGGGCCAAGGCAAATACACCACATATGTGATAAAGAGGAACTTTAATGCTGAGGTGCACATTAATTTTTTAATCCAGAAACAGTGAAATTAAGACTAATTAACTCTATTTTTTAAATAATTTTCAGTGACATTAAGAAAAGTCAAAATTATTTGAAATTTTAAGTGACATTAGGAAATGTCATATGTATTTTTAAATGTCAATCGGAATAATTTTTCGTAAGAAAACCATTATTTTTAGCAATTATAATAATGATTATAATTCTGATTTAAAAAAACTTTATTTACCCTTTAATACGATACAATTATTGTCACAACTAATAAAAAATTTTAAAAATGTTTACGTTTATCTGTCACCTCAGCCAACTATAAAAATCGTACAATAATCGATCACTTTAATAACTATTTCTATCACTTTAATGACGATTTTGAGGTACTTTAATGCCGATTTTAAAAAAAGTTATGTAGACCAATTTCATAATACATATTTTGATATCAATATACAAAAATCTTGGTTGCTATAATAAATAATAATAAAAAAAACAAAATATATTTAAATAAATATTTTTAATTTCATAAATTATTTTTATGAAGCCTTATAATAATTTCACGTTTTTAAGTTTGATAAACTAACATCAGAATATTTGCCTGTAAAAGAAATTTTGACAGTTAATACAAACATGTTAAAAAATACTTCCTAAGATAACAGCCCTATAAATAACACTAGAAGAAGTCTTTATTTTTTATATCATCGATTCAAAGGTATAGAGTAAAAAATAGATGGTTGAAAATGGTAAGTTCGTTCCATCTGCTGTACACGTTAGTTATAAAAACACACTAAACCAAGTATTTGTCATTTATGATCTTATAGAGTCAAAGGTAGATAGTAAAAATGGAGGGTTAAATATTGTTCCTTTATCCATCTACCCCACCTGAGAATCTGAGACAGTAAATAAATCCAGTTTCGAGCGATCTATTAAGAGGCAGTGAACAGCAATTTATAAACACCCTGTATGTAATACACGCATATTTTCAAGAATAATAGTATTGCAAATTTATGTAAAATTTAATATCAAATAAACGTAAAAAGCAAATGTTTTTATTTTCTATATACTCATCCAGGATTCTTGTGCATGAAGAGCAACGTGAGATTTGTTCTAAAAGTAAATATTGCATTCAAAATAGGCCACTAATATAAAGCTATATAATAAATAAAATTTGCTATATGTGAGGTCTCATTGGACTAATCATAGGAAATTATACTTGACCAATGTTGAAGCTCACGAAGACATACAAACTAATAATTGAGATAATAATATGACGTATCCAGGTAATATATTTTGAATCATAACGATAGAAAATTGGCAGGGAATCGTAAAGGGAATGCCAAGATTCAACGGCAAATTGAGGAAGTATGGTGATGCAAAGAACGTGGAAACTGACAAACAATGAAATACTTGGCAGAGCGGTCATGCTCATTCACTAGCACTAATATTAAATTATGTCTCCGTTTCTGAACGATACGGCATGCATTTCAGGTATCAAATATAAACTAACCGAAACCGCATATTTTCGATGTGCTCCCAAAGTTATCCATGGTTCCATTAAAAAATCTAATTGTATCCAAGTAACAGCCATAATAAAAAGAATATGTTCTATATACAGAAACTATTGTATCCGTAGTTGAATTTCGCATATTATTGATCATTTTCAACGGATTAAGATATATTCCGCTAAAACCTTACCACCCAGGACATTTACAAGGAAATTGGTTTAAAATGTATAATGCTGTCTAATGACAAGAGTTTTTGAAAGGGTTTGTGATTAGCCACCAAGATTTAATCATTTTCTAAAATTACTGCAATTAATAGTGGATGAGCTCCTCCAAATTTTTTGAAAAAATGTCTAGTAAATTAGTGGGTAGATAAAAAGTTAATTAATAACTTGATTTCCCAGACTAACCATCAAATCAGTTTGATCTTTGACTATGACGTTATAATACCGAGAGGTATATACAGAGTGTCCCAAACTGCTGGATTGTTGCTGATTCTCCTATTTCTAAACCAGATAGAAAACATAGACCAAGGTGTTGTTTATACCTCAAAGTTTGAAAAACGTCGATGAATAAAAACCGTATTTGGATATCTCTAACTGTTTTCGAGATATGGGCGAAAATTAATTTTAAAATATCATGACCAACTTTTTTATTTCAATCAGTTTGTATTATGTATATACGAATAAATTATTAATTAACGACATTGTGACATTGCAAATGCTACTTCACAAACTGAAAATACGTGTCCGTAGCTACATCATGTTTCTTTCTTAGGGTAAATGGCCAAAACTTTCTCTATGAAAATATAACATTGATAGTATTAAAACAAGAAAAATAATTATTATCTGAAGCAACAAAATTTAACATTTTAATTAACAACATTTTAATTAATAATAATTGATATTTCAATTGGAAACAAAAAAGCAACAAAATTGAATTGTGTGCCATTTTTCGCGAGACAGGTTGACACATATTCCTCAACATTTAAGAGGTGCAAGTGTATTATTTGAGCGTATCTATCACTCTAGGTCTTCTCGCATCTCTAGCAGCGTTTCCTATATTAAGTCTTTCATAAAGCCTCATATAAAGAAATCCAATGGACTAAAGTCAGGAGACCTTGCGGTTCCCATCCATCGGATCTCAAATAACTTATCGAGTTTATTAGTGGTTACCGGCGTTATGAGTTGATGCGTCTTCAGATATGGTTCCACAAACTCTTCTTAAATATGATTATAACGCTGAGCGTTATGAGAATCGTCGTAGGTAAATGGTTCACGTACACGTTATCCACTATTCCGAGCCAAATCCAAATCGATATCGTACTTATACATACAATACCTATTTCTTTTTTATCATCGGACCAATGGTGATGATTATTCATATTAAAAATTTCATTGCTGATCACTCTTACCTCGTGAGACTATATGATATTGAAAGGAAAATGTTCATTTTCGTTACATTTTGCGATGAACCAATTACAAAAATTTAACCTACGATCTGTATCATCGTGGAATAATAATTGCTGATGAGTAAGTCATACTTTATAAGATTTGAACTATACTTCTTCAAAACCTCGTGGTTACGAATTCTGATCACAACTGTAGGTTGAGCTATTTTTTTAGTACATATTTCAGTGTTTTCTAAAACCGACTCAATTAATTTTGCTTCAGCGTGATCACTATCTACAATAGCATATTCTTTTGCTTTTGGTTTTGCAAAAGATCTATAATTCTTATGATGTTCTCCAATTTTGCAAAAATATGACATCGGGCTCCCGGTGCTTAAGGTATCACTCAAAATATAAATCTCTTGCAACTTCAGTATTTTAGGTACGTTCAATGAAACATGCATCCGGTATTTTGCGTAGTTTTCAAACATGATAGTAATAACTTTTAATTAATAATGCAAGACAATGAAACTTTTGTTTTTTAATTATCAAACTGCCTTTTGGAAATGCAAGACTTGATTTTATTAAGGAGTTATATTTTAATCATTTAATATCTGGCTGAAAAAATAATAATTTTTAACTAGTGAAAAGTTTTTAATTTCCACAGCCAATTTTAAACGTTACGAATTTGTAATTTTAAATTTAAATATATCTTTTCTGGTGATAATAAAATGTACCCCAACTTATATGTATGTACATATATTTTTGGAAACCTTGAAACTTTTCCGATATTTTGAAGTCAAAGCCGACTATGATTTCCATTTGAATTAAGGAAGTTGGGCGTGATATATCAAAACTTAGTGGTAATAATTTATTTGAAAAATGTATCTTATTCTATATTGCAAAGTGCCTACTACTGCATGAAAAAATTACAAATAAAAAAGTTTTTTCGAAATTTGCCAAAAATGTCAGTTTTCGCCAAGATATCAAAATACAGTTTACTTATCGCCATCTCACGAAAAAATTGAGCTCTAGACACCTTGGTCAGTTTTTCTGCATAAAGTCCAGGAGTAGGAGAAACAAATTAGGTACATCATGCATTTTGTGAGACTTTTTGTCATTTAAATTATAGGAATTAAATTTGTATTATTTCTTTTGAATGAATGAATTTTATTTTATATTAATATGTTCATTTATTCATGTCAAGAAACTATATTTCATGGAATACGTTTCTGCATAATATGTTCCTTAATAAGAACTTTCCCTCATGCATTAAATAAACTAGACGAATTATTTTCCCAATTACTAACATGTATTTAGGAAACATTCTGTATGTTAATTTCTTGTTTGTCATGTGTATCAAACTTGAACCGTATAATTATTCCCAGTAGAAATATGAAATTCAACACAATGAGCAATTAAGATTTCAATTTTAGACAAAATTACCCCATCTTAAACTTAATAAAAGTTGTGTGTGATGTATTTCAATGAATTCTAAACAAATCTGCAACATTTTAAATGAAATTACGATCAGAGACATTATTATTCTATAAACGAAGTGATGAAACCGAAGGAAGTTTGCATGTTGTCGTGTGGCAAAAATACGTCAGCCTAAATCTGCAGGGAGTAAAATAATTGCGTTATGGGTTTAAAAAATAGCAACTGTAATTGCTATTCCGTTAACGATGTTGCTTCTCCGACGTCATTTGGTTTCTCGGAGTTTCCGCTTAAGATTCAGCACTCTTCGCTGCTTTTACAAGCTGTCACAGAAAATTGGGTTCCAAATGAATTACCAAGCAGGAAAAATAATTGCCGACCGAAAACAGAGACTGAGAACTGATTATTTGATTATATTTTTTGCTCGTAACAGCTGCTCGCAATTATAGAAATTTCACAGAAAAATCAACGTGGAATAAATATTTACTCTATTTATTTATTTATAGTCAAAGTATGAATTGGAATATCATGCGGGGGGCATAAGAGACAGTTGTTTCTCTTCAAATGGTTCACAGTCTTATTGTATTTTTTTATTCGCCTTCTTTATTTACTTGACACAGTAACAAATATATCATTAGATATAATATTAAAAGGTTTTTATAACTTATATTATAAAATAAAAAAATATGGTTTAAGTAATAATTTACTTCCATATAGAAATTATTTAAAAAATTGGAAAAAATAAGGAACACTTTCAAAATGACTTATTTTATAAAAAAATTATGTCGGTAAAATACGAGGTAAAATATTTATGCTTTTTTATCAAATTCAACGCCACCATATTTTTTAACGATTTTTGTTTATCAGAACTTTTATAATATGCCTCCCAAATTCCTTTAAAATATTTTTCAAATTAACGATAGAAACAAAAATATTAAATCAAACGTTTTTGGACTTTTTGAGTTTTTGACGAGAAAGCATGGACGCATGTTTGCTGTTGTAGTGTAATGAAAGCACTGTATACATCAACATAATGCGGCATTACGAATGCTATTTTACCAACTGCAGTACTCATGCAACCACACACCAGCGTTAACTTTCATTCCCGTAGGAATGGTTATCGAGAGTGAGTAATGTTGAATTTACTGGAATTACTCGTTTTTGACCTTCGGACAATTTTTTAGCTGATGAACCTCCTCGATCATCAGACCACGTTCTTGGAAACTTCTAAAGTGAAAATTTATATAACGAAGGAGAAGAAACAAACAAAATATATTTTATCAGTACGAAGTCCAAATACCAAAATACCAGGCTACTTTGTCGAGATGATTGTTCTGGCAATAAGAAGCGTAAGGAGCTCTTTCTTTTCTTAGAGTGCACACTACCAGAATCTAGTCAGTAATTCGTCTGATGTGCGGAGCAACTAAATAATCCCAGGGCGCTCCCCTCGTGAGGTTCAAAAACCACGGGAGGAATATACAACATTGATAAACCGACAGAAAAAGAAAATTGTAGACGCAGAACTATCAGTTTACAAACACTTCCTTATCCTGTATAAGAAGGTAGTAATAAAAATAGAATAGTAAGATGAAATAAGGATTATTGATGAAATGGTTCTTATTAATATATTTCGTTAAATCTCGACTCATATATAAAGCTAAAATAATCATTTTTTCTTATTACTTAATTTATTTAGTTATTTTTAATATACTTTGATAAAGTCGCATAAGATAAGAGTAAAAAGCAACATACAAATCATAAATTTTCTTTGCTGAGTAGAAAAGTTGCGTTTTACTAACATAAACATCCAATTCAAAACCATTCATTCACCAGACAGGTATTTTATTCTCCTTCAGTCTTATTCACACAACCATAAAATTCAGTTCTTAAGCTGCTTACCTCTTGTTTTAAGGAGGTTCATAAACAACACCAACCTAGTTTATCTTGGTCTTTCCGCTTCTCCGCTTTCTATGGATTATTCAGTAAATACAAATACTCAGTGATTTTATATTCTCGGTATTAGCGTATTTGACCTCAGATTAATAGAAAGACTTAGTGTAAAACAGTTAATTCGTGACATAGAAAGAAACATTAAATGTAGTTAATATCTAGGTGAACATTTGCCAATTGAATCATTTAATGTTTGAGGGGAGTAGGATGCATCATTGGGTAACGAGTTCCGTAGTTTCTGCTGTTCCAAGAAGAATGGATAAAGTAACGTTGGATCCACGCAAATATGATACATATTGGGTAGTAAAAGTTAAATTTGCAAAAAAATTATAAGTGTGCTATTATTGATCGTATATTCTCATGTGGGAACAAATTTTCGAACCAGGACTATTTCTGCTTTATACAGGGTGAATCTTAGAGTGGGGGCCATATTTATAGGAGGCGATACCGTTCACTATGGGAACACAAATCTACAATTTTTTTTTTTTCGCGCCATGAAAAATGAATATTGTTTAAACCCTTTTTATTTGAATTTGGGTACCCCGCCAGTGGAATGCGCTAGCGAGAGTTTTATATCATCTACACTTGGCAACACTGTCGACCGGTCACACGTAACGCAGTAAGTGCTTGCCCAGCGGCGCCGGAATTACAGGAAACTTGATCCCGAATTTTTTTTTTAAATTCATAACTCGGCCATTTTACAACCTACAAAAAAAATAAATTCGGATTCATGTTCATGATGACTAGTACTATTAACCCCATTAAAATATGGTCGCAACTCTAAGATTCACCCTGTATAGCAACAATGCCTGTCGGCTATACTTAATTGTTTAATAGTACAAAGGTTTTCAAATTTCAACACTCCATATGTTTTAAGTGTCATTTGAAACAAGGCATGTATAAGCTATACTTTCTATGTAACTTTATCCATGCTGACAATAGATAAAAAATGCTTGACTGGCAAAAAGGCAAGTTTAGGAATCAAGTGTAGGTCGTAACATATTCATGAGATTCTCTAATAAAATTAAAAAGAGAAAAATAAAAAGTTATAGCTATGATAAAACACTGTTTCAAGATAAAACACTGTTTCAACTCCAGTGAAGTAATGGTATACGTAATAAATATGATGGTCCAAATAATAGTATATTATGTTACAAGGAGTAGAAGGCGACCATTATTGTTGAGCCCAGAAGTTTGCTCAGCCGAGGCGCAAGCCGAGGCAGCAAACTGGGCGAAACACATAATGAGCCTTCTAATCCGAGTGACATATACTATTTTTTCTTCAAGCGTTAAAATAAAAAATATCAAAACTTTAATTTTGAAAAATGACATCAGATCAAATGCGTTCCAGCTTAGTAAAAAAAATATATGTAATACTAACCATTTTATTAATCAATGAAACATGACATAGGTAAATTAGC
The DNA here is from genome assembly GCA_963680705.1 of Rhagium mordax. NCBI lineage: Eukaryota > Metazoa > Arthropoda > Insecta > Coleoptera > Cerambycidae > Rhagium > Rhagium mordax. Next base: position 28,595,933 of record OY796657.1, read on the forward strand.
AATTTCAAGTATTTCAGATGCAATGCAATGCATTTCTTCAGACTTTTTCGCTTTTAAATTTTAAAAACAGCACGACGCGAGACGTCAATTTTTAAAATGACAGTTTATGACAAATCATAACTTAGATTTTTAATTCGTTGCCATGGATACATTTATTCATTTTTGTACTAGGAAAAAAATGAGAAATATTTGTACTAATACAATAATAGGCTCTTTCTACAGGACGTGTTGCATTATGTAATGTAAGTATTATTATACGCTTGAAGAAAAAATATTTTACATCCTACTGGTATACAGGCTTATGCTGCATGTGAACTATATTTCTCTAAATTTTATTAGCAATGTTTCCATATTTTAGGATACACGGAAAGCCTTTAATTAAAAAGCGTTATAAAATTTTTTAAGTGGTACATAATTGTGATTATCAATTTTGAAGTGACCAATTTCAGAAGTGTAAAAATAATAATTATTGATAACATCATATACATCTTGTTTATTATCAATAAACTTATATCTGGAATGCAGGATTGTCTCAAATCATTGGAAAATTGATCTCTTACAGACCATGTCTAAAACTAACATTGGTTTGAATCTTCGTTCATCAATTATCTTACCACTGGAGTAAGAGATTACTAAAGAGAGTTGAATATGATCAACTATTGAACACTTCACAAAATGTAGTTTATTTCCGGTTTATATTAGTCAGACTTTGGAAATAATAATAATAGCCATGCTCTATTATTGTAGATGACATTGCATCAGGTAAAGATTAAGAAGGGTACAAATATTAGTATATACATATTGATGTGCCCTGAGTATTTCTCTTTAGATTTTAAATTAGTTAATTATGACAATATTACACTATTATGGAATTAGAGACAACTTGAGTTACAAAATTATACCAAACTTATCTGTATCGCTTATAGTTAAAGAAACATTGAATTATTATTTTTTGAACCTTTTTTTTTTTTTAATCACTTATTTAACGTCGGCCTATTTCCGCTACCAAGGCCAATCACCGACGCCAGGAGACGAGCAACCCCCAACCTGAAAATTTTGCCGAACCTCTTATCTTACTAAGAGTAGGGATTTTTTTACTTGCCTAACATTTAATAGACAAGGGACCGACTGCTTTACATCCCCTCCGAAGGATGGTATATCCTCAATACACCTCTCGCCTACAGTTGTATTGCTTATGCGATATAGCTGATATACAAGCCGCTAGAAGTATGGAAGCGAGACCACGTCTTTCCGTGGAGCCCATCCAAGTACTAAACGTAGTAATGTTGCTTTACTTTCATATCGCTATGAAGTGAGTGAAGTCAGTCAGTCCAGTCGCTGCCCTTTTTGAACCTTTTTTACAAGAAAACGATAGCTGCTGCAGAATAAAATGATTATTTAATCTATATTAGATTTGCTCATGAGGAACGACATGAATTCATTAATATTTTTAATACTGAACTAGGACTCAGTAAATATGTAGCGTAGGTACTGGACTTCAGGTTAACCCATTAAAATCTTAAGTGATTATATTTGGTCACAGTTTGTTGAATAACATCAGAAATACAAAAAAGTTATAATAAAATTAATGGTGAAATCATTGACTAGAAAACAAAAAATCAGATTTAGGGTTAATCGTTTTTGGGACTTTACTTTTGTGTATATTAAAATAATTAATTTTAGGTTTTTATCTTTATATGTACTTCTTACAGAAATGTTACATAGGTACTTCTGTATACACAATAAATTTATTCATTATCATTATTATACAACATGTAGAAGTTTGAACCACTTCTAATAACTACAATAATAAATTAATTAACTTATCTATACTATACTATACTATACAGTATATTCACTTTTGAACCAAAGCAGTTTGTGAGTGAATAGGAGATAGCAGTAAAGCGAGAGCACTACACATGCGTGACTGCATGTCGATCTCAGAATGTTAGCGCTCTCGCTTTATTCTCTCCTATTCACTCACAAAGTGCTTTGGTTGAAAAGTGAATTTACTGTATACTATAAGTTAACTTATACTTATACGGTGTAGAAATTTTGATTGGAAGAAACTCTGCAATTTGAATATACAGCACTTCTGTAAAAAATCTTAAAATTCGTCAATTTGAGTTTTTCACTTGCTACATTTTAGCGGTAATATTCTTAGTAAATGGTCACTTGTGGGGGTAAAATCACACCTAATTTTTCTTTTCAAATACAAGACTATGTCAAGTGATCCGTCATTATAAGCTCATTTCCTTACATTTTCTAACATATCCGGTAAGACTTGCTTGCTTGCAGATTCCATGTTTAATACAATGCTGCAGGTCGTCAATGTTGTCCAGTTTTTTTAATACGAACCTCACTATTGAAATTTCTGTATAAATGAGTAGAGTCTGAACCGAAGATCTCGTCGGTCATTCATTGGACTTCTTCCAATTCACCTCTTTGGGAAAATTACTTATTATTTTTTTGCTGAATTTCAACATATGACGTAGTTTCTTCAGCTAAAGTTTCAGCGATTCCTCATACATTATATTAATTAATTAATTAATTGTATATTATAAGTATTATTTATACAATGTATATAATTATCATTTTATTTATATCTATTATATATTTACTTACACGGTCAGGTGATTGTATGTATATACGATACAGAAGAAGAATTATTGTGCAGTGCGGTCTGTTAAGCTATTATTGTTGACACGTTTTTTAGTTATCGGGTGTGTGTTCCAATTTACAAAAATTAATGGCAAGGTCAATACTACACGGTCGGGGCTTATCGAGTGTAGAACGTAAACGTAGTTAATGTATTATTTCTATTACTCCCATCACAGATGCACTAAATGCAGTAGACCTAACTCTTTTTTATTAGTCCAATATTAGTCAACGGGCAGACTAAATACCTCTAACTGATTCCTATATTCATAACTCGTGATTTTAGATGTAAATTATTAAATATTAAAATTTTTTTACTAAAATTGTGTAACATTTATATGACTATATTGACTATCTCTTACTATTTTCGATATGTTTGAAATTTATTTATTTTGTTTTTATTACAAATAAGAGTGATCTTGCTTTTAATCATTCATTATTCCAATACGAAATTTTTATGATACATTTTGTTCCAATGTGATTGTTTTTAAGATATCTTGGCAAACTTTCCACGGATGATTTGGTATTAGGAAAAATAACAAACAAAAGACCACGTCGAACAGTTTAATTTGCTCTTTAAAAATCAATGATAGTTACTAAAGACTTACATTTTTTTCATGCGTGAGGGACGATTAGGGTTAAAATGTCAAAACCCCAAATAATATTAAAAACCACCACAAACTCCATCTGCACACCCGACAGTAAGTAGTAAATCAACAACTCAAAACTAATTCTCGTGTGTATCCAAATTATAATATTCAATTAAAACTGAAAAATACAAGTACGCCCCGTGGGCTTTTATTTTTGAATCTTATAGAAAGTAGGCGTAGAATTTGTTGCTCCATGTACGTAAAGTTCTTCTTTTAAAAAAGCATGTTTTTTCAGCAGATTTTCCATTTTTAAAAATTCATGAAAACAGTTAAATTTTTTGAACAACTTTGAAATGAGAACTTATTTGTTTTGTGCACCATGAAAAAGGTCATGTTTTCAACTTTAATTTGAAATGAATTATGTCTAGATTTGTTATGCCCTAGTGTTCGTAAAATTTAATTCTTCCGATAGATAACACAACATTGATAATATTTTCAATAGACTTTATCAAACTTATTGCATTATTTTTTATTATAGTTAATGTAATAAAGTACAGTGTTTCCGAGTGAATTATCTTTAATAGCCCGTGTGATAAAATAATATATTTTTGATGAAATTTAACCGAATCCAATTATTTACTATATTCGATTATTATTAACATTAGTCTTAGTTTAATCTTGCTCCAAAGTAAAGATGTTACAGTCTATTGCGATCAATATCAAACCATTTTATTAAGTTGCAATTGATTGTCTGCCATGTGTAGTATGCCAAGTATTTCAATTATTTTGTTAGTCAAGGTGTAACGAAGTTATTTTTCATTCCGATTTTAAGTTCATTTTCACACACTTTAGTAAACCTTAAATTGTTGTCCGAAGTATTATTAGGTCATATTCGTATTTATTGCATGTTTAATTAACATAGACATATCATTGTAAAATAAGTAGACATGACACAAATATAATGCGCAGTAAATTACTAAAAGTCACACCACGAAAGGCAGTTGATCATCAAAAATTAAGATTAGCGGTCGACAGTAACTCCTTATTAAAACATTTTGGTGTAGAAATTATTCTGCATTGCAATTTGATTTGTGTTACTGTTGGTACACAATCTGTTTTACCAGTTTGCCATCTTCCTATTAACAACGCGAAACAGATCAATTGACCAGACAGCGCTGCCAAAAATAGACGTGAGGAAATTCATCTGTCAGAAATATTCCGATATTTGCAGACGTAATTAGTGAAAATTCTACAAAGTCCGCTCAACGTCACAAATAATTATAGAGTGAATTTACTGCGATTTTTCCACTTTATGGTTTTGCTTCAGATTTTCGGTGAGTCTGAGAACGATTTGGCAAAAACCCTTCAACGTTTCAACTGATCTACGTGTGCCTACCAGTTGCCGTAGAAAGTAAGATATTAAAATTACGTTATTTTTCATTTACTTTAATTATTAAAAAAACATAAAACATAAAACACACCACAGAAATTAGACAACCCCCAAATCCAAAGCCAAAGGCTGTCCGGAAGGGGGCTACACATTTGAAAAAACGCAGACAAACATCCATACCCACCGACATTGCCATTTGCCGGTGCCCGGTCTCGAACCGGGACTCGATAGGCAGTGTAGCCAGAGCCATGTCTGTCACTCACGCCTTAGCCCACTGCGCCACCGAGTCTTTAAGTCTTTATCATTTATCCTATCACTGGATCCGTCTATAGAAAGGCTGGCCAGGAAAACAGTTATCGTAAGTAATTTATATTATCATCAGTGAGAAAAAGCATTATTTATTACTCCAACCGATTTTACTTGTGATAGGAACATTCTTGATATGGAAATATTCATATATTTCATTGATGGCACCTACATGTTATATAATTTTATTAATCTTGCACTTCGACAAACTGGACAAAAGAAGACGATGAAGTCAAGAGAATCAGAAAATACGTGACCATAGTTTATTATTAGCGTCCAACGGTTATGAAGCTTCAGAGCAAACGTATGGATCGCTATGTTAGAACATAGTGATCCATACCAGTCGCTTGTACTGGCAGCAGCGATGCACGTCTGTATTTGCTATATGGACTAATTATGTCAATGATTCGAAAACAGAGTATAAAAATAAATGAAAGGCTTGCACGTAGCTTACTGCTTTAGCTTATCTTCCTTACGCCTATGACGTCCAAAAATAAATGTAAATGTTGATCGGACATCACATGAATATCCTATTGTATTGCAAGTGCTGTTTCAAATATTTTAATTTTTCGTATTAGGACAGATAATAAGTACATAAACTATAAATATTACATGACGGTAACGAGGGTAACGACGATTTTCATTTAGAGAAATGCCACTCATCTGTTGCGTTCCGGAATGCAGAAGTAATTAGAACTTAACCGATAAGATCTCTGTTTTCGTCGAAATGCTAAAAACCATTTACCGGTAAAATTTTCAAGTTACCAATTCTTCTCGAGCACTCCTCTGAGAATTTAATGGAATGAGAAAATACGGTAGCTACTAGCTAAACCGGATGACACCATTTTGTAAATTTCGAGGGACTATGCTAATTTCTCGAGAGATGCCTATTCAACTTTATTTGAAAATAGGCCATAATTATGTCTGCAAGCTTCCTCCTAATCATCGATTTTGTCACACACGGAGCAAAACGATAAAAAACTAAAGTAGTACCCAAGAAAAAAAATTTCATTAATAAATTCGCTGACCTCTTACGTAACATTTCTGATAAAATTAAATATTTTTCAAAACATGCATATTTTTGTCAGGTAAAACATATGTATATTGATCCTGGAGAGGGCTGGAACTTTAAAGTGTGACGATAGTGCCTACGAGTTATCACTAACACTGCACTTGACGAGCGTTTCGTCAAACAAGTTGGCATCAGCCGATGATTAAAATCTTTTTTTTAATTTTTTTTTTTTAATTTTAATCACCTTCGGATGATGGCAACTTGGTTGGTGAAATGTGCATTGAGTGCAAGCGATTGAAACAGATAAAGTAGAATTATTATTGTATTGCATTTTTAAAGGACTACCATTCACTAATAACTAGCAATTGCGTAAAAATTACAGTAAATGAGAACAAAAAAATACACACGCGCCTTTGTTTAGTAGCGACATTTAACTTGATTAAATACTATGTTGATATGTTAGCTTTCTTACATATAAAATTTAACTAAGTTGACAACGTCACAACTCATATACATATACATAAACAATTTCGGTCGGTAGTTAGAAATGTGTTTGAGTGCTTTCTATTCACAGAAAACAAATGTTGTGCAAGATACAAGAATGACAGTTCACCTCGAAGCCAATCGTATGACATTCAGGCCGTTAGTGTCAAGTGTTTGTACTTTATGAGCAAGCATTTGTTTTCCTGTGTTTTGTTATAATGTTCCTGCGGACGTTTTCAACCTCTACTCTACAGTCAATTTATCTGTTAGTGAAAGTAGAAATTCTCGTTTAAATAAGTGTGACCTTTGACTCAGAAATGACGGCGGTGATCCATCCTGCTGAAAATATATCGATTCTGGAGGATGACTGGGTGTTTTCCGTTGGGGAATAATATCTGTTGTGCGATTTTACATGAATGCCTTTGAAAAAAAAAAAAGTGACCATAACAACGAATAACAACGCTAGAACGTCAACGTCATATATTTCCAAAAAATTCAATTCAATATAATTTATTTGTTACTCCTGTAAGCAGACTGGTAATGCCAGTAAAAATTTGTATATTTGTTATAGTATTAAATATTACTATAAAGGTTACTTCGTGTATGATTGCCTGGGCCACCAGGTTCAACAAGAAAACATCTCCAGCTTTGCAGTTCCACAACCAGAGAGTGGCAGCAAAAATATAATCATTTCTACATGGTCCTTCGAGCCGGATTGGACAGCGCCAGTCAGTATTCAGGATAATATTATAAGGTCAGAAAGTATAAACCGCAACCACTTCTTTATTTAATAATAATTTCTTGAACGATAGTTTAACCTAAGTCAAGGTTATTCGAGTAAAGGTGGTGTTTAACAGCTTTTGTAGTATTGCATCGCATAATAAATATTATAAAATAGCCTCTTATAGGCAAATCACACAATCATAATAAGGGATAAGTTATTTCTCATATTATATAATCATATAATACGGCAAATCTGTTTAATTCAAATAAACAAGATAAAAAAAAAAAAATAAGTTACATTCATTTTCCGTTTGACGTTTGTTGTCAATTTCCAGCATATAATATAATTTCCTCCATATTGCTCTCTATAATATATTTGCTTAAACACGATTATTGAAATAATTTAACAGCAAGATGTCTGAACCGATTGATTTAAAAAGGTTACACATGCGCCGCGGATATTTAAAAGGGCAATTAACTAGATTCATAAACTTTTTAAATACATGTGATGAGAAATCATCAGAAAAAAATACACAATTACAGGCACGTCTTGACACATTAAAAGATACATTTATTGATTTTAATAACATACAATCTGAAATTGAATATTCGGATGAAACGTCTGAGTTAGCAACACATGCTAGCGAACGCGAGGAGTTCGAAGCGAAATATTTCGAGGCGGTTGGACGCGCAAGAAAATGTTTGCAATCTCAGGTGTCGGCACCACTGTCAGATACTCCCCCACGTGGTAACCGCTCATCAGACATCAACACTTTTAATATTAAGTTACCACAAATCAATCTACCGGAATTTTCAGGTTCCTATGAAAAATGGACCGAATTTCATGACACCTTCAAGGCATTAATTAATGATAACCCGATTTTAACTAAAATTCAAAAATATTATTACTTACAAGCTTGCTTAAAAAATGAAGCTGCACAGGTTATCACTTCTTTGAGCGTATCTGAAGAAAATTATGAGATCGCATGGCAGCTGTTAACCGAACGCTTTCAAAACAAAAGGGCAATTGTGTCTGCGCATATCAAGGGCATTGTTGAGCTGCCAAATATTAATAAAGAATCGCATAATTTAGTCCGTTCATTTTTAGACGCATTTTTGAAGCATTATCGAGCATTGGAAAGACTAGACGAAAGCGTAAAGCATTGGGACACAATATTAATTTACTTGCTGGCGTCTAAACTCGATATTATCTCAAGAAAAGAATGGGAATCTTATATTAAAAATAATCAATTGCCTAAAATATGCGATTTTACTACATTTCTAACAGAGCGGTGTCACTTGTTAGAAGCACTCCCTACAAAACCAGACACAAAACCATATACTAATGCATTTATTAAAAAACATACAGATTTTAAGTCTCAGGCTCATATAGCTACAAACAAAATATCCTGTGTTGTATGTCAGGGAACACATTATATATATTCATGTAAAAAATTTCTAGATATGCCAATAAATACCCGGTTTGCTGAAGCAAAACGATTAAGGCTTTGCACAAATTGCTTACGCCTTGGTCACTCAAACTCAGAGTGCATGGGAGGTTCATGTCGAACATGCCATAAAAAACACAACTCTTTGCTACATAATGTAGAGTCACAATCACCTGCTTGCCAAGAAACTGTCAATACAAACGCTAATCAATTTAATTCGCGCAACAAGCAGTCAAATTCAAATGAATCTAATAATATTACTCAATCCCCTCAGGTGGATACTCCACAACTACCCGATGTACAGATTAATCATTGCAGTATAAATAATATAAATTCACATTGTAGTCAACAGCAGCGTGACTCATTCGTGTTGCTATCTACGGCTCAGGTATACATATATGGTTCAAATGATCAACCCGTTCAGTGCCGCGCTCTTCTCGACAATGGCTCACAATCAAATTTTGCCACTTCAGATTTAATTCAGCGTTTAGGTATATCCACTTCTAAAATTGATTTACCCGTTTCTGGTATCGGTCAAACGGTATCTATAATAAAAAAGCAGGCAAATATAAAAATAAAATCGATGCACAATGAATACAAAACTAAACTACCTTGTCTTGTTGTTGATAAAATCACTGATATTATGCCACAACGAAAATTCAGTACCGAAAGGTTTGCAATACCAGAGGCCATCAAATTGGCAGACCCGAACTTTAATCATCCATCTCAAGTGGATTTGCTGATAGGAGCAGGTGTATTTTTTGACTTGCTTTGCGTAGGCCAAATTAAATTAGGAAGAGGTCAGCCCACCTTACATAAAACAAAATTAGGATGGGTTGTATCAGGTCACATATTCAATCCTTTGCCTCAAGTATCGCAATCTTGTTTTATCACAACTAATTTAGATTTACATAATCAGTTAGAACGATTTTGGCAGTTAGAGGAAAGTCACAATATAAAGACCTATTCCAAAGAGGAAATGGAATGCGAAAATCATTTCGTACAAAATTTCCAGCGTGATAATACTGGTAGATTTACTGTTAAATTACCATTACGGGATAATTATACCGATTTAGGCAATTCACAAGAAAATGCGATTCGGCGTTTTTATGCAATCGAACGTAAATTCACAAAAAATCCGAAACTCAAAGAAGAGTATTGCAAATTTATGGCTGAATATGAATCATTTGGTCATATGAGTCGTATCAATCCAAGTGAGAACACCGATAATCTCACATATTATATACCTCACCATTGTGTTGAAAAGCAGTCTAGTTTAACTACTAAGCTTAGGGTAGTTTTCGATGCTTCTGCCAAAACGACAACAGGACTTTCATTAAATGATACTCTAAAGATAGGTCCTACCATACAAAGCGATCTATTTACTATAATTATTCGTTTTCGTCAACACAATATTGTTCTAACCGGTGACATTACTAAAATGTATCGGCAAATAAATATAGATCCAGCACAACGTGATCTGCAGCGCATTGTTTGGAGGGATAGTCCGGAAGCACAATTAGGGCATTTCAGATTAAATACCGTTTCATATGGCACGGCTTCGGCATCTTTTTTATCAACGCGTTGCATAAATCAGTTAGCTATTGAACAACTAGATTCATTTCCACATGAGGCTAAGACAATTATGACTGACTTTTATGTTGACGATCTGCTGACAGGTTCACATGACATTGACAGCATGATTACGATTCGAAAAAATATCACAGACATATTAAATAGTGCAGGGTTTGAACTACGAAAATTTGCATCAAATGACCCTCGAGTTTTAGAAGATTTATCTAACAAACATGAAAATATTTCACAATATATTATAACAGACAATGAACACATAAAAACGCTGGGTGTAACATGGAACCCGAGTTCAGACAATTTTGAATACGATTCTAAACCATTTACACATTCACTTGCAAAGGTTTCTAAAAGAACAATACTTTCATATGTATCGCAGATATTTGATCCGTTGGGGCTTTTGGGTCCAATAATAATTCAGGCCAAAATAATCCTCCAGGAGCTTTGGCAACTTCACATTGACTGGGACGAGTCTGTTCCCAGCAATTTACATACAGCTTGGTTTAATTTTTATTCCCAGTTAGATCAAATTCATTCAATTCGCATACCTAGACATGTTATTTTACCAGATGCATTAACAATACAACTGCATGGGTTTTGTGACTCAAGTGAACGGGCCTACGGCGCAGCTTTGTATATTAGGTCACAATCATCAATTGGAACAACACAAGTTAGTTTATTATGTGCTAAATCACGTGTAGCACCTCTAAAGGCTATTTCATTGCCGCGACTTGAATTGTGCGGCGCTTTACTTCTTGCGCAGTTAATACACAAAATTAAAACCGTTTTAAGCATACAAATCGATGACACTTATTTGTAGACTGATTCCACTATAGTGTTGGCTTGGTTATCAAGAGAACCAAACACTTGGCATACTTTCGTGTGTAACCGGGTATCCGAAATACAGCAGTTAACCAGGGTAAACGAATGGCATCACATAGCGTCACCCAATAATCCTGCGGATATAATATCGAGAGGTATCAAGCCTAGGGATCTCATAGATTCCATATTATGGTGGAACGGGCCATCATTTCTGAAGCTATGGCCACATCATTGGCCAGCAGGATCTCATATTTCAAATTTTACTCGTACTAATTCAGATACATTAGAGATCAAACGTCAAGTCACTATGTTATCATATAACACGAATTTGGATATATTCGAACGATATTCCAATCTTACAAAGTTACAACGAATTGTCGCATACTGTTTAAGGTTCCGAAATAATGCTAGGCTACCTATGGAAGCCAGGCAAGGCAACTCTTTGACAATTCAAGAACTTGCAGACAGTACCAAAATCTTAATTAAAATAACCCAAGCGCAGTCATTTGCTGATGACTTGTATTCACTTCAACAGTCAAGAAAGTTAAAATCAGGTAGCAAACTTGCCTCCCTTGACCCATTTTTGGATAATGATGGCATCATAAGGGTTGGTGGTAGACTTAAATACGCCAAATTAGCGTTCAATCACAAGCACCCGATATTATTACCACAAAGGCACCCACTTACAATTTTAATTATTACATTTGAACACCTGCGTAATTTACATGCTGGACCACAAGCTACACTTTCATTTATACGACAAAACTATTGGCCTTTAAACGGCAAACAAGCTGTAAAGGCGGTTTTGCGAAAATGTGTGATATGTTTCAAAGCTAAACCGACAAGCATCTTTCAGAAAATGGGCGATCTACCATATCCCCGAGTAAATCCATCAAGAATATTTTCTACATGTGGGGTTGATTACGCTGGCCCTTTTCAAATAAAAGACGGCAAAACGCGAAATCGAAAAATAGTAAAAGGTTACATTTGTATTTTCGTATGTCTAGCGAGTAAAGCGGTACATTTAGAGCTGGCAAGTGAACTAACTACAGACGCTTTTATGAATAGTCTTAAACGATTTGTGTCAAGGCGTGGCTTATGTAGAAAAATCTATTCAGATAATGCTACAAATTTTGTCGGAAGCAATAAGGAGCTGACAGAAATAAATAATGTGCTGAAAAATGACAAATTTAATAATTACTTATCTCAATGTAACATCGAATGGCATTTTATTCCAGCCCGTTCGCCTCACATGGGCGGGTTATGGGAAGCTGCCGTAAAATCTGTAAAGCATCACCTTTACCGTGTTACAACCAATTTTTCATTTACCTATGAAGAATTTTATACTCTTCTGGCACAAGTGGAGGCGGTCCTGAATTCACGACCTTTAGTCCCTATCTCTGACAATCCAACTGACTTGGAGGCTATAACTCCAGGACACTTCTTGATAGGCGAGCCTCTCAATGCAGTACCGGAGGTGAATTTAAAGGAAATTCCAATTAAGCATTTATCCCGTTATCAGCACATTTGTAAAATGACTCAAGATATTTGGGGACGTTGGTCTGCTGAGTATCTCCACCAACTCCAACAAAGAACGAAATGGAGGTTCCAGAAAGAGGCCCCTCTCTTAATAGGTGCCTTAGTATTACTAAAGGAGGACAACACTCCAACGCTTCATTGGCCCATGGGTCGCATTCTAGAGACACATCCTGGAGAAGACGGTGTGGTGCGGGTCATTAGTGTAAAAACACGCAATAGTGTTTTAAAGCGTGCATTAAATAAAGTGTGCTTGCTGCCTATAGAATAATTATTCATTTATCTGTATTTTGTATTACCTAAGCGTATTTGTTATATTTGTATTTCATAACCATTCCAGTCTGCCTCATAATTATTTTCTTTATTGAACTGTACCACTTCAAGGGCGGCGGTATGTTGTGCGATTTTACATGAATGCCTTTGAAAAAAAAAAAAAGTGACCATAACAACGAATAACAACGCTAGAACGTCAACGTCATATATTTCCAAAAAATTCAATTCAATATAATTTATTTGTTACTCCTGTAAGCAGACTGGTAATGCCAGTAAAAATTTGTATATTTGTTATAGTATTAAATATTACTATAAAGGTTACTTCGTGTATGATTGCCTGGGCCACCAGGTTCAACAAGAAAACATCTCCAGCTTTGCAGTTCCACAACCAGAGAGTGGCAGCAAAAATATAATCATTTCTAGTGGAGAAACAAGTTCATAACGTGGAAAATCAAGATACTTAATTCTTGGTAAATAATAATTATCAGTGCGGTTATATCTTATATATTGTTTTAACAAATATGTATTATACACAGGTGAAATACCTAACGGTTGTATGTTCAAGGTTTAGGAAATATAATGAAGTACATTTAATATAGATTCGGAAATATTTTCTAATATGGTTACGTGCTGCACAAGATTTCTCTTTCACTGTTTTCAATTGAATGTTATTATACTTATTTATAATATTTAATTTTACAAAAATATAATGCAGATTTTGCTTTACTAACCATAATCACGCACCTACTTTTGTTTGAAAGTGACTAGGAAACTTTCAGTATGTTGATGTGGGTATATATCTGCTTCATGCCGTTGGAAGCTAATAAACACTTAACATTATATTATGGTATTTGGCCCGACATACGGCAGTTCCTTAGAATTAAAAATAGCTTTCACTGTTAGCATTCAATGGTTTCATTTTAAGTGCTTGTAATGCTAGTAGATAATCACTGGTATGCAGGTGCCTCATTTTCAAAAGCAGCATGTTCTATCTCCTAATGGAATAGAGAAAGGAGTATTTATTACTAAATAATAATATAGACTGGTCAAAATATTGGGAAAAGCTCTCCGTACCATTTTAGAAGCATTTCATATTACTTTTGAGCAAACGGCCTTTCCCCCCATTTCGACCCCGCTGAAACCGAAAATGCCGGTTGCCGAAGCGAAATCTCAACCGGAACTGAGATATCCAAGATGGCTTACAAAATAGCACCAAAACCCGAAATCGGCGCTATGAAGCCCCCATACGACATAGAAACACGTCCAACATGTCTAATTATATGTTTTTGAGCATGAGAAATTCAAAAATATTGTTTAAAATTATTTTTGTGAAGTTTTTAACAAGATGGCGCCGCCAGTACTCTCATTTTTGTCGTTAGCATAAAAAAGAGTGTGACATGTCGTGACATATGTTTTGCAGCATGAGGATTTCAAAAATAAACTCAAAAACCACTTAGGAATAAAATTAAAATCAAATACAATGAAAAAATTAATTTGTGACTTTTTTTACTACGAAAAACAGATCGTACAAAACACTACTGTGTCGCTCCAGAATTTAAACAAATACGTTTGCAGGGGGTGCACAACTTCAAGCATGGAACAGTTGCTTTTCTGCAACTGCAGTTTTTAGTATTACACAGTCCCAGTGACAAATAATGATTTTAGGGCACGTCTTAGGGATAGGGTCTAAGCTCATGAATCTTGGAACTAGTTCCTCCCCGGCAATGGTCCCGCCGCAATTTTCAAGCAACGGAAGTGATGGTTTTGGGAGGTGAGCATTCTCCCAAACACATACCTGCCAATTTAGATATTGTTTAAAGAATGTTTTAATGGTCTGATATTGTTATATTTTTTCGTGTTTCAGGCCTACTCACTTGTTAGTGACATCTCTTGATGTGGAGCTGAAGTGCATCCGATGTAGATGGGAGGAACTCATTTTTGCAGCGCCAAAAAAAAACAACGCGAGCATCATCTGCATAAAGGACGCCAGGATCAACCTGTATGGAAAATGAAAGTGTATGAATAGCTTATTAAAGAGCAATAAACTCAGGAAAAGTTTAAGCACCTTATACAACTTGACGACGAAAGCCTCAACGTTCCTGAGTACGTCCTGACCGAGTGGCCAGCACCCAAGTCCTCTCAAGAGATCGCAGTTCGTACCACAGAATGCCTTTCAGGCGCCGACCTTCGTTATAGATGCAAGTTTGGACGTCGATTCACAACAAGCCAAAAGATTTGTAACTTGCTCCAATGAAAGCGTTTTGCAGATCTCGTGCACTGGAATGTATGCTTTATCCCTAGCAGTTCCACTCATAACCCACAGTTGGGAACACTCCATTTTGCCAAAATGGTGTGCAAGAAGAAGTACAAAATCAGTGTCCCTGGTCATCACAACAACATTGGCAGCAGTACTGTGGACAGCAAAGTGTTCCCAACTGTGGGTTATAAGTGAAACTGCTAGGGATATAACATACATTCCAGTCCACGAGATCTACAAAACGCTTTCATTGGAGCAAGTTGCAAATCTCTTGGCTTTCCATGCTGTCACTGGTTGTGATTCGACGTCCAAACTTGCATCTATAACGAAGGTCGGCGCCTGAAAGGCATTCTATGGTACGAACTGCGATCTCTTGGGAGGACTTGGGTGCTGGCCACTCGGTCAGGACGTACTCAGGAACGTTGAGGCTTTCGTCGTCAAGTTGTATAAGGTGCGTTAACGTTTCTTGAGTTTATTGCTCTTCAATAAGCTATTCATACACTTTTATTTTCCAAACAGGTTGATCCTGGCGTCAGTTGTGCAGATGATACTCGTGCTGTTTTGTTTGGCGCTGCAAAAAGACCCGAGTTCCTCCCACCTACATCAGATGCACTTCAGCTCCACATTAAGAGATGTCACTACCAAGTGAGTAGACCTGAAACACGAAAAAATAGAACAATATTAGTAGACCATTAAAACGTTCTTTAAAAAATATCTAAATTGGCAGGTATGTGTTTGGGAGAATGCTCATCTCCCAAAACCATCACTTCCGTTGCTTGAAGATTGCGGCTGGACCATTGCCGGGGAGGAACTAGTTCCAAGATTCATGAGCTTAGACCCTATCCCTAAGACGTGCTCTGAAATCATTGTTTGTCACTGTAACGGACTGTGTAATACTAAAAACTGCAGTTGCAGAAAAGCAACTGTACCATGCTTGAAGTTGTGCACCTCTGCAAACTTACTTGGAGAGACACAGTAGTGTTTTGTACGATCTGTTTTTCGTAGGGGGAAAATTCACAAGTTTATTTTTCATTGTATTTGAATTAAATTTTAGACCTAAGTGGTTTTTGAGTTTATTTTTGAAATCCTCATGCTGCAAAACATATGTCACGACATGCCATACTCTTTTTTACGCTAACGACCAAAATGAGAGTACTGGCGTCGCCATCTTTTTAAAAACTTCACAAAAATAATTTTACACAATATTTTTCAATTTCTCATGCTCAAAAACATATAATTAGACATTTTGAACGTGTTCCTAAGTCGTATGGGGGCTTCATAGCGCCGATTTCAGGATTTGTCGCTATTTTGGCCGCCATATTAGATATCTCACTTCCAGTTGAGATTTCGCTTTGGCAACTGGCATTTTCGGTTTCAGCGGGGTTGAAATAGGGGGAAAAGACCATTTGCTCAAAAGTAATATGAAATGCTTCTAACATTTGAGTTTACTGAAAACATGACGACTAATATCACAGCCACACAAAAAAAGTGATCAGGTCCAGAAACTAAATCAATGTTGCTGAATCTGAGATCTAAATTACTTAATTTGAAGGAATAGATAAGAGTTATTCAGGAGTTTAAGTTATTCTAATGAAGGCAAGGAGGTTGTAGAATAAGCTCTCCATCATTTCATTAATATAATGCACGAGTAAATATAAGGAGAAAAAAATTGTCATGTCAGATATTTATTTTTACAACGATGCAGATATTATGAACTAGATTTATGTGTTTTTGGGATCGCACCCTCTTATAGTAGTTAAACGATCTGTGCAGGGGATTTTTCTTGAGTTTCATTCCCTTTGACGGGTTTTTCCTTTTGATTGACCAACAGTAATTGATCGTCATTATGTTCGTCCCACGTTTCTTGATGTAATGTCAAAGATTTTCAGGAAAATAATCAAGATGACAGCAGAAGAACTACAATTTGAAATTTATCAATTATTCCATTTATTCAAAGTTATCAATCAATTCAGCAACGATCTCTTTGTAATTTAGATTTTTAACTATTCCCTAGATTTTCAACAACCTTTTGAGAGCTAAGCAAGCAACTCTCTCTCCTTAAAGTCACGAATGTTTTATCCCTCAATAGGGTGCGAATTTGAGGTCCGTCGAAGATTCCATACTTTAGTTGTCTGAGAAGTTCAGATTTTTTTACCATATAGTTGAAACCTTAGTCGAAGCTTTGACAAACCTGCTTCATCAGACAGAGTTTAATGTAGAGAGGCGGGGGAAGAATTTTGGAAGGATTAACTAGATGTAGGTTCCTCAATAACGTTTTTAGATCCAGAATCCAGCGCTTTCCATTTTGAGCAAACTCATTCAGCCGAGCTCCGCTATTTCATTCACATAGAAAACATTGTAAATTCAGACTATTATCTTGGAATCACAGGCAAAATTGTAAGATCTGCACACACTTGTCAGATGTGCTGTTTATAATTCATTTTCTTTAAAACTTTTCTTATGTTCTCTTGGTTTTTGTTTCAAAAGAGTTGAGGGTGCTATTGGAATACTCATTACCGCTATGAAACAAAACTACCTTGAAACTCCATTTGGACAAGTTTACAACCCTTAATATTCAGTTACCAAATTTCACTAGTTTATGTATAATCGTTCCAAAGATAAGAGGGGGGGAGGGGACTTTTATTTGAATAGCACTGTATGTAATTGCATCGAAAAATATCTAAAGATTGCCTGAGGTCTACTTTCAAAACAGTTTATTAAAAAATAGTTTAGAAACATTTAACTCTAATTAAGGAGTATTAGACAAAGGATTTATGTTTTTGTGAAATAATACGTTCCAGTTGTTTGGAAAGTTTTAAATTAATTTTACTTAAAAATGATAAGGTTAATAAATTTAAAACGTTTCACTTGGTAATTGAAATGTTTACAAAAAAATTCCAAACAATCAAATTGCAAGCTCTATAGTCCACTCTCTTAAATTTAATACTCTAAATAATTAAAATTAATGAATTTGTGTTATTATTGTTAGGTAGTGTTTTATTGACGCACGCATGTTATCTAAATATTTTTTGATTTTATTAAGAAAAGATTTCCGCTGAAAATGCTAGTAAAGTATTATTATGTGTATTAGCTAGCACAGACTAAATGTATTCTATAAATAATGTACGTTATCCCCTGGAAGATAATAAAAGAAATATAGATTTTCTTTTCTTTCTAAGATAATTTATGATAGCAGATACTAGAAATACAATTGGGAAGAACACGTTTGTATTAAGACGAATAAAAACAGAACTAGCTAAACAAATAAAAGAAGCGTTCGGTTTGAGGTAAAATTGGAATTTCCGAGTTCATTTAACAAAATTAATGTGGAATTTTAAGAGCTTTCCTCTTTCCGGTCCTGTTTTTTAAGCAGGGGTAAATTAAGTTAAATGTGAATTTTCCCACAAGATGCTGGTGCAAAACAGTCACAATTTATGGAGTTTTTTATTCTTGTTATGTGAGAACGAACAACGGACTTATAACACATTGCCAAAAGAACCTTCACGTAACAGGATGCTTTATGTGACAGAAAGACTGATCTTTAGTGATATAAATTACAGCTTATCTTAAATACACAGGTCTGGCTACAACACTACACCATCTAATATAATTTATGACGCATCGATCTCGATATTGTAGCTGGAAAGCAGGCCATTCTTACGAGCCCTATAAAAGACGGTCGTATACTTATATAATCGAAATTACGGAAAATAAAAGAGAAATTGTGAAACTTACACACAATTCGCAATTTTCAGAACATTTATGGCTGAACGCAGTAGTACAATATTATTTTGCTTCTAGTCTACAGCGATCGCTGTTGTTGATATTGAGAAAAATTAAGTTTTAGACAATAAAGGTGGATCTCTTATTTTGCTCAATGCCAAAAATCTTAAATCTAATCAATAGTACATATCTAAAAAGATATATTCGATATTTAGCTATCACTGTGCATTTCTTACACTTTTACCAACAACAGACAATTGTTTCGACCTGTTAGGTCTCATCAGTGTTGTACAGGTTTGGTACGGGTATATCAGAGATATCCCAAGTGAAGACAATTCTAGCGTAGTAAATATCGAATGTATCTCAGTTTGGATCCGATGAATATCGGACACTTGTAACTTGCGCCATCTAAAAGATGAGTAATTACTCATCGGATCCAAACTGAGATACATTCGATATTTACTACGCTAGAATTGTCTTCACTTGGGATATCTCTGATATACCCGTACCAAACCTGTACAACACTGATGAGACCTAACAGGTCGAAACAATTGTCTGTTGTTGGTAAAAGTGTAAGAAATGCACAGTGATAGCTAAATATCGAATATATCTTTTTAAATATATACTTTTGCCAAATTTGTTTGGCTGGGGCAATGTAATCCTCAAGAAATACCTATATAAATCAATAGTACAGAATGAAATTAAATTTAACAAAAATCTCCAATCTCCGCCTTTGTCCTATTCATTATTTGTAGTAAGAAGAAATTAATAGAGTCGTCTTTGCGCTAAAAATTACGATTACATCGTACATAAGAATAATTTTTTGACTCTGCCTTTATTTCTATATGTACATATAAGTATCTTTTCGGAATGGGCGCTATTACTGAAAATTAATTTTACTATTTCCTGGTAACTATTCAACCCATGTGATTGAAAGTCCGCATGTGGGTATCCTTTAATTATTTTAAATTGGTAGGTAAATTTCCTTTTTTTGTTTTACTATCCAACTAAAAAAAATATTTCAAAGTGTGGTGTGATTTCAAAAGTTATTGGAAGAAATTTTGTAAAAGGATATGTGTGAAGAAATTAAGTACGATAATGAAAAATTAGCAAAGGTCCCAGAAAAAAACATCCACGTGGAAAAGCCACATCTTATAAATATATACAACGCCAATACAACGCTTGACATTTACGTCGCAAAAACGGAAAACCTTGGGACTATTTATTTTTAGAAGGAGCATGTTTTGTGTGTGTTAACTTGTTGTGGACATTTCTGCAAGTGAGATGCAAGAAATTTGATTTACGGTACGATCAACCAGGCCATCTTGTAATTCCTTGAGAGAAAAAACTCAAATGGTTATTGGCACCAAAGGATAACTACCAGATGTTTAAAGCGTCACATCGTAGAGTATACAGGGTGAACCTTTAAGTGGAGGTCATATGTTTATGGGTTAATAGTGCCAATCGTTAGGAATATAAATTCGTATTTTTTGTTGTAAAATGGCCGAGTTAAGTATTAAAAAAATTTCGCAGTTTAAATGTAATTTCGGCACCGCTGGAAAAGCTTTCGGTGCATTTACGTCTGACAGGTCGAGCTTAGATGATGTAAAACCAATAAGATGTATCTAATCAAATATAAGGCATTTAAGCGTCACTTAAGGTAGATTTATGTAGTCTCCTTTTTTTTATTTTCACGTACATTTACAATTTCACTTTTTATTAACAATCCAGAGATACCCAATCAAGCGGGAGATAAGGGTAGTGAAAATGAAAAATTAATTTAATTGCATAAACAGGTTTATTGAAATACGCAGTTTTAACTTTCATAACGAAAATGGTAATGCAGACTAAAATGAAAAGTCGGCTGCATAAATCCGCCTTTAGTTACTAATTATTATAACACAAAATGATAAAGATTTTAGAAACAGAATTCTGTAATAGGACATTCTCCTTCGATATCACTTGTCAAGCTGTGTGCTTTTCAGACTCACTGAACTTACTCTACTACTTTACTACTGACTCTTTCAAATGCAGTAGGTGTGTGGTGTGCGTTAACAAATAATGGTGCGAATGAACAAAGAAACGATGGTGATTGGGGAGCCACACATTGTCATACATGAGCCAGTTTGGGATCGATGTTGAGGGTACCGACTAGAAGTTTCTCCTGGAAGACAAAAGCCGCTTAAAACAGTTGCTCCATTTCGAGCACTCCGGCTGCGCCGTCGTGCTCGAAAAATCGCGCGTGTTTTAAAGACCTTAATATACACTTATAATTTAATATACTATTTTTGTTTGTGGGAAAATATGGCTCCCGGCAGAGCCTTCTACAGTTTCAAGCCATGCAGTTTGAGATCTGGCAACGCGACAGGTAGACCACTCTGGTCGTGTTGTTTACCAGCGGTGTTTGTTTAGTAATTACTTTTTAGACTTTGTACTGTTTGTACTTTAGTACTGTGTTATTAAGAATTATTATTAATAATTCATTAACTTCGCTTATTTGAAGTTTTTAAACTGGACAAACGGTCATTTAGTGAAAACGTCATCATGACAGATAATGGATGCAAACAATGTTTAAAGTTAGGAAAAGTGATAATTTAATTAAACAAAAATATTTAAGCACTAAAAAGGTATGTATATATGATTGACTTACCAGTATTTTATAACCTGGTATAAATATAACATAATATAATATTGATATAGACTTATAAAACAAAAATAAAATAGTATTGTACACCTTGCAAATTGTTATTTATAAATGAATACAGTTTATTTGACAAATGTTACAAAATTACACGTTTCTATCAGTGGATGTTATAAATTGTTTGCATCCAATTCTTTGACATTACATATGATCATGACGCGCACTAAATATGCGTTTATTTTTTATATTGTAGATGCCTCGACATTGCTGTATACTATGCAAGTACTTTAAAAACTGAATCCTCAAATAGTACTTATCCTTTCCCAAAGCAATAAATTGGCTTAGAGCTATACACACGGAGGACTACTGCATTAGTAAAAATTCAGCTATTTGCAGTTTGCACTTTGAAGGCAGAGAAGTTACAACCATGGAGCTTTATAAAGATAGGTAATACGCACGAGGCTAACTAACATATCTCAAGCGAATGTGGTAATAAATCCCAAAAAAGAAAAGGAAGAGAAATAACATATCCTTGTTTAAATGAGGATGCAGTTCTTCACATATTTTCCAATCAACCGAAGTATCTTTCTACAACTAAGCCATAGTGTCTCGACGTAATCCTGAAGAAAGAAGACAAGATGCTAAAGGCAAAATAATGATATTGACCAGTTTCTTGCCGATGACATCATATCAAGCTTTGAATATTTTGTGCAGGCTGTGCCAAAAAAATGATACTTCATTAAGGCCCGATATTTTCATCTTCCCGTGAACTTTATCCGCCAGTTAAAGTTGTTGATTTTCATTGTTGTAACAATTGTATCCTAGGTAAATAACTGCCGAATAAAGTTAACTGGAGGTGAAAATACCGGCCCTAAGTGGAATTACAAGTGTGTGTGAACAATGTCTTGTATTTTTACATTTTAAATATTGACTACGACTGAAGAATCTGATACTGATAGTAGCGAAGTAAAAGTAGTTTCAAGTATTAGCGTAAATCAAAGTTTTAATGTTACCGTTTTTGTAAATAGTCATGAATTGCCATCAAGCAATTTAAGTGGATTTTACCCTATTAAGGCCCAGTTTTTCAATGTTGAGTTAACTCTAACTAGAGGATAATATCGAAGGAAACAATTATTGTAACAATGGTCTCCTTGGATATTATCCTTTAGTTAGAGTTAACTCAACATTGAAAAACCGGCCCTAAGTGTATATTCTAGAATTATATATTTGTAAATTATTCATTTTGGCGAAATAAATTTATAGCACAAGTTCTGGGATCTTTATACTTTATTTCCTAAACAAAATCCTTAAATCAGTGCTTGAAAGTAAGGGATGGCTGAATTACAAACAGGACTACCATTGACAGGTAATGCGATGTTGCCTTTGTTACTTCATGGCTTGGAACTGTAGATGGCTATGCTCCCGGTGATCACCCACTAAAAAAAAGAAAATTTGCTTTACTATTGAATTCCCTGTATTTTATTTGAATCGTGAAGTTTGGCAACAACACATAGTTTAGGAATCGTACAAGACACGTGCGATCGCTTCTGTTATTAGTCATTACTCTCGCATTAGTGCATTCCACTGGCGGGGTACCCAAATTAAACTAAACAGGCTTTAACCAATACCAATATTTATTTTTCATAGCACGTTAAAAAAATTTAGGTTCGTGTTCCTATAGTTGAAAGGTGTCACCCCTTATAAATCTGACCCCCACTTAAAAACTTATAAAGATCACTATGTTTAGTATTTTGTTTCATTGTACACTGCACTATTTTCGTTAATGAAGTCTAAATGTAGTATGGTTCAAATTTCCTTATTTAAAGCAAGTTTGTTATCAGCCTAAATTAAAACTCTCTGGTATGTTAGATGACCCTGCCTATATTCTTAATATTTTGAATGCATTGTTTAGAAAACAAAAACCAAAAAAAAACACGTACTGCAGTGACTATAAAATAAATGTAACGAGCAGACACATTCCGAATTCGCCTCTTTTAATAAAATATAAAATCAGCACAACTGCTTATTGAAATATAATTATTATTCTGCAACTCAAGAGGTCACAGTAAACAGTTGAACAGGAATATACAAGCTGAATCAATGATAAGGAAAAAGGAATATTCAAGAGTGGTGGTTTATAATATGATCTCTCGAACCATATGCATATCCAGCGGTTTAGGAATTAGTCACGCGTCACATCTATCGACGTATCGCTATACCACAACTTTTAAAATCTGATATGACTACAACAGGTCGTGAATGATCGTTTTCACAGATACATGAAGATTGCTTAGACGCAATTTAAAACTTATTATTATGTAATACCAGAATAAAGATTTATAAAAAATCGTTTCCTTATTTGAAAATTACTCCTGGAATAATAATGAAATAAACAAGAAACATTAAAAATTTACTTTAAAACTTTCTTCCAGTCCCAGTGCAATTGACCATTATTTATTCAAAGAAAAAAATTAGCGGCGCTAAGTTGGGCGATCCACCCTAGCTTAAAGGAGCCTTTTAGTTTCATATTAGATTTGTATTTCATTAAATTACCTCTTAAACAGGTAATTTCGCATATAAGCCTTTCTGGTCAATCACCGTGATGTTTAACAAATATCTTTCTCAGTTAAAAAAACACATAATTAGATCATTATTTTTAAATTTTTTAAAATAAATTTTACCTAATACGTGCATTATACCAAATTTTCTAGTAGTCTATATCGGATCAAACTTCTCAAAATATTTGTATATTTTAGTCCGTTTGGGCAGTAAATAGTAATTGTGAACTTGATAATTGACGGTTTTGTATATGGAATAGCGGTGTTTTAAACAAGGCTCTTTTATCTTTATTACTGGTATAAAAATAAATCAGGGGAATGTAGGTCACTACGATTAAAATTTAGTACAAATTTTAATTGCTAACAGAAAGCATATTATATGCAAATATTTTCTAAGAATTCGACTTGAAATTAAAATTTGAGAAACGAACTTCAGAACTAGTAATATAGTTTTTAATGACCCTTAAACTGAACTATTATTTATTCAATTGGATGTTTAATGAAGTTCATACTAAAAGACAATTTTAACACTTATTATTTTACCATTATTACTAGTTTCGATATAACTGCCTATAATAGTGTATAGGTAGGTATATTAATATCGATTATTTATTTAAATTAAAATTGAATACATTTTGCTAATATTTTCCTTAATAAATACTATTGTATTATCCACACTAAACTAAACCGTGTGGCATTGACGAGGTATACAAACACAAGTTTTATACGTGCTGAGATTTCCTCCTGGGTACAATGAGGAATTTGGTTTATGCAGTCCAGAGAGATACAAGGGATCAGTTGTGGGATCGTATTTGTGATGCAGCGAGGGTAAAATAAGCAATTGACGAGAAATCGTGAGTATACAATATTGGAATATGTAAGATAATAAAGAAATATTCTAAAAGCAAACATTTATTATATAATATTTTTTCTGCATGTTTATTTTGTAATGTTGTTTTATATAAACAGTATATTTTTCTAAAATATTTATGTTATATTTGTAATTCACTATCTGTACTAACATAATGCTCGTGTCCTATCAAAAAAACTACTAACATTATAGTTATACAAATATGAATAGCTGGACAACAAATGATTTAAAATAAGACTACCGGTAATAAACAATATTTCAAAAATAAACAATTACAAATGTGAAACTTTATATATTACAAAAAGAAAGAATAAAAGACTCTTAGAAAATACAGAACATTTTTGTTATAGTAGCATTTCTAGTTGATCTCTTTATGAAACCCCCAAATATCTACTATCAATAACCATACAATATAACCCTTTACTTGCGAAAACCACTTCTATATTATGAAAATTCCTTAGACAACAGGATAAAAAAAATAAAATCTATAGCCTGTCATTAGTTAAATCTTTAATTAAACTTAACTGACCAATAGGAATCAAGGATACAATTTACCAGTAGAATGAATATGTGACTGCAAATTCCCTGCACATTTCCTCTAGGTACGGTCGGTATTCCAACCCGTGGAAACAACTTACACACTTCACAATTCACACGTACTCTTTTATTGTCTGACCTGCATTGACTTTTAAATCAGTACCTTGTAAATGCAACTGGCTTTCAAGTATACAAATTGCTATCTGGATTTGAATCCTAGAAAGAAACTGTTGTGAATTCAGTCTTAGCTCTAGCGAGTGCACTTCCATAATGCAAACGATAATCGCTATTATAAAACATACATAAAAAGTAATATGTACCTAATTATTTTACAAGATTTCTATTGCATTTAAATATCTTTAGTTTCAAATTCGATAGGTCAAAAGGACATGAATGGAGGTGGATAATAAATTACCAAGTAGGTAATAAATCTAAATAACAAAAAAAATACGTTAGCGTTACATTATTACTGTCAAAGAAATATTTCATAATTTATCAAAATAATGTTGATCTCGTTATTGTATTGAGATGGTTTTATTATTATGACTACTAACCACCGATGTATACTCCAAATAAAATTGGTAATCATGCATTGGTCCTATTATTCCCATTCCTCTTGAATAGCGCATTGAAATAATTGGTCAATTGTGTTCGGAGCTATTTCATGGTGCCTCTTCAATTGGTCCTTGATGTGTTTTATCTGATTTAGGTCAGAAGTCTGTAGTGGCTAATCCAATCGAGTAATACTAACTTCGTCTAGGTTATCTGTGCATATATGTATTGGGAGGACGAAAATTCTCTTACACAAAAACCGGAAAATCATATGGATCTATGGATGATGAATATGGTACAACATGAACTACCTTTGATACGATATTGCAAAGATATGTATTACTAGACCGTAATACTTCTACCTTTAAAGAGACACGGGAATGTGTGTAACGCTCTCCAAATCTCTTTCAGATACATTCACACCCGTTTGGTGAACGTAGATTGAATTTTGACTCATTAGAGAAGAAAACCCTTTCTCACTGCTCTGTAGTCCGCAGAACATATCGTCTGGCAAATTCTAAATCTCGCTGTCGGTGACGTGCTGACATACCCCAGGATATGGACTCTAATATGATAAATCATTTTCATCCATTTACGTGCAAAGTGAAAACAGCAGCTCCACAAACGTTTCTTAACCGCTTTGCTATAATGTTTGAACTTATACTTGCGATCTCTTAAGACAGTTATTCATATAAGAAAACGTTCCCTCTCAGTAGTACACTTATACTACGAAGAATCCGGTCAGTTGCTACCTCTTCAGATTTCATCCTTAAGTCAGAAATTTAAAGCAAACTTATGCAAGCATAATAATTGCAAAGACACTAGCAATACTGACAGTTCCCATAAATACTACTGCTTGGTAGTCTAAATATGGAACGAAATAACTTTAAGGGGAAATAACACTCTTAGATTTAAATAAACCTGATAACCTTGATCCCTCTACATTTTGATTGCATTTGGCCTAATATTAAAATAAGCTAAATAATTAGTTTCCTTTATAAATAAAATATAAAAAATGTAGATAATTGAATTGTATATGTATATGTAAACAGTACCTACTTATATAAAATTCAACAGTGAACCAGATAATATTTTCTGTTTATAAATCATTAACAATAATGATCGATTTTAAATCGGCTTAATATATTTCTAATTGCAGTTGCGTGTATTCATTTCATGCCTGAGAGTATTTTATATATTTTTTTTTTCGCTGACTAAGCACATATAAACATGTTTATTTAACATAGCATTTAGTTAAGTTTTGTAGGAAAGTATATTATTATCAGCCTTTAAAGAGTAGGTAATTAAAAAAATTACGATGCAAAGGTTCTAAATAAACCAGCAATTTTTTTTACAATATATTATTTTACTAACGTCCGCACAATATATTATAGAAGATAATGATAATAACATAAGAAAATCAATTTGTCATATTATATGAGCTTTTCTAAATAAGGAATTCAAAACGTGTTCAACAAATAGAGAGAGTTAGAATTTTAACATTGGAAATGTTTTTGTTTTCGTATAGGGGGTTGAAAATCAATTTCATGTTGCATAATATGAAGCATGACTTTATAGAAACAGTGGCGACAACAGAGTGACCAATTTTTTATTGGTTGTCTAAATCACGTGGTACCGGCAGTTAAGTTATTATTTTCTTATAGGCGTCTTCTTGTCGAGAAAATCCCAACGGCTATATCTCGTTGCGATTCTTTGAATATTTAAAAAGTTATTAGCGTTTCAATATCACATGTCGAAGAGTTTTGTAAATTTTGCGAAATTAAAAAGACCGAATGCGCGCGCAGAACCCTCCAAAAATCATACGCGTGCAGGTCTTGCCAAAACTTTAAAATTTTTCGTTAACCTCACAAATGTCACTTTTTAGTTAGGATCTGCTGACCTCAAAATTGCAGCTGGACCGCTCAATTCACGATGTACTCTCAAGTTGGACTTTCGAGCTTGGATTTATTGCCAGAACGGAGGCCCGGCGGCCTGTTTTCGTTTGGAAATAAGGTTTAAAATTTTCGTGTTTTCGCAAAATTCGCCAAAAAATCCATAGTGCGTCCGATAGATTACACCTTATAGTCGATCCAGCGAAATTTAATGATTTCTTAATATCGGTCCTAGGACGGAACCGATTACAGTTTCGGACTCGGGGCGACTTCAGGACCCTGAAACAATTTTCTGTTTCTCGATAGTACCTTTCCTTCACTTTGACATTTAATTATATCGAGTATTGTATCCAAGTAAGAAACTGCATGTTTCAAGAGCAGGATTAAACAAATGTTTTTAGTTTCCTAGAAGGGGGTCGAAAATCAGTTTCATGGCAAAATGACGTAACGCGAGAGATTTCAGTGGTTTCAAAACGATAGACGTCAAAATTACACTTTTTCGTTCACTCCTATTGAGCCTAAAATCAGAGCGTGACCGTGCAATTCACGATGTAGTTCTAAATTCGACCCATTACCTTGGATTTCTCACCAAAACAGTCTCTCGGAAATTCGTTTGGAAATAGTGTTTGAAGTTTTCGTGTTTTTGCAATTTTTTCAATTTTGTCAATGACTTGCAATTTGACAAATCATAGGGGTGGATTTAGGATCGGGGTTGCTCTGCCAGGTTGTCGATATCTGATTTGTACGTATTAACGATTGTTAGAGGTTTGAGTGCCATTACTTTAACATGAGGTAGATTAAGCAAAAGTAAACAATAACAGTATTACATGGGAATTTATCGCTGCGTTAGAAAAGTCACGCCCAACAATCTCCAAGACAACTTAACATCGAGAAGCACGTCGAACAACTTATTTCATTTTGTCTCGTCGAAATATGTATAGCCGAAAACCATATGTAACTTAAAATTTTTTCGTTTTTCGCAATTTACAAAGATAGGGGTGATTTGAAGGAAAATAAAATATATGTTCAACTCCTCTCTCAATGCCTGATCCAATGATATGTCACACGGTTACAGTACAGGCAAAATGTACCGAAATTAATCAAATAAGCAAGAAAATTGCGGAATCTTTGTAACTCTATACTTATTATTTATGTAATTTGAAGGTGGATTTTTATTGCATCCACATTTGTACGACGTATGTTAACTACGTGAAAACCAAATTTAGGCAAAATTCAGTAATCGTAGCCCTCCCTCAAGAGAAGTTTTTGTCAAATAATATAAACGAAATCCGATTAATTTCAATGTTGCCAAAAATTCTTTAAAACAATGGATTGTTTGTAAAACAAGCTGTAGATGATGTGGATTTACCTATTGTTAAAATAGCAATTGAAATTTGTACTTAGTTGATAAGGACGTTGATCTCCTTGTTTTATTAATCGCTTTAACTCCAGAAGAAAAAGATATACTTTTCACAAAGCCAGGAACAGGAAAAATTATATGGAAAATTCTTTCTTCATCAGAAATCCAGAAATGACAAGAACGTATAAAAATAGTTATTTACATTACTAGATGCAAAAGGTTACTTCAAGGTGTGAGGTGATTTTGAATGGTCGAGGCAAAGCCGAGACCTTTCAAAAACACCGAATACTTAAAAAGTTTTCGCATCTTGAAATGTATTATATTTTTTCTACTATACCGAAAAAAATTATGGAATTTGCTAATTTAAAACTAATTATTTTATGAAATTAATTGACGTTTTTAATAAATTTTATAGTTTAGGAGGCTGCCTGTGAAAATTGTTTCCATGGCAACGAAATATTACACATTTTAATTTCTGGTGGTTTCAAACTAAAATAAACAAATACATATGTTTTGTGGCGATATAAATGGGAATATTGCTTGTGCTTTATTTTACCCCAAGAAATCCAAAAGCAAGGTATATGCAAACTTATGAAGCGTTTTTAAAATGGAGTAGGTAGGTACTACGTGCCGACAAAAATGTTGGCGTACTTCCTAGAAAGAACTTTCTTTATTAATACAAAATTGTTTAGTTGTATTAATTTGTTCAAATAGAACGAATTAATTTCGTTTAAAATTTGTTTTTCTACTTTTCTGTAATGGTCGCATAAGTTTTACTTTCGTAGATAGCAACGCCTTAACAACCAGGTAACTCGAATGTTTACTTTCGTTATCGCGCGTGTAGGGTTACAAAGTTGATTTATATAGACGGTAGTAGAAAAATACAATTTTACTGACTCATGCCTTCAGTGGTTATGATACCACGTCTAGAATATTTCAGAAAGAAAAATTAAAATTCATCAAACTTCTTCAGAAAAATTTATGTCTCAACTCACAGATTTAATCAATTCAAAAAATCGCTGCACAAACAAAAATCAAAGTTGGTATTATTACCACCAACTTCAGAGGCAGTCGCTTAATAATTATTACGAGTATTTTACAAGATTCAGAAATAGCTTGGCAATGAAAAAAATCCACAACAGTGGGGATAGGAGAAAATTAATGGCTCCTTACAAACTGTGACAACACTTTTGACAGCAGAATCAATATTGCAGCTTATCTCCTGCAACCGCAACAGAAAAGTAGGTTGAAGATACTCACAAATTTACGGAAATTGTCAGGGAATGCGATGTCTAAATTCATACATGGATAAAATTATCGAGGATCTAAACGACGCAGAAGATTTAGATGCTATCGATTCCGATCTTCTTTAGATACAAAGTGTGTTTCATTCAATATACAGTGTGTCTCACTTTTCAACACTACACCCTAATATCTAGGCCATTTATTGGTCTTTTTAGATCGAATTTGGTATACTTCTTTTCTTTCAGATTGTGATTAAAAAGTTATTAATAAAAAATGTTTTCAAACTTAAATACGCCTACTATGATCAAAAGAAATAGGCAAAAATTAGGAATTTATATTTGCGATTGAGATAGGCTTTTTGTTTTTACAGATTCTTGTTCAGCGTGACCTAATATAGAGCCATTATATCACCCGACTACCAAGTTATGTAAATATCCTACAATAAATAACTGGAATAGTAGGGTGATTATTATTGAAATCTTAGATATTTATTACTTTTTTTTTGTGTGAAGAAATGAATATTTTTTAACGAAATTTGGTATACAGGCGTTTTAGGTAATGCTGAACAAGAATCTGTTAAAACAAAAACCCTATCTCAATCGCTAATATAAATTCGCAACTTTTGCCAATTTCTTTTGATCATAGTAGGCGTATTTTGAAAAATAGTTTTATTAATAACTTTTTAAACACAATCTGAAAGAAAAGAAGTATATCAAATTTGATCTAAATCCTTCAACAAATGGCCTAGATATTGGGGTGTAGTGGTGAAAAGTGAGACACACTGTATATAAAATTTTAAACAACGAGATAATCCTCACTTGTACAATGATTATGTACTTTTTCATTTTGCAGAATATACTCACAGATAAGTAAGCAGAAAATGAAGGAAACAAACGTAAAATTGGCAAAAAAATTTGATAAAAAAGTCAAAAATTAATATTTCTCTATAAATGAAAATATTCTTATTTTTTGAAAATTTCTCATGATTCAATTGCCAATTTTTATTATGCATGTGAAAAACCTAGTTCATCCCACGATTTTTCAAGTAGGCAGCTCCGACCCCTTACGGTTCGGGACTCTTAAGTTTCTTGAAACATAGGTACCTATATATTTTTAAACGTATATGTCAAGTTTCAACGAATTCACTATGTTCTTGTTCAGTTTGGACACTTTTCCTGTACTATTAGCTGCGTTTAATAGTTTGCGATTAATCGATATCGGTATTTGTAATTGTTAGGAATCACTTCTCATCTTCCCGAAATTATATTAAATTATTTCAGTTTTAACATTAAAAATGTTTGTTAGTGAAAGAAATTTGTATAGGTAATACCATTTTAGTTTTCATTATGAGAATGTTTTTGTTAATAAAATAACTTTTTATTTTAATTTCTAAATAAAACTACTGATAATAAGATTTTACTTTTTGAAAATGTTTTGCGTCAATTAAATAACTATTTACTACTTTGCAACAAATTTTCATTTTTATCACATCCGAAATTTCACAAGATTTGCGTTCTACTTCGTCATTTCCAATGTATCCTCCGGTTGCATCTTTGCGAAGGACTGTGAATTTTTAGTAATACTAACGCATAAAAGCGATTACCTAACGTAATCTTCAAGAGGCTAGGAAATGTACAACCCCCCCATTCACTAAATTAATTAAATTAGTCAAAATTTATCATTAGCGCTTTATTTTGACAATCTATTACATACGTACGAGTCAGGGTTTTAAAAAAAGGAAGACTTATCGCTCGTTAGAAGTCCAGTCAATTATGTCTGTATCTAGAGTTTATTCAACAAATATATTTTCATCACTGCTCCTCCTCAAGCAACAAAAAATTTTCGTGTTATAATAAGCTGGTTTTATGCAAAAATAATGAAGCGCAAATATCCGTTTCAGATTTTTTACCATCAAAAATACAAACTGCACCTTAGGCTTAATTATCATTGCTTTGCAATTTTTTTGATGATTTCTTGAACGTTTAGGGAGGTTTTATGTTGGGTTAATAGAACTCACTAACACTGATGATATGGCCCAGATAGACTGTTTGTGACACATAAATTATTTAGGATTCTTGACTGTTTATTTTGGGCTCAACTGTTTTCCTAAAAGAAATAAAATGTATGTATGGCATGAAATTTTTAAAATTAAGCGATTTACTCAAAGAGACTTGGCAGTGATGTGGAAGAAGAGATTTTTGGATTTTTTTTACATGAAAGTCACCAAAAATGTCAAGTAGACGTTGAATCCTAAAAATGGTAGTTAGGTAACTACGTCCTTCGTCGATTTATTTCCTCCGAGAAATAACACAAAATGTGCGTACAACTTGATTCAAAGATCATAATACAATTAGCACTTATATTCTATTGGAAGGATTGATATTTCTGTCTTTGCTCCTTTTTCATAATTTTGAGAGTACCGAAAAACACTAATTTAGTTAGAACATGTGGAATTTTGATAGATATCACTAATTTTCTAGTTGAGAAGCTGAACTTGTTCTACCAAACTATACTCGGGCCAAAAAGAGTAGTCAGTAGAGCCAGGGGCGTACGGATTTACGAATTTCATAAATTCCATAATTCGAACAAATGAAAGCGGATTGTGTTAATTATGCATGAGTATGAGTTACCATGTCTTAAATTTTAAATAATATGCTTACATCTGGCAACATTATCTCCACGAATTAGGTATAGCAACGCAGTTGAACAATGCACATCCTTTGCGTTGCAGCATATGTGACGCCACTGAATGCGCTATCTAAGCCCTCTCGACGACCTTTATAATAGTCGAACAAATTATTGGGTACTAGGGCGGCACGTTCAAGCATGTACTTTATTTGGTTGACTATACCAATTAAACATAATGACCTAGTTGTGGTTTTCATCTCTGGTAGGCGGAGAAAACTGGATATATTTCTCTGAATTATATGGGATTATATGGTAAAACGAGCTGCCGCTTCTGTATTCCATAACAGCTAAATCCTTTGAAGAATTGCCGGTAAGTTTTTTGCTCTACTGACTACTCTTTTTGGCCCGAGTATAGACAAGAATGCAATGGTTCCAATTTTATTATCCGCATGGAGTTGCGTTCTTGCTGACCTTGCTGTCATAGACGAAATATTAAACTACTTACTTAAAATCTAGAACACGAAGAAAAGAAATATGAAAATAGTATTTAAAAAATATTATATTTAATAGAGTTAAACGCCTACTTATTTCTAATCAGATTCTAATTTGACCTACTCTGATCATAGCATGAACAAATCTAATTTTTGTGGGGGACGCAACGTACAGATTACAAGGAATACTCGAATTGTTAGTTGACAAATTATTAGCAAGTGTTACTTTGAAACACATATTGTATATTTATGAGACTTTCATCCCATAAAAGGGTATTTTACACTATGAAAATTTAATTGTGGAATAAAGAAAATACGATGGGCTCTGCATGGAGAAACCTAAACATATTGAATCTTATTGATAATAATACAAGATTAATTTAATATTCAAGTATTAACCCTTTCAGTCATGGTACACGACTTATCGATTTATTTCCAATTACAGAACGCTGCTGGGTTGAGTTGTATTGGCAACTACAGTGTTCTGTTTCTATCTGCTACACTTTTTAGTACACTAGCCACATCTATGTGCGAATATTTGTAACAAATCGGTAAAATAAATTTCGGTAACACGGATGAGCAATATAATATACTATTAGTGCTGTTCTAAAGACAGTGTTTTAGAGGTTTGTCTTTCTAATTTTTTCAAAATATAATTTTCGCAAGTTCAAAATAGTGCATATTTATAACAAAGGCTAAATAAATTGTAGAAAAGTGTTTAATTTTCGTGATTTTTTTACCAAAAGTGACGTCAACGATAGTGTACAGGGTAGCCCGTTTAACTTGGGCCTATACCTTATCTCAGAAACTATAGGTGTTATGAAAAAAATGTCTAAATAAAAGTTGTTCGAAATCAAATGAACTATTATATTTTAATAAAACGAGATCTCTATCTTGCTTTCATACAGGGCGATAAATTAAAGTTGTATTTTTTTAAATGGAACACCCTGTATATTGTTGCAGTTTTAGATTCTACGTATAATTCTCATTATCGTCATATATGGTATCATATATCTAAAATGTCTATTGTTTGAGTTACAAGCATTTAAAATAAAAAATTGACAGATTGGGATCAACTTTGAAAAATTGATAATTCCGATACTAGATACTATTATTATTTGCAACTTTGCGCAGACGATTAGCACATGCCATTGTGTAGAACAGTCGCAGGAAAATTTGAAATTTTTTGTACAGGGTGGTTGTAAAGTCGCTGTCAATTTCCAAAATTTTAAACCTTGATAAGTCAAAAATCTTAAATGGAACACCCTGTATATTATACCCTAGATTGGTGTAGAATTAAATTCCCTTCAAGCTGGTATATGGTTTCCCTATACTTAAAGTTGCTCGTTTTCATGATATTTGACATTTACAAGTTTACATTTCTTATGGTTTGTCAAAATGTCACAATGCACATTATAAAAACTCAATATTCAAATTGAGGCGGCAAAGTTGCTAAGAATAATAAAATGAAATCGTAAACAGAAAGACGAAAATTGTTTAAGCGATACTATGATATATAAAAAAAATAAAAGTCGTACATTTTCGGTAAACAACTAACAATGTTTCTACACGAACACTTTTTACTGATATGAAATCTAAAAAACTAAACAAGAAATTTAATAGCGCCGTATGCCCCAAAAAAGAAACATGATGCAGTTGCGGACACGTGTTTCGGAGTTATTGCTCCTCGTCAGCGTAGCGTAGCTAAAATAAAGGAAGTGATGTTTTGCGGGGTTAATAATAGTAGAAGAAATTTAATAGCACTCTATACTCCAAAAAAGAAACATGATGCAGCTACGGACACGTGTTTCTGAGTTATTTCTCCTCGTCAACGTAGCTAAAATAAAGGATCTGTATGACGAAGATCTGAGACAATAACACTAAAGGTTAGAAAGCACAGTACACAGTACTCAAATGCATCATGGACCACTATACGTGACCTCACTAGAAACTAACATTTACAATAAATTTTCTATGTACCCACCGTTTTGAGCAATACAGGTGGTGTATCTTACTTGAAGATTCGAAATGGCTTTTGCGACATAGTTTGTTGTATTCAAATAATTTATGGCCTCCCTTATTCTTTCTTGAATCTCCTCAGTTGTGTTAGGCTTATATTTATAAACGATTTCTTTCAAGGTGCCCCATAAAAAATAGTCTAGTGGGGTTAAATCCGGGCTACGAGCAGGCCATGATATTCCACCGTTTTGTCCAATCCACTCCCGGTAGTTTTGATTTAAAAATTCTCTGACATTCACACTTCCATGGTAAGGAGCTCCATCCTGCTGCCAGATTAAGTTCATTATGTCCTGTGCCGGTATTTGATTTTCTATAAGCTCGCTAATTTGATTTTCTAATAAATGTAAATATCTAACTGAATTTAAATTTCCATTATATAAAATAGGTCCCAAAATACGATTACTCCAAATCCCGCTGCACACTTTCACAGAACTTCTGCCTTGTTTTTGAACTTCAAATATTTTTCTTTTATTTTCACTACCCCAGTAATGTGTATTCTTATTGAATATGCCGGCAGCGGTCGTGAAAATAGATTAATCAGTCCAAAGAATGTTAACAAAAACGTTGTCTAGAAAATATCTATCCATTAAAAGACTGCAAAAATCCAATCTCGACTGAAAATCTCTTTGTTCCAATTTTGGTACTGGTACAAATTTGTATGGCCGGCGTTTGTTGATTTTGAGGCAAGTTTGAATTGTAGTTCTTGGAACTTCCAAATCTAATGCCGCCTGACGAGTGGAGGTTTCGGAATTATCTTCAAAATGAAGCAAAATATCTAATTGTTTACCTTCATTTAAGACCCGTCTAGGCTTCTCCCGTTTTTCATTAGATAATGTTCCATGCCTTCTTAAGTTTTGTATTATTCTGGCAAATATTTTCTTCTCAGGAATCCGTCTAGCTGGAAATTCCGTTCTATACTCTCTGAGAGCAAGAGCCGGGCTATTATTTTTAGATAGATAACATTCTAGCATGTCTACTTTTTCTTCACGTGTATACATTTTTTTGCAGAAATAGATAAGTATGTAAGTACTACTTAAAAACAAACTACGTGAAATGTCAAATAATGTGCAATGTGAATTATTTGTTTTATTCTTCATTGCTACCTGCGATAATTTATTGATGCAAAGAATACTCTTTTTAGAATTAGTGAAAATTAGAATATGAAACATGTGTGATCTACCTACTAATTTGATCGACTAATAATAATTTAAAGGAGTAGTAAAAGATTTTCAAAACGAGAAGAATAATATCACCGCTTATTGACTGTCAACTATTTAGTGGCGAAAGTGTTTAGTCAGTTTCGGAATTCGTAAGAAGTAAAAATGGTAAACTTGTATGTAAATGTCAAATATCATGAAAACGAGCAACTTTAAGTATAGGGAAACCATATACCAACTTAAAGGGAATTTAATTCTACATCAACCTAGGAAATAATATACGGGGTGTTCCATTTAAGATTTTTGACTTATCAAGGTTTAAAACTTTGGAAATTGACAGCGACTTTACAACCACCCTGTACGAAAAATTTCAAATTTTCCTGCGACTGTTCTACACAATGGCATGTGCTAATCGTCTGTGCAAAGTTGCATATAATAATAATATCTAGTATCGGAATTATCAATTTTTCAAAGTTGATCCGAATCTGTCAATTTTTTATTTTAAATGCTTGTAACTCAAACAATAGGCATTTTAGATATATGATACCATATATGACGATAATGAGAGTTATACGTAGAATCTAAAACTGCAACAATATATAGGGTGTTCCATTTAAAAAAATACAACTTTAACTTATCGCCCTGTATAAAAGCAAGATAGAGATCTCGTTTTATTCAAATATAATAGTTCATTTGATTTCGAACAACTTTTATTTCAACATTTTTTTCATAACACCTATATTTTCTGAGATAAGGTATAGGCCCAAGTTAAACGGGCCACCCTGTACACTGTGACTTACAGGCGTAGCTGGCAACGGGTAAACATAACCCTACTTTTTAAAATTTTTTTCTAAATTTCATTATTGCATAGTTTTTCTGCTTAATATGTCGAGGAGGGATAATATGAAAAATCCCCTTACAAAAGCAAAACTTTTGTCCTGCCTCGAATACCAGTGAGGACCCCAACTCCAGACAGGTTCTCCCAAGTAAAAACCTACAGTGGATATTCGTCCACTGAGAGACTGGATAATATTGGGCACCTTCAAGAAATCGATGACAAAAGTTTTGCATCTCAATGTAAATATCCAGAATGTCAATCAAGAATACATTTTATTTGCAGGAAGTGCAATGTGCATCTATGTATACTCAAAAATCAAAACTGTTCCTTCCGATACCATACACCTTAATATTTTCATTATTATTATTAGATCTGTCACTAATTTTACAGTAAATCTGTTCTGTTTATTTAACTATATTCTACTCATTTACCGAATCTAATCAATGCCTGCACTTGAATATTTTTGAACAATCATGATACCCTGAGTCACAATGCACACTATAGTGTACAATCCATAGCCCAAAAATGGGCCATGGTACAAAATTCTGGGTGGTACCAAAAAATTGGAAATAAATTAAGGACCCAATGTTGAAAATATCAGAATTTTAACTCAAAGGGAAGTAAATTCGGCACTGAAAGGGTTAAAAAGTGAGAATTTTAGTCTATACTGAAACCGTTAGCAGCCATGATGGTTTCGTATGTGACGTCATTAGTATAGTAAACTTAACGCGAGACTAGAGGTATATTTTTACGACACGAACATGAGCAAACACTTTACTGCTGTAACCAATAACGCAGCCAGAATTTTTATGTTCAACCAATCAAAACTAATAATAAAAATAATAATAAAAAATACGCCTTAAACGTTTCCTATCAGTTTGACAATCAATCGAAAATCAAATCTGGATGTTTGCAATTTGGTTTAATTCGGATTCTTTCAACTGAACCTATTATTTTATAATCACTATAATCCATTATTGTTTTTTAACTTAAACACAAAAGAATAATTTTTTATATTGACTTACAGCTTTTTTGGAACATTATTTACAAATTTTAGTATTCTATATAAATCTTTATTTATTGGGCGAATTTAACCGAATTTTTTTTAAATAGTAGAGCTTGACGAACTGTATTCTTGGAGCAAAAAGCGCCACATTCCTACAAAATCCAAGGCCTACTACGTCAGTTTTTAGAAGCAAAATCCTGAGAATTCATATTAGCGATTTTTTTAGAAAATATCTGTGCACGTCATTAGATTCATCACCCTTCAAGACGGGCCTGAAAAAAATTTTATCGAAAACTTTTAATTAATAACGATTTTGTAGCCAAATTAAAAATGCACAATATTTACCATTTCCATAAATTTATGTCAAGTTAACCATGAAAAAACATTGAAATAAAATTAAACTATAGTAAGATAGTATTATTCTTATGTCTAGTTTTGACAAATCAAAAAAGAAATAGAAACATAACTGAATAAAAAAATAAAGAAATCCGTTACAAAAACTACAAGATTCTTGTCACTTCTACCAATCCACCATATATTTCAGTACACTTGTCAATCCTTTTAAGCATGTTCATAATTACCTTTGTGTCCTTGATTTATAAACTTTTTGTTTTGTGCACCCCAAAAAAAATCGAGTATCGTCAAGTCTGGGGATCTCGGTGGCCACTCAATCAAAGGACTGTTTCGCCCTATCCAGCGATTTTCAAAATGTTGATTTAGCCATGCTCTTACTAAAACAGCGGTATGAATAGGACTACCATCTAACTGAAACTTTAAATTACGGTTATTCTGTAATGGTAAATCATCTAATGCGTTGGAAAACTCGTTCACAAGGAAATTTTGAAACCCATTTGCATTCAAATTACCCTCAAAAAAGGAGGGACCAATTATTCTGTCATTTAGTATTCCGCACCAAACGTTAATTTTTTGCGAATACTGTCTCTTTGCATTTATGACGAATTGGGGCTTCTCAGCTGACCAGTGACAGCAATTTTGACTTGAAGCCACATTTACTACAAATGGGGTGGATTTGTAGTAAATGTGGCTTCGTCGCTATATAAAATATCATTAAAAAAATTAGGCTCATTTAGATGTTCTCACTGTAGCAAATAGCAAAATTCTAATCGTCTTTCCTCATCTCCCAGTTCTAATGTTTGCAAAATTTTTTGCTTAAAAGCTTTTATTTTATTTTTTCCAAGCACATTCTAATACTTCTTATTTTTTGGTATACAACCATTAGCATAGATCCATAAATAGGTTTTAAAAAGGGAGACATGTAGAAGAATATAAATATGATATTACATACTACAAAACTGTTTAATGAAATCTATATACCTAAGTAGTATACACGCTCCAAAGATTGTCATCTTCAAAGTAAGAGACAAATTTAAAATATGCTTATCTAATATCTGGAGATTTTTATATAGGTACATAGACACGTAATTATGGCAGTTATCAA
Organism: Rhagium mordax; assembly: GCA_963680705.1. Lineage (NCBI taxonomy): Eukaryota > Metazoa > Arthropoda > Insecta > Coleoptera > Cerambycidae > Rhagium > Rhagium mordax. The sequence goes on from OY796657.1 coordinate 28,635,998, forward strand.
TTAATTGAGAAGTATCAATTTTGAGGCAGTTATGAGATTAAAATGAAAAGTGATATTATCAAATTAAGGATATAATATTGTCCAATATATGGAGAACGTCGTACTTATATCAATTTGTAATAATTTACGGTTGATTAACAAAATTACAAATACATTTTTCTGTATAAAATTGGTGCATATGTTACTTCCTCAATTTAAGTTTAGTTTTAATCAGTTTCTGAATCTCAGTTTAATTGCACCCACATAGTACTCACTACTCAGTGTTTCGTGTGTTTAAATATACTATTAAGTCAGTATTTATCACAATAAGTGTGTGCTTCATTTTAAAACATCTGTAGTATAAATCATAAACCACCGAAAAACAATTTAGACATTTCTTACTTTACTTATCCCCTACGTTCATCTGTTATTAACCCCCATCGTTCCTTGGAGAAGAGTAAAAATTATACCTAATATAAACAATAGATAAAAAAAATATTGAATTACCAAAGATATTTTTCTGCAAGTCTGTTTCTGTCAATATTAATGAATTCTTATACTCCGTACTAGTCCCAGGGTACTCTTGGGATATAAATTTAAATTCGACGTCATTTATTATTAACGTCTGAATATATAGATTCTCCAATAACCCCAAATAACTCCATTCGAGAAATGAATTGCTTTAATACAATAATGCCTCGGTTGAATCCAGAATGGCACATACTAAAGGAAAGACAATAAAATGGTTTAAGAGATACGGTTAGGGATATATGGGATGCCATTAATATAAAAAGAAATTGGTGTCAATTCATTGTATTTATTTCTCTAATTATTTCGTCATTTAATTAATGTTGGTTAATAAATAAAGGATGGAATTTTCCTCGCTATTGGTACCTACTATAATAAAATGCATTTAAATGAAATGGCTAATAAATGTACAAGACCTATTAGTAAATCTGTAGAATAATGTATTGTCAAGAGATTTAATGCTTTATATGGTATTTTAACATACGATTTCTAAGAAATTTCTTTTAAAAAGAAGAAAATTGACCATACAATTGTCACTTTTATTATATTTGTTAGGCAGTAAACCGCACACATTGCTTTGATATAGTGATTTTTCTTATATTTTGTTTAATCCAATTAAACATAATTTCAAATTTCCAATTATATTAATACTTATTATAATTCATATTTTTTATTTTGTGTACTACATTTCATTTGTTTGTTGTTATTTAATTTCATTAACATTTCTAATATCGTTGCAGGGTCAGCGAAACGCAAATAATGGGACAACTACTGCACCCTACCTTGCTATAAAAACACTCCAACGATTAGTCATTGACCATAAAGAAATATTCCCTAAACCATCCGAAGTAGTAATTAGAGACTTCTACGTTGACGATTTGTTATCCGGAACCAACACCATTGAAGAAGTCATCCAGATGCAATCAGAGTTATTAGCGTTGTTAAAATCCGGAGGGTTTACGTTACAAAAATGGGCTAGCAATAGTGTTGCAAGATGTACCAGATGGTTTAACGGACGGTGACGCCTTGGAGATAACCGAAGATAAAACAAAGAAATTTTAGAAATCCACTGGGCACCCTACGATGACACGTCCCAATTCAAAACCAACACTAGTCATCATCAGATGATTACAAAATGCAGCATTCTGTCACAGGTAACCAAACGTTTCGATCCATTAGAATGGTTAGCTACCGTCACGTAAGAGCTTTGGCTGCAAGATTTGGAATGGGATCAGCCAGTTCCAGAAGATGCTAAAGCCAAATGGATTGCATTTAGCGCAGTTCAATGCCGTAGAAGACATCCATTTACCGCGATAGATACATTACAACAATACAGTCAACCTACAATTACATGGAACAAAAGCCACTCTACTAGCCGCCAAATCAAAGGTCGCACCGACTAGAGCCAAAGCAACCATATCAAGACTCGAGTTCTGTGTTGCTATACTACTTGCAAAACCATAGCTGCCCTTCACATGGACAGATTCGATGATTACTCTAGGATTAAAGGAGATGCTACCAGATGGACAACATTTGTTGCCAACTGAGTGGCTGAGATAAATAAGCTACTGCCCAATCAGTCCTGGCATCATGTACCCACAGAAGACAATCCAGCAGATATGATTTCTCGAGATATTGACCCTGCCAGAATCACAGGACATGAACGTTGATGGAACGGACCCAAGTGGCTTCTGGACCAAAATCAATGACCCAAACAAACCCATACACATCAGGCAAAGGAAGAAATAAAACATTGTTACCAAATTACAGTACACCAAAGCAACCACACAATTATTGATTTTCGTCATTCACAAGGATAATTCGAGGCCTCTCCTATTGCAAGAAATTCATTAACCATGCACGAAATCTTCCCAAACAAACTGGTTGCCTTACTATAAAAGAGGTCGAAGCTACGTTACAGCAACTGGTTAAGAAAACGCAACAGAGAAATCGTGATGTGGCAGCAAAGCAAGCACGTATATAAAAGCAGCAACATAATAAATTTAAATCCGTGGATTGACCACAACGACATAATGCGAGTAGGAGGCAGACTCAGAAAAATATATACGTACTTCATCAGTTCTTTAAAATGTTGTAGAGTAGGTATATTTCAGTTTGAATTGTACTTATTTAGATTTTTGCATCTCGGTTAAGATGAAGAGCGTGCTTTAGCGCGAACTTCGCCGCAATATATTATGTTTGTAAATTTTTGTTTATATTCTTGTAATAAAGACATTTTATATTATTATTATTATTATCTTTTCCTTAATATTTTCTTTAAGTGTTTTCTTAGCCTCCTCTCAAGTCGCCGGAGTAAAATAATAACGGAATATAAAATAATTAGTAATAATTTACGGAGGAATTCGCACAACTGATGAACAATCAAATCTAAAATTTTTATCGATGGTCATATTGGTCATTATTAAAAACAGCTCTAGACGGCTTTAGCGAATTTATTTCCGCAATTTCTGCAGATTACGTGCAAACATACAAAAATACTTGAGAAGTTTAAAAAAAAATTCCTATAATTTTTCCGCCCTGTGTTTTCAGATTTCAGTTTTCAGACCAGTCTGCAATTACTGCAACAGAACTTGAAAATTAATTGCAATTTGAAAAAATGACATTAATCCTGCAATAAATATTACAACACGATTTACAATGTCTTTTGTCTACTCTGAAGTGTGTATATGCAGCTCAATGGTTTTCGATACATATACCCGAGTCAAGATAGCATTTGACCTAGACAAAAATAATATAAAGCTGATTTTTGGTAGAGATCATGCCTGAGGGCTAAATTGCAACATACTAAAAGTCCTGGAGAATCCTCCTTCCGCAACCTCCTTTTTTCGCCCCCCAAACTCCCCCCTTTTATTATTTTGGTGATTTTCTCGAAAACTATCAACTTTACGTAAAAATGTCAAGTGAGCATTTTTGAAGCTGATAAAAATCCCCTTCCAATGACGTATCGCAATCCATATTCAGTAACACATGGCACCCACCAGTGGCGTATCAAATGAAGGGTTACTTTTAAAAAATATACTTTTTGCTATTTATTCCGAGTTTTTTGATCTAAGCATCATTTTTTTAGAAGAAACATATTTTTCTCCAAAACGACCATTAAAAGGTGGTCTTCTTGCGAATCTTTTAGAAATTCATCGCAATTACTTCAGCCAAAAAAAATTAAAAGTTTATCCGAGACTTCTCAGCTTTACGTAAATCTGGAGCAAATTAATTTTTACTACCAATATTAGGCCAGTCAATATCGACACAAGAAAAGGCAAACATCGCAAACGCGCATGTATCTACGATTGTTTTATATATTATTAGGACCCCTGAAAGTAGTTTATACCCAAGTTTGCAACCCTGAAAACCCTGTGCTACTCCCGTGGTGCTCGAAAAACTGCGAAATTCTGACACTTGCATTTTTTTTTTTAAATAATAACTTAAGGAAGCGTTTTTCGGGTATCTTCATTCTATGCTTTTGTAAAGAAAACTAAATTTGCTACAATTTTAGCCCAACCACAGCTCTCTTAGGTCCATTGGTTGCGGAGATACAGCCAGTGAAAAATGGGCAATTTTTTCTAAAAAGTGAAAATTTATCGGTAGGGTCATTTTCTAAGACACGTACCGATTAAACTAATGCTCCTAGAGAAAAGTCATTTGTAGATAATTGAATTAGCTTCAATTTGATCCTAAAATGGTGCCTCTAGGCCTCATAGTTTCCTCAATAACGAAACAATAGTATAACATCGGATTTTGGGAAAACATTGTACTGAATTATGTTGGTCTACATATATATTTCTTTAAAAAAACGTGCAAGAATTTGAATTTAACATTTTAGATGTAACATATGTCATATGGCTTCAAATAAACATACACTAAACAAATACTAAACAAATAGGTACCGAAAATTCATTAAACAAACAAAATTACATAGGTACTGTTTTTCTTGTTTTATTTACAATAAAATGTGTTGAATATACATATATATGATTCAGTCAGAGCCATTGTGGCGGGATACGTCAGCTACGTTGTCAACCGCTTTGGTAAAAACGTAGCTGTGGTTTTTGATGGATACCCACAAGATGCAGCTATGAGGAGCACTAAATCAGCTGAACGCCTGCGACGCTCTGCTTCTCTCTCCTGCAGTGACATTTTGTTTGATGAATCAACACCCATCAAGTGTCCCAAGCAAAACTGCTCTCAAATGAATCTAACAAACGCCGACTGATCACCATGATGCGTACTGAATTTGAGAGGCATGGTATCGAGGTACACCAAACTCAAGAAGACGGCGATGCTGATATAGTGAGGACTGCCCTCTCCAAGAACTCATCGTTCGACAAAGTTTTCATCATTGGAGAGGACGTCGACCTACTGGTCCTTCTCAACGGCTTAAGCTCTCTACATACGAACGTGTACTTTCAGAAAGGCGGCAGAGATGGGTCAGAGTGCGCCCAATATCCAGCAAATTCCTTCACATGTGGAGAAATGCAAGTGCCACAGAGGGTTTTGTTTCTGAATGCCATCAGTGGGTGTGACACCACCTCTACCCTTTTCTGGCAAGGCAAGATGAAGTGGTGCAACGTCTTCAAAAGAAACCCCACTGGATAGACCCTCGCCAGCATATTTCTTGATCCAAACTTCAACCAGGAAGAAGTAGGAAATGCTGGTGAGAAAATCTTGATGAACCTCTACCGAGAAGACGAGGGAACGCTAAACATTCAGCGATACTCAGCATTTGTAAAATTGGCCGCCTCCCCCCACCACAGAGGCTGCAAAATATCATTCTTGGAGGACCTATCACCAGGTGCAAATATGGTTGGGGGGTCGACAAAAACCCGTGTGACTGGGGATGGGCTACCAGCGAAAAAGGTCTCATGCCAGTCACAATGTGCGCAGAGCCCGCTCCTCAAACCCTGCTTAAAATGGTGGCTTGCAAATGCAAGAAAGGGTGCTTAGGGCCGTGCACTTGCAGAAAGGCAGGGCTCAAGTGCTCTATCCTATCCTTTTACCAAGGGCGAAGTTGCAGCAACGCCACCCCTATCGTCCTGGACGAGGAGGACGAGGATGTGGATGACCCAACAACATATATGAAGACTCGCCTCCACCTACAGAAACCCTCGTCTCTCCTCCCCCTCCCTCTCCCACTAATCCAGACTCGATGCGAGACCCGGACCTTCCCAAAGGGCCAAGTTTTAAACTACTGAGGTGTTTGTGCTTGACTGTGTAAATAGTATTTTACAGTTTACATTTATGTTTACGTTGTTTATTTTATGTTTACGTTATGTTAAATTCAATTGTTTATTTTATGTTTACGTTATGCACGTATAAATTAAACAGCAGTTTCAATATTTTTGGTTCTGGGGGGTCGTTCTATACATCAATGGATTTGCAATTTTATCACCTACAAAAAAATTGGTAACGATATTTTTCGCCAAGCTTATAGTTTTTGGTTAAAATCAGTAAATTCAACGTGTCCCTCAAGAAATTTCAATTAATCTCAGGGCAGACTTTCTTTTGATACGCCACTGGCGTGTACCACGTGGTACTATATGGGCTCGCAATACGTCTTTGGAAGGGAAATTTTATCAGCTTCAAAAATGCTCACTTGACATTTTTCCTTAAAGTGGATAGTTTTCGAGTAAATCACCAAAATATTAAAAGGGGGAGGTTTGGGGGGCAAAAAAAGGGGGTTGCGGAAGGAGGATTCTCCAGGACTTTTAGTATATTACTATTTAGCCCTCAATTATGATCTGTACCAAAAATTAGCTTTATATTATTTTTGTCTAGGTTTACCCAAAATTTGAACTATCTTGACTCGGGTAATACCTGGATCACAGCCTGGATTTACACCACAAATTTGACTGCTCTTGAATCAAATAGCTGAAAACATGCGAACGTAGTTAAATCTAGTTTAGTGCCGTTATGTACAATACAGAAATGCAACTGTTTATATTATCTGTTCTTTCACGCAATATATTGTGTAAAATGTGATATTAAATTTAGATTCAAATAATTGTTCATTGTATGTTGTGTAATGTGGTTTCCTAGATGCGGAATTAACATTAATAGGTACATATTAATTGAATTATATTTACTCATAAATTTCCGGTGTATGTTTCCATATATTTCAGTGTTTAATATTCAGCCCAAAATACCGTTGCATATTAGTTTCTCTGCTGCATTATTAATATGAATAATTTCATAATATCCCACACTATTACTCATTTACATGATGGTGGTGCGTGCTATTTGTATACCTGCATTCAATGCGGATTATTTTAAAATATTTACTGGTTTGTTGAGATTTTATTTAAAAGTACCAAAATAAATACTTAAAAATTAGAATTTATTTTGACTAATGCGGACGTTGATACGTATTTAATTTGTTTTGAAATTAAACACTCACATGGGAATTCATATAAATAGGCATCCTTTCTTCCTATGTTACTACTATTTGGAGCTTAAAATATTAAATTTTTTAATTTATATATGGACAATACATGTCATACATATATTATGATGGGTTGCATAAACTAATAGTATAGTCAAACTAACTTTTTCCAGTTTTTCCCAACTGTGTGAGTGTCGGTACTCCTGCTTGAAAGTAATAAAAATATTTTTATTTAAGCAATTATAATTTGCATTTGACGAGCGTTTCGTCAATCAAGTTGATATTACTTGGAGACGATTAAAACTGAAGATTTAATCGTTATAAGCATTCTCTAGTATACAACATCTAATAACAATGTGAACTACTACAAGTACATTGAAAGTGCGAAATTATTACATGGGAAGTGTAACAAGTCGTCACTTAAGAAAATTGAAGGAAACTCAGAAATTGTTATTGAAAATAACGTGTAATACGTGATATGCCTACTCCTTGATACCAGGCAATTGTTTTCCGCCAGTAAATAAATAAATAATAAATAATAGTAATAAATAAAAAAATAAAAAATAAAAAAATAAAGAGGTACACTCTATTCAGCTCTTCAAAACTAGATTTAAAAAATGGATACTATACACATCCTATACATGAAATTATAGATTTGAAAATTGCACCAGGAAAAATGAAATGAAATATGTTTAATTTGCATTACTAATATTAATTTATTTTTATTAAAAAAAAAATTATAAATACCATTATCTAGAGACAGATGTGCAGTTGAATACAATTGAGTACAGTAGTTGAGCTCTGGATCAGAACCTTTTCAAGCGTGCTGGAGGTTTAGCAGTTTGTTGAACTTTTTCTCAATTATTAGGAAAATTATATCTACTATCAAATTAATTTTTAAGTTATCCAATATTTAGATTTTCTAAACTTAGATTTGAAAGTTAAATAAAGAAAGTACTAAACATTTTTTACTAATAACAATTTGATACCCTTGGAAAGAACTATCCATTGGACTAGGTACATTAAGTTGCATAAAATTATAATTCAACCACTATTTAAGCATTTAACAATTTAAATGTAATCACATAAAGTAATTTCGATGAGAATTTTACATCACTGACACACGATAGCCCAGTTTAAATTAAAATGACATAATCAATACATTAAGACGTTTTTTTAATTTTCTGATTATCACTTCTTAAAATTTCTTCTAATATGTATATTTTACATACCTACAGGTTCAAATTAATTTTGCACCATAAATATCGCAGTAATACGGTATAGGGACATCTGTGCATGTTATCGGGTTACTTTCTGTTTATTTTATTAAACACATCTGTATCATTTTTCTTGCATGTCAGCCAGTTTGCAAATGGTGATAAAAAAATATCCTTTTATGGAAAATATGAATAATGTAATATTGTATTGATTTTGTGATTAGCCGTTCCTCAGCAAAAGTGTCATCCGTCTACTACTTTGGTAAACCAATCACGCATCAGCAATTTTTATCAAAGTCGTCGTACTATGAGCAGTAAAATGACTTTTTTAAAATTCCAAATGAATCTACCTGTTCCTAATAGGACTTCAACGCTTTCGAATCGTTTTGCTGAAAATGTGACCAGAATGAATTTTCGACCTGATAATTTAATACTCTAGAATTAATTAATTGAATTGTACACACACGAAGCGCAAAATTGAATGGCTGAGAAAAATCAATAGAGTCATTAAAACTCAATTTGATCAACGTATTGTGGTTTACCGAATTTTGTTTCGAACAATAATATGTATTAATCTAATTGATAACTAATTCCCAAAGGTATAGAAAACTAATCAATTAGATAAAAGTAGCACTTTCATTTATTTCCTTTCCAAAATGCTCCATGAGAACTGTTTCCGCTTGTTTAAAATCACTGTTGTTTAATTAATGATAATAATACTGCCCACAAATTACAAATTAAAAATATAACAGTTAAATAAGTAACTATGTATATTAAAATGCCTGTCGGATTCTAACAATCTTACAAGGAAAAGCTTGGTTCATTTGCAAGAAAATCTGCGGATTATTTTTTAGATTTATATAAATGGTTGCTTTATAAATTCATTAAATAATTAAATAAACATCAATCAATTATAATAACTATATAGATATATAAAAGTTTTTAACAATTAGCATTCATTTATAAATTTAAAAGATATGCTATATCCACACAAGAGATAATGACGAGCTTGATCTGTAGCATCATTAAAAATGCAAAGTAATTAAAATGATGGCGAGATCCTAATAATGAAAGCAAAAACCTTTCGACGACATACACATTAATTTTTCTGCTCTTTGGCAAGTCTCTTGAAGTTTTGTGCAGTTTGAGGAATTACAAATAGCAATATGTATTGATTATACAGTGAGTATGTAAAGGCATAAGTTTTTGATGTCATAATTGTTATGTTTGTGATGTTTTCAAACAGTAATGCCTATTTTTGATATTGCCATTTCGAAGGGCATTTTATACAAAAGAGCATAAAATTTTACAGGTTCACAGATATATTATTGAGAAACACAATATTTTAAGTGCTCATAACAATTTTCTTTGTTTCTTTATTATATACTATATTTATTACTACTATATTTATAACAATGCATTCCATTTCAATAAAATCTGCCACAACTTATCTATTAAATACAACTACAAAGTATTCGTTATTTCTTTATTATGCTTAATACTTTAATTGATATATGTATGTATACATATTTTGGTAATATTAAACAGTATAAGTTGTTGATGAACTAAGATTTCTTCTTTTTTTCATATACATGGATAAATTATTGAGTGTGTTTCCTGTAGAATTTTTTGTGGTAATTTGTTATAGATTCTCATGAAGAGGAATATATTCTTCAAACCGGTCAATTAAAATAATTGTTTTTATTATTGTTTGTCCTCTTAGGTTTGGACACAAATATTTTTTATTGAAAACGGGTTTATTTTTTTGGAATATAGTAAAATTTGTTTCAGTTTCTAGAGCTTGGAATTCTCTACAATTATTGTTTTTTACTTACTGAAAATTCAATTAATACATTAGGCTAAAGAGCGGTAATTACTACTCCTCAATTTTACATTAGTCAAGAATCTAAGGCTCCGAATTCGATCATGGGGTATGCACTCGCAGGTATATGATTTTAAAAATATGGATATTATCCAGAATTTTATGCCGAATCCGATTCCAGAGGGCGCGATGTCGGCCAAGATTGCAAAATTGCAAAAAAAGTAATATTTCCAAAAAAAAATTGGAACTTAAATATTGCATTATCTGTCGTTTACATTGCATTTACGAGCTTATTTATAAAGATTTTTTAATAATTTTTATATCAATCGAAAGCCTAATGTTTGTAGTTTCATACAAGTTGAATAGAGAGACATTATTTTCATTATAAACAACACTATAAATTGTTTAAACAATATGTACTCGGAAAGTGTAGTGTAATTTTCGGCATTGAGGTACTTTTGTTATTATTGCAGATAGATATGTAGTTATGTGAGACGAAATACGCAAAATAGACCAACGAACATTTTTTATTAAAATAATTTTTTAATTCGCTGAATAATTTAGGAGATATGATTTTTTTAAATAGCGCATTGTGTGGTCTACCGCGCGCGCGGTCTTGTTTCTGTAGGCAGGCCATTTACACATGATTTCGAGGCACTCGAGATGATTAAAGAATTTCGCACACGAGTTGCAAACAATATTTTTTCTACAACGACTTTAATTTGATTAAACTAAAACCGTAAAACGATATCTTGTATTAGTAGAGGACTTATACCGGAACCCGGTCTCCCCCCACCACTTTTTTTTCTGGTGGGGGGTAATTAGAGTAATTAGAGCATTGTCGGTAATTAGGGTAATTAGAGCATTGTCGGTAATTAGGGTAATTAGAGCATTGTCGGTAATTAGACTGTAATTACAATGGAGGTAATTAGAAAATTGTCGGTAATTAGACTGTAATTACAATAGAGGTAATAAGAGTAATGTCTGTAATTAGATTGTAATTACAATATAGAGGTAATTAGACTTGATGTAATTACTATTGTGGTAATTGGGGTGGTGCAATTGTAATTGTAATTAGTGTATGTATCAATAAGTGTTTCAAGTATGTAAGTGTACGATAGTAATTAGTATGGTGGGAGGTAAGTAGGTTGGAGGGGGCGAATGTTTCACTATAAATAAAACGCTTTGGTAGCTCAAAATCACATCCATAGTTGTTCACTCAAGAGTTAACTAGTGAGAGTAGTGCAGTTATCTCAATTTATTTCAAGTGAGCAATATATTTCAAGTGAGCAATATATTATATTATTCTTTGCGATTCTTTCATTGTGTACGTCAATTTTAAATTTTAACTATGGCACTTTCCGAATTCGATTTATTAGCACTTAATGCGATTATAAATGAAAATACAGAGATTTTAGTGCAAAGATCTATTACATCGTTAGTTATAAATAAACCTTATATTATAAAGAAAATGTCATTGGTCAATACGCGATATGGAAAATCAATCGTAGTACATTTATTTGAGGAAAGTGCGATTACAGATTTTAAATCATTTTTACCAAAACGGGTTGTAGAAAATATAAGTGAAGATACTATTAATAAAATTAATTCAAGCGGTGGTAAATACACATTGACATATTTAGGACAACGTCCTCCAATGTATATCGGTGCAAAATCCAGCGCAATAATACAATTTGGTATTTAATTTCTAGTACTTAAGAAACAATATTTGTATTAGTTAATTATTAGTTTACATTTGCTACTATATAATAAAATGGGGTACATTTAGAAAGAATTTTGGGGGTATTATAAAAATAATTATCTGTTCACTTGTAAATATAGAATTATTGATTTGAACAATATATCAATTTTAAATTGAATAGATATCATATTTTGTGTAAGTATGTGATTAGATTTATTCTCTTTATATCTATTTTTAATTTATTTGTTTAATTCCAGGTTAACTCTAACCAACAAAAAAACATGTGGATGCAATATTCATCTCACGGATGGGTAAAGGCAGAAGACATTAAATCTGCCATTGAAAGATTGTCTTGTAAACTAGATGACATAAGGAGGGATTCACTGCATTCTTTGAATTATGACATAAATGTCTGCTTCGATGCTGAAGAAGTTCGACGTGTTAAAGAAACTTCCAAGGCGTGTAGCATTGGTGTAAATTTATGTGGTAGATATTCTCGTGGCTTCCTAAATTTGGATGAGTTTTGTGAGCATATGGGCGTAGTGGATCTAAAACGCTTTCTATATGACATAGTGGAGTACCTACCTAAGAATATCATTGAAAAATATCAACTCAACCAGTCTGATGAAGAAGATAATGAGGACAATGTAGATAAATAAATACTATAATCTGTTAATTTTGATTGACATATTCATTACACCAAATATTGTATATGTCTGCTGTAAACAATATGGTGCTGTATTTTGTATTATAAGGATAAATAAATGAAATACACATTAAAAGATTACATTCATTTTATTACATAATTAAAAATACCTTAGCATAATTAAAACAGTTTTCATTGTAATTTTATATTTAAATCTACAGTAACATTTTTTGAGAAAATGAACATTTGTAAGTACATCATGATTATTATTGATAAAATGTTCCAGACATCTTGATAGAAATGGTATGCTGCACTACTTAATTGCACAATAATAAATGTTTTCTTTTTTACTTAACATCGAGAAAGCCATTCTGAACCGAGCCATCTAATGCGTTATAACTTAAATATGTATCATGAAGTATAAGTGCATACACTCGAGTTTGTTCCGGAAATTTCGCTTTTCGTGTTTCAAATTCTATCTTTATGTCGACTGTAGATGATTTCACTGCAACAGGTTGGTGTGAACAATCAATGACAAACAAAGGATTCTTCCTGAATTCCCCAAGATCCATCATGGGTTCGCTCATATCTTTATCATAGTAACTACGTTGGAAGTTCTCATAAGCATAATATGCTGCAGAATCGAGCTTCTTATCGAAATCTAAATTCCAACGTTCATATGGATATACTTCAGAGTTTAGAAATAGTCGAATATTATTTATGTCTGCGTGTTTGAACTGTGTAACATCCTTTGTTCTATCATTGGCCTGATCAGTGCCTTGAAAGCCAAGAAGGATGAAAAGTGGACTTTCAAGACGGGTGGAGAGTTTAAGAGCCCATATGTCATAGGTAGTATCGCGTAGACAGGGAAGCTCATAAAAATCCCACGCACGGTAGACCATCTTAACTTTGGTATTATTACCACTTTTATTAATTCGATTCAATAATTTTAACTTTTGTCGATCTTCAGGTACAATGTGCCTTATCTTCCACTCAATTTTGCTGATATCCAACTCTGCATCAACCTCACCGATATAGGAGTCTTTAAATGAGCGTGCAATTATCATAATTAATTCTTGCTTCACATTCAGAATGCCTTTGGTATAATCTTCTGCAAAACCCATAAGGAACTTAAGGGGTAGTTTGCCACTGAACACGTGACTGGTGGTATCTAAAATATCTTGTCTCTTTTCAGTGAGACCCCAACCTGTTGTTATTAATGAGCGTGCATGCGTTTGCCCATACGACACCATAGTTTTCATTGTGGTAGTAATACCAGGTCTTCTGACTACTGCTACTTGTTCACCACCCATTTCCAGTCGTATCTCTTCAAAGAGAAATGCTAGTGCATTATTTGATAAATAACAACGCTTTGTGGTGTCGCTAGGAGTAAATTTTCCCTCTATGTATATATAACTTTCTGAAATGTCGAGTATAACATCTTGAAAATTGATGGGAATACGTATTTCATCAGAGTTTCTGTAATATGGGGATCCATATGGTTTATATGTATGCTCATGTAGGCTAACTAGGGAATGATCTAACACAGGTTCATCAAACACCTCAAGTTTGTCACTAGTTGCAGTAGCCACCATTATTATGACCAATTTTTCGCAGTTTTAATCCAATAGATTTTAAAAAGGCTTGATCCTCAGCTGACAATCTATGTCTTAACTGTTTAAGGTATAGACTTTGAATGAATTGCTTTCCACATCTCCCTTTCTTTTTATCCATACTGTTGTTCGCTACAGTATCATACTGATGGTGATGTACTTGCTGTCGCTGTTTATATCGAAAACCCATTTGGTTGGTGATATCCGACTTTCTTCAATTCTAGCCTTACAATAATTTTCTCACCTCGAAAATCGATCAAATCACCGTTGTCGTCCAGTATGCGTAGTGTGATGTTGTCTATTAACTGACGCCCTTTAGGTCTAACAGGTAAATATATGATATTTTTGGGTTCTCTAGTAAGTTTGTAGCCAGGCTCAACGTCTATGTCAAATTCAAAGAGAGTGTGTGACTCTTCTGCATTCAGATAAGCTCCAGAAATAATATTGCAATCTACGCGTATCATCCTTACTTTCATAATATCAACAGGCTGTGTTGATTCGTAATTTTTATTTGGTTGTAAATATATTGGTCCAAATCCCAACAGACTTCCTATTGAATTTGGTTGTCTAAAATCTATTTCATACTTTGACAAAATCTCGCACTTTAAGGTATTGTTGTTTGCCCTTAAAGTGAATATTTGCGTGTAATCCTTTCCATCAATATTCATAGCTTTCAACATTGCAGCATAGATTTCATCAATTTCATAAGCCCCCAGAGGTATGTGAACAGTAGTGAATGTATCTTTAGCACTAACCCTATATTGGAAGATGTTATTTGTTTCATCCACATTGTATATGGAGTTGTAAGAGTAGAATCCAATTAAACCTAACCCATGACGACTGCTCCTATCCAGTTCAATGGGTGGATCAAAGTTGACACTTAGCTCACTTAAGCGGCTCGTGTTGACACTTAGCTCACTTAAGCGGCTCGTTAGTGTGAACGTGTACGACATGACTGATATAATTAAATTGTGTTACCCAATTTATTGTGGATTACAGCAATAATGGTATAATTTCCTCTTCTTAGAAGTGGATGGTAATATATTTACATTGTTATTGGATGCCACATTTACATCGTTTACCTTACAATAGCAGCAAAACATTTTTCTAGGTGTTGGACCATCATTTACGTCAACATTGCTTTCATAATCATTAAGGTAATGTTCTGTGCAATATTGATATTTTAATATATCGATATCATTCTGAAGATGTGTAGGTAGCTTATCCCATACTAATGCAATTTCATGTGAAGCAAGCCCAATCATCACTTCTTTGGGCATATTTGCAAGTTGTTGTTTGCTCATCTTCAACAGACTACGCAAACGGGAGAATGCAATTAGTGAGTGACCCATTCGCTTGATACTTTCTCGATCCATTGCTGGGGTTATAGATTTCAGCTCCATGGCGTTTTATATTTGTTTTGTAGAGAGAAACTTTAAACACAAATGTCCACACCACACTGTGTTAAAATTCTGTACACGTTTGTAGTTATAGAATATTTGGTTGGCCCTCCTTGAATCGTTATTGAAATATGTAACTAATTCTATAGGTGGGGGTAAATCACCAAAACTATCAAAGTAATTTACTAAACCACCTCGTTTTTTATATGCCACCCAATGTGTCCCAGGACCATATATACTATCCAAATTGATTATTGAAGATTCATTGTAATGTGGCCCATGTCTTGGTAGTGAGTCGCGCATAAACACACCTCGAAAGTATGCTACCTTCATTTTCTTAGCATAATATTTAAGATCAATGTCGGTAAGAGGTCTCCGAGGTAGGGAGTCTATTAGTTTTTTGAATTCTGTTTTAGATAAAGACCCATTCCCTTTCGATATGGCTTCATAAACATCCCCTTGCCACTTTTCATAGCGATTGCTTCCATACTTCTGTTGTGTCGATTTGCTTCAGCTAATTCTTCTCTACCCTTTTTCACATCATTTACAGCTTTAGCAATACCAGCAGCCGTACCAGCCAAACTACCCAATGCAGATAATCCAGCAAAAATGGGTATTAGAGGTAAAATACCACCAACTTTTGGAATTGGTATAATTCGAGGTGTTTGAATATTGCGTTTTCCACCGGCCTGTTTTATATATCGACGTGCAGCTTTTAGAGCAATTTCAGTCACCTTCTTTTGGTCTTTTACTCTTTTGCCTCCAGCATTTCGCAGTGTGTCACGCACTTTTCGTACTATCCCAGATCCAAACGCTGTCTTTTTAACATTCTTCTTACCTTTCTTTGTTTTCTTGATGATTCGTTTCCTTATTGGATTGCGAGATATTGTTGAATTACATCCCATACCAAGACGTTGTTTTCCCTTCATTATAGTTGTGACTAACCAAGCAGCTGCCTTTTCTCCACGTCCTGCGTCTTTAGATTTCACTCGTTTCCACGCAGCCTGTTCAAGCTGATAGTCTGCTTTATGGCGGGCTGCTTGATTACTGCTATTTTTGTCGTACGCAATATCGTGTTGCTTACACGCTTTATCGAGCTGATTTATGCAAGAATCACCTCGTGCTAACCTTTTATTTAAATCTGTGCCTGGACCACAAAATTGATAACCTGGCAAATGCAATTCAAAGGGGAGCTTATTAATCAGGGAATTAACTAATCCTCCACCGCGCTTCGTACGTTTTTCACGTGTGTATCGTATCGTAGAAACCATTTAAATAAGAGTTGTAAATCACACATCTACTTATATAACATTTAGCCGCGGTACAATGCACATTGTGAAACAGAAACAAACGCTTTCTATAGATAATTTGGATGAAAAAGTTGGGCGTGGGTTAAGTGCTGATAATCGCCATGGACCACTACTACCTTCAACTGTACGTGCCCTCATAATAGGACCCTCGAATTGTGGGAAAACAAATGTCTTAATATCTTTGATCACGCATCGTTTAGGTTCACGTTTTTTAAATATTTACCTATACTCAAAGTCTATAAATCAACCCAAGTATGAGTATCTACGTAATGTATTAGCGCCGATTTAGGGGGTTAGGATTTTATACATTTAGTAATGGTACGCAAATAGTGGAACCATCCGAGGCAAAGCCAGAGTCTGTGTTTATATTTGACGATGTAATATGTGAGAAACAAGATGTTATAAGGGGATATTTCAGTATGGGCCGACATAGAAATGTGGATTGTTTTTATCTTGGCCAGACATACTCTCGAATCCCGAAGCAGCTAATAAGAGACAATAGTAATTTAATTGTTGTCTTTAAACAGGACGACATGAATCTGCATCACATCTTTTCCGATCATGTGTCACCTGATGTAACGTTTACAGTATTTCAAAATATGTGTGCAAAGTGCTGGAATGACAAATATGGATTTCTAGTGATTGATAAGGATAGAGAAGTACAAGGTGGGCGATATAGAAAAGGGTTTGATAGCTTCATATATCCATAATGCATTTTATTAAAAACTTCACTTGAATTACATACGTCGTTAGGATTACTTCGTTTACGTATGCGCTAAGATGAAGGTTACCAAAGATAATAAAAAATATAACAATCTTGCACATCCCAGTAGCGAAATAACACTCAAGCGACAGCTGATTGAGGCAACAGATGCTGTGCGGAAGAAGTTTAACTATATCAAGAACAAAGATATGGAGATGCACGTAACACTTGAAAAGATCTACCAACCGATAACTGAACCTTTAAATGTTATATCTTCAGCAGCAGAGAACAAATCTCATATCCAACAATTACATTCAAAACCATCATCATCAAGGGTGTCCACCCAGAGGGCTGTATCATGGGAGAGTGCTTCTGAAGAAGGATCCGATAAGTATGTAGGTGGTGATGATGTTCCACATTATATCCCCATTATGGAAACACCACCATCGTCAATAAGAACAACCCCTGTATCCGAAACTTCTCCAGCTAGTAAACTAGAAAAAAGACATGAGGTTGTAAAAAGACATATACAAAATTTAAAATCTGGTGATTCCAAGTATGATAGTTTATATGGAGTGCGTGTAGATCCCAAGACAGGCAAACTGCTGATGGGCAATGCCGAAATACGTTTTTCCCATGGAAATATTACGCTATGGTATGGCAATAAGAAACTTGGCGTGTATCTAGGTAGTCCTAAATTGTACGATCTAATATTTCTAAAACGCCCAACAATTTTAGATGATAATAGAGAGGGTGTTCTCGATGATGAATGGAGTAAGATATATGGAGAAATACTAAGAAAAACAAAGGCACCTTACAAAAAATTCGATGTAGCGAATGGCTATAACACTACTAAGCGTGCAAAATTTCACAAAATTATCAAACCATTAACATCTTCTACAATTGCGACACGATCGTCAACAAGTGGTCACGGCTTAAAACGTGTACCTACCCACAAATTGTACAGAAATAAAGATAAAGAATATATTTTTTGGAATAAACCCAGCGAACTCGTGGATCGTCTACGTCTACTATGGAGTTCGAAAATAGCGGGAAATAACAACCACGACAATGAAATAATAGAAATAATATCAGAACTTAGGGAAGAAAAAATAGTGTATTAAAGATGAAATAAAACATAGTATCATTATACTTAATAAGTATTATATAGTCTGAAATTTTATAAACTGGATCAGATGCAACCAGAAATGTCTACTGTAAACACTATCGACAAATTTGGATGCAGCAAAAGAATTAGTGCGAGTAAGTTAATAGCCCATCGTGGATTACCTGGCGTGGGTTTTAAACTTACCAGAGATAATCACTATGATATTGAAAATAAGCGTTTAAAAAATTTAGGGGAACCTGTCGATGATCAAGATGGTGCAACATGTAATTACGTTAACAAGCGTCTACAAACAAATGATGAAAATGCTGCCAAAGCTATTTTTGATACAACCGATGTAATTATTGGGGAAATGAAAAAATATGTTGATGTGGGACTTATAAGAAGTGGAGAAGAAAATCGCGCTATTTTCAATAAACAAAATAATGAGATGATGCAGAAAATGAAAATAGAAATGAGGAAATATGTTGATAAAGCAATTTCTGAAGTTAAACGTTCGGCCATAAACAATCGCAATACTTTAATCACTAGAATCTCTAAATTAGAGCATATTGCCACCGAACTCCAACCAAAGAAGGTGCAATCCGGAGGCCTAGCATTTCCACCAGAACTAATGCCTGAAGTTGATATATAGCTGAAGACAATTTTATAATGGAGGTTAGCAGCGAAAAATTACAAGTTGTTAACGAGTTACATAGAAATGCTCGACGAAATTTTCGTAGAAGGCGAACCATAATTAAGGGGTTTGGTGATTTGTGGCAAGCAGACCTAGCTGAAATGCAGCCATACGCTGATAAAAATAGAGGGTATCGTTATATTCTTGTAGTGATTGACTGCTATTCCAAGTACGTATGGACCAAACCTATTAAAAATAAAGCAGCTGTAGAAGTTACCAAGGCTATGCAGACTATTATTCAAGAAGCAAATTATTCACCGAGAAATTTACAGACCGATAATGGTACTGAATTCTATAACAGAAAGTTCTCCGCATTAATGAAGCGGCACGAAATTAATCATTATTCTACGTATAGCACAAAAAAAGCAGCAATTGTTGAGCGAGTAATCCGCACATTAAAAAATTGGTTGTATAAAGAATTCTCAGCGATGGGTAAATATAAATGGCTCGATATCCTACCAAACGTTACAAAAAGTTACAATGACAAAGTCCATCGTACAACTGGCAGAAAGCCCATTGATGTCAAACCAACTACACATTTAAACGTATATAATTATATTAAGATTGCTCTGAAACCGAAATTTCATCTCGGTGATATAGTTCGTATTAGCAAGTATAAAGGTGTATTTGATAAAGGGTTTACACCGAACTTTTCAACAGAACTTTTTAAAATTACCAAAATAAACATAACAAATCCCACAACTTACCTGATAGAAGACTTGTTTGGACACCCAATCAAGGGATGTTTTTATGAAATGGAGCTACTAAAAGCAAAATACCCCGATGTGTATCTAGTTGAAAATGTATTAAAGAAGAAAGGAAATAAAGTGCTGGTAAAGTGGCTGGGGCTATCTATAGAACACAATTCGTGGGTTGATATAGCTTCTATTGTTTAAAATTGTCATTAACTAGAAAAATATATTAATGTATCATTATATAGTTATGTCGATTGAAATATTTTAATATGTGTCACAAATGAATAATAAAATGAATATACTTTATTAATATTTATTTAATTTATTTCCTTCATTTTAAATTGTAAAAAAATTAAAAATAATCATTTTTTTTTTTTTTTTTTTGTATAATTTTAAAAGTTTCCTACAAAATAATATGTTATTACAATACTAAAAATATATTTACAGTTTATGGTTATAATATATATTACATACACACATACATATATACAAATAATATAATTTATTTATAATTAAGACACCAACAGTCCCTATTATGGTGAGTCCAACTACTATAAAACACACCAATGCGATCACACAAGATGAGTGCCCCTGACATACATTTTATGCAAATGTTGTTCCAACAATTGTCCTCGTACTTACTACAGTACACGCATCGTTGTCTTAATTGTGGTTGGTCTGCTTTGCAAGCTTCACATACGTCTCGATATATACCAAAATTCGTTCTTTTGAGTATGGTAAGACAATTGCGACATTGTGTTTCATTTGGACAATTGTCTCGAAATTCTTTTTTCTGCACTGGGTTCTGAGTTACACACTTTTTGCACAGTCCAGTGCATGGGTTGATAATTTGCTTCCTCCATGCAGTATAGCAATTATGGCAAATTCTTGAATTATTGTAACTATACGGTTGTACTGCTATTATTGGTTTTAATTTCCACTCTCTTGGTAGGACCATTGTATGCACTTCTGTTTTAAGACACGATTGTGTTACGTAAGAAGTTTGAATGCGTTCCTCTTGTGGTCACTCTTGGTTTAAATAGCTAATAGTAAACTTGACGCAATAGGAAGGGCGTCACCGTCACGAATTATAGAATAAAACGGAGGAGGTTTAACATCAAATCAGTTGAGTTCCAACATTTAAAGATGGCTTATAGACGATTCCTCACTGAACTGGCAGAAAATGATATGGGTGCAATGGTGTTACACCGAGATGGTGTAAATCAAGAGCTTCAGGACTTGAATCAAGATGCTGTCCACAGGGAGGATCCCATCATCGTGGAAAATATCAATGTCGACCAAGAGGGTGCCGACTGGGGAGATGGCAACCTGGTTCCCGTCAGTGTAGATGAAGGTCTTGGGGATGATGTGGAAGACGAAGCGGGAGAGTTAGCCTTCTCCGGAAAAATATTAAACAATTATGATGATCGGCGGAGACTATATTGCACGTCAGCGTCTTTTGTCATAATCAGAACCAGGCCGGATGCAACCAAACACTTCCTGTGTGGGCTATGTTATATATCCTATACACGGATAGTGTCCGGACGTCACCAGCATGTAAATATTCACAAAACGACGACGTTGGATGGTGCAATGATAACGAAATGTAAATATTGCAGCACAAACTTGGTGCAATTGCATCGAATTGAAGTATGTCATACATGTAATAATGTAAATAAAACAATTGCGTGAACGATACAACGTGTTTTACTAAATTAGATATTTATGGTAGTTATTTATAGTATGAGTATAAAATAGTACTGTTCTATATACAAATGTCAAGAAATTATTATGATATTAAGTGTTCACATGTTTTGGAGGGGGTAAATGTATAAAATGAAGTTCTTTGCTGCTGTTGCTCAGTTTGTATTGAGATGGAGACCGAACAACCTGTACAAGATAGTACCATCTCCTCAACTACTGGTGACTCCACAGTGATGGCTCCAACATGCTCTATAGACAGTGAGGTCATACAACATGCCAGTATCCCAAGTGACTGGTGGTCGATGGAGACGGCGTCCAATTCTCGTGCTTCTTCACCGTCGGCTTGGTCAATAGAGACGGTTCCTAATTCTAGGCCATCATCTCCAACGGATTCAACTGTGTCCAACCTCACAGATGACCAAGTATTGGAACCAGAAGAGCCATCATCTCCAACGGATTCAACTGTGTCCAACCTCACAGATGACCAAGTATTGGAACCAGAAGAAGATGATTCGTTATAATTAGTATTTATTAATGTAAATTTATATTTCATTTTATTTTTAAGTTTAATTGTATATATTTTTTAATTAATAAAAATATTTGTGCCACCCTGTATATTACAAGTTGTGAAAATTAGTAAATCATATAAATATTAAAACAAATGAACATATGAATGATTTTATTAAAAAGTATTTTGAAAAAAAATGGTTATCTTTTATTTATTATTATTTAAATTAAATTAAAATATCTCAAGATATAAACTGATTCAAAATAATACAGTTGTAAATGTATAAAGCCGATAGCTTGGGTTGATTTTATAGCCTAAGGCCATGCGACCCTGCCTGGTCAATACGGATCGATGAGCAGGTAGTTTTTTGTTGAAATTAGGAAATAGACCTAACTCTTGTGGGGCGTTCGATTAGCCGAGCGGGCAAATACGCGTCGATCTTGAGGCCACTCAGAAGACCACGGGATCGAATCCTCGGACGCCCCCCGGAGAAAGGAGGAGGTGGTTCTCCGGTTTTTTTTTTAAATTTGACCTTTGACCTTTCCTAATTAACCATTAATTTTGATTTTCATGTGTTTAAAATTCGATTTTTTAATTTTTTTTTTTTTTTTTTTTTTTTTTTTATGTTGTTATTAACCTATTAAACTCTTTATTTATTTAAATTAATTAACCTTTACATTATGTGTTTATTCATGTCAAACATGTACTCATAATATGCACAATTAATTAATTACATGTGGTGTATTTATTTTATTAACTAATTAATTTTTTTATCATTTTTTATTCACTTTTTAAAATTTGTTTTAAACTTTTTTATATTTATTTTTTATGTACAATTACTTACTACTAATAAAAGACAAGTTTGTAATTTTATTAAAGTTTTTATTATTAAGGAAAATGTTTTAAACTCTTTATTTATTTAAATTAATTAACCTTTACATTATGTGTTTATTTACAATTACATAATCTAATTATTCATGTCAAACAAGTACTCATAATATGCACAATTAATTAATTACATGTGGTGTATTTATTTTATTAACTAATTAATTTTTTTATCATTTTTTATTCACTTTTTAAAATTTGTTTTAAACTTTTTTATATTTATTTTTTATGTACAATTACTTACTACTAATAAAAGACAAGTTTGTAATTTTATTAAAGTTTTTATTATTAAGAAAAATGTTTTAAACTAACTACAAATATTTACAATGACTTAACCTAACTTTTTTTTTCTTCTTTACAATTACTTAACCTAATTATTCATTTATACGCTAATTTAATATATACAAATACTTATACTAATCAATATTTTTTTTTTTTTTTTTTCATTTATACGTATAAAAAAAATTTATATATATTTTTTTTTCACTTTTTTTTTTATGTACAATACTTATTATTAATAAACTAACTACATATATTTACAATGACTTAACCTAACTTAATAACTAGAAAAAAACTGCATAACAAAGCCTCTCCACCATGTGTGTTGTACAAGCCTTACCGCCCGACTCTACTTAGACCCGATTCAATTGCTCTCAACGCCCTTTCGGCTTTCTCCAAAGCGACGCGGCGCCCAGCTATTTCGGCTAATTCTTGGTTAGCCTGGCGAATGGTTTCAGCTAACCTTAATTCTCGGTCCGCATCACCTTGGGTTGCTGCCACTTTCTCCTGATATTCTGTCTTAGCCGCAGAATAGAAATTTAAGAATTTGTTTAAAATATTTCTATTCTCAGGCTGAGACAGAAATACATCCGGCTCTGAATCTGAAGAATCCTGAGCCGGCTCTAGAATAGGTAGTGGTGGTGATAGCGCCACCTGTGGAACCGACTCAACTTCTGAGGGATGTTGAATCGGTTCTGCAAGTGGCTGCGACACCACCAGAGGAAGTGTTGGAATCACCACATTAGAACAACTCGGTTGTTCTAATGTGCTGCTACCACTTAAAGGCATCGGTAATATTGCATTAGAGCAACTAGGTTGTTCTAACGGAATATTATCAGGTAAAGAAACCGAAACAGACCTTTTTGCTGGTGCCTTTTTACCTCTCTTGCCCTTAACAATTTTGAAAACCTGTTCAACAGGTGTTGGTGGTGTTGCGGGCGTAAGAGGGGTAAGAGGCGTTGGCATAGCGGTCTGTAAATCGATTATATTTTGGATTGCATTGTCCTCCTCAGTCTTCGGCCCCAATTTAATTATTTCAACAGTTACTGGGGTCGGATTCCGAGAAGGACGACGCATTCCTTGTTTCGGTTTCTTTACAGCCTTTCTCTGTCTACTTCCTAGCGAAGCCGATGATGACGATTTTATCCTTTGAATTATGATTTTGTCGATCTTTGGTTTTTTCACAAAATCGTCATCAGAGTCGTCGCTATCTACATGTGACACCGTGGGTAGGTGTTGAGAGCCAGAGAAATTATTATTATGATGTCGTCCACCCTGACCACCTGAGCCGGAATGTAAAGATTTACTTTTAAGTATTTGATTTCTCAAAAGTAACACCTCACCTTCCGCTTCAAGGTTATCTTGAATTTGCTGTACTGCATTTTGGTCGACGATGGCATCGAAATTAATTCCGGCGCCATCCTCGGGCAAATGCAATACAGGATATTCCGTGTCAGGGTGGTCAATCGCGTGCGTCCGTTGGTAGCCAAAATACGCCTGTTGAAGCTGTACTTCACCATTATTAGAGGCTTGCGAGATGGCCTCATATATATTGTTTTCCGCCGGGATTACAATATCTTGCAAAATATTTATTCCGCTGGTAGATGGTCCCGGCGGTGTTGCAACGTTCGCCGAACCCTCACCCACGCTGGTTGCGGCATTATTTGCATGTTGCTGTTGCACTACAGTACCAGCTTCTGTGGGTGATTCAACAATATTGCTGACAATAGGGTCCGGCACAAAATTTTGCAAATAGGCCATCAAATTTAAGCCTACTAATGCAGGCGATGTACCCTCCAACGGGCGTTTGCGACTACCACCGGCCGCATTCTTCTTTAGGTGTCTTACCATTTTCACAAAACGAACACAAAAAACGATTGAACACTAAAAACAATTACAAAAAATGCGAAAACGGAGCACTTTTTGTGGCACTTGTACACACGACGAAAGTTGAAGGTGGAAAGAATTTTTGTATCATCTCAAAGAAGCTCTAGATCACTCTCGCCCCTCCACATCTGTCACTACTAGAGAGGTTGGGGTGGTCAACTTCTTTCTCATTGGTCGATATAATATCACACCACCAATGCTCGCTTTCTATTGGTTGAAGGAAACCCACGCCACTACGTAACGGAGAGCATTATACGATTGTGGCGCCAAGCCACGTCGTGCCAACTGATGTAATTACATCCATGACTATGAAATGACGCCGACATTGTTGCCACGTAACCCAAGCCAAATACCACACGATACAAACTTAGTAGAGTCGACGCCAGCATTGTTGTCACATAACCTAAATTAATCTGTACATCATTGAAACTAAACACACATTTAACAAAGAAGGTGTGCTTATCCTTGCAGCCATATTACAATACCCAGCCACATAATAAAGCGATGCATTATTTTAAATTGTCATTTTGTGGTAATAATTAACAACAATTCAAATTCAAATTGAAATTTATTAACCAATTATTATTACATTTTAGTTACATAATTAATTTTAACCTTAACCTAAAATTGTACAATTGTCAAAAAATGTCTTACATACATACAATATTTGATAAGTATACAGTTAAACTAAGAATTTAATTTATAATGTATTTGTTGAAATCAGTATGAGTTCTCCTATATATATATATTTTATTAAACACATTTTCCAAAAAAGAATAATAATATTCGTAAAGTACACAACTTAACTTAGTTTTAGACCCTTGCATTGAAAAAATAATGTTTCAATAAGTTTTTCAGTGAAGTATTTTTATTCTTGACTTAACTCAGCTATGGCTGCGAGTAATTTATCCAACTTTTCGTTTTTTACAGAACAATTTTCAACTTCATTTATGGCTGACATTAACCAGCGTATGTTTTGTTCAGGTTCGTCCTGAAAGAATTGTACATCAGAATGCCCCCACGGTAATGTCTTAGTTGTATTGGGAATAACGAATCGCTTATCGTCATACTGGCTCAAAGCCACTTTGTTCTTTACTTCGGTATATATATCATGCAAATAGCTTCTAAACGTATTCATCTTTCTAAATATCAAACCTCCTCGTTCAACGATTTGCTTATAGTCGTCTATTGATAACTCTTTTTGAATGACGGATCTTTTTACACCTTTAGCTTTTTTTAATTCATTTGCCACAGATTGTACACAATATGCCTTCGCACCTGTTCCGTAAAAACTAATTATTGGGTCCGCGGGGAATTCGTCTTTAAAATTACCTAAAATTGACACACCCTTAGGCACATTAAATATATTTCCCACTTGATAGTTTGAAGTATCGAACTTGTCGGGATTGTCTATTATAAAATTGTAGAAGTTATCTGTAAAAATTTTAATAATTAATGAATCAGTGTCTGTATATAATAAAGCCGCGTTCTCACCAAACTGACTTTTAATTATGTTATAGAAAAAATTGTATAGTACCGTCTTGGATAATTCCAATATACAAAATCCTACATAGATTGGTTTATTGTAAAGTACCTTTTGTCTACCCATATGAATAGCCACGAAATCCTCGGTAAATATTGAACATGTTTTAAAGTTTGGGCGAGATATTAGTGCATTTGCACCTTTACTACGCCTGATACTCTCCCAGTGAGTAACCAGCTTTATGTCGGATCTGTTATCAATATTTTCCATTGTTTTACCGTATATGGAATTATTCATTAATTTGTATTGGTCTCTTTCAAATTTATTTGTTGCGTTATTTCGTAAAAGAGTATTAAGGTTAATGTAATTTTGCAGCCAAGCCGATTGATTGAATTTAAGAATTCTATGTGTTTTTAAAACCACTAAACCATTATTAACAGCCTGCTTTAAATTTAAATAATGTACGATATATTTGTTTTTGTCGTTTAAATTTGGTATTAACTTCGCTAATTTTGATTTTGATTTGGGTGGAACAATATTTTCGACTAAAAATGGGAGGTCCGAGTGCAAATCGTGCAAATGTTGTGGATAATGTATATCTACCTCTAAAACATATCCGTGGGGGTCATCCTCCAAAATACTCATAATATCTAATTCGTCAATTTCCGCTTTGGACAGCCATTGAAATCCCCCCGTTGGCAAACATTGACTCATTGAATATCCGTACAAATTCGTTGCATCGAGGTAAGTTATGAATGATGATGGCTCGTTGGGATCGTAATTGGGTAGAAATTTATTATTTGCAATATGCTTTCTTTCTGAGCACTGACTTAAGCCGCCCCGTATCCCTTTTTTAAAAAAATGAATCATATCGATTTCAGTTAATAATTGTAACTTCACCCCTGTTAATTTTAACATAGCATCCCACGATAAACCTGGAGCTGTATAGTATTGAGCTGGATCCAGTTTGTATTTATCCAAACAAATTTCACGAAAGTTTTCAAATATATCACATAAAAGAAGCACATCTGATTTTAAATAAAGATCTGAATAATCCCCCAAGTTTTTACATTCAAATAAATTCCACACATCATTAGCACGTTGATAATCCGCAATCGATATGTGTTCATTGTTTAAATTATCAAAAAATTCCTCTTTGGCTGGTAATTCCAATTTATTTAATTTTTCTAAACTGTCCAAAAAACTATATGGAAACACACCCTTCTGTCTCATTAAATTGAATTTGGCATTATCGTTATAGAAACTTCGTGTTACCACCAACTGGTTATCATCTAAACTCACACCCAAATTTTGTAATGATGCAGACAAGAACTTGAAACTATCGATAAGTCGTAGTTGTAAAAATTTTTTCTTTGTTTCACCCTTCTTATTTACATAATCGTGCATATAAATGTGTTTCGTAAAGGATATATATTTTTCTTTGTTTTGTGCTATTACATCAACCTTGTCTCGGTGTTTACACAACTCTTTCACGAATAGGTGATTATCGTAATTACTTAACCCGTGGAATATAATAGGTGTAAATTTGGGTAATTTATAATTTAAATTGCAGATGGAATGTGCAGCACCAAAACGCACTTTACCCGTTAAGTGACAATGGTCTCTTACTTTTACATCCTCTCTTTCGAAAGGCTTATTACATATACCGCATGTGGTTGCATTTTGGTAGTCTTGGCTTTCTTGCGGTGTAAGAGGAGCCATTGGGACTATGTTTTTCATATGTTGATTATATATATTCCTTAAATCAGCCTCTATACGTGATACAAATACTTCGGCCGCATCAGCACCTCGGTACAGCTCAAACTTAGATAGAGAATTGTCAAAAGAACATTTTATGAAATATGCGAATGAGTAAGGGTCATGTTTAAAAGTTTTATTTGTGAAAGAACGTTCGGGGTTTGGTTCGCAAGTATTGATAGGTTTTAAAATCGATTCAAAATCAGCATATACTACAAATGGCACTTGCATTTGTCTTTCGAAATTCTCAAATTTTAATATATTTTCAGCAACTTCCTTACCGAATTTATCTACCCGTATTTTTGTTGTTGGCGTTGTGGTGTAAATGTGATTACAATCGTTTCTCTGATGTTGAAATAGTTGACGTTCATTATTAAAATATAATAAGCATCCGTCACAAAAATGTTTTTTATGATCGCTACCGGAAATTTGGGTGGAAACTAACCTAGATATATCTTTTATCCAACAGTAGTGACTGTTGGCACAATCTTTATTGCAATGGTGATTATCATCATCACACTCGCTAGAGATCAATAATAAATTTATGTGTGTATACAGTTTTCTCCCCGAGTAACGCAAAGGTCCTACAACTTCATACTTTACTCTATTATTTTCAAATATCTGTTCTAACCCATATACGTTAATTGAAATGTTGTTCATTTCCTCAAACTTTGAAATATCTCGTAATTTTACTGGAGAACTCATACCTGTTACATTTAATACTGTTGAAAAATGCGGATATGACGCTGTGTCCGATGTATGACCATTTGCAGGGTATAATGCTGAAGTCACAGCCCAAAAAAAACAACTTTGATCCTGGTTTTCTACATTTATCACAGCTCCCTTATTTGAAATATATTTTGGTAATTTAATGTAGGATGAACCTCCCATAGGACTATACTTGTTGACATTGATTTCAAGAAATGTAATTCGTTCAAGAGCCCACCCTAAAAAATGAATAGTCGTTAATTATTATTCCCATATTTTGATAAATATTAACTTACCCGAATCACGTTCTTGAAACTCCGTAGTTTGCATAATCATAGAATCCACAAAGCTGTCCAAGATATTCCTCAGATCCATGGATTCATCCAAAATTCTGTTATTGGTATTAAATGATTTCATCTCTACCAGATCCTGTGTAGGTAATATGTATCTTGCGAACGTTTCCATATTCACTTTAATGGCTTTATGTATTTTTAAAACTTCTTCCAATAGATTTAAAATTTTGGGTCTGATCTCGTTGAAGAACATTGTGTAGTCTATATGATTATTTTCACTGTGCACACGATACGTCACAATCCTGTTCCTGAAGGCACTTTGGACAATTTCCACACCATTCGTCATAGGAACACATGACCTTGTTCTATGTTGTAACGTTCTTTTATGTGACTTCATCTGAGACGTTGTTAGAGTCACATTACAGCAATTACATGTTTGCATGTTTGTTGATGTTGAAGGAAATGTGTCAGCTCTAAACTGCTTTGCTGGTGGAGATCCATCATGGCTTGGTTGTATGCATGATTGCCTTTGATGACGTCGCAAATTGTCACCACGTGTAAAATTTTTACCACAATCAGTACACACATACATTTTCACTTTTTACTACTCTAGAACACTAGGCTACACAATGATCGCATGTTAACTCCTCTCCCGCTTTTATAGAGATATGATAGAACTCGCCCCACCATCTGCGTATGAGAATGAAATGTGACAGTTAATTGCCTCCCACAACCATAATTACCTCCAACCATACTAATTACTATCATACACTTACATACTTGAAATACTTATTGATACATATACTAATTACAATTACAATTGCATCACACCAATTACCACCATAGTAGTTACATCAAGTCTAATTACCGACAATACTATAATTACCTCTATATTGTAATTACAATCTAATTACAGACATTACTCTTATTACCTCTATTGTAATTACAGTCTAATTACCGACAATTTTCTAATTACCTCCATTGTAATTACAGTCTAATTACCGACAATGCTCTAATTACCCTAATTACCGACAATGCTCTAATTACCCTAATTACCGACAATGCTCTAATTACTCTAATTACCCCCCACCAGAAAAAAAAGTGGTGGGGGGAGACCGGGTTCCGGTATAAGTCCTCTACTTGTATTATAATATTTAATGCAAATTAATTTAAAAAAAATGTAATAGCAGATATGTCTCAGAACTATGGAAACTAATATGTTTGACAACAAACATTTTTCACTGACGTTTTCGATATTGTGAGTGTTGAATATTGTGGTTTTTTTAAAGTAAAATAATACATAAGATAATAATGGAAAGTCTCGAAAGTCATAGACTGTTTTTAAAATAATGGCAATGTGCAAGTAATAAAAAAAGGTAAAAAATCACCACAACACGTCATTTTATAATATTTATCAGACTAGCCATGAAAGAAATAATTAAAAGACGTAACTTTGACAGGTGAATGAGCCTTTTTGGACGTACATTTAATTACTGCTGCAAAATTTCATTTGGATAGCTCAAGAATTGTGGAAATGGCGGGGGTTTACCATGATCCGTGGTCACCCGGTATAGTTCCAAATACAGTGGTTTTCTGGGGCAAACTGTTGAGGTTTGCCTTTGATACTAAACTTTTATCTTGACATATTTTGACCATTTTCTTATTTCTATTTATTTTTTTAGAATTTGGCGTGATTCCCAGATATAAGTTTAATGACTATTAATTATGGCATTATCACATAAATCATATGTACAGCTACTTACCTATAATACTCCAATTTTAGTTATATCATGTACAAAGAATTTACAATACAGACAACCATCATTTTATAAAGACGAAAATTATTTTAATATCATTGTAGTTTTTTTAAATTAAATACCGATAATTTGTTCTGTTTGTGAGCATTATTTATGATCTGTACGAACTTTCATACGAAAGACATTACAAAAATGTTGCTGATACCTTACAAAAAAAAATTGTAAAATAATGTACGTAATAATACGAGTAAATACTTTTTTCTACAACTGTCAAAAAAGGTTATGTTTGCGTATTAACGTCAGTGTCTAAAATGAGACATTTTTTCATTGACATTATTTTTTTTGCGTTACCACGACCCCATGCGCAAAATATTTTGCACATCACATACCGATTATAAATTTAATTATTGCCTGTTTTTTATAATTTTTAATGTATACACAAGAATTAAGCAAACATCTAGTTCAAAAAGATTTATTGTTTTATGAAATGAATTAACTGAAAGTAGACATTTTTAAATTATTTTAAAAACAGTCTATGACTTTCGAGACTTTCCATTATTATCTTATGTATTATTTTACTATTATTAAAAACCCACAATATTCAACACTCACAATATCGAAAACGTCAGTGAAAAATGTTTGTTGTCAAACATATTAGTTTCCATAGTTCTGAAACATATCCGCTATTATATTTTTTTTAAATTAATTTGCATTAAATATTATAATACAAGATATCGTTTTACGGTTTTAGTTTAATCAAATTAAAGTCGTTGTAGAAAAAATATTGTTTGCAACTCGTGTGCGAAATTCATTAATCATCTCGAGTGCCACGAAATCATGTGTAAATGGCCTGCCTACAGAAACAAGACCGCGCGCGCGGTAGACCACACAATGCGCTTTTAAAAAAAATCATATCTCCTAAATTATTCAGCGAATTAAAAAATTATTTTAATAAAAAATGTTCGTTGGTCTATTCTACGTATTTCGTCTCACATAACTACATATCTATCTGCAATAATAACAAAAGTACCTCAATGCCGAAAATTACGCTACACTTTCCGAGCACATATTGTTTAAACAATTTATAGTGTTGTTTATAATGAAAATAATGTCTCTCTATTCAACTTGTATGAAACTATAAACATTAGGCTTTCGATTGATATAAAAATTATTAAAAAATCTTTATAAATAAGCTCGTAAATGCAATGTAAACGACAGATAATGCAATATTTAAGTTCCAATTTTTTTTTGGAAATATTACTTTTTTTGCAATTTCGCAATCTTGGCCTACATCGCGCCCTCTGGAATCGGATTCGGCATAAAATTCTGGATAATATCCATATTTTTAAAATCATATACCTCGCGAGTGCAGGGTTCGGCATTTTAGAAGCGTCTTTTTGGATGCTAGATTCCTTACTACATGGCGACGTAATACCAAAAGAAACATTTTTAAATTTCCACGACTCCTGGACGACCTTCGTAGCGTTGTACCGTTCAGCTTCAAATATTAATCTCACTTAAAAAACAGATTTTTCTTTACCAAACTACAAGTTTGGTAAAAACTACTGAAAATTGTTGTTATTAGTTTAAACGGTAAATAATAAATAGTTAAATCTGTAATTTTCTACAAAAATATTTTTCAATAGAACAATATAGTTATAGTGTGTCCACGGATTGACGCAACAATAGGTGTTTTCAAAATATTTGATCTACTTTGAATTTTTTCACAAAAAGAAAAAAAAATGGCAATTCGCCTGAAAATTGAGTAACTGAAAAAGAGGAGAAATTTTAAACGGATGATGCTGTGAGAAGAATTTTTGTCCAGTCTTAGGCGATATGTCATAAAATATTAGTGTCGAAATTGTGTTGAATTCAATTTTAAAATTTTTTATTCAAAGGATTATGTTGTCTTTGCAAGAATGAATTTATATCATCAGTATTATGGTACCGGAGATCGGACACTTTCGGTAGTTATTATATTATTTCATATAAAATTTTCTCAGAGCACCTTAGTGCGGTCTACTGTATTGAGATCAGTAAAAAGATTTCTAAAAACTGGCAGTGTTTTAAATACAAATAAAGAAAAAGAATACAATTAATGGCTAATAATTCATTAGTAGTACTAAGAAAGCAACCTGTTAATACTGGCCTAAGTAAATCCTTACTTCAAGAATTTTTCAAAGAGAATGTATAATAATTAAAGAGATTTCTCCACAAGTTGACCCGTGATGAATGAAGAAGGCTAGAGTTTTGTTTCGACTTAGGTGAAAAAATGACAACATAGGGAAGATTCTATGAATGAATGTTCCGATGAATCAACTTTCACCACAAATGGTGTTCCTTCAGCTCAAAATTGCAAGTATTGGAATGAAGAAAATCCTAATTATAACCATAAATTGTAGAAGACAATACTGTAAAAATGCGAATGTTTGGTGTGCAATCTTTTATGATTATAGTGTTATTATATTAATCCATCTTCATTTAAGGAAAACTAAATCAGCAAAATTACTTGGACATTTTAAGAGACTTTTTTATACGGCAGATGCTACGGCACGACAATTTATACTTCCAACACTACGGATGTCCTGCATATTCCACCATATTTATTAGTAACTGACTTCGAGAATTTCGACGACCGGTGTGGATAGGCAGAAATGGTCCAATTCAATGTCCACCTCGATCTCCAGACATGACCGTAGGGGACTTTTAGTTTTAGGGGCGTGTAAAGCAAATTGTTTATAGTCCTAAAAGAATACGTCCCGAAATATAAAAATGCAGGCAATTTCAATGTTTATATAATTAATACTAACTATTTTTTCCTTAGGCATGATGGGAAGCGAGATATTTTAAAAAACTTCTCTCATTTATTTTTCAAAATCGATTTTCCAATAATTCTGCGCATACGCCAACTTAAACTTACAACCATGGTAACCTCTACAAATCGTCAAAATAAAAACAAATCTACATAATATGCATAACATTTTAATTTAGATATTGATTGGACTAACAGGCAAACTACTAAAACAATGGGCTCATTTAGGAAAAATTTCGAAAGTACACCTTGTAATTAGTAAATGTTCAAAATATTAAATTTTTTTTTCAACTGCTTCTCCCTCAAAATAAATAATGAAAATAGAGCTCTGTGACGTCACACCACTCGTAGCGGTCGGCCGCTCGCTTTGTATACAGCGAAATCTAAATACCATATATCCCCATAACTCATAGAACCAGTGGAGTCGGGTGGTGTGAGGTCATAGCCGTTTCAAATATGTTACGAATTTGAAATCAAATATTAGGGTTAATATTAACGCTAACGATCTAATTTTTTCACTATATACTTAGAGAATGAAATTCTTACGGAAAATGCTAAAATAAATTAAAAAGCAAATATCACTAAATGAGCCCATTACAATATTCTAACCGTCCCTAGTTAACGTTTATGTATAATGACGGCAATTGATAAATTAGTAGCGGGAGCCTTTGGTGGCTGTAAAGATCTAACATCGCCTTTGTTAACACATACTTTGTCCCTACTGCACTTTTTTTCACAACTATACCAACGACAGTCGGCAGTGTCGAAAGTATTTTCAAACACATCTTTAGACCGAATTAGATTTTATCATGTGAAAATCGTTCGTTACAGACTTAAACTGAAAAATGCCTCCGCAATAATCCCTGTTTTCTAGAAAAATTACATGTACTCTGCGTAATGAAAATTATTTCTAATGAAAGTCAGTATGCTCTCATTTCATATACATTACCGTACAGCCCTGTGTAGTATGAAAGAAATTAGTTGCCACAAAGGAGTCATTTGAGAACAGAGGGGTTGAATGTTGCTCCTGTATTTGTTTTGTTCGTTGCCAATTGAAGTTATTCGAGCATCACTAAATGACAAATTGAAATCTGAATTTGCCTGCCAGATTTAATTTCTGTATATAGGTAACGGTTTACCAGTAAAATCGTAGGTAGGTAATGTTTTCTGTACTAACGACAGCAAATAGATAGAAAGCGGTTCGTGAATGGTATTTGTACTCTCTTGACTTAGAAGTATTTGCTGGCATATACACCAGGAATATGAAAAGTTATTCTTTAATATTTCCATGCTTTATATATTTTTGTAAATACTATTGTGGTACATATTATGATATAAGTAAATAAACGCATATACATACACTGATCCTTCCATTTTTTGTTAAATGATAATATTTAATAACATCCTATAAATGCCATCGAAATCAAATCTTTAATTTATGCTTTTGGGTTTCGCTGAAATCGATTTTTCTATCAAATAATAATGTGTTTTTAAAAATATAAGTAACACGTTGTCGTAATGTTTGACAGCATTTTGCGAACATAATAGGCCGCGGAATGAGCATTTTAAAAAAAATACTTACGCCAAGTATATCCCTTCGAGCATTAAGTATTATAAAACATTAAACTCCGTCAACACAATTCAAAACACGAAGCTGGGGTTACTCAAAGTCGAACACATTGTATATATTTATTTTAGTTTGGGAGTGGTCCTTTAGCCCAAAATAACTTTTCTTGTGATAACTGCAGATGTTTTTCGTCTTACTTCACTTCCTCCATTATGCTTCTAAATCCAAATAACGAACTAAGTTTAATCCTTCTTTGGCAATAAGGAAATCCTTAAACGGTATTCTGGTCTTTGTACAAAACTTTGCGCCAGCATTTATTTGTGGTTTTTATATAGTGCTTAATTTAATTCGGTTGGTTTCCAAATGGAAACACTTCACAGATATTATTATCTGGGGAGATATAAAATTCCAAAACTTCAGAAATATAAAGTCGTAATGAGATATTCACAAATGCAAGTTATAAAATATATGCTTTTTAATATACGGCTACGTTTTTTATTTGATATATCTAATTTGGTCATAAAAATGTGTTAGTAGTCAGTAAAATAATATTTAAGAAAGTTCGGGTTACTGAAACGTTAGATATCTGCCTAATTTATTTCGTAAAAGATAAGTAAAAAGGCGAAGTCAATTTTCCCTCATCCCAGTTATTTTTCTCATTTATTTCGTTATCGCACCCTAGCATAATTAATCCTATGGCTGACATATCTTTCCGTAAAAAATAAACAGGAACTGTTTTCTGCGAGGGGGGGGGATTGACGCTCTTTCATATTTTTGTATACAGTTTTCCAAAATATTAATGGGACGAAAAATGGGATAACAAGAATTAGTTGTGTTACAGAAGATCCTAAAGGCGTGTATAAACTAGCCACATAGCTGACAGTTGTGTTGTAGTGTTCCTAAGGTTGTAAAACTTAATAACTGGCAAATGTTTTTTTTTTTTAATCACTTATTTAACGTCGGTCGGCCTATTTCCGCTACCAAGGCCAATCATCGACGCCAGGAGACGAGCAACCCCCAACCTGGAAATTTTGCCGAACCTCTTATCTTACAAAGAGTAGGGAATTTTTACTTGCCTAACATTTAATAGACAAGGGACCGACTGCTTTACATCCCCTCCGAAGGATGGTATATCCTCAATACACCTTTCACCTACAGTTGTATTGTTTCTCCGATATAGCTGATTACAAGCAGCTAGAAGTAGGGAAGCGAGACCGCGTCTTTCCGTGGAGCCCATCCAAGTAATAAACGCGGTAAATGTTGCTTTACTCCTCATATCGCTATGAAGTGAGTGAAGTCAGTCCTCCGCTCGCTGCCCACTGGCAAATGTCAAACATGAAATTATTAACAATGGTTGTCTATAATAGAAACAGTATTAGATCTGAAGAGAGCACTATAAAATGCTGCTTTATTTATCCTTCTTTCTTGCTTGTACATATTGTTTACAACTTTATTTAAGTTTTCACAGATGTACAATAATACAAACATATCTACTTGATATATTTGAACTGATACTCTACTTCTTAACTTACAAATATAAAATCCATTGAATATAAAAATCACTGAAATTGAAATCAATATTTTATAATATACAGTTATGAAGCACAGTTGTTCTAACCAATTTGATAATAATAATTACGTTCGAAAGTCGTTTCAATGATTTTACGTCCCACATATTTTATTAATAAATTTATTTAAAAAAATGTAAAAAAGGCAGATGGAAACAATATTTTTTTTGTAAAACGGTATAATTGTAAAGTAAATGCAAATGTTTTCCAAAATCTTTATAAAAGAATTAAATTACATAACTATAGTACAAGTAATGATTAATTATTATTGTAAAGAGTAGAATGTTGAAATTTATGCCATTATACATACAGTGTGTCCACGGATGGACGCACGAATAGGTGTAAATGACAAAAAAATTTCGAATTGGACATTACTCTTCTGGATTTAGCCCCTGCTTCGTCTAAAATTAAGAAGTGCCAAATATGAGTGCAATCGCTCGTATACGGGGTGTTCTAGCGACATATTTTAAAAAATGCACTAGAATAAACTACCTTTACTTTTGAAGATACAACAAAATTGAATTAAGAAAAGTTGTTCATCGAGGTCTTAAACTGTAGAGAAAGGTTAATTTTTGTGCCTCTTTGTATTGGATGTGTCATTTCGACATTTTTTCCTCAAGAAAAAGGGCTATTTGTAAGCTATTTGTAAGCGCGGCCGCCATCTTGAATTTTAAAAAATTGACCATTTTGAAACTTTTCATCGATAGTTTATTTCTTTCTGCAAGCAACGACACTCATTAAAATCGGTTAATAAACAAAAAAGATATAGAAAAACGTAATGCAAAATTTTTTGTCCCAGTCCCACCCTGTATATCAATTTCACAGATAATACAATGTGTTTATGAACATATTAAAAAATACGGTTTTTATTTTGTTCTTATTAATTCTCTTTGTGTTTTGAAAGTCGCAATTATTGTTTTATAAATTATTTTTATGTGGAAGTTTTATTTGAAGAAGCAGTAGAATATAGTTTATAGGCTATCCATGCTAATCAAAGTATTTCTTCTTGTTATATTAGGTACCTACTTTAATAGTAGAAGAACTTCTACACAGTTTCGGTAGCTATAACCTAGTTCTTTTTATTAATTATTGACTTAAAGTTTAATTTTCGTTTTAGTTTGTTGTGATTGTTGTTGACTTACTTACTTGAAATGCGATATAATGTTAATTTCGTGTTTTTAAATGACTTGAGCATATTATTTGGTTTAAATTCAATTGGCATAATAATTTTTGTTCCAGCAGAAATCACAAACTAGTAGGAGCCAACTAGTTCTATCTAAATTGATCAGCTGGTCAATCCACAACTGTCTCTAACCAATTATATTACTTCTGACTAGTTTGTGATTTCTGCTGGAACAAACCAATAATAACACCACATGTAATTACCAGTCGCTTTATCCCGGAAGACTCTAGAAGGGCCTTGTGTGGGAGGGGGCTACACATTTAAAGACAAGAGACATACACCCAACATCCGCGTATATTTTCCACTGCCACGACCGGGAATTGAACCCGGAATTTTTGGGTAAGCAACAGGTGAGCTACCTCTCCACCATCAGTCATATTATGTATTCATATATTTTGAATATAAGGCATAATTATTAGATCTCTATGATTATTAACATTTTTATATACGTTGACAAATTATTGTATTATATTGCATTGTTTTTTATGTTAATTTGTTGCAGATTCAGATGAAGAGGAATATAGTCCTAGAAACTGGTCAATTGAAATAATTGGTTTTATTTTGTGTCCTCCTACCCATTATTTCTGTGGAAGTTATTAATATATTTTCATCAAAATTATCAAAATTTCGAGAATAGTAATTGGAAATTTAATCAAATATATAGTAAGTAATATAAGGAGTATTCCACTTAACTATAGAAAAGCAACTGTCCAGCAAAAATAGAAGGCCCTGTATCACTGAAAATATTTATCAAGAATGCTGAGTGCTGAGAAGGTTTTACATATTCTCTATCTATAATAGTTAACACGTTATGGAACAACTCCTAGCTTATACATTAAAACTATTTTTTTTATTAAATTAAACACAAAATAGGTATTATGCGGGAGTGTCATTAGCTTAATATTTTTCTTACAATTAGTAACAAATATAATATATTCAAAGAAAGATAATAATTTGTGTTCATATATAAACTTTACAACGTTTCTTTTGAAGTATACTTTTTTAATACAGTCTATTTCAGGAAATTTTATCTAGCCGCAATAAGAACAACGTCACTACTTCAAAGCTTTTACACCTTCATCGTTACAGGGTTCGATAAAGACAGAATAAAGTGGAAATATAGTCCTAGCGAAAATAAGTCGTCAATCTTGTGAGCGACTATAGCTAAATTCTGATTAGAACAGCCGAAGCGCGGGATCATCATTAAAATTAAAGGGTTCCAGAAGCTATTAATCATTACAAGGAAATTAACTTTCCACACATTTCGATTTATTTCTTTCATCAACTAAATGGTATTATTTTAGGAGGATATCCCTTTTAGATTTAAGAACTTTTTCCTGAAATCTGTCAGCACTTTTTATGAAAGAATGATTCCTAATTTATGGGTTTACGTTATAATAGAGTAGAAGTGCATTAGTTCGAGAGTCAAGCCAATTAGAGAATTGAGATCAGCTCAGACGCAGAGGTATTATTTGATGGCGGAAAATTCATAATTAAGTGTACTGCTTTCTAAGGAACTCTCGCTAGCATAGTTGTTAATGAACATTATGGAATCATTTACCCAAAAAATAATTAGTAGGTACTGAAAATTATATTAGAATTACCAGATGAATATACAGCCACGAATAAAACATTGTTGATTAATGAGTAGAGCGACAGTAATTATTGGAAAGTTCATTTAGCCCGGCTTTGCATATTTTCAATAAAATGATTGATACTCGGTTGAATTTTGGGATGCCACCAATCACAAAGGAGAACATACCGCATGTTTCTGAAAGAAATAAACAGTCACAGTTTCGATGTTAATAAAATTGGTATTTCACTATCTTGACTTTCATCTCAATATGTTGACTTTTATCGCAAGATATGTCAACGGCGCTTGAAGGGAATTTGTGTCAATATAGTTACGAATTATGTGTGTATGCATCCCTAAATTATGAGTGGTGCTGTGAGTTATTAATATACTTAGATAATTTTCATTCCTTCAGATCCAATTTCATAATTCAAAATATTTTTATACCAACAATATTCGCATTCCAGCCATTTTCACCCTCCAAATTTCCTCATATTAAAAAATAGCAATTTCTAGGTTAAAATGAATATCAAAATGAAATAACATAAAAAAGTGAATAACGTACAACATATTATCTGTATGAACAAAGTAGTTTCGTTAGACTTTCCGAACCTCGTCTATTCGCAATGTGATGGACACTTGTAAGAATTATGACTTGATATAGAATACCGTCAAGCAATTACGTATATTTCGTCTGCAACAAATTTAATAATCTTGCAGGGGAGCCAGCGACAGTTTTTAATGACCAAAAGCGCAAAAGCTGGATTTTTTTTCTATGCTCTATTCGGCCTTCCACATAAGGGAATGAACCATCAGCTTGCGCACCTGCGGGGAGTTTAGCTGCGGCAGCCTCCCACACACGTAATAATGATGAAAAAAAAATAATACAACAAAAGTCGAGACTCTGTCGACATGTTCATAATGTTGAAAAATAACTAAAAAACACAATCAGCTGACTTTGGAGTGCGGGATTGTGCTTCAGCTTTCCACGTAAACAAGTGAAAAATATGCGCTGAGTAAACTGATACCACAAAAGCTCAAATTTGGCAAAGTAACAGCCAATGCAATGAGTTACACGTAAAAAATAGTCAGCTGATTTTTTGGCGGTGGATAAGTGCTCAGCTGACGAGTCAAAGGCGCAGCGCATCATTATCCGCGCGGGTGCGTCACACCCTTGACTGCATCAGCTGAGCACTTTTCCCTCGCTCAATACGAAGCGGAGTATTTTTTTCGTTTAACTTATTAACTTAGCTGTCGAATTATAAAATTTCAGCTTTTGCGGTATTAGATATCTATGGTTTTATTGTCACTAACGGTAGTGCGTTATTAATAAATGGAATCGATTATCGATCACTGCAATTATTGGATCTTATAATACATCAATATAAGTTTTGTAATTTCAAATGATATACGTAATGTATATACTAAATATATACAAATGTTAATATGAAAAAAAATAAATAACGATACATGAAAATAAATAGTAAACATTTAATAAATATTTTTCTCGGCTGACGCTTTCAGAAATTTTGCGATGTATCAAATAGCCCATAGAAATTTTGGCAGATTCGAAATTTCTAGAGACGGGCGGTTATAATATGAACGCGTCCTATTTCCGCTAGAACCCAGCATTGAATACCTGCGCATGACAGCTGCGAACCGACGCTACCCCCTCTTTCCTCAAATTCGGCGTCTCTCTGCTCCGAAATGGCTATAGTAGCCAATATAGGCCAGTCATTTAATACATTCTAGTTCGCAAAAAATCCGGTAGTTATGAATTTTTGATATGTAGTTAGGATTCATATCAGCTGTATAAAACCAAGTTTGCAGTTTCGAAAAACTTGCGTGGTGGGGGAAAAACCACGATATTATTTGACTTTTTTTAGTTTTTGGGTTATAACTTGTAAGTAATGGATCCTACGTAAAAAAGTAATCTTAGATTTTTCAATCCGATAAAATTTCCTTCATTTAGAGACTAAGTGCAGCTTTGTACGACCATTAGATTTTGAGATACAGGACTTCAAAAACTTGATTTTTTTTCTTTACAGCAAAACATCAACTACACAAGGTGTTTCCAAATTGACTACCATAAATTTAAGAGCTTGTAGAGAATGTTAAAATAAAACTAAAACCTCTATATAGTTTTGTCGAAAAACGTTTCGTTTTCAAAATACAGGGTGTTATATTGTCGACTGGCAGATCAGTTATTTAGCTATATCTCTAAACAGAGTAGGCAGAGGAATTTAAATTTTTGTGAGCGAGTGTTACTTAAGACTACCGATGACTGTATAATATTTTAAATCTGATACCACCATTCAGTGGCGTAGAAAAAGGGGTAGCCTAACACTTTTTTGTAAAAAAAAAAATTTCTGTCAGATGTTTTGAAAATATCGTCTCATTTTCAGATTCCCCTATCAAAATGCTATAATAAAGATGCTCTTATTAAATAACTCCAGAGGCGTTCGTTTTCGAGATATTCTCGGTTTTATGTGGCAATACTTACTTGTGTTTAATAAAACATTTTTAATGTACTTAGTCAATAAAATAGCAAAGCAAAGGTCGAATATTTTAATAATGTACAAGATAAATAAAAACTTCCGCACATGTGTAATTTACCATTTTAGTACTTTTTATAAAATATTGCTACTGAACGATTAATCAAAAAAAAATTTTCAATATGAATTTGTTAAGAAGTGCATCGATGAGATTAAAATGTAATTTCTTGACAGTTAAGGAGGTTTGAGTAGCATTTGTTTTTGTTTTTATCTGCCTTGTGATGATTGCCCCTCTTTAATGTTTTTCGCAAATTAAGTAGGTACCACATAAAACCGTGAATATCTCGAAAACGAACGCCTCTGGAGATATTTAATAAGAGCATCTTTATTATAGCATTTTGATTGGGGAATTTAAAAATGAGACGACATTTTCAAAACATCTGACAGCACATTTCTTATTAACAAATAAGTGTTATGCTACCCCTTTTTCTACGCCACTGAATGGCGGTATCAGATTTAAAATATTATACAGTCATCGGTAGTCTTAAGTAACACTCGCTCACAAAAATTTAGATTCCTCTGCCTACTCTCTTTAGAGATATAGCTAAATAACTGATCTGCCAGTCGACACTATAACATCCTGTATTTTGAAAACGAAGCGTTTTTCGACGAAACTGTATAGAGGTTTTAGTTTTATTTTAACATTCTCTACAAGCTCTTAAATTTATGGTAGTCAATTTGGAAACACCTTGCATAGTTGATGTTTTGCTGTAAAGAAGAGAAATCAAGTTTTTGAAGTCCTGTATCTCAAAACCTATTGGTCGTACAAAGCTGCACTTTGTCTCTAAATGAAGGAAATTTTATCGGATTGAAAAAAGCTAAGATTACTTTTTTACGTAGGATCCATTACTTACAAGTTATAACCCAAAAACTAAAAAAAGTCAAACAATGTCGTGGTTTTTTCCCCCACCACGCAGCGAGCACAAGTTTTTCGAAGCTGCAAACTTGGTTTTATACAGCTGATATGAATCCTAAGAACATATCAAAAATTCATAACTACCGGATTTTTTGCGAACTTTGCTTTTTTTCTTGTTTAAGATGACTGGCGTAAATATAGATTATTGAGATTAAATTGAATTTTTAATATATTATTTTACTTTACACCTTTTGTATATAAATACGATAATAAATGTTAAATATTTTAGGATAATAATTATTTGTCAAAACTATTTTTCTTGATCATATATGATCCAAATATTACATGCACCTGCTACGTTTAGTGACAATAAAACCATAGATATCTAATACCGCAAAAGCTGAAATTTTATAATTCGACAGCTAAGTTAATAAGTTAAACGAAAAAAAATACTCCGCTTCGTATTGAGCGAGGGAAAAGTGCTCAGCTGATGCAGTCAAGGGTGTGACGCACCCGCGCGGATAATGATGCGCTGCGCCTTTGACTCGTCAGCTGAGCACTTATCCACCGCCAAAAAATCAGCTGACTATTTTTTACGTGTAACTCATTGCATTGGCTGTTACTTTGCCAAATTTGAGCTTTTGTGGTATCAGTTTACTCAGCGCATATTTTTCACTTGTTTACGTGGAAAGCTGAAGCACAATCCCGCACTCCAAAGTCAGCTGATTGTGTTTTTTAGTTATTTTTCAACATTATGAACATGTCGACAAAGTCTCGGCTTTTGTTGTATTAGTTTTTTTTCATCATTATTTTACGTGTGTGGGAGGCCGCCGCAGCTAAACTCCGCCGAACCGCGCAAGCTGATGGTTCATTCCCTTATGTGGAAGGCCGAATAGAGCGTAGAAAAATTTTTTAGCTTTTGCGAAATGACCAACTATAAACTGTCGCTGGCTCCCGGACTAACTGTGCATAAAGCAATTTAAACACAAATCTCTTCCAGTGTACCTAAATTGTGCAGGAATTTTGCTCCGCCTGACGAATAACGATGAAAAGTGTGTGTGAGTAAATACCTCTTACCTATTATAAT
Organism: Rhagium mordax; assembly: GCA_963680705.1. Taxonomy (NCBI): domain Eukaryota; kingdom Metazoa; phylum Arthropoda; class Insecta; order Coleoptera; family Cerambycidae; genus Rhagium; species Rhagium mordax. The sequence goes on from OY796657.1 coordinate 28,680,275, forward strand.
GGTGAAAGCAGCTTAAGGCTCTCACATTAAAATTTGCTGTCATACACTTGTAATAATTATACTATAATTGAGTAAGTAATTCCTCGTTTTTGCAATTATCGTACCTTGTCACCAAATAAAAACTTTAACTAATATACAGGGTGCTAAGAAAAAGAAGGTCAAGCCGTTAACCACAGATTCTTTTACGAAAATAAAGTGACTTTTATGGTGTGATTTTTTATTTTGGTTTAGTTAGTTAGTTAGTTTTCCTTATACAACGTGTTAAAGTTTAAATTTTGATAATTATTGTTATTAATAAGTGTTTTTCTTAAGATTTTTACTTGATATTTTGCAGACTTTTATCTTATGTAGGTACACTTTTTGGGTAATTTTGGTTAAAAAAGCCAAAGCGTAAATGGGGAAAATAGAAGTTGGGGTACCCATTAATCTCCCCAACTTATTCATGTGGTCTCTAGATATTTATTTTTAGATTTAATATTTATTTCCCTAACTTTTCTTACATTTATAAAATTTTAATTTAGGATTTGGTTAACGAGATATTTCAATAAAATCAGATTCATTTTCAATATCTTAGTTCCCACACATCATTGAATATTTTATGCATATGCAAAATAGATGCACAATGTGCGTATTATATTCACAATATTTTTAAACTATGAAATACATATTATAAAAATATATTCAACTGGTAATATTCGAGGATCTGAGGAAAATGTGTATATTATATTTCATAATATTTTGTAAAATATTTATTGCATATTATACAAATATTATTTTTCATATTTATAAAAGATTTTATAACATTCAATAATATGTTAACAATGTTTTGTGAAATATTTAGTACATAATATCCAAATACTAATTTTCATATTTATAAAATATTTTATGACTTTCAATAATGTTTTAACAATAGTTAATGCGTGTTATATAAATATTGTTTTTCATACTTATAAAATAATTTATGAATTTCCATAATATTTTAAAAATGTTGAGAATCATTTATTGGTATTTATTATACAAATATTATTTTTCATATTTATAAAATATTTTATAAAATTCAATAATATTTTAACAATATTTTGGGAAATATTTAGTATATGTTATACAAATATTAATTTTCATATTTATAAAATATTTTATGGCATATTCATATTCCTATCGCCATAGCACAAGCGCGATATATGGGATGACAAATTAATATCCCTGGATATCCCTGGATATAAAATCAATAGGGGAAACTTTCTAGGATGTCGTATTTTAGGAGGTCCCAAAGGCCACACATTTTAGTATATCCCAGGATATTCTTTTATTGGAGACCAGTTGATAGCAATCCCGAATTGTCTTAATTTTGGCAATAAATGTAGGACGACGTCAGTATGTCAGAATTAACATCGTTTACGTACAGGATATCTTGTCATGCTATGATTTTACTGATATTTCATAAGAACATATTATGGACATCTATTCGTAATCTTTAGGATATCCCAAAATATCGCTTTTAAAAATAACTCCGATAGAGGAAATATCTGCAACACGTTAGTCTTCTCCGCCAGCAGATGGCGCGAAAACTTACTCGCAGATGCAATAAATTCCATAAAAATAGGAGGCGCATTAATATTCTGTAAAATAGTTAGATTAGCGAAAGCGATGGCCTATTATGGATGGTTTTGTAGTGATAATGTTAATGAGAGGAGTTTCAGAGTCCAATATGTTTAGGCAACATTAGTTTATTATTTGTTGCATGAACAATTAATATACATACAACTACTGTATGTGTACAAAACATAAACTGTATACAGATAAGTCCAGGATGCTTCGAACACGACAGGGATTGAGACGAATATACTAGTGGCCGACAACTCGCCTTAGTTCGAAATTTGTACATTAGAAGGGCGTGGCAGTGCGTTGTGACCAGTAGTGTGGCAACTCACTGCTCAACCTCAGCAGTCAGCACGTCAGCAGACTGTTGTTTATGTTTTTTGTTATTATGCTTGTATAAAGCCTAAATAAAGTCATTTATAAAAAATGTGATTCTACAACATAAAATTAATTGTCGCTGCACCTCGAGTGTTGCAGGAGGTCTAATAAAAATTATTATAAAATAAAAGAATCCAAGCAAGGAATAATAGTAGACCGAGAGTCATCGGCTACAGCGCGGAGATCCACGATTCCCGGGCACTGTGTCCGCTTGCCTACAACTGGCACAAGTAAATCGCGCAAGCTAAAACCCATGTTCGAACCTCCTCGGTCTTTACTGTATATAAAGAATATGAATAAACATTCCAAAAATAATATTATTCATATTATAGGAATATATTTTAAATATAAAGGTGATTTTTGCACATTTATACAGGGTGATGCAGAAAACATAATCACCCCCTGTTTTCTCGAGATCTATTCAGATAGCGAGTTGCGGTAAAATGCAATGGATTCAGTATTTAATTTGGGACAGATTTCATGTGCCGCCAAAATAATTTCACTAAAATTCTGCATACAGGGACGTCACAAAATTTAAAAAAAAAATTTGTTTTCATCACACGGTATTTAGTGATGGGTCATTGAAGAGAACTTTAAATGCTCTATTGACTGAAAAAATTATTTGAAAATTTTAAGTGGTTCAATTTTTATGACCAGAAACGTTAACTTTCAGGTCTGTATTAAAAAACATGAATTCTTATCTTTAATTTATTGGCACTATTGGCAGTCATACGGATAATATCTTTCTCACAGAAACTAGCATATCATCAAAAAATGCGAGGGTTTGATTAGGAAACATGTATTTTCTTAATGTTTAAAAATTAAATAAACCCGAACAAAACAATAAAATCAGAAACCCTACCACAAAATCAAATAATAATTAAAAATAACTTCTAAAGATCCTAATACCAGAACAAATAACAGCAAACAATCGATAACACACAAATAAATGTAACACAATAAATTGTGTGCATAATACATAAATACATATGTAAATAATAACTTATAACAGATGTTGAAAATAACCTCCATATTCATTTAAACATAACCGTAAACGTTTCATCATGGATCGATTTGTAACTGTTTCAAGAATATCAGAAGTTAACGATCTGCATGAAATTTTAATTTTCTCTATCAATTCATCGAGGTTTTGAGGTTTAGGAGGCTTATCGTATACAAGGGATTTCAAGTAACCCCATAAAAAATAATCCAGGACTGTCAAATCCGGCGACCGTGGCGTCCATCTAATAGGCCAATTATTTCCTATCCACGTTTCAAATCGTTGGCCGAGGTAACGTGAAACGGTATTAGCTGTATGTGCAGGTGCGCCATCATGTTGGAATATCACATTACGTCGTTGGTTAATGGCAACAGCATTATTCAAATATTCTTCGAATCTCGTACTTAGAAACTCCAAATAGTTTACCTCGTTTAAATTAGGTATGTTCATAAGAGAATGGCCCAAGCAATGTATTGTCGATTATCCCACACAATACATTTATCGAAAACCGCCTTTGGCTATTTACAGGACGGATGCGATGAGGATTTTCGACAGCCCAGTGGTGCAAATTGTGGTAATTTGTAATTCCATCTTGATCAAATTTGGATTCATCTGTCCAACAGATGTGCTTTAAATATCTTGGATCATTTTCGGTGAAATCTATACTCTGGCTAACGAATGTTAGTCGTTGCGTCACAACTGATTGAATGTATCACAGACATTGCAATCTAAATGCTGTCCTTATTGCACGCGCACTGTGTTTATCAAACTGAAATAGGCCCGAATGTCGTCGGTATAACGCCACCTACTGAACAGAAATGCGTCTCTCGCACGCTATGCGTTAGCAAAGGTGAATGCAAGTTTGTCTGAGAGTTTACTACGCGGTACTGGTTTCACTCATAGACGTTCGTTTGTGTCAAGAACAAGCAGGCTATAACAATTACAACAAACGTAAAGGCAAGTATACACTGAAAGTTTAGGTCAGGAGGTAACTGCCCATAATATTTCTCAACATTTTACACATATTTGCTCTCCCAAAATAGCAATACGTTAATAATATTTAGTGTTTAATAATTTTATCATTTAACTTTTCATCGCCGCCACTGGTATAATCGGCCGCCTTGTTCCATACGATTACCAGTGATGACGCAACGACTAACATTCATTAGCCAGAGTATAGTAGTGTTCGACAAAAATTAATTCTTCTTTCTTGATCTCCTTCGTACAGTTGTTGGACTCGAGTGTAAGAGTATGAATGCATCTTGCTATTTTTAAGAATTCTTTGAATATATGAATAAGATACAGGAATATTTTGCGCAATTTTTCTTATCGATATGCCTGGATCAGTAACTGCTAATACTAACACAGCTGCAGTGTTTGCTTCATTCGTTGCTCTCTTGTTAATTTTCGTTTTTTTTTATTCACTTCGAAATTGCCATATAGGCGTAAGGTAGTCTCTAAGCGAGTAAAAATTGATCTTGACGGTTGTTGCCTATCCGGAAATCTGACAGCATACGCTCTTATGGCAGCTTTGGCATTTTTTCTACACTCCACATAGATCTCGAACATGTCGGTTTTTTCATTATTACTGTACACTACCATTTCTTTTGTAATTTTTTATCGCCGCGTATACCAATGTATTCTGATAATTATGACAGCTAACAGGTACATACATTTTAGTTATCATGTTACATACAGAAAATATAGTTATCCAAATCTTAGATTCTTCAAACTAGACTGTTAATAAGTTATTATTTATTTATGTATTATGCACACAATTTATTGTGTTACATTTATTTGTGTGTTATTGATTGTTTGCTGTTATTTTTTCTGGTATTAGGATCTTTAGAAGTTATTTTTAATTATTATTTGATTTTGTGGTAGGGTTTCTGATTTTATTGTTTTGTTCGGGTTTATTTAATTTTTTTTATTAAGAAAATACATGTTTCCTAATCAAACCCCCGCATTTTTTGATGATATGCTAGTTTCTGTGAGAAAAAAATTATCCGTATGACTGCCAATAAATTAAAGATAAGAATTCATGTTTTTTAATACAGACCTGAAAGTTAACGTTTCTGGCCATAAAAATTGAACCACTTAAAATTTTCAAATAATTTTTTCAGGGTCAATAGAGCATTTAAAGTTCTCTTCAATGACCCATCACTAAATACCGTGTGATGAAAAAAAATTTTTGTCAAAATTTTGTGACGTATGCAGAATTTTAGTGAAATTATTTTGGCGGCACATGAAATCTGTCCCAAATTAAATACTGAATCCATTGGATTTTACCGCAACTCGCTATCTGCAATAGATCTCGAGAAAACGGGGGGTGATTATGTTTTCTGAATCACCCTGTATAATATGCATACATACAACAAATCAAAAAAATATTATATAAATATTTCAATATTTATTTTGAATATTTGTAGCATATGTTATAAATGTGCCAGTGTTGTGTGGGTTTCGGAATTTATCACTTTTTTATTGTTGTTGTAGTTGGTTTTCTTTGAATCATTTACTCTTAGGCAAACAATGTTAGAGACCTTTTTGTTGCGCATAGTTAGAAAAGTTCAATAAAATGAAAATCTTAAAAAAACCAGTGGTGTACGTGTACACATTTTTGTTTAGAAAACCTTAATTAATGCTCATTTAACTTTGTTATTGGTAAAAGAGGCAAATAAAAATACTGATTTAAAGAAAATATTAAAAATAAAACTTTACGTTGTTTAAAATTAAACTTCTCATGTAATTTAAAAATACAACTAAAATCAAAAACACAATAATCACAATTAAATCATACAAAAACAATTAAGCAGAAAATTTAAAACAAATGTTCGACATGTCTTCCTCCACGGGTTCTTTTAATAAGAGAGAATCTGATGTGTTGGAGAATATATGGTTTTTGTTTAAATTGTCTTGCACCTTCTACAATTTGTTCTCGTAATTGTTACTCATTTTAAATTAGAACCGAATAAACAAAACTTTTAATACATCCCCAAAAACTAAAATCTAATGGATTTAAGTCGGGAGAGCGGGGTGATCAGTCAATAGGCGCATCTTGCCCCCGGCTAATCCAGCGGTTAGGAATCATTTAATTCAAATAGGGACCATTTGAATTAAATGATTCCTAACCGCTGGATTAGCCGGGGGCAAGATGCGCCTATTGACTGATCACCCCGCTCTCCCGACTTAAATCCATTAGATTTTAGTTTTTGGGGATGTATTAAAAGTTTTGTTTATTCGGTTCTAATCTAAAGGTGGGAATAGACCAAGCAAACATTGTTGTGCAACAGTTGAACAACAGTCGAACAACACACGAGTTCACACAGTGTGTACGTGTTGCGCAACAGTTGCGCAGCTGTTGCCGATCTGTTGCGCGGTGTTCGCTCCCGAGGCGGTACATCAAAGGAGATGTTGCCCAACAATGCGCACACAGCGTCGCCAGTGTAGACGCGTATACGGCATAATTTTACATTTTAGCAGAAAAATAATAAGTAGTCCATTTCAAGCAATGTGACGACGAATACTGGACAAACACCGGAGAAACTAGGTAGGTCGATGTTGACGAACAGTTTGTCGACAATGTTTTCTCCCCACGGAAACAAGTTTGCCAACAGCTGCCTAAGTGTTGTTCAACTGTTGCGCAATAATGTTTGCTTGGTCTATTCCCACCTTAACATTTCGACGGTAATGCGGCGGAGCCCACACCGACTGCCACAGGCATACCATCCAACAAATCAATTAAAAATATTTTGTAAAAAAAAATTAAATAAAATCAGCGTTTCACCTAGGTGGCAAAATAACTGGACCTAAAAGAAAAACTATTCCAGGCCCATACATTTACTTGATGTGCCTCTAGAATGGTAGCTGGAATTTCATCCACCCATATGTGGGTGTTACGCATATTTGTTAACCGAGTGAATGTGGTTCCACACGAAAACAAAATGGATGTAGTAAATCGAGGACCACGGTAATATCTTCGGCGAATCCTATTACAAAAGATGGTTGTTGCTACAAATTTGGTGGCAGAAGCGCCTACACTTTTCGAATATGATACAGGTGCAGTAATTGCTCTTTTAAGACTTTATGAACATTAACAAAAATAATATTTCCGTTCTCATTATTAATAACCTGTCTTTCTATTGTCCTAATGCTTGCACCCGATGTAGCTTTACTATTTGTTAGATTTTCCCCTCCTTATTTAGTGGAAGTTTGTGTAGATGACCACATTTTTCCACTCGATGTTGTTTCTCTTAAACGATAATTAAACTTGTGAAAAATCTCCTTTTTGAATGGTGCCAATGTTATGTTTCTGCATAACATCTAGCGGATAAACTAGAATTGGAATTATATTTGCCTATAAGTATAAGATGTGATGTAGGTACGTAGAAACATAAGTTTTCTATATCAAGATCTCATACTTATCATGAGGCTTGGAAACAAAATACACAAAAAAAAACAATTCTAACTTCTATGAAATAATATAAACAAGGCAGGTAACAGTCTGTGGTGTCCTTATTAGGAAAATTTTGATTGTTTTAATAGGTGTAAGAACGATACTTTTGTAAGACTGGTTCTGAAAATTATGATTGGCCTGCAGATTGTTGTGTAAAATATGAGCATGAAGAATATTACGTTTTATAATCTCGATTCACTGAATTGTCACTGAATTAAGAGAATACAATGACGGATAATTAATAATAATAATAATAATAATAATAATAATAATAATAATATTTATTTACCTACAAAATACATACATAAAAAAAGTAAACAAATGTTTTTTAAGCAATAAGGTAAATAAACAGGCAAGCCCACAAAGGATAACCTTGTTGTGGGTAATAGCCAACTTATTTTAAACCATAACATAAAAATGTGCATGGCTATCTAAATATATTTCAAATAAAATTCTAAACATTTCGATAATAATAATAATAAATCACAGTTTTAAACACAAATTCTACATCACATTTGGACACAAATAAAAAAACCCTCACTATTCGCTCAGATTTTTTTTCCCCCTTTTTTTTATTTATTGTGTTAGGGTGCATAGTTTTTCCTATCAATAATTCCGTGTATTTTCGATCTTGGTGTTAGCTTTAGCCAATCTTTTATTTTCCGTTTGTATAAGGTAAGATAATTAATACTTCTTAAGTTTAATGGAATACTTGCATAAACAAATGAATTAAGATAACTGCAACTTCTTTGACCAACTGTTTTTTTCATTTTAGGAATTAAAGGTTGAAGATTGGTTTTGAACCTTGTATCGAAACTATGGCTGGCAGTACTAATATTTCCCTTATTTTTGTATAAATTAATTGCCATACTTAGAAAGAAAAGCTGTCTGTGGTCGAATGTTTCAGTTTCTTCAAAGAGCTTTGTTGAAGGGTAAGTATAATTTTTTTTATGTATTATTTTAAGTAACCATTTTTGTGTTATTTCTAGTTTTTTTGCATAGTTGTTCGTTATACCTCCCCATGCTAGTATTCCATAGTTGATGTGTGTTTGTACAAGGGCATAGTATAATATTTTCAGTTGTTCAGTATCAAGAATGTCTCTAAAGAATTTGAATTTGCTTATCAAACATCTTATTTTTTTTACCACGTGATCAATGTGATGATTCCATCTTAAGTGAGGGTCTATAATTATACCCAAATATTTCATTTTATTTGTTAAATTGATTGATATTATTTTTTTTCCTAAGTCAATTTCAAGTTGAGTATAGCTAGGTAATTTGTCGCTGTAACACGTGAAAGGCATAAATAATGTTTTTGTATAATTTATGGTTAAAAGTCGATGGTTCATCCATAAAGCAATTGTTTTGAAATCCTGTTCAGCTTTCTTTTTTAAATCTGACCAATCATTGCTGGTATAAAATATAGCCGTATCATCGGCAAAGCTGATTATCTGACCATTTGTAGAGATATTGAACAAATCATTGATATATATATTAAATAAGACTGGCCCCAGCACTGTTCCTTGAGGTACTCCGTAGTCTACTGTTTTTGCTGAGCTCTTTATATTATCTATTTCTACTTGTTGTTTTCGATTTGTTAAATAGCTAGTCAATAAATCAAGTGCCACTCCCCTAAAACCGATATTTTCTAATGTTAGTAATAATTTTTTATGACAAACCGTGTCGAATGCTTTCGCCAAATCGACGAAGATGCATAGCGATGGATTACTCTGATCCAAAGACTTGTATATTTTATTAGTAAGGTTCACCATTGCATCTTCCGTCGACCTGGCCTCTCTAAACCCATACTGTTTGTCTGACAGTATATTATATTTATTTAAAAAATCTATTATTCTTTTTTTTAGTACCTTTTCAAAAATCTTTGCAATGTTGCTTATTAATGATATCGGTCTATAGTTTTGTAGTTGAGTATTATCACCATTTTTGTACAAAGGTTTTATTAGGGCTTGTTTAAGTACCTTTGGAAATATACCATTTTTTATCGATGCATTTATTATATGCGATAGTGGTGCACTTATATGTTTAGCTATTACTTTTAGAGTCTCAGCTCTTATTTCATCTATGCCAGGTGCTTTATGTAATTTTAGTTTATCAATGATCCGTTCAACCTCTCCTGCATCAGTAGGTTGTAGGAAAATTGATGTGCAATTTGTTTTCTCAGTGTAAGTAAATGAATTATCTTGTTCTATTTCGTTTGCCATTTTGTTACCTAGTTCACTGTAATATTTAACGAAACACTCAGCAATTTCATTTTTATTTTTTATTAACTTTCCATTTATACCTTGAATTTCAGATATTACAGTTTTTGTTTCCTTCGACCCACATATATTTTTTACTCTATTCCACAAATCTGCCGAACTGTTTTTATTTCTATTTATTTCATTTTTATAATGGTTTATTTTGGCTGTTTTCAAGATATCATTTAATTTATTTCGATATGTTTTAAATTCCCTTTCCGCGTTAATATCGTTAGGATTCTTCTTCATTTTTTTACGTAGTAGGTTTTTTTTGTTTACTGAATTAACAAGACCGGTGGTAATCCATTCGAACCTTTTCCTATCTTTGTATTTAACTTTTTTTTTGTCTGTACATAGTTTAAGCTTGTTTTTTATTATATCTATAAGTATATTTGTAGCGACATTAACATCCAATTCATTATATATTGCGTCCCAAGACATATTTTGGATTTCTATTTTTAATTTATCGTTATTTATATAGAATTTATATAAAATATTATTATTATCATAATGTTTTTTTGTTTCAGGAGGCGCATTGATTTTGAGAATTGTGGAATAGTGGTCAGTTAAATGTGTATGTAGGATTATTGGGATAAAATTAGTCAATTCTGTTTTAGTTTTTATAAATATGTGATCTATGCATGATTTACTGTTCCCGTGGACTCTTGTATAACCATTAATTGTAGGAATATATCCCCACATACTCATAATATTTAAATATTCCTCACTGTAATCACTTGAACCTAGGATATCTATGTTTATATCACCTACTAATATATATGTCTCGTAGCTATTTTTATTTACGTTTTCAAGATATTTATTTAATTCATCGTTAAAAGAAAAAGGACAAGTTGACGGGGATCTATATATTGCTGTGATGTGTATTTTCTTAGGGTTCTTTATTATCAGTTCAATAACTTTAATTTTTTCGAAATTTACGATATTATATGAGAATTTTAGAGACTTTTTTATGTATACGACAATTCCATCGTTTTGATTTAGCGAGCCTGTATTGTACACTAAATTATAGTTTGGTATATTTAGAATGCCTAAATCATATAAAACCCAAGTTTCTGATAGTACAATACAATCAAATTGTTCTTCAAAATTTGCTAAAGTAACAATAAGCTCATCTATATTTTTTGCGAGGCTTCTTATATTACTATGAAATAGTTTAAAACTAGCTTGTGTTCCTACCGAAATATTTTTGTATTCCAATATATTTTCTGCAATATTAGTCTTAATCGAGTTTGTAGTGAAAGTTTTAATATATGGATCCATTTTTTAATATATTTAAGACTTACTATTACTAAATTTACACGTAACAATACAATTTATAAAATATATAATACGACAGAATAAAATAAAATAAAATAAAATAGCTTAACTAATTCTAATATATAAAGGAATGAATTATAATGTATTTTTCTCGGAATTTTTGTTTGTTTTTACCTCTTTTTCATTAAGCCTTGGAGAGGATCTACTGGGTTGTAAATTAAGAACTAGATTTGTAATTTTACGTTTCTTTGGATTATTATTTCCAAGTTCGCACTCTTCCTTATTCAGTACCTCTTGATCATCTACTATATTGCTTGTTGGTGTGGGTGGAGCACTATTTGATTTCGGGGGGGCTAAATTTTCGTCTTTTTGCAATTCACTGTCGCTATCTTTCTCATTTATCATCAGTTGTTTTACATTATATACCTCTTCATTTATGTACAAGTTTTCACCTTTAATATAAGCGTTTAGTTTCTTATTACATGTTTCCTTTAAATGTTGACGTAATATTTTTTGTTTCCTTTGTTCTTCTAATGAAAGTTCCTCCGAAATACTTATGTTTGTACCTTTCAGTTTTTTACAGTTTTTAAGAATAGCCTGTTTGGTTAGATAAGACGTAAACTTAACTATTATTGGTCTGTCTGTTTTATTTTTCCCTATGGCATATATATTGTTTACAGTTTCTTTATTTATATTGATCTCCAGTAGTTGATTTCATTTGTGTAGAGTAAATTCCAGAATATCACTTCCCTCTTCGTAACCGAGGTTGAAGATTATTATACTGTTTTTCCTTAGTTCTTTCTCTAGCACTTTGTATTTGCTTTTTAATTCTTGTAATTCTTCCTCTAATTCTCTCCTCTTCCCGACCTCTTTATTAATAGTTTCCTTTATTTCTTCAACTTCTGCTTTAATATAACTTTTTATGTCCTCTGCGTGTTTATTATTTGTTTCTTTGATAAAATTAGTCAATTTATCATAGAGTTGATTGATTTCGCTCATGTCTATTATTGTATACTGTGCAGTTGTTCACTCTGTATGTTTTCTATATTATTTATCAACTGTTAGTTCCTATCAGCTGGAGGTTTTATTGAACTTTTTATAATCCTTTTTGCAGTTGTTTTAAAATGTGATGTGCTGAATAACTCTTGTATGGATTTGTTTATTTGTTATTATTGTTAATTAACTAATTGTTTTGTTGCTATTTTAAGCAATTTGGATACAGTGGTGCTTAACAGTTTCCTTGTAATAACCAAAATTTAAAAGTAATGCTATTTTACTCACTAATTTATACACGTTCTTTAGAGCACATAAGAAGCACGTTCACTCGGTTCACATGACGTTTAAGAATTATAATTACCAATTTTTTTATTTCGAAATATCGACTATATTAAAAACTAGAGCCTAAATAAAAAACGTAATTTATCCTTCATTGAAAACAGTGACAATAAAATATTCGTTAGGTTCGAAAGTAGAACTTAGGTATTTATGCAATTTCGCATCAGTATTGAAAAGAATCTAAGTATAATGGAGAATCCAGAACCGCGACCTTATTGAAGTAACCATAAAAATTGAATAACTGGGAACTATTTAATTTTAAGAAGATGTTAGAATTTATTATAATAATAATTCTGAATATAATTGTTTTGTAATTTCTAGTCAAGAACATAAAATATAAATTTTTAAGGCAAACCGTATGAATAAATCGTTTCAGACTTGAAGGCTTGCAAATTTAATATTTATTATGTAAAATACTGCTCGACATTTTTAAGCAAAATATTCTAAAAGAAAGAATTAAAGATGCGTATATACATACATTCTCTCAGGAATTTTTATTTTCACTATATCAAAATAAAAGATATAAAAATTAAATATATCCTTAGAGCGAAAAGTATTTATATTTAAAGATTTCTTTAAATTTACGTTCTCTAAGGCCTTAACTTTCAATAATATATTATTCTTAATTTTTATTTAATAATAGGTTATCTAATCCTAGTTTATTAAATAAATTTCTTAACTGCAATAAAAATAAATTTCCAATAAATTTGAAATTTCACTCGGTAATTTAAAATCTTAAATATATAAATTAATTACAACTAACTAAATTAAGTTATATTGTTTGGCACAAATTCTCTTAAATATCCTCATAAGTTACAGAGCAACTGTTATACCTAGCTACGATCTGAAACATAGAACACACTTCTTACTTATATCTAAAGCCGACTTGAAAGGGTTCTGCACGAATCAAAAAAGTTTGGATACTTCGTGCAGTCGTCATAAACTCATCGCTGGACACGTTTTAAACATTTCACTTTTCTTGTAGTTTGATAATAATTTTCGGCGCATCCTGCACATCTCATTCTTCATGTGAATCGTCGCATTGCAAAATCAGGGCTTTACTCTCAAAATCTGAGAATTCAGGGGATTCAGGGCACTTTCGTTTGTTAGTAAACTTTTTATTTCGATGTGAAATTTTCGGCGTTGCCTTACTTGTGGTAATTTTAATTATCTTTCTAGCGTATTCAAAATAACTTTTTTCTCACTGTAGCAATTGCAGAAGTCGGCGGAGGAGGTTAAATTGCATCCACTAGTTTCCTCGATGTCGGTTGATCTTCGTTTGTGGTCACAGTGGGAACAATCTGGCTGGGGTGAAGAAACGCAAGCCGTCGTATGAATCTCAACACTGTCCTCATGGGAATCTTGGTGCTGTCAGCTGTGGCGAGGGTTCAAGATTTACGCCAGAATCATTTTTGCTCTAGCTGATTCTGCATCCGTAGTAATGTAGACATATTCAGAAATGGCATTTAGATTGAACGATGGCTCTAAAACCAGACGTTCCATTTTGAACAATGGCACAATTATATTTTATGCGATTCCCAAGAGTCTTCCAAATTGATACCTGCTTATCTTTCTAGATGGAGTTGTCTTCACAAAAGTTGTTACAGGCAGCGTAATAATTGGTCTTGAGTAACTTGACGAATATTCTACCTAGCGGCCGTAGAAAGTGGGTGGAATGGGATGGAAGGCAAAGGAGAACAATATCATTTTGGTTTGGGTTGGTATGAGATGTGTGCCCATCTAATATGATCAATAGAGTTCCAGTTGGTTTCCTCTGAAAAAAATGTGACTTAAGCCAAGTTTTAAAAATTAAGGCATTCATTTGTGAATGCTGATTTTTCGGATATAGCTATTTCCGAACCGACTGGTATGCCATCCTTTCTATTCTTGTCCTCGAAAATTGAATGGGGAGGCAGGAACATGCATTGCAGCACGCAATAAGTGATACAGTTTCGTCCTTTTCATCTGATGTGATGGATGACTCGGTTTTGGAACTTTTTGTTGCCATAACATGAATGGGTTTATTGTTTAATTGTGTCGTCCATATTAAATACGTTTGAGAGTTTGTTACCTATGTAAGTTCTGTTGGGTTAAAATATTTTTCAGAGTATCACAGAGTATCAAAGTAGCGCTGCACATTTTCTCTGGACATACCATGAGCCCTTGTAACAGACTCCTTCAGATTTCTAAACTCAAATATTAGAGTTCCGTCGTAAGAATGACTGCAACCAATCATATCATGTTTTACTCAATTCCTACCTCCTGGGGCTAGAACTCGAAAGTTTAGAAAATTTTCATAAGAAAATACAGATTTTTAATTTTTAAGATTGAGCCGAAAATATATATTTACCAGAAGTCTCTTCTTCAAAGATAAATAATTATAAAATGAAAAGAAGCGTAAATTTGTATTCAATAACTTTTTGTAATTTTGCCAATGTTCGCATTTTGTTTTTTACGGATAAAATAATAAAAATATTAATAATAAACGATTTTATTTGAAAAATAAATGATTATCACATAAAATCGGTGAAGTTTAATCCATAAGGATTATTCTTACATGGCACAATAGGCGTCTATAATAATCAGTATTAGAAAAAGTTGTAGACATTTATTTGGGAAGCAGAGGATACCAAATAACAATAAAACCTGAATAAATATTCTAACTTAAGAAAATGGTTTTCGTATAGACGGGAGTCATTGTTAATTAGAATGTTAACAACAGTGTAATCTTGGCCTGTCTGTGATTTCTCATATAAAATTATCAGAAACTATTCCAAATTGTTCTTTCCAACTATTCCATTGCTGTTCTAAATAACATAAGACATTTTTTGGACTCCATCACTATCATATATTCTACCCATTTATATTCAAAGATGACCAGTGTCTGCAACAATTTGATTCTAACTTTATAAAACGCCCTTAAAAGCATTGCATTTATAAATTATTCAAACATTCACAAAAGTTATTGGAATTTACTTTGACAATTTTCTTGGTATGTATTTAAATTAAATTTATAAAGAACATTATTTTTGCTTTATAGATAGACAATAGGCATAACATATTGTTTAGTCTTTGGATGTTTTTTTATAAATATGAGTGGGTCGAGAAGTAAATAATAAATGATACTCTGTATTTATTCTATATTATTTATATTCCATATTCTGCTTCTTTTGTTCTAAAATATCAAATTACGGTCTTTTGTGTTTACAACACAGCATCATTATAATCGTAACTCGTAATCTTGGTTTCTGACCCTTGTCACAACAACTATGACTGTGTTAAATTTCTATATTAATTATAAAAAGCTTTTCCTGTGTAACAAATATTAAGAAAATATATGCCGTCTAATGAAGTTAGGGAAATTTCATTTAATTTTTATGATAAAAATGTCAGGTTAGAAGGTACACTTGTACATTTCCATTCTCTGCAGCTTGATTACACCTTCTCAAGTTTAAGTTTCAAATTGTAATGTATTGCACGTAAGGCAAACTGTGTGATTAATAATTTGTATCACGGATGAATTTTCTCCGGGTTTCTTGCAAGTTTCTTCAACATTGTCCATAAAAGCAGCCTTACTCAGACGTTAAAATAATGATGGAATTATTTTAGCAAACACAATATAAGACATAACTTATGAAATATTTAAAATAGTGATAAATATACAATCTCTTCCGCTAAGTTATAAATTGGGTAATATCCTGCTGTTGAAACAAGTAGACGTTCACATCAGTAATTATAAACAAATACCACAAACATAGCGAATAAAATAAAATTAATGATGGTAATGAGAGCTTATTTCAAATTTTAGAGAACTGTTCAGTCCATACTGGATGAAATACCATTCGTACGCCAGTTTCTGACTATTGATCTTCATCGGCGAAGAAAAGATAACGCATAATATTTAAATATAAGTTCGTGATTTATAAATTGAGATAATTAAATAAAATATCTAAAATAGTGCGACACCCCAAACCTCCCTCATACGTTTATTAACATCTTTCCGGAGAAAGATAACATACTGTAATGTACAATTGACAACGTCAAACTTTCGTTGCCCCTACGTTGGGATTGCCATAAAATTATAATCATATAGAGTGTTCGTGGCAGTGTACTCGGTTCTTTATTATTAATTTCGAAAATATTTTATTTTGTTATTAAAATTTTTTTACTTCTACCACTACACAAAATATCTGATTACATTTGACCTTGAGTGTTTACCTGCGTACCGTAGTTAATTGTCTTTTAGGTGACAAAACATATAGTGTACTGGTTCAGATAAAATATTTACTGGGGATAGCTTTAAACCCCTTATTTTTATGTTTCAGGACGTTAATGAATTCACCCGGATTGGAGAACTTACATTTGAGACTTTGATTTATTTTGTAGCTTGTGTTGTTTTATTTTAATAAAAAAATTAAATGTTTGAAAATCTCTATCTTTATTTAACTGGGTGTCAGGGTGATGCCCTCTTTTGATACTTAATCGAGATGTTTGTATAAACCAAGGTTGATGTCGGCTGAAACATAGATGTCAGGGTTTTAATTGATATTTATAATTGCAAATTTTTACAAACGGACTTTGTTAACGTTAATTATTCCTACGACAACTTATCAATAATCTAATTCTAACAAAAACATGGTAAAAGTCATAAAATACAGCAACTTTAAATTCGTCGCTAAGCTAAGAAGTTCTTTATTATCGATTTATTTACTGAATTGCCAGTAGGAGCGCAAGAGTATGTGCATAAAAATGGACGCCTTGTAATGCACTTTTAATTGCGTAACCTGTCCTGTTTGTAACTGGCTACCTACAAACAAAACTCGCTGGCGTTGCGACACTTTTTAGGCGGAAACTCGGGCGCCAGTTCCTTATTTTTAAGTGCAGGAAACAGAACTTGTCTGACTCACCGGGGTGCGAACATTTACGAATTAACTGAACAGTGGAGATACGGTTGTTTGTCCAGAGGGTCGAGAGATGTTTGTCTTATCAACTGGATTCGACAATTTCTCAAACGGGTTAATTAGAAAGAAACCATCGGAAATAATAACTCGTAAATTTTACATAGCATCCCAATGTATTTATTTATGAATAAGTAAGGTAAAACGAGACATAATGCAGCGATTTACTTTACTGTCGGTTATGTACAATTTTTAAAACGATAATATGCAAGCTAGCAAACAAGAATACGCGTGGAAATAATTTAATTGCGGACGGCCGCCGCGGTGGACTCAAAGTAGTCCAATCATTGGAGACATAAAAAAGGTGTTTTGGTGCAAAAGGTTGAGGAGTTTTGAAACTTGGCAGGAGTGTAGACTTGGGTGAAGTATGACTCTAAGTTTGTTACCTCGAGCGACCGCCGCTCGCGCCGCCATCTTGTAAGAATGGCGCTCAAAACTAGTTTTTGGCATGCAACTTCATTTCTGTAGGGTTTAGAGAAATAGTTTCTTATTGAAAGTTGCTACACAATTGCTTCTATACATTTTTTCCCTCAGACTAATACTTTCCGAGTTACAGGGCCGAACAGTAAGGCAAATTTTTTTAAATCGCAGAAACGCTCTACTTTTTACCAATTATCTGCCAATTAGCATATCAAAAGTAGTTTAATGTAGTAAATAATAAAAATCAATGCTTCTATCAACTCGTTTCCACACCACCTATGAGGTAGAGTTGAGGAGCGCGTTTTTTTTTTTAAGTGTGTCATATAAAACAAAAAGATATTTTAAAAATTTTATTTAAAATATTTTGATTGATAATAATTAAGATGGCTCCGGAGACATACTAATAAAGAATTGCAAATCACTCTGAAATTATAAATTATTTCGAAATTTGATTTTCACTCTAGTATTTCTAAAAACTGTCAGCATGCAGGATGATGAGAGAAAAAACACAAGAAAAACATTAAAATATGCATTTTGTTATCTACATTGAAGTTGTACAATTCCTTCTTTGCCAATTAATAGTCGTTTTTGTAACTTGCCAGTATCTTAGCATTCTCTTTGAAGTAGCCTACTGCCTAATCCATGGAGTGTGGATTAGACCGTAGGCTACATGCGCGTTTTCTGTCGTTTTGTACTACGCGATGTTCCTGGTTCACTATGTTTACTATCTTTGGAATCCTGTTCACCTCCCGTCTCTTCCAATACCCATTCCAACGAATCAAGGACGTCATTAGCTTCATATGGGTCCTCGGGGTCTGAAACCGCTACCAAATCTGAAATGTTTTCACATTCTGTCCCATTACAATAGAGACACAGCATGCAGATGCAATTAGTGATTAATTACCGTTGCTGACAGTCTTACTATGAAATATTTATTTTACACAACTCGTTGAAAGAAACAACTGTTTCTTAATTTATTGTTGTGGTAGGGACAACGAACCCTAATTTAAGGAGGTTGTGAATATACCCATTAGTAGGTAACCAAAATAAGAACTTATTTCCAATCGTAGTAGAAGTGAAGTAACACAGTGAAAACATACGATAAACACATTAGATGGAGTTCCACTGAAATTGCCGCTAAAGGACGCTCGTGGTTAACCCAAGGGGCAATAATCAACAACAATCCAGATGGTATGTTTCAAAAACGTACTTAAGGCTTGTAACACGTGTCAAACTACTCATCGACGTTGGTACATTCTAGGAAACACAAAAGAGGTACGCATTGTGTTAAAAACTCGTTAGTGTTGCATAACGGCCCAGAGGTTTACAATAAATAGTAAATTCCTTTTTAAATACGGGTTGCATGAACAGAAATGAGTATTATATAGTACCACAGCGATGAGAAATTGATAGACTCGTAATTTTTCATTTTTTCTTCGAGAAGATAAATACGGAATAAAGCGCAAAACAGTGTCTCACCTAGTTTCGGGACTACGGTGAAGTTCAAGTTTCTCTCTCCCCGGATTTCTAAAGTGGCTCACCGTTGGAATCCATATGTCAGGTGGTGGCGTCGCGGTTATCGACATCCAGCAGGTTCCACTTGTGCGTGTACGGGGACGTCGACCGTAACCGGCGCGTAAAATTTGGTTTTATACATATATTAAAGTATAGACGTTGGTTAAGATCGAGGGGAAGTGCTGACCACAATGGATGGAGTCTTAAGAGTCTTCTAGGTAGGGGTGTTACGAAACAATGTAACAGGCGTCGGTTCACGATAACAACTGGTTAAAGTAGCCTCCTCGATAGGGGATTTGGATGCAGTACTTATATGATTCTCTCCTTACGTATTTCGTGTGTAGCGAACAGAGATGCCCATCTCTCTTCGAGTGCTACATCGGGTCCAGATGTTAACCGGTACTAAATTATGATCTTAGTCTAGGCGCTACATAGCGACTAGTTTCCTGTGACGACCGGTTTTAAGTGTCTAAACTCTGCATTTCTAGACTATCACAAAACGCAACTATGGTTAACTTTTCACCTTTTTTGGACCGAGTCATTTATAATATAACATATTAGAAATCACCGAAATCTCATATGCAATTTGATTATTTCGGTGATTACCGAGACTGAAATAAAATTAGATAAATTCATGAAAAATGCACGTAATTACGCAACCCAGGACTGGGGTATCTCAATAGTTAAAAATACTATTCACTTTTTTTCCTCTAGTATTAAAAATTTGTATATACAAAAATATTAAAAAAACTTTAAATGTTTTTTAACCGTTAACATAAAATTAATTAATTAGTCTCAAAAGTTTAATACAAATTTATACATTGTAAGAGTCTCATGCACAAGCTTTTATCTCTCCTTAACATTTTTCATTAATAAAACTAATGATAAACATTGGGTATAACATAATTACACTTGCTCTGTAGCCAAAGGAAAGAATCTGGCTTTATTTTAAAATGAGTATAAGAAAATCCCTGAAGAAATTATAATAAATCATTAAACTAACACAAAAATGTCAGGACTGTCAGGGAAAGTAAAAAAGTTCATGGTTATTAAGACAATGTAAACGCGAACATTTTCAATAAGCGAGAAAACAAAATAAGTAGTTAAAAGGTATTTTTCATACAAAGTTATTAATGAAGTATAAAAAATGTTTTGTCATAAGGCTTATTTCGGCAATCAAAATAATAAATTTCAACGAGTGCTTGTGTTTATGATCTTTAAAATTAAACATTTATTTTTTGTAATAAGGGCTTTTTAAATTCAATCAAATAGGAAAATATGTTTACTTCGTTGCCTACTTCGTTATTGTTGGTTCAATTTCCCATACATTTATTTTTCGATACCTCAATGTTTTGGCTGCATAAACATGCCCACTATACTAGATTATTTCTAAACAAGGTGCGCTTAGGAAGCACTAGTTTTCACAGATTTCATCAAGAAGGCTCTAACCTCTAAATTGGAACTTGTGTTGAGAACCGTTTTGCTTTAGCAGTCAAGCGGTTTGGTCTTTTTTTAGTAGTATAGCCAGAAAGTCCCTTTATGAATAAGCGGATGAGACATTAGATCACCAGATCTCTATTTAATCTGTTCCTGCGTCTCCTCTACAATAACGTTTGTCTTAGTAGATAATTGAATGACATACTGGATATGTACTGACCCAATTTCCTAATTCCCAGCACGATTGTACCTTTCGATGGAAACTGTTTTCAAACCTATATACTAGGTGGATAAACGTCGGCGTACTTCACTGAAAGAGGATTAAATTCCCCGGCTGGTTACATTGATACGGCTTTTTTCAAACCGCTTGGCAAAGGTGTTCATTAAGATTATTTAAAATAAGTATTTAAAAGGGCAGACAAACGCTTCATCTTTAAAGGAGTTAAGTTCAGTGTATTTGATTAAAAAATGAGTTGAGAGCTCAGTTTTCATAGTTTTTGCGACATTAATCTCTATATAAATTTTATTCTACTGCATATAAAAAGTATGCTGATTTCAAAAATAATAATATAATAATAATATGTATTTATTTATTATTGAATACAATAACAAATGCGTGTAGGTCAGTTGAGTGTAAGAGTGTAAGAGCAGGGGGGCT
Source organism: Rhagium mordax (assembly GCA_963680705.1). NCBI lineage: Eukaryota > Metazoa > Arthropoda > Insecta > Coleoptera > Cerambycidae > Rhagium > Rhagium mordax. Next base: position 28,701,567 of record OY796657.1, read on the forward strand.
CTACCACTTAACCCATATAAAATAAATATAATTCTATTGCAAAAATAATAAGGTGGTAGTTTTTAGTTGAATTAGGTATATATTTTAATTAATTATGTATATGATATACTTGCCTATCCTAATAAAGAGTGTGTTACCTGAAAAAGAAAAGAAATAATTAGAATAAAGACAATGCCAAAATGGAAAAAGATTTTACTTCTTGCGTCAAAACTATAATCAGTAAATTTGTTAATTAAACATTATCTTTAGATAAAAGATCAACATTTTGTTAGAAAGGGTGATTTACTATTTTATATACCTGTATAAGTGTACATTTCAAATATAACATTTTATTTTTAATGTGCCTGTATTCTCTTTAACACAAAATTTCTACATCATCGCATAACAAAAGCTTTGTAGCTTCTTCTGTGATATAAAATTGTGTAAAACAATAAAGATTACCGTACATTTTACATTCATTTGCAACACAACAATATTTCTTTGTATTCTGCTGTGAATTATACGGGTAAATTGAAACCACCTAGATTTTGTATTTATAAGGGCTTTTCAAACACACATCCTGAGCTGTTTTATATGATAAATGTGATCGTACAAACAATTGTAAGAAAAAAATTTAAATACTAGGGCTTTTACGGGTATTAACAAACGTATTATCCCTATTATGTTAAATAGTACTTACGTTCCCAAAGTTATCTTATCCTGAACATTTTGAATCTCCCCATTTACACCGTCCTGTAATTTTTCATGTATTATGAAGTTATGAGATATTTGAGGGCGTACCGTACTGAACTTTCCACAAAAGTTGAAATATTATCACCATATATTTTGAAGATGTTTATTGTTCGGTGAAACTGCAGACAAGGACAAGGCGATTTAAGAGATAAACTCTACTCAATGCATGATGTAAATCACCTAAAGCGCTTAAGATCATTAATAATTTTCTAATTTTATTATATTGAAGGTAGTCAATACTTTTGTGAAATCATGAATAATTCTGCACAATTTATCGAATGAATATAGTTTGTATTTATCCAACACAAAACTAATTTTCAGTAAAATAAGCGATTATATAGAATTGCATATTATAAATACAAAATATTATTTATAAAAGAAAAATGAATAGTGCCATATACCCCAAAAAAGAAACATGATGCAGCCACGGACACGTGTTTCGGAGTTATTGCTCCTCATCAGCGTAGCGTAGCTTAATGGATCCGTGTGGATAGGATCAGAAACAATAACTATGAACGGTTAGAAAGTAGCAGCACACAGTACTCAAATTTGTGCTATCGTGCACCATGTGCCTACTACTCTGCCCACTGTTTAGAGATATAGCTAAATAACTGATCTGCCAGTCGACACTATAACACCCTGTCTTTTGAAAACGAAGCGTTTTTCGACGAAACTGTATAGAGGTTTTAGTTTTATTGTAACGTTCTCTACAAGCTCTTAAATTTATGGTAGTCAATTTAGGAACACCTTGTATATCTAACTAAAATAAGCATTTACCATACTTGATGATTATTATGAGAATAAGAAGAAAATGTTTCTATAAAAATTTTTTAAAAAATCCATCTACAGATTGCATTATTTCAACAAAAAAAAATATTACATCCAAGTGGTTGGGAGATTCAATGCTAATATAGGAAAGAATAGAGCCTAGAAGAGGCTTCTAAAAATGTACTTATATACATAGCATTCCATTAAAAAAAAGGAAAATTATTTCCAGTTATACTTAGACTTTTTTATCTAGTTCACTTGCAATTTTTTTAAAAATTTCTAGCTATCGTAGAACTCGAGATATCGAAATCCGACGCACTATTGCCTCACCCTGTATAAAAATGAAAACAAGCGTACAAACACGAGGCCGATTTACTTAATAATTACTAGTGAAAAGGTGTTTTTCATGAAAAAATACAATTTCCACCCCTTCGGAGGGGGTGAAAATCAGGGGGTGGGGGTGGTTTGGCTCATCTGCCTGGAAGACGGAACCTCTGTACTCGAAGAAGTCTAAACCAGGCCGAAGAAGGGATTCGAAAATCATTTGTAAGCGGGACGGCGATTTGGGGGTGGTTTTTGGCCAATTTGCCGAGGAAAAAAAATTGTGGGATCCCCACTATCGTGTTCAGCGAACTCGAAAACGAGGGAGGGTCTCTAGATTGGCGCTCTAGCAAAAAAAGGTATCCCTTCCGACTCCTGACCTCGACTATATTTACCATATTCACATATAAATGTCACATATAAAACCCCCAGTTGTATAGGTGCCAAAATATTTAATCATCTTCCACAAAAAAATGTTTTCAAAAAAAAAATAAACTATTCCTGGTTGATAAATGTCTATAGCACTACAGAGTATTTTACTTAATAACATGTTTTAATCATCTCCCGATGATGCCAACTTGGTTGGCGAAACGCACGTAGAGTGTGTGTGCAAAAGTGTTTTGGTGTGTGTGGAAAACTACTCCAAGTGCAAGTTCTACACCAAAGGTTCCAACACCTCTTCAGGTAATAACATGTTAATTATTTCGTTTCGTGTGGTGTACAGTGCATATTACGCCATTTATTTGTGATGTATTTTTTATAGGGAACAGTAAGGAACCAATTCGTTATTGTCAAATCGCCTAAGTTTTGAGAAAATCGCTCGGACAGAGACAGATAATTTATCAGTCGTTTAAGTTATCGTCAAGTAGCCAATGGGAGGTATGTTGAACACATGTTGAAATAATTTAAATTTTTTGCTAACCTAAAAATAAAATACACTTAATATCAAAAATATTTTCTTTTTCAAAAAAATAAATTTTAAATATCAACTCAGAATAGAATAGAATAGAATACATTTTTATTCTCATAAAAATAAAACACATCAAAGAAATCAGACAACCCTCAAATCCAAAACCAAAGGCTGTCCGGAAAGGGGCTACACATTAGAAAAAAACGCAGACAAACATCCATACCCACCGACATTGCCATCTGCCGATGCCGGGCCTCGAATCGGGACGCGATAGGCAGTATGGCCAGAGCCATGACTGTCACTCATGCTCTAGCCCACTACGCCACTGAGTCGATAAAATTAAATAATTATAAGACAATACAATGCAACACATTTGGCTAATTTTTGTTATACACTCTGTTTTTAAAAGACACATTTGCTTTATTACGAGACTTATAAATAGCATCAAAAGATTCAAAAGTATAAAACTCGCATGCTTCTTTCTGTGCTGTGACGGATTTTTTTTCTCTACTAGGGCTGTTTGCAACTTACTACCTACAAAATAGTCCCTGCCAGCTACGTCAGTTCTTATTTTAAAGTGTAAGGAAAAACATTTACACTCTCAGTGTTTTGACTTACATTCGAAGTCAGACACTGAGACCAAATTCTATCAGTATATGTTAAATACAACTTTAATTTGCAAATCCGGATATCACAAGCTCAGGTATGAATATGCGGTGTTAACTCAAAATGACCAGACTACAGAATATCGTTACTTACTTGTTCGGGTCCGGTACATATGGACGGTAACGGATTATTTTCGTACAATTACCAATTATAACAAATATACTGCAGATCTGGTATTAAGGAAAATAAAGTATTTTGTGAATTTATTACAAAAATTCGTGACCTGTCATTCTTGCACGGTGATGATAGATTCATTTCGTATTAGGTTTTTGATACACGTTAGTCTCGACATTCGTGTTCTTATAGGTACGCCTGACTACACGCGCAATTTCTTGCGTTGCGTAATTTACAAACGCTACTCGTTACATCGGAAATAGTTTTTTCTCAGCTTTTAAACTATCTTTCAAAATGACCCGGATTAAAACAGTCACGTACTACAGAAGAAAGAATTATTGCATGAGGAGGCTCCAACCTCTTAATAAAACCTTATAAAAAAGTTTTTACAAAATGACAAGGCATATTTTTAACTGTTTTTGTGCCTGGAAAACAAAATGCCATGAATTTTGAAAATGTGTTATACGCAAACGACAGCAGGTAAACGATTTGAATTTTAGCACCGTATTTAGAATTACATTTTCTAGATGCATGTGCATGAGTTTGGAAAATTTCACATTATTTCGATTTTTTTTTTAAATTTTTTCCGGCCTATTCAAATATGCATGCACATAGCCCTAGATTATATAATTCTATATCATTCATAAAAATTTGAAACGATACCGATGAATAGTAACGAAAATATGAATTTTCAAAAATAAATTATGGACCGCATTAGTGTGACGTCACATAATTATGCAGCCGTACGTACTACTATCATGACAGACGGGTTGCATTCAATTTCACTGGAAATTGACCCTTAATGCATATGTGCGTTAAAGGCGACGCTTTTTGGTATAGAAACATGGCCTGGAATTTTATTTTATTTCTCCTGTGGAAGAAATATATAAGAACTTTCAGTTACCATTTATCATGCACAAGATATCGGAAAATATACAGAAGTATAAAGCATTACGAAAACTGTATTATTAATATAATAAATCAATTATATAAAATAAAAGTTTACACTGCTGCTAACTTCATTATACTTCTGAGTCGTTACAGCTGTCGTTAGTGCCAGTGTCGCTGACGCAAACTTTATAATCTTTCATCTTACTGTCAATAATAAAATAAAAATCAATTAAACCTATTTAAAAAAATATAGAATATTAAAGAAAGCACAGGTAGGTATTTAAGTATTATTTTGTCTTTACAATTTACATATCCCCATATTCCCCATATTTAAGAAACGATAATCAAACTAACATACACATTATAGCTTTACCTCTTTTATTTAAATTTGGAATCATTTGGGAAACTAAACATTTTACATCCAGTTTTATTGATATGATCACACTCAGGTGCAAAGCACAAACCCACATTTGAAATTAAGCGCAAAAACGAGTTTATTAGAAAAAATAGTAGAATAGATTTGAAATGAGAGAAAACTTAAGTTAAACGTCAAGTTCATTGTCAAAATGAACGAACATGAATTAAGTGTGTTTGAAGTTAGCGCTGCAACTCATAATTTGAATTTTTGCATTCTTTATTCCTATTGGAGAAAGCTTCCGCCGTTTTACATATTAATTTATAAAACTAAAATGAAGTTTTTATAAATCATACGTGGATACATAGATTTTAACATATTTCTTAAATGTGAAACAGGTATTGGAAGTCCTTAAATAGTCTTTCAACATACAGAAATACTATAAAGACAATGTTTTAGTACTATATATTATAGTCCTTATGGACAACGCAATACGGGTCAGATTCCCGTATTACAGTTTCGGCCGTAAACTTGTACGCCAGTAGAAGTGGGGGTCGTGACGTCACAACTAATGGAGTCTTTATCCCTTAATTGCTTAAACAATTGATTTTGAAATCAAGTTTATTTTATGGAAAAATTTTATAATTTGGAAACTGGAAAAATAATTCTGAAGCCCTTTCATATTGGGCTTTATATAGGGATGATTTGTTTCTTTTTTGTATCGTTTATCATCAATTCAGTCGTGTAATTCCAAATTAATTGTCGATAATATTATGAATCGTCTAAAATGCTGGTACGAGTCGGTCAGCAACAAGTGTCATGGTATATGAGCCTTGGCTGTTCTTGATAGTACCACTTAACAATTTGAATTTTTTTGGCAGTCTCAAAAATATTTTTATGACATTTTTCTGATCCCAAATCGCACTAGTTTACTGGTTATGTAGGTGCAAAATTGTAGCGAGCGGTTTCCAACTTTCCAATTCGTCGATAACACTTGCACATAGATGCATAAGTATATTATTCGTTTCGTTGGGAATTGTAAATTTGTCTGGTATTATCTATGGTCGAACAATTTTTCCGTTGTCTCTATACAGTCATTTAAAGCTGTAATTTTAAAGCAGTTTATGGACACGAAATATAATAATATAATACTTAACGCTCATTGCATCTTTTGTCAACCAGGTTATTCTAAATGAGATATGATGCAAACTTAAAGCACTAAAGATCAAAATTCTTTGCAAAATGACATATGAGAGAGGTGGCAAGAAAATGGATGTGCAGAAATGTTCTTACTGAGATACATACAGTGGAAAAATCTCATATGTTTTATGGAATTTTGTTCCATTTTTATTCTGACCTAATGTGAAATAAATGTTCACATAAATACTGGTGTTTCACATTGAGCCCTTTAATACAAATACATAGAATTAATATTAGGTGTTTATACTCTGAAACTGAACGTCATTTTAATAAATTAAGTTCGTAGAAATTTCCAGCTTTATCTAAAGAAACAATAGAAAACTGCGAAAGAAACATTAATGGAAAATAAGAAACTTCCACATATTTGCTTCACGTTAACTATGTTTATAATGCTTGTCAAACCTTAATTATATCAAATTATCTTTAAGCAAAGCAAAGCAAACACATACCGTTTATACTGTATATAAATATTTCATTGCCGATACATCATCACTAACACGTACAATATTAAGTACTAGCTTTATTATTCTCTTTGTACTTCATGATAAGTAAAACCAAAATTTAGTTGGTAAGAGAAGAGTGTATAAGGCTTTTAATACGCCTTCCATCAGTCTTCATACACTATGCCAGATACACAATGCTTTGCCCCACATAATGTAGATATATTGCAGGGGCGAAGAAAGCTAGGGAATCTCTTAGTACATAAAGGGTGAAGGTGCTGAAAAATATAAGGAAATCATTATTTAGATGATGAATAAATTAAGGTTTTCCAGTATACTAAGTAACTCTACAATAAAATGTCTATTATTTATTGGCGATATTGCGAATAAATATCTAATATTCAGAAAATATAAAATATTTTACTTTTTAAAAATGTAAATTAAATCAGACTGTCAAAACAGTTTTTTGTTTTCAAATAAAAAAAATACATGTCCGTTTTGGCAATAAAATTATAATTTCAATATTTTTACAGAGGCTATGTTGAAAATGTAGCATTGTTTAAGAACAATTTTCTTTTATTATTTAAAATAGAACGTGCAATAGACTGCACAGTGCACATTCCACCGAAGAAAAAATCAAGATAAATACTCAAATACTTTATTGAAGACACACACTCAATATTAACGTTATGTTACTGCAATCAGGTATGTAGTGCTCATATTATATAACGAATAAAATTTTAGTTTTTTGTATGTTGACCATTTAAAATAACTTAATACTATATTGCAAACAGGTCTATGTTTGCAAACTTCATTACTTTGGATCAACAATTTGCAGCATATACGATAGCAGTGTCGTCGGTAAATGATATCAAAGCTTCTGATGTGTTGAAGACAAGCAATTCGTTGATGTAAATGATAAATAGAATTGGTTCTACAGTGCCTTGTGGTATTCCATGGTATTTCATAAGAAACCTTTCCTTGATCACTTTAAACTTTATTTACTTTTACTCTTTGCCATCGATTTTGTAAAGAACTTTTAAAATGATGGTGAGCCATTCTACGCACTTCGAAATGTTCCAAATTATTCAGCAAATAGCCAAGATTTATTGTATCAAATGCTTTTGCTAAACAAACAAAAATACTTAAACATTCTTTTTTATTATCAATTTGCTATGTTGAATTATATAGAACCTTCATGGGCTTTCAGATATTTCCTTATATAAAAAATTCTACACCTAGTCCAGATTGTTAATGCACTCTCACCATTCTTAAATCAAGGAAATGGCAGCTCAAACTAGGCGCATTATACATAACCTAATTTTGGTGTTTACTCTCCAATCCAAACATTTATCGATTGTCTCTTGTGGACGGTTGGCAGCTTAAGGGGTGTCTTACTTACTAAACCGATTGTACCTAGTCAGCAAATTTCAATGGTATGAACTTGCCCATTCCCATTTGGTATCTCTGAAATAATGGTCATCTGGCTGCGTCGAGAAATTTGAACCAAATATCAATTCTGTCGTGCAGTTGCCTTCTCGATGAGAATAAATGTTGATTCATCTAAAATTCTTACATTTAGAATATCGTGTCCGAAGCGCAAAACCACACTCTGAGATCCAGATCTTGCGCCATATCAACCAACCAAGAGTCATTTTTTAACATATCTACTAACTTAGGATTTCATCTCTACTCAAAAGAGTTTTAATAACTATTTTTGAGAAACAAGGAAATGGCACAACTAAATAAATATTGTGGTGGTATCATACCGTGTTTATGGAATGTAATTGGGACAAGTGCAGCTTTTCTCTTGACCGACGGGTTAAACAACAGAAGTAACGGATAATATTTGGATGAATAACAAATAAAAAAAACAGCGACCTCGTCCCACTTAATAAAATATTAATGTAATTGATATACAGTCCCTGGGAGGGGATATAAAGAAGTCGATACCTTGTCCCTTTGATGTTAGCCAAGTAAAAAATCTAAACATCGACAAAAGAAAGTTTTAGGGGTAGGTCGTTTTCTGGCGTCGGTGATTGACCGTAGTTGCGGAAATAAGTCGACGTTAAATAAATAAATTTAAAATAAAATGGAATGTGATTTCGTACTTGCTTTATACATTACTGGTATCGTTTTAGTCTTTTATAATTTAGAGGATATTTTCCAATATTGTTAGTCCTTGGATTTAATGAAACTGTGTACAGGGTGTCGAACCCACAATTCACCTACTCTAATTTTTTTAATTTTAGAGATTATTGAAAAATTAGAAAACTTGCTTGTAGGGCATTCAGTAGAAAGTTTCAGACGATATATAAAAATCTAGCAGACATTAAAAACAATATAATATGCTGTATTTTCAGATTTTAACATTGGAAATGTTTTTGTTTTCGTATAGGGGGTTGAAAATCAGTTTCATGTTGCAAAATATGAAGCATGACTTATTGAAACAGTGGCGACAACAGAGTGACCAATTTTTGATTGGTTGTCTAAATCGCGTGGTACCGACAGTCATGTTATTATTTTTTTATAGGCGTCTTCTTGTCGAGAAAATCCCAACGGCTATATCTCGTTGCGATTCTTTGAATATTTAAAAAGTTATTAGCGTTTCAATACCCCATGTCGAAGAGTTTTGTAAATTTTGCGAAATTAAAAGGGCCGAATGCGCGCGCAGATCCCTCCAAATTTCATACCCGTGCAGGACTGCAAAACTTTAAAATTTTTCGTTAACGTCACAAATGTCACTTTTTAGTTAGGATCTGCTGACCTCAAAATCGCAGCTGGACCGCACAATTCACGATGTACTTTCAAGTTGGACTTTCGAGCTTAGATTTATTGTCAGAACGGTGGCCCGGCGGCCTGTTTTCGTTTGGAAATAAGGTTTAAAATTTTTGTGTTTTCGCAAAATTCGCCAAAAATCCATAGTGCGTCCGATAGATTACACCTTATAGTCGATCCAGCGAAATTTAATGATTTCTTAATATCGGTCCTAGGACGGAACCGATTACAGTTTCGGACTCGGGAAGACTTCAGGACCCCGAAACAATTTTCTGTTTCTCGATAGTGCCTTTCCCTCACTTTGACTTTAATTGAATCGAGTATTGTATCCAAGTAAGAAACTGCATGTGTCAAGAGCAGGATTAAACAAATGTTTTTAGTTTCCTAGTAGGGAGTCGAAAATCAGTTTCATGGCAAAATGACGTAACGCGTGAGATTTCAGCGGTTTCAGAACGATAGACGTCAAAATTACACTTTTTCGTTCACTTCTAATGAGCCTAAAATCAGAGCGTGACCGTGCAGTGCAATTCACGATGTAGTTCTAAGGTCGACCCTCTACCTTGGATTTTTTACCAAAACAGTCTCTCGGAAATTCGTTTGGAAATAGTAGGTATTTAAAGTTTTCCTGTTTTTGCAATTTTTTCAATTTTGTCAATGACTTGCAATTTGACAAATCATAGGGGTGGATTTAGGATCGGGGTTGCTCTGGCAGGTTGCCGATATCTGATTTGTACGTATTACCGAGTGTTAGACTAGGTTTGAGTGCCATTACTTTAACATGAGGTAGATTAAACAAAAGCAAACAAAAAAAATTTATCGCTGCGTTAGAAAAGTCACGCCCAACAATCTCCAAGATAACTTAACATCGAGAAGCACGTCGAACAGCTTATTTCCTTTTGTCCCGTCGAAATATTTATAGCCGAAAACCATATGTAACTTAAAATTTTGTCGTTTTTCGCAATTTACAGGTAGCGGTGATTTGAAGCAAAATAAAATATATGTTCAACTCCTCTCTCAATGCCTGATCTAATGGTATGTCACACGGTTACAGTACATGCAAAATGTACCGAAATTAATAAAAAAAGCAAGAAAATTGCGAAATCATTGTAACTCTATACTTATTATTTATGTAATTTGAAGGTGGATTTTTATTGCATCCACATTTGCACGACGTATGTTAACTACGTGAAAACCAAATTTAGGCAAAATTCAGTAATCGTAGCCCTCCCTCAAGAAAAGTTTTTGTCAAATGATATAAACGAAATCCGAATAATTTCAATGTTGCCAAAAATTCTTTAAAACAAAGGATTGTTTGTAAAACAAGCTGTAGATGATGTAGATTCACCTATTGTTAAAATAGCAATTGAAAAATTAAATAATAGACGAACATTTGTACTTAGTTGATGAGGACGTTGATCTCCTTGTTCTATTAATCGCTTTAACTCCAGAAGAAAAAGATATATTTTTCATAAGGCCAGGAACAGGAAAAATTATATGGAAAATTCTTTCTTCGTCAGAAATCCAGAAATGACAAGAACGTATAAAAATAGTTATTTACATTACTAGATGCGAAAGGTTACTTTAAGGCGTGAGGTGATTTTTGAATGGTCGAGGCGAAGCCGAGACCTTTCAAAAAACACCGAATACTTAAAAGGGCTTTCGCATCGTGAAATGTATTATATGTTTTCTACTATACCGAAAAAAATTATGGGATTTACTAATTTAAAACTATGAAATGAAATTAATTGACGTTTTTAATAAATTTTATAGTTTAGGAGGCTGCCTGTGAAAATTGTTTCCATGGCAACCAAATATTACACATTTTAATTTCTGATGGTTTCAAACTAAAATAAACAAATACATATGTTTTGTGGCGATATAAATGGGAATATTGCTTGTGCCTTGTTTTACCCCAAGAAATCCAAGGCAAGGTATATGCAAACTTATGAAGCGTTTTTAAAATGGAGTAGGTAGGTACTACGTTGGGTACTACGTGCCGACAAAAATGTTGGCGTACTTCCTAGAAAGACCTTTCTTTATTAATACAAAATTGTTTAGTTGTATTAATTTGTTCAAATACAACGAATTAATTTTGTTTAAAATTTGGTTTTTCTACTTTTCTGTCCTGGCCGCATAAGTTTTACTTTCGTAGATAGCAACGCCTTAGCAACCAGGTAACTCGAATGTTTACTTTCGTTATCGAGCGTGTTGCTAGGGTTACAAGTTTCATTTATATAGACGGTAGTAGAAAAATACAATTTTACTGACTCATGCCTTCAGTGGTTATGATACTACGTCTAGAATATTTCAGAAAGAAAAATTAAAAGTCATCAAACTTCTTCAGAAAGAAATGCAGTTGGTTAATGTAGTAAGAACTTTCAATGGCAAGAATTCAACCCCCGCACAAGTAAAACAGGCTGGTGAAACTCTTTTCCTACTTGTTTACGGTGCAAGGAAAATCACAAATGTCTCACTCATCTCATACCGATTTAATCAATTCAAAAAATCGCTGCACGAACAAAAATCAAAGTCGATTAATATTCATTAAGAGTATTCTACAAAATTCAGAAATGGCTTGGCAATGAAAAAATCCATAACAGTGGGGATAGAAGAAAATTAAACCTGTGACAACACTTTTTGTGCCAACATCAAAATCAATATTGCAGCTTATCTCCTGCAACCGCAACAGAAAAGCAGGTTGAAGATGCTTACAAATTTACGGATATTGTCAGGGAGTCCGATGTCTAAATTCATACATGGATAAAATTATTTATTTATATGCTATCGATTCCGATTTTCTTTAGATACAAAGTGTGTTTCGTTGAATATATATAAAATTTTAAACAACTCGATAATCCTCACTTGTACAATGATTATGTATTTTTTTATTTTGCAGAATGTACTCACAGATAAACAAGCAAAAAATGAAGGAAACAAACGTAAAATTGGTAAAAAAATTTAATAAAAAATTAATATTTCTCTATAAATGAACATATTCTTGTTTTCTGAAAATTTCTCATGGTTCAATTGCCAATTTTTATTATGCATGTGAAAACCTAGTTCATCCCACGATTTTTCAAGTAGGCAGCTCCGACACACTCCTTACGGTTCGGGACTCTAAGTTTCTTGAAACATAGGTATGTATTTTTAAACGTATATGTCAAGTTTCAACGAATTCACTATGTTCTTGTTCAGTTTGGACACTTTTCCTGTAATATTAGCTGCGTTTAATAGTTTGCGATTAATCGATATCGGTATTTGTAATTGTTAGGAATCACTTTTCATCGTCACGAAATTATTTTAAATTATTTTAGTTTAAACATTAAAAATGTTTGTTAGTGAAAAAAATTTGTATAATACCTACCATTTTAGTTTTCATTATAAGAATGTTTTTGTTAATAAAATAACTTTTTATTTTAATTTCTAAATAAAACTACTGATAATAAGATTTTAATTTTTGAAAATGTTTTGTGTTAATGAAATAACTATTTACTACTTTGCAACAAATTTTCATTTTTATCACATCCGAAATATCACAAGATTTGCGTTCTACTTCGTAATTTCCAATGTCTCCTCCGGTTGCATTTTTACGAAGGACTGTGAATTTTTTAATTTAAAATGGAACACCCTCTATAATTATAAAATTTCGTTTTTATTTTTTTTTTCTGATTTCAAAAATATAATTTCAGTGTTTCCAGTTTTTTTATTTAATATCTAAAGGATCTTAACTGGATGCTCTACAGGCATTTTTCAAATATTTCTAAAAAGAAGAGAGTTAGAGTACGTCAATTGTGGATTGGGGTCACCTGCATTTGTGTTTAGATTTGATCCATTACCTCACAGCATAGCGAACATGAAAATATATTGCACAAGAAACTTTACATTTCGGAAATATTTACTTGTCCATTTCCAAACAAATTTACGTGCAAAATAAAAGTCTTAATTCTCACAACTCCTTTTTTGTAGCTTGTTTAAAAGGACGTTTTGAGCATTAAGACTTTTATTTTGCACCTTCTCTTCACATATCTTATTACTCACATATAGGTTCCCTTCGCAATATAAATGTACAAAGCCTTATTGAAAGCGCTTAAATTATTATCATCCTATCTACTATTAGTGTAGTAAATTACCCATTGACAGTGACTTATATCTTAGTAAAAGGTTAGTTAAATAGTTATCAGGCGTGCCAATGTATGATTGCAACTTTCCATCATATTCCTTAAAGGCTACAAAACACGGAACAGAATATTATATGCAATAATTTTAATTACATTGAAGATAAAGCCATATACATTTATTTGTGAAATTAAGTTCCTCGCTGATTATTTCTTCGTAATCCTTCTTACCCAGTACACGTTTTCCTACTGTTTATAGTTTCTAATGATGTGACTGTTGCTTTGAATACTAAATTTGATACAAGAATTGTATAAAATGTAATGTGTCACTTTACCCGAAAGTGTAGAAGGGAGTAGGCAATAATTGTGAAATAAGAATTATGAAAATAGTTTTTAGGTTTTTGCCGAAAGGAACCAAATGAATTTATCGATCAAATGTATTAATTGATAAATGAACCAATCGCTGTTTGATGGTCAATGAACGATTTTCGATTATTATTAATTCAATAGACACTTATACTCATAAACGAAAAGGACCAGTAAATATAAAATTTATTGCACATATCTTCTTAATTAATTAATTATTAATATATTATAGAACCAGCAACATCGAACTAAGACAGAAGACTTTTAATGTGTTTTTTAGCAGTTAGCAGAATAAAACCTTAAACTTAATTCGATTAGAATATGCAGTGAACAGTAATTGTGTAAAAGGTAACGAAACACCTGATTCCTTTTTCATACTTTAAGCACAAAAATTATTGTTAAAATTTTTTTAACTCACTCCTCATTCAAAAATTTTGTTAATAATTCGTGTTACACACAAATTTTTTGATTTATAATTTTCTATTGGGGTTAATGCATTTCTAAATTTCTATTTGGCGGTGATATAATTTAATAATTCTAGCCATTAGTTCGCCCTAGTACATAGAAATCATGCATTTAGGTACATTTTAATTTATTTACGCGTGGCCTAAATAAAATTGATTTTTTGTTTAATATTTTTAGAGTTTCTTTTTAGTTTCATATAATTTTTTTGTCCACTAGCCACTGTAATAAGAGATTCGTGAAAAAAGTAAAAACTAAATTAGATTATTTAAATAAATAATTTTAAAGACCTGACCTCGAGCCTGACCTAAAATTAAAAAAAGTCTCTTAGACAAAGTAATAAATAATAAAAAGCGAGCCGAATCTTACTCAGCTCTTTAAATTTAAAATAACAGAAAAGAGGGTAAAAATATAAATTAAAAATTAAATAATATTTAAAGTCATACTAAACCAGCTCCTTCGCCATAATCGATAAAATTTTAAACAATATTCAGGAAGTTTTTCGACAATCTATCAATAATTGCCACAAACGCCATGGCGTTTATTTCATTTCAATACGTTAAGTATTTACGGAGATAAAATTTTTTTTAATTTTAATGCCGCGCTGTCGATCCGACGAAATTATGTGACGTCACTAACGCCGATCGCGTAGTTGCCGTGTATCGGACAGTAATATTACAGCGTACTTTTCTGAAATATTCATAATTATAGGTTAGAGTTCCAGTCAACAAAAAGCATCTTATTTTATTAGATCAAGGCAATTAAAACTTCATTAATAACGCACTGAACAAGATTTTAATAGATAGTACAAGTATAACCTTTGCATTTACAAATTTACGAGTATTATCAAGTATTTGGAATTCCCTTCGGTTTCCTTATATCTAGCACATCCTGTATAGAACATGAGTAATAATGAGTATATTTTAGTAGGTGAAATTTATTTATAACTTGCAGCTTGTCAAAGATAGTTTTACTGTAAATTGTTTAGTATTTAGGTATTCCACAGTATTTCTTCTGTATTTTGGTTAAGATATTATTTATTTATAAATAGGACTTTGTTATATTACCGTTTATATTTTTTTACAACAATACTTCAGCCCAACTTACGGTGTAGTTATATTAACATACAATCACTTCTAGAAAAAAGAAACATAGTTTAGCACAATAGTTTGAAGTACTTTCTGATTACCGACTATATGCAAATAACTTATATCCTGATATTTCTGTAGTTCAATATTTTAGTTATTTAGATTGATTATTTATCTTTTTACGAGTCAGCTGGAATTATCAGGTTAGGTTATTCAGACTTGAGTTTATTTGCAAATAGAAAAGTTTTACTATAGTCAAAATAGGGAAGAGAGGAATAACTAATTTAGTTATAACCTCCTGACCAGAGAGGGCGACCGTAAGCCGGAACGGCGTTAACGATACATAGAGATTTTAAGTTTACCTGGTGTAGGTCATATTTCGCATGAGCCATTGATATCGACTCTCTGATCTGTAGCTTCCTATATAAAGTCTCGAGTTCATTTCTTACAGCAGGTAATCTGCAACTTTGATAAACTAAACTTAGTGTTGAGTGAACATCTTATTAAGAGGTAACTATCTATTTGCAAAAATAATCAATCAAAAAGTTTTATGTAACGTTTCGTAATTTTTTTTTTTTTAATTAGAAAAGTGCTAACCACTGTTTTCTTCTTTCCTTGTTATGGTCATCAGTTTTCTACCAGTCTGTTTATTTGTTTATCAGTTTAGTTATTTATTTGATTAATTAATGACATTGCAGTATATTTAATTGGTTACGTTGAAATCAGTTTAACTTATATCTAACAAGTCGAATTATACAGTGAATGTAAGACAAATTATCAACTTCCCTACTGGGAAACCTTTTTTGTGTTAGATATTTTGTTTGCATTTTTAATTGTTGATTGAAAAACAACATATTATTATTTATTACATTTTTTTATTTTATTTATTTGGTATTTTATTTATTTGTATAATTTGTTCATTTTCATTCAGGGTTTATCTATAGAAGCCCTTCCCATAACGGTGGAGAGGTGAGATTCAACCCTTTAGTTTAGCTATAGATGGCGCCTACTTAAAATATCTTTGAATTTGTGAATCTCTCCACCTTTGTAGGAAAGGTTGATAGAACCAACTGACTTAACCAGGGCACACTGTCTATTTTTTCTTGCCTACGACCTTTGTCTTCCGAACTACAACAGGTAACCGTCTCGCAATATTTAATATTATCCCGGAAATAAGTAACTCGGCCTAAAAACCGAGGACAGCGTAACAGTATCAAGCAGATATTTTGATAGAACCTACATTATATTCGAAAATCTTTAAAAAAATGCTTATATTGATGTTAATTGTGACGTCCCGTTATCAGTATTCGTTCGAATAAGCGATCGACGTTAGTGACGTCAGTGGTCCACTGACGTCACTAACGCCGTTGCATTTACCTAAAGAAAAATAGAGGTGTATTCTATTTTAACCAACTTTAACAATTTATTGTGTAGCCATTTTAAATGATAGGAAAAAAAATCCAATGGCATTATTTAAGCTAGACATAGATAATTGAAAAAATTAAAAAAAGAAAAATCGTTTATATACGCTCATTAAATTTAACCAGCCATTTGAGGTGGGAAGTTATGCGACGATATTTTCAGCGCTTGTAGGGGAGCTACTGATAAGTGTATTGGTGAGTTATGTTATTCTCATTATGAAATGAAGAAAAGATCTGTAGTAGTATTTATTACTATTTACAATTTTTCTTATCTGGCTGTATGGACTATGTCCTAATGCCATTAAAAAAAAAAAAAAAAAATTCTTATTGGTAAAACATTATTTGTAATTCATATAGATAAATAACGTAAATTAAAACGGAGGACTGCGCTTGAAATTAAAAGCCCACGCGATTTGAAATTTATTTGGTACATTTATGTTATTTTACAATTACTTCTAGACCTATTTATATTAGCACAAATCTTTCTTCCTAAATGATTAAGATTACAAGTGAATACAGAGGACGGGGAACTTGGGTATTAAATGTAATCGCATCTGAAACAGGATGCATAGAAAAGCAAAATTCTCTGCTAAAGACGGTCTACGGGTTGAAAACCGAACTCGAAAGATACTTAAGGGCTCTCCCGACGCCCTCCACCGCTTCCCCTATCTCGAAGACAAAGTGCTACGTCTATTAGCACTCCCGAAATTTATTTATTTGCCGACTTTGATTTAAAACTGCTATCAGTATAGAAATTTAAAATAATTATTGGGCCATTTGTGTCTTGATAATTGCAGAAGAAAGACCAGTTCTATGGAATAAAATTTCCGCTTTCACCTCATCCAAAGAGGCAAAGGGTTGGACAAATATAACATTTTAATATTGGAAAAGTCATTACCGTCCTTTCCTTTCTTAATATATAACTTTAGAGAATCGAATGCTGTAAAAGCATTAATCAATACAACTAAAGATGAAATTGAATGCTGGTACGCAATTTAAACGAGAGACACGATTTATGCATTGAATAAACTAGATTTATGATGTATGATTGCAATAATATTCTCTAAAAATATGAACTCAAATATAGGGCACGTTTAAAACATAAAATTATGCCATCGATAATAATTGTAGTAGCTAAATTTATTTTTATATCTTAGGCATTTAACGAACACATACCATACTCTAATGAAAATTGAGGCAGCAAACATTGCATCATAGTTATTCATCGAGGAATTTCAATGAAAACTATCCATCACGAATAGCATTAGACAGTATCTGAAAATTTCTAATGCAAATTAATTTTATTAGAGAGGGGGAACATACATCCTCTATTGTTTATAAATGTGGTTATTTAAAATATAGCAACCGAACAGGATTATTTCTCATATCTCTCACCGCCTATACGACTTATTTCAACAAAATAAAAAATATTATGAATACATAACTTTTAGTATTTTCTTTAAACGTCAGCAGTGAGTATTTGGATGAAGGAATTTCTTTATAAACTTTTGTTTCGTTAACATAAAATATTAGTACGGGGTGGTGCATAAAAGCAGAAATGTTGTCAGCGGCGTTATGGTTGTTCCAGAAAACATTTAAACATTAGACAGATTGTCTTTTTTCCTGCTATTCGGAATTTGAGGTTAATAAAACAATGATTTAAATGATGTTTATCTGAGCGTATTAGTATTTATGTTAATTTAATTGTTAAGAAAATGTAAAGTATCATTTTCGCTTATAATTTAGGGTATATTGTGGACGACCTGGCATTATCTCCTATGCTAAAATGACCAAAGTTTACAGGTTCTATGCAATAATTTTAGTAAACATGCGTATGTACACGTAGTAAGTATTGAAAAGTAGTAATATATGTAACAAATATATCGGATATGATATCGGTTGATTTTATAAACTAGACAGGATTGATGAAAATACGAAATTCTTTGTGATTTTGATTCCACCCAAATTTTGAATTTGAATACCTATCATTGATTACATTACAACATTTGACTTCCAGTGAAAATATATACAAGGGAATTTTTGTATTCGAAATATATTTTTCACAATTTTTTTCCTTTGAAGTTTTATTGTGTTTTTGCTCGTGTTTTTGTCTTCGAACTTGAAACGCCAGGAAAAAATAATATCTTTCTAGTGTTTAAATGTTTTTTTTCTAACACAACCGTATAGTCGCTATGTCAACATTTTTAGAAAAAGCAGAATTTTTATTTTTGTACATACCTATAGGAACCCACTTGGTCGGAAAGGATCTTTACGATTTTTTAATGCAACACTTTCTATATTTTTACATATTTCCGTTCATTGAAAACTTATGAATATATCTACTACAGCAATTTAATTAATTTAAGCCAAAGGTAATTTTTTTCTATTTTTTCAAAAACCTTAATTTTTATTACAATTCCAAAAGTTGTTTCACGGTAAAATTCAAGAGAAAAATTCTCTTGTGCTGGAATAATTGGAAACTAAGGTATCTAAGTTGAGACTTATTTTGCTTATAAAATGATAAAGCTGTGACGTTCTATAGGGTGTTTCATTAATAATTGTACAAAAAGAAATCACATATTCCCGAGGTCAAAATAAATCGATTGGATCAAACTTACCTCTATACCAAAATGCTTCCTAAGGGAGCTACAGGCCCCTAAATATGGGCCCCTGAAGACGGTTTTTATTTAATATCTCCGAAACTGTTCAAGTTAAAGTAATGAAATTTTGCACATCCACTAAACATTCTAAGCCTAACAAAATGAGGTAAATATCATCTCAAAATTTTTACCAAGGGTGGGTCAAGCTGTAGGGGTGGGGGTAAAAATTACCGCAACTTTTTTATTTGTAAATTTTTTTGAGTTTTGACTTCAAATTATGAATTGTCAGAGTTTTTCACAAAGAAAATGTCCTCTTATGAAACTTCGATCGGAGGCACCGTTTTCGAGATAAATTCATTTTAATATTCAAATGCATGCTCTAAAATGATTAGATAAGTGGAGTAAGTGGACTAATTTTTTCCTTTTCTCGACAAATCAAAATTTAAGAGCCAGATCAAACCAAGATTTTCTTATTTATTTTAACAACTGCTCAAAATGCTTAAATTTTGTTTCGACGCGAAAAGCAAAAAATTAGTCCACTTCCCTAATCATTTTAGAGCATGCATTTGAACATTAAAATTAATTTATCTCGAAAACGGTGCCTCCGATCGAAGTTGCACAAGAGGGCATTTTCTTTGTAAAAAACTCTGACAATTCATAATTTGAAGTCAAAACTCAAAAAAGTTTTCAAATAAAAAAGTTGCGGTAATTTTTACCCCCCACCCCTACAGCTTGACCCACCCTTGGTAAAAATTTTGAGATGATATTTACCTCATTTTGTTAGGCTTAGAATGTTTAGTGGATGTGCAAAATTTCATTACTTTAACTTGAACAGTTTCGGAGATAATAAATAAAAACTGTCTTCAGGGGCCCACATTTAGGGGCCTGCTCCCTTAGGAAGCATTTTGGTATAGAGGTAAGTTTGGTCCAATCGATTTATTTTGACCTCGGGAATATGTGATTTCTTTTTGTACAATTATTAATGAAACACCCTGTATATCCCAGGAACTTTATTGAAATAATGTATCACGAATTAATATAAATGGAGTTTAATAGAAATTGTTTACCACTTCTAGCTGAACCTAAAGTTAAATATATGAATGCGTATCATGTGACAAGTGACAATTGATAAGTATTTAATTTTGAACAGCTACTAAATATATCTGCAAACTAGAAGACGATAGAACATGATATTTTAGTATAAACAAGTCTGTTTGGTAACTATTAGTTATATAACATAAACACATCACAGAAATTAGACAGTCCTTGTTTTCATAAATTATCTATATGGTGTGAAAAAAAAGACACGACCTATAGTAAAAATTATCCAAAACTGTAATAAATCTCACAAAAGTTCAATGAAATATGCCATTGGCAGGTTTATTACCGATGTTCAGTATCATTTGGTATTTTATTTCCAATATTTTTATTTCTTGCCTATCCTTTTTATCCTTTTCGCTTTATATCTTTTATTACTAATATTTCTTTTCAGTGAAGCATGTACTCGCACCAGCACTATTGTCTAGAATGCACAGCAGTTGTTAATTAATTGGAAGTTTTATCCAGTTCTTAGAGAACTAGGTCGTCCACTATCGTCTCTTCTTTGAAAACTTCTATTGTTTCCTCATATCTAACATCCTGTATGTTATAGAAGCATGCGAAATCTCTCGTTTGAACAGCGCATTTATAAAGGCACAATACGTTTGGGACCAGATGTTATTGAGTAGAAGTTAATTTTGATCTTGAACTCGTAACAATTAATCAACAGTTATGGTGTTTGTGTGGTATGCTATTTTCTAAGTTAAAATACCACAAATAAAATAAATAGCACTACTTCTCAATAGGAGTTGTTTTAAAATATATTGCAAAACCTCAACTGAGTAATGAACTTTTAAAATGATAAATGAGAACATAATATCTAACAGCCCTCAATCCCAAAGTTCTCAATATTGCTTCGTTCAAACTTTTAACATTGATTCCTTAATCAATGCTTTTAAGCAGTATACGAGATTGAAGAAATTATGGTGCATATATACCTGTAAATGTATGGAGCAGTATTTTTCAACCACAAATATATATCACTCTGTACCATCAAAATAAATAAAAAATTGCTATAAAACACGTGAGCTAATTAGGCAATTGATATGCATGAACACGACATGTACAAACGTGTCCGGATCAAATTTGCAACATGCAAAATAGGCACTCGGAAGTATAGTTAGTATTTATTTAAAATGATTTAATATAACATACAGCGTAAGCATTTTTTATGCCTCGTCTAGATAATTCATCCAGTGCACAATGAAATCATGAAATACATTTTTTGAAGCAGACAACTAAAATTTGAAATTAAAACGTAAAATTTATAACTCTTACGATACGATTACTTTAGTATCTTTCGCCTAATTCCTGATAAACAACACAGTGTATTGGTGTACGAGGATAGTCACATAATGGGAGCTTTAACCCTTGTCTTTTGATTGTAGGGCCTTCTCGGGTACTCCAGGTTTTGGAGACCTTACCTTAGTATGTTAACTGTATTTGAATAATTTTGTAGTTATTTAAATAAAGCTGTACCTATTTTTATGTTTAATCATTTGTTTTTTATTTATTTGGACATTGCCCTTTAGGGGGTTGAATATTAACTGTTATATGTCACTTTCATAACCTCAGAATGTTCCCCCTATTAAAGAGGCTTTGTGAGATTAGTTTTTTAAAAAGATAACAGATGTCGCATTGGATAAATAATGTTTTTTAATCAACCATAACTTTCAAACTTTCAATAACTTATTATCGATATGAACTGTCCTTAAAAATACCCAGAGATACTTTAATCCAATTTCTTATTTATTTAAATTTAAGAAGTCAATTGACTGTACGGTTGGTTTAGCCGTTCGATATAAATCGATGTTCACGTCGTGTGGCAGTGAGGTAACGTAAGTAGTAGGTTTGCCTAGACAAATTTGTTTTCAAACTAGTAAGTATCTGGCTGATATCTTACTTGTATCATATCATTATGGAAAACCATTATCATTTTTAGATTCCATTCTCTGGGCATGCACCTTAATACCTTTTGCTTTAAACAATTTCCACTTTTCGATCGTGGAATTGATTTTGACGTTCACAGTAAAACTACCAATATGACTAAATTTACATAATATGATTAGTGTTTGTTTATATTTGTTATTGAAATTTATAATGTGATTTTATTTCCTGTTTGTTTCTTTATGATTGTATGAAAGTTTCTTGGCGTATTGCCATTTTATTGAGGAAAATTATTGATCTCTCTATTTATTGCTCTGCTCTAACAATAAACTAGCATATGTAGACAATATTATTTGCATTCACTAGATTGATTTGATGATATTTATTAATATTTTATGAAATTCTTAACGTTTATTTAACTAATTTTTACTTTTAGGACCGAAGATAGTCTCCATTCCCTGGATTATGGCCTTTGCACCCTTCTCAATATAAGCTGGATTCAGGTTTCTTTTAGGCTACTAGTGTTTGTAAGTATTCTCTTCTGATTAATTTTATTTTCTGAGAAAATTTTTGTGTCGTAACAGTTTGGATTTAAATTAATGTGGGTATTTTATTTGCTCAATTTTAAAATACATGTCAATATATATGTGAGTTTCTTTTAGTGTGTAAGAAGGAACACAAATAACATTTATAACATTTTTCTTAATTCAGAACAGGTGAAATTAAAATTTTGATTATAAAATTATATAATGCACATATTAGACTTTTCATAACAACATACGCATACGAAAATGTGCAGAGCCTATATTGATACAATTTTTCTTTTACTTTGGAGAAATGGTTTAAAAACTTTACTTCATTATCAAAATAATTTTCAATTTTCTATCTATAGTATATAAGTAGTTGTAATAATGTTTTATGTGACAAACACAAGTTGTAACTTTGGCATTTATCATTTATTTATCATAGTAAGCAACCTACAAGTTAATATTTGGTTATTATCATAATAGAAGCAATATACCATCATTCGTTTGGTTATCAAATTCTGAACAGCTTTCAAAATGTTCGTCGGCCACGTTTATTGTACCTAAGCATAATATCTAAAGTCCCATTATATTTGAATTTAAATGTAAGGGTATCTTAGCTCAAAGAGAAATCATATTGTGTTTGAAAAAATCGAAAGGCAAATAAAATGCTAAAAATCATTCTAACCAAGAAAATGGTCCTGGGGGAGTGGCAACTTTTGAGGTGAAACTATAACATTGAAGTAAGTTTCTACAAACAAAAATGTAGTGCACAGTATAATAAAGCAAGTTGAAATCATTGATGATGTAGCCCAATTTTTATTCGCATGATGTGATATGAAATAATGCCATAATTCATTACAAGATTATTTTTAAAAAATTATTAAGAATATGCAATAGATGTGCAACAGTTATATAAAAACGCAATAAATTAATGCAATTTTCATCACTAGGTTGTATTTAATTTATCGTGAGACTTCATTAAGTAATATTTTTCTTGGAAAAAGGGATATCTTTACCAGATTTTTTTTAATTCAATTTTATTGCGCTACAGTTTCACCGGCTAACTTAATTTTAAGACGAATTTAATTTAATATAGGCGAATTCAATTTATTCGGATTTAATGTAATTAATCAAATTTAATTAGAAATATTAATTAACCATTATCACGAATATACATTTTGCTATTTATTTGATTAGTTTATCGATTCTGAACCTGAACAGATTTCATGGTTGGAAAGTTCATCAGTTATTTCGAATTCAAATCGTGGAAATTGTACAAATTCTAGATGTTTGTATTTTACGTGTTATAAGAAAAGCTATAACGTAATTAGGCAGAGCAATAGAGAATATTAAAGGAGACTTTAATTAACCCCATTGCAAGGTCAGGGTAAGCGTCATCGGCTGTAACAGAGCAATGAGAAAACCGTATAAAAACGGAGAGAGCCGATATATGTTTTCACTGTTTATTTTAAACACACACGTGTTTGTTAGAAAATTAGTATTTTCATAAAGTTATTGACTTGTGAAGAGAAGAATATTTGGGTTTTCTTCCGCTTTAAAAAAAGGTCGTGACAAGATGATTAAAACTTCAGTATTTTAAACTATTGAAACGCAAGAAAGAATTCGAGAACTCTTCTACAAAAATTTCACATTTATCACTACCTAAAATTTTAAAACAGTAAATTAGCATTTCGCGTATCTCAATAAAGGAACATTACTTAATTTGCTTTTACTTTATTTCTTTATTATTTTATTTCGGATTCTTCTGCGATTCGTCTGTTTCATTTTTGACGATCTAATTTATTATCGGGATTATAGCTGTTGAATCGGATTAAAATAACAAAAGTTAAGTTCCAATCTCTTTTTATTATATTATCTAATAATATAGAGATTATGAAAAATTGAAAATTTCAATGGTTTCATAACTTCTTCATAATAATGGGATTAAAAACAATATTAAGAAGTCGCTCAAATAAATGCAATGATATTTACTAACTTGGTTACGAAAATCAATGGATCGATTCCACTTAGCAGCAAATTAAATTTTATTTTTGATTTGTTTTAGACTTAAACGTAAGGGAAACTACTGAAGTTCTAAATATGATCAACACTTCGAAAGAAACTGTATTGTATCTCTCTTTACCCAATACAAAATCTTCGATTTTTAAAGAGTTCCTTCGGTGACTTGGGAGACCGCTCGGAAGATGATTAAGAAAGTATTTTAAGAAAAACCACTGGAGCTTAAAATAATGTACCTTTAACTCTTATATTAAGGAAGCAGACAAAATTTATTTAATAATTTGTAATAATAATGTAATAATTTGTAAGTAATACAGTTCCTTTAAATTTAGTTCATGATAATAATTGCTACTTGTCTATTTGCTAGACAATTACTTGTCTGTAATAATTGTAAAAATTTTGCATCTCTGAAGAAATAATGCAGAAATACTTATATACCTAGTTATGAGCATACACACGATACAGACAAAATACATTAATTTATAATTCAATTTCATATTGGGAAATAGTTGTTAGGCAAAATTTTTCATATTTTCGATAAGATTGAAATTTACTATTATTGAAAAATTTATTTAAAAAAAAATAGCCATACGTGGCAGCGCTTTTATATTTAACTTTAACTTTTAATCAGAAAATACCTTTCCAAGTAACATGATCCAATATTTTCAGAAATGAAATTTTAATTCGTATTTATATTACTGCACCTCTCTGGTGTATGAAAATATTTTCCTGATTTTTTAAAAGTATTTTTAATTCTGGGGAAAAACCTTTTAGAATTTTTTTTTCTGGGAAATAAATAATATAGAAAAGTTTTCCACATTATCACACCAGTTGAACCTGTATATATTCACTGTATTAACCTATACATTCGCTCATAAGTTATATAATTTTATATATTTTTGCTTTATAAACGAGTAATATAACTGCGTCATTGATTTCGGAATGGGATATCGAACATTTATACCAATCTCATATTATTCATGAGTTTCCATTAATTCTGAATTTGTGATGGGTTGTTGGAATCATTAAAAATTCCCCCGTTGCAATTGAGTTTCATTTATATTCTACTTTCATCTTTTCCCGGTTTTTTCATTACACATTAAATAAAAATTGTATAATTATACAGAACTTGAAATTATATACTTTACGTAGTCCCCAAATTTAGTGCCATTTGTGTCCTTTACATAAAATTTATTACACTATTTCTAATACTAAGCGATAAAATATATGCATAAAATATAAATTCCAAACAAACCATTAAAATCAGATGCGGATTAAACTTAGTCGTTGAAAGAAAGAATTATGTTCAACGGTTTAGTTTAGTGGGAAAACACCTTAAACATTTTTTTCCCTTAAATTGTATATTGTTACTAAAGGATAAAGATAAAGATAAAGATAAATATATTTTATTTCCGTTTAAACTTGTTACAAGTATTGGATGTGTCAAAAAAAATACAAAGTGATGAAAATAAACAATAAAAATAAAAAACCCTAAATTTCACAGTCATAAGGTAGTTAAGAAATATATAAACAGTCACAATGTATAATGACAAATATAGTTTAATAAAAATATAGATCACACGTATATCATATATATTGACAACAACTGCAGAGAAAACACAAGACAATACAGATTAAAACTATTTATCAAAATCCTTACAATCCAGATATTCTTGAACACAATAAAAACTATAGTTCAACAAGAGTTTGCTAACTTTAATTTTGAAAAGTTTAATATTTGAAATTGTTTTTAATGTGAATGGTAGTTTGTTAAAAATTTTTACTTGCATTACAATAGGACTATTAGCAACGAGCGACAGATTGTGATAAGGAATATCTACATTGCCATTTGGGCGTAAGTTATGCCTAGATTTTTCATCTCTGCTTTTTCCAAAATTATTGAGGTTATGTTTGACATAACACGCACAATTTAATATATATAGTGATGTTACAGTTAAAACACCAAGTTCTTTAAAGAGGCATCTGCAAGAATACAGACGTGGCTTAAAAGTTATAGTTCTAATAATCCTTTTTTACATAATTAATATTTCACATACGCGAGCAGCATTGCCCCAACAAATTATCCCATAGTTTATGCAGGAATGTACATAAGCAAAATAATAACTTTTTAAAATATGTATATTTACATGTTTCCTAAGCTGCAAAATTACAAAACAATAAGATGCTAATTTACTAAGAATGTGGTCTATTTGGTTATTCCAGGATAAGGTATAGTCAATGTAAAGGCCTAAAAATTTTACCGTTTTATTTTGTGCAATGCTTTTATTATCAATTTTTACCAACACGCTATAATCAATATTGCGTTTAGTAGAGAAAACTATCAAATCTGTTTTAAGTGCATTTAGGACAAGGCCATTTTCCCTGCAATATTTTTGCATGCTGTTAACTTGTGAAATGGCTTTGGTACTAAAGTTATTTAAATTTTTGTCTTGTAAGGCGAGTGATGTGTCATCGGCGAAAAGTGAAACCAGAGATTCATTATCAAACTGTTTCACAATGTCGTTCACAAAAATAATAAAAAGAACAGGACCAAGTGTACTACCTTGGGGAACTCCTGTAGATATGGAATTTGGTGTAGAAGAAAATATATTATTATTTTGTCTTAAAATAACTGTTTGATGTCTGTCACAAAGGTAGCTAGATAACCAGTTTAAAGCAGGACCACGAATGCCGTAATTATCAAGTTTATTTATTAAAAGTTTATGGTTAATAGTATCAAACGCCCTACTAAGATAAAAAAATAGGCACACGATATTATTTTGTGAATCTAAGTTTTTTAATATAAAATTATAAAGTAATAAAATAGCATCCTGGGTAGCACGACCCTTTCTAAAGCCAAATTGTGACTGTGATAATATATTTTCATGATCAAGAAAGTCATTTAATCTTAAGCTATACGCTTTTTCATAAATCTTTGAAAATGCAGATAA
Organism: Rhagium mordax; assembly: GCA_963680705.1. Lineage (NCBI taxonomy): Eukaryota > Metazoa > Arthropoda > Insecta > Coleoptera > Cerambycidae > Rhagium > Rhagium mordax. The sequence goes on from OY796657.1 coordinate 28,729,276, forward strand.
AAGAGTAACTCCTCTATAATTAGATATTAAGGCCACATCCCCCTTTTTGTAAATAGGCACTACTAATGCTTGTTTTAGTACTGCCGGAAATTTACCTTCTAAAAATGACAAATTGATTAATTTAGTAAGTGGCTCAGCTATATAATCAGTAACTTCTAGTAACAAGGAACAAGGAACCTCATCAAATCCAGATGAATTTTTGTTTGAAATTGACCTAATAATATCTTTTGTTTGCGAAACTGTTAAAGGAGACAAGAAAAATGAGTTTGAAAGAGGTACATTTTTCGCATTGATGTTTATATTCATATTATCAGTTAAAAACTTTATGGAATTAACAAAATAGTCGTTAAATGCTTGAGCTAAATTTTGAAAGCCATCAGTTTTGTTGCCACCTTCATCCAAAAATGAATGAGGCAATTTTTTAACATTTTTCCTATTTGTATGATTATTAATTAACTGCCAAGCAGTCCGTGATTTATTGTTTGAATCAACAAACAGTGAGTCATAATATGTTTTCTTTGCTTTTTCAATTTGTAATTCATAATTTTTCTTGAGTATTTTATACCTAATAAAAACCTCGTTACCATTAGAATATTTGTATACCTTGAAAATATCTCTGATAAAAATGCCTTGATTTATTAATTCAACGGTTAGCCAGGGCTTATTATTTTTATCTTTATTTAGATTACATCTTTGCATTGGAAATGCCATGTTTACCAGATCAGTGAATATATCAAGCAATATAATAAATTTTGCGTCACAATCTTCACTCGAGTCCAAAAATGTCCATTCTTCCTTGGAAAGCAGGAACTAATAATAAGCTATGTTTTGTTTATTTTTAAAGCGTCTTTTAAAATGAGGGTTATTAATATTATTATCCTTATTGTAATTAAAACTAACTAATTGCAAAAAGTGGTCAGAAATATCTGTATGTATGACTAATGGATTAAGAGTATCTACCTTGATATTGGAAAATATGTTATCTAAAATCGTATTAGAGTTATTTTGCATTCGTGTATATTCGTCAATACATGGTTTTAAGCCAAATGTTGCAAGCAGATTACATAACTGTTTTGCATTATTTTCTCTACAATTGTTGTCAAAATTTAAATTAAAATCTCCACATAAAAAACATTATCATTTGAACTAACTACCTCATTTACCAAATTCTCCATGCCATTAAGAAAAATATTAATATCGGCTGAAGGAGCCCTATAGAAACATCCTAATAAAACAGATACATTATTAATATTGACTTCAGATAGTGCATATTCAAATAAGGAGCTTTCCTTTTTGACTTTACATTTTACAATTTTATAATCATAATTTTTATGAACCAGTATCACTACTCCACCACCATTCAAATCGCTTCTACAAAAATAGTCAGTCACATTGTACGAAAAAACATTTACATGTAAAATTTCTTCCTTCTTATACCAACTTTCAGATATACAAACCACTTCAGGGAAATCTAACGATTGTAGCAAAATGTCCAAGTCTTGAATTTTGTTTCTCATACTCCTAATGTTAATATGGCATATTCTTAATTTAAACTCCTCTGGCTCTATAGTAATATTTTTCTTATTTTTTTTGGTGAATTATGGCATTAATACTAGGGTAAGCATTACTGCCTTGATTACATATTGATTGCTATTCTTCTGATGGATTAAATTCCACATTTCGTTTAATTTCTTCAAGTAACCTAATATAACAAGGACATAAATTACTTTTAGCTGCATGGTTAATGTCACGATCAGTTTTATTTGTTTTGTTATACCTAATGCAATTTGCACACTTACGTTCATTAGAAATGCAAAGATTTGTTTCGTGGCCTTCCGCACATAATCCACAAACAATAGTAGTACTTTTACAATCCTTTTGTATATGATGAAATTCTGAGCATTTGTAACACCTCTTGATATGATAAGAATCCCTTACTTCACATTTTTTCCATCCAATACTTAATGCCCCTTTATTCAGAATTTGTAACCTAGTCACAGGATCCACTGATAGAATAATATTACTCATGTTTGTATTTTTTACATCCATTTTCCTGACAACTTTTAACCAAAATTACCTTTTGTATTGTTAATTTGATTGTGGTTAATACTATTTGTGGCTAAAACATCATTCTCTATATTGATATCGTCCTTGTTTGCTTTATAAAGTATTAGTTTCGGGTTAAACTTTTATGTCCACCTCATATGTATTCTTTAATTTGTTATCGACACTTGTCCTCAGTTTCTCTAAAGATTGCTTATCAGCACAGTCAATAATAATGCCATGTTGTATTTTTTTCACATTATTTATAGCTATAGATTGTGCTACTAGATTCACACTATTTTTTACATTTGTAAGAATGCTGTCACAATCTAGGGTTATATCTTTGGATTTTATTACAAGCGAGTTTTTATTTGACTGCCTGAGCACACCACCGTTCACATTTGACGATATGCCAGAGCCACGATTCATGTTAACTTTTTCGTTATTTGTATTTCCTCCTCTATCCTTTCGGTTTGTATTATAATTATTTTGCTTTGCAACTTCATTATTTACTGTTGTAACATGCGTATTGGAATTATTATTCTGCAGGGCTGGCAACTGAGAATATAATAACTTCCCAGATATTGTTTCCTTTGAACTACTATTCACTGGAGCTACAGTTTGCGCCTGTTTATCAGCTTCGGACACAGTCGTATGAGAACGACTGGTGCTGCATGTCATGTTTACAGTTTTTTCAATGGCTTTTTCATGATTTATATTCAACAGTTTACTTATTTTTCCTTCTAAATCGCTCACAATACTTACAAGTTTATTTTCAAGATCGATTTTAGCAACATGTAAAGTTTTTGTTATAACTTTTTCAACAACAGGTGTTATGTGCGACATAAGTTTTCCCGCCACGCCCATTTCTTCCAAGCATTCAGTACAACACCAAAGTAGATTTTTATTAGATTGCAGGTATTTTAACAATTGTTTATTTATATCAGCACAAGCACTATGGTACACTAGATCACATTTGCCCTTACATTTCACAAAAGAGCTATCTACAATGCGATTTTCACACTTATTACAAGAGAGACTTTCAAGTTCGTCATCACTATCCGCCATCTTTCTCGGTATTCTGATGTTATTTAGTGCAAATTTTTTTTCTTATTTCCTGCAGAAATCTAAAGAAATTGTATCTATTAAATATTATTTTAGATAAAAATACTGTAAAGCTTTTGAAGTTAACAATAATAATTGATGTATGAAAGAACCGATCGTCTTATTGTTCAATTGAAACTCATACAATAAGAAAACTACAAAGATAAAAGAGCCGCTGCCGCTGACTGAAATATTAACCAGTAGAGGAACTTGCACTTCAGCCAACACAATGCGAAGGATAAAACGATTCGAATTGAGTAAATCTATTCGGCCAATAACATCAAAAATACTTTATTTACTGGCTGAAATATCGGCCAGTATTACTTAAATAGTTATCTTGAAAATTATGGAAAAGATGACTGTATGTGATATTTGCTTTATAGTTTCAGATCAGACTGAATATTTAACTATAACTATCTTGTTATAATGTGAATAATATAAAATAATCTGTAATTAATTGAAAAATATTTGCGTTATCGTCGGCATTTGCCTTCAATTATTAGCGGCTCGAAAGAATCAATATGAGTAGAGACTCACGTCAAAGTTGACAGTTTCTAATAACATGTTGCTCTAACAACTTTGCTTAGCAACTGAAAATTAAATACTAAAAAGAAAATAAACTTGCGTAATTTAAATTTAAGCTATTAACTGAAAATATCATAAAATTTCGCTTAACATTAATTGCCTCATGAGTTATAATTTTTTTAAATTATTACACCCCATATATGAAATGTATACTGTGAATGAGCCAATTAATTAAAAGAATATATCAGTATTTTACAGAGGATTTTAGGATAAACCCCTTATCCGTCTGGCCAATTGTCTCGCTCCTGTTTTATATTAGGGTCGAAAATTACTGGCCTATAAAACAGAAACTTAATTAGCCACTTATTTAGTGATTTATTACTATTAGATATTGCTCTGAGAATTTGTTATAGCAGCTTTTTGTCCATTAAGTTGCCTAACATATATATATTTAACCAAGTTTCTAAGAGTCGTTAAGGACCTATAGATGCAGACAGACTAGGACCTCTTTACAGTCTTTACATCTATTTCCCATAAAGAAAATCGAATTATGTCGAGAATCCTCAACAGCTCTTCGAAATTGGCTCTTCATTTGCAATAATTTATTATACATTCCCGCCCCAACATTCCCAGCTTGCGGTTATAATGCAGAATTCAGTTTTTATTAATCATAATAAATAAGTGTTAATATAAAACTATGGTGTACTCTGGCATTATTAATAGGTAAAATTACACAATTAAATTCTTAACGTTCATTTTTAGTTTATTATATTTTAATTTTATATTGAAAATTCATTTAAATATTAAAGCAGGTTTTCGAACAACTTCACATTTTGCTAAGATTCAGTATTCAGCACGACGATGTATTTGAACGTCATTATTATTTAGAATTAGATTAATCTCGAAATGTCTGAAATATATATAAATTGATATTTATATATGACTGATGGTCGAGATGGTAGCTTACCTGCCTCTCACCCAAAAGTCGCGGGTTCGATTCCCGGTCGTGGCAATGGAAAATACTGTGAGAGGAATTTTTCCATTATAAACGGACATTGGATATGTGTCCCTTGTCTTTAAATGTGTAGCCCCCTCCCGCACAAGGCTCTTCTAGAGCCTTCTGGGATAAAGGGGGTCGTATTTACATGTGGTGTTATTTATTATTTATTTATTTATTTATTATCCATTATTAAATGGCAAATTGAAAACTGACGTTTTAGTTTTGTGTCCGTTATTGATTCGTTTTCGTTCTCCTGTAAAATGTGAATAAAATTGTATGTCTTTGGAATACGGTAGTAATACTTTTCGGAGAATGGTAGTGTATATTACTACCTCATCTGGAATTTAGACATTAGAAAGTTAAAATAATTAAACGCTTTGTCCAATAAGTTTCTTATACACTAACTTCTGATGACTCAATCTGCTCCCCCAGACCTCAAAATCTTGTTACATTGATGTCAAGTAATATAATACTATGACAACAACCCATAGCTTAAGCAGCAGAATTAACTCTTTCATATAACAGTTTATGCAACATTATAGGAGGCACTAAACAATATATCGATTTGAAATCAATACGGCCAAGCAACGCAACACATCGTGGGCAAATAGATGTCGGCAAATAAGTAAGATGGAAGAAATTACGAATATAAATGATGTTCAAAAGAACTAGCCACCTAGTAGTCACTTCTGGCTGGACACACCCACCCCCTTGACCTTTGGTGACAATACTCTTAATATATCCTTAACTCACAGCGACACATCATTATAGAAGTAAAATGTAATAGTTGGTCCCTCATTATTGCTGATCATTATTTTTGCTTCAAATTCAGCAAAATTAAAAATTAAGGGGTTGGCATTAAGTTATTCAATTATATAGAAAGTACATCATGAGGTGGGCATAGGTTGTTTAGAAACCACTAACTAGAAAGTTGTAGTAATTTACGTTATTTAATTTTCCACCTTGTAGAACGAACTACGTGACTATTATCAGTTTATAGTATCTTATTACCTAACAAAACTTTCATAAGCCTCCAATATCCGAAAACTGGTTCAAAATCGATTAAGTAGTTTCGGGAATTATAGAAGAATGCTTATTTATATATAACTTAATATATACCACACCGCTAAATGGGGTCGTTATTTGTTTGAAACCACTAATTACTTCCTGTGAGAAATAATAAACATGTTGAAAGTAATTTTAGTGGTTGGTTGTCCGATACTTCAAAGGATCGATAATTAATAACTTTGGGTCATGCTTTATTTATTAGCGTTAGAAATCCACTAACTCCCCACAAGTTTACGCACGACTGAAGCTCAAAGAACAAAGCCTTTTTACAAAAAAAAGTTGCTGTTTAATACATATTCAACAAAAATTCTACACGGTACGCTAGTCGATCTCTTAACTTTTTATTTATCAGAAGAAAATAATATAGGGTGGATACTCTAAGGGATTTCCTCGGTGAAACATTAATTTGAACACAGAATAATTTTTGTAGGGCTAATGACATACAATTCCTTAAATTTAATATCAAAACATTGTTTTCTTCTTAAATATCAGGTATTTTTTTCGTTTAATAAAGGGTAACACTTCACTTCCGTCTTAAGTGAGTATTACTAGATCATATGCCGTTCAGGTTAGTCAAAATAACCGACAAGTGTATTTTTTATAATTGACTCCTTATTTTATTATTGTAAATGACACAGACAGTTTTATTGGTAATGCGCTACATTTCTTTGGTGGATGTGATATTAGACCCATTTTACAATATTTTGAATCATTTTGTCTATTATCCAAAAGTCATTGTTTTTGAAATATTATTTTTTTTTAAGTAAATCTTATTGTTTTAAACGTTAATTTGTAAACAACTTATTCGACATGTTTTTACCTATTTTACTGGATGGCTCATCCTACACTATGATCATCTATTTGGAATGAAGAATATCCGGTAGCATTTAGATTATGTGAAAATTTCAAAAAAGTTAATTTAAAAAAATTAGCTTTTAAAATTACCTACATATCAATTTTTCCCAAAAATTATCAACGTAGGATGCGTAATAATGTTTTAAAAACTTTGTTAAGTATTTCAATAGTACCTAAGTTACAAATGTTGAACATAGGTACTCTTGATAATTCGTAAAAATCTTGCAAGTCGTATGTACTTACTTTTTGACAGTAAAACAGTAACAGTAAAAGAGTTTATTTTTTTGTTAGTTAAAGTTGTACTTAATTTCTACAGTTTCTGTTTAAAATGGGAGCCTATATTCCGTATACAAGCACGGCACCATCTTTTTATTTCCATCCTTGTTACTCTGAGTGACATGATAATATGTCGCATGTGTTGGGCATCATATTTACTAATTTTTTATTAGAACTTTCAAGAATTTGTTAAATACATGAGTAATTTATTAACAATTTATTCATGAATAAATTCATGAAGTCGCTTCATGAAGAACTTTTACTAATGTAAAACACCAACTTGGACGTTCAAAAAATTCACCAATTTATTCATGAATTTCCTCACGAATTAGAACTTGTTCTATTTTCTCGTGAAGTTACCTTGGTATAACAGGACTACCAACATCAAATTTTTAGCAGATAAGCATAAACACTTGAAAAAGTTAGGTTTGATCATTGAGTAAAAATAATAAAGAGGCGCAACTGTCAAGGTTTCGAGATTTTAGTGTTGTATTTTTTCACCAATAGCTTCATGATTGTCTTCAATTTTAAGGGCTATACAGCCACATTACAAATACCTTCCCGTAGCACTAAAAATTGATGACAATCATGAAGTTGTTGGCAAAGAAATACAATAGTAAAATCTCGAAACCTTGACAGTTGCAACTCTTTATTATTTTTTACTCAATGGTTTGATTCATTTATTTTGTTGTTGACGTTTTATTTCACTGAGCTAGGAGAACTAAAATTAAAACGAGTGTGTAATGGTCGGCGAAAAGTGTTTTGAAAACCTCAAATATTTTGGGATCCGTCAAATTTCAAATTGGTAATTGACACAATTGCTTCAGTGACAGTATTGTAAAATAAATTCATGAATTTCTTCACAAGTGTAAAAAAAACCAGTTCTACAAGAAATTGGAGAATTAATTCATGAATTTCTTCATGAATTTATTGATAAAGAAATTGTTAATGTAAAACCCACATAAGGGAATTTTTAAAACAATTTGTACATATGCTACGTTGATAATTAAAAAAAACTGATAGGTAATTTTCACAGCTCATTTTTAAAAATTAGTGATTTAGTTAAAATGTTCACAAAATCGAAATGTTTTGGGATATTTTTCATTCCAAACGGATGAGTATAGTATTGGAAAAGCCTCATACACGCATGAAGCACACGGCAGAATGGCACGTGGTTTTTTTATTTTATTATATAAAGAAAGATAGCAGTTCACTTCTCTCTTAATTGTGTATTACTAGAGCATATTTTTATGTCATGTTCGGTTTAGTCAAAATAACCAAGTGCGGTTTTTATAACTTACCCCATATTTTAATTATTTTGAAGGACTCTATAAATCATCATAAACGCATAAAAGGCACAAAAAATTGCCATCCTGTTCAACATGGAATGAACTACTTGTGCTTTAATTGTCACCCTTTTCCTAGTTTTACGAAACTGAACGATACGTGTTTTTACCCACCATAGAATATGTTCACTGTAAACAATCTAATTTAATCAGAAAAGAAATATTTATGCGTATAACAAGTCAAGAATTCAAATTAATTTAAAATATATTTTTATTTTACGTCATTATATATTAATTAAAAACGTTTACTTCGGATTAAACTAGATATCCTTTAAACACATTTTAAAGTGTTTTATAAGTTTAAGTAAAATATCATACAAATTCATTAATTTCTCTAGAGACATAATTAAGATAGAAATACTGTAAGTGAAAGTAAATTTATTAATTAGGGAATTTCCTAAGGCAGTACATGTTAAAGAACTTTTAACTTGTGTTTTATAAGGATATTTTCTGAGGATAGCTGTAAAAGAAGTAGAAGAACTTTGAAATAATAATATTTGAATTATAGTTTACTTATAATATCCAAATAAACGCACTTTATTATCTTACTACCATTATGTGCTAGTTTCCACACCACGTTGCGGTAGAGCGTATGACGCGTTCTTTCTAAGTGGTGTCACCAACAGGCCTAATCCTCTTTTTGTTTATTTGGTGAACTTCTAATTCTTTTATTCGCTACTGCCAATGCAATACATTAGTTTGGATTTCTTTGAAGTTGGAGGTTTAAGGGGCCCTTGCTTCAATAAAACTGCGAGTGTCGGTTTCATTATCGTCTGCATCGTCGTCAGATTCAGCCTTCCTTCTCATGTTTATCGTGTTCTAAAAGAGCTGGACTAAGATGTTTCGTTATTTGTTCTGCATGTCAAGGACAATCCTGTACAAATGTCGAAATATATGTAGCCGACTTAGATCAAGCCGAAGAAACCGACGATAAGGTTTTTTGGAACACGATAAACACGAGAAGGCTGAATCTGACCTAGGTGTGCTTCAGAAACATTAGAAAATGTTTTATTAACAAAAATATTAACGAAGTGAATTGTCGCACCAAGGCATACTTAGTTTAAATAAGATATGATTTTTAAATGTATAACTCAGGCAGGTAAAATTTTATTAAGACTAAGTTAATTTAAATATCAAGTTAAAAATCCGTTTCTTTTTCGTAATTAGATTACAAAATACGCCGAACCCGAATTTGATATTAATGTTATGATTGTTATGAATAATGCACGCCTTATGTTATTTTCCGCAACAACTGCATGAGACGCGCCGACATCTGAATAAGCTTTGTATGTCAGATGATGATGATTTTATTCAATTATTTTTCTATAATCGAACTGCTGTGTACGACTCGCGTTCGGCGTTAAGTTGATAAAATGGCACTAGTAATTTTCCATCTCCGAGCAAATTATATTTCCGCGTATAACGTTTTGGTAACTTGCTGTCTTGACGTGTTTACCCGCTCGCAGCAACGTTATCAGGACGTCGTCTAAGTTTCTCGGTTCATGAGCTCATTTATGCTCACGCGTTTACCGTTTTGATAGCCTGCTGTCTCGTCGTGTTTAATCGCTCGCAGCAATGTTATCAGGGCGTCGCCGCTTTTGTTTTGTTCCGCTTGATTTATATTGTACAAATCTATGATCACGTAAAAACGATGTTTTGGTAGCCTGCTGCCTTAACGTGTTTAATCGCTCGCAGCAACGTTATCAGGACATCTTCGCTCCTTAAGTACTAATTAAACTTTGAATAATTGTTTGTATTTATTTTATTAAAATAACCTGCGGCAAAATAATTCGAACATTTTTGCCTGTAAATTGTACTGCCTTGTCTGGTCAAATATAGATTAACATCCGAGTTATACTGGTAACTGCTTGGATATAGTGTTTTTGCTTGCCGTACGCTTCTTAATCATAGTTTGCCGCTTTTAACCGTAGATTTGCTTTCTCGTTTCCACCGTATTACTTGCTTGCCGTTTTCCCGCTTTTTAACCGTAGTTTACCGCTTTTAGTTTTGCCTAGCCTGCCTGCTTTAAATTTTGCTGTAAATATTTGTGCTTTATTTAACCAGTAATACGTAATTTATTATATTGAATTAAATTCTGAATCAAACTTGTTCTAATTATTAATCAGAAACTCTGAGTTTTTTTTATAGGTTAATTAGTCCCCTTAACCGTTTCTTTACTGCAGTTACCCTAGCCTCCATTATCCTGCTAATAGAGTAAATTGGTGCTTCTACACTCTAAAACAGACGACTGGCACTGAGGTATTTATCAGTACCTTGGATGCTTAATATCAATAATATCCTTCTTTTCCATTGTAAATTGCTGCATTAAACGCTATTTTAACAAGTTTTATACAACATCAAACATTAAATGGAAATGCCAGTGTCTGACGTCACAATACCACAGCAACCATTTGCATGACGTCATCGTCATTTTTGGGACTCTTTAAAATAATCAATTTTTGTTAATTTTTTTTTTTTTGATAGTGGGTTACATTCTAGCCGTTTTTTTATTATTGCGATAGCCATTTAGTAAGTTAATTTACAAAATTACATTTAATTCAAAAATGATGCGTATACCTTAGTGTAAATTCACCTGGTATTTCCTATGATCGAACAACTTTTGTGTTGTCTGTATGTTTAAAAAATACTTCTGCTTTGTTATCATTGTTATTATTATATCATTAATGGTCTCCACTCGGTGCTGGCAACTCTATCGGAAAGCGAGTTAAGCAAGATTCAAAAATTGCAATATGTTCAAATGTGAATAACTGTCTTATTGTTGAATGGAAAATTTAATTTTTCTTATCTTACAATAAATATTCACCATATCCTGTCTTGTTCTAGACTTATGTACAGTGTGTCCCAAATTGCTTGATTTTGGCTGGTTTTCCTATTTCCAGGTAGATAAAAACTGACATATGAGTCTAGAGCTCGATTTTTGTGAAACACCGATTGGTGAAAACCACATTTCGATATCTCTAACCGTTTCCAGGATATAGGCAAAAATTGACATTTTACAGATTCCGAAAAACTGTCAACTTTTTTATTTGTGGATATTTATTCAAACGGTAAAAACTTTCTATAGGCACTTTTTGACGTAGAATAAGATGCACTTGTCAAAAAAAATATATCGCTATTCGATTGTTTGATATCAAAGCTAAGTTTGTTATTTCAAATGGAAACCATAGTTGGCTTTGACTTTAGAAAATAGGAAAAAAAATAAACTTTCCAAAAATATATATGTCAAGATATGTCTAGTCATCCTTGCTGCCAATACAACACATTTCTCTTTAAAAATTACATTTTTTAACATTAAAAAAAAGTTTTTCGGAAGCTGTAAAATGTCAATTTTTGCCGATATCTTGGAAACGGTTAGAGATATCGAAATATGGTTTTGACCAATCGGCGATTCACAAAAATCGAGCTCTAGACTCATATGTCAGTTTTTCTCTACCTGGTCTGGAAATAGGAAAACCAGCCAAAATCAAGCAATTTGGGACACCCTGTACTGTAGAATAAAAAGAACTTAAACAATTACACTAATTTGATCATTCAAAGCTACCTTAAATTCCCCGCAACCGATTTGTCTCCATTTTGTTATACTACACTATTGCTAGTTCCCTCAATTACGCAACACCAAAATCACATGAGCACAAAACACACATCACAATAATTAATTATATTCTACAACAGCATAAATGACAATATACTTGTACTCAGCCACAAGACAATACAAAGAAATTAACTGAAAGGAAACTTTTTACACTGAGCTTAATTTTTTTTTAAATATTAGATGAAATTGTAAAATAGATGAAATTATATTAAACCTGTGGCTGGTCTAATACCCAGTTTGTCAGGCAATGTATCAATATATCGTTAATGATTAATAAGGATATATTTAAAAAAGTTAATGAACATAACACTAATTCAATATTTTGTTAAAATAATAAATTAGGGAGAAAATAAGAAAAATATTGTGGATGTATTTTCATCTCGGTTTATTTCTACCAAAATATGATATCTTGAAAATGAATTATATCTCCATATATTATTATTATATTGTGTTGAGAACCGTATTTATAACATTTTAGTAAGTGCACAAATAAAATATTACAGTTTGAAATTTTCGGCTTAATGTTCCGAAGTCGACAAGGCAACTAGGAGTCCTACTTTCTCCCCTATGTTATGCGTATCTGCCAATTTAAATTAATATTTCAATTAACTCAGGAAATGAGCACTGTAAAGTTCTCCCTATTGAAATTGGACCATATCCGCTTCAAAACTGTACAAACTTTTGCGATTTAAAAATTACTATATATGGGAATTTACTGCGTTAATCAAAATGTTACACCATAAATTATCTCTCAAACGATAGATAGAATAGATACATTGTGTCTGTCACTTTGGTAATTGTTAAATAGAATATAGAAATTAATTTAATATTTAACACATACAGGGTTCGGCATAAGTATGGAAAATGCCACTGTTTTAAATTATTTGGTTAATGAAAAAATGTTTGAAATACAAGTTGTCGCTAACTTTTTTACATATTATTATCCTGACAACCTTAAATGTTTGTTTTAATAGTTTCGTAGAAATCAACATTTTTTTAATGGCACTCTGTACTTTTTTATATTGTTTTGGAAATAGCACATTATTCTGAATAAGACTATACCAAAATTTTCATGGTGTTGTACAAGTAAAAATTAGAGAAAAGGTAATTGATTCAATTCACAATTTTGTTACTTCAGTAATTTGCAACAAATAATTACAAACATTATTACAAATTACAACTAATAATAATAAACCGTCGGTTATTGTATATACTTGTTTTCTGGGTTGATCACTTTACTTCTCCTCTTTGGTCTAAAACACCACCATTAGGATGATTCTTGTTCAAACAGTGTTTGATATGATGTAAGTAAATTATATTATAAATTATAATTAAGAAATTGTAGCTATAAATTAAATACTATAACCGAAATTATAAATTAACTGAATTACTGTGGCTTTTGAAGGCGCCGTATATTTGGACATGTTTTTCTGTGAATTATTGTGTAGATATTTTACAATCCTTTTACATTATATGGGTAGACTAAAACCGTTTAAACGTCCTTAGAGAACAAAAATTAAAACACAAGCGGTTCATTTCCTGTTAAACCGGATGAGGATTTTTCCTGTGCTTTATGCGTTAATGTAAATTATAAAGGTCACATCATTAAGACTTTTTAAAATACAGACCAAACTAAAAATCAGGTAATTTGTAGGTAGGTGATATCCGGTCCACCGGGTATGTTATAATATGGCATAGGTACTTATGATATCGCTTGACCTGATTTTTACGTAATAATAATATGTTAAAAATGATTTGAGATATTAAACAACGTAAATAGAACCTAAAATGTGCACAATCTCTATGATATTTTAATTCAGCATGCATTAATTTCGTTTTTTCCGTAACCGTATTACAGATACCTGCAAAATTAATTAAACACCAAATTTAGATTATTAAACGTAATTAAAACTAAGGCCTTTGAACTAAGTACAATTCCTTTAGTCTTTGTCTTTCGTAAATATATCTCACTGTCAGTCTTTAGAAAGTGGTGTTGTATATTATAGTAATTAAAGGAGGAAGGTTCATCAGCCTTGGCACCATGGGCACTTTAAATAAAATTAAAAGTAAACAGCCGTATACAATGATTTCCCTTGTGACGCGTAACGTTTCATCTGCACCCTCTGAGCGAGTATGAATTTTGTATTTAACGAATACCTCGCAAAGGAAATACAAGCATTTCAAAGAAATCTTTCATATTATTATTAAATATTGTTTTCTTAATTTACGAAAATTTTCAATTTATTTTTTGTTTTCATTCCACCATATTTCCTCGCACTAAATTTATGTTGATTATTAATTTCAGTTACGGTATACAAAAGGAGAGGACAATCCATTTGCCAAGGTAATAAAAGAGATCCTTTGATAATTTATTTTAACAATCTTTCCAAACCTCTCATAATAACTTGTAATTTTTATCTTGCTACTTTTTACCAAAGCATGCAATACAATATTTAGAACTTAGTTATTTTTTGTCGTTTATAGCACGAGTTGTAGTATTTAATATAGAACATAAATTAAATTTATGTTATATAAGGTAAGTAATTTCTTACTATTAATTGATATGTATATTGAAAGAATTGTGAGTATTTTCCGATATGATTTATTTAAGTACTACCTGGATACGTCTCACATCAATTCACTTAACATTTAGACCACTACAACGCATATTTCTGATATAACATACATATAACATACATATAATAATATCTAATGATTTTCAGCCAATGCTTTCTAAAGAATCTTGATGGAAACGTGGTTTTCACTTAGGATATTAAGGGGAATGAATTATTGGGTAAAAAAACTGATATTATTTGAACTTAGTACATACAAACATCAGTGCCATAGACACGCAATACTGAAGGGTTTTAAATCACTTTATATATTATCATATTTTTTGGTCAAAATGTTTGTTAGCCAATTTGGTATTATCCAAATTCTTTTAAAGATTGCAGCAAAAATTACTTTCGCGTTTTTGTATCAAGATTAGACGGTATAGTTTGAAAATATATAGAGTAAAATACATTATCTATTATTAAACCGCTTGCAAGAATTTTGCTACAATAATAAATTTTGATTTTTTCTATTTGAAAATTCATTAGATGAAGGCTCTAAAAGAGAGACTACCTTGTTTACCATTAATAATTATTGTGAAATCAACAAGGAGTGAAAAAAAGCTATTGATTATCAGTTTCGAACTTAGGCATTCTTTATAACATTATTTGAGACATTTTCTCACACTCCAAGCAAAAAGGCATCAAATTTAGGACCGCTTTGTACACCTAAACTCCACTAAAACTCCACTTCAATCCACTCTACTCCATTGTAGATTAACTTAATATTATAGTTAAATAAGTTCCCAGATAAATTACTAGTTAGTAGAGAAGAAACATTCGCTAAGTTATTAAGGTAGTGGAGTATCTAGCTCACTATTCTTAGACTACTTTGTGCTCTCATGCAAATGATTAATTATATCCCTATTCAGAGAAAATTACGCGCCCTGGATAAAACTATATTTATAATATCATCATCATAGTATAAAATGAATCTATATTGTTTACATTTTCTATATTACCGTATTATCCGAACCGTTGCACCCTTTGTGTTTTAGCCGCTTCACCGTAAAACTACTATATCACTGGTTTCCTAGTTATTTTATGCTCTTCTACCTACTACGTTTATTTTTATTTTCTCACGTTTACACGCTTTTCGTTTAAGAACAGAGGACTAATATATGGATTTTTAATAAGCTTTCAGTTCATTTTGTGTCTAAAAATCAGTTTTGACGCGGATGCGGTCTAGACTTGTTGCTACAGAATCATTTATGTCATGTACACTTTATGGATAAATTGCTGTTGTTACTGGTTACTGGTGTCAATTCTAAAATACCTCATAAGTAGATAAAAAAGTTGACATTATTTAGTTCATTAAAACCGTCTGTCGAAATTTTACTTAATTTTAAATAGTAATCAATTATTACAAAAAGAATCATACATCTTTTTGTTTCCTAATGATGGTGGAAAGTTACAAAATATTGAATGCAATATACTGGGTGTCTCAGAAATAAATAAATATGAAGAAACTACGTGTCGATCAGTTCAAAACGTGTTGAATTAATTTAATTTATTTCTAGTATACTAGTCAGCTGAATTTTTTTAAAAATACTTAGAAACTCTTTGACTCTCAAATTTCCAATTTTGCATAGATCTTGACATATTACATTAATTGTGTGTACTTCGGTGGATCACATCAATAAACTTTTAGAAAGTTTTTCTACAGGTTTATGCAGAATTTATTTTGTTCTTAGTATTTTTGTGAAAATTATTGAGGAAAACGCAACGGATTTTGTTACTTAGAATTTGAAAAAAAATTAGCCCATGAGTGGAATAACATTTCAGTATCTACTATATAAAAGGGAGAAAATTTAAATATATTGAAAAATGACTTGCAAATAGTTTCAAGAAATTATTTTTTCTTCCATTTAAATGACAGCCACTAATCAAAGAAAATATAAACAAGATATATGAGGTACGGCCATTTCTTATTTGTCTCAACAAATAGTTTTTATCATTATATTAGGGGACTAAAAAGATTAAATATTAATGAACCGATAGTTCGATTTGAAGGTAGAAGCAACATCAAACGGTATAATCCAATTATTAAACCAATTAAAATAGAGTTGTGGTGCCTCGCACACCAAAAGCGATTTGTCAAAAAGTTTTATGTACACCAGACGAAAAATCAAGAAACAATTTTGCTCTACAGTTGATAAATCTTAGACGAAAAGACATTCTGTTTTTAACAGAGAAGGGGTTTTAAAAAAATTAAATTATATATTTTGACAATTTCCATCAAACTTTTAGAAAAATTGAAGGTGGAAAATACATTAGCCTATCGCACAATAGGCCTGTCGCACAATAACACCTAACTTCTACGAATTTGGTGGTTGATGTTTAGTTTCTGTAATATTACGTTAATTTTATCTTTGATGTAATTATAATCATCATAACAGTATTGAAAGGTTTATTAAAATTATCTTATGACATATTTATTGTTCATCTCCTTGGTTCCCATCTAGGACGGCCGCTTTAATATGAAGATACCAAAATCCATAATATTAAATTCGTTCCTTAGGAACGTAAACAAAGAACCAAAAAGAAGGTGGACATATCCACCACAGATGAAAAACTAAAAAGAAGTTGTTTCAATTTTATAGTATCTAACAAATATTTAAGTGGAAGGACAACAGGAGTAATAACACTGCGTTTTAATTTTCATGGTAATAAAATGACAGAAGTTTATATTAAAAATAAACAAGGGATAATAGCAAAAATACACGATTACAAAATATTATAATTTCCAAATAAAGGGGGAATGTAACCAGAACATGACCAATTTTGTATATCTTACTATATTTACCAGCGACTTAAGAGTTTTCACAGAAATATTTTTTTCTATTTCACATATAATATTAAAACAGTTCATAAAGTTTAAAGATTTGCAGACGTTATTAAAGTCCAGACTTGAAGTCGAATAAGGATCAGTAATAATGTTCATATCTGGTACCGCAGGAGCAGATCCTACAAAAATGGTGTTATAATTACAGTGTACCTAATAGCATTCAGTTCAACAACTTTAAAACCCACTGGATTTAATTTGTAAGTGAATGAGGAAGATGTGAAATTGGCAGTACAAAATAAATTCGATCGCAACTGAATCTTGTTTGTTCGGCCTGTCTGGCACTTTTCTTTGTGTTAACGAGAAAATTAAAATACTAACTGATTTCAGAATACTATAACATTACAAAAATTATTTCATAATAGAGTTTCCACTACCACGTCAGTACAAATGAATGAAAAGAAAAGAAAGCCAAGCCACTAAACTTGTTTATTGAGCCACAAAAGTACACATATTCATATAAAAACATATAAATCTTGTTAGGCAATTTAACCTGAAATTCTGATTTTTAAGAATAATTGATGTCCACCTAGTGTGCGGAAATCCAATATATTGGTTATATAATGAAAGAGATAATATATTATAGATTTTTTTATACCTAGTTCCTCAAGTTCTACAAAATCAAAATAATGCTGACTATTATACAGGTATAATGCTCAAATGAAAATATTGACGGTTTTCAAAATATTCAGCTCGAAATGTTTTTTTTTCCCAACTTTCGTTACTCCTAGTCTAATATCTGAAATTCTTAAACGGTGTCAATCATCAGTAAAAATATTTTTTGGTTGACTATTAAGCAAGAATTATTCTTTGAAATGTTAAGTAGAATTTGATTTGTGACAGGGTGCGAATAAAATCATGCCAAACATGATAAAAAAAAATTTGAAATATTCTTCATAATTAGTTCATTAATCACTTGTCGTTTCAGATTAATACAATAATAAATCTTCATTACAAGATGACCATATTTTTATTTAATTTAGTGTTTTTGTACTTCTGCTGGTGACGGTTACGATCTTCTGATAGCGATTATGGCCACTAGGCTCCTCTCCTGTTTTCAAACTATTTTCGTTGAACGCAACTTTCTCATATCCTCACTCTAGCTATTTTTTAAAGTGGATGTGATAATTTGTAGAAAGATACTGTTATTCTACCAGATCTAATCATTCTAACCATAATTCCTTCCGAATTACTAGTATATCCATTACCTTAATTATAATTATTATGTTTGCTTTAACTTTAAGCAGTTAAAGTCGTTTATTACCTAATGTATGAATAAGACTATCGGTCAATTTTTAAATTATTAAGTTATGTTCTCACTGGGAGATAATACAATTTATTTAGTTGATTTTTACATTCAGCGTTAGGTTAAACAATCATTAGGAATTCTTCACTTAGCTGACTTCATCTATAACTGTGTATTTTAATTTTTTTTCAGCAGTAGAGTTAGTATATGACATGAATAGACTTAAATAATATTCGCCATGGGATTCGCATCTTTATAATATTTGAATAATTAATACAAATTCTGATTCTTAACATTATGTATGTACATACATAGCTAGGTCGTTGATGCACATTAACTACTCCATAGAGTGACGAACTTGAAGAATTTCAACGTGAGGCTCCGTGTTAAAGAATATAGGAATGACAATGAGCATCAGTTTTTGTTGGCTTTCAGCCTCTCTGTTATTTATTTAGTGACAACTTATATCACTTGTACTTATACTGTCAGTAAAGCCAAATTGGTTTTGTGATTGAGGAATTCAGTTACTCGCTTCTTTAGACATTTGTCTAAAATTTTATCGAAAATATTTGACAAGTATTGACGATTGCTTAATGTTTGTTTTCGCTCCAGTTTTGTGTTTTTGTGTAACAGTGCACACTTTAAAATAAATATTCCGAATACATCTAATCACTAGAATTAATAATATGATTCAGTTTTTGATTCATTACATACTTATTTTGTTATGCTATTTTTATCATTATATTTGTTATACCTGCCTGGGCAAGTCTTGTTCTTCAAGTGTGCATATTTATATTTTACAACTAATTTCTGCTGACAAATTTTTCAAAAAATGACTTGATCAATGCTTCTCACAGCTTGGCAAATGCGTCTGCGTTAAATGTTTAGTGCAATATTTGAAAATAAATTTCCTTTTACTTGAGTTACAAATTATTTTGTTTATTATAATTATTAAATATACATAGATAATATTATAACTAATTTTTTTCTCCTTAAATATGTTTTGGCTTAATTATTTTTATTTTAGTAATAAATAAATATTTTTCATCACCAACGGACCCAAATATGAGTAAGATATATCAGTCTGGTTAAAACTAAACTTAAATTTAGGTCGGGTTCGGGAATTTAAATACAATTATCATAACATTTCGTCCATCCAAACTTGTTACAATAATATATAGTTTCCGCGTGTCTTTGCTAAAATATTATTTCCGGTGGAACTACGACCATTACTTTTATGGTGGAGAACTGTACATCGAAACTTCCGCCTTTGGCATGTATGTAGGTACGTATTATTTATTTTCCTTTGAAGCAGCGAAACGCAGTCAGTGAATTTGGTTTACACGCGCTTGTACATTAACATATGTTATTCCATGTAAATCATATTTGCATAGAAATGTCACCACAACAAAACATTTTTCTAGTTGGACCCACTATTTAGAAAGTAAAGAAATGTCTGGAGCGAACATTGACAAATTATACAAAAGACTGGTTTTGTTGCGGACTTGTAAAATAAATTTCGCATTTTTTTTTATTTAGGTACCTACTCTATGTAATTATGCCACGCTTTTCCTTTTTATTTTATATACTGCAGGGTAAGGAACTGAAATAAATTTATATCGTAATATTCAAAGAGATGTGAGTTTATAAGAAATTTTTAAAAAGTTGAATGTTAGGCTACTACACTGATAGCAAAATTTGTGTACTTGAATATCCTTTTATTATACATAGTTGAAAGTTGTGTAAGTAAATACAATACTTTACAAGTGCATTAACTAATTATATAATTTTGCACATCAACCGGTCTAATAAAATATAATTATTACCAATTGTTCCCAGGTAAATTAATTCTATGTTAGGTGCCGCATATTCTGTCTGTTTGCAGTAGTAGTGTATAAAAAGCAAAAAGGAAATTTTTTTAGACATAATGCTAACAAAATTTACGAAAATGAGAGAAATGTGCATTTATGGGCAATTAATGGTTTTTGGTTTGTTTTAGATTAGTTAGTACTTGATGTAGTAGTTATTTCATAAGTATATACTGGTATGGTATGGTCATTCGAAACCTCTAAAAAAACACACTTATAAATAATTAAAACTTTAACTTGAAAAATAAATTTTAGAAAAGAAAAAATTTGAACGACTATCGTCGAAAATAGATACTATTCTACAAATTAAAAGACAATAACGCAATTAGATATCCGCATAAATATAGGGAATTCAAGTAAAACATACTTCAACCCATTAAATTAACTACAAAGGGGTAAAATCCAATAAAAAAATTCTTTCCATCAATACCATAAATAAATTAAATTATCTGAGCTCAATATTTGCATCACTCACTTTATAAGACATCAATACCAATAAGTCCATAAATTATACGTTATCAAGAGCAACGTAAACATATGAATATAAAATTAAATATTGCAGTGTTTTACCAATCAATTTGCAGGATGCTTGAAAAATAAATGATTGATTATTAAATGCATTTAATATTCATCAATACATACATTTTTATTTAAATAATAGAGGTGACGAAATTAATAACTTTTCACTCGAAAAAATTCAGAATTTATTAAATCTAAAGTCAAACGCTTGTGGATTTTGTCGTCCAAGGTTATAAATAAACAGGCAAGAGCAAAGCAAAGACAATTGACGTACTCATTGTCTGTTTAATTATAACATTGGACTTACACAACAGAATCAGAAATCCACCTGTTAAGTTGATATCACGACCATTTAAAAGCGACGATACTGTACCATCTTTGCAGTATTGTGACTTATTATATCTTTATATTTCCATGTAGAGTAAGCAGTGTCTTAAAGGTATATAACATTATTATAAACGACAAATACACTCATAGACAAAGATTTATTTAAAAGACCAGATTTGGTACCGTTGAAATTCCAATCAACGAGTGACATTTTTTCAATATTTTACCTCAATATTCAATCTATTAGAAATAAACGAAATTAAATTGAATTTTACCTGCTTGATCTATATAATTCTTTTAAAATTAGGTATGATGTTCTCTGTGTTTTAGTGAGCGCTGGCTCTCAATTAACGAGATTGAATTTTTTCAAATTCAAGGATATATTTTAGCATCTTCATTCAGCGGAATACAAAGGACGCACGGAGGTGTCATGATTCTTATAAAAAATAACATCAAATTTCGGCCTCTTGATGAAGTGGTACATTACAACTCTCCCATGAAATGATATGTGAACTATCTACCATAAAGATTTTCCAATACAATAATATTATAATTACATTGTACAGGTCACCCGATGGGGAATATAATTTATTTTTAGACATATTGCATGTAGTCTTTGAACTGATCACAGTCTTAAACATAAAATAATAACTGATTTTGACATACGTTTTAATTCATTTTAATTCAAACACTTTAAGAAATTGTAAATTTTCAGATTTTATAACCTCTTTTGGTTATACTTGTTCAGTAATAGAACCTACAAGAAATAAGAACTGCTTATATAACTTCTTCTTAAATTTTGATTCCTTTCATAACACGTTCTATGCAGTTGATACAAATTTGTCAGACCATAAGGCCATTGTTTTAGAGCTAGATATTATTAATGAAACACCAAACTTGAACAAAATAACTAATGGCAGAATTACCTCAAAACATAATAAAAACCGTTTACTTCTCTTTATTTCAAAGCATTTTCTCTTATTCTTTACTTACCTGGGGACACTCCTCACACTTACACAGAATATTTTCACTGCAGAGACGTCTTATACTCGGTTGATTTTTAGGCAAGATGTAAAACAAAAATTTATAGAGTAGAATATTTTAACATTTCCTAGCTATTATATTCTTATTTTTCTTCTTATATTCTACTCATGCATGTTAAGCAAAACATCAAAAAATATGTTCCACACAGAGAAATACATAAATACAACACCAGATACAGAGATCAAGTTTGTTTAGATTACACCAGATAGTTAAAAGTCAGAACGCAATAAACTATTATGGTCCAAAATTTTTCAATAAGTTACCACTAGACATCAAGGAGTTGCCGGAGTTGGGATTTACGGCCACACTTCTGAACATTACCTAGATAATCTGAAAAATATCTGGATTATTTAAAATATAACCACGCCTGTGACTTTACGTCAAAGGAACAGTTAAAGGTTGGTTTTTTGACATAAAATATAATTAAAATAAAATAAAAACAATGATGTTTTGCAGACGTTTCGGAAACTTAATCTGTTTCCTTTCTCAATTTTAACAAAAGAACCGGACAGTAAAAAGAGAAAAGTTAAAGAATCTGCAATAATTTTACTAAATGAAGACAAATGCGTATCAAATTATTCTGTAGATTGTTGTACAATATGGTTACCGATGCTAAAAGAAGAACTTAGCAACTTGAATATCTAATCTAATCAACTTTTCTGTGAGCGTAGTAAGTATATATGGTTATGATATAAACATTAAAATTGTGTCATTTCACGAATTACACAAGAGAAAGACTATTTAGCATTGAGAAAGGAAACAGATTAAGTTTCCGAAACGTCTGCAAAACATCATTATTTTTATTTTATTTTAATTATATTTTATGTCAAAAAACCAACCTTTAACTGTTCCTTTGACGTAAAGTCACAGGCGTAAAGGTTATTTTTTAAATAATCCAGATATTTTTCAGATTATCTGGGTAATGTTCAGAAGTGTGGGCGTAAATCCCAAATAAGAACAGAAAGAAAAATTAGTAGGTGGATATACAGGGTGTGTCACTAAGAACTTCTATTCGCAATTTCTAGAGAATAACGTATAGTGGCATTCTCAAAATTTGTATACGGGTTTACTCACAATGTTCTATCAATTAAAAATATTTTCGTTGAGATGGAACTTCCGGTTCTACCAAAATTTGGCATCAAATCGCTTATTTCAAATGGAATGTAGTTTTTCTTTATTTAATTTTTGGATTCTACATCGAAATCTTGGGCAAGCTTTATAAGCATACCCTATCCTTCTTAATAGTTTTCGAGGTATTTGGACTTTTTTTTTAAATTTTTTAAAAACCATACTTAAACTGAATGGGTTCTATCTCCTTTAGTTCTTAATCTAGAGGTTCCAAATTTTAGAGAAGTAATACTAAAATTTATTCATATATCTGCAATATGCGAAACTTGTGTCCAATTCAAAGTCTATAATAGATGGGTGCTGGCCACACCTCCAGTTTTTATACGACTATGGCTCATGCTGCCATGGAAGATTGCCACATAATAATAATACTGCGTATAAGTAGTGTGTTGAAATAAATTTTCAGCTAATTTCCCCAGCTACCAGTTTTCGTTTTATTACATCTTAACTCATGTAATGAGCGCACGTAATAATTAAAACTACTGCGTGTTTATTAATATAATCGTATATTTTATTTTTAAACAGAACGTAAAGAAACTAAATTAAATGTTGAACATAATGCCATGAGTTAATCAAATTCGAGTGTTTCGTTTTTATACGGCAGAGAGCACTAAGGTTTAAATTCGTCGCATTTACGGGATTTTCTCGCCGAACAAAATTCCGCTAAGAAAATTTAATATTCTACATCCGTTTTAGAGTGATGGCCAAAAAACGATTCAATTTTCTCTTTTGAAAATATTTCAGTCATTCGGCTGGTAAATTCTGATATTACATGGATACGCATATTCGAAAACTTTTCCGCTGATGAAGAGGATTGTAAAAATTAAAAATCTTTATTTACGTATCACATTACGAGGGATCATTGAATATTTACCCACAACTAAGTCATCGTCTGTTCTCAGAATACATTGAACGTATTGTTGTATTAACCATTATTGTCATCCTTAATCATTTTAAACTTATATTAAAATATTTTTAGGCTGTGAAACAATTTCTCTTTTAAATTCTAATAAACTGCCTCTATTTACTAAATAGAAAACCATCTAGTATGAGTTTAAGTGGTTATTAAAATGTGAAAAATCTGTTTAGGTCCTCAAATGTAGTATTAATTTTGCCTTAAAATGTATACCTGTACCAAAGTTTACTAAATACTATTAGTAAACTTTGCCTGTACTACGTTTTAATAGTACTTGCGATTGAGTTTTAAATTTCGTATTCTTATGAAAAAATTTATACTTCAAAATTATTGGGTAATAATAACTAGGTATTGAAACTTAAAACATTAGTTATTTTATTTACTTTGAAACTACAGAATTAGGAATATATGATAAAATAACATTTAGAAATGATAATAATTTTCATATACTATTTTCGAAAATTTTTTAATAATTAAAACTAATGAACGTTTTCCCTTCTACATCGGAATTGGCTCGACTGAAATTTATCAAATTCGTAATATTCAATGGAAATATTTGTGTAATTCCCCTAAACCGGAATATAAAAGTTTAAAATTGAAATCGAAATCAACATACGAATTTCTTATCGTCAATAAAATAATATAATATATTTAATTTTTTTTGTCCCACTATTTTTTAATAATTAACCTCTTTTATTTTTGTGAAATACTTCAAAACAACTTTTTTCTAAATCGAAATCCAATCAGGAACTAAAGTGTTAATTCTTCAATGTTAGGATCACCCTGTAAAATTTTAGATTTTTGTCACGTTTCTTTACATTAATGAGAGCAATCCGACGACAATTAGGTATGTTAATAATAATTTATATATTCAAATGAAACAAAAAAATATGTTTATGATTGCAATCTGGAAAATATAAGAAACCATGCTATTAGTTTATCCTTCCATTTCAATCAAGACTTCTTTTTGGGAACAAGCTCCTCGCCTAATTGAGTCGGTAGTGGACAGTGGTTTATCCACAGTTTTCCACTTTAACGCATTCCCTTTACTAATAATTCTAAATAAGGCTATTTTAAGGTGGAAGAAAAAAAAATTTTTTTTTCACCACTAAATATGGTAAAACCACTATTTTTTTTTTAATTCTGACTGTGTAGTCGAGTGTGGCAGGTCGTTCGAACCGCCACATCCCGAACAGCTCAAAGGGAATGACTACCCGCTACTCTCGGAACACAACCCACTCCCTACCCAGGGGGTGGACGCCACCCTTTCTATAATCCCCCCTGCATAATCGAGTGTGGTAGGTCGCTCGAACCGGAATTTTTTTTTTTCGGTTTTTCTTTATTTTTCAAGGTTTTTTCTCTCCAACATGCCTATACGGGCAGGTGGTCATTCCCTTTGAGCAGTACGCGAAATTTCGGTTTAAACGACCCACCACACTCGACAATGCAGAGAGAATTAAAGAAAGGGTGGCTTCCACCCCCTGAATATGGGTGGGTTGTGTTCCGAGAGTGGCAGGTGGTCATCCCCTTTAAGTTGTATGTGAAATTCTGGTTCGAACGACCCGCCTCACTCGACTACAGTCAATTAGAATGGGGTGGTTTTCCCCTATTTAGAGGTGAATCGGTGAGCCGATCAGTTAAAGCTCAACGGATTTGGATTCCCCACTCTCGAAAACGGGGGGTGAGTAGGTTTGGTCTGGGTTACCAACTTTTAATGGCAAATTACAAGATTTGGATGTATTATTCAAAAACTGATCACACCATTCAATTGGGACTTGACAATTTTAATCAAGAGATCGATCGTATGTCATATTTTTTTAATAACAGGTCGGTAAAATTATGTCTAAATTCTGTTACTGTTAATTCTTAAAATTTAGGAATCTGAGCAGTTGCTAACTACTACTACTGCTTGCTACTAACTTAAAAAAAGGAATCAAACAAATGCTATTTTAGAGTTGTATATTATATGGCATCACAATATTTTATTTAAATTGTACAAAGTTTGCTATTAAATGCACAGGCTTAAAGATAGGTAGACTCCTGTGAAAACTGTAGTTATTTAAGGAAAATATATAAAATTAATAACACATTATATTATGTTACACACTTAGTAAGATGACTAACATAACGTGACGTGCCTAATTTTATAATAACTAAATATTAATATACCATCGTCGTCGAGTAACACAAAATGTTTAGTAGTTTGTCATATTTTCGCGAATAATAATGGGTTTGGTGCAATGGCCGTTTTACATAGACCTGACGGAAAATGTACATTTATTATACCCAGGAGACAAATAGAGACATGTACTCTGAAAACTTGACTAATTAACATGCTTCTAGGGTACAGTATACACAGGTATTATAGCGGAGTCGATTTGTCTTTATAAAGGACTTTCAGACAATATATCCAATAAGATTTTTTGAACTACAAAATGAGTCAGGTTCAATAGCTTCTTTAGAGTATACAATAGAGCTTTCAGCTTTAACTTAAATCAACTAAATTAATAGACACATCAGCGATTTCCTAACAATCTTAGAAGTGTACCTGTTGTTTCATAAACTAAGAGGTGCAAAAGAACGTCAGCAAATTAATATAATTTTCTCTTCATTATATGTGTGGGTTCATATATACTTTAGATTATACCAATAAATAATAAGAAAACGAGTTGACTAGAAAATGGCAAATTACAAGGGAATGTTCAACAGATCTTCAAAGAAAATACCATAAGATGTGCTGTTTTATCTAAGTTATGAAGACAACCAGGCAAAATTTTGCCATTGGAAATGAAATCAAATTATATAGAAAACCTGACATTACAAATTAATTGGAAACATTACATACAAAATTGGGATATAATTTAATCATTTGCTTAAAGGGTAACAAGTACAGGTAATGCAGATGAACCACTAAAACCATCTCTGGTCAAATGTCAGTTCCAATACACGATTTATTGAATGACAGGTCAATATTAAATTGATATAGCGAAGAAACAGTGTGTTGATGCATTTCATTATCAGCAACATGAAAGTTTGAAAATGTACCTATCGCAACCCGTTTGTTTATTGTTTCCAAGTGTACTAATCCCGCAAACCTCGAAATATATTCGGGAATCACTCAAAATAAGTTATCCTATCATAGTAGTCATAAAATGATATATTTATCTCACGAAAATTTGCTAGAAGTTACTTTGAATTTAATGATAATTTCTTCGACCAAATTGAAAAAATTGTAATGACAACATTAATTAAATATTTGTATGTGTATATTTTGGCACATTATTTATATTGCACGTAATGCACTCTAAATACTATTTTTCATTATTTTTCATCCACTTACTTCTATAATATTTTACTAAGTATAACCTTTTAGAAAGGTCGATCGGTTCGTTCCCCAATTTCAGTAAAGAAAATCCAGATTATACTTCTCCCTCATAATCTAAATTTGTTAATGAGGCGTGTCAATATTACACCTTATTCAGCAACTTATAAAATGTCAATTTCATCAAAGATTAACATCCCTGCTAATACTATCTACTTAATTTAACAGGACTTACCGTAAAGTGATTGACGGAGTTGGTTTCGTATAAAAACGCGTTGGGGTATTTCTGTATGAATGCACATAACGTATTTTATACATGCTTTGCATATTTCAGCTTTAATTTATTTTTTGTTATAGCGACATTCCCTTGGGAATTTTGTAAAATATTTCAAGTATTTTGGTGTAATTTTAAAGGCATTTAAGGAAACTTCAGTAAATCACGTTTAGCAAAAGTCGACAATACACAACTACTTACAATAATTCCTTCTTTCCTGATATTGTTAAATGAACCTGTTAATTTAGAATCAAATGTGGTAAAAAAATCACAATTTGTAAATAGAGTTAATTATTCCTTTGATACCAGATTATTCATGCCGTAAAAATAAGGTGAAGAAATATATTATAATGCATTCTTGATTCATTTAAGTAGTTGTTTCGATAACAATAAATCATTTTGGTAACTTAAAAGATTTGGAATATGCAACTCTCAATATTTGTCACTATAGACCGGGAGCTGGCGACACTAAATTTTGTAAGATTTTTTAAACATTAGTTTTATTTTATTTGCGTCATATCGGAGCTACAAAACCCTAAAATCGACTCCTGCAGGGGTACCAGCGGGACAGCGATTAACAGCGGCCTGCCAATTACGTTAAAAAAAAAGGTGAATGTTGGAAATTTTAAAAGCTGAAACTTTTTCTATTATTTAATAATATTTCAATAAGATAAAAAATTATCTCCTTCCAGTTCTCCCGTAGACCGGTCTACTCCTGCCATAGTTATATTAATCCCGACACCTACTTTTTAACCAGACTTTTACGTTTTCATTCATAAATTGCATATTGCCTAGTAGTATGATCAAAATATCTGTTTCAGAACATCTTATGACAACATTTGATTGTTTTATGTGGTACTACCTTACTACTTCCTAGCTCCTGCCGAAGCCAGGTCCCATCAACTGGCCGGCAGGATACGTTTTATAAATATCTTAATTATTGAAGAAGTGACAAAAAAATTTTCAGCTTTTAATATTTGCATCAATTGATATATTTTTTTTTTCACGTAAATATGATTATGGCAGGAGTAGACCGGTCTACGAGAGAAGTGGCAGGAGGTCGATTTTTATCTTATTAAAATATTATTAACAAATTGAACAAGTTTCAGCTTTTAATATTTTTAACATTTTTTACTCTTGTTTTTTAACATATCATTGTCAATCTTTGTCCCGCCAACGGGATGGCAGGAGTTCATTTTGTTGATAAGTAGCATTAATATTATAAAATAAAAGATAAACCAAGGTTTAAAAAATGTGACAATGAAAAATGTCGCCAGCTCCCGGTCCACTAAGTCAGTCATATGGTGTCATTTCCATTATTGATTTCTCTGTTGGAGCTACCTTTGCCTAATTTTCTTGATTTTTATTTACCGTCAAACGTGTATCACTCATACAGGGTGTTAAGAAAAAGTAGGTCATGCCTTTAACCACAGATTCTTTGGGCGAAAATAATGTGTCTTTTATAATGTGATTTTTTATTTTGGAGCGTAGTTTTTTTTATACAGGGTGTTAAAGTTTACATTTTGAAAATTATTTTTATTAATAATTCTGTTACTGTTTAAGATTTTTACCCGAATTTTTGCACAGACTTTCATCTTATACAGATACACTTTTTGTGTAATTTTGGTCAAAAAAGTCAAAGCGCAAACGAGAAAAAGAGGGGTTGTGTTACCCATTAACCCCCCAACTTTTTCATGCGTAAGCCTATGGTCTCTAGATATTTATTTTTAGATTAAATACTTATTTCCCCAATTTTTTTTACTCTTACAAAATTTTGATTTAGGACTTGATTAGCGAGATATTTTAATAACTTCAGGTGTGTGATATTAATACGAGGGGTATTTTACTACGGGTAATCCACTTACAAGTTTTGTTTTTTTTTAAGATTTTTATTTTATTGAACTCTTCTGACTATGCACAACAAAAAAAGTCTCTAGCATTTTTTGTCTAAAAGTAGTCTATATAAAGAAAACCCAGGATTACTACGAACAACAATAGTAAAAACAATAAATTCCGAAACTGCAATATTGAAAATGATTCTGAATTTACTGGAATATCTCGTTAATCAAGTCCTAAATCAGAATTTTGTAGGAGTAAAAAAAATTGGGGAAATAAGTGTTTAATCTAAAAATGAATATCTAGAGACCATAGGCGTACGCATGAAAAAGTTGGGGGGGTTAATGTGTAACACAACCCCCCTTTTTCCCGTTTGCGCTTTGACTTTTTTGACCAAAATTACACAAAAAGTGTATCTGTATAAGATGAAAGTCTGTGCAAAAATTCGGGTAAAAATCTTAAACAGTAACAGAATTATTAATAAAAATAATTTTCAAAATGTAAACTTTAACACCCTGTATAAAAGAAACTACGCTCCAAAATAAAAAATCACATTATAAAAGTCACATTATTTTAAAAGTCACATTATTTTCGCCCAAAGAATCTGTGGTTAAAGGCATGACCTACTTTCTCTTAACACCCTGCAGGCCTATATTACAAAATAAGTTAATTCTTATATCACAGTATGCTTTCACATTTGATACCATTGGTGGAAATTACTTTCTGATCTCACTTATTACCGAAGTAACTAATTTGCCTATATTCTTTATAAATAATAATTATTAAGATCTCTACCTCTAATGAGAGAGAAACACTTATTAACATTAGCAACAATTTTTAAAAATTCTTGCTAAATATTGCGTACACTTTGAACCAACGCATAATTCTAATCTAAAATATGAAATTTAAGCATAAAGGAGTAGAAAACGTTAAAAATAAATAATTAAAAACTCACCCATTTAGACAATAAATAAATAGGGTACGGTCCTGAGTCAGATTTTTTATTTATAATCGTACTTGCCGTGGAGCAAGTTTTACAAATCACTGCGACACCGACGGGACGTTAGTTAAAATAACAAAATGAAATTTTTTTGTATATGTAATATCCGTACGGTAGCAGCATTCTGGTGACAACTCATTGCTGTGCATTTTAAATATGTACGGTTTGAAATCGCAGTTCGAATATTGGCAACAGAAATTTTTATAAAAAAATTTTAAGCAATTTAAAATGGAATAAATCCCTTATCATGATACTGATGACTGTGATTCTCAGGTAAATAGTTCAACATGACTAATACTAGCTAATCTAATGTTAAAATGGAAGTCTCACTTTCGAAGATCGAAAATATACTGAGAATGATTCTTTCCATAAGATCTTGTTTATACAGATAAATAGGGAAATTTTTAACGATTTCTCTGTAAACGTAATACTGTCGACACACAAAAGATGCAACAACAATAAAAACTGTACATTCAACGAAACGAAAACAAGATGCTGCAGTGATGCATGAATGAAGCATATATTCAGGTGGTGGAAGAGGGTACCAAAATCTCGCGTGGCGTAAGTGTGAATGCATCCATCTCCTGCCATGTAAGCTCGTTCTCCCACCGCTTCCGTGCTCGTCCTGTTTTAGTTTGAGAACTTATTTTTATGGGCATGTTTTGAAATAACAAAGCAACGTGGAAATAATACTACTGATTTTATGCGATGTTAATTGCAAGCAAATTTAATTCAGTGGTTAGTAGACTTTAAATATTTAAGTAATTAATAATAATATATAATTCTACTGATTATATAGTTATTTAATTCAATAAAATTTATAGTTATACTTTTAACATGTTACTTCTTCGTCGAAATATCACGTATAACTACAATTACCATTATGACCTTTATAAAGCAATTACTGCAACATTATAAATACGACGTAGTTTTAAAATAAATTAATCAATATATAATAAATATTGTGTCCGAAAACTGGAAAGCATTAGTAATATCAATTATTCTAAAAATCATTCACATGATCAATATACTGAAATAAGTTATGTTATAATATCAAAAGTGCTTGAATGTCAAATACAAATCACAATAATTTTTTTCATATTGCCCAAAAACAATATTTTTTCCAAGTAGGTATCAGTCCCAACTTAATGAAAAATGATTTGAATCTCTAAGTGCTGTTATATACGTGGATGTTAATTTAAAATCATACCTACTGGCATCTCACACAGTTAATAATATCTATAATAGTCTTCTGGATAAGCTAATTTTTATTGTTTACTTAAAAAATTATTATGAATATTGCTTAAATCATTATGCATAGAAAAGTTAAGCAGAATATATTCTACCTGCAAACCATAAATTTGCACTGACATAAACCTAATTTTACGGATTGAGGAATATGATAAAGTGAATAGTATGAATCGCAGAACCTACAAAAGTGCATGCGTTATTTTGCTACCTTAATCCTTGCTTATAATAATTGCAAAGCATGGGTACATCTATTCTACCACTCATAAAACCGAAGAAACGAAGTGTCCAGAAGAAAATGCGATACCATTGACAATTAGGATAAAAATGAGCCACTCTTATGCCGTACCTCAAACAACTCTACAGAACAGAGTATTATAATTTCGTTCGTTTCAATAAAAAAACCATTGCTATCAAAATTATGGTTTTCTCAAAGGAGGAATTTATCTTGTTACATACCTATCTAAGAAATAATACTAAAAAAGATTTTTTTGACTGAATTTAGATTTAAATATATTTGCGTGTACTAAAGGGACTCGAAAAAATAAAGGAACAGATGTTTAAGATAGGCTCAATGATTTTATCGATAATACAATACAATAAACAATAAGTGCATAATTAGAAATGAAGAAACTCATATATCTGTCGTGCCAAGCACAAGATTCTCTGATGTCAATTTTGTCTTAATATTAGATACATTTTTACGTCTATTTTGGTTCCTTTAAAGATCTCAACCAAAATAGACGTAAAAATGTATCTAATATTAATTATTATGTAATTTTTACCACACCTAAATTTTCTCTGAAGATGGTTTAATAAAACCGTAACGTTAGAAAATAGTTTTTTTATTTTACCACATGACCGAAAACCTAGGAATCTACACATCAAATTAATTGATATCAACGGTCAAGAAAAAAAAGCACTATTTATATGTTATTGAATGGATAGGCAAGAAAAGGAAGTATCACTTGATGAACATCAAGTCACTATAATGGATAATCTAAATCAATTTCTCTTATATAACTGGATATTTCCCGTCAGATAAAGAACTTATTTCCTAAAGATATCTTACCTATTATTTTGCATGTTAGGAAACTGGATTGAGTTCAGTGAAACTAAATATAATAAAAACAGTTATTCAACAGAATCAATAAAAAAATGCTAAAAAGTTTCCGAAGAAATACGCAATTAAGAACGTAAGGAAAAGTCTAACTCTTCTGAAACACAAAAACCGAGCCAACTTCCTCTTTCTCTGCAGTTTCAAATAATTGTGCAGTCTAGTCTGCCTGCAATTAAGTGAGTAATTGAAGACGGTGTTTATGTTATTGTTCGTTAATTTGGCTTTGCTATAGGTTGATATACTATTCAAATATATAAGGTTCAATGTTTTATAGTAAAGTTCAATAATATCACAGTGTAATATATTATTAAATAATAAATATATAATGTTAAATATTATTCTCCATCCTACAGCACTTTCTCACTCTTTATTTATAATGCACAAAACCTGTTTCTACATTTTGTCGTTTCTCGAGTAAAATTTAATGATTTTTTTTTTAAATCATTTACCGTAGTTTTTAGTAAAGTGCTAGAAAAGCTACAAAAAAATGTAAACATTTTTGGAGCTATGGAAATAAAAAAAAAAAATTATAATGCATTTGAAAATATGTACTTGGTACATATTATTATTACTATTTAAAACTAATAAATAATAAAATATATTAAAATAATACTTAATTAATAAAATTTTAATTTAAATTGCCATTATTAATTTTGATACGGTTCATACTCAAATAACTTTAATTGTATCTAATTTTTTTATTTAATTTGGATTATTTTGTTTATTTAGTTCTCTTTTCAAATAATGAGTACGTATTAAACCTTGTTATTAAATTGAATTTTAATTCAAAGAATTATAAAGTTTAATTAAAATGCAATGAATCTAATTCACGTTTCCTTCAGACGTTGATTTTAATTATTTTTCATTCCTCTTAAGATAATATCTTGTTATATTAAAACGCGAATATCCCCCAAAATCTCACCTAATTTTACATCTGAACAACAATTTATTTCCGCCAAATTCATTTACTACAAGTTAATCAGTGATTTATTTAAATGACTACCCTCTTTTATATAGATAGCAGAAGTATTTTTAATAGCTTTATATTGCCGAATGGTGAGACAAATTCATTCCAGCACTTATTAATTAATTAGTTTTACTTCTAAATTTCTTGTGAAACACAGAAAAAGATAAACATCTAACAGTTGGCGACTGAAACTGTTTTGAGTACCAGTAGTACTAAATCGAGAGAATAAGAAAAACCTAAATTAATAATATTTAAATATCTACTGTGCAGTGAATGAATTTCCCATAATTAGCTTTCTTTCAAGTCATATTTCCTCCTACTACTGGTTTCAATAAATTCAGAACTTTCATTACTGAATTACATAATTCCTCAAATCCAGTTTCATTGTCATTTTCACTGTTTTTCTATGTCGATTTATTTTTTCTTCGTGGTGATACTCTTTTACAAATTATTGTAATTCGATTGGTTCTTATTCAAATATCACGTTGTCTGGATTACTCTGATTTCTATCATATACATCGATTCAAGTTTTTTTTGTCTAATTTTCTGTTTTCATTGAAAATATATTTTAATCTGGGTATAAATAAATATTAAGGAAAATGGAAATTTTTTGTATTTTTTTATTCCTATTTCATTTTACTAAAGGTCTGCACAACAGACTTTTTACTTGTCTGGTTCGTTTGGTAAATTATATAGGCCTTAAAAAATACGTTTGATATGTTTGATATCCTCTAATTCACTTCAAACGCAAATATCAGAATATACTGTAAACTGTGGGAAAAGCCTATTATTTAAGTAGATGTGGCTGCCGACAATTTCAATTTGTGAATTTAATTTACGTATTCACGAATGGGTATATTTTATGTTAAATTAGTGATAACTTGATAACTTAAGGAGTTTACACAGCGGTCTTAATCTTAGTATAAATTTTAGTCTTAAAAATGTTAAAATTGAACTTCCACACCTATGCCTTTACGCGATCTTGTATCCGTTAGAACAAGAAGGAAATTACGGCCTTATTCTACTATTAAAACTAATTAATACAGACTTACACTTTCAACAAATAAAGAAATTAGTAGATATGCCATACTGACTGTGGTCTTCTTTTTCATCACAAACTATGATTCTTCTCATTTAATGAAAAAATTATTTATTTTTATCTACAGAGGGATACTTACCTACATCTTTAGTTTAGTGTGTTCAAAATTCAAATAATGACCTGAAAAGTTCATCATGTCTTGGATTATTACATATATTACATACCCCATGGATTGTAAAATATTCCACAGTAAAAACTTGTTATTAAAATTGACAATATGAACCATACACCCAATGGATAGAGTTGTTCAAATAAAATTTCATTATACCGTAAAATATAATATTTTAGAGTAATTTTGGAACAAATTATACTCGCAGCAATAGAACTGTGTAAAAATTGTGAGACGGTGCCACATAAAGTAGGTTATCCATAATATAGTAATTAAATTAATTTAGTGGAAATATTTCTTCACATTTTTCTTTTTTTTTCACTTGTTTGTTTCGTAAGTGAATAAGTGGCCGCTCCATAGAACAACATTTCATAAAGCCTAAACAAAGTCATTTATAAACATTTCATATTTTACTTTCAGACGTGACTATCTCCTCTAAATTGACATCTGCACTTGTAGACTGGGTTCACGGTAAGCCAATTTCTTCAGTATTAACTTCATGATTATACATTATGGTCTAAACGTGCTTCGATTAATGCAATTGCCCCTTCTAGATAGAAGAAAAACCCTAGCAAATTAGACTGTGCTAAATGTGAATGCGCAAAAATTCTACTCAACGAATAGATTTGTGTGTCAGAGAACTGGCGAAGCTATATTAGAAGTACGAATTCCTCAATAACACCAAACTAGAAAGTGAAAGTGAATAAATGTTAAAGTAACTTTGGACAGAGAATTTCTTCACAAATAAAAATAAGATGCATTTTCCTGTAAAAGGTGTTAACCTGTTAACCTTTTGTTAACGAAAATGATGAACAGAGGCACAAGTACAAATTTTTAATTATGAATATTATATTATAGGGCTAGTATTGAATATGACAGCTAGTATACTTCACAGAAAAGCCTTCCTCAAAACAGGGGAAGCTCTAGAAATATTATGAAAATATGGTATGACGTTTCTTCTATATATTTGGCCAATCTAGGTGTTGAGAAACTGAACGCCTTAAGATATTTAGTAAAGAATTTTCGATAATGAATCAAAATATATTTTTTTACAGCAGCTGAATATATTTTTGAAGATCCGACATTGAGACGACTCCGACGACAAATGCTAATAAATTATGTACCATAATGGTTTAAAACCTAGCAACAAAAAGACGATTTGGAGAATACCTTTATCTAATGTCCCTTGTTGTAAGAACTGGAAAGTGAGTTCAAGCTCGATGGATGAGGAAAGGAATATATGCATCGAAAATATTTAATTCAAACTTACATAAAATAATAGCGAAAGGAATATAATCGAAAAATCACCTGGAAATACATTTTTCAAAATGTATCCAAATCAGATTATAGCTAGCAAGGATTCTATTACTTTGTCGGGACATTTACGGTTCCTCTTCTAAATAAGTCATTACTCTACCCATTGCTGATGACCGAATGAATGTAGTGACGTTGTCACCTGGTTCTACGATGACTATATATCATGGAGTGATTGGAAGACTTGTTGATTAAGAACCTTGAGAATATAATAACCAATTAGTTTTCTTTATATATTGATGGAGGGAGGAAACATAGATCTTAATTTTTTTTTAGAATTCTCTTGCAAATTTTGTTTTAAAAGAACTTCGGGAAGAGTCTGTGTTAAAATTGATTCTAAGACTTTCATAGAGCTGATGTTTAGTAGAAGAGATTTCGGGTTTTCTTTCGCGTTGAATGTTGATTGTTTTGGTTTCCTAACGTTTAGATTTTGTCGTGATCAACTTCTGAAGCAAAATGAAGACATCCAGACCAGCACCTGGTAAAACAGTAATACACTGTGTGTGTATGACTTTCGTTAAATTGTCAGTCTTCAATTATTCCGTCTTAGATAATATTTTTGAACTAAGCGCCTTTGATGGGGCAAAATAATTTGGATACATTGGTGTCCGCGAATACCTTAAACTATTCTATAAAATATTTTTTTCTATTATACCTTGTATATCTTTCAGTGGCTGTGGTATTTGTAATTTTGGTCAGTTGACTAATGTAGATACTTGTATCAGTCACTATGATCCTCAGCAAAGTACAATGTTGGATGGAATATACTTTTGCCGAGCAGCAGAAATACACACAATAAACCATTATGATAATTTTTTATGTTTAAAGATATGTTATATATGTTTGCCGACTGGGTAGCGCAGCGGGTTAGATGAGTGGCAGTCATGGCTCTGGACACACTGCCTATCTGGGTTGGAACTCTCCCGTCACCGGGGCTGGCAATGTCAGTGGGTATGGATGTTTGTCTGCGTTTTTCCATTGAGTAAAAAATAATAAAGAGTTGCAACTGTCAAGGTTTCGAGATTTTAGTATTGTATTTCTTTGCCAATAACTTCATGATTGTCATCAATTTTTAGTGCTACGGGAAGGTATTTGTAATGTGGCTGTATAGCCCTTAAAATTGAAGACAATCATGAAGCTATTGGTGAAAAAATACAACACTAAAATCTCGAAACCTTGACAGTTGCGCCTCTTTATTATTTTTACTCAATGGTTTTTCAAATGTGTAACCCTCTTTCGGATAGCCTTGGCTATGGATTTGGGGGCTGTCTAATTTATGTGATGTGGTAATACAAAATACACAATTTAAAAATACATCTTCCGTATTTGCCTTCTACATAACCTTTAGTATTTTTATTAATATTTATATTTAGCAAAGCCTTGTCATGAAAATGACGTGAAGGATCTCTCTGGAATAAATACGTAAAATTTAAAAAATATATATATGAAACCACATGAGATCCACACCTAATGAAAATTAGATTGTCTA
The DNA here is from genome assembly GCA_963680705.1 of Rhagium mordax. Taxonomy (NCBI): domain Eukaryota; kingdom Metazoa; phylum Arthropoda; class Insecta; order Coleoptera; family Cerambycidae; genus Rhagium; species Rhagium mordax. The sequence goes on from OY796657.1 coordinate 28,767,389, forward strand.
GATGTTGTAATACTCTACATGAGTATATTTTTTATAATTGTGGATTTTTTATAGTACCTATAGAAAGTTTTTATGAAAATATCGTCACAATTTGGTTAAAGGACATACTAAATCTTAATCGTTGGACAATAATTGTTAAAAATTATGCGTATGATTAATTCTTAATTATATTAACTAATGTGCCATAAGTTTAACCAGAAACAAAACATTCCTGAAAATGGTAAAAAGTAAATCAGTAATGACGTTTAATGATACTTATTTATTATTATTATATTTATCCTTTGCTTATTTATTATTTCACCTTGTTCATATTGAACGTTCAACTTTCCCGTTTTATTTATTTTTACATTATACTACAAAAACTTAATGATAGAGTTTTTATTTTCTATAAAGATTTTAATGATAAAATGAATCATATTTTACTTGTTTTGCATAATATTGCTATACGTTAATATAACTGTAGTAGAAAGTAAAGCGTGTTTATCAGTGACTGTAAAAAATTTTTGCACTGCGACTGATATTTTATTTTTATATTTGCTTAATCTGTGTGTGCCCGTTATCTTTAAATATTTCTCCGCACAAGGGTTTGTAAAGATACAAGCGGTTGTATACTATATTTTTAAAGGAAAATTAATTAAACTGTTGGTCACATTATCCGTTAGATCGCCATGATATACTAATATTTTTAAATAATATGTAAGGTCATATTATATTCTACCACAATTTATCTCTACTTAATATATTCCTATTTTATACAATAACTCAAATTTTAATGAAAATGGACCAAACTCATTTGTTTGAACTATTAACTCTAGAAAAAAAATACGAATATGTATGGGTTTCTAGATGTCACTTTGTTAGTCTTTTAATTATGCAACTTTTTTCTTTTTTAACAAAATTTTAATCTCTTACTATTTACGAGATCTCCATACTGGTCTACCATATCTTGGACAAAAGTTACATTAGTAGGTATACTCGTAGCATTAATTCGTATTTTCAATATTTCATTTATAGATTGAGACACCGAGTGGTTCAACCCATAAGGACGCCTTTGTATTTTGGATGAAAGTATGAACTTTAAGTATTGAAGTACTGATGTAAGATAAAACATCCAAATATGTTATGTAAAGAACCAAAAGGACGGATTTCAGATACAATTTACATGAAAACCATATTTTTATGTGGTCCAAAAACTCAGTTCTTATTTTGATTTAAAAAAAAATAATTTTTAAAAATTTTTGTTTTTGAGTATGGTGATTTAGTAAAAATCGGTCTGTAATCAAATTTAAAATATTAACTTTTTAAAGATAAAATTAAACTCAATTTATTCATTACTGAGATCAAAAATATTAATTCTAAGACATTATTATTATTTAATTAGACCCTTATAGTATACGAAAATAATTATATATACAGGGTGTTCCAGTTTTTTGTAGCAGGACTTTAACAGTCGATAGACAATTGAAAATTATTAAAAAAAGTTCCTATAAACATAGGTTGAAAAATGCTTAGTTTTCGAGATACACGGTGTTAAAGTTTGAAAATGAATACGGATTTATATTAATATTTCCAGAATGCTAAGAAGTATCGAATCCAAACTTGCCAATTCTTTACATATAATTTAGAGGTCTCTTTTAGAATAATAAACTACTACTTTACTTAACCATGGGCGTAGATATATGGATTTACTAAGGCTCTTTTTTACAAAAAAGTAGTACGCCACTGATATTTTCCCATGTTTTCAGTTTAATTCAATAAAGCAAGAAAAAACAAAAATTTAATGTCTCTTGACACTTTTTGATATGACGAGCCGTTTTCCAGAAAATTTACATTTAATCATTTGATGCACGCATCTGGACGAATTTTAGACAAACTTGAAGTCGCTCAGAATTTCACCAAATTTGATGGTGCGAAAAGTCTCTTAAAAATAAAGAATGAAACAATTAAAATATTTATTGTAAAAGTTTATTATCATGTAAATCAAAATTTTTATAACACAAATGTATTAAAACGCAACGGTCGAACTAAAATACATTATTAGAAACACAAACACAAAAGCTAGCAACATGTAAAAGTGTCTTACTTCATTACAAGCATCATTAACGATGTTTCATTATTTCTTTTTAAAAGACTTTTCGTACCATCAAATTTGGTGAAATTCCGAGCGACTTCAAGTTTGTCTAAAATTCGTCCAGATGCGTGCATCAAATGATTAAATGTAAATTTTCTGGAAAACGGCTTGTCATATCAAAAAGTACCAAGAGACATTAAATTTTTGTTTTTTCTTGCTTTATTAAATTAAACTGAAAACATGGGAAAATATCAGTGGCGTACTATTTTTGTAAAAAAGAGCCTTAGTAAATCCATATATCTACGCCCATGGTTAAGTAAAGTAGTAGTTTATTATTCTAAAATAGACCTCTAAATTATATGTAAAGAATTGGCAAGTTTGGATTCGATACTTCTTAGCATTCTGGAAATATTAATATAAATCCGTATTTATTTTCAAACTTTAACACCCTGTATCTCGAAAACTAAGCATTTCTCAACCTATGTTTATAGGAACTTTTTTTAATAATTTTCAATTGTCTATCGACTGTTAAAGTCCTGCTACAAAAAACTGGAACACCCTGTATATATAATGTCTGCTTGTTCTTTCAAATAAACTTAATAAAATAATGATTGATAACCGATTTTTCGTTTCTAGCAATAACGAACGGAAAAAGTATTTCCACTCTCTTTATTTCGTACATCGTTTATGTTCTATCTATGAACATAATGATTAGGACCATAGAATGCCGATATTTTAGGTAAGATCACTACTACTGGCATACCTATTAAAAATATTGTGGATGTGACAAGCAAACAGTATCTATTCCACTTTGTTAATAATTATTTTTATAACTCCTTACCCGAGTCCTTACCTATATTTTTATATGGCTTGAACAAAAGCATATGTTTTTCCAGTACTCAGTCAGGGCACATGCACAACACAATCATTCCCTTTAATTTAATTTAAAAAATGCAATAACTTACACAACATATTATGTGCTAATATGAGTGCCTAATTAATTGAAGACGCGCGGTTTTAATTTATAAATAAATGCAAGGATTAGTTTTATACTGTGTACTACCGATTAAATAGAAATTGAAGATCTAGGTACGCGATGAAGGCAAAAAATAACAATATAAGGAATTATTTTCTTTCTAAATATTTTATCTGCAAAAGTTTATTATATATTTAAGCCTGGGAATATAATTTTAAATAAAACTTAAAATATTCTCCGGCAGAAGATTTGAATGATTAACACTTGACATGTGTTCCTCATTTAATCTCGTCATTTCAACGCCTAAAGTAATGTCTTTAACTCACAAAACTACGTATTTAGACAGTTCATTTATGTTCAGCAGTTTTGGAACTGACATTTTTACGTTGTACCAATTCAATTAATTTTGCTCAAATGCAGAAGTTTTTTAGCTGAAAAGAAAGGAAATGTGTTTCTGCTTCACAATTATTTTATTGTAAATTTGAATCACCGCAAATAAACGCATTATTCAATTCTTAGTCTTCAAAATTACAAGATATCGATATAGATTCGATAGAAATTAGAAATTTTTCAATTTTTAATTTTTATTCAAATATACAGGGTGTGAAAAATGTAAACTTCTTCAGTACGTCTTTTAAAAAAATGTTAATGAAAAGTTTTTAAAATTTAGTTTTATAGCCGTACCCAAGCCAAAAATTGGATTGTGATTCGTATGTTTATCGTTTTTCAAAATGTCGCAAAGTACCTTTTATCAATTTAATTTATTTACAGTTTCTAAATTAGAAAATATTTTTCTCAGAGATTGCACATTATGTACCTAAATTGAATATTAAAAACTAATAACGATCAAAATATATTCTCTTTCCTAGAATTTTTTTCCAATGCAAATATTAAATTTATTTTTTTTAAGGGGGTTGCACATTTTTTGGAATACTTACTCCAAATAGGCACAAGAATAAATATAAACAGAAGGGAAACAGAGAGAGGTCCGATGGTCGCGCAGATTTGCTCGCGCACGGGCTTTGGAAGAAATTGGAAGAACATAAGCACAGAATTAATAACAATCAGAACCTCGAAAACTCAAAGTCGACACCTTTCATCATTTGTAGCCAGATTCGGTGACCTCCAATATACATCGGCCATATTCTTAGTCAAAACGTTCAAGGCCTTACTTGAATAATTTGTAGCTCTTTCATAAACAGTCTTATATGGTTGTATTATTTCATCCATTAAGCATTATTTTTAACATTGGAAATGTTTTTGTTTTCGTATAGGGGGTTGAAAATCAGTTTCATGTTGCATAAAATGAAGCATGACTTATAGAAACAGTGGCGACAACAGAGTGACCAATTGTTGATTGGTTGTCTAAATCGCGTGGTACCGGCAGTCATGTTATTATTTTTTTATAGGAGTCTTCTTGTCGAGAAAATCCCAACGGCTATATCTCTTTGCGATTCTTTGAATATTTAAAAAGTTATTAGCGTTTCAATACCCCATGTCGAAGAGTTTTGTAAATTTTGCGAAATTAAAAAGGCCGAATGCGCGCGCAGATCCCTCCAAATTTCATACCCGTGCAGGACTTGTCAAAACTTTAAAATTTTTCGTTAACGTCACAAATGTCACTTTTTAGTTAGGATCTGCTGACCTCAAAATCGCAGCTGGACCGCACAATTCACGATGTACTTTCAAGTTGGACTTTCGAGCTTGGATTTATTGCCAGAACGGCGGCTCGGCGGCCTGTTTTCGTTTGGAAATAAGGTTTAAAATTTTCGTGTTTTCGCAAAATTCGCCAAAAAATCCATAGTGCGTCCGATAGATTACACCTTATAGTCGATCCAGCGAAATTTAATGATTTCTTAATATCGGTCCTAGGACGGAACCGATTACAGTTTCGGACCCGGGACGACTTCAGGACCCCGAAACAATTTTCTGTTTCTCGATAGTGCCTTTCCTTCACTTTGACATTTAATTGTATCGAGTATTGTATCCAAGTAAGAAACTGCATGTCTCAAGAGCAGGATTAAACAAATGTTTTTAGTTTCCTAGTAGGTTTCAGAACAATAGATGTCAAAATTACACTTTTTCGTTCACTCCTATTCGCTATGTGCAAGGGTTCTAGTAGCGCCGCTCGTGGTCAAATTTTTAATATTTGTACCCCTAAACTGTCAATGTCAGTACATGATTGTCAATGTCACGACATGACAGAATAACATAAAATAATGACGAATATAATTTTGTGTACCAAATTTAAACAAATTACGTGTTCCAATAAATTTACCAAAGGTGAGAGATGTATTAGAAAAAGAAAGAAATTGACATTTTGTCATGTGAAACATGTAGAAGAATATGTTGATATCAGCTGCAATAATAAAACTACAGCAAAGTGCGTTCAACAAAGGGCTGCAACAGATACGCTTTATAAACTTAATTTAGAGGTAAATACATTATTTTACTTGACTCTTTTCAAAGCTTTGATCCACTTCGCGCATTATTTAAGGTTGTGTTTCCGCACAGGAAATCTGTAATATTCTATAAAACTTTATTTTATGGAAAATGTCACTAACACGACAGCCTAAAACACAACATTTATTTGCAGGTCGCTTAATTTTTCTCATGCATGTGTCGTTTATAACCGAAAAACACTATTAAATTACTACTCTTCTCGTTCAAACAACAATTATTATTATTTGACACTTTTGACAGCACAAAACATATGATCTTGACAAATGGGAAATGGGAATATTGGGGGTTCAAAATTTACAATTATGGCCACCGCAAACGCTCGCGTCGAATTTAGGAATAGCTCCGCCCCCTTGCACATAGTCAATTGAGCCTAAAATCAGAGCGTGACCGTGTAATTCACGATGTAGTTCTAAGTTCGACCCTCTACCTTGGATTTATTACCAAAACAGTCTCTCGGAAATTCGTTTGGAAATAGTATTTGAAGTTTTCCTGTTTTTGTAATTTTTTCAATTTTGTCAATGACTTGTAATTTGACAAATCATAGGGGTGGATTTAGGATCGGGGTTGCTCTGGCAGGTTACCGATATCTGATTTTTGTATGTGTTACCGAGTGTTAGACTAGGTTTGAGTGCCATTACTTTAACATGAGGTAGATTAAGCAAAAGTAAACAAAAAAATTTATCGCTTCATTAGAAAAGTCACGCCCAACAATCTCTAAGACAACTTAACATCGAGAAGCACGTCGAACAGCTTATGTCCTTTTGTCCCGTCGAAATATGTATAGCCGAAAACCATATGTAACTTAAAATTTTGTCGTTGTTCGCAATTTACAAAGATAGCGTGATTTGAAGCAACATAAAATATATGTACAACTCCTCTCTCACGGTTACAGTACATGCAAAATGTACCGAAATTTAACGAATAAGCAAGAAAATTGCGAAATCTTTGTAACTCTATACTTATTATTTATGTAATGTGAAGGTGGATTTTTATTGCATCCACATTTGTACGACGTATGTTAACTACGTGAAAACCAAATTTAGGCAAAATTCAGTAATCGTAGCCCCCCCTCAAGAAAAGTTTTTGTCAAATGATATAAACGAAATCCGATTAATTTCAATGTTGCCACAAATACTTTAAAACAAAGGATTGTTTGTAAAACAAGCTGTAGATGATGTAGATTCGCCTATTGTTAAAATAGCAATTGAAATATTAAATAATAGACGAACATTTTTTGTACTTAGTTGATGAGGACGTTGATCTCCTTGTTCTATTAATCGCTTTAACTCCAGAAGAAAAAGATTTTTCATAAGGCCAGGAACAGGAAAAATTATATGGAAAATGTTTTCTTCGTCAGAAATCCAGAAATGACAAGAACGTATAAAAATAGTTATTTACATTACTAGATGCGAAAGGTTACTTTAAGGTGTGAGGTGATTTTTGAATGGTCGAGGCGAAGCCGATACCTTTAAAAAAACACCGAATACTTAAAAGGGCTTTTGCATCGTGAAATGTATTATATTTTTTCTACTATACCGAAAAAAATTATGGGATTTACGAATTTAAAACTAATTATTTCATGAAATTAATTGACGTTTTTAATAAATTTTATAGTTTAGGAGGCTGTCTGTGAAAATTGTTTCCATGGCAACGAAATATTACACATTTTAATTTCTGGTGGTTTCAAACTAAAATAAACAAATACATATGTTTTGTGGCGATATAAATGGGAATATTGCTTGTGCCTTGTTTTACCCCAAGAAATCCAAAGCAAGGTATATGCAAACTTATGAAGCGTTTTTAAAATGGAGGTAGGTAGGTAGGTACTACGTTGGGTACTACGTGCCGACAAAAATGTTGGCGTACTTCCTAGAAAGACCTTTCTTTATTAATACAAAATCGTACAAAATTGTTTAGTTGTATTAATTTGTTCAAATAGAACGAATTAATTTCGTTTAAAATTTGTTTTTCTACTTTTCTGTCCTGGCCGCATAAGTTTTACTTTCGTAGATAGCAACGCCTTAGCAACCAGGTAACTCGAATGTTTACTTTCGTTATCGCGCGTGTTGCTAGGGTTGCAAAGTTCATTAATATAGACGGTAGTAGAAAAATACAATTTTACTGACTCATGCCTTCAGTGGTTATGATACCACGTCTAGAATATTTCAGAAAGAAAAATTAAAAGTCATCAAACTTCTTCTGAAAGAAATGTAGTTGGTTAATGTAGTAAGAACTTTCAATGGCAAGAATTTAACCCCCTCACAAGTAAAACAGGCTGGTGAAATCCTTTTCCTACTTGTATACGGTGCAAGGAAAATCACAAATGTCTCACTCAACTCATACAGATTTAATCAATTCAAAAAATCGCTGCACGAACAAAAATCAAAGTTGAAAATATTGCCACCAACTTCAGAGGCAGTCGCTTAATATTCATTACGAGTATTCTACAAAATTCAGAAATGGCTTGGCAATGAAAAAAATCCACAACAGTGGGGATAGAAGAATATTAACGGCTCCTTACAAGCTGTGACAACACTTTTTGTGCCAACAGCAGAATTAATATTGCAGCTTATCTCCTGCAACCGCAACAGAAAAGCAGGTTGAAGATGCTTACAAATTTACGGAAATTGCCAGGGAGTACGATGTCTAAATTCATACATGGATAAAATTATTTATTTATAATATGCTATCGATTCCGATCTTCTTTAGATACAAAGTGTGTTTCATTCAATATATATATATATATATATATATATATATATATATATATATATATATATATATATATATATATATATATATATATATATATATATATATATATATATATATATAAAATTTTAAACAACTCGATAATCCTCACTTGTACAATGATTATGTACTTTTTCATTTTGCAGAATATACTCACAGATAAACAAGCAAAAAATGAAGGAAACAAACGAAAAATTGGTAAAAAAATTTAATAAAAAAGTCAAAAATTAATATTTCTCTATAAATGAAAATATTCTTATTTTTTGAAAATTTCTCATGGTTCAATTGCCAATTTTTATTATGCATGTGAAAAACCTAGTTCTTCCCACAATTTTTCAAGTAGGCAGCTCCGACACACCCATTACGGTTCGGGACTCTTTAAGTTTCTTGAAACATAGGTATGTATTTTTAAACGTATATGTCAAGTTTCAACGAATTCACTATGTTCTTGTTCAGTTTGGACACTTTTCCTGTACTATTAGCTGCGTTTAATAGTTTGCGATTAATCGATATCGGTATTTGTAATTATTAGGAATCACTTTTCATCTTCACGAAATTATTTTAAATTATTTTAGTTTTAACATTAAAAATGTTTGTTAGTGAAAAAAAATTATATAATACCATTTTAGTTTTCATTATGATAATGTTTTTGTTAATAAAATAACTTTTTATTTTAATTTCTAAAGAAAACTACTGATAATAAGATTTTAATTTTTGAAAATGTTCTGTGTTAATGAAATAACTATTTACTACTTTGCAACAAATTTTCATTTTTATCACATCCGAAATATCACAAAATTTGCGTTCTTCTTCGTCATTTCCAATGTCTCCTCCGATTGCATCTTTGCGAAGGACTGTGAATTTTTTTCATAGGCACTTCAATACAACTCATACGCAATAGATATAAGGGTTTTGCTATTTAGGAAACACTATTACCGATGAAAAATATTTTCCTAAAATTAATTCACAGTCGAATTGGTTCATTCTACCACCACTTTTATTACACTGAACACTTAAATAACTGATTATAGATTGATGAAATTGTCTAGAGGCTTGCGAACACTAGTTGTATAAAAATCATACCAGCGGCGTACTGTCGCTAATACTGGCCTGGCACATTCTCTTCTTAAGAACATAGCGGACTAACGTGCGCGAAGACGGTGCGCGAACTTTTCTCGCCAATAATAATAAATAAATACACATGTAATTACGACCCCCTTTATCCCAGAAGGCTGAGCCTTGTGCGGGAGGGGGCTACAATAGGAGATGGTATTCTGATAGTTATTAATTCTGTGACATAAGCCAGTGCCGTAGCAACTATCCTTGTCCTTTCCTTGTCCTTTGCATAGAACAAATGCGCTCAAGGTCACAACCGCCGACATCGGATCTCTCTTTCTGTTACTTTTCTGCTTGTTATTTATTCTTGTGATATAGGTATCTACCCAATACCTTCTTAAAATGATTCTGTTATTTAAAGATCAATCATTTTTACAATTTTCAACTAGATCTTAATTTGCTGAATAAGTTATATGTAGGCCATTGCAGTTGAGCGGTACACCACCAACAGTCTTCAGTTGAACCAATTACTGAGTAATTATCGTCATTGTGCCCAACAGTTTTAAGTTTATTCTGCTTTGTGTCCGTATTATTTAACCAAAACTAATGTATTTAATGAAAACGAATGATTCATTTTTGTATTCCTCAATGTTCCCTTGGGATTAAGAAACATCGTGAATTAAATGTCCACTTATTTTCCGTAAATGGAAAACATCGAGTTTTCTTAAGCTTCAGTTTTAAAACTGAAAGTTGAGAAGCCCGTTAATAAATTTATGAGAGGCTGTTCTTGTCATTTTACTAAGGCTGATTACTTTTATAGAGTTATGTTATTGTTATTTATAATATACAAGTTGAGGTTATGTTTTGCTAAGTAATGTCAATAACAACTTGCAAAATACCTACTTAAAATGAATACTGAAAACTCTTGAATCGGAGATTACTTCATACAATATAAATAATAGAACGCAAAACGACACGTAGTGTAATATCTACAGAATTTTAACATAAATAAATTATCGCTCACTTATCAGTTTGTAGGTTATTATTTTTGTATATGGCATCTTAAATTCAGATTTTAAAAGATTAGAAAATTTATTGAGTATGATACTGACAATCGATGCTACAGTTTTCATTTAACTGTAAACGTCTATAAAGTTCTCGGGATATTGCAATAATATAAAATCTCAATAGTTTTTTGCATAATATATTTAACCTAATAGGTTTATTTAATTAAGTCATTACAGTAATGGACATAGTATAAAATTCAATTTAACACATCGTTAAAGGACTGTAAAGTAGCTACGTTACACACTGTTCAAGAAAAAGAATATTTTGTAACATGCCATGTTGGGTATATTCTAATATTTAACGTATATTGACCTTTTGAATAATTAAATATGTCTCCTCAAGATGGGAAACTAACCCAGTTTAAAACAACCTTCGTTAATTCCCTACAGGTCGAGAGTATATATACGCACATCCTAAATAGACAAAGATTAGGGTAACATGACGGTCAACAATGTTACCTTGTATAAAATTAAACATCCCTTTAAATATTAAGAACACAGCGTATAATACGATAAAATAATCTGGGACATGCTCATAATAAATGTAACAAGAAATTTTTCCCCTCAAATAACCTTTACAATACGTTGATTTTCTGAGAATGAACTAGGTAAATCAAAATTGAATTTCGATAAATAAATATTGTCGTTTTACTCACCAGAAAATATGAGTTTTTAAGCAAAATTGGGCCTGCATTACTGTTACTGTTTATTTTATTTAGTCTCAAAGAAAATTAAACCAATTTTATTTAAAAAAAACCGAAAATGTTAATATTTATACGCATACACATGCAATACACAAAGAAAAATTGGTTGGTAGAAAATTCATTGATTATATTTAACAGCAATACAAACAGAACTGAATGGATGAGACACTACCATGTCCAGTTAATTTTATTAGCTCTTGATGTTCTACTCCAACTTTGCTAAGACTAGATACGGTTGTTGTAGTCCTGCTACTCTGTTATACGATTTTTATTTTGTGTCTAGCTCTATAAATAGGGGCCTGTTCCTATTCCACTAAGAAATCTTATGACAAATTGTTATACCACTTTAAACCCGAATTTTCTAAAAACGTACAAGACAAATATTTATTGATTCGGAGTTAAAAAGTATTTTCTTCGTGACATTAAAATAAGATAAAACCATCTTTGGATAATATGCCAAACAGGAAGTTCAATGTTTTCTATGTGTACGGAAATTCATCAATGTCAATTAACTAACCTTTGTAGCTTAATATTCAACCCTATAATTATTTTTTACGTAGGTTCATAAATTATTTATATTATTAGTACAGTATTTTCAAAAACAAAGTATATTTAGCTCCCTCTGTTAAGTGATCAGCAAAATGAATATTTTTTTTTATTTTTAGATTTTCTTATTTATTATTTCGGTTTTCTTAAAAAGTGGAATTTTAAAACAAAGAACCCTCAATATCACAACCACTTTGATTTTGTCCACTCAGGTGTATCAGTTCCTTACTATGTGTATTCCACTTTTTCTTCGGCGTTCTCCTTTAACTTTTTGCGCTTGCCTTGCCCACTGTTTTTCTTATGTTATTGTTTTTTCACCCTAGGACTTGGGGCTAAGTTTTGTAACTATGGAATTCGTAAATAAATAGAAATCAAGTATATGCATATACTTGCAAAATACATTAGTGTAATTATTTTCTGTTGATTTGAATACAATGTGAAAAATAAAAATCATTAGATTCGACTTTTTTTTCTTTCAGTATGTTATAATCTGCTATTTAATATTTCATATATTAATGTACTACACATAAAAATTGTTGCCGCTTGGGATAGCTAAAGACAAATTGAATTTAATCTACATCAAAAGTAAAAATAAAACAAACAGGATACAAACAGGAGCACAACTTCTCTCTTTCATCCAGTTTATGTTTCATTTATTTTTACAGCGACCCGGTCTCTGTAATGCAAGTTTGGACCACTTCGTGATATTTTGGTAAAAGATTATGCAAAAATGGTCAATAGTATGGAAGCAGGACTTACGAAACGCTCAAAGTTTCAAAATTCAAACACAAGTTTCATTTATGAATACAAAAATATTTTACCATTTTCGTTATTTTGCATATTTTATTGAATTAACATTTTCACCAAAAACGGAACAACAGATTATAGGTAGATACATTGATTTCTGTCTAGTATTTAAATAATGGCTTAATACCCCAACTCTATAAGAGATCATCGCTTCATAGAACTAATTATAAATCTTTTTTGTGGTGTATTTTTATAGTATTTTAAAATAAAAATATTATGGTTGAAATGTTATAGAGATTCACAAAATTCATTCGAAACCATAGAAATACTATAGAGTGCATACAGCATTATTTCTGCTACTATACCAACAATAATAAAATATTCTATTTTAAATTGGCTCTTTGGCATTTGTGTTCACAATTTTATATACCTGTGAATATATTATATTTACAAATCGAAAATATACGGAACCATAACCTATATTTTCAGTTGCGATTTACATTGAGTAAATATAATCTTTTAAAACAATAAAGCTGGATACATTTTTAGGCCTAATCTACCCATTTCAAATTAATTAAAAGCAAATGTTTATTTATCTTTGTTCATTATTTTTATTATCATCATTGTATACAGATATGTGCATACATGTATATATGTTTAGCATTACATTTCCAATTTGTTTAAATGTATTTTTCATTCTTCGCCAAGTAACTTCAGGACCTGTAACTTCTTAAAGAAGCATTTGATTCTGTGCTATGTACCTTTAGTAACATGACATCCTGTATAAATACTCAGAAAGTTCTGACCATAGCTCTCAAGTGAAGGCATTAAAGCAAGAAACTGAATTGAATTGGATAACAAAGTCACGCTCGAAGACTATCTACTATCTTAATTTTAATTTCCGAATAAAAAATTTTTTATAAAGCAAGCATAATGTATGCAAACCACATAAGCGCTTTTTATTGACTCTGGCTCTGGATATCAGCGCAAAATATTTCCTACGATGTGAGATTAAATTTACTTTATTATCTCTTTCGGCGGCTACAATATTAGATACTAGGAATAAGCAAAAAGTCAAAAAGTTTACGGATTCCAAATTAATGGAATTAATTCACCGAGTATCATTGATTGCCATTGATTGTAAAATTAATCATATTATATCTCCAATTATTGCTAAATATGATCTTAAAATACCATTAAATTCATAGTCAACATAACAATGCAATTTTGCCCATAATGTAAGTTTGTGTCACATGTATAGGGTATTTTAAAAATTCATAGTAGGTATAAATGCAGGAGCATATTATTCTATCCAAAAAATAAATGATTTTTTAACATTGATCAATAGAACGTAACAAACTAAAGTGATTTTATACAATAATAGTGATCGGAATACCCAATATTATTAAAAGCTTTAAATTAACTCAAAAATAGGAAAATATGTTGTCGTGTAACTATGACATTCCTTATAATAACTCACAAAGTAAAATTAAAACTATAAGAAAATATATTCGGAGGAAATTTGGTAGGCAAATCGTATCCAACAAGGAAACTGTCACAGTTAAAAAATTATGTTCATCTTTAAAGAATAACGAACCTTACAGGCGTAACCTTCAGACAATAAAGACGTTCATCATAGAAATTCTTTGAAAGAAAATTTGTTCAATGGTAGCTAGAGCTGGCTTAAAACCTAACACGGACATCACTGTTTTCAGTCGTCGCGCTGCTTCACACTGGAGTATGAACGATTATCAAGCAATATGTAACTAACTCTCCAAACCCCAGATGAATACAATGTTTGTCATCTAGTCGAGGAAGTCAGAAGTCTTCTTTGAAAAAACATGAAAGCCCACTGGCATTAGTATTACCATGCAATTAGACGTCCAATAATAACGGTTATGACTGATAATGATTGTAATGTTGCACAATAATTGCAAGAAATTTGTTCATATTTGAAATTAATTGATGCAGAGATTAACAATTTGGAATCAATTAAATGTCAAATGTTTTGTTATCCATGCGTAGATAATTTTGATAATTTTTTGGTTCATTTAATTTTAATTCTTCTACTCTATTTAATACAGCGATAATTATAATGAAGCATTATTTATTCCGTGTTGGATTTAAACTACGAAATGGTTCAGAGTAAAATTTATTTTAAGAAAAATTGTATCAAATATGTTGACAACATTTAAATGTACAAATGCAGGCATTATTTTTTTTAATAATACTGTTGAGGCCTTCTCCTACTCTTCAATTTAAATCTTCTATTTTTTAACAGAAATTTGAAACTCAATACGAATGTTATTTATGCGATCTTGAATTCGGGTGTTTGGGAGATGCTTTAACTGTGCTCTTTGAGTTTTAAAAATAATAAACTGGTAGATGATCGAATGACTTTGGAAAACAGGAGTCCTCGAGTGGATATCGTATTGCAATTATTTAAGAATCGTTAGGTTAGCCTTGAAATAGGCCTTAATTGACTAATAAATTCTCATGTGTGACGGCTTACCCCCTCCGCCCCCTTGAACTTGTCAATTATTATTTTAGTGCTTAGCTATAAAGTTGCTCCCACTGATTGACATGATAAATTAATAATTCTGCTGTTTTCAACCAGTTGTCACGTGGAACTCATATTATGTGTGATTTGCTTACTCTCAAATTTCAAATAAAGTGTTACAGTGGGGCATGCATGATGATGAAAAATTTAACATACCTAGATAGATTGTAAGGAATATGAATAAAATTTTAAAGATATGAGCCAATTTTAATATTTAATAAAATTTAGTATTTTTAATCAATTCGAAATACAATTGCCATAAACGCAACCTCACATCTCGAAGCAAGTATGTAAAAAAATATTTATCAGATTCTTTCTTACAATTATTTAAAATAAAATTGCAAAACTGAAAAATGGCATTAAGACATACTGCTGTGCTGTCTTCATATTGAAACTTGTAACAAAATCTGTGGTAGTGGTAGTCGCTATTATTTTTATCACATTTAACAACAAAACAAATAGATAAGTTATTTTACCGACTGTATTTTCTAATCTGGTAATATGGGTCTAGACCTTAGTGGTAGATCAAAGAACTGGGACTATCTATAAGTACATAGAAAGTCGCTGAAGACAAAAAATGGAGGAACTGTGTAATGAAAGTTGGTCCAGAGAGACCTTGATGTCAAAACTAAACATTTTAAATGCATTTTTACTACACTGGGTAAGAATTTAAAAAAACGATTTGTGTATTTTATGTCAAATCTGTTAAACCAGTGATGACGTAGAAGTCAAAGTAAACACCACCGATTTTTGTAATACAAAATTGATAAATTACCTTAAGCAAAATATTGGTCACGAAACCGGTAACACCTAATAAAAGAATTTTATGAGTAGTATTGTATTTTTTTCCACATTATGATAAATTACCATTTGTTCAAATTGTGAATTAAAATTAACCGTAATATTTTTTTAAATCTTTTGTTTAATAATCGTTGTTTTTGATACCCCCATTTAACATGGAAAATGCAATTTCGTTAGAAGTTATATTAAAAATTAAATAAATAAGAGAAGTTGGTATAGAATAAATAAAAAATAGAGGAAATAAAAGTTCCAGTCAAAATTTTGAAAGTCACTTGTTGATAGTACAATTTGCAAATAAAATCATTCAAAACATTTTACAATACCCAGAATCTTGAGAAGGAATTTCTTCCTGGAGAAACTTTATGAAAGAATCTTGTATCTTTTTAGATCATACTTTTTAAAATTTTTTTTTAATTTAAAATAACCCGTTTTTATGATGAAATTCTTTTCACCGCCAACTCACTCCAATTCTAAAGACAATTTACTAGGTCTTATTGGTTATGACTAAGTCACTTTTATTAAAATAAACTTTATGAATATGGGATAAGTTTAGCTTCTATGTTATTTTGCAACAGGTTCCATCTGAAAGTCACTATAAAATATTATATTTACCTATAAACAAATATTCCACTTACTGTAGTTAACCACAAATTGTTTATAAATGATTTTATTTACGTTTTATAAAAGCATATTAATAACTCACATACCCAATTTGACAAACCTATATTGATGTTTCATCTCTAAACATACAATTATAAAATCTATTGGACTTTTTTAATTACATGATAAAAATTGGATTAAAAATGACACAATTCAAAACGTCTAAAAATAAATTATTGAAATAATTTTATTTTTTTAAGTTCAAACCTAATAAAATATTAACAATAACAATACTAAACTTGTATTTAATAGCACAATAATTCTAGATTATAAGCTTTGTAAAACCACATAGGTACATAAAAATTTTCAATTTTCATTTCAATCAAAATCAACCCCTTCTAGCTGAAATAATATATACTCAATAAATTTATAGAGCAAGGCAGAGCATTTCTCTTCAGGGAGGTTTCGTCCATAGTTTACTGTTTTTATTCTTTGCATTTCTCTTAGATTTGGTTTATTTTGCCTTGATATATTTTATTAGAGAATTAAATAAAATGGTTTTTTTTTTGCAATAGGTAACGCCTTCCAAAAATATCCATAAAAGATTCTGGTAACCCTGTACGTGAAGGTGCCGTGTTTATGTTAACATATGATCATCGTATTTCATTTCCAATTAAATTATGAAATAAACATCAATTAAGTTACACCCCTTGATGAAACTCGAAGCGCAATTTGTGAGTATCAATATTGTATTGAAAAACAAAAGTGAGTTTTGGTGAAACAGTAAATGTAACAAAATCAACACCATCGATGAAAATTACGCTATGAATAAATATACTCACCGAAAGGAAATTTGAAAATTATACCTCTCACGTTAACTCCAATGTGCGCGTTAATAATTTACCTTCAACACTGAATATTTAATCACTTAATCACATTGGAAAATGTAATTGAATTCACATTAAAACACTTTAACCGATTCAAAAATCCTTTAGTAAATTTCCCGGTTATTTAGAGTTAATTCAAAAGTATTAAAAACTAATGCATAGCACTTGATAGTCTATAAATGAAGGGGATATATGTGTGAAAAACAAATACCTAATACATCAATCAGATGGGTGATTTGTTTGCTCGAAGGCAGTTTATATCGAGGGAAACGTTCGAGGAAATGGTGAAAACACTGGAAAAGATGTTTTCTCCTTTACGGCAAATTGTATATTGACTGCAGCGCTCCAAAACGGCAAGCGAAGGGTTACGAGATATGGCGGAATAATCCGACCCTATGTCGACTTATTGATGTGGGTACCAGGCCTCTTTGACAGGGGTTTTCAAAATTTCAACTTAATTTCTAATTTCATGTTCATTTTGGTGAATTTATGTGCTTTAACATTGTTTTGATGTACGAAACTAAAATTGTTATGAAAGACTTGTTTTGACTTTTGATTTAATTAAGTGTGTTAAAGTTCAACCTAATTTGGCTGTACTCGGAAAATTGTGAGAATGATAAGTTTGGACTGTTTACAATATTGTATGCGATATATTGTGGCGCTATATATAATATATCCCATAATCTGCTTGTCTTAAATCATTTATGGTTTTAAATGAATAGTAAACGTAAAAAATGAATATATATTTTACAGACCTCCAAGAAGATTTCTGTTGATTTAGCGATATAAATAAATATATCGTGTCACACAGAAAGTAATTGCTTTTTCTAATTATTTCTACAGTTTCTACAAAATCTTTAAATTCTAATATAAATTTAATGGTTGTATGTTGATCATTCAATATTATTATTGAAAATTTCTTCCGATGTAACTGCCAGTAACATCAATGTTTTTTTAATTATAAACCTGTAATAACTGTTCTTAACAGTTTTTTGCTACTTCGGATCAAAAATGAGAAGAGAGAGCATCCATTTTTTGTGTAGCGATATGATTTTAGGGTATAACTGCAGTGTAAAAAATATTTTTAAATAGAAAACCTTATCTTTAATTTACGAATAAAGAAATACACTTTAATAGCCCAGGGTCGATCTGAAGATTTATATAGGAAACCTTGAACAAATTAGAGACAAGCTGAAATTTGGTTATATAAGTTTGTATTGGGGTTCCTAAAATACCACCAAACCCCACCGGTAATCTGCCGTGCCTGTCACCCCTAAACAACCCCCGAAAGGGGTGAAAATCGGACTTTTTTTAGTTTTTTGGCAATATCTTAAAAACAAAGCTATATACGAAAAAATATGAAGACAGAAAAATTAAAGAGCATACAATTTCCTATAAAGTTACGTTTAGCAGATATATTTTACCAGTGGTGGACTTGTCGTATTGTAAATTCCAGTATATTTTAACAAAATACACATTTCCCACAAAATAATTACGTTACATTAATATATTTTACGTCTTTTACACCATAACAGATTAAAACTATAATAATACGTAAAATATGAGTTTTTTATGTAGTAAGTAGCACAGTTGCTTTTTCTTAAATAAACTAAAATACTTTCAGGTTATGTTTAAGTAAATGAATGTAATGGATGTTTTTAATTACTTATTATCCAATGTATTTTATCTGCATGTTGAGATGTCGTCTTCCGCCTGTAAATCCTCAACTGCCCTATTAAAACAGGTTACGACATGAGCATGCACTTTTGCAACCACCTGATGAACAGTTGCAAAATATTTGTTTAAGGAACCCTTTGGGGTCTATATCTTGATCCATCTGGACTGGAGAGATTCCGGAATCACTAGAAATCCATCCCCATATCCTGGAGTGGTAAGCTATTATTCAACCATGCTTGAACCTAAAAGTGAATTATCATACATGTAAATAAAATATGTATGTAGAGTTGCTGGATGAAATATGTCCTATATGCATTGTACTGAGCTGCATTTATGATCGGTGGAAGTGAAGCCAGATTAAAATCTTTATTTAAACTTTGCTTTGCTACATACTGCTGGTAGAGCATGTATCTGACGTTATTCAAATCGGTACCTACTTGTTCTATTTTTGACGTATACGGAAATAAAAAATGTCGAAATAAAGTTCCTCAATCTGTCTTTGGATATATTTGGATTGTAAAATTCTTCAAGAAGGTCAACCAACTTCTTCTTTTTCACAGTATTGACCAAATTAATTTTTCCCCTGGTAAACAGGCCAGATGTAGTATCACATCCGGAAATGGCGTGCATGGCAATAATAATAATAATAATAATAAACGTCTTTATTGATAGGCAAGTTTAGTACAAAATACTATTCTTAAACTTTATTTATTTATTTATTTAACATTTATTAAAGGTCCCAACTTATGCTGTAACTTTGAAGTATTAGTAATTTTATTTGGTTTCGAACTTCTTCCTGGGCGTAGCATATACAAATTTTGTTTAGCGTAATGGAGTCGTATCGAGAATATATCGACAGATCTTAGGTTCTTGTAGAAGAAAATGTACGTTAATCAATAATCTATTGTTATTATTGTTAATCATATCCACCTACGATTTGGATATTATACAGTATGTACCCGGATTGAGTTTACAAGAGGGAAAACTTTTTCATTTTTGATATTACGAAATATTTGATTCTTCATAAAAAGTTTTGCTTTGGTCATAAATAAGGATGCCATTGACAGAAATGAAATGACTGAAATTTCATGTACAGGGGTGTCTCTGAGTATTCATAATTTTATTGATAAATCAATTGAACCACTTGCTGTGTTGCCAGTTTATTTTTTGAAGTTAATATTTATAATTTGAGTATATTGATTAAAGATAGGCACTGATATTTGCACTGAACTTCTATTGGGGATGTATGATTAATATCTGATTTTACTAACCTGCTGTTTTCAATCCCTCAACTCTTAATTAATTCCGCTTTATAGTAAATTGTCGGCTAAAGCTGCATACCGTACATTGTACAGGCAAACCAACAAGAAGTGAGAAGCAATCTATACTAAAATATATCTCCTCTATAATTGTATTCATTTAATTGGTATTGTTACTATTTTTGTGTTTATATATTTTGTTTGCGCTTAAAAGACTGACCTGTTATTTGTATTTTAGTTTGTTGTTTAGTGAGTGTTATTTATAAACCATCATGGGAAAAGTGTGAGACTTGCAAAAAGCCGTTTTAAACGAGATCCTTGTATTCACAAGTTACTATGCAAATAAAATTTTTTCGCACCTGGTTTAGCCGAATATATACGAGTGTTCGGTATCAGCTATTTACATTTTATTTCCTGTCATTGTCCCACTCCAATGTACTTTTCTATATCCTTACCACAAATATGCCATGCACAGGGTGATCATTTGAAAATTCTACTTGTTAAACCCTTTTACTTCACTTAAAAATATATCTAGAAAATAATAAATAAATAAAAAATAGATCTGTAGCGTATTTTACCAAGTTTTTGTATATATGAGTCTATTTTTTTTTCTAGCTATATTCTTAAGCAAAATAAAATCGTTTAAAAAGTAGAATTTTCAAACGTTAACCCTGTACATTTAAATAAAACATTATTCCTTTATTCATTTAACTTTGAAACTCCAATTGTCAAAAATTCATTTTAAAAATGATGATTAAATTAAGGGTAAGTGCTCTTTATGTTACCATGTAATTCCAATAGTTTTTAAAATTAGTAGTTTTAATACATAAAATGTATGTAAAACGCTATTTCTAGAATGTTTCGAATCACATGGTCAACGACATGATGTCAAATGACAGTTTGGCACTGCAAGTAGAACACAATACTTTGATTAATCGAGGAGATCATAAAAGCATGAAAAAGCATTGTAAATAATTGTATAAACTACTGTAATACAAAAGTGTAAATAAATTCTATAAATTCTTGATATATTTAGACACCAGTTTCTTAAATATTATGATTACTTGAATACTCACAAACTAAGTATTTAAAACTTGTTTCTAAGTAATCTCAACGAAAGAAATACAAATTCTGAAGATTATACACTTGTTTCCCAAGAGAGCTTTGATCCAATTATGTTCATACAGGTAGAGTATAGCAAGCAAGGATTCTGAAAGAGAACAAAATGGTGAAAGAATTTATCGAATTGTTCAGGCGATTGTATATTCTAATTTATTTAAATAAAGATGAGTTGAATAACCCCTCCACACATTAACCTACTACTCAAATTTCCTTTTTGGATATCTCAGGATTGCTCATTGTCCAATTACATTGGGTTGCTTATAAGTTACTGTTAGTCATTTTCCTCACAAAATTATGTTTTTACTAATTTGGTAAATAATTTGAAAGTTATAAGAGAAGAAACATTTAATAGAGTTGCTGAAATCCAAATTGTAGAGAATTTTTATATTATTTGAAGTTTCATCCAAATTTTTTTTTGTGTTTAATGTAGTACTAATTTCTGTGAAACTCTGTACCAGATGCAGATCTATTATATATTGTTGGCCTAAATTATCATCGGAAAGCTTGTTGTTCAAAACAACGGCGATTCTAAGGGCAATCCAAAATGTTGTGATTTGGAATTATTAATGCAATAAAAATAATAATTCTTTCTTTTTCCATCGCTATAAATAATAATGTTTTGAAATAAATTATCTACAAGTAGGTAACAAGAATTTCAAAATTTTATTAAACAGCGATATTTTCAAATAGGAAATTATTGCAGCACGGCAATGGTTCAATAATTATACATTAGGATGTATAATCTTTGTGAGTTGATGTTGCAACGGCAATTAATAAAATGTAGGCGACTAAGGGTTTTGTGAATAATTTCGGATTGAACATGACGAGGGTGCTGTTTTAGGTCGACATTTTTGTGACAGTAATAAATAATTGTTTCAAATCATAAAGCGGTTTCAGACAAGTTTCTGATATCATCTCGCAATAAATGAGTTTGTTTTTGGCCGAGAATTTCACCAGGTCATCTGAAAACACGTTTTAGAATATTGACCGCAATGAGGTCTTGAAATATAGAGAAAAATATTTGTGTTTATGGACAGTACTTTATATTTCAATAAGTTATTATGATATTCAATATGCAAATCACGATCACCTTTCTGTTAAAATTAAGTTTGAAAACTATAGAATCGTGCCTCGATTATTAATTATACAGAGAGAGTAAAATTCATGGAATATTCTAAATATCTTGGAAAAGTCTAGGTTTATTTCAATTACATTTGACATGGAGGGATAAGAAAGTTTGGAAAATTTAATCAAAATATCAGCTGGATTGCCACACATTTTATTTTATCCATTTTCAAAACTAATAAACTTATGAAACAGACCACTACCAATCTATCATGGATCTTCTTATATTGTCAATATAATATCTAACACGAGACTTTTGGTTGTATTTGAATTTATTGGACATTTTTGGAGGACTGTCTTGTAGGACAACAGGAATACATTCCATTAAATATAATAGCTCCTACCACTTCGACCACTTTAACATTATCACTTCATTTTTTTAAATTTTTTTGGTTTTAAGTTAATTTAATTCTTTTTAAATTGCAACAAAGATTAAGTTTGGTTAAAATAACATAAGTTGTGAAATAATACGAAAACAAACAGTCAATTAAAATTATTTTGTTTCGGAAACTTGGAAAAATTAAATCTTTTGATTGGTCTAAAACTATACACGGAAAAAGAGAAAGAGGAAAATTTTAAATAAAACAGTTGATAGCAATTATTATTATTAAAACATGGTGACAACGCTGAGACTATAATAATCGAGTGTGCCATTTTTTTTATTCCAGAGAGGATAGGAAAATTTATAAAATATATAGTTCTTTCGCTTATTAGTGTTTTCATACAACTGCAAAAGGAAACATTTCAGCTTTATTTAATATAAAGGCATGTATAATATTGTATAATGAACACTTAAACAAGTTAGTATCTAAAGAATGCGAAAATAGGAAAATCGAAATCCGTTTTATAAATCTGTGTGTGCATGTAACCAAATATATAGATTGCCACTAATAATTGCTCAATTTGATATTTAATTTAATACAAACTACTTCCCCAATAAAATATCGAAATTTATGCACGACAATATCCAGCTTAACAATCACGTGTTAATACCGTTGGTTATATATTATGCATCTGCATAATATGTTTACTCGCTCTTAGCAAAAGCGAAACGGTTTGCACACAATGTCATAAATAGAAAATGGCACTTTGTGACATAGTAAGATATAATATAATATACTTTAGATATAATATAAAAATTAATTTTAAAATATTGTGTTTTTAAGCAACTAATTCGGTAACTGTCTAGTTTTCTAAATTTATAATGATGCATTTATTGCAGTTGTACGTTCCTGTGTGTGGGTAAAGCTTCTTCGTGCATCTAAAAATCATAAAAAATAAGTTGAACAGAACATAAATAAATCTAATGCAGATCAATGAAGAATTTCGATAAAAATAATCGTCAAAAAATTATTTCTAAATAACAGTCAAAATGATGTAAGATTGTAATCAATGCCATTAATTGTCAATTTTGTCAATTTTATTTGAAAGCTATCGTGTTTTGTCAGTGTTTTAGTGTATTGTGTCGGTTTTTAGATACTGTGATGAATTTACACCCACTTTACAAAAGTCTGCAATATGCTTTCTCAAAGCAGAGTCCTAAATAGTCGTTCCAAAATGGCGTCAGTGGTACGAAAACAAATTAGAGAACAAGAGAATTGTGGAATGTTCTAAACTGAGGGGTGAAAACACGTAACAATACTACACTTTACTTCACTATTAACACTTATCACAATCTGCAGCAATATCAATAATTGTTATTGAATGTTATCTGTCAATTTTTCTTTAGATTTCGTTTGCACAATCTTAGGATTTTCAAGTAAAACATATATTATATTATTCTAAACATTCTAAACATTTTTCATTGCCGATTCATACAAAAGATGGGTGTCCAGTTTCTTTATGGCGTTTCTTGTTTTTATTTTATATTATTTTAAACTTAATATTAGGTATGTTAAATTTATTACAATGTTATTAAATAAATAAAGCAGACGTGTTTGACTAAGGTTCCCGGATTTATGTATTTCTATATTATTTAGGACCTAAAACTTCTGTTGGTACATATATTATTTAAATTGATGGTTTGTGTCTGCGTTGACTTAACACGAGTATCAATAATTGATAATTGCTCAAAATACTTAATCCTATTAGATCTCTTATGGCAAATCATATTTCAGATACATTTGATGACTTAAATTAATAATTAAAACTGAAGTGTGGAACATTTAACGACGTGTGAGTGTTTCGTCATATTTACTGATTTAAACCACATTCTGATAATATTTAGCGACAATATTTGTTCTATATAATTTAAATTATTTTAATACGAAACACACCTGTTTTACACTGAACGAAGTCAGGTTTCAAACGTTAGTCTTTGTCGGCTCATGCAAATTAAACAACTGACTTGATGGTAAAAGCTGTTAAGATAATTTTTGTAGTAATTGTATGCACTACAAGAAATGTTCGCAATTTGTTACTCATATTGTTCCAACAGTCAACTATAATACCAAGTTATGTAAGACTCCTGCGTTGTTTTTACAACAATTTGGTCAGAAGAAAATGTGTACAACAGGGTTTTAGTATATTTTTTATTATTGTTAATTTTGCCTACATCTTAGACTCCCTCTGTTATTAACTCTAGTTAATTTTTTTCTTGTCAATAATTTTTGAGCTAATATAAATATACCGGGTGACACAAGAAGTAGTTACCCCCCCATTTTTGTTGGCATTTTCATAAATGAAAATTTCAAAATTTTATGGTGAAATAAATACACAGATTCTCATATTTTGACATAAATCATGTGTTAGAACCACTTCCGATTTAACCGGAAGTGGTATCAACTTTCTTATTTTAAATGAGAACACCCAATTTTTTTACAACATTTGAAATTTACATAAAATTCCCTTTCTAATGATGCATAACACATTGACATTTGCTTTCAAGATGGCGGCGAAACATTACTTTAATACTAAATTTAAGTTGGCCATTGATTCGCAGCCAGAAAACAAAACGTGGTTGGGAGGCTGTGGAAACAAAAAAATGATTTATTGTTGCTTTGCTGATAGCATTATTTGCAAACATTTGACATGCATAATGTCTACTAGGATCATTTTCTTTTTTTCGTGTATTTGAAAACAAAAGCAAAAGCACATTTCTTTAAAATAGGAACCTATGTTTTTTATGTGATGTGTGAATTCTACATCAAATTATCTTCATGATGATATACGACATGTTCTCTTTTATTTATTCATTAGCAGCCAAATTCATCTTTGTCTTATTAGAATAGAAAGTTTTAATTCTAATAAGACAAAGATGAATTTGGCTGCTAATGAATAAATAAAAGGGAACATGTCGTATATCATAATGAAGATAATTTGATGTAGAATTCACACATCACATAAAAAACATAGGTTCCTATTTAAAAAAAATACATTCAGATTTTGTTTTCAAACACACGAAAAAAAGAAAATGATCCTAGTAGACATTATGCATGTCAAATGTTTGCAAATAATGCTATCAACAAAGCAACAATAAATCATTTTTTTGTTTCCACAGCCTTCCAACCACGTTTTGTTTTCTGGCTGCGAATCAATGGCCAACTTAAATTTAGTATAAAAGTAATGTTTCGCCGCCATCTTGAAAGCAAATGTCAATATGTTATACATCATTAGAAAGGAAATTTTATGTATATTTCAAATGTTGAAAAAAAATTGGGTGTTCTCATTTAAAATAAGAAAGTTGATACCCCTTCCGGTTAAATCGGAAGTGGTTCTAACACATGATTTATGTCAAAATATGAGAATCTGTGTATTTATTTCACCATAAAATTTTGAAATTTTCATCTATGAAAATGCTAATGAAAATGGGGGGGGTAACTACTTCTTGTGTCACCCGGTATTATATTAAAATTGTTAACAAAAATTAAAGTTTAACTTGTTTTGTTATTCAAGTTTCTGTTTATTTGTTTTGGTAAAAAGTAAATTTTTGTTTTTTTTTACATATAAAATTACCTGTCAATTTAAAGTTTCCTCGACACAGAGGTCATTTTCCTTACCTTGATCCGCTACTGAGCTACCATAGTTAATTGCTTTATCACTGTTCGTGTTTTAACCAATGAGACACGAAAGGGGGTTATAAGCAGTAAGAGTAAACCTTATATGTTAATTCAGCCGCTCTCGATACGTTTTCCACTTTTTTGATAAATATGTTTGAATTGAAATATGTAATTATTGGACTGTAATTACCGAAATACATCATTCAGCTTGTAAGGATTTAATTTGAGAGAACTTCCGGTGTAGTTAAATTCAGGCATAAGTTTAATACTTTAATTTTGTTTATTAATATCATTTAAGTATTTCATTCATTTCATTCATCGGAAAATATGCAGTTAAAATATGGTTAGAAGTCAAATTATTTTACCTACGACCACTACTGTAAGTACTTAAAAACACACCGTCTGCGATCAATGTAAGATTCCTATTACGCACGGTAAAAAAATCGCACAACTTGGAAAAAAAATCGCACAGTTCGTACAGTTTTCCTAGCAACCGCCTAGCAACGGTCAATACAAACAAACTTATTCTCTAAAAATTATTAAAAATGACAAGTGCAATACTTAATTTTCTGACGCTGTCAAAACTGACATAAGCGATAAATAATAAAAATGAAATACAAACTTTCAATAAATACGGTCGTAGGTAAAGTATAGTACATAATTCGAGTTGTAAAGCAATTACGCACTCATGGAATTATCACACTCGACGCTAACGCGTCTCGTGCATAATTTTTCCATTCGTGCGTAATACGCTATTTACAACTCTTATTACGTAATATACTATTCCCCTATTATAAATAAATAGTGAAAACCACTTTACTTTTAACGATGTAGTTTCGCATCTTTAATTCATATTTTCAGATAAATCTGACCTTGTCCTTATATTTCTAGTACAAATCAAATTTATTATAAATCGTATGGTCAAGCAGTTCAGTACCTACTTTGTGCCGAGAGTATTTTAGTGCTTTTCCAGCGCATTAGTCTCTTCGACCATTCCATTTTTCAGTGAGTGAGGTGAGGATTCCGCGGAAAAGTAGATTGTAAAAGCCAACCTTTCTATTTACCAGAAAAGTGAATGTAGGACTTACTTTGTGAGCTTACGTTGAAGGTTCTTGATGGGATTTACAGCAGTAACAGAGACCACTGATGCCATAAAGAATTTCAAATTATACAAAAAAAATCTACAGCACCTGAGTAACACTATTTATTTACTTAATTATGATCGTTAAGTATTTTAGAAAAGTCAGGTGATTTTCATTTAATTGACTATTTTCAATGCAGTGCGTTCAAATTAATTCTCAAATAAAACTGAATTTTCATGTGAACAAAAATCGAATATTTCAGTACATATTTTTTACAGTTCAACTAACGTTATTACGAGCGTTATTATTATAAATTTTTGGTAAGAAATATGCCTTAGGAAAAGTATTTTTCTTACAAATGATATGTTTTTTGGCCAAAACTATTTTTATGTTCATAAGTAGCAATAATATCTGTCGGCATTTTTAGAAAGGAATTCTAAATCTTTTGAAAATTAGCTTCATTATTTATTTATTACAAAAAATATTATGTTAAGGGGACTATTCGAACCAGTGTTTGTAAGGTCATTTGTAAAAATGTTTTTCTTCCATACGGCTTAGCCAAATTAAATCAAATTTGAAACATCGGTAGTTGAAGGTGTACTAGAGGAGCGTTCCTATATTAATTTAATTAATTTTCATCGCAAGTGTGAAAATTTACACTGTATATATAAGGTGAAGTTGCCGCTATTATAGCTCCTTAATTATGACATAAATGGGTAAAATTTATAGGAAGCCTTCTAGAATGAACCTTTATGATTATGCTCAACAAGTTTCAAATTTTTATTCCGTACCGTTTGATCAAAATGATTTTTTTAAATATTTACCTTTGGCAATAGAAATTGGACCAGGAGCTGGTGCCTCTCGTGGTAGGAACATCAACTAAGTCGGCGATAAACCGCAAGTACACTCAAGTGCAAAATTAATCAGCTGAGCAGTACATATAAGATAAGAATACGGCCGACGGCCAACTCCTTAGAAAAACTGTTCATATAAATTGGTTAACATTTTATAATTATATAATAATAATAGGAAATTATAAATAATTATTTCTTTGTTTTTATGTAACAAATACAAAACAATATTTCTACAATGATAATTTCATATAGCGTAGGTATGTTTGTTACACATATAATGGCTATACGTTACCTGAATACATATACAGGGTGAGTCATTTAAATTTGCACGACCGAATATTTCGAAAACAATGCATTTTTTAAAATATGTTTCACACAAAACTTAATTGGTTGGTTTCATAAAAACACATAATAGCAAAATGGTATTATTAATTTTTGAATTTTTAGTGCCCATTTTTCTAAAAAATTAATATTTTCTCAAAAGAAAATCGTTAATGAGGATTGTATCATATAATGCTGAAATTTTTTAAAGAATTAAAATACCTATATAAAATTTCAAAGCTATCCAGGGGACGTCGAGGGTTTCCCGTTTTTTTTTCGTAAATCAGCCAAATTTTTGTTTTGTAAATATTGTCATTCTCATCCCAGACATGAAATAAATTAGCATGAGTTCTGTGTATTTTTTAAGTTGAAATATAGTAGGTATACTATTTTTACTGATTCCCGTCTGAAAGACGCAAAAAATCCATGCAATTAGGTATTCTTTGGTTGTGGAGCCACGAGGTAACGCACAATTGCTGTGCTTAGTGTAGAGACACACGAGCGTAGATTTAACTCACGTCTAAACGCGCGTTTATTATGAATGGAAATGCAATGAGTAGGTAGTAATAAAGTCCGGGAGACTCGAGCGTTAAATAACACACGCGTCGTGTCCCGGTTTTATAGTGCATAATATGTAGCCGTGCTTGGTTATGTTGATAAGTTAGTGGTTGATTTACATAATCGAATACGTAACTAAATACGCAGAAATTCTTAATTTGATAGACAGGTCTCAAATAAGTATTTTGTGTTATAATAATGTATTGTAGTGGTTGGTGACTTTTTGTATATAGCGGGGGATTCTTCATTTAGGTTCGTATTTGTACCCCTGCAATTAAGTTATTCTACAATAACTAATTGGATTCGGAATAACGTCATTTTAGTCACGAGTTTTATTAATCACGAGCGAAGCGTAGCGGATCGAGTGTTTAATAAAATGAGTGACTAACTATAACAAGTTTATAAAACGAATTTGTTGCATACTATACTTTTTCTACGACAGCAAATATCTAAATAAAAAATTTGGAAATTATTTTATTATTCCATTTATTATCATATCAATAAACATGGTAACAGTGCAGTCGAGTTATTTTGACAGATTGATGACTTGTGACATGGGCAATTAACTTGATTTTTGCCATTGAAAAATCTAGAACTAAATTCACCCTGTGACTAAAACACACGAAGCCACAGCTTGTCAAATAAAAAATTGTTTTATCGGTTTCAGGATATTAATCCTTTGTTTACATATGCAAAAGTAGGCTGATAAATAAGTCATAACTAAAGTTGTACAGTTATATTTATTGCTTGTACGGTAATATTACAATACAAATCTGTCAATAACTACTGTCAACAGATGAAATAATAAATAATGAAACTATAGGGCTATTTATTAATACAAACAGACAGAAAACTCCAAACAATAATAATTAAATACTGAAATCCAACTGAAATGTATTTTCAGGCAATCGAAGGTCCATTTTTATGTAGCCGTTGTGACATTAAAAATGTAAACATTTATGTAATATGAAAAAAGGTAACAAATAAAAACAAACAAGATATAACTGTAACCATGGCGACAAATCAACCCATACAGACTTGACCAACTAATGAAATGAGAACGTTATTAATAAGAGAATATCAAAAGGTAATATCTATTAATAATGTCTTTATTTTCTGAAACCGATAAACTATTGAACAAATCACGGATGTTATGAATCATAACAGCCTTAGATGTCTTAAAATCCTCGCTCTACGAGCTCGGATTTCAAACCAACATCTGCGGCAGTTATGATAGTCATAACATTCCTTGATATGTTAATAGCTATTACCGTACATGACATGTGGACATCAATCTGAAAATAGTTACAAACAATTCCTGTGGTATCTTTAACCGACTCGGTGGCGTAGTGGGCTAGAGCATGAGTGACAGGCATGGCTCTGGTCACACTGCCTATCGTGTCCTGGTTCGAGGCCCGGAATCAGCAAATGGCAATGTCGGTGGGTATGGATGTTTGTCTGCGTTTTTCAAATGTGTAGCCCCTCCCTGATGCATAGCCTTTGGTTTTGGATTTGGGGGTAGTCTAATTTCTGTGGTGTGTTTATGTTTACGTAACAAAACGTGAATATCTATTAAAAATTTATATTTTTCTTTGGATTGAATCTAATAGAACTTCCCACCCTAAAGGTGGGAAGAAAAAATGAAATACATGATGAGTGCTTAGCCCGTCGTCAACTAGCGACCTGGTCGAAGTGACACAAACGCCGCGAACAGCTTGTCGTAAAATCTGTTGCTGTCGCAGGTCGCAAGTATGGCCAGCTATTAGAATCCTTGTAAAGTAGACCACATCTTTATAATTTGATGCCGATGAGAATTTAAAACATCAACATTTTTTATGTGCACTATAAAGATGTGGTCTACTTTAACACATTTCTGCATTCGTGGCACGTGGCGTTCGTGTATCCGCGACCGCAAGCATGTCTACGGGCTTACTTGCCTCAAAAATTATACATTGAACACGTTGCAAAATGCCAGAAATTTTATTTTTATCTTTTCTTCATTGTCTTCAAAACTATAAATAAACTAGTCATAGAAAAGTGCGTACTTGTGACTTGTGGTCTATTTAATTTTAAAAAACAAAAAAATTTGATTTTTTTTTGTGAAACTGTAAGTACAAGTACAAGTATAAAATCCAATAAACTCTACTAGTGCGTTTTTTATTTGGCTTCCCATTAAAAAAAATTCGGTCCAAATCGAACCTAAAAATTTTCTTTTTTGCTTCCAAACAAAATGAGACGCTGTGAAGATGATAACTAGCGATTATGGAAAAAAGATCGAATTATCGATTACGCTTGACGCTTGACAATTACATATTTCATTCTCAGATTTTTTGTTATTATTATAATTATTATTTGATAATAATTATTAGTGATAAAAACCACATTATTATTATTATTACTATTCCACTCTGCATACAAAATCCTATAGGTAATTCTTCCAAATAAAAGTCAAGATAAACACTTTTTGACCTGAGTGTACAATTGCTCGAGAACAATACATTTTATGGCTTTCCTCTATCCCGTCGTAATGTGCGGCTAATTCACGTATTCTGATACAATAATGTTTTCTACACGACTCCCATTTAATTTATATAAGTTTGTCACGCTCCGAATGGCGATTACCCGTTCTATGCCTTCGAAGCGATTTTGAAGCTAGCCACCTTAATTTTCTTTACAATTCTTCTTTTCTTCATACGCATTGTTTATAAATTACTTTATTTAGATTTTATACAAGCATAATAATAACAAACAATTTGACACATTTGTATTGATGTGTCATCTCTAAACAAACAATTATAAATTCTATTGGAGTTTTTTAATAATAAAAATGGGATTAAAAATTGCAGAATTCAAGACGTTTAAAAAATAAATTATTGAAACCTCACCACAAATTCTATTAATGCCGCTATTTTGTTTATTTTTATTTTCCCGATCAAAAATTTATTTAATATCGTAATATACAAGGAATAATTTTTGAACGATTTTTGCCTCACAGTTTACGAATATCTCGGGTAATAAATATTTATCGGATCTTAACTATATACGGGCTGTATAATAAATGTTCAATTAGATTATAACTAATACGTTTCATTGAAGTAAAAATTTATAATATTTTTATTAAGCTTTAAATAAATTTCCTTTACCATTTAATATATCAAATATCACCTCTTTATAGTGTTTTAAAATGTCCGAAAATACATTTTTTCCAAAAATATTTCAGAAAATATCGGAAATATGTGAAAATATTGGAAATATCTTTTAATGACAAAACATATTGGAAATATCTTTTAATGACAAAACAACTAACAAAAAATCAACTCAAATTGTGTCGCAAAAATAATCAAATAAAATACACAGAAAAATATGCATGTAACAAATAAATTCTCAATAAAATTTGTGAGTCCAAATGCTCGAAAATCAAGAGAGAGGCAAGTCTTCGTCGCTGTCTTTATTTGTTATTACGGTCTCTTGAAGATTTGGAAAACTGTCTTCATTAACATCATTATTCTTATCACTTGACTCATCCTCAACGCCTCTACTAACTGCATCAGTATCATCACTGTTTCACTCCTGCCAGTTAACATTCTCGTCTCGTATACGCTATTTTCTGTTCTGTACTTTTGATAATGAAATTGATGAACAAAGTCCTTGTCACCACCTTTCCAATTTGAAGTATACATTCAATGGAGAGGACTTCTGTTTCATCAAGTTCTGCTCCCTGTGATTTTGGATTAAGTAAATCTGCAGCATATATATATAGGACGAAAAACAAATGTTTTTCTTTTATCTATTAACTCCATTATCGTAGTTTTTTCATTTTCGATAATTCATCCCCCGCGCAATCTTTTAGTACACGCGCACTACCTAGAGCTTAGTTTTGCATAATATGATATATTTTTATGAGTTGTAAGTGCTGTAGTCAACGTTTGTGATGTTTTAACATTGGAAATGTTTTTGTTTTCGTAT
Organism: Rhagium mordax; assembly: GCA_963680705.1. NCBI lineage: Eukaryota > Metazoa > Arthropoda > Insecta > Coleoptera > Cerambycidae > Rhagium > Rhagium mordax. The sequence goes on from OY796657.1 coordinate 28,800,580, forward strand.
AGGGGGTTGAAAATCAGTTTCATGTTGCATATTATGAAGCATGACTTATAGAAACAGTGGCGACAACAGAGTGACCAATTTTTGATTGGTTGTCCAAATCGCGTGGTACCGGCAGTCATGTTATTATATTTTTATAGGCGTCTTCTTGTCGAGAAAATACCAACGGCTATATCTCGTTCCGATTCTTTGAATATTTAAAAAGTTATTAGCGTTTCAATACCCCATGTCGAAGAGTTTTGTAAATTTTGCGAAATTAAAAAGGCCGAATGCGCGCGCAGAGCCCTCCAAATTTCATGCGCGTGTAGGACTTGTCAAAACTTTAAAATTTTTCGTTAACGTCACAAATGTCACTTTTCAGTTAGGATCTGCTGACCTCAAAATCGCAGCTGGACCGCACAATTCACGATGTACTTTCAAGTTGGACTTTCGAGCTTAGATTTATTGCCAGAACAGCGGCCCGGCGGCCTGTTTTCGTTTGGAAATTTCGTGTTTTCGCAAAATTCGCCAAAAAATCCATAGTGCGTCCGATAGATTACACCTTATAGTCGATCCAGCGAAATTTAATGATTTTTTAATATCGGTCCTAGGACGGAACCGATTACAGTTTCGGACTCGGGACGACTTCAGGACCCCGAAACAATTTTCTGTTTCTCGATAGTGCCTTTCCTTCACTTTGACATTTAATTGTATCGAGTATTGTATCCAAGTAAGAAACTGCATGTTTCAAGAGCAGGATTAAACAAATGTTTTTAGTTTCCTAGTAGGGGGTCGAAAATCAGTTTCATGGAAAAGTCACGCCCAACAATCTCCACGACAACTTAACATCGAGAAGCACGTCGAACAGCTTATTTTCTTTTGTCCCGTCGAAATATGTATAGCCGAAAACCATATGTAACTTAAAATTTTGTCGTTTTTCGCAATTTACAAAGATAGCGGTGATTTGAAGCAAAATAAAATATATGTTCAACTCCTCTCTCAATGCCTGATCCAATGGTATGTCACACGGTTACAGTACATGCAAAATGTACCGAAATTAATCAAATAAGCAAGAAAATTGCGAAATCTTTGTAACTCTATACTTATTATTTATGTAATTTGAAGGCGGATTTTTATTGCATTCACATTTGTACGACGTATGTTAACTACGTGAAAACCAAATTTAGGCAAAATTCAGTAATCGTAGCCCTCCCTCAAGAAAAGTTTTTGTCAAATGATATAAACGAAATCCTATTAATTTCAATGTTGCCAAAAATTCTTTAAAACAAAGGATTGTTTGTAAAACAAACTGTAGATGATGTAGATTCACCTATTGTTAAAATAGCAATTGAAATATTAAATAATAGACGAACATTTGTACTTAGTTGATGAGGACTTTGATCTCCTTGTTCTATTAATCGCTTTAACTCCAGAAGAAAAAGATATATTTTTCATAAGGCCAGGAACAGGAAAAATTATATGGAAAATTCTTTCTTCGTCAGAAATCCAGAAATGACAAGAACGTATAAAAATAGTTATTTACATTACTAGATGCGAAAGGTTACTTTAAGGCGTGAGGTGATTTTTGAATGGTCGAGGCGAAGCCGAGACCTTTAATAAAACACCGAATACTTAAAAGGGCTTTCGCATCGTGAAATGTATTATATTTTTTCTACTATACCGAAAAAAATTATGGGATTTACTAATTTAAAACTATGAAATGAAATTAATTGACGTTTTTAATAAATTTTATAGTTTAGGAGGCTGCCTGTGAAAATTGTTTCCATGGCAACCAAATATTACACATTTTAATTTCTGGTGGTTTCAAACTAAAATAAACAAATACATATGTTTTGTGGCGATATAAATGGGAATATTGCTTGTGCCTTGTTTTACCCCAAGAAATCCAAAGCAAGGTATATGCAAACTTATGAAGCGTTTTTAAAATGGAGTAGATAGGTACTACGTTGGGTACTACGTGCCGACAAAAATGTTGGCGTACTTCCTAGAAAGACCTTTCTTTATTAATACAAAATTGTTTAGTTGTATTAATTTGTTCAAATAGAACGAATTAATTTCGTTTAAAATTTGTTTTTCTACTTTTCTGTCCTGGCCTCATAAGTTTTACTTTCGTAGATAGCAACGCCTTAGCAACCAGGTAACTCGAATGTTTACTTTCGTTATCGCGCGTGTTGCTAGGATTACAAAGTTCATTTATATAGACGGTAGTAGAAAAATACAATTTTACTGACTCATGCCTTCAGTGGTTATGATACCACGTCTAGAATATTTCAGAAAGAAAAATTAAAAGTCATCAAACTTCTTCAGAAAGAAATGCAGTTGGTTAATGTAGTAAGAACTTTCAATGGCAAGAATTCAACCCCCTCACAAGTAAAACAGGCTGGTGAAACTCTTTTCCTACTTGTATACGGTGCAAGGAAAATCACAAATGTCTCACTCAACTCATACAGATTTAATCAATTAAAAAAATCGCTGCACGAACAAAAATCAAAGTTGGAAATATTGCCACCAACTTCAGAGGCAGTCGCTTAATATTCATTACGAGTATTCTACAAAATTCAGAAATGGCTTCACCACAACAGTGGGGATAGAAGAAAATTAACGGCTCTTTACAACCTGTGACAACACTTTTTGTGCCAACAGCAGAATCAATATTGCAGCTTATCTCCTGCAACCGCAACAGAAAATCAGGTTGAAGATGCTTACAAATTTACGGAAATTGTCAGGGAGTACGATGTCTAAATTCATACATGGATAGTAGTAGTAGTAGTATTGACATTTTGGCTTAGTCAAAAATTAATATTTCTCTATAAATGAAAATATTCTTATTTTTTGAAAATTTCTCATGGTTCAATTGCCAATTTTTATTATGCATGTGAAAACCTAGTTCATCCCACGATTTTTCAAGTATGCAGCTCCGAGACACCCCTTACGGTTCGGGACTCTTAAGTTTCTTGAAACGTAGGTATGTATTTTTAAACGTATATGTCAAGTTTCAACGAATTCACTATGTTCTTGTTCAGTTTGGACACTTTTCCTGTACTATTAGCTGCGTTTAATAGTTTGCGATTAATCGATATCGGTATTTATAATTGTTAGGAATCACTTTTCATCTTCACGAAATTATTTTAAATTATTTTAGTTTTAACATTAAAAATGTTTGTTAGTGAAAAAAATTTGCATAAAACCATTTTAGTTTTCATTATGAGAATGTTTTTGTTAATAAAATAACTTTTTATTTTAATTTCTAAATAAAACTACTGATAATAAGATTTTAATTTTTGAAAATGTTTTGTGTTAATGAAATAACTATTTACTACTTTGCAACAAATTTTCATTTTTATCACATCCGAAATATCACAAAATTTGCGTTCTACTTCGTCATTTCCAATGTCTCCTCCGGTTGCATCTTTGCAAAGGACTGTGAATTTTTTTTTTTTAATAAACGTACACGAAAATGTATAAAACTTTCTCTAGGTTTCGATTAATAGGTGACTTTTAATGGTATTTGTTGTTACTAAATAATTTCTGACGTCATTGTCAATGTCAAATGAAACTAGGTTATTTTGATTCGTTACGTCCATGTCAGAGTTAAATTATTGAAGACTAGGTTACATTAATTTTTTGACGTCGCTGTCAGAGCCAATTTGAAAACTAGGTTATGTTAATTTTTAACATCAATGTCAATATCAAATTAAAATAAGGTTAGATTAATGAATATTAAAGAGTTGAATATTTTTAACCTTCTTCCGATGACGGTAATATAATAACATCTAGGTACAACGTATATAATTCTCAAAGTAATTGAATCCAACGACGCCATTTCCAAAACATCTTGGATGGAGATTTCCATAAAAAAATGCAACATAAACATCACGTGATCGTGGTATCGCCGACTAGTGTCGTAGTATACAACCCTGTAACTTCCTTCCTTCTAACAGGCGTTTGTTCCCTATTTTTCCTTCACCCTGTGTAACTATCTACAAGGAAATAAAACATTTATAATCATTTTAAATTTTAGTATGTCGGTAGATCACATTAAAACTGTCATTTCTGAATTGGACAGCTCCCAATTCTGGGCAGATGAGTCTGTGCGGAATGGGATTTACACTCACAAAAACATGCATGGACACAAAACGATAACGGCAAAGAAGCATTATAACTGCCGTGCTCCTGTGGCCACAAACGTCAAATTTTATCTTATGCACTTTTGAGCCTAACTTTTCAATATTTATATTGTCTATTTAACTAACTTTTTACTCTTTTAGTGAAAACCCAAAGGATGAAACTAAAAATTAGTATTTCTGACATATTGCTGATGCATATAGGGGCAACATATTCTGCCAAATTCTACAACTTCTATATTAATTAGTAATTATTCCTATATAAATATTCTTTTTTGTGTACACCAGAAGATCAAATTTTTGCATTTTAATAATTTTGTTAACAATAATTCGTACAAAACGACATTTTTTAACCCTTCTTAAAAATTAGCGTTATTTTATTACTGTTTTAATTCACGCTAAAATTTTTAAGTATTTCAGAACTATTCACAATCTATATCTAAGGCATTTTGAAAAAGTCGAGTAATTGACATTAGTAAAAGCAGTTAGTGCAATCATTTGAGTTTTTACTACTTTGTATTCTGTATTTTGAAACAACTATTTTAAAACGCGTTCTGAATCTATAAGCATGGTGAATTATTGAGGGCAATTTAAAGTATTGAATTAGAAAGTCCGAAAATAGTGAATGCTTTCCGATTGGACGATAACATAATATGCCATAATAGTTTTATTATAAAAAAAGACTGAATTGACAATTTAAACATGAATATTAATACATTAGTCTGTATTGAAGTCGTATTATTTGAATATAAGGCAATTTCAAACGCTCCTTTGACTTTAATTGAATTTAATTATATAATTTTCTATTTTAACATTGAGTTATCAGATAAATTAAAAATAAACTCTAGGTATGTTTTGTAGGGAAATTACATGCAATTTGAATACCCAGGTTATTACATGTTTCAATAATAAATGTATCTGCCAAGAGGATAGATACTAAGCTTCTTCTATAGAGTCTGCAAACCATTAGAATATAATATGCTCCACAATTAGCGCATTTAGTTACTGTTTTATATTTCATAAGTTCTTTGAACCTTTTACCTGTACGTTATACAGTACCATAGCCATACACTCACATAATGTAAAAATGTCACAAATTTTAAATTTCTATTAAATTTTAACTTGTTTTAAAAATGTTTTACTATGAAATGACTATTTTTATATTATTTGCTGGCTACCGGATATGTGAACATATTCGTTGCATATTTAAAAGACTACAAGCAATTAGAAACTAGTTAATAGCAATGTGATTTAATTTAGAAACAATAATAAAATATAGGTATCATAACGTAACAGATAGTTACTATTAAGAGATACAAAAAAAGGAATTTTGGAGATAAGAAATTAACATGTTATAAAGCAATATATGTGAATATAATAAATTAATTATTGATATATAGATTGAGTTGAAATAAAATAAAAGAAATCATAATTAGATAGTAATTAATAAAAATAATTATTTTAGACCTGAAATTATTATACTATTCTACAATGGTATTATTTGTAAGTTAAATTTCTATCGTACTTCTCATATTTAATAATACATTTTATTATTCTGCAATAAATACTCTACGAACTTTGCCTACTACATTTTGTATTATATTTTCTATGTAAAGAAGGAAAGCTTTTAGTTAGATATTTTAGCACGATGGATATTTTACGTTAAAACGTATTTTAATAAATAAATAATATGTTTGCTTAAGCCTAAAATATTTAATGTCAAATTTGATACATAGTAAACATCTCCCTAATGATTCTTTACTTAGCATGTCTACATTGTTTGAAATTATAATACATCGAAATATATCGTGACGATACAGCAGACGTACCTGCTATTAGAAGTATAAAAATTTAATGGTTCAACTCAGGCCTGTTCTCAACAATTAAACTTGACGTGACTAAATACTATTATAGTCCCTTGTGTATTAGATGTAGAGAAGTAATCAGTGGAAATGTTTTTAAAAGATGCCTAATTAAATTAAGTATGCAGCAATTCCACCAGACGCATAAATCGTTTACGGAAGTAATGTTGAAAAAACATAGCTTTATCAGTAGAGCAGACGATTTCCGACGTAGTTAGATTATGGAACTAAATTACGAAAAGGGGTTTATTTTACGGCATACGATGACAACCTGAAATCAGTAACATTTTATAACACTCTCAAAATTTTTACTAACAAGTAGTTCAATTATCTAGGCAATTAATTACCAATAATTATAATAAAAATATTCGAAATGTTAGTAAGAATACTGATATAGCAAAAATATCGAATATATAATCAATATGGAAAACCACATCGATACGAATATAGTTACCAATACCAATAGTAGACACAAACTATTAGGAAGCATTATTTGTTTAATTCCAACTACGTGGATACTTGAAAAGAAGGAAGGCAAAAAACTATGTTTCTTTAATGTATTGGGATACCACATGGACAACGTAAGTGTGGGAAAACTGGAGCAGAGTAGAAGACCTGAAGATAGTACGAATCAGAGAAAATGTGATTGGACAATTAATTCCTCTGTTAGCTCTGTTATTCTAGTTAGAAGCACGATATTTTAACAGACATCCTGTCGTTCTTCTGCTGTGGACTTTAAAGCGAAGGGATTATACGTCATTCATGGTTGCATCAGGATACAGTTTTCGATTGACGATTAGTAGAGTGTCCATGTGAGCAAATATAGAAAAGACTAAGATTACCTATTCGTAACATCACACATTCATATGGCTGGACTATGGATAAATCTGAAACTTCTAATGAAGTTTAAGACAATAAACTCATATACAGAAACAGTATTCCAAACCAGAACGAATGTGCTTTGCATTGGTGTGGTGTATAAAGTCATAAGTGATAATGAAGTCCAATTTATTAGCGAACTTATGCAACACCTTATGCAACACGTCGTTCAAGTTCTTGGTTTCACGCAGCGCTTTACACCAGCTTATCGTCCTGCCGCCAATCCAGTCGAGGTCAAAAATAAAGATAAGAAAATCTCATTTGTAATCCTCACGAGAAACTACCATACTAGTTGAAAAGACAAATTACTTTCAATTCGATTTTGCTCCTCAGTATGTCAATCTACAGGCCTACCTTGCAAACTCCCGAAGATATGCATAGAGATCTCAGAGCTATCTTGAAACTGACAATTTCGTACCACAAATAACTCCTTATCTGCATACGCTTTCAAATTGGATGTATGCAGGAAAACAAGTTTCTTTGTAGTGTAAGTCGCTATAAGTAATATGTGTGTGTCAAGAAGAATAATTATAGTAGATGGTTCGTTCAAGTATAAATCTGACTTGATTAGATTTGGTGTTAATAGATTTTTTGGATATTGTCCTCAACTGAGTTTTAGATGGATTTAACTAAACAAGATTGCATTGTGTTCTAATTAATTCTGAGTTTACCGAGTTCGAATGTGAATATCTATAGGTGTAAAATTACCCGAAATAATTAGCCTCTAAAAGGACGAGCTTGATCAGAGCACAATATCATAAGCGAAATCAAACAAAGGAATACTTGCTGCATATATGTATAAATAAGTTGCTTATATGAATGAGAAATACAGCGAGCGCGGTATTTTACAGTACATAAGTATTTACAGAAGTATTTCTGAGAGATTCTTGTGGAACACTAATTTTGCCAGTGATGTTACTCCGATGATCACAACTTGAACTAAATGTTTGACTTTATATTCACCAGCATAATTGAGTTGATGAACTATACAATAGTAACTTTTTTAGAAAGCTCTGGTGTAATACCCTATTAAGGGCATTGGATCCATCTAAAGTTACAGCTTGAGATTTTTTCTAGCTCTCTATTGTCTCATTCCACTTATATGTGACATAATATATGGGAGAATATTTCGTTGAACGCCTTGAACTGAAGCGATATTGAATCGACGATTTATTGGTATTAAATTTTTTGAGAAATCGGCTTATAATATGGTGTAGAAATATTATTTTTGATATCAAAGTGTCAAAGAGTAGGATTTTTAGAAAAAACTTTGTCTTAAGTGTCAAAAGTAAAAGGCCTTATTTCTTGATTATGTAGATACTTAGCTATTTCTTTTCATAAAAGGATAGAAAGTACTAGTTGACAGAATGTACCCTATAACTGAGGCTAATTTGTTTTTGATTCAGTTGTTAAAATTATTTTTAGCCTCGTAAATTTGCTGATTTCAAACATTTAATTGTTCTCGTCTAACTAATTGTCACTGACAATAACCTACAATTTTTAGAGACACATGGCACATTGGCAGTTGAACCATGGCTCACATCCTTTTGTAACTTTCCCTTGTTCCGTATAGGTTCTTAGGTGGTTACATTGACATCACTTTCCTCTATTAGTAATAGAGGCTTAGGTAGCAGCAATGAATACACGGTATTGTCAGGAGTCTGTATGTTAAACTTATAAAGGAAACCCAGAAAGTTCGTGTTAAAAATATGAACATGTTTTATTCAAAGTACTCAGTATCATAGCAACTTAATTATTATTACGGTTAAACGCAAATAAACATAGGCAAGACTAAACGACAAGGCAATGGGATCATTTAGGAAATTTTTTTTAATTCATATTTCGAAAGTACACCTTGTAATTAGTAAATGTGCAAAATATTACATTTTTTTTTCAACTGCTTCTCCCTCAAAATAAATAATGAAAATAGAGCGCTGTGACGTCACACCACTCGTAGCGGTCGGCCTCTCGCTTGTTTCCTATAGTTTCATACCGGCGGCAGTTACTACACACACGGCGGAAGTGGTAATTTCGTTCATCTTTTAAGTGCTTCGTCCTTGGTACAGTAAAATCTAAATACAATATATCCGCATAACTCATAGAACCAGTGGAGTCGGGTGGTGTGACGTCATAGCCGTTTCAAATATGTTACGAATTTGAAATCAAATATTAGGGTTAATATTAACGCTAGCGATCTAATTTTTTCACTATATACTTAGAGGATGAAATACTTACGGAAAATTCTAAAATAAATTAAAAAGCAAATATCACTAAATGAGCCCATTACGGATGAAAGCGGTAGGACGGCAGGCAATAATATAGGGCAGCGGTAATGGGGAGACAGGATTTTACTTACTCAAGCCGGATATGTATATGATGGTCGAGATGGTAGAGTACCTGCCTCTCACCCAAAAGTCCCGGGTTCAATTCCCGGTCGTGGCAATGGAAAATACTGTGGGAGGAATTTTTCCATTATGTACGGATATTGGATGTGTGTCCATTGTCTTTAAATGTGTAGCCCCCTCCCGCACAAGGCTCCTAGAGCCTTCTGGGATAAAGGGGGTCGTAATTACATGTAGTGTATTTATTTATTTATTTATTTATTCACTTATTGAGCTGGACTGGTCGAGCGGACTGCTAGAAGTGAACTGAATTCTAGTCTTCTGGTTTTCACACTCCTGCTTGCGAAATTAATAACCATTACAGAGTGGGGAATGTGCAATAAATCGGCGCAGTTAATTCGACGACTTTTGAAATTTCATTCACCAATACCAACACAATATTCAAAATTCAGTGGCGGTATCTTATTTTTATTTATTTATTTATTTATTTATTAAACGGGAAACCCCATTACAAAAAGCATTAATAACAACATAGAAGTATTACATACAAATTACTATAATTACATATACAGTGTGCAATTATGAGTAGACCTGCTACTTGCTATATCAAGAAAAGGAAAATAATAAAAAAGTAAACTAACCTATCAAATTAAAATTACATAACAAATATGATTGATTTTATGCGTTTTTTAAATGAATTCAACGATTGAGAAAATAAATCAATATCAATATCATTGAGTAAACTCAATGTTCTCACCAGTGGTGCATGAATGCCATAATTGCTGCTGTGATGCTCTATATGGAAGAAATAATTATTTCTTAAAGTCCTATTAGGAACATGGAATTTTATTAATTCAATTAGTGAAGGACAAATTATTAAATTATTTAATAATTTATAGATGAAGCATGATTCCAAGTAAGTTCTACGATTTTTTAAAGTTGGCATTTGTAAATCGTTAAGAATACCACTATATTCATGGTTAAGGTCAATTACATTATAATTTAATTTATACGCACAAAATCTTAAAAACCTATTTTGCACCCTAAGTTTGATGAATAAGATAAAAAGGAGACCATATAATCGACGCATATTCTAAATGAGACACTACTAATGACATATACACTGTTTTCACTGTTTCAATGGAAAAACTTTGACAATTTCTTAAAATATAACCCAAAAATCGAGACGCCTTGGAGGTTACATAATTGATATGTTCAACAAATGTGAGATTTTCATCAATGACGACTCCCAAATCTTTAACAGAAGATACATTTTTGAGTCTAGAGTTATCAATTGAGTAGACTGAATTATGTTTTTTATTCATTTTAAAAAAAAACTAATCGTCGTATGAATTTATAGGCATATACATTTTCATATCATCCGCAAATAATAAAAATTTGCAGTGCTTAAAATTATGTCCAATATCGTTAATAAATAAATTAAAAAGTATAGGAGCGCAATGGGAGCCCGGCGGCACTCCTGATTTAACTTCTATTATATCCGATATAAACGAGCCAATCTTAACTCTCTGAGTGCGGCCTATTAACATACTGGACAACCACTTGATGAGATCATAGTCAAAATCAATGTTATCTAATTTATTCAATAATTTGTGATGATTTACTCTATCAAAGGCCTTGGAGAAATCGGTGTAAATGGAATCAACCTGACACCCATCCTCCAAGGCCCTTATGATATCAGTCTCGTAAATCAACAAATTTGTTATAGTACTCTTATTTTGCATAAATCCATGTTGATGATCGGATACTAATTCTTTACATTGGAAATTTAAACTATCATATACTAAATTGTCATACAGCTTTGGTATTGCCGATTGATTACAAACTCCTCTATAGTTGGTTACATTAGCTCTATCCCCAGATTTAAAAACAGGAATAATATAACTATTTTTCCATATTTCTGGAAACACACCACTCGACATAGAATTATTGAATAACAAGGTTAGAGGTTGACTCAGTGAATATAAGCAGTTTTTAATAAGTACATTAGGAATTCCATCAGGTCCTATATTGCGTATATCAGGTATTTTACAAATTTTATTAAAAATATCAGTCACAGAAAATTTTGGACAATTAATATCATAGCTGTTAACTTGGCCTTTGTACCTATACAAATTGTTTTCATGATCATCAACTTATACTGAAGCAAAATAATCTGAAAATACTTCCACAACTTCTCTACCATTATTAGCTTCTTTGTCGTTTAGAAACATTTGATTCGGTATACTAAAAACTGAATTTTTTTTGTTAAAAATCTTCCAAAACGATCTAGGATCGGCTTGTATCTTTCCTTCCATATTTCTAACATAATTTTCATAACATACTTTTGCCATAATTTTACATTGTGAACGAAGATTCGTAAATTCATAGTAGTAGGTAATATCCCCTTTTGTTTTATATCTTTTGTGTGCAATTTTTTTCTGGTAAACTAAATTTCTTAATTCCGAATTAAACCAAACAGGAAAATTTGAAGATTTATAACGCTTTACAGGAACAAAAAGTGCTATAGCCATGTTTAAAATGTCATAAAAGGAGGCTGTAGCATTATTAATATCATTAAAATCTAAACAATCCGACCATTTTATAGAAGAAAGGTAATTATTTAATCCTATATAATCAGCATTTCTGAAATCATAGTAATAATCAACCATATCAATTGTGTTTTGTTTTGTACTATCATTCTGAAAAATTTCAAACGAATATGGTTCATGATGCAAAGAACTAGGAAAAATATAATCGACTGGGACAGTAACTAATATATCTGGATCATTGGAAAATAATAAATCCAGAAACACATTATTAGAATTTGGAATATTGATATGTTGACTGAAATCAAGAAAGGTATAAGCTTGCGTAATAATTAACGAAGCTGAGTGTTGTTCCTCTCTTGCTCTAAAGTTTCCATTGAACCAGTGTAAATTAGGTATATTATAATCACCAAAGATATAAAAATTATGAGAAGGATACTTTAATCTAATCAATTCAAGGCTTGATACATGAGAATGATATATTTGATCAGATGAACTGGGAGGGATATATACTCCACCTAATATACAATTACAATTTCCTATATTACAGCTAACGAATAATTGTTCAACATTCTCATCAATTGGTTTAATTCTATAAGCGGAGATCATTTTTCGCACTGCTATTAGAATACCTCCACCTCTCACTTTATTACTTGACGCACTAGATCGGTCGCATCTAAAAATGTTATAGTTTTCAAGGTTAAGTTCATCATCCGTAAAGCTATCATTCAACCAACTTTCCACTAGAATAATAGCAAAAAAGTCAGAACAGCTTAATGCTAAAGCAAGATCGTTTACCTTCGTACGCAAACTACCAACGTTCTGACAATAAATTTGTAATGAGGTTTTTACTGGTTTTTTGATTTTACTATCTTCGGGTTCCCCTGTACATATTTAATTTTTATATCCTGTTCTCCAAATCCTGTTTTTAAATTCATTTTTGATTTTCTTGAAATGGTTTATTTGCATTTTAGTTCTATCGGCACTGATACTGTAGGTTGAGTTTTTCAGCTTATAACTTTGACTCAGTATTTCTTTCACTACTTGAGTGTTTCTTAAACATACCTTGATAGGTCGATGAGAATTCATTTTTTTTCCAATTCTGATAACTCTGTCTATATCATCTTCCTTAAGTTCATGTCCTACTAGTTTCAGAGTTTCCTTTATCTTGATCTTGTCAGCTTTTACTCGATCAGAGGGTATTTCCTCTTCAGACTCCTCAATATTGTAGATCATTATGTTATAAGCTCTTCTCTCCCGTTCACCTATCTCTTCAAAAATTCCCTCCATCTGATGCCCATCTTGATGACTTTTCAACTCTTCGACTTCCGCCTTTAACTTCATTACCTCGGTGTTAAGTGATGCAATTTGGTTATTTAAATCATCGATACGTTTAATAACCATAGGCACCCTTTTAAAAGCATCACGACAATCATTACAAAAAAATAGGGTCATTCTGTTTTTCAATCCAACAGCTCTAAGTTCAGTAGGTGAGACTCCTGAACAGTTCTTATCTTTATCTCCATGGAAGTGGAAATAAGATCTGCAACTATCACAAAGTAAGTGCTCCTCTTTATCAATATTTACAGAAAGTTTGCACGTTCCACATTTCACCATCTTGTCCTCTTAAAGTGAAGGCCGGTCCTGATAAATGTATAAAAACCTCCTAGGTTTTTTATGTTGTATTTATATTATTTTTTTCACCAAGCTGATAAATGTTTTTCTTGTTTCATAGATAAAATTTAAAAAAAAGCCACTATTATTATTTCACCACCTATCAAATAACTAAATATCTCTTCAACAGAAGAACATAACTTCACAACAATAAACTCCAAACAAAGCCCAAATTCTTAGCTTTATTATGGTACTAAATTAAACTATTATAATCCTTTTCTTCCCTTCAAAACTATATGTTTTTTAAGAGCACCAAATTACACTGCAATACTCAAATACCAATTATATCAAACTCTTGTGTTAACTTATCTCTTGTTATAGTATAGGCGGTGTGCAAAATCGATGATGAAAGGTTCCCGTCTGACGGCCGGTAAATCGAAGAGATAAATGCAAAAGTTTTTCTCTCTGAAACTTTTTGGTATGGTGGGCGGATTGGGGGGGCGGGCAATTTTTGAATTATTACCGATATTTTTCCGCATAGGTAGTTGGTAGTATATGTCCTTCACTTACCCCAATTACGCTGGCAGACTTCTGATAAGCACGCGGGAAATGGAAATTGAAAAAAAAATTGTACATATTCTTGGGGACATCGTTTCTTGATTGGTAGCCACAACAAATTAGAATTTCGATAGTTTACATTAAAACCGTTCACACATTTTTTTAATTTTTTTACTAATAATAATTGCTAAGTATACTTTTAGGTTACCTACAGCTAAAGTTTATTTAATGTTTGTTGCTGTAGGTATTTGCAAAATCTACGCATTTTCGCAACTTATTCAGTTTTTCCATTGTCTATGTTAGCCTTTTTATTACTAAAATTTATTTAATGAAAGTAAATTCATTTCATTAATAACATTAATTAACTAGCTTCGCTACTTCTGTATGCATCTCGTATAATATAACACAAAAATGTAAATAAAAACTTTTAAGTCTAGGTTGATTGTATTGTTAAACATATTGGAAAATAATTTCCAATGCCATTTTAGGTCGTTGATACTTATATGGATTTTGTGTGGTATTTGATTTCAACGTGCTTTAAAACATCCGACTTACTTTATTCTTGTTTGTTTTTTTGTTGAAATTTGACCAACCATCAACAAGTTGGTGTCGAATTCCTAAATACTTAATACTCGTATTTATTCTGTCTGGCTAATAATATATAGAAAATATTTATTATTTTTTTGCAGTACATCCATATCAAAGTAATTAATTCTTCTAAATAATATATTTTTAATAGACCAGACTGTATTAATAAAAGATTTGAATGAATATAGAATAGTTAATTGCTCACGTTATTTTCAAATTTATTATTTATAAACTTCATCCCATCAAGATGATGATGGCCTATATCCCTTTGTTCAGTACGTACATTGTGCAGAACAGGGAAATTCCATATTTAGTAGTTTCGAGTACTTGTTCCAATAAATATTCATTTGCGTTGATGCGAAATATTCATTTCCCTGAACATTTCATAGAGTAATGTTGTAGATTCATAATTATCATAATAATTTCATATTAATTAAACACAAGACAAGTTTAATTAACAATAATAATTAAGAAACCCTAAATTCATGCGTAGGCACCAATTAGAAAAAATTATTCCGTTTCGATCATATTATATTATATTTTTTATTTAGGTAAACATGATAAAATTGTAAGAAAATAATATATCGGGTGGTCCAAAAAAAACCGGAATTTTCATTTTACCTTATAACTTTTTTATTTTTTCAGCAATTTTCAACTTTTTGGATTCGTTCGACAGCTAAAGCTTTCAGCTAAACGATTCTCTGTCAGAAGCTGATATTATGATCATAAATTTCAAGGCAGACGTATTTAAACTTGAGCAATTTTTAATAACCGCTGGAATTTTGTTTAAATGCCGAATTTACAAACGGCTTGTTTCATCATCATGAGTGGTCTTGTGGCAATATTTTGATGGGTAGTTTTAAAAAATCGGTCAAAGAACTACGGAGCTGTACCAAAAAATGTAGAGGCGTGTTATCAACGTCTCGGCAGCAATGGTAAAAACAGAAATTTTTATTTTCCCTTATAACTTTTTTGATTCCTTACCGATTTCAATTTTTTTTGGATCATTTAAAACCCAAAGCCTTCCACTACAATATTGAATGTCAGAAATTGACATCAATCATAAATTCAATATGGCGGAAGTTGTCAAATTTACCTAATATTCAAAAGCCGCTGGGATTTTTTTTAAATGGAAAATTAAATGGCTTTTCTTTTAATCTGGAAGCCTTATCTTCTAAAAACATTTTCACTCATAGATCACGAAAATCGGTTAAGAACTTACAAAGATGTAGTTGATAACGTAATCATGTGCCCCATAACAACAGTATTAAATTAATTCTTAACAGAGTTACCTACCTATACACTGATCGTCATGGTTACAAAACAAATGAACATTGATACTTACTTCGGCTGTTTTTAAAAAGCGTTTTGTGGTACCTAGTTTTGTTAAAATGGTGTTGTCAAATGAAGACAAGATTTTCATTAAGAATTTATTGATTCGCGGCTATAAAGTTTCTGAAATAATACAACAATTTCCAGGCAATAACTTAAAAAAAAGTACTATTTACGCCTTTGCACGAAAGTTTCAAGGAACTGGAACGATTGAAAGACGTCGAGGAAGTGGTAGGCCGAGAGCAGTAAGAGAAGAAGTAAGTATTTATTGTAACATTGTGTAATTAGTGTCAACGTAAAGAAAATATAAAGTACCTTAATTCGAATATTTTTGAATATTATTTAGAAGAACATTGAACAGGTCGCCAATTTCGCAATTAGCCGTGTAAGGACACCGCAATCCAGTTTTAGTGTGAGTCAAATTGTTCAACGAACTGGAACGTGGAACGTCTAGCCTCGAATCAGTAAATTCTTAATGAAAATATTGTCTTCATTTGGCAACACCATTTTAACAAAACTAGGTACCACAAAACACTTTTTAAAAACAGCCGATGTGACAGTTAAGTATCAATGTTCATTTGTTTTGTAACCATGACGATCAGTGTATACTCTGTTAAGAATTAATTTAATACTGTTCTTATGGTGCACATGATTACGTTATCAACTAGGTACATCTTTGTAAGTTCTTAACCGATTTTCGTGATCTATGCGTGAAAATGTTTTTAGAAGATAAGGCTTCCAGATTAAAAGAAAAGTCATTTAATTTTCCATTTAAAAAAAAATCCCAGCGGCTTTTGAATATTAGGTAAATGTGACCACTTCCGCCATATTGGATTTATGATTCATATCAATTTCTGACATACAATACTGTAGTGGAAGGCTTTGGATTTTAAATGATCCAAAAAAAATTAAAATCGGTAAGGAATCAAAAAAGTTATAAAGGAAAATAAAAATTTCTGTTTTTACCATTGCTGCCGAGACGTTGATAACACGCCTCTACATTTTTGGTACAGCTCCGTAGTTCTTTGACCGATTTTTTAAAACTACCTATCAAAATATTGCCACAAGACCACTCATGATGATGAAACAAGCCGTTTGTAAATTCGGCATTTCAATAAAATTCCAGCAGTTATTAAAAATTGCTCAAGTTTAAATACATCTGCCTTGACATTTATGATCATAATATCAGCTTCTGACAGAGAATCGTTTAGCTGAAAGCTTTAGCTGTCGAACGAATCCAAAAAGTTGAAAGTCGCTGAAAAAATAAAAAAGTTATAAGGTAAAATGAAAATTCCGGTTTTTTTTGGACCACCCGATATATTCAAAAATAAATAGGTACAAAAGTATAAAGCATTTATTATTTGATTAACGTTTTTACACAGCTAATTCAGTCTATTAAAAATAGTGAACCAAAATTATTAACAGGGACGGTTCAATCAATTACATCAATATTAAATAGTAGTAGTAGTAGTAGTAGTAGTGGTAGTGGTGGTAGTGGTGGTAGTGGTGTAACGAAGTGAATTTTAGCACCGACGTATTATTAGTTTTTAATTAAAATATAATTTTAAATGTATAAAACAGGCAGGTAAAATGTAACAAATATTAATTTACTTCAAATTAAGCATTTTGAACCGCGTCTTTTCCGTTTATGCATTTTTAAATTATGCCGCAACGAATGCAATAAACCAGAGATAGCTCCGATCACGCGTTATGCAGAAAACGCATCTACTGCAGTACCAGCTGCACCGCGCCAACATAAGTGAGCAATGCGTGAAGTCAGTTTCGCGTTCAGTGCGCAAGTTGGGTAGGGGTACACGTCAGAAGCCGGCTACAAAACTAACACACCCGTCGTTTAACGTTCAGTTGAGCTGACGCTCCATCCCGACCAGACCACCAGCCCAGAACGAAGTCCGAACCGCCACACCGACTAGAAGGAAGCTCCGCTGTTAGAAAGAGTAAGACATTAGGGTAACCTATTATATTTGACCGGTAATTTTATTTCAATTATTTTCCTATGTATGTTCGAATTGTTTTGTATGATCCGCGCTTAACGTTTTAGTGGCTTAATTCTAAGTCAATACAACGTCACGAGTAACGTTCCGGTTTAGAGCAAAATTGTGCTTCCGAGTATAGCGTCTTGCTAACCTGCCAATTTGACGTGTGTAATCGCTTACTGGCAACGTTACCAAGTCGTCGTCGTTATTTTCTGGCCTAGCACTAAATCGCGTAAATCAGTTATCCCCGCGTAGAAAACTCGGCGTCTTGACGACCTCCTGATTTGACGTGTGTAATCGCTTAACAGGACTGTCGCCAGGGCGTTGTCGATACTTGATTCCGCTTCGCGTTAATAAAGTCTAATAACCGCGAAACTCGGCGTCTTGACGACCTCCTGATTTGACGTGTGTAATCGCTTAACAGGACTGTCGCCAGGGCGTTGTCGATACTTGATTCCGCTCCGCGTTAATAAAGTCTAATAACCGCGAAACTCGGCGTCTTGACGGCCTCCTGATTTGACGTGTGTAATCGCTTAACAGGACTGTCGCCAGGGCGTTGTCGATATTTGATTCCGCCTGCTCCGTATTAAGAAAAGCTGTAACCGCGCAGAAAACTCGACGTTTTGACGGCCTCCTGATTTGACGTGTGTAATCGCTTAACAGGACTGTCGTCAGGGCGTTGTCGATTTTATTGTTATTAACTTCACTAGTTCGCGTTTTTCCCCCTGGGCAGCCAGAAAAATTAGTCCGCGTGTTCCGTTATTTCCATGTTTTTTTTTATATATATAAAATTGTACCCGTCATAAATTAACTGTTGAAAAATAATTCGAACATATGTTTTGCCTGTAAATTAGATTGTCTTGTCTGGTCAAATAATAGATTGCCAACCGAGCTTTGCTAGTAGCTTTTTGTAGATAGAGCTTTTTACCTGCCGCACGCTTTCCGTTTAACCGTTTTCAACCGTACATTTGCTTACTCGCTTTATTTGCTTGCCGTTTTTCCGCTTAATAACCGTAGTTTGCCGCTTTTAGTTTTGCCTAGCCTGCCTGCTTTAAGTTTTGCTGTAAATATTTGTGCTTATATTTGTACTGTAGTTTAACCGTAATTATATTAAATTTATTGTATTAATTCCTGAATAAAACTTGTTCTGTTTTTAATCCGAAATTCTGAGTTTTCTTTATAGGTTAATTAGACCCCTGGCTTAACCGTGTCTTCACTGCAGTTACCTGAAGCCTCTATTATCCTGCTAATAGAGTAAAGTGGTCTTTCTGCACTCTAAACAGAAAGTGGCGCCCGAGACACCGTCCTAAAAAGCACCGCCGCCCCTCAGGCGTCAAAGTAACCTCTTTCGAACTTCCGCCATTAACGAAAGAAGGTTACAAAATGGCGCCCG
The DNA here is from genome assembly GCA_963680705.1 of Rhagium mordax. Lineage (NCBI taxonomy): Eukaryota > Metazoa > Arthropoda > Insecta > Coleoptera > Cerambycidae > Rhagium > Rhagium mordax. The sequence goes on from OY796657.1 coordinate 28,819,812, forward strand.
AGCAGGGACTCTGAAGATTAACCGAATCCGAGAAGATTGAAAATTTTAGCATTCTGCAGGCACCGAAGGCAACCGAATTTGGACCAAGTGACACCAGGAGGCAAGTGAGGTGTCATTTTCGACATAACCGACGACGAGGAACCGTTTCCGACCATCGCCGACCCGCCCCGATCATCCCCGAAGTCGTTATTACCGTTTTTAACAGCACAAGGAGGAATTTTCAAACAGAGAGGAGTTCCAAGCGAGCTGCCAAGCAGGCAAGTTGTCCGTTCCGTCTGAAATACCGACCTGTACCCGAAGATACCCGAGGCTATCCGAAGTTGCCCGTACAACATATAGTCAAGTGGGGTATCATTTTCCAGAAAACCAGATCCAAGGAATCGATTGCAAGTACACCGGACACTCGCCGACCAGCCGTTTCGCGAAAAGGTTCACCGTTCCGCCGTCTGAAGCCAGAACCGAGCGAAACCGAGAGGAAGAAGTTACCTGCACCCAGACACACCGTCTAGACCGAGTTTTGCCGTCACACCGGACTTCACCCGGAATACTTGGCCACTCCGGTGACAAAACTGACTAGGCGTGTGACCCCTCGTTTTATAGCAAATCGAGGGTGGAGATTCGATATCCATTGGAATTTTTGCTGTCCGACTCTCCTTTCCTCATATAGGTCTACCAATCCTATATTAAGCGTCAAAATTCGACTCCACGGGTACAGAACTACTACGAGGACCGTCTTACATCATATATTGAGGACCCGTACCGCTCCGCCCGAAGCTAACCCAAAAACCAGCGGAAATTCCGACCTGCCGTGTGACCACTCCTTTTCGAGTAAAGGTGAAGAATCGAAATCCGTTGGAATTTTTGCCGTCCGACCAACCATTCCGAATATAGGTCCACAAAACCTATATTTACTACCAGAACCAGAGTCTACGGATTGAGGACCTCGACCAGTACCGCCTGACACGACATTTTGGGAATCCGTACCGCTCCGTCCCACGCCTGCGCAGAACCTAGAAGAATCACCGACCCGACGTGTGACCCCTTCTTTTCGAGTAACTCGAGGGCGCAGAATCCAACGCAGCACCTACCGAGCCGCTCGGAAGACTCACTTGGGAGATAGCAGCGAACAGTTGGTGTTAGGACCGCTACCAGAACAGTTGGTGTTAGGACCGCTACCAGAACAGTTGGTGTTAGGACGGCTACCAGGACAGTTGGTGTTCAGACCGCAACTAGAGAGGACCATTACCGCTACGATTCAAGATGACCAACTTACACGACCAGGAGAGTCAAGCCAATGGCTCTAAGGAGGAAGTACTAGGCCCTGATTTGGGAGATATCCGATTAAGCTGGATCTATAAGCTTAAGAAGGATGAGCTTGATGAGGAGTTAGGTAAATTCAACCTCGCTACAACCGGTACCGTAGACGAAAAGAAGCGACGCCTGGTAAAATTCATAAAGGAAGGATGTGCTTCACCTCGACCGACAACCGTTCAACCCAGCTTTCCACCGCCGTTACCACCGCTAGTAATACCGCCGCCAACGCAAAACAATCCATCTGGGATACCGCCAATAGATCCATTCCAGGTACACAAATGGAACATTCACTTCAATGGAACCGACGACCCTGCCGCTTTCCTGGAACGCTTAGAAGAAGTGTGTACCTATACCGCCATCCGCCCCGAACAATTGCTACCTGGACTACCTGAATTACTGCGAGGATCCGCCCTGCTCTGGTACAGAAATAATAAGGCAAGATGGAACACATGGGACCACTTTCTCAAGGATTTCCGCATTTCATATTTTCCGGTACACTACCTGGAAGATCTCGAAGCCGAAATCAGTCGCCGCCTCCAGCAACCCGATGAGCCTGTGATGACATATGTCACCAACCTCCAGACTCTTATCCGTAGACATGGTGAAATCAACGAAGCACAAGAACTACGTTGGATATACCGGAATTTGCTGCCTGATTTCCGCCAATACATCCGAAGAACAGACTTCGTAGACATGTCTACCTTGACCGCAAAAATCAAGGAATACGAGATCTTGAGGCAAGAAGTGAATCAGATGTATCGCAATCCATCCGTGGCTCACCGTTCCACCCCTGAAAACCAGGAGCCATCGACCGCCACGCGTCAGCAACATCAGCCAAGAAACCGCTCATCCGGAAGTTCCGCTCCGTCACCGCAGCGTTCCATACGGACACCTACCACCCCTGTACCCAACAGGTCAGAGGTACCGCAGGATGGTCACCAGTCCCAGAACAACCGCCGCACCGACAGACCGTCAACCTCCGCTGCATCCGACACCTTGGACCGCAACAACACCTGTTGGCGTTGTGGTCAAACTGTTCATTTCCGCAGCCAGTGCAAAGCCCCGCCGAAGTTATTCTGCTCCAGATGTGGCCAGCAAGGGGTCATGACAAGAGACTGCCGCTGCCCACAACAGGGAAACTAGGAAGGAACCGCACAAGACCGAGGCCCGTACGGTTCCGCAATCCTGCCGCCTCCGACCGAATAACCGCCGTCATCCCAGATAACCGCCCGCATGTGAACGTACAAATGTATGGACGTACGTTCAACGCACTGATAGACACCGGAGCAGTCCGTTCCTACATAGGTGACCAGGTGAATGAGTTGTGTACTCAGTTGAAAATTCCCTGTGTCCCTGTCACTGCACCGAGAGTCCAGCTAGCAGATGGTAGGCAAGCTTCCGTGAACCGATCCTACCAGCTGAGCTTTGAAATAGGGAAAAAACCGTTTTCCGAATGTCTGTTCCACCTCCGAAATTTGTCATCTGATATAGTCCTGGGGATGGACATCTTAAGTAAAAGAAATTTTACGATACATCCGGCTACCAACACCGTGACACTTAATGACTGGGATATTAAGTACAACTGCGATCCAGCCGAAGGTCTCTTATCCCCAGAAGAGGAGGATCGAATCCGACAACTATTTCAAACCGAGGTAACAACTGCTAGCTCACCTGAAGATGCCGAACCTGCCATGACACCGACCACCGTCTGTTCTCCGCCGTCAACCGTCCGAACCGTCCGTACCGTCCGCACTGTCCGCTCCGCTCCACCAAGACAATCCGCTTCACCGCCCGTCCGCCGATCACAACGTCCGTCGTCCATCAAGCATCAAGCCAGGAACCCCAGACGCCGGAAGACCAGGAAGATGAAGAGAAACAGGAAACCCAGAACTGAAAATCAGTTAAATGGGTTGTCTCTAGCATTGTCTTCAGGAGAAGAGGAGCGACTCAAGGAATTTCTAGCACAGGAATTACCTAGCTTCCAGGATATTCATGGCACTACTGACCTAGTACACCACCATATTCGTCTCACCACACCTGATCCGATCAAGCAACGCTACCGACCACAAAACCCCCGAATGCAGGAAATTATCAACAAGGAAGTGAATGAAATGCTGCACAATGGTATTATCGAACCGTCTGGTAGTCCCTGGAGCTCACCTGTAGTTATAGTCCGCAAAAAGGATGGCAAACCTCGATTTTGCATCGACTTCCGAAAAGTCAACGACGTCACCGAAAAGGATGCCTATCCGCTACCTTTCATCAACGCCATACTGGACAAACTACGCAAAGCCCGTTATATATCCAGCATCGATTTGAAACAGGGATACTGGCAGATACCGTTGGACAATGACAGTAAACCAATCACCGCTTTTACTGTGCCAGGCAGAGGACTGTTTCAATTTAGAGTCATGCCATTTGGACTTCACTCCGCACCTGCAACATTTCAGCGCCTCTTGGACCGAATTATTGGCCCTGAAATGGATCCGTATGCGTTTGCTTACTTAGACGACATCATTGTCCTAGGAGAAACTTTCGAAGAACATCTGAAAAACCTCCGAGAAGTGTTCCGTCGCCTAAGAGCCGCAAATCTGCAACTAAACCCCGAAAAATGCCAGTTCTGCAGGAAGTCACTCAAGTATTTGGGACACGTGGTTACCGCCGATGGAATCAACACGGATCCCGAAAAGGTGGAATCGATCCGAAATTTTCCAACACCACGCACCGCAAGAGACATCCGCAGATTTTTAGGGATGGCTTCCTGGTACCGCCGCTTTGTACCGGCATTTTCGCAGATTGTTGCACCGCTGACCAGACTGTTGAAAAAGAACCACCGCTTTAAATGGACCAGTGAGCAAGAAGACGCATTTAACCGTTTGAAGACGTGCTTAACCGAAGCACCTATCCTGACCTGCCCCGATTTCGAGAAACCTTTCACGTTGCAAACCGACGCCTCAGATCAAGGTTTAGGAATAGCCCTAACCCAGGAGATCCAAGGACACGAGCACGTGATAGCGTACGCAAGCCGAACCCTCACTCCAGCTGAGAAGAATTACTCCGTGACCGAGAGGGAATGTTTGGCTATTTATTGGGGAATCGATAAAATGAGACCGTATCTCGAGGGATACCATTTTACCGTCATCACCGACCATCAATCTCTCCGTTGGCTGCACTCCATCAAAAGCCCAACTGGCCGCCTGGCTAGGTGGAGTGTATTTCTGCAGCAATACGACTTTGAGATTAAGTACCGCCGAGGAGCCTTAAATCGAATAGCCGATGCGCTATCCCGTCAACCAGTACCAGGAGCTTCTTCCGAACCAGACACCGAAGAACTGTGTGCCGTTACCGAACCGCCCAATTGTTCTTGGTATCAGCGGAAGAAGGCAGAAGTGGAGCAGAACCCAGAAGCGTTTCCAGATTATTGTATTCGCAATGATAAGTTATTTCGACACTTCTGGGACAACAGCGACTTGACCGAAGTCGAGCTGTCCGATCCGTGGAAACTGTGTGTTCCCACTCCACTCCGTCCGGCCGTCCTATCCGAAAACCATGATGCACCTACCGCAGGGCATATGGGAATTGCAAAGACAATTGCACGGATATCTCGGAGATATTATTGGCCAGGCATGTTTAGAGACGTCGCAAAATATGTCCGTAACTGCCTACGCTGCCAGCGTTACAAGCCGTCTCAGCAACAGACACCGGGGAAAATGCAACCCTCCGCTAATCATTATCCCTGGGAGACAGTAAGTACCGATCTGGTAGGGCCACTGCCCCGATCCAGTAAAGGGAATAACTATTTGATAGTTTTTCAAGACCGCTTTACCAAATGGATCCAGTGCAGACCGCTCCGTAGTGCCACCGCCCGCAACGTCAGTCAAGCTCTGTACGAGGAAGTCATAACCCACTTTGGCTGTCCTCGCACTGTGATAAGCGACAATGGTACCCAGTATGATAGCCGTCTATTCCGTTCCCTACTACAAGACTTAGGCATCCAGCACCATTTTACACCGCCGTACACACCACAAGCCAACCCAGTAGAGAGAGCCAACCGCACAATCAAGACGATGATAGCCCAGTATTGCGAACAGGATCATCGGAAATGGGACCTGTATCTTCCAGACTTCCAGTTCGCACTGAATAGTTCCAAGCATGACAGCACCGGATTCTCTCCGGCGTTCCTGAATTTCGGCCGAGAATTGGAACTACCGAAGGCTATCTACCGACAAGATCCAGATGGAGAAGAAAATCCCGTACCTGAACCAGACGATACCGATCAACACCGAGACCGACTTCAGAAGTTGAAGGAGACATTTGACTTGGTAAAAATCAACCTAGCCCGCGCTTTCACGACACAAAGTCACTATTATAATCTCCGCCGCCGCGAGTGGCAATGCCATGTCGGTGATCGCGTCATGAAGCGCGAAAATCCATTATCTTCCGCCGCCAAGGGCTTCGCCGCCAAGTTAGCTCCTAAATACTCCGGACCGTACACCGTCACGAAAGTCGTCTCCCCTGTGGTTTACAACCTGCGATCGTCCACGGGCAAAAAGCTCCATCACATACACATCAAGGACCTGAAACCCGAATAAGACCCGAAAACCGAAACCGAACCGTCAAGAAGAAGGAAGTTTCCGTAGAAGACCAGTGATGCTTCACCGATCCGACCGCTCTACCGTCAAAACCGAACTCACCGACCGTCAAGGCCAGCTTTACGCTAGGCCACCGTCCGCTAAAATTTACTTGTTACTAATTTCTTTGTATTTCTAGCTATCCCCGCCCTCCACAGGACAGCCAGACCGCCGCTGCATTCGCCGTCCCCGGAGTCAACTCAGACAGCAACATCACCCCAGGGACATAAGTTTTGCCACTCTGATATGTCCGCAGAATTATTGTATTTATTTGTTTGGTAAATATGGTTTATTTTTCTGTTTAATTAGTCCGGTAAATCCGGGAGTCACAGATAGGTTTTTTTTTATTTTTATTTATTTTGTAAAAGGTGAACATGCCCTGCAAATAAAGTTTTACGTAACCATGATAGGGTACCGTTAGATTATTCTTTTTTTTTTGTTATTATTTTGACTCCCCGGATAGACAGAAAAAAAAAAAAATTGTAAAATTAGGAATTTTCCATTTTTTTTTTACCGAAGTAAGAGGGGGGTGTAACGAAGTGAATTTTAGCACCGACGTATTATTAGTTTTTAATTAAAATATAATTTTAAATGTATAAAACAGGCAGGTAAAATGTAACAAATATTAATTTACTTCAAATTAAGCATTTTGAACCGCGTCTTTTCCGTTTATGCATTTTTAAATTATGCCGCAACGAATGCAATAAACCAGAGATAGCTCCGATCACGCGTTATGCAGAAAACGCATCTACTGCAGTACCAGCTGCACCGCGCCAACATAAGTGAGCAATGCTTGAAGTCAGTTTCGCGTTCAGTGCGCAAGTTGGGTAGGGGTACACGTCAGAAGCCGGCTACAAAACTAACACACCCGTCGTTTAACGTTCAGTTGAGCTGACGCTCCATCCCGACCAGACCACCAGCCCAGAACGAAGTCCGAACCGCCACACCGACTAGAAGGAAGCTCCGCTGCTAGAAAGAGTAAGACATTAGGGTAACCTATTATATTTGACCGGTAATTTTATTTCAATTATTTTCCTATGTATGTTCGAATTGTTTTGTATGATCCGCGCTTAACGTTTTAGTGGCTTAATTCTAAGTCAATACAACGTCACGAGTAACGTTCCGGTTTAGAGCAAAATTGTGCTTCCGAGTATAGCGTCTTGCTAACCTGCCAATTTGACGTGTGTAATCGCTTACTGGCAACGTTACCAAGTCGTCGTCGTTATTTTCTGGCCTAGCACTAAATCGCGTAAATCAGTTATCCCCGCGTAGAAAACTCGGCGTCTTGACGACCTCCTGATTTGACGTGTGTAATCGCTTAACAGGACTGTCGCCAGGGCGTTGTCGATACTTGATTCCGCTTCGCGTTAATAAAGTCTAATAACCGCGAAACTCGGCGTCTTGACGACCTCCTGATTTGACGTGTGTAATCGCTTAACAGGACTGTCGCCAGGGCGTTGTCGATACTTGATTCCGCTCCGCGTTAATAAAGTCTAATAACCGCGAAACTCGGCGTCTTGACGGCCTCCTGATTTGACGTGTGTAATCGCTTAACAGGACTGTCGCCAGGGCGTTGTCGATATTTGATTCCGCCTGCTCCGTATTAAGAAAAGCTGTAACCGCGCAGAAAACTCGACGTTTTGACGGCCTCCTGATTTGACGTGTGTAATCGCTTAACAGGACTGTCGTCAGGGCGTTGTCGATTTTATTGTTATTAACTTCACTAGTTCGCGTTTTTCCCCCTGGGCAGCCAGAAAAATTAGTCCGCGTGTTCCGTTATTTCCATGTTTTTTTTTATATATATAAAATTGTACCCGTCATAAATTAACTGTTGAAAAATAATTCGAACATATGTTTTGCCTGTAAATTAGATTGTCTTGTCTGGTCAAATAATAGATTGCCAACCGAGCTTTGCTAGTAGCTTTTTGTAGATAGAGCTTTTTACCTGCCGCACGCTTTCCGTTTAACCGTTTTCAACCGTACATTTGCTTACTCGCTTTATTTGCTTGCCGTTTTTCCGCTTAATAACCGTAGTTTGCCGCTTTTAGTTTTGCCTAGCCTGCCTGCTTTAAGTTTTGCTGTAAATATTTGTGCTTATATTTGTACTGTAGTTTAACCGTAATTATATTAAATTTATTGTATTAATTCCTGAATAAAACTTGTTCTGTTTTTAATCCGAAATTCTGAGTTTTCTTTATAGGTTAATTAGACCCCTGGCTTAACCGTGTCTTCACTGCAGTTACCTGAAGCCTCTATTATCCTGCTAATAGAGTAAAGTGGTCTTTCTGCACTCTAAACAGAAAGTGGCGCCCGAGACACCGTCCTAAAAAGCACCGCCGCCCCTCAGGCGTCAAAGTAACCTCTTTCGAACTTCCGCCATTAACGAAAGAAGGTTACAGTGGTGGTAGTGGTGGTGGTAGTGGTGGTGGTGGTTAGCAATAGTTGAACTTATCCTTATCACTAATGATCAGTAATCTAATTTTTCTTCATTGTTAATAAGCGCGGTGTTGCTTGCAAATGTGATTGTGTATAAATTATAACTCCCTCTATGGAAATAACACACACAAGTATACCCCGGCAAATATATTTCACTATCATCGATTTCCCCCGTAATATGCGTTTCAGTGATACATATTATATAGGTTTTTCTTCTATTAGAAATTGGCTGAACTTTGAAAATTTGTTGTAAGACCCTGTATATTTACATAGAATTTTCAATCAATATAGCATATTTAACTAAGAAGCAATTCTTATTGAATACATTATGTTCAAAAGATATATTCGGAGCCTTCATATGGATGCTTGCAGTTTATTCATAATTGTTTGTTTGATTGACAATCTGCTTTTGAATGATGTTTACTACATACAACACCCATTATTGTACAAAAAACAAATTACTTTTTTGTAATACGTCACACGATCCATCTTGTCTTTTGAAAAATCAAGATGGCACCCTGACCTTTAACGACGGTTCCTAAAAATGTAATGTCTAAATAACAGCTTAATTACCCCTTAGTTTCACAAATCATTGTAGACAATAGGTGTCAGAAAACGAAAAATTATATTTATTTAAAAATATTAAAAATAACAGATTTCCTTGTCGTTGTTTATTCTGCAATAATAGAATCACTCACAACTTATCTATTCAGATAAGATATGATGGTTTAAACTCTTACATAAGACTTTAGTGTTAAAGGGTCGACAGTGAATCGCATAAAGTGAGTTAGAACCGCAGTGTTTTGCATATCAATCTTGGAGATGGCCGCAATGAATATTTTATGGTTATCCATAGTAACAGCTAAACCCAGACTAAACACGTCCTAACACAAATTCAATAATTTTAGACTATGTAATTCTATTTTTAGTCGCCTACACAAAGGAAACGTTATTGCATTTGAAAATAATGTTGTGGTCTTCTGTACATAACAACATATTTTATTTTGTTATGGTATCCTTGTAGTCATTTGATAGAAACTGATAATTAAAACTTACTACGATTCAGTATCCTATTTTAAGGATGGTACTTTAATATAATATTTGCTTGACATAAGTGATTTAATTAACATGTAGCTATAATATGTACAATATACATGGTTACTATGTTAATTATGTACATTAAAAATATGATATATAATAATAATATGATGTGTTACGCACATTATGAACGAACATTATCTGGTCCAATCTAATTAATTGCTTAGATAATTGAACTACTTGTTAGTAACAATTTTGAGAGTATTATAAAATGTTACTGATTTCAGGTTGTCATCGTATGCCGTAAAATAAACCCCTTTTCGTAATTTAGTTCCATAATCTAACTACGTCGGAAATCGTCTGCTCTACTGATAAAGCTATGTTTTTTCAACATTACTTCCGTAAACGATTTATGCGTCTGGTGGAATTGCTGCATACTTAATTTAATTAGGCATCTTTTAAAAACATTTCCAATGATGAGTTTCGGTGACCTGCTTCCAAATTACTTGAGTTCTGCATCCATTTTTGCCGCGTCCAGTAAATACATTGACGGTAACTATCTAGAGTCTTTATTATCTCTGATTAAGGTAATCAATGATTAAACATAGAACAAATGTAAACAAGAAACTACGATAAATCTTTTTATATAAATTTTTAACCAACTTTGTTACATTAGGATCCACAAAGTTAATTACTGATGTACGCGAATAACTCCTTCATTGAATGAAATAAACCTTTCATGCTGAAAAAACGGAACAGATAATATTGATATGTGGAAGGATTGAAACACTTGTTGTTGGTGTTAATTGGTGAGTTCAAATCTCAAAACAAAAATAATAATTTTATTTAAGATTATTTAAATTCGATACGTTCAGTTAATTACCGGTTGCTGAACAATAATTGGCTGGCACGTCAGCACGTGGGAGTAGTAGTATGGAAAAACAACAATCGAGTTTGATAAACTTAATGATATCGTTTATGAAATAATATTAGTAACTGTTCTTGGTAATTATTTAAACATTTATTTTATCCTTTTGGAATACCTACGTGGTTAATATTTAGGTATCTTTAATAAATAAAAAAAGAAACACTTATAATATTAACCACTTAAATATGAACTTGTAATAAAATACGCAACTGAAATAATACGAAAACGATTGTTTCCTTTGAAATTAATATTTTTTAACAGATACCAGAGCTAGAAATATTGATACAAATTTTAAAAAAGCTATATAATTTAAAGAAAGTCTAGAATATCATTTTGGTAATAAATTTTTTATAAAAGTCATGAAATATCTCATCTACATATACATATAGGACGATAATTCCATAATAAAACGTATCGTTTTAAATTATAGTTCTAGATTTGGGTTCTCTCTGTATATAGTACCTATTACTTCTAATTCATTGGTGTAATATAAACGATAAACGAACCACCTAATACCACTTACGATGATATTTTATGAGTGTTTAATATTTAATTAATTTTTTTCTATAATAATGTGATCCCAATATGATTTTTTCGTACAAATGTCAGTATATTATTTATAACCAATTAAAAGCATGTTTGCCAAGCATTATTGACAACTTTATTAATAATACAACATAAAATTATATTATAATTAAAATTCTCATGCATCAATGGTCATTAGTATTTTGTTTTATCAAAGAATTCCTAATATTTATATTAAATCATGTTTTGGATTATTATTTTATAACAAACAACGAAACACAAAATTTTAACAAATATCACTCAACTGTAAATGTATTTTATAGAGGTCGATTATAGTATTTCAGGTGTGAACTGAGTATGATTACAGTTACTAGTTTTTTATTTCATTGTGCAAAATAGTCAACAAATATGATGTTATGACGGCAACTTCTTTTTATTTTTAGTGATGATATCAAAATTGTTCTAGCAAGGCCATTTAAGAAATATTGAAGTTTTAAAAACAATTCAATTACAATGTTTTGCCAAAGCGTCCACTATTACTTAGGTGTGTCTAGTTATTTGTAATTTAAGAATCGTCCAATAATTTGATGAAACTTATATCAGACAAAATTAAAAAATTACCTTGAATCTCCGTAACCTCAACAATATAATACGGGTATAATATTCTAATCAAGAGTGCTTGGTGAATCAGTTATCATCAGGATTTGTATCAGAGAAAAATTATATTTATAAAAATCATCGAATTTAAAATACGCACAGTCTAATTAAAAGTGTTCAGTTTGGTTTAATTAATTTTTAGATATTTATAAAGAAATGCCTTATTGTATATATAGCCACAATTTCAAGGGTATTCTAAATTGATAAAGCGATAAAACTATATATATTTAATATAGATATTAGATTTAGATAACATTCACCGATTTATTTATTCGACTTTTACACCCATTGTAATGGAATCTGTAATCCTTATTAAACTAATGAAATAAAATTGGCTATTGATTGGATAGAGGTCGCCTGGAGTATTACTTTTTAAACAAAGTTTTTCTTGTGTGCGAAGCAGAAAAGGTCTGTACCTATGAAATGAAGTTCCTGCGATATGTGAATAGCTCTCCTTGAGTTAAACTTCTTTTTGTGTTAAAAAATACTTTTGGATGCGGATTCTTATGTGTAACAATTAAACGTTGCATTACCGGGCAACCTGTATTTTTAGGTAAGTCTTCATATTATTTTTGTTTGGTTTTGTACCTGAAAGGGCATTTTACATAGTCCCTTTTGATTGTGTAATCCCGCAATTATTTTTAGTATGTATTTATTTTTAGCTTGAAAGAAGTAAACATCATTTTTGCACAACCCGTAGTATTTTTTTTGAACAACTATTTTCTTACGAACCCACGACAAAACAAATCGAATCGGAGCAATTCTCCGTTTCGTTACATCTGGCGCCCTACGTGGGGCAATAATTTGTTCAAAGAAAGTTCAAGACGTGGTTTAAATTTGTGAAAAAAAAATAATGAAGGACGCCTGTGGGGAAAAATAATATCCAGTTTTCTCCCTCAACTACCAGACTAATGAATAGGAGAAATCTACAAAGTTCAGGGACATTTCAGCAACAAGTTCGGAGGCGACCGAATATCCAACCACAAATATACTATTACCCCCGGTGTCGACTTACGCATCCCCAGGACTAACGTCGGTAAATATGGGGGAAAGAATAGCTACAGGAGCTATCCCAAGGTTGAGTAATCCACCTCCAATTACGTTATCACCGGCTGCGCAGGGTATACCACCGTATCCATTGCAAACAACCCCTACAGCGACACCCTTATTCTCAACAACAAAAGGTAGGATTTTTCCAGTTTTTAATCAACAAGGCGAACTTATAAATGGGCCGCCGCCATGTCCCTTTGTACCAGCAAATGAAGACTTAGAAAGGCTTATAAATAATATGGTACAACAAAATGTCCGCGATACTTTTAATATGTTTATGTCCAATAATCGTTGTGTTAGTAATAATCAACAGGATCAGAGGTCAGACTTCCTGACCAAAATGTTTTTTCAGATAGTAGTGCCAATGTAAACAATTTTTCTAATTTAGTGAATATAATTTCACACATTCCATTTTTTGATGATGAGGGAAGCATTCACCCTCTCGATTTTATTGAGCAAATCCAAATGCTCGTAAATAATTACAATATACCTTTTGTAAATATACGGATTTTGTTAGCCCATAAATTTAAGGGTAAAGCTAAAGCATGGGGTGATGCTTTCCTAACAGCATTTACCACTTTTAATAATTTTAAGAATGCTTTTGTGGATTTTTTTTGGGATGAAACCAAACAACAATATTTTAAAAATTGAATCAGGTATTTACGAAAGAGGTTCTTATGTAGAACATTTTACTAAATATGGCACGGCACATATATCCACCATTTACAGATTTGTCACTTATAAAGTTGATTGCAAGACATTTGCCCTCATACATTTCTACAACATTAATAGGGGTAAACACTTTAGGTGACGCCCTAGGCCGTCTTAAACAGGCTGACTATTACAACTGTCAAACACATAACATCAATAATCAGGGTTTTAAACAGGAAAAAAATAAATATTTTAATCCGAGGCCTAACATACCGAATAAAAACCAGGTAGCAACGTTTTGCGAAACAACTAACCCTGAAGAAAATCAGGGAAACGGTTTGTCGCGCAACCATTAGGCTTGGTGGTTGAGGTCGTTCATAGAGCCGCGATAATTAACAACAATCCTCTGGATTATTTACTAAGTGATTGCGATTTTGAGCACCAAGTTACCAATAAACGTTCTCCCATTATAACAATTTCTATTTTTAATCACTGTTTTCCAGCCCTTGGGTCTGTAGTTAATTGCATGTTAGGGGATGTTTATAGTCAACTCGGCCAATTTCATAAAGATATACCGTGTTTCCCGGTAACCGGAGTTCGAATCACGGGCGTTTCGCACTAAGGAGAGAAGAATTACCCACCAAATATTAGTAACATTTTTTATTAATAACAGTAATTTTGAACAGGAGTTTTTACTAATATCTGATTAAATTTTCCCAATTATTCTTGGGACCGATTTTTTAAGGACAGGAGAAGCCAAAATTCATTTATCTAAAAATAAAATTGTTGTTTACAGGCACGGAAAAGCGATAGAAGCTTTAGAACCTTTAAATTTAAGAACTACGGCTGTCAAACAAAACAGTTTTATTTTAGGTTCGGCAGCGACCGATAGCAATAGTCGTGGCAACACTACTTTAAATTTAGATTTTGTTAATAATATGTCGTTCTTAAATCTTGAACAAAAGCGCGTTTTTTCAAGCCTACTCCTCGGCCATAAGAGAGTGTTCTCGGATATACCAGGTAGAACACATTTATATCAACATAAAATAATCTTAACCGATGAAACACCTTTTAAGATTAAACAGTACCCTATACCATTTGCACACAGGGAAGCTGTTTTTAAAGAAATTGAAAAGATGGAAAGTTGGGGTGTTATTGAAAGGGCCGTAACGCCCTTCATAAATCCTTTGGTCACTGCAGTTAAGCGAGACGGGTCTGTTAGAGTGTGTTTAGACGCCCGCCGACTTAATACATGTATGGAGCGCGACCATGAGTTGCCCAGGCCAATAGATGAAATTTTAAAATCTCTTTCTGGCACAAGTTTTAAAACTTGTTTAGATCTCAGTGCTAGTTACTTTCAGATTCCGCTTCGCGAGGAGGACACCGACGCGATAGCAAATTTTCCAACTCCAAAAAATGTTAAAGGTTTACAATCATTTCTTGGATTATGCAACTATGACAGAGGTTTTTGCGAAAACTTTTCCAGTATGGCGGAACCCCTCACGCGGTTGCTGCGAAAAAAGACAAAATGGACGTGGTTAGACGAACAGGCCAAAGCTTTTGACGGTCTAAAATGCGCGCTTAAAAATGAAGTCTTTCTATACCACCCGGACCACAATCTTGAGTTTTATGTACAATCCGATGCTAGTGATTACGGTCTTGGCGCTCAGCTGTCCAGTGTTCAAACGGCCAGCGGCGCGTTGTAGCCTATGCTAGTCGCTTGCTTCTAGATATGGAAAGAGCCTACAATTCATGTGAAAAAGAAATTTTGGCAGTTGTTTCTTCCCTCTTAAAATGGCGTACTTATCTGCTGGGTTACTGAATTGTTATTTATGTGTATATAACGTTGTCGTTGTAGCTTAGATATATGTGCATGTAAGTGTCTGGCTGTGTGGTTAATGACCTAATGCCAAAAAAAAAAAAAAAAAAAAAAAAAAAAAAAAAAAAAAAAAAAAAAAAATTTTCATGTTTTAACGGACGATCGTGCCCTGATTTATATTCAAACCTGCATATTGTTATCTCCAAGGATAACTCGTTGGGCATTAGCCCTACAAGAGTACGACTTTGCTATTCACTATGTTAGGGGCAAAGATAATTTAGTCGCGGATGTTCTTTCACGTAACCCAAGCCCGCGACTCCCTACACCTAGTGATCGGTGTTTTAAATTGTATAATTTGAAAATAAAATTACCTCACTTTTTTAAATCCCACTTAAAAAATTTACATACTTTGCAGTTACAAGACCCGAAGTTAGGTCCTGTGTGGCAGTCCCAAAAAAATGGTGAGCCTCTTAACTCGAATGATTATGTATTCCATAAGGACTTATTATTCATGAGGCGTACTGATGAGGAACCTTATGTCCTATGTCTACCCTCTGGTTTAGTAAGCGACTGCGTTAAACTCTACCATAAATCCCTAGGTCACTTTGGCGTGTACAAAACTTGGCAAGCTGTAAAGCAGGATTTTTTTTGGAGTGGTATATATGTTCAAAGATATAAAAAAACACATCAAACATTGTGATCTTTGCCAAAGAACCAAGGTGTCTCTTATGCCTAAACCACCTTTGACCGCCATAATACCGGATAAGGTGAATGAAATTATATCTCTAGGCCTTTATGGCCCCCTGCCAAGATCTCGGGGTGGAGCCACTTATTTATGTGTAATAATTGACATATTTTCTAAATATATCACCTTGTATCGCTTAAAGAAAGCCACGTCTAAAGCCATATTGAATAGACTATTACTAGATTATTTCCCGAAATTTGGTCGAGTAGAAAAAATTCTCACCGATCATGGGAGTCAATTTACCTCTAAATTATGGCCAGGTACTTTTTAGTTCAATACGCCACCCACAATCTAACCCCGTGGAACGTTATCTGCGGGAATTATCTCGATTATTTCGTACCCAATGTGCTGAAAAACATACCAGGTGGGCCCATGAAGTGACGAAATTTTCAGATTTTTTAAATTCCGTTACTCACGAATGTACTAGGTTTCCCCCCCGGGAACTTCAACTTAGCGATCCTCCTTTTTCTCTCATGCGCGACCATGTTGAGTTTCCTGCCGCCGCCGCGCCGGTCATAACCCGAGTCACGAGACAAAACTAATAAATTGTGGCAAAGGAAACTATGCAGGGGCGTGCTGCCCGGCGGGGCGTAGCTAGACCTTCAGTGCCGCACGTGAAATTTAATCCCGGCGACTTGGTGCTGTTAAAGTCCAATCCTATGTCCTCGGCATTAACTTCCGAAACTAAAAAATTTTTATTATTATTCGAAGGCCCCTTCAGGATAAAGAAGAGTATTAGTTCGGCTACTTATGTTCTGTGCTTAATTCCGAAAAAGAACGTGGCTCATTTCACGCCAGCCACCTAAAACCGAATTTCCTTCCAAATGACAACTAATCTTAACAACTTTTGCATTGTTCAGATTAGTTCGGGGGCGGATGTAATGGAATCTGTAATCCTTATTAAACTAATGAAATAAAATTGGCTATTGATTGGATAGAGGTTGCCTGGAATCTTTTTAAATGAAGTTTTTTTTGTGCGCGAAGCAAAAAATGAAATTCCTGCGATATGTGAATAGCTCAGCTCTCCTTGAGTTAAACTTCTTTTTGTGTTAAAAAATACTTTTGGATGCGGATTCCTGTGTGTAACAATTAAACGTTGCATTACCGGAAATACCTGTATTTTTAGGTAAGTCTTCATATTATTTTTGTTTGGTTTTGTACCTGAAAGGGCATTTTACATAGTCCCTTTTGATTGTGTAATCCCGCAATTATTTTTAGTATGTATTTATTTTTAGCTTAAAAGAAGTAAACATCTTTTTGGCACAACCCGTAGTATTTTTTTCGAACAACTATTTTTTTAAGATACCCACGACAAAACAAATCGAATCGGAGCAATTCTCCGTTTCGTTACACCATATTATGTTATGATTTTGGCATAAACACAAAGTTTAAACTATTTTTGTTCATTGTTAGTGATTACCATTTCCCTTTATTGCAATATGCCCACCTCTGTAATAGTGAGAAGGTCAGCTTAGAATAAAAGAAACATCGTTCATGAAAAAAATTGACATATAAATTCGATATCGTTTTGTAAATAATGTCTGTAAGTCTGTTGGTTCGTACCCTTGTACCCCACATGACATATGTTTATGGTTAATGATCTATTCCAGGTTTAATTTTGTAGTTGAGTAATACCTCGTTCCACTCGGGTGCTGTGCTGGGGTGGTTACTTTGACGCCTGAGGGACGGCGGTACTGACAGGGCGCAAGTTTCTATTTTAAAGTATATAGAAACACCACTTTTCTCTATTAGCAGGATAATTTTAGTTTATTTTCTAAGCTGCACTGGTGGGACTTTTGACTGAAATCGAACTGAATTTGCTTAGCTCTCCAAGTTGTTAGATTCCTAAATGGCCCAAAGTGGGAGAAATGTGTAGTAGATCGGCGCGGTAGATTTATGATGCCGTTTTTAATTACTATTTGGAGTGCTGGTATAGCTTCATGGTGAACGGATTAAGAGCGAACCGCCAACTGGAATTTCAATCTCGCGATCTAGGTATCTTGAGCCGATGATTTTACCATCGGTTTAGTGGGGAACAGCGGTTTCTGAAACGCGAGGACCTTGTTCGGTTACGCATTATTTGCTAGTTCTAGCTGTGTTTTTCGTTTCGTTACGTGTTTTACTGGCTAAAATAATATTGACGGTATCAGAATAAAATTGTTGTGATTTAACAATACAGTGGCAAGAATTAACGCGGTTTTAAAACTCAAATATAACTTAAATTGAAATAAAATCAAATAGACTGAAATAATACATTTTACTTATATTAAAAATACAGAGTATAGAGGGATGTAGTCTTCACTACTCTAAGATCCCTTCGTTACACTATTAATAAATAAGGATATGACAGGGGTGGTTAAATTAAATATCAATGAAAATTCACTATTTAAACTGTATTCAATCTAAGAAACTTCTTGTCATGATACTTAATAATTTATTTATTTTCTCTCATTTTGTGGCCTTGCAGACGGTGTGCGTTGGCCACTACTTAAGAATTCTTACACGCAATTTGCTGACATTATTATTATTTGGTAGGTGAATAATATCTGCATATTTTTGCAATGATCTCTAAAGTGGCTAGAGGTCATCTATTTCAAAAATGGTTTCTTGATAACATTTTCTTTTTAATATAATTCGTTTAACAAATATCCATAAATGCTTAAGGATTTCCAATTTTTGGGATAGGCTCCTATGTCGGAATTTATAAAGTGCAGTTCAATTATTTTTAATCAAGAGGTCAATATTAACTTAAAGATTATTTTTATTTGCCTACCTATAACAACAATTTAAAATTTGTGGGTCATTTCCATAATGTGTGATTCCCCGTTTGTACAAATGAATAGTAAATAGCAGATAGAATATCCTAAATAACAAGTGCAACTTTTAGGTCCCGAAAATAATAATATGTAAATCATTTCTATTTAATTTTTAATACGTTTCGACCTTAGGTTCTAGTTGTATAAAGAAATTTACATTTTACATCTCAGTGACACAAAACTTTTGTTTCTTGAAAACAAATTATCAGTCTGTCTGTATATGTGCCAAGACAACTCGACCTCTTAATGAAACTTGTTAACATATCGATGTCAAATTCAAGATTAATTATTAATGGTTACTAAATAAATAAACACGAGGAATGGTGTGCCCCACGTATCTTTCTTTGGTCATACAACAAAAATTTAAATATATGCGTGCTCAGTGTTAAAGATGTGAGGTGATATTAAAAATTATTTCTATCTCTATGTCTCCAAATTCAGCTTGCTCCTTTCTAGAGGCAAACTTTGAACTAACTGTACCTGCGTCCTGCATATCACTAATTAAGGGTGATATCTGCAATTTGAAGCACTTTCTCGTTTTTCTTTGCAGGTTTCCTGATTAAAAGTTTTAAAACTGACTCGAATATTTAAAACTTAAAGATCTACTACTTTCATAAAGCAAATACTCACAGTAGTTATTAATTACTCCACTATTAAGTTTCACATTTAACTACTTTGAATTAAAATGACCATCGTAGTTTTTTACTCTATTTAATAATAATTTCTAATTACCTCAGACCTAAGAACCAGTGGAAACAACTAATAATTAATATGTCAAATAAATATTTATGAACTTCAGAGTAGCCAGCGGATTGTATAAATTATTAAATATACAATTGAAATTACTGGACCAAGGGGATATTTTAAAATAACTGACATGCAGTTGGAAGCAATTTTAATTGATTTTGTGAAAGAATTATTTGTCTTAATTTCAATTTTACTGTTACAATGTACAGTACGCACACCGTACCTAGTGAGCTGAAGAAATGTATTTCATGAAAATGCCGCAATCAGAATGATATTTAAACATTCGGTAAAAATCAGGCAAAAATATAAGTTGCATTTTATGATGGTTGAATTAAAACTTTACATCACTTTGTTTTTGGATGATTCAAATGTAGTTGCTTTAAGCAAAATTTTAAGCTATATTTTAATTTAGCCTTAAAATGTGGAATTAAAAAAATAAGCAGGAATATTCTGCTTGATTCTAAATATTGTTGTTAATGCTTATTTTTGTAAATAGATTTAATTTCTCTGAAAATGATTTAATGAACCAAAACGAGAAAAATACTTGTTGATTATGTTTAACTTCAATTATTGTATTGTAGAACTGTTTAAAACTATGGCCAACTTATGTTCTATTATTGGACACTGAATAGAAAATGCCAACATTTATCGATCAAATTGTCTTTCTCCATTTTAAAATATACATATACTCACCTTCTTAAAGATTATTTGCGGAAGATGCCCGTAGGCTCTGTTTATTTTATCTAGTGTCAACGGAGCAGGTAATACGTTTGTACTGTAAAAATCGTAAGGTGCAAGGGAAGACAATAATTAATAACACCCCGAATTTGTTACACACTTGACACTTGTCGAACGTGGTGTGGTGAGAGTATTACTCCTATTTTCATTATGAGCTTAGGCAGATTGGACAGGTTTCCGACGCTCCGAGTGTTCAAAATGATAGGATATAACGAAAAGAAAAAACCAGCAAACCAAGGTAAAATTACCAGTAAATGTCTTACACTAATGTCCATGTTAGCACCTACACGTTTGTATTGTATATATAACCATTACAACGATATTTATTATGCCATTGTCTTCCAACAGATTTTCTTAATTAAGCCGATTTACTCTTTATGCGAGAACTACGACAAATATGTTTATGAAATAAAAAAGTACGTACCCAGCTTGTCATAATAGAGCTCCTTGTGAAGTTACATTTTCTAGTTTAGTACATAGATGTTATTACACCACATGAAAGTTACATATCCCAATTTAACTAGAAGTACTAATTATGAATTTACCAAATAAACATTTATGAAAATGTGAATACTCAGCGTTTGCATAAATTATTTAATAAATTGAAGTTTTAGTCGTTATCAAGCTTAATCAAGTTTGCACTTTGGCTGCATAAGCCATTGAAACGGAAACCCAAAGTCCGGTCAGCTACATTTTGTGCTTCATTTTACTAATGAAGCTTGATAGGGTGGAGTAGAAGTGTACTTCAGCATTTAGTTATTTAATTAAATTCCCACATATGACCTCAAGTGTACCAGCGTAATGCAATAAGCTCAATCTTTGTGCGCACTGTGGACTGCTGGTCGCGTTCACTCAGGGTCTGCCCTCTTTTAAGTTTACTCAAAATTATCTCTCTTTGTACGAAAATTCGTTTCAATTTTCATATTGAATGTATGTATGGACATAATCTTATCAGGCGAGATGGGGTTTATGAAATAGCAAAGGTTAACCACAATTCCAAAGGTTAGCATGTACTAGGTAATTTGGTATATGTAAAGAGAGAAAAGATATTTAATAGTTTTAATATAGCCTTTTCCTTGCAATTTAACTAAACACATATTTGGTACTTTTCAGCATAATATATGTTTAGTACGATCTCATAGAGTTGATATAATTCATGGCATAAATTTTTTTTTGTTATTTTCTTGAAATTCTGCTACCCCATTATATTTGCTTAATATATTTTATGCATAGGTATACCGGGTGGCCACGAGTCAATGTACGCCCCCAATTTTTTGGTTGTTTTTGAATTTAAAAATTTCGTTTTTGGTATACGTGAGTAAGACAAAAGTGGGCTATTTTTAAACTAACAGGAACGAAAATATCACTTCCGGTTGAACCGGAAGTGACATCAACTTTTTTTTCTTAAATGGAATGACCATGTCTTTTTGTGGTGTTTTATAAAACATGAAATTCTAATTGCAGCAGTTTTTTCGAATTTCAAAAATTCAAAAAAATAAGTGAGATACGAACGATTTTTTATTTTGTACAAAATGGCCATGTCAGATGAATGCGATGTAAGAAAATTACTAAGTAGGCTTTGGAAATTATTAGCAAGGTAGTAAGCTTGTCTGTAAACAATAAAATAGTTATTTAAATTACTGATAGATACGACTATTTTTAGGTTTTTCTCAAAAAACGGAATTTAATTTTCATTTCCGTAGGGGGTCCTATGAAAAATTTTTAAATGGGACCGTACTATTTTTTTTTAATTATTCGGACATAATGATTCATAAGCTTTAATTTTTTCGCCAATAATCATTTCTTAACGAGATCCTTTGTAATAATAAAAGTGTTTTTAAAAGGTTCATTAAAATTATTTCTTGTTTAATTTGTGCTTACCTTTTAAATACACTTTTATTATTACAAAGGATCTCGTTAAGAAATGATTATTGGCGAAAAAATTAAAGCTTATGAATCATTATGTCCGAATAATAACAAAAAATAGTACGGTCCCATTTAAAAATTTTCCATAGGACCCCCTACGGAAATGAAAATGAAAATTAAATTCCGTTTTTTGAGAAAAACCTAAAAATAGTCGTATCTATCAGTAATTTAAATAACTATTTTATTGTTTACAGACAAGCTTACTACCTTGCTAATAATTTCCATAGCCTACTTAGTAATTTTCTTACATCGCATTCATCTGACGTGGCCATTTTGTACAAAATAAAAAATCGTTCGTATCCCACTTATTTTTTTGAATTTTTGAAATTCGAAAAAACTGCTGCAATTAGAATTTCATGTTTTATAACACACCACAAAAAAAACATGGTCATTCCATTTAAGAAAAAAAAGTTGATGTCACTTCCGGTTCAACCGGAAGTGACATCAACTTTTTTTCTTCCGGTTCAACCGGAAGTGATATTTTCGTTCCTGTTAGTCTAAAAATAGCCCACTTTTGTTTTATTCACGTATACCAAAAAAGAAATTTTTAAATTCAAAAACAACCAAAAAATTGGGGGCGTACATTGACGCGTGGCCACACGGTATACTCTAAATTTGTTTTTAATTTTTTATCTTAAATTTTTATTTTGGGCTAGTTTTCAGTGAAAGCGTGAGATTTGTCGAAAATTGGGTGGAGTCGCGTACCGAATACTTTATTAGATACTTAAGAGGGCACCAAATGACTTTCTTTAAATAATATTTGTCTTAATGCCACAAGAAAGTAATTAGAGAGATGTAACCATAAAAGTTTCACTACAAATTTACCAATACATACAAATTACAATAATATATAATATAATATAATAATAATAATACAAAAATATACTACATGAACCCATATATAATCTACGAGAAACATAAGAGCAATATTTTGATTAAAATGCATTATAAAATATTGTGGTGTGATAAATGATTATGTTAGGTAACTTATCACGTAGAAAAAAAAGAATGACTGACTTATAAATGTGGCTTAGGAAATATTATCATACTGGGGTATTAGTTAATACTGATCAATCCACTACAATATATTATAATTTATTTGCAGTTAAGACACAATAATAATCAATAGTTGTATGAATATTTTTTTATTTTATGAAGCTCCTATCCGATTTCTATTTAAGTTTGTTAGGAATTCTATCCCTTTTAATAAATTCATGGAATTTACTTTCTCCTAATCATCCGTAAATTTATTGATTATTGAGTACGATGTTGATTGTTTTATTTTTGATTGTACAGGGGTATTCACTAAAGATTGTCCCCCCCCTTAACTTTCTTATTTTTTAACCTAGTAAAAAATGGTTAAGACAAAAGTTTCAGGAAATTTTCTTATCATCTCAATGCAAGTGTCGCAGAAACAAATGAAAATCGTATTTCGAAGATACTGACCAAACGTATGGTTTTTTAATGGAACACCTTGTATATTTTTAGATTTTTAAAATCAATGTTTCGTCCTGATTACAAAAATATATATATGTTATATAGTTTCTCCAGCCGTTTGCGCAATATGCCTAATTGAATTAAATGTTTCGAATTTTGCACAAAATCAGTATTGCCATGGAAAATGTTTCGTTATTCTGCAGCAACATATTGACAATTTAACATTTATTAAGTAGTGTATTTACTGTTTGTGCTTAAGTCAAAATGCCTTATTATACGGGCCCCATTAGTGAAAAAAATGATATATTGTAGAGAATATAGAAATTCTTTAAAATTTTTTTGTTAATAATAAATTTATATTTTCCGACTGTATTTTATTATAAATAATAGCAAACAGATCAAGTAAGTTTGGTGTGTATCTCCGAAATGCGATTCTCTTTTTTTTGCGACAGATTACTTAATAAATGAATTGTCAATATGATGCTGCAGAATAACAAAACATTTTCCATGGCAATACTGATTTTGTGCAAAATTCGAAACATTTAATTCAATTAGGCATATTGCGCAAACGGCTGAAGCAAATATATAACATATATATATTTTTGTAATCAGGACGAAAGGTTGATTTCAAAAATCTAAAAATATACAAGGTGTTCCATTAAAAAATCATGCGTTTGGTCAGTATCTCCGAAATACGATTTTCATTTGTTTCTGCGATACTTGCATTAAGATGACAAGAAAATTTCCTGAAACTTTTGTCTTAACCATTTTTTACTAGGATAAAAAATAAGAAAGTTAAGGGGGGGACAATCTTTAGTGAATACCCCTGTACACTACATCTTTGATATCCATAATTATCATTTTCATAGTTCAGCTAGAATGAGAAATAGTAATAATTCATATGTTCATAAAATTTACTCTTTGGTCACATTCTCATAAATAATTATATTAATCAATTTATCGCGTGCAAAAAAAGAATGAATGAACTAAAAATGTAGCACTGACTTATAAATATGACTTAGGATACTAAATATTATCATAGTAGCTAGGATATTAGTTAATATTGATCAATCCACAAAAAAATATTATAATTCCTTTACAGTTAAAACACATTATGTAATAATAGTGGTATGAATACTTTTTTAATTTTATGAATCTCTTGTGCCCTTTCTATTCTATTAACTTTTTTAGGAATTGTATCACTTTTGATAAATTCATGAAATTTATTTTCTCCTAACCTTCCGTAAGTTTATTGATTACTGTCTTTGATGTTGATTGTCTTCTTTTTAAATATACACCACATGTTTGATATTAATAATCATCATTTTCATACTCCATACTAGAATATAAAATAAATAAATAAATAAAATACGTGAATGAGAAATAATAAGTAATAAATTCGTAAAATTCGTAAATCTGTTTCTTTCGAAATGTTCATTGAATTCGATTGTTGAGGTCGTTCTCGGTTCTTGTAATAATAATTTTTATAATTTTGCAGGCCATTGAAAAGACATTGATTCACCTACAAGGTGAACAATTACATAAGCCCTAATTCTAAGTCAACGGGGAGAGGTTATGGAGAAGAAAATGAAACAAAGAAAATGATAGAATGAAGAAGAATAAAGTCAAAGAGGATAAGACTACCTTAAAAACCAGTTGCGTAAGAAAGTGGTGATCCTTGGTTCAGTTTATCCGTGGATCGAGATCTAGCTATAGTTTAAGGCCAATGTGTTGAATAAAGCAAAATTACCAAATGATCAACTGATTTTTATTTTTATTACCGTACTTAGTACGGTATTAGTATCTCAAAGTAACTATTTTGCACGAGGATATTCAGTTTAGTAGGTACTAGACTATTGTCAAATATTTCTGCATTCAGAATAATTTGGTCATATTTGACGCGTTTTGAAGTTCATGATTGAACATAATTTATAAGAAGTCATTGAAAACCATAGCCTGATATAATGTAGGTAAATTTTATTTAGAAGACATATATTTGTAAGTCAGTTTACTGCTATGGATTATAGAAACAGTTTTAAGTAATAATTAGTAAACTTAAATATCATTAGTTAGAAGAAAAATATTTACCATATTGCAAGGTGCCGATCATATCCAATTTTAAACAAAACACTGAATAGTTTTATAATCTTACTTATACTCGATCTGTTCAAAACATAGAGCTCGACTCCGCCCCATTAATTTTATGGCAGCGCAGAACAGTGTACGCAATAGTCAGTTTTACACGATGGAATTAATGAAAGCTGTGATAGCTTCAACAAAATTTGTTTATTATACGTGTTACATTGTATACTGCAGCGATGCTATATTTTTATAATGTTTATTCCCATTAAAGTTTCTATTATACATTTGCAATTTTGGACTTTTAAAAATAATACTTATTCCCGGGAAAATTTAAACGACGTTTTTTTATTAAGTCCACACTGCGCAAACTCACGATACTTTGTTTATTTCGCCGTCTAGACGTAACGAAACGACCAGTCGCCGATTGCTGGCTGGTTTGTTTACGTTTGTATTCGTTTTTAGGTTAGGTGCTTTTGCGAGTAATTTCCACATACTTTAAATGAACGTATGTGGTTATTTCAGGCAAAAAAGTTTAGTTTGTGATTTACTGTAAGGCCCTCCGCACATTAAGCTACCACAAACTAGTTACAAAGTATGAATCGCACACGACGCTACTGAAAGTGTATAAAATCAAGTCACTTCTCGGTTCTCGATTGTTGCGGCTTTGTTACATTGTGTTAAAATAATTATTCTATTACTGTGATTAAAGCTATTGTTGTTATGGTGTTAAAAAATGTCTAGTGATAGTAGTGCTTCAAGTGATGAAGATATTATCCTTTATTTTAATTAATCGTATAAGAAAGTTATGAGAGATATCAATATAATACAATAATATGCTTTATTCATCATTTCATAACCTGTGTAAATATGAACATGACAGTTGACAGTGCAGGCCGGATCCCCATTTATTCGCGTTTTTCGTAAGTTTAGCGTTTATGCGTTTCGCGACAATCCATAACATAAGCTGATTGTTGATTGGTCTGTTGCAAAATACGTAAAAGTTTAATGTCTGATGCAAGTTCTTGTAGAGGCGGCCTTTCAGTCAAATCTAGAAGTTGCATTGGTCGCGCTCATCACAGTGAGCGATCAGTGAGCGCTCACTGATCATTTCAATTGAACGTCTTTAACTGATTGATCACAGGTGATCGCTAAGTTATCGGCAGCCATTTTATGTAGCAAAATAATTTTATGATACATGATCCGTTATCACTTGATACTCTGCTACATAACCTAAATTGTAATAGAGTTTTATGTGTGTGCCGCCAAGTAAATTAACAGATAGAAAATAGATCAAGTGGAAATTACTTATGAGTACGAAAATATGTTATATATAGTTGTTGTAACCGATACTCTGCATAAGAGATTACAAAGCAGTAAGTTTTTTTTATCGTGACAAACGTAAATATATTTTTTGTTCGACCGACCAGAAGACACACCCTTCTGGAGAATTTTTCCGCCAGAAATTAACATTTCATAAGAGACTGGCAAAAGCTTTTACCGATTCCTGTTCTCTTTTCCGATTCATGAAGTATTAACGTTCATAATTATTGTGTATTTAACATAAATACAACAAAATAATTTATCCCACAATATTAATGTCTAAATTATTTTCCTCTGCAATAAATAGCGCTAATTGATCGTCGTCCATTTTTTCATAGTTTAAAATTCGCAATTCAAATATACAAAAGTTTCACACCTTTATTCTGACATCTGACACACAAGTGACACAAGATCTTAAAACTTTTGACAGACCACAGCGGTAGAAAACACGGTTCAGCACACAACTGATCAGTCACGTGATGATAATTGATCGCTAATATATCGCTACTTCGTGATGAACGCGACCATTGTAATTTGGGTTCTATAAATACGACCAATAGAGAAATTCCATTCAAATTTAGCGGCCATTTTTGGGGCGGAGTGTATTTCTATCTTTTGGACAGACAGAGTATAGCAGAAATAATAGGAAGCACACAATAAGCGGCCATTGCTTTTCGACTTAACTTAGAGATCTGCCTTAACGACCGATCTGTCACTAATTCTGTCTTGTAATTTTAAAATCTAAACACTGTTTTCCTACATTATTACTTCATGTTGTAAATTTTACTCAATTTGAAGTTGATGGAAAATGATTAGCAATGGTACTTGTATTATTAAAGGTAAATGTTAGTTAGGGAAAGTTCTCTGGAATAAAGAGTTCAGTGTGTCAAATTTAATCACATCAGATTATTCTGATTTTTGGAAGAAAAATTTTGTTTTCATGTAGTCTATTTTCCGTATTTATTTTCTGTATAAAAAAGTGATTTCTGTATTTTCTATATAAAATATAATATATGTTTTTCTTTCTAAAATATTTTTGTAAATCATTCCACTTGAAGAAAAAGAAGAATCTCTATTCTTAAGAATATTATTTTAATGATATTTATCATTGGCAACAATAGTGTTAATGTCAATGATACCCATACTTTGAAAATGTGTTTGATGGTATTGTAGTGTACGTGAATACATTACATTCAGCAGATTGAAGAAGTGAGGCTTTCGTCTACTTTCAAAATAAAAACATAGTTATAAAGTTATATTTATAGGATATAATCGACAGC
The DNA here is from genome assembly GCA_963680705.1 of Rhagium mordax. Classification (NCBI taxonomy): domain Eukaryota; kingdom Metazoa; phylum Arthropoda; class Insecta; order Coleoptera; family Cerambycidae; genus Rhagium; species Rhagium mordax. The sequence continues at coordinate 28,847,952 of OY796657.1, forward strand.
ATCAGGCAAATCGTCCATATAATATAGTCGACGGTGACGTCAATAATAAGAAGACTGGATGTGGAAAGCGATTAATTCACCACCTGTCAATGCATCGATTTCAGAACGCACATAGTACAAAAATAATATTTAATGTTTTGGCCTATAGCACACTTACATGTAACTAATATACTGAGTCTATTTAGGTACATCACTAGTTTTCATTCTAAGGAAACATTTTTTACTATGAATTATAAACTTTATAAAATTACCTTTTAGGTGAGGTGAGCACATCTTTGGGGTTGCTTCGGCATCTTAGAAGAAGGTCATCACAAAAACATTTTTGAAAAAAATATACAATTGCTCATTAATATTGATGACTCCTATTTAGTAGTTATTTTTTTGTTGGTAAAGATAAGCAATACCAATCGATGTTGAACACAACAACCCTCAATTGAGGTATTCTATAACATATATGTAATACATACCATTATATCATAAACAGAATTACACGTAGTTTGTGATATTATATGACATGGTTACAAGATTAAGTGCTTTTGATAAGCGTAAATTAACACATCATGTTGCATGATGAAATACAAACATTTAAATAGGTGTAACCAGGACAACGTTAATATTGATTGCTATTAAAATTTATATAACATTACCACAAATGTTGTCTACCATTCATCATACAAGTACGTATTTATACATGTTTCGCTGTAAGTACATATTTTCCAGGGCAGAAAGAATACTAATACCGTAGTATTATTATAAAGTTTAATACTGTATCACATAATTTCAATACGTATTACTAAACTTCTGGAGAAATGAAGCGAATAAAGAGAAAAAAAGTATGAATAACTTGTAAGAGCCTTTACGCAATCAGTAGGTAATTTACTGGTCACAAACGGAACGTTCTTGTATACAGAATGTTTTTTCATCATAATCGTAAATGTAAAAATTCAATTTTAAAGATTTTTCAACATGCATTATTTGATGTCCAACTACATATGTTTAGGAGGAGACTGATGGATATACGTATTTAGAATGGGAAAATGGAAGTTTTGGATAGTACTTTAATTAATACAAAACCATCTACAGTAGGAAGCATAAATTTCCTATACAAAAACAGATCGCTAAAATGTCATACTGATTGCTTAAGCAACCTGATAGCTACAGGACATATTAAAACTCCATAGCAGTATCCAATTGTAAGTGGTACAGATGTTATCTTCACCATATAGATGAATTATTGAAGATATAATGTGAAAGAGCTCCACATTAAAGAGTGTCCTTGAAGGTTCTACTTTTGTCTCAATCCTCTTCAATATCTACGACATTATCATCCTCCTAACCATAAAATACTTCCGGAGCTGGGGTTTTACCACCGATCCCGCAAAAACTAAACTAATAATAACAGTTGACAACTACATTATATCATGGTCTCGATATATTCAATATTTCTGCGTAACATTTGACAAAAATTCTTGTCTCAAGTCATTCAAATTCAAGATGAGTGATTTTCGAGTGACTTCACTCTTCTTATGCGAAAATGTTAAAAAAGACAAAAAGATTATAATCCTATAAGCCTACAGAAGAGAAACGTATAATGCTTAGCCTACTACGAATCCCTTTACTTTTTATATTATACTTACTGATGATGGTTCAAAATTGTTTAATGAAAAAATAATTTTAATTTATTAATTTCACCAAAATGAAACGTCACGGTATTAGATAATAGAGAGGGGAGACCATAGAATGGGCATATTGGGAACATCACGAAAAAGAACAATATATGTCTTGAACTCTATCTTTATAAGGGTGAGAAGAAGAGTTTCACACAAAAAAGTTTTATGTGAAAGTTGCAGAGCATTTTTCTCAACCTTCATATTCATATTTCCTACACCAAGAATCGAATAATGTTAATTCTACGAAAAAAAGTTAAATAGCCAAAATTATAGAGAATTTCAAGCTCTACAAAATTGACATTAATTATTTCTTACATAAATGTAACAGGAGATTTAAAAAAAAAAACGAAACTCAATAAATTTTTTAAAATGGAGGCATTTACGTCAACTTGTGTATACATTATCGGTAGATAGCCTAAATCTCCGAAAGGAGAAAGGATTTCTATGGTGGCCATGTTGATTGACCATTCCAATAATTTTTCACTTCTCCCTATGTATTAGTTATTTAGCATGCGCAAAATAAAACTAAATATAGAGTAATTAAATTCCACATCAGCTCGACTGATTAATCCTAAATTATTTCGTTGTGTCAACAATAAACCACCCTTTTGATATAATTTATGACTATAATTTACGCAACTCTTAACACTAACTCTTAACACTAATGAACTCTTTAATTATATGGAATAATATGTCTGGCCGACCACCCTTTCTCATCAGTTTCTCAGGAAATATCATGGGACATTTTGACGCAATAATAATTTTTTAATATTAATTGTACATATTAGTATTCTGGAAAAGTTTGGAACATTTGTTGTAGTTTCTACTTTACACCAAAACACTGAACATTTAACTGGACAGTTATTTCTTCAGCCAAATGAACTTCCTCAGGAAATGATTAAATATGAAACTGACAACAGTTTATTCGTGTTTCAATGTTGCCACTTCAGGTGATGGAGCATGTGTTAAGTTAGATGTGGTGTAAAGTATAAATTGACAGTTGAAAGAATAATTTGAGATATTATGCCGTTTGTGTCCTGCAAAAAATATATTTTGAATACCTGTATCTTGTTCAGTAAATGACGTATTTTCATTGAAATTAAGATCACTTTTAAAAATGCATGCTAATTATATGTACACTAGAAGACACCAATCAAGTAATTTCGCTACTATCATCTGACCTCTAGAAATATGACAATATCCGACCGTAATGAATGCAGATCAATCCATAAATATCTGAAATTATGATATTATTCGTGTAAAAATGTTTAGTTATTCTACCTAGGTACGGTTTCCGAATGCGGGACTAAAAGTAGGGCCTGCAAATAACCTACTCTCGATGGCGAAGGTATTGATGTGGACTCTGAAACCCTTCGATACCACGCCAACCAAATCAGTCCTGGAAGTTCTGAAAACTCAGAACACAAGACTGAAAACAGAAGACTGGTACGTCGTCAATAGCACCAAGGATCCGAAAGGCATAACCCTTGTGCTGGAGATTAACGAAATGTCTGGGACTAGGGAAGGTGGTCTTCGGGGTGTTAGCTACTAGTGCTGGACGAAATGGAGGAAACAACACCAACCCACGTCCTGAGGCTACTACAAGAGAATCTACCGCACAGTAGAGGTGCTTCTGCGACATTATGTAGCAAATTGAACACCGAGGAGATAGATGCGGCTCTCATTCAGGAACCCTGGATAGTGAGGGGCCGCGTAATGGGACTCGGGGAAACCAGAGGTGAGTTAATATATGACAAAACTTCCGATAACCCCAGGGTATGCATTTTCAAGGGTGTAAAATGTCTGCCCATGTATGATTTCTGTTCTAGGTATCTAGCGACCACCAGGCTGAAACATCAGGAGGATGGGCATATGAGGGAGCTAATAATCTCCTCTGTTTACATGCCATACGACTCCATAGATCCACCACCCGCCAAAAACCTAAGAAGACTGGTGCTATACTGTGAAGCAAACCGATTCCAGTTAATAACAACTGGCTGCGACGCAAACGCACACAACACTGTTTGGGGCAGCACGGACCACAGCCGTCGAGGGGAAGCACTCTTGGAGTACTTAGTGAGTAATAATTTACATATTGCTAACCAAGGCAATGAGCCAACTTTTGTGACTCAACGTCGGCAAGAGTCACCGATCTGACATTAGCCACGGAATATCTGTGCGATAGCATCAAACAATGGCATGTATCTCACGAGCCATCATTATCTGATCACAGACACATTAGGTTCGAACTAGATGGTTTCGTAAGGGAACTAACAACCCATCGAAATCCCAGAGAAACTGACTGGGATGCTTACAGAAGTCAACTGAAACGCAGTTTGGCGGCTGTGAAGTCCTAAGTTCAGACTACCAATGATATAGGGGTGATTGCAGACCAACTCCAGGATGCCATTGTAACCTCATATCAAGAAAACTGCCCTTCTGTCACCAGAAATGTCACATGGTGGAACAAACACCTGGAAAGTCTAAGAAGAGCCACTCACAAAATGTTCAACAAAGCGAAAAAATCCGATCAGTGGGACCGCCACAACCTGAATCTCTTGAGGCAAAGCCTACAAGAGTCGACTGGAAAGTGGCGAATCAGATCGTCAATTACAATAAAATTGAATTAGCGATCAAATCCTTTAAACCCTACAAGTCTCCGGGATCGGATGGCATACTTCCTGCATTATTGCAACGGGCAAGTGACCTCCTAATTCCGTCTGTATGTAAAATCTTTCGAGCATGCTTGGCAATGGGATATGTGCCTCTGGAATGAAAATCGGTAAAGGTGGTTTTCACACCAAAACCAGGGCGCACCTCCTACGACCATGCCAAGTCATATCGACCAGTCAGCCATTCGTCTTTCCTCTTGAAGACGCTGGAAAACTTGTCGACAGACATATTCGAGATGGGGCATTAATAGAAAACACAACCAACAGTAGACAGTTGTATGCCTACCAGGCAGGGAAATCTTGTGAATTGGCTCTTCACAACCTCGTTAGTAGGGTAGAGGAGTTGATGAACAATAAGGAGATAGCACTTGGTGCTTTCCTTGATATTGAGGGTGCATTCGACAACACCTCTTTCAAATCAATGATCCTGGCCGCTCAAAGACATGGGATGATTCACAACACTTGTTGTAAGTAGATGGACAACATGCTGAAGAGCAGGCGGGTTCATGCCACAATAGCGGAAGACACCCTAGAGGTACAAGTATCTCGAGGGTGTCCACAGGGTGGAGTGTTGTCACCCCTACTGTGGAACCTCGTCGCTGACGATCTGTTGACAACACTTAACGACAGTGGCTTCTACGCGCAAGGGCATGCGGATGACATCGTCATACTCAACATCTGTCAAAAGTCAGAAACAAGGCGAGAGCATCTCTTATGAGCTGTAGACTCATGTTTGAGAAAACATGGGACACGAAACCAAAAATGGTACAGTGGCTATGCACCACTGTGGTCATACCCATAATCGCCTACGGTGCCCTGATTTGGTAGCCAAAGGTTGAACAAAGAACGACCATCACAAAACTCGCCAGCTTACAAAGGCTGGCATGCTTGTGCATTACGGGCGCTACGAGCACCACACCAACAGCATCCATGGAAGTCATCCTGGGCTTGATTCCCCTTGATATATTTTTAAAGGGGAAGCCCTAATGAGTGCGAAAAGGATGCGGTCCATCGGCTACTGGAACGCCAACCAGGAACAGTATGGACAATCAAAGATTATGGAGGCTGCGGCCGGTGACCACATCTTAATGATGGACACTGACTGCATGCTTCCAAGATACTCCTTTGACAAGCCATTCGTAGTGAAAATCAACCACGATGAATGGCGGTAAGTTACTCCATCCTATTTGCTCAAGGGAGTCGTCTGTTATATCGATGGTTCCAGGACAAATGAAAGATCAGGACCAACGCCACCGTTTTCCAGACGGAAATTTATGCCATCATGGCTTGCATTCGAGAGAATGCAAAGCGGCGGTATACCCGACAGCACATACACATTCTGTCTGATAGTCAAGCAGCATTAAAAGCACTTGCAACTCCACGTATAAATTCTAAAATAACGTGGGAGTGCCTACAGGAACTGATATACTTGTCCCGGGTGAACAATGTCGAACTCATTTGGGTACCAGGTCACTCGGGGATTGAAGGCAGTGAATAAAAAGCAGATAACCTGACAGGAGCGGGTTCTACAACATCATTCACAGGGCATGAACCTTTGATTGGTATTTCAAAACAAACAGTCAAAACGGCGGTTCAAAGATGGTTTTTTAAGGAACATCTGCAACGTTGGGACATGACACCTGGCCAACACCATTTGGGACGACCTCAAATCAAAGATGTAGTGGGCCTTTTAACAGGACATTGTCACATGAGAAAGCTCCTGCAACTCATAGGCGTTCATCGGGGCAGTACGATGTGCAGACTATGTGAAGAGGAGGAAGAAACCTCCTCACACTGGGCCAAAGGAAATTTGCTCTCTTCGATGATTTACAATGCGGGGACAATCTTTCGCATGAAAATCTTGCAAAGAAGCTATTAAACCTCATTAAAGGGACGGAGCTCAGTAAGAATCGGGGATGTACAATAAGCCAACTGAGCTGCAGTGCAATTTGGGTTTGACCCAACCCCGCTATTAATCAATCAATTAATCAATCACGGGTTCCGCACATGCCATGGAAAGCAAATTTTCATGAACCATGGTTTCAAAATTCAACAAAAGGCAATTTAAAATTGTCAGTTTCTAACAATTCGAACGTGTGGTAAAATCGCCCATTATGAAATATTTTATTGCAATTTTCTGTTATTTCGTATATTTCGCCTCCCAAATAAATTTGCTACCAGTTTTAGTGTTAGAATTGTCTACTAATATTTAATATTTGTGCAATTAATAGGTATCTGCATCTACAAACATGGTAAACGTTCTATATGAGAGACTTTAATGAAATTGTATGTAAGTAATTTAACAATATCTGCTAATTTCTTTTCTTCCAAAAAATATGTTTGTAATAAAAAAAGCCATGAATTGGCGACAAAAAAATTTCCTTCGTCGCTGATAAATATTTTCAAGTGCAATCTGCAAGAAAATAATATAAGTCGCCCTTGGTATTTTAAAATAAGAAAGTAGTTGCACTTGATACAAATTCACTATTCCGGATGGCCACGAAAGTATCGCTTTGGTATTGCCTACAAATAACTACAATGTTAAGAAAAATAGATTTCTGAAATTCAATTCGTTGACAATTAGTTATTAAAACCAGAATCTGACGGTACTTAATTGTGCATAAAATACTACTTTCGGTCTAACCGGAAGTGGCATCAATATATTAAACAGAATACTCCATATATTGTTACATTTTCTTGTTCGTCATGAAATTTTGATTTCAGCAGTATATTACACGCATTTGTTTTATAATTAGTGTTGAAAATCTGGAAAACGCAATTGGGCTCTGCGGTATTTTATTTTTAAATCTTATGGAAAGCAGGCATTAAAAAGAACTTTGCGCACATGGAGTGACAAAAACGTTCCTATGAAATAAATATCTGTTTTTGTTCTTGGTATTTTATTTATCATGGTGCATAATAAAAATAATTACAACATTGGGCTGTTTCACACGGAAGTAGCAGACCCTGTATACTGTATATTACAATTAAGTAATGAAATGGTATAATTTAAATCGTAACTTGATGGGTAAGTTAAGTACGTAAATATCTCAACTCGGATACTTCTTATTATAAAGTAAAGCGAATAAGTGGTGAAATTAACGCTTATAATTAATATGAGGTTGCCAACAGGCTCAGGATTACATCTTAGCAGGAAACGGAAAAGAGGTCTCGCAGGAACTTTGCTAGATTTGACAAATGAGCTGAACCTGACGTCATAGTCTCTAAAGACATCTTCTTTATGCAATCAAATATTAAACAGCTGTAGATTACTAACGTAAAATTTTAAGTTTGATTTAAATTTGAAACGTAATTTTATATTTTTCCATGGGTTTTCGTGATAAAAATAATTATGTGTCACAACTTCTTCATAGAAAATTTAATTTCGTCAGTCAAACTGCATAATTTAAATTGTAAAGATTTCAATAATATTTTAATGCCTATATTTGATTATATTTCGATGGAACTGGATTACGTAAAATTGGAATATCTTTCTAAACTTTCTTATCAATCCGAAATATGTCATGTATAATGTACACGTTCTATTTAGTGATTTCTTTAGATTTCAAAAAATAAAACAATATAACGATTAGTTTTATTTTGATTAACAAAAAGTTTCGATTCCTTCAATAGTTTAGAACTGAAATATACTTTTAGTAACAGTTTGGTAATACAATGTTTTACCTAAATTCATAGTTCGCCTGTATTGTATATGATATAGTCAGTATTGAAACGGGCAGTGTATAACAAGATACAAATAGATCGAATCATTTAACTCATTCAATAGTTTATGAACTTGGAGATATCGGTAGGGCACGTATTTATTCAATGACTCACAAGTCTATTGCGAAACTTCTCGCTATATAACCATCGATGTGATGGAACGGTTTAACGTATTATTGAGATTATTTGAGAAAGGAATTATAGTCTAAAATAATTCTGGGAAGAGATATTTTAAGAATATAAAGCGGATCCTACAAACATTATCTCACGTTCTCTCCAAAAATATCGTTGCAGGTATCGTTATTTTGAAAAAATTACGGAAGAAACGGATTTTCTTGAATATTTGCTCATCAGTTAGGTGTTACTAAAATTGGTTATTACCATTATTGGTAAATTTTTTTAAACAATTTACAATTGCCAGCAAGCAAAAATTTCTTTCTGAAGTTATCTCCATCCCTGTTACTCTTACATATTAATTAGTTAGCAGCAATATTATAGGTCATTAAATTTTCCACAATTTATCTTTAATAGTTATTTGTGTAACTAGTGCAAAAAGTGTATATTTGTTGCATGAGGCATGAAGTTTGCAGCACGAGTGAAGCTAGAGCTGCACTTGCACACAACATTTTTTTTATGATCGAATGAAATAGATTTTTTTTTTAAATTTTATTGAACAGAAATAACAGAATATTACATTAACACAAAATATTCATATGTCAAACTGACAACTAGAGAGAGTGTTACTGTACCATCCATAAATAACTATGAATAAACCGTTGCCTAGGAACCAACTTACATTTTACACTAGTGCAAAAAGTTAAACTTTTTGTACTGTAAAGAGTGCACAAAGTTAATACTTTTTGCACGATCGTAGAAAAAGGAAATGATCTCATTTTGTTAAGAAAGCATGAAACTTGATATATACAGTGTGTCGCACTACGATATCAAAATAAACGGGGAAATTCAAAAAAACATATTAGGCATTTTTTATCAAAAATTTTATTAATGAAAGTTCAAAAACCTTAAGTCCAAAATTTAATCAAAATCAAAAAATATTAATATTTTGTTTGAAAACATTTAATTTTAATGGGTTACTGTAATGTAATATTTTATTTCTTATAAAAAAAATAAAGAAATACTCTGCAACTAAATATGAATGATAACTGATATCGTAAAATTATAATTTCGGACTTAAAATTTTTTAAATCAAAATATCAATATTTTTTAATTTTGATGAGATTTGAAATTTAAGGTTTTTAGCCAATTCTGAGCAAATTCATTAGTAAAATTTTCCGATACAAAAATGCTTAATATGATTTCTTGATTTCTTGCGTTTATTTTTTATCACAGGTGGCTTTGCATTAGTAGGGGGCGAATGTTTTTTTTTGGCAATGAGTTGATCCTAATGGGATCTATTATTGAGTAAAATTAGGTACAAATCGGATAAAAATGAAAAAAGTTAGTGCGACACACTGTATGTGACTTAAAAAAGTTTTAAAATTGGGTACCAAGAAATTTTGGAATGTTTTTTAAACTTGTCATTGTTTTTTCATTATCGATATCTAATAAAATAATAAAAATAATTAACTTCTTATTTTTGATTCTTATAAGGGATTTCTTACATTGTCGAAATTAGTAAAGAAATTCGAGGAAATTAGAGAGTTAACAAAATGACGGCTATTTCTCTGCAAATAAAATATTTTGATTTCTCTTCCAAAAATATCAGAGATACGATAAACAGTCCATTTTTCTACAAAAAAGTTGTTTTTCTTGACTCTCAACGAACGGGAAATAAATACATATACTTGATTATGAAAATTAGATTTGGTCTTTGAAAATCATCTGTAAACAGTTAAACTATGTACGCGATATTATTTCCATGTGAATTGACCAGTGAAGTTTATTTTTTCAAAATTCAATTGTACTATTTGATTTTAAATTGATAACCCAAACAACCTCTAGCACTGATGGACTAAATTGAATACTAAATATAATTGGAAGGAACAACTACTCAGCGGACAAATTCCCCGACCTGCATTGGATTTTGCAAATCCTGAATCAGGAATCAGGATTTGCAAAGGCAAACGCCACCTGAGTTCTTTCTTGCAATCCTATTTAGCATTGACTTTAGTGCACCAGCGCTAGAGGTTACCGTTACAAAACATCTTTTATGTCTTAACAGGTAGTAGAACTCACCCACGTCGTAAACGGTAACAACAAGAATTCTCAGTTTTTTTATTTCATTTTTAATTCAAATAGTAAAATTATATTATATGCTACGTTTATACCTCAAGTGTTGCGAATTTTCTAAAATATATAATATAAGTTATTTAACTAACAAGTAAATATTAGTTATGCACTGCCTTCGGCGCGCAACATAAATTCATTTTATTAAGGACTTCATGTTTGTGTATTCATGTAAACACGATTTAAGTTGAGATAATTTACATTTTATGAATAATCCACAAAATAATTTTTGCTCCCTGGTCTGAAGGGGCCCACAATCTTGAAAGTTGTGCACCTAAGAGAGGAGTGTGCACGAGTGTCCTTCGTTTTCATCGCTCAAGTAGTGTCACACGATCAATTTTTACGACAAATCGAAGAATTTCAATACAACTGACTGGTATAAAAGGAAACACCAGGGTTTGCCGAAAGCGATTATTGAGTGGAGCATTGTGTAGTAGATATATCATAAACCGGTTCGGACTTTCTTGTTCGACATACACATTTCCGATCTCTAGGGTGTTGTTCGTCTATCCTGAAAGCTAGGATTTCAGAATCAATGAATTTGTCAACTCTGATGTTTCATACGTGCTCTGCTATGCTATACATCATAAATAGCTTGTTTATAGCTACAAAATTGAACCATTTTTCAGTTACTTGATACACTTGTCATATACAATAAGGTTGGAGCCCAGTGTGCAGATGTGAAGGATTTAAAATAACTCGAGAAATGTTTTCCGCTTTTGTTGCGCATTATTTAATTGACGTATTTCAGAATAAATTTCAGAAACAATAATTAATATGATAAAAGTCGCACTTTCAAGAACAAGCTGAATATGATCTTTTATTTAATCGATTAGCTTATGTTTATATATTATATCCACACATTTTTAATCTTGTACGTGATTTAAATTCGTAGTTTTGGGCCCATCAATATAAAGATGTTTTATATACTTATTTGTAATTTATCGCAAAAATATTATTACTACATATCATTCATGTTCAAATTTATATTTTCTAGTTATAATTTTATTTTATAGTTATAATTTTATTATATTATACAGGTATTAATTGGGTTCGTGTAGGTTAAGTGTTAGAGTAGCCGCTAACTTCGCCTATGTACCCTGAAATGTATTATTCATGCATTTTCATTCAATAAAGACGTATTTATTATTTTATTATTATTATTATTATTATTATTTATTTAAATTGAAACAAGATGGATTATTTTTATTTGTGAACGCCACCATGTCATACTCACTGACGATCAAAATTAACGCACCACCCAAAATTTAATGATTTTGAATATGATTCTTTTCTAAACCGTTTGTCTGATTTTAATATGTTTTTTTTTTTGTAGGTTGGCTCTTCTGGAATGTATAGCCGCGCCGATTTTAAGTAAAAATAATGTTTTCTTTAAATATAAGGCGTAAAAATAACACTGTTTTTTTTTCAAAAATTCAAAACACCCTGTGGGAATTGCCAGCAATAAAATTAAACTCAGTTCAGACCCAATTGTAGCTTCATCCTTTCTTAACATTTACTTTTTTTGTACACTTTTGCATCTTTGCTATTAAAGGAGATATACCGCGTAGGGAAAAAAATCAACAATTTTTGTTTCTTGGATGCCATTTTTTTGTTATTTAACCGATTCGATTAATCTCGGCGTCATTAGATAGGTGATTTAGTAGGCTACAAAACCTATATGACAAAATGGTAGACATGAAAAAATCAAAATGTTTGACGCCTTTAAAAATTGATGTTTTTCTATCCTCGTTCTTTATTAAAAGATCTGATTGAGGCTAAATCTAAATAAGTTGGTTACAAAAATATGACCAATAAAAAATGTCTGTTCTGACGCTTTTAAAGGCCAGCCCCCTTAGTTTGGTAGAAATTAGGTGAATAGACTTTTCAGCTGGTAGTATAATGTCATAATTATTAAACCTATTTAGGTTTCCACGTCTACCCTCACTAATTTTTAATGTATGCTTTTAAATAACGTTTACTAGCATTTTTTAATTGGTCATATCTTGGTAACCAATAATTGACCGATTTAGCTCCATCAGATTTTAAAAGAGAACGAAGCTAGAAAAACATGAATTTTTAAAGGTGTCTGGCATTTCATTTTTTCATGTCCACCATTTTAAGCTATAGTCCTACTAAATTGCCTCTCTAATGACGACAAGTTTATTCGAATCGGTTAAGTAAAAAAAATGACATCCAAGAAACAAACATTTTTTATTTATTTCCCCACTCGGTATATCTCCTTTAATAGCAAAGATAAAAAAGTGTACCAAAAAAGCAAATGTCAAGAAAAGATGAAGCTACAATTGGGTCTGAACTGGAATTTAATTTTGCAGCTGGTGATTCCTACAGAGTGTTTTGAATTTTTTAAAAGAAGCAGCGTTATTGTTAGGCCATACATTTAAAGAAAAAATAATTTTTACTTAAAATTGGCACGGCTATTATATATTCCAGAAGAGTTTGTCTACAAAACTAAAATAAACATTAAAATCAGACAAGCGGTTTAGAAAAAAATCAAATTTAAAGTCATGGTAAATTTTGGGTGGTGCGTTAATTGTGGTCGTCAGATTTTTATTATTTATTTTCTTCCAGAATTTGGTACAAAAAATAAAATGCATAACAGGTAGTTCACCAAAAAGTAGGTCTAGATTTAATAAGATAATATTTAACAGCTATCAAAAAATGTGAATTTCATACCTTGACACTCTTTACGATAATTTAAGTATGTTAAAAATAATATTTATTGTTTGTTATAAGTTCATATTTTTTATTTGTAATTACTAGATACTGTTTATGGATGTCTCTATTTTTGTATCCCAAATACAGATAAATTGCCAATTGCTACATGCACTTAAACGTAGGCATAGTTAGAGTATTCCTATTACTTCTATTACTTTCATCACACTACTTCACATTTTATTGCTCAAGAGTTCGATGCGAAGCAAATAATGAAATTGTAAGCCAGCAAGAAATCGACAACAGGTTCTGTTGACATGCTACGAATGAAACTTCATTATAATATTCCTTTATTAGCACCTATATTATTTTTACTGGATAATTATAATTACTTAATGAAGTAAAAATTGACTGCACTAATTTTATATAACACACAATGAGAGAGTATTTTCAAATCTGTGAAGTTATAAAGTTTAATCAGAGTAGAATTTCTTTTTTATCCAAAAATAAATCTTATCAAAAAGCCCCGTTTAGTTGCCTCGAAGCCTTCTTTGATGTAGGTATTAGTTAAGTCATTGTCATCAGTTTTATTTGAGTCGTCGTAAATTCCTTCCGGAGACGAACATTAAGCGGGCGTCGGATAGGTATAAACCAAGTTAAGTGCACTACACCAGCGTTATTTTGGAGGAAACTTCACTTACTTCCGGCCGCACTGAAATACACTGTGTTCATTACTTAATTCGCGACTTCACTGCTATTTGCGGCACCTTATTAATAAATTAACCCTCTTACGTTGAATATTAATCAAACTAGTTAACGTATAAGAGCTTTTGATTTAACTACTAATAAAATTATAATGAGAAATTGATGCTCTATCTAAAATATTGCAGCATTAACATAACTTTAATGTTGCACAGGAAACAGTTTACCACTAAATACTAAATTATGATCGGATTAACAAGTTAGTTACACCGTAAAATTCGTAAAATTTTCATGACAAGGTAGAGCAGAAATATTATTTTAGATTTTAAATGATAAGCTAATGAACATTTTCTCTTCTATTTCCTTCCTCATGCAATAAAATCATATATGGAAGGTATTGTGATTGTGAAATAATTGACATTATAATTTAAAGGGAATTATTATTTTCGACCTCACATCCTGTACTTATGAGAAACATAGTATATCTGCAAAAATCATTTATAACATTAGAATGTTTGACAAGTAATTGAATAAATACAGGATTGAATAAATACAGGGTAACATTAATTACACACGAAAAGGGAGTTGAACTGATTTTGATGACATTTCATCAAATAAGGGTTTTGGACACTGTACAGGGTGTTTCCTATAAAATTATACCCCCCTTATTTCGGTCAATTACCACCGATTTTAATTTTTCAAAAACCGGTCTAACACATAATTTTCCGTAGATTTTGAATATGCTATTACTTTTTTTCCTACTTCAATCATATATTGAAAATTTTGAATCGTTAATAATTCACCGAAATAAGGGGGGTATAGTTTTGAACGAAACGCCCTAAGTTTTTAAATTCAATTATTTACGCCATTTCTATAGCAAATATATAAGTTTAATAAATAGGATTATAGGAAACAACTACTGGACGGGCAAAGGCCCCGACTCCCATTGAATTATACCTATAAATCCAAAATTGGTAGCCAAATTTGTTATTTGTCTTTTCTCCACCAGACACAGACCGGTTTCGAACTCTTTATGTTCCCATCAGTGTGCCACAGGTAGCTGAAAAGACAAATAACAAAGGCAAACCAAACTGGTCTATGGCAGACCCAGCACATAGTAACTGTGAGAGATAAGTACATCCCTCTGGTGGTCAGTTGCTACTACCAGTCAAGACATCGAAGATGTCTCGTGACCGATAGCGGCTTGCCAAGCAAGCACCAAGAGCGGCGACCTCTAGCCCTGATGGACTAAAACATGCTTAATAAATAGGATTATAGGAAACAACTACTGGACGGGCAAAGGCCCCGACTCCCATTATAATCCTATTTATTAAGCATGTTTTAGTCCATCAGGGCTAGAGGTCGCCGCTCTTGGTGCTTGCTTGGCAAGCCGCTATCGGTCACGAGACATCTTCGATGTCTTGACTGGTAGTAGCAACTGACCACCAGAGGGATGTACTTATCTCTCACAGTTACTATGTGCTGGGTCTGCCATAGACCAGTTTGGTTTGCCTTTGTTATTTGTCTTTTCAGCTACCTGTGGCACACTGATGAGAACATAAAGAGTTCGAAACCGGTCTGTGTCTGGTGGAGAAAAGACAAATAACAAATTTGGCTACCAATTTTGGATTTATAGGTATAATTCAATGGGAGTCGGGGCCTTTGCCCGTCCAGTAGTTGTTTCCTATAATCCTATTTATTAAGCATGTTTTAGTCCATCAGGGCTAGAGGTCGCCGCTCTTGGTGCTTGCTTGGCAAGCCGCTATCGGTCACGAGACATCTTCGATGTCTTGACTGGTAGTAGCAACTGACCACCAGAGGGATGTACTTATCTCTCACAGTTAAATATATAAGTGTCATATATATGTGTATTCAGAAGGACGAGGCGAATCCAAATATGCAAAAATATATAGGGTGTTCCATTTAAAAAAAACATACTTTTTTCTGCCCCTCGTATATTCAAAATCTACGGAAAATTCTGTGTTAGACTGGTTTTTGAAAAATTAAAATCGGTGGTAATTGACCGAAACAAGGGGGGTATAGTTTTATAGGAAACACCCTGTACACTATCGACTTGGACACTTCTGGATCCTACCTCAAAATTTTCAATACACTACCTAGATAAATGATTGGTATAAATTATTCAAGTATTCAATTTTAGATTATTTCAAGTGTAAGTATTTTTTCCAAATAAAATATAACGTGACTAATATCCATCTAGTATTACTCATCATCAGTGGGCACTTAATAATAATAATAATAATGTACCACATGTAATTTTCAGCACATTCAGCAGAAATTATAGATATTACAATTTTATGTTTTAGACTAACCGAACAGACTAGACAAACCGAAACTAAAATACGTATGTAAGTCGGTTGGCTTGCATAAACGGTAGCTGAATATTCTGACGTTTTTATAAAATTGGGTACATGCATAGTCTATAAGCTATCTGCTATCTTATGTTGATACAGTTGAGGCTTGAGTATTTTAGAAATGAATAAGAAAATGGGAAAGTAAAAGAAAATTAGAAAAGCAAATCATGTAACATTCAAATATGCTCAAGTATATGCAAATAAAATACCAAATTTATGGATAAAATTTAAAATTTAGTTTTGCATTGGACATTTATGTTTATAACTATGGCGATTATTTTCAGTCCTATACCATCTAACACAGTTCTTATTTTCTAGTATCAAAATCCCTTTGAATCAGTCTTCCAAAAACATATCCGAACTTTATTGCTGTGCTTCCTACTCAATTAAACTAAAGTTTGTTTAGCAAACAACTTCCTAAATTAACAAAAACGGCATGCTAAAATTCAGTTATAAAGTTGCATTCAATTAAAATATGTAATGTAAATATAATTCAATCATGAGGTCATACTGTGCGTCTTAATTGGCTAACTCATTGAATTATACTATAGGCAGGGTATCCTGTGCAACAGATTTGTTCTTCATTAAGTACTATTCAGTAAGAAAATGAAAATATTTAAATAAAACAAGTTCATAATTT
This sequence comes from Rhagium mordax, assembly GCA_963680705.1. Taxonomy (NCBI): domain Eukaryota; kingdom Metazoa; phylum Arthropoda; class Insecta; order Coleoptera; family Cerambycidae; genus Rhagium; species Rhagium mordax. The sequence continues at coordinate 28,864,657 of OY796657.1, forward strand.
TATCTCTTTTATCTATATCATATGAAGAATGGTTACCTAAATTTATTTTAAAACCACTTTAGAAGAGTTTTCGAGTTCTCTTCCGCATTGAATATTTTGAATCTTAACATTTCAACCATCTTTATAGAAAAGTTATTTTTATAGAAAAAACGTGGCTCTAACAAAGTTATATCAAAGTGCCGGGGATATACAGTTTTATAACTAAATTATATGAAAACACATCAAAATATTTTATTTTATTAAATTCATTTGTTCTAGAACTTTCAGCGCATACTTAATATAATTATACAGGAAAAGACATACGTATGGAATAATGCCAATTTTTTTTTCTGCTTTTATTTCGATACTGTGGCAATCAAATTTGTTTTCAAACGGCACCATATATATTTTTTATTCAGTCAGATCATTATTTACATGTGATTTTTTCACGAAATTAGAAAATCAAACAAAATCAAACTTTCCAGACACTTCCTTTATTTTTGTAAAGGTTAACTCTTATCAAAAAATTAATTTTAAATTTTAGGGAGTGTCCTACTTCAACACTGATTTTAACTAATTACTGGTGATTAGCTTGGATTAGTATCATTCTGATATATGGGTTCTCTAAAATTCTTCGCTGCTAGCTTATTACAGTCAATGAACTTCGTTCTCGACTTAATAAGTTTATGAAAATAATATTTAACACTATGTAAAATACGTCATATTGTATATAATAGCATTATATAGTATACTTATTGACCAATTGAATACGAATTGTACATTTGGTAAATAATAAAAATACAAAAAATAAAAATGTTTGAGTCATATAACATACTCGTAATATAATAATACAATATGTGGTATTTTTATTGGCATATTGTTTCTATCCCATCTATCAATATGTATAGCAAGATTTTTCCAAGTTCTCTGTGAAATGTGTATATTTACAAATGAGAAGTACATACTTTGTTTCCTTGTTGAAACTTTCGCTATAAAGCTCATTCAGGGAAACTCAGTGCCTGCTTAATATTTCAAGTATAGTATATGAGTGTATAGTATCTCAGATACCTCAGATATTTTAAAATTTCCTGTTGTTTTACAGAAGCATGTGATTTTCTTTTATCGTCAGTTGAGCATAAGAAGTTATCGAACAACATCTCGGAAAATAAAGTGGCGTGATGTTGAAAACGTGAATAGGCAGATACACAAATAGAGGAATGCTTATCTGTCTTTATTCGTTCTTTTTTACTACAAGTCGAAATTTCTGACTTGCGACAATAAACAGCCTTTCAAGATTTGACAATCAGAATCGCTCACTAAAATTGCGTCCATTTCGTGAAATCGATAAATGTATGCCAAGATTTCAATTTATTTGTGATGCTTCTAAAAATAGTCTGAGACCAGGTTATAATCGGAGTTCCACGTTCACTCTAGCGGGATAATAAAAAATATAGACCAAACTTATCGACTATTTATTTTCTGATTAATTTCTTCTAGTGTTATTAATTTATGAAAAACTTTGTTTTAAACACGGAAATAAGTTTTAGTTCTATTATTATGTACCAAGATTTAACCCTAAAATCAACAGTTCATAGAAACAAATATTGCTTTTGTTTATGTTACGAATAATCGAAAATCTGAGGTATATAATATAAATAAATAGACGTCATGGCTTGGATTTGTGGTATTTATTCATCGTTATTATATTTAAAAAATGACTTTTTCAGGATTGGGAAATTGATCTAACGATAATGGTCTTGTTCTATCAGTAAATAAATACTGTCTGTGTATTCTATATATACACCATTGTCCTTCGAGAATATTCGTTTCCTTTTCAAACGTATGATAAATACTTGGGGATTATTCTGGACAAGAAATGTGGAAGTGGAATCTTTTTATTGAGGAGATAATAATAAACCGATGTACAAAACTTGGGGTGGGGCGCAGATGATGCTCTCCTGTCTACAAAACATACATTAGATTTTGAATTATGATTGTACACTTTATGGGTCTGCAATACCTTGTTAAGACGATTAGATGAAGTAAGGTACTGGCGGCAAATATGGCCCAGCAGGGTAATATGGCCCCAAGTCACAACTGCGCAAACCAAAGTGTTTGGCAACAATCTGTCAACGTCGAATAGTTCCTTATGCCCCCCTTTACCAACGATTTTTTTACCAGCGCTGGCTGACTACGAGGTTACACCCAAAAGCTATTGCGTTTCCGACTGCCGGTGTGTTGACATGCTATTGTAATTTTTGGGTCGAGTTAAAGTTTTCTACCTGAATATCTTAGTTATTAAATAGGAAAAACATTTATTCTAATTTATTTATTTTTGCAACTAGGATGCTTCTTATTAACATGTAGAATAAAACAATATACAAAAGTTACCTCCATTTATTTTTTAGGGTTTTTTGGTTCTGCGGGCCTTATAATCCGAATAGGTGGATAATATGGCCCAACTGCAGAGCTGGACATTTTTGAATATACCTACTTCCAACAGGAATCGTTTTTGACCCGTAAAAATAGTTAAATATGATTACTGCTATTGGTCTGATGTAAAATTCATAAAAAAATAAAGGTAAAAAGTAAAAAATAGTTTAAATTAAGGTGGGCCATATTTGCCGCCAGTACCTTACAAAATAAAGCACTTATAATTTGTTTTGGGGCATTGAGATCAACCTCGATCAACCTTAAGGAGAAGTTCACTCTTAAAATTTATATTAACAATTAATCTCACAGAATATATCTGGTCGGTCACAATTCGTTGATCTAACAAACAAATTCCATGTCCTGACAGATTCCAGGCCGAGAAGTGGGTGGCCCTATTGTTTCTGTTACTTTCCATCGTTTTTATTCTTAGTTTTGTTTTTCCTTTTCTTCTTCACCTTTATATAATATATTATTGTGTTTGGCTGTATGACTAATAACCCAATGCCAAAAAGAATAACGTTTCTCTAAAGACATTTATTTTTGATTACGTGTAACTTCATGAAGTAACCAGGTATTTTAACGAAATTTGAGATGTAAAAAAAAAATTTCTATCTTCATACTGCGTAAAAATCTGAGGGTCAATATTTGTTGTTAAATTAAGTACCTAGTTTAAAATGATAATTTTTTTACAACAATGAGGTTTCAATATTTGGAATGTCAGTGTGTGTAAAATCACAACGAACAATTTGAGATATTTAATATTAAAAAAACACTATCGTTGTAGCCATAAAACCTTAATTAACCTTGAAGGAGATGAATCCGATATATTTATTTTCTGATGAAAGCAATACCTATTTTGTATGCTACACCATTAAAAAATATATAAAATTACATTAGAAATATCTCTGGGGTGTTACTGTCTCGATTATATTTTATTTTAAATTAATATGCATATTTAAATATCTCAACGTCTTATGCAGTATTTTTCAGTAGCCATAAGTTACTTTGAACTTAAACATCGCTAAACCGCCAACCATTCTTGAACACCGACTCAGAACAGCTTATCGTGTACTGACCCTTGCCATTCCCATTTCGCCGAGGAAACGGTTGAGTTCGTCTTTTTCCAATTATTTATTTCTTGTGGTATTTCGTGGATTTTGAAATAAAACTATAATTTATTTACAGCGTTATTTTCTCATGTGAAAAAAAAACATTGCTGGAAATATCAATTAGCAACAATGTTTTTAATCACTGCGAATAACTAAAAGGCGTTTCATTTTGTAAAATGCATAAGTGTACAGCTGGATTAATTTCATAAACTCGTGAACATTTTAATTATTCACTTTTGTTGATTTTTTTTGGAGAAATTAATTTACAATATTGAAAATAATTCTAAAACTTTATACATTTTTTAAATTATTAACGTCTGAAGTAAATAATCGAATCTACAAGAACCTACTCACTCACAATTGAAATCCCTATCGAAAAATGTATGTAAAGTCGACTTCAGAGTTGTTCCGCAGATAAAAAATTACCGACAAAGGAACACGTGCGGCGGCTTCTTTGAAGGTCAAAGAGCCCGCGTTTCTGCTTTGTAAATGCAACATTTTTTCCCTGCGTTACAAATACGAAATGAACTATAAATATGTAGTTTCATTTCTTTTAAAATGCAAAGCAATGGCGAAGAAATCTAAAAATAACTGTAGGTATAGCAAAGCCCATTTATTTGAAATTATTCGAATGATACTCTCACCGCAGGTAAACAGACATGCACACTCTGCTTAAATAAATTTTGTTATTTACATTAATTTATTTACAAAGTAGTTTTGATACGGCGACTTTCCTTTGAATACAGAATGTTTTCTATCATGCTCAACTAACTGTTCTTTGAAAATTACCTCTTTTAAGTTTAATAATTATTTAGAACAGGCCAAATACGCCTAGATAATTAAAAAAATCAGTTAACATTTTTGTTGCTGCTATTACTTAGTAGAATTATGATTTGTAAAAATCAAATCACTTCTTAGGGATAATTCATATTGAGAATTTATGTTAGTATAGATTGCGACTATCTTTAAATTTTATAGAATATTAAGATTTTCTGTAATTTATTACCTCTGTAGCCTGACTAATAGATTTGTAAGCTTCTATTCACTGCAATGCTGTTGTATATTGAAAATGACCTAAGTAGTAAGAGATCACCGCTAATACAATAATCCTCTAGCATTTGTATTGACGTTTGCATGGACCTATATTTTCCATGTCTCTATTTGAGGCGGATTTATAAGTCAATAATGAATGCTAAAACAGTGGGCACTTTATTTTTTATGCATGCTGATTTAATCTCGGATTTAATACTATCACCATTTTGCTAGTTAATATTTACGTTACACGTGTGTATTTAAAAATATTAAGTTAAAAAATATTCTTATTCTTACAAATAACGAATCGAGTGCAAACTGTGAGCATGAATCAGGAACACTTACATCTTCTAATTGTCTTTTGGACATTTAGGCCAATCTTTAGCTTTACTGCATATACAGGAAATACGTCACAGAATTAATTTTCCAAGTTTCAACAGAGTTCATGAATAATTCTGGTGGCATCATCGAATTGCCAAAAGTATTTCTGTTCTTACTTTCATATGTCCAAAAATGACTGTGCACGGTGGTCCAGATTTTAATACATTAATTTTGAGAGGAGATAGAGAATTGCAAAATAAGGGGACTTTTCTTAATAGACATGTGTCGAAAAATGCACCATAACTTAGATATGAAGGTGATGAAGTTTCATTAAAAAAAACTTTATAATTTAATACCTAAGGCAAGACAAAAGCCATCTTTTTCAAATTTGGCACACCGCCTTTCTATGTAAATCTGCATCTACTGGTTAAGTCAAAAATAGTAACAGAAAGGCATTGGCACAGATATGGGGGTTATATATCCCCTTTCTAGAAATATGTAGTGTGCCACTGGATATTTTTGAAAAAATTATTAAACTGCGAAATTGCCTATGGCATTCTGAAGAAAAATTTTGATAGAACAAGTCGTTTCCGACTTTTTATTAAAATACTTTTAATATAGATACATTTTATTAGTTAATTACACTAGAAACAAGCTTCATTAAATTAAATAAGTGAATTGTTTTAAATAATATATAGTTACCAAAGCCTATGCAAATAAATCTTAATATGTTATCTCAAAATTTTTAGCCAGTCTGATATAAAATTTATCTGATCTGAACTGTCTGGTCTAATAAATACCTAAGTCACATAATAATAATCGAAGTTTCATTGTATACCGATTTAAGATTTAATAGTGTATTGAAATTACGGTTAAACATAACGGAATTAATTTGAAAGTTATTAGCATTGCTCTGGCACAGGTTATTAAAGTAATTTATTTAATTAGGAAATTCTTAATAAACATTTAATTGCTGTTTAAATATAAAAACTTTACTGGGATTGTTTCGTTCAGTTTATTTTCATCACAATGACTGACTTTTGTCCTGTACCCGAAGTAGAAAAACACGGCGAGTTTTTGAAAAAAGTTGTCGATATATTGTTTAAAAATGTCGTGTTTACCACAAGGCAGGATAAAGTGTTACTATGGCAAACTCCGGAACAGCTAGAAGAACAATTTGATTTTGCCCTGAACCAACATGGTGAATCTCAAGAAAAGCTGATGAGTTTGTTAAAAAATACTATTAAATTTAGTGTGAAAACTGGACACCCTTATTTCATAAATCAGTTGTTTTCTGGGTAAGTACACTGCTGATGATATTTTTATAACTTATGGGTCATTATTTGATCTTTGGAAAATTATATTTTTATTTCATTCCTCATATAAGAGAAGATCATTAAATTTTTAACTTATTATAACTAACTAAATCTCAAAACATGTTTTGCTTTAATTCGTGGCTCTGTTCATCGGTCTCTTTGCTTGTGACTTGGAAATCCTTCAAGATATTTTGGTAAAATGTGGTTAAGCTGTTAAGCTTGTCAGTAGGTCACATGTCTTTTATAATATAGAAAATAAAAATGGTTTACTTATCAATACACAGTAACGTAAAAACTCTAAGACTTACTGAGAAAAGTGTTCCGCCCAATAGGAAAAAAATCCATTGACAGAATTTATTTATAAATAAACTATGTCAAAAGTATTCCTTGCCAATTTCAATAAGAAAATACACCATGTTAAAATTTTGCTTACCTCACACACCATATCTGCCAGGTTTAATTATGTTTATGATAGATAAGCATATACAATTTTGTGCAATGGACTTTGAGTGGAAAATATTCAATAAGCGCGCGAATTTGTTGCTGGAGACGCAGCAATCTGCCGTGCACAGCAATTGGATATTTGTGAACGTCGCAGTCGTTAAACCATTAATTAAAAAAACACACCACAAAAATTAGACTTGCTTTTTTTAATGCGATGTAGTAAATTCGGATTTAGCTAAATGTTCTCAGAACCCAAAAAACATAACTCTTTTGAAGAAAAATTTTCTGAGTGAGTAATTTCTTCTGGAGGAGATATCAATTGGTCACTAATACCTTACGATTTGACTGCACCAAACTTCTGTACGTTGTACGCTGTATGCTGCCAATCAATAAATAATTCCAGATTTAAGATGAAGCAGAGAAGATGTATTCTCAGAAATAGAGAAAATTATTCCATATACGCCGAGACAGTGATTTAGCTGATATCGCGTTCCATGTGTAATTGCAAGGTCTCAATAAAATATTGATATAAAAAAGCAATCGTTTCTATTAAATTTGGTTGTTTAAAATCAAAATCACATACACTTTGATGGGACATATTATATACCTTTATATAAGGACACCTCTAAAAATCCACATTGTTTCCACATAGTTGTACATTCCTATTCAGTTTTAAAAAACATATATTTCGGCTCCTTACACCAGATCCAATAATGTCTAATACTCAACAATATTTTTTATGTACCATATAAATACCAACTACTCTGTCATAAGGTGAAGTGAACGGTTAGAATGGTACGTCATCTAAAGCCATAACTCGGTGCCCATCATATTATGTCTCAATGATTTCGTTCTATCATGCGTTGCATAAATGTGAAGGATTCTGGTTCAAAGTATTTTACGAAAGCCGCTGAGCATTCACCACTTGCACTTTTTAACTTAACAGAGTTCTTTTTAACTTAACAGAATTTAACGGAATCACCCTGTATTAAAATAATAAAAAAAATGTCGCATATTTTAGAAATACAATTATTTCTGTTATGATTGAATATAATGTATTTCGGTAATTTGGTGCATATTCCTTCAAATTATTGCTTCTCCATCAGCACAACTCTACATTTTCATACAATCATTTTGTTTTCCATGTACATATTATATACAAAATTGATTAAACAGCTGTGAGCGTAAAAACTTCTCAGTCTTCCCCATCGACAACACTTGATAGGTTTTTTATTTAATTACTGTTACGTCGTCCTATATTTATCTGCGTTGTCAATGTCGAGGGTAAAAGAATCAACCTATGTAAATTATGAGCCGCAGATCCCACTCCATGTCAAAACATCGATTATTACTCATTGTCTATTGACAGTGTTAATTTCTGACATAGAAATAACCAAATGGGACCCACAATTTCTAAGTTTACTCAGGCAAAAATGCCACCTATATCATTTTATATTAGAATTTGAGTAAGTTCAGACTTTATCTTATCTAAAGAACAATAAAAATTGTGCCAAAAGTACAAATTTTAATTGTATTTTAATAGTTTATGAAAGATATTTACGTTGATAAATAAATGCCTACAGTCTCTTGCGGTTTTAAACTAACGTCAGTTTTTTGCCTTCTGATAAATTTAAATTTGCATATCTCAGTACGCAAAAAACTATAGACGAAACAAAAATGTTATAGATTACTCATGTTGCATATTATAGTAATTAAGAAAAATTAAATCAAATAAAAATTACGTATGTATCGTATTAGTCTATGGCACTTGATAACTATATCGCAGCGCAGGTAGTAAAAATCTATTCATATAATCTAGTATAAATATTATTTTATTGTGTCAGCATGACTTGTAATTTACGATAACAACAAATGTTTATTTATTAATATTTCTATAAATATGCTATTTTATATTTATTTGCTATTTTTTAAATAAATGCACTAGATAGATTTATTCACTAGGGTCCAGTTCCCTATAAATATTTTAATAATAACACAATTTTATAAGAAATTCATTGGTATTCCTATTTTTTAGACAACCTTCAATTGAGGACAAATAATTAAAAATTCGTAATTCTTATTTTTGGTATTTCTTTCCTTTTCATTTTTGGGATTTATTATAAAATTATTATAAAAATCTTAAGCCTAAACTTTGAAAAACGAAACGGATATAGTTTCCGAAACGTCAGCGCAGTATTTTTGTATTAATTTAATTCCTATTAGTTGTCAAAAAACACCCTCTAACTGATCCTCTGACATTACGTCAAAGGCGTAGAAGTTATTTCCCAGTTTTAAACTGGTTAATTTGAATATTTTTTAGATAAATCGAATTTTTTGGATAGCAATCTCGAGGAATGTGGTAATAAATCCCAAAAAAGAAAAGGAAAGAAATACTTTATGAAATGCCACAAATAACATTTAAACAATACTTATTTTTGGGTTCGGTTACTAAAAATGGTATGGAGTATAGTAGGACAGTTAACCTATTTTTTCTTGGATATAAGTATTTCATCATATTAATAATTCTCCCAATAGCTTTTACAAAATAACTAAAAAGATAATATGCATGTGAGCCATTATCTTATATGCGCTGATAAAGTGATGCCCAGGCCGAGGAATTGGTACCTATGTAAAAACTGAAAATAATTATTGGATATCGTCGACATCATATGAAAAATGCGTAAGTCCACTTTTTACCGAAAACGAGATATTAGAATAGCATCTTGTTAAGCGGTTCAGACTCTATGGTCTGGAAGTCATAGTTCGGCGATTGATTGTCAGATGCCGCCTCAAATTAATTTAAAGAAAATTGCCTAAATCCGAGGTTGTGCGGGATAGAGTGAAATTTGCACAACTCCCTGCTTTCAATGCATTTTCACAACGTGAGTCTGCAAGTCGCGTGTTTTTCTTTAGTGAAGCAGTTTTCAAGTGAAATAATTATTCAGGTTTGTTGGTAGATAGCTCAGGTAAGTAAATGTAATCACAGAATTGACTTAATGTTAATTTATTGTTGGTTTAAAAACCTAATACAAACTCTTGTAGGACTTAGTCATTTTTCATATTAAACTGGAATGGAGTTATGCATTCTTCATTTTAAAATAAATCATATTTAACAGTCTTTTTTGAATGTTTTAAGATTTTGTATTTAATTTAAGAACAAATAAATTATGCAATAGAGGTAGAAAATAATCATTGCATGCTTGGTACCAATCAAAACACTTAAAATCCGTATGTAAATTTTAATTTTGGTAGGTTTTAAAGCTTAGTTTGGCCCAAAATAAATATTCTCCTTTTTTTTGGTGAAGCAGTCCACTACTTACAATTTATACAAGGTGTTTTAAAAAACATTGTATTTTATTGATTATTGATTAAACTTAAGCTGTAACAGTGGTTAAAAGCTTGGGTCTATTCCAAATGATAAATACTCTAGCTTTACACAATTTTTTTTAGAATGAATCCCAATACAAGAGGCTTTAGGATACTAAGCAGAATTATATCTAAAACTGAAGACAATGGTTTGATGACACAAGTGCAGCCCCAAAACCAACCAGATCTTGATGCCGCAATAAAAAATTTACAGCAGGAGTGTCTTCAGGCCCATGATGTTCTTAAAGAAAATATTGACCCAAATTTAGGTAATGAAGATTTTGTAACAGATATTATAGGACTTAATAACACCAATGACTTAGAGGCTTTAATAGATATAGATTGCCTAAATAACATACCTAATGAAGAACAAGCGACCACTAGCAGTTACCAAGGAACTGCCAGAGAAGTTACTTCAGACGATGAAGCGCAAGTCCATAACAATTTTAATACAAACAGAAGTGATGTCTTTAATAAAAAAACACAAAGTATAAATGTCTCACATGAAGATTGGATTGAGATTCAAAGCAGAGGAGAAGAGGAAGAGGATGTTTCTGCAGAAGATGAAAACCAAACATTCAATGAAAATGAGAGCAGAGTGGAAGAAACAGAAATTTTTGGTACAGAAAATAAAAAACGTAAAAGAGTAAAAAACAGGTTGAGTGACAGTAGAAACTGGGAATACAATAGCAACAAAAAGAAGCGAGAACAAGGTATGTCTTACATGGGCAGGAAAGGAAACAAGTTCACTGTCCCAAAAAATAAAAAAGTAATGAAGGTTCGATGTTCATGCAAAGAAAAAGAATCTAAAACACAGAATTCTTTCCAGTGCTATAAAATAACTGAAGAAGAAAGACAGAAAATTTTTAATAAATTTTGGACTTTCTCTTGGGAAGATAAAAAAGTTTATATTGTGGGAAGAACTGTTGCATCAGATACTAAAAGGGCTAGAAACAGAAAGCTGGAAGATAAAAGCCGAAGGAAAGTGTCTTATACTTTTTTTATGGATAAAAAGAAAGAGAGAGTCAAGGTGTGTAAAACTTTGTTTTGCAATACTCTGGGTATATCTATGAGGAGTGCAACAGACTGGATTAATAAAGGACTTAATTCGCCAGAAAGTAAAAAACCTAGTGCTGATAATTTAGAAACTAATAATACATCAAATTCAGCTGCAAGAAACGTCGAAAAGAGATCTTCAGTTACAGAGTTTCTACAGAGTCTGCCGAAGCTAGAATCTCATTATTGTCGAAAATCTTCCACCAAACTTTATCTAGAACCCCGCTGGAAAAGTAAAACCGAGCTGTATGGTCTTTACAAAGATTCCTGGTGCGAAGAAAGACAAATTAAAGCTGCAAGTTTGACAATGTTTAAATACATTTTCGACGAAATGAATTTGTCTCTTTTTAGTCCCAAAAAGGACGAATGTGACGTTTGTGTCGGGTACCGAACAAAAAATATTTTGGAGAAAGTATATCAGGAGCACATCATAAAAAAAAATGAGGCTCGATCTGAAAAGGAAAAAGACAAAGTGTCAGGTAACTTAGTGTTCACTATGGACTTGCAGTCAGTTCTTCTATGTCCTCAGTCTAATGTGTCCGCATTATATTATAAAACTAAATTGATAAATCATAATTTTACAATTTTTAATTTGCAATCAAAAGAAAGTTTCTGTTTTCTGTGGCATGAAGGGGAGGGTGAATTAAAGGCCAGCTAATTTGCGTTCATTGTTTGTAACTTCTTGGCTACAAAAGTTTTATCCAATATTGATCCCGAAAATAAACCAAATCTTATAATTTTTTATAGCGATAGTTGTGGTGCACAGAATCGCAACTCCACTTTGTCAAATGCCCTTTTGAATTTTGCAGTTGAAAATAGTATTTGCATTGAGCAAAAATATTTAGAAAAGGGTCACACACAAATGGAGTGCGATTCAATGCACTCAACCATCGAGAGGAAAATTTCAGGAAGAGTGATAAACGTACCGGCCGATTATGTTTATCATTTAAGAACTGCTAGAAAACAGCCAGGACCTTATGAGGTGCAATACTTGCAGCATAGTTTCTTTAAAAATTTTTCCGAAATTAACTTCATAAACTCAATTCGTCCTGGACGCAAAATCGGCGATCCAACTGTCCAGAATATAAGAGCCCTTAAATATAACCCTAATGGCACAATTGAATATAAACTTCGATATTCTGATGAATTCCAACTGTTGCCAGTAAGATTTAATAAAAAAGCATCAATACCTTTGCAAAACTTACCAAACTTGTACTGTAATAAACTAAAAATTAAACAAGAAAAGTTTGAGCACCTTCAGTCATTAAAAAGTACTATGGAACCGGATTATCATGCTTTTTATGATGGTCTTGAACACTAAAAAAAGGTTTCTAGAGTTTATTTTTGTATCCACCTAGGATTAAGTAGGTATTATATTATTATTAACATTAGTGTAGTGTTTTATAAGTCCAATAGGTTTTCAAATATTTTGTAACAGACAATATAAAAAATATATAGTGAGCATAATTATTACGTTGTTTTTTTATTGAACTGAAAGTTGCATAAGTCCGAGATTTTGACATTTTTAAAAGTGAATTTGGCATAAGTCCATTTATATTTTTCTAAAATCTATTAAAGGCCTTTTTGTGTATTACAACTTTATCTAGTGGCCAAAATTAAATGTAATTAAAACGAGAAGCAATTTAGTAAAATAATTTTCATTTTAAAGTGTTTTTATCGTCTCCTGTAAAATTCACTTTTTTGGACTTACGCATTTTTCATATGATGCCGACGATATGGGATTCCATTATTTCTTGCTGTAGTAAATTTGAATGATAATTCCAGAATTTCTGAGTTACTGTCCAAAATGAACTTTGTTCTATGTTTTAGGTAGGAAAGTATTGAACTGGAACATAGTGAATGTTGCCTTTCACGTTTTGATTTTTCGTATTCGGGTCTCTATTAGTAGTTTGTCTTTTGCTTCACAAAATTTCTATAGTAGGTACCTATATACACTGGCCAGAGTATCTCATTATTTCACGAGTATTTTGTAGTCTTGTTCAATATTGTATTGTTAAAATCGAGGTAGAAATCAATGCGTCAGTTTATTTCTTCAACGAATATTTAGTTAATTTTGATAATCATACATCACACAATTGCCAAATCAAACAAATTGAATGTTTGTTATTTCACATTTTGATTCGTCATCTGTATCTTATAAACTTGGTACCAAAATTCATAAAAAGTGACTAACAAAAAACAGTAACTAGAAAATCAATGAACGATAAACCTGTCGAAGTTGTTATTTTGGTTCACCTTGCAAAGGATAACTAAACTAAAACAAGCTTAGAAGAATAAAACAAATTTCGTGAATACAAGATAAAACTTGTTTAGGAAATAATTGAAGAAAACAATGATCGAAGAACATATGAACTTATTATGGCATTTCGTTTTTCCTAGGTATCGGCCTGACAATTAATCTTCATTTATTTATGAAAAAATTCCAAATATCAAGTATCTACAATCCAAAACAATTTAATGTTTAGTGAGCTATTAAATAAAATCATATCAGCTATTGAAAAATGAGGGAAATTCACGTAATATTAATTAGTGCTGCAAAATGATGTGAATGAATTCTTCACTATGTAGCTCCCGTATATCAATTTCCTGGATTAGTACAGGTAGCTTCATTTCGTCCTGATTCATATTCATTAGATTTTCTCTTATGCATGCATATAAAATCCAAGGTTGTGCAACAAAGAGGGTATATTGTAGATCTTAATCAGATAATAAGTGCCAACATTTGACGCCACAAGTGTTTTCAACTATTCACTATACGTTTTGTTTTTATTATTAAAAAAATTTTAATAGTGCCGTATACCGTTAAAATATGATGATGCAGATACGGACACGCAGCATGTTTCTTTTTCGGGGTATATGGCATTATTAAAACTCTTGTATATTATTGAACCCCGTCAATCATTTTTTATTATTGTTTGGAAGACAACGAAGTTCCTATGGAACGGTTATTTTAATGAGACCGGTTATTTGTGGCAATGTGGAAAAATAAAGAAAATACAAAATGTTTATTTTTCCTTCAATTTGAGGTGAAGTAAAAATGCAGGTACGCCAAAGATTTCTCTAACAAATTTTCCAGCGTATGGTGAAAGTTGAAACTTATTCAGTAGAGAATAAAGAATTGATGACGTATGTCTAATTCTTATGTATGAATATTTTCCCTTGATATCATTATTAGCGTAGCCTTAAAGCTTTTTCAATAAAAAGAAATTTATAAAAAATAATACATTTAGTAACAAGATATAATTTCATATTTCCTTTTAAAGTACCTACCTATTGTGATTTTAAAGACAGGATGATATAGTAAAGGGGCATTGTCTACATAAAAACTGTCACTAACTCTCCATGTTTCGTTAAACACACTTATTTCATTCAGAACACTAATATAGATTGCTTGGACCGGATACTTTCAGTTATTTACACTAGTAGCTCATATTTCTTTCCGATTGTGAATATGAAAGGAAATAGTTCATTTGAGGAAAAAATTTGTAGGTCGCTCAATCAATCTTTTTGTTCAGTTAAAATGTATTTCAAATTTATTGTAATTTATCCTCAAATTTTAGAGTTTGTTATGACCAAGAAAACTGTTATACCGAAATTCATATGGTTAGATTCACTAAACGTTTGATCAAATGTATGTACCTACCTATTATGTGAGATTAAAAAAAAACAGTTTTCATTTTGCGTTAATTTCTTCCACTAAAACAAATAAAATTAAGCAAAATTAGGAGAGTGGCATATGTATTGGCCATAATAACGAATTTACTTTTCGTATAAATTAGTTAGAGATAGAGGAATTAGCAATATAGTCGAAATTCTTTTGGAAAAAACATCGGCTTTTAAGAAGTTTCGATATTAAAAGTGTTAATGCTTAGATGCTTAGAATTTATTTGCATATTTAGGAGATACTAACGTTTATTTTTTCCAAAACACCATTTAGGAGAAATTAGTTGTCAAAGTCGAGCATTTTTGCTTATTAACGTGTACCTCCAAAATATAAGTCAGCTATGTACGAAATAATGCTTAAAGATGGATTAAAAAGCATTCTCATGCTCATTTCAATCTCCACATTTATACTTAAAAAAATTAATCTAATTGTCTACACGGTTAATTAAATATCTATGTGCGAACCACACTTTTTTATCCCAAATGCTCTAAGTAGGTTAAAGAAATGGTAACGTCGCATTTCTTTGCTGTACAGCTTTTGTCTGTTTCAAACGTTTGTTATAATCTGTTTTAGAAACCCACTTTTTCTTTTACACGAACCGAACATTTCCAATTCTCTTCAAGTTCAAATTTTTTTAATTCATATTTTGGTGGACCATAGTCTTTTTATGCATTAATTTGTTTAGCGAGTTTGATCATTTTCAGCTCGATTTTCAGTTAATAAAGTTTAAAATTTGAAGTAGTTGTTATATAAAATTTATTATAATAGTATGTTTAGAAATTAGAATTAGATATATGTATGTATGTCAATTTTGTCGATAAATCCAGAAGTTCTATTTCTTATGTCATACATATTTTTATCATTGTGACATCTGAATATAAATGCAATTTAAGTAACTTTTATACCAACACTTCATGTGGCGTTGTTATTCGGATATATTGTGTATGTTTTCGGGTTGCACATCTTTAGAGAACTCAAATTGAATTCCAGTTGCACTAATAAACGGATTGGTGATGTATCATATGGGCATCAATGAAATATAGAAAAGAATATAGTTAATTCATATACAGTGTCCTTAATGTCACTCTATCCCAATTCTCCAAGCATGATGAACAGCATACAAAGTGGTCCCCAAGGTAGCAGCTGATGTAATGCTATATTGCGATAACCTATCTATGTCCTTGATGTACCAGACAGAGTCTAGTGTCTTATCAGCAAGTTTACCTTGCAAGTAGCAAAGTCACCACCTTGCTTATGTATTTATCGGATGAATACGTCATTACTTATGTATTTATCGGATAAATCAGTCGACAAAGAGGTCAATGTGACAAAAATCATAAGTTGAATTAAGATAGTAACGGCATTTTTTCTAGTCTTTTCGTAGCCTAGAAATTTTACAAGAAGAACGAAGATTTTTTGTTCATTCGAAGTTCATCGTCTATTCTGGAATTTGGAATTTTATCTGTATAAGCGAAGCCTCATATTTTATGGGGGTTTAAACTAAATAAGAACTTTAACATAATAATATTCAAATTCCACTTACATATTATTGAAAAAAAAACTGTTTTTAAACGGTTTAAAACAAGTGTAAATTAATATTCTCGTGAGATTATGAGATTAGTCACATACAATAAAGTTGAGATTTAAATGATATTTAGATTGTTCGAGATAAGTTAAGATTTCTTACAGTTCATATTGTGGTTTTATTTATTTCAATACATCTTTCTTACAGTGGAAGTCCAAATAAGTATCAGCATAAATTTTAAGAGCAATAAATTATATATGGCTAAATATCTCAAATTAATATAATAATTAATTATAGTTTTATTTAGGTATAATAATTCTGTTTGTATTTATAACAAAATAATATATGTTGTGCTCCATCATCAATCAAAATTGCTCCACTTCCGTTGGGAGGCTTAATTATAACAATTATTTGTTAATTGATGTTGATTTATTTTATTTATTACATTAATAATTCTCAAATTGGTGTAATTTAATTAATTTAATTTGCATTTGGGAACTTTTACTTACTGCATCATACAGAACAACTCATTTACTTAAAATAATATGTTCTAAGTGCAACGAATATACAAGTTCATAGCTCTCGGCGTAGCCAAATTGAATAAATTAATAAATAAAATTTCTACCGTCGAAAAATCAGCACGCGCGTTTTGTTTGCTCTTGAATTTTTAGCTATACCGTTGACACATTTTTATGTAACTTTCTCTCTTCTTGAAATACTGGATAATATGAAAGTTATTTACAACGTTTCTAGCCCTCACCCTCTAAGGTTGCAATCACCGGTTATTTTTTTTTTATCCACCTTGCATCATTTTCAGCTTTATTTTTTAAATCATATAAATACGCTGCACAATCTTGAACCTTTCCTTATCCATTTATCACGTTTTAACTGCACTTCAAATTTCATCGAAATATTTTGAAGGATTCAAAAGTTTTCTTGATATAATGACAACAGAACAGATACACGAAAACATCATTTCTAAAAATCGCCTTTTAGTATTCAGTTATTCCTGTCTTTATATACGTGTAATATCATGAAACCCATTGATTATTGCTTACTTAATCTGCAACTATAGATTTGTAATAACGAACTGTATAGTTCAGGGGAAAAAAACGTTAGGCTACAAATAGCATTAAGAAGGCATCGAAAAAAAAGAACCGGTTTTCTTTCTTAGAAAAACGAGATATAAAGTTGCGCAAATATTTGTGTTTAATTAATATCAAATGTCAACTTCCTTTCTTCAGATTGGATCCCTACGGGCTGGCAGGACAATGGCTAACAGATTCTCTAAACGCTAGCGTTTACACTTACGACGTTGCTCCAGTTTTTACCCTAATGGAGACACATATTATGAGAGAGGTTTGCCGAATGATCGGTCCACAATGGGGAGATGGCTTGTTTTGTCCGGGAGGTTCCTTTGGAAATGGAACTGCTATTAACTTAGCAAGATTCAACCATTATCCTGATATTAAGGTACAAAAAGAAACAACGAAACTGTGTTTTTAATAAAGTTTCCAAGTTTATGGAAAGACACTTTAGATCGTAATTCGGTTTGAGCTGAAATACATTTTCTATATTATATAACAAAAAATAGGAAAGCGTAAATTTTGCCTTACCACAATATATGTATATTTATACCTAGTCATAACACAATATACGTATATTTATACCTAGTCATAACGAACTCTTGTAACGTTTTCTTCTAGTATTATTAAAAAAAACAAATGTTTTAGCAGCTATTATCGATAATTTTGTGCGATTCACATTAGTTTATTTTCACTAGCTGTGGACATGATAAACATTCTAAGTTTTAAGTATTTTAAATTTAATTAACATATATTACGGTACGGCTTTTAGTGGTTGTATTTCTCAAACGATGGTTCACAAATATTGCCAAGCTTGTTTTTGAAGGTATCGCTCTTAAGTAATGATAGTAACCAGTAGCTATAAAATTCAGTAAACCATTATTTTATTAAATTCATTTCTGCTTACAACAATTTATTAAAAGTGTGTAGGATGTGAGACAGTAGCAAAAAGTAGATAAATAAAATGGAAAAAAAGCGTTTGAAAAAAATTTTTCTCAACATGTTGCCTTAACCTGTTGAATTACCCAAAAACTATAGTGCTCTGTCGTTATCACGCAGGAATAACTTAACTAAGTAAAACAGCTTTTGCCTTCTAATAATATAAATTATGTAATGACATTATAATGATTGTCTCTATTACTAATTTTAAGTCAGTTTTTTTAGTAATTGATTGTTTATCATCAAAACAAGTTTGTTTTTTTCCATATTCCTGTAAGTCGTACCAATATATCAAATATAAATAGAAAATTTTGTTGATAAAGCTGATGAGGGAATGCGTTTTTACCATGTGCTAACACTGGTTGCAAACAAGTCCGAAAAACTTCTCAACATTCAAAAGTCAAAAACAGCTGCTACTAGAAAGAATAAACTCATGATTTCTATTAATATTACTACTATTATTTCTTTCCTTTTCTTTGTTTGGGATTTATTACCACATTCCTTGAGATTCCTATCCAAAAAATTCGATTTATCTAAAAAATATTCAAATTAACCAGTTTAAAACTGGGAAATAACCTATACGCCTTTGACGTAATGTCAGAGGATCAGCTTAGAGGGTGTATTTTGACAACTAATAGGAATTAAATTAATACAAAACTAGTGTGCTGACGTTTCGAAAACTATATCCATTTCCTTTTTCAAAGTTTAGGCTTTAGATTTTTATGTAACGTGTAGAATAACACGGCATAAAATAAAAATTGTTTATATCATTTCCATAGATACTTACAATAGAAATGTTGAAAAATATACTAAATAATATTAATTTTATTGAGTTCTTCTCTCAACATAGGTAACCAAGTTGAACAAAATTCTACCGAACAATTTGATACGCATTTATCTTCATTAAGTAAAATTATTGCAGATTCTTTGATTTTTCTTTTTTTGTTGTCTGCTTCTTTGGTCAAAATTTTTGCTGAATCCCATTTTATCCTGTGATCGTTTTCCCAAGCATGTTCACAAATTCTAGATTTTTCAATATAACCTTTTCTAATATAACTTTTGTGCTCGTTTTAAACTGGTTAATTTGAATATTTTTAGATAAATCGAATTTTTTGGATAGGAATCTCAAGGAATGTGGTAGTAAATCCCAAACAAAGAAAAGGAAAGAAATAATTTATGAAATGCCACAAATAACATTTAAACAATAACTACTATTATTATTTACTGATAAATGCTCTTCGAGATTTAGTTGAAAGCACAGTAGAAAGCAGAAATTTTCTTTACTTAATATGTAATGTTCATTTAAACAATTAGCAGCTCTTAAAATATAAATCTTGAAAGTTCAACAAAACACATCTACTAAAGAATCAACAATATTTCTGAATGGTGATTTTAAAAGAACCATCATGTGCATATTCACCGATTTGGATTCATGCTTTGATTTCCTCAACTATAGAGGGTTTTGTATCAAATTTGCAGTCTTGCAATATATTTAAAAAAACAAAGACTTTGTCTTAACTGTACCTAACAAATAGTGTACGTAAATTATTAGTCTAATTGGTGAATTTTCCACCCATTTAAATTAAAAATTTGTATGAAATAAATCTACGCAGTTCGACACATAACTTGGTAATCGATAGAGTCATCTCGCTTACGCGAGACAATGCCTTCACATACATGTGTGTCCTTTATCCTTATAGTGAGTAATTTCTCTGTCCCCATAGGCGCTGTTACATATTTCAATATTTATGATCTATGATGTTCTAATACAGTTGCAATTCTCAAAAAACAGTAGGATAAGGATATTTAACTAATTCGACTAATTATAAATAGTGTCTCTCGGACACAGTCACTTGAAGAGTAAAGAGTCGCAGATCTCAAATTGTGTGAATGGCTATTTATTATTTTGATAACCTTTGGAAAAGTATAACAAACATTAAAATGTATGTATCTGATACATGAAACTCTTATCTGGCAAACTAAAAGATACATCTTTCTGATATCCTAATAACGTTTTAGAAAAAGGGAATGCACAACATTCCTAGACTGACAGTTTTTACATCAGAGGAATGCCACTACTCTATTCACAAATTTTCATCATTCTTGGGTATAGGAGAAGATAATGTTATTTCTGTACGCACAGATGACGTAGGACAAATTATACCATCGGAACTAGAAGACAGAATAAATGAACAAATTGGAGAAGGTGCCGTTCCAATAATTGTTGTTGCTACATTAGGTAATGTATTTTTGTCTAGGATTATTATCAGTGCGCTTGAGATCTTGAATGTTAATATTTATCTAACCGTACAGTTTTTACGTTTGAATCCTATTTCCGCCACTAACGCCAACAATATATTTCAAACAATAAGTCCTCAATATTTGAGTAGGCCCTGACTTAGTAATTTTGCTCAATCCCTTCTTTAGTGTAGGTAGGTATCGTTAACTTGTTTACATCACGGATAAACGGAACCCACAGTTCCGAAAAGAGGTGATGCGGACAGGTCTAGTCATCGACTACCTCATCATTCCACAATCTCAAAATTCACCATTTTAATTCAGGTTGAAATGATATATTTAAAATGTTTGTTGTATTGCAATTGTATACATATTCATATAGGAACCGATTTAACTCATCAAAATAGTAGTAGTTTCTTTATATTAGTATTTATTGTAAATTGTGTTATAGTATGTGTTTTTTTAGCCTAAAAATTTTAAAAATTTGTTAAGAAGAAACATTCGAGTTTTTTAATTTTCAAAATAATCGTTTAATACATTTAAGATTTTATTTTATGTGTGATCAATGTAGTAGATATGTGTAACTCTACATAAAAAATTAGTTTTATAATACATGTTATCTTATCACATACCGATTCAAACTGATTATATTACAAAAAATGACAAATTAATTTTTTGAGAAATAAATATTCAAATATAATATAATAGATATATTTCAAATAAGTAACAGCTCTTCATTAAGGATTAACCTATGCAGCTTCATGCTGGTTAATATTTGAACGTTTCCCATACATTTTAATGAAAATATTGGTACAAAACAGACCTAGGACAAAGCGAAAATTGTCAAGCACCACTAATTACTTTTCTAATTACTTTAAAATCTTTTTACAGGAACAACAGTGAGGGGAGCGTTTGACCCAATAAACGAAATAGCCGACATTTGCAAAAAGCACAACATATGGCTACATATCGACGCTGCGTGGGGTGGCGGATTAATTTTCTCACAAAAACATAGGGCGAGGCTTAATGGAATAGAAAGAGCAAACTCCATAGTCATTAACCCACATAAACTACTGGCTGTACCGCAGCAATGCTCATTGTTATTGGTCAGGGATACTAAAATTTTATACAAATGTTTTTCCAGAGGAGCCGAGTACCTATTTCAGAAAGATAAACATTACGATAGATCATATGATATTGGAGATAAATACCTTCAATGTGGCAGAAAGTGCGATGTTTTCAAGTTCTGGCTAATGTGGAAAGCTAAGGTGGGTTAAATTACTTAATTTAACGAAGAAGTTAATGTAAGAATTAGGTGTTTTTACGGTTTAACGGTAATAAGGACTTCTCGTTGTGTGATATTTTAACAGTTATGGACAACTGATATGCAATACCTATTTTTCATTACACATAGTCATTTAAAATTGTATTTAATGAGTGAAAAGTAAAGAAACGGTGATTTTCATGCTTTGAAATTGGTTTTCCTCCTTCTCGGAAGCGGGTATGTTATATACAAACTTATTATATACTGTGTGTCCGAAAAGTCTGGAAACGGTCGAATAACTCAAGAAATACACTTCAGGGGGTCTATTCTTGAAACTAAGGAATATGTTCCCATAAGGGAATGACGTCAATATGACGTAAATTGACATTTATTATTGGTCGACTTACTATTACAGAGAAAAAATGACGTCATTCCCTCTGGGAGTACATTCCCTAGTTTCAAGAATAAACCACCAGATCGAAAAATAAAAAAGAATGAGTTCAAACTTATGAAAAAAGCTATCTAGTGATGTCAAAGTTGATCCTCCTTCCCACCCCCTGGGATGGGATGGGGGGTAACTTTCAAATCGATCCGAAGTATATTCTTGAGTTATTTGACCATTTCCAGACGTTCCACCCGGTATATTTCTACATTTAAATTTAAATAGCTATTACCTGAAACATTTTTATTTATCCGTTACACTTCCCTAATTATCATCATGAATGTTTCACTCTTTTCACTTCAGCATTAACTTTTACGTTAAATCAAATTCAACTTCCCACGTTAGGATTATATTACTTTATTATCCTTTACTTATTTTCTATACTATATCCGGCTCTCGGTTCGTAATATGAAAAAAAATTAATAAAAACCCTGAAGAGACAAAAGGTATATTTATTTTATATCTGAAAAGCAACCCGAACTTTAAATATTACCTTTCAATAATGTTATCGTAAAAAATACGGTTTAAAAGCTTTTTTCAATTTCAGGGATCCTCAGGTTTTGCAAGTCATATCGATACTTTAATGGATTTGGCAGAATACTTTGAGGAGCAAGTAAATAATCGTTCCGATTTCATGATGGTCTCAAAGAGGCAGTATATGAATGTTTGCTTTTGGTATTTGCCTAGATATTTAAGAGGGAAAACAAATATTTTGGAGCACAGCTCTCAACTGCAAAAGGTATAGATATAGGTACACCTCGATTGTTATTATTGAACATTTTGTATGTACAGGGTGATAAGCCTGCCTGGTTTTTCAAGAACGACAAAGGCTTGAACAGAAATTAAAATCAACATAAGAAAACATTGATTAACTATAAAAAAAGCTGCCAGTGGATTTTTAACCCACGACGCTGGTACAAAGGTAATTTTTTACGCCATTCAAAGAAACTTCAGTCAAAGTTAATATCATATTCAAGTAATGCGTCCCTCTACTAATGCGGCCTAGTTCATATTTTTGATGCAAAGCGAATAGGCATCCCTAGCCCACGGCAAAATAACGCTTCTATGTTAGGGGTATTAGTGTTTACACATGCACTGATGAGCTTATATCCTGACTTCATCAACGGATCCTAATAAATAGGCTGATGTTTTTTTAGTGCTCAAAAATTAATTGTGGTAGTAGTAGTCTGAATGATTATTATCCATTAATTTTTAAAGTAAAGTAATTCAAAATAATGTTTGTGTAAATGTAATCGTAAAAAGATCGATATTAAAATTTTAACGGAATTATTTGTTTCCGATTTTATATTTTATAAATTACATGTTTATGTTTTCTAGAAATAAAATTACTCTCTTTTTCTTTTACAGGGCATCAAAATTGTAAAGTAATTTAAAAACATCTATGAAAAAAAAAAATGTCATATCCAGTTTGACATGGTACTTATATGTTTCATTTCTAGACATACAATAATTATAAAATTTATTGGACTTTTTTAATACAAAATAAAAAAATTTTTTATTACAAAATTCAAAACTTCTAAAAATAAATTAGGTAGGTACCTATTAAAAAAAAAATTTTATTAACTCACTACAAAATTCATTCATTGTGGTCAAAAAACGATGTCCCCAAGAAGATGTACACGTTCTTTCGCCTTTACCCATTATTTTATCTTGTTTAATCACCTCCAAAATTTCTTAACGCATTTTCGAACACCCTGTACATACTTACATATTCAACACAATTTGAACTCTTAAGATAATTATTTGAATAATTTGAAAAAAGTTGCATATTAGGTACAATTCAAACACTTATATCCAAAATCATTCTTAAGTGTACGTACCTGTTTCGACATGTAACATTCAGTGTGTAGTGACACACATTTTATGCAAAAAATGTATAAAATCAGATAAAAATTTGTCCAAATGGAAATTTTTTCATTGACTTCGATGCATTTTAAGCATAAAATGCATATACACATGAAAAATAAAGAGTTAAAAAGTTCAATTAATTACAGACATGTAGAGGTTGCGGATTTAAAGGAATACCCTGTACATAACTACAAAATTATATGATTTGTTTAACAGTGGTGAAAACAAGATACACAAAATTTGTCAATCCACAAGTGTTCCCTATTTTAACAATAATTTCTAATTACAGTGTATGTGAATTTTTCGATGTCCATTATTGGTATCTTGGAAATTATAAGAGATGAAGGATCTGGGAAATATGACAAAAATTACGCTATTTTATGGTCTACAATTTTCTGCCAAGAAATACATAATATCCTGATTTATTCCTGATTTATCCTGAAAAAAACTGAAACGTGATTTTTTTTTAAACTTAGTGTCCTCCATACCATTAATGCCAATTTAATGGAACCGAGGATTTTTATATTTTTGGCTACTGGCAATTGAACGGCGTAGGCAGAAATTTTTTAAGTCTTCCCGATTTGAAAAACGATAGTACTTTTTATTTCTTAAGGGCACCAAATTGAATTTTTACACCATTAGATAGAGAAAATAATTCTGTCTTTAACTATCTAGCCAAAATACGATAATTTTTCAAAAAGCATATCATTCCATTATTTATCAAAATTACTCTTAAATCCAGTCCACCCACATATTTGGCAATTTTCTTTATTGACCGCCTTCATAATATGAGTATTCTAAAGATTACAAAAGATAGAATCACCTTAAAAACTTGAGCAGTTGGAAATCGACAAAAGACATGATTTCCAAACACTTATGCCATCCATACATGTGAAAAAGTGTTTAAAATCAAGCCATATCAATATCTTTGTCGCCTTGGTCATATTTCAGTAACAAAACGCACATACATAAGCACACAATAGGTATATTCTAAACACATTTAGTCAACTGTTAACACAAAGCAGCTGAATTATGTTTGAGGTGCTTAAATAGATTCAATATAGAAAATTAGACTAAAATGTTTCAATTTCCACAATAGTTTGTTCACAGCCCAGAAACTATTACTATCTGAACATTTCGATCCAAATATTGTGTTGCGCAGGAGCATTCACAAAATATTTAACTGTTGACATTTAAGAAATTCAGTATTCCTGTTGGCGTAAATGGACAAAAACTGCTTATTAGAATTTGTTTCGGAAAACCATTTTCCCTATACTTCAACTTTTCCAGAGACGATGATGATCAGGGACATCCATTTTCGATTCCTGATGAAGTGGCCCTTGATTCATCGCCAGAAAATTCCTCACTGTCCTTGAGACGTCGGCATTTTGTTTCATTATTTTCTTGTGTATTTTCTTCATTAATATTGAATCTTGTCTACCTACATCACGAAACGCTTCTTACATACAATTGCTATTGCAACTCTTTTGACATAAAATTATTTAACGGATTTGCCCTTAATAGGCAAATACAAAATTAAATTTTTAAACTTTAGGTATTACGAAATTGTCATAGGTACACATATTCTCATAGAAAATATCATGCTGCAATAAATAAATAGAAGAGGTAATGTGTGGATGAATTTGTTGCATAAAATAAAGAGTTTATTTACTTACCATATCTAAAGTTTATACCTATCGATAACTGAATATCGTAACGTCATATTCAGATGACCACGAATATTATTTTCTCCTTAAGAGGAATTTACAAAATCCACCAGTTAAAATTAAAGAGTGAACATGGAATATGGACATAATTCTACCTAATGCACAATTTCATAAACATTGATAATATTCGTGAAATTTATACTATACTACTGTTACTGTTACTAAATATCTGTTATTATTTGATACCGAAAATTATTACTAGGAGGCATCGCATAATATCCTAATCAATTATGTATTTGATGAAGAGCGAATATCTAAATTACATTTGAAATTGATTTGTACAAAGGAGACTAAATATTACCTATCGCAAACTGAAATGGAAAGAGGGTGTATAGCAGAACACAACACCCCTATTTAAATTTAAACGCGATGGTATCATTTACAACTATGTATTATTATTGTGGTAAGTTATGCGAATTTTTTCGCAAACTATCATGTGATTTTTGTGATTTAAAATAAACGTTGGATCTTTACGAATAATCATAAAATCGTCCCGCTCTTCAATTGGTAGGAAGATAACGATGTTGATGAAGCCTTTATAATTTACCAAATCTCATATAAATAAGTATTTGCATTTTTCCTTAGACACCGCTTAAGCAGCGACATCAGAAGATAATGCATTTAAAATGGCACCAGCAAAAGCACAAATAGGTGAAATATTTCACATTTTCCAATAATTTCAAATTTTGCGAAAATAATAGTATTTTATATTAATTTAAACATACTATCTCAGCAGAAATGTGGTAGTAAATCCCAAATAGGGAAATAAAGAAAAATCTCCATTATCTGATGTTTCGTTCTGCACCATAATTGGAATCGAATAATTTTTGAAAGTCATATTTTGATAATGATTTGATATGATCAATCAGTTAAATTTTAAATAGTTGATTGAGTCGATCTTTACTTGATGGAAATCCATGTTAACACTGAATGAAATAAAACTTAACTGTTTTATGATTTCCACAAATCTTTTATATTTATATATTTTTCACAAAATATATAAACTACATGACAATTGTTTCGCCACACAGTGGCTTCGTCAGATAATGAGTACTAGACTAAACTACTTCCTACAGAACGAGGGTATTTATAGTGTTCTAGAGTATAATAAAATATTAACAGTGTTATAAAATTAATTTTGAATAGGTGGGTAGCTTAAATATGAATAAATATGAAAAAATCAAGAAGTATTCAACCAAAACAGAATAAACTCACTCTCTCGATATCAAATATTAACTATATTGTAAGATTAATTTTGAATGGGTACATAGCTTAAACATAAATAAAGGATCAAAATTAACATTATTAGAATCTTTGGAAATTAACAAATTGAAAAATTCAGATATAATCCTAAATGACCAACTTGAAACTAATTCTTCCCCATTGTTAAATCTATTTTAATCATATACCTACCATATCTGTTTAGCTGAATACTTCTTGATTGTCTCATATTTAAATTTATGTTTAAGCTATGTACCCATTCAAAATTAATCTTACAATATTGTTAATATTTGATATCGAGAGAGTGAGTTTATTCTGTTTTGGTTGAAGACTTCTTGATTTTTTCATATTTATTCATATTTAAGCTACCCACCTATTCAAAATTAATTTTACAACACTGTTAATATGTTATTATACTCTACAAACACTTTAAATTCGTTCTGTAGGAAGAAGTTTAGTCTAGTACTCATCATCTGACGAAGCCACTGTGTGGCGAAACAATTCTCATGTAGTTTATATATTTTGTGAAAAATATATAAATATAAAAGATTTGTGGAAATCATAAAACAGTTAAGTTTTATTTCATTCAGAGTTAAATTTTATTTAATCTAAGAAATCGATCGTTTGCTAGGTATAGTTTATTTTTTATTGATTTTGATTGAAGCAAAAATGTAGGTAACGGTAATTAATATTAGGCACTACTAAATAATTTAAGTAATTAATAATTAATATATTGCGAAGGGAATCCATATGTGAGTAGCCTGAAGATGGAACTTAAATAAAGGTTCCGAAACCGGTAGCTTGTTTAAAAGGAATTGTGAGAATCAATACTTTTATTTTATACATATAATAATTAATAATTCAACATTTTTAGGCAACACTAAATAGAAGCATCGAATTTGTATTACAAATAAATACCAGACTTATAATTTTTTCCTATTGCAATATGTTTTCAAGTTTAAAGTCTATCTGCAGAAATAAATTGAGGATAATAATGTACATCAGTATCAACATGTATTGTTAGTTTCGAGTTTCGACTCTCACTAAAAATGCAACTATATAGTAATTTTTTAAATAAATGTGTCTTAATTTAATACATGCTTCGCTATCACACGGTAGAACAACAAAGCAGAATAATTTTAAACAAAGGTTTCTACAATATCGCCGAAACTTACCAACATCCTTTTCCCCACAATTAATTCAACGTATCTCTTCCAGGTGGCGCCACAAATAAGAGCTGTAATGATCAGACACGGATCTGTAATGTTGGGATATCAACCGCTAAAACAACTACCGAATTTCTTTAGATTCGTCTCGCAGAATTCTTCCTTAACCAAGAAGGATGTGGATTTTATATTGGATCACATTGCTGAAATAGGAGATGCTCTATTTAAATAGAGTAGAGCTGTAACTGAAATAAAATATTTCAAATCTGAACAATTTTGTGAAGTAGAATATGTATTAAAATTTAGAACTTAAATGTCAAACGACTATATTATATTTTTGTATAGAATACTTATACGTATAAACTACATATGTAGGTAAAAGCATACTAGTCTGTGTAGATACTTTTAATAACTCATAACTTTTAAATTGCTTTGAATTTTATGTTAAAGGGTTATCGTTAAAATTTAAACATGGCGTATACAATATATTATGGTTGCCTGTTTTACATTGTACGTTTATACAATACATGAAGCTTACACTATCATTAGAATATTTGTATTTGCGAATAAATATATCAAATACATTTTAAGACAGATTCTTAGAATTAGCGATTTGAAAAACAAATTAAAAATGATGTAAAATGATTAAGAGCACAATTACTTTTCTCCCTGCTCTTCAAGAGAATTAAGAAGTTATCTAAACAATTTTTTCAGCTAATTCCTTAAATGTCAGAGAGAAATATTTTACATGTTAATGTTTTTTAAATCTGTAAAATAAATAAATATTTTTTTAATTTAATTATTTTTATTTCTTAAAATGCCTTTAATTATATATTTTTTAATATCCTGAAATGCACAATATCAATATGCAGGATGTTTGAATCTAACGCCAATACTTTTAAGGTTTAATTAAGGAAGCTGGAACACACTGAAAATAAAGAGTTAATACATTTTCGATTGGCTGATTGGGAAATAAAAGAAACAATTAAATTAAGCTTTATTAATGAAGCAATGAGGTAGGTTGGAAGTGGTGAACCCATATCATGGCCTCCAAGATCACTGGATATAAATCTGTCGGATTTCTTCTTCTTTTTTTTTTGTGGACATTATGGATGCTGAAAATCTTGTAAATCGTATTCACGCTGATGGGGAATTTATAAACGAATACCTAATATGCTACTGAAAGTCCATTCTTGAATGTTTACATCGTTCTAATGTCTATTAGCATTGCCTATTATTCTATATAGACAATGCTATTAGTACATATTTTATATAAATAAGTCGTTATGGTTATTTTATTATAGTTTCTCTATTATGAATAAAGTTGATTAATGATTTCTTTTATTTCTCAATAACTCTTTGACGAAGTCAAATCGGAAATTTTTTTACTCTTCATTTTCGATTTGCATTTGCAAATTATTTATACCTACCAGATGCGCAACACGTCATTTTTTGGGTATTTCTTTTCCTTTTTATAATCTAAATCATACTTAACTCCACTATATAAATTATTTTAATGTAACCTGGGTGAAGTTACCACTGGTTACATTATATTACCAACTCTGGTTTTGACAATTTCCACCTATAGTACATTGTGTACCTAGTAGGAAAAGCCTAATAACATTCCTGGACGACTGTGAAGATTCCGGGAATGTGCTTTTCCTACGAGATACACATACTATTTTTTGTGAAATCGCAATTACTATTATTATAATTAAGAAATTTTTATTAATACATAACATTTTTCATTGCAATCTAATTGCTTATGAAATCATTTCCTTGACAATCACTGTTTATTTATTGATGTGAGTGATTATTTCGTTTCAATACGTGCTACAAATTAAAATGGACAATGATGAGTTTCATGATGACATACAGGTGTCTGGGACACCACCAGAGAGTAACAGCTGCAAATAATGTGACTTTAAATTATCATGGATTATTGTCACGAAAAAGACATGACCTCCCGATCTGAAAATGTCATGATTTCTAATTTATCTTCAGTTGAAAGCATCAATACGTTATAGTCAAATTACTCACATGCTGAGATCAACACTTAGTGCAAAGGAAGACATTGATATATCAAAATATTCGAAATTATGCATTTTCCTGACACGTCAAGGTGACAGCTATAAACCAAGAAGCCGAATGTTCTGTCAAATGAACAACTTGAAATATTTATTACCCAAGCACCAGATCATATGTGCATAATGAATAAGGTATACGTTTAAAATGTGAGAATTTTAAAATTATCTAGATATTTATGTATAGTTTTTACTTTTTAGGTTGCCTTAATATTACTTACTTTCCCGGCCTAGGCCGGGAAAGTACTTTCCCGGACTCGTTTTTTGATGGTTGCTTAGCAATGAACTAAATACTAGAATACGCTATTTTGGGGTCTAAAATTGCGCCGAGAAAGTAGACATTCCTGAGCGATTTCAGAAAAACCCTATTGTCAGCTCATAGGATGTAGGATAATTTTTTTGAAATTGGATTTGACTTATCATTAGGTAATCATGTTTGAATAAGAAGATTTGGATCATCCCTAAGATTGTCAGTCAAATATTTGGGATCGGATTCGGATAACATTTTTTTTGTAGAATTCCACAGTGAGTGAGATTCTTGTTGCCAGAGTTTTGGATCTTAATAATATCAATGAAAAAGAAAAAACATTAATATCTACCTACCTGTACATGTGAAATGTTGCACATGTTATAGGTTGTGGTACATATTATTCCTTGTCGATGTTCACTGGTTGACGACTGTTAATTGGGTACCTATCAGTATCTACCTAACTTGTTGATTTTGTTTTATGCGAAAAATTTCATGGTACATATATATAATTTCTATATTTATCACCAAAGTTACTGATGCTGTAATAATGGCCTACATATTTATGTTACCCTTGCTTCTTTTTGTATTTGCAGTTGCATGGGTTATACTTACTTGCGGTCCGTTGCATAGAGCTGCCTTTTTTTACACATGTAATATTCAGTTGCATATAACGGGTCCGGCGATGGAATGTGACACATTTCAACAAGCCACTGTGTGATACAGGCATGGGTGGGGGAGCTCTGCTTACGGTTATTATACCGGGTGACCACGGATCATGGTAAACTCCCGCGATTTCCACAATTTTTGAGTTATCCAAATGAAATTTTGCAGCAGTAATGTACGTCCAAAAAAACTCATTCATCTGTCAAAGTTACGTCTTTTAATTGTTTCTTCCATGGCTAGTGTGAGAAAAAGTATAAAATGACGTGTTGTGTTCGATGACTTTTTCCCTTTTTTTATTACTTGCACATTGCAGATTTATCAAGGATGGGCACATCAATGGATCCCATACAAAATGTATTATTTTATGGTATCGGTTTACCATTATGGTATCTTTTGGGAAAATGGTCAAAATGGACAAAAAGTGATTTGGTCAAATTTGAATGCACGCCAAGACGCCATTTTTATATTTTTTTTGTCGATCTAATTTTTTGGGAGTTATACCAGTACATTTGAACCAAATTAGACCAATCATGGCACTCTAGATTAATAAATTAAATTGGCTCTAAAAAAATCAAGTGGGCTTAAAGAGTCTCCAAAATAGTTCTATCGCACTCAGAATTTTCTCAGTATTCCAAAAATGCAATAATATACAGGGTATTCCATTTAAAATTCCATCGTTGACGTCACTTCCGTCGAAACCAGACATCGAAAAAAAAATCGGATGCGCCAAAATGAGCCTTTTTGGACGTACATTACTGCTGCAAAATTTCATTTGGATAGCTCAAAAATTGTGGAAATGGCGGGGGTTTACCATGATCAGTGGTAACCCGGTATATATGTATGCAGTTTAGTAGTCATGGATAGTTTCTGCTCAGTTTAACAGCACAAGACGGGTCCGCATTCCTTCGCGGAACCTCATTTTGCAGTAGTTTGATAAGTGGAATTATCATGGAACTGTCTGTGATCGGTTTCCTGGTCCTTCGCAAACCATGTTATTACACAACTTTTCCTTTGTCGATTTGATCGACTGGCGCATATGCATTGCTTACTATCAGTTCATTACTTACCTACGAGGTCAGATATCAAGAACAATGACTGACGTGCATATATGACTCGCTTTGATAAAATATGGCCCAAAAAAGTGATCACTCCTATACTCTAAATAAGTCCCTTCAAAAAAGAAAGGTAGTTTAATTGCTGCTTCTGGAAAGAATGTATCTTGGAATTTAAACATTTCACGACGTAAACTGATATGGATATTACATCAGAAGAAAAGAAAGTCCATAAGTTAATGATACGCATTCATTGTCAAATAAAGTCCTTTATATCGTCAAGATGTTTTTTGATGGAGGGCGAATATGATTTACAAGTTTAAAATCTATGGATATTGCCAAAAGACCCTTTGTAGAGAATACACACCTATGACCTGATCATAACGAAACTTCATAACATTTTGTCAATTTTGTCCTTACCTAACAACTTAACATCAATGCTACTAGAGGTCCAAGAAACAAATATGTTTTCTCTAAGTGCGTTGATGTATTTAACTATCAAAGTGAAATATTACCTTATTTTTGTTTTGTTCCTTTGAGAATTTATTTTAATGTATTTGTAAACAAATAAAAACCAGATAATCTTACAATTTACTTGTACATTTATTTTATCACCTGTATCCAAAAACATTGCAAATAACATTAAATCAATAAAATTTATAAAGAGTAAATATACACTATTTATGTGACTTTAATAATAATACGTACAATTCAATAAATCATCATACCCCCACATAAAAGATACACGAGGATTTTAATTTATTTTTCAACAGGTCACGCACTATGAAAAAAAATTCATCGCGACTGACTTATCTCGTTGAAAGGGTGTGTCCTGGTTAAGTGTCAGAATAGCTCTAAGCTAAACTTCGCCAGGACGTTAATATAAATAAGACGATTAAAAAAAAAAAAAATAAATAAAATAAAAAAAAAAAATAAAAAATAAATTATCGAAGATGTAAAAAAATAGGTAATAATGGCTATTCTGCATGTCCGTTTCTTTATTTTGTCATTCAAGGTAAATATAACGAATCCGGGAAACAGTAAACTGACATTTTCCACCTTACGCGGTTTTATAACAGGTTGAATCATCACGGCGCATGTCAATTTTCCATGAAATCGTATAAATTGCAAAGAATCCACGAAAAATAGAAACTGAAATTTAACCGCTGCCCATGGGAAATTTTCCAAATAGAGATTGTTGGTAATACTCCAAAAAACATGGAGAAAACATAAACTGACAATTTTAACCTTGCGGAATTAAGAGAATCATTTTCAGTCGCATTATAAAGGCAAAAAATGTGCCGCGGTGGGTCATTTTCCAGTTAATATATTGCATTTTTGTTTTCGGAAATTTATGAATATTAATATTCTTATATATATATATTGATTTGATATGTGTAATTGTGTAACGTATACATTAGTACAATCAATATGTTGGTATATGCAGTTAGTGTTCCCTCGGAAGTTTATGCAAAAACTTTATAAAAAAACTTTCTTAACAAAACTTTTAATATTATATCTCTACTGCAACGTAAAATTATTTTCAATCAAGTATACAAGTTGTCACAAAAACGAGTTACACAAGAAAGTATAATTTTTGTAAATGATGCAGCACCCTGTATTTTTTAGCGCCAGTTAAACCTCCAAGGGTCCTGTATTACACCCTAAAATATTTTGCCAATCGGATGCAGCGTTACCAAGCTACGGTTTTTTCCTGTTTTCTTTTTGTCGATATCTTGCCATATCTCCGCGGTTTATTGATTGTTTTTTCTAAAAATGTAGGATGTTATTTGATAATGATGTATTTATCTACTGGATGCTCGATGCTGCGAGCGACGTGAACCTTAAGAAACCCACTGACGAAGGTTTTATCCGTGCCGCTATAACTCGATCGGACCCTTTTTCTTTACAACTCATAAGGCTGTTGTAAGTTTTCAGCAACGTGCAAAATGTCACTTCTTGATGAATTGTTGAGTCTTTTCACATTCTTAACAAGATGCGATTAAGAACTGACGGGGTGCTTTAACTAAATTAAATATTTTATTCACAATCATATATCATCATATATATAATGCTTCAATTGCCAGCTTATAAAAAGTTGAGAGGCAGGCATTTGTTAACTCTTCTTTTCCAGCTAGCCGGTAAAGTAGCTTTACCGGCTAGCAAATCTTCTGGTAGTTACACGTAGTGACCTAATGCCCGGACCTTATATATTTTTACCAATACCATGTTATTTATGCATGACAAATATTATTATGTCAAATGTCTTTATCTTATTGACGCATTTATAAGCGATAAGGAATCGTATAAATACAAATCCAGATTCCTCATCGCCAGAGCAGAATTATACTTTGTACAAGTAACTTATATCAATAAAACAAGTGTTCTTATCCAGTGTGTCATTTAATCGTTAAGTGTCCACAATAAGCAACATCATAATTGGCGCAGTCGGTAGGATAGTGTCCATTGGAACGAATTCACATCCATCGAGGACAGAATCATCCAGTGAGTGACTTCAGTCATCAAGACACTATCGAAATTGGAACCAGGACCAAGAATAGACCCAGTTCGACACATTTCCCTGTTTGGAACCTCGAGTTGTTGGTAAGTCTGTGAGTCTTCTTTTCTTGTCCGCATTCTCCTTTCCTATTGATATAATTCAAGCACATACAATTTTT
This sequence comes from Rhagium mordax, assembly GCA_963680705.1. Classification (NCBI taxonomy): domain Eukaryota; kingdom Metazoa; phylum Arthropoda; class Insecta; order Coleoptera; family Cerambycidae; genus Rhagium; species Rhagium mordax. The sequence goes on from OY796657.1 coordinate 28,899,601, forward strand.
CTGTTTCTCCGAATTTATTGACTGAATATCAATAAACCGTAAAACCCTTGGAAAGCATATCCAAAACTGAATTTATTGAATGCATATCAGTAATTCAGATAGTTTTAAGATTTGAATTGAATTAATTGAACAAATATCAATAATTCAAATTATTTTATTTTATATTTTTTTTATGCAAGAATTATTAGAAAGCATAAACGAGATCGAAAATATGTCGACTCCAACAAATTCTCAATATCAATTACTAAAGATGTTTATCGATGTAATACCTAACTTTGATGGTACTCCATCTTTATTGAACGATTTTATAGATGCAAGTGATGAATTGATAACAAATTACGCATCAAACAATGAAGTACAAAATAAGTTTCTGTTACGAGCAATAAAAAACAAATTGCAAGGTCAAGCGCAAATTAATATTTCCACCCGGTTAGAAGTAAATTCTTGGACAAGTATGAAAGAAATTCTTCTTCAAACTTTCGGTGATCCTCGCGACTTAGATACCTTACAACAGGACTTGATACATTTAAATTACGACTCGAAAAATGAATCTTTAATTAGTTTTAGCAATCGAATTTTGCAATGTCAATCTTTATTAATGTCTAAATTGAGACAACTTCCAGACTCGCGTGCAGTGAAAGAAGCCTTGAGTTCTGTCTTTCAAAAACTTAGCTTAGCTACCTATGTTCGAAATCTTCCGTACAATTTCCAACAAATGGTACGCACGAAAGAAATAAACAATTTAGAAGACGCGATCACATTTGTTACGAAGGAAGAACAATTCCAACGTTACAAACGCACTATTGAACAACCGACACAAAAGAATAATAAAATTCCACCCCAACAATCGCGACCAAATCAATCATTTTATCAATCTCGCCCACCATATCATCAAAACCAACAATCAAAACCAAATCAATCATTTTATCAATCTCGCCCACCATACCAACAAAACCAACAACATCAATTTAAACAACCTTGGCAAAAACCCACACAACAAATACCAGTTAAACATAACTATCCCAATAATCAACAAACTTTTGGCACGCCAAAAAACCATTCAAACACCCCATATAAGCCAACTCCTATGTCAGGCATATCCTCTATCAAAACTAACCTAAATTTTAACGAAACTGATATACCACCACTAAATAACGATCAAGACGAATTAGACGAAGGTGACGAATCAATATTCATTAACGAAGAATACAATGAAGAATTAAATTTTTCCACAGACCCCGATTCAGACAACCCTACTTAGAACTAAATCACAACATAATTAATAGTTCTCTCCCTTACATCCAACTTCATAATCCCCCGCTTTTAAATTACTCCTTGATACAGGTAGTTCTAAAACTATCATTAATCCAAAAATAGCCCAAAAATATTTTCCAAATAACATTATTTTTAACCCAATCCAAGTTAAAACTGGCTCAGGACAAATAACTGTTAATCATCAAGCAAAAATTCCTTGTTTTCCAGAATTTAATACTCAGACAGATTTAGAAGTTATTCTGTTTGACTTTCATAACTTTTTCGACGGTGCTCTTGGCATTGAAGATATTAAAAAATTAAGAATCGATATCTCAATGAATCACAACACTATTTCTAACAAATACTTTTGTCTACCTTTATTATATCGACCCTCATATTTCTATCAGGACTTAAATACAAATCAATTAATCAAAATTCCACCTCATCAAATTTCTAAAATGACTTTACCTATTCAATATCCCGAAAACACAGAACTTCTAATTGCCGAAATTCAATCAAATGAATGTTATCTCCCTACAACAATTTCAAAAGTCATCAAAGGTCACATATGTTTTGAACTACATAATTATGATACCCAATCTCACTATTTTGACCCCAATCAAATAAAGATCAGTCCATTGACAGAATACGACACATACGATTACACTATACAAAGCGAACACGTAAATAATCAAACATCCGATTTAACTTCTCTCTTACGTACGTCACATCTAAATAAAGAAGAACGCACAAAACTTTTACAACTTTGTAAAAAATACACAGACATCTTTAAAAAACCGGACGATGCATTAAGCTTTAGTAATGCGGTAAAACACGAAATTATCACTAAGGATAACATCCCAGTACATACAAAAAGTTATCGTTACCCCTATATCCACAAACAAGAGGTTAGTCAACAAATCGATGAAATGTTAAAAAATAATATAATCAGACCCTCACAAAGCCCCTGGTCATCACCTATATGGATTGTTCCAAAAAAAATGGACGCTAGCGGAAAACGCAAATGGCGACTAGTGATTGACTACAGGAAAGTCAATGACAAAACCACTGACGACAGATACCCCATACCAAATATTACAGACATACTTGACAGATTAGGCAGATGTTCCTACTTTTCCACAATCGACTTAGCTTCAGGATTTCACCAAATTGAAATGCACTCTAACTCAATAGAAAAGACAGCCTTCACGGTAGATAATGGACATTACGAGTTTATCCGTATGCCCTTTGGTCTTAAAAATGCTCCAGCTACATTTCAAAGATGTATGGACAATGTTCTAAGGGACCTACAAAACAAAATCTGTATGGTATATATGGATGATGTTATAGTCTTTTCAAACGGATTACAAGAACACATACAAAACTTAGAACTAGTATTCCAAGCTTTTAGACAACATAACCTTAAAATCCAAATTAACAAAACAGAATTTTTACAAAAAGAAGTAGCCTTCCTAGGACATGTAATAACACCAGACGGTATCAAACCGAACCCTGACAAAATAAAGGCAATACAACATTTCCCTTTACCTAAAACCACCACCGAAATAAAATCATTCTTAGGTCTTTTAGGATACTATCGGAAATTCATTAACAACTTTGCAAAAATCACAAAACCTTTAACCAATTGTTTAAAAAAGGATATTAAAATCACCTTTACAGATGAATATGTCAACTGCTTTAAAACTTGTAAATCACTCCTAATTAATAATCCAATACTTCATTATCCCGACTTTACTAAACCTTTCGAAATAACTACAGACGCCTCTAATTACGCTATCGGTGCTGTACTTTCCCAAAACGATAATCCCATAAGTTACGCCTCAAGAACCCTTAACTCCTCAGAAATTAACTACTCAACCATTGAAAAAGAATTATTATCAGTAGTTTGGGCCTGTAAAACCTTCCGCCCTTATATCTACGGAACTAAATTTACTATCTATACCGATCATAAACCATTACAATGGTTATTTTCTCTAAAAGAACCTAATTCAAAATTAGTTCGTTGGAGACTCAAACTAGAGGAATATGATTACGAAATTAAATACAAAAAAGGTAAACAAAATAAAGTTGCCGATGCTCTTAGTAGAGTTAAAATAGAATGTAACATCAATGAGGAAGATAACGCAAGCATTCAAGCCCAATACGGTGATTTAGATACAATAATCAATGAAATCCTTAATGAAGATCCAAACGAAGACGAGTTAATGTCTATAGATGAATTAAGTGAATTAATATCACCCGAAGATCATAATGCTGACGAAGATCATCAGGAGGATAACCAGACTGTTCACACTAGTCAAGAAGAACCAATTTTCACCATACCTTATACGGAAAAACCCCTTAATCATTTCAAAAGCCAATTAATTATTACGGAATCAAATACTATTCCCACTGATATATGCGATTCTAAAATAATATTTAATAAATTTCGACACTCTATAACTTTCCGCAGTAACTCGAATGATGATGAAACATTCAGATTTCTAAAACCCCTAATATCATTAGACAATATCACCTGCTTAAAATTCTCAACTCCTTCATTAGAGAAAAAGATCACTAGAATCTTAAGAACTTCTCTTATTCACCACCGGAATACTAAAATATTAATATCAAATAAAATTGTAGATGACATTTTGACAGAACCTGAACAACAACAAATAATACAATACCATCATCAAGGAAAAACATGTCACAGAGGAATTAAAGAAACTATCAAATCAATCCAAAGAAATTATTATTGGCCCAATATCCAAACAGACGTTACTAATTATATAAACACATGTCAGACTTGCCTTTTATCTAAATATGATCGAAACCCTCAAAAGATTAAACTTCAAACTTCAAATACTCCTTCTAAACCTTTTGAACATATCCATGTTGATACATTTATAATAGACAAGCAATATTTTCTTACTATCTTTGACCCCTTCTCTAAATTTGGCCAAGCTTATCATCTCGAAACTAAAAATAGTATCAATATTATGGAAGCCTTTTTACTATTTATCTCCCACATGGGAATTCCAAATAAAATCACGGCTGATAATGGAACAGAATTTAATAACCAAATGATCAAAGAATTCTGTCTTTTACATAACATTGAACTTCACTTTACTACTCCCTATCATTCAAATTCTAACTCCCCTGTTGAAAGATTCCATTCAACCCTTATTGATTCAATAAGATGTTTAAAACAAGAACACCAGAAACCCATCAACTACCTAATGGTACTTGCGGTTCTTTTATATAATAATTCAATCCATTCTGTAATCAACATGACACCATTCGAAGTAATTCATGGTCCTAGAATAAATCCCTTCGACCTTTCACCTCAATTGATCATTAATCAATATACCACACAACATAGAGAAAATTTACAATCTCTACATGATCAAATTAAAGACAAAATTACCAACAATAAAGAAAAGGTAATAACTAAATGTAATACTAAATTACAAATCCCAGAACAAGTTCACACGGATCAAAACATATTTGTTCGTACAGAACCACGTAGACCAAAAGACTACCCAAGATTCAAAGAAACAACCGTGATTAGCGACAAAAATAACAAAATACTAACCAACTTAGGATTAGTCCATAAGAATAAAGTTAGAAAGCAAAGAAAAATTATCGAACGAATTTCTTTGCAGGATAACAATGAACCTCACCACACACATCCTGATCATCCTGACCATGGCCCTAACCACATTGACAAACGATATAACCTTCGACCCCGTCAATAGTGTCGCACTATTTGAAAAAATCGGTAAACGAACTTACACGATAGATCGGTACCACACATTCATTCATAAGTTAGATCTCCAGCCTTTATATACAGCCTTTTCTAAAATAATTTTAATGAGTAAACAAAATGAGGAAAGAAACACAACCCAAGGTATTTCTGATTCACTTGTACACCAAGAAGAAAGTTTAAAAGTAATACTATACCAAGAATTTAAAAAATTCAGACCAATAAAGAGAATTAAAAGAGGTTTATTTAATTTCATTGGCGATATTAACAAACAATTATTTGGCACTGCAACTGAAAAAGATATTGAACAATTTGATTCCAAATTAAACACCTTGTTAACAAATGAAAATAAACTTGAAACAGAAACTAATCTGCATACTTCATTACTAAAATCATTCACTAATAAAACAACTACTTTAATAAAAAGAATTGAAACAAATAATATCAAACTAGAACAAAATGTCAAATATTTCTCAGATCAACTTAATATAAACTTTCAAAGACAAATTATAATTAATCAATTTGAATTAATACTATACTATGTTCAGCAAATCGAACACACTATTAATCTAATTCATCTTAAACAAATTAGCTTCTTTTTGTTAAGCCCCTCAGAAATAGATGATATTATAACACATTTACGTACATTATATCCTCTCAATGAAATACCCCGTTTTAAATATATGCAGTCATACTATACTTATTTCGAACCAAAAATATATCATGAGAACTTCTGTTACTATATCAGTTTATCAGTACCAATTTTGGCAATGCAACCGTATCTTGAATTATATCATGTGATACCTATTCCTATACACAATGTTTCCCTCTTTTATTACCCTAAATACCTTGTCACTGACTCACAAGACAATCACCAATGGCTTAGTTCCCCACCAAATATGGTAGAAGATATCTACTTTACACCTGAAGTCCGATATGACACCGAATCCGACTGTCTCCTAGACTTCTTTAGACATAGAAAACCCAGAAAATGTCAAATAATCAGAACTAACTATAAAACACCTTATGTATTCCAATTGAAATCTTCCGACTATATACTAATAGCTAGCAAAAGTACAACAGTTGAATATAGTTGTAAAATAGGAATTTCAAACACGAAGGTCATTTCTCAAAACACAAGAATAATTATGACCCCTGGATGTCAATTCTCAATCAATGAAAAGATATACGAATACGAAGATCCAATTACTACCAGTACCGTATATCTTGTACCGAACATATCATTACAAGGATTCCCCATGGTTCCTTTACATAATATCTCCTTGGACAGCCTCTACAAAGAACAAAATCTAATCACAAATTTACAACCCATACATATAGAAGAATTTAAGCCTACACCCTGGCATTACGATTACATCTGGAAAATTTGTATTGTCATATGCTTAACCATTCTTATTTTAGCCTTTACATACACCAAATGTAAAACAAAAGAAACACTTGCAGTCCTTTTCAACAAAACAACGGACCAAGCAACCATCCAACCCAGAACGCAAGCTGAACCTCCTGCAGAGCCCCAGCTTCCCTTTTAAGATGGGAGGAGTTACACGTAGTGACCTAATGCCCGGACCTTATATATTTTTACCAATACCATGTTATTTATGCATGACAAATATTATTATGTCAAATGTCTTTATCTTATTGACGCATTTATAAGCGATAAGGAATCGTATAAATACAAATCCAGATTCCTCATCGCCAGAGCAGAATTATACTTTGTACAAGTAACTTATATCAATAAAACAAGTGTTCTTATCCAGTGTGTCATTTAATCGTTAAGTGTCCACAATAAGCAACATCATAATTTGGTTGTCTTTTGTGCAGCAGCCCTTAAATTTGATGGAATACACTCTCTAAGTCACAAATGATGAGAATCAAACATTTTGTTGTAGAATTTTGAGCGAATTTAACAGAAATTATTGATAATAAATACTTGTGGAAATAACCTAATTTATTTGACAGAAGAACCTTAATGCCCGTTATCTAGCAACGCTCAACTTTTATCACTGCAGCCTACTAACTTATTTTGTATAATTTCCTAATTCTCATTCACTATCTATTCAATTAAATAAAAAAACTGTATGCTGAGATTATGTTATTATACAATGATTGTGAATAAAATAGTATACATACCTCGCTGGTCGTCTTCATTACGGCCTCGCGTTTATATCTGACCTCCCTCTGTCAGATATCAACCCTCGGCTGTAATGAAGTACTTCCCAGCTCGGTATGTAACGTACTATTTTTTACCGGATGATAATTTATTTTCACCCTTTCCGCAACACCTTAAGACTTTCTTTCATAAATTAAATTTGTTTCTTTTGACTCAAACTGAACATTTTCCATGAAATTACCAATGTCGTAAAATAACTCGAAATTTTGGTCGAAGGCTCTTCTACTATTATAAAATTTCATACTAACTATATCAATAGTAAAATATAAATGGCATATAATAGAAAGAAAACCTCATTTTAAACCTAAGAATTATGAAAGTTGTTGTGATAAATTTTAAAGTAAAGTAATGCTGTCACACGTTGTCTATGCAGTTGAGGACTTTAGCTTTAATATTCTATCTGACCATTTGTTTATATAATAATTATTATTGTTAATTTATCACAAAAACCTAGCAATCCTATTTGCTTATATTACAGCTAAAGATCAATATGGCGGTTGAAGTTGAAGGATTAATGGTTTTATTTTGCAGTTGTCGCAGTTTGGAATGGTATTATCGTAGAAATGGATTTGCTTTGTAAGGAAAGAATGGTCGTTGCCGATAGTTTTATATAAAATCCATAAAAGCTGCTACTTTAAATTAAAACAAGTAAAGATACTTACCTTGATACCCAAGATATGCTATCAACTTACAGAACCTACCTACATTTAAAGGTTTTACGACAGAAAATTTATTGCCTATAAACCAATTTTATTGGCTAAGTTTTATTATTTAAGTTCTTGTATTTTCATGTCAGCAATTGAAAGCACTGTTTTTCTTATTATGTAATAAAATATTTTCTTTTTAGCCGCATAAAAATATTACTCTATTCTGATCAAGTTATAAATGATAAATTCTTCCATTAAGTTTTACAGGCTAACTTTGAAATTCTGTTAGAATAAAACCCAGTTATATTAATTTTAACGATCGTTTTTATGTCCCTTTTATAGTACAAAATATCAGAACTTAAAATTGAAAAATCTAACTAGAGAAAATTTAGCTTATACTTAGACCAGTGAGAACTTATGTTATAGCCGCCACCCAAAGCTTTTAGTCGTAAACGGAAGTTTTACTTGAGGAACATAAATAAGCATACAAAAATCAATCGGAAAAGCAAATTCTTCCCATAAATAATGTAATAAATGTAGTAACTTTCATACCTTACACATGGTTTATTCTTAAAAATCATTGCGCGAGTAGTTAATATATGCAATAAATAACTAAATCGCAAGAATAGTTAAGAGCAATATTAAATTGTAAAAACTCTTCATGCAGGTATCAGCTTACGACCAAAGTTGTGCTTGTAATACGTTTGGTTAAAAATCATTGGAAAATACAAGTTCCTACCGTTTTATTAATTTTACACATTCAAAATAGTATTTGAGACATTCTAGCATGGTTGAAGTTGGAGAAATTACATAAAACTGTTGAAATATAATTATGTTAACCACATCTATGTATTGTAGCATGACACCCAAACCTGCATAAATGTATGTCTACTAAGTGTAAATGAAAAAGTTCTGGGAAAGAAATTGATATTGAAATTTGCGAAATATATTTGTAAAATATTTGCAAACAATTTCTTTAGAAGACTGAGTCTACCGTTTTAAAATTCCATTAAAAAAGATTAAAGGATAATTTTTACCAAAAATTGATATTTTTGAATTAATTTGAAATTTGACATACACTGAATAACTCTATTCACAATAAGATAGTAGAAAGCCAAATTAGTAAGATAGCGTGAAATGGAAATATCTATGGAAATATATAAAAATAAAACCCTGCGTTTCGGACAGTGGCCCATATCATGATTAGAAATGCAACAAGAACTGTACATGGGGAAACAAAAAATGAATTTTTTCAATTTTTTTTTCAGAATTATTACCACATAGAAATCAAATCGTGCACTTTGGTTGGTCAAAATTTTAGAAAAAGATGTTTTTATACCATTTCTTTTTACTTTTTTCTGTTTTTTGGATAATGATCAATCATCAATCTCAAGATGTATTTTAATGTACCACAAAATACTGTGCATTTTGATTTAAAAACGATGTTACCCAAACTGGTCGTTCCTCAAAAGCGTCAAAATACATGCTTCTAGCAATTTTTCCCAAAAATATTTTTTTTTTGACCAAGACATATTTACTGTTCTTCTCTATATTCAACTACAAAAGGATGAACATCTATTATCATGATTAGAAATGCAACAAGAACTTACATGGGGAAACAAAAAAGGATTTTTTTCAATTTTTTTTTGAGAATTATTACCACATAGCAATCAAATCGTGCACTTTGGTTGGTCAAAATTTTAGAAAAAGATATTTTTATACCATTTCTTTTTACTTTTTTCTGTTTTTTGGATAATGATCAATCATCAATCTCAAGATGTATTTTAATGTACCACAAAATACTGTGCATTTTGATTTAAAAACGATGTTACCCAAACTGGTCGTTCCTCAAAAGCGTCAAAATACATGCTTCTAGCAATTTTTCCCAAAAATATTTTTTTTTTGACAAAGACATATTTACTGTTCTTCTCTATATTCAACTACAAAAGGATGAACATCAAATAAATCAAACACTTTATTACTTATTAGGACAAAAAAAATACACAGGAAAGAACAAACATTTTTAATATAAGGTTAGTATAGTTATTATCTAGTTTAAAAATAATCTGATTTCGTTTCAAATGATGACAATATTTTTTTTTTGATTTTATACGGGCTTGAATTAATTCGCCTCAGTTACAATGCACGCATCGTTCAACAGCTTGGGTATTGTAAGGAAATTGTGGAACACCAGGAAAGCTTACGTCCGACGCCTTAGTTAAGCGTATTTCCATATTAGCGTTTCAGTAATATTTTGTTCATTCTAAAAGATTAATTCCGAGTAATGTTTGGCCTCAAAATTTATTTTGAGTATATTAAATTCGCGTAATACCGTTGCTTTGACGGTTCGTGCCTTCAGGGCACGTCGGATCCCCAGTTCTTTGCGTTTTTGATATTCGTCCGTAAGCAAAGGAAGCAATATATTCTCAGGAAGTGCGAAAAACCATGGCGCTGAATTACCGGATAAACAATTTTTTTAACTTTTTCTGGTAAAAATCTATTAAACCGAATGTTTTGCCCCTTAAACAAATGAAGCCATACATTTTACTCGAAACCAAAATGGAGCGTAAACTTCATTATGTAATTTACCAAAATACAAAGAGCTTGTTTGCCCCACTACCGCGCCTGGGCTGTGATTGTATCGGAATACTCTCTTTGTCGTGTAATCCCCATAAGCAGTGCGATTTTCCAAGACAATGAGGAACCTGAAGAAATTAAAATAAAGTAATTTGGGTTGGAGGGACTTTTTACCATACACCTTAATAATTATTTTAACCACTACTGTCAAACAGAAAATATATTTTTTTACATGAATCAATGCAGGTAATAAAAACATGCAAAAACAAGAAAATTTCGAAAAAGTCCTGTGAGGAACCTGAAAATACCTGCTCGGAAAATACTAAGATAGGTCGATCAACTTTTGGGAATGATTTTTACTTATCTAAAGGCACATTTTGAAACTTATGACATTTAAAAAAAAAAAAATTTTTTCGTTTCACCTTAGGTGTTGAAAATGTACGGAAATCAATGAGAGATAATTCGAACATTTACTTTAGTTCATTACTTAATAAATTTATTTTCCGTTATAGGTACCATATTTGTTATTAGTATTTCTTCACAAATGTATAAAATTTTTCAAAAACTAACCATTAAAGAAGGCCTCAGTGTGTGCTCTAAATAGGCGCTTCCGATTAAAGAATAAATTAGCTTCCATTGTAGTATAAGGTCTGTGTTTGAGGCGGTAGTACTTAATATCTTGTTACTCAGAAAACCCGACATACAGGGAGAGAATATCTATGGATTACCACAAAATTAAAAACCAACGTTACGATATTTTGTATTCTGCCGTACAGTCACGCTATTCAACGTTTTATCAGAATTAGTTTTGTTCGCGATAAAAAAATTAGCACGACTCTGTAAGTGGTACCTGCTTGTTTACCAGCACACATTATTTCCTTGTACATAGTATAGAATATTGTAGCATATAAACCGTTAAACCTATTATATGATTTCTGTAGCTGAATAAAGATTTTTTTATATTATTCTAAAATCTCTGACTTGTTATTTATGTTGTGTAAAACTAATTAGACCCGTATAGTAAATTGTGCAGCCTGCTAAAAACCGGCAATCAGCCAGCAGATCCCTGGACATGATCGTCTTCTTCACTGCAGAGTACTCTAGCCATTCCTGGAAACTGTCGAGAGAGAACGTGCTGTTTTTTGAACGCTAAAATAAGAAACTGGTGCCCAAGATTCCGTTTAAAAAAATGTTAAAAAGCTGGCAGGGACTGTTTGCAGGTAGTTAGTTGCAAGCAGCCCCTGTAACGTAAAAAAAGAGCATCACACTTCTATCACGTTGCAGATTAAGAAATTTTCTTTGTAAACTCACACTATACGGTCTAACTAAAAGTGTTTTATTTTTACAGTCGAACATCATTTTGGTTCAAATGTCAAGAAGTCATTTTTTTTTAACGGAACCCCCCCCCCGTATATTTTTACAGAATCTAATAGATTATTGAATTGCTACATTTTTGGAAAGACAATTTAAATTTATGGATATACAGGGCGTTCTGTTTAAAGAAACATTGCTTTGTTTTTATCAAATTTATTTGACTATCATTTGTTTTTTTTTTTGTTGAAATTTTCGAAATCCTTAGAAAAAATACTATGTTACCTACGTTAAACATTTTTGACATACCTAAAAATTGGGGTAAGAACGTTACAGAAATCACCATGTAGGTACTTACAAAATCAGCACTGTTCCATAATGTCATCTCTTAGGCTGAAATTGTCAAAATGATTTGTTTTACCAATATCAACATCGTGTTAGTATTGTGTGTGTCACTTACGCGAATTATTAGTGGAAAACGATAGCAAACGTTTATTCAAATGTTGTAATATTATATTTATTTTGTTTTCTATTTTTGGAAATAATAACGAAATAATTACCGACAGCAATGACAAACAATAAATTCTGAAGAATCAGGTCAAATTTTCTAAAATTTGGCAACCTTAAAGCAGTAAAGACAGTACCAATGCCAGTTACACATATTATGAAGTAAATGAGTTCTGGTTAGTTTTACGTAAACCTGTAGGGATCTTGGTGCTAGTTGGGATTTAGGACTGCCATAATGTCTATTCAACGATTTCTAAAGAAGCACAAATTTCATAACTTTTTGTACCAAAAAGTACATATAGTGTGTCTCACTTAAGAGTGAAACACCCTTATAACTTTTTTCATTTTTATCCGATTTAAACCAAATTTCACTCACAGATAGAGCACATTAGGATCAACTTATGACCCAAAAGCCATGTACCCCTTACTAATGCAAAGCCACCTACGATATTAAAATAAACGGGGGAAATCAGCAAATCATATTAGGCATTTTTTTATCAAAAATTTTATTAATGAAAACTGTTCAGAATTGTTCAAAAACCTTAAGTCCAAAATTTAATCAAAATCAAAAAATATTAATATTTTGTTTGAAAAAATTGCATTATTGTATTGTAATATTTTATTTTTTATAAAAAAAATAAAAAAATACTCTGCAACTAAATACTAATGATAATTGATATTGTAAAATTATGTTTTCGAATTTAAAATTTTTTAAATCAAAATATCAATATTTTTTTCATTTTGATGAGATTTTGGATTTAAGGTTTTTAGACAATTCTGAACAACTTCCATTGGTAAAATTTTCCGAAAAAAAAAATGCCTAATATGTTTTCTTGATTTTTTGCGTTTATTTTGGTATCGCAGGTAGCTTTGCATTAGTAGTGGGTGAATGGTTTTTTGGGCATGAGTTGATCTTAATGGGATCTATCATTGAGTAAAATTTGGTTTAAATTGGATAAAAATGAAAAAAGTTATAAGGGTGTTTCACTCTTAAGTGCGACACATACGTTGAAGCCCGAAAATATAAAAACAGATTTCTGTGAGCAGGTAAGTCTTCAAGGCTACTGCGGCCCTTGAAGATGGCCAGCGAGGTCCGCTGATTTGACAAACTCAGGCTTTTGCTTTCGGGATGAAATCAAAAATATTGTTTATGCCACCCCGGCGGCCTCCGAAGAAGATCTATAATACAGAGCACGGGCTGCATTTCAGCAATTAGATCTCCAAAAAATTCGCCGAACCCATTAAGTGTTGTAAATCTCGGAATATTGGTTGTAGCAAAATGTAAGGCATTTTGAACATTTGCTGGATTAAATATTTATTCAATATGTTCATCAATTTTGAAAATTTTTTGTTGCACAGTATTTTTTATAAATCTAATACCTATAAAATGATCCTTTGTTTTTCATGTTTATTGATTTTGTTTACATTTCAAAATAAGAAAGCCACGAGAGTTAGGTACAGGAAATGGGAATATCAATCGATGCAGAACTCAATAATCCATTAGATCCTTCAAAAATATATACGGGTTCTATTATAAAAAAGTGACTTTTTGACGTTTGAACTAAAATAATGTTTGACTGTGAAAATAAAACACCCTGAATAATATTGTGAAAACTTTTAAGGACACTGACTTGTAGTTAGACCGTAGGTACGTACATGAGTTTGAAAAGAAAATTTCTTAATCTAGTAGGTACATGATAGAAGATATCGATTTTTTTTCCAAAAGGTAGAAACCGTCAAAATTTTCCAAATATATTAATTATTTCGGAAAATAGTACATTTAATGTACAAAAATTCAAGACAAAATTTTATGAGGAATCCAAAATATGCAATAATAGTTGTTTCTTTTAAAACGACAAAGTTTGGCGACAGCTGAAGTGAAAAAAAGTTGATAATATTTTCGTTAGATCCGCCATACCCAATAACCCTTTTATATGAATTTTCAAATTACTAAAGTCGACAGATCCCGAGAAACGTCTAATACCCGCTTCCAGTGAATAACCCTGTATGTAGTTGAAGAGATAATTTAGTAAAATAATTTACAGGATGACCCATTTAAAGAAACACAAGAATATTCGACACATTATTCGAAAACTAATCTCTCATTAAAAATAACTTGGGTAAAAATACAACGCGTTACAAAACAGAGTGGGTCGCTAACCAACACTAATTTCTTGATGAATGCTTTGTTGTAAGTTATCCATTACATTAATGTATGGACTGAAAATTAAATAAAACACAACAAATAGTAAACATAACTATATTGAACTATACACTTAAAACATATCATGCTTACAGCTATATTTATAATGTACTTAAACTTTATTACCGTACATATAGTCATGATTAAATACATATAAATAACTTCTAAAATTACACACCTACAACAAGAAAACGTAAGTCAATTTTTTGACAGTACTAGGTAATATTGACATGATGAGTTAGAACTACATTGCAAGCGATATGAAACGTACAATTTATATTAAAACCCAGTTTTAAAATTATTGCTAAACCTAACAAATCCAATAATTAAGCAAATGAAATATGTTTTCTCCCCCTACATATAAACTATGAAATAACGATGCAATGACAGTATAAGTTGCACTTATTTATATATTTTAATCCAAGCAGCATCCAAACACATTGCAAATAAGTGTAATTGAAAAAATACAGGTTACAGTGTAAAAAATAGTAATAGGCAAGTGATAATATAACTGCCGTCAGAAATATTGGGTGCAGTCACATTTTTGCTTTAACATTTTTATTGCTATTTGCTACCAATATTATGATAATAAACAGGATCAGCAGTTTAAAATGGCAGCAGACGATGTAGCCCCTAACTTTACTTATATCAGTCTAGACTTTCTAGATTACATGTATTAGATAAGTTATTTTAGTAGATACGCATACTTAAACACCAGGTTACAAAATTGTCTCAGTTTAGCTGATAACGACAAATAAAATGAGGAAAAACTTATAAAATGAATATTCTCACCGTCGCGCGTTATCTCTATTTTACGATTGATTTCATTATATTTACTTATACAGCCAAAAAGAGTTTTTGACAACTGGATAGCTGAATACCAACTGTGACATTGTTGACAGCATTTTAAATATAAAAAAAATGAAATACTCTCCCCCTTTCAAGTATATGTACAAGTATTCAATCAGCACAAGCAGTAGCACCACGATTAAGAGAAAAATTTAAATGAAAATGATGTCAGAGATGAAATAACAGATGATTTATAACTAACGTATATTAAATGCACTCCTCGTTTGTAATATTACGTCAGGTTGATATTTTAATTCCCCTAGAAAAATTGTCAACTTTGATAATTTTGAAGGAACCCAAATGCCTCAAATAAATACCGTAACGGACAGGGATTAGGTAGATAAAGAGGGCGGAGGATTACCTGACAGTATCAACACAACCAGTTACTAGCAGAAACAGGAATAATTCTAGACGATGGCATAAATCTGGATAGCGCAGAAGAGAGACCCTTAAATAGAACATCACTTGAATAAAAAGAGATTTGATTCACTTGCAAAGAGTATTTTCTATAGAAATGTTTTCCTCCTTATAGAATTTAACAACGGTACGAATTTTTGGCAAATTTACAAAACGAGATAATAATAATAAATAAATTTATTTAATAATAATAATTTGACTATCTTCGTCAAAAATTTATCAAATATGTCCTATTTCTGAATGAAGCTGATCCAAAAGTTACATAAGAGGTTCTCGTCATTTTGATTCTTACTGGTTATAATGTACTGAGATGGGAATACTACTGGCAATCGGGAGCTGTCATGAAGAATACAATGATAACTGATGCTATGAGGAGAGATTGATTTAGGCAAATTTTCAAGTACATACCTACGTTGTGCTGACAAAATTCGAAAATTACGATTATTGATAGACAAAATCAAGAAAAGAAACCCGTTAAGTTTGATGGTTAACAGAATGTGGTGTCGCAAAAAAGACTAATGAAGACAAGAACGATTCGAGAAAATTGATTTCAGGAAACGTGAATTCAAAGGTATCCAAAGAAAAAAAGTAAATGAAAAGAAGAATATGAATATATTATTGATAGAGACAATGGAATAATAGTCGTTAGATATTTGAAAGATAACACAGTTTGCGCAGTTAGCCCTCGAGTACAGGTATTTACTGATGTGAACTGTTATTCGCAAACCAAAAAGAAAGGCACTCGAACAAGTTTAATCACTGAATATATACATTTTTATTAAATTGGTCAGTTTCTCCTATAAAGAGAAACTGGCCAATTTAATAAAAATATTTCCAAATATTGAATCAATATCTTAAGGAAAAAACAGCAGTTACTAATTTTTACATGATTACTATCATCGCTGTGGTGAACGCGTAGACGGTTTATGGAGTAGAAAATCCCAGTATTTGACAGATAGATTTTGGAAGAGAAATTGTAACAACCCTGAAGAAGTGACGGTGTACCGTCTATAGTTTGTACGGTAAGTGTGAAGTTTAAGCCTGATGTGTCCATACCATTTTCACAATAAATAATCATGTTAAGCGCTAATCACATATTATAGCTGTATATTTCTTGTTGGTGGCTAATTTTTAAGACAGGAGAGATTCTTGTCTCTGATCGTATTTGTATTTACAAAATTCATGGCGATATCCGTTAAGAAAAAGTCATTTCAATTTATTGTTTTCGCAAAATCAAAAATTATATATATCTAGGTACAAGGGTACTTTAGAAGATCCTAAACATCAACATTCTTTCTCCAATAAAGAAAATTGTTCAAATCCACTCAAATGAAGACAGTGTAGAATTTCTAATGCAATAATCCTTGAATGTTCACTTTACATAATTATTTACACTTAATTCTTATATAACCTTGAATGTGAAATCCAGCCTGTATTCTGGGTATGTTTATAATTTGACTAGTACCTTCTATTCTTAATCCATTTCTTAAAATATTTATTCAAGCAATAACAATCATAGATCGTTTTACATTAGTTTTAGAATAAAACGAATAATAAAATGCTTCTTTGTTGGTGATCACGTTCGTCGATATAGTAATAATAGGAATGTTTATTTTATCAGTAACTCCTTCTCATTTCAATATTGCACTAGCGAATAATACAAAATTCTAAATTGCTCATGTGTTATTTTCGACATTACAATTTGAATGCGCAAGTTCCACCATAACTGTCTCTCTATTATTGTGCATAAATATTTATTTTTATATTGTCATTTCAGAAATCAGATCGATATAAGATGTATCGTCTACAAAGCTGAATATCGCACCTTCGATATCTAATTCTACTACACTAAATATATAATAAAGAAAATAGCATCTAGCATCGTTTCCTGTGGTACTTCGTAATTAATATTTCAGCTATGGCTAACTTTAACTTCGGCTTTTACGAATTACATCCTATCTGTGGATTAACTTTCTATTTAAGAACATTTCCTCGAAACCATAACTTAGTGCAGCCAATATTTTTTCGTGACATACGCTTTTGCGGAGTCTCAAAATGTGCAGGTACAAGAAGTTTTAGTATTCACAAAGACACAAATATATCGCCTTAGATTTGCAATTGCGTATTTTGTAGATGAATCCATATTGCTTGTCAGAGTATATAATATTTGCCTACACATTTAGTAAATTTGAATTTCATGTTTTTTTCTAAATACTTTAACGAAATTATTTTTATTGGTCTCTTACTACTTAGTTCTGCAGCCGCCTCCTTTGTGCAAATGTTTATTTATATCACATTAAAGCAATTTTGGGAAATATTCTTTACCAATATATTTATTAGGTAGGTATATGAATAAGATGATGCAGCTATTTCATTAGCGATTTGCTACATTTTCATTGACCATATAGTTATTAATAATCGTATCCAGTGGCCCTTTTCAGTTTGGTTTTATGCTTTTTTTTTAATTCAGCTATATTATTCGAGTGGTTCGCAAAAATTGAATTTTCTAATATTTTGCAATTTTCATTTTAATTAAGGTATAGATTAATTCTGATTGGCATATTTATAGATGATTTAAGAATCGCACTAAGATACAGGTATTTCACTTGTTACATCATTTGAGCTGTTGAAATATTACTATATAAATAAAAAAAATTAGATATCACAGTTAATACAATCTCCAATATCCATAATCCATAACGAAACCAAACGTGGGTGGTACTAATGAATGAGAGACAACAGCAGACACACATTCAATGACAATAACAGAGTAAATTAACTAATACGGGAGTGTAGCGACCTTCTTTTTAATTCTGCACTTCACACAATTGTGGGATTATAGGTCCAAGGGAAAAAAATCAACAACACTTATTGGATTTTATGCCGACGTTTCGAAAAATTTATTTTTTCATTGTCAAGGCTCACTGCAATTAATAAACACCCAATTATTTATTTTTTTTTTTTATACTCATAAAATTGTACTTACATTACATAAAATCCAATAAGTGTTGTTGATTTTTTCCCTTGGACCTACAATCCCACAATTGTGTGAAGTGCAGAGTAAATTAACATTTTTAATTTCTTCAAGAAACATTTGCCTAGAAGTAACAGTAGTGCTTGTTTCTCGTCCAAGCAGATGCAGCATTAAGTAGATATTACCAAAAGGAAATACTATTGCCCACAAATAATTTTGCATGATTTTTAAATGCATAAGTAGCAATGAATACCAAAAAGAATCAACAGAATTAATATCGAAATGGTTTTTTATTAACTATTTTCATTGAAGATCATTTTCCAAGTTGTTCATGATGGCACTATGACATATTCTTATCTGTTAACTCCCTTATAGATATGCTGGAGAATGAACAAAAGTAACAATGCTGATTATAAGGAGCTCTGCTGGAAATGTGACTGACAAGTATTATAACATAAATCTTGCGACTACCGATTACACAAACATTGAAAAAAAAAATGAAGGTGAAGAAATTATTTTTACAAACCTGACTTAATAGTAATAACAGATCTACATATATTTCGAATAGAATTATCCCCTTCAGAAGAACCTAAACAAAAAGAAAGCATGTTATAATTTAAACTAGTGTATTTTCTAATAGAATTATAGGAACGACAAAAACAAACGTGAAAATTAAAATTTAGGTATGAGACATGAAAACAATGCGTAAACAGGCTCAAATATATCTTGAAGTCATACTAAGTTTGTGAAGGAAACTTTGAGTATCCACCAAAGTTATAATGAGAGGAGATCCCGTTTCCCATTTTATACTATGAATATCATCCTTATACCTGATAAATGTTATTGTATATAAATATTCTTAGTAATAAGTGATGATGATAACACCTTACAACCTACTGAAAACTAAATTTCTAATGATTCAAAATTGATGGATTATTTCGTATGCAACTTTGGTTTTTTTATGTCCTAGTAAACCATTTTATGATTTTCCTATTAAGCTTTATGCAATCTAATATCATAGAACCCACAAGTAGCTTTAACACATCATGTTTAACCCAATATTTATTAATTCGTTTCAAGTTTTATAATAAAATCACTTGTGGTTATTAAGTTTATTATTATCACAAGGCCCTATATAAGACCACATCCCTAAAATAATAACATGGCATCGGTTTTCTTTGACAATTTTTTTAACTTACAGCTAATATTTGTACAAGGAAAAATATATAGTTATTTATAGCATATTATGTATATTTAACAGTAAAATAATTTGGAAAAGTATCCAACATTCTTAAAACAGTAAAGAACTGCTTGACTATTTTGATTTTTAAATACAACAGAATATGTGAATCAAACAACTACGAATTCTTACGAAACAGAAAAATTTTCAATAGTAATATCTGTAGCAAATGTTTCAATAAAATAAGTGTTATTTGCAAACTAATTCGTTTCTTATATAGATGCACCATATTTAATTTTATTGCTACAAATTTTATTCTAACAGTGTTATTGTTATTACTGGGACGAATATACAAGTAAGAGACGGATTAAATTGGAACATTCACGTAATACCTGCAGATAAAAAGATTTTCAATCACAACAGCTCTTCTTCTTAACTAATAATTCGGATGCTTTTAGGTACATCAATCTTCCTGAAACAAAAAAATATGTCAATATCTGCACACATTATGTAAACTAATAATTCTAGCCCTCAATCGTAAATAATGATTTAGTACAAAAAACCACCGATTTATTTATGATAAGGTAAGTTGAAGTAGTTTCCACTGATTAAGTTAAGTAAACTAAGGTACAAGGTTGTCAATTAACTCCAATATTAATCCGTGACAAGTTTAATAGGTAGGTATATAATTTTAAAATTGTGATATCGATTTGCAGCATCAGAAATAATTAACAATTTTTATTAATTTTAAGAGTGTGCGATGGAAATTGTTGTTAAACTGAATATACAGGGCGTTTGGAAGGTTGATGCAAAGTCTTGGTTGGTTACCTTGATGATAATTTTTTTTGAATAGCATAACGTGGGTTTTTTCGGAAAATGTAAAGAACAGAAAATCCAACTGACTAACACCGTTTGAAAGTCCATAAATTTAAATTACAGATGTTTTTAAATTTGTCTTTATTTTCTAGCATTAAAAAAAAAAATTAACAAAAACTTATAAATTAATTTTTCTAATTTTGACATATAAAATTACACTTTTCAAAACTGACATAAGTGTCAAAACGTTCTACTTTTAATCACCAGTTAGGAAGAGTTAAACTTTTTCTAAGCGGTGAGGAAAAGTTCGTTACATCACCAGTTAAGAAAAATAAAGAACTCTTAAGAAGAAATTGTAAACAACGTATACTCAAAACATAATACAAGTTTATAGGAATTATTATTTTTTAATTATAAATATTAACTATACAATTTGTGAAATTTGTCAAATTAACTCCTGAAGAAGTTTTATTTGTTGAATTTGCCATCATATTATTATGTGCTGCATTATGCACTAAATTAATAACATTTGTCACTTTTCACATTGAAATTAAATGCGTAATAACAGAAACAAAGGTAACTATGATTACATGAATACTTAATTTTTTATGATTTTTAAACATTTTATTTAAAGAATTTTATTTTTAGATGTTTAAAATTAGAAAAATCTTGTATGTAACACGTTACGAAATACCATTTTGTGTAACTCGTATCATTTTGCGGGAACTCGCTTCGCTCGTTCCTCAAACATCCACTCGTTACACAAAATAAAGTCTTTCGTAACTGGTTACATAAATAGCTATTTTTTGTAGTCAGTTGGGGTTTCTGTTCTTTACATTTTCCCGAAAAGACACACGTTATGATATTCAAAAAAAATAAAATATCATTAAGGTATTATGTTTTATTATAGTGATAACAGGAGACAAATATGAAAAAACGTATTTTTTAAAGAAATCCAAAATTCTCGAAAAACTCAAAAACGAAAAACTTTGTACTAAGGTATATTTGGAATAATTAAGTTTAAATGGACCACCCTATCACCTCCCCAAGACTTTGCATCGACCTTCCAAACACCCTGTATATACACCGACTGGATTCTAGGTTCCACATACATGTAACTAACTTTGAGAATTTGTCTAAGTGTTCCAAGAACTACATGAATTATGCGATCACGATCTGATCAAATTTATTGTGACAATAAGAGAAAATCACAAAAGTTGAAACATGTAAGCTCATAGCAACCTTCTATCCATCACTTAGCCTCAAAAACTTTCGGTATTACTAATTAATGATGAGTATAATATACATCAACGAAACTCTAGGTCGTACATTCATATAATAGGATCCAATTTATGGCGTGGAAAAAGTCTTAAAATAGAAACTTAGGTGGCACATTCGTGTAATAGATCGCTAATTCTTTTCATCAGAAAAAAATTATTGTATTCAAGTGGTGGGACAGAATCAATACAAATATAGGAGGCTAGAAACACTCTTCAAAAAATTTGTTGATACACATAGTAATATGTTTGAAAAAAGCACTTGGCCCCAATGAGTCGTCTTGGTTTGCCCTGTATATATACAGGGTGTCCCATTTTTTAGGGGTAGGACTTTAGGAGGTGATAGATAAAAGAATAATAGTACTTTCCCAAATGAACTATATGTCGGAAAGGCGTATTTTTCGAGATACAAATTTGGAAAAAGAAATAGTTTTTCTTTTTTTTTTCTATTATTAATTTGTACCTGAATATCAAATTTTGTTCTTGATAATTATTTATTATTAATCTATTGAAGATGGAATTGCATTTTGATTTTTTGAAGAAATGAATCTCAATCAACAACTTTGGACGAACATACAAGAACACCTATTTTTCAATTTTCTACGAAAACGGTGCATTTGACGAAATTTACCAAAGGACCAGTTCTTGTTCAAAATTCATCAACAAATACAAAAATATTATAATTTTGTCGAACCGGTCATTGGCGTATCATATTTTCTACAAAAGGGGGTTCAGCATACCCGAAGGAAACGCCCCTGGTAAATGATATGACGCGTTCCACCGAGTTCTCCATGAAGCTTGATACCAGTGGACAATACACCAAATTTCAGTTCATAACTCCATCCGTTTGGGCTAGAAAAAAAGAAAAACTATTTCTTTTTCGAAATTTCAACGCCCTGTATCTCGAAAAATACGCCTCTCCGACATATAGTTAATTTGAGAAAGTACTATTATTTTTTGATGTTCTATCACCTCCTGAAATCCTACCCCTAAAAAATGGGACACCCTGTATAATAGGTATTGGAAAATAACGCTTGCCTAACTTACTGATGTTTTCAAGGTTTTGTATCTATCATAGGACTCGAGATGTCGAAGTCCGAATTTATTCTTTATTCCCCACCCTGCTGTATAATAAGAATTAGAAAATCAAATTTATTTCCATATTGTGAACATTCAATTGGGAATTTCAAATTAATCCAAACTAAATTTTAAAATGTGAAACAGCATAAAACAGCGTTCTCATTGCATCAGAATTGCGTTGCCACTTGTTATTGCAGGTCATCTTGTCCATATCCTTAACTGCAGTAAAATCGACGACGAAATTATTCCGTTCTACGATTTGAATTGATTTCATCAGTTTCTCATCTGCCCATGCATATTGATATGACTTGCATTCATGACTTAGTACTGAGTTAAAAGTAATCAAATGCTGATTGCTGTTAACAACTACATGCTTCCACAATATGGGTTTGCTCGTATTTTTTTAAATTTACCAACTGACCTGTTTCCGACAAACTTAAATCACCTAGCAGTTAGTTATTAGTCACTGCCCATGTATTTCAATGAGCATCCGCACACAACGCTACTAGTTGGTAACCGGTTTGTAACGCGTTGGTAATCAGTCAGTCTCAACCCGACATGCAGAGTCGCTTGGCGTTTAGTTTCTAGTTTCTTTTGTAAACAACTACGCAAAACGGCGAAAATGGCAGAACAATCATTGAATTTAAGACTAGTAGAAGAACTTTCAGTAGCGTCGTGTGCGATTCATAATTTGTAACTAGTTTGTGATTTATGTTTCTAACTAGTTTAGTTTCTTTTTAGTAGCTTAATGTGCGGAGGGCCTTACAGTCAACTGACAATGCCGACTGGCAAAATCCGATATAGGTCAATAGGTTTAAAAATATGTTTGGTGGTACTGAACGCTATTCTTTTTCAAATGTCTTATGGCTTATACAAAGCTTATATTCTTTGTAGTTTATTTGTGGCGGATAATTAATATTCATTAAACTTGTTTCTGGGAATCACGCCAATTGGACATTTTCTTATTTCTATTTATTTTTTTAGAATTTGGCGTGATTCCCAGAAACAAGTTTAATGAATATGATATAAAGCTGTAGCTAATGATCGCTTAATCTCGTATTTTGTATTTATGGAAAATTGTTTTTTTTTCCTAATTTAAAAAATGGTTAAAGAAGCACAATGTGAGAAATTCGTTATCTTTTTAGTCATAATGTGCCGCAATACTCGTATATAACTAATATTTCCTTCGTCTTCTCAAAATGTTTTCTTAGTCACCTATCAATTTACCTCCATGAAATCCTCATGTTCTTTGATAGGTTAATACAGGCGTGATCCTATTGGAGGTATATTGATTATTGGAGGTACATATAGTATTAGTTCGAACCAGATCTAGATCAAATCAGAAATTAAGTTAAACTTGGTTCTAGTTGGAATCGAACTGTCGACCTTCGCAGTCCGGTAAGTAGGTTACCAATGCATTTATTTATTCGGCTGCCGCGCCACAAAGAAAATAAGTAGGTATTATTAGCAATTTCTACCAGGTTATTGATAAAGTTGCCATAATTATAATTAACAGGTAGATGTATAAATAAGTTTTATTTTTATTACATTACCATAATATCTCACTTAGGCATATTCATAACAATTTATGACTAGTCTTTAGGTATGGAAAATTAGTGGTTCTATTTAAAGAAAATAATATTTTTTCATAATATAATGGTGTGTATTAAAATTAATAGTTCCTAATTACAGTGTATTTGAGATATAATTTCCAGTTGAATATTGAAATATTATTTCACGAGACTAATGCACTTTTTCAATAACGCAATATTACAAACATAATTTTCCAGGGTATATACATATCTTTTCAACTTCGTACATAATTAAACCAACCGACTAATTAACTGTAATAATAAAATTGAAATCCACACATTTTAATGCTTTTATATATAGAAAAAACATACATTCTAAGCACGTATTCAGTTAACAATGGTCATTAAAATGTCGTAAATAAAAGTGATATAAGCAAAATTATGCATAAATGACAAATGTAGCGGCCATATTGCCATAAAAATGAAACAGTTACAGGTATACCAACATATTATTTATTCCACGTTAGTTTATGGCTCATAAACATTTTTAGTTTGTGGGCAATTATACAAATTAACTATGGCCAACGCGGTAATAATAAAAGTTTAATAGGTTTTTATTAATTACAGGTTGTTGTAGGATATTATTACACTTCAAGGTGACGGAAATTCATTCTATTATTACTTTTAACGTGTTCTATTTAAAAGTACACATTGACGGTTCGTCAATGAGACAGTACCCGTAAGAATTCAAAATATTACGCCATCTGTATTTATGGAATTCATTCTGGAAGTTAAATTAATTTGAACTCCACAGCTGTTTCTGTTAAAAGATTACTTCGGTACCTATATACCCTCGATAATATAGTATTCGAACCGCGATTATTAAGAATGTAGCAAAATTGGAGGGGGTAAATTAGCATTTTTTGCCCTCTTTGATAAAAAATGTTAGCTCATACATCAGTAACATATTTTCGATGGTCAATATGATCATGTTATTAAGGTAGAAATGTGGAAGAAGGGCCATATGACGGTGACCTAGTAATCGTTAAACTATTCTCCTGGTTAAGACAACAGCATCAATTCCGGTACTATACTGATGGGAAGTAACGTTTTCCAACCTTTGAGCATGCGGTAGGTCTCTCTATATCGCTATCCTGAGAATGTACTCAAATGAATGCATCTTTCTATAAAGATGGACTGAAAGGTTATTAATATTTTAAATGCACATTTTTGTATTAATGTCAATTTGGCAGATACATTTTCTCTTTATAGGAACCACTAACTGTGTATTTTTTACATTGCATTTTGTGTGCATTCTATTGCATCCGATATTTGTAACAACATCCCAGTACAAAAGCTCCATCATTTTGACGTAGGTATATTTATTATAGTTCATTGGTAAAGTCATATTTTAATAATACGCATTTATATCGCGTATACATTCCTGTGATATACAATGAGGTCGAAGAGTAGGAACAATTTCAATATCTTCAAAACACCTAAGTTTTGGGAAAATCGCTCGGACACATCGATTTTGATTTTAAAAATCTTTTTGATTCCAGAAGTCGACCCCAAATTTTTCTTGCAATTTCAAATTCCTTACAAAATTCTAAATATTTTCATGTATTACACCCTATATCTAAAATCAATCGTTTCTGAGTTATTGATATTTAAAATTATATTTTTTTAAAAAGAAAATATTTTTAATACTAATTAATTGTATTTTATTTTTAGGTTAGTAACAAATTAAAATCATTTTAACAATATAACAAGTTTTTATGGAATGACAAACATTAATATATTAGGAGATATTTTACATTTTAGCAATATTATAATCGTTCTTCTATTCATCTGTTAGGACAAATATTAAAACATGAATTAATTTTAATTTTAAGACAGGAGACTGTTTTTACTTTGCCATGAGGTTGCC
Source organism: Rhagium mordax (assembly GCA_963680705.1). Lineage (NCBI taxonomy): Eukaryota > Metazoa > Arthropoda > Insecta > Coleoptera > Cerambycidae > Rhagium > Rhagium mordax. The sequence goes on from OY796657.1 coordinate 28,926,115, forward strand.
ATTATCGAGACATTTTCTTGAAATTTCTATGTGTTTTTGGCGTCTATTTTAGGGTCATTTACTGGTCAACTTGATGTCGTTATGAAGTCATATTTTTTACTTATTTATAACGTTATCCCATATACGCTCGTGAATAAAATATTTAAAAATTACTTTGACCCGACACTCGCTAAGAGGTGATTCTTATTTATTGTATGTTTTATGTTTATGATATTTTACATCGAAATATTAGATATAAAACGTCATGTCACGACCAATAAACGATATGAACTAGGTTAGGTAGCTGGAGTATAATAAAGGCGATATTAAATGATAAAAAATTCACAGTCCTTCGCAAAGATGCAACCGGAGGAGACATTGGAAATGACGAAGTAGAACGCAAATCTTGTGATATTTCGGATGTGATAAAAATGAAAATTTGTTGCAAAGTAGTAAATAGTTATTTCATTAACGCAAAACATTTTCAAAAAGTAAAATCTTATTATCAGTAGTTTTATTTAGAAATTAAAATAAAAAGTTATTTTATTAACAAAAACATTCTCATAATGAAAACTAAAATGGTAGGTATTATACAAATTTTTTTCACTAACAAACATTTTTAATGTTAAAACTGAAATAATTTAATATAATTTCGGGAAGTTGAAAAGTGATTCCTAACAATTACAAATACCGATATCGATTAATCGCAAACTATATTAAACGCAGCTAATAGTACAGGAAAAGTGTCCAAACTGAACAAGAACATAGTGAATTCGTTGAAACTTGACATATACGTTTAAAAATATATACCTATTTTTCAAGAAACTTAAGAGTCCCGAACCGTAAGGGGTGTGTCGGAGCTGCCTACTTGAAAAATCGTGGGATGAACTAGGTTTTTCACATGCATAATAAAAATTGGCAATTGAACAATAAGAAATTTTCAAAAAATAAGAATATTTTCATTTATAAAGAAATATCAATTTTTGACTTTTTTATTAAATTTTTTTACAAATTTTAAGTTTGATTGCTTCACTTTCTGCTTGTTTATCTGTGAGTATATTCTGCGAAATTAAAAAGTACATAATCATTGTACAAGTGAGGATTATCGAGTTGTTTAAAATTCGAGTTTAAAATTTTATATATATTGAATGAAAAACACTTTGTATCTAAAGAAGATCGTAATCGATAGCATCTAAATCTTCTGCGTCGTTTAGATCCTCGAGAATTTTATCCATGTATGAATTTAGACATTTGTGAATCTTCAACCTGCTTTTCTGTTGCGGTTGCTGGAGATAAGCTGCAATATTGATTCTACTGTTGGCACAAAAAGTGTTGTCACAGTTTGTAAGGACTGACTAAGGAGCCGTTAATTTTCTTCTATCCCCACTGTTGTGGATTTTTTTCATTGCCAAGCCATTTCTGAATTTTGTAGAATACTCGTAATGAATATTAATCGACTGCCTCTGAAGTTGGAGGTAATAATTTCAACTTTGATTTTTGTTTGAGCAGCGATTTTTTTAATTGATTAAATCTGTGTGAGTTGAGTGAGACATTTGTGATTTTCCTTGCACCGTATACAAGTAGGAAAAGAGTTTCACCAGCCTATTTTACTTGTGAGGGGGTTCAATTCTTGCCATTGAAAGTTCTTACTACATTAACTAACTGCATTTTTTTCTGAAGAAGTTTGATGACTTTTAATTTTTCTTTCCGAAATATTGTAGACGTGGTATCATAACTACTGAAGGCATGAGTCAGTAAAATTGTATTTTTCTACTACCGTCTATATAAATGAACTTTGTAACCCTAGCAACACGCGCGATAACGAAAGTAAAACTTATGCGGCCAGGACAGAAAAGTAGAAAAATAAATTTTAAACGAAATTAATTCGTTCTATTTGAACAAATTAACACAACTAAACAATTTTGTATTAATAAAGAAAGGTCTTTCTAGGAAGTACGCCAACATTTTTGTCGGCACGTAATACATACCTACTCCATTTTAAAAACGCTTCATAAGTTTGCATATCCCTTGCTTTGGATTTCTTGGGGTAAAATAAGGCACAAGCAATATTCCCATTTATATCGCCACAAAACATATGTATTTGTTTATTTTAGTTTGAAACCACCAGAAATTAAAATGTGTAATATTTCGTTGCCATGGAAACAATTTTCATAGGCAGCCTCCTAAACTATAAAATTTATTAAAAACGTCAATTAATTTCATGAAATAATTAGTTTTAAATTAGTAAAACCCTTTTCGGTATAGTAGAAAAAATATAATACATTTCACGATGCGAAAACCCTTTAGTATTCGGTGTTTTCTGAAAGGTCTCGGCTTCGCCTCGACCATTCAAAATTCACCTCACACCTTAAAGTAACCTTTCGCATCTAGTAATGTAAATAACTATTTTTATACGTTCTTGTCATTTCGGATTTCTGACGCAAAAAGAATTTTCGATATAATTTTTCTTGTTCCTGGCCGCATATTCCTAAATAATCGTCAATTCATCCATTCGGCCACAGCCGAAGGGAGAATGCTAAACAACATACTATCCATCCTCGGCTGATTCTTAAACGTCGGTTATATAGACAAAAAGTGCACAATTAAAAATTCACTTTGTTATGTTATAACCCATGCATATATTAATTTATTGTTGTAATGTAAATAAACTACGTATTACTAAACAACTTAATTTTCTTCATTAACGACATTAACTACTAATAAAAATAAAAAAGGCATGTAGCACTCTAGCAATCTCTTTTGTTTTGGGGTTCGGTGAAGTTTAAGTACGGCCGATTTTTGATATTTTCTAAAAAGCAGTAGATGGTAAAAGGCTTATAGAACAGTAAAAAAATCATTGGATGAACCATATACAGGGGTGAAAAAAATTAAAAGGTAATTATTTGCAAAGCTAGAAGATGCTTAAAATTCGCTGAAATTTTGGCTACCCCCTAAAATGGGTCTTCTGAACACGAATATTTTTTTTCTTCGGAGACGTATGGTTTTTTAAAAAAAAAAATTTTACTTCCATTTCTATCATTTTATACACTTTAAATACGACTTTTTACACAAATTATAAATCCGCGTAAAGACGTTGTAATTTAATCATTTTAATATATCATGATATAACATAACCATGTTGGCACACCTAACCTAAGCTCACGAAATCCATATAAAGACGTTGTAATTTAATCATTTTAATATGTATATCATTATATAACATAACCATGTTGGCACACCTAACCTAACCTCACGAAATCCGTATAAAGACGTAATTTAATCATTTTATTATATCATTATATAACATAACCATGTTGGCACACCTAACCTAACCTAACCTAACCTAACCTAACCTAACCTAACCTCACGAAATCCGTATAAAGACGTAATTTAATCATTTTATTATATCATTATATAACATAACCACAGCCTACCAAACAAATCAGCTCACACACTTCTGCTCAGAACAAAGGATTCGACTAGAAATGAAATTCTGACGTCATAGTCGCCATTTCGGGTTAAAACACAGGGCCGGAATAATAATATACCTACGAATATAGAACACTGTTAGACAGAATCGAACTTTCTTGTACACTATATATTATTTTATTTTACAATTCTCTTTCTTTGCTTGACATGCATTGTTTATAAATGATGAAACATCAATATAAGTATATCAATTTGGATATGTTTGTTGTTATTATGCTTGTATAAAACCTAAACAAAGTCCATTTATAAACTATATTATTTATTTATTTACTTATTTATTTATAATAAAAAATTATCAAAATTTTTGTGGCATCAAATAAATGAGGCTATAAATTAGTTTTTTACAAATATTTATTTACATATAGTACCTACAAAAAATATTTTACAAAATTAATATATCAAAAATGTTAAAATACAAAATAAAGCACATTTCTTTATTTACAATACATACATACATTTACAGTTTTTAACTGCACACGCATGTCCATCTTTAACTTTTTTCATACTGGCAAATTTATATAACTTCAATAAAAGCAATAAAACAAACAAACAATTAGCACTCTACACCACTGGAATCAACACACACAGCATCAACGCCATGGTTGAGATAAAACATGGTTAGTTTTATCTCGGCTCGATTTTCGTACTGTACTGCGCAAGTAGAAAAACTTGTTGAGTGCCACTAAATAGCTATATGTTTTCTGCAAAGTTGGAACTGTCAACTGTCAAATAACAAATTGTCAAATCTGCAAGAATGTTAAGTTTGGTTATTTGAATTTATTAATTTAGTCTGGTGGTATCAGTTTTAATTGAAAAATGCACAAAGGTCATGGAGGACTCTTTTAACCACGGCGAGAAATTGAAGAGGATCAAATCTTTGACAATGTAGCAAAATAAAGATGCTTGCCACTCTTGCCAGCTATGCTATTCATTCTCTCATTTGGACAAGAACTTACTTACATTTATCTTTGTCTACGAGAAATCAACAGAAAAATACAAGATAACTCTAGAAAAACAAACAAGATCACAAAATTTACAGGATTCAAAAAATAGTTATATTATGCTTTATATTATGTAGTTATTATTATGTTGTCCCATGTCCTTTTTAATAGTAAGTAGATTTCAACTTTGTTGAATATCCCTTCATTACTTTAAATTATATATTCTTTTAGTGAATATTATGAACCATTATGTAAACATTATCTAACATTCATAATATTCAATGAAACTATTTATTATTATTAATTATAATTTTATTAAATTATTTTCAATTACTAAAGTCTACAACTGTGAAATGTTACAACTTTTATTTATTAAAAATCATGATTAATTTCAAAGCTTATTTCATATTATGTCAAACACGTTCTAATTAAAAATGCAGGTAAACACCACGATAATAAGCACGGGCCATATATAAATAGGTAGATTTTCAATTTGTGGTAGGTACTTGATTTCAAGATTAGAAGAAACGGCAAAATCTGTCAAATTATTCTACTTTATATTTAAAATTCGCGCCAAGATTTCTACTTGATGACGTAGTCCTAGCGGTAGTCAAAATGTGTGCCGTGACATACCATCTTATATCTCTACCATGCATCAACGCTAACTCGCAACTGATGCCTTCCACCGTCTTCTACGCTACTGAACTGATTTAACCCGAAATGTACGGTTGCGCGTGGATCGGCGCAAACTGTTCCCGCCAAGGAAGTGTGTGAGCTGATTTGTTGGTAGGCTGTGACATAACCATGTTGGCACACCTAACCTAACCTCACGAAATCCGTATGAAGACGTTGTAATTTAATCATTTTAATATATCATTATATAATATATGTTGGCACACCTAACCTGACCTCACGAAATCCGTATAAAGACGTTTTAATTTAACAGTTTTATATATTATATAACATAACTATGTTGGCACAATAAAACTAACACGAAATCTACTCGTTCTATATTTAAATGTAGTTTAGAACTTTATCAATGTAAGTGAATGCATTAATTATACCACATTCTAAAGTACACCTATATTTTTAACGAAAAAAAATTAAAATGTCTTTACCGATGATATGTCTGGTCACTCGTGATGTGAAAGTAATATAAAACGGGGCTTGAATTATAGAAAAATTATGCTCTTTAGTATTAAAAATGCGTAAAAAACACTGCAAATCAAATCAACAGGTACTTGCCACGTCACGTTTTACGAAGAAAAGAATATTAAATTGAGATTTTTTGATCCGCAAAACTTCGATTAACAGAAAACTACCTCGTATTCTATCGAACCCCCTTAATACTGTGTTATACCTTAAAGTTGTTAAAACACACACACACACACACAAATTATGAATAATTATAGATTAGTATTTACCTCAGCTTCTTCCTTTGTATAAATTTTCAATTTATACGATTTTTCGGTTAATTGGATATATTCTACACGTTTTTGGTAAATGTATTTTTAATTTATTATGCTAATTATTTAATAAATATATCTACAAACTATGACTTGTCATCTACTGTCAGAATAAAATAACTGATATACCATAAAAAAGCGTCGAGTGGTGAATTAGTTGCAAATTTGATTGACTAAACAACCGACTTTTCGGAACGCGAAAGTGACCCAAAAGTATGTTGTTTAGCATTCTCCCTTCGGCTGCGGCCGAATGGATGAATTGACGGTTATTTAGCAATATGCTTCCTGGCCTTATGGAAAGTATATCTTTTTCTTCTGGAGTTAAAGGGATTAATAAAACAAGGAGATCAACGTCTTCATCAACTAAATACAAATTTCACTTGCTATTTTAACAATAGGTGAATCCATATCATCTACAGCTTGTTTTACAAACAATCCTTTGTTTTAAAGAATTTTTGGCAACATTGAAATTAATCGGATTTCGTTTATATCATTTAACAAAAACTTTTTTTGAGGGAGGGCTACGATTAACGAATTTTGCCTAAATTTGCTTTTCACGTAGTTAACATACGTCGTACAAATGTGGATGCAATAAAAATCCACTTTCAAATTACATATATAATAAGTATACAGTTACAAAAATTTCGCAATTTTCTTGCTTATTTGATTAATTTCGGTACATTTTGCCTGTACTGTAACCGTGTGACATATCATTGGATCAGGCATTGAGAGAGGAGTTGAACATATATTTTATTTTGCTTCAAATCACCGCTATCTTTGTAAATTGGGAAAAACCAAAAAATTTTAAGTTACATATAATTTTCGGCTATACGTATTTCGACGAGATAAAAGGAAATAAGCTGTTCGACGTGCTTCTCGATGTTAAGTTGTCTTGGAAGATTGTTGGACGTGACTTTTCTAACTCAGCGATAAATTCCCATGTAATAATTATTCTTTGTTAATTTTGATTAATCTACCTCATGTTAAAGTAATGGCATGGCACTCAAACCTCTAACACTCCGTAATACGTACAAATCAGGTATCGGCAACCTGCCAGAGCAACCCCGATCCTAAATCCACCCCTATGATTTATCAAATTGCAAGTCATTGACAAAATTGAAAAAATTGAAAAAACACGAAAACTTCAAATACTATTTCCAAACGAATTTCCGAGAGACTGTTTTGGTAAGAAATCCAAGGTAACGGGTCGAAATTAGAACTACATCGTGAATTGCATGGGCACGCTCTGTTTTTAGGCTCAATAGGAGTGAACGAAAAAGTATAATTTCGACGTCTATCGTTCTGAAACCACTGAAATCTCACGCGTTACGTCATTCTGCCATGAAACTGATTTTCGACCCCCTACTAGGAAACTAAAAACATTTCTTTAATCCTGCTCTTGGCACTATCGAGAAACAGATAATTGTTTTGGGGTCCTGAAGTCGTCCCGAGTCCGAAACTGTACTCGGTTCCGTCCTAGGACCGATATTAAGAAATCATTAAATTTCGCTGGATCGACTATAAGGTGTAATCTATCGGACGCACTATGGATTTTTTGGCGAATTTTGCGAAAACACGAAAATGTTAAACCTTATTTCCAAACGAAAACAGGCCGCCGGGCCGCCGTTCTGGCATTAAATCCAAGCTCGAAAGTCCAACTTGAAAGTACAGGGTTATTCATTATAAATTACCCACCCCTTATCAGCGTTATTATTGCCTATAGAAAAAAAAGTTTTAAGTAAAAGTTGTGCGGTTATGGCTGAATTTTGTTAAAATGCCATCAAATGTACAGTGGCGTGCAGATTTCAAGGGATACAAAAAAATAATACATTTTTTTAAATGGGATACCCTGTATATTATTACATTTTTGGAATGATCCTTTTTTCCTGATTTCAAAAATATACCATATGTGACCCCTACCATATACCGTTTTTGAGTTATTAAACGTCGAATATCTTAGTTAAACTAGTTACCGTAAATATGGAAAAGTTAACATTGTTAAAGTGAGCTATGAAAATGACACTGTAAACCATTTTGATAATTTCATTAAAGAAATGTCATTTATCAAACATAACAGTTGTCATTTTCATAGCTCACTTCAACAATGTTAACTTTTCCATATTTACAGTAACTAGTTTAACTAAGATATTCGACGTTTAATAACTCAAAAACGGAATATGGTAGGGGTAACATATGGTATATTTTTGAAATCAGGAAAAAAGGATCATTCCAAAAATGTAATAATATACATGGTATCCCATTTAAAAAAATGTATTATTTTTTTGTATCCCCTGAAATCTGCACGCCACTGTACTTTTGATGGCATTTTAATAAAATTCAGTCATAGCCACACAACTTTTATTTAAAACTTTTTTTTCTATAGGCAATAATAACGCTGATAAGGGGTGGGTAATTTATAATGAATAACTCTGTACATCGTGAATTGTGCGGTCCAGCTGCGATTTTGAGGTCAGCAGATCCTAACTAAAAAGTGACATTTGTGACGTTAACGAAAAATTTTAAAGTTTTGGCAAGACCTGCGCGCGCATTAAATTTGGAGGTTCTGCGCGCGCATCCGGCCTTTTTAATTTCGCAAATTTTACAAAACTCTTCGATATGGGGGTATTGAAACACTAATAACTTTTTAAATATTCAAAGAATCGCTACGAGATGTAGCCGTTGGGATTTTCTCGACAAGAAGACGCCAATAAAAAAATAATAACATAACTGCCGGTACCACGTGATTTAGACAACCAATCAAGAATTGGTCACTCTGTTGTCGCCACTGTTTCTATAAGTCATGCTTCATATTATGCAACATGAAACTGATTTTCAACCCCCTATACGAAAACAAAAACATTTTCAATGTTAAAAATTAAAAACTATTCTGCCATGATTAATAATGCTTCATATTTATGAATGAATTAAAAAATAGCAATAAACTAAAAGTTTTACTCGATTTAAAAGTGTAAAATAATGTAGCCCTATTATTTAGAAAATGAAGAAATTACCAATTTTAATTATTGTTTTCAATTTTGTCCAAAAATGTACAAAATATTTTATTTTCAGATACTAACAAAAAACGCCACTTCTCCATATTACTCGATTATTATATTATGGTGATTTTTAGGTCAAAGCCGGTACGTTATACCTGCAAATTTTTTTATTCATTACATACACAGAACACTAGTTGAAACCATAATATAATAATTTAGTTAGCTAATTATATGCTGTTTTAATGAATTCTATTCTCTAGAAAATGCGCTGCTGGTAGTTAATTATATTAACTAATTACCGTTTTTCTCTTTCTAAATTAAAAAAAAAAATACAATACGATTCGATAAACACTGAAGTGGATATTTTCATAAGGCAATGCCAAAATATTTCGTGTTATACAAAAATAAAAAGTTTGGAAATCGCTGCAGCCGTTTTTATTTTATAATAAGTTTGGACTAGAGCCATAATTCTGCGCTCAAATGATTTTTATGGGTTGTGGGCATGTTGAAAAATGGCTTAAAGGTGGAAGTATCACAAATCTCAAAGTATAATATTGCGTTTATGGACACAATATCGCGAACACGGTTTGCAGATTCTTCAAAAAGTAAAACTCCAAGACAAACCAAATGAATGGTTTACGATGCAAACGTAGTGCAATGAAATATAAGCATTGTGAAAAAAAGAATAACAAAGATACTCAATGATATAATTAAGATAATTCACGTGTACTTAACATCAGAGGAAGACCTTGGCAATTTACACGCAGTTGTTTTAAATGTTATAGAATACTTCAGTTTGATTTGGAAAAACTTCATTAATCAGATATGTAAATTTATATATCATTTTCTTCAATTTTTTCGGTTTTATACATTAAATTTTTGTTTTGTTTTTTTTTAGTAATTAATATAATAAATAAGTAGATCTCTATTCTAAGATATCATAAACACTTGCGTTTTGATAATTGGTTTTATATCCTTAAATGTGCCATTCATATTAACCTACAGCCATGTAATATGAATTCACACACACGCACAAATTAATGGTTACTAACGCTTATTATGAAGAAATAATGAACCTGCCCATATTCATTGCCTGGGAAGAGGTAGTCATATTTTATATGCTCATATATGCATGTGAGCGTTTGTTTATATTTCATGAACGAAGTCATGGTTTTAGTTTATTTTATAGAACATAAATTATAGTTAAGTGTTATACTGAGAAGGGATGTATTCTTAAGACACTTGAGAGTCAGCTAAGCTAGGGGCGACTCGACATTCTTAATCTAACATTGGTAACGAATAGTTGTATTTTATTCAATATACGGAGTGTTCTGAAGCCAATTGTTCGTTTTATTTTATTTACAAATTTGGCCTTTCGGCTTATTTGCTAACATCAGAAGTGGGATAGACTCATTAAAAGTACCACGAGTGACAGACACGTTGTGATTGTTATAGTGTGTGAAAAAAAAAAAAAAAACATGGAAGAATTTGCCAAAATTTTGGTGGACTCTTTGAAATCATTGAAAGAAATAAAGGACCAGTCAGTGAAGACTGCGACCACCAGTGCAGTGAATATTCCAGTGTTTAATCCAAAATTAGACGATGATGGTGCCGAGAAATGGTGTAGTGAATTAGAAAATTTAGCGACTACTTTCAATTGGGCTGACCATGAGTTGTTGATGAGAGGTACCACCGGCCTTGTGGGAGAAGCAAAGGAATGGTTTTTAACATGGAAACCGGATGGAAAAACTTGGGAAAATTTCAAGACTGAAATTTCCAGCTTGTACCCAGCGAAACGAAATTTAAGTGAGAAACTCCGCAGAGCCAGTTTGTTCACCAGCGATAAAGCTGATTCTTATTGTGAGTATGCCAGAAAAAAAATTAGTCTACTTAGAGCGTTAAGTTTTGCTTTGTCCGAAAATCAATTATTGGAATTAATCATTGGAGATATCACTGATATTGATGTCAAAACTGCCGCATTTAATAGTAATCTTTTATCAGTTAGTGATTTGTTAGTCTTGCTAAGCAATTATAGAATGAATCCAAGTGGCATAAAAAGAAACTACCCCTTTGATAAAAAAAACTAGCTTACAAATTTGTTATAATTGCAGTCAACCGGGACATATTAGTCGTAATTGTCCAAAGAAAGGAAAAAGAGATGAATTTAAAAATGTTGAGATGACTCGCTTCGGTAGTTCTAATAAGGTTGTATGCACTTTTTGCAAAAAACTTGGTCATAAAGTCAGTAATTGTTTTGCCAAAAATCGCGAAAGAGCCTCTAGCTCTAGAATCAATTATTTTTGTGTTAATTTGGACGCCGACTTCGTGTCTTAACAGCTCTTACGAAAGCGGGGTTTTCATTGAATATTAAAAAGTGTCATTTTTTTGAATCGAAAATAGAATATTTGGGGCAGGAGGTGTCTGAAGAAGGCATACGACCCAGTAACAATAAAACTGAAGCACTATTAAGGGCACCCGATCCGAAAAATGTTAAAGAAGTTCGTCAATTCATGGGTTTGGCTAATTATTTTAGAAAATATGTACCAGAGCTTGCAGCTCGTACAGAAAGTATTACTAAACTCACAAAAAAATAATGAAAAATTTGTCTGGGGCAATGATCAAAAAAAATTGCGAAAGCATATGTCTGCGCATTTTTAAGTCAAAGACCATTGTTAACCTTCTTTGACCTTTGTTTACAAACAGAGCTTCATACGGATGCTAGTTCCATAGGTTTTGGGGCCATATTATTTCAACGACACGAGATGCAGTTAAAAGTAATTTCTTATTTTTCAAAACGAACATCACCTGTTGAAGCCAAATATCATTCCTATGAGCTCGAGACTTTAGCAGCGTATTATGCCATCAAACATTTCCGAATTTACTTACTGGGTGTTAAATTTAAATTAGTAACGGATTGTAATTCATTAAAATTATCACAACACAAAAAAAGAGTTAACACCTAGAGTTGCTCGGTGGTGGTTATACCTACAGGAATTCAACTTCGACATTGAATATCGTCAAGGCAAATTCATTCAACATGTCGATTACTTTAGTAGAAATCCAGTAAATAGTAATGACATTTCTCAAAGTTACACTGCAATAAACGCAATATCCACTGATAACTGGTTGAAAAAAGCTCAAGGTAAAGATGAACAGACGCAAAATATTAAGCAACAATTACTTGAGGGCAAATTGACAACTGAGTATTTTTGTCAAAATGATATTTTGTTTAGAAAAATCAATCCCGGTCAAAATCCTACAATATACCGCGCCTTCGTACCTAAAGAAAGTCGCCTAGGGTTATTAAGATTGTTTCACGATGAGCAATGTCACGTGGGACCGGACAAAACTTTTGCTAAGGTGAATCATTATTTTTGGTTTCCCAGAATGACTAGGTTTATTCGAAAATACTGCAACCATTGTTTGAAATGCATAGTTACTAAAAAGCATTCAGGTCCCAAGCAAGGGTTGTTACACCCTATTGATAAGAAACCAATTCCATTCCACACAGTTCATGCTGATTGTGTAGGGCCATTTCCAGTGTCTACTGAAGGTTTTAAACATATTTTATTATTAATCGATTCATTTACAAAATTTTTGTTCTTACTTCCCCTGAAATCTCTATCTGGTCCAGAAACTTGTGAAGTTTTAAAAACTTATTTAAGTATGTTTGGTATTACTAAAAGATTAGTTAGTGATAGAGGCACAAATTTTACTGATCAGTCTGTAAAGAAAATGTTGTCCGAATTAGGAATTGACCACCATTTAATAGCAAAAAGTGCACCTCGAGGTAACGGACAAGTCGAACGATATGTCGCGACCGTTTTAAATATGCTTAGAGCGGAAATAAATAACAGATCAGAATGGCCGAACGCTATTGTTAAATTACAAACTACCCTCAACACGACAATACAAAAAACTACGGGATTCTCCCCTGTGTACTTACTGACAGGAGTTTGTGGTAGTATACCCGACATAAAAACTCTTACCGACTCAATTCCAATGACAGAAATTGCACAAAATTTAGAGAAAAACCGAAATCTGGCATACGAACGTATAAAAAAGCAAACAGATTATGCTAAAAACCTTTTCGACAAAACCAGGCGCTCAAATAAAACGATAAACGTAGGGGATTTCGTATTCCATCCTTCAGGAAATAGTCACCTTGCAAAACTGGATGACAGATACGATGGTCCATTTGAAGTACTCCAAATCCTTCCGCATGATAGATTCGAACTGAAAAACTTGGCTACCAATAGAAAGAGGACAGTTGCTAAGGACATGATTCGAGTCTGGCCAGGTGAACTTGCTGGAGATTTTTAACATACGGTGAGTAAAGTATGCTCCAGGCAGTGTGAGCGTTTGCAGGAAGAATTTGTAAAAAGATTTTTGTTTTGAATTTGTAAGAGTATTTGAGAAATAATTTGATCAATAATTTAATTGATATAACAGTGTATGAGAGACGTTTTATTTGTTTTTGGTTGAAAGCGTAACGCTTTGCCTGTTGTTGATTGAACTGTTGGAATGCCGAACGCTTCGCAGTTGGGGTGAAAGGTTGAACTGTTGGAATGCGGGACGCTTCGCAGTTGAGGTAAAAAGTTTGAACTGTTGGAATGCGGGACGCTTCGCAGTTGAGGTAAAAAGTTTGAACTGTTGGAATGCGGGACGCTTCGCAGTTGAGGTAAAAAGTTGTACTGTTGGAATGCGGGACGCTTCGCAGTCGAGTTGATAAGTATTGCACTGTTGGAATGCGGGACGCTTCGCAGTGGGTAAAAGTTTGAACTGTTGGAATGCGGGACGCTTCGCAGTTGAGGTAAAAAGTTGTACTGTTGGAATGCGGGACGCTTCGCAGTCGAGTTGATAAGTGTTGCACTGTTGGAATGCGGGACGCTTCGCAGTGGGTAAAAGTTTGAACTGTTGGAATGCGGGACGCTTCGCAGTTGAGGTAAAAAGTTGTACTGTTGGAATGCGGGACGCTTCGCAGTCGAGTTGATAAGTATTGCACTGTTGGAATGCGGGACGCTTCGCAGTGGGTACGTTTTGTGAGACAGATTTATATTGAAAATGTGTTTGATAATTGATAATGATGATTGATGATGCGAATAAAATAATCTAGTAGTAGTGTTGATTTGAACTGTTGAAAGCGACACGCTTTGCAGTGATTGATTTGAGATGTTGGAAGCGTCACGCTTCACATTATATTTGTTTATCGGAAGCAAAACGCTTTCCGTTAAGTACGTTACAACCTAAGCTGCCGTATGATCGTTTTACAGGTCCACAACCCCGCCCATGGAGTCTGGAGGTTGCCGACCCACAACATTGCCCATGATCCCAGGGGAACGGGATAATTCGAGAACGAATTATAGGTCAGAATTGGCCGTGTGAGCGTTTGTTTATATTTCATGAACGAAGTCATGGTTTTAGTTTATTTTATAGAACATAAATTATAGTTAAGTGTTATACTGAGAAGGGATGTATTCTTAAGACACTTGAGAGTCAGCTAAGCTAGGGGCGACTCGACATTCTTATTCTGACATTGGTAACGAATAGTTGTATTTTATTCAATATACGGAGTGTTCTGAAGCCAATTGTTCGTTTTATTTTATTTACAAATTTGGCCTTTCGGCTTATTTGCTAACATGCACATATAAAAATAATTATTGTAAGGCTGCAAACATTTTATTCGAAGATGTGGCACTAAAATAAAATTAAAATTTATAGCGTTTTAAGTAGAATATGCCGTAGAATCGCTATAATCTATTGTTTGTCCCAGTTAAATTTTATGATAGTGCGCTGCTGCTAACCAATTATATCCAGACAAAGTTTTATGATTTTTGAGAATTTCCTATATGATTTGCGAGGCGGCAGTCAAAAAATGTCGTAAATTATACACACATATAACTACTTATTATAATAATTTTGTATAGAATCGCAGACTGAGTTTTATGGATTTCAAAGTTTGCGACGTTGAAATAAAATGACGACGATTTCGAGGCACGAGTTAAAAGGTTGAGCGAGCGAAACTCATATTTATGAAGCGTTATTTTCACCAAGAATGTCGTAAAACTCATCTCAAAATGTAATTAAAATTTTGCCACCCAGTTGTAGACTACAATAAAAACTTAATTAATGAATTCAAATGTATTTTATGTACCTACAGAAATATGCTTCAACTATTTGGCAATATATCGGCACGTCCTTAAACTTCTTCCTTAATGACTTAAATACGGTCTTGGAACATGAAAACTTAACAAGGCTACATTAGATATTGAAACTGAAATCACGCATATAATACCAAATGGCAAAAGCTTTTAAATATTCGCTTTAGTTTGTATTTGAACTAATTTTATATCGTTTTATCGCATTAATTGTGAAATAATTGAGCAAATTTATTTATTATCTAATAGTTTCGTCGATATCCATTTTTTTATTAAAATTGATTGAAAGGCAAATTGATTGAAAGGCATACCGATCGTATACCATCTATAATAGAAAAGTTTGCTGTTGTAATAAATGGATCATGTTGCAAACAATTGTTTATATTTTATTTATTTTTATAAAGGAATAAGATCTATACTGCGGAATTCTAGACCGCACACTCTACGTATAGGGTTGTCTATAATCTCCAATAAATAAAGAAGCTTCTTTATTTTGCAATGAAATGTTAATAAGCCTATAAAATAATTCTTAGACTATTTCTTGACAGCTGACGGCAATGGTTGCAGACACAGCTATTCTACTTGTCTTGCAGCTTCTTAAGCCAGTCCATCCATTAATGAGTCGTGGACTGAAACTGTCAGATCCACTGTTGATTCTGCCTCAAACTATTAGTTAACAGGGTTGGACACCGTTATTTTGTGGGAGTATATTTAGCGATTGCCTGATCTGCAAGACCAGGACCAAATTAATTCTGCAATAGCCCAATACAAACGCTGCTGTCTAGATAACATACTCACTGTTGTTCTACTATTATAATTATTTGCCTTAATGGTTTATATTACCGCTTACATAATTCCCACTAGTTAAGCTTGGATTCATGCTATTAAAATAACTAAGTTACTCAAATAACCCTCAGCTTGTTGTTCAGTTTTTAGGAGTCATCAGTTACCCTTCATAGCGATAATTGATATGTCAAATTTTCCTCGTCATTCTTCCAAATGAATCAGAATTACAATATTACGACCATCATCATTTGGTAAACTGGACATTATTTTTTAATCACACTAAATTTCGTATATGCTAAATTCTCGAAGATTTTGATTCGCTTGGGTTGTATTTTTAGTACTATTATTATTAATCTAAAGATGCCTGGTAAAATGTCAGTAGGCTTTATGGTATTGCCATTAAAAATGAAATAAAAAATGTACACTTCGCTACCAATTTTGGGAAATTTTGCACAGCTGCATTACTAAGGTACGTAATTTATTTAATTTCATATTCTTCAAAAAATATATCTGATCGCTCCATAAACAATAAAATGGACTCTATTGATTGTAGTGCTCTGAAGTTACGAAATTGAAAAAAGTATATGGTTACTTCATTCTAATTAATTAAAATAATAACTTTGTGCAATTTGCTCAAAATTGTAAAAAGAATAAACAAGCGTAGTGCTAACTACTAATTCTAAAGTGTTTTTAGTTTCCAGATACATGTAGTCTACCAACAACATTAGCTGAATTTATGAACATTGCAGAGCTGTTAAATGCGGATGTATTAAAACCTCGCAAATTATAGTCCATAAAACCTTTGTTCTACTATAAATCAAATAATGGCTGTAGGATGCTTCTTCTCCGTATCGTGCATAAATGAACCGTTGTCTAAATTAATTATCCATTGATAGCATATAATGCAGCTGCATTAACGACCTATGGATGAGAAGGTAATATATGTACATACAATTCAAATATTTTCAAAGCAGATATCACATATTTTAAATAAATTCAAGTGCGATTTAGTAGTGGAGACGAAAAAAGCCAAAAATTCGAGATCTAAGTTTGACATTAAACCCCCAAGAAAGCGCCGGTCTACTGGTCTCTATATACATATTTTTATATTTCACTTGAAGGATATTGAATTTAATTGGTACATTAAATTGTGTTGTACTTGATTGTTTTGTCTTCCTTGAATCTACTTACGAATATTATTTGTGCTAAAATGAATTTGTAGTTGTTTTTTGATGATATTTTCTTATCACAAAATAAAAATACCTTGTTTAAAACAGTTTTTAAATTTAGATAAAATATAATGGATATACAACTTATTCACGACATTATACAACTGAGCTAACAAAGCTAAATGTAACGGTCATAAATCATTTTACCAATTATACGTCAGCAAAAAAATATGAGGCAGCTTTGGAAACGTAGGTCAACTTTATGTGTAATTAAATTGCCATAAATCGAATCTTTCATCAAAGCAAGTCTTTGAAAATTTAATATAAAAGTCAGACTTTATTTGTAATGCTTATAAATATGCATTTTTTGTAACAATTTCAGCTGTTTCTACTACTTCTAAACCAGATGAAGAAAAAGCGACTAGAGTTTTTTGTGAAATGTCGTTTCGCGAAAATCATATTTCGATATCTCTAACCGTTTTAGAGATATCGATGAAAATCACAGATTTCGAAAAAGTGTCATAACTTTTTATTCCTGATAATTTTTTCATTCAATAAAATTTTTCTACAGGCACTTTTCAATATGAACATTTCTCAATAAAAAGTTATCCTACCTACTAAATTTTGAGATGTCAAATTAAACTTCTTTATTTTAAATGGAAATTATTTATTGATGTTATTTTTCCAGACAGGTATTAAATTAAAACTGTTAATAATATCATAAGAAACGATTAAAAAATACTACTGCTTCATAAAATCAAGTTGCATTTTGTATTGTATTTCCAAGTCAGTTAATTAAGAGTTATTACTAACATCATGTTTGAAAACTACGGAAAATGCCAGATGTTTGTTTGTATGTTACATTGAATATGCCCGAAAGGCTGAAGCTGTAAAATATTTATATTTGGCGATATGTTCAGCACCAAAAACATGACGTTTGCAAGATTCGAGGACAACATGATAAATTACGGGTCTCTTGCAAAACCAAGAGTAGAAGAATATGTTATTGGAGGTAGAAATCATACTGAAGGAAACGTAATTGGGTAGGATTTAAAAATCCCTGAAGATTATACTAGAGGGATAGCCGAAACTAGCGGTGTGGGTCAAGGTCGTAACCACAGGATTCTGAAGAAGCATAAATTCAAACCGTATAAAGCTGCACTTATCATCAATTATTCCTTGGTGATACAGATCGCAGGATAAATTTTTGGAACTGGTTTCTCGCAAATTATAACGAAAATGAACATTTCCCTTGCAGCGTCGCATGCAGTGTATATTATGGACTGATGAGGTAAAAATGGCCAACAGGCCAGCAATAATGAAATTTAATGTTTGGCTTGGAGTAGTGGAACAGAGTTTACTGAGATCATTTATCTACGACGAAAATTTTAACGCTCGACGGTATATTCATATTGTAGAATAAACCATATTTTGAGGACTTAACTCTTGCTGATTTAATAACAAAATGTTATCAACAAGATGGCGCACCAGATCATAACAACGTGGTAACCACCAGTAATCTCAACGAGTTGTTCTCAAACCAATGAATGGCATCTCGGGGTCACGTACTATGGCCTACAAGGTCCATAGTCCATTGAAATTTTTTATATATAGCTTTGTCAAAGACCTAATATGTAAGATGTTTCCAGAAATGCGAGAATACCTAGAATTAAAAGTGAGGAATGCTATCGCCAATATCTTAAATGCTGAGAAATCAGTTAAGAAATTGCAGCAATTTCAAGATATTATTTTTGGAAGTTGAATTTTTTCCGATATTTTATGTCAAAACTAACTATGATTCCCGTTTGAAATGAGAAAGTTGGATTTGATATCTTAAAATCTAGTAATGATTAAACTTTTTTAAAGGATCTTATTTTATGTTGAAAAGTGCATCTAGAAAGTTTTTGCTGCATGAAAAAATAATCACAAATGAAAATTTTTTTCGAAATCTGCCAAATATCAATTTTT
Source organism: Rhagium mordax (assembly GCA_963680705.1). Lineage (NCBI taxonomy): Eukaryota > Metazoa > Arthropoda > Insecta > Coleoptera > Cerambycidae > Rhagium > Rhagium mordax. The sequence goes on from OY796657.1 coordinate 28,945,067, forward strand.
GTAGATATCTCTAATACAGTTAGAGACAGCAAATTGTGATTTACAGCTATCGACGTTTCACAAAAATTGAGCTCAAAACACCTTGGTCGGTTCTTCTTTATCTGATCCAAAAATAGTGGAAACATCCAAAATCAAGCAATATTTCCATATTTACGATTTTTTTACAAAAAAACTGATTACGCGCATTACTTACCTTTTTTTGAAATGCGTTGATACAAAGTTGTACCTATTTGTTATTCTTGTAAGAAATTTGACACGGGACCCACCTGTCCTATCGTCGCTTATTGATACTCTACAAATCAAAATAAATAACCCTAAAAAAATATTAAATAATAGGTAGGTATGTAAATTTGATCTTTTTTGAACAAATGTGACAAAATTATTAACATTGGAAGCGTTTTCAATTTCCTAGTATGGAGCCGAAATTCGTGAAAAGTATCATGATGCATTTGTAGCATGATAGACAAGGCTAAGAATTCTAAAAATTAGGTTCTAACGGCAAATCGTGTAACAATTGATTAACAGGTGAATCCTACGGTTGGGGTCGCTGAACACGCCTAGGGGTGTTAGCAGTCCAAGTTTTTAGTCCTTATGCCTCAAATTCAAGATGGCGGCCAAATTTTTGGCACTTAATTACAAAATAAATATTTCTTGGGCGATTTTGACAAGATCGATGTCGATATATATGTTTTTGGGTATGCTGTACACGCCTATGCCTGTTAAAACCTCAAATTCCCAATCCTTGTGTGTTAAATCCAAGATGGGGCTCGTTATAATTTTACAATAACTAAAAACAAGCGCATACATACATATCAAATGCTTTAAAAGATGTTTGTTTTAATATGTTTCCGAGTAAGCTAAATGCGTGTGTGGTAGTTAACAATCAAAATTTTTGGTTTTTAATATTCAAATCCAAGATGGCGGCCCCATTTAAAAATTAGGTATAACCTGTTGATTTTGAGTAGATTGGTATGGATTTATATGTTTTTGGGTAAGTAAATCAATCCTATGAGAACTAAAACTTTAAATTCCTAAGCCCTCTGTCCACATCCAAAATGGCTGCCAGGTCTCTACATGCAAACGTCTCAAGTAGAACACGTAAAGATGATTTAAGTAATTAAGTTATAAAAATTAAGTTATAAAAATTTCCGACATGACGTGAATATAAATGAAAATAGTACTGGCGAATAAACTTTTTCTCGCTTTATTACTTCTCCCTTCCTTTCTTTTTGGCGGTATTGCGCGTTACAAAGTTTTCTTTGCGCGCTCTGTATCTTCTTCCTTCCTTATTCCTAAGTTGCTTAAATATAGAACTTGTGTTGAGTTGTAAACTTTAAGTACCTATTCTGTTTTCAGAAACTCAGTTTTGGTAATTATGTCGTGTTTTATGTTGGTATTAGTTGTGATTAACTTGTCAATATTCTGGTTGTAGTTGTTCGAAGTTTGTGATATTTAGGGTTTTGGATTTGGTAAATATAAAATCATTTGATTATGCTTAAATCTGAGGTGTGACAAGCATGCTTAAAAGGGAATAGTTTAATTTAACTAAACTTAATTTAACTTTGACTAAATACAAAGTCTATTATGTTAATACAATATACTTTGTGGTGCTTACGAAGATTGGTGTGCAAATAAAAAAATGTAGGAAATTTATTGAAAATAAGCATGATTTTCAATAAATTTACGTAGAAGAAATCTTTACGGTAATAGACTGGGCCAAACGTCAGCGAACCTGCTGACTGAAGGCAGGCTATTGTTATACACCCTAAATACTAAACAACAAATTATCAGATTTTATAAAACAGATGAATTTTTTTGCCACTCAGTTCAGTCTATTACAGCAAAGATTTTTTACGTAAATTGTAGGAAATTTTTTATTTATCATGCTTATTTCCAATAAATTTCCTACATTTTTTAATTTGCACACCAATCTTAGTAAGCACGACAAAGTATAATTATTGTAATAATAATAATAATAATATTTCTTTATTTTAGCACAAGTAGCTATTTCATACATACACATTACAGTTCCATAAAATATATATAACATCGAGTATAACATAGTAAACATAGTAATATATACACACAATAATATATCTATTACTACCACTATAAATAATATATTTATTCTTTATACAACTTACATTTACATTTTTGGTCACTAAATATTGCGCTAAATATAATATAATAAAATAAATACATAGCAATAGGTCTATTACATAAATTAATTTTAATTATTCATGAATTTATATAGATGTTTTTTAAATAGAAAGACATTTTTTGATTGCTTTATGAACTCTGGTAATTTATTATATTCAACCGTTCCCTTGTCGTATATGGAGGATTTTGTTTTCATTAAATTTGAAGATTTGATATTTATGTGATTTCTTTGCCTTGTATTATAATTGTATATATCCCCCCGATGTTGAACATCTGCAGACAAATATGTAGGTAGCAAATTATTGTGGAGTTTGTATAAAAATATCAATGTCCTGTATTTTAAGTTATCTTTTACCGAAAACCAGTTTAATGTATCTTGCATTGTATTTATACTAGTATATCTATTGCATTTTAAAATAAATCGCATACATCTATTTTGAAGTAACTGCAATTTAGATATATTGGTGTCATTACACATATATAATATGCTTGAGCAGTAATCAAAATGTGGTTTAATTATAGTATTGTAAATCGTTCTTTTAGTATATAAAGTTAAATGATTACTAACACGATAGGCAAATCCAAGTTTCTTTGATATTTTTTTACATATATAATCTATATGATCATTGAATGTTAATTTGTTGTCTATAATAATACCTAAATATTTCATAGTCGTTACTTTATCAAGGTGTTCCCCGTTAAATTTTACATACGCATCATTAACGTTTTGATTTAAATATTTATTGGACCCTATTATCATGTATTTAGACTTTTTTGCATTTACCGTCAATCCATTTGTTGTAAACCATTCATTTATTACTTCCAGCGTGGTGTTAATTTTTTGGACAAACTTGTCTAATATTAACTCCAGATAAATATATTATAGTATCGTCTGCAAAAAGGTGCATTTTACACTCCTCAGATTTAACTAGGAAAATATCATTAATAAAGAGCGTGAAAAGCATAGGTCCTAACATACTTCCTTGTGGAACTCCGTTATTATTAAAAAGTTTTTCAGACTTGGTATTATTTATTTTGGTTTGTTGACTCCGTGCACATAGATAGGAATTAATCCATTGATATGCTTTATCAACAATTCCGAAATAATGACACAGTTTTTTTAATAAAAACTCTCTGTTAACAACTTCAAATGCTCTTTTTAAATCAAGAAATACCGTTACCACTACTTCACCTTTGTCTATGGAATACTTAAAATCATTAATTACTTTTTGTAAAGCCGTCTCACAGGAATAATTTTCTCTAAATCCAGACTGGTTTTCGTTTAGTAATTTGTTACTCTTTATAAATTCGGTAAGTTGGTTATGAACTACAATTTCTAAAATTTTTTCTAAAGAAGGTAATGTGTTTATGGGTCTATGCTCTTCAGCTAATTTAGTTCCTGTAACTTTTGCTACAGGAATAATTACTGAAGTTTTCAGTATTTCAGGAAATTCACCATTGATCAATGATGTATTAATTATATGTAATAATGGATAACCAATTACTTCAAATGTGTTTTTTATTAATTTAAAGTCAATTTCATCCTCTGAAAATTTGTTTTGTTGTTCGAAGATGATTTTCCGTAATAGAGCAATATTTATGATATTAAATTTATTTAAAGATGTATCTGGCTGCAAGGCCCTGTTTTCAAATAAGGCATCTCTATTAATACAAAAAGTATTATTTTTTAATCCATCTACAATTAGATTAATACTAGAAATAAAATATATATTAAGTTCTTCTTCTAAGTATACGGTTTTTTCCACTCCATCTATTATAAGAGATGATATAGTATGATTGGCTTTTGGTTTTATTATATTTTTTAATGTTTGCCACATTAATCTCGGATTCTGCTTTACATTGTCTATTTTATTTTCATAATACTTTTGCTTTTCATTTCTTAGGACTTTTACAGCCTCATTGCGATTATTGGTATAGACTCCCCAGTTATTACCATTTTTGTTTATTTTATACTGAGTATATGCTAGGGTCTCTATTTTGTAGTGCCTTTTTTATGGTACTATTAAACCATTCATTAGACTTCTTTGACTGCTGTCTGATACTCGGACACTCTTTGTCCATAACAAATTTTATGTTATTTATGAATGACTCGAATACACTATTAGTGATAGTGCAGCCATATTGCCAATTGGCATTAATTAAATTTAATGAAATTTTGTTATAGTCTAGCATCCTGTATTTTATTTCTTGGTCTATGGGGGTATTTTGAAAATTTAAATTAATGCCTATAATTTCATGGTCAGTGATTTTAGGTGTAGTTTGCATATTTACCTGAATTTCATAACAATTTGAGAACACAAGGTCAATTATTCAGGAGCTTCTGTCAGTTATCCTTGTAGGTTCAGAAATAAATTGTTTTATACCAAAAAGTCTTGATATATTATGTAATCTTTTGCTATATATGTTATCTTTAATGTCCCATCTAATAATAAAATCCCCTATGAAAATATGTAACTGACTAAAATCTAAGTTTTCTATTAAATTTTCAAAAAAATTACAAAATTGTGAATGTGGTGTGGTAACATAATATACTTGTGTGGAAATATCTTATATAACCTATACGACTTTGACGTAATGTCAGAGGATCAGTTAGAGGGTGTTTTTTGACAACTAATAGGAATTAAATTAATACAAAAATACTTCGCTGACGTTTCGGAAACTATATCCGTTTCCTTTTTCAAAGTTTAGGCTTTAGATTTTTATGTAACGTGTAGAATACCACGGCATATTCATTCATATTTTAGCAATTTTTTTCAATTACGTCAATTTCTTGCAATTTGAAAAATCATAAGTGTGGTTTTAGGACTGAGGTTGTTCTGCCAGGTTGTCAGTATCTGGTTTGTACGTATATACAGTGTGTTAAAGATTTAAGGGCCATTATTTTAACATGAGGCAGAGTAAGCATAAGTAAACAAAAAATGTTACATAGTAAGTTTGTAGCCAAATTAAGAAAAAGCCACCCCCAACACAACTTAACATCGGGAAGGATGTTGAACAGTTTATTTTATTTTTTCTCGTAGAAATATAGCAGAAAACCATATGTAACTTAAAATTTCCGTGTTTTTAAGAATTTACAAATACAGGGGTGATTTAAAATTAAGCACAATATATCATATGTTCGACTCCTATCTCAATGTCTGATTCAAAGATATTGTCACACGGTTAGCTACGTTTAATAGTTTGCGATTAAATTGTATCACAAATCAATTTGACGTGTAACGCACAGTATAATATTGTTCTTAATAAACATAAAAATTATGTCACAAAACAATACGGAACAGATAAATGTTTCTAATAATTTCAGGTTTTTTAGAAAGTGTCACAAAGTACTACATTCATTAGTAACATCTGTTGACTAAAATACTGTGATTAAACGGTCGTAAATTATTCCTAAAAAATTAAAAAAGCTATCAGAAATATGAACCTCCATACGATTGTTAAGTCTGTTAATACGTAATAACATTTTCCTAAATACCTACACCATTTTATATGCGTTATAGTGAAAATAAATAATAAGATCATAAACAACGCTTTATAGTATTTTTATGGGTGGATATGGTCAGAAAGCATGTGTAGTTTAACGACATAAGTATAGAATTAACTGTGGCTAATTGAAGTAATTAATGTTTTACTTAAAGAAAAATGTGTTTAAAGGATTTAGCAGCACTCTTTAAGCTACCGCAGTTTCTAATATCATATTCTCATCGACGACTTATTGTTTTATTATTTGTATAAATACAAGGACTTTCTACCATTCAATATGGAATCAAGCAACGTCTCTTTATATACTACTGTGGTATTCCTTCAGGACTTGTAAATACATAATTTGAGGCAAAATAAGCAGTACCTCTTTAAACGAAATTAACACTCAATAATTTTTTTTTAATCTACTTATCAAGAATATTTTTAGAGAAATGTTTTACAACAATCTCCTTCTTGTAAGGAAGTAGTCTAGTTTTACATCAAATTTCTTAAATACAAATATGACTACATCATCTTCCCATGATGCCAACTTGGTTGATGTAACGCATGTCGGTATACTGCGCAATATATTTATATTTGTAGAACTTACTTTAGGTAGTAATGATAGTAAATATAGTAGAAGATACTTCACTAAACCTCAAGAGGTCTGACTACATGACATCAATAAATCATTATTGAAGAAAGAGAAGAATGGTTAGTGGATTATACTGGTATACAGACAATTCTGCTAACAGCTTTCTTGGAAAAAGAAAGTACATGAATATGAGCCATCAAAGACTGAGTCAAGGACAAATAGAAAAGAAAAATATTCCATGAAATCGTTCCATCGATTATGCCTTTCTTAAAAAAAAATAAATAAAAAAACAAGAAAACTGCTCACAAACAACAGGTTTTAGTTGAAAATAATAATAATAGGTAGTCTAATAAAACACTTTTCTGTTAAGAAGCACTTGCATATAATGGCTGTGACTTAGACTGCAGACTATGCAGAAGTGAACTTAAAACAATGAATCATTTACGGGTAGACTCAAACTGAATCAAAGACATTCTAAATTTGTACAGTCACGGATTACTTAATCAGTGGCACAATGGTATTGGAATGAGTGAAATATATTCGCAGAGAAAGAGCAAAATAGGACCAGAATATTACTGTGCTCTCGAAGTTTACAAAGACAAGCCCTAGAAGGAAAACAGTATTCTTTAAGGCTATTTTTTTTAAATAAAATATTACCTCACTCAAATAATTTAAAAGATATTTATGTTTAAAAGACATTATCCTGTTCATAAATGTAATGGGGTCTCGATTTACGACTGCACGACTAAGAACAATGATACATTGTATTAAATTGTATTAAATGGTTTCTTCTAAACATTAAAATCAAGTTTTTGGGGGAAATTATAAACGTACTGATAAAATACAGGAGAGACTTAATCAATACCACGAATCAGCATTACTATTATTTCTGAAGTTGTCTAGGGAGTTTTAACGAAATATTTTTTAAAGTTCAAACTGCAGAGTAAAAGCAATATAATATATTATGATACTGAATGAAGCAGCCCGGAAATAAAGTATGTCTGTTTTTAAAACGAAAACCTTTTAGTTTCGAATTTAATTCATGATTAAATATTCCAATAATAAATAAATAATAACTGTTAATAATTAGATGAACTCAACCTCAAACACTACATACAATAATTTTTTACAAATAGTTGCTTATGTAACTCATAATCATGCAATGTTCCATTATTTGGAGAAAAATGTGTTTTGACCAAATTTGAAACAGAGTTGTATAAGTAAATGTAATTTAAAAAAAAAAAAACGTTACTTAAAAAGCAATACATCACATTTTTACACCTGCATTTGCACTCACTAGACCCACCAGAGGATAAAACCATATAATAATACATTACACTTTATAACATGATAAAGCAGCAAAATTAAAATAATAATGCATTTCTCAATAAAATGTAATTTTACGATAATGCGTTCATAAACATAAAACTGCAAAATCATTAACAATAACTAAATATGATTAGAATTACTTGAATGTAATGAATAATAATATAATACATAGTACACAATATTATAATATCTCCTGATTGGTGCATTATTAAACTTAAAAATGAAACATAAAACACCACTATACAATTTACCCAGAAGAGATTTTGTTTGGTAGGAGGCTACATATTGTTGAGAACAAATACAGGTGTGTCGCACTTAAGAGTGAAACACCTTTATAACTTTTTTCATTTTTATCCGATTTAAACCAAATTTCACTCAAAGATAGAGCACATTAGGATCAACTTATGGCCCGAAAGCCAATTACTACTACGATATGGAAATAAACGGGAAAATCAAAAAAACATGGGCATTTTTTTATCAAAAATTTTATTAATGAAAGTTGTTCAGAATTGTTCAAAAACATTAAGTCGAAAATTTAATCAAAATCAAAAAATAGTATTATTTTGTTTGAAAAAATTTTTAAGTCAGAAAATATAATTTTAATGGGTTATTGTATTGTAATATTTTATTTTTTATAAAGAAAAAAACTAAAGAAATACTCTGCAACTAAATACGACTGATAATTATCGTAAAATTATATTTTCGGACTTTTTTTTAAAATCAAAATATTAATATTTTTTTATTTGGATGAGATTTTGGATTTAAGGTTTATAGCCAATTGTGAACAACTTTCATTTTCTGATATAAAAATGATTTCTTGATTTTTTGCGTTTATTTTGGTATCGCAGGTGGCTTTACATTAGTAGGGGGCGAATGGTTTTTAGGCCATCAATTGATGTTAATGGGATCTATCATTGAGTAAAATTTGGTTCAAATCGGATAAAAATGAAAAAAGTTATAGCTATATTTATTGCTTCAGACTAAATAAGTCTATCAGTTTCATTGCTTCAAGTGCTTTAGTCGCGATACGAATATGAGTCACTACTTTCTTCCTTTCAGTCTTCAGTTAAGTCAATTATAGGAGAAAATCCTATGAATATTCTTAAAGAAGGCCCTAATATCCATGAAGAGATCTTGGGGAAGTGGAGGTTTTTTATTCAAGAAGGAATTGACAAGGAAGATATGAAATAATTGGTAGACATGTACCCTCCCATAAAAAACTGTAAGGAAATAGTTCCCCCGAAATTAAATAAAGAAATTGAAGTATGTTAAGACTCGAAAACTATAAAAAAGGCAGCTTCCTGAAAAAAACTCAGTTAGAACTCGCAAGTAGTTTAAGTGCTTTAGCAACCGCCATACACGGGCTAAGATGATGGTCTTGATTAACTAATAGTTTTATGTGGAATAAGAGATAAGGTAAGACGATGGTGGGTAAATTTGTTTACTTGATGGTGCTGTAATCAATTTATACATTTTGTATAAGACAGTTCTCATAAAAAATAATGTTCATGCTAAACCAATGTCTCATCTTATTTTTCTAGGAAATTGTTTAATTGGCTCATATGTAAATAAAAATAGATCAAATCCTGCTACCCTGTGAGGGGAAAGAAGCAAAAAAAGATGCTGGATGAACAATTCGCTCGCAAAATACAATTAGAAAGGTAGACGTAAATACTTACTACAAACTACAACCAACGTACAGGCGTTGAGTTATATTGTGTAGTGTAATGAAGAATACAGTATCTTAAAAATAGTTTGTGAAACATGTGACGTTGATTTACTGTTTATAATGTTTTAAAAACCATTCCATAGTAACTGATGTAATTCGGTATTTAGTCAGTAAATATTTGAAAACAAATTAGTGATCATTATTTAAACCACTACGCCTTAGGTACCTACCTTGTAGTGGTTGCTAAAAAAAATCATTATATCTTTTTGCTATTTCATTTATTATAAGAAGTACTTATATCTCACTAAATTCGTTTCAACTAAATTATCATTTTTAAAATATATTAATTTGAAAAGAATAGATATTTGAAAAAAATTAGTAATTGTTCATGAAAAATACAGATACAATTTATTTCATTTATTTGAGTAGGGAATCAAAATATTTAGAATCGAATAAAAAGAAAATAATCAAGTAATTATATTATAAATACATTATCAACAACATTATTTTCTACAAAATATTATATAGTCCGTGAAAAATGATCATCTAGATACCTAGTTCTAGTTTATATAGAAACTTTAGTCTTTAATGTTAGAATCTTTGGTTGTCCCAGAAACAAGCATTTTTTCTGCTGTATATTCGTAATGTTGAGAAAGTAGATTCATCTATCTAAAGAATTATAATGAAGAAAATTTCATCTCATTGTAACCTCTGAAGTATGTTTTTCTCGCAATAATGAAGACGTTTGCAACTTAGCCTTTGGCAGCTTTTGCTTATGCAAAATTTTATATACATGGAACCTATACTATCTGGAACAGACTTAGAAGAGTTTTTCTGAAATTGATTTAATAATATTAATGATCAATAATTAATATTATTAACTTTTTACTTATAACAAAATGTTTTGTTAATAAATTAAAACATTGTTGTATGTACTCTGTAAAACATAGGCGTAAGTTACGTTTTAGCCTAGAGCATTTTACACGGCACATACCAAATATGTACTTTCTCAGCGATTTTATCAAGAACGGAATTTTCTTTAACATATTGTATCAACATCACCTGTGTTCTTTAAACTGTGTTGCAAATACGAAACGTTTGAACACTGCTTTATTTTTGTAGAATACAAAATACCTTCTTCTTTTTTCTTGAATATATATTATCATTTAAATATGCTATTCCATATAACACTTCAAGTCGGTATATGTTAAAATATAATAATAGATGAGGTCAACCCATTACCCTCTCAAAATTTTATGTTGCAATATAAAGAAACCATTCGATTTAATTTTGAAAGAAAGTAATAAAAGTAAACACGTGTGTACTCAGCAACTTCTTTATTCGGTTATTATTAACGCTACATAACAAATTGGTCGACTCGAAATGACGACCATAGCAAAGAATCATTAAAGGCGGCTATGCGAGATCCCAGGATTCATTTGTCCAAGCCATAAAGCTCGTAAAGAAACTATGAATATATTTAACTTTATTACCTAATTATGTCAGTAGCTTCCACAATTTTTATGTTAGGACAAGCTATTATGTATTATTTTGTTAAGTTTCTCCCAGACAATGAAGTGTAATAACTTTTAAAAATGTAAATGAAATTTCTTATCCGTGACGGTACGAATGGAACAATGAAGGTTTTGTTCCTTTTTACTTTATATGGAATGGCCGTTTTATAATACCATTTGTAACACAAAAGTCACATCGTTTTAAGTATTCTCACTTTAACTGTCACGTAACTGATCAGGACTCAGTTCATTGCAAATTGTCTTATATGGAAACACCGTTATAATATTTGGCTATTAATAAAAAGATTGCTGTTAAACAGCACTACTTTCCTGTTGGAATTATTTCAGGACTATAAATGACAATAAATAGTTATTTATGTATCAAGGCATTAAAGTTAATCTTTTTATCATGAATGTGGAGTTTAGTTGACGAGGCCCGTAGGGCCGAGGCAAATAAACCACATGAGTGATAAAAAGGAACTTTAATGCTGAGGTGCATATTACAAGTGACATTAAGAAATGTCATAATTATTTAAAATTTCAAGTGACATTAGGAAATGTCATAATTATTTTTAAATGTCAAGTCGGAATAACTTTTTATAAGAAAACCATTATTTTTAGCAATTATAATAGTGATAATACAATTCTGAATGTAAAAAACTGTATTTATTTACCTTTTGTCATAACACAATTATTATTACAAGCAATAAAAAATTAATGTTTATGTTTATCTGTCACCTCGGCCAACTACAAAAATCGCACAATAATGGATTACTTTAATGACTATTTCTATCACTTTAATGACGATTTTGAGGTACTTTAATGCCGATTTAAAAAAAAAGAATTAATAAATATTACCGGAACAGTGTATTTTAGAAATATGGTAACTGATTCCTCATCATTCACAACTTTGAAGATGGCATGGTTTTATACATTAACCAAATGTTAATAAAACATTCGAGGTGTCCTCAATTGGTCATGATATGATAGATATATTTTAATAACAATACTTTGGAACTGATTAATTATAAAATAAAATTTGACATCCTAGTTTTTCCTCATCCACTGTTTAGCTGATTGGAGGCGCTACGAAATTTTATCAATATATTTCAAGAATGTTATTGTACAATAATGTACACTGGGCCTTCCTTGAAAATTATCCTTAGCATTATTCAACTCGTAAATAAAAAACTTTCTGTGGCAATGTATTGCATTATTTGTTCTAAACAATTTTTATTTATTTTTATCCAAAAACAAAGATTGAACATCAAACAAAAAGTTATAAATAAACCTTAAAAAAATAAAAAACCTTATACAATTTGCTTAAATGGAACGCTTCGTAAATTTTGACATGTTTGGATAAGAATAGCAAAACCATATAGAACTTTGTGTATGCAACGCTTTTATTTTAAATAGCACCCTGTCTATTTAGGTCACTTTTCTTATAAATATCCAATTTCTCTTTTCCATTTGGAAGCTGGAACGTTATTGATTTTGAAAAAGATATTTATCTATTATTTCTAGTAGGCATCGAGTAGTGATATTCAGGTTCAAATCCAAAAATTAGTGTAGCACGTTTTGCTTTTCATTAAAAGGGCTTATCTCAACATATTTCTTTGTCCAAAATTGAACTGTCTTATTCATGTTATTTTACTTTAAAATTAATTAAAACCAATTCTATAATATAAAAAACAACTTAGCAAATTTGTATCGCTTATCGAATTTCCAGAAAATAAAAAAATCATTTAAAATAAAATTACAGCCTGAAATTTAAATTAGTTTATTTATGGTTTACTACGGGATACAAGCAAGTGGAACGCTTGTGCAAAATATTTAATTTATTTGGCTATTTAAATCGAAAAAAAAAGATCAAAGGAAATGTAGGACTGTGGCAGGGAAAATTACGGTGTACTATTTGAAAAATTGGAGCTGCGACAGATTGAATAATAATAAAATGCAGAAATAGAAAAATCATTTCTAAAATTAGAACATATCAACAAAATAGTTCAATTTGAGGTTAAAAGTGTTAAAAAATGCCCCCATACAAAGTCAATTCTAAACATCAGAATTAATAGAAGTAACAAATATATATCATCCAAAATCATTCATAATCCAATTTTATATTGGAAGTAGAAGTTACAGCTTACAAAAAAGTGTCTTAAATAATACCACTTTAAAAAACAAAGTGATTTCTTTGACACCGGTTGCCTAAGATATGGTCACCGAAAGTTATATTCAATGCCACAAATTCGAAGGTATTATCTTAAAAACCGTAAAATTGAATATTGATGGTGTTTTAGTCAGTATTATATTCAATGTCCCAAATTTCAAAATTTCCGCTTTACAGAAGAAATAAGTAGGTCATGGAACACAGTATGGAATCACTTGTACATGATACAACCCAAAGTATAGCTGATTAAACCCATATAAGAAAACTTAAGGGCTAACATAAATATATCTGTAACTTTTTTAAAACGCAAATAAAAAAATCGCCATAATTGTGGGTCCCTAGATTAATGTAATGCCGCTTACATACCGTAACCACTTGCATGGATAATCATCTGTACAACATTTATGCACTACCCACTTGCCGTAATTACGCCCGAGCCACGTTACCGTCATTTAATCGCTTGCTTTATACGCTATTCGTGAATTTTCATAAGAAATACTTGGTTTGACAAATAATTTTTCTGTAGGTTGTAAATAAATTAATTTGAACCTTTCATAATTACTTAATTTTTGAGTATGGAATAGGTACTATCCAACTTTTTCCAGTAAAAATACTATAAATAAGCTGTGACGTAATTTTTTATTTATGTGTCTATCATAAGGAAAATTGGTGATCTTACATTATATAACAGGAACCGAGATCTTAGATTCCATACAAAAAAAAAAAAAACGGCGTTACTTGTACAAAATTGACGCCCAAAAAACTGTCTGCATACGGTAAACTGCAAACAGCCCCAGAGTAAAAGAAGTGTTACTAGCTCTATTCGAAATTTTGATTTGTATGTGAGAAAAAAATATTCTAAATATTCTATATTCTACTCATGAAACTAGAAAGTCGCATGTATCTATTTCTAGAATTTGTATCCAAAAACTATAAGAACAGGAAATTATACATTTAAATAATATATATCTACAATTGAAATGAATTTCCGTCTAACATGTATTTGCGCATCAAATAATTAATAATTTTAAATAACCTTTAACATTATAGATAATTTATTGAAAAAAATGTTAAGTGATACAGAGTTTATAGGAGAACTATATGTAACGTTAGAATTTATAGTATTATACTAACATTAATAACATAAATATTTGACCTAAAACGACATTGTGCATGCTTATAACAATTATTTGAAAATCGACACATTGCAGGGAATTAATAATGGAATTATTGTACAAAAGAAACGCATTGCATATAATTTCTTTATTTTAAAATACAAGACTTTTATTACCTAGTAGAGAAATGATGATATATTTAATAATCATGATTTTACAACTATAGGTATATTAGATTTTTCATTTGCTGTATTGAAGTAACTATAAGCGTTCTCAACTTATCGTGAGAAATACCGAGGCAGACAAGGAAATAATTTTTTAACCCCATAAGAAATATAATATAATATGTAACTTGATTGAAATGGCATATTTTCTTTTTATAAGAAAATAAAAAATGCAGAGATTATTTATAATACAGAAAATGTGTCTATGATTTATGCATCTGCAACCATTGAATATCTACTAATTATTTTCAAAATATCTGGAGAAACTTTCTAATTTCGGACCGATGAAGAATTATTTTTCCATCGAAGTTTTATATCTGTTCGCCAATATTGCTCAATTATGAAATGAAACAGCTCGTGAAATTTAACTCCAAAATTTCAAGTAACTTATATTTCTAAATATAGGTGAGTATTCAATTTTCAAGGTGTGGTAATACAAACAGATTAACAGATATTTAAAGAAAAGATGAATATCAATGAAGACGTTATCTTCGTCAAAATCCAGGCTTTTTATCATCTTCACCTTAATTTATGATATACCTACTAAAATTAAATTAAATGAAAGAAAAAGAGGTAATATGACAAACCTTGGCCCCTTAAAATCCCCTGTGCAGGAGTGACTAAACATTTTGAGACAAAGGCCACAACCAATATCTGAGTTGACTGAAATCGGACATAATAAGTTAAGTGTGTTTATCTTTATTTTGCAGTGCAGCTTGCTTATTTTGTACATTTGATGGAGCACAATTAGAAATATCAACGAAAGGGCCTCTCCTTATTTCATAATAAAACTAAAGTATCTTATACTAATTACTTCTTTTGTTAGAACCACGAAAATATTTTAAATATTCTGAATATTTTCAACTGCAAAATTGGCACAGCACTTAAAGTACTTAATTCTCGTTCATTTAGTAGTATTTATAAGTCAAATATTAAACATTTATACGATTATGTTTTAACAAACTATTGATATGTTCCAATTTCAAGAAAACAGAATCAAATATAAGAGGTAAAAACATCGTTAAATAAATGACTTTATATTAGTATCAGTACTATGTACGTGTGAAGTCGTTTCTGAGGAACTCCAGTGATTTTGGCTAAATAAGTGAATAACTGCTAATAGAAATGTTCAAATAGTGTTTCACCAGTTACATTTACCTACAGTGAAGTAAGTTTCGTATAGTTTTTACACTAAATCAATTAAATAGCAGAATTATCTTGTAATATTGGTTAATTAAAGTTACTTATACGTTCTCTATTCCTACATTGTCGTTAAAGTGGTTAAGATGGGAAAGGAAACTAGAAGCGTTACTGCTAGTGAGAAATCCAGTGAACTTTCAGTGGAACAGTTAATTAATAAAGTATGTACTAATTTTGTCACCCAATTAGATGCAAAATTTGATGAAAAAATAGAGAAGTTGTATACTAAATTGAATGAGGTTAGTAGTTCAATCAACTCATTAAATCATTCCGTGGAGTCTAATAAGAAGTCTATTATTAAACTTGGTAACAACTTTGATATTATTGAACAGCATACGAAAAAAAATTCTTTACGTTTTCTTGGTTTTGAAGAAAGTGATGATGAAAATGTCGTTGATCTAATTATTGCTTTTATAAACAACACGCTAAAAGTATCCTGCATGGCAAATGACATTGATTGTGCATTTCGTGTGGGTAATATCCTGCAAGGGAAATCGAGGGGAATACTGGTAAATTTCTGTAGAAATATTAAACGCAATGAAATCTTCATGGCTAAGAAAGGCAGAATAAAAGATACTGGTATTTCCATTTACGAGGATCTTACGAAAGCTCGATTTAATTTGCTTCTGAAGGCCAAGGAAAAATATGGAAATCAAAAAGTGTGGTTAGCCGGGGGTAAAATTTTTGTACTAAATGGAAAAGAGAAATGTGTCATCAATTCCGATAGTGATCTATAATTTTATTGAAGTGGTGCGACTATAAATTAAATGAGCTATATTTTTATCCTTTTTATTGTATTTCTCTTACTAATTATAAGCATTCTATGCCCGTATCCCTTTTTGTTCCTCTATTATCTGATATTGATTTTTTTTGTTATCCTATATTAAGATTAAAGGAATTCTTTCATATCTATACTATTTATAACTAAAAATTGTGTTTAGAATTGTTGTTTGTTTTTTATTACAATTTTAGTAATTTCTTGCTCGTTACTTTTTAAACATAAGTAAATAATTTCACATACAAATATAAATTCTGATATTGAATATTCGATTAATTTTTGTATTTTATTATGGCGATTATATAAATATTGTTTTTTATTTTTATTTCTTTTTTATGTACTTTTGCTGGAGTTTCTTTCTCTCTATGAATATGCCTAGTAATAAATTGTTCAGCTTCTCACATTTTAATATCCGATCTATTTGTACAGGGTTTGATATGTTCTCTGATATGGTAACAGACGAAAATTATTCTATTATAGGGCTTTCTGAAACCTGGTTAGACCCATCAATTAAAAATTATGGTGTATGCTTGTCCGGTTATAATTTGGTTCGTAGAGACAGGGAAACCAGAGGCGGAGGTGTTGCTTTCTACGTAAATAAATCTATCAAATTTAAAATATTAGAACCTCCTCATAGCAATTCTCCGCTAGAACAACTGTGGATAACAACCAAAATTGCAGGTAAGAAACTATGTTTGGGAACAGTATATCGACCGCCGAGTTCTAATATCAATGATTGTCTTGAGGATTTGGAAAACAATTTAATACATTTTTTACCTCAGTTTGATATTATTTTGTTCGGTGGTGACTGCAACGTTGATTTTTTAGATACAAACAATATGAACACTAATAATTTTCAAAGAATGTTAAATAAATATGGATTACATCAAGTAATTTCAGAACCAACACGTGAATTTCGATTTCGATGGATCAAAGTCTCTTTTTAAAAATGATTTACAAAAACTTGAAGTTTATTCAATAATAAAATTATTACATAAAAGTACTACTCTACATGAGTTCTAACTAAAGACTGAATTTTTCAATGATGATAGGAGCGAGGATGCTGTAATCTTCAGGTATCGGATTACTCTGGTGTTGCGTTGTCAGCGTCCCATCTTTAACGTCTCTTATGGGGAGTGGTGACATAATTCCTCCCCTCGAAGATTCAACTACGGAGTACAGCGAGGAAGTTGAACATTTGACAGGATCATCCCTTCTTGTTGGTTTCCCTCGATGTCTGGTTGATTGGTAACACATTTGGCTGCTATTACTTTCTTATATGAAAAATATAAAATTGTTATAATTAATAAAATATATAGGAATAGGGTCCACGTATTAGGAATGTAAGGTGTTCCTTCATCAAAGATTATTTGGGGTTGGTTTTCGATTATTCGCTTTTTGATTCCTTGCAGTTCGTCTAGATTGATATTTTCTAAGTGGATGTTGAAATTTTGATGTTGTGTACGATTTGTTTCTTGATCCAATTCAGGGAAGAATATTGGTTGGTTCACATCAATGGTTTGTTCCTTGTTGATTATTCTTTCTTCGTTATCGTTTTAAAGTTTTCATTTACTTCTTTTATTGTTGTAGGCTTTTGAAATTTATTTGCATTCTTTTGCCTAATGTGTTTTTTAACATAAGTTGTTGATTGGGGTTGAAATAGTGTTGGATCATCGCGTTTTACGTTTAGCTTTTCAATTATTTTTTCTTTACTTTCTATTAAGTTTTGATTTATTTTAGAGTACATTAATTTAGTTCTTTCCCTATGTTCATTAACGTAATCGTTAACTAATATTTTTTCGATGTCCATGTCAAAGGGGTTTTCGTTATTAATATGTCCGTTAATTATTTCTATTGGTTTTAGTTTGGTCGCTGAATGAATCGAGTTATTGTATGCTAATATTGCATATGTCATTTTTATTTGTATCGGGGTTTTTAGGAAGCCTCGAGTATTTAATAACCGAATATGTTCAATTAAAGTTGAATGTAATCTTTCCACGGGGCTATTAGATTGTGGATGATTAGGTGAACAAAAGTGTAAGTTTATTTTATGCAATGCAAGTAATTCAGTGAATACAGAATTTTTGAATTCTGTTCCGTTATCAACTACTATTTGTTTCGGTACACCATGGTGTGAGAAGAATAATATTAAATTGTTTACAATTTCAGTAGAAGCAAGTGATGGTAACTTATATGCTTGTGCGTATTTAGAAAATGTGTCTATTATAGTTAAAAATTTACTTTGTTCTAATGTAAAGCTATCTAGGTGTAGAATTTCAAACGGTTGAGTTGGCGTTGGCGTGATATTCATTTTTATCTTTATAGGGTTTCGTTCGTATTTGCTTTGTTGACAAATTTCACAATCATTTACATAAGTTTGGATTGAATTTTTCATTTCAGGCCAATAATAACGTTTTCTAATTTGTTGTTCGGTTTCGTTTATGCCACGATGGTTACTTTTGCTTTCGTGATAATTTTTTATTATTTCTTGAACATCATCTTTATTTGTGACATCCAATAATTTTAATTTACAATTTTTTAATTTTAAGTAAGGCCATTTGAAGGTTTTACGAATAACTTCACAGAATGGTTCATAAATGTCAGGGTTTTCAAAATATAAATGATATGGAGTTTTTGGTACTACATAATTTTTGAAAAAGTTGATTACGTCTTGTTCAAATTGATTTTCAGATAATTGAATATGAAAGCGTTGTTTTTTGCCAAACAATATTGTTTGTTTAGGTTTAGCTGGCGTGTGCAAAACTGAATTAATGATAATTTGATTTTGTCCGTAATTAACAGGTGTTTCCACGATTGGTATTTCAGCTATAGGGTGCTGTTCGGCATTTGTATGTACAGTAGCGTTGTCATTAATTTCGTTTTCATTTTGAAGACTAATATTTTCCGATCTTTGTTCGTCCGGTAAGACTTGTGTGGAAATATTGTCAATGTCTGAATTTGGTACTTGAGTAGAAGTTGTAGCAGTTATTTGTTTATTAAATTCATCAATGTATTCAAAAATGTCATTAGTTTCTTTTGTGTGAATTTCAATACGAGACAATGCGTCTGCATTGGTATTTAATTTACCTTTTTTATATATGATGTTATAGTCGAATTCCTCAAGTTTAAAGCGCCATCTTACTAATTTAGAATTCGGTTCTTTTAATGAAAATAACCATTGAAGTGGTTTATGGTCTGTAATGATGTTAAATTTTCTTCCGAAAAGATATGGTCTAAAATACTTTACTGCCCAAACAATAGCTAATAGTTCCTTTTCAATGGTACTATAGTTTTGTTCGGAATCGTTCAAAGTACGAGAAGCGTACGCGATAGGTAGATCTTTTCCTATAACTCCTTGTGACAAAATACTGCCTACGGCTACATTACTTGCGTCTGTTGTTAGGTTAAAAGGTTTTGTAAAGTCTGGGTATTGCAATATTGGTTCGTTAATTAATAAATTTTTACAAGTTTCGAAACAAGATTTAAATTCTTCATCATGTATAATTTTTGCATTCTTTTTAAGACACTTAGTCAATGGTTTTGTTACTTTTGCGAAGTTGTTAATAAATCGCCTATAATAACCTAGTAATCCTAAAAAGCCTTTAATTTGTTTAGTTGTTTTTGGTATTGGATAATTTTTAATAGCTTTTATTTTGTCCGGATTTGGCTTTACTCCATCAGGTGTAACTATGTGACCTAAGTAAGCTACCTCCTTACGTAGAAATTCGGATTTGTCTAACTGAATTTTGAAATTTGAGTCCCTAAGTCTTTGAAATACTGATTTTAAACGTTCAATATGTTCTTGCAATGATGTTGAAAAAATTATAATATCGTCTAGGTAAACTAAACATTTTTCATTTTGGATACCGCGAAGAATGTTGTCCATTATACGCTGGAAAGTCGCGGGTGCGTTTTTCAAACCGAATGGCATTCTGCAATACTCGTAGTGACCATTCTCTGTATTGAAAGCTGTTTTTGCTATGTCGTTTTCATCCATTTCTATCTGGTGAAAACCACTAGCCAAGTCTAGAGTCGTGAAATACTGACATTTACCTAACTTGTCCAATAAATCCGTAATATTAGGAAGTGGGTATTTGTCGTCGATCGTCTTTTCGTTTAACTTACGGTAGTCAACAACTACGCGCCATTTTTGTTTGCCCGATGCGTCTAACTTTTTTGGCACCACCCAAATAGGAGATGACCAGGGCGAATTGCTTGGTCTAATTATATTTTGTTTTAGCATTTTATTCATTTGATTTTCGACTTCTTTCTTATGTACAAATGGATAACGATAAGTTTTAGTATATACCGGGATTTCGTCGGTTGTTTTAATGTTATGTTTAATTTTATTGGTAAAAGTTAATTTAGTGTTCTCTTGATAGAAAATGTCCGAATATTCTTTACACAATGTTTCAATTTTACTTTTTTCTTCCGGATTTAAATGATTAGTGCGAATGTTTGATAGATCTAAATATGAATTTTGGGATTCATCAAAGTTATTTAAATTAATTTCTTGGATACGTTTTTGTTGAAATTTATCTACTACGATAGGTTTAGAAAAATCTAAGGTAATCGACTGAGTTGTATTATTTAATATCGTTGTGAATGCTTCACCATTTTTTGCAATAGTTAAACATTCTGGAATTTCGCAATTATGAATTTTTTGATAAGGAATTATTATTTCTCCGTTTTTTAGTGATGTTCTTACTTTAATTACTTGTTCTGTTCGAGGTGAAATTGTAATTAAATTGAGTTCGTTTTGTGTTTTATGATAATATAGAGTAATTTGTGTATACGGGGTTATTAATAGTCCTTTGTCAAAGTTTAAGTTTGCTTGAAGTAGTTTTAGGTTGTCTAGTCCAATTAAACCGTCAAAGCTGTTATGAAATTTAAATAAAAAGAATTTTAAATTTGTTGGTTGTGGTAGGTTAAATAATTTTGAAGTTGGTATTAAAGCACTTTCTTTATGAGCAGATTTTTGAAATACAGTAGAAACTATAAAAGGGTCGTTCTGAATACAATTTGGGTATAATTTATGTGCGAGATTTGGGTCAATAAATGATTTTGTTGAACCTGAGTCAATTAAAAATTTTAAATTATGTTCAGGAAGTACAATATAAGGTTATTCGCTAGAATTTGCGGCATTGACAGAAATAATTTCAGGTTTTAAGTCTGATCGTTTGTTAATGAACCTGGATGAAAATTTGGATTTTCATCGTAATAAATTTCGTCTTGACAAAATTCATTCTGATAAAATTCGTCTTGATTACATTCGTCTATATTTTGTGTGTCATACTCGTTAGTAAGATTTTGTTCATCAATTTCATTTACCTCGGCATTATAAAGTTCCTCAGGAGTGAAATTTCTCTGTGGGGGTTTATATTGTGATGTGGATGCTTTTTGTTGGAAATTATTAGAAGTTTGTTTAGATACTCCACTCATAGGTGTTGGATTTGGAAAAGATTTATTTGGATTAGGCTTAAAAACGTTATGGTTTGGTTGCTTAAAAACTTGTGAATTAGTAAAGAACTTCTGGGGTTGATAATTTACTCTAGGTTGAATATTAATCGGTTGAGATGGAAAATTGTTAGATTGTTGCCGAAATTGATTATTTTGTGTTTGATAATTAAATGGTGTTTGATTGTTAAACGAATTTCTAGTGAAACTGTTCATTGATTTGTTAAAGTTATTGTTTTGTCTGTGTTGTTGATATATTGGTTTAGTCTGTGTTGGTGTTTGTTTCGCAAACATTTTATTAGTAGAATTTTGGTAATATTGTATGTTTTCTTCTTGCGAGATGAATTGTAAAGCTTGGTTCATGTCTATAGGACGCATACAACGTATAGTTGTACCTAGTGGTTCTTTAAGTCCTGATAAAAATGTTTTTAAAGTTAATTTATTATAAAGGTCGCGTTTTAAAGCTTTAGCTGCGGCACTTTGTTCGTGTATATCTACGTATGAACATAATAAATTTAATATTTGCAAGCAACGATCAAAGAATTGTTGCGGTTTTTCATTTGAAAATTGTCTTAACAAAACTAAATCTCTATTAAGGCATTTTGTATATTTACGACTAGTTTAGCATTGCCGTCTAATTTACTTATTAATGAATGTAACAAAAACACATTATGAAAACTATTTGGATTTGTAGCATCATAAAATGTTGTTATAATACTATCACAAATACCTAAAAATCTATTTAATTCATTTGGGTTTCCGTCAAATTGCGGAACACAACTTAAATATTCTGGTTTAAATTGAGCCATTTCTAATGATAAATTACTGGTAATGTTATTTATTTTATTTGAGACTTGAATGTTATTCTTTGTAACAACTTGGGAAGTGGACGGAGAGTTTTCTTCGTCTGAGTCAACTAAAGATATATTTAAATTTTCAAAAAGCGTTTCGAGTTCGCGAGACATCAATTGTTCAATTGTACTTACATTAATAACAGTGTGACTTTGATCATCGTTTCTTTCTTAATTATAAGGAGTCTGCAACTGGGTCAGCTATTTTTGTCTTTCCAAAATTACGTCTTCCTTGCAAAATAGGACGATGTGGTTCCTATTTTCGTGAAATGATGCAGAAGTAATCCTACACAGGTCTGTGATAGACTGGGTTGCCTTATGTTTGAGGAGCCACTCTGGTTTAGACACTTTCACAAAATTTTCACTTTTTGTTCGAATAGTCGATTAATCGTTGATACGAAAATTATATGTTCGATACACTATAATCCCGACTATCCTACCGACTGCGCCAATTTCGATTTCGATGGATCAAAGTCTCTTTTTAAAAATGATTTACAAAAACTTGAAGTTTATTCAATAATAAAATTATTACATAAAAGTACTACTCTACATGAGTTCTAACTAAAGACTGAATTTTTCAATGATGATAGGAGCGAGGATGCTGTAATCTTCAGGTATCGGATTACTCTGGTGTTGCGTTGTCAGCGTCCCATCTTTAACGTCTCTTATGGGGAGTGGTGACATAATTCGTGTCACAGATAATTCTAGTACCTTAATTGATCTCATTATTACATCAGATATTGATTTACTTAATAATACCAACGTTATTAACATGGAAGGTATCTCAGACCATTGTTTAGTTGACTGCCATTTAAAAATTAAAAAACATAAACAGCCACAGATTATTCACTGCTACAGGGATTTTTCTGAATTAGATCATGACAAATTTCTTAGTGACTTAAGTAAAATAAACTGGTCAAATATATATACTCTTGTGGACGTAGATGAAATCATAGAATTTTGGAATCATAATTTAACTCTTTTATTTGATACACATGCACCTTTTAAAACTGTAAGGATTTCAAAAGCGCCTGCACCGTGGTTAACTGAAAACCTTAAATTTATTATGAAACTACGTGACAGAGCGAAAACTAAATATAAAAGAAATAAAACAGATGCTGCCTGGAACCACTATAAAGAACTAAGAAATTTTGTTAGTCAATCAGTTAAATCTGAGAAAAAAGCATATTTAGAATTTAAATTTAAAACAAATCCGAAAGAATATTGGAAAACTCTTAGATACTTAAATATTAATTCAAATGATAGTAATACTGCATCTCAAGATTTTTCTGACCCTATCTCTTTTAATAATTTTTTTATTAATAGTGTGCCACAACCAACAGTAATTACTGATGATAATGAGATTATTGAAAAATATAATTATGGGAGACACCCTAATGTGGACACAGAATTTAATTTTTCAGAGATTTCGGAAGACAAAATTGTAAGTATTATTAAAAAATTAAAATCTAACGCCAAAGGGGTTGATGGTATTTCTTTGAAAATGTTATTGTTGATAGTACCTCATTTGAATGAATATCTTACATTTACAATCAACAAATGTCTTACAACAGGTGTTTTTCCAAAGGCTTGGAAACTTTCCAACGTGATTCCAATCCCTAAAACTCCCAACCCTTCCGAGCTTTCTCATTTTAGACCAATAAGCCTCCTTCCCATTTTTTCGAAAATTTTAGAAAGAGTTATGGCCGATCAATTGAATTTATATCTCTTGGAAAAAAATATTTTGCCATCTACCCAGTCTGGTTTTCGGGCTAATCATAGTACGACTACGGCACTGTTGGAAGTAACAGATGATATATATAGAGCTAATGACAACAATAAAAACACTTGTTTAGTCCTTTTGGATCTGAGCAAAGCATTTGACACTTTAAATTATACTACCCTGTGCAAGAAATTAAAATACTTTGGCCTTAGTGATCTAACAACCCAATTTTTTAATAATTATTTGTCAGGTAGACAACAACGCGTTATCATTAACGGACAATATTCTAATTTCCAAGAAATTAATCGGGGTGTTCCACAGGGTAGTATACTTGGTCCGCTTTTATTCTCTATATATATACCGCTGACTTTGGCAGCTATCTCGATTTTTGTAAGATTCATCAGTATGCTGATGATACACAAATTTATTTTTCTTTTACTCCTTTTGAAATCAATGATGCGGAAATAAAAATAAACTCTGATTTAAAAAGGATAGCAGACGTTGTAGAAGCTCATAACTTGGTCTTAAATGAGTCAAAGACGGAGATGTTGGTGTTCGGACGAAATAAAAATGAAATTATCAACAATGACATATTTCAGATAGTACTTAACAATCAGAGATTGCAGTCTACTGATCATTGTAAAAATCTTGGAATTATTATGGATGTGGATTTAAAATTTTCCAAACATGTTAGTCAGTTAATACAAAAATCTTATGGTAAGTTGAAACTCCTATATATTCATAAAGATTTTCTAAATACCGAAATTAAACTTAAATTGTGCGACTCTTTAATTCTGTCTAGCCTCTCTTACTGTGATACTGTATATTGGCCGGCTTTATTAAATAGAGATAAGGAAAGCTTGCAAAAGATACAAAATTCGTGTATTCGGTTTAGTTTCAATTTAAGAAAATATGACCATATTACGCATAAATTTAGGGAAACAAATTGGTTATATTTACACGAAAGATACTTTCTCCACATGGCATCCTTAATTTTTAAAATAAATATGACGCTAACGCCTATGTATCTCTTTGTAAAGCTGGTCAAAGGTTCTGACATACATAATCGTATGACTAGGGCTTGTAATCAGTATTCGGTTCCCAAGCATAGTTCTGCCCAATTTGAAAGATCATTCACATACAATGCCGTTAAGATATATAATAGTGTTCCAAATGAAATTAAATCTTCCAACTCTCTGGCCATCTTTAGAAAACATGTCAAACTCTGGTTATTTAATAATAGACTGTAATATTGTACATATTTTAATTTTTTGCATGTAGGTGCATATTGCTTTGAACTTATAAACTTTTTACTTTTAAATATTTCATATAACTTTTTGGAGAAATGGAGTGGTTACGTGGAAGAGGAACGAAGTTCAACGTCGCCATTCCTTTTAAATAATTTGTAAATTTTTTCCTTCTATAACAATAAAGACACATTATTATTATTATTATTATTATTATATACTGCCACAGCAGCTGATAACAAAAACTGTAAATAATCAAATGAAACTTTTAATTCACGTAGCCCTATTATAGCGCTATTTAGTAGGGAGCATCAAAGATCACAATAAAAATTAGAAGAAAAAAGCGGACATAAAAGTCAGGAAACACATATATTACAAAGTTTATATGGGTTAGACTTAGTCTGTAAAGAACCGACAATAAAATGATCCCAAACAAAACAAAGGTGAAAAATTTTAACTGCACATAAAAAGTCTCGGCCAAAAAGCCAATCGTAAAGCGACTGTTCAAGTTATGAGTTGAGAACTATAAACTAGGACCGACGATTTAGTGAAATACTGGCGAAATACTTCAGTTAAAATAGAGCAAAAGGCACAGATGGTTAAGTAGCTTTCTCGTTGACCGACCAAATGTTTACGTGGTTCTTAATTTAACTGCGTCGGCTCTTACAATTTTTATGCATTTAATGACTTTCTTCGGAATATCTTTATCTACTAATAAACACTGCAATAATACACTGAATTATTTAAATTACTCTGTTAATAGCTACCGTTTTGAATAAAAAAGCACATTTTAGCGGCGTTCAATTATTTGCTTTATTAACAGGTTATATCTAAAGTCGTAAATTTTTTTTGTTTTAAAGACCACGCTAATTAAATGCATAAATAACGTAGATGGTGATATTAAAAGTTATTGTACACATTGCTGTTGGCAGAGAAAACAATAGCTACAAAATAAATACAAATACTATTATTTTATTGTTTAGATTTCTACCATTAACAAAGTAAATACATTATAGGTATATACAATCATCAAATAGAAAGCTACGTTAACATAGTAACAACAAGGTATCATTAAATTTAGACATAGCATCCAAGAGTTTTAGAGCAACAATTAGTTACTCCAGATTTATCCTATGAATTTCCTAAAAGTTGTAAATTATGATCTATTGGGTGTGTGTGACTGCCTCTAAAAATTTTACTAATACGCGAGTACGCCAAGATGTTATAGTATTGAAATGTTTCTATAAGTTTAAATAGTTATTTTTGTATCAAGGGTGCGAAATACTATTTTGGTAATCGAGAACGAAAGTTTTGGAAATCGTTCGAGATTACCAAAGAATTTCGCACCCGAGCAAACAATATTTTTTCTACAACGACTTTAATTTGATTAAACTAAAACTATAAAACGATATCTTCTATTATAATATTTAATGCAAATTAATTTAAAAAGAAATAGTAGCAGATGTCTCAGGTAACTACGGAAAGCAATATATTTGACAACATACATTTTTCACTGACATTTTCGATATTGTGAGTGTTGAATATTGTGAGTTTTTTTAAGTAAAATAATACATAAGATAATAATGGAGTCTCGAAAGTGAAGATGATTTATTCTATACCCCACCAGAAATATTAGATGCGGCCAACTCTGTTACACTGAATCTTCTACGGGAAAAATCCAGACGGCAGTATGAACAATAGGTATGTGATGTGCAAAATATTTTGCAACCTAGCGCGCAAAATATTTTGCGCACGGGGTCATGGTAACGCAAAAAAAATGATAAATGTCAATGACAAAATGTCTCATATTAGACACTGACGTTAATGTGCATACATAGTCTTTTTTTGACAGTTGTAGAAAAAAATCTATTAATTTCGAACGGCCTATTTAAATGTAGGCTTCCAATTATTTCATCAATTAAAGTTATAGGTTAATCGTTGCTCCTAGTCAAATTCTTCGCTTTGTCAACCATCTCCTTATGAAAAAAGAAATTCAATATACGATGAACCAAGAAATCAAGGCCCATTTCGTGTTGGATGCAAAATTAAGAATTATTAGGTAATATTTGAGAGCGAATATTTGTTAACTCTTTTCTCAAACAAAGTTGTTCCATTTTGCTTATAATTCGATAACGTCGCATCCAAATAAAAAATTCACAGTCCTTCGCAAAGGTGCAACCGGAGGAGATATTGGAAATGACGAAGTAGAACGCAAATCTTGTGAAATTTCGGATGTGATAAAAATAAAAATTTTTTGCAAAGTAGTAAACAGTTATTTTTTTAACACAAGACATTTTCAAAAAATAAAATCGTATTATCAGTAATTTTATTTAGAAATTAAAATAAAAAGTTATTTTATTAACAAAAACATTATCATAATGAAAACTAAAATGGGATTATACATTTTATACATTTTATACATTTTTTCACTAACAACCATTTTTAATGTTAAAAACTAAAATAATTTAAAATAATTTCGTGAAGATGAAAAGTGATTCCTAACAATTACCGACATCGATTAATAGCAAACTATTAAACGCAGCTAATAGTACAGGCAAAGTGTCCAAACTAAACAAGAACGTAGCGAATTTGTTGAAACTTGACATATACGTTTAGAAATACATATATTTCAAGAAACTGAAGAGTCGCGAACCATAACGGGTGTGTCGGAGCCGCCTACTTGAAAAACCGTGGGATGAACTAGGTTTTCACATGCATAATAAAAATTGGCAATTGAACCTTGACAAATTTTCAAAAAATAAGTATGACTTATTATATTTTCATTTATAGAGAAATATTAATTTTTTACTTTTTTGTTAAATTTGTTTTATCAATTTTACGTCTGTTTCCTTCATTTACTGTTAATATCTGTGAGTATATTCTGCAAAATAAAAAAGTACATAATCATTGTACAAGTGCGGATTATCGAGTTGTTTAAAATTTTATTGAATGAAACACATTTTGTATCTAAAGAAGATCGATAGCATCTAAATCTTCTGCGTCGTTTGGGTCCTCGATAATTTTCTCCATGTATGAATTTAGACATTGTACTAGCTGACAATTTCTGTAAATTTGTGAGCATCTTAAACCTGCTTTTCTGTTGCGGTTGCAGGAGATAAGCCTCCAAATTTCTTGCGCATGCAGGACTTGCCAAAACTTTAAAATTTTTCGTTAACGTCACAAATGTCACTTTTTAGTTATGATCTGCTGACCTCAAAATCGCTGCTGGACCGCAAAAATTCACGATGTACTTTCAAGTTGGACTTTCGAGCTTGGATTTATTGCCAGAACGGCGGCCCGGCTGCCTGTTTTCGTTTGTAAATAAGGTTTAATATTTTCGTGTTTTCGCAAAATTCGCCAAAAAATCCATAGTGCGTCCGCTAGATTACACCTTATAGTCGATCCAGCGAAATTTAATGATTTCTTAACCCGTCGGCAGTGTGGTGGGAAATTATGCATTATTACGTGTTGTGGGGTATGACATACCCCATTTTTTTTCTTTTTTTTTAAATTTAATTATTGAAAATTAAACATTTTAAGGTAAATTATATCAAGCTTTGTCATATCAATATCGATTATTAACATTATTATAATGGTTTTGTCATTAAATATAAAGAAAAATTAGAAATCCAAAAAACACAAATTTTTATTGTCATTTTTTTCATTATTCAATTTTTAACGTAAAAGAAAAATATTTTATAAGTTTGCAACAAATCGAGTTGAGTATTCTATAAAAAACAGATAACCTAACAAAAAAAAACTAAAAAAGATCATAGAATAGGTAGACATAACAAGCTACTCGTCATCAGCACTAACGCAATTTTGACTACATACTAAATTGGCATGTTCTAAACAAAGTGGAACACGGCATTTGGAACATGTATAAAATGTTTTTCTGTCTTTGTTCCTTGGACAAACACTGCATCTTCTACTTGTCCTTTGCCTTTTGGATTGATTTTCAACAGGAACTGGATGATATTGCCGTAAATCTCTTAGTATACTAGATACTGATGTTCAGCATTGTACTTTGCAGCTAGTGTTGCTATTTTTATGTTTGTGTATTTCGCGATATCGTTCACCATATTATCTGTGATGAACAAAGACCAGCAATCCACCGGCGTATTTTTATCTCGTGCTGATGCTCGAACACAAGGTAAATGGATAATGATATTGTCAGCTCTTGTTCTGACTCGTTTGTTTTTTGGCATTTTATTCCACCTCGTTCTGTCCTTTCCCCAAAAAATATTAGAGTTGTTTTCCTCCCAAGTTTGTTCACTTGACTCTTCTATTGGCACTTCCTCTTCACTTTCTTCTTCATCACTTTCTACATCATCATTGCTTCGTCTTTCATTTTGATTATTGCTTTCGAAATTGTCCATTTCTTCTATCTCGCCTTCCGATTCTGAATCAATAAAATCACTCTCGGATCCGACTTCCTCATATAATTTTTGCAATTTTCTCTGTTCTTCTTCATACGACATAATGGAAGATTTAATGCGTGTATTCTAATACTGTCAAAATAAAAAACCTATTTAGAATGCAAGCACGTTTGACAAAATGCTGTACTTACCAATTATTCGAAACACTATTAATTATCCGTGTGGTGGGGTATGTGATACCCCAGGCGACTTTACGAGACAATAGTTCACGAACGGCGTTTGATGCACTACTGCCACTGCTTGTATGAAGTGAGAGATGCCTAATTAGAAGCTATCTGGCGCCAGAGGGCTCTAAGTGTCATAGAATAAATTTTATCACTAGAGTTATACCTCGTTGGGTATGTTATACCCCACCACACTGCCGATGGGTTAATATCGGTCCTAGGACGGAACCGATTACAGTTTCGGACTCAGGACGACTTCAGGACCCCGAAACAATTTTCTGTTTCTCAATAGTGCCTTTCCTTCACTTTGACATTTAATTGTATCGAGTATTATCCAAGTAAGAAACTGCATGTTTCAAGAGCAGGATTAAACAAATGTTTTTAGTTTCCTAGTAGGGGGTCGAAAATCAGTTTCATGGCAGAATGACGTAACGCGTGAGAGTTCAGCGGTTTCAGAACGATAGACGTCAAAATTACACTTTTTCGTTCACTCCAATTGAGCCTAAAATCAGAGGGTGACCGTGCAATTCACGATGAAGTTCTAAGTTCGACCCTCTACCTTGGATTTCTTACCAAAACAGTCTCTCGGAAATTCGTTTGGAAATAGTATTTGAAGTTTTCGTGTTTTTGCAATTTTTTCAATTTTGTCAATGACTTGCAACTTGACAAATCATAGGGGTGGATCTATTAGGATCGGGGTTGCTCTGGCAGGTTGCCGATATCTGATTTGTACGTATTACCGAGTGTTAGAGGTTTGAGTGCCATTACTTTAACATGAGGTAGATTAAGCAAAAGTAAAAAAAAGGTATTACATGGGAATTTATCGCTGCGTTAGAAATGTCACGCCCAACAATCTCCAAGACAATTTAACATCGAGAAGCACGTCGAACAGCTTATTTCCTTTTGTCTCGTTGAAATATGTATAGAAAACCATATGTAACTTAAAATTTTGTCGTTTTTCGCAATTTACAAAGATAGGGGTGATTTGAAGCAAAATAAAATATATGTTCAACTCCTCTCTCAATGCCTGATCCATTGATATGTCACACAGTTACAGTACAGGTAAAATGTACCGAAATTAATCAAATAAGCAAGAAAATTGCGAAATCTTTGTAACTCTATATTTATGTAATTTGAAAGTGGATTTTTATTGCATCCACATTTGTACGACGTAGGTATGTTAACTACGTGGAAACCAAATTTAGGCAAAATTCAGTAATCGTAGCCCTCCCTCAAGAAAAGTTTTTGTCAAATGATATAAACGAAATCCGATTAATTTCAATGTTGCCAAAAATTCTTTAAAACAAAGGATTGTTTGTAAAACAAGCTGTAGATGATGTTGATTCACCTATTGTTAAAGTAGCAATTGAAATATTAAATAATAGACGAACATTTTTACCTAGTTGATGAGGACGTTGATCTTGTTCTATTAATCGCTTTAACTCCAGAAGAAAAAGATATATTTTTCATAAGGCCAGGAACAGGAAAAATGATATGGAAAATTCTTTCTTCGTCAGAAATCCAGAAATGACAAGAACGTATAAAAATAGTTATTTACATTACCAGACGCGAAAGGTTACTGTAAGGTGTGAGGTGATTTGTGAATGGTCGTGGCGAAGCCGAGACCTTTAAGAAAACACCGAATACTTAAAAGGGCTTTCGCACCGTGAAATGTATTATATTTTTTCTACTACACCGAAAAAAATTATGGGATTTACTAATTTAAAACTAATTATTTCATTAAATTAATTGACGTTTTTAATAAATTTTATAGTTTAGGAGGCTGCCTGTGAAAATTGTTTCCATGGCAACGAAATATTACACATTTTAATTTCTGGTGGTTTCAAACTAAAATAAACAAATACATATGTTTTGTGGCGATATAAATGGGAATATTGCTTCTGCCTTGTTTTACCCCAAGAAATCCAAAGCAAGGTATATGCAAACTTATGAAGCGATTTTAAAACGGAGTAGGTTGGTACTACGTGCCGACAAAAATGTTGGCCTACTTCCTAGAAAAACCTTTCTTTATTAATACAAAATTGTTTAGCTGTATTAATTTGTTCAAATAGAACGAATTAATTTCGTTTAAAATTTGTTTTTCTACTTTTCTGTTCTGGCCGCATAACTTTTACTTTCATAGATAGCAACGCCTTAGCAACCAGGTAACTCGAATGTTTACTTTCGTTATCGCGCGTGTTGCTAGGGTTACAAAGTTCATTTCTATAGACGGTAGTAGAAAAATACAATTTTACTGATTCATGCCTTCAGTGGCTATGATACCACGTCTACAATATTTCAGAAAGCAAAATTAAAAGTCATCAAACTTCTTCAGAAAGAAATGCAGTTGGTTAATGAAGTAAGAACTTTCAATGGCAAGAATTCAACCCCGACACAAGTAAAACAGGCTGCTGAAACTCTTTTCCTACTTGTATACGGTGCAACGAAAATCACAAATGTCTCACTCAACTCATACAGATTTAATCAATTCAAGAAATCGCTGCAAAAACAAAAATCAAAGTTGGAATTATTGCCACCAACTTCAGAGGCAGTCGCTCGATATTCATTACGAGTCTACAAAATTCAGAAATGGCTTGGCAATGAAAAAAATCCACAACAGTGGGGAGAGAAGAAAATTAACGGCTCCTTACAACCTGTGACAACATTTTTTGTCAACAGTAGAATCAATATTGCAGCTTATCTCCTGCAACTGCAACAGAAAAGCAGGTTGAAGATGCTCACAAATTTACGGAAATAGTCAGGGAGTACGATGTCTAAATTCATACATGGATAAAATTATCGAGGATCTAAATGACGTAGAAGCTTTAGATGCTATCGATTCTGATCTTCTTTGGATACAAAGTGTTTCATTCAATATATATAAAATTTTAAACAACTCGATAATCCTCACTTGTACAATGATTATGTACCTACTTTTTCATTTTGCAGAATATACTCACAGATAAACAAGCAGAAAATGAAGGAAACAAAAGAAAAATTGGTAAAAAAATGTAATAAAAAAGTCAAAAATTAATATTTCTCTATAAATGAAAACATTCTAATTTTTTGAAAATTTCTCATGGTTCAATTGCCAATTTTTATTATGCATGTGAAAACCTAGTCATCCCAAGATTTTTTAAGTAGGCAACTCCAACACAACCCTTACGGTTTGGGACTCTTAAGTTTCTCTAAACATAGGTATGTATTTTTAAACGTATATGTCAAATTTCAACGAATTCACTATGTTCTTGTTCAGTTTGGACACTAGCTGCGTTTAATAGTTTGCGA
This sequence comes from Rhagium mordax, assembly GCA_963680705.1. Taxonomy (NCBI): domain Eukaryota; kingdom Metazoa; phylum Arthropoda; class Insecta; order Coleoptera; family Cerambycidae; genus Rhagium; species Rhagium mordax. The sequence continues at coordinate 28,978,473 of OY796657.1, forward strand.
TTAATTGATAGCGGTATTTGTAATTGTTAGGAATCACTTTTCATCTTCACGAAATTATTTTAAATTATTTTAGTTTTAACATTAAAAATGTTTGTTAGTGAAAAAAAATTGTATAATACCATTTTAGTTTTCATTATGAGAATGTTTTTGTTAATAAAATAACTTTTTATTTTAATTTCTCAATAAAACTACTGATAATAGGATTTTACTTTTTGAAAATGTTTTGTGTTAATGAAATAACTATTTACTACTTTGCAACAAATTTTAATTTTTATCACATTCGAAATATCACAAGATTTGCGTTATACTTCGTCATTTCCAATGTCTCCTCCGGTTGCATCTTTGCGAAGGACTGTGAATTTTTCTACCACCGTCTATATAAATGAACTTTGTAACCCTAGCAACACGCGCGATAACGAAAGTAAACATTCGAGTTACCTGGTTGCTAATATTAAACGAAATTCATTCGTTTTATTTGAGCAAATTAATACAACTGAACAATTTTGTATTAATAAATAAATGTCTTTCAAGGAAGTACGTCAACATTACATTTTCGCTGATTTTCGCAACATTTTTGTCGGCACGTAGTACCTACCTACTCACTTTAAAAACGCTTCAAAAGCTTGCACATATATGCTATTCACATTTTATTTACATGAGGGGAGGCTTTGGAAAATCTGAATTCTGTTGGTATGAATGACTGTTTTAATTACTGAGGTTATGTTGAAAAGTCAAAAACATAACCACAAATTCAAATTGGTTCTACATAGTTGCCAGAGTGAGACCCTAAAGAAAGCACAGCAATGTTGTCAATAAGAAATTTGGCAATTCAGCCAAAAATAAATGACAGTGACGATCAATTAAATCTGACACTTCAATATTTTGTCAATAGTAGACAACCCTGAGACAACCTAAGAAAAACATATCATAGCCTACCCTCATGAAAATAAAATGTGAATAGCATATACCTTGCTTTAGATTTCTTGGGAAAAAATGAGGCACAAGCAATATTCCCATTTTTATCGCCACAAAACATATGTAATATTTGTTTATTTTAGTTTGAAACAATCAGAAATTAAAAGGTCTAATATTCTCGATGACACTGATGACAGATAGTAATTATTTCCTTGCCAAATGTTTATATTTACACGAACCATAGTAACGCAACCTACCATCTACGTTGATTTGCACTTCATACATAACCACAGATTAACTATATCAGATGCGAATGCTTCGCGCGGTGCCTTTCATGTCCGCGACACACGTATTAGGCCCAGTTGTACCAAATACAAGTTCAGGGAGGTTCAAGTGAACGGCCGATCAGCACTGATCTTGGTTCAGAGGAGAATTGGTTGTACACTGCGCGTCATATAAATGTGGTACATTTTGTTTTTATCAATGTAAATCTGGCTCAACTTGTCAAATTTGACATTATAAGTTCTGTCACATATACTTATAACGTCTTATAACGTGAACTGGAGACGTTGCAATTCTGACGTCTCTGATTTGATCATAACCTACAAAGCTCTTAAATGACAGTTTGCATCAGTCAGGCTCAGGAAGATCACCATACACAACTAAAAAAACCTGATTTTCGGGTTACCAGTTACAACTGTTGTACCACATTTATATGACGCGCAGTGTACCAGGATATTAATCGACAAGTTCAGTTGAACTGCAATTAGCCTTGTGTTGGTATTACTGAATGAGATTAATATCCATATGAGTTCGATAGAAGAAGAGGAATTACATATTTTTATCGATTTTCGATGATTGTTTATCTGACGTTAGTAGGCTGCATGCACAGTAGTGACAGATATGGCAACCAAAAAACCGCCAAAGTTCGATCGCACAAAGAATTTTACGGCGTCTGAAGAACAAGTACTGATTACGTTAGTAAATAAATATAAAGAAATATTTGAATGCAAAACCACGGACGCCCGTACACCAGGAAAAAAAAATTTTGCCTGGGAACAATTAGCGAGAGAATTTAACTGCAACAGTGGCCAACAATTTAGGACTGTAGAGGCAATAAAAAGAAAATATGAAAAAGAGAGCTAGGCAAAAATTCGCCGATGAAAAGGCTAAAATTACGGGAACTTACAATAGGTTTTGATAGTCTGAACCTTGCTAGAAATTCCTCATCGTTCCATTTCGAAAAATGGTTGACACGCGGCCTATAATTTTGCTGCCGTCTCCTATTCAACATAATATTCACCAACTCATCAAAGTCTTCATCGTCAGTTAAAAATTCCATTTTGCGCTGCTTTCAATCATAAAAATTTAAAATTCACTTCAGACTGACAACAGTGACAACACACCAATATAAAAATTAAGATAGGTTATGTTTCACTCCTTAAATCAGTGGAATTATATTTTCTATGCTCTTGAACTTCCTTGAACCGTCCCAAATGACGGTTCAAGAAAAGTCGTTCTTGATCCGCTTTTGAACTCTTGAACTACAATGGTACAACTCAAATTTACTATCTGATCCAAGTTCAACACTGAACCTTCGTTCAAGAGTATGGTACAACTGGCCCTTAGACAAAGGCCCGTCGGCTACTCGTAACGTTGCATGCTTTTTGCACCACAAGACTTTAATATTTATTTTTGTGGATGCGAGTTAGTTGCACCACTTGAGCGCTCGAGAAAAACAATAAAAATATATTATAAAATATTTTTTATTAAAACAAATATGAAATTGTATGTTTACAAATTGGATAATATTGTAAGTTTTCTATTTGTTTTATCAGGTTTTTTTGATGTTTTTAGATCTCTATTTGTATACTCGTATGACACTATTTTGACATTTAAAATCCGAACGCTCGGACTAACAATATATCGCCGTAAACTCTGCTACACGCTGTCACGATAATGCTCTCGTACTAAACCCTCCGCATATATGAGGATGGAAGTAGTGGGGACCGTTGGACAGGCCGCCACGCTTACATTCGCATCTGGTATAGCTAATCTGTGACATAACCATAAATTAAAGTAGTTTTTACAAAATTTCATAATTCTTTAACATTTTAATGACAGGAAACAAAACGCTATACACCACTGGTGAAAAAACGAATTCTTACTTCTTCACTAGTACTGTTATACAGGGTGTTTCAGTTGAAAGTCCCCGGGCCATTATCTCGAAGAATAATAATGATATTTTATTTTTGTAAATGGAGGATGATAGGTACCAAAGGAGGCTTTAAATAACTGTAGTTAGAATTTTTCCTCTACGGTTCACATAGATGGCGCTGCGATGCAAAATTATTTTTCGATGGCTGGAACCTTGAAACATGATTCATGTGATTAAGGGATAATTTATGAATAATTTTGATGGTATAGAAAATTTCGAAAAAACCAGCCCTTGTGGAGTTATTGAATTTTTTTTAGATAAGATAATAAAGGAAATACTAATTTTATGATGAGCTAAATTAAACTTTTGAGATATTAGTTGACCTTGAAATTAAATTTTAATTTTGACAGTTATTTAACAAAGGCTTGTAGTGCATTTCAATCAAAGATTTAAGCTGTTTAGTTAGAAGTTATACTACAAATGGTTCGATACACCAATTGTTTATGCTTGTTATCAAATTATTAAGTTTAATTTAGCTCATCATAAAATTCGTGAGTATTTCCTTTATTATCTTACCTATTTCAGGTTTTAGGCACATTTTTATTAGAAGAGATAAAAAAAATAAATAACTTTGAAATATGTAATGTAATAACATACAGATTATTGTATTTAAAATTTAGCAGGGTCTTATTAGTTCCAGCTTAACCGGATGTGCTACACACGTTTTTGTATTTTGTATTAGTGCATCAGAGCACTTTCCTTAACGTGAAAAAAAAGTTTCAAGTAACCGACAGTCCAGAACTGTTAATAAAAAAGTTACAGAAGTTTATCAAGATTTACGTGTACTGGAAAAATGAAAAAAAAATGAAAAAACTCCACAAGGGCTGTTTTTTTCGAAATTTTCTATACCATCAAAATTATTCATAAATAATTTTGCATCGTAGCGCCATCTATGTGAACCGTAGAGGAAAAATTCTAACTACAGTTATTTAAAGCCACCTTTGGTATCTATCATCCTCCATTTACAAAAATAAAATATCATTATTATTTTTCGAGATAATGGCCCGGGGACTTTTAACTGAAACACCCTGTATACTATTCCAATGTTCAAACTTTTGTATTTATATGGTCTCTTCGATTTACCGGCCGTCAGACGGGAACCTTTCATCGTCGAATTTGCACGCCATTTCCCTTACTAAGATCAAAGTTTAAATATTCATTTAATTATAAAAATAAACTATAGGTACATAAAATATATCTACCTCACATAAACAAGAATAATTTTTGGTTTCCAATTACCTCTTCTCAATTTGATAAATCATCGTTTTCTCCTTACTGGGGAAGCGTTTCATTAAAAAGCACTTTTTTGCAGTGTTACTGCAATTTGCTGCTGTACAACGAGGCATTGCGCCCCTAACTCTAAAAAGCAATACAATTCGTTTGCATGGTATTCTGTACAAATGCATTAGGTACGGTAAGTAACAAAAATGACTAGTTTTCAATTAGATTTGAATTGAATATAATAGGGTATTTTACGGTTTTTCGGAAAGCGTCTTAAATAGTTTATATGGTAGTAATGATCCGAATTTGTTCTTTTTTTTAATTAAAATCACTAAATAGTCTAAATCGGCATTTTTAATTTCAATTTAAATTTCGCGCGATAACGCTAATCGCCATGATTTGTTTGGGCGTGACGTCGCTATGATAGTCAACATACGCATACAGATACGCTTTATATGGTATTATAATTAGTTTTCTGTTTTAATTGTCTAACAATGAGTTATAATCCCTATCATTAGTGTGTACTGTTTGTAGTGCCGAATTATAAAAGTACAAGTATGAAAGCACTAGAAAAGTTGTTTATTAAAGTGCTGAATGACATTACAATGAGAAACAACAATTTGGTTTAAAAGTGTAAGAAGAAATCCAAAATTATTATCAAAAAGAAGTGTCGGTACTGTATTTTTGTGAAGATCATTTCGATGTAAGTACAGTGCACTTTTATCTTGTATCTTGTATCAATTAATAGAATTAAAGAAACGAAAAGTAATTATTGTCATAAAATGTCAGTGTTCGTAAATTAGAGGTTTTATGTTAGAGTTTGTAAATAATGTTCCAAAAAAACTGTAAATCAATGAGAAAGAAATTCATTTTTTGTATGTTAAAGTTGAAAAACGTTGGTACGAAGGATTATATTGAATATAATATAATAGGTTAGGTTAAAAGAATCCGAATAAAACCAAATTGATAACCATCCAAATTCAGTTGATTGTCAAACTGATAGAAAAAGTTTAAGTTAACCTTTTACAATCTCTGCGTTTTGTTTAGATTTTGTTTATGATAATTGTGGCGTCACATTCTAAACCATCATGACGGCTAACGTTTCAATATAGACTAAAAATCTCACATTGTAAAACTTAAATATTAAATTAATCTTGTATTTTTATCAATATGTATATGTTTTTCTCCATGCAGAGACCATCGTATTTTCATTATTCCACAATTTTGTATAGTGTAAAATACCCTATTAAATTATTGTCGCTTTTCTAAATTTCAAACATTGTTTGCATCCAATTACCTGTCCAATGACGTTTTCACTAAATGAGCGTATAGTCCTATAAAGTTTTGAAGCACAAAATTTACTTTGTACACTTAACACAATTAAATGTCAAAGGAAGGAAGGACGCTATCGAGAAACCGAAAATTGTTTCGGGGTCCTGAAGTAGTCCCTAGTACTTTTTAATACAGTTGCCTAAAAAATGTTGTGTGCACCTCGGCCAAATGATCTTTCTGGATCTTATCCGAAGTGAGTTTGGCCTCGGCTGTGCCTCTGCAGCAAACTTCGAATCCGGCCGAGAAAAATCAACTTCACGGCCTTGGTACACAAATAATTATTTCCCAGTGCTGATGGTGTAAATAATCTCTACATGCTTAGATACAAAACATGAAAATGGTCAATATCATTCGTTTATTAATTTTATTTCATCCCGTCTGGAAAGTATAACATTACAGTACTCATATGCGGCTGGGAAGTGAGGTATTACGGTACTAGATACTGTAATGTACCGGAAGCCACCGGAAATTCATTACGAACCAATCACAAACTGTTTTTATACCTTTTGACAGTTATTTGACATATAAAAATGAGAGCCTTCAATTAAAAAATAGCGTCAAAACTGTCAAATGTCCGCTTCGCGTCCGGCATCAAACTATCCGCGGGAAGAAATTATGCACTTTTCTCCCTTGTCATACAAATAGCTATTATGACGGCCTGGTTGCATGTTACTATACAGAATATTCTATTTTTCCAAATAACTTGAGCACAGGCCACGTTGTCAGGTTGTATCAAATTTGGATCCATCTTTGTACCATACTTTTGCTCTCCTGGAACTCTGAATGTCTGTTTCAATTCTTGAAGTAAGTCCTTCAAAGCATAGGAGATTAGCGTATCCTGCTTCAGTTATTAGGTCTCTCTCGAATTCCATAAATAACATCCGTACGAAGTTTCTGGTACCCCCAATGACTTTCAAATGACCCAGCTATATTCTGCGTATTTGAAATGAAAAGTTTTGAGATTCTGTTGGACTATTATTGCTGTAGTTATTCCAAAATTCATTGTTCTTATCGACATATGAGAGGTAACAGTTCAGGTAATTAAGTTTATATTTCTTTACCTAATTGTATGATTTCGATTATCATAATTTCGTCGTAGCCCGTTAAGTCATTACCAAGGGTATCATTTAATAATCCGGTTGGTCACCATATTACTGAAACCCTAGATGTTAACGTGCAGGAAATTATCTCGATAATCTGCAAAGTTCGTGTAAGAATTAATTTAAATATGTTCACGTTTAGCGAACCTTGAAAGCAGAACATGATAATTAGCAACACATAGTTACACATTTGGTAATAAACTGATTCGTGATTGGTAGGTATATACAAATTTTTGCATATCCGTGAACACTTGAATTACTGAACACCTGAAATTACGCATCCACGAGTAATGTCTGTGTCAAAGCGGCACTTAAAATTCAGGTGGAAATGTATGTAATTTCGCGTTATAATATTTGTGAAATGCAGCTTCGATACAGGTTTCTATTTATTTAATAAAACTCAAAATACATTTGAAAATGTTAACCTATTCAATTTCGTGCTACGTAATGTAGTTGTTTAAATTCAAGTACATTTTTGGTTCAAAAAGTATGCAAGTATAATAATATGTTACCGTAAATATCCGATTTCAGTTAAAACCCGATTTTACTAGAAAGAACTAGTTTTAATAATTGTTCCTTTAGTCCATTCGATAGTTTTGTCTAAGTAAAATTAGAATTGACAAATAGTAGATTTAGAAATTTAAACAAATAAGACTAGTCTTTACTAAGCAACTTATTAATATATGACTTTTGGTTCCTTCTTTTTGCTCTAGTTAAATTAATGTAGTTATAATCTTAGTAGGTTTTATACCCTGTGCCTTTTTTACGTTTTAATAAAAGTACTCAAAATTACGTGTGTAAATAAAATATCTAAAGTTAAAATATTTAAGTTAAACCTACAGTTTACTGAGTTACGTAGTAATGTCTAGTTTTAACTAAAATATATTTAGTAAAAATTAAAATATAACTGAAAATATTTGTTAATTCTAGTTGGTCAAAATAATATATAATAATAGATATATTGCATCCAGTTGAAATTAAAAAATTCATTAAAAAGTAGTCATATGTACAGGGTGTTTCTTTTAAAATTATGCCCTCCCTTATATCAGTCAATTATTACCGATATAATTTTTTCAGAAACTAAACTTACGTAGAATTGTTCGTAGATTGTATATTAAATGCATTCAGTTTTTTTCCTTCAAAGGCATACGAGGGGTATAAATTTAAATCGGTAATAATTGACCGAAATAAGGGGGAGGGGGTATAATTTTAAAGGAAACACCCTGTAGACAAGGTGATCATTTATATTATTACACCCCCTTTAACTTTGTAATTTTTTGAAAAAGAAAAAAATGTAAAGACAAAAGTTTTAGTTATTTTTACGTAGATTTTAAATACGATATCTGAAAAATAATTGAGTAACGTCAAAAAAAGTTATAATACAAACTTGTGCTTTTTGTTTGATGTATGTTTTTGCGGAAAATAAAAGAGCATTAAAATAGCTTTTCAAAAATATATAGATAACACTGTATATTTATCTTTTGCTGTCTTTGAACTATTTACCTACTTTTTCATGCAGCTGTCTTTACACTGTTTTTCTTTTTCCGAAAATAACAAAGTTAAGGGGGATGTAAAAATATAAATGATCACCCTGTACATTAAAGAAAAAATAATATGTGCATATCTGGAAACGTAGGGTTTGGGAAATTATAGATATCGTATTGTGTAAAAATATATAGTACTGTTCTAAAAAATCGAAAAAAGTCACTATGTATTAAATATAACAAATTTTTAACGATCTTTGAATGTTCTGTATTTACAATAATATAAGTACTGTTGAAATAATTAGCAAATTTCAAAACAACCGGCTATCCATGACATTATATTTTTTTAAATTAATATGTCAAATGTGCCTATATTAAATAATAATTTTTACTTGTGGATAGATCATTGAGTGATAATATTATGCACGTGACTATAGAATTATTCTTAAACTAACTAAAAGTATACAGAGGACTCCAATTAGACGATATCAAATCTAATCAAATCATATTTAATACAGACAATAAAGTTTATTTACTGTCATTAGGATAATGAACTGAACAATTTTGAACAATTAATAGTATCCATAAACAAATAGTGTGAGTTATATTCGTAAAAAGTCATGCGCGTGACTTGATTGTTTCCACCAATCTTCTTCAACTTCATGCCTAGCTTGTGCAATAGAAATTCTTTTCCGATACGGTGTAAGTGTAAGAATTACATGGATTCGAAACTGAGTTTAATCCATACTTTGACATCCTGAATACTCAATATTATTTAAATTTAAATAGTTAAAATAATTGCTAAGTAGTATTATGGAAATAATTAAAATTCAAAAAAGTTTGAAATGAAATGAATTGTAAGCAGCGCATCTACACCAAACAATTTCACCCAAATTAGTCAGTCCAATTCGGACCGTAATGAGATTTGCTATGAACTTATGAACATTGTATTAAATTTTATATAAATTTTTATTCATATAATGAATTTTCAATAATAAATTCCATTGCGCCCTAAAAGTGAATAAATATTATATGATGGTTTTGCGCCATACTAAAAGTATAGGAATAGTTGGTTTCATACTGATCTTCGCAACGTTATATCGTTTCTCAAGCAAGACTAGGTATTACATAATACATAAAAGTGCCCATAAATATATTTTACAATTTCGTCAAGTACGATATAACTCTGGTATGAATAAGGTATAGAGTTATAAAACTACACCACCACATCTTGTTGAATCGAATTTTATAACGACTAGTTTTTATGATGGATTTAAAATTAATTCTTGAGCAAGCCTTGCTCTTTATTATAAATTAACAAATACAACGCCTTGAGGCAGCTGACTATTTTTCATTGCATGTGTAATCACAATACATTGAATAGATGCCGTCAAAAATTGAATTAGATTCAGTTGGATTTAGTATCTATTAAGCAAAATAATCCTGACGCTTTGCATAAAGATAACTGCAAAATTACCGAGGGGTCGCAGAAAGGTCCTAACATTTAGTAAAACAGTTTCAGATGAAATCACTTGGAAAATTAAACGCCTATCTCAGTTTTAGTTTTCGCAGAAAATTTTGTTAATTGTATTTGCTAGCAGATTTTTAACATTGTTAATATCGGTTGTAGAGGAATTTTTTTCACACCTCTGTATTAATCCTTGAATCTTGAATAACTTTCAGAATGACCATGTCACATTTTTTGTCAGTATAATATCTCAAAGATGGCATATACGATCTTGTTGAAATTTGGATTGCAGATACGTATTACAGAGTGAATTCTATTGTTTGATTTTTGAAAGGAATCTAAAGAGAATTTAAAAATTTCGTTGATTATTTTTACCAAAAACTAGTCATATAGTCGGGGGGCATAATAAATTCCGTGGGAAATTTGATGATGTAATTATGGGATCAATTTTAATAAATTCCTTATGCACTCTATAACCATGTGTCACCAGGTGTTTTACTTGATTTTGTGGCGGCAGAGGGCCTATATGACGTCATACATCCAAGATGGCGGCCATTCCAGACATCATGGGAAGTTCTTGTTTATAACTTTTGATAGGGCCATCCTATCAATATTTTGTACAGAGCGTTTTTTATTTAAAAGGAAATCCTCTATAAAAAAGGCCCTTATAAGAATGTATCGATATATTTTACCGTTTGTGATTGGTATAAAAACACTTTTAATTTTGTCATCAATCGTATCATTTCAATTTTTCTTGTTTCGGATAAAAACGGATGGATAATCGTAAGCCGAGTAATTTAATACTTTCAATAGTTTTAAATACTTTGGACACAATGTCTACTTCATCACGAATTCATCTCCCTGTCTCCATATGCAAAAATGGCAAAGCTGCAGACTAACGAGCTGTGTATTTTATGCCAAAATAAGAAAAAGTCACCATTGATTAAAACTATTAACTATGATAAAGTGTTAGAGCGTGCTAGAAGGAGAGCGGAATGGAATGATAGTGAATACGTATTAATTAATAATAATTAAGCGATTAAGAAATGTGAATGTTGAAGAATTGATAAACGAAAACGCATCATGGCATACATATTGCTAACAGGAGCTTTCTTGGTCTAGTTTCGCTGTTGAAGATAGTAATGTAGATTACAAGATCAAAATTCTCTGCGGATGACAAAAATAAATGTTTTTCCTGTCTGGAAGAAGGAAAGAGAAGAAATCTATTAATTGCCATTTTCACGGTAAACAAATTCTGTCGGCCTGAAATTAAAAGAAGCAATTGAAATGTTACAAAATGAAGCCCTAAAAATTCGATTTAGTGATTATACAGTTCCAGGAGATCCTCATGCAAAAGACATTCTATTTCACAAACCTTGCTGTTTAAAACATGCATTTAATGTACTGCGAAGAAAATCTGCTCATGCCCCAGATAGAGATCCTCAATCCATTTTGGATGAAGCAACTGATGTAGAATTCTTATGCTCATTAACGACTTTTTTATTATGGGAAATGTTACAACGATGACTGATCTTGAAATAAATTACAAATCAATTGTAAATAAAAATGGTGGAAAAATTAAAACACCAAAAGTTATTAAAAGCGTGATAGGGAAAGAAATGGACGATATTATCTTTAGCATCAAATGAAAAACCAACATTCAAAGTAGCTTTGGAATATATGCATATGGTTGACATTAAATAAATAAATAAATAAATAAATAAATAATCGTCTTTATTAAATGAAAAATGAATTACATACATTTTCACCTAGAGGCGAAGTTTAGCTCAAGAGCTACTCTACCACTTAACCTCCATACACATAATTAAATCACTGTCATTACATATCAGTATACACATAAATACATTAAAAGGCTAACTAAATAATTATGCATTATGAAACATCAGCTTACGATAGTAACTAGAGAAGAAAAAAAAAATAAGAAAATGAAAAGAAATACATATTTATAATTTAAATTATATAATTACATTATTAGCTGCTCATTCAATAGACTTGATTTTAGTGCTTTTTTAAAGGAATATACCTTTAGACCCCAAATTAACATCCAAGCTATTATACAACTTAACAGCATTGTATGTGAAACACCTTTGAAACAATGCAGTGGAGTGCTGAGGCATGGTGAGTTTGCCAACAAACCTAAGATTACGCTCATGAATATTAGCTCTAACCACTAATTTTTCATTGAGATAGGGAGGGCAACTTGTAAATAATAGTTTATGTATAAATGTAATAAAGAGATATTTATAAGTGTAATTAATATTTAACCATTTTAAGTTGTTAATTTTACTTGAAACATGATCATATCTTCTCAAACCATAAACAAACCTACAACAGTTATTCTGTAATTTTTGGAGCCTATTTTTCATTAGATTGTCAAGGCATGGATAAAACATTATTAGGGAGTAATTAATAGTAGACAATACAACAGCTTCACACAACTTTTTTCTAGTTTTAAAATTGAGAATATGTTTACTAGCATATAAAAGCTTTAAGCGCACATAATTATCCTTTATTAGGGTTATGTTCATAAGATCTGTTCGGTCTCTAACTGGGAATTGCACATTGCTTCATTACAAGTTTTTATCCCCTACTTATTTGCTCTGGATTTAATGAACAATGCAAATATCATGGTACCTAGCTGACATGAAATGTCTTAAAGACAAACATTCAGATTTGTGGAGCGAATTCCTGAAAGGTAATTGAGTGGTTAATATAAGTCTTCAGTTCCCTTTTGTATTTTGAGCTCAGATGAAGCATTAGAACACGAAAACAGAAGAATGAAAGTAGGTACTTGGAGGACTTGTAAACATAACACAAAAGAAAATCTTTAACACGATTCTTTTTTATCTCTCCTGAGTTGACAAGACTTTCTGCAGAAACCAAGGCAATGATTGGAATTGCAAAAGAAATAAAAACAAAACATCACCAATTGAGAGGTTCCAATACACTTCTTGTAGGAATCTATATGCCATGATGTGTTTTCTTTTATCAATTCTTTAACAGTCACATTTCTTAATCGATTATTAGTTAACACGTATTTACTATCTCATTCCATTCTGCTCTCTTTCTTCACACTCTAACACTTTATCATAGTTAATAAGTTTAACCAATGGTGACTTTCTTATTTTGGCATAAAATACACAGCTCGTGATTAGTCTGCAGCCTTGTCTTTTTTGTAGATGGAGGCAGGGATTCGTGGAGGCGAATTAGTGGTGGAGTAGACATTGTGTCCAAAGTTAATTTTAAATTATTGAAAGTATTAAGTTGCTCGGTTTACGGTTATCAATCCGTTTTTATCTGTAAAATTTGAAATGATACGAGTGATAACAAAATTAGGTAAAAGTGTTTTTATACTAAACACCTAAATGGTAATAGAATCGATAAATTCCTAGCAACCTTTTTTATAGAGAATTTCAATATTCAACTTACCAAAAATTTATTAACATAATTCGGTTTTAATTTGACAAGAAAAAACCAGCACAGTTATCAACAAGGGTCAAATTAAATATACATAGTTAGTCATAAAATATTCTTCAGTACATCACCATTAAAAGTGGTATTCGGAAATTACATCTTTGAGCATATGCAATTTAATGACGTAAAATTTTTCTTATCTCTTTCTTGTGACATTTTAAAAAATATACAGTGCGGTTCATATGTACGGAATAAATTAATTTTATTCGTAATCCTGAAACAGGTCGAATTTCGATTTAAAATCGGCGCTCATTCCCTCTGAATTATGACTGCCCCCCCGAATATTTTAAATCAGAAAAGAGATCGTGGGACACCACGTTCGAAAGAGATTTCTATTCAGTATAATTTTGTTAATTTCTTGTAAACTGAGTTGAGGTATTTTTTTGCTAAATTATTGATTTATATGGAGAATGCATTTCCAAATTTATTTAAATGTGTTTTTAATTTATTTTATAATTGAATCAAATGTTCAAAATCACCGCCAGTTGCCTCTTGAAAATAAGAAAGGCGATCTTTGAAATCTCGGATGACATTTTTTTGAGGCTTAGGGCTTATTTTGTTAATTTTTTTTATTATCCTATTTTTAAATCTGCAATATATTGTATGGTCGATTAACATACACTTTTAATTTATCCTCCTCCTGAACCAACTTAACTTCATGAGGGTACTCTTCTTTGGGTAAAATTTGCAGAATGGATAATTTGCTTACATCATTGCCGGCGGCAAGTTGTCTAGTAGTTGGTTTATGTGGATTTTACTCAGTCTCTACCAGTAGGTACATCTAATTGCTTTTCCTCATCACATAGACGAGTTCTACCTGGCTTTTTAATATTTTTTACATGTCCAGTTTCACGAGATTTGTTTTCTATTTTACTGACTTTAGACTATGATTCTTGGTATTAAAGATGTCATAAACCTACTTTTGAGTTGTCTTTTTACCACATCCAATCATAACTAGGATATCTATGCTCTGAGTTTCGGATAAATCGGGTGGTGGTGGTATGGATTTTAAAATGTATGCGCTATAACGAAAGTATTATGTAGGAAATATAAAAATTTAAGACTGTTTTTCTCCGTATTTATGTAAAATGTCCTTAAATTATTTAAGGAAATAAAATTGAATGTGAATAAATATATTGTCTTTTGTCAACACTTCACTTTCAAAGCAATAATCAAATAGGGAGAAATTCACGAATATTAAACAAGTTTTATGTTGGGAATACATGGAAGTAAATTTATTTTATACATAAGAACTATATAACTTGAAACATGAGTACATTATGACTCGGGAAGATGACATAAAATCTTTCGACAAAACCTTTTACTAGTATATCCTGCGAATAACAATATATTGACAGCACATTTGCTGCAGTCAGTCTGTGTTGTTTAAAAAGTCGTTTTAAACTGCAAGGTGGTGCTACGAAAAGCTATCAAATGTGCACCCGCGAGAAAACAGAATAGCAACTTTTATGTGGTTTTTAAGGAGCCGAACAGGAGTAAAATAGTGATAGGAAACGATATATAGCGTTGCTGAGACGAACGTGATGCAATATAGAATATCTGGGCCCAATGGTATTTAAAACTTGTTTGTACAACATGGACTGACACACAACACATATTTCGTGTACGTTATCTTTTTAACGTGTAAAACATTTTTTTTTATTTCGCTGGGCACGGAAAGCATAAATACGGCCAAAATGTATCTTTCAGTATCTTTTTCTCGATTTTTCTTCCTAAGAAAGTTACGATTTTTTGAAAATCGGCAATTTTCTCGGATTTTAGCGATTTTTCCGACATGCACCCTTTGGAAACACGCCACAGCCTTTTCCTTTGGATCTAGACGGCGGGCAAGAAGAAGAAAAAATGAAGAACTATCTCTTTTCTCGCCCATCTCCGATATTAGTCAAGATACAAATTTCTTAGTCCTTCTCTTCCAGGGGCCGTAACTTCTTTCACCGGAGAATTTTTTCAACAGAACTTTCAGAAAAGCTAGAACCATGTATGCTTTGGCATAAAAGGCTTAATAAAAAACAGCAACGTTTTTTGAAATATTTAAGTTCTTTTTGATCTGAAATAATATACGTTTCATTAGTTTATTAAGTACTTCGTTAATTATTGATTAACTCTATTTTGCCAGAAACAACGAAGATTTTGTCTCTAATCAAAATATTAAATCCTGTTCAAGCAGGGACCAATATATTATGTCGAGTTGAAATATAACGACAAGCTGCTCAGACCCTGTTTTTTTTTTGCTAGAAAAATTATCAGTAACGCTTTCTTTTCAAAATGGCCTTTCAAATATAACGCCGCGCGGGGCATCGTCAGGCAAGATGTACAGTACCTACACGACTACACAAAATTTAAGAGAGACAACTACCCCTTTAAGGAATGGAATTTAACAAATTCATCCCCCATATAGCTTTTAAACCGACTCCGGGGCGCAGTGGGCTAGAGGGTGAGTGACAGTCATGGCTCTGGCTACACTGCTTATCGCGTCCGGGTTCGAAGCCCGGCACCGGCAGATAGCAATGTCGGTGGGTATGGAAGTTTGTCTACGTTTTTTCTAATGTGTAGCCCCCTTCCGGACAGCCTTTGGCTTTGGAATTGGGGGTTGTCTAACTTCTGTGGTGTGTTTTATGTTTTTATATATTTCTATATTACGAATATTTTTCTATAGTACTTTTGATGGCTATTATCATGTTTCCTAAACTTATTATGCGAAAGAAACCATGTTGCTTATTATTTATTTCGGGGGTGTTTTTAACTTAGGGGTGGAAACTACTATTTCGATGTTAGCAGTGGATTTATCGCATTCTACAAATTTTTCTGATTTTGTGACATATCTGCCACATTTATCGCTTAGATGGCACCACCTGACCATCCTACCTAATAGTCTAATTATAGGAGTGAAGAGAGTCTAGAAAAGAGCTTCTAAAAAGGTACTGATATACCTACATAGCATTCCATTTAAAAAAGACACTTGATGCTGTAATATTGTCTTGGTTCGCTCTGTATATTTGAAAGTAATTTCCGGTTTTAGACTTTTTTTTTATCTAGTTTACTTATATTTCTTTAATTTCTGGCTAGAAGCTAACGAAGTTCCACTCAAAATGCCTCACCATATAAAACCAACCTCATTAATTCCAGCTAGTCAGATTGGGATATCTGACGAATATCATATGGCAGGATTAGGTAATTCGCTCTTAACACCGTCTCATTATTTTACTCTATTGAAAATTACTTTACAGTTAATTAGTTCTCGCTAACTCCCTGATATATTTTACGCAACTATTATTCAAAAGTAATATTCAAAAAGTCATTGATATTATTTTTCTAAGAATTATAAAACATAATATACACTATTGGTAAGGACGAATCTGGGAGGCCGATATAAATGCATCAGACGGAGATAACTTAAAGCATTTACAAGTTAAGCAGACAACGCGGTATCCCCTACCTCCCACCTTCCATTCTTTACAACACGCAGATAAACATGATAAAAGAATGAAAACATCGTAAAAATATCTCACGGCCGTAAGCTGAACCGATGGCTGTCGTCGCACACATTCCCTCTTTAGTAGGAGTGTAGCAATGGTTAGGCGTCTCTTGTTAACTGAAGGCTTTGCCTCTATGTACCTTCTCTCTTAGTTGCATTACAGATTTCGCACTCCTAAATTAATACTTGCCAATAGTGTATAGCACGACAACGCAAGTGAGTAATGACATTTATCTCACTTTAAAATAGTGGATCGCCCATGGATTTTCAAAAATAATAATATCTTATGAATATTTAATCTAATTACATAAAAATTTTATTTTTCAATTTTTTTTGTTATTTCCAACTACATATTATTAGAATTAGGAAAAATTTTCTTCCTTTTTTTTATTTGGAATTTACTACCAGAGTTCTGAACATTTCCCTGACAATCTAAAAAATATTTGTATTTAAAAAAAAACACCTTTTCGCCTGTGACTTTACGTCACAGGAACAGTTGAAGGTTGGTTTTTTTAACATAAAATATGAATGAACTAAAAGTTGGGATCATTACTACTTACTTAAAAGCCATTCTATATACTTACCACTAAAATATTCTTAAGATTTGATATTTTTCAATTAAAAAAATGTATTTTGAAAAGATCTTTCAAATTATCCATGCAGTTGGATACTCCCGCAATAGTATATTACAGTACATGTGACGAAAATAAGAATTTGGCTTACGAGTGTGTCAAATTACACATATTTTTTTAAATTAAAATTGCGTCACGTTTACCAAGTGTCCACAAAATGCAAAATTTACAAAGGACCATGGACACGCTTAATAATTTTAAAGACTATAGAGATCTCTGTATGAGATAAGATGTATACCTATTATCGTAAATAATGAGAGTACATTAACAAACTGTTTAATGTATTTGGAATTTGATATTAAAGTTTCATATTTGTGTAAAATAACAAAACTTCCTTAATGAAGAAACGTAAATTTAATATTTTACTACCCTAATGTACATCAATTTTATTACTTCTCGCAGAATATTTAGGACTTAAGATAAATAACAAATTTTAAGATAACAAACTCATAAAAATAATGGCAGCTGTTTATAATAAACCTTTTAAAGTTATCATCCGAAAAGCTAAATTATATACATATATCTGGATTCTTTAAAAATTTTATTTTTATTCTTGATGCCGATCAAAAATGATCTGCGTACACTGACTATATTCCTGATATTGGCGAAATCTTGGTACATAATTAATACATCTAGATAAAAAAACATATGTTTTAATATATTTTTCGACACCCACGGTGAAAATAAATTGCTAGTTATAAAGCAAATCCAATAGAAACAATTGAAACTTTAAGTAAGTTTAAGTTTATAGTGTCAATCAATTTAATTTTTCAATTAATCTAAAAACCCTATAAATCCAGTGTCCTGAATTGAAAGTTCGCCTAAGCAAAACCCTTGTCGGTCGATAGAGAATAACTGGATACTCCTGCCATAGTAACGAATACCACCGCTCTGGGCGCTGCTCGCGTTTTATGGCTAGTTTATGTTTTATGGCCTCTATACAGAGATGTATGGAAGTATAAAACTGCGAAATGTTCCCTACATATTAATTTTACTCCTGCATACGTTTGTTATCAAAACTGCACCACCTCCGTGTGTTTAAATATGTAATGAAACATTTTTCATGGATGTATCATATTAAGCTTTTATAACCTCTATTTTTTATTTTAAAACGTTTTAAAGTGTTAAAGCAGCGTGTAACATTAATGTCATAAACATTGTTTACTTTTATTTCTAGCGTAACAGGAATAAAGTAGGAAATAGAATGTATTCACGTCAATATGAAAATACAGTAGACGAGAATCATATGGAACACTCAAAATTCAAATATTATACTAAGAGAGAGGAACATGAAAAGACTGCTGAAAAGTATCGTAGCTTTCCAGTAAACAGGCTTTTATAGGTCCTGTCTAGTTCTGTCTAAATTTACAACCGTCCTCAATATTACTTATAAAAAGACTTATGATACCGAAAAGGAATTGTTGGTATTGAAGGAACTTGATTACAACTTGTAGTGGAACTGGAACTTAAATGAATTGCTAAATTATCACATATCTCTAGCTTCTCTTCATATCTATTTTAGTGAAATATTCCTAAAATAAGATTATATTTGGAGAATAGTTGGAAAAAAGAATTGTTAAAAAAGTGTATGTGTTCTTTGTGGCCCAAAAAAATTTTGAGAATCGGGTGCCAAGAAACTTTTTTTGAGAAAAAAATTATGAACCTAATCCAGAATTTAAAATTTAATCCTATAATAGCATATCTGTTCGTTACGAACATAATTATTTTTAAATGAACAACTTAAGACAAATTTAAGTGAACCGCTGCTACTTCAAAGCCAGGGCTTTTCGAATCGTTCAAATATAGAATGTTTCTAATATGCTTTGCTTAAGTGGTATGCAATTATGTGAAGAAATGTAAGCCAAGAATCAACTAAACCAAATAAATACTATAAATCAGTTATATTCGTTTGGATAACAACTCATATTGGAATGAAGGGTAGGAATGAAATTGCAGTGCTACTGCAGATAATTGAATGCTTGCGTATATCCTTAGCCAATTAGACTACCTGATAGTTATGACTAGAACTAAAAAAATCCACGTAGAAGAACATAAATTGGAAAATACAGCAAAACATTGCTCAGTTTAAAATTGGAAAAGAGACATACCAGGAGGAAGATTCAAAATAGAGTCATACTTCAACGTTTCTTTGAACTAACGCGACATCTCTAATACCAGGAACGAGTCATCGACTTGTGCGTTAGTTCATATGATGAGCGAGCCCAGGCAATATTTATTAATGTTTACAAATAAGGGACCTTAAACTGTGACGTTATTGATAGAGGTAAAATAATAATGTTTATTTATCTAGGGGTTCCTTGATCGGAAGATGAAACCATATATTGTAACGAAGTGATTTTTTCCCGTCCAGGAATATCTGTTTTTGCTTTAAGTATTACCGTCACTTGGGTACACCCTGCCGACGCTTGTTAGTAAGTAAGTCATGTTTTAATTAAGTTAATATTGAGTTGTAAAAAACCAGCTGGTAAACAAGCAGTTGAATAATTAATTGATTAATTTTCGACAACCCCCGTATAATTAAAATCCGTGAATTGTTATAAATAATGATCGAGTCGTCAACAAAAATCATTAGTTACTAAAACCGGTTAAAATATTAATCCGTGTCCGTTTTAATCCGTTTCTTTTTGCATTATAGTCTAAAAATTGCAAGCAATTCATTTCCGGTTAGTAAACCTCTGAGTCAATAGAATTAGTTACCTTATGCGCCCGACCTCCGTAAAGAATGTTGCGCGTACGAGTCTTGTGTTTCAAGTCAATCGGCCGTTTAACGCGCATTCTGACGATGTCATCAAAATGCCTACGTCATTAAAGTAATAAAGAGCCAGCGGCACGTGGCCTCCGTCTCAGATCTCTCAGATCAATCCGACCCTTCGAATCAACCTCAGCAATAAAACCGTCACCGAGTTCACCGCGACTTCCGAATAATTTTATTGAAATTGGTATTGGTAAGAATTAATAAGATTACACCGTGAGCCGCTATTAACAGTCCGTCAGTTAAGTATAGATATTCAGAGTTCTTTTGTCCGGGATTATCGCTGTATTTACTACTAAATCAAACCAGAGTTAATTAATAATACCTCCGTGGGTTTCTTTTGTTTAATATTGTGCAACGGCTGGCTAGATATGCTCGGTCGGGCAATCTAACAGGTCTCACTGCACAGAGGTTGTGCAGAATTTTGCAAAATTTATCGATTAATCGCTCAATTTTGCACAATACAATAACAACCTATTTGCTTTAGAGGTATTGAGTATTATGATAAGATTGAGAGGCTTGAGGCAAATTTCATTTTTTCCCACAAAAGGACGCATAGACAGTAAAAAACAAATGTGAAGCTGTAATTTAATTCATCCATTTAAAAGAGCTGTCTTATGTAGATTTATACACACATCCATGTAAATCCAAGTTTAATTTAATATATTTCTTTAGAATACACGTGATACCTACTTCCTCTGGCCATAAAACTGAAAATACATTCCATAATTTTAGTGATAAGAACCCTACTTATTGCTATCATTGTTTAATGAAGCCTCAGGAAAATAATTGAAGATAATTTATGAACCATAAACTTAGTATAAAATTGACAATTTATACTATTTGCTAGCGATAAATAGTCGCCTACGCTAGCGGGTATAATATTGTGTTATACGAGAGGTGTATTTGTTTAATATCAAGTTGGCAATTGCACTATAAAAACAATAATTTACGGTACTTCTCCCTAGATTTATACTGTCATTAAAATATTCGCTGTGCCCGAAAGCAATGGAATGCAATTGTACTTAAGAGATTGTAAATTATTGCTTTGTAGAGGTACTTTAATTACCAGTTATGTGATGAGATAATTGTGCTTGTCTGTTATTGACACTGGCTATTTTCATAGAAGTCATCAATTTATATTACTAAATATGAAAAAATTTCAAGAGTTTGTCGGTTGTCAAAAAATATGGCATAAAATTATAATTTTAGTGAAATTTGAAACGGTAGTACATGTCCACATGTAGATCTGATTGCCAAATGAAACTAAGGCTATTCAATATTGAATAAAGTAGTTTAAAGTAAATTGAATATAAAAAAAGAGAAAACTATTTTAGTCCATTTAGTATAAACTATGTATTTTATTATATGTAAAATACACAATATTGTATACATCATCTCGGCTAATTAGTTTGAACTATCGTTAAGATGTCTTCAAAATCATGGAAAGTAAATCCCAACAGTATTCATAGGTATGTATACTAGTAAGGGAAATTCGTAAAAGTAAAGAGTTTGGAGATTTTATCTAATGTCAAAGAAGAAAAATAAAAATTATGAACCAATCGTCTCTCATTTATCGCTTAATTACCAAACAAAGAGTATGTTACTGCAAATTTACTCCCTGCATTCCCATCTTGCTTTGTAATAGGAGAGTTCTCGACCAGGGTTTTCGACTTCATCGCGACACATTCTATTTTTTTTTTCAATAGTTCATGTCAATATAAAAAAAAAATCTAGTTGCTAAAGGGGTGAAAAAAATTATCGAAGATGTAAAAAAAATGGGCAAAAATAGTTATTCGATTATCCAAGATCGGCCGCGGATGGATATTAAACAACGATATTTTCATTGATTCAAAGGGAAGGTAGGTTCTAGCTCTCCTGAAAGTTCGGTCGAAAAAATCCTCCGGCGAGGGGAGCAAGGGTGTCCTGAAAAGTAAAAGTTTTTCGGCAAAAGCGACCTTATTAAAAAATTCATATCTCGGCCAATAACGGATATGGAAATTACATCTAGTTTTCAAAAAAAAAAAAAAATACGCCGCTGGTCCATTGTCTCGAAGGAGGTGTGAGTTATTAATCTCGGCCCGGACGTGTGTTTGGAGAAATTTGAAAAAATTGCGAAAACACGAAATCTTTAAACGTTATTTCCAAAAGCAAAAATCGCCGCCGGGCCGCCGCCGTTGTGGTGAGAAATCCAAAGTAGAGGGTTCAACTTAGAACTACATCGTAAATGGTACGGTCTCGTTTTTCGGGGCAGTAGAAGTGAACCAAAAAGTAGAATTTTGACGTTTTGACGAAAATTTTGAAGTTGGGTTAAAATTTGCAAATATCCTGAAGCGGTCATTGTTCTCGCATCTCTTTCTAATCTCAAAAATTTTACACAATCCTCCGACACGGGGGTATTGAAAAACGTTAATAACTCTCTTAATACTCGAAAGATCGCTTCGAAATATAGCCTAAAAGATTTTCCCGACACGAAGACGTCTATAAAATACGTCGCCACGCGCCGATACTCGTCCGGAAAAAATCCTTTGAGGCGGCAAAGTACACAAAAAACTCACACAAAATTAAAGCGAGTCTGCGTGATCACCGTAATTTTTTTTACCGACTGAGAACTAATTTTCACCCTTTCCGCAACATCCTGGGACTTTCCTTTATAAATAAAACTTGTTTCGTTTGACTCGAACCAAAAATTTTTCATGAAATTACATGTGTCGTGATGACTCAAAATTTTGATGGAGGGCTCTCCTACTATTATTTTCTGATAATTTAGGGAGTCTGGGCGATGAATATGGTGAACGTTTTCACAAAAATTTACAAAATTTTAAACACGGCTAAAAATTTTTGGGATCAAAATATATTTCGTAGTTTACCAAAAAAAATTATTTTACAAGGCGCCGAAATAATTCGCAGAAAATCTTAGAATTTTATGTGAGGTAAATAGAGACGAGGCCTTTTATTATTGGGAAACTCCTGTTGGTTCATTAGTAAAGTAACTATATTCGAGGGGACTTCATAATGGTAAGATAATTGTCAATAAATATGGTGGTGACGGGAATAGTATAATTATCCTTAATCCTGATGCATATGGTTCTATTTATCTACTTATAAAATATGACAAATCATTGTCATATTACACACTATTAGTTTAGTTATAATTGTTACCCGTATTTATATAGATCATTTATATTTGTCCAATAAGTCAACAGTTTGTCTTTAATAAATGTGAAGGATTGCTGGTCATTATATCAACCGTAAATATTGTATTCATAAAGTTTCTCTAAAAAATAGCTATAGCAATCAGAAGAGAGTGTACAGTGATGAATCTTTCATTATTAATTGTAGGAGAAAATTAATTCTACTTACAAGTTTCTAACTGGTTTAAAATAGTATTCAATGGAAAATCAAACTATTTAAATCTTGTTAAAGTTAAGTTAACATTGTATATTTATATATTTATAGGTACATATATTTTTATTATTGTATACAGTTTATTGCAGGCAGTATAGATAATCATGTAATCATTTAAAATTAAAAAAAACTAATACAAGATTGGCTTTGAGATGGATATAGGTACATCTAAATTTCTATGGAAACATCACTTTAATGTGTAAATTTGTAGGAATTTTCGTCATATAATAATTAAATAAGAAATAATTTTTATTTTCTGAAGTTTCAGTTTATTAACCATCTTCAGAGAAATTTGTGTATTAGATCAAATTATTACGACTGTTTTATTAATTTTTATGGTTTCTTATGCAGAAATGTTCTGATTAAGATTTTTTTGAAAATGGTTAATAAATAATCTGAAACTTCAGAAAATAAAAAAAATATTTAATTATCCAAGGCTCCTAGAAATCTACACATTAAATTAGTTGATATTAGCGGTCATTAAAAAAAAATTACTACCTATATGTATAATAGAACATCCTACACGTATTTTATTAACTCTTAAAGTTTGAACGGTAAACTTTGGTTATCCTGTATCAGTTAGTTTGTACTCCAATAGGTTAAAAAACAATAATTTTAAAAATTACGTCACATCAAAATTGGCAATAGTTATCAGTGGTAGTATTATTACGCCTTATATTATCTTAACCGTAATAGTCTTTGAACTAAATATTGTACCAAATCAATACCTACCAATAAAATGAGCATGTCGAAGTAACATCCAGGGAAAATGCAGGCTTAAGTAAATCGGGAAAGTATTACTTTTTAAATTAATTACATCAAGAGAAAAAATTTAATTATCCTGCAGATCCTGCAGTAAAACTATAAAACCATGTAATAAAATAAACTCCATTTTTAACTAAAATAGTTTTCGTGGACGTTAAAATACAATTTAATTGAGTAAAGAAATAAAAACCCAATATAAGAGATGAGACAGTAAAATGATGCGTTTGATTAAATATTTCGTAAAATCCTGCAAGAGTGCACTATAAATAAATATTCACAACTGGGTGGATGCTTGGGTTATTAGCGTGAATGAAAATACGGGGGTTGCTATATAAGTTATGTAGTAAATTAGTTTTTCAAAGTACATTACTTGTAGTTGTCGTTTGATATTACAAATAATCATTTTACGTGATTTAATAAACCGACCAGTCGGTGCCGATGACTGTGAGATCGACCAAAGCTTCTGAATTCAAGTCTCAGCTGTGGCAGATGGCAATGTCCTAGAAATTGGTTATGTAGACATTCTTGAACGATTTCAGAAAAACAATTTTTTTCTGTAATCGTTTAAGAATGTCTACTTTCTGGGCGCAATTTTAGATCCCAAAATACCCTATTCTAGTATGTTAGTCCGTTGCTAAGCAACCATGTCGGTTGGGTGACTTTTTTGTTAATTACGTTTTCTTTGTTAATTGCTAATAACTATTAATTTCCACTTCATCGTCTATGGGCGAGTTGCTTTATTCACCGGTTGATCCACCAGATGTGTTTTATCTCTTTCTAACCTCGGAGATAGAACGAGATAAAACACATCTGATGGATCCACCGGTGAATAAAGCAACTCGCCCTATTTTAACGAAAATTTCTCAAAAACGAAGAATAAAATTGAAAAATACCTAGTGTAATAAAAAAATTAATCCAAAAATAGTATTTTTTCAAATAAAAATCTAGGAGCGTATCTTTCGTTTGTGAATTAAAATACATTAAAATCTCCTTCACCACTGGATTAAATCAAATTAATTGTATACAGTTAGAGATTTGAGTGGACTAAAGCTCAAATTAATATCTGACGAAGTTTTTGAAGAAACGTTTTTATTAAATTTTTTAACCACCGCTGATTAGAAAGTATTTTTGGCAAAACAAATATTTTTTGTCTTATTTCTTCTTATTATTATTCGTCAGATTTCAGTTGTCGGTGACTTTAAATTGCACTCTGTACAAAGTATTTTTGTTTTCAAATATTTATGGATTTATCTGGTTATGCAGACAATTTTACAATTTTCAAAAATAAATAATTTAAATTCCTAGCATACGAAGTTTTTTACATTGTTAGAAGATATTCATGGCCTCTAAACTCTTGTAAAACTAATTTTGTAATTGTTGATTAAGATTGTAGGGCTGTTGTGGTCTAGATAGTGGTTGTTAAAGAACCATAATTTTTTACATGCCTCTTGAGTTGAATCTTCGATTGAGGTAAGTAGTGATGTATCAAAGGTTGGTTGGCTGCAATTTAGTGTGTATTTTTTTAGTGAGCGATTGAGAATAGCTGTGCTAATCTCCGCTAAGACGTTAGTATAAATAACGCCTTCTAAAATAATAAAAGACAAACTTGTTTCATACACTTTTATTTTAATGCAACCCAATGTTATGTAATATAACTTGTCACGTAAACTGTTATTAGTTCTCCAACCACCTGAATGAGGCAGATCTGCAAGCACTACCTGTAACAATCTTCTATTTATCAAGAAAAACAATTTAATTAATTGCTTGTTCTTTCAAGTGCACCGCAATTATTTCTCATTTATCAGAATTGCACATCTTTAAATGTTGGTGAGTAATTCATTGAAAAATATGTTAATTGTGTACTGGTTTACGGTTTACGTTGTTACACGTTGTTCAATTAGTATGGTAAGATGACTGACATCGTCTGGATATAATTAAAATAGAGGATTACGATATTGGTTTATGTGAATTCTGGCCTACTTACCATAAAGCGGTCTATACCTACAGATGTGACATAACAATAGTTTTGAGATTTGTAATCTTAAATAGAGCTCTTTTTAATAATACAGTCTTATTATACACCCAACGGAATATTCTGCATAATAGGTAAATCTAATACCAATTGCTGCACCTCAAGGATATATCGAAAAACAGAATTTGATTGAAATACATTTTTAAATTTTATTAGAGCATAAATATAAATTTTATCTGTTCTTATCCAATGTTATTTAAATGCGAAAGCAACTGAATTGTAAATATCTCTTTGATTTGAAACGGAGTCAATTTTTATGACGTCGCCATAAAATCAGACAAGAATAGTTTCTTGCATTTTCTTTATGAATATTGATCAGTTTTTAACTGAAAATTTGATTTACGAGAAACTTTATTACTGTTATATATATTTACTGAAAATACTACCAGATAATTCTAAAAGATAAAAATTTAATTAAATTTACATGCGGAGGAGCACGTGTTCGTGTTATTTACTTTTATCCTGTATTACTTAAAAAATTAAATTATTTAACATAATTATAATACACATTGTGGAACAGCCAAATGGAATAAATTTAATATCTTCATGTTTTGACACATGTCAAGGAAATGCCGAAACACGTTAATTTTAGATTCTAGAATTACATCCTGCAACGTAAAAATTTCATCCCTAAATTCAACTCTCTTTGAGTGACAGTTGCTCTGAAATTTTTAAATTGGAAGTAGGGGTTTGTATTACCTCATTTGAAAGGTATTTTCATTATTTATTCGAAAATAAACAATATTGATGAAATTTACAGTAAAAATAAATAAATTCATGTGTTTGACGAAATTCGGTACAATAAACTAAAAACTTCGTTTCGTTTTTGATAATGTAATATTGGTGAAAAAATCATAGAAAATTATTTTTGCTTACTTTCTGATTATCAACAACGATACGGTATTTGTTATTAAGTTTGTTGTACCGAATTTCATCAATCACATAAATTTATTTATTTTTACTGCTAATTTTTGCAATAATGTTTAAAATAGCATTTTTGAATACATAATGAAAGTACCTTTCAAATGAGATATCACAAACGCCTACTTCCAATACGAAGTGATTTTTTCCGTCAAGGATTGCCTGTTTTTTTTTGTAATATTTCCGTCAATTAGGTAGCCTCTGTTAAGTATTTAAGTCCTGATTTAATTAAGTTAATTTTGAGTTGTAAAAGCCGCTGGTAACCAAGTTGTAACGAAGTGATTTTTCGGATCAAGGAATGTTCGTTTTGGCTTTAAATATTACCGTCACTTGGGTACACCCTGCCGCTGTTTTAGTAATTAAATTCTGTTCTAGTTAAGTTATAAATGAGTTGTTAAAAAGTCCGCTGGTAAACAAGCAATCAAGTAATTAATTAATTAATGTTCGACAATCCCTCGTATAAGTAAAATCCGAGAATTAAGTATTAGAAATAAAGGCCGAGTCTGAAATAAAAATCATTCGGTACTAAAATATTAATCCTTGCCCGTTTTAATCCGTTTCTTTTTGCAACATAGTTTAGAAATTACAAGAAACTCATTTCCGGCTAAATACGTTATGAGTTGATGCACATAGTTGCATAATCCGCTGCACCTCTGCAAGGTACGCGGGGTGGTGCATCCGAGTCCGTCGTTTAAAGTCGGGGACCACCTCTCTTTTAACACGACCGATAGCTACGTCAGAAAGGTAATAAAAATGCCAAATGGCACTTCCGTAGAGATCAGATACGATTTACCGTCAGCCATTGAAGATATAGCTAAAGCCGTTCACATTTCAGTACCGCCGCTTCGAGTTATTGACAGTAAATTTCTTTGTATTAAATCTTGGTAAGAATTCACCGAAACCTGCTACATTCTGCAGGCACTGCCTTCAGTTAAGTATAGATATTTAAAGGTCTTATTTTCCGTGAGTATCGCCGTATATTGCTACCAAAGCAAACTAGAGTCAATTCAGAATACCTCCGTTGGTTGATTCGTGTTATTATTTGATAAATTGTGCACCAACTGAATAGATTTTTCTCGCGCGGGTGATCTGCCCAGTTGTCATGTACAAGGGTTTCCGGAAAACCCACTGTAATTAGAAAAGTCATTCCTAAATGTGCACCCACTGAATAGATTTTTCTCGTTCGGGTGATCTGTAAGGTGCCAGTGTACCAGGGTGACTCGAAAACTTGCTATAAATTAAAATAGCCGTTCAAAAATAGCTCTACGTTTGTGGCAGTAGTTCGCCGTATTTTCAAATAACAGCAAAAGACGTAAATATCTATAGCTAACGGATTGTCCGCCGTTTATAATACATTCTATTGGAAAGGTCTGTTTGCTTGTCGTACACACTAAAATATTAATTCAACGTCTCCGAAAATTCCGCTGCAAAATCGCGTCAAGATTCTTGATTGCCAGCTTGACTTGTTCGTAATTATTTTGAAATAGTTTTATACACACTCGACTGCACAGTCGTGGAGGTTTTTAGAGTAAATTAATTTTTTCATTATTATCACTGAATAAATACGTTATTTTAAAGAGGTAAAGAGTCATTATTTCTGTCATTTATTTCTGATTAACCCGTTTGAGCAGCATGATCGAAATCCATTAGATAGATCTCCAGCTCCGACCCCTAGCAATGGGCTCATTTCGTGATATTTGCATTTTAATTTATTTTAGCATTTTCCGTAAGTATTTCATGCCCTAAGTATATAGTGAAAAAATTAGATCGCTAGCGTTAATATTAACCCTAATATTTGATTTCAAATTCGTAACATATTTGAAACGGCTATGACGTCACACCACCCGACTCCACTGGTTCTATGAGTTATGCGGATATATGGTATTTAGATTTCGCTGTACCAAGGACGAAGCACTTAAAAGATGAACGAAATTACCACTTCCGCCGTTTGTGTAGTAACTGCCGCCGGTATGAAACTATTATAGGAAACAAGCTAGCGGCCGACCGCTGCGAGTGGTGTGACGTCACAGCGCTCTATTTTCATTATTTATTTTGAGGGAGAAGCAGTTGAAAAAAAAATTTAATATTTTGCACATTTACTAATTACAAGGTGTACTTTTGGAATATGAATTAAAAATTTTTTCCGAAATGAGCCCATTCTGTGTCTCCGCTGTTTCGCTATTCAGGGTTGTTCTTCCAATTAGGAGAGCCAAACAGTGTAATTATTTGCACTTAAAAATTAAAAGGACTGGCGCCCGAGATTTCCGTATAAAAAGATTAGGTACGTAAGTATCTGGATAAAAAGTAGCCATGCATTACAAAGTACGATTCATTTTCGATAATCCACGGTATAACTAAAATCCGTGAACTATTATAAATAATGACCGAGTCGGAAATAAAAATCATTAGTTACTAAAACTGGTTAATATATTAATCCGTGTTTGTTTTAATCCGTTTCCTTTTGCAAGATAGTCTAGAAATTGCAAGCAACCCATTTCCGGTTATTGATGCTCCGAGTAACTGTTGCCAATTGCATAATACGCTATAACTTGCTAAGTAACATCTGTAATACGAGCCATACGTTTCAATTCAATCCATGGCTTTAACGTCCATCCGAGATATGTCATGAAAGCAAGGAATAAAACTCGCGAGGAGTATGCAAAAACTATCAGTAAACTGTCAACCTGTCCGCAACATCGTAAATTTGTCTGATCTATCAGTCAACCTGTCAACCTGTCGTCTAACAGCACAGCCGTCTGTAAAATAATCGCCGCTTCGATTATTAATTTCTCTGAAAATTATCTCGATAAGAATACACCGTCCGTACCACCTTCCGTCAAGTATAGGTATTCGGAATTATATCATTTGTCAGTACCACAGTAAAACTACTAAATCAAGCCAGAGCTAATAATTCATTTCGCCGTTTCTATTTTGTTCTGTAAAACATTCACCTACTGAGTTGACCTTCCCGTTGGGTAGTTAACCTAGTACCAGTGAATAAACCGCGAACTTATCATACGCCGGCAAGGGTGCACTTCCCGATTGGGTGGCTCTCTTTTTACCTCCAGCGCGGCGCGTATGCTCTAAGTTGAGTTTCTTTCAGTAGATAGGAAAACATTTTCCTTATTAAAATAGCTATACGTTTGTGGCAGTAGTTCTCCGTATTTCCTAATTCAGAAAACCCTACCTATAGGGAGGGAATATCTATAGCTGATTGAAGGCGATCTGATATTCCCGTGTCCTGTAGGACAGCGACTTGCTCGCCGTTGTCGATTGCTTTCCCCGCGTTGGCAGAACTCGTTCCGTTCGCATTTAAACTCGGACCGCTCGCCGCACGAAAGCTAATACCAGTTAATTCCACTCTTGTTTGCCAGCTCGATATATTTAACAAATCTTGTAAATAATAATTATAGCATTTATTTCAGTTTCTAACGAAAATAAAATCCTTGATATTGTCCACTACTGGATTAACTGCTTACTGCGAGGCTTACTGTATTGTATAATAAGTAATAAACAATTTTGTAAGTGATACGAAAATTTCAGAGTTATTATATCTGGTATTTATTTCTAATTAATCCGTTTAAGAAACTGTCCAGTCTGATTGACAAGACAATCATCTTTCGACCCTCTGGACAAAAAACAGTATCTCCACTGTCAGCTACCCCGCTAGCGTTCTCATACCGGTGATCCAGAGAGTGCTGTTCCTTGCACTTTCAAATAAGGAACTAGCGCCCGAGAATCTGTAATAAAAATTATTACAAAGCTGGATGTTACTGATTGCAGGCGGTAAGGTGTAAACAGCCTAGCAGGGTAAAATAAAGTCATTACAAGGTTGCAACTATCATTCAAAGAGGGTTGAATTTATAGATGAAATTTTTACGTTGCAAGGTGTAATTCCAGAATCTAAAACTGACGTGTTTCCTTGGCACGTGCCAAAATATGAAGATATTGAATTTATTTCATTTGGCTATTCCACACTGTATAAATCGGTCCATCTATTTGCGGCCATAGTTGCAATATGTCCACTAAAGTCAAGTTGAGCTACAAGAATTCCCAGTGCGCGTTAACCAGTTTGTAATCTGAATGTGCACTGTACTGCGCCATATTTCTGACGAAACTTCCACAGTATTAAATACTCCTATTATAAATTGTTAGGTGAAGCTTTTACGATAAGCAGGGATATCTAAGAGCTTTTGAGTATTTGCTCTAATTGTTTCTAGACTAGTAAAATTAGATTCAAAAAAGGGTTTGCCTTCCAAAAACGGGTGGAGTTGTGAAAACTGTTCTAATCCCTCAAATAGGTCTCTAATATAAATAATCTGAATTTGTCCCGATTTCTGAGTGGATCTTCAGCCGTGATGTTAAAATAAACATCGAAGTTTTCGGACTTTTTCCGGTTTTCCTCGTATTCCTCCAAAACTAAGCGTTTAATCGAAATGTCTACTATTACCAAAAGTGTAGAATATTAAATTCTGCGTCAATATTTTGGAATTTGATCAAGTGGTCTTGTAGAAAAGCTACGTCAAATAACGCCTATTTTCACACTTTTCGAAAAACTAGTGAATCGACTAACTTAAACGCAAAATGTTGTACAATTATTAAAGTTGTACCTAGATTATCAAATTATGTTTTCAGAAATCCCAAGAAGGTGCCAAAAAACCTAACCAGTAAATAGATATTAGCCTATTTAAATTTTCTGGTAATAGCATGGTTACTGACCAACATCAAAGTTTGGTTTTATATTCAATGGCTTTTCCAA
Organism: Rhagium mordax; assembly: GCA_963680705.1. Taxonomy (NCBI): domain Eukaryota; kingdom Metazoa; phylum Arthropoda; class Insecta; order Coleoptera; family Cerambycidae; genus Rhagium; species Rhagium mordax. The sequence continues at coordinate 29,010,492 of OY796657.1, forward strand.
CATTCAATTTTTTTTCAGTTTTTTACCATTATACAACCCCTCATCTGCACGTTGTTATGGAAATAATAGTTTTGAAGGCAATAAAGTTAGCAGATTGATATGTTATTAATACATTAAGATTATGTGAATGAACAAAGTAACGGTATCGTCGCTTCTAAATAATCGCGGTATCAACTTTACATGTGTATTTCTGATTCCATCGTAAGTTAAAAGTTATAAACAAACAGGTTAGAAGCAGGTTAGAGCAAAGCAAAGACAATTAACTTGCCTATTATCTGTTTAATTAAGACATTGGACTAAGATAGAATCACAAATCCACATGTTAAGTTAATATCGCGATCATTTAAAAGCGACGACACTGTACATTCACTAATAGTAAAAAAAACTTCATGTTGAGATTTGTACATAATGTACTATATATGTCTAAATATTTCTAGGACAGGAGGACTCCTGCCATCTGTCGGCAGAAATATTTAATAAATAAATATAACTAATAAATAATAAATACACCACCACATGTACGACCCCCTTTATCCTAGAAGGCTCTAGAAGAGCCTTGTGCGAGAGGGGGCTACACGTTTAAAGACAAGGGACACACATCCAATATCCGTGTATAATGAAAAAATCCCTCTCACAGTATTTTCCATTGCCACGACCGGGAATCGAACCCGGGACTTTTGGGTGAGAGGCAGGTACGCTACCATCTCGACCATCAGTCATATATTTAGACATATACACTGTGGGCCAAATTAAATGGGACCCTAATTCTTCTTGTAAAAATTTCTTTATTACTCAACGATTTTTTACCGTTTTTGGGTATGTTATACTTAAAACTATCCTAAATGAAAGCTTGGTTCAAATGTAGCAATATTCAACTGGCGTGCAAGAAAAGGGGCATTTATTTAAAACTGTGCATTTGAAGTCGTTGCAAATATTAGTCAAATTAGGCCAAATTAAATGGGATCCTAATTCTTCATGTAATAATTATTACTCAACGATTTTTTACCGTTTTTGGGTCTGTAACAGCTGTTATTTAAATGTTGTTTTATTTTCAAAGCTGCCTTTATAGCAATTATTGTATTAATGCAAAACTGCTCATACGAAATCCGTGTAATGCTTTCACAAAAATGGCTATTTCAAACCTAAAACTTTTTAAATCTTTAAAATCTCATAGGAGTTGTTAGTCTAGATGCTTTTAAATATTTTTTACCTACTTTGAAAATTTTATACTATTGGACTAATATTTGCAACGACTTCAAATGCACAGTTTTAAATAAATGCCCCTTTTCTTGCACGCCAGTTGAATATTGTTACATTTGAACCAGGCTTTCATTTCGGATAGTTTTATGTACAACATACCCAAAAACGGTAAAGAAAACGTTGAGTAATAAGGAAATTATTACAAGAATAATTAGGGTCCCATTTAATTTGGCCCACAGATATTGTACATTATGTACAAATCTCAACATGAAGTTTTTTACTATTAATGTTATCGTCACTGTCCAGTCTCAGACCTTTTGGGTGTATGATTTCTTAGTTATTGTTGGGGTTTAGACGTTAGGTTTCTTGGCACCTTCTTGGGCTATCTAAATATATAATTTGATGCTCTACAACTTTGGTTCTACAACATTTTGCATTAAAGTTGGTCAATTCATAGATATTGTAGGTTTTATAGAGACAAGTGTTTTTCAAAAAGTGTGAAAATTGGCGTTTTTTGACGTAGCCTTTCTACAAGATCACTTGATCAAATTCCAAAGTCGACGCAGAATTTAATGCTCTACATTTTTGTTACTAGTGGATATTTCAATTAAAAGCTTAGTTTCGGAGGGATTCGAGAAAATACATCCCGGCTGAAGCCCCACTCAGAAATCGGGGCAAACTAAGATTATTGATATTAGAAACCTATTTGAGGGATTAAAACAGTTTCCACAATTTCACCAGTTTTTGAGAATGCATTTAAATTTGGAGAATTAGTTACTTTTTTATTTTAAAAACAATACATTTTCTTAATAAATTGAATTGCAAAGTACTAAATAAAATAAAGGAATTCTTATTTTTACGTAAATCAGTACATCTCGTACACCATCTAATACGATATTAACTTATTAATTTGTTCTTAGCTCCGCTTGCATTTTGCGTGCTTGGCAATAATTTCTTTACGCGCTAATTTGTATAACTTTTTCTGCATATCAGGACGTATTCACAGTGTTCACATTAAGATGGAATGGACCGGACTGTAGAATATCTGATAATCTATTTTGCTACGTCTGGAAATGGTAAATATAAACTTTTTTTAAGATAGCAAGAATAAGCGTCTATACTCTGTTCAAGACATAGAAATAGACTCCACCCCAAAAATGCCCGCTACATTTGAATGGAATTTCTCTATTGGTCGTATTTATAGAACCAGAATTACAAAGCAACCGCTAGATTTGACTTACAAAGTCCGACTCTACAAGAACGCATTAAACTTTTACGCATTTTGAAACAGACCAATCAGCTTATGTTATGATCACGAAACGCATAAACGCTAAACGTATGAAAAATGCGAATAAATGGGTATAGGTAATGCTTAGAACATTAGTAGATCTGTCTGAATTTAATATAATATACAGGGTGTTCCGTTTGAATTTGTAGAGAAAATTATAACCCAGAATTGGAACCTGTCCTGCATACTGTTACAAAAGAATTCTAAAATGGATTAGGTAAATTGAAAGAAGAACGCATATGCAAGGTTTTTCCGCAATAAAATAATTATAGCTATCGTATTAAAAAATATACAAGGCAATAAATGTTCTTCTGATTTTTTAGAAAAGTGGTCACATATCTCGACTCGTACAGACTCCAATAACTATATTGGATGAAAGGCCAAACGAAGGACAATTTAAGTAAAACAATATACAGGATGTTCCATCAAAAAAAAGTAAATTTGGTACGTAACAAACTTTTACGTAACCCTGTATAAACAGAAATAATTATATTGTGAAGCTCTTAATAGCTACAACCTTTGTATTAAAAATTCACAGTCCTTCGCAAAGATGCAACCGGAGGAGACATTGGAAATGACGAAGTAGAACGCAAATCTTGTGATATTTCGGATGTGATAAAAATGAAAATTTGTTGCAAAGTAGTAAATAGTTATTTCATTAACACAAAACATTTTCAAAAAGTAAACTCTTATTATCAGTAGTTTTATTTAGAAATTAAAATAAAAAGTTATTTTATTAACAAAACCATAACGAAAACATAATGAAAACTAAAATGGTTTATACAATTTTTTTTCACTAACAAACAATTTTAATGTTAAAACTAAAATAAGTAAAAATAATTTCGTGAAGACGAAAAGTGATTCCTAACAATTACAAATACCGATATCGATTAATCGCAAACTATTAAACGCAGCTAGTGTCCAAACTGAACAAGAACATAGTGAATTCGTTGAAACTCGACATATACATTTAAAAATACATACCCATGTTTCAAGAAACTTAGAGTCCGTAAGGGGTGTGTCGGAGTTGCCTACTTGAAAAATCTTGGGATGAACTAGGTTTTCACATGCATAATAAAAATTGGCAATTGAACCAAGAGAAATTTTCAAAAATTAAGAATATTTTTATTTATAGAGAAATATTAATTTTTGACTTTTTTATTAAATTTTGTTACCAATTCGTTTGTTTCCTTTATTTTCTGCTTGTTTATCTGTTAGTATATTCTGCAAAATGAAAAAGTACATAATCATTGTACAAGTGAGGATTATCGAGTTGTTTAAAATTTTATATATGTTGAATGAAACATACTTTGTATCTAAAGAAGATCGGAATCGATAGCATCTACATTTTCTGCGTCGTTTAGATCCTCGATAATTTTATCCATGTATGAATTTAGACATCGTACTCCCTGACAATTTCCGTAAATTTGTGAGCATCTTCAACCTGCTTTTCTGTTGCGGTTGCAGGAGATAAGCTGCAATATTGATTCTGCTGTTGGCACAAAAAGTGTTGTCACTGGTTGTAAGGAGCCGTTAATATTCTTCTATCCCCACTGTTGTGGATTTTTTTCATTGCCAAGCCATTTCTGAACTTTGTAGAATACTCGTAATGAATATTAAGCGACTGCCTCTGAAGTTGGTGGTAATAATTCCAATTTTGATTTTTGTTTTTGCAGCGATTTTTTGAATTGATTAAACCTGTATAAGTTGAGTGAGACATTTGTGATTTTCCTTGCACCGTATACAAGTAGGAAAAGAGTTTCACCAGCCTGTTTTACTTGTGAGAGGATTGAATTCTTGCCATTAAAAGTTCTTACTACATTAACCAACTGCATTTCTTTCTGAAGAAGTTTGATGACTTTTAATTTTTCCTTCTGATATATTGTAGACGTGGTATCATAACCACTGAAAGCATGAGTCAGTAAAATTGTATTTTTCTACTACCGTCTATATAAATGAACGTTGTAACCCTAGCAACACGCGCGATAACGAAAGTAAACATTCGAGTTACCTGGTTGCTAAGGCATTGCTATCTACGAAAGTAAAACTTATGCGGCCAGGACAGAAAAGTAGAAAAACAAATTTTAAATGAAATAAATTCGTTCTATTTGAACAAATTAATACAACTAAACAATTTTGTATTAATAAAGAAAGGTCTTTCTAGGAAGTACGCCAACATTTTTGTCGGCACGTAGTACCTACTTACTCCATTTTAAAAACGCTTCATAAGTTTGCATACCTATATCTTGCTTTGGATTTCTTGGGGTAAAACAAGGCACAAGCAATATTCCCATTTATATCGCCACAAAACATGTATTTGTTTATTTTAGTTTGAAACCACCAGAAATTAAAATGTGTAATATTTCGTTGCTATGGTAACAATTTTCACAGGCAGCCTCCTAAACTATAAAATTTATTAAAATCGTCAATTAATTTCATGAAATAATTAGTTTTAAATTAGTAAATCCTATAAATTTTTTCGGTATAGTAGAAAAAATATAATACATTTCACGATGCGAAAGCCCTTTTAAGTATTCGGTGTTTTTTGAAAGGTCTGGGCTTCGCCTCGACCATTCAAAAATCACCTCGCACACCTTAAAATAACCATTCGCATCTAGTAATGTAACTATTTTTATACGTTCTTGTCATTTCTGGATTTCTGACGAAGAAAGAATTTTCCAGATAATTTTTCCTGTTCCTGGCCTTATGAAAAATATATATTTTTCTTCAGGAGTTAAAGCGATTAATAGAACAAGGAGATCAACGTCCTCATCAACTAGGTACAAATGTTCGTCTATTATTTAATATTTCAATTTCTATTTTAACAATAGGTGAATCCACATCACCTACAACTTGTTTTACAAACAATCCTCTGTTTTAAAGAATTTTTGGCGACATTGAAATTAATCGGATTTCGTTTATATCATTTGACAAAAACTTTTCTTGAGGGAGGGCTACGATTACTGAATTTTGTCTAAATTTGGTTTTCACGTAGTTAACATACGTCGTACAAATGTGGATGCAATAAAAATCCACCCTCAAATTACATAAATAATAAGTATAGAGTTACAAAGATTTCGCAATTTTCTTGCTTATTTAATTATTTTCGGTACATTTTGCCTGTACTGTAACCGTGTGACATATCAATGGTTCAGGCATTGAGAGAGGAGTTGAACATATATTTTATTTTGCTTCAAATTACCGCTATCTTTGTAAATTGCGAAAAACGACAAAATTTTAAGTTACCTATGGTTTTCGGCTATACATATTTCGACGAGACAAAAGGAAATAAGCTGTTCGACGTGCTTCTCGATGTTGTCTTGGAGATTGTTGAGCGTGACTTTTCTAACGCAGCGATAAATTCCCATGTAATACTTTTTTGTTTACTTTTGCTTAATTTACCTCATGTTAAAGTAATGGCATTCAAACCTCTAACACTCGGTAATACCATTGATTAAGTTTATTCCTTAATCAATGGTAATACGTACAAATCAGATATCGGCAACCTGCCAGAGCAACCGCGATCCCAATAAATCCACCCCTATGATTTGTCAAATTGCAAGTCATTGACAAAATTCAAAAAATTGCAAAAACACGAAAACTTCAAATACTATTTCCAAACGAATTTCCGAGACACTGTTTTGGTAAGAAATCCAATTTAAAGAGTCGAACTTAGAACTACATCGTGAATTGCACGGTCACGCTCTGATTTTAGGCTCAATAGGAGTGAACGAAAAAGTGTAGTTTTGACATCTATCGTTCTGAAACCGCTGAAATTTCACACGTTACGTCATTCTGCCATGAAACTGATTTTCGACCCCCTACTAGGAAACTAAAAACATTTGTTTAATCCTGCTCTTGAAACATGCAGTTTCTTACTTGGATACTATACTCGATAGAATTAAATGTCAAAGTGAAGGAAAGGCACTATTGAGAAACAGAAAATTGTTTCGGGGTCCTGAATTCGTCCCGAGTCCGAAACTGTAATCGGTTCCGATATTTAGAAATCATTAAATTTCGCTGGATCGACTATAAGGTGTACCTAATCTATCGGACGCACTATGGATTTTTTGGCGAATTTTGCGAAAACACGAAAATCTTAAATCTTATTTCCAAACGAAAAAAGGGCGCCGGGCCTCCGTTCTGGCGATAAATCCAAGCTCGAAAGTCCAACTTGAAGGTACATCGTGACTTGTGCGGTCCAGCTGCGATTTTGAGGTCGGCAGATCCTAACTAAAAAGTGACATTTGTGACGTTAACGAAAAATTTTAAAGATTTGGCAAGTCCTGCACGCGCATGAAATTTGGAGGGTTCTGCGACCGCATTCGGCCTTTTTAATTTCGCAAAATTTACAAAACTCTTCGACATGGGGTATTGAAACGCTAATAACTTTTTAAATATTCAAAGAATCGCAACGAGATATAGCCGTTGGGATTTTCTCGACAAAAAGACGCCTATAAAACAATAATAACATGACTGCCGGTACCATGTGATTTAGACAACCAATCAAAAATTGCTCACTCTGTTGTCGCCACTGTTTCTATAAGTCATACTTCATAATATGCAACATGAAACTGATTTTCAACCCCCTATACGAAAACAAAAACATTTCCAATGTTAAAATTTGTTTCCAACACTTATATATGACCAAGTTATTGTTCTTGAACGCACTGTACTGTTGGACCACTCCGTAGTCTGTATATCCACTTACATGAATTGTCATCAAGTAACGGTAGATTCAGATAAATATTATATGTATAGAGGTTTCGGTTGATTTATAATAGACAATGTATAAAAGCAGAGTTATAGAAATTTATTCATTTAAGAATTATATTATTTCAATGAAAATTCAAACTTCTTTGGAAATTTTTTAAAAATCAGGGGCGAAAATCGAAAATCTACCTCGACAGATCGATTAGGTAATTAATAGGCGAGGATTTTAAAATAAACTTTCCGATTGCTTAAGTATTCAGACCTGCAGACTGATTTGAAACAAAAAGGTACTTTGGTGTCATTGTGAGACGCCAGCGCTCGCGTCCCCACTATTTAAATTGTTACACACTCAATCTGTCGCACTTGTGAATATAAAATGTCTAGTTAGCCATAAGTCTGTACGTGTCTGTACTTGACTGCAGGTTACTGTATATATTTCATTCAGTATTTCCGCAAAATCTATTACTAAAGTGAGGTGCAAACGCTCACTAAATCAATAATGGCAATTTTGATATAAATTCAAATAATTCCTGACCTGACATTGAAATTGGTGTAACAAATAATTTACTTTATATGTGTTCCTTCAACAAATATGCCATCAACTGTACGTAATAGAACATGTTTTAAGCTGACAAAACGTGTTCGAGTTACCTCCAACGATACCAACTTGGTTTACGAAATGTGTGCGTAGAATATATTACATGTCAGAATAATTTTCTATACATATAACAACAAACTCGTAAATTATGTTTGAAAATTCTACATAACTTAAAGCACTCCTAATTGCATCACAGAGTACATTAAATTGGCTTTTAGCTCTAAATTCTTTCTGCTTCGGCGCTATTAACATTCTCATTAAGCATATAAAATTTAATTTAAGGGTGCGATAATAAGACGGCATCAGATTTGAGCGTCAGTGTACCCAGTTGCAGCAGACTGCATATATTATACTTGAAATGCAATATTTTACAAACGCTATAAAATGGATATAAAGTGCGTTTTACGATCACGGTTAATGTTGCGGTACGTAGAATGGCTATACGAAGTTATTTCCTTTCGGTCAGTTAAAATTTATTATTTCTCCATCCGGCTCTGACTAATTAAACCAAAACTGATATTCGTTCTGTTAATTTGTCACTAACCTATTTTTATTAATTTTAGACGTAGGTAGTTACTATATGCTTTATTTATTAGAATTTGTATTTTAAAACGCGAAAAATAAACTATAAATTTCAAAAATATACACAAATTAAAGTCCATTTGTATAATAGCATGATTCACTTCACTTTATCTGGAAATGGATTCAATTGCAATTTTCGCCAAATATGCAGCTCTACTCTTTATTCCACCAGCTGTACCCAGTTGTCAAATTTTTTAGAAATATTATGAACATATTATCCTGCTTAAAATTTATGAATTGAATTTCTTTACGAAAGGAAAGTAGCACTAGGTACTTTTTTTTGGAAACATGCCTAAATAGTAAAATGTTTCTTAAATAACCAACCATCTCTGGAATACAATGTAAGATTCACCACTTGAAGATAGCATTTTGAACATAAACACAGTATAAATGAATAAATGAGTAGTGCCACATACCCTGAAAAAGAAACATGATGCAGCTACGGACACGTGTTTCGGAGTTATTGCTCCTCGTCAGCGTAGCGTAGCCTTGAATAATAAATCCGTATGAATAGGATCGGAAACAATAACTAATAACGGTAAGAAAGTAGCAGCACACAGTACTCCATTTGTACTTTCGTGCACCATGTGCCAATTTATGGCCTCAAATGATAACAGTCAGCACAGAGAGCTCTATGCGCACTGCTCAATTTCCACCCAGGCAAATATAAATACAAAAGTGATGTTTAGCAGGGTTCGATAATAAAAATAAATGAATAAATGAGTAGTGCCACATACCCTGAAAAAGAAACATGATGCAGCTACGGACACGTGTTTCGGAGTTATTGCTCCTCGTCAGCGTAGCGTAGCCTTGAATAATAAATCCGTATGAATAGGATCGGAAACAATAACTAATAACGGTAAGAAAGTAGCAGCACACAGTACTCAAATGTTTCTTTTTCAGGGTATGTGGCACTACTCATTTATTCATTTATTTTTATTATCGAACCCTGCTAAACATCACTTTTGTATTTATATTTGCCTGGGTGGAAATTGAGCAGTGCGCATAGAGCTCTCTGTGCTGACTGTTATCATTTGAGGCCATAAATTGGCACATGGTGCACGAAAGTACAAATGGAGTACTGTGTGCTGCTACTTTCTTACCGTTATTAGTTATTGTTTCCGATCCTATTCATGCGGATTTATTATTCAAGGCTACGCTACGCTGACGAGGAGCAATAACTCCGAAACACGTGTCCGTAGCTGCATCATGTTTCTTTTTCAGGGTATGTGGCACTACTCATTTATTCATTTATTTTTATTATCGAACCCTGCTAAACATCACTTTTATAAACACAGTATACTTTCAAAATGAATAAACCAACATTTCCTTCAAGTAAGAATGAATAACAGGCTCCATCGTCCTTAAATATTAAAATGTATAAGTGTATATACAGGGTACCCCCCCCCCCCACTAATACAAAACCGGAAAACAATTAGAATTCGCCGGGACGCATATTTGTAAACAGCATCAAAGGTCGCGGGTTGGATCATGCCGATACCCCTCGCGTAAGTACTGTAAATAGCAGACGATATCACTAAATTCGCTTACGTGCTGCTTGTAAAGAACATTTATGATCGCGGATCGTGTCTGGTCAGAACGCTGAGAAACCCCTCTCGTAAATAGCAGACGATATACCTAAATTTGCTGATGTGTTGCTTGTAAACAACATATAATAATAATAACAATTTATTGGTGTATAACAGAAATTAAAGGCAAACAAATTTCGGTACAACCAACTGGCTACTATACGCAGGAAAACCAAACGACGATTCCAGTCAGGAAGAACATCAAGGAACTCAAGAACAAAACTTAGCTCCCCATCATTTACAAGAATGTGTTAAAGACAATATGCCCTTAGGCCTTAGACGCAAGAAAAATTGTCAAATGAAACCAAATAATTTTTTTTACTTTTAAAGTTGTTATTCTTCTTGTATTTATAGGAATTAATTTAATTTTGTAATTGAAAATAAAAATGACTTAAGTACTATCCAAAAAGTTATTCTTAACTAAATTATTTCCAACTCGTATATAATTACAAATAAATAAATAACGAAAATTAATCAGATCTATTCATACATACATTCAAAATTTGCGATCATGACTGTTGTTTACCTGACGGATTTGCGATATCGAATGCTATTTACGGGAGAAGCTTTGGCAGCTTTCGGGCCTACCCAGATTCGCAATCATGACTGTTGTTTACAAATATGCCGCCGGCATCCGTCGATTTCTGTTCTCGGGGGAACATTTTTGACAGTCAAACCAACTTGATAAATATGATCAATGATCATCCCCCCTTAACCCCTAACCCCTAGCAACTCCAACTTTAAATTTTAAATGGAACTTACTTCTAACACATAAATTTAAAGCCACTTCCATTGAGAATACACTGGTGCATCGTTTTTGGGAATCGGTTGAGATTTGACAGTTATTGGCTAAAAACAAAAAGTTGACAAACCGATATTCGCCCATTAACTTCTACAGAAATGCCCACCAATAACAAGCTTTTTTATCTACTACACAACCACACTACTTTTATGATGTGTTGTTCAGTTTACAAAAAAAAAAAACAGTCTAAAATTAAAAAAGCTGAAGCAAAACAAAATAGTATTTTAAATAACAAGTTTTGAAAACGACTCTTTTCACACGAGTGAGACGGTTTGGTGGGACGAGCCGAAGGCGAGGTCCACAAGTCGAATGAGCCCCACAGGAAAAAGTCCAAAGGATAGTTTAGGTGATCTTGGTGGCCATTCGATGGGACCTCTTCTACCAATCCAATGCCCTGGGAATTGGTCATTCAAAAATTGCCGTACAGCAACAGCATAGTGAGGGGGTGCGCCATCTTGTTGGAAAGTTATTTCATTTTCTATTAAATTGTCGCCACTCTCTAAAATTTCTGTTATCATAGGATCAATCGTGTCTTCCAATAATTGTAAATAGGTGTTCCCATCGAGAGATTTGCTCGTGACAAGCAAAAAACATTTTTTGTTATTTAAAAAAAAGATAAGGTTTGAATTTGTCTAAAAATAGATGTGTGCCTGAAGAATACCATACATAGGACAATAGTCTTTAGAATATGTATAAAAAAAAGTAATGTGGTTGTGTAAAAAGCTTATTATTGGTGGGCATTTCTGTAAAAATTTATAGGCGAATGTCGGTTTGTCAACTTTTCGCTTTTAGCCAATAACTCTGCCAATATCAATAGATTCTCAAAAACGATGCACCAGTGTATTTGCAATGGAAAGGGCTTTAAAATGATTTGTTAGTAGGGCAGTTCTATTTGAAATTTTAAAGTTGGGGTTGTTAGGGTTAGGGTGTAAATGAAATTAGGCTCACCCATATAACTTTTTTGTTTTTTCAGATATCATTTTGAAATTTTGACAGTTGCAATAACAAGTAAATTTGAATTAATGCATGTTAATAAAATGATTCCAGCACTTCCGGTTTCACCGGAAATTACCGTAACATCTATTTTTTAAATGAAACAACCTGTATATTTTTACATTTGTGGATTCAGGGATTCATTCTGCATACGATGGTATCAACGTCGAGGAAGAAACATAACCTCAAACATTTTCTTAGTTTAATTTAATTTGGCATCTAGGGAGCCATGACTGCTGAAAAACTTTTCTTTCTGAGCCGTTGAGTATTGGAAAAATAAATTCGTGATATTAAGTGAGCTAACTTTGCTTTTATAGCCATTTAAACATCTCGGAAATGGTTTTTTCAATTTAAGAATTTTTTTTTAAATGGAACCATTATGCCTCATTATGTTATTTTAATAGAGATTTTCTTTACCTACATTTCGATAACAAACACTTCACCATTAGTTCATAAATAACTTACAAAAGATACTTTACCTTGGTTCAAATTTATTTTAGTTTAATAAATTTATTTTTTTTTTCCATTCCCGATTAATTTCATATCAAATGTTTAACTTGGTCAGAGCTTACTAAAATAAATTTGAACTAAAGTTCATAAAGTATATTTTGTAAGTTATTTATGAACGAATGGTGAAGTGTTTGGTATCGAAATGTAGGTAAAGAAAATCTCTATTAAAATAGCTTAATGAGGTATAATGATGCCATTTAAAAAAAAATACTTATATCGAAAAAACCATTTCCGAGATGTTCAAATGGCTATAAAAGCAAAGTTGGCTCACTTAATATCCTAATTTTATTTTTCCAATACTCAATGACTCAGACAGTTTTTCAGCAGTAATGGCTCCGTAGATGCCAACTTAAATTATCCCAAAAAAATGTTTGAGGTTATGTTTATTCCTCGAAGTTGATACCGTCGTATGCAGAATACATCCTTGAATCCAAAAATGTAAAAATATACAGGGTGTTCTATTTAAAAAAAACAGATGTTACGGTCATTTCCGGTGAAACCGGAAGTACTAGAATTATTTTATTAACATGCATTAATTCAGATTTACTTGTTATTGCAACTACCAAAATTTCAAAATGATATCTGAAAAAACAAAAAAGTTATAGGGGTGAGCCTAATTTCATTTACACTCGGTATATGTCTTATGCTTTGATGCATAAGACATGACGTATGGTAACATTTATGAATGGTAAGCCGGTAATTACATGTTAGGAGGTACTTAATTCTACTAAGTTTCTAATTATTATAAATGTGTTTTTTGATATCTTCTTAGCGACATGTCGAACCTGATGACACCAATTAACTTTTGGTTCCATGTATATTATTGTATATCCCTAAAAACCTTGCCACATCAACGTGTGTGATATTTTGTACTTGTCGGTGAATGAAAACTACATTAACAGTTCTGTTTTTGTACCATTACATGATGGTATATTTGTTATGAAATAGTAGTAGTAGTTTAGACGCACGACTATCTCATGGACCGCTTTAAATCTTAATTAATATCTTTGATATTTTTAATAGCACAGGCATACAACTACCATACCACCATACCCATATCTATTTCGATGCGCTAAATTTGAATTTAGCATTAGATTTGCTATATCGATATTTTCTTTAACTTCAAAATATATTATTTCTTGGATTCTCATCTTAATTATTTCCCCGAAAACCTAGTAAGGAACAAGAAGAATGATTTCATCAAGATATCAGACAGACAAAGCATCAATATTTAAATATGTTACAGTCAAGTCGTGAAGGTAATGCGACGGCATTAGCACTACTTGATTTCATTAGAGCCTTTGATACAGGAGACACTCGTTAAAATCCTCAAGTAATGCTAATGGCGATGCTACAAATGTGTTGTTATCTTATTTGAAAGATAGTAACCAGCCGTTAAGGTTCGACGGAATTGCCTCTTCCAACAGAATGGTGTGTACCTCAAGAATTTATTTTAGGTCCCATGCATACTTTTTACTATTAATACTCACCGTCTTATGACATATGCGATAATACATATTATGTGATGATAACAAATGTATTATTCTTTTCCTTTAAACGAGGTGTAGATTACTAAACAAAGATGTAAAAGTGATTTACAATGCGTAGCTAATATGTTCTGTTAACACGCGCTATTGTTAAATCCGAGGTTAAATCCTTCTAAATTGATCCTATTGTTGTTTGAAACAAAAACAAGATCGTTTGCTACTAAGAGATAGCTTTCATATTACCGTTAACGATACATCCAAAATAATTTCAGAGAGTGCAAAAAAAAATATTAATCGTATTCAAAGGATGCAAAACTCTTCGCATCGACTTCTTTATGGTATACGAAAATTTGAACACATATCACACAAATTCTCAGAATTTTACTGGCTTAAAATAGCTATAGGTTTAAAGCAGGTACACTTTCTTTATATCACAAAATATTAATATAATAAAACATCTTGTGTACAACAAGATTATTATTAGATGACGTTCATTAATGCTAGGTTAAGAAGTTTAATTACTCCTTCGGCACATAATACATTCGACACATAATACATACTATCCTTGTAATTAGGCCGTTTAGGCCTGTTTGGATGTGGAACAATAAATAAATAAATAAATAAACCTACCTTTTTAAACAGAGTTTTAACAATAATTTTCTCTACCAATTTTAAAAATTTAGTTAATATTATTTAATTGGTTTATTAGTGCAGACGGTACAGGTCGAAAAATACCCACAAAAAATAAATAGACCACACATTTTACCAAAATATAAAATTTACGATAAGGTTGATATGACGTAAAATTACATATGTATTGTATTTTATTAGTGGGGTCGGTTAGCTGAAAATTATACCAAAATATTTCACATCTGGCAACCAATGACGAGTCTAAAAATCCCGGGACACAAATTTTCCTGGCCCTCTAGCGGTGCTGATGGCGTAATCAATATGGCCGCCAAAGTTTTGCGACACGCTTCTACATTTCCCTATATAACGCGGGTTTATGTTTTGATATTAACCTATATTATGAGTGATTATTAATCAGGAGAAAACACGCTTTCCAAAGGTATATTTGACATCATTGTTTAGGTTCATTATACCAGAAATATTTGTAACTTTATTAAAATGTTTGTTTTTTATTTTGCTTTTTCGAAATATTTTGCTTAATAACTTGGATGCGTTACATGTAGCTGAAAACGTGTCCTACACTTTTTTGTTCGTCAAAAAAATATCTTTAGAACGGTGTATATGACTTCTATTTTATCACAAACAGTTGCTGAAAATTTGCCAAAACAATGTAGCGTTGCACAGTGAGTCGTTAATTAAGGCAATAATGTAATTTATATGAGTTCCGAAAAGTAATAGAGCGTCTTTATAACTGTTTAAGTAGCAAATGTAATTATAATTTTTGATGTATATGTAAATAATTCTAGCTTTTTTAGAGGGCATTTTTTAAAATCGTAGCCTCCCTCGAAATTTAAATTTTGGGGGGCAACTTCAAAAGTGTAATAATAAATAAAATAGATTAAATGAATTAAGATTCCATTCATTAACACGTTAGCTGCCACGTGATCCGCCGTTGACCCACGTCATTGCATGATTACTACGCCATTCTCAACGGATTTAAAAAAATAAAAAACGCGAAATAAAAATTTTAATTCACATTAAGCCAACAGTGCTAAGACAGTTACATTACCGTAGCGCCATTGGAAGTTATGTTCCATTAGAAATACATAGAAACGTGGGTCAACAGCGATCCACGTGGCCTGGTAATCATCTATTGTATTAGGTCATCGGCGGACCACGTGGCGTCCCAATAATCAATATGATTATATATGGGTGGCAGCTAACTAAATGTGTGTTTCTTTTTCAGGCAGACGTTGTGTGAAGAACTTCACCGTGTAAAGAAGATATTGCTTTCGTCTATCTCATAGAAAAACAGAAATTACTCAATCATGTCAATGAAGAGGAAACATGAATTGGTTGATGCTACGACTGACCCAGTGGTGGCTCCTTTTATGGGGCCTGTGTTTGTTATGCCAGAAGCATTCAAAAGAGCGCTTAATCATTCCGAAGTATGAAGGTTATTTAACAATGGCGAAGAATCTTGCAATTTTTGCTGAACATGGTGAGCTTCCAAGGGCTATAAGAAATTTGGATCAGCTGGACGATGGAAGTGGTCTTTCACAAACATTAGTAGCCCATGCAGCAAAATATCACAAATCTTGCAAGAACAAATATGACAGTCAAAAGACGGAAAGACTATCTGGTGAAAAGAAACAGAAATGACAACCCCATTGCTCAGACCAGACTCCATCTATATCAAAATTAACAAGATCATCATTATTTTGTTCAGATGTGAAAAAGGTGTGTATTTTGTGATGAAGGAGAATGTAGAGACAAACTTGTGACTGCATTCACTCTAGGTATTGGGCCTACAGTTCATAGTCATGCTGTACGATTACAAGATAAAAAAACTGTTGAAGAAGTTATCGTCAACAGATTTGGTAGCATTAGAAACCAAATACCACAAACTATGCTCTACTCCCTTTCTAACACGTGCAAGAGCTGCTGAACGTTCTCCAAGAGAAGATTACCATAATCCCGAGGAAGTTGTTTATCGTACAGTTCTAACGAAATTGGTTGAATACATGCAGGATTTGTACTCATCCAGCAGTACTTCTCTAGTGTTTAAACTTTCTTATCTTACGTTCCTTGAGACGTGTTCTATTGATATTCTTTTCATCGGTTTGTATTCCCATGTCAATCATGCGTTGAGACATTAATTTTGTAAGATAAGAAAGTTTAAACACTGGGGAATCTGACAAAATTAGTGTCTCAACGCATGATTAACATGGGAATACAAACCGACGAAAAGAATATCAATAGAACACGTCTCAAGGAACGTAAGATAAGAAAGTTTGAACACTGGATAAGTACTGCTAGATGAGTACAAATCCTGCATGTCCAATTCCGTTATAAACAACTTCTTCGGGATTATAATAATCTTCTCTTCGAGAACGTTCAGCAGATCTTGCACGTGTTAGAAAGCGAGTATAGCGTAGTTTGTGGTATTCGGTTTCTAATGCTGCCAAATCTGTTGATAACTTCTTCAACAGTTTTCCATCTTTTAATTGTACAACATGACTATAAATTGTAGGCCCAATACCCAGCGTGGTTGCAGTCACAAGTTTGTCTCTACCTTTTCCTTCATCACAAAACGGACACACCTTTTTCACATCTTAACAAAATAATGATCTTGTTCATTTTGATGTAGATGGAGTCTGCTCTGAGCAATGGGGTGGTCATTTCTGTCTTTTTTCACTAGATAGCCTTTCCGTCTTTTGACTGTCATATTTGTTCTTGCAAGATTTGTGATATTTTGCTGCATGGGCTACTAATGTTTGTGAACGACCACTTCCATTGTCCAACTGATCCAAATTTCTTATAGCACTTGGAAGCTCAGCATATTCAGCAAAAATTGCAAGATTCTTCGCCATTGTTAAATAACCTTTATACTTCGGAATGATTAAGCGCTCCTTTGAATGATTCTAGCATAACAAACACAGGTTCCATAAACGGAGCCACCACTGGGTCAGTCGTAGCATCAACCAATTCATGTTTCCTCTTCGTTGACATGATTGAGTAATTTCTGTCTTTCTATGAGATAGACGAAAGCAATATCTTCTTTACACGGTGAAGTTCTTCACACAACGTCTGCCTGAAAAAGAAACACACATTTAGTATATATTAATGAATGCGGTATCTTAATTCATTTAATCTATTTTATTTATTATTACATTTTTGAAGTTGCCCCCCAAAATTTAAATTTCGAGGGAGGCTACGATTTTAAAAAATGCCCTCTAAAAAAGCTAGAATTATTTACATATACATCAATAATTACAATAATTACATTTGCTACTTGAACAGTTATAAAGACACTATTACTTTTCGGAACTCACATAAATTACATCATTGCCATAACGACTCGATGTGCAACGCTACATTCTTTTGGCAAATTTTTAGCAATTGTTTGTGATAAAAAGAAGTCATATATACGGTTCGAAAAGTATTTTTTTGACGAACAAGAGTGTAGGACACGTTTTCAGCTACATGTAACGGATCCAAATTATTTAGCAAAATGTTTCGAAAAAATCAAAATAAAAACAAACATTTTAATAAAGTTGCAAATATTTCTGGTATTATGAACCTAAACAATGATGTCAAATATACCATTGGAAAGAGCGTTTTCTCCTGATTAATAATCACTCATAAAATAGGTTAGTATCAAAATATAAACCCGAGTTATGTAGGGAAATGTAGAAGCGTGTCGCAAAACTTTGGCGGCCATATTGATTACGACATCAGCACCGCTAGAGGGCCAGGAAAATTTGTGTCCCGGGCTTTTTAGACTCGTCTACCCATGTACTATCTGAATCCAAAGGGGCGCATTGGTTGCCAGATGTGAAGTTTTTTTCAGCTATCCGACCCCACTATTGTTACGGGTTATTTTCAATTTAAAATAAGTAATTTAATATATCGTTTTAAAAATCAATTAAACTAATTTAAATAAAAATTTCTGAATAGTACATATACTGGCATCCATGGGCAGGTGGCCGAACTAACCTAAGTAGGTAATTGTGAGAGATAAAAATAGTGGATTCCCATCGTTTTATATTATGTTTTTTTTTCAAATAGGATTTTTAATCAATATAAAATTGGTTGTTCTTTATCGATTTTCGACAAGTGAAGGTGTCATTTTGAATTTATTGCCGTTCGTGACTATACAAAGAGTTTGATCTACGATCATCCGTTCTGGGAGTAATCTTTGTGTAGTGATTAATTGTGATTTCAAACAGTATTAGTTTCTATTATTGGTTTATGGCTGTATTTTTGTGAAATCGCACCTATTTAGGGATTATTACGGCAAAATTGTAAGTACACCTCACAAATGAGATTTTATAAATTCGTAATTTTTGTTTTCTTTTCTCTCTTCACGTATAGTGATCATCCGACGCCCTCTCACCCTACATCATCATCATTTAATCATTTTCGTGGAAAACAGGGAAACACCCTTCAAGTAAGGTATGTTAACTTTTTTTTTGTCGGTACAAAATAAATAGGTGATTAATATTATTATATTATTTTCTAAGGGTGTTACCGGAGGGCCATTATTGGTAACTTTGTTGCTGCCGAGTGTTGGAGACTCTGGGAAAAAGGACATAAGTTTGGTGAAACATTTTCTTTTTGGGGCGATTCTTTCCGCATTTTACCTCTTTAAGCTGTCGCTGATCTGGGAACCGTAACCTACCCACGTGGATGGCCAGAAATTAGGATCACCTGGATCTGGGAGACACCCAAGTGAAAAAAATAAATAATAATAAAAAAATCGTTGCCTTTCAATTTTTTTTTTTTTTAAAAAGTTCGATAATTTCGTCTAAAGAATAACACACTTACTTATTGTTTCGAGTAGAGATTTAAACTTCGATTCTTACTTATGTTTTTTTGTGTCAATTTTTGTAATTCTTTATCAACCATACTTGTCAAGAGAGTGGGTTAATTTTATTTGTTCAGTTTAAATAGTATTTTCTTTTTAAATCGGGTTGCAATTAAAGAAATAATCAGGGGATTATTACTACATTATAATATTTATGTTCATATATTTTGGGTTCATTTAATTTTTTTTACTATTGTGAAGGAAAGCTGATACTTACATATCTTACACAACTGGTGCGTACCTTTAAGATTCTAACCTTCATTCTTTGGTGATATACTAGTTTTTTTTTTTGCATATAGGTGTGTATATATGTATGTATATATATATATTTTTTTGCCTTTTGCATCATGTTACACTTTGAGTAAGTTTCAAGATTTTTTTTTAATGTATTTCTGCTGAATACTGTTTATTAATAGTCATTTTAATATTCTAGTAATAACTTTTTATTGATTACTGTTTATTAATACTTTTTATTGAACACTGTTTATTACTACTTTTTTTTTATCCCATACTGTTTATTGATTACTGTTTCTTGAATACTGTTTATTTAATATTGTATATTGAACTTTATGTACGGAAGACTATATTTACTGACCCGTTTACGAATACTGTTTACTGTGACTATTTACTAAATACGGTTTACTGTTTACTGGGTACTGTTGAATGAATGTTGCTCACCGACTATTATTTACCGAATACTGTTTACTGACCGAATCTCGTGTATTGAATATTGGGTATAGAATATTGAATGTAATTGTAGGTTTTTCTTTATTATTAATAAACCGCCATTGATCTGTAAAGTAGACTTGTCACTTTTTGTGTATGTGCAGTAATCTCTTTTTAGTAGATTGGGGAGTTACCGAGAACTTATGAGAGTATTTGTTTAGTAAGTTAATTTACTTGGCACCCAAATAGAAATATCATTTCATTTCATACTCCGCCCGTCTCCACTGATAGTTTGGCCGGCAAATACTCCTCTGTCAACTGACAGTTGCTTATAGATATCTAACCGAAATGAGGGAGGTATCATTTTGGCGCCCAACGTGGGGCCTGTAGAAGCATGGAGGCTAGGAGGGACATGGTCAATAAGTACGTTGAACCTTCCTCACGACGCGGGAATACACTTGAAAAAGATTTGGCATATGTCGATGTAAGCGAGCATGTGAATGCTCTCGAAGCGACTTCTCAATCACAACCTGGTAGGTCATCTCTTGCAAGAGAGATAACATGTTTTCGGTGTAAGCAACCTGGACACAAGGCGATTGGGTGCGCCTTACCGAAAAAACTATTCTGTTTTAAATGCAAGAAAGAAGGGTATACGGTAAGAAATTGTCCAACTTGCAAGACTGCGGGAAACGGCAACCGACGTTCTTAAGTGGTCGAATTAAGGACGTCGACCTAGGAAATTCGACTAAACATCTTCAGCCAGTACTCGACTTTATACTAGATCATGCACAAGATGATGAGCGACCTTACCTTAAAGTGGGCGTAATGGGAACAATTTTGCTTGGACTGTTGGATTCTGGAGCAACATCCACTATTATAGGTAGCAGGGGTTGGACAATCATAAAGAATTTAGGATTTGTACTTGATTCGACTAGGAAACTTAAGTGTAAAATGGCTAATGGTGACCTTGTGGAAAGTGTAGGTGAATGTGAAATACCCTTTTGTGTGAGGGATAAGGTAAAATTGATAAAGACGCTGGTAGTACCGGAACTACCACATACCTTGATTCTAGGAACAAATTTTTGGAGGCATATGGGCATAGTTCCGGATTTGCGAGATAACGAGTGGTATTTCTCCGACCAGCCAGTTAGTCTGGATGAAGTGGACCACCTGAGAGATAAGACCGTTCTCACTACTCTACAACAAGCACGTTTACAAGCCCTGTTAGGCAGAAGTAAGGAGTTAATGGGAAATCGAATTGGATGTACTGACCTGGCGGAACATATCATCGTTACGAAATCATCACCAATAAAACAACGCTACTACCCAGTTTCACCCGTAATGCAGGCACATATAGACAAAGAGTTAACTGAAATGATGGCACAAGGTATTATAGAGAAATCCAACAGTGGATGGTCTTCACCAATATTATTGGTGAAGAAGAAAGACGGAGGCTACCGCTTCTGCGTGGATTTCAGGAAACTGAATAGTGTTACAGAGCGGGATAGCTATCCTCTTCCTTATGTCTCTAATACCTTAGATAAACTCAGGGACGCACACTATTTGTCGTCCTTAGATATAAAATCTGCGTTTTGGCAGGTACCCGTAGCGGAGTCTTCCAGACCGTATACCGCCTTTACAGTGCCTGGGAGGGGACTATATCAATTTCGGCGTATGCCCTTTGGTTTACATAATGCTCCAGCCACCTGGCAAAGGTTAATAGACCATGTGTTGGGCCCTGACTTAGAGCCGCACGTGTTCGTCTACTTAGACGATGTGGTGGTGGTGACACAAACTTTCGAGGAACATTTGTCAATTTTAGATGAGGTATTTAAAAGGCTAAGAGAGGCCAAATTGACTGTCAGTTGGGAGAAATGCCAATTCTGTCGGCCCGAGATGAAATATCTGGGTTATGTGGTAGACAAAAACGGTCTCCATGTGGACCCAGATAAAGTAACGGCCATGCTCCAACTACCTGTTCCCAACACTGTGAAGGAAGTAAGACGTATTGTTGGGACTTTTTCGTGGTACAGACGTTTTATTCCCGATTTTGCCACAGTGATATCTCTCCACTGACTTCACTCCTTAGAAAATCAAGGAAATTTGTATGGACAGCAGAATGTGAGGAAGCTTTTCGTAGAATTAGAGAGTGTCTGGTATCAGCGCCGGTTCTTAGTTGCCCAGACTATAGCTTACCCTTCGTAATTCAGTGCGATTCGTCGGGGTATGGAATTGAGGCAGTATTGACTCAACCTCACCCCGAGGGAGATAAAGTCATTTGTTACCTTAGCCGGTCGCTGACCAGACAAGAGAGAAACTTCTCCACGACAGAGAGAGAATGTTTGGCAGTTCTATGGGCCGTGGAAAAAACAAGACAATACGTAGAAGGTGTCCCGTTTACTGTAATAACTGACCATTATTCTCTTGTATGGTTACAAAATCTGAAAGATCCTACGGGTAGGTTGGCTAGGTGGGCTGTACGTCTACAGCAGTATGACTTTAAAATCATCCACAGAAAAGGAAAAGAACATGTCGTTCCGGACACCTTATCCCGATCGGTACCTGTCGTTGATTTTGTGGAAAAGAGGATTGTGGATCACAGATAAATGGTACATTAGTATGATGGAAATGGTTCAGAAGGATCCCTTAAAATTTCCAAACTGGAGAATTTCGGATGGACAACTATATAAATACGTAAGACCAGGTTATATTGAATTGGTTGGTCCGTCGGAGTGTTGGAAAAAAGTGGTTCCGAAAGAACACAGAAGGACCGTTATATCTGCGGCACACGATCCTCCAACCGCAGGTCATATGGGAGTTTTTAAAACCTATGTTAGGGTTACCGAAAAATACTACTGGCCTAAATTACGGAATGACATAGCCAAATATGTTAGGAGCTGTACAATATGCGCTGCTTATAAACCCGAACTTAAAGGTCCGAAAGGTCTAATGACGAAACAGCCACGGGCACTTTCTCCTTGGGAGATAATATCAACTGATTTAATGGGACCATTCCCACGGTCTAATCAAGGTAATCAGTATATCCTCGCAGTAACGGATTCCTTTAGCAAGTTCTCTATAGTTTTCTCTCTCAGATCGTCTACGGAAAACGTGGTTACCAAAAAAATTGAGGAGGATGTATTTTTGATGTTTGGTGCACCGAAACTAATATTATGTGATAATGGCCCACAATACAGGTCAAAACAGTTTCAGCAACTTGCAAATCAATATGGAGTCAAGATTAGATACAACGCAAACTACCATCCTCAGGCTAACCCAACTGAGAGATTCAACAAAACACTTAAAACCATGCTGGCCATGTATGTGTCCGACAATCACAGAACCTGGGATGTGATTCTAGCAAAAATTGCCTGTGCCACCCGGACGGCCAAACACGAAGCGACTAATCATACTCCATATTACATAAATTTCGGAAGGAATATGGTATTACATGGAGAAGAGCATATAACGAGGATGGTCACCGAAAATGACGAAGAAGATGGACAAAGAGAAGACAGACAAGATGGATTTAAAAAATTATTCTAAGATGTAAGAAAACGCTTAGACGCAGCGGCTACGAAAAGCGAAAGAACGTATAATTTGCGACGAAGACATGAAGAATTTTTGGTTAACCAATTAGTTTGGAGAAGAAATTTCGTCCAGTCTAATGCTATCAATTATTTCACGAGCAAGTTAGCTCCGAAATTTATTGGCCCATTCTACATAAAGAGACGAGTGTCTCCTTGGACGTATGAGCTGAGAGACGAACACGGTACGTCAAAAGGCATATGGAGTGCAAAAGACCTGAAATCAGCTAGCGCTGGTGAAAATTTACGAGGGTAAATTTTCTTGACACAAGGGGGGAAATTGTTACGGGTTATTTTCAATTTAAAATAAGTAATTTAGTATATCGTTTTAAAAATCAATTAAACTAATTTAAATAAAAATTTCTGAGGGTGGCCGAACTAACCTAAGTAGGTAATTGTGAGAGATAAAAATAGTGGATTCCTATCGTTTTATATTATGTTTTTTTTCAAATAGGATTTTTAATCAATATAAAATTGGTTGTTCTTTATCGATTTTCGACAAGTGAAGGTGTCATTTTGAATTTATTGCCGTTCGTGACTATACAAAGAGTTTGATCTACGATCATCCGTTCTGGGAGTAATCTTTGTGTAGTGATTAATTGTGATTTCAAACAGTATTAGTTTCTATTATTGGTTTATGGCTGTATTTTTGTGAAATCGCACCTATTTAGGGATTATTACGGCAAAATTGTAAGTACACCTCACAAATGAGATTTTATAAATTCGTAATTTTTGTTTTCTTTTCTCTCTTCACGTATAGTGATCATCCGACGCCCTCTCACCCTACATCATCATCATTTAATCATTTTCGTGGAAAACAGGGAAACACCCTTCAAGTAAGGTATGTTAACTTTTTTTTTGTCGGTACAAAATAAATAGGTGATTAATATTATTATATTATTTTCTAAGGGTGTTACCGGAGGGCCATTATTGGTAACTTTGTTGCTGCCGAGTGTTGGAGACTCTGGGAAAAAGGACATAAGTTTGGTGAAACATTTTCTTTTTGGGGCGATTCTTTCCGCATTTTACCTCTTTGGGCTGTCGCTGATCTGGGAACCGTAACCTACCCACGTGGATGGCCAGAAATTAGGATCACCTGGATCTGGGAGACACGCAAGTGAAAAAAATAAATAATAATAAAAAAATCGTTGCCTTTCAATTTTTTTGTTTTTAAAAAGTTCGATAATTTCGTCTAAAGAATAACACACTTACTTATTGTTTCGAGTAGAGATTTAAACTTCGATTCTTACTTATGTTTTTTTGTGTCAATTTTTGTAATTCTTTATCAACCATACTTGTCAAGAGAGTGGGTTAATTTTATTTGTTCAGTTTAAATAGTATTTTCTTTTTAAATCGGGTTGCAATTAAAGAAATAATCAGGGGATTATTACTACATTATAATATTTATGTTCATATATTTTGGGTTCATTTAATTTTTTTTACTATTGTGAAGAAAAGCTGATATTTACATATCTTACACAACTGGTGCGCACCTTTAAGATTCTAACCTTCAGTCTTTGGTGATATACTAGTTTTTTTTTTTTGCATATAGGTGTGTATATATGTATGTATATATATATATTTTTTTGCCTTTTGCATCATGTTACACTTTGAGTAAGTTTCAAGATTTTTTTTAATGTATTTCTGCTGAATACTGTTTATTAATAGTCATTTTAATATTCTAGTAATAACTTTTTATTGATTACTGTTTATTAATACTTTTTATTGAACACTGTTTATTACTACTTTTTTTATCCAATACTGTTTATTGATTACTGTTTCTTGAATACTGTTTATTTAATATTGTATATTGAACTTTGTGTACGGAAGACTACATTTACTGACCCGTTTACGAATACTGTTTACTGTGACTATTTACTAAATACGGTTTACTGTTTACTGGGTACTGTTGAATGAATGTTGCTCACCGACTATTATTTACCGAATACTGTTTACTGACCGAATCTCGTGTATTGAGTATTGGGTATAGAATATTGAATGTAATTGTAGGTTTTTCTTTATTATTAATAAACCGCCATTGATCTGTAAAGTAGACTTGTCACTTTTTGTGTATGTGCAGTAATCTCTTTTTAGTAGATTGGGGGGTTACCGAGAACTTATGAGAGTATTTGTTTAGTAAGTTAATTTACTTGGCGCCCAAATAGAAAGATCATTTCATTTCATACTCCGCCCGTCTCCACTGATAGTTTGGCCGGCAAATACTCCTCTGTCAACTGACAGTTGCTTATAGATATCTAACCGAAATGAGGGAGGTATCACTATATAGGTGTATGGTTCCTACAACACACCTACATGTGACTATTTTCATCAATCTCTTACTCTTATAAACATCCGAATATTTGCATGAATTAGATCAACATAATAATGAAAAAAAAATTAATGAGGTATAGAATGTGAGAGGACCTGCTTGCGTCACCATCTTTAGTAAAGGATGTATAATTATGAGTTTTGTGTACCTGTAAAGTAAGATCACAGCAAAAGAGAATCCGGGAATTTTCAGATAAGGAGGGCAACTAACGCGAACATATTAGTGACAGATGTGGTAGAAGTAAGTGACAAAAGAAAGTTGTATTGACAGTATTCAAATAATTAATATATTAATAAGCTTAATTGTTAAACATATATAAGGTTAGAGTGTTTCTTATTAAAGTTTAAAATATAAATATTGGTTTTATTGTTGTAATTTAGAAACATACAAAATTTTAAATTTCTTATAATCTATTAAAATTTATTTGGTTATTAAAATTACTAGTATTTGTTTAATGGACATTATAGGTATTATGTAATAATTGAATATAATAGAATGGAATATATTGGAAGACAAAACTATTTAATTACATATTGAAAATAATAATAAATAATATTGATAAGTTCTTACGTTGTATATACTGTGTTAAAAATTTCAATAATAATAACGATAATAGTAATATTGATTGATTTATTATCATAATAAGTTAAGCTAATTACAGGACACAATTAGAAGAAAATATCAGCCACTAAATAAAAGTTGTTTAGAAATTTAAATTTCCCACACATTTCCCTAACTAAAAACTAATGACAAACAATTATTAATATGTTTAATATTTGCTCGATTCCGTTCTGTTCCATTCTAATCTATTTTACTCTACTCAAATCTGCTCTACTCCAGCCTACCTACTGTATTATCTTCTATTTTAGTGAAATTTCTATTATTTTAAAATTTAAACATTTGTTTTTAACTTATTATTACTACAGCATAGCATCAGCAAATTAGTAAATATTAATTAGTTTTCGAGTTGTGTACGCATTCGTATGCAAATATCACTACGTCTACTTAAAATAATGCTCTGAAATTTAATTACCTTATCATGTTCGACTGCCTGGCCTTAAGGGAGTTAAAGCCGCAGGTGGTGAATGTATAGACGGTGATGAGCATGTAGGTACAGACGTCAAAAACTGTGGTGGAGGATGGTAGCCAAATCCGAAATGTGGTATGAAGGGCGAATAAATCCCTGTATTTGGGTACAATCCCGTGTAGCCGTAGTGGTAGTGAAATCTGGCTGCTTCTACTGCTGCTAAGGTTCGCAATTCCAGAAATGCTAGAAAATAATAAGACAAATTGCTTAACTTTATTGATCAATAGCGGTCAAACAAATCTGAACAATGCTCCGTGTAGTTAAATATGTGCATCACGAAGATTTCACATTGAGAACAGTATAATTATTATCGTGATAATATAACCGATTCCTACATTTTTGGTAATCAACGGACATCGGTATACCTAATATTGAGTCATTTAAAATAAAACATGTCGTTGATAATAAGACGAATAGTTGTATGATGCAGCTGTAGCAGCAGTTATCTCTTCCAGATTACCTTACTGACTCTCTGAGATATAGTACTCCTGAAAGATAATTTATAAAAAATTTTCAATATACGGCCCTAGAGTTATAAAACTATATAATATATTAAAAAATATGGTCACTACTTTTAAAACGATTAACCAATAAGTTAGTTACCTACCCAAAGAAGTTTAAATTATGTACTTTAACGTTTGTTTCATACGAAGAGCTCTGTCGTAAAAATTTGAATTTTAGAATAGATACACTTAATTTCATGCATTTTGGGTCACCGACGAAAAAGTTTGACTTACCTAATAAAATAACTATTGAAATGGATAAGCAAAATTAAAAATATGGCGAAGGTGCCAATGTCAATATAAAACTAACTTAATATTATTTTGTAACATTAAATAGTATTTCGGCCTTTCTTAAAATGCCTTTATAATAATCAGACGCTTACGTTGTAACTGCACGTGCCAGTTGGCTAGTAGCCTACTCACTAATTGTTTGTTCAATTATAAGATCATAATTTTAGTTGGCTTATAATTTGTGTTCTGTACTCTAATTTAGCTTTATTTACTGCAGAATTACAATTTGGTAAATAATTTGTGAGCATACGAGTACCTACTTCAAACACATAAGATTATTAAAAGTATAATTCATGGCCGGATTTCCTAAACCAGTTTGAATGCAATTTGAAGGAAAAATATATTGAGCTAAAATATTTGTATTGTTAACATAAATAGAACTCATAGAATAAATATAAACACACCATTTTTGAGATTTATTTTGTCTATCCAACCCATTGCTATGAAAGATCTTCATTTCAAAAAAAATTATAGAACCTTAGGATATACTAAGTCGAGACGACTAATTCGACTAACGGATTAATTTCGTATCGACTAAACGACTAATTGGTTTTATGACTGAGTCGACAACGGTTAATAGTTCAAGTCGTAACAAATTTTTTTCAATTAACCATTTTAATGGCAGACACATATTTTTCCTGTATAACCCAATATTATGCTAATAGATCCCAAAAAGCAAATTTAATTGAACTGTAACCGCTACTAACAAAGTAGGCAACAAATAACGGTTAATGAAAACGCTATTTATAAACAAGTGTACCTTAGACATACCTATTAATGGATGATTTTCAAATCCATAGTGTAAATGAACATAATCATATAATAATAATAATATCTAAATATAAATTGAGTCTTAATTATTATTATCCCTATATATTTATTTAAAATAATAATGATTGAATAATTGAACTTATTGGTGTATTGATTTTTAAATATACAGGGTGTCCCGATTTTAAACCGACAAACTTCGGGTACAGAAAGTTCACATGAAATTATGACATACTCCTTCTAACATTTCTTCTCTATCGAGCCTCCTAACGGAGATACAGGGTGTTGAAAATTAAATTTATTTTTTGTTTTTCTTTAATAACTTCCACAATATTAAAGATAGGGAAACCAAACTTGGTACACACAGTTGGGTTATCTTTGCTATGGTTCAGAGTTGAACTGAGGCGCGCCAGTGGCGTGCGGTGTGGTCAAGTCGACATAATTTTAAGGAAAAAAGTATGTGCACTAATTTTTTTCGCAATTCTGATCAGATTTTCATAATTTACGGTTAATTTTCTAAAAAAACTTCATGTCGGGAATAGTTCAAAATTATTTTCAATCTGATTTTCGAAGGGATATCTTAATTAATTAATTGTGTTTTTGGTGCATCGTTTTGTTCAGACGCAAATATCTCGAAAACTAATGCCTCAGCCAAAATTTTATATGAGCAAGTTTTTTTAGAAAATTAACCTGAACTGAACTGTCAATTTAATGTTTTTAATGTTTTTCTTCTTTTGCAATGAGGCGTTTTTAAGGCCTTTTGCAAGTCAATATTATTTCTGTCAAAAGAAAAATTTGTTTGTTACGAAATTACATAAACAAATTATCAACATCCAAATATACAAAAAATCAACCCCGTATTTCCGTTAGGAATGGCTATAGAGAAATTTTAGAAGGGATATGTCGTGATTTCATCAGAACTATTCCCGACATGATAATTTTGTTTTTGGTGCATCGTTTTGTTCAGACGCAAATATCTCGAAAACTAATGCCTCCGTCAAAATTTTACATGAGCAAGTTTTTTTAGAAAATTAACCGTAAATTATGAAAATCTGATCAGAATTGCGAAAAAAAATAGTGCACATACTTTTTTCCTTAAAATTATGTCCACGTGACCACACCGCACGCCACTGGCGCGCCTCAGTTCAACTCTGAACCATAGCAAAGATGGACCCTCACAACCTAACTATGTGTACCAAGTTTGGTTTCGCTATCTTTAATATTGTGGAAGTTATTAAAGAAAAACAAAAATAAATTGAATTTTCAACACCCTGTATCTCCGTTAGGAGGCTCGATAGAGAAGAAATGTTAGAAGGGGTATGTCATAATTTCATGTGAACTTTCTGTACCCGAAGTTTGTCGGTTTAAAATCGGGACACCCTGTATAACAGTAAAATTAAACATATGGAAGACTCTCTTAAAGTGTATAAGAAGCTAAAAAGTGTTCGTTAAATATTTATAAGACGATACAGTAAACTATTTTATCATGACTAATTAAGAAATGGAATAAAACCGAAAACGAATAAAAAAATACACTACAAAACAATAAAAAAATAATGTAAACAAATAAAAGCCATTGCGCCCCTTACTTTTTTGGTTGTTTGAAATTTTATCCGATTTTTGGAATTATTGGTATTTCCCATAAAAGGAAATATCCTGCTTTTGTGGAAAACAGTTTCCACAAACAGCAGCCTCTAGTCAGATTTAAAGCTTGAGTTTTGAAATAAAAGTTTGGATTATATTTACAGCTGGTCAAGTCAAAAGAACAGCACACTTTTTTTGTGTGCCTGTGTTATTTTCAAATCATGTACAGGGTGTCCCAAAGTTGATATCTCGGGACTATAACTAGAGAATGAAAAAAGTTATCACAAAACCGTTTACGTAGTTTAATTTGGGGTGCACTAAGGTACATTTTACGCTATACATTTTTTTTTTCGAAATCTGGAAAATGGCGAAACTGACGTGATCAGAACTTTTTTCCCAGGAACATACACTTTTTTTGTGCTATTTTTTCTGAACACTTTCTATTAAAAAAGTTTTTTCGTATCTCTTATATTTAAAAATATACAGGGCAAAATAGTTTGGAAAATACCCTCAATTGCATACGAGTTAGCCATGATGTAATCGAGTGGCCTATGGAAAACAATGAACAAAATCTATTTATATGTTTTATTAAACATTTGTAACAGTACCTATATTTTAATAAAAAAAATATATTTTAAAACAGTAACAAAATTTTAAATCGTTTTTTTTTTTGGCGTTAGGACAATTTTTCAAACAAATAATATGTACTTTAAGATCGATCTTGACAAAAACGAAACCATTAAATCCTGAACAAAATTCAAAAAACTGTATTTACAGTATTGCGTGTGAGTGTGATAAACATTATGTGGGTGAATCATCTAGACCACTTAATGTAAGTTTGGGCGAACACAAAAGTTATATTAGAAAAGGTGAAATAGAAAAATCTAAAATTTGTGAACATGCTTGGGAAAACGATCACAGGATAAAATGGGATTCAGCAAAAATTTTGACCAAAGAAGCAGACAGCAAAAAGAGAAAAATCAAGGAGTCTGCAATAATTTTACTTAATGAAGCTAAATGCGTATCAAATTGTTCGGTAGAATTTTGTTCAACTTGGTTACCAATGTTGTGAGAAGAACTCAATAAAATTAATATTATTTAGTATATTTTTCAACATTTCTATGGTAAGTATCTATGGAAATAATATAAACAATTTTCTTTTATGCCGTGTTATTCTACACGTTACATAAAAAATCTAAAGAAAAGGAAACAGATATAGTTTCTGAAACGACAGCGCAGTGTTTTTGTATTATTTTAATTCCTATTAGTTGTCAAAAAACACCCTCTATTTCTCAGTTTTAAACTGGTTAATTTGAATATTTTTTAGATACTTACGAGAAATATGAATTGTATAGGAATTTCAAGAAATATGGTAATAAATCCCAAAAAGAAAAGGAAGAGAAAAAAATTAGATTAAAATCATGTCAACTTTTTCATTGTTTGTAAACATTTCGGCGCTATTTAAATTAATTCACACCCGTAAACTATTTGACACAAACAATATATTCACTAGTCAACAGCCCTAGTTCATTGTTTTCCATAGGCCACTCGATTACATCATGGCTAACTCGTATGCAATTGAGGGTATTTTCCAAATTATTTTACCCTGTGTATTTTTAAATACAAAAGATACGAAAAAACTTTTTAATCAGAAAATGTTCAGAAAAAATAGCACTTTCCAGGTAGCAGAAAAAAAATGTATGTTCCTGAAAAAAAAGTTCTGATGACGTCAGTTTCGCCATTTTCCAGATTTCGAGAAAAAAAAATTATAGCGTAAAATGTACCTTAGTGCACCCCAAATTAAACCACGTAAACGGTTTTGTGATAAATTTTTTCATTCTCTAGATATAGTCCCGAGACATCAATTTTAGGACACCCTGTACAACGAATCTTGGAAATAAAATTTTAACATAAACAACTAATATTTCTATTTTTGTATCTACATTTTTCGTATTTTAAAATCGATACATCTAACTTCGTGACGTGAATAATTGTTCCTAATGATTCCTTAATATTCGTTTAAGATTCTCATGAATGCTGCATACAATACAAAATGCCATTTTATCATTATTTTATGAGCATAAGAGGACCAAAGGTAATCTTTGACCTGAGTTAAAATTGTGGTTATTTTATGACTCCTAATTTAAAAAGCAAGCAACTATGCTGAGTCAAATCGCATAAAATTTATAGCTGCACTATAAGATTGCAACTGGATCTAATAAAGGTCACTTGGAGTCGGGTCTTTAAAATGGCGCTCTTATCTATAATGATTTTATCATGTATTGATTTCTCATAAATAGGTTTGGATTTATTGTACGAAAGGGGTAATTTATTAGGCAATAAACTAAATACTGGTATTCAAATAAGGGTCCTATATAATATTATTATGGAAGTAAAATATTTAGTTAATACGACTTTCCGACTACATATAATATGCCAGTTTGCCATATTAATGAACAATAATAAAATAAAATAGTTTACTTTTTAAATAATCACTTTTTGATCCTGAAGAGAATTGAAACCTTTGCTTCTGTAATAGTTTCGATTGAACCTCAAAATATCGAATACTTGTATGTACATTTCACCAATCAAGTTGGTACCATTAAGAGGTGAGTCAAATTAAGCAATCTATCAATGTAGCCTATTTAAATCTAAATTAGTATTATTTAAAGTTGATAAACCATTTGACTTATCAAAAGGGGATGCTGCTTTGTCACTATTCATACTATATTTATATTCTGTAAATTTCAAGCTCTCAAAAGCATATAGTTGTTTATCATCATCTCATTTTTAATTAATTTTAAGTCATTAATACATATTTTGTTCTATGGTTGTTTTGCAAAGCATGTTGGGTAACATTATGTGTCTTCCGTGTCTGAGATTAATTACATGCCCTTTAATCGTAGCATGAATATCTCTAACACCTTTTGTACCGAGGTTCGTATATAATTAATATGACTTTTGAATTTTTTCTTTCCGTTTGATGTCGCCTAAGTGCAACAACTACTAAAATTAAGTAGAGTGTTTCACCTAACTCGTATTTGGCTAGTGGGTGAGGAGAATATTAATAGAACCAGCAATGGTATCGACAGAAGCAACATTAGATTTCAAACTGGATAACAGCCTATAGTTGGCATATAAAATAGATTTGCTTGGACTTTTGCTTTTCCACAGTCTTGGCATAAAACTATATCCCTAGAAGATGTACAACATGCTGTTTCATTCTTCTTGAGGATATTGTTTTTTGATTGGTAGCCGTAATGAATGAATTTTGTAGTAAATTAAATATTTCTTTAATTTCAATATTTCTTTGCTTTGGACGCTATGAATTCTGTAATATAAAACAATATTTAACGACATAGTTTTAAAAAGTACTAGTTGTTTTTAGACTTTTTCGTTATTGGACAATAAGTGTGTTATTAACTAGTTTTCATAATTTTTTCCCCCAACAGATTTTATATTTGTTCTGATGTTCAGAAGTAGAGCATCAATATAAATATATCAAATTGGATATTTTTTATATTATGCTTGTATAAAACCTAAATAAAGTTATTTATTAAGCAAAGAAAGTACAGTAGTTTGTAGAGAAGTTAACATTGCATAATAATGAAATAAAATCACTATTTGTAAATAAGTGTACCTTTTTGGTGTATAAGGCAAGCTGTAAAATTTATGTACAATCAATAATTGTAAGTAAACCTTGTTAATTAACAGAGGTATTAAATAAATGCGCTACTAATTTATTCAAAACCCATAAAATGCCGTTTAACAATGCAATCACATTTTAAATATGCAATATAAACATTTTTTAATTAAGCGATAAACAATGAAGTAGCCACGAATGTTCAACGAGTTGGTTGCACAAGGTGGTCAATTAACGACTACCCAGACCTTTTTCTGAAAACATCTAGCAATAAATCAGAAGTCGGATTCTACCTAAATTAAAATTTGAGATAATAATTTTAAAAAATCACCACGACGTCCTGCATTTCAAATTTTTCCAATAGCATTTAATTTGCCCATTAATCATTTCAACTAATTTGCAGTTACTAATAAATAAATAGTTTTAAAGGGATATACAAAAGTAACGAATTTATAATCATGGTGTAAAACATAGAGTGCTACTAATATAATAGTATTGGAAATGGCGTGCAAAATCGACAAGGTTCCCGTCTGATGGCCGGTAAATCAAAGAGACTATGTAAATACAAGAGTTTTTCTCTCTGGAACTTTTTTGTATGGTGGGCAGATTGGGGAGAGAGAGCATTTTTTTTAAATCGAATTATTGTCAATATTTTTCCGCATAGGTAGGTTAGTGGGTACCTATATGTCCTTCACATACCCCAATTACGCTGGCAGACAAAATCTTCCGGTAGGTGAGTGGGAAACGGAGATTGAAAAAATTTGTTTTGGGGTATGTTAAGGACATAATACTAACTACCTACCTATGCGGAGAAATATCGGTATTAATTAGATTTAAAAAAAATGCATATGGGCTATCCATTGGACATTCCAAAAATTTTCTATAGACCTATTAGATCTTCATGTTTTTATAGCCAACTTTTGATTTTCTTATGGACACTATATTGGATTTTTATAGTACTGTTGGATAGAAAAGAAAATGTGATTTCAACGATGTATCACACACGAGATCATACATAAGTCATCTGACTTGATTAACCACCTTTAAAATCGAGTTGCCATGAAATAACAAATGATCGAGCAAATTATTGACAGTAGGTAAATTATTGACAGTAGTTGTAGAAGTACTGTATTGTAATTATTGTTCGTGTTATTATTATTTCCTCATTATGGTAAGATTTTAAGTTGATGAAACACCAGATATGTATAATGTTTACATTCAAAATTATCGCAATTCTGTGGCTGCATCCCAAAGTTATGCAAATATGTGTCCTGAAAGAAGACAGCCAAACAGGAACATATTTCAACGAATAAGTCTTCGTTTAAAAGTTCGGTACGTTAGAAAATGTAAGAAATAACAGTCCCGTTATTGAAACCGTAAATGAAATTAATGTATTAACACAAATTCATATAAATCCAAACGAAGATTCCTTTGGAATGTAATTTTTCAAAATCTGGTGTTCAAAAAATTCTGAAAAAACACAAATATCATGCATTCAAGGTTAAACTCTCGGTTAAACCGGAACAAAAATTGCATCCAGGAGACAACCAAAGACGATTAGAATTTTGTCATTGGTTTCGTGATCAACTGAGGGAAGATCATGATTTTTCTACTAAAATACTATGGTCAGAAGAAACGACATTTACGAACAGCGGAATGTTTAATAGAAGGAATAAACATTTTCACACCGTTGAAAACCCCTATTTAATACAGGAAGTTAGGCCACAAATTCGTTTTTCAATTA
This sequence comes from Rhagium mordax, assembly GCA_963680705.1. NCBI lineage: Eukaryota > Metazoa > Arthropoda > Insecta > Coleoptera > Cerambycidae > Rhagium > Rhagium mordax. Next base: position 29,045,956 of record OY796657.1, read on the forward strand.
ATATTTGGTGTGACCTTTTGGATGACCAGTTAATAGGTCTCTACTTTATTCCAGGCTATTTAACTGCCCACTCCTATGCTAGTTTTCCTCAAAATGATATTGAAATATTGCTAGATGATTTACCTTCGTAACACTAAGAAATTTAAGATGGTTTCAGCAGGATGGAGCAGGTCCTCACTCCTCATAATGCCAGAAATGTTAGGCAGTATTTGGATGAACGGTTTCCGGATTCTTAGATATGAACTAATGGTCCAGTGCGCTGACCACCACGGACCCCTTGTTTAAATCCCCTAGACTATTTTTTGTGGGGTTTTATGAAAAATAAAGTTTATGATAGACCAGCCCAGAATGCGGAATACTTACAAGCAAAGCTTACAAAAGCGTTCCAGTATTACACCAGCAAACATTCAAAACTCTGTGAGGAATATGGATCGTAGAAAATCGCTCTGCATTGAGCATATGGGAACACATTTTGAACAATTTATGTAGTATTAATAAGTTAGTTTGTTATTGTTGTTGTTAATATTAAATTATTATTTCATGGCCATTTAATGTCTATTTCTATTTCATGGCAACTCGATATTATCGAAAAATTGTTAAATTAATGTTTAAAGGTGGTTAATCAAGTCAGATGACTCATGTGTGATACATCGTTGAAATCACATTTTTTTTCTCTATCCAACAGCATAAAAATTCAATATGACGTCCATAAGAAAATCAAAAGTTGCATATAAAAACATAAAGATCTAGTAGTTCTAGAAAATTTTTAAAATGTGCAGTGGATAGCCCATATCGATTAATGTAAACATGCCAAATCTAAATACATTGGCTTAAGTAATAAAATTATTATGAACAAAATAAGAAAATGCGATTTTTTCAGGATACTTAGGAACGAGGTAAGTTATCCCGAATTTCTTTCCAGATACTTAAAGAGCATGAAAATGTGCAACTTTTTCTAATTTAAGCAACTATGTACCTCTTGTTGTTTAGAAGATACCAATGGTGTACATTGTAAAAGGAACCACCCTGTATTCAGTCTTAAATACACTAGCTCAATAATTACACTGGCAGAAATTAAGTACGCTCTCTGCTTCTTATGCAGCCGTAATATTTAATTGATCATTTTACGTAAGTTAACGTGTGTAATAATTGCGAAGAAACTATTCCGTAAATTAAAGTTACCCAAAATGCAAACAAAATTTACGAAATTACCCTCGCCGGTAATGAGCGCAGTAAAGTAAGTGGTGTGCAAAATGCGTCCGCAGCCAAACCGGCCATACTGTCGGATGTTGTATAATACATCAATATAGTAAAAGCACGCATATGCACATACTAAAAATATTATAACCTTTGCATTTATGGTAGCTATAAATTACAGTTTAACGATTCTATGCAGTTGTTTCAAAACATTTCACAGCACTGGCTCTCCCTGCCACATTTCATAAAAATTTATTCACACTATACACTTATATTGGTTTATTTGTAAACTAAACCTCATAAATAGGCCTCTTTGTTTGAAGTTCTCAACTGAACAATATACATAATTGCTACCGTTAACATTTGTTTTTGTTTCGTTAACGGAATGACTTCTCGATGTAGGAATACCGGTGGAATTTACACAATAACAATCCCAAGGTTCAAAATTCAACAACCAAAGATTCAATGAAAAGAATGAATACATTGCAGTAAACTGAATGAGTTCCGTGAAATCTAAAACATTTCCATTTTTGATTTACGGCTTGTCCATTATATAATGTTGTATTTAGCAATATGGTAATTACTAGTTAACAGTATGTAGTAGAAGCAGAAAGAAAAGAAATTAACAATAGATTTTATAATAAAATATTTATTAAGTTTCAATTTTCATCCGTTAACCACATTTTTATACTGATACGTCATGGCATAAAAATATGCAACTATTGACAAAAAGATTCATACAAAACTACTTATTGGAGAAGTAATTATTTGGACGAATGCAGAAAGTGATGTATGATGATTACCTACAAGAACTGAAGTTTTGAAATACCGCAAGAAAGTCTTCTGGATAACTATTTATTCCAGAAAACTGGTGCCTTATTGTTAACTAAAAGATATGAAGTTAGTTGAACTTGTAACTAAATGCGTCGAAAACAAGGTAATTTAGGGAGAGATATGAATAGAAATTATGTCTTGAAGATAATATAATACTATTGAAAGCATTTGAAAAAGATTGTTTAGTCGAGCTTTTCTCGCTTAAAGTATAAGACATAGGCATGCACTGTGAATGGAAATATAAATAATAATGAAGATCATTTCTGAAAGAATTCTGAAAGTTCTGCATATGCAGACATTTATTATACTGCTTTAAATATCTTTTAAAATAAAGTAACGAATAGATTTTATAGTTATAATATTTCACTTTAATACATAAAATCTATAATATTTTTAGGTATGCAAGTGCGCTGTAAGAGAGCTCCATAAAATAAATCATGAAAGCATTAACAATAAAGTGGTGCATGATTTATTTTATGTTTACTTTGTTCGGTTTATAGCATTTCCTTAGAGACACGTTTAATTTTCCACATTTTTTATTAGAATAATTAAATTTCTGCATGTTGAATTCCTTACGTTGTTAATCATAAAAATGTCTTCCTTTGCAATGTTTTTCCTGCTCATGGATATGCTTAACTTGCAACAGGCATCCTAGATAAAGACTTTCTGTGTATTTTCTACTGATGTCTGGTTCACTTTAGTTACCTATAGGAAATCGATCAAGTACTGGCATTTTATTACTTTGCACCGATTATTTCAAAGTGTATCAAAGAATTTTGACAAACAAATCACATCATATAATTATGTTGTATTGATATTCTAAACATTCTATCGTTGGAAATAAGTTCCATAACTAGCATATTTCTCGAAAAAAGAAAACAAATAAATAAAAAATTCGTTATTTCTTGAAACTAGTAGTTTCTCTTTACCTAACACAAAATCCTAGGATTACTTCGGTGACTTGAGAGGTGGTTAAGAAAACATTTTAAGAAAAACATTTAAAACCTGTTCTTGACCCTATTATTATTACTATTACCAAAGATTATGTATACACTAGATAGTCAGATCTATTGTTTAATTTTATCGCTCATAAATGGACCCCAACTTAAGCTTCATCTCACTTTAACTCATTATACTGCAATACTTCTCTGTTATTTGGCATCCAATTTTGCACGTGTTAAAGAGAGAAGATGGGGCGATGAAATAAACAGTGGCTTTGACTATCTAGTGTATACATAATCTTTGCTATTACTAATATTGTTGGATATACTACGAAAGTCATTATTATCTCTCAAAATTAATTTGTTATTTCTATTAATCGTATGGTGAAAAACAAATACATATGAGTAGGTACGTACTTATTATTATGTGATAGGGACTATTTTAATTGGAAAGACTGTAGTCTAATCATTTATACGTAGATGTAAAAAAAATGAAGGTAATTGTGACGATAATGCTAGTACTGCTAGCTTTTATGTTCACATTTCTAAAACGGGTCGCACATTGAACAAAGCAGTTTTGAGTCACAAAAGTTTTAGATTAAACAGGGCAGATGGTGATCCCACAATATAAATTTAATGAGTAGAAGTCTACTCATTGGTCGCACGCAAAAAATATGGTCATACGCCGTTAGTCGCAATTAGGCACTGATGCAGGCGACCGACGATCATTATAGATTTTAATTATATTGGATAATAAATGTAAAGAATAGATAAAAGAAACAGAGCAAATTCAAATAAGGATTTAAAGTTTACTTTCATTGGTCCACTTTCTTCCAGAAAAGACGACAAGGAATTTCTCACAGCCTTTAATTTTTCGCTTATAGAACGGACCACATTTTTACGTGCTTATGCGTTTCCTATACTAAGATTACTATCGCTTCGTATTATTACAATTTGATTATTATCTTAAATAAGTCTAATGACGGTAATGATAGTTAAAGATGCCGTTGCTAGTAGTGATTAATTTTCTTCAAGAAATACGAACAATAATGAGATTATCAAGCCACTTGCCAAAATGACGGATGATCTACTGTTTGTCTAATCAAATTAATTTCTGTCGTTTTGTATGTCTACACTTTCATGAGAAATTTCAAATTAATTAATTCGATATACACCTAATTCATTTGCTTTAAATTAATAGGAATTATATTATCATGTATATCAATTCTGTTAGTGTTCGCAAGAAACGTAAATGATTTGATTGTTCCTCCAATAATATTTGTTCTAAATGGTTATCCAATTGTATTTTTACGTCAATAATAATTATATTAACGTATTCTAGGCATCAACATACTCAGCGTAATTTTTATACATATTAGTGACAGACGGATATGTCTATCAGAACTAATAATGAAAACATTTTGTGAGAAAAAATTGTAATTTAAATTTGGGGAAATAATAATTAATTGTAAAATATTTGCAACTGGTTTTTTAATGTCCAAAATTCAATTTTCTTAATGTCGATCAATTTTTCCATCGATTTAAAAAAAAGTTTCATAAATGTTTAAAAAATATTTAGAAAAAAATATATAATTTATAATTTTTATAATAAAAAAAAATTATTTAGAATTTTTTTTTGTTCAAAACTTACGGTTATTACTTAAAGTATGACTTCGATTTATGCCTGAATACTAAAAGCTAACTCAAATTTAATCGTGTGTAGCCGTTAAGAATTCCCTGCAAGTAGAATTCCAACTAGCTCATAATTTCTAAAGTCGAATGAAATATGGAACATAGTTCAATGGCAATTTAATTTCTCATTTTTACATCGTAAAACACATTATTCTTAAGTTTAAATTTAATTAAGAAAAGTTCTCAATAATATCTTACCTTCCTCACTCTGCCTCCAAGCATGACAGTTATTTTGCTCAGCGTACTTAAGAATGGTATCCACCAATGCTAAAATTCTCCATGGGAACTGGAATGTATCCTTTAACTTTTCACATAGCACTAGTAGTGGAGTACTACGACCTGTCAAAAGATATTTATGATAGTATTAGTTAGTATTAGTCAGTTTTCTGTGGTAACCATTGGAAGAAGAAAACAAAATAATTAAACTGTTTATTTATTTTTATTCATGACAGAGGGGGATCTTCACAAAAACGAAGAATATGTTGCCTTTGGCATCATTCGTTGGTAACATAGGCAGTGTCATATAAATAATCATTGTTTTAAGATATTTTGATAACATAATATGTACAGTGTGTCGCAATTAAGAGTGAAACACCCTTATAACTTTTTTCGTTTTTATCCGATTTAAACCAAATTTCACCCGAAGAGCACATATTAGGATCAATTTATGGCCCAAAAACCATTTGCCAAAAAAACATATTAGGCATTTTCTTATCAAAAATTTTATTAATGAAAATTGTTCAAACCTTATGTTCAAAATTTAATCAAAATCAAAAAATATTATTATTTGGTTTGAAAAAATTTTTAAGGTAGGAAATATAATTTTAATGGGTTATTGTATTGTAATATTTTATTTTTTATAAAAAAAAAAAACTAAAAAAATACTCTGCAACTAAATACGAATGATAATTCATATTGTAAAATTATATTTATCAGTTTCAGGATATTAATCCTTTGTTTACATATGCAAAAGTAGGCTGGTAAATAAGTCATAACTAAAGTTGTACAGTTATATTTAAAACTTGTACGGTAATAATATTACAAATACAGATCTGTCAATAACTGTCAACAGATGAAATAATAAATAATGAAACTATAATATAGGGCTATTTATTAATACAAACAGACAGAAAACTCCAAACAATAATAATTAAAAATACTGAAATCCAACTGAAATGTATTTTCAGGCAATCCAAGGTCCATTTTTATGTAGCCGTTGTGACATTAAAAATGTAAACATTTATGTGATATGAAAAAAGGTAACAAATAAAAACAAACAAAATATAACTGTAACCATGGCGACAAATCAACCCATACAGACTTGACCAACTAATGAAATGAAAACGTTATTAATAAGAGAATATCAAAAGGTAATATCAATTAATAATGTCTTTATTTTCTGAAACCGATAAACTATTGAACATATCACGGATGTTATGAATCATAACAGCCTTAGATGTCTTAAAATCCTCGCTCTACGAGCTCGGATTTCAAACCGACATCTGCGGCAGTTATGATAGTCATAACATTCCTAGATATGTTAATAGCTATTTCGGACTTAAAATTTTTTAAATCAAGATATCAATATTTTTTAATTATGTTGAGATTTTGGATATAAGGTAGGTTAGACAATTCTGAACAACTTTCATTAGTAAAATTTTCCGATAAAAAATGCCTAATATGTTTTCTTCATTTTTTGCGTTTATATTGGTACCGCAGGTGGCTTTGTATTAGTCAAATGGTTTTTTGGCCATGAGTTGATCATAATGGGATTTATCATTGAGTAAAATTTGGTTCAAATCGGATAAAAATGAAAAAAGTTATAAGGGTGTTTCACTCTTAAGTGCGACACACTGTATATTACAATACACGCAATTGGGATCTCGTAAACCTAGATACTCAAAATTTGTCGACTACTAAAAAATTGCGCATTTCCATTAAAGATCTAAAAAGAAATCCTACGGTCTCATTTCTATTATATTTTTATTTCTTAAGTAAATGTCATGAGATTTGTCAGATTTAGTAACTCTATATGAGCTTCCATTCTATGTTTTAAACATTTTTTAAACCTCTTTATAGATTTTCATAGTTGTATAACCAATTTTTTATTTTTTATATACAACATATTTTCCTCTTTACCTCTTTACCGTTGGATAAATAAATAAAAAGGTACTATTTTAACATATGAGGCAGAACTTTTAACTGTTACTGGAAATATCAATTTAACAAATTATGAACATAATTGAATTGTATTGAAATGATAAATTCATAATATTACATTAAAGATAAATTGTCATAAAGTACCAAATTACCGACAAGTTTAGTGTCTTAGCTTTGTTGTAAAGAGGACGTTAGTTATTTATCGTGGTAACTAAATTTCACTGCTATTATTATTTATTCATAATCGCAAAATATTCATCAAGTAGCGAAAGACTAGATATGTATAATGTTTACTTTTAAAATTATCTATAGAGCCAAATAGAAACGAAAAACTTTTGTCATGATCAATGGGGGGCGATACCAATTTCTCCGCTAAAGTTCTTATAATAGAGTATAAGCCAGCAAATTGATTTTTCTTTTAATGTTTAATGCAGCGTTATTGACGATGAGTTACTAAGGTCATGTTTTATTCTAAGCCATTTAACTAGTTAGTATTGTTTCGATGTTATATAACTTACCACCTCTCGGAACTTTAAGAAATTCAAGATTGCTTCAGCAGGATGAAGTGATTTTCATAATATCAATAAACTATATTTGGATAAATATTTACACAAATATTGCACTAATCATGGGTTCGTTACATTAGCAAATATTTGACATACAGTAAGAAACATATATCGCACAACATTAAACAAAGGAGACGATATTTTGAGCAGTTGACATAACTTTAGTGTTCCACAGTAGTAAATTCAAATGACACATATTATTGAGGTCTCATTGAAATACTATCTTTTTTATTTACCCAACAGTATAAAATCTAGTAAAGCGGCCATATAAGAAATAAATAAAAAGTTGCTATAAAAACATGAACAACTAATAGATTTCGAAAATTTTTTATTTCTGGTGGATAGCCCTATATGTACACCTACTAAATATCAATACATCCACTTAAGAATTAAAAGATATGGAAGAAACAAGAAAACGCAAGATTTTAGTTATTTCAAGATATTTCGGGTATAGTGTGAGCCATCCAGGATTTATTTACAGATCCTTAAGTAACAAAAATATGTGCAATATTTTTATAGCGCAATTAACTGGATTTCTTCAAAATCAAAATTTTTTAAATTAATGCTTCAAAAAGAACCCTTCACTAGGAATTTTGAGATAACTTCGAATATAAATATAACTAAATCATCAATAACACCACCTTGCTTGTCGCTTGTCTTTCATTATTTTTCTGTTCATTAGGATAGCATTCTACTCGTACAAACATTCTTCTTGTACAATTAATTCTTATTTATTTACATGTACCTATAGTGTTTTAATACCCGAGTCAAATTTTGGGTAAACCTAGACAAAAATAATATAAAGCTAATTTTTGGTACAGATCATAATTGAGGGCTAAATAGTAATATACTAAAAGTCCTGGAGAATCCTCCTTCCGCAACCCCCTTTTTTCGCCCCCCAAACCCCCCCCCTTTTAATATTTTGGTGATTTTCTCGAAAACTATCCACTTTAAGGAAAAATGTCAAGTGAGCATTTTTGAAGCTGACAAAATTTCCCTTCCAACGACGTATTGCGAGCCCATATAGTACCACGTGGTACACACCAGTGGCGTATCAAAAGAAAGTCTGCCCCGAAATTAATTGAAATTTCTTGAAGGATACGTCGAATTTACTGATTTTAACCAAAAACTATAAGCTTGGCGAAAAATATCGTTATTAATTTTTTTGTAGGTGATAAAATTGCAAATCCATTGATGTATAGAACGACCCCCCAGAACCAAAAATATTGAAACTGCTGTTTAATTTATACGTACGTAACGTAAACATAAAATAAACAATTGAATTTAACATAACGTAAACATAAAATAAACATCGTAAACATAAATGTAAACTATAAAATACTATTTACACAGTCAAGCACAAACACCTCAGTAGTTTAAAACTTCGCCCTTTTGGAAGGTCCGGGTCTCGCATCCAGTCTGGATTAGTGGGAGAGGGAGGGGGAGGAGAAACGAGGGTTTCTGGAGGTGGAGGCGAGTCGTCATATGTTGTTGGGTCATCCACATCCTCGTCCTTCTCGTCCAGGACGATAGGGGTGGAGTTGCTGCAAATTTTACAAATGCTGAGTATCGCAGGGTGTTCAGCGTTCCCTCGTCTTCTCCGTAGAGGTTCTTCAAGATTTTCTCGCCAGCATTTCCTACTTCTTCCTGGTTGGAGTTTGGATCAAGGAAAATGCTGGCGAGGTCTATCCAGTGGGTTTTCTTTTGAAGACGTTGCACCACTTCATCTTGCCTTGCCAGAAAAGGGTAGAGGTGGTGTCACACCCACTGATGGCATGCAGGAACAAAACCGTCTATGGTACTTGCATTTCTCCACATCTGAAGGAATTTGCTGGATATTGGGCGCACTCTGACCCATCTCTGCCGCCTTTCTGAAAGTACAAGTTCGTATGTAGAGAGCTTAAGCCGTTGAGAAGGACCAGTAGGTCGACGTCCTCTCCAATGATGAAAAATTGGTCGAATGATGAGTTCTTGGAGAGGGTAGTCCTCACTATATCAGCATCGCCGTCTTCTTGAGTTTGATGTACCTCGATACCATGCCTCTCAAATTCAATACGCATCATGGTGATCAGTCGGCGTTTGTTAGATTCATTTGAGAGCAGTTTTGCTTGGGACACTTGATGGGTGTTGATTCATCAAACAAAATGTCACTGCAGGAGAGAGAAGCAGAGCGTCGCAGGCGTTCAGCTGATTTAGTACTCCTCATAGCTGCATCTTGTGGGTATCCATCAAAAACCACAGCTACGTTTTTACCAAAGCGGTTGACATCGTAACTGACGTATCCCGCCACAATGGCTCTGACTGAATCATATATATGTATATTCAACATATTTCATTGTAAATAAAACAAGAAAAACGGTACCTATGTAATTTTGTTTGTTTAATGAATTTTCGGTATTTGTTTAGTATTTGTTTAGTGTATGTTTATTTGAAGCCATATGTTGCATCTAAAATGTTAAATTCAAATTCTTACACGTTTTTTTAAAGAAATATATACCAACATTATTCAGTACAATGTTTACCCAAAATCCGATGTTATACTATTGTTTCGTTATTGAGGAAACTATGAGGCCTAGAGGCACCATTTTGGGATCAAATTGAAGCTAATTCAATTATCTACAAATTTATTTTCATAACTTTTCTCTAGGAGTATTAGTTTAGTCGGTACGTGTCTTAGAAAATGACCCTACCGATAAATTTTCACTTTTTAGAAAAAATTGCCCATCTTTCACTGGCTGTATCTCCGCAACCAATGGACCTAGAGAGCTGTGGTTGGGCTAAAATTGTAACAAATTTAGTTTTCTTTATATAGAATGAAGATACCCGAAAAACGCTTCCTTAAGTTATTATTTAAAAAAGGAATGCAACAAGTTTCAGAATTTCGCAGTTTTTCGAGCACCACGGGAGTCGCACAGGGTTTTCAGGGTTGCAAACTTGGGTATAAACTACTCTCAGGGGTTCTAATAATATATAAAACAATCGTAGATACATGCGTGTTTGCGATGTTTGCCTTTTCTTGTGTCGATATTGACTGGCCTAATATTGGTAGTAAAAATTAATTTGTTCCAGATTTACGTAAAGCTGAGAAGTCTCGGATAAACTTTTAATTTTTTTTTGGCTGAAGTAATTGCGATGAACTTCTAAAAGATTCGCAAGTAGACCACCTTTTAATGGTCTATTTAGAGAAAAATATGTGCCTTCTAAAAAAATTATGCTTAGATAAAACAAACTGAGAATAAATATCAAAAAGTATATTTTTTAAAAGTAACCCTTCATTTGATACGCCACTGGTGGGTGCCATGTGCTACTGAATATGGATTGCGATACGTCATTGGATCAGCTTCAAAAATGCTCACTTGACATTTTTACGTAAAGTTGATAGTTTTCGAGAAAGTCACCAAAATATTAAAAGGGGTGGGTTTGGGGGGCGAAAAAAGGGGGTTGCGGAAGGAGGATTCTCCAGGACTTTTAGTATGTTGCAATTTAGCCCTCAGGCATGATCTCTACCAAAAATCAGCTTTATATTATTTTTGTCTAGGTCAAATGCTATCTTGACTCGGGTATAAACTCGGTTTTAAATGTTATGTATTGTTTATTGGGTTGTAAATAAATATTATTATTATTATTATTTCAGTAGGGAAACGACTGAATAGTTTCAATTATTTATTTCTAGTTAGGTATATCGAATTATTTATAGCAACAATATTTACTGTGCAAGTAGGTATTATCTTACCTGAAATATTTTAATTCTCTCAAAATAATGAAAATGCTAATCAGTGATAAATTTTTACCATCTTATCATATTAAAGACGTTTCCACTCCAAAAAAAAAAGAAGGATCCAATTGATTGAATTAAATTTTATGTAATTTCGTCAGAAATGGATTCGCATATCATTATGCGCCGAAAATGATACCAAAATAATGGATGAATACTTTGAAACGAATTATTAATCATTCTTTCATAATGTGAACTAAATAATATTTTAAATTCACATGTCTGCTCCGTATAAACAAAATTATTTGTTTGTTCAAAAATAAACAGATTATATTACTTTGTCAAGCAAAATAAACAAAATGTGTTGATATAAAATTTTAAGTGCTAACCACTTTTAAATATTTATTTATATTATCTTAATCCAGTCAAAGAAAGATATTATAAACAAAGTTTAAAATAATATTTCAAATTAAACGCTGGAAGCTGAAGCGACAGTTAATTTAAATACAGTATATAACTTTTATGATACCTCTTGCAATTTGAAGGAAACAAAAAAAAACAAAAGAAAAAAACAAAACAAAATATTTTTAGTATTCTAAACAAATGATATAAATTATGTATGACTGTTTGAGCGAGTGTGATATTTCTTAAAAGTTAAGTTTTGAATTCAAAGTAGTGCATTTATGTGTTGTTTTATGAAATAACACAAATGGCGTTACCTATGTATTTTACCAGACAAATAGTTTCTCTTTTAATTTGCAACAGATGCTAGTATAATCAATTTTCGTTAGCGTAGTTGTAATTAATTTATGTATTAATCACTTACATTATTAAAAGGTAAAAATACAATCAATCATTTGCATAAAAAGTTTTCCTTATGTTTAAACAATTGTATTGTCATTACAGTAACATTTAATTTAAATTATTTTAATTATTGTTAGTCAGATCCGACTGTAGGGTATTTTCTCTGTTGGCCGATGCATGTTTTGACAGTAATCAGTATTTTAGAGACATACTAATTAATTTTATTATACAAAAAATATATAAAGAAAATAAATTAAAAACTTTATAATTATCTCTAGGTTTTTCAAGTTCAAAACAAACACATTGAAATTTTGAAATAATATATTATTTGCGTTCAATAACGTTAAAAGTGTCAACACCATAGATAGATAAACAGCATAAAGCTGCTTGGTCTAAGCAAAATTCAAGCACTTATTAATTAAGAAAATACCAAAACTGTGTACAGGGATACCCCAAGTACAGTTTTGCTGATGCCAGTGCTTTCCATGAAAGTACAGAATGTTTTAGTGAAAATCTTGATGCATTGCCTCTATCTACACGCTTATTTAAACATGTAACATCTAAATACGTTTGGAATTTTTCTCCATTTATGTATTTTCGAATTTACTTCGATTCTGAAAATCATCCAACAAACCAGTTTTTGTTAATATATTATTAGAATGACAAAACCCACCATTAGTGGATCATTGGACATACTCAAATCAATAATTCATCTGACAAATTAATCTTTGCTGATGATCGGTAATAAACTTTATTTACAACATAATATTTCGACACACACTGAAACATCGCAATTCTGATTTTTGTATAGTAAAGAAAATCGCGGAAAGCATTAATAATAAGGTAATGGAACAAAAATATTTCGATCGAGAAATGTCATCATTCAAAAGAATTTAGGAGAATACATTGTGGTTATCCATTTAATTTTTCGCTTTTGTATTAGGTACTACCGACGTAGTAGTAGTGTATACATATAATTTTAATTTACACGTTTATGCTTGACTTGTTCTTATTTGTGTACTATAAGAAAATTGGAAATATACTAAAATTAAAAATATTCACTATGTTAAGGGTAAATTTTTTGGCACCAGGTTGTAAATTTAAATTTTTGCTGAATTCTAGTTATAATATTCATTAAAAATTTATTTAAGTTAAACTGTTCATCAATGCTTTATATCGACTTAGTCTCTTGTATTATGGTTATTCTAGCTTAAGGGGATAAATTGTTTAAAAAAAAATTATTTACATTTTCAGAGTATGTAGTCATATCAACAAAGATAATAACAAAATCGTAGAGCCGGATCTGCTTCAAGTTTAAGGACGATTCCTTAGCAACAATGTGCAATGGAAACAAATTAGGAACATAAATATTATTCGCTCTTGAGAACTGTAACCTGTGGTATTATTGTAATTCCAATTTTCATACCATATACATAATTTGGTAATAAGTAAATAACATAATAACGGCTGTATACTAATACACCAACTGTATAGTTATTTTAGTTAATGGCGTTAACGCAGTTATAATTTTGTTCCGAATGCACCCAGAGTGTCGATATCAAAATTACTTTCTGCTGGTGCATATAAAATAAATTAAATATGACCTTGCACTTGGCGCTAGAATAGCACACGTGCTGAATTCGTTACTATGTTGAATGTCGAATATCAGCTGTAGTTGAACTTTTCTAAAGTAATTAAATTATTATTTATAAACTACACTATCATATAAGACTTTGACACTGCCTTTAAGTGATTATTGATACATAAAATTGCATGAAATTACTTGGCATTAAAATGTATTAATTTAATGAATTAATATATGAAAAAATTTTAGAACATAGAGACCTCGATACAGACACTAATTTTTGTTTATTGCTTTACTCATACTTAAAACTGGCTATACAAAATAATAAAAGAATCCATAAATATAAATAATAATATAGAATTTGCAAAACAGTTTTCAGATTGTTTTCTGTGTTGATTATATTAAATAGTTTTCGTTTAGACCACCTTATGGTTTTCTAAAGCGTCAGGAAAAAATGGCGTATTTTTTAAATCTTTTCCAAGCACCGTTAATTATACTTACATATGTTCCAAATGTTTTGCGACCATATCGTTATATGCGATCGTGTTCAATTTCACAAGCTAGCGTATCTCAAAAAACTAATTAATATATCAACGTATTATTTTTTACGAGATTTTTTAAAATAAAAATTATTTTGTTTTAACTATTATTTTAACCCTTTATTATACCACAATAGAATTTTATTCTCCTCATCAAATAATTATATGTTTTTTATTATTATTATTATTAATCATAATTAGTTTACTTAACTTTACCTTTAACTAATTACCTATAAAATCCATTTTTAATCTGAGGTTTAACAGTCGTATGTCAGTATACTTAGGATTTTTAGTCTGACATGACTGGTTCATTATCATATAAACCGAGAAACTCTAACACCACTTTATTTCACCCTCGATTTTACCACACTATTTTACTTTTTAATCAATCATTAAAATAATAATAATAAACAGAAAACCGTTTTCAAAACAGGCATCCTCTTATTGATGCAGAATGAATAGCAGCGAGGCAAGTATACCAATTATGTTCCCTTTGATTTGTGCCATTTTACCAATATAAGAAACGGACCAGATTTACTAGTGACAAATATAATTATTGTACAAACTACTCACACGATATACGACATGGCAAATATAAACCATTCAATATTGAACAAGTACAACCAGTTTTCTGGTTTTATGTCAAATAGGTGACAATAAATCAGATTCATGCCAGGTGATATTAATGCAAACCATTGCAAGTATGATAATTTTGCCATTACAGATAGGAATATTTATAATAATATGTTACTGAGTGCTTATTTTATGTATTTTGCAAAAATTATTTAGAGGTAATGCTGTAAAAGTATATAAAATATTATTATATACATGGGAGACATCGTAAAAAAAAAGATTTCTTAAGTAAATAGTACAATAATAAAGCAATGCGAGATTATGTTAAAACCCGAAATTTACGAGAATATCAAGGTTTTTAAACCAACTTAGTTTATTAATTTTATTTTTTTTAAATTTTTATCTGAACACATATCCACATATATCTTAAAGTGTTATGTAGAATCTTAAATAGGCTTTTTTATAAGTAAATTAAAATTACACCACGAAAATATACTACATAGAGCAGATACGTTAAAATTAGAATATGCATCGACATTAAGACAAGAAACGTGTGCAAACATTTTGTGAACTGTACCTTAATTTTTCTTTCTCTGGTTTTTTGGCCTTGGATTTCAATCCTTTAGCCTCGTATATCTTAAATATTTTACCATTTTTCATTTATTAAATTACCAAATCCTATTTTCCTAACTAGAATATCATTAATAATAATCAACGGGATATACAGGGTGGGGCAATAGTGCGTCGGACCTCGATATCTCGAGTTCTACGATAGCTAGAAATTTTTTAAAAAATTGCAAGTAAAGTAGATAAAAAAGTCTATAACTGGAAATTATTTTCGAACATACAGGGCGAGCCAAGACGAAATTACAGGACCAAGTGCCTATTTTTTAAATGGAATGCTATGTATATCAGTACATTTTTTGAAGCCTTTTTCTAGGCTCTATTCATTCCTATATTAGCATTGAATATCTCCCAACCACTTGGATGTAATACATTTTTTTGTTGAAATAATGCAATCTGCAGATGGATATTAAAAAAATCACCACAGTCCCAATTATTGGTTTTAAGAAAAACTTATGGGAATACCAGTTACGGGACATCTAATTAATGTTTTTGAATCATTTTCATTCCCTAAAACTGTACAGGGTGGCCAAAAATTATTTTTCAATTAGAACGTTTTAAATTGAATTTTCTCAATTTTTTCAAATGGAACACCCTACCCTGTATATTTTTCAACGATGTGATGTAGAAATGAAAAAAGAACATTTTTTGTAAGTACTTCCCTATGGCTAATTGCAACCAATTTCGTTTTATTGAGCAATAATTACAAAATACAAAAATGAACTTAAAAAAAGAGATTTCATCAAATGACGCAGTAGAAAAAATTATAATAAATGTTCCACATGTTGCCCATTTTCATTGACGCACATCTCTATGCGCTTTTGAAATGAGGTTTCCACTGTTCCTAAAACTGCCGGTAATAGATCTAAAGGCAGTTATTATGATTTCCTTCATATTTTGTACTGTTGTTGGCGTGTCTCTATAAACTCATTTTCTTCGTTCACAACACGTTTTATTCTTTCACTTTTTTATATTCGACATTTCCAGTTTCCAGAAATCTATCGAGAAGGTTTTGGAAGCTCCTAACATCAGGAATACTTCTTTGAGGATAACGTTGGTGATAAATTCTATTGGCAAGTAAACAATTTCTGTCTGACTCGCCCAAAACAAAAGTCATGTCTACAAGTTCCGCTTTATTAAAATTCATATTGTAAAATTCCAAATATTTTAACTTCAAAACAAATTGTAACTAACGACCGATAAGTGTGATAAATGCTCCGTTGTACACGACAATTTATACCAAACTGAAATTTGTATCTTAAACTCTAATATGTATTTAAGAGCTTGTAATATAACCACTGCCTCAGCACTGCATATACTGTGTTGATTCAATTTATATGCTTTTTCCAATTTTAAATGTGGGATATAAAGGAAATTTTTAGGCCAATATCATAATTTGGGACGCAGCAAGAGTCAAGACCAGCAGTAATATCTTTAACATTTAAATTTAAATCTAAGAGTTCCTTGACAGGTGTTTGGAAGTTAATTAAGAGGTTTTTACCTCTTACAGTCATAAAGCCATCTTTTATAGCCATCTGCTTGAGGCGGGAAATTTTTCTTTAAAAAATATGGAGAAATTAGGTTTTGTATATAGTATAATATGGCCCACAAAAATAGGAACGCCTTAAAATACCAAATTCAGATATTAAACTTCTAAATAGGACACAGGACGCTAATTTATTTAGAGTTTGAGGGATTTTCTTTGGGTACATTGGGATTATACTGTGCGATAAATAGAATACTGTGTTTCTTTCCTTTTCTTTTTTGGGATTTATTACCACATTCCTTGAGATTAACCTCTACGCCTTTGACGTAACGTCAGCGCAGTATTTTTGTATTAATTTAATTCCTGTTAGTTGTCAAAAAACACCCTCTAACTGATCCTGAATATTCAAATTAACCAGTTTTAAACTGGTTAATTTGAATATTTTTTAGATAAATCGAATTTTTTGGATAGGAATCTCAAGGAATGTGGTAATAAATCCCAAAAAAGAAAAGGAAAGAAATAATTTATGAAATGCCACAAATAACATTTAAAGAATACTGTGTACAAAGCTTTTGGCCATTTCAGATATTAGATAAACAAAAAATAAGGTACCTACATAGATATTTCAAAATAGTTAAAATAATGATATAATTATTTTTAAATAATAATAATGCAATAATAAAATAAATACTTTTAAATTTTCAGATCAAATTTGAAAAAGTACATATTTTGATACAAATAACCGTTTTCATGTAATTTACATTTATAAATTAACATATATTAACAACATTTTGTTATTATATCCTTTTACACATCAAGTATGGTTTGAAATATAAAGGACAAACCATAACTATAATTAGTAAACTAAATAAATTAAATTGCTAAGAACCTTAAAATTTTTAAATTATGACCACTTGTATGTTATAAAACATTGACTAAACTAAATTGTGCATCTGGAATATCCTGTTTTATGAATTATTACATTTACTGCCTATATTTTATTAAAACTAATAACGCTCCAGCATAATTCAAAAGTGCAACCGAAAACTAAACTTAAAATCCACGATATGGCGTAATAAATCAAAATATCAACGAAATTACCAAAATAAGTAAATTTTTACCAAAGTAGCCGCACCAATTATTACTAATCTCCTGAGTAGCAATTATTGAAAAGTTGCAATTATACGTAAAACTTTTTATCTAAAACTACATTTTGTCTAAAACTATCAAATGGCGAATTATGCATTCCCTCTGTTGCATGAATAACCGTAGAACAGTTATACGAATATTAAAATCAAACATAATATTTACTACTCTATATTTATCTGAAGTGAACTACTAATTTGTCTAATTAATTAGCTATGCTACTTAATAAGAGTTTGTACTCTGTGATATGCAAAATTACAGTACACACAGTGACGACCAAATGATCAAACAAATCCTAAAATCAGAACAATCAACAAGTTCTGAGACATTCCTCTATCCTTGGAGTATGATTATTTTGATATATTATTTGGTAAATTATATTGGACTTGGCAACTTGTAGGACCTAATATTCGTGTTCTTAATGAATCAAAAACAAAGTCATTTTATTGCAATGAAACAGTATGAAATAGTTACGGCGCTTGGCAACGATACTAGGGAAATATTTTCAGTTACTACGTAGTTATATTAAAATAACTTCATGTAAAATACGATTGTAAATAAAGTACACCCCCCTATGTATTTATAACTAATTTGGGTTTTATTTAAATTGCTTCATTCTAAACACAAATACCAGGGTTCGGTTGGCATGATTAAAACAAAATGGTTAAACCAAATTTTATGTTTGAAACACAACGACCTGTTTTAAACGTATTTGTTTAAAACAAGAATTTAAAATATGTCTTTTTAGTATACGTTTAAAATATGATTTCTGAAAAATAAATTACATTGGGTACCCATTAAAAATCAAAAATTTCAACTTTGTTGTACTGCTTTTGCATTTATTCACTTTACTTCTTAGCAATACATCAAAAACCAAAATACGAATATAAATATTCGCTATACTTACTTAAAAATTTGATGAGTTGTTTTGCAAGTTGTTTTAAACAAATTCTGACCTCAGGAGTTGAGAAGTACATTTTAATATTTTCTTAGTAATTATTTTATTGACCTTTGGCTTTCATCACCATTTTATCTGAACATGATCGGCTAAATGATTTACGATATAGAGATTTTTGTAAGCAGAGTAGTTCTATTTCTAATTTCATCTAGCAGTTCTAAATTTATTAGAAAAAATTTAAAATATTTATTGGATGATGGGGTGCCGTGGAAATAAAAAAATTCAAATGTTTTACATATTACAAACTATAATTTGGCGCGTCAGTGTGAAATAAATCGAAAACTGCTGGATCAAAATATGTATAAAGTATGCTAAAGTATTGAAATCAGAACAAAATATATGCTATTAACTGGTTAAAAATAAGTAGTGTGTTTCATTTAAAAAAACACAACTTATGTGTATATCTTTGACAATTGAGGGTCTTTTATTTTTTCTGATGATAAAAAAAACTTGGTAAGCCACCCTGCAATTTGGTTTTTGGTTCATAGTAATAACTAAAATTAAAAAAGTTATATAAAATCAAAATGTTATCAAGATAAAATGACTAAATTCATATTCAAATATTCCTTGAGAATAATTTCTGGATTCAACAATTACACTATACTGAGCTTTTGTCACCTTGTAAAGACTATCAAATTGTTCTTCCTGAATATTTGAGTGACCACTATTGATAGCATTGCACAAAATTTAGTTTTTTTTTTAATGTGATTTTAATACGTTTGAAGTTTAATGATTCATAAGCTTTAATTTTTTCGCCAATAATCATTTCTTAACGAGATCCTTTGTAATAATAAAAGTGTTTTTAAAAGGTTCATTAAAATTATTTCTTGTTTAATTTGTGGTTACCTTTTAAATACACTTTTGTTATTACAAAGGATCTCGTTAAGAAATGATTATTGGCGAAAAAATTAAAGCTTATGTATCATTATGTCCGAATAATAACAAAAAATAGTACGGTCCCATTTAAAAATTTTCCATAGGACCCCTACGGAATGAAAATGAAAATTAAATTCCGTTTTTTGAAAAAACCTAAAAATAGTCGTATCTATCAGTAATTTAAATAACTATTTTATTGTTTACAGACAAGCTTACTACCTTGCTAATAATTTCCATAGCCTACTTAGTAATTTTCCTACATCGCGTTCATCTGACGCGGCCATTTTGTACAAAATAAAAAATCGTTCGTATCTCACTTATTTTTTGGAATTTTTGAAATTCGAAAAAACTCCTGCAATTAGAATATCATGTTTTATAAAACACCATAAAAAAACATGGTCATTTCTATTTTCGTTCCCGTTAGTCTAAAAATAGCCCACTTTTGTCTTATACACGTATACCAAAAACGAATTTTTTAAATTCAAAAACAACCAAAAAATTGGGGGCGTACATTGACTCGTGGCCACCCGGTATATCCGTATTGCCAAAAGTGATATATATAATATATAGGTATATCCGATTTAAGTACAGTACCTATGTCCACAGTTAGAGTGGACAAGAGGGAAAACTTTTTTATTTCTCATTTTTCGCGGAAAACTTATTCTTCATAAAAAGTTTTGCTTGTGTTAAAAATATGATTGCCATGGAGCAAGTTAACATATTAAATTAAAAAGTCTGAAAATTATGTAAGAGTGAACTACGTGCAATTTTAACAATATGAAAAACTGTCAATAAGAAAAGTTGTTTAGAATTAAAATTTATGTCAGAATTCCAATTTGTGGATAAATCTGCGTAATTCGACTTTTTACAATAGTTATTATGTTATTATTAATAATGAAGTAGAAAATGATGTGCATCCAGTAAAATGACAAATCGAGGATAAATAAAAGTCACTGTCAACCACAAGCCAACTCCTCAGTTATATAGTTTTTAATTTTTATACCGCTCGATACTTCTGGAAAATTAAAAAAAAAGTCGAATTAGACAGATTTATCCACAAATTGTAATTCTGACATAAATTTTAATTCTAAACAACCTTTCTTGGTGACAGTTTTTCCTATCGATAAAATCGAACGTAGTTTACTCTTACATAATTTTCAGATTTCTAAATTTTCTGAATACCCTGTACATGACACGTTAACTTACTCCATGGCACTAATTTTTAATAAAAACAAAACTTTTTATGAAGGATAAGTTTCCCGTGTAAAATGAGAAAAAAAAATGTTTTCCTCTTATCCACTTCTAACTGTGGACATACTGTATATCGGATACATATCGACTGATATGATATTTATATAAATATAATGATATTTTCGAACCCTAGTTGCATCTGATACCCAAAATAAAATATTTTTATAAAGTCCATAAAAGACAGATTCTAAAAATAAAAAAATATACAGGGTGTTCCATTTAAAAAAAAATCCGATTTCGTTGTACCGGATTTATGGTACACCCTGTACACTCAAAAATAATTTTAAAAAGTAGCACATTTACGGTCCAATAGCTTACAATTAGATTTTTTTCTTAATCTATATTAGCCTTGCTGAATAATTGTTGGACACTGCTATGACATTTACAATTATTGCCGGGTTATTTCCGGCACTGCCACGTTATTTTCGAGCACTGCTGCGTTATTTCCGAACACTGCAGCGTTATTTCCTAGCACTGCCGAATATTGCCGGGTACTGCTGATTATTGCCTTCTATTGCTGAATACTGCCGGTTATTGCCGATAAATTTGTACACCTATTGCCGAGTGGATAACCCCTCGACTCGAGTATAGTTGTTTCGTAACCAAATAACTTACCTTAACAAGCTACAGCTGATATCGTCCATACCAGTTCCTTCATTTGAAAAATCCCGAGAAATGTAATTTGTAAATATATGTTTTTTGAAAACTTAAAGAATTGTGCGCCGGGGAATGGGGAATTGATTATTTGTTAAGACTATTTAGTACAGTATGCAATAAACATAAACATAAAAATATGAATTTATATTCTTCGCACATTTCTCTCCTAACCTAATAAACTTTAATCTGAGATAAAAGACAGACAAATGTATCGCGGTATAATATGTTCTCTAAAAAACGAGAAAATTTGTAAATTTTCTGATTTTCCAATTTTACCATGACAAGCTATTTTTAGTTGCTGCTCTGGCAATTTTTGTAAGCACGTTAACTCGACAAGAATAGAAAATTTGATCGTTTTGAAGTTGGACCTTAGATAATTGTTATACAGAGGCAGTCTCTACGGGCTTTAAAATAAAAACAAAACAAATAAAAATTTTAGGACTATTTTAATCAGAAAATTGTAATAGAACTGGAGTATCCATCTTTGAAGTAATAATAAGTTTCTACAAGCAGAAATATGGTGCAGAGTATGCTGAAAACTATACTACAATCGAGTAGACATCATCGGAATATAATGTAATCTTATATTTACTTAAAAATTATTTATTTACAAAAAATATTTAAAAAATTTGGTATATTTGCAAACATTAGGATCATTTTCAAAGACTGTAAATAGTGTGTAGTAATAAATTGACTGCCTACGAAGCAAAGACTTTAACGTTTATCACGAGCTTATAGTTTGACTATGGTAGGTAATAAAATTAGTGTCTCATTACCAGTAAAATAAAATGGATAAGTAGTCGGTAACTGTTAACCACGGACCTTTATTAATTTTAATGTATTTAAATTACAACGAATAGAAACAAACATCATAAAATATAACGTATGGTATAGTTGTTAAACGTAATTCGTTTTAACTGTTTTCTAACGGTATATTTTTTAGGAAAATTAATTTTTTAAATCATATACAAATATTATGATAAACGTACAAAAATCGTTTACTTTTTATATTTTCCACAGCTGTAAAACCAATTTGAATGTCGCGTAAGGTGTACTATCTAAATAAATAGATCAGTTACAGTTTACTTGCTAGATTTTAGGACATTTTTAAATCTTACTCCTTATTTGGCTGTATGGACTTTGGCCGAAACCCATTAAAATAGAAAGAAAACATAAACATAAACACATCACAGAAATTAGACAACCCCCAAATCCAAAGCCAAAGACTGTCCGGAAGGGGGCTACATATTTGAAAAAACGCAGACAAACATCCATACCCACCGACATTGCCATTTGCCGGTGCCCGGTCTCGAACCGGGACTCGATAGGCAGTGTAGCCAGAGCCATGCCATGTCTGTCACTCACGCCTTAGCCCACTGCGCCACTTATATAAATCAAAGTTTGTTTTTCAGTAAAATACACCTCGCTTAATACTATAAGTATACCGACCATAATGATTAGTCAAGTTTTTATAACGTATTTACTGCATAATTGTTAAGATATTAAGGCAGACACACAATTTCATTGGGCATAAACAAGGAGAGACAGATGTCCTGAAATTTATTCAAAATTCGATGACTAACATATTGACCTAAAAATTTTTGCTCTTTGGCCTACATTAATAATTTAGAAATCCGTTGGTAAATAAGATAGGACTAGTGGTCACAAAAGTATTACTTATCGAATAATTATTGTAGAAGATAGACTTCTTAAATTTACTATAAAGAAGGGCATACTTTCTGCTTTCATTTGATATGAATTGAATGTCTAATTTTTCTTATAAACTGGTGCACAATTGAAGAGGATATTGGAAAAATATGTCTCGAACCGGGACTCGATAGGCAGTGTAGCCAGAGCCATGCCATGTCTGTCACTCACGCCTTAGCCCACTGCGCCACCTTATATAAATCAAAGTTTGTTTTTCAGTAAAATACACCTCGCTTAATACTATAAGTATACCGACCATAATGATTAGTCAAGTTTTTATAACGTATTTACTGCATAATTGTTAAGATATTAAGGCAGACACACAATTTCATTGGGTATAAACAAGGAGAGACAGATGTCCTGAAATTTATTCAAAATTCGATGACTAACATATTGACCTAAAATTTTTTGCTCTTTGGCCTATATTAAGAATTTAGAAATCCGTTGGTAAATGAGATAGGACTAGTGGTCACAAAAGTATTACTTATCGAATAATTATTATAGAAGATAGACTTCTTAAATTTACTATAAAGAAGGGCATACTTTCTGCTTTCATTTGATATGAATTGAATGTCTAATTTTTCTTATAAACTGGTGCACAATTGAAGAGGTTATTGGAAAAATATGCGCAATACTTGAACCTCAATATTTTTGGATTTAAGTGATAAATCTTGGAACGTTGGCAAATTTCATTGACTTTCATCCACCGTAAATAGCTTTTTAACTTGTGGGTGCCTTATTTATATACAGGCCGATTGTCCAGGCCCTTACATTTATGTTAAATTGCGTCGTTCTCCCAAATTCTTAAAAAAAACTTTGAGATTTTTTTAAACGTGTTCATTGTGATTTATAAGTAATTTTCAAGAACAAATTTGAAAATTTTTTTTTATAGCTTTGTTGTTTTTGATGTAGAAGAAATGGCGATTTTTTTACATTTTATGTTGTAGCATTTTAATACGATTGCCAATAACAATTTTTTCCTCGATACTCAATGCTCCCAGCGCACCCACCTCAAATGCAAATTGAATAAATTTTATAATGTAATAGGAAATGAATTGACAAAAATTAATTAAAAGTCTTTATATTTTCACCAATCTTCTTATATTCGGCACTTCGTCAAAAATCTGAAAATGTTATCTCGATTAATAAATAATAGAGATAACTAAAAAATCCCGAAACCGTTTCGACAATACAATATTATTCAAGATTTTGATATATTCTATCAAGATTGATAAAACGTTATTTTTAGATTTTTAACGAAATGCCGAATATAAGAGATATTGGAGAAATATAAAAAATTTTAAAGAATATTTGGCACTTAATTTCCTATTACGTTATATAATTTGTTCAATTTGCATATTATATACGTATTTTTATTATTGGTAATGTAAATGAAAGCTGAAATTATACGTCTTTTCTTATGGCTCAAAAAAATATACTTTAAAATTCGTTTTCAAAATTTGGTTTCCACGAATTTAATAAAAAGCGAAATCTGCGAGGAATACACTCCTGTTTAATAGAAGAACATTGCGTACATGAATTGATACAATAACCATGCCCATGCGTTAAACCAATGCTTATTTATTTATAAGATTCAACGATATAATCCCGCAGTGGCCTATTTGTTTTTCAGTTTTTTCACATTTTTTATTGCTATTCCTTAAATTATTGCAAATTGTGACATATCGCTGACGTCAAAATTTCACAACAAATAAACAAATATAAAAATATATAGAGCGTTCTATTTAAAATAAAAAAGTTGATGTCACTTCTGATTAGACCGGAAGAAGTATATTATGCAGAATTGTGTCAGATTCTGGCTATAGTAACCTACGGGTCCAAATTTCAGAAATTTACCTTTCACAATAACCGAGTTACTCTGTTGACAATACTTTTATGACCACCCGGCATAATGTTCTCCGATGAGCACAAATAATGCTACGTAAACCTTCAAATGTTAACTAAATTACGGTATGAGTTATTTCTGAATAAAAAACACAAAACTCAATTAAAAGTATCAGTATCTTTCTTTTAAATATCTCTGGTCGTTTCCGGACAAAAGTTTCAAGTTGGTTAAATTTATGCTAATAGTTATATTTTGACGTATTATGTATATTTCGCGATATTTCTACAAGATACTTTTATTTCGGCGCTCCCAGATTAAACGACGACACTGTATATTAAAAATTGATTATACTGTAAATATATTAATGATATTTATAATGTAATTTCATAATTATTTTTTTACTCTTAACACAACTTCTTAATGTGCTATTAAACAAGTTCCATCTACAACAAAATTATATGTTTTCACAATAAAAAAGTAAATAAAACTATAATAGCAATAATGAAACTATTAGTTTTTTTTATGCCGACATTGAATTATAAGTCTAAGAAACCTAACTCGTGGTGCACTTTTAATTATGTGTATATTGTGTATAATATTATGGTTTTTGCTTATGCGGGTTCTACGATGATCTCTCTTTAACCGACTTGCTAATGGTATTTTTTATGTACTACCTACACCATTATATTATTTCAAGGTATAACATGTCATAAAATTTGCTAGAAAATAAAATGAACTGTTGTTAACGGTTTGATAAGTAAGCAAGTTTTAATTCTTCGCTTTCTTACCTTCTATGAAGCTTTTTAACGGTTATGACAATGGTCCAACTTGAAATTCAGATCAAACGTATACTCCAAATTAAAGTGTAATTATTTAGTAGCGTAAGCTCTGAACTTTTTATATAATACTACTACTAACTAATGATTGATTTTCACATTTTTCACTCAGTAGTTAGGTATAATAAGTGGACTAACTGAGAGAAGAGAAAAATACTGTTTCTGGACCTAAGTTAACCATTTGACAATGTTAAATAATTAAAAAAGTCGACTTCATGTTTCCTTAGGTTAACATAAAATATTCTAAAATACAGTCGCAGTAGATTTTGATCATCTTTCTTAATAGAAAATGAACAACCTCTAGTTTTCTCTTTTTTTTTATTTGAGTGTCTCGATATTAGAAATAAAATACACTGCAGTCACGGTGTAAGACAATTAGGTGATGAAACGCCTCAATGTATCGTATGGTTAGAGTGTCGCCAAACTGTTAACGCAAGAGACGCGAAATCGTAAGACAAAGAGAGAGAGTAGGTGGCCGCGAGGGCCGCGCGGGCTGCGCCTCGCATCGTCCCTAGTTAATTTCCACTTCATTTTACCAGGTCGAAAAATATACCATTCGATGCAGAAAAATATGTAGAACACGATTGTTGAAAAATTATGTGTCTAAATTGTCGGCTACTGTGCAAAAAAAAAAATAAAAACCATAAATGAAATTTGACGCCGGCACGTTTAACTCGAAACGCTGCTAAAACCGTTCGAGTTATGAAAAAAATTAACATAAACAATTATATAGAGAACTAAATTTCCTATAAAAAAGTCAGTGGTGGCATTAGTCTATCTTTAATAGTTTTGGTGTGAGGGCGCCTCAAATTCGCGCGCCGATCTTTTGTTAAATTAAACGTTTTCCAGCGCACAACTTTCAACCACCCTCACGAATAAAATATTTAAGATAGACATATGTCGTCACTGACTTTTCTATAGGAAATTTAATTCTCTATAAAATTGTTTATGTCCATTTTTTTCATAACTCTAACGGTTTTGGCAGCGTTTTTTTAAAATGTCAAATCGGAATAATTTTTTGTAAGAAAATCATTATTTTTAGCAATTATAATAGTGATAATACAATTCTGAATGTAAAAGACTATATTTATTTACCTTTTATTACAACACAATTATCGTCACAAGCAATGAAAAATTTATGTTTACATTTATCTGTCACCTCCGCCAACTACAAAAATCGCCTATTTAAAAAACACAGTTTTATAAAAGAGAATCCCAGATAAAAACAAAATCGTATTCCAATAAAAAGAAGGAATCTAGATTGCAATTAACCTGATACTCTATTATAGTTGATTCAATTTACCACATTAAATTTCTGGGCACATTGCAAGAGATTTAAATGAAAATTTAAGAATCAATATAAATGTGATTAATAGTTTTTTCTCTTTTTTTTTATTTTGGACAATAAAAATATCTAAGTAGGTAATTTTTTTTTTTTTTTAATTACTTACTTATTTAACGTCGGCCTATTTCCGCTACCAAGGCCAATCACCGACGCCAGGAGACGAGCAACCCCCAACCTGGAAATTTTTGCCGAACCTCTTATCTTACTAAGAGTAGGGATTTTTTACTTGCCTAACATTTAATAGACAAGGGACCGACTGCTTTACATGCTCTCCGAAGGATGGTATATCCTCAATACACCTCTCGCCTACAGTTGTATTGCTTCTGCGATATAGCTGATATACAAGCCGATAGAAGTAGGGAAACGAGACCGCGTCTTTCCGTGGATAGTCCCCATCCAAGTACTAAACGCGGTAGCTGTTGCTTAACTTCATATCGCTATGAAGTGAGTCAAGTCAGTCCTCCGCTCGCTGCCCACATCTAAGTAGGTAATAATGCTTTATGTTTACTTAACTTGAATAGTTATTTAATTTTTGAATAAATAAATAGACATTTTTTCGTATACCTACATTATATTTATTCACTCACGTATCCCTTATTATTTATTCGTTATCACATCAAAATATGTATACTACTATTTTTACTTTATTTACAATATTAAAAATATTATTGTTAAATAAATACCTTATCATTATTATTATTTATTGCTTGCAAGCTATAAATGATTCTTTCAATCAATGCGATCATCGACATAATATAAAAATCATTACTTACTACAGCTGTTTTAATTAAATTCTATAGGTATAGTGTAAAAATATTGTTTCGTTTTTAATTAGTAAAGTTAATTATTTAGATATATAATACTAGAACATTTAAAAAGAATTGCTTTAGATTTTAAACAGTTCCATACTCATACAATGAGCCCGAATCACGGTAAAATATGCGGCCACCACTCTACCATCTCTCTCTATTCCCAGCGTTAACAAATCGACGACGGGGTCGGCCGGCTTGTAGCATCACCTAATTGTCTCACACCGTGACTGCAGTTATCTCCATGATAACGTTACCATAGTTGCGTTAAATAAAACGCCTCTAACTGTGTGCCGTCTAGAGAGTTAAGACAATAATTTGTATAAATGCAGGAGTTTCATAAATAAAGTGCTCTTCTTCATAGAGAGCACTTTAAAGATATTACACACATACGCACAATAATCTAATAAGCCTAGATTCAGCGGATTTATAGTTACACAAATATAGCAGTATACAATATTATTTTTATTTATTATTAAAATATTCAGTAGACAATTTTTTTTTGTGTATAAGTAAGGGTTTAGTGTAGAAGATGTAGCATTTATTTCCCAATATGCCGTAATTATAGTATAAGTCACTTCAATTATGCAACTGTTAGGTATTATAATTTAATTAAATTTTATATTGTTGGTGCCTATTTTTTCTTTTAACATTAAACATAAACAAAACACGGAAATTAGACAATCCCCAAATCCAAAGCCAAGGCCGCCCGGAAGGGGTTACATATTAGAAAAACGCAGACAAACATCCATACCCACCGACATTGCCAGTGCCAATGCTGGGGCTCGAACCCAGTCACGATAAGCAGTGTGACCAGAACCATGCCTGTCATTCGAGCTCTAGCACGCTGCGCTGCCGAGTCGGTTTAATATTCTATTATTATTTTTATATTTGCCTCAAGCAAATTTTCTGTAGAAAATCTAATTAAATATTGTTCGACTACCCACTTTCAAATGAAACTCAAAATTTTCTGTTATTTTGCAAATTATGTATTTGTAGCATTTGTAGTAAGTGTTTTCGTAATCCACAATGTCAATGGATATGAACCTTATTAAAGATACTTCAGCTCTAATTGAAATTATATTACGTAGATAATGTATAAGAATTAATATCAACAAATTTTCTAGTTAGCCGCTTTTCAGAAAGAATATCATATCCTGTCGGTGTCTTTTAAAGTTAAATTCTTATCGGAATCTAAAGATATAAAATTATTTGGTAATTCCTCAGGCCTTTAATTACAAGTGCTTTCCTTGAACGAATGTGAATCAATAAAATTCACATAATGGTTTGTGTTCTAAAATATTTAAAGATTATATTTCGTATGAAGTTTTCTTTACTAAATGACTTGAATAACTTCGTCTTTAAATACTTACACTAATTAATAAAACAATCCGGACACTTAATATTTGCTATCTAAATTCCAAAATTACATTTTGGATGTAATTGTTTTAATCCAGTATAGTCGAGGTCAGGAGTCGGAAGGGGTAGATACCTTTTTTTTGCCAGAGCGCCAATTTAGAGACCCCCCCCCCCGTTTTCGAGGTTGCTGAACACGAGGGTGGTGGTCCAAACTTTTTTTCCTCGGCAACCCCTTCAAATTGGCAAAAAAACCACCCCCAAATCGTCATCCCGCTTACAAATGATTTTCGAATACTCTTTTTGGACTGGTTAACACTTCCTCGAGTACAGAGGTTCGGTCTTCCAGGCAGATGAGCCAAGCCACCCCCACCCCTTGATTTACACCCCCTCCGAAGGGGTGGAATATGTATTTTTTCATGAAAAAAACCTTTTCGCTAGTAATTGTTAAGTAAACCGGCCTCGTGTTTGTACGATTTTTTTTGTATTTTTATATGTGTAAATGAATAGTGGGCCACCCCTGTAACCACCTCGTTTTTAAAGAAAACGGGATAAAATTTTGTGTGGTGAAATTAGGTAAGATTTACAACTGTTCGTGACCTATCCGCCATATTTATCACTTCCGGTTTCACCGGAAATGACCCCAATAGTCTTTTCTAAATGGATCACTCAGTATGTTATTAAATTTTTGAAATAAAGATCACATTTTGGATACATTTATGGTATTTTGAACAATTTATACATGGTTGCACGAAAAATAATTCGAATTTTAGTTATCAATCTAGATGGCTGCGAATATGTTAAAATTATTTTTGTTCCAATGTAATTCATATAAAAAATACGAAGACGTCAATATGTCCAATAATACATCATACATGGTGCTCTAAACTCATTAAAATTACATTTTTTAAAATAACTCTTTTTTTTAAATATTATGATATGGACCAAGGGGTTAAACGGTACCAAAAGTTCCGCACTGTGTAATCGTTACCGGCAGGAATGACAATTTTTCTTAAGAAATTTATGATTTATATCATAAAATATACAGGGTTGATCAAAATTTAATTGAAGTTAGATATAAATCGTAAATTTAGACAAGTATCGTCTTGAAGGAGAAGGAGAAATGGACCAAATACCAATATCTCAGGTATGAGTTTCAAGTCCAAACTAGTTTGTCAAGTTGGTCGTCCTGATAACCAGAATACTCGGAGGTATAAAGCTTACGCTGTTCTCGGAAATAAGGACCATACTGGCCTGCTAAAAGCTGACGTGATTGGCGGTCCAAAGGTTTCGTCCCTCCGCTTACTTATGGCATTGTAATCTACAGTCACTATCTTTTAAACGAGTCCCTTACGGGACGTGGAAAGTCGCTCCAGATTGCTGGCGCTCTAACAGTGAAGTGTTTCAGCAAAGCGTTTGATACGTTAGACCATTCTATTTTGTGTAAGAAATTTAATTATTCCGGTTTACGTGATATTTCAATTTCATTTTTCCTAAAGTTTTTTAAGTAACTATCGACAACCGTCGTCTAATGGCAATTTTTCTAAATCTACATTGCTCAGGGTGTTCCACAAGGTAACATACTTGAAACTTTTAGTTTATATATACATACCTATACTTCCGAAATTCAGAATTTTCTAAATTATTGTTCAATTCATCTATATACTGACGACAAAACCAGTTTCAATAATTCTTCATTAGCTATTTTAAATTTATGCTAAATTGATCCCTGCTGGAGAAACAAAGAATAATTGTTACCTCGATGTTTACTCAAGATTCTTCATATACATTCCCAAATTGGTACAAAAGCCATATTGTTAAAATTATTTTATTATGCATAAGTAAAGCTTTGAAATAAAATTGAGATTATGCGATTCAGTGAGTCTCGTTTTGCATACCGTGATATCGTATATTGGTCGGTTTTTGTAAGTAGAAGTGAAAGTACGTAAAAAAACATAAAGCTCGTACAATAAATTTAGTTCCAACTTGCATAGTAGTATATCTCTGAATTTTATGAAAGAATCAAATTCCATTTAACCTACCTAATTTACAAAGTAGATAAATATAAAACTCCTGTGTATTTGTAGTTAAAATTTTAAAAGTGACACCCATTAATGTTTGGCGTGATTTAAGCATGCCTCTAAACAAATCACTGCTCAATTTTACAGGAGTTTTTCATACAATGCAGTTAAAAATCTTCATTATTAAAATAAATGTCTTTCATAATTTCACTCAGTAAACAAGTCCAAGCCTGGTAGACTCCAATAATAATTTTGGCTCTTGGCTACTTAGTCTCTTTTTTTCTATTTTTGATTATTGTGTATAAGATATTTTACTATTATAATTATTTTCGGTTGCCCGATGCTGTATTCCGTGGCCTCAGACACCTCTCGGAAAGAGCTATGGCCACTCCTTCACATCCCGCAGAGTTAGTGACTAGATTTCGGAGGCGTGTGCCCTACGTAAATGGAGGGAACCCAAAATGACTACTTTCTGCATTTGGACCTATTATTATAGATTTATTTGACCATTTCGATATTTATCTATTTTGCAGTAACAGGAGAAATTGTATACTCACTGACAAAGTTTAAAAAATTGTAATTCGTTATATTCTTCTGTACATTACTATGAACTTGTGGTAAATTATTGATGAAACATTATTAATTGTCAGGTTCAGTATTATCTTTATTAATTTTAATTGGTTTTAAAGTGCGCCAAAACATTTTAGGATCTGATTTAAGTATATTATTTTTATCCAATTTTTTTCCAGTTTTATAAATCTGTTAACATTACGCATTTCCTTGTAGTCATTCTAAGAAATATCGGTTCTAAGTCATTTACATCTAACATAAGCTGCATTATTTAGTTTGATCATATATTTAATATTTTTAATTAATAAGGAAGCAGGTTACTCAGCTATTCTCGCAGTTTCAAAAGGTTCGTGAATATTAAATAAATACAATAAATTCTTATTCCAAATTTCTATTAAGTAAATAAGGACCCTATTTAAATGATATATATCCCGCAGAAAGTCTTAATTAAATTTAGAAAAATCCTGAAAAATTTAAAATGTAGGATTTTGTTTGTCATTTTAAAATATTCATTTACATGAGTTCATCACAATTAACAAGAAGGTGGGTTATATTCCGGTATTAATTTAAAATGTACATTAGCACGGTATGAAAACGTACCAGGTTCATGAACAAAACGTCTTATTCTCTCAATTTTTACTGTATTAGATTTAATATTAAAAAATATGGTTTCAAGTAGGAACTAAGAGTTGAAATTATATATTTAAAGTTTTATAAATAGGTACTCAGAGTGTACAACATACACATATGACGCAAGCGAGTTAACCTATACTTACCTAGTATGAATTTGATTCGTTTCTGTGGGAACAGTTAATGTTCTCTTCTAAAACTTGCCAACGAATATTTCTTAAAGTTTTCATATAAATTTTACATCAAAAATATATTTTAAGCTTACTCAAATACTTTTAAAATACTGAGGTTTCCAAATACTTTTCTTATAGCTATAATAATTCGTTTTGTATATGGAAATACTTTAAATAGGTTAAACTGTAGATGTTTTCTTTCTTCTTCAGATGAGTTTACTGTTTTAAGTACATTTGTTGTTGTTCCTTTTGGTGGCTTAATACTTTCTAAGTAATACTTAACTTATTTGAAATACTTATAATTTATAAATAATACTATTATATTAGTAATTAAAATAAATATTTGGTAGTGTAATTTGTAAAAAAGTGATGATATAAGTTATTTGTTCTTGGCTGGTGACAATGATTAGATGAGGACGTTGCACTTAAACTGAACATTTACCGACTTGATTGATGCATTGTTGAACGACGTTTTTCGCTCTTGAAGGTTCTTGTTATCTATTTGCAAAAAAATTAACATGCATTACTAAAATAATCTGTAAAAGTGAAAAAGTAAAACACCCAAAATTTTTCTAATAATTAATAAAAGATGATAAAAAGCTATTAAAATATTAGAAGCAAAAAATAATTATAATTTTGGGTGGTAATTAATTTTTTAATCATCCATACTGACGGGTCGAATTTCGAAGCTCCTCTCCATCGTACATGTTTAAATTGTGCATTCTTGAGTATTCGTTGATCACCCTCTTCCCTAAATTATAATAAAAATGAACATTTTATAATAAGAAGATAGCTAAGATAAATAATACATTCTAACATTTAATCGCCAAATACAGATTATTGACAGATTTAATTTTTAAATATTTGCCCCATTCAATTTATTTAACTTCAGTTTATTTACGCCACTAAGACAATAACATACGTGCTTTTGTAAACATTGGCACTCACTCCATTCCCAAGCATTTTTTAATATTCGATATGCAAAAATTGAAAATGATCTACACACAATGACATAATACAATAATAAATTCAGATATATGTCCCATTTGTATAGGTTAGAATTGATTCTATTGATAGAATTGCTAAATAGCTAGTGCCAAACGAGGTACATTGATTTACAGAAAATACACCTTTTTAAGTGATGATGCTACTTTTTTCTAGAAGATATTGTCAATATGAGTCACTTTCAGAAATAGGATAAAGTGTCCATAATATGATTCGCTCAATTAAATAAGACGTGTAGGGTAGTCCACTTATTGTGGACGGATCTTCAGGAGTACCTATACTGATTTATTCAATGTGATGAGTAGATAAATATTTCTTCTAGGGACAAGTGACCTATCCAAGAAAGATGAGATTAGTGGTATGTGCCACAGGGACAGAAAATAGTGTCCTAGAGCATGGGAACTATGAAATCAACTCTGTGATAAAACACCAATTATGAGTGGTGAAAAGAGGTTAATGGAGTTTTTCCAAAGAGTATGGCAAGAAAACGACGCGACGTTTTAAGGCATACAAATTGTGGTAATAACATAGGTATGTATCAATGAGAAGGGGAAGAAAGTATTTTAATGGCCATCGATATTAATATAATTTATCTACTAAAATGCCTGTAATAATCAGGACCAATCGCTTTGGGTAATTTTTTCCATAATATGCCTCAAATAGTTCTTGTTAAAATTATTGTTAGGTGAGTTTAAGTAAATGGAGTAAATTTATGTTTGAAATGAATTAAATTACTCAAATTTTCTCGAATGCTAAATATCTAGTCTTATAATCTGGATTTGGCTGAACACATTAATATAATATTTCTAGTAAGTACATAATATAAGTTGACATAACAATTATTATAGTATATGTAGATAAAAAACAACACAATTCTTATTAACTAAATACATAATCAAGTATACAACAAATAAGTACAAAATATATAAACAAATACATATTATCCCATTTTACTTATAACAAACTTATTAACGTTAATAACTATAATTTAATCTCTATAAAAATTATTATTAGCAATGGCAAATGTATCTCACCTTCATCAATTCGCTCAGCTGCCACCTTCAAATCTCCTCCGGCGTCCTTGATGATGGCGTACATAAGTGGCATCATTTCCCATGGGTACTTGAATTTGTCCAGCAGTTTCTGACAGTCTTCTAGCATATCTGAACTTTGGAGTGCTGAAACAAAAAATAGTAATTAAATTAAACACAACTCTCACTGGACTAGTTAAACAGTGGCACAAAAAGTAATACAACCCTCTTTATCTATACACATTAAAATTTAATAGACATTCAGTATTCGAGGCTAGGATTAACTTTTTTCCTAAAAAATCATAATACCAACCGGTGAATCTACCATCGACCAAAAAATATTTATTATTTTTGGAAGAAAGGCATGGTATTAACTTATTATAAAATTGTACCTATTAATCCTTAACATTCGTTTTTTATTACACCGGTAATTTCAGTAACAATGATTATTTGCCACATGTAGTGGCAAATAATCATTGTTAGAGATATCTCTGCAGAAAAAGATTTATTATTAACTTGAGAAACTATTAAAAGATACTCTTTTGATAAGATCCGTGAGTCGGTTTAGGGCTGTTGCTTTCATCAGTAGGCAACAGAATACTTAACCTCTACTTCCTCACATTTCCTAACCCTTTTATTTAACATTTCAAAAAAAGAAATTTGTGTATCACATTTACCAGTTGCCAAACGTTTTTATAAATTTTATGCAAATGAAAAATAAATGACTTCATATTCAAACAGTAGTTTCAGATAGCTGTACACATTTTGCAATGTTTTGTATTCATAAATCTATTTAATTTATTACTCTTTTTAAAATAATGGGGTATTGTACGTTTTATATTACATTATATTGTAAACTGTGCGGCTACTGAAATGTGAAGAGAAAAATTTTATGTCAAATTTGAAGTTTCGTAATTTTAAAATTAAGATTCTTAAAAGATTCTTAAAACAAATTTTAAAAGTGTACGTTTTTTATGGACTACCTATTGTAAGAATAGATTCATAGGACCTTCATATGCACAGGAGCAATTAATAGTACAATGTTTAAAAGAAAAATGTGCATTTTTTGTCGAATTTTTATTTTAACGTAATTTTTAGCGATTGACATTTTGAAAATAGATTTCTTCCCTAAGAACGTTTGCAAAATCGTAATTGATTTAGGAACAATTATTTATACGCCTATTTAAAGAAAACTCATTATTGGGGTTAAACCAAGTGTTTCCTTAACTTTTATGCAAAAATGTTTCAGTAGACTATTTGCTCTTCATTTTATGTACCTATTATACGGGGAGAATAATTAAGTCGGATATAAGTTGATAGGCGAAAAGCATGCACAATACGAAAACCCTTCTTTTTTATTGTTGTTAAAACTTCTACCTACATGCAACTATAAAAAATCTTTTGGTAATAAACCTTCTTACAGTACTAGTGTTGTAATGAATTTTATTATCACACTAATGGTATAATACATTAAGTAAACAATCTAAGATAAAAATCAATTATTTTCGTGTTTTATATAACTGGCTAGGTGTACCTACTGCATTTTAAATTTCAATTTTATCAAATAGTAGCGTAAAAATTACTTTTTCTACGATCGTGCAAAAAGTACTTTGATATTACGAGTTTGATCTAAAATGCAACATTTTTCTTGTAATTTGGGTGTACCTACATAATATGAATGTGGTAAGTAACTGTAATATTACATATTTCTCAAAATTTTATTGTTTGACATATTATTATGTAGGTATCATTTATGATGCTATTCTATAACTTTTTCTTATAGCGCTATAAACATACACCTCTATAAAATTATAGCAGGATGTAAATGGCAACTTTACTTT
This sequence comes from Rhagium mordax, assembly GCA_963680705.1. Classification (NCBI taxonomy): domain Eukaryota; kingdom Metazoa; phylum Arthropoda; class Insecta; order Coleoptera; family Cerambycidae; genus Rhagium; species Rhagium mordax. The sequence continues at coordinate 29,082,730 of OY796657.1, forward strand.
TTATTATTACTTATTAAGACAGCCTATCTTACTTTCTATAATATTCAGCAGTTTATTTAAATGCAAACTACAAATACAAATTTCATTCACTAAATCTAGGGTTAGGTTTTTCTATAACACTTTACAAATTTACAGTTGCATTTTATGGTATAGATTAGACACTATTTTATATTGGATGTAATAAGTCAAGGTCAAAGGCTTACATCCCTTACAGCGCTGTAAAATAGGTTACAGAATAGCACCATTAATCGCAAATTCGTACTCTAATTTTGATCGGTTCAAGTCTATTGTTACTAACGAAAGTTTAATCATAGTTATCTATAGATGGCGTTTGACAGTAACAATTGCTGGAATTAATTTTCAGTTGCCAGTTTGAAATTTAAATATGTATTTTATTGTAAACCTGCTAAAAATGATGAGTTCTGATAGTGAGGACGAGATTAGTTGTACTCCTTCAGATATAATTGAAATAGCAAATGGAGCTACAGCGGATTTATTGCCAGATAAATCTAAAAAAGTGTATGAAGTTTGTTACAGACTCTTTAAAGACTGGTGGGCCACAAAGTTTGTTAAGAACATTACTGAAAACGTTCTCTTAGCGTATTTAGAAAAATCAGAAATGCAATAGTCTTCGACATTGTGGTCAGAATATCCAATGCTAAAGGCTACGTTTTCAATTAACGATAATGTGGATATTCGACATTTTACAAAATTAATTCCATTTCTAAAAAAGAAATCAGTAGGATACCGTCCTAAAAAATTTTTACCCGGGAAGAATTTGACAAATTTTTTATTAAAGCTCCAGATAATAACTATCTAATGATGAAGGTAACAAAAATAATATTAATTTTCAACTTTATTTACTTGTCACTTGTCTTTTGTTATAAATAGCTGCAGTATTTGGCATTGCTGGAGCATGCCGCAGAGACGATAGCAAGACCAACAAACCTCGATTTTGTAATAAGCGGTGAAATTAAAAGTTTAATTTTTTTGAAATGTATCGCAAATATGCATCTCTTCGTGCCCAGTCTACCAATTACTCCAGATTATTTATAAGATATTATAACGGAAAATGTTCACTTCAACCTGTCGGTGTAAATACTTTTAGTTACATTCCAAGTGAAATTGCAAAATACTTAAATATCGAAAACCCAATGCAATACACAGGTCACTGTTTTCACAGATCTTCTGCAGCATTACTTGTGGAATCGGGGGTAGATAGATATATTACCATTGAAACATCATGGAGGATAGAAGTCCGCAACTGTAGCTGAGGGCTACATTGAGGAGTCAATTTTTAGAAAAACTAAAATAGCTGCTCAAATTCAAAAAGGAGAATCAAGTAGGCACAAGTTGTGGAAATCTCACAACAATCTAAAAAAGAGTTTTAAATAAAAAACCTGCGACCTCCACAAGTGAAAACGAATTCGAAATTCAAAAAATTGCTGAAAATGAAGTTTGTTTATCAGTTACCATAGCAAATTGCTCCAACTGCGATATTAAAATTGAAATTAACTAAAATGTAAATAACTAGTTTTATAAAATTATCGGTGGTTTCAGTTCTTCATATATCTATATTTGTTATTAAAATTATTCTAAGACTTAAGAGTTAGTAAAGTAATATTTGTTGTATATGTTGGTGTAATATGTACTGTTCAATAAAAATTGAAAATAATATAGAATGCTTAATTCGATCGTAGAAAAAATTTACAAAAAGTATATTTGTTGCACTTAGCATTATTGCAGTTTCAACTTCGTCTCGAACTGCAAACTTCGTGCTTCGTGCAACAAATATATACACTTTTTTGTACAAATATTAACAAATATTTCGTATAATACCCGAGATAATTTTTAAAAAATTGGCCGCGTGCTGCGATAAAAGGGAACCGGCAGGAAGTGTCTTGCGGCCGAAATACTTCAAGCAGACAAACACTGACAACTTAAGTACCTCCATACAAGGAATATACCTAAATACATTAACGGTAACTGTAAATTTAGACATTTTTATATTCTTTCTGACTATTAAATGTATATTTCCCCTCTTCCGTTAACAAAGACTTACAGCACAACAGAAAAACACTCTATGGAAACTCAACTCGATATTAAAGGACCAACAAGCCCTGGTATAAGCATGTGCTATACTTATATACAGTGACCCACTCGATCGTCGTTGCTCCATAATATATTAATCAACCAATAAAAATTAATCAGAACCAAAATATCTAGGTACATTCAAATTTACAAGTTTCTAATATGTTGTCGTCTTTGCAGATATGTTAGTTTTGTTCCTGCAATCAACTGCTTTATTTTCTACTAATTCTGTTAATTAATATCAAATTTAAATTGAAATGAAATATTCTGAAAGAAAAATTAAGAAATATTTAGCTGGTTTTAAATACAGGAACTTAATTCATTTTAGGTATTTTGCTCTTCTCTAATTGTTGTAAAATTTCAAGAGCATTGAAATTGAAATGTTTAAAAATAAAACAGGTTTTATCTGTGGAAACAAAATGAACATAGCCAGCGGTACATTAATTGTAAAGCGGTAACGCCTGCTTTGGGTAGAGCGATGAAATAGGCAGGCATATAAAACTACGCCCTTATTTACCAAGCATTTGATGTTGGTAAGCCACAGTGACGAATGACCTGAATTGGAAACTCAAGCTATTAGTATTGAAGGAATCCATTTATATTAAAATGGCTGCTACTAACAGATATACGTATCTACAGACTGTTTATTTTTCTAAGTGGGCAACGCAAAATATCGAGCTTAATATTGATTTTAGAAAAAAGGCATGTAGAAAAAATGACAATAATTATTATTACAGGGACGAGATGCGAGCGGCAGACCAAGGCCTACATTCATGGATACTTCAAAGCCATCCACTGTCATTTGGAAATTTCGTCTTTACAGTTTACAATAAGGAATTCATGGATACTTCAAAGCCATCAACTGACATTTGGAAATTTCGTTTTTACAGTTTACAATAAGGAAATTACGAACTATTGCTATTTCTGCTCTATAATCTTTTAAAATGTTTACAAAGAACCAACATGGGTTTTCCAATGGTGTATCGATCGGCACATTATTTTATAAATTAAACTATAATTTATTGGTACGGGGGGATACTTTCTGCTGGTATAGTTTGCGATTTCAGCAGGACATTGGATTGTATTAATGATAGTTTATTAATATTAAACTATTTGGTATACGGGGTCTGTCATTAAATTAAATCGTCTCTTGAAGATTGTAGGAAGTAACTTTTCATCATATGCGTGAAAATACAGTGCGCAGTGTGAATTCAGGATGTCTAAATTTAAATGTGGGTATATCACCGGGTTCAATTTTGGGTCTTGTACCTTTGCTTTTATTTATTAAGTAGTGATATTGATTTCTTGTCAGAGCTGCACATTTTACAATGTTTGCTGATTGTATTCCTGTGAAATTATAAAATCCAATATATATTGTGAGTATAACTTGGCAGCTCTTCGCAGTAAGCAATGCCGTGAGTTTGGAATTCGCTAAGCTACTCTAAAACCACACATTGAAAATCAAAACAAGCGTGCAAATGATGAAGTAAAAATTATGGCAAGATCTATTGTGTTCCCATAGAAGAAATTGAAAGTAAGTTAGTCAAACACATAACCTTTGAAGAACATATGTTTGGGATGGCGAGTATTCGCAAACTAACATACGAAATTGCTTCTAGAAACAATATCAAACATAACTTTAATTCCGAAAAACTTATGGCGGGAAAACGTGGAAAACTATTTTTTAGAAAATATGCGATGCGAATAAATTCACAGCTCAACGTGGATGAGACTGGGTGCTCAACTGTCCAAAGGAAATGTCAAAAGGTGGTAGCTTTGAAAGGTAGACATTAAGTCGATAGCCTTGCTAGTGGTGAACGAATCGTAAACACTGCCAATTTTTGCCCAAGTGCGGCTGGATAGTTTGTACCTCCGATGATAATCTTTCAAAGGAAGCGTTATCACAAAGAACTTGCAACAGGTACACCACCTGGAAGCATAGCTATTATTAGCGACCCAAGATACATCAACATTGACTTATTTATCACATGGCTTAAGCACTTTAAAAAAAATGTTAAGGACAAGTCCTGAAAACCCTGTTTTAGTATTGCTAGATGGCCATTCAATGCATAGTAAAAACCTTCAAGCATTAGAATTCGCCCGCGCTAATGGGAGAAAATATTATACAATTGCCCTGCCATACCACTCATCGTTTCCAACCATTAGACGTTGGTTTTTCCAGATTATTCCAAAGTTTCTTTGGCCAAGCCATTCAAAAACGGTTGAAGTGCTCTTCAACAGCTAGATTGCTGTCTAGTGCGTACCTTTTCGATGTTCCGGATAGGAGAAGTATACGGACTTAGAAATACCACAAATGCTTTAAGTGCTTGTGGAGTATGGCTAGTTGACAGAAATGTTGAATGAACTACTTGAAACTGAGGCTAACGACAATATTATTAATGATCAATCATTTTCCGATGAAGAAATCCCAATAGCTTAGTTAATCATTCGCAAAAGAAAATATTCAGTAGATATTCTTAACGTTTTCATTCATGAAATGTCATCTTTGTCAGTTAGAAAAAAATCCAAAAAGCACAAAAATATCGTACCCAGAAAGCAGTTGAATTTACTAGTTCTCCCTAGAAAAAGGAACTGTAAACATGGAGGCATCAACTTCTAGAGGAAAGTTAGTTAAAAGACAGCTGCATTTAAGGCCATCTCTAAGGTCAGCATAGGTAAGAAAAATGTGGAACCATCTGAATATCATACGCAGAAAAACATGTCGGAAAAAAATCAGCTACCTAAAGTTATGGAAACAGAAAATGAAAGTTGGCACTGTGTGAAGAGGAAACTGTTGCAGAAATAATCTAGTACATGGGATGTAGAACTTGGCGTCATGTTAAATGTGTTCATGTTTCTAGAGGTTTAAAGAAATGTTTTTGCAGTGACTGCAGATTAACAGAAGAAGACTGATACCTTTGTTATATACTTATTTTTATAATACACTGTTTAGAATTTTATTTTGTTAATTTTACTGTTTATTTTTGTTTTTCTAAGATCCAAATAAGGAACTCGTGGTCCAATTTGAGAAGCCGGTGTCCTAAATTGGTCTTCTGCACATTGATTTGTTTTTCTTAAATGTTTGTATTCACTTATATTGTTTTAAGTGAGAGTAAGATATTAACATTTCCTTTCGTTTTCAACTACAAATAAATAAAATTGAAAAGTATTTCAAATTAGGTAACCTACTTACTTTTGACAAGTTGGAGTTCCCTCTCATCTCGTCACATTGGAGATACTCTTAAAATTAAGGATAAAGGGGTAGGAGGCCTTTTAGGACTTTAACAAGAGTGATGATTATCACTTTGGTAAAGTTAACAATACACACGGACATTGATTTTGATTTACTGTATATAATTAATTTAGCGAGTCCATGGCTTTTTTACAACTCTTTTGCACTACTTTGCTTATTGATTCTTGCACTACGCACAAATATCCTGCATGCATACATTCAAAATAACACAGAATCGGACTGGTCTCAACAATATCTGTTAGCAGTTCATGTTTTAAATAAAATATACTTATACAGAGTGTCCCTAAATTGCACCGACAAACCGCGCGATTCTACGTCAAAAAATAAGACGATTTTGGTGACAAATGAAGCTTGCTTTACACCAGTACTTTAAGCACCCCTTCCTTTGAATATTCGAGAAGCTATCTAGTTTATGACGGTGCTCCTACTCAAGGCCTACTTTGCAATTTTTTTGGAGCGAGAATTCGAGAAATCGTATTAGCAATTTCTTTACGTGTTAAGTACGCCATTTTATTCAACATCCCCTAGAATGGGTCTATGGTAAATTTGATCCTAAAGCACCTACCGCATTATAATAATAATAATAATAATTGGTTTATGCTGTTGAAAGAACCCATCTAATATTTCACAATAGATAATATAATGGATGACATTTTGGATGTCAGAGATTCACATTGATACTATCAGGTTAGGTATTAAGTATACTTAGATGTATTTGTTAATATCCATAGAAATTGAAAGCCAAAACAGCTAACATTATATCAAATATCTTTTGATATTTGACTCATATTTTATATTTTGCTTAACTGTAATTTACTAAATGATTTATACAATATTTTGTGATTAACATTAAGAATTAATAAAGAATTGTGTCTAATTCGATTTAATCTAATATAATTTCGGTTTTTATCTGTTTGTCAACAAAAATAATAATCCAAATAGCTTGGCTTCACTTTCACAAAAACCCTTAAATTGAAAATAAAATGGTACTTTTATAGAAACATCATTTTAATTTCCTTATTATATTATTACAAAACATCTGGTAAATAACAATTGGAGAAAAATTATTGTAAAATGGCGTAATAATTTTTCTGCAAAAGACTCAGTACAAAACTTATTTATTTTGGCCAATTATCTTCTTTGTTTTATCTATGGTATTGGACTTAAAATAGGGCAAGTGTAAGAGACTGGAAAACTGCTCATTTTTCAATAAACCAAAATTAATATTATTTATAGCATTAATAATTATTTTATTTTGTTATTATTTTCTTAGTTACCCTATATTGTGACCTGAGAATTTCAGAGGTGTACCCTAACGCATTATCTTTAGCCACTCCCTATACATCGCACACGGTTATAGTGACTGGATTCCCAAGTAACCGATGGCACTCTAGGAGGGTTGGCGTATCTTATGTATCTGTCCCATCAACCCCATTGCTGATATTTAGCAGGTCAATGGTTAGCACGATCTTCAATGCTATGAACTATATAGCATCTAGTACTTCCAAATTAGTTCGAATATAGGTATCAATTGCTATGGTGATGATCTTAATTTTGTTGTTTAGATACAACTAATCGAGCTATATTGTAGGTATCGGTACCTATTTAATCCATTTATGTTGTTTCGGACATCAACGTACGTCACATTGGTTTGAGGACATTTATATTATATACGTTTATTGGCTTGTACACTGCGCGTCATATATATGTGGTACACTTTGATTTTATCAATGTAAATCTGGCCCAACTTGTCAAATTTGACATTATAAGATCTGTCACAGATACTTATAACGTGAACTGGAGACGTTGCAATTCTGACGTCTCTGATTTGATCATAACCTACAAAGCTCTTAAATGACAGTTTGCATCAGTCAAGCTCAGGAAGATCACCATACACAACTAAAAAAACCTGATTTTCAGGTTACAACTGTTAACTGCTGTACCACATATATATGACGCGCAGTGTACCTATATTTCCGGCATATGGAAATGAGTAATTACTGTACTCGTATATCAGCATATCAATGTGAACTTCTCCCAGGGGCGTAAGATAATATACTGACTGATATTCTATTCTATTCTATTCTAGTTGAAGCAAGCTTTTCGTGCAGGTCATTAATCACCACTATTTATAAAGCTAAAAAAGTAATAATGGTCCTCTACCTATAGGTACTAGCCTAGACATTCCTGTGTTCACGATAATAACAGATTAATGAAGTTTGTTTTATACAGTTACTGAGAAGAAAAATTATGACAGACAACATCTAAGTTAAATTAGAAATTATTTGCAAAGATATTTCATACATATTTTTTTCCTTAATTTTAATCGCAATTTTTTTTCCTCAAATCTTCGTTTGGTCCTGGTAGTCATGTTTAAACATGTAGCTTGTATTTCATGCTTTAAATTGATTCATTATTATCGAATTTGAGGTAATGTAACTCGAAGGATATTTGCTTAACTTTGGTTTGCGTTTTCAGCTACATCCATTCCTATGAGGAGATTTATGAATTTTCTGAATTGTTTATCAATTATGGTTAATTGGCAGCGAAAAATATTTAATACCATTTGTTCCTTATTACTTATAGTGAGTCTGACAAAATTGAAAAAGTGATGAAATGGAAACTTTCTTAATACAAACTGGGTTTTGATATAAGGAAATGTGTTTTTTTCTACTCATACATATGAAAATATAAATTAAGTTCTGTAAATTTTGATCCATTTTTGTAACATACATTTTTGAAAATGGCACGTGCATTTTGATTTCACCACCACCACAACCACCGTTCTAAGTTTTCCTTAGTCATTTGCGTATGCAGTTGGTAGAATATATACAGGGTGGTCCGGTATCCATGGCGGAAACTTCAGGGGACAATAGAGTACCAAAAAACAATATGACTTTGCTTATAAACATAACCTTCTAAACGTACCGTTTTTGAGATACAGGGTGTTAAAGTTTTGATTTTTTTAAATATATTTTTAAATATCTCTCTAACGAACAACAATATTAAAAAACTATTTGGTGATGTGAAATATCTCGCAGAGCACTAGTATTTCACCATTAGAAAAGTTTGCGAACATCACCAGTGGCGTCGATCTGGGGCATTGTGACCCTTTTTCCTATCAGAACTTCTACGCCACTGGTCCTAGACACCAATTCTATCTTGTTTTATATTTTCTGATGTTTTTTGCACAAAAAGTCACTCTTGTGATTTTTTCGTAAGATGCACCATTTTCGAGTTAATAGCATCTAAAGATATTAATGTTTAAAAAAAAATTATTATTATTAAAAATTTATTAACATTATTACATTTTATTAACAATTTTTGAGCTCTAGTTAGGAAGAAAAACATCACAAAAATAACAGATTTAATAGCATCTTACGAAAAACTCACAAGAGTGACTTTTTGTGCAAAAAAAATTAAGATTTTTTTTTCATAAAAAGTCACTCTTGTGAGTTTTTCGTAAGATGCTATTAAATCTGTTGTTATTTTTGTGATGTTTTTCTTCCTAACTAGAGCTCAAAAATTGTTAATAAAATGTAATAATGTTAATAAATTTTTAATAATAATAATTTTTTTTTAAACATTAATATCTTTAGATGCTATTAATTCGAAAATGGTGCATCTTACGAAAAAATCACAAGAGTGACTTTTTGTGCAAAAAACATCAGAAAATATAAAACAAGATAGAATTGGTGTCTAGGACCAGTGGCGTAGAAGTTCTGGTAGGAAAAAGGGTCACAATGCCCCAGATCGACGCCACTGGTGATGTTCGCAAACTTTTCTAATGGTGAAATACTAGTGCTCTGCGAGATATTTCACATCACCAAATAGTTTTTTAATATTGTTGTTCGTTAGAGAGATATTTAAAAATATATTTAAAAAAATCAAAACTTTAACACCCTGTATCTCAAAAACGGTACGTTTAGAAGGTTATGTTTATAAGCAAAGTCATATTGTTTTTTGGTACTCTATTGTCCCCTGAAGTTTCCGCCATGGATACCGGACCACCCTGTAGAAGTGTATTTATTATGGCCTATATTTAAAAGCGTTTGTTACAACCAGTATTTAGATGTCCAATAATGTTATAAATAGAAATATATTTTCTGCCAGTGAATGTGTGTGTATGTGTTATTTCTTGAGAAATGTCCTTAGAACTCTACAATTAAACTAGTCCTGATTCGACTAAAGAATTGCCAGTGAAATTTTATATATCAAAATATTTTATATCAAACTCGCGTTAAAATAAATATGTTTAAAGTAAGAATTTATATCACATAGTATCAAACAAATTCGCTTCGCTTTAGAAGAAGACCACGACAAGATGATCAAATCTTCAAGAAATCTATATACCTAATAAACGCGGAAGAGAATCCAAAACTCAGTTTCAAATCAAACTTGGTGTTACGTGTAAATTGGTAAAAATAATTAATACTGAAAATATCTAACATATATTTTGAACGTTGAAGTAAGTATTTAATTATATTTTTAGCCATTAAAGTAAGAAAATAATTTAAATTGTATGAAAAGATTATGTATACCGAGTTAAATATTCCTTCCTTCCAGAGAACATATTTTAGAGATGTTATTTACCTTTAATAACCTAATGTGTAAATATAGGTAATTCTAATACGTAATAGATCCATTATCTGTAGTCGAGTAAAGCAATCACGCAAGCAGTCACGTAGGAATATTCAGTGTAGAAAGACAAATGTAAATTTAACCAAACGAGAACTCCAACGGTATTAAACTCCGTTAACGCGTGTTCCGTCCTCCTCTATCAAATAGCATCTCTATTATACAATAGGGTCATTATAACTGCCAAGACAAATGGGAAGGGGAATGTTTTTTATTCTTGGGGATCAAGTTTCTATATTATGTGTATCCAATAGTAATAGCGAGGTCTGCGTAGGCTCCACCTTTTACTGCCGTCTAAAATTCTATTGGTCATAGCCGGTGTTATGAAGCACATGTCAGTAGATAGAAGGATGTGATTAATTGGTACCCAGTTTCTAATGTTGTATACAATAAGCTATTTCAGAAATACGGGACGACTAAAGAGTAACGTTAGCGGTAAACTTACTCCTATCCTCACAAAATGCCTATTATTATATTTTGTTCTGCAATGGCTACAACATAAGCAGAGAAGAGTTCTTTGCATACACAGGATATTAATTATAATATTAATACGAAATATAGAGAGTACTTAAATTATTGTTTAACAGTCTCTCGTTGTAAAGGCAGTCAATAAAACGATGTATACCTTTAAATTATGGTCATTGACTGGTTTCTAACTCTCCTTTTTATAATTTCGTATATTTTCTAAATCATACAAGCTAATACCTAAATAAAATATTTATTAAAGTTACACTATAAAAAAAGTGAGAAAAAAAGTTAATTCGAAGTGAAGAATGTGTTTTAAAACTAATCAGCATGTGTATTAATTATTTTCTGGTAGCTTACTTGTAAAGGGAAGTGTTTTAGTTAATAATAAGCATGCAATTTCTAGTTTTATTAAGAATATCTTAAATTCTGTTATTATATTGTCGAATAACCACAGAGTGATACGAAAAACCGTATAATATATCTGTATCTACAAAGTATTAGAAAATAATGCAGACGTAATCGCCTAGAAATTTATATTGATTAGCTCCTGTTAACAGCAAATGAGTATTGTCATTTTAATTGCAAAGAGGGAAAAATACCTCAATAACTGACGGTAAACGTTATATTCTTTGCAGGTAGTCAATTAATTCCAATTTTTTTTTACTTATGAGAATTATTCTGAAGATACATTAAGAACAAGCAGTTCTTATCGCTACTAGGTAAGTGACATGTCTCAAAAAGTGGCATATGAGCGGTGGAAAATGCCGAGTAACCCTTCAAAAGTGGAGTGGTGTCCATAACAGACCTCCGAGTCTCACGACCGATTATGAACCCAGTGAAGAATGATTACTCACTAAGACATTGACGACTGTTAGTAGAAGGTGCGCCCCTTTAACCAAAGTGGATATTCAATATCTCTTGCGTAAATATTTCAATACACTAGTTCAAAAATAATACTCCATGATTTCATGCAGTATTTCGTCCTTTGAGATCCAACATAAAACGACCTCGTATTTCTGTTGAACCAAATGAAATTCGTGAATATTTTGCCAATACCGAAGGTGCCTTCATAGCGTTTGATCCTCATTTAATATTTAACTATGACGAGACCAATATTCAAGATGAACAAGGTCATCGTACCAAGAGGAACAAAAAGATTGGAAAGAGTCCAACAACATTCGAAAGTATCTGTAAGCATAATGGTGGTGTGCGAAGATGCTGCAAGGAAATACCATAACAGGTAGTGGTAGTTTACAGTTCAGGATATTTATACGAAAATTGGATGAGAGGGAGATAGGAACAATCTTTGGAAACAGTTCTAGTGTCTGATTTTATTTGAAAAGTGGTTTTTCAAAATTTTGTCAGAGAACTTGATAGTCCAAATCTAAAAGTTCTAATAGGAGGCAATTTAGTCTCTCATTTTTTAAGAACTGTAACCGAGGCATATGTGAGGAAAGCAACATATACCTATTTGATACCATTACAGCCAAATGCCACGCACCTGATACAACAACTTGATGTTGCAGTATTTGCTCCTATGGAAAAGAAGTGGAGAGAAATTCTAGGTAAATGACGCAAAGAAAGCAGATCTAGTGGTTCCATACCAAAGGAAATTTTTCCACACTCCTAAACAGATGTGGATTAATGTAAATGTGAATGTTTCTGAGAATCTGATCTCTGGGTTTAGACTCTGTCGTTTTGATCTACTGAAGTTCTGAAAAGAATTCCCAATGACCTACCTCAAGACAACCAAGCCCAAAGACATTTTAATTAAAGCTTAATAATTGACATTCTATAGGAAATTCGCGGTCCCGACATGGGGAAGAAAGTGTTAAGTGTGTCAAGAAAGTGGAACCAGGAAAAAATTTTGAGCAGATGAGTCGAAACCAGCCACTGACGCTATGAAACCGCTGCCTAGACCCTCTGGACTGCAGGAACAAATATCTAGTAGTAGTGAATGAATGAATGAATGATAAAGAGAGTGATGTTTCAACTGCCATTAAAAAAGCACCACTATCATTAGAGAAACAACCCAAGAAAGCAGCAAAGATCAAGAAAATCGAAGGCTTCTGTACCATTTGTACAACAGATTAGAAAACTTATCAAGGAACAGAATTAATTTCTTGCGTCGATTGCAGGAAATGTATAAGTGGAATTTGCAATGGAGGGACTGATTGACAACCCATGCTTTGTTTGTGACAACTGCATTCAAAAAGATTTTGACTCCGATGACATTATGAACGGCAAGGACTTTGTAGGCTAAGTTTAAAAATCAATTAATTAAATATTTCAGTTCATTAAATTTTTATTTTGTTGGAAAATTCTTTTATTTACGTTGTTATTAATAAAAATTGTGTTGAAACTTTTATAGGTACGTAATTTGAACCACCTAGAAGAATGATTGACAATCGGAAAAAAAGTTGTACGTAAGGAGCCCACACTTTATACCTACTTCATTTTGGATGCCAAAGAAAACAGCATAGTGGGGCTACATTAGAGCTAATATTATACTTATCTAACAATGCGCTGTCAACATAACTACTGTCTTCTCTTTGACACCCAATGGAAAAAATTTTCTCACTTCTCTTTAAACTGTTTTGCACACAATTAAAGTAAACTATTTTCAAAGGGCCATTAGGTATAATGCCGTTAAAAAAATATTAAATATTGCTACACGATTTTTAATAAATCTACTAAAATACAACAACATGCCAAAGTACGGTATTTAATAGGGAAGAAATAATTGCTATAAATATAAATGTCTTTGTAGGCATGATGGCACATTTATGCAGAATTCCAATTCATTTAATGTCTTCATGTTAAGGATTGTTCTACTAGTTTAATAAAGTACTCATATTCGAAATTTCTAAACGTAATAAATCCATGTTAACAAATCAAGAATAGATGAGTGAAGAGTTCATTAATTATGCTCCGATTTTCTCAACATAACATAACAAAAACCTACTCAGTTTGTGATTTATTACCTCAAATTTAATTATTTATTTATGTATTTTATTTATTAGGTAAATAACTAAAATACAAAAATATAAAACTTGATGTTGTGTACCTGCAACCTAACAAGTAACATTTTCTTATTTCTATTTATTTTTTAGAATTTGGCGTGATTCCCAGAAATAAGTTTAATGAATATTAACTATCCGCCACAAATAAACTACAAACAATACTAACAAGTAGGTATCGTAAATACTTCTTTGCTTTAAGATCGGCTTGTATACTAAATAACTTGACACTAATACGAATTTTAATCCCGCTCTTTGTCTTTAAAGCTCGTTATTACTTAATCTCTATTTAAGTCAACGATTTGTCGCAATCAGCAGTAAAACATGATTTATGGTTGTCTTTTCTCTTGTACTTATAATGCGACGGTACTTTAACTAAGTTTTTTTGGTTTTACCTATACGATAATAGTGGTAAATAAAACTGAACCAGTTTAACAAAGCAGGCACACAAAAAGTATATTGTTCGGAGGATCAGACCTCATTAATCATAATAAGTATGTATTCTGACTCGCTGAACATGAATTCGATGCCAGAATTGCCCGATCAGGTAGTCGGTAGTCTCAAGAAACTACTGAATATTTCTAAAATCCAACAAAAATCCCCTTCAATAGAAGGGCACGTTGGAAGGGATTCTGAACGGGGCTAAAGTACAATGATCTAATGTGTTTTGACTGATCAAGTACGAATTCGAGACCGGAATCATCCGAACAGGCCATGATTTCGTACAAATTTAACAAAACAACCCGAACAGTTAAAACTCATAACAGTTAAACCTATCGTAAGGAGATAAAGGGCGAACAAAATAGAACCAATAACAGCTAAACTTAACGATACTCAACGGAGGGGGAGGGGATTATCCAACCTAAATTCAGCTAAATTTTACATAGTGTAAATCTCCAGGTAGGCTATAATTGGGCTGAAGAATTAGGGAACATTGTTCCCATGTTTTCCGATTCATCAAATACGAACTTGGTACTGGGAAAACCCAAAGATGTAGTAAAAAAGAAACCTAAGCATGCATTTGAAGTCCGAGAAAAAAATCATAAAAATTTGAGGAAAGATCATCTCTAGAGAAAGCGAGCTTGTAGAAAGATCAAATCTATCTTTTCTTGTGGTAGTGGACTCTCTTATAACTGAAAGGATCTGTGAAGTGTGTTTCGTTTCCATTTCATACCTCGTTGGACATGCTCACGTTTCAATGTCCAACAGTAGGTACTCAGCCATCATGTTTACATCCCACCGTTCTTGGTCTGTTCCCCATCTCTTTAATATTTTGGTGGAAACGTCCACCCTACTTCTTACTGAAGTCTCCCAAATTCTCTGGAAATTCAGGAAATGCAATTTCAAATTCACCAAGCATCCTAATTTGCTGAATTTCTCCTTGTAGTTTTAACTTTTGTGGTTACCCAAGAAATTCTCAACGACTGTTTGAAAACTAACTAAGTCTTATTCTCCTTATCTGATGTTTCGTAATATAAATATAGGTTTGATATCCCAACATTTTTCTGATCTGTGGTTTATTAAAAGTAACTTCTCTCACAATGGCTTCAGAAAATTGTGGAATTGCCCAGGTATTTGAATCATTCACCTTCCTGCTTGAGAGCTTCAAGAATTTGCTTTATGAGCTCAAATTTGATATGGAGTGGTTCTTCGGTAAAACTAAAGAATTTTTCGGTTATGTTAATTTTTTCGAGAGATTACGACATTGTCAAAATGTCAATAATTCAAAACAGTCAACATGGAAGAGAAATGGAGACTCTTCTACAAATATAACTTTAGTAGTTAGGTGGACTGATATTATAGATGACTAACTGTGACTCTGTAGAAATCTAGAAAATAGAAAAAGGGAACTACATATTTAGAGACAAAGGTGTTCACGTAATATCCGACTATATTGCGATTGATTTTCTTAAAAAAATTTTGAAACTGAAGAAACGAACTCGAAGCCTTAGAGTAAAAATAACTCGTTTCTTTAGTAGCCTAATCTATTCGAATGGGGAAACAAAAAATAAAAATATTTCATCGTCCTTCAGAAGTCATGAGTAGATTTTAAGGCAGACTTACGTTAAATTGTATATCTCTGATGAAGTAAAATTAAGTTCTCGAAACGTCAGTTTAGGCGAAAGTCCGCCTTATTTTGTACAACAAACAATACCTTTGACGCTTTCTTCAGTATAAACTAATATTGTATAAGTGCATGCAGTAAGTTTTAAACCATATTTCCAACCTCATGTCACAACGAAATTAATTTCATATCTAGACGTTTCAGACCGACTGCTCGATGTGGTATTTTAATGTACTGAACGAGATATCTGAATTGATCCTTCGCTTAAATCTTAAGACTGCCAGTAATCCAAAATGCACATCCCAGATGCGAGTTCAGGTGGAAATGGAAACCATTAAACAGCGATATATCTTTACGACTAGGCGGCTACGGCAGTCCTACCAACGTAAGTTTACAGTCGCCGGAGCAGTCTGCCGTATTACCCACCGGCAGACATGCACACACTTCAAATTGGGAAACGTGAGAAATAAAATAGAATGGAGTTTTATGTTCGGCGGGTTGTTACGATTGCAAAATTTTAATGCTTTGTCGTTAAGTTGGTCGTACGGACCCCAACTAACTAAAACAGTGATTACTTAGTTGTTATTGCGTTAAGGTTTTGAACCACATGCAGCTAGGCAGCTTACTGACCTCCTAAAATTCGGAGACTCTTGTCGCGCACTGCTCTTTGACACATTTACCTATATTTCAAGCAATATCAACAATAGGAAGGTCAAATAATCGATTTTAAATATTTTGTACGTATAAACACGTGAAGAAGCAAACAGGATAGGTACTGTTCATATAATTTAAATTCTTAGATTTATTAGACATTTTGAATTTTTCTATTCTCTCGTTCTGAAGACACGTATCTATATACAAGGTGTTTCACTGGGAGAGGGACATACGTTACCCATACTTAATGGATCTGTTGCCCTTTATAACCGAGATACAGGGTGTTTTATGAATTTTACCTATTTCTTTCTCCATTGATAACTAACAAACCACTGTGTATATTTTTTTGAAATTTGGCACACGTATTCTACATTACTTGATGAATCCACTAAGACATCAACAAAAAAGAAAATCCAGATCCGGCTGCACAAAAAGTTTACAAAATCTTCCATCCTCAAAACAACACCTTGTATATCTGAATTTTTAAAATTTGTTTCCATATTTTAAAAGAGTGTTGAAAACTGAATCCAACCATGTACTTTTTATTTTGCCACAGAAGATTTTACTACTAAAATTTTTAGTTAACATTTTATTTTATGAGCATTTTGGGGGTACACAATGAAATGAGACGGATTTTTATTAATTTTATTATGTTATGTTAATGAGGATTACTTAATATGTATTTCTAAAACTTACATAGTTTGCATTTGTATTCCTCTAGACCACTAGAAAATGTATTTACAGGTCCGTATTTAGGACTACAACGACAACCAATAAAGAACACTAATAACTAAAGAAAATAAATAAAAACTGAATTACTATGAAAAAATACAACAATTGCTCAAAATGACCTCCATTTTGTTCGATGCATTTTCTTGCCCTTTTTTTAAGATGGTTAATAGATTTTCTAATCACATCCGGATTATTTCTCATTTCTTCACATGCATCTTCTATCCTGTGAAGAAGTTCTACCCTATTATTTATATCAGTGGAATATACTTTAGATTTTAGATATCCCCAAATGTGGTAATCCACAGGATTGAAGTCGGGAGATCTTGGAGGCCATTCATTAGGACTACCTCTGCCTATCCACATGTTTGGAAAATTCTCGTTCAAAAATTGTCTAACAATTAGCCTATAATGTGGTGGAGCACCGTCATGTTGAAAATGTAATCCTGCTACGTTTACACCTGCATCGTCTAACAATACCGGCAGAATATTCTGAAGAAAATCCAAATATACTTCTCCAGTCACAGTAAGTCTATGAGGAAAAATATGTGGTCCGATTAACTTATTGTCAAAGACACCGCAGCAAACGTTTAATGCAAATTTGTGTTGTGAATGGGCCTCCCTTATAGCAAATGGATTTTCTTCTGCCCAAATATGGCAGTTCCTCAAATTGTAAACGCCGTCTCTTGTGAACTGGGCCTCATCAGTAAATAAACATCTACGTATAATTCTCTCATTTCGGATGATTCACCTACTAAAATTCATTCTTGTAATTTCATCCCCTGCCACTAGCCGCTGTACTTCCTGCACATGAAATGGATAAAGACGATGTTTTTTTAGTCGTCGCCAAACAGTAACATGGGGTACATTTAGAGCATGACAAATTCTTCTGGTGCTAATTTTTGGATTATTATTAACCATATTCAAAATATTTTCTTCCATATTTAAATGGTGTCTCTCATGATGCTCGTTTACTTTTACTGATGGGAACCTACCATGTTCACTCATGTAATTATAGACTCGGAAAAATGTTTTGTAATTTGGTGATCTTCGACCAGGAAACCTTATTCATATTCTCTTTTTGCGGCTCGAGCATTACCATCACAAAAACCGTAAACGTACATCATATCTGAGTATTCTCGATTTGAAAATTGACGAGGCATTATTAATAATTATCAGATAAAAGAGATAATTAATAAAAACACGGAAGAAAGTTCAGGAACAATAAATACCGTTTGACAGAAGATGTAGAAAAGCAATGACGTGTCAATCTCATAGCCTACTTCTAAGGCAATGGTAATAACTTAAGAAATGAGAAGTAATCCGGATGTGATTAGAAAATCTGCTTATCAATCTTACATATCAAAGAAAGGGCAAGAAAATGCATCGAGCAAGATGTAGGTCATTTCGTCATTTTGAGCAATTGTTGTAGTTTTTTCATAGTAATTCGGTTTTTATTTATTTTCTTTAGTTATTAGTGTCCTTTATTGGTTGTCGTTGTAGTCCTAAATACGGACCTGTAAATACATTTTCTAGTGGTCTAGACGCATACAAATGCAAACTATGTAAGTTTTAGAAATACATATTAAGTAATCCTCATTAACATAACATAATAAAATTAATAAAAATCCGTCTCATTTCATTGTGTACCCCCAAAATGCTCATAAAATAAAATGTTAACTAAAAATTTTAGTAGTAAAATCTTCTGTGGCAAAATAAAAAGTACATGGTTGGATTCAGTTTTCAACACTCTTTTTAAATATGGAAACAAATTTTAAAAATTCAGATATACAAGGTGTTGTTTTGAGGATGGAAGATTTTGTAAACTTTTTGTGAAGCCGGACCTGGATTTTCTTTTTTGTTGATGTCTTAGTGGATTCATCAAGTAATGTAGAATACGTGTGCCAAATTTCAAAAAAATATACACAGTGGTTTGTTAGTTATCAATGGAGAAAGAAATAGGTAAAATTCATAAAACACTCTGTATCTCGGTTATAAAGGGCAACAGATCCATTAAGTATGGGTCATTTGGAACCACCTCGGTGAGCCTTATCCACAGTTAACGTATGTCCCTCTCCCAATGAAACACCCTGTATATTCTATTTAAGCCCGTACATCTAACTTGCTGCACTCCAACGATATAATAACAATGTTAGCAATAGAAACATTTTCACAAGCAAAAATTTCTCACATAAGAAAAAATTAAATCTTACCGAATGTTACTGAAGTCAGTGCTACAACTTCTTATGAGGAACCGGTAATAATTTAAAATATATTAGCTCTATTATTACACGAATAATTTGTACGATAGTACAAAGAAGTGAACCATCATTAATTCAGAACCAACATTTCATGGTTAATGAGTAATCAATATTTATGTTGTGTGTTGAAATTTAAATGTCACAAGGGATATATTTCTCTAAAAAGAAACAGAACTTGAGAATCTACGTTAGAATTCCACACTATATCAACCCGATTCTATTTTCGGTACTGTTGCGCGTAAGTTCTCATTTAAGATAAATAGGGTTTAAACGTTAGTCTGTTGCAAATACGTCTTCACTTGGTTATAGAACTATCAATAACACCAACTCAGTTAAGCTTTAACCATCTGTTAAAGTAGACATTAGTCAAGATGTCGTAATTATTTTCGACGGGAATGTATAAATTATGTTATTTTGTAAAATACCTAGTACCCAACATACCTGAAAGCATTATGCATCAACGGTTAACAAAATAGTGAAGCGGAGATGAGAGGAAAGTACCTAATACGAGACCTAATATAATATGTTCAGCAAATTTTAAAAACTTGATCTCTTGAACATGTTAGTTGAACGATGATACAAAACTATTCAAATTAGTTGCTAACACAAACTCTTGTTTGCTGCGTCGTCGGTCGCCAGTATCATTAAAACTTAAATTTGTTCGGGTATTTAAAGAAAGAAAAGAAATTGTCTTCAAATAAAAAATATCATTTTCAGAAATGTTTTCAGTTAAAAAATAATCACAATGCAAAACCCAGGGTTAGAAAATATCATTGCATTTATATAAATATCAAAATATAGGACACTTTGATTTTTATTTTTTTAAATTTTTTGGATAAACGGTTTAAAAAAGATTTAATGATGTTCGAAAAAAAAAATGGAACAGAAATAAGTATATCCTAAACTAAAAATAAAAACTTAACAATGATTTTTCTAACTTAACGAAATATACAAAGTTTGACGTAACTTAATCAAAGTTGGTTTCATCTCTACTTGCCCTCTACTTGTCACAGGTATAGGGGTATTAATATTCACTAGTTCGACGCTTTCATTGTAGATTGGATCTGGTACGTCTTCCTTTTCTCTTCAAATGCAGTTGATACTTTTGCATTTCTATTGCTTTGTCATGCGCTTGAACAAAAATGTTAGTTTATTTAGTTTTATTACTGCTTAGTTTGTCACGTAATTTGGATTGAACAGGACCAAAAGAAAAAAAATCTTTTCAATCCGGCTGTTGCTGCCACAGCTGAAAACAATTTTTCGCGTAGGGCTAACCCAGATTCTTTGAGAGTTCCATTATTTTCAAAGGCTGTATGATGTTCATCAGCAATATTGACTGATCTCGAAAATGATCACCATAAACGTGCATAGGAAAAGCTGGGCTAGCAGAAAATGAATTCATTGAAAATCACGGAAGTAACATTAAAAGGTACATAATTTTCAAAAAATTTTTCAAAAATTTTCAAAATTTTTTCTGAAATGTGAAAATTGTAAGTCTAAAAGGTCTAGTAATTTTTATCATTGATTACAAATTTCAATTCAGAATTGATATTTTATTGATAGTTCCCTAGAAATATTTGGAAAAATATGGAGGTCCTTAGTGATGAAACCTTTTACAAGAAAATCAAATCTAGAGGATTTTTGGGGTCAGATATTACACATCTGAAATAAATATGTATGGAAAAAATAAATCTTCCTAAATTTGAGCATAATAATAAAAATATATTTGTTTTATTAATCAAAGACATTTCTTTATGTAAAAATATATTTTAGAACTGATTCAGAACTGAAAATGAATTGGTTTAAATTTTCACTCAAATTCGAGAATCCGTCTATCAGCAGTCGTTTTCACTGCAAACAATACATACATAAGCACATGCCGAAATTTTGTCCGGTGCTGCGGACTGCATTATGCTAAATGGTAATAAAAAATTATCTTTTTTCGATCCCCATTGCTCGGGGGATATTGACGAATTACTTTTCCACTGTTGAACTTGCAAATACGCTCGTTTAAGATGTTCTTTAGCTGCATCTTCTATTGACAGTAATGGGTAAAGTAATACACATTTATTTTTCGGGACTAAAGTAATGAATCGTTTGAATCTTAATTCGTTTAAATCTTTAGCTGTCTTTGTACCGAAGAGTGTAAAAATCCATTTCATCAGCCAGCGTAGCGTAAAAAAGTGGTCATCTTAATTTTCAGTCATAAAAGTTGCTGCTGCTTCATGTTCGAATGATTAATTTTTTATTTAAAAATATTTTTTTAGTATATCAAATACATATTCAGAAACAGTCAATTTTACTTAAAATTCTATCGAAGAAAGAAATTGTTTAATATTTTTTTTACTATGTAAACAATGTACGGGTGTTCAACGTAACTTGCTACCCCCATAATTTATAAGGTAATAAAAAAATAAAAAATTTCACCTTATTCAATTTTTCGCATACTTTTTAAGTACGTTATCAGATCAAATCTCGTCTTCTTCAAATAATGATTGTTGTATAGATAAAATAAATATACCTAATTTATCTGTTATTGCAAACGGTTTTTTATTAATAACTTCCTTAATATTACTCGAAATATACAAAAATTATATATTTTGGAAATCAGAAAAAATAGGCAAATCCAGATATGTAAAAATATATAGGGTGTTCCATTAACGAAAAACACATTTATTCGCACCCACTGTATATTTTCTGACATCGATATGATCTGATAACATATTTAAAAAGTACGTGAAAAATGCAATAAGATGAAATTTTTAATTTTTTTATTACCTTATAAAATAAGAAAATTATGGGGGGCAGCAAGTTATGTTGAACACCCTGTACCCAATTACTTAAGTGCCCCAGATAGAAAGTTTCTGATTTTGAATAATTGAATAATAACAAACGTTAAAAAAAAGATTTATCAAAATCGGTTCTGTTTTTGAGGGTTTAGGAGAAAAAACCTTCATTGAAAATTTATTTAAATATTGAGATTGCAATATCTGTTCATAGTTAATATTGTAGCAGACTTTTGTAAGAATAGATATGCAATGTGCAGTGCCATTAAGGATATTTTTTGCAAGACCCTAATATTTTTATTTTAAGCTGTTATAACTTAACAATAAAACATCCATTATCTTTTGTAATTAAAATTATTTATGTACCTCTTTATGTACACAATAAATTAAAGATACAAGCACATTTACACATATTAAAAAATTCTATAATATAAAGGATAATTACGAGGCCTTATTTAAACGACAATTAAATTAACATATATGTCCATAAAAACAAAAACTGTTAGACTGCCAACTATTAATATTAATATTGTTTTTCTTCTATTTAGAAAATAAAATTTCAAACCGTTGTAATAAAATAGAAACCCATTTAGTGAAATAAAATTTTTATTGCTGAAATTTATGTTTACCTAATTACCTACTCATTGTAATCATTTTTAGTATTATATTTTTAAAATTCATGCTGGATACCGACAGGTATGGTAAGTTCACCTGACTTTGAAGGAAAGTTATCAGTAAATATTATCCACAAAATATTAATTTATGGATCACAGCCCACGTAATAATCAATTCATTGTTACTAGTGATTTTGTGGTTATCACAACAAGTAGCAGGTTTTCCACTTATAAGGTTCTTGAAAATAGGACTTTCGTTTTAGCAATGAATGATTACTTATCATATTCAACTACCTGATTGAATATAAAAATGGAGATTAGGAGTGATGCGTTACTACTCTCCTCTGTTGCCTCATCGACATCCCTAACAAGTTGTGCTACCATATCCGAGGTGGAACCCTTATGATGTTATCTCTTTATATAGAATCCTGAATTAATTCTCCCACCTCATTGCATTCCCAATCTATAATATCATTCAATGCAGGCGTTGATATTTTTACACCACAAAGGTTCCCGCTGAAACTTCACTCCATCTAGGTCTCACGACAATTCACTTATCGTGATCCACCACAAATCTGAAAAAGAACTGTATTCAAAGCTTTTGTCCACCTTCCGTCTCTTTCATGAATATTTTCATTTGCTGTTTTATCCACTTTAATTAGATCTACTGTCACGTACTATCACTTTCACTGATATGATAGGTATTGTTCGGTATGCTCCACTATCAATCTGAGTCTGTCATATTACTGAAATATATTATTGCTAATGACTGTCAACGTACTCCTAAAATTAACTGTATGCTTACTGTAATGGACTGTTATGGGCAACGACATAAGAATTACTAGACAAGTAATGATTCCGATTTGTTTGCATTCGTCCAACGTACTCAGCGTCTCATTGGTGCGCCACGTGTTTGTAACCAATGAGACGCTGAGTACGTGGACGAGTCCATTTCATTACTTGTCTAGTAATTCTTATGTCGTTGGTTATGGGCTATCAAGGAATTGTCATATATTGTCACAGATATATAGTTAATCTGTGATATTGTGTCATGTAAAAATCACGTAATATCACTAGCATTTACGTGCTATATATTCGTTTATGAATGAATTTTTTGTTTAAAATAAAGTTGGAAGTGGAAGACGAGAATCTCAAAGAAATAAGTCAGTGTATAACACATCAATACTCTAAAGTTTTGGAAACCAGGGTGAATAAATACAAAGAAATTTAATAAATTAAATCGGTACAAATTGCTGGAACGCATTGGTAAGTAAACTAATTGTTTCTTCTCCAGCGATACATAGGTATTTGCAAGTTAGTAAAAAACATAAAAAAAACACACCATCAGAAATTAGAAAAAGATTTCAGCATTCTGGAGCTAAAAATTGTGAGACAAGGTTGGTATAACGATTTACATCTGTATTAGGCAACGCCCATATGCTACTCTTAGTCGTTAGGGTAAGTGACTAATGTCTCTGTAAAAGCCTGTAACTGTAAACGCAAAATATTACTTTGTCTGTCAATACTGGAAATAAATGTCTACTACTCTAATAACGTGTGGTCAATTAGTCACTCAACCATCCCATTTGTAGACAGTTAAGGACTTCATATTTATACAATAATTGATGTAACTCTAATTAATACAAAGACACATTTGATCTAGTGTAGATAATTTTCTTATATGAGAGTTAATAGCAATTTCATTTAACATAAATGCGGCGCGTCTGTTGCGCCAAATTAGACTATCAGCTACCCGCTATAATAAGGTGAATGGTGCTATTCGAGTGATAAAGTAGGTACTCAGATACATATATTAAAAACTGGAAAAAAAAATTAGATTACAAAAATCTGAATGCGAACATCGAAATTGGTAGCTCTCACCCCAACAGGCCATAAACACCCTTATTTATGAAAACAAGAACCGACATGTTTTGATGTGGTAATAAGTTCTGTAGGTATATAAAAAATAATCATACAAATAAGGAGTACACACACAAATATAAATACGATATGAGTATAAATAAGATCCACCGTGTTATGGGGTGAAATAAAATATTCATCCGAAATCAAGAAATGTGTCAAGATATTTATTTGCAAAATTAATGAAAGGTTCGATGGTCTTATCTATTATTATCATTTCTACTGAAGCCATTCGGTTTTGCCATTTGTACCGAAAATTCTCTTTCTAAAAAGACTTTATGACCTTCCGGGTGGCTCTGGTGTAACGACTTATGTCATTCAAATAAGGTACCGTAAATCGTGCGTAATTCTGCCTGGCATATAATATATGCAAACATTCAAGTTCGATAAAATCCATGCAAGATATCCAGAAACTGCTTAAATCAGAGGTAGTTGAATTTTCAGTTAGAAATTTTAAAAGCAAATTACTCCAACTTCTGAAATCTTGGCTCTGCTTGATTTCTTCAAAATTATCACCGAAAACATCTTGCGTTAGGATATCTAAAGCAATTTAAACATTTTCAGCTATTTCCTCTTGGTCCTCAGTCAGAAGAGATTCATAACCTATTTTATAGTACAGCATGGCGTTGCTTTTTCCACTTAAAACTCCCAGCTGGGACCCTTCCGCAACTACAGTGGAAAAAATTGTCCTATACAAACTAGCATCGCCGAATCTAATGCCAATAATAGCCAGATTAACGAGCAATAGATGAAAACCACCTAATCAACACAAGTCCTTCAAATTCATCGCTATTTCGTCACATAACCATGCATGCTTGGGCATAAGAGGCTTGCGATCAAAAACAGCCACGATTTTTTTAAAGATTTAAGCTCTTTTTGATCTGCATAGCCCTCTACAGTACTTCATTAGCTGTGGTGACTCGGTCGTAGGCACGTCAAGGTACTCTATTTTGCAAGAAACAACGAGGATTTCGTCTCTAATCAAAATATTAAATTCTGTCCAAGCAGGGATCAACATATTATATTGAGTCGAAATATAACGACAAGTTGCCTAGACGAGGTATTCAGATCTCTTTAATTTAACTAACATTTTGTACTCGGTTCCTAACTCGCAATTTTGTCATGACATGTTTTTTTCCTAAATGGCGGTAACGCTTTCTTTTCAAAATGGCCTTTCAAATAAAACGCCGCGTGCGGCATCGTCCCCCTTTAAGGAGTGGAATGTAACAAATTAATTCCCCTATCCTGCCGTAATGTAGGCGACTTCATTAATTTTTCTATACAGGGTGGTCCGAAATTAGTGGTCATCATTTTACCCACGTATTTCTCGATCAAAAATAAGACAAAAAGTTCCTACAAATATGGCCCCGGAAATGCTTCCTAAGGGAGCTACAACCCTTTAAAGGTGCATCCTTGACGATGGTTTCTATTTAATATTTCCTAAACTGGTAAAAATAAAAACATGAAATTTTGGTCAATTACTAATCGTCTTATGACCAATAAGGTGATGTGATAATGATTAAAAAATTTCACTCAGAGAGGGGGTGGAGTAAAATGCCCCACAACTTTTTCACATGTAGGTACGTCTTTCCAGATTTTGATAGCAAATTATGGAATGCCAGAGTTTTTTATGCAATAAAGGTTTTCTAGTTGAACTTTGATAGGACGCACCGTTTTCGAGTTATTTGAGTTTCTGGAAAACATTAATCACAAAAAAATCAAAACGGAACGAGTAGGATGCACGCACAGTCCTCTAGTATAGGTACATAGTAATTAATAATAAAATTATGCTATTATTATTTTTATTATTATCGTTATTATTATTAGTTTCGAAAATATTAAATAAAAGCCAACGTCAAGGATGCACCTTCAAGTGGTTGTAGCTCCCTTAGAAAGCATTTCCGGGGCCATGTTTGTAGGAACTTTACTCTTATTTTTGATCGAGGAATACGCGGGTAAAATGATGACCACTAATTTTGGGACACCCTGTATAGCTACCTACATATTCAAACTTGACTTCATAAGGGTATTTCACTGTTTGACGGGGTAGAACGAATATACATATAGTACGAATATTTTTTATAGTCAACGTACTTTTGATGGCTATTACCATGTTTCCTGAACTTGTTTTTTGAAAGAAACCATGTTGCTCATTATTTAAGTCGTGGTTTAGGGATGAAAACTACCCATTTTGATGTCCGCATTAGGATTTTCATATTCTACTAATTTTTTATGATTTTTTGATAAATCTGCCGCATTTATCGCTTAAATCGCTATTAGGTAGGAGGTCAGGTGGTGCCAACCTGTCCCCCTACCTAATAGTCCAAATTGCCTCGTTTTCGTCCGAACTAATATTATTGACTGTTTAATTATTCCACCACTTACCTAATTAGAAGGAATAAAATGATTTTTATTTTGACCAATGAGACGCTAATAATTAAATTGATAAAATCGATAGTAAACGTGTTTCACTTTCGGTCACATGATTTTTACGAATAAACGAATGCATTTTTGATGATGTCACCCTCAGTGAGTTTTGCAAAATGTCAAAAAAATAGTGGAAATATTTATTTTTGCTCGTCAAGTCGTTGGAAGCAATTTCCAACACAGCAACCGGCAACCTCACACAATTCTAAAAAAAATTCTCTCTCTATTATTATTATTAATAAACGTTTATTACATAGTTAAATTTGTCGGACTATACGATTAATATGTTGTAGTGTCAAGTTTTTATTTGTTGGCTATTTTAGTTTTTTAACGATTGGAATATCACTTCCGTCAATTTGGTTGCATAAAAAATATCTTGAAATAGCGAAAATGTTAATAGCTCAATTATCCGCTTTATAACAACCATAGAATGCATAATTATAACTAAAAGTTAATTATAAATATATACAACACGATTAACAAGTAGATATAATTGAAATATTAAGTATTTTAAAATGCAAAACTACCGGGAATAATTGCAGTAACAGTACCTACTGGTATATTTATGAGCAGGTTACTTTCTCAAATTGAATCACCTGTAGTCAAGTAGAATATAATTTAATTATTTTGCTATTTTAATTTGTATCAATTTTCCTCATTGGTCTCCTTTAGATTTCAACAGAATTTAACGCTGCAGATTAAGCAACTAAACTCATCTGAAGTTGAAGTATCTATATTGGCAACATAGTGGAAGTCAAATTATTTAGGTGTTATCATTTTAAAACTGTAATGTAAAAAACGTAAAATTTAAAAAGGTATCAATGTTATTAATCGAATAAGGGATTTTTTTACAAATATATTTATTTCAATATTCTATAACATGTATTTCTGAAAAGCAGATATTTCAACGGATTTGACAACAATTGCGTTGAAAAGTGATTTTAATAATCATTATATCCAACAGATTTTGCATTTGTATGTTCGGAAGTAGAACATGAACACGTCTGCATTTGAGTGAACACACCCCCATAACAGCTCTATTTAATTTTATGGATAGATTTTCACCGGACTTCTTTAAGTTGTAGATCTCAGAAAATTATATTTTTTAAAAACATGAGGTTTTTGAAAAAAAAAAAATTTTGGCCTACTATAATAATTTATTTCATAGGAGCCAAAAATCAGGAAATAATGTTGGCGATTTCTTTCTTGGCAAAGGTACGTCATGATGTTCAGTGTCCTCTAAAACGTATTTGTGCCAAATTTCGTGCAAACATATTTATTCCTTTGTTTTTTATGGAAAAGCAAAGTTTTTAGGGAAGAGACTTGTAATTATTAAGCACCCTTTTGAGATAGATTGCAATGAACTGGCAAAACGAATGAAAATTCATTTTCAAAAATAAGTGACCATGTTTACTTTTACGTAATTTGCGTCGTATTATAGTATAAATATTTAAATAAAATTTCGCTGTGAAAAAAAAAATACTTCAACTGTAAATGTAATTACATATTTGAAAACCTAACATTAAGAATTAACAAGTAAGTAGGTAACTGTTTTAAATTTTTGTGTTTTCTACGAGATCCTCATTGAGTCGAATACATTTTTTAAATTCGTCTTCTATTATTTTCTATTAATTATTACTAATTCTATTCAATTCTTTTGCAGGGATTTCGTGACCTGCCTTATAAGGTAACGCAGTTCGTAGACTTTATTTTTTACTGTCTCCAAAAGTAATGATCAAGAGGGGTGAAATCGAGTGACCTAGAATTAATGGGCTATTTTAACCTATCCATTTATTAGGAGCTTGTCCAACCATTGCCTCAAAACTACCGCGTTATGAATAGGTGTTCCATCTAACTGCAAATATATTATCCTATCTCTCTTGTAGAGGTAGGTAATGTATGCTGTGCCAAAATTCATTGTTTAGGAAATTGAGGAAGATATTACTATATAAATTTTGTCGGAAAAAAGCGTGTTAAAAAGAAAGGACATATTACTCTTTTTTTAAAAATTCCACATAAAACATTGACCTTGTGAGAATATCGCAATTTATTTCAAAATGTGGATTTTTTTTTCGCTCAGTAACTAGTGTTTTGCGATGACACAACTTTATTAGTTGTGAATGTTGCTTAATCTATGTTCATATTTTTTTTAAGAAAACTTATGTCGTTCAAAAAGTTACCCTAAACCCAAGAACAAAACTCCCACCGATAATCCTGATCTTCCTCTTCTAAAGTATGTAAAAACTTCACTGTAAAAAGCGTTTATGTAATTTTACATAAGAAATCATTGGCAACTTTTATTACCAATGATTAGAACGGTAAATTTACAATGTATTGTAATATTACAAATTATTGTAAATGTTCCTTCCTACTTGCAAATTTACATAAATGATATGCAAGTCTACACACCAAATATGTGTATTTAAATTGCACTCTGGGATTTTTACAAGCAGTGACAGGAAAATGACAAAGCATGTATGTTTTTTTATTTGAACGTTATGTATATTTACTTGCCACATTAGTACTTTTACATAGTAATAACGTATTCCCACTTGTTGGAGCGGTAATTTTACAAGTAATAAATGGAATATTTCAAATTATACATGTGTTTTTACTGAGACTTTATGAATATATTCATAATATATCTGTTTATTTACATCTCAATGATGTATTTTTACTAATCGCAACAGCACTTTCACATATGATTTTCACAATATTATAATAATAGTTTAAATTTTAATTGTGGCATTTCATAAATTATTTCTCTTCCTTTTCTTTTTTGGGATTTATTACCACATTTCTTGAGATTCCTATCCAAAAAAAGTTGATTTATCTAAAAAATATTCAAATTAACAGTTTAAAACTGGGAAATAACGTCTACGCCTTTGACGTAATGTCAGAGGATCGCCCACTTAGTTATTACATACATATTTTATCAATATTAAAAAATTTCTGATATGATAGTGATGGGTTTTGTAAATGTTGAAGTTCAATAAGTAATACAATTTGTTTATACCGTTCTTTTCTACATTACAAAGTCACTCAAAAGACAAACAAATGCAAAAATCATGCATACATATTTTTAAAACAAATAAATATGAATTTGCATATTTTTGCAAAAATACTTACTTGTTTAGGTAATCATAAGCTATAAAAGGTGTTATACTTGAAATCAGGAGAAAAGGATTCTATAAAAATTCAATATGGCGAAAAAATAATTGACAAATATCACTAATATTTATAGAAAATAAATTAAAAATGTAAGTAGAAAGCAAAAAAGGTTAGTGAGAAAGGTTTGGTAATCTAATTTCAATCACGTGTATTTATAATCAGAAATCAGAAGACAAACGAACGTAAATGGTGTGGGACAAACGAACACCATATGAGCGTGGCCTTAAAGTGGAATCTGCGCAACCAGCAACCATTATAAAACCTAAAATTAACAGACACTACATGAAAGGGTTCGGACTCCAAGGATTGTAAACTGGAGTTACGACGAAACTGCTGATTCTATTTAACCTGTGATATCAACAAGATACAGTATAAGTATTAGTACTTATACTATACGAAATGTAATATTACCTATTCATCAAGGAGTTTTACATGTGTATTGAATTTTAGAGACATTTTGGTAAAAGTACCACTTTAAAATGTACATTTACATTAATAACCAGTGAATTTTACATTTCCGATAAATATTTTCCCAAATTATGTAATTTTCCGTAGAGTTGGTAAAATTCCTGTTGGAGCTTTTAATATTAAATTGCGTATTGAGGAATTTCACAATGAAAAATGTAATTTTATCACAAACATGTAATATCTGTGTAAAGTTACTTATTTATTTTATTTACATGTTTTCCCCTGTGAAATTACAAAATAGTTGATGTATTTCTACACGCATTTTTTACAGTGTTGCCTATTCTTGTTATTTTTCTTGCATTTCCAGATCAACTGTTTTCCTAATCCTAAATGTTTTGCTGCACCTCACAAACTTGAAGTAGGATTTGCCTCACAAATGCCAAAATAGCACCGTTATTTTCATTTGCTTAGGTCCTCGTACTTTTGATTTTGACAAGTTGTTTGTATCATTAAATATTTGTTTATTTTGTTTACTGTACTATATGCTATCGGTGGGCGATCTAGGTGTTGTTCAAAAATGTTTTCGAGCGTGGAGTAAAGAGACCGCTGAAAAAAGCTATTTTTGTGTGTTTTTATAGACTTATTTTGATTAGAACATGGTTTTATAAAAAATTAATTCGGATTTTATATTTCCTTAAAGATGTTGAAAATAAAGTATAACTTTTATGTTCCAGACAAATTACATCCAGAAAAAGCCCAAAAATTGGTCAAAGTAAGCACTATTCGAAAGTAGGATCAATTTGGTTCAAAATAACTATTATTAGCAGTCCAAAAAACATATATTTCCGTTGAAATTTTTCTAAAATTATGTCCTAGTTTAGATAAGTCTATAATAATATGCAAAAATAAATTTTTTTCAGCTATCTTTTTACTGATTTCACGCTCAATAACTTCTAATCTATCCATTTTTGGACTTTGTGTCCATGGAGACATCAGAATGGCTTGAAGTACCACGTTTTCAACCGATTTGACCGGGATTCAACTTTCATAAAATTAGTGTGGTGTTCTTTGTGTCAACACCAGATATTCTGTATTGACATTTTTGTAAAATTAATTATTAAAATTCAACGAAGTTGTGACGTTCAGAATTGTTCATCACCACTTACTTGCCGAACCTAAAGTAGTAATGTAAAACAAATTGAAAATTCTAAATCAATGTGAACTGTAGAAAACCAAGAATTAGGGAGATATATTATTGTGATTAGCATAGACAACAGCGAAAAAATAAATCGTGCGGTATTCATGAAAGACCGGACTACATGCTGCAGACTGCGAAATGTATATATTTTTATAGTTTTTTAGAAAAAACTATACACATGGTCTATTAGTTTCAGGTAGCAAGATTTTAGTATAGTCAAGGATCTCAACGTTAAGAATAAAATAGATTTTTGTGTAACACACGTATTGCTAATGCAAAGAAAGTCTTAATCAATCCTGCAAGAGGTCGTATGAAGCTCCACTATTGACAATGAAATGAGTTATTAGAAATAAAATTTGATATCCTCAAGCACAACTTCACAAGAAAATTTGAACACGTGTTTTAACCGGTGCCTTAGAACTATTTAAAGCTACAAACTAAATATTTCTCAATGCCAGCGCAAGTAATACACTAAACTATATTATTACTAATTGCAGACATAGTTACAACTAAATTACAGTATTTACTGAATAATGTATATTGTATTTTGTGTGAAAATTTGTTACCTACGGAATATTGTTGTAGGCAAATAATTGATAGTGTTGCTGTTTTCCTTATTATTTGAATGTGGAAAACGCGGTTTTTCTCAGGCACAGTTTACATCATATAAGGATATTTAACAATAAAAATTATAGTTAATTTCAATAATACTATTTAGTGACCCACAGAACCATTCACACACATAGGTACTTAATTATATATATTATGAGCTAACAATAGCAACAATGATTGATTTTATTCGGATTAATACGTTTGTCCTTTATTATGTAGAAAGCTAATATTTATAATATAAAATTTCATAAAACGAAATACATTTGTTTAAAATTAAAACAACATCAATCACAAGTAGGTAACTGAAAAACACGATTTTTTTTCTCATCAATACGTATTATTAACGTGTCTTTTATTTATTTTTAGGTATTTTACAATGTGACGAGGCGCACCTTCCTCCTAGCCGTCTGACTATGATGTAGGAGTCCCTATGAGGTAAATATTGCTGCTGGGAGCTGACTAGGTAACACACGTTAATTAATTTTATTTTATTTTTTTTTATTTATTTAATCTCTGTGATTAATTTCTCTTTTATTTCAGGTTTAACCCCTATGTGGTTAGTCAAGACTCAAAGCTATATTTTTTTTCTGAAATCGTTCAAGAATGTCTACTTTCTCGGCGCAATTTCAGACCCCAAAATATCCTATTTTAGTATTTTAGTTCGTGGCTAAGGAACCATCAGAAAACCGAAAAAACTTAATTTACCGTATGATTTTTTATCTAAACTAATTAATTTATAATAATATTCTAAATTGATTGTGATTTCAGAAATAATAGTACAGTATAACTTCGATAGGTCGGACACTCGCTAGCCCGGACACTCCAGTAATCCGGACACTCTTATAATTCGGATATTTTGAAAAATTTACCTCTGTAGTTCGGACTAAAATAACAAAACAAGAATTTTCTCGTCTGGACAAGCAAGATATACGTTTTCGTGCGGCGTGCGTCATTCTGCAATAGGCAACGTAATGGCTCCAAGCAAAAGAACGCATAAAACACTTAACCTCGCTGATAAATCTAAAATATTAGGTTGTCTTGATGAAGAACAAAATATACGTCGAGTTGCGGTGAAATATCTATTGATATATACTTCAACAAAATGTAGGATTTTCCGATTATGTACATAGTACATATTTTATATTTGAAAATTAATGTTTTCGTTTGACATACTATGTAGATGATATTTTATGAGATTTTACTGATTTTTTTTCATGTTTTTGATTTATATATATATAAAAGTCATGATTTTCACGTACTCCCACCCAAAAAAAAATACACAACAAAAATATAATGTAATCCGGACGTTGGTCGGAACGATATGTGTCCGGACTATCGAAGTTATACTGTACTTATGTGTACCTCGTTCAGGCACCAGAACTTATCTATACAGACGCCTCGAAATCTATTACTGGTACTGGTGGAGCTTTTACTGTCCCATCCCGAAACATCGAATTTAAGTTTAAGCCAAATTCACTTTGCTCTATTTTTACTGCAGAAGCCATGGCAATCTACCACGTCTTAAAGTATGTCAAATCGTCCAATTCCAGAGTGTCAATAGTTTTATCAGATTCGCTCTCTGTCCTTAAAAGTCTTAAAGTCATGCACCCTCCATCTTTGTCACAAAACAAACCCATACCTATTAAAAATAAAACATTTGGTTTCCCAAATAAAATCTTCAGGAAGGGATGTTATTTTTGTTTGGGTGAAGGCCCATATTGGTCTACAATATAATGAGCAAGTTGATCTACTAGCTAAAGCAGCCACTAACTCAGGACAGCCTTTGAACGAACCTTTATGTTTAAGTGACTGACAGTTAACCTTGAAATTAAATATTAAACATAAGTGGTCCTTTTTGTGGAGACAATTTTGTTTCACAAACCCTACTAGGTACACCTTTATCCATAATGACGTCCCCAACCAATTTTGGCATAAAGATTTCTCCTGTTCAAGGAAATATATTACAACCTTGATACGTTTGAAACTGGGACATGCATGCTATCCTGCGCATCTGTTTAAAATAGGAGTTTTTACTTCAAATACCTGTGAAGAGTGTGACACCCTAGGTGATCTTGATCACATTTTCTTTGGCTGTGCAAAATACAAAGTAGCCTCTGCCAGGCTAATACAAAGAATTGTTAAAGAGTGCAATATGCTTGCCCCTTTCAATTTACTAAGCCTACTCTCAATTGGAACAAGGCAAATACATAACAACATCATTAATTTTATTAACGAAACTAATATTAAGCTGTAGGTTAATCTCGTAATCCCTGTGTTTTTCCGCACGTTTTTTTTTTCCTTTTTTGTTTTTTCCCCTACTTACCGTGGTCTACCTTGTATTGTGTAAGTTATAAAAATGTCCTGATCGACCCCAGGACGAGAAGTGTGTGTCTATCAACGTTTAATAACTAAACTATTAAGGCTGTGTCAACGATTTAGTTAACCATTCGTTATAACCAGTGATAGTTGGAGGGAACGACCGATATTCGATTAAGTCAACCAGCCGCTATCACAACATCTGATTTAACTCTTGGCCGTTGAATTCAACGCAGGTCGGGACAAGCTTTTAATATATCCATTTTAATTTCATCAAAAATACCCTTTTTCTCATAGTCGATATCATTGGGAGGTCTCCCACTATATATACGGAAAGGATCCGGTACCATACTTCATATCGCCGCGTGGCATCGCAAAATTCCCGCTATTTCACTTTGCAAGTCAGTTCCTAAAAATTTAAAATGGTGCTAGCAGACACGATCTCGGTAGAGACGATGACCAATGGGAAGACGAGGCCCGCTCAACCTCCCATATGAAGCTAAGGCCACGGACTCACGAGGAATTCCAGAACGCGAGGGTAGAGTGAACCTATTCTTCCATAGACCAGCGCGACCATGAAGGTGGATCAGTCTATGGTAGATCTGATCAAGAGCTACTGATCTACGGTAGATTCACTCTCGCGCCTATGTGGATTTGTCACTCGTGATCCGTTAGACCGGCTTATGAAGATGATTACCTGCGCTGTAATCATCCTATAATTAAAACCCCAGTCCGTCCATTGAGGAATCGGTACTGGCGGAGGATAGTGCATATCCTTGGTCGTCTCTACATGCTGCATCGTGCCTGGATGCGTTCGTTCAAGTATGGGATAATGGCCGAAAAAGGATAAATGTAATTTTGGGAAGTGTACTGAAAATCGACTTAAAATTTATAAAAAAATCCTGATATGCACGAAATCTCATATTTCATGCATATCAGGCAAAAAATGGAATTTTGGGGTTTAGGAACTGTAGTGAAAATTGAGATATTTTTGATAAAAAAATGGTGTATATGGAACCTGATGTTCCATATACACCATACAAGCCTGATGCTTGTTGCTTAGGACTAATGGGATCTTTTTGCTTAAATCTACTTACACGCCTCCTGCTGGGTTCGTTAACATGTACCCGTCTTCCCCGGCGCTCCTTTAATTTTCTTTTCATTTTTCAATCTTTGACCTTTTGGTGACTGGCTGCATGGTCAATGACCTAATGCCATTAATTATAAAAAAAAAAAAATACGTTTGTCCTTTATTATATAGAAAGCTAATATTTATAATATAAAATTTCATAAAACGAAATACATTTGTTTAAAATTAAAACAACATCAATCACAAGTAGGTAACTGAAAAACACGATTTTTTTTCTCAATTAACGTGTCTTTTATTTATATTTAGTTATTTTACAATGTGACGAGGCGCACCTTCCTCCTAGCGGTCTGACTACGATGTAGGAGTCCCTATGAGGTAAATATTGCTGCTGGGAGCTGACTAGGTAAGACACGTTAATTAATTTTATTTTATTCTTTTTATTTATTTAATCTCTGTGATTAATTTCTCTTTTATTTCAGGTTTAACCCCTATGTGGTTAGTCAAGACTCAAAGCTATATTTTTTTTCTGAAATCGTTCAAGAATGTCTACTTTCTCGGCGCAATTTCAGACCCCAAAATATCCTATTTTAGTATTTTAGTTCGTGGCTAAGGAACCATCAGAAAACCGAAAAAACTTAATTTACCGTACGGTTTTTTATCTAAACTAATTAATTTATAATAATATTCTAAATTGATTGTGATTTCAGAAATAATAGTACTTATGTGTACCTCGTAGGCTTATCCTACTAGAGACACAATGTCATTGTATTATTATTTCATTTCATTGTTTCACACGAAGGTAAATTTCTACAAATATTTTCAAATTGTTTTAATTAACTATTGTTATGTACCTTTTTGAGCAAAAGCAAAATGATTTATTTTTTTCCAATTTTATTTTAAATAATGTATAGTTGAGCACAAGCAACTTTCTCACAATTTTCTGTTTTAATTTTAAAACCTCTCTCACAAAAACACGTTAGTAATTCTTGTTGAGAGAGAGAAGTTGAGACAAAAGTAAGTAAGGCAAGTTGTAAAAACTATGTTTCCTATATATTCACTTTGTACCAGGATGCAAATTAATCCCTCCAAAGATATGTCGGATCCAACAGGAAATTATATAGACAAAACTCTTGTTCAGACAATTTCAAACTGACGTTATAGAAGTCGTATAATTTTGCACATAAACGTAGATAAGATTCTCATTAAAGACTAGCACGTTTTAACATCTTACCTTTTGTTTATAACAATAAAGTACAAGATGACCTCTCTTGAGATACAATTACGATCTCGTGAAAATTTACCTGGTAATGTAGATTACTGCACATAGTAGTAGAGTTTTAAGATTACAAAGGGGTGTAGAACAGTGCACCATCTATTTCCTAAAATACATAAAATTACCTATATTTTATTTCCTGTACAACGGTTCATAAAATATGGAAAAAATCGTTGCAAAAATTATTGGTAAGTATTTGATAAAAATCCTGACATCAATTTTTATTTCAAAATATACAAATTTGTACTATACTTTCAGTCATACAGGATGAATCATATTCACGTGGTTAATATAGGACGATTTTGGATACAGTCTTGCTGAATTTCGCCTATTCATATTGATTAATTATTAATATTTTTTTGTATTTTGTGTTTTTTTTGGCACTTGGAGCTCGCACCGGAGATCTCTGTAGTTGGTCCGTTTCTCCTCCTCCTTCAAAGCGATGTTTGTCTCAGCAGGTGCTGAGAACTCGATGACATACTTGATCTGATGGTCGAGGAGTACTATGTCAGGCTTATTGTCTCGAATTAGCCTGACAGTCGGGAACGAGTAGATTCAATAAATTCAGCATTTCTCGTTCACTACAACGGACTCGATATCTCTAGGAATGCAAGGCAGCACTTGTGTTTGATTTATCTCGTAAGGCCGCGTTATGTCGTAGGATGTAGGCCGAAGACGCATATATCGGACATGCAGATAATAAATGCATGAGCAACTCCGGCGGCTGACGGCAGATTCTGCAGTTGATATCGGGGACCTCTACACTACATCCATCACGCGACGCCGATATACCAAGGTGTTAATACCATCTTGGCAGGCCACAATGAATCCCTCGGTCTCCGACTTCAGTCCTACAGAACTTAAAAATGCGAAAGTCAGTGTTGTCGATAAACCCAGTGTTTCTTTGTTGTTATAGAAAACACAGTGCATGGATGGGTTTATCGACGTACTGCCGAAACAGATTTCCCTGTTCGGTAGCTTTAATGTGGGCTGTCAGACGATTCGACGAAGCTCAAAATGTTTGTCTGTAGAAATTAAATAATTATTTATGTATCAAGGGCGTAAGGTAGGCGTTTATGGCCCGCGGCGTGAAGATAATAACATGAGGCTTTAGTCGAGGGCTATTACACGCCAAGGGCCATGAAAGTGTATACGCCCGTGGTACATACAAAATTTCGGCTTATAGGGTCAGTTACAACTTAGCTTTGTTTTGATTCATATGACATATGAATTGTTGCTTGAATGTTGTCGTTCAAGAAATTCTAATTCGTTACCTAGCAACGGTCAAACAAAGCAAATATCGATCGCTCTATTTCAATAGCGGGCAATAAAGTTACTTTTATCACCCGATGGTGATAATAGGGACCCTGGGCAATAAAGTTGTACTTAACGCTCGAAAAGCGTGTAAATAATATGTTACTCTTTTGTGAAATCCAAATTATTATTTTGCAAATTTGGGACAGATAATTATTAAAACACGAAATTTATAGAAACCGTACAGAAATTTTTTTTCTCATATCTATATTACAAACAAATATAAAAAATATACGAATTATTTAGAGTGTAAGAATTGAATTCAAAATCTTAAAATTATCGGTAAGAACAAAATAGTAAGTGATTCATTTATTTCTAATTTAATAATTAATAAATGTAATTTCTGAAATTTAAAAGAAGTGAGGCGTACATAAGAAAAACCAAAGTTGGACGTCGCGGCGCCTACAGAAATGATAAACCTAATCCTAATCCAAACCTAATCATGTGCTTGTTATTAATAATAATTAAAAATGGCCATTTGCTTTATTTTCAGGATATGTCTGAAATAACTGAACATTTTTCAAGTCTGAAAAAGGCATTTTATAGATGCTTAAAGATGTACAACTTTTATCTAATTTAACCGACGCGACCCCCTGTGTACGTACTAGGCATATTAAACTAAATTGGTTATTAATTATCACTTCGTAGCTGCTTAAAATAAAAATCCGTGTCCAATATTTGGACAATATAATAAGGGTGCGAAATACGGACCGACAACCTCCTCGCTGTACACCCTGTTCCTGAGAAATGTCAGACGCCACTCTTTAATTCCAAATCCTCTGGTTCAAGACCAAAACAGAGAACAGGCCCCTCACAATCGGCCCCATTCCGACGGGGGTCAAAGATAGATGGGAGGGGCCATACCAGACGGTCTTAACGGCGACGACTATAACTATAACGACGTTATAACTCCTTTAATATGCAGTATTGACCAAATGTTTATGGATCATTTTCGTTTTGTTTTGTGCCCCTCCATATGTTCTAAGAGTTTGGCCGCATAATTTTGGAACACCCTGTATAACACTGTACCGACAAAATAAGGATTGAACTTATAAAGCTCTGGTCTGTGTAAAGTGTGCTGCAAATTTTCGTCATGTCGCGTCGTGTGCCATAATTGTGAGTTGCATTTTGCAGACTGAAATTATGTAATTTTTTTATTTTATTTTAAAATCTCCAATAAGTATGTACAGGGTTATTCATTATAAATTACCCACCCCTTATCAGCGTTATTATTGCCTATAGAAAAAAAAGTTTTAAATAAAAGTTGTGTGGTTATGACTGAATTTTGTTAAAATGCCATCAAAAGTACAGTGGCGTGCAGATTTCAGGGGATACAAAAAAATAATACATTTTTTTAAATGGGATACCCTGTATGTTATTACATTTTTGGAATGATCCTTTTTTCCTGATTTCAAAAATATACCATATGTTACCCCTACCATATACCGTTTTTGCGTTATTAAACGTCGAATATCTTAGTTAAACTAGTTACTGTAAATATGGAAAAGTTAATATTATTAATGTGAGCTATGAAAATGAGACTGTAAACCATTTTGATAATTTCATTAAAGAAATGTCATTTACCAAACATAACAGTTGTCATTTTCATAGCTCACTTTAACAATGTTAACTTTTCCATATTTACAGTAACTAGTTTAACTAAGATATTCGACGTTTAATAACTCAAAAACGGTATATGGTAGGGGTAACATATGGTATATTTTTGAAATCAGGAAAAAAGGATCATTCCAAAAATGTAATAATATACAGGGTATCCCATTTAAAAAAATGTATTATTTTTTTGTATCAACTGAAATCTGCACGCCACTGTACTTTTGTTGGCATTTTAACAAAATTCAGTCATAACCACACAACTTTTATTTAAAACTTTTTTTTCTATAGGCAATAATAACGCTGATAAGGGGTGGGTAATTTATAATGAATAACCCTGTACACGCAAGGCAAAGTTAATATTTTTTGAGAAATAAATGTCTGTCTGCATGTTTCGACATATCTAGTCTATACATAGAACGTATGGCTCTTTTTTACAACACAAATACACGACTCACTGTACTAGAATTTCCCCAACAAATAATTTCGTATCTAATAATTAGATTACTGCAGATTCAAAATTTGAAAAATAATAGTTATTTATGTATCAAGGCATTAAAGTTCAACTTTTTATCATAAATGTGGAGTTATTATGACATTAAGAAATGTCATAATTATTTAAAATTTTAAGTGACATTAAGAAATGTCATAATTATTTTCAAATGTCAAATCGGAATATTTTTTTTGTAAGAAAACCATTATTTTTAGCAATATATGTTTGTATTCAGAATCATTACTTAAATGTAATACCTTTTATAATACTATTCAACAGGAACATTTGATTAAACACAGATGTTTCAGAAACTCCTTTTTAATGCTTATATTCTTTATAGATTACCAATAACAGCAATATAGCTCCTTCTAATATTTGAAACAAATGTACAGGGTTATTGGTTATAAATGGAACCCCCTCTTAATTTCGTTATTTTTTGAGATAAGAAAAATATTTGAAACAAAAGTTTTAGGGCATTCTATGAATTTTCTTGCTACCATATTCAATAGTATACAGGGTGCCTCATAAAAGCCGGACAAACCAAATTTGTTTTTTTAAATGGAACTCCCTGTATATTTTTGAATATTATGAAAGTACTCGTTTTCCTGATTTCAAAAATGTATAATATGTTGACATTTACTGTGGCTATTTTCGATATACAGCGGCTTCTATTTACATAAAAATCGAATGAAAAACAGTATGCCATGATTTTCAAAAACAAAAGGCTATAGAAAATGTATTGATGAAAATTGGGGACATGTTGAAAATTTATTAGAATAATTTTTTAATCTTTGGTATGTATAAAATCTTGTTATTAATACAAATTTCGTACCGTTTTTGTTTATTGCAAAACTGAAATATTGATCTAACCAAT
Organism: Rhagium mordax; assembly: GCA_963680705.1. Classification (NCBI taxonomy): domain Eukaryota; kingdom Metazoa; phylum Arthropoda; class Insecta; order Coleoptera; family Cerambycidae; genus Rhagium; species Rhagium mordax. The sequence goes on from OY796657.1 coordinate 29,124,016, forward strand.
AATAATTATGCATAGATATAATAGTAAACGTCAACATATTAAACATTTTTGAAATCGGAAAAACTAGGACTTTCATACTATGCAAAAATACACAGGGTGTTCCATTAAAAAAAACATAAGATTGCTTTGTGCCGATTTCATGAGGCTATTATATATGGTTGAAGAAAAAAATTCATAGAATGCCCTAAATTTTTGTTTGAAAAATTTTTTTTATCAAAAAATAACGAATTTAAGAGGGGTTCCATTTATAACCAATAACCCTGTACAGGACAAGAAATTTAACTAAACTAACTAATGATAATGTAAATATCATAAATCATATACGCACTGCAACATATGAAAGCAAAAAATTGCTTCCAAAATAATTGAACCAAATGCCCTTTTGTAAGAAAAGACACAAAAATGAACACAAGAATTCACTTTTAAAATAACAATAACTATTGTACTTTATTGAAAAGCGTGTATTCAACAGAACGATCATATTCAAACTGTGTTAAAATATATCATGATTAAAAAATAACCAAATAAGCATTCTTTGTATTTTAACCATTCATTCCAAACGTTCATCTATATCCACGTCTATAAATAGATCTTTCAGCGAAGTAACTGAGAATAAATAATATTTACATATTCTAAACAAAATAATATTAAACTCATAGCGGTATATCAATTACAAAAATTTAACTAATTCTACACCTTATTATTTTGATTTAATTAATAAAAGAAAAAATTAAACCTATATTCATTCTATCACTAATAGCAATAGTATTTGACAAATAATTTAATTTATTTTAATAAATTATTTGTATTTGCCAATTATGGCTTTGTAATAAAAATATCAATAGTAAGTACTGAAAGCATCTCGAGAATTTGTTATCTTAAAATATTCTTAATAGAGCATTAAATTACAGCGTGTAGAATTATTCATTGTTTGTATTATATAATAAGATAATTGTGAATTGTGATACATCTACAGCAGATGCCAAGATTTCATTATATCTTTTACACGTTATTACTTCTATCTATTCCAAGACAGCGATCATCTAAATAATTCTGTTACTACGTGGAACAGGCGAGTGAAATTCCTTCACTCAGCGGTTTAGGTGGAACCAAATCTATTTTAGTACAAAATTGCAGTGGAAAATACTATAATAGAGTAAAAAGATCGCGTTTAAAATAATTCGACTAGCAATAAGCTCACATATATCCTATGAGTCAATTTTGCATCCGTTGCCAAAATATAGAGAATGGAGAAGGGACAGAAATAATTCCTAAAACAGAATAATACAATATTCTTAACTCAAAACTAATTTGCCATAGACACATAGACACAGTATGTGAGTAAAACTGTAGATAATTAAACTAGTGTAGGAATAATTATACGAAAAATAAGAGAAATGGTATATAAATAAAAACCAGCTTTTATTAAATTGCACTGAAAGAAAAGATATTAAAGATGACCGTGCTTTAGAAGATATCTCCATTAGAACTCATAATGGGGCGAATTTTAAATTTACTCTTCCACAACCGCTACAGGCTTTATTTTTTATCGAATCAGCATAATTTTTTTTCCAAATACTCGTAATGAAATTGTGAAAACATCTCTCGAGGCCGATTTTTGAAAAATAACCTCAAAATTGTCCAAAAGGGTCTAAATAGGGGTTGGAGGAATTTGAAATTTCGATATTCACGTGAATTAGCGTTTATGGGTTCAAGATTCGTTTGATTAGTTTGATCAAGCTAGGAACTATATAATATACTTTCAGGAAATTTCAGTGAGACAGATCGATAGACTAACTCATTTTCTGAATCATTACATTTCAAAGTAGGTAGTCAGTAAATAATTTTCAAAATTAATACTTCATGTAAACTACAAAAATTCAGTTATACACTGACGACCAAAATTAACGCATCACCCAAAATTTACCATGATTTTGAATTAGCTTTTCTTCTAAACCGTTTGTCTGTTATTTTTTTTGTTTTGCAGGTTAACTCTTCCGGAATGTATAGCCGTGCCGATTTTAAGAAAAAATTATTTTTTCTTTAAATATCGGGCGTTAAAATAACTCTTATGTTTTTTTTTTTAAATTCAAAACACCCTGTGGGAATCGCCAGCAGCAAAATTAAATTTCAGTTCAGGCCCAATTGTAGCTTCATCTTTTCTGAACATTTACTTTTTTGGTTCACTTTTTTGTCTTTGCTATTAAAGGAGATATACCGAGTGGGGAAAAAAATCAAAGATTTTTGTTTGTTGGATGCCATTTTTTTGTTATTTAACCAATTCGAATAAACTTGGCGTCATTAGATAGGTAATTTAGTGGGCTACAAAACCTATAGGTCAAAATAGTAGACATGAAAAAATAAAAATGTTAGACGCCTTTAAAAATTGATGTTTTTCTATCCTCGTTCTTTATTAGATCTGATTGAGCTAAATCTAAATAAATTGATTACGAAAATATGACCAATAAAAAAATGTCTGTTCTGACGTTTTTAGGCCAGCCCCCTTGTGTCGTCAGAAATTAGGTGAATAGACATCTTTTCAGCTGGTCGTAATGTCATAATTTTGATACAACACAGCTACCCTCAATAATTTTAAATGTATGCTTTTAAATAACGTTTACCAGCATTTTTTAATTGGTCATATCTTCGTAACCAATATAGACCGATTTAGCTCAATCAGGTTTTAATAAAGAACGAAGCTAGAAAAACATAAATTTTTAAAGGTGTCTGCCATTTTGATTTTTTCATGTCTACCATTTTAAACTATAGGTTTTGTAGCCTACTAATAAATTGCCTAACTTATGACGCCAAGTTTATTCGAATCTGTTAAGTAAAAAAATGGCATCCAAGAAACAAAAATTTGTGATTTTTTTCCCCACTCGGTATAGGTATCTCCTTTAATAGCAAAGATAAAAAAGTGAACCAAAAAAGCAAATGTTCAGAGAAGATGAAGCTATAGTTGGGTCAGAACTGGAGTTTAATTTTGCTGCTGGCGATTCCCACAGGGTGTTTTGAATTTTTTTAAAAAAACATAGCGCTATTGTAACGCTCGATATTTAAAGAAAAAATAATTTTTAGTTAAAATCGGCACGGCTATACATTCCAGAAGAGGTAACCTACGAAACAAAAAAAAATAAATTAAAATCAGACAAACGGTTTAGAAGAAAATCAAATTCAAAATCATGGTAAATTTTGGGTGGTGCGTTAATTTTGATCGTCAGTGTATATTTGAAATTGCCATTACATGTATTTGTGGTTATTAGATATAGCTCAAAATAAGCTACACGTTTGTGATATAAGCATTCTAAATATTTCAATGCAATATAGGAGTCATAAATGTTAGGTTCTGTTTCATATTGATGGTACTTCCCGTTCATATCTTTTGATCTAGATCTTACATAAAAATTAGGGGACATAAAACTTCCCATTTATATCGCACTCACTAGAAGAATGGTGATACGAGCTCGCTATATTTCAACGTTTGTATATTACCATATGAATCTAGACTGCCTGCTCACGAAAATTATAATTTGTTCGGATATCACACGTCGAAAAACGTACGTATGGGACTCCGTCTTAAAAGGAAGAGCCACTGTTCGTGACACTGACTGTCAAGCTGATCAAAACAAACGGTATTCAGAGGTGGCCAAGCCACCATTACAAGACCCAGCATAATGTGATGAGAAGTATTTGATAATGAAAATCATTAGCAATGAACAATAATAGTTAGCAGCATTTGTGATGTTGCCAAAATAGTCTAGATATATTAGACAAAAAAACTCAAAACTTCGGGAAAATTTAAAAATATCCGGAAAGCTGGATTATGGTATAAACCTTGATATTGTGATTCTAAATAAAATGTCAAAAGTCCCCATCGATCCGAGTGCCGCTAAACATTTTGTGGGGGATCAAAGGTCACCAAAATCGGTTTTTCGTGAATATCTCGTTTCGAAAAAAAAGCCATTCCTTCATTTTCAATTTACACAAGTAAAGATTTTTCATTTGACGATAAAAAAATAATTTAACCGGCTTTGTAATATTTGGGGATTAAGCATAAAAAATTATCTTATGAGATAATAAATCAATTTTTACCAAAAGAAAAAAGGTTACTCTGATATTAAATAACAAATTTTCGAAAAATAAGCTGTTGCCAAAATAATTATTTACGACTGGCGGCATTTAAAACTTTTGAAGAGAGGTGATAGAGTAAATCAGATTAAACTGAAAATAGGGAATTACTTTTTTACGAAACAAACCGTTTTCAAGTTATCAATATACAGGGTGTTTCACTTTTTAATCCCAGGACTTTAGAACTTTGTGGAAAAACTTATTTTATGCAGAATATTTGTAGTAAACTTATACTCCGAGTCGCTTCCTAACGAAGTTACACCCCAATAAAGAATTAGGAGGGAAACCATTTTTTCATAAATATCTCAAAAACTGTTAAATATATTCTGATATACTTTTATAATATGATGATTGTTTCGCCGAGTGCCTTTGATTATATTGTACTTTGGTTTATGTAAAATAAAGAGAGGCGTCTCATTTGGGGGGTTCGTGACGGTTTTTATCAAGAAGAAATTTCATCAAATCAATAGGGGATTGAGATTTTACAGAAAATAATACATAAATAATGTATTCTTAGTCAGTGTTTAGTTTTCGCGAAAATTGGATTTAAACTAGATTGGGTTCACTTATTAATGTATGAAGTAGCTACTGATCTCCTAAATCATTCTGCGCTATGAAAAAATTAATAACGGGATAGTCTATTTATTGACAATAAATTATTGTCAAATTAAAAATCATTTTTCTATGTACCTAGTTGATTTTATTTCATTGTACCTCATAATGAACATTAATAAGTGAGCCCAATCCACTTTAAATCAAACTTTCTCGAAAACGATGCGTCTTATCGACTCTGACTAAGAGTAAATTACATTATGTAGGTATTATTTTCTGTAAAATCCCAATCCCATATCGATTTCATGAAATTTCTATCAGAGAAAAAAATATTGATAAAAAAATCGTCACGAACCCCCCAAATGAGACGCTTCTATTTATTTTGCATAAACCAAAGTACAATGTAATCAAGGGTATTCGGCGAAACAATCATCATAAAAAAGTATATCTTAATACGTTCAACAGTTTTTGAGATATTTTTGAAAAAAAGGTTTCCCCCTTAATTCTTTATTGGGGTGTAGCTCCGCTAGGAAGTGATTTGGGGTACAAGTTTACTTGAGATATTCTGCCTAAAATAAGTTGTTTTACAACCTACTAAAGTCCTGGGATTAATAACTGAAACACCCTGTAGTTACGACTGACAAAATATATTTTTACTGGACCCATTATAAGGAAACCCTTAATCAAAATGTTGTTAAAACTTAGCCACGGGGGTGCCAAAGCATGGTAATTAATAATGTTGCGTTAGTTTTTCTGTAAAAAAATGCCTAATATGACTCATCGAAATAACGATCCCTTTTTTCTTAATAAAAATGTACGCCACTGACAGAAATAAGTTAAAAGAAAAAAGATCACACACCGAGAAAAACGTTCCAAGTAAACAGTGATCCTGACATAATTTTCATTAAGACAAATGCCTAGTTTGTTCTCTAATAATATTGCATAGTACTTGTAATAAATAAAGGAGAAGTTCTGACATGAAGCAAATAATCCGTAATAAGTAGATAAATAACCCCAATATAAAATGAACACTTGCATTAATAGTTTACTTCTCAATAATCATCAGTTGTTTTATGCACGGACATTGATGTCTTTGTGGTAATTAAATAGTGCATATGACTTTTTTTTTTACTAGCAATAAGCAGGCAAATCTTTCCTGTTAGTAGACGATTTCCTACCATTAAGCAATCAGTGACTAAAAATCATTAAACTTGAAAGAAAAAAAACCGTCTTCGGCTATTTTCAAGAGAATAACAATCGCTTCGGGACTTTATCTTTGCCCGATGATGCGGTTCGTGGTTCATTTGTTCCATTGTGCGTATGTGGTAAGGTAATGATATGTGTTGTGCATCATTTGAAATTCGCATTAGAATTTTTAACTCTCTTTGGAGTCATGGAATATGAAAAATTGCCAAACGAATGGGGCCTGGGTGACCATATACTGCTCCAGTTCTACATACATATAAAAAAACATGTTACACCACTGTATTAATAAAAACATGAACCGATTTTTCAAAGTCGCATTCTATTTGGAACAGAAAAGTTGGCATCATCGGGAGATGATTAAAACTCAAGTTTTAATCACCTCCCGATAATGCCAACTTGGTTGGCGTAACGCGCGTCGAGTGTGTGCAAAAGTGTTTTGGTGTGTGTGGAAAACTACTCCAAGTGTAATAAAATATGTTTTGTTTGCAAGGAATTTAAAACTGTAGAGTTGAATGAACCATTACTATGCTTATGTTAAGTTAATATGCCTGTAATAACAAAAATATATGTGTATTGCATTCTGAAATAAATTTTTCAAGATATATTATTTGTATCAAGCTTTAATTTAAAAAGTGTTTTAGTACATATTAAATGAAAGTAGATAGATAGTATTATCTGCCTTTTTTCTTTTATATCATAAATTTCCAAAGGGATTAGTGTGTATAACGATAATTTTCTAAATTTTTTATTATGTATAACAATTATTTTTTTAATTTTAATATCAAAAATAGGAAAAATTGCCATGTTAAGAATAAAAAATTATTCTCGTCATGCATACAACCTATTTTTATTAACATGTTTTAAGATTTATCGCCTTTTCTTTTGACCTGTATATAGTTATTGCTCATTAAAAGTAAAAACAGAGGACCGGTAAACGGCATACCCTGTATATTAATGAAACTGTTTAATAATAGCTAGCATAAATATTGATCAAGGCAAGTTAACTGTTTATTGATGAATATTAATAAGTTCATTAGCTAGAAATGACTGCTAGAACAATTTATTACAAGTGATTTTTTAAGGTAAGTTAAACCTTCTTAAATAAAGTATTTATTTGGTGCAAGTAGTCAATTTCATTGTTAAAACTTGCCAAGCTAATGACGATAAATACACTGTTTACTAATGATAGAGAAATACTTTATTAAACCTTCTTAAAATATTTATTTGACACAAGTAATCAGTTTCTTTGTTAAAACATGCCAAGCTAATGATGGTAAATATACTGTTCTCTAATGACGGAGACTACTTTATTAAGTATAAATACATTCCTACATTTGTCATAAGTACACTGGTTTGCTAATGGAAAGTAGTAGTTTTTACTCTAAAATGGTTTAATTCGTATTAGTAGTTTGTGTCAGGATTGCTATTTTACTTGTACCAAAGATGTGGTGGAGTAGTCCCATATACTGATGAACTTTTTACTTACCAATATTAAAATTTTAATTGTAGCTAGTCACCTTTTTTCTCGGTGCACCTAAGGTCGTCAATCCGATCCATATTTGGTTGAAATCGAATAAATAATAACTGAGTTGTGAATGAGGAGCCATTAAAAGTGGAACACGCTGTATATCTATGTGTTTGTTTAGTTTCTATTGTTAAGACCTCTGAAATCAGACATACCTAAGGAAATTCTGGAATATTTCAAGTCGTATTCAAAGTTCAATAAAATATATACAATACAATTAATACCGTTGAGTTGTGCATATACTGTTCGTTACAACTCTGTAATCGAATTATCTCCAAAACGGTTAGTCTTACGAATAAAAGTCATAATAGCTTTCCTGTGGGAAATTTCCGAATCTACAAATTTGATATTTAGTATTTTTTCCATAAGGGACCGTAACAAGATATTCATGAAATACCGTTTTTAGTGCCCTTTGACCCCCCACAAAATTCTTAGCGGCACTCGGATCGATGGGGACTTTTGACATTTTAAATTAAGAATCACAATATCAAGGTTCATACCAAAATCCAGCCTCTGAACTAAAAATTATAACATGAAAAAGATGGACCACTACAATCCTACGAGATCTACGAAGAGGTTACTTGTGCCCACGAAGAAGTTACTTCTATCTTACATCAATAAAAGCAGTTTTTTTCTCGTTTTATGTATTTTAATACTTTTGAAAGGATGGAGTGGTCAACGGTGTATAATGAAAACATGTATGTAATAAATACAAAAGAATCAATAAAAATAATATAATAATATTAAAGACTTAAGTTAAAACTTTATGTAATTTAAAAAAGTTTTATATGTACCTATATTGTTGTTGGTACTCGAGTAATTTATATGTTTATATTTTAACATTACGAGTTAGTGATAATAAAACATTCTGAATAACTTTTCAATAGCTAATTTAACACGAAATGTGGGTAGGTTCCATTAAGAAATCCTTATTTAGTGCAGCGTAGTAATAAATTGATTTCATTGGATAGTTAACAATACATGACTACCGGATACAGCTTACAGAAGAATACCAAATTGATAAATATTGAATATATCCACTATAAATTATGTATCTTGGTATGTAGCAAATACTGACAATTACATTAAATATCAAATTTGAAAATCTAGTATGCTTTCTTTTATTTTTACATAATTGTATTTTCATATATATAGTATTGAAGTTCACAAAACATATAAATCAAGTTCTATTTTAGTAACTAGAAGTGTGTTATCACGACAAGCAAACGTTATACAATAAACATTTTTTTAAATGCTTTGTGGACTTATTTACCAGTTTTAGATAATTCATAAACACCTGAGAATATTTTTCAAGTTTGTTTGATTTCAGTAATCTTGAAAATATGTAATTACTTTAAAATGTCGATGTCAGTATTTTTCACAATTAATGCAATTCTACCTTGTACTGTTAAGTGAAACAGTTATACACACTGCCACATTTGTACGAACGACTACCGGTTCACAACTTTTCTTACGATACTGTTGTCCATACGAGTGTGGAATCTTAACTACACTAAACAATATCCGAACCAATGACGTGAAAGCACCAAATGTAACTAGCATTATTCAAATATCAGGGTCTTCCATTAAAAAAATGTGTTTTCGTGTATAACTCAGAAATGCCAAATTGAAATTTATTTTTATATTCACTGTTCAATTTCAAAGGAAAATTTACACTAATTTGCTAATTTAACTAACTTCGTAGCTACAAAATAACAAAATTAGTAATAGTCCACCGATAACTTGGGATACCCCTACATATTCCATTTCAGGTGTCGAGATGTCCACTTAAAATGCAGATTACAATTTATATTTCGTTCCTATTTCTAATTTAATTTTTTACATTCTTTGGTAAACACTGTAGGTAGATGTTTAGGTTATTTAAATTGTTTACCAAGTATATTTACTGTATTATATCTGTATTATATTAATCCGTAGAAGTCCATAAATTTAATAATTTGTTTTGTTGACCTACATAATTATAAATTGTAATAATATGATGTGCACGTCCAGATATTGTATTATTTTAAAACAAATATATATTACTAAAATACATAGAGCGTCATTTAACGCAAACTTAATAAACTCTAATGGGCGGTAGATTGCCGCAGTAAATTCAAAAAAAAAATATATAAACAAAGACAATTGGTCGCAAAAACTCAACCAGTCTATTGAAGGAGTAACTGGGCCATGGCCTTTGGTAGAGAGCTTAGTTCACAGGATACTGTGTCCGAGAACAGATGTGAGGATATTAATGTAAGTGAAATTTATTCCAATCAGATTGCTCTAATTATAAATTATACAGTCCATGTGACGTCAAGTTGGTATATTGCAATTTCTCCTACTTTGTGGTTGTAATTTTAACACTGGAGGTATCCGCCATCTGAAAAAGAATTCAGTTCCAGACTGTCCCCCAACCATCCACCAACCCACCATAAAAAGTTTGAATGTAACCACCGACTTGGCTATTGTTCGGTGTATCCTTTTTCTTTCAGAGTTTTAACCTATAGTTATAGTTGACATTTCCTGTTCTAATCCATTTTCTTTCAGCTCTGCCACCAGAATATACTGTAGAAACAGGGCCTTACCTACCTAACTAAATTTTTTTTATCTCTTCCAAATCCACAGCCAGTATACGAAAGGAGACCAGCTGCTTATTTTATTAATCTAACATTTTAATTAATATTGCGCAATATCCAAACTCTGTAAAATAGTTTATCGCTTTCAGTATATTAATCCTTTGTTTACATATGCAAAAGTAGGCTGGTAAATAAGTCATAACTAAAGTTGTACAGTTATATTTATTGCTTGTACGGTAATATTACAATACAGATCTGTCAATAACTGTCAACAGATGAAATAATAAATAATGAAACTATAGGGCTATTTATTAATACAAACAGACAGAAAACTCCAATAATTAAATACTGAAATCCAACTGAAATGTATTTGCAGGCAAGGCAATCCAAGGTCCATTTTTATGTAAGCCGTTGTGACATTAAAAATGTAAACATTTATGTAATATGGAAAAAGGTAACAAATAAAAACAAACAAAATATAACTGTAACCATGGCGACAAATCAACCCATACAGACTTGACCAACTAATGAAATGAAAACGTTATTAATAAGAGAATATCAAAAGGTAATATCTATTAATAATGTCTTTATTTTCTGAAACCGATAAACTATTGAACAAATCACGGATGTTATGAATCATAACAGCCTTAGATGTCTTAAAATCTTCGCTCTACGAGCTCGGATTTCAAACCGACATCTGCGGCAGTTATGATAGTCATAACATTCCTAGATATGTTAATAGCTATTACAATAACATTATAGTATTTTGGCGATTTTCCTTCCCCAAGTATTATAGTTCATTCAAAATCAGTTGAAACACCGATGTTTGATCTGCACCGCCTTGAACGTAGTCGGTATTTTGAGGGCGATACAGATCAACCATCGACTCTTTCAACGTTAACTTGACCCCCTTTATAATTACCAAATCAAAAAAAAAAAAAAAATCATTTTAAAGACCTTTTCATTGCGAATACACTGGTTCATCGTTCTTGAGAATCGGTTGAGATTTGACACAGTTATTGATTAAAAACGAAAAGTTGGCAAACCGACATTCGCGTACTAATTTTTACATAAGGGCCCACCAATAATAAGCTCTTAATCTACTATACAACCACATTACACTTTTTATGCGTCGATCAGTTTACAAAAAAAAAACCGTATCAAATTAAAAAAGCTAAAACAAAACAAAAAATGTTTTAGGTAATGTATTGCTCAAAATGACCTCGTTAACTTGCATACAGTCTGTTTTCAAATTCTGTAGACATCCAGTGTTATTAATCGGTATTCTTCCACAATTATCTCACGTAACGCCCCTAGTGTTTCAGGCTGCGTGGCATACCCTCGCGATTTCCAATGACCCCAAAGGAAAAAGTCTAAAGGAGATAGATAAGGTGATCTTGGTGGCCATTCGACAGGACCTCTTCTACCAATCCAATGTCATCCAAAAATTGCCGCACAGCAACAGAATAGTGACAGGGTGCGCCATCTGGTTGGAAAGTTATTTCATTTTCTATTAAATTGTCGCCACTCCCTAAAATTTTTGTTATCATAGGGTCAATCGTGTCTTCCAATAATTGTAAATAGGTGTTCCCATCGAAATTTTCTTGAATAAAAAACGGTTCAACAAGTTGTTTGCTCAAAATTCCGGCCCAAACATTCAAATTTTTGAGTAATCTGAGAATGAAATTCCCTGATTAAATGAGGATTAGTATCACTTCAATAGCGGCAATTGTGTCTATTCACTTCGCCATTCAAAAATGTATATTAGTCTGAAAAACATATATTGTAGAGAAGATTTGGGTTTAGTAGAAGTCGTTCATTAAAATATTCGCAAAATTGGGGACGACGATCAAAATCATCTTCATGTAACTCTTGAACCAACATCATCTTAAATGGATGAAACTTCAAAATTCGATGAACACTTGAACTGGATACGCCAGAAGCTTTAGACACCGCTTTGATCGACTGATTATATTGTTCATCTGCAAGTGACCCAAAACTGCTACTTCAACTGCTTCATTTCGAGCTGGACGATTTACTTCGGGTTTCTTGTTTAGAAGCGAACCCGTTGCAACAAACTTGTCTATCATTTGCTTAACGTACTGATGGCTTACATTTTTTTCTGGATGATTAGTATTAAAAATTCGTGCTGTAGCTTTAGCGCAATCGTCATTTCGATTCCAAATTGCAAGAATTTTATAAGAAATTTTCTTTGCCTGTCAACATGAATAATTAGAGGAAAAGACCCGAATATGGGCACCCCTTTTGTTTTTTTTAAATTATTTAAAGGTTTTTTGAAATTTTCATCTTAAATTTTACACATGGTTAGGCAAAAGCTTTACCAATGTAATTATAAAACTAATTGTTTTCAAAGGTAAAAGGAAAAAATAATTTTAACCCAAATATGAATTTTGGCAAATTTTTTATTCAAGGGCAGAAGGCTTGGAATATGGGCCCTCATCAAAAAGAGATAAAAAACATTTATTAACTTAAAATAAACCTTATTTGGTAACAAAAATCAACTGAAATAAAACATTTGTTATAATTGTTTCCTAATTAACGACAAAAGTCACACGCGTACTCGTCGTTTTCGGCTCCTGAACATTGTTCGTAACATGTTGCATATTAAACAACGAATCCAAAAGTTCTCCTTCCTGGTCTGCTGAAAAACGACCGTCACAAAACAAACAGGATGCGTCATTGTCATCAGGACCAAATTGACCTATTTCACCACGATCTAGGTCTTCATCAGCCGCTGGGCCCCTGGTCCATATTAGGAATCTCTAAGGGCCCATATTAGTACACTATACGTCATACAAAACAAATGTTCCTACTTTTTTTGTAGGTTAGATAAGTTAACATCAACAAGAAAATAATAAACCCTAATCTAAGTATTACCTATGTTGCTAATTTCGCAATTACTTTTTGAAAAGAAAGCACTAATATCGTAATACTAACTTATCTTAATAAAAGATTCGGAATTCCACAAAACAATGTGTGCACACCTACTTATAACATTAGAAGAACTGAACTGAATACGACCTAGAAAACCATTGGGTGCCAGTTGGGCGTATTTTAAACGATGAATCAGAGATGTCGCCCAATGTATTGTTTCAATTTAAAGGGGGCCCATATTAAAAGCCGGGCCCACATTCGGGTCTTTTCCTCTACTCATATAGGACCAACTTTCCTACTATAATTTATATTTATTTCATATCAATAAATCTCATTGTAATATCAACTGTGTCTATTACTACTGCAGAATCTATTGTTCCTAAGTCCTCTGAACATCACTGTTTCTTCACTGTAGCTGTCTGAGTAGTGATATTTCTGTACTATAAACAGAAACTAGCACCTGAGTACAAATACACCATAAGCACCGCTACTGAGTCGACAGCCATAATAATAATAATAATAATAATAAAGAAGTTTATTTATCTCAAGGATATTACATGTATTCAGATCAAAACTAAGTTAAAAATGATATATGTATGTACCTATATAATAACTTAATGATCTAAGATACTTTTGAAGTTTTATTTTAAACATTGCAACAGAAGTAGAATTCTTTATGTCATTATTTAATATATTAAATTGGATGAGACCAGAATGAAATAAACTGTTCATGGAACTAGTTTTAGTGGTTGTGTCTACATAAATGTTATGCGCCTGCCGAGTACTATATTGATGAATCTCACTTACAAATGTTATTTGATCTCTTAAATAATTTGGCAATAAATCATTAACAATTTTATAAATAAAAATCATTGTATGCATATAGAAAAAAGTTTTAATATCAAACCAGTTTAATGTATTTAACATCAACTTAACATTTGTATACAAGTTACATTGTAAAATAATTCGCATTGCTTTGTTTTGAAGTTTTTGTAACCTATCAGTGTTTGTATTTGCAGTATATATTAATGAAGAGCAATATATAAAATGTGGTAGAATTAAGGACTTATATATGGTCAATTTACTTTCAGTCGATATACATTGACTAATTCTTCTCAAAAAACCTATTTTTTTACCTATTTTCTTAGCTAAGTAGTCAACGTGATCATTTAGTTTCAGGTCCCCATCTATAACTAGCCCCAGATATTTAATATTTTCTACACGGTCTACATTTAGATTATTCAATGTAACATTTAAGTTTAGTTCTTTTAAAGAGTTGTATAAACAGTTGGAACCAATGAACATCCATTTAGATTTAATTTCATTTACCTTTAACTTATTTTCTTTTAATTTATTTGAAAGACAGTTTAATTCCGAATTTACCGTATTCATTAATGTATTAAGATCATTATGAGCGTAATAAATCAATGTGTCATCTGCAAACAGATGGATTTTACATTTTTCTAAAATATTCCCGAGGTCATTTATATAAAGAATGAACAGAAGCGGTCCAAGTACGCTACCTTGAGGCACCCCATAGTTATTAACGATAGGACCTGACACATTATTGTTTACCTTTATTATTTGTTGGCGATTGGAAAGATAACTCTCAAACCAATGTAGCACTGTATTTGTAAATCCATATGCTTTTAATTTAAGTAATAATATTTGCCTATCTATCGTTTCAAAAGCCCTTTTTAGGTCTATAAATACGGCACATATTCCTTGTCCTGATTTGCTCAGTAGTTGTTTCCATTCAGATATTATAAACTGTAAAGCTGTTTCGCATGAGTGTTTACCTCGAAAACCCGATTGATAGCTACACAGTATGTTATTTGAATTTATATATTCAATAACTTGGTTGAAGACTATTAGTTCTAATAATTTTTCACAAAAGGGAAGCATATTTATGGGCCTTAAATATTCAGCTAAATTGGTATTTGGAACTTTAGGTATAGGTACTATTGTAGATGTTTTAAAACATTCAGGAACAATACCTTTTTCAAGACTTAAGTTGATAACATTTAGTAAAGGATACCCAATGACATGGAAAGTATTTTTTATTAATTCCATTCCTACCTCATCTGTGCTATATTTTTTAACTTGACTACTTACTGCCTTATATAAATTTTGCAGTGAAATTAAACTAAAAGACGACATAGTGCAATTTAGTTTAGGTATTGTTTCTAACACACGCTTCTCGTCAACAACGTTTACACCTATACCAATGATTACATTCTCTATGCTACCTACATAATAAGTGTTCAACATACTAGTAATTTCGTCAATATCACTATATTCAACTCCATTACAACTCAATGTATTTAGGGAACTTGAACAGTTTTTATTACC
The DNA here is from genome assembly GCA_963680705.1 of Rhagium mordax. Classification (NCBI taxonomy): domain Eukaryota; kingdom Metazoa; phylum Arthropoda; class Insecta; order Coleoptera; family Cerambycidae; genus Rhagium; species Rhagium mordax. The sequence goes on from OY796657.1 coordinate 29,139,253, forward strand.
TATTAATTCCTTTAAATTTGCCCACATCTGTCTAGGATTATTTTTTGTGTTATCAATACTTTTTTCATAGTACTCACATTTAGCTATTTTAATTCTTTTTACCAAGATATTTCTTTGTTTCTTATATTCATTCCAGTCTCGTTCCTCTTTAGTATATACAAATTTTTTATATGCACTATTTTTGTTTTTTATTGCCATTCTACATTCATTATTAATCCATAAGTTTCTTTGACCATTAATTTTAATTTGTTTATATGGAGCAATAGTGTTAAGAGCTTCAACCATATTATTAATAAATTGTGATGATACAACATTCACATCACTGCTATCATATCTCCAATTTTTTGGTATTAAAATATTTGTTAAATCATCATAATTTATTTTTCCTCGAACATTTTTTGTACTAACTTTATTATTTTTAGTTTCCTTTAGTTTAACTTGTACTATTGAGTGATCGGTTATTGTATAATTTTGTTCTAAAAACACATCTAATGTAAAGTCATTGCTTATGACAAGATCTATTAGACTACTAGAAACATTTGTTACTCTAGTAAAATCTTTTACAAACTGTTTACAGCCAAAGTTTTCTATTACATTTTGGAGTTTCTTTTTTACAGAATCTGTTTTTTCCAATTAAGATTAAAATCTCCTAAAATTATAATATTAACATTTTTACTACTTGCAAAAAGGGGCTCTAACCATTCGCAAAGTTTTTCTATAAATTCATTTGGATTACTATTGGGCGACCTATATATAACAATTAAATAATAAAAATCATTTATAAATTTAAATTCGATAGACAATACCCAAAATGACTTATCATGTACTAACGTTCTTATATTAAAAAATTGAATGTAATTTTTAATGTGGATTTGTACCCCCCCTGTATATCTACTACTTGAATTACATCTAATTAAATTAAATTATATCCTGCTATTTTTAATTCATCATCCGTAAATTCATCTGTTATGCAAGTTTCGGTGGTACACAAAACAATGGGATTATATGCATATACATACTCCACTATTTCATCCTTGTTTTTGAAAAAACTTTGAGCGTTTATACAGGATATAAATAAATCATTTGGTAGTTGCTATATATTATAAGCTGTTTTTCTTTGTATAGATTCAACAGTTTTTAAGTAACAATTGCAGTTTCTATCTATACTAGAATGACTTACATCTAAATCCAGATTCAATTTTTTATTGACTCTTATACAATTAATACATTTTCTCTCTTCGGATTTGCAATCGTCTATTTTATGATTATCTGCACACAATGGACATGTTAGTCGTTCAGAACACTTTTCTGCTCCGTGGTTATACATTAAGTATTCAAATACATAGCAATCCTTCCATCCAACATGTAATGCCGCTTTTTCTTCCATTGTATTTGATAGGATCCATTTGAATGTATTTGGATCAGTTTCAATAATGAGATTAAATTTTCTGTTTTTAATTTTTGTTTTATGGACCAGTTTAACCACAGAATTTTCGTCCATAGGAATGGCACTTCACATTTCTGCTGTGTGGCAACCGATGTATATGCGTAGTGGTAAAAACGGATGTACGCTGCGCCAACCGCATATCAATTTCAGAAAATAATTACTAATTACTAATTAAAAAATTAATGTAAAAATACGAATTCTAATCTTGGTATTTGTCTTACCTTGTTCTTTAAAGACAACTTTACTGTCTGTCTATTTCTTTTCAACTATATTACCAATAGTATCTTGTTTATATATGAGGTCGATAAGATTATGACAACTGAAAAAGCCAGTATATAAAGGATCACTCATTTTACAAATATTTCCATAAGGAAGCTTTATTGTGTCCTTTCGGTATATACCTTCGCGTCAAAATTAACGCACCACTAAAAATTTACCACAATTTTAAAGATGATTTTCTCGCGAACCGCCAATCTGATTTTGATGATCTTTATTTTGAATTGTAGGTTTATTCCTTAGAATTGGGGCTGTGGTATACATTTTTATTAAAATTTCTGTTTTGAGCATATACAGGGTGCAAGAGTGAAGATACGTTTTTTACCCGAAAATTGAAACACCCTGTGAGGTGTCCCAGCTACAATAACAAATGTATACTTGAATCAGACTGTAGCCCCATCTTTCCTGAACAATTTGTTTTTTGATTCACAGCATTATCTCTATTATTAAATGAGATATACAGTTTAAGATTAAAGAGCACGATCATGAAAAGCTGTTGTTACTCAATGCCTTCTTTGTCCATGACGTCTGTTATGATCATTGGTCTCTTCAAAACGTTGAATTACACGGGATATTGATGTATAGTAGAGGGAAAAGTAATACTTATCTTTCATCCCGTAGGCACTTTGTGGCTAAAATGTTTTATTGATGCAGCCTTGTAGCGTATATTTTTTACATTAAAAATTCAGTTGTCGTAAAAAAATCGTCCTGTTATTAAGGGCAGAAATGAGCCCTTTGTAGAAAACTATACCACCCTGTAGAGAAATTGGTAATGTAGCTTTGTCGCAAATATGGTTAGGTTTTCTGTGGAATTTACGGCATAAAAAAATAAAAGGGCCCTTGCGTTAACATGTGAATAAATGGACGGATGGTACCTAAATAATCGTTTTTCTCTGCTTCGTGCGGTTGTAAAACGGACTGATTTCGGCCGCATTTCTCGTTTACATCGCGAAAACTCCGCAACTATAGCCGATACGAAAAAAAGTCATTCTTTCTAAAATGATGCCTGATATCTTAGAAGTGTAATGAAGTTAGAATCATATTTTTACGACTAATAATAAGCGAGATATTTTCATTTTACCGGAAAGGTAGCAATTATTGCTGGCAGCGCGTCGAGCTGGCCCGCCTCGGAGTCTCGCGTCCCCACTCCAGAATTACGCTGCCAACAACCCCTGCTTCACCGCGAGAGATGCCTTCGAAGCAAGCAGGATCATGAATGAATTTAAGAAGTTAAAATTGCAAGGTAATTTAACAAAGGATTATAAGGCCAAAAAAAAAACAAATCGGTACCCAATAATACTAGTAGTTTATATTTATTCACTGTCGCTTTCTTCTTCGAAAATTGGAGAGATTACATTAAATGAAGGTTTCTGTTTTTGTTGCGAATGTTTACAATTTTTTTGTCCCATACAAGAACAAGAATATATGCATGGGAGCTTATTCTTCTTACAGGAGCAAAGTTTGCTGGCACAGTCTGAAAATTTAAGCAGTCAATGGAAATATTTTTCAAATTATCGTCCCCCGTACTCACCTTTTTTACATTTACACGTACTTAATATGGCAATGTCTTTCGGAACAGGCTGTAGTGTTTGGAAAATTGGAAGTAGAGTGTCATTTTCTTCATCAATGTACCAGCCATGCGCAGAGACATCTGGTAACTGAGGCCTGGGATTCAGACTATTCAGCCAAATTTGTGTTTGAAAATGAGCCCGTAAGCAATGTTGAAAGAGACTGTCTTCAGTTGGAGGAAGCTTGTTAATTGTCCGACACAGGGCCAACTTGGCACGTAAATCGTTAATGGAATTTACGTTAGACTTTGGACTGTACATATTAATGACGAACTTCTGCAGCTGCTGGAATTGTTCGTTGCCAAAATCACCAGTGCCTAACTCATCAATAAGGTCAAAATGAGAAAGGTACGTTTTCCAACACAATTTCTTTCCTAATCCAGTAAACTGACTCGTCGTGTCGCAACCGGTTACAGCATGAAATCCCGGTAGATTCTTTAAAAGATGCGTTTCCATGGTTAACAGATGTATCGGTATAAATCGAGGGGATTCCTTGGAGCCAACTATTAACCAAGTTTCTTGGGATAAATTATTTTTAAAATGCGCTAGTAACACTAGAACATCAGTATCTCTGCATTCAATAATGCATCTCGAGTAACCAGCTTTCTTTGCTGACAAAATGTGAAGGAGTATGCGAGTGTCTGCTTCTTCGTGTGTTGAATCCAGTAAATCATCCCTCAATCCGAAGTTACTCTTGTAATCCGAAATGGTTGCAAATCCTCCACTTGTGACTACTTCGATGTCTGTTTGATGTTGGTATTGTAGTAGATAATTCGACAGAAACTGTGTTAACTGATGTTTGTTTTGGATGGAATGAATAAAAAGGTGCCACTGCTGAGGTAAGGGCGTTTCCGGTGCATCGATAATTTTATTTATCGTCGCATTCGCGGTGCCTTTTCGCTTCAGACGTGTGCCATTTTTGATTGATCTGTTGGTGTAGTGGTCAAATACTATATCAATCCTGGAGGCGCCAAATTTATTACGGAAAACCAAGGAATTAAAGACATTTCCGTACTCACCAAATGTTCTGACAGTTGCAGGCTTCCCCAAACTTTGCACTAAGGACATTGCATCAAATATATGACAGGTTTTTCCACTGTATGGGGGTAACTCTTTCAGCGATGTTGTATACTGTTCAAGAATATGACCTAAACTGCTTTTATTTGTCGGAGTCGACAACATTCCATTGGCTGATAGTGCCAGAGGGTATGTTGAAAGTTCGTATCTAAATACGCTGTTGTAATCAACATTCCTGCCCATTTCTTTTGCTGCCAAAATTTGTTGCAAAAACTTTTGACCACCTTGTGCCTCTTTAACCTTATCTACCTTCTTCGCAACATCCTTCGATATAAGTTTTCTTTGTAAATTCTGTTTCTTTATAGGCTTGTAGAAAGTGTTTGTATCCATTACACCCAAGAAATCTGCCAATGCCTCTTCTCCACTATTTCTTGCATTCATTATAGCCAACTCGACAGTTTTAGGGATAATTTCGTTTGTCGGTATACATATTAAATTGTCGTCATTACGATCAAGTAAGCGAAACTGTTGAAACTGCTCTTGCAAAACTAAAACTGAACTTTCATCAACTTTCATTCTTTCTGTTCCTGCTTCTATATTTTGACTTTGTAATTCTATGTTTTTGTTTCTATCAAGGGAGGTCTGAAACAAATCAACCATCATGCCAATATCATTATAAGTTAAGAACCATTCATCCAATCGAGTACTATTTTTTGTCAAGCCTACGATTCCACCGGCGTCTTTTGAACGTTTATTGACATGTTCTAATGCTTGATCAATCGATAGTTTATTAAAGACACCTGGCAAACGTTTCACAACAAAGTGGCCATTCTCAAATTCTTGCTGTATGTATGGTGGTATATTTTGCATATCCAACAAGTATACCGAACCCCACCTTGCATAATTCGCGTGATCGTATGCGAAAAACCATGGTAACATCTGTCTGAAACTACTTAGATGTAACTGCCAAATACCGAGTCGTTCACTATATATAAATTCTAAGAGAATTTCTACTAATCTGGTATATGAAAACCACAGTTGCAGAGTTGTTGACTGTGAAACTACATATTCATGGAACATGGATCGTGTTTTGGCAATGGTTGATTTCAACGTAGCAAAAGTTCCACAACAATTTTGGCCTCGTCGAATCTCATCGATCACCTGCTGGGCTAAGATTCTTCCCTCATTCAAATTGTGCACATCAGGATTTTCAGATTCTGCCAACCATTGCTCAAAATGAGGCAACATCATACGCATTAGACTTTCGTACGTCAATTTATGTGCTCTGATCGCTTTGTTCCATTTCTTTCCACTTAAAATGCCATTTACTGTAGCTTCACCATAAAGTTCACTTTCTATCCAGATATCCCTTAAACCAGAATGTTCCATGTGTTGACCAATGACTTTAATGAAGTTCAACATAATATGGAATCCTCCTAAGCGCAAGATAAAATCTTCGCATTCTAAATGTTTTAGCCACTGCAGCTCTTTGGCTTTGCAGTATATGGCTTGGTCAAAACTTATGACGGTATATGGGACACTTAATTTCTTTGTTATACTTTCGCAGCGCTTCATAATAGTCCATACTGTGTCATATTCTGTAGACACATATGGTAATAATGGTAAGTAACCATATGTAGTAACTTCCTCGACTGCTATATTTTCACTTGCCATTATTTTGTTAAACCCCGACCACTGTGGAATAACTAAGTTGTTACTGTTCGTCAATCTGCAAAGTATCCATGATATATTGTGCTGCCAAATGATGTTATCATCATCTTTGAAATTCAATATGTCTTTCGATTTCAATTTTGGTGTACTTTTCATTGTTTTCTGAAAATGACTTTCTCTTAACATATGAAAACTCTCTGGTATATTTAGTTTTGGCCGGTACGCTAGTAGTTTGAGGTGGTCATTAGTAGATACATCAGCAGGAGGTCCTTGTTGGAATGCTATCATTTGGGTTGCATGAAATGTTGGCGATTTATCTAAAGTCTCTTCTAAAATGTCGATATTGTCAGCAGCAAATTGAAGAAATCTGTTTGCTTGCAACTGTCTTGGAATTACCACGTTGTCATTCTCTATAAACCTGTTGATTTCTAGTTGAGCAATTGTATTTCTCAAACGAATCACTTCTTTGTAATTTATACAGTGTCCGGTGCTGTGCAGACTGTCAATAAGTTTTTTCGATTTCGTCTCTTGATGTATCATCAATCCAAATCCAATATGTTTCGGTGTTCGTTTACGCCCTTTAGAATACGTGAATATTATGTCCTGACAAATGCTTAACGTCCGTAGTTCTTTTGTTTTATTGGTTCCATCGTTTGAAACAACCTGACATACAAACCAGTAGAGTAATTCAGGTACATATTGTTTGTATGCAGCGACGTCTAAATTTTTTAAATCTTTGTAGTCTGGAATTTTATCCATTGCAACTTTTATATCGCAGCATGTTTTGTGTATTTGAGATAAATCTGAGGATGTAGCCACAACTGGTTCATAGAACTGGCTAGTTACTTCTTCCATTAATGTCTGAATTGTTTCGTCCTTTGTTTTCTTAGGTATCACAACAAACTCTTCATTCCTACGCTTTGACTTTGACAATTCAACTCCTATGGATTCAAATTTTTTCAGAACATCTCTCACAATTTGTCTTCTAGATTTTTTCCCATTCAGTTCGAGGTACTTGTTGTACATATTGGTGATTCCGTAACCTTTTTGTTTCGCAAATCCAGCCTGCAGTATTTTGCACAGTTTTTCAAAAGCCAAATCTGTCTGTTTATTGGTCCTTTGGCGAGGGCCTCCGTTCTGTTTCAGTTTCTTCCAATAATGTAAGAAACACGACACGTGATACTTTATTTCCATGCCAATTAGATCATTTGCACCTATTCTTTCAAAAATTTCTTGATTTTGTTCAGCTATAAGTCGTATCCGGAATTCGGCATTTTTAGTCATGACTTGAGATACTTTCTTTTTCATAGAAAGCTTTTGACAGAAAACACATCTTTCCACCAAAAAATTCTCTTTCCGTAAGGACATACCAGAAACACTGCTAGGTTCGCCCGATATTCCTGCTTCATAATGTTTCAGCATTTTATTCTCTAAATGTTCAATGTTACGTTTGCTGGTGTAACTGGAGTAGCAATTTCGATGCCAAATCAGATTGTTAAAAGTTTTCTTCTCTTTCGTGTAAATAATTGCATTGTGCAGCTCGTTATCTATCTCTTTCGTTATATATTCTCTCTTCTCCATGCAAAGTAATACTGTGTCTAACGATTTTTGGGTACTATTTGCAGTTACACCACCACTTTTCCTACAAAACACACATACCTTTTTCAATGGTTTCATAGTGAATTCTATTTTGCTTTCCAGATCATCACTGGAACTTGATTTTTCACCTGAAGTATCCATTTTTTGCTAGAAATGTGTGCTTTGTAGTATTCTATCAATGAAAAAATATAACTACTGTACAACTTACCGATGAATACGGATTTTGAAGTTTAAATGTATCCAATGAGTCTTTTCGAATGGGTTTAAAACTAGCTATCTACTTCAACACTTTACACGGATTCATTTAACAACGCACCACGTTTGTATGTCTTACGGTGAAGCGGGGGTTGTTGGCAGCGTAATTCTGGAGTGGGGACGCGAGACTCCGAGGCGGGCCAGCTCGACGCGCTGCCAGCAATAATTGCTACCTTTCCGGTAAAATGAAAATATCTCGCTTATTATTAGTCGTAAAAATATGATTCTAACTTCATTACACTTCTAAGATATCAGGCATCATTTTATAAAGAATGACTTTTTTTCGTATCGGCTATAGTTGCGGAGTTTTCGCGATGTAAACGAGAAATGCGGCCGAATTCAGTCCGTTTTACAACCGCACGAAGCAGAGAAAAACGATTATTTAGGTACCATCCGTCCATTTATTCACATGTTAACGCAAGGGCCCTTTTATTTTTTTATGCCGTAAATTCCACAGAAAACCTAACCATATTTGCGACAAAGCTACATTACCAATTTCTCTACAGGGTGGTATAGTTTTCTACAAAGGGCTCATTTCTGCCCTTAATAACAGGACGATTTTTTTACGACAACTGAATTTTTAATGTAAAAAATATACGCTACAAGGCTGCATCAATAAAACATTTTAGCCACAAAGTGCCCACGGGAACAAAAATTAAGTTGTGTAACTTGCCGCGGGCACTCTACTAGTATGGGAAACTCCCAGCCTCCGAGCTATAGCAAGGTAACTTGATCCTTCCTCAGCCAATGTAATCACTTTTACACATTCATCCCGATTCTAATTTCTTGTTTAGCGCTCCATTGTAATAATTTACTATCAAAACACTTTTTGAGGATAACACTGACGTAAGTCAAAAAGAATATGACAGTTTGTGAATTTGACGTATCTGTTTTGTCTTTTCCCATGACCTACCTTGTCTAAGTTCCTCAATTTTTAATAAACTGGTGCACTTTAATCTTTAACTGTATATCTCATTTAATAATAGAGATAATGCTGTAAATCAAAAAACAAATTGTTCGGGAAAGATGGGGCTACAGTTTAATTCAAGTAGATATTTGCTATTGTAGCTGGGACACCCCACAGGGTGTTTCAATCTTCGGGTAAAAAACGTATCTTCACTCTTGCACCTTGTATATGCTCAAAACAGAAATTATAATAAGAATTTATACCACAGCCCTCTTTCTGAAGAATAAACTTACAATTCAAAAAAAAGATCATCAAAATCAGATTAGCGGTTCGCGAGAAAATCACCTTTAAAATTATGATAAATTTTTAGTGCTGCGTTAATTTTGATGCGAAGTGTATTTTTCTTTTTGGAATCGCCGGATTAGGACAAGGAATTAAATTAACTTAAGAATTAATTCATTAACTTAACTTAAGTTAATGAATTAATTTAATTTCATACCTTGCCTTAATCCGGCGATTCCTGAAAAGAAAAAACAAGTATGTACGTATTCAAATACGTATTACATACGTGCACATGATTCTGTTCTAGGTTTTTGGTTTTTTATTCATCATGTCCTATGACTATCGCTATTTACCAAACAGTGACGATAATTTAGTTATAAAATGGCTGTATTTTAAAACAATTTCTAAATTTTAATTCTATCATTTCCAAATGATGCCAACTTGGTTATTGAAGCACGCATAGAGTTAAGTATTCAGTGCTTTGCTCTCAAATGGAAAGTACATCAGTGTCCTATCTAAATTGGCTAGTGATCTGCATAGATATGATGAATGTGGTTGACGAGTTTTAACCAATATTTAATAAAATAACTTTTTCAATATGCTATTTGAAAAAGTAGTTTCAATACTTGTTGATTTAAAAGCAATCAGCCGCTATCCATTATACCGGGCGTCAACGAGACATTTTATTTTTGTTTGGGCTTCTGGCTATGCAGCCAGTCGCAAAAGAATATTACTTTTTTACATGGCGGAATACTAACAACAATAATCAATATCATTAACAAAACACAAAGGCAAACAAATAGGGACACACGCTTCTTATCCAGGTGTCTTTCAGTACCTTATATGTTACACAATACAGTTTTAGACTACGGATAGGAGGTATCAGACGAAAGCTAAACCTACTTAAAGATTTATTTTTGTCGCTTCTAAAAAGGCGATTATGGCGTCGAAAATTTATAAATTATTTAACGATAATAATGACAGAAGGTTGAATGGAAGCTGTATATTACATTTACTAATTTCCTCGTATAGTTTATTGCTTGCTTGAATATTATTTGGACATTCAAAGAGAATATGGTGCAGTTGCCCAGTGGAATTACAAAAGGTAAAATTGTCAGAAGGGAGAATTTTAATTTTAAATAGATGTGTCGGGTTTCACCCATGATAGTTGTAATGTATCTTCTTGGTACCTTTATGTTTTTGTGCCAGTAAGATGTTTATTGTAACTCATTAAACCTAAAGATATACTTTTCTTAGCCATATTATTCACATGAGCTTTTACCCATATGAAATGTATTTTCTTACCTGATTGGTAAGTTTGTTTAATTAAGAGCTTGATTTTGATGATATTATTATATATATTCATATTTAAATTAGAGCAAAAATTAATCCAGTTATCCTTACCCCTTTTTTTAAGGAACCTTTTCGTTCGAGCGAAGGCGTCCTTACATAACCAATAATTTTCTTCGGTTGGCGAAACTTTATACATTTGAAGAACCGCCTTTCATTGAGAAATTACACCATCACATTCAGCGATTTCTCGGTTTAAATTGTTTAATTCTCTGTTGCGGCTTTATTTATGCATTCTAAAAGAAAATTCCATCTATAGTTTATTGAAGGAAATTCGGGAACCGACAAAAATTATTTTTCAAAAAGATCTGTGTATAGAGCCCAGTTGGCTCCATTTAAATTCCATTTTGATTTAGGATAAATATACTCATTTAAATGATAGTTCATATTGAAATTCATAACAATAGGGAAGTGATCAGAGCCGAGGGTGTCGGATGAATGTTCCAGGTGATCTTATTTATTTTATTTTGACAAGAGACTTTTGAATACCGGGTCTCTCCATACGAGTGGCTGATCAGTAATTTAAAATAATTAAATCGAAACAATCAATAGCTCTAATAATTTGGAGGCCAATATGATCATTCCTATTGGAACCCCAAATAGCATTGTGGGCATTAAAGTCACCCCCAATCATAAATGGTGAAGAAACATTTTTAAAAATATTTTGCCAATCATTATGACTCGTGGCTATGTTTGGGGGACGGTAAACAGAGAGAAATGACAACTTATCATTGTCAAATAAAATTTCAACGCCACAAACTAAAATATACACTAAAATTTTTATAATCTGCATTTTCTAAAATGTCAAATCTATTGTTAGTCAAACAATTTATTGGCAAATGAATTTTCGCAAAATTCATTTGCCTCTTTAAATGGGAGATTTTGTTCCATCATTATATTTTTGATTTTTTTTTGTTTCTGGAAATGCGGGCAATCTTTTGAAATAGAATTATGGTTATCGTTTTTGCAGTAAATGCAATAATGATCCTTCTTATTACACAAATGCTTTTCGTCTTTTTCTTTGCCGCATGATACGCATAAAATTATAGTGCCACGACACTGATTAGCGACGTGTCCGTACTTCAGGCATTTAAAACATTGTGTTACTCTCCCTACATAGGGTTCTACGGGACAAATTAATACGAATAGAGGAAGGCAAAATATTACCTTCGAAAGTAATAATTACAGTTTGTTTGGGAACTAAAATAGTTTTATCGTCTTTTTCGGCTTTTTTTTTGGGTCCTATAAATATTTGTAATTTTTGTTGGAGATTCGATATTATCTTTTAAATAATCTAAATCACATCGGGTATCTACGAGAAAGGTATTATATTGCACTGGTAGTTATATTTTTATTATATTAATAGATATATAAAAAATTATCGCCAATTTCCGATACGATCACTATACACGCGTGTCTACTCTATGCCCATCGACGGCCGAAAAATAACTGCATTTTCCGGTTGCCACATATTTCTTTTTTAACGGATCAAGATTATCCAAGCTTGGCATATGAGTCACATGTACCCAATACGACATTCTTTTATCCATTTATTGACAAATTTTGAAATGCTGTGACTTTTGGTTTCACCAGAAGTGACAACATTTGATTTTTAAATGAAACACTGAAAGAAATTTTTAGCTAGGGTTAGTAAAAATTCACTAACCGTAGCAAAATATCTGCATTAAATAGGCGCCAAGTGAGTTGTTTACTTGACGCAGCAAACTTCGCTTTGTTGAAAGGAGCTCACTTGCAGGAAGTAATTTCTGGAATTTTTTTATTGTCCCAAGCGAGTCCACTCATTAACCCCAAGTGAAGCAGCTGGCTCTCCTCAACAAAGAATTTATTTTCCGTTAGATACATTTTTTATTAGACTAGTAGGTCAGCTCATTAACTGTAAGTTGGCTGTTTACCAGGTCGTTTTCCGACGTCCGAAACCCTAAAAAGTTGTAATTTTTGTGAGCAAAAATTTTATAATTCAGAGATCTGATTTTTGCATTCGATGACGTCTACTAAATGTTATATGTGAATTATAAAAATTTTGCTCACGAAAATTACAACTTTTTCGGATATCGGACGTCGGAAAACGGATGCATGACACGCCGCGCGAGTGATTAAGATTTATCCAGAATGATGTTGATAAAAGATAGGATTCACCAAATTAATAAGGGCGTTTCATATAATTAAATACCTACTCTAAATTATAGAGCAATAAATTTTGCAGTTTTTCTTAATTTTCACAAATCATAAACACCAAGCCAAGGTCAGAAAGGTTACCAAGTTTCAGACGCTAAAACTAGCCGCCACTGCATGATAAATAAAATAATAAAATACAATAACACAACGCACAAACAATAATACCTAAAACACAGATATATAGACATCCTGTTTCTCGCATAATTCACACAGCAAATGACAAAACAGACTGAACGCCACCTGAACGCCAACACACGACACGAATGACGAATGGCAGGGTTGATACTGACGCATGTGCCATGATATAAATTCCAAATTCCGATTTATTCTGGAAAAAATTCAGTTAGGCCGCAGTTCCCGTAAGTGACGCCTAATTTGGATCAAATGAGGGCTCACTAGCCCCAATCGAATAAATTCTAAGAAAATGCATTCACTTACCCTAGAAAATAAACTCATTTGGGACAGATCGACAGTTAAATAGAATAAAATTTTAACTGAACTGTCAAATACATATAAGAAATGTTTTTGTTGTAGTAGCAAAAACGTTTCAGCAAAACGCATATACTTGTGACAACTTTAATTTTTCGCTGTACCAGCAAACATTTTATTTACTGTAGCTAAAATATCCTAGCAAAGCCCCTCACTTGGCGGATTTCTTTCAGTGTATATCTGACTGTTTGAAGTTTAGTGGATATACTGCATATTATATTGATTTTACCCTGTTTTAACTAGGAATCAACCAATCTCTCACACGTTTAATCAATTTTAAACTAAATGTGGTGTTAATTCAAAGACTCTCGTAGACTGATGACTTATACACTAGATTCCAAATTTTCTCCTGTGTTGATTATTTTGAGTGTTTGATATTTCAACCATATTGTCATGGTCGTCTTCTAAAACTGTGCTTGGATGTCGCTTGGAACAAAGTGAGTTTTTACTTGAATCGTATATTCGAAATATATCCAGAAATAGTGAGAGGATATTTTCATCTAGAAGAGATTTTTAACTTTCCGAACTTTAAAACCATCACAAACGTTACCTCTCCAGTAATAATGACGAACATCCACGAATCAGGCACAAATAAAATTTTTGAAAACGAAGTAAAAGAACAGAGGAAGTTGTCGACAGTGTTAGAAGTATGGTGGTGACTTCCTAAATAGCAAAGTTACAGAGTGTTACATGCCTCCTGTGTCACCCGGTATATTTCAGTGACCTCTCTATTTTCCGTTTTCTTGTAGAATATGTAGAGGGAATAGAAAACAATTATTAATCACAGTTAGGGGCAGCGAACGGAGGTCTGACTTGACACACTCGTATCGAATATGAACGTCAAGCAACAGCAGCCGTTTCTCCGCTTGTAGCGACTTGTATATCAGCTATATCGCAGAAGTTGTACAACTGTAGGTGAGAGTTTTATTAAGGATATACCATCCTTCGGAGGGGATGTAAAGCAGTCAGTCCCTTGCCTATTAAATGTTAGGCCTACTATTACTTAAATAAGAGGTTCACAAAATTTCTTAACACCATAAAATGGTTATTAACTGTCATTTTAAAAACAAATGCCGTGAAGCGATACATGGTTGAAAAGAGAATTTAAAGACGAATTACATAGGTAAAAAAAATATAGAGGGTAGCATTTAAAACAATAAAGTTTGGCTTAAACCGGAAGTTGAAGAAAATGTTTAATTGGCTCAGAAAAAGGACAATTATGCAATAAAAATTCAAAATTTTAACTTCTTAAATAGCAAAGTTACAGAGTGTTACATGTCTCCTGTGTTACCCGGTATACATTAACATTGGATATTTCTTATTTACCTATTTTGAAAACCTGTTGAATGAACCAAGCAATAGCAATAACAAATATTATAATCACTGAATGCATTACTTACAGTGGGACCCATTTGTTTGTGGGTCACTCTATAAAATCTTTATTTTTCGGGCGATTTTAACCGAATTTCTTTTAAATAGTAGAGCTTAATGAACTGTATTTCTCGAGCAAAAAGCGTCACATTGCTACAAAATCCAAAGCTACGTCAGTTTTTAGAAGTAAAATTTTAAAAATTCATATTAGCGATTTTTTTAGAAAAAATATGTGCACGCCATTGGATTCATCACCCCTCGAAATGGACCTGTAGCATATTTTATCGAAAACTTTTAAGTAATAACTATTTTGTAGCCAAATTGAAAATGCACATTATTTACCATTTCAATAAATTTATGTCATGTTATCCATGAAAAAACATTGAAATAGAATTAAACTATATAGTAAGATGGTATTATTGTTATGTCTAATTTTGACAAATCAAAAAAGAAATAGGAACAAAACTGAATTTAAAAAAATAGAGGAGTCCGTTAAAAAACTACTAAATTCTTGTCACTTCTACCAATCCACCGTTTTGATAAGATTTGGTACAAACTCGTTTTGACGGATAGTAGGTAAATCCAATGGTGTGCACAGATTTTTCGTAAAAAAATCGCTTATATGAATTCTCAAAATTTTATTTCTAAAAACACGTAGTAGGCCTTGGTTTATGTAGGAACGTGGCGCTTTTTGCTCTAAGAACACAGTTCGTCAAGCTCTACTATTTAAATAAATTCGCGTACGTGTATTTCGTGTATATTATAATAATTTTAAAATTATAATAATTTTTTATTGTAATGTAGTTTGCTCAATAAATTCAGTACAGGAAAACATGTTGACGGCTATTAATTTGCAGATAACCTTTGAAAATTATCAGTCACTATCAGGTAAAATAACAATAATTTTGTATAAAATGTTTTCATTAAATGTTTTAAAAGAATAATTATTATGCAAATTTTTTAGGTGCGGTATTTTATTAAAAACAATACATTCTGGAATAGAATTACATAAATTTCGAAATTAATTCTATAGTGTATCTTGTACCTTACTTAACTAAATTTATATTTATGTGACTATGTTAATACAATACTTAACACACTCATATTATGTGGAACAGCATTTCCACGTTAGGAATAATTGACGCAAATCACGGTCTGGCGTTAATAATAAGCAGTGTTAATAAATGTTCAATTATTTAATTCTATATAAGGTTCAGAAACAGATTATCACATAAGAAGTTAAAATATTATTATTATCGCGTAATATGGAACGTTATCAGTAACCTACTTGATTTATGATTTGTATTATGTGTAGGTTTCTAATATATTGAATTTAATGCTCTCAAGTTTGTCGAATATTTTACGTCGGTAGATTCAAACTAATATATTCATAAACCTTATTAGATATGTTCAGAATAATTATTCAGCACTGCGAAAATCATCAACATCTTATATATTGACGTTGACATTTCCCTCAGTCTGCAGGAATCAAATAAAAACTTGGAATTTCTGTTATTTGTTATTTACACGCCACTTTATTAATATTGTGTTGTAGATGTGTGCAGCCCTCAGAGCAGGTTACTGTTTTATATATTATAAGATCATAAACTTTGCTACTATTACTGATGTAATATCATGGTTAAAAGAAAGAAATAAAAGTGGTCCAAGATTAGAATCCTACGAGACACCTGATGTAGCTATAGATGAATTCGAGTTGTAACCATTATATGAAACAAATTGTTCGCAGTTAAACATGCTTAATAAATAGGATTATAGGAAACAACTACTGGACGGGCAAAGGCCCCGACTCCCATTGAATTATACCTATAAATCCAAAATTGGTAGCCAAATTTGTTATTTGTCTTTTCTCCACCAGACACAGACCGGTTTCGAACTCTTTATGTTCTCATCAGTGTGCCACAGGTAGCTGAAAAGACAAATAACAAAGGCAAACCAAACTGGTCTATGGCAGACCCAGCACATAGTAACTGTGAGAGATAAGTACATCCCTCTGGTGGTCAGTTGCTACTACCAGTCAAGACATCGAAGATGTCTAGTGACCGATAGCGGCTTGCCAAGCAAGCAACAAGAGCGGCGACATCTAGCCCTGATGGACTAAAACATGCTTAATAAATAGGATTATAGGAAACAACTACTGGACGGGCAAAGGCCCCGACTCCCATTGAATTATACCTATAAATCCAAAGGGATGTACTTATCTCTCACAGTTACTATGTGCTGGGTCTGCCATAGACCAGTTTGGTTTGCCTTTGTTATTTGTCTTTTCAGCTACCTGTGGCACACTGATGAGAACATAAAGAGTTCGAAACCGGTCTGTGTCTGGTGGAGAAAAGACAAATAACAAATTTGGCTACCAATTTTGGATTTATAGGTATAATTCAATGGGAGTCGGGGCCTTTGCCCGTCCAGTAGTTGTTTCCTATAATCCTATTTATTAAGCATGTTTTAGTCTATCAGGGCTAGAGGTCGCCGCTCTTGGTGCTTGCTTGGCAAGCCGCTATCGGTCACTAGACATCTTCGATGTCTTGACTGGTAGTAGCAACTGACCACCAGAGGGATGTACTTATCTCTCACAGTTACGCAGTTAAACAGATATGAGTGCAAAAATAATGGTAATAAACCGCTTAATTCCCAGTTGCCTTGTTCTCTTATTAATATGGTGTGGTCAATACAATCCAAAACCTTAGAGAAATCCGTATAAATCATATCTACTTGACCATATTTATCAATGAAATTAGAGATACATTGTGGAGAATAGTCAAATTGATTATTGTTGAACGGTGACCCATAAATTCACGTTGGAACATTAATATTTGAATGTCAAGTAGATGCGATCGTAGAAGATGATTTCAAAGACCTTTGCAAATTTGATAGAATTGCAATTAGAATTCGATACTAATAATATGTAGAAGACTGGACGAAGTATTGCCCTCTTCCAAATTTTAGGAAACATTTTTGTCTTTAAAGCTAAGTTAAAATTATTAACAAAAATGTGCTAAGAGCATGTTACATTCCTTGACAGAAAAGAAACATCAGAAATCATTTAATTTTTTAATTTTGAGGCCTTTTGAATATTAATTTCAGTTACTCTCTCGATATTAATAAAACTACCAAATACTTGGCGCAGCTGAAACTGCATCAGAAATATTCAGATTGTCATTCTTAGGTCATAAATACATATTTTGCAAAAATACACTAAAAATATTTACAACTGAGAATAATCAAAGCAATTTTTTTCATTCACCATTTTTTCTGGAGATTACTTCCTTTTTGAGTGAATATAGTAATATGACCAAAAATTATACGAACGATCACACTTGGTGTAATTTTTATGAAACAGAAAAATCATGAATTTATTGCCCAAAGCAATAAAAATTTAACAGGTTTAAACATTATTAAAAAGATAATAATTTATTTAACAGATTTGTAAAATCTAAACTTAAACAAGGTGCGATTGTGTAGAATCCTTATCCAATATGCATGTCAAAAGCTTCGAATCTGATCAAGGTAGGCCTTTTAAATGAGTTTTTTCCAGTCTGTCCGTCTACTCGATTTGCAGCAAATTGAACTGTTTAATAAGATATTCCATATAAGCCGCGAGTATTAGTCACAAGTAAATTTACCGCAACGAAATGCTTTCCTCAACATTTAAATTTTACAATGGTTAAACGTTTATAATCCAAGTCACATATAGGTACATTTTTCTTCTAGTACTAATGAAATGACATAATATATCATATTTTTTGGAATTAGAAATATTTGCTTTTCATAATTTATATTAATCATCTTTATTGCCACAATTTTTTCTGCTTTTCGCACCTTCTGGAATATTTTTTTTAATATAATTGCTTATTATTCAAGTTTACATAACCCTCTGTAGTTTAGTTTTCACCCAAGTGTTTTATGACAAAAAGTAAATACTTAATCTACTTCGTAATTTATTTAATTTTATAATAATAGATGTTTTTGTATAATAGTAATAATACAGAATTCATAATAGTTTAGAATTAATATTATTTTTGGGCACTTACTTTGATTCAAACCGTCGCAAACAATGGACAGCCCTTAAATACATAAATTGCGAATTTCGTCATTTTATGCACCCCTAGACCGTCCAGACCGAGACAAGCTTACGGCAATTTTATGATCGTTCTCACCCTACTAGGCAGTAAAATGACGTCACTCTACGAAACTCTAAAAAAAATGTCATAAAAGTTGTCGCATATGAATTGAAAATTACTAGTAGAAAATATGAATTATAGCCATTAATGTCATTCATGATGTAGCTAAAGAAACTTTAAACTTCCCCTAGTTTACGTCGTAAAACTAGAAAATAAAATATAGTACAAGCATCACAGCTATTGTCTTAATATGTCGTGTCGTGTGTTACAAGCTGAAACTCATGTTAGCTCGTTTTAAGACCGAAAAGGGAGAAGTCGTCTTCGTCCAGGGAACTATATGGTCAAAAAGTTCACGTTTCAATTTACTTCAGTTTTACTGTCAGATAATATTTTCGTTCCGGGAAATGCGGAAAATACTATTAAACATAGATAAATTGTTTATATTGCCAATATGTTATAGTAAACAATAACGTTCTCTGTTATTATCCTCCGTTGCAATAAATGAGAATTAAATATTGTCTGAATATGGCTTGTAACATTTTTCACATTCCTCTTGGGAACGTACCTAAAACATGATTCTCTGTGCCTCTGACTTATGTCAAAGAAACACCTGAAGATGTTTTTTAACATAACACATCTAAATGAACATATAATTATAATAGATTGGCGTTTCTGATACTAGATCTCTTTTCTTTCTCAAATGTTGTTCTCAAGGGTTTTAATAATTTGTTATGATCTTAAACCTTTAATATGATCTTAAACCTTTAATATCGTACTGTTTCTAAAGTAGTCTCCATTGACACTAAAACATTGGACGCTCGTTTTGTTTTGCCAACAAAGTCAACAGCATCGTTGATATATGAGGAAACTGGATCAGTCATGTGTATATGGACATAACTCGATATAAATAAATATTTATAATTTGTATTACAAATTCAGGTAGAACACTAATATTGAGCCAATATCGGGGCATATGTTGACTCGATACTGAAAAAAAATAATTTTTAAATATAAAATGTGTAACCTGATTTAGCAATAGTATTATTGGTTTTTAATTTTTCTTTATTTGTTATTCATGTTCTGTTTATAGATGGAGAAATGAAGAAATATATTTGAAAATCGACCTATCTGAGAGATTCTTTATCATTCAGTTACACTGAGAAAAGCCCCAGCAATAAATTCTTTGCTAAGATTTTTTTAACTAGAGTAGCAATAATTTTATTTAGGTTCAATATATCTGTTCACTACATCAGAAAAAATCTCTTTACTGCGTCTTTGTATCTGCCCTTAAAAAGTACTTTACTAGTAGTCCAACCGGGTATTTGGAAAAAAGGGCAATGTCTTGCAAATTGTGATAAAAGCATGAAATTTGGTACAGGTGCTTTTTAGGCAATTATAAGCGATTTGACCCGCATGACCCATATTTCGAACCCGTAGGAGCAAGATGGCGGCGGTTTTCAAAATGGCGACTATCCAAAACAAAAACGGTTAATAATGTGTCAATTTGACAATGTGGGGGTCGCTTTCAAGTAATTCTAGGATGAAACAAACTACAGAATGCATATTTTTTATCCAAAACCATTTTGCTTAAAAAAATGCATTTTTTTTAACATTGCTTCGTAAATTGAAAAATTAACGGTTCTTGATAGTATTCTACTTATTTTAAAAAGATCAATGGAAATTCAAATATTGGTCTTGTAACCTATGTTGGCTAACAAGTAAGGGGAACCCCCCCCCCCCCCCACCTCGCTCTTCTTTCAGAATGTCCCAGCTCTCAACTAGGTCAACAGGGTATACATAATAAAACCTATTTCATTCAACATACACATATTTATTGTTATAAAATTTTAATTTTTGTTATTACAGGATGCTGAACATTTACACTGTAAAGTACAAGGCAGATCAGCACGCTTACACGAACATCGCATTGTATCGCAACCTGATTTGCAACCACACTTCTCAAGTTCTCTACACGCGTTCCATATATGTGGCAAGGAAGACCACAATGGTTCCCAAATGCCATTCGATTTTATCCAGCCCCAATCATTAAGTACTGGTAACGTCATATTGGACATATCAATTTCTCGGCCCCATATCTGCCCAGCCTGATACGCAGATCTTAGACAATGTTGTTTTAGAGCAGCTGAAGTTGGAGGAATAAGGTGAATGGGAGAATTTTCTGTGCAAAAGAGGTGTTTTCTAAGTTTATTAACTTCGACGTATTCTCCTTTTGAACCATACATTTTTCCCGTGAATATTTCTAATGATTTTATAGTGTCCTCGGGTATGTTGCTTTGCGGAGAAGATATGAAGGCAAACATATCAATGGCCTCATCGGAAGAAATAAATGTCATCCAAGCAGTCTCCTTGCCTTTTGTTGCGAAAAACGAAACACTATCGCAGCCTGTAAAAGCGTGAAAACCCCTAAGTGCCGCAAAAAAAATGTTACATCGCAATACATCGTATTGCTGAAAAATTGGGCGAACCAAAATGTGCGGCACTTAGAGGTTTTCACACTTTTACAGGCTGCGATAGTGTTTCGTTTTTCGCAACAAAAGGCAAGGAGACTGCTTGGATGACATTTATTTCTTCCGATGAGGCCATTGATATGTTTGCCTTCATATCTTCTCCGCAAAGCAACATACCCGAGGACACTATAAAATCATTAGAAATATTCACGGGAAAAATGTATGGTTCAAAAGAAGAATACGTCGAAGTTAATAAACTTAGAAAACACCTCTTTTGCACAGAAAATTCTCCCATTTACCTTATTCCTCCAACCTCAGCTGCTCTAAAACAACATTGTTTAAGATCTGCGTATCAGGCTGGGCAGATATGGGGCCGAGCAATTGATATGTCCAATATGACGTTACCAGTACTTAATGATTGGGGCTGGATAAAATCGAATGGCATTTGAGAACCATTGTGGTCTTCCTTGCCACATACAGGGTGAGTTGTGAGGAACTTTACAAGCTTCTACCACGTATAGAGTCCATTGAGTAGAATATCAAATGGGCATTAAAAAGTTTCAGATCCTTTTTTTTTATTGATATACAGAGTGATTTATCGATTTTGACCAAAATTTCTTTTCGCTGCCGCTTTTAAACGGTAAATTCAAATTGTGTTATATTTTGTACATAGGTGATTTAGCAACATTTTTCTTTTGTAAATTCATGATTGTTTCAAAAGTTACTTTCAGAACAGGAGGTAACAACATGTTTGTTCAATGTATTAGATTTTTCGCTTAAATTTAATATTCCAAACGTAGTTTACATAATTATTTTCTCTATTGACTTTTTTTTAATCAATTATTTAAAAATGGTTAATCCGGTCCTGTAGATTTGATTCTAGACGAGGAAAAATAAAACTGGATCAAGAGTTAACTGCCTAGTAACTGCCCCAAGTTGAGTGTTTGCCTTTAAAGGCGTTATTCTTGTAAATCGAATACGTGTTGTACGAAGTGGTGAGGAATTTTCAGGTTTAACCAAAATTGATCGGTTTCTAAAAATCTGTGGAAAGCGTGACAAAAATTTCGTATGGCGTTATTTATTTGTTCATTTGTACTCTTTAAATAACCGGCATTCAAATTTGAAAACACCCGTATACAGGGTGTTTTCTTCTTTATGGACCTACTGATGAACTTTGCTTACGCCGGTCCTGGAATATCTAAATTTTGAATACGTCACAGTGATGCTAGACATTAGTTTATAGTTTTACCAAAATATAACGCAATTTGAATTTACCGTTTAAAAGCGGCGGCTAAATGAAATTTTGGTCAAAATCGATAAATCACTCTGTATATCAATAAAAAAAGGGATCTGAAACTTTTTAATGCCCATTTGATATTCTACTCAATGGACTCTATACGTGGTAGAAGTTTGTAAAGTTCCTCACAACTCACCCTGTATATGGAACGCGTGTAGAGAACTTGAGAAGTGTGGTTGCAAATCAGGTTGCGATACAATGCGATGTTCATGTAAGCGTGCTGATCTACCTTGTACTTTACAGTGTAAATGTTCAGCATCCTGTAATAACAAAAATTAAAATTTTATAACATTAAATATGTGTATGTTGAATGAAATAGGTTTTATTATGTATACCCTGTTGACCCAGTTGAGAGTTGGGACATTCTGAAAGAAGAGTGAGGCGGGGGAGGGGGGATTCCCCTAACTTGTTAGCCAACATAGGTTACAAGACCAATATTTAAATTTCCATTGATCTTTTTAAAATAAGTAGAATACTATCAAGAACCGTTAATTTTTAAATTTACGAAGCAATGTTAAAAAAAATGCATTTTTTTAAGCAAAATGGTGTTGGATCAAAAAAATATGCATTCTGTAGTTTGTTTCATCCTAGAATTACTTGAAAGCGACCACCACATTGTCAAAATCGACACATTATTAACCGTTTTTTGTTTTGGATAGTCGCCATTTTGAATACCGCCGCCATCTTGCTCCTACGGGTTCGAAATATGGGTCATGCGGGTCAAATCGCTTATAATTGCCTAAAAAGCATCTGTACCAAATTTCATGCTTTTATCACAATTTGCAAGACATTTGAAATACCCGGTTGGACTATAGAGCACTAGAGCATTTAGCTATACCATTAAAAATAAATGTTTTACTAAAATATGCTGCTATAAAAAAGAAATTAAGTAGGGTAGTAGAAAAACCTTGCAATGGTAGTGAAACTTTTTGCTGTAACCATAACTATACTATACTGCATGTTGTGACGTCATCAGACGCAGTCACAGACGAGCAATATCTTCAGATTCGATGATCTTATTAGCGGTCATATTTTTTCGAGGAGGGGAAGAATAATATTTTAATTTTGTGCATTTATTCACTTTCATACTGATCCAGAGGACGAAAAATGTATTATAATAGTAATATCCTGTGATAATACGTGATTTAAAACTATTTTTTAGGAAAACCAGATTATCTTAATTAAGGAGCCAATTAAATACCTCATCGATTAATTTCTAAATATAAGGAATATTTGAGGCGCGCGGACTCTAAAGAGGTATCTCATCCACATTTAACGAAAAAGTGACAGCGGCACATAGTTTTAGCACCCAGCAGTGGTTCTATGATGCAAATTAAAGAAGTACAGATACAATTCACGTAGACATATTATGTATTTCTAATATAGATATAGACCATCCTACAGTTAGTAACATAATTTGGTCTTATATGTACGGTGGTAGTAATAAAGCTATTAAATGGTAATAAAAATCTTTGCCAGGAATGATAATCTACTTTATACTAACAGTAAAGCTTATTTTCGGTGGCTAGATGAAAAACATTTTATAAAGTAACTTTACTATTGCAGTAAGGTAAGTTTAGCAAAGCGAATTTTACTGTCCTAGCAAAGTTCTTGGCTGGCGCCTATTCAAATAGAGTTTTTTGCTGCTGTAGCGTGATTTTTGGCTGTCACTGCAAGAATCTTCTCTCAGTGTAATATTTTACAGACATAAAGATAGAAATTGGAAACTGTTAATTAAATTGATTCCTGTTTTCTGAAAAGGACCAGATTACCGAAATGTCAAGAATTTAAAATATTCAAAGAGAACTCATAAACTCTTCTACAAATCATCAACTCCACGAATGCCTTAAAACCAAAACTGCAATTATTTTAAAATATTAATTATAATGTATTTTGGGGTCTATTTTGACAATGTAATTAACTTATTTAATATTTTCATACCCTCTTCCCCCAACTTCTTTCCGACTTCACATTAGCTTTCGTTTCATATTTATTTAAAAACATTACCTTACTAATTTTTTATTTCAAACTGTAAATCTCTTTTATTCTATTCATAATGAATAGAAATTCTTTCGGAGTGTATTAGAGTTAATAATTGTCCAGAAATAGTAAAGGAAGCTATGGAATGTATAAATAATGAACTGGTAGTCCTCAAGTCCACAACAGGTAGTATTTTTAAATAAATATCTATATATAGATAGAGATAAATTACAGTCATGTGCCGCCTATGCTGACCTTACTGGGGCAGAAATCCCCGAGCATGGATTCTGTTTTCGTTAAGAGTTCAGCGCAGTGACATAACACGTCCTTAGCAGTTTCGTTTCCTAGGTCACATCCTACATTTGTGGTAGCTTACAATCATTCAAAATGGAGATACTTATCTAGTCACAATGATGTACAAATTCTGGGCAGCAGAAAATTTATTTACCTGGATGAAGATAGTCATTTTATTGTGCCTGCAGCTAGTCAGTGTACCATGTTAATAGGTATATATTATTAATATATGGCTTCTTATATATCTAAGTTGAGCACTCAATATGAGAGACTCTTGTTCGTTCTGAGCCAACGGGAGAAATCCTAATCCCTTTTCGAGCCAAGGTACCTCATTTGTTTAATTTATATATTGTCCTTTTACCCAGACAGAGTTGGATATTATTTTGTTCAAGCTTCTTCAAGGCTACTCTGTCGGGCCCGAGTTAAAGCTGTTGTTAATTCAGTTATCTAGGGTAACCACAATAGCTTTGCTCTTATTTCATTGAAATTTTATAGTACAACTAGGAATTCTTTGGCGGATGTACCTAGTGATATTGTTGTGTGCAGATTTAGGTTTTCTGAGTAAATACCAAGTACCAATCCTCTATCCATTTTTGTGCCATCGCTTCGATGTAGATGGACAGATCAGCTCTACAACTTGTTGGAACATTCAATTGTACCTGAAAGTTCTTTTTAAAATTATTTATAGGGTGAACACGAACGATACCATTAATGCCCATTCTTCAGGAGGAGCAGTGGAGTCTTAGCCTTCTTCAGTAGGTATACAGGTATGTAACTGTACCATTTATATGCCAAAGACCTGCAGAGTGTATGTTTAAAGTTTATCTACGTACCACCACCTCTACAAAAATATGTAATGTGCTTCCATGATAGCTATTTACGGCAATGCAATGTTATGTTCACATTGTGGTCCCACTTCAATGCAGAAAATTAATTTCCTAAATGCATTTCGAAATTTTCAAGGTCACACCCTTCTAGATATCGCATCTGTTAATAATATAAGCTGATACTAAGACCATACAAATATATCTACACGAAGATTCGTGTCAGAGTAAAATTTATTTCAGATTTGTTTACAAAATGATGAGTGTTATGTACGCATCGTGTTACAAGAAGGATAAATATATTCTTTTTTTTTCAAATGTATGATCATCATAGCTTTACATACAAAGTGGTACATTAAAATAATACTACAACATTGTATCATTGTAAGTTTGCAATGCAAATAAAATACATTAGCAGAATTATATAAATGAAAAAGCAATAATAATAAAACTTTATATTAACACGGACGTCGGATACTACGCATATATTGTATAAGTATATTTATCTCACCTAAGTAACGTATTATTGGCATTTATTAACTTGTTCTTTTTAACATTGAAGGAAAAACAGATACATCAAATACAAGACTTTTAGTATCTACGTATGTATTTATTTCATTTTGGGTGGGTGGAAAATGGTGTTTAAGTGTAACCACAGCTACCTATACTCTACAGTTTGGTTAAAGTGTAATTCAGTTTAAATAACATGAACAGGATATCGAGCCTATTTAAACAATTGTAGTATCAAAGGACAATTGTAATACAGGATGCAGAGTATCGTCAATAGCACAGTGAGTTGCAACGTGTGACACCGAACACTGATGGCCTGATTATGCATGCAGGCGCCACATCGCGTCTTGTTTCACTTTTGACCATTGATTCTTAGCTGATATGAAGGGAATTGCAGATAAATTAACTTTAAATAAGAATATTATATATATATATATATATATATATATACATTGGGTTCTATTTTATTCTATTCTATATTATTTAGATATTATTATTCTTAGCTCAATTTATTGAGACATGATAAGAATTGACATTTCAAAATTAATAGCTGTGCATTATTAAAACGTTCGTAAACATATACGTCTTTGTTTTCTGTATAACAATAGCAGCAACACGAATTTACCAGGCGAAATTATGACAGAAAGTAAATCTGCACATAAATATCGAAAGTCTTTTTGTTACATATTGGCCTGAGGTAGTGATAATTAGTCTATATTGTATCAATTTCTCTCAGTAGTCCTAAATTAATTCAGCATTACAAATTTGTCTCGCTAGTATATACTAATTATATGTATTGTTAGGTATATAATCATAAATTTGTTTCAATTTCACATACAGGTATTTCATACCTAGGTGTTTGGATCAAGTTGTATTTTTTTATTGTTTCTATTTTTATGTATTATGTTATACTATTATATACCTATTTGTAATAATTTTTCCAGAAATAAATTGAATTGAATTTGTGTTGCAGTCCCTACAAAATATACTATAGGTGTCATCCATTTTCGGCCGTCATTTCTTTGTTTCTTAATGAATTGAGATGTCAAAGTTAAATGTAAAGTTTCAATAGGAATTTTATGACACATCACACCACAATGTTCATTGCTTTTATTACATTGATGCTGAATAGTGACAATGTGTCAAATATGCCATGGCACATACCGGGTGACCAAGAAAGCATTGCCTACGGAATTACACTGTTATTAAGAAATAAATTGTGCACAAAGTACTAATTTCTGTCTAATAGGAAGTGGCACGAGCTTGATAATTTTTAAATAGAATACCTTAGGGGAGAAGGGGGCGCATTCGGACACGGGGTAGTTTCGGACTGTTCAAATTTACCGCCTTCTAATATAGTAAAAAATCTGAAATAATTCCTAAAAGTTGTCGGCACTGTGGTAAGTTCCCAGACAATTCTATAAGAGCTACTAGTTAATAAGTGATTGTGAAAACGACAGGTGTTTTTTTTGGGATCAGGTATGTACTTTTCTTGTTAAACTTGTAAGCTTGCCACTTCTTTAGAATGAGTGTTTTGTTTTTGTGCTTGCGTTTTTTGAAATTGAGGATTATCAACTCACTATTTACGCATATAAGTTTTGCTCTACATAACCTAAAAGTTTTTAAATATTTCACTTTTTATCTAACTGACGTTTTGCATTAATTAATTAATTTTTTAATTAATTTTTTTCGCAATTCTGATCAGATTTTCATAATTTACATTTAATTTTCTAAAAAAACTTGCTCATGTAGAATTTTGACTGAGGCATTAGTTTTCTAGATATTTGCGTCTGAACAAAACGATGCACCAAAAACACAATTATCATGTGTTTTTGGTGCAGAAACCTCTGATGAAACCTCTGATGAAATCAAGACATATCCCTTCTAAAATTTCTTCTCTATAGCCATTCCTAACGGAAATGGTTTTTTGATATTTGGATGTTGATAATTATTGTTTATGCAATTTCGTAACAAACAAAATTTTTCCTTTGACAGAAATAATATTGACTTGCAAAAGGCCTTAAAAACGCCTCATTGCAAAAGAAGAAAAACATTAAAAACCTTAAATTGACAGTTCAGTTCAGTATATCCCTTGGAAAATCAGATTGAAAATAATTGTTTTTCATGGCCAGCCTAGTTCATTCTTCTAGTAATCTTTCAAGTCATACATGTGATATAAAGAAGATTTTAAAAAACATCCTATTAGGCATCGAAAAACGAAGTTTGATGTACAAATTGCATTTCTGTACACCAAATTTTTTTTTACTATTAAAATGTTTTCTATTTTCCGAATCTGAACCGACAAATTTCAGGCAGAGAAAGTTAAGATAGCCCTTTCAAAATTATTTTCAATCTGATTTTCTAAGGGATATACTGAACTGAACTGTCAATTTAATGTTTTTAATGTTTTTCTTCTTTTGCAAAGAGGCGTTTTTAAGGCCTTTTGCAAGTCAATATTATTTCTGTCCGTTAGGAATGGCTATAGAGAAGAAATTTTAGAAGGGGTATGTCGTGATTTCATCAGAAGTTTCTATTCGCGACATGATAATTGTGTTCTTGGTGCATCGTTTTGTACAGACGCAAATATCTCGAAAACTCAGTCAAAATTCTACATGAGCAAGTTTTTTTAGAAAATCTACCGTAAATTATGAAAATCTGATCAGAATTGCGAAAAAAATTAGTGCACATACTTTTTTCCTTAAAATTATGTAATATAATTTCATGTGAACTTTCTGTACCCGAAGTTTGTCGGTTTAAAATCGGGACACCCTGTATATTTTATATTGTTTATTGGGTTGTAAATAAATATTATTATTATTGTATTATCTATTAAATATTGTAATAATAATTGTTCTCCATGAATTTTAAAAAATGTAAAATCTGCAGGGAAAACACGCTTATTTTTATTTATATTAAAGCATTCGAAAAATCTCGTAGCATAAAATAGTTGCTACTTTATTGTCAAGTGATCTAAAAACATAACCTTAAATATTTAAAAGCACTGTGGTTGTATTTTGATCTTATGAAAATCCTGATTGTAAAGGTGATATTATATTATGTGACCCATTTGAAATTAGGACACCTCTGAAAAGTGGCTATTTTTGATCCGATTTTGATCAACTTTTTGTTAGATTGTTGCTCATTGAAAAAGGCATATTGTGGCAAATTGATAGATTTCTATCACAAAAATCAAGGCCCACTTTGCAATTTTTTTGGAGCGAAAATTCACGAAATCGTATTAGCAATTTTTTTACGTGAAACTAAGTACGCCACTACGCACTTAAAATTTATATTATTACTTTTAAAAATTAATTTATACCCGGAAATGCATTGTGAACATCAAGAACTCATAAAATAAGTAAATACAAACAACTTGTAAACAAATTATTTTATTGAGAAGATTATTATTTGAACATTTCCAGGTACTTAGATATAAATTAATTTTTAAAAGTAATAATATAAATTTTTAACATGTGATATTTTTGGATGAAACTTAGCACAGACCCATTTTAGGGGAAGCTGAATACAGTAGCATACTTAGTATTTACGTAAAAGAATCGCTAATACGATTTCTTGAATTTTTGCTCCAAAAAAATTGCAAAGTAAGGCCTTTATTTTTGTGATAAAAATCTATCAATTTGTCACAAAATGCCGTTTTCAATGAACAACAATCTGAAAAAAAGTTGATCTAAATCGGACCGAAAATAGCCACTTTACAGAGGTGTCCTAATTTCAAATGGGTCAAGTTGTAGGTAGGTATATATTATTTTTTCAATTATTTTGGACATGGCTGACAGAATGCTTATGAGTCTTAAATAATATGCATCTGCTCTTTAGGACTTTAGGTAAGTAGAAGTTGGATTAAGGCTACTTTTTTAAACTAGGGAAATGTCCAGTATAACGATAACAATTAATTAACAATGTGACTATTTATCAATAACAGAAGAGCAGAGTTTGGCTGATTTTTTTTTCTTGTCCGTACTTATACTATCTAAAACCATGAATTATGACAGTTCCTTCATGATTAGTAGCAAGTTTCAAATTAAAAGATAAAAGTCAGTTAGAGGGCAGAACACTGAGAAAAAATAATTATTAATTTTATTAACATTCTTTAACAACTGCTTTTGCTGTTTAATGTTTAAATGCTTTAGAGTTCTCCACTTATCACACTACTTGTGACTTTTGTTGGTGTGCCGCTTCTTTTATCTTACAGCTGTAGTTGTTAAATTATGAATTTCTTTAGTATTTAGTATTTTCAGTTTTAAACTGTATTCGAATTTTTAATTTGCTTAAAGCATTATTGAGCTCGATCATCATTGTTTAGCATAAGTATCATAAAATACAAGTTTAACCCTTAACGGTCACATCTTCGGACATCATAATGCTCATTTGTGGTGCGTGCAACTTTAGCGCCGTAAAAAACCATTATAAAATAAAAAGCAATTAATATTTCGATCTGAAATTTTTAAAGCATAATCTTTTAACGGTTTTATACAAAATTTTCAAATAAAACTCGTGTGTCGTAATTTGCGAAAGAGATAAATCTGTCTCCATTTAATAACAAAACATTCTGTGAAGAATTTAAATTATTTTTGTCATTTTATTTGAAATAAGAAAGTCCCGATATGTCCGATAAATATTGAGTACCATCAAAACTATTTTTGAATTGTGCAGTGACAAGAAATAATATTTATTGTTGGATATATTTTTAGATTTCTGACTTTAATATAAATAAAGCCAAATACCAATCTAGCAGTAAATCGCTACTCTTTATAATAAATCGAGAAAACATAATAAATCACGGATCAAGAAAGCTTACAATGTGGCAAAATAATATTTACAGCGACTGTATCAAGTGAAATGACATGACAAAATGATTGAAAATAACCAGTATTTCGTTTTTTAGATTCATATCGCTGTATAATAATTGCTTCGCGTCGTTAAAATTTAAAAAGTAATATCATACGTGACTGGAATGTGGGACAAGAATTAACAGATCCCGTTTTCTTTTCCAGATCAGTTAAAATTATGCTGGAATATTTTGAACGCTTGGTACGTGTTATATTTTATTGAATTGCTTTAACAATAAAAATAATTTCAAGATTCTCTTTTATTGCATTAAACCACGATAATCAAAAAAATGCTTGATAAGATTATTATATAGTGCGCAAATTCTTGGCTGCATGGAAATCGGTAGACCATAAATTTTGTATGAGACCTCTCTGCGGTTTAGCGGTCTCCTGCAGAAAAGAATCACTGAACAAGTCGATGATTACTTTATTAAAATAACTTATTTATATCCGAAATATTCATAAGGGAACGAAATTCATTAAGTACATCAAATCGAGAATCAAATAATTGCAAATCATATAACTAATTATTATTTATGACACCCAAAACTTAAGGTAAAATTTGTATTTTAATTGCAATGTGTTTTTGCCTTATTTTTTTTTTTCTACTTCTTTATTCATTGACTGATTTAATCCCGCAACGAACTAACCATGAGCTTGTGATTTCTAAACTTCAATGAAATAATTTTAAATTTGTGTTTATCAAAATGGATTTAATTTTGCAATGTTACATCATTTTGTTTCCGCGCTCTATTAAGGGGCGGGAACTTATTTAACTTGCCAAATATAGAAAATAATTCTAATAATCATCAATAAAGAATATTGAGAGTATTCACTTCTACAGTGAATTTTCGAGGACACCAAGGGATTCATTGTGCCTGTCAAGATAGTAGTTATTAACACATCGGTCTAGCGGAGGAATGGTTCCTGACATCAACTGCATGACCTGTCGTCAGGTATTTATTGTTTACATGTCCGATTTATGTGCCCTAGACCTACATTCAGTAACATAACTCGGCTTTACGAGCACTTTACTTCTACTGTTTCTAATCGTCTGGCCAATAAGCCTGACATAGTTCTTTTCGACCGTCAGATCAAGATGATGTGTCAATGAGTTCTAAGCACATGCTGATGAGTCAAAGAAAAATATTTTTCACGAAGCAAACCTAAATTGCATCTAAAAAACAAAATTATTACCGTATACAAATTAGATTGTAACAAGTGTAACAATACTTAGATCGGTACTCGTTTTACTCAAACCTCTGTATCTTTTTTTACAAAAAAGATAGGAGCAAAATTCAAAAAATAGACACATAAGACAAAAAATTTTTATAAAATTCTAATATACAGGGCTGTGTTTAAGATAAAAATTTACTGAAAAAAGAGGCATTCGTTTGATACCCTGTATAAACACGTTTTTGTAACTTTATCTTCGAGTTAAATAGGTAAGATGAAAGCCAATTAAATTTCCCTTGAAACGCTAGAAACCCGGCACAAATCCATACATTTTTGACAGTTTTACAGCGTTATAAATCTTGGTCAATTTTAAGGTGTCAGTAGAGTAGTAATGGCGGAGCTGGGTCTCCCCCCACCCTTTTTTTTTGTGGTGGGGGGTAACTAGGGTAATTCGAGTAATGTAGGTAATTAGACTGATGTAATTGCAATAGAGGTAATTAGAGTATTGCAGGTAATTAGCCTGATGTAGTTGCAATAGAGGTAAGTAGAGTAATGTGCAGTAATTAGACTGATGTAATTGCAATAGAGGTAATTGGAGTGGTGCAATGCAATTGTAGTTGTAATTAGTGTATGTACTGATATGTGTATGAGTATTTCAAGTAGAGGTGGTGGGGCAGCTTCACTCCGTGTATATAAATGAGGATGAGGAGCACACAGCCATTTGTGGTGCTAGTCTCCCAGAGTAAAGACATAAAATGTATATTTGTACTTCTTGTGGTGTAAGTTTTACACGTGGTGACAATTTGCGAAGACATCAGAGGCAATCTTGTAAGAAGATACATGATAGTGGTCCGCAAGCAAAATATCCTAAACTGGAATGTAATCCTTCAACATCTACAAATATGGAAACTTGTAATTGCTGTAATGTGACTCTAAGCACAACCCAAATGAATTCCCATAGAAGGACATTGCAGCATAGGACAAATTCATGTGTTCCGTTTATAGAAGGTGTAGAAATTGTGCAGAGCGCTTTCAAATACAGGATTGTAACCTATCGAGTATATAGCGAAAATAATCACCAAGACTATGTAATGTTCTTCAATGAAATTAGATCAAAAATATTAAATCTCTTCGAGGAAGTGTTACGTATTCATAATACAGTAAAAGTAAATATGGAAACGTTTGCTACGTACGTATTACAGACACAGGAACTATCTGAAATGAAATCATTTAACACTTCCAACAAAATCTTGGATCAAGCTATGGATTTGAACAATACTTTGGACACCTTTGTGGATGCTATGATTACACAAACTACGGAGTTCCTGGAACGTGATTCAGGTATTTAAACATACATTAAGGTGGAAAGAAAATGACTAATTATAATTTAATTTTAGGATGGGCCCTCGAACGAATTGCTTTTGTTGAAATCAATGTGAATAAATATAGTCCTCTGGGTGGTTCATCATATGTCAAGTTGCCAAAATCCATAGAAAACAAGAAGGCAGTGGTAAATGTAAAAAACCAGGATCAGTATTGTTTTGCTTGGGCTGTAACTTCAGCGTTGTATCCTGCAAATGGCTGCACATCTGAGACCTCATCATATCCACATTTTTCAAGAGTTTTAAATTTATCAGGTATGAATTTTCCAGTAAAATTGCGGGATATTTCAAAATTTGAGGAGATGAATAATATTTCAATTAACGTGTACGGGTTAGAAGAAAAATTTGAGAATAATAGAATAAAGTATGAAGTTGTTGGGCCTTTACGTTATTCTGAAAAAAAACTATTTATGCATGTAAATTTGTTACTACTTTCCGGTGAATGTGGTGTAAATCATCACTGTAAGAAAGATTGCGCTAATAATCACTATTGTTGGATAAAAAACTTGTCTAAGCTAGTTTCCGCTCAAATTTCAGCTCATGATCATAAAAAGTACTTTTGTGATGGTTGCTTACTATATTTTAATAATGAGCGTCAGTTATTCCAGCATCAGAGAAATGACTGTAATCATGTTTATACAACAACACCATCGACACAATTTCGGATTGATAAATATGGTAAACAAGTACCTGAAAATATATTAAAATTTGAAAACTTTGAAAGACAAATGCAAGTACCATTTGTAGTGTATGCAGACTTTGAATCAATTCTGAAACCTATTCATACTTGTGAACCGAACCCCGAACGTTCTTATACAAATAAAACTTTTATACACGAACCTTACTCCTTCGCATATTTCATAAAATGTTCTTTTGACAATTCTTTATCAAAATTTGAACTCTATCGAGGATCTGATGTAGCCAAAGTTTTTGTATCGCGTATTGAAGCCGATGTAAGGGAAATCTATAACAGATATATGAAAGATATAGTCCCAATGGCTAAACTCACAGCACAAGAAAGACAAGACTTCCTGAATGCGACCGTATGCGGTATATGTGAGAAACCATTTAAAGTAGAGGATGTAAAAGTTAGAGATCATTGTCATATAACTGGTAAAGTAAGATTTGGTGCCGCACACTCTGTATGTAACTTAAATTACAAATTACCAAATTTTGTACCTATCATATTTCACAATATGAGTGGCTACGACAGTCACCTATTTATAAAACAGCTCTGTGCACATAAGGACAGAGTTGATGTTATAGCACAAAATAAAGAAAAATATATATCTTTCACGAAACACCTTTATATGCATGATTACGTCAATAAGAAAGGGGAGAAAAAACGGAAATTTATACAACTACGATTCATCGATAGTTTTAAGTTCTTATCAACATCGTTGCAAAATTTAGGGGGCAACTTAACTGATAACCAATTGTTTGTTACGGGAAGTTTCTATACAGATAAGGAAAAATTTAATTTAATGAGGCAAAAGGGTGTATTTCCATATAGTTTTATGGATAGTTTAGAGAAACTAAATAATGTAGAGTTACCCTCGAAAGATGAATTTTACGATAACCTAAATGAAGAACATATAACAGATAAAGATTATCAGAGGGCTAACGATGTGTGGAACTTGTTTGATTGTCAGAATTTGGGCGATTACTCAGATCTTTATTTAAAATCAGACGTACTCCTTTTGTGTGACGTATTTGAAAATTTTCGTAAAATTTGTTTGGAAAAATATAAACTTGATCCTGCTCAGTATTACACTTGTCCGGGTCTCTCGTGGGACGCTATGTTAAAACTAACCAAAGTGGAGTTGGAATTATTAACGGACATTGATATGATCCATTTTTTTAAAAAGGGAATACGTGGTGGAGTAAGCCAGTGTACGGAAAGGAAACATATTGCGAATAACAAATTTCTCCCTAACTACGACCCCAAAGAACCTTCTTCATTCATCACATATCTAGATGCCACGAACCTATATGGGCATAGTATGTCGCAACAATTGCCGACAGGTGGATTCGTGTGGCTGTCCGAAGAAGAAATCATGAATTTAGATATTACGAGCATTTCAGATGAAAGCACCCATGGGTATGTTCTCGAAGTAGACATACATTATCCACAAGATTTACACGACTTACACTCAGACCTACCCTTTTTAGTAGAAAATATTATTCCACCAAAATCAAAATCGAAATTGACAAAACTGATACCAAATTTAAACGATAAGAGGAGATATATTGTGCATTATATAAATTTGAAACAAGCGCTAGATAACGGGTTAATGGTTATAAAAACACATAGAATACTTAAATTCAAACAATCACCTTGGCTTAAAAAATATATTGACCTAAACACCGATATGAGAAATAAGGCTAAGAATAAATTTGAAAAAGATCAGTATAAATTATTAAATAACGCAGTATTCGGTAAGACAATGGAAAATGTTGATAATAGAATGGATATAAAATTAGTTACCCACTGGGAGAGCGTTAGGCGGAGTATGGGTGCAAATGCATTAATAACACGCCCTAACTTTAAATCATGCTCAATATTTACTGATGATTTTGTAGCCATCCATATGGGTAAACTAAAGGTAGTCTACAACAAACCAATTTACGTTGGTTTTTGTATCTTGGAGTTGTCTAAGACAGTATTATACAACTTTTTCTACGACGTTATCAAAAAACATTTCGGCGATAATGCTTCTTTGCTGTATACAGATACGGATTCGTTGATTATAAAAACATTTACAGATAACTTTTATAATTTCATAATACAGAATCCAGACAAATTCGATACATCTAACTACGAAGAAATAAATAAATTTAATATTCATAAGGGCTTGTCGGTGTTAGGTAAAATGAAAGACGAGTTCCCCTCTGATCCCATTATTAGTTTTTATGGTACGGGTGCGAAAGCTTATTATATACAATCGGTGGATAATGAACTCAAAAAAGCTAAAGGTGTGAAGAAATCTGTTATTAGAAAGCAGCTGTCAATAGATGACTATAAGAAAATCGTTGAGCGGGGAGGTTTAATATTTAGAAAAATGAATACGTTTCGGAGTTGCTTGCATGACATTTACACAGAAATAAAGAACAAAGTGGCCTTGTCCCAACACGATGACAAACGTTTTGTTATTCCTAATACTACTAAAACATTACCGTGGGGGCACCGTGACATATCATTTTTTCAGAGCGAACAAGAACAAAATATAGAACGACTGATAGTTGCCATAAATAATATGGAGAAAAAAAATGAAAACTTGGACGCTTTACTTGCAGCAATAGCTGATTTAAGCCAATAATTAATTTAAAATTTTTATTTCATCTTCTAACGTAAAGGTCGAAAATTCGAATACATGAACTACTAAACTGGAAAATTCAAACTACAAAATTTCACCAATATTTAATTGTAACATTATAATACAAAATTATTGTGATAATTTTAAGTACTTTCAAATAATAGAATAAAAATATCTAAATAAAAATCACAGTGTTGTTATTAGTAAACCTTTCTCCCAAAATAAGTTAAATATCGATTAGGTTAAATCGTAAATTATAAATAATGTAGGTAGTGACTTGAAGAGGTGTGTGTAATGATACAGTTTTACAATGTAAGAGTAGGTGACGTTGCTAAAACTAAAATGTCGTTTTATGCTGCAGTCAGGAATGTGATGTCATTTCAAATAGAAAGTTGTTGCGTCAGTTATTCGATGTGCGCATGACATTTAGAAAAGTTTGACGTCACTTTGTAGCGGGATTCTGTTGAGACAAAGAAAATCAACAGTGGGGTGAAAGCTTGGCTTGCATAAATCACGTGATGTCGTCCAACCAATGAGAGACGAGAGTGGTCACCCACTCCCTACCGTTGGAGGGGGAAGTTAGCTTGGCTTGGGTTTGAGGACGCTTACAAGATTCTTTCCGTCTTCGCCTGTGCTAGTGTGTGCAAGTGTGCTCTCGTGAATTTCATTGCTCAGTTTTTGTGAACAAAATGGTAAGAACCGTTAAAAATGTATCATCTGCTGGTGGGCGTAAAAGGCGCTCGTCGACACCGCCACCAACTTTACCGCCCTTGACTTTAATGACGTATTTGGCTACGTTTAAACCATCACCTGACGCATCTACGGCGTCAGGTTCCGCCATTAATGGCGGTGCTGTGAAGTCAGCAATAAAAAATCCATCCTCTGGCAGGGTTAATGTTTTAAACAACATTATTGTTAAAGATGGTATTGCTGCTGACGTTGGGGGCGCTTCGTGTTCTAACGAAGGCGGTAGTCAGCTAGCGTATCATGGGCACCATCAGCAGATGCACGGCAATATACATCCTGGCGCAGATTTACCTGTTTTGCACCTTGAAGATGGTGACCTCGGCAATACCGTCAATGTCACCGTATCCAGGAGTAATGCAGGTAAAGCCGTTCATACCCCGAAATTACATGGTTTGGCTTTAAACAAAAAATTTAAAGTCACACCATCTACTTCAGGGTGTCAGGATGTACGCGCATCTCATCCGCGCAAATCATCTATGTCTCTGGTGGCACATGACTCCGATGACGACTTTTTGCCTAGTAATGTAAACAACAATAAAAACACAAAGTCGTCGTCGGCGCCATCAAAAGGTAAAGGTAGACGTACAGAAACACAATCCATAGACTGTGACGCGACTTTATGGGACGAGATAATGGATTTCGCGCAGACAGTTGTACCTGCCCCTCTAAGTCCGCTACCTGCTTCACCAAAAAAAAATAAGGTTTCGGCAGGTAAAGGGCAGGTAAAACCGTCTGCGTCGTTTGTGGCTGTACCTCTACCTGGCAATAGCGCATTACAACAGCCAAGCTGTTCTAATGCGGTGTTGCCACCACCACGCAATGACGCATTAGAACAACCGGGTTGCTCTAATGCGGTGTTGCCACCGCCGCCAGAGGTAGCTCCGATTGTTAATGAGAATCCGCTCCCAGCACAAGCGGACTCTGATTCTGAATCGGAGGTGTTCTCGCAAGTTGACACCAAAACATCTGTTAAACAATTTTTTAAAATATACGGTCAACTTAAGAGAACACATGATTTAAATTTGAGGCTTTGTCGGGATCATCCGAAAATCTTGCGTCGTGCTGCTGATATGCGGGAAAGAGCCGCAAAATTAGAGGCCGACGTAAAGAGACAAAGGGAGGCTCTCGACAAAACTGCAAAGCAGATGAGGTTTATTTCGGATCAAATG
Source organism: Rhagium mordax (assembly GCA_963680705.1). Classification (NCBI taxonomy): domain Eukaryota; kingdom Metazoa; phylum Arthropoda; class Insecta; order Coleoptera; family Cerambycidae; genus Rhagium; species Rhagium mordax. The sequence continues at coordinate 29,177,837 of OY796657.1, forward strand.
GGTGGCTGAGCACTTGCGCACACGCGGCGGAAAGTTATTTTAAGTTAGATTTTAAGTTAGTTAAGAATATTGTTAGTTAGATAAGATTATTGTTAATTAGGTTTAAAATATAGTATTAATAAAAAAACATTAAAAAAATAAATGCCAAAAAAAATTTAAAATGTTTGTCAAAAAAAATAAATGACAAAAATAATTAAAAAAATAAATGCCCCAAAAAAAAAATAAAAATTTGTCAAAAAAAATAAATGACAAAAATAATTAAAAGAGCATACAAATAAAGGCAAATTAATTAAGTTAGATTTTTAAGTTATTTAAGAATATTGTTAGTCAGATAAGATTGTTAATTAGGTTTAAAATATATTATTAATAAAAAAATATTAAAAAAAATTAAAAAGTTTGTCAAAAAAATAAATGACAAATAATTACAAAAAAATGATACAAATAAAAGACAAAAAATGATAAAAAATAAATTACTGTGTATTATTATGTAAGAATATATTGTTAAAAATAAATATAAAAAAGTTTAAAACAAATTTTAAAAAGTGAATAAAAAATGATAAAAAAATTAATTAGTTAATAAAATAAATACACCACATGTAATTAATTAATTGTGCATATTATGAGTACATGTTTGACATGAATAAACACATAATGTAAAGGTTAATTAATTTAAATAAATAAAGAGTTTAATAGGTTAATAACAACATAAAAAAAAAAAAAAAAAAAAAAAAAAATTAAAAAAATCGAATTTTAAACACATGAAAATCAAAATTAATGGTTAATTAGGAAAGGTCAAAGGTCAAATTTAAAAAAAAAACCGGAGAACCACCACCTCCTTTCTCCGGGGGGCGTCCGAGGATTCGATCCTGTGGTCTTCTGAGTGACCTCAAGATCGACGCGTATTTGCCCGCTCGGCTACTCGAACGCCCCACAAGAGTTAGGTCTATTTCCTAATTTCAACAAAAAACTACCTGCTCATCGATCCGTATTTACCAGGCAGGGTCGCATGGCCTTAGGCTATAAAATCAACCCAAGCTATCGGCTTTATACATTTACAACTGTATTATTTTGAATCAGTTTATATCTTGAGATATTTTAATTTAATTTAAATAATAATAAATAAAAGATAACCATTTTTTTTTCAAAATACTTTTTAATAAAATCATTCATATGTTCATTTGTTTTAATATTTATATGATTTACTAATTTTCACAACTTGTAATATACAGGGTGGCACAAATATTTTTATTAATTAAAAAATATATACAATTAAACTTAAAAATAAAATGAAATATAAATTTACATTAATAAATACTACTTATAACGAATCAAATTTAGTAAAACACGTTGTATCGTTCACGCAATTGTTTTATTTACATTATTACATGTATGACATACTTCAATTCGATGCAATTGCACCAAGTTTGTGCTGCAACATTTACATTTCGTTATCATTGCACCATCCAACGTCGTCGTTTTGTGAATATTTACATGCTGGTGACGTCCGGACACTATCCGTGTATAGGATATATAACATAGCCCACACAGGAAGTGTTTGGTTGCATCCGGCCTGGTTCTGATTATGACAAAAGACGCTGACGTGCAATATAGTCTCCGCCGATCATCATAATTGTTTAATATTTTTCCGGAGAAGGCTAACTCTCCCGCTTCGTCTTCCACATCATCCCCAAGACCTTCATCTACACTGACGGGAACCAGGTTGCCATCTCCCCAGTCGGCACCCTCTTGGTCGACATTGATATTTTCCACGATGATGGGATCCCCCCTGTGGACAGCATCTTGATTCAAGTCCTGAAGCTCTTGATTTACACCATCTCGGTGTAACACCATTGCACCCATATCATTTTCTGCCAGTTCAGTGAGGAATCGTCTATAAGCCATCTTTAAATGTTGGAACTCAACTGATTTGATGTTAAACCTCCTCCGTTTTATATTCTATAATTCGTGACGGTGACGCCCTTCCTATTGCGTCAAGTTTACTATTAGCTATTTAAACCAAGAGTGACCACAAGAGGAACGCATTCAAACTTCTTACGTAACACAATCGTGTCTTAAAACAGAAGTGCATACAATGGTCCTACCAAGAGAGTGGAAATTAAAACCAATAATAGCAGTACAACCGTATAGTTACAATAATTCAAGAATTTGCCATAATTGCTATACTGCATGGAGGAAGCAAATTATCAACCCATGCACTGGACTGTGCAAAAAGTGTGTAATTCAGAACCCAGTGCAGAAAAAAGAATTTCGAGACAATTGTCCAAATGAAACACAATGTCGCAATTGTCTTACCATACTCAAAAGAACGAATTTTGGTATATATCGAGACGTATGTGAAGCTTGCAAAGCAGACCAACCACAATTAAGACAACGATGCGTGTACTGTAGTAAGTACGAGGACAATTGTTGGAACAACATTTGCATAAAATGTATGTCAGGGGCACTCATCTTGTGTGATCGCATTGGTGTGTTTTATAGTAGTTGGACTCACCATAATAGGGACTGTTGGTGTCTTAATTATAAATAAATTATATTATTTGTATATATGTATGTGTGTATGTAATATATATTATAACCATAAACTGTAAATATATTTTTAGTATTGTAATAACATATTATTTTGTAGGAAACTTTTAAAATTATACAAAAAAAAAATGATTATTTTTAATTTTTTTACAATTTAAAATGAAGGAAATAAATTAAATAAATATTTAAGAGTTTATTAAGTAAATAAATGTATTAAATGACTTACAATTAATTTATTTACTAAAACTATTTATTAAATTATTTACAATGTTTAATTTATATGGATGCCTAATCTGTTCCCTCGCAGACATTATCGCACTCTATCAAGAGCTGATAATCTGACCAGTGGCTCTGGTCAGGTGATGGCTGGCCGTCTGGATCGTAGAACACCGTTTCCATAGACCATGCTGATGGTGATGTTGCCCTATCAGTGCTGCTGTCCGGGGGGTTATCTTGGTCCTCGCCTAGATTCTCACCTATCCAATAAGATGAAGGTGATATTGGTCTGTCGTCAATGCTATCTGGGGTAGCTTGGTCATCCTGGTCCTCTTCGTCTTCCTGGTCCTCTTCGTCTATCGAATACGATGGAGGTGACCGTTCCCACCAATCACTGCTGTCTGGGCCGTATTCACTAGGCATTGACCAGGTCGATGACGTTGATTTTGAGTCGGTGCTGGAGGAGACGCAATTTACTTGAGAAGTGTCCATGATGTTAATAATTTTAAATCTGACAAACAAGAGCGTTGCTGTGTGTTATATAAAGCAAACTAATCTCCACCCCCAGCAGTGGCGCCTCCTACAAACATTACTTTACAGGCACCTCTATTATTGATGATGGAGAGGGGGTAAACATTTAATGTATAGTGTTTTACTGAATCAATGAATAAGTCAGGTTGGCCGAGTGGTTAAGGTGTCAAACTTCACTAATTAAAATTCATAATAACACGTATCCTATGATTGGATATGAATACCCCCTCTATTATTTTAGAGTGACTCCCTCCCCACACTACTATATATATGGGAGTAATATTAAACCAAACTTAGTTGCATTTACTATTTCTATCTATATACCACGTATCGAAATGGCAAATCCATCTATTATATCTATTCTAAGACGGTTGGCGCAAGAAGATTCCAATAATTGGATGCTGTTTAATCATGAGGCTGCGGAGATGGGGATACCTGCTGAGGCTGTGGAGATTGGAGCACCTGCTGATGTTGATGCCAATGGTGCCAACATCGATATCCAGGAAGTCATCGAAGGCGGCGAAAATGGTATAGTGGACGATGGAGTCGACGAAATGGTGGACGATGGTATAGAAGTCGATGTTGCGGACCTCATCGAGGAAGACCAGCACGAGATGGCTTTCCAGATAAAAGATATGGTGGCTGGTACAATGGACAAGGTGTGTGCTACAGCGGCCTTCGTTGTGGTATGCAGCATTGACCAGGGAAAATACTTTATGTGCACTAGGTGCTACGTATCGTATTCTCGCATGGTCGTAGAGGGGGCTGTTCACCAACACGCAAGTCTGCACAACACGGTTGAGTGGTGGGACGTACCTACCATAAAGTGCAAAGCTTGTGGCGATGACACAGTGACAGTCGGTGCCATCGAAGGTTGTTTTGTGTGCAATAATACTGGAAAAAGAACAGTACCCATATAATAATATTAGATTTTCTAGTTTGTACTTTTTATATTATTTTTTATGTTTGTTTAATGTTTAATTATAATTTTTAATTATATTTAATTAATTTTATGTTTTATGTTATATGTATATTTGTATCATTCTTATAATATAGATTGTAGGAAAATAAAAAGGAATTAAAACATTTATGTGTATGTTTATTATCTTTCAAGTGTTAAAAAAAAAAAAAAAAAAAAAATGATTATTTTTAATTTTTTTACAATTTAAAATGAAGGAAATAAATTAAATAAATATTAATAAAGTATATTCATTTTATTATTCATTTGTGACACATATTAAAATATTTCAATCGACATAACTATATAATGATACATTAATATATTTTTCTAGTTAATGACAATTTTAAACAATAGAAGCTATATCAACCCACGAATTGTGTTCTACAGATAGCCCCAACCACTTTACCAGCACTTTATTTCCTTTCTTCTTTAATACATTTTCAACTAGATACACATCGGGGTATTTTGCTTTTAGTAGCTCCATTTCATAAAAACATCCCTTGATTGGGTGTCCAAACAAGTCTTCTATCAGGTAAGTTGTGGGATTTGTTATGTTTATTTTGGTAATTTTAAAAAGTTCTGTTGAAAAGTTCGGTGTAAACCCTTTATCAAATACACCTTTATACTTGCTAATACGAACTATATCACCGAGATGAAATTTCGGTTTCAGAGCAATCTTAATATAATTATATACGTTTAAATGTGTAGTTGGTTTGACATCAATGGGCTTTCTGCCAGTTGTACGATGGACTTTGTCATTGTAACTTTTTGTAACGTTTGGTAGGATATCGAGCCATTTATATTTACCCATAGCTGAGAATTCTTTATACAACCAATTTTTTAATGTGCGGATTACTCGCTCAACAATTGCTGCTTTTTTTGTGCTATACGTAGAATAATGATTAATTTCGTGCCGCTTCATTAATGCGGAGAACTTTCTGTTATAGAATTCAGTACCATTATCGGTCTGTAAATTTCTCGGTGAATAATTTGCTTCTTGAATAATAGTCTGCATAGCCTTGGTAACTTCTACAGCTGCTTTATTTTTAATAGGTTTGGTCCATACGTACTTGGAATAGCAGTCAATCACTACAAGAATATAACGATACCCTCTATTTTTATCAGCGTATGGCTGCATTTCAGCTAGGTCTGCTTGCCACAAATCACCAAACCCCTTAATTATGGTTCGCCTTCTACGAAAATTTCGTCGAGCATTTCTATGTAACTCGTTAACAACTTGTAATTTTTCGCTGCTAACCTCCATTATAAAATTGTCTTCAGCTATATATCAACTTCAGGCATTAGTTCTGGTGGAAATGCTAGGCCTCCGGATTGCACCTTCTTTGGTTGGAGTTCGGTGGCAATATGCTCTAATTTAGAGATTCTAGTGATTAAAGTATTGCGATTGTTTATGGCCGAACGTTTAACTTCAGAAATTGCTTTATCAACATATTTCCTCATTTCTATTTTCATTTTCTGCATCATCTCATTATTTTGTTTATTGAAAATAGCGCGATTTTCTTCTCCACTTCTTATAAGTCCCACATCAACATATTTTTTCATTTCCCCAATAATTACATCGGTTGTATCAAAAATAGCTTTGGCAGCATTTTCATCATTTGTTTGTAGACGCTTGTTAACGTAATTACATGTTGCACCATCTTGATCATCGACAGGTTCCCCTAAATTTTTTAAACGCTTATTTTCAATATCATAGTGATTATCTCTGGTAAGTTTAAAACCCACGCCAGGTAATCCACGATGGGCTATTAACTTACTCGCACTAATTCTTTTGCTGCGTCCAAATTTGTCGATAGTGTTTACAGTAGACATTTCTGACTGCATCTGATGCGGTTTATAAATTGCAGACTATATAATACTTATTAAGTATAATGATACTATGTTTTATTTCATCTTTAATACACTATTTTTTCTTCCCTAAGTTCTGATATTATTTCTATTATTTCATTGTCGTGGTTGTTATTTCCCGCTATTTTCGAACTCCATAGTAGACGTAGACGATCCACGAGTTCGCTGGGTTTATTCCAAAAAATATATTCTTTATCTTTATTTCTGTACAATTTGTGGGTAGGTACACGTTTTAAGCCGTGACCACTTGTTGACGATCGTGTCGCAATTGTAGAAGATGTTAATGGTTTGATAATTTTGTGAAATTTTCCACGCTTAGTAGTGTTATAGCCATTCGCTACATCGAATTTTTTGTAAGGTGCCTTTGTTTTTCTTAGTATTTCTCCATATATCTTACTCCATTCATCATCGAGAACACCCTCTCTATTATCATCTAAAATTGTTGGGCGTTTTAGAAATATTAGATCGTACAATTTAGGACTACCTAGATACACGCCAAGTTTCTTATTGCCATACAATAGCGTAATATTTCCATGGGAAAAACGTATTTCGGCATTGCCCATCAGCAGTTTGCCTGTCTTGGGATCTACACGCACTCCATATAAACTATCATACTTGGAATCACCAGATTTTAAATTTTGTATATGTCTTTTTACAACCTCATGTCTTTTTTCTAGTTTACTAGCTGGAGAAGTTTCGGATACAGGGGTTGTTCTTATTGACGATGGTGGTGTTTCCATAATGGGGATATAATGTGGAACATCATCACCACCTACATACTTATCGGATCCTTCTTCAGAAGCACTCTCCCATGATACAGCCCTCTGGGTGGACACCCTTGATGATGATGGTTTTGAATGTAATTGTTGGATATGAGATTTGTTCTCTGCTGCTGAAGATATAACATTTAAAGGTTCAGTTATCGGTTGGTAGATCTTTTCAAGTGTTACGTGCATCTCCATATCTTTGTTCTTGATATAGTTAAACTTCTTCCGCACAGCATCTGTTGCCTCAATCAGCTGTCGCTTGAGTGTTATTTCGCTACTGGGATGTGCAAGATTGTTATATTTTTTATTATCTTTGGTAACCTTCATCTTAGCGCATACGTAAACGAAGTAATCCTAACGACGTATGTAATTCAAGTGAAGTTTTTAATAAAATGCATTATGGATATATGAAGCTATCAAACCCTTTTCTATATCGCCCACCTTGTACTTCTCTATCCTTATCAATCACTAGAAATCCATATTTGTCATTCCAGCACTTTGCACACATATTTTGAAATACTGTAAACGTTACATCAGGTGACACATGATCGGAAAAGATGTGATGCAGATTCATGTCGTCCTGTTTAAAGACAACAATTAAATTACTATTGTCTCTTATTAGCTGCTTCGGGATTCGAGAGTATGTCTGGCCAAGATAAAAACAATCCACATTTCTATGTCGGCCCATACTGAAATATCCCCTTATAACATCTTGTTTCTCACATATTACATCGTCAAATATAAACACAGACTCTGGCTTTGCCTCGGATGGTTCCACTATTTGCGTACCATTACTAAATGTATAAAATCCTAACCCCTCAATCGGCGCTAATACATTACGTAGATACTCATACTTGGGTTGATTTATAGACTTTGAGTATAGGTAAATATTTAAAAAACGTAAACCTAAACGATGCGTGATCAAAGATATTAAGACATTTGTTTTCCCACAATTCGAGGGTCCTATTATGAGGGCACGTACAGTTGAAGGTAGTAGTGGTCCATGGCGATTATCAGCACTTAACCCACGCCCAACTTTTTCATCCAAATTATCTATAGAAAGCGTTTGTTTCTGTTTCACAATGTGCATTGTACCGCGGCTAAATGTTATATAAGTAGATGTGTGATTTACAACTCTTATTTAAATGGTTTCTACGATACGATACACACGTGAAAAACGTACGAAGCGCGGTGGAGGATTAGTTAATTCCCTGATTAATAAGCTCCCCGTCGAGTTGCATTTGCCAGGTTATCAATTTTGTGGTCCAGGCACAGATTTAAATAAAAGGTTAGCACGAGGTGATTCTGGCATAAATCAGCTCGATAAAGCGTGTAAGCAACACGATATTGCATACGACAAAAATAGCAGTAATCAAGCAGCCCGCCATAAAGCAGACTATCAGCTTGAACAGGCTGCGTGGAAACGGGTGAAATCCAAAGACGCAGGACGTGGAGAAAAGGCAGCTGCTTGGTTAGTCACAACTATAATGAAGGGAAAACAACGTCTTGGTATGGGATGTAATTCAACAATATCTCGCAATCCAATAAGGAAACGAATCATCAAGAAAACAAAGAAAGGTAAGAAGAATGTTAAAAAGACAGCGTTTGGATCTGGGATAGTACGAAAAGTGCGTGACACACTGCGAAATGCTGGAGGCAAAAAAGTAAAAGACCAAAAGAAGGTGGTTGAAATTGCTCTAAAAGCTGCACGTCGATATATAAAACAGGCCGGTGGAAAACGCAATATTCAAACACCTCGAATTATACCAATTCCAAAAGTTGGTGGTATTTTACCTCTAATACCCATTTTTGCTGGATTATCTGCATTGGGTAGTTTGGCTGGTACGGCTGCTGGTATTGCTAAAGCTGTAAATGATGTGAAAAAGGGTAGAGAAGAATTAGCTGAAGCAAATCGGCACAACAGAAGTATGGAAGCAATAGCTATGAAAAGTGGTAAGGGGATGTATATGAAGCCATACCGAAAGGGGATGGGTCTTTATCTAAAACAGAATTCAAAAAACTAATAGACTCCCTACCTCGGAGACCTCTTACCGACATTGATCTTAAATATTATGCTAATAAAATGAAGGTAGCATACTTTCGAGGTGTATTTATGCGTGACTCACTACCAAGACATGGGCCACATTACAATGAATCCGCAATAATCAATTTGGATAGTATATATGGTCCTGGGACACATTGGGTGGCATATAAAAAACGAGGTAGTTTAGTAAATTATTTTGATAGTTTTGGCGACTTACCCCCACCTATAGAATTAGTTACATATTTCAATAACGATTCAAGGAGGGCCAACCAAATATTCTATAACTACAAACGTGTACAGAATTTTAACACAGTGTTGTGTGGACATTTGTGTTTAAAGTTTCTCTCTACGAAACAAATATAAAACGCCATGGAACTGAAATCTATGACCCCAGCAATAGATCGAGAAGGTATCAAGCGAATGGGTCACTCACTAATTGCATTCTCCCGTTTGCGTAGTCTGTTGAAGATGAGCAAACAACAACTAGCAGATATGCCCAAAGAGGTGATGATTGGGTTGGCTTCACATGAAATTGCATTAGTATGGGATAAGCTACCTACACATCTTCAGAACGATGTCGATATATTAAAATATCAATATTGTACAGAACATTACCTTAATGATTATGAAAGCAATGTTGACGTAAATGATGGTCCAACACCTAGAAAAATGTTTTGCTGCTATTGTAAGGTAAACGATGTAAATGTGGCATCCAATAACAATGTAAATATATTACCATCAACTTCTAAGAAGAGGAAATTATACCATTATTGCTGTAATCCACAATAAATTGGGTAACACAATTTAATTATATCAGTCATGTCGTACACGTTCACACTAACGAGCCGCTTAAGTGAGCTAAGTGTCAACTTTGATCCACCCATTGAACTGGATAGGAGCAGTCGTCATGGGTTAGGTTTAATTGGATTCTACTCTTACAACTCCATATACAATGTGGATGAAACAAATAACATCTTCCAATATAGGGTTAGTGCTAAAGATACATTCACTACTGTTCACATACCTCTGGGGGCTTATGAAATTGATGAAATCTATGCTGCAATGTTGAAAGCTATGAATATTGATGGAAAGGATTACACGCAAATATTCACTTTAAGGGCAAACAACAATACCTTAAAGTGCGAGATTTTGTCAAAGTATGAAGTAGATTTTAGACAACCAAATTCAATAGGAAGTCTGTTGGGATTTGGACAAATATATTTACAACCAAATAAAAATTACGAATCAACACAGCCTGTTGATATTATGAAAGTAAGGATGATACGCGTAGATTGCAATATTATTTCTGGAGCTTATCTGAATGCAGAAGAGTCACACACTCTCTTTGAATTTGACATAGACGTTGAGCCTGGCTACAAACTTACTAGAGAACCCAAAAATATCATATATTTACCTGTTAGACCTAAAGGGTGTCAGTTAATAGACAACATCACACTACGCATACTGGACGACAACGGTGATTTGATCGATTTTCGAGGTGAGAAAATTATTGTAAGGCTAGAATTGAAGAAAGTCGGATATCACCAACCAAATGGGTTTTAGATATAAACAGCGACAGCAAGTACATCACCATCAGTATGATACTGTAGCGAACAACAGTATGGATAAAAAGAAAGGGAGATGTGGAAAGCAATTCATTCAAAGTCTATACCTTAAACAGTTAAGACATAGATTGTCAGCTGAGGATCAAGCCTTTTTAAAATCTATTGGATTAAAACTGCGAAAAATTGGTCATAATAATGGTGGCTACTGCAACTAGTGACAAACTTGAGGTGTTTGATGAACCTGTGTTAGATCATTCCCTAGTTAGCCTACATGAGCATACATATAAACCATATGGATCCCCATATTACAGAAACTCTGATGAAATACGTATTCCCATCAATTTTCAAGATGTTATACTCGACATTTCAGAAAGTTATATATACATAGAGGGAAAATTTACTCCTAGCGACACCACAAAGCGTTGTTATTTATCCAATAATGCACTAGCATTTCTCTTTGAAGAGATACGACTGGAAATGGGTGGTGAACAAGTAGCAGTAGTCAGAAGACCTGGTATTACTACCACAATGAAAACTATGGTGTCGTATGGGCAAACGCATGCACGCTCATTAATAACAACAGGTTGGGGTCTCACTGAAAAGAGACAAGATATTTTAGATACCGCCAGTCACGTGTTCAGTGGCAAACTACCCCTTAAGTTCCTTATGGGTTTTGCAGAAGATTATACCAAAGGCATTCTGAATGTGAAGCAAGAATTAATTATGATAATTGCACGCTCATTTAAAGACTCCTATATCGGTGAGGTTGATGCAGAGTTGGAAATCAGCAAAATTGAGTGGAAGATAAGGCACATTGTACCTGAAGATCGACAAAAGTTAAAATTATTGAATCGAATTAATAAAAGTGGTAATAATACCAAAGTTAAGATGGTCTACCGTGCGTGGGATTTTTATGAGCTTCCCTGTCTACGCGATACTACCTATGACATATGGGCTCTTAAACTCTCCACCCGTCTTGAAAGCCCACTTTTCATCCTTCTTGGCTTTCAAGGCACTGATCAGGCCAATGATAGAACAAAGGATGTTACACAGTTCAAACACGCAGACATAAATAATATTCGACTATTTCTAAACTCTGAAGTATATCCATATGAACGTTGGAATTTAGATTTCGATAAGAAGCTCGATTCTGCAGCATATTATGCTTATGCGAACTTCCAACGTAGTTACTATGATAAAGATATGAGCGAACCCATGATGGATCTTGGGGAATTCAGGAAGAATCCTTTGTTTGTCATTGATTGTTCACACCAACCTGTTGCAGTGAAATCATCTACTGTCGACATAAAAATAGAATTTGAAACACGAAAAGCGAAATTTCCGGAACAAACTCGAGTGTATGCACTTATACTTCATGATACATATTTAAGTTATAACGCATTAGATGGCTCGGTTCAGAATGGTTTTCTCGATGTCAAGTAAAAAAAGAAAATATTTATTATTGTGGAATTAAGTAGTGCAACCTATTTCTATCAAGATATCTGGATAATTTTATCAACAATAATCATGATGTACTTGCAACTGTTTATTTTCTCAGAATGTAATTGTAGAATTAAATATAAAATTAAAATAAAAACTGTTCTAATTATACTATGATTGTATTTTTTGTTGTGTAATAAGAAATATGAAATAAAATGAATGTAATCTTTTAATGTGTATTTTATTTATTCAGTTTTATAATATAATATAAAATACAGAATATTGTTTACTACAGATACATACAATATTTGGTGTAATAAATATGACAATAGAAGATGAATATTATTTATGTATCTACATTGTTATCTTCTACATCAGACTGGTCGAGTTGATATTTTTCAATAATATTCTTAGGTAGGTACTCCATTATCTCGTATAGAAAATGTTTTAGTTCCACTCTGTCCATATGCTCACAAAACTCATCCAAATTTAAGAAGCCACGGGAATATCTACCACATAGATTTACACCAATGCTATACGCTTTAGAAGCTTCTTTAACCCGTCGAACTTCTTCAGCGTCGAAGCAGATATTCATATCATAATTTAATGAAACCAATGCATCCCTTATTAAGTCATCTAGTTTACAAGACAATCTCTCAATGGCAGATTTAATGTCTTCTGCAGGGGTCCATGTTTGGGTTGAATATTGCATCCACATCTTTGCTGCGTACCTACAAATAAAAAATGAAATGTAAAAAAATACATAAAAAACAGCACTAAATGGACTTACGTTTGAGCTATTGGTGTACACGAAGTAAAAATATGTTGTACAAATGTCAATTTAGATATATCAGAATCTTTATAGGCTAACAAGTGATACTATTCTATAATACTCCTAGCATTCTTCCACAATATTCCATTTCTACTTAATACTTAAACTTAGCTAACTTAAATACTTTACGATTATTTTTGTTTGAGAATTAAACACCGAAACTTATTAATGGACTAGATTTTGCTCCAGGATAAGCTGGAGAACTTTGTCCTAAATATGTCAATGTAACTTTACCATTTGACGAATTTATTTTATCGATAGTGTTCTCACATATAATTTCCACAAACCGTTTCGGTAAAAATGATTTAAAAGTCGTAATTGAACTTTCCTCAAACAAAGTTACTATGATTGATTTTCCAAATCTTGTATTAACCAAAGATATTTTTTTTATGATATAAGGTTTATTTAAAATTAACGCTGAAATGGATCTTTGCTCTAAAACCTGCATATCTTGATTTATTAGCTCATTAAGTGCTAATAAGTCAACTTCGGAAATTGCCATATTTAAAATGAATATAATGAAAGAATTATAAAGAGTAATATAAGATATTGCTCACTTGAAATAACTGAAGTCACTGACTGCACTAGGCTGATTTGTTAGCTGTAGATGGTTCACGATAGAACACGATAGAAATGATTTTGTGTTGCGACTACATCTTCTTTATAGCAGTCTAGCTGAGCTACCCCACCACCACTACTTGGAGTACTCATACACATATTGGTACATACACTAATTACAACTACAATTGCATTGCACCACTCCAATTACCTCTATTGCAATTACATCAGTCTAATTACTGCACATTACTCTACTTACCTCTATTGCAACTACATCAGGCTAATTACCTGCAATACTCTAATTACCTCTATTGCAATTACATCAGTCTAATTACCTACATTACTCGAATTACCCTAGTTACCCCCCACCACAAAAAAAAAAGGGTGGGGGGAGACCCAGCTCCGCCATTACTACTCTACTGGTGTCCCGAAGCAAATTTGGAGTATATTTGGAAAATAATGAAAACAATGTTGACGAAACATAAATTCATATGTTTTCATGTAAGTTCATTTATTACATTATTAAAAAAAAAGAAAACAGTTTTTTTTATTTGAAATTTAAAGGGCTGTAACTTCTTAGGGGTGCATTTTTGTATATAGGTAAATTGGGTTGAATCAACCTATTTTGGTCTCCTGATGACGCTGTATCAATTTGGCCATACATTGTAGAATCACCCTGTATATAAATGAAAATATTTACTCAAAAGTAATTAAAACAAAAAACATTTTATAACTCGGTAACAAATAAACAGATGTAACTACCGCTTTCTACCGTCTGCTTTGATCATCTGAGGAAGACACTTACACAGTCATGGTTGCCGTCTGTTGCACAGTTAAGGAAATATTAAGCTTGTACCAACCTACCCCTGTGCTCAACCATCCCCGGTCTCCCCTACTTCTGATGTTACGTTATGGTTTGATCTGGGGAGACATTATGACTCTCTGGTTGCGATATCTCAGATAGCTCTCGATAAAGTTACATGGCACCAGATTTAAATCGAAGTGATTACATTATGCAATAAGAAGACTATGATTAATTGTATCGAATAATTGAGTAAAGTCTAGCAATGCTAGAGCAGTCATTTGACCCTCATCCAAAGCTGTGATGAAATTATTAGTTATATTTTTTGACGCAGTATTTGTACTCTCCTAGAAGCCGATTGTACTATCAGCAACACTTTAGAGATACTTGTTCAGGTGACTGTATACTATTTTTTCTAATGTTTTAGATAGCAATGGCAGGAGGTTAATTGGACGCAAATCATTGTATATTGCTAGGTTATTAATTCTAGAAAGATGCGTAGCTACTATCGTCTTCTTCCATAAATTTGGAAAATACCCTCTTTCTTAGCAGCTATTAATAATATACATGATGTATCTATAGCTATAGCAGGCGAATACAACTTTATCATTTGTAATGAAGATCGAATCCACTGGCATTCGATTTAATCTCATTTACTGTTGTTCCCAATGCTGTAGTATCAGCTGGAGTAAAACTAAAGTCCATAGCGCAAAATTTATTTTCATGAAAATAATCAATTGCTTGTGGACAAAAATTGAAGATACGGTGTTATTTCGCATATTACAAAAGAGAGCGCAAATTTATTTAACTCTTTATAAGATTTCATTTTCCTGTAGTTTTTCTCTTTTTTTATTCGGTCAGTCACGTTGTTTGAAAATTATTTTCAAGTTGAGCCAAGGTGCAGGTTTTCGCTTTTATCTCTCTATTTTTTGCTTTTCTCTCTCTATACTTACTACTACTTCAAAGTAGATATTCTATTCGATGATCTGTAAGCAAATCAAAATTTAATTTATCACTTTTAGAATGAATAAATCATAATTTAATGTATCACTTGTAGAATACTTTCCAGGAAAACTTAAAAAGATCGGGCCTGTCAAGGTAGCAGAGTGACTTGAAAATTCGCAAAATATAAATTGATGCAATTTACAAGATCTTCAGCAAATTTTTAGACGTCCTGTGTGGTATAAACAAAGATAGAGGGATAAATTAAGCAACAAAATATGAGGAATAAAGAATTATAAAAGTCTCCTGAGGTTCGAAACGAAGTGTTAACATTGTTTAAATGTTATTTGTGGCATTTCATAAATTATTTATTTCCTTTTCTTTGTTTGGGATTTATTATGTTGAGAGAAGAACTCAATAAAATAAATATTATTTAGTAATATTATTTAGTATAATCTAAAGCCTAAACTTTGAAAAAGGAAACGGATATAGTTTCCGAAACGTCAGCGCACTATTTTTGTATTAATTTAATTCCTATTAGTTGTCAAAAAACACCCTCTAACTGATCCTCTGACATTACGTCAAAGGCGTAGAGGTTATTTCCCAGTTTTAAACTGGTTAATTTGAATATTTTTTAGATAAATCGAATTTTTTGGATAGGAATCTCAAGGAATGTGGTAATAAATCCCAAACAAAGAAAAGGAAAGAAAGAAGTGTTAACGTACCAAAGGCTAAAATATTGCTTGTGCAAACAAATGCAAATGACCAATATTTTCTAATCTTTATTCACAATATTAGCCATCGGATCAATACATTATTAATTATATGAAATAAAACGACAGACTTACTTGCCAGGACTGTTTTCCTAGATTTGGCAAATTTCTTACTAGATTTTATCTTCTGAATTCAATCAGCGTACAGAAAATACACGGGACCTGAGCTAGCACTATGACTAAAGGAGCTTTACTCATATTGATACCTTATATTGTTGGCATACCTATATGCCAACTGCAAGCTGTTAGCTCTAAAGATTCTATTTGAGTGGCATCGCGCTGAAATTATCATCACCACATGCGTTAGTATTCTTTCCTTAAAAATGTGACAAAAATAACCTATATTTAAATATAAGTAGTTCATATGTAGAAAATAAATCTATTCTTTAAATAGGATTAATGAAGAAACCGTCAGTATATCTCATGGAACAATCTTGAATGCTATTGTTTAATTATCCTGCTATGCGTTATGTTGCTTTGAAAGTTATTACTGGGTTGAAATGAGTTTATGTGGCATAAAACAAGATGAAAATATATTCAGATAGGTATAGACCTTATTACATTGATATTAATTATGTCAACAACTTGCCCGAGGCTTAAAATTAAATTACCATTTGTAATGATAAATGTATATACTTATTAAACGTACAAGCTTGCCAAATGTCTCTACAAAGACAAAGATCATTAAATAATTACCTTAAATTATAAACTGAATTGGTAATAGGAATTTCGATTATTAATTTAATAACTCATTTCATAGAATGAAATGATTTATAAAGCTTAATTTGAATTCTTATCAGTAGTAATCATGCAGATTTCTGCTGATTATAAATTAAAGAAGCGAAGGTTGTATTTTTAAAAGCTGTGCACACCCGTGCTGTCAGTTTATTTATAAATTTATTCAATGTCTTTATTACATTAATAAAATAATAATTTAAATTTAACAATAATGATATCAATATTAAAGATGAAAATTTATAATTTGATCAATTGAAGTTGGAGATGGAGATGGAATAAAAGCGGACACGAAAGCGGGTCATCAATAATTTTGTAAATCCTCGTCACGAAGAAAAACTTCTTAATCTTTAAAAAGTCAAATTGTCGCTTTATTTGAAGAACAATTATTATCACTAATTATTATGTATAATACACTGAATGTGAAATTGCTCAGTAGGTATAAATCAATTGAAAATGACGTTAAAATAAAAAAGTAATATCTGTACAAATTAATTTTAATTTTGATATTATGCATTTTTACGAAATCTTCCAATGATAGTGGCTACTGTACACTAACTTATTGACAGTTTTTAAATAAAACTGAATGAGATTTCATTGACACTTTTAGTTTTTTGGAATAGTTTCTCATTATTTCGTTAAAATTATTTATAGCAAGAAAAAAATAACAAAAAATATTAATTAAAAACCATAAATCTGGAAATAAGATTTCTATTCTCTTATTTATTAGCTTTTGTAAATATAGAGGTATTAAATTTGTTATTTTTAGATGTAAAATTAATTTTACCCACACACATAGAGGGTATGTCGCCAAATCACATGCTAAGATTTAATTCAATGATTTACTGCGGTGAAGACAAACGGAGTTAGGTGGTCGCTACTGACATATGTCACGTCCAAAATGTACCTAACCTGACATGACATAAAATTCCCACGAGGCCCAAAATAATATTTATTTTACTTAAGAAAAAGCAAGGAGTCTCTAAGCCAAGGTTATTAATTTGTTAGCAAATCTAAATTTTATATGTTGTGAATACATCCTCTGTAATTTATAAAGTCGTATATATACAGTATGTGCCACGATAAGGAGAAAGAGGGAAAACTTTCATTACAGAGTTTACGCAAAAGTAATTCTTCGTGGGATCGTCTGCTGTTTTGGGAAATGATAATTATCGACTTAAAACATATCAGACGGAATATAGAGGGTGTCAAGAAAATAGCAAAAATACAAATTTGAACAAAGTACGAAGTATGGCCAGTAATGGGATGGGTTTTAAATATAAATGGGCACAAATTCGGAAATCACACGCTTGATAAGTATAAATCGGACTTTACCTCTTCAGATATAACCACATGTGCTTATCACAGTCCTTATAATTATTCTTTATACCTACTTACAAATCCTTTACTGGTTCTAAATGCTAAAAATGTTCTCCTTTATGTTTTTTAGTTAACCATACCTATTACTAGAACCATTGAGTAAATAAATAATATAAAGAGGCGCAACCGTCAAGGGGCCGAGATTTTAGTGGTGTATTTTTTTGCCAATAACTACAAAATGATCTACAATATTTAGGGTTATGCAACCGAATTGCAAATACCGTTTATATTATTTATTTACTCAATGCTAGAACATAGACTTTTATGGTCAATGTTGTTCTAAGCCATTCCTTAGAAGTTCAGTTTTATGCATTTATCTCAAAAATTTTCTACTTCAAGGTCACACTTTCTCTTACGATTTACATTCTAAAAAAGTTCTGCTATTAGAAATCTATGAAAAAAATTAGAGGTTTCATTTTTAATTATAAACTTGGGGTGGCTGGAGGCGAGAGGGTGGGTTTTGGATCTCACCTCTCTCCATTAAAACGTGCCCCCCTTGACATGTCATTTACTACATACACAAATCTTGAACGGTTCTCGAGTTATTAAGGGTGCCTCGTTTCAAAAAAATCACCCGGTATATATGTAATTTGGGATTAATTATTACTAAAATGAATTTGTACACTCTAGATTATTCAGCTAGAGTGATAAATAAGTCTATATAAAAATTATATACTATCCACTACTAAAGACAAGGCTTGGGGACAATGAGTAATAAAATTCCACAAAGCCGTCAAACAACTTTTTGTCGGCTATCGTGTGTTCAGAATCTCCTCGATAAGGTGTTTATAAAGACATAAATAAAGGAAATTGATCCAGTAAATTTTTTCGAGTATTAACTTATAGTGTAGTAATAGCTTGTTGTTTCTAGATAAAATAAAGAAATATTCTTTCAGCATGAAGACACCCTATAAACGCTTGTTTTATTGTTTGTTGGCACTACGCCTTCATTATTGGTTTATAAAAGAAAAAGCTCTAATCATGAGTGTAAGAGAAGGTAGGTGTAATATAAACTTCTAATTTTATTGTAATTGAATTAATTGATGTAAATGAAAGAAGTGAGTATTTTGATTGCCATGTCAAGGCAGCAATTACAACAAAATTCAGAATTAAAAAGTACACTTATCAGCCTAACAGTTAGTGCCTAATAGTTATTTGTTTACCAAGGCAAACTTTTAATACCACAATATCGGTTTTACCGCCTAAGCTGTAAAATACCTCATTGTGACACTTTATTGCCTGTAAAATGTCTATAAAATTAAGCATTTGAAGCCAATTGGCAAAGAATCATTTTGAATATAATAATATGTCTGATTTTTGATAAAGCGAAAATAAATGTTTACTTCACACGTACTCTATGAATTACCAACCTCAATATAGTAATGAACTCAATAGTTACAATAGTCACAAAAATTAGTGCCATTAACTCTATTTTTGTTATTGATATATGAGACTAAATCCGTTTTTACTATTACTAATATTTGACGCCTCTGTCCCTCATTATAAATAAATCTCAACATATTGTGACTGCAGACCTGAATGAGAAGATGAAATAGGTTAATGGAAATATTGCATTGCATTGCGTGCAGGTGTCTAAAGGTTCATCGACATCTACTTTTTTTAAAGTGTGGATCTTCCGGAATTTCAACATAAAATTTTATATCCCTGTTACTTTTTCGTTCTTAAAGCAGATCCAGTTTAAATCAATTACAGATTTGATAGGTAAAATAGTCTGCCTTCTTCATATTACATTTCGATTGTAAATATTCAAGATTTTAAAAAAAGTTTGAAGTAATTAGTTGTTACAACACATACATATTTAACAGGTTGCCTTTGAAACTCTAAAACTCAACGAAAAGTGTGACAGTCAGTCAGTTTAGCTTTATAGAAAATAAAATAGGTACATTCCCATTGATCAATGTGGAAAAAATGTTATATTTTTTTAATTGTATCTAAGTTAAACTTTTCTGAGTTTGGCTCGGTGTTGTGATAGAGAGTTAAAAGTAGTTGTGATAGAGAGTTAAAAAGGTACAGTGAGTTGCTCATGTCACCACTTTGGAGAGAGATATTTGCTATGGATTCTAACCCATCATATAAGCGCGTTTAATATCCTCTCCTAATGCCAAAGTGGAATTTAAACACATCTCCTGTGTTCACATTGGTGAGGAGGAAATTTGATTTTTATACCAAAATGTGTCTTTTGTAATTTCTACAAATAATAAATTTTCCGCAGAAACTGTAGTTTGTTCTGCAGTACCTATCCATCTGATGACTGATGGTCCAGAGGTAGCGTACTTGCCTGTCATCCAAAAGTTGCGGGTTCGAATCCCGGTTGTGGCATTGTGAAAATACAAGTCTGTTCTAGAGCCTTCCGTTAAAGGAGGTCGTAATTACATGTGGTGTTACATGATTACATTGATTAATCTTAGGAAAGTTTAGTTGTCTTGTTCTCGTCTGCGTACGCAAAAGTTAGTAATAATGGGACCGACGTACACAGTCGAGAATAAATCAGTATAGCACTCCACATTTTAAATTCTTTTTAATTATACATATATTCTGCTTAAATGGGATCTCTAGATAATAAAACTTTTTAATTATATATTATTAATATTACCATTTGTTAATAGTATCAAATGCACAATACAATAATTATTATATGTACGTCATATTTTTACTATGTTTATACTTATTCTATCTATAAAAGGCGTCAAAGTGAAACTAGGTACTCTAGGCATTTCTGATTTTATGTGATAAAATAAAATAAATTGATTTCACCGTGATTTTTTATCTGCAAATTTTGCAAGATTTTATTTTTGACAAATTTTTTATTTTGCTATTAGAAAATACTTTTAAGTTTAGATTAATGTGATGAGGTATCTAACAACTCATAGTTAACTTTTGATGCATGCGTGGGAATAGGGTCATTTCCAGAAGTGTCGAATTAACTTATAGTTTCTTTTATAACCATATAATACAGTAATGTAATGAGCATCCTCCTAAGAAGGGGTTTCATTGTTAGCATTTTGCAGTATCAGACTTAGCACGTAAACCTACACTTTACATGTCATTGTCCTACAGAATAAAGCATTAGAGTTCTTTTCATCATTAAAATAGGCATATGTACAAAAACAACGGCGTCAAGTTGCCAGTGCAAATAAAAACGTATAGCTTTCATTAATTTGTTATTTAAAATTGTCAGTGACACTGTTAATGACGTACGATCCATAATTAATTTTGTCTCGCGCGTATCATCAACATCAACATTTCTTGCGAGTAAGTCTTGTAAAGAAACTATCTATAAATTGTTTATGCATAAAATGGTCGACTTTCGGACAACTTGGAGGAATAAGCCGCGTTTACGAAAATTTTCGCAGAGGAAAAAAGCTGCCCTTGAGCCATACAAGACGTTATAAGAGTGTATGTATAAATTGCACTTTATGTCGGCGGGCACCAAGTCTATTTCGTTAATTTGTTATTTAAAATTGTCAATAATACTGTTAATGACACTTTAATAAAAATCAGTCCAAGCCGTATTTATATGCAGGGTGTCTCGAAAATACAGGTCAATCTCTTAAGGATGTATTCTAGAAGCAAAATTATGGCATTTGAGTCACACATAATACCTATATACCAAAGTACACCGTTTTTGACATAGAGGGCGTTAAATGTGAGAATCATAATTTTTCAAATTTCTTCTGAACAGTTTTTAACTCTTCCAATTTTAATATATTAATATAATGCAAAGTTCAATTACATCTTCAGTACTGATATAGTTGACAGTGATACACTGTATGTTCAAATTTTGTACTTTTAAATCTTTTAAATAAATTACTCTACTATTAGATATCTCTTTAATTTCAAATCTCAAATATGAACGTCCCAAGACCACTGTAAAATTTAAATAAATAATCGAATATAACGTAAGTAGGTATACAATAAATTAAAAAAAAATTAAATGAATTACAAATTATTAATAATACATAGGTACAGGGTGTCCAATCGAGAATTCCCCAATCATAACTTTCTTAGTTATCGACATATTTGAAAATTTCAAAAACTTTTTTATCCTCAGACGCAAGCCGAGGTCTTTTTCACTTTTATGATAAAAACAATATGGCTGCGACTGATTTTTTTTAAGTAACACCCTGTACATAATGGAATACTTGGATTATGCTAAGTTTTCCGTTTTCAAAAATGTAGAGTTTCATAAGTCTATTGTTCTGAGTTTTCATGTTATTGAGCGGAGAAGATTTTTGAGATATCATATAGATTCTTATACAGTATGACCCATTTGAAAGCGGGACACCTCTGTAAACTGGTTTGCGCCATTGTTTGTTTCTCAAAAATTGAGCCCACGACACCATGTTGGTTTTTTTATAACTCTCATACTTTCAGAGAAAATCCCAACGATTTGGTCCACACATTTGAGGTGATTCAAAAATTCTAAACCCTACAGTGATGTAGCCTGGATGATAACCACGAAAGGATCTGATTTACAAACCAAATTTACCTAAGATTTGATTGTGAATCTTGTTTTGCTAATTTTTGCCAGTTTAACCTTGGTTAATCACTCATCTTGGGGCGGGGGAAAGCATTGAATTTTCAGTTAGAGGTATTTCCGAAATCGTCTCACTACATTTATGTTGATTCGTTGATTAATTTTTTTTTTTACCTCTTCACATAATTTGATATATTACCTATGTATTTATATTACGCATCTATAAGCAGCATTCAACCAGATTTCGGTCAAGCCTCTAGCTTGCATTTACAGCATTCAGTCAAGCTTGAATTTTGAATGTTTTAAAACGGTATCCTTCAGTCACAAATATTTACTACAAAACAATTTCTTGAGTATTACTTACTTTGAGTAACATTTAATATTGTTTTAGTATTGGATTTTGTGTATCAAATTTTCTTTCTTTAATTTAATTTAATTTTTTTGACTTAAATTACCTAATATATGTAGTCTTTAAATTTAATTTACCTAAATTAAATTTGATCAATTTTTTTTTAGAATTTCGTGATACAATTTTGGTTTCTAGTTTTCTATGGTTGCTCATTATTTTCTTCCAACCTTTATGAAGAAGCTCTCCGGACCAACCAACACTGCAAGTACAAGGTATACTGGGTGGCCTACAACATTGTTGGGAGTGGAGAGGCGTACAGTCTAAATTAAGTAAGAGCTACATTGGATAATTGCTCGCTTGTGTTCCGAGTACTCGTAGACGACTTTAGGAACCACATTAGATCCGTAAGCCTTGAAATAATCTTGTGAAGAAATTGTAGAAACTAAATAATCTTTTCCATTATAATATATCATATTTTATTTGTATTTAATTATTCTTCGTCCTCTAATGTATTCAATAATATTTATATCTTTTGCAACATGTTAATATTTTGTATTATAATCTTTGGTAGATGGCACCCTATCGCTGGTAGTAGCAAACATTTTAAATTCAACATAAAGAATTCACGATCCAATCATAGAGCTAAACGGATATTGTTAACTATAGTTCATTGTTTTTATTATTATCTTGAGTCACCTTGTATGTTCAAATATATTCATTCGTAAGGTCCACGAAAGAATGGATATTTCTTATCGTTTTAATCATATTTTAGTTTAACATGATGTTTATATTATTAAATTGGAGGGGCTAGCAATTTATTTCAAACTATGTCAAATATATGTAAGGATTATATGAAACATTATGCACAAAGTAAATCATTAGAAAGTTCAGGAATACTGAAACTTTGGTGATAATTCAGTTAAAATCGAATAATTTCCAAAAATATATACCTACTACCTATTTAAAATTGTGGGGAAATGTTAGGAAGATTATTTTTTAAATGATTTAATTTTGCCATTAATTATTATTTTAATTAATTTGTTAGATACTCCAAATTAAATAGTTAAAAACCACCATTTTCCTTCATAGAATTTCTCGCCGCCTTGTCAGTATCATCATTATTACATTTACATTAAGTGTGTTCAGTTTATTGGGTCCTAAAGTCTTTGACTTCCCATTTTATGACTGATTCTTGTGATATATTTTAGAACCGGAACGTCACCCTAACAAAAACGATATTTATTTGGAAACGCATAAAATTAAACTTCACAACAAGCACAAAATTAACGATGTCGTTAACAAGTGTTACTTGGATCTAATAAACTATATAAAGAAACAAAGTTCATAGTCCATAACTTTTAAACGTATTTGTACCAGTTTGTATTTTATTGTAAAAGATAATGAGACTCAAATAAATTCTACTTAAAAAAGTTTATTATTGAGTATCGAGTTAAATATTATTTAAGGATGGAGATTTATGTTCTTGTTAAGAAATTAGTTCTATGACAAATTTTTAAAGCACATATATAAACATATTTTATTTTCTTAAACTTTGGAAGAATATACGATGCAAATATTGTCTAAAAGTTATTTGTGGCATCGTTCAATTTTCTTTCTTTCCTTATTTGGGGTTTGCTACCACACTTCTAAACATTTCCCAGACAATTTAAAAATTATCTGGATTTTTAAAAAATAACCTTTACGCCTGTGACTTTACGTCAAAGGAACAATTAAACTTAAAACTTGTGTAATTTTAAGAATTATACAAACTGAAAAGATTCTAAACGTTGAAAAAGGATGAAGTTTCCGAAACGTCTGCGAAACATTATTGTTTTTATTTTAGTTTATTCGTATTTTATGTAAAAAAAACAACCTACTATTCGTAAAGTCACAGGCGTAAAGGTTATTTTTTGAAAAATCCAGATATTTTTTTAGATTGTCTGGGAAATGTTCAGAAGTGTGATAATAAATCCGAAATAAGAAAAGAAGGAAAATATATGATGCAGTTATAATACTATATATATTCATTAGTAAGAAATTAGAAATTAGAAATTAGAAAATTTATAAAATTTCTCAAAAGTTTTAAGCCAATCCAACTGATACTGAAGGATAATTATTAGTATAGGCACGAACTCAGAAATTTTGCTTACAATTTTTAAAATCACTCTGATTAAATCTGATCTGATTAATATCGATGTAATACATATAATTGAAAATGCCACTGTAACAGAATTTAATTTAAATTTTGTTACAGCCTTAAGTTTGTAGTGGAGTAGAAACTCTTAACGAGCATATTATAAGTACATTATATGGACTGATGGTCAAAATAGTATCGTACCTGCCTCTCACCCAAAAGTCCCGGGTTCGATTCCCGGTCGTGGCAATGGAAAATACTGCGAAAGGGATTTTTCCATTATACACGGATATTGGATGTGTGTCCCTTGTCTTTAAATGTGTAGCCCTCTCCCGCACAAGGCTCTTCTAGTGGGATAAAGGGGGTCGTATTTACATGTGGTATATTTATTATTATTTATTAGGTATTACATATGGCAGATACACGAAACTCATGTTTTTCATCACTATCAATAACTGGTGACACAAGCGGGTTCGCTCAGCCAATTATCTCGTTGACCTGATCTTGCCTCGTTTTAAATTCGCTTAGGTAAAAAAACTCGGCAATGTCCATCACCGTGTTGTAATTATTGATAAACGAAGAGTAAGTTAATGGGTAATAGTAATTATAATAATAGTATAATTCCTTAGACATGACTTGCTTGGTGAATATTTTACAGTTTCTTATTGACTAGCGTTTTACAGTTATCTAACTCAGCGGTTCTTAACCTTTCATATTACTCGAATCTCTTCGAATACGTTTGAAGGCAGAGGACAATCAAGCTACTTCCAAGATCTCAAACTCAAAAGTGGGACTAATAGAAGGCTAAATTATTTTTAATGGGGAAATTTGGTTTGAGGAACTCTGAAATGTAGTGTTGAATAGGAAACAGGTAATAACTATTTGAAGTTATTTGAAAATATAGGTATCGAAATGTTACAATAAACATATAATAGGCCACAAGAATTGGTCATTCATTTTTCGAAAATATAAATTTCCATTGACAGTAATTTGTAACAAGTGAATCAAATTAACGGTGAGAGAAAATATTGTTTAGTTAAGTAATTTGCAATTTTTTAAAAACAATTATAAAAAGGGGAATGTGTCCCATTTTTACGATCATAAATGCTACGAATGATCATGGATTTCTAATATCCTATGCGTCTCTAATGTTACGAATAACCACATGAATTTCAGTAAAAGTCAAGCTTTGTATAGTATATAAAATCTTGGTAGGTCAATAAATAAACAGCTTTTATCGTATGTTCTTCTTTAGTACATATAATGAGATCTGCTTAAGACCTTACAGCAAAACACTAAGATAACTTCAAAAAAAAGCCATTTGTAAATTTTTTGTTTCATTATAAATAACCGAAAAAAGCTGTTATAGATTGAAAATGTTGAGGTAGGTGGTGTTTGGGAATCACGCCGTAGGAATTTGACTACACAAAATTAATGCTGATTTAATGGTTAAAGCTGTTAAGACTATTTTTGTAGATCATTTCTTGTTCTATAAAAGAAAATATATAGGTACATAGTATACTAGCTTGGTAACCTATCTAGTTCAGTTTTTGAGATATTTGACAAAAAACGCGTTGTTTAAAGTTATAATATTGCTTATAACTGTTTATGTTTAATTTACAAAATAATGGCAGTTGCATCTAATGAATCATTCCATTAGTATGGCCAATTTATTTTGACCTCATTCTGACTTCGTCAAAAAATTGTGCAAAACTTTCTAGATCACCAGCAACTCCAAGTTAAGAACTGCTGATTTAACTAATAAATTAATTTATTAGAAGTAATATGAGAAACTGCGATTAAATCATAGGATTTTCAAAAATGTTCTTAATTTGCACCTAAATCATATTTTTCTTTCACTTTTTCTTTTGCTTAATCAGGATTAACACGTCTAACTGATGTAGAAAATTCTCTCATGATTATTCTGTTCCTACTTTAGAGATAAGCGGCCGAATGAATGTAAAGTGAATTTCGAAGTAATTGCACTTTAATATAAAACTGACAACCTAAATTTTCGTGAACGATAAATCTTTAAATTACATCTACCTGGTATTCATGGTCGATAATCATTTGTGATATTAATTAACAAGCGCAGAGCGCAGGTATCATGATGTGGTTTTCAGTTTCACTTGATTGACTGCTTGAAGTGCTTGATGTATTGTTTCAATTATATATAGGAAAAGCTAAATATGTGTTTTAAACTCCCGCGACGAAGACAGCGGTACTGCGTTTGACTCGTATTTGTTTGTTGGGCCATTTACTTTCTAACTCTTTAATGAATAAACCGCTTACGTCCAGGTTTTCCCTATATAAAGAAAAAGATTTTATTAAAAAAATTCTTAATTACGTACCACTACCACAGCCCTTCAGGGTCTGTGCAATAACGATTAGGTGGGAGGTTGATCACATTTTTTTATTTTTTCGTCTTAATTTGCCATCACCCCTCATTGATTAAAATATAAAGAGACCTGTTAGAAAACATTGTGCCTGCGATTTTACAATACTCTTTTATTCTTGATACTTAAGCTGTTGGTGAATTTAGTCGCAAACTTACCATGTTCTATGCTTACTTAGAAATGCAATATTGAAATTGAAACAAAGTTGTAATAAAAGATTGATTTTATTATTTTGCTTTACTCTTTTGATGCTGACGTAATGATGATGATGGCATCAACATGAAAGAATGATATAAACAAATAGGTAAATCATTCAAATCTAACCTAAATAAAATAGAAAAATCGACGAAGGAGGCAAACAGACACACGCAGATACACAAACACTCCTTGTCTAAATATGTTTATCAAACAAATACTGAGTACTATGGTTGTAAGATAACGGAAATCAACAAATGATACGTTTGGCTGAAGTGGTTCTGTAGAGTGGTAATCAAGATCTCCAGATCTAACTTCGTTAGATTACTTCTTGTGGAGCATCCTGAAGAAGGATAAGTAGACTTACTATTGAGTTCTCAAAGACAAGATAAAAATGGAAACTGGAAATATATATCCGCAGAGTGTTTTCAAGCCTTCATTCGGTATTTATAAATGTATTAAAAATTTATAGCAAGACAACTCAGTTTGATGTTTTAGAAAGAATAATTTCCATTGCTTGAAAATTACTTATCACAGAGAAAGGATGCATGCATAAAAATACATGAAAATTCTTCTTGTTCTATTCAACAGGAAGGGTTTTGAAATGATTAGACCATCTGGTAAAGCATACAAAAGAGGTTACATAAAATTTTTTAAATTTATCTTTTAAACCCGTTCTAGGAACATTCAAGAGAAACCTCATTTTCACTAGTTCCTTTAGGAAGCATTTTTGAACCTATGCTAGATCTGCATGTCCACAGTTGAAATATATTTTAGAATCGCTGACTTATCTGCTTTCTAAAGTAGGAAGTGTTTAATTTTTTAATAGAATTATCAGATAACCTCGTGTATTATGTAAATATAGCAAACGTGTTATTATCTATAAAACCAATTATTTACCTTATTTTGCTTGATACATTATTTATTTAGATTTGCACAAGTTGAGCTTTTATTTTTAAACTGATATAAGTTCTGTTGTAAGAGCAAAAATATTTTGTCAATACTTATATTTTTAGGTATATCCAATATTTGGTTGTTATCTGTCAAATTTAAAGGCAGGCGGCCATTGCGAACGAAACAAAACTAATCTAAGCTAAGCTAAGAGAACGTCAACTAAACTAAACTAAGTTTGAGCGGTCGGTCACTGGGAACGATTTTCGTTTATTTGTTAGTGCTTTTCTTTTCTTGACCGTTGGTATCAATTAATTTGATGTGTATTTTCCTAGGTTTTCGGTCATGTGGTAAAATAAAAAACTATTTTCTGACGTTTCGGTTTTATTAAACCATCTTCAGAGAACTAGATAGAGAACTTACTTTAAAAAATTATTTATAATGAATTCACAGAATATACTTACAATTTAGGTGGTAAAAATTATATAATAATTAATATTAGATACATTTTTATGTCTGTTATGGTTGAGATCTTAAAAGGAACTAAATGCTAAACAATTTTGTGCCTGGTGTTTTGAGATGTTTATGCTATCCTTGATAAGGTGTAATTTATGAGATTATTGGTACTTAACTAGAGTGAGTGACATGAATTTAATGTTTGGGCTATTTACAATTAATTTGTTTTGTTGATGGACCGAAACGTCAGAAAATAGTTTTTTATTTTACCACATGACCGAAAACCTAGGAAAATACACATCAAATTTATTTGTTAGGTGTGTTTTCACACGAAAGGATATGTTGAAAATGAGTGCTGTAGCAACAAAAATAACGTTATTAGATTTAAATTATACAGCTGCATTCTTTTACAATTTGTTCTCCAATTCTAGTGTGGTAGCTGATTTATAGAAAAACTTATCTTCGTTTTGCTTAGTTTAGTTTCGTTCGCAGTGGCCGCCCGCCATTAAACTAATTGTTATAAGAAAGTACACTGTTCTTCTACACACAATTTTTCTATTAAGTAAGTTTAAATCATAAAATAGGCGAACTCGTAGGCGAATATGAATTTGACTTCAAATTCATAAATATTAGCACTATTTTCAACAATTTGGCAACCGATTACTAACATCTAAATTTGGTTGTATTACAAATTTGACTCATAAAATCCGAAAGGTTATACGTGACAAATGCAATGAAATTCTAGATATAATAAAATATCAATAAAACGCTCTTAGAAATAATTTTTAATCTTTAACTGATCAAGAATCATTTCAGTTGCACGTTATGCAGATATTATTAAGCTGTTGGTCTGTTATACAAAGTATTTGCAACCTCAGTTTCCAGTCACGTACATAATATATTATGTGAACGTTGAATAGCCGGATATAATAAAGGTAAGACAGCACCTGCTACAATATTGCTAAATATAGAATAATAACTGCAATCAAAAATTTGTTGGTAGTAAGGGCGTTCGGGGCGATGCCAAAGTATAATCATTTATAGAAAACGTTTACATATTAATAATAATTGTAGGAAACTACATGTATGCAACTTTTTATAAAAATTTCAACTGAACTAAATTCTTGAATTATAACTCGAAAAATTTTTCTATATTATGAAGTATATTTTGTGGATTATGTTTACAATTTAGGCAAATAAACCTTCGTTTTGTGCATAATGCAAATAATTGATGTACCTACGATATAAAACTAACTAGTGATGGAATTCATTATTATTTTATATACTGAAAAAAAAGATGGATGAGTCTTCAAAAAATTCTGTACATGGTTTTTTTTCCTTATAATTAACCCCCCCCCCCACCCCCCCCCCCCTACAGAGTTGGTTGGTTGGTTGGTTGGTTAAATATGGTTGGAAGGCTTTGGCGGTATACCAGTCAGCCAAACAGACAGAGTTTATTTGAGGAATCACAGAAAAAATTATATCCGAAAGTTGCAGCATTTTTCCTGAATTATAATAATCTATTTATATAACAAACAAATGACAATCGCAAAATTGTGAAATTAGTTTTTTTTTTAATGGGACACCCTATATACTACTATATTTTCGAAATCCTTATTTTCTGATTTCAAGAACATAATAAGTCTATATTTAAACTATCCATTCTCCAGTTATTCAAAATAAAAATGTATGTAAAAACATGACATTGCCTTAGTTTAAATATTGACCTATTATACCTAACCCTTGAATGCCTGATGGGGTCCAGCTGAGACCCCAAGTGGTGATTTCATCTAATAACTTTTTTTTCTGAACTTATTGGCAACAGCGCTCCTAGGTATGTGTCGGTAAATACGTTTTGCACAATATTTCAGTATGCTGCAGTGCGTCATCGTGGCCATAGTGTCTCACCATAAAGTCATAAAGTAAGTGGGGTCCCGTTGAGACCCCGATTCGGCATTAAACGATACCAACAATTTGTGTACTAAATGCGATTTTTTTATAGTTTTCACTCAAAATGAGGCGTTGGGAGAGTCAAACTGAAATATAAACAGATATCCAGTTGATTAATAGGTTTACGTTTATTTGTCATGTAGTAACATTTTATTCTTTTTCTTTTAGTTAAATAAGTGTTTCAATGAACACCGATATTATTTTGCTTTGTCAAAAATTCCATTTTTATTCAAAATAAATACATTTGTATAAAATACTTCTAGGTGTATTATTTTTCAAAAATGCATGAAAATATTTGCAAAAACTACCATATTTCATTGGGGTCCCTGAAGGACCCCTTACCGGCATGTAGGTTCATTTCAGGAGCACCGGCATTCAAAGGCTAATATGTTTTTGAAATCAGAAAATAATGAGGATTTCGAAAATATAAGTATATAGGATGTTCCATTAAAAAAACTCCAAGTTTATAGAATTTCGCTTTTTGCGATTGTCTTTTGTTTATTTTATTGGCAGTTTATTAAAATTCAAGAAAACACTGCAACTTTTGTATAAAAAATTTTTCTGTATCTCTTCAAATAAACACTGTAGAGGGGTGGCTAAGTAAAACGAAAATGTTAATATGATCGATAATATAAAGGTAACTGTTTTTTATTTACGGGTATAACATCTCTTGACATTGAGTAGTCTTTCCATATTTATATATGATACGGGCATTCGTGTACAGTTAAATTCATTAAATATTGATCCATTCAACATATTTATGGTCTTCATTGGGTGTTTGGGATTATTTTTATCTTATGTGACAATCATTTTTATTTCTTTATATATCTTCAATACTGGTATTTGTTACATTTTAAACAATGAATATTAACAGATATTTAACTTCTCATGTCCAGACAGTGCAAATTTTGTTTAAAAACAAAATGTGATGAATTCCTTAGTCTTTTTTTCTTTCCATTTTTATTTGAAAGGTGTTAATTGTAAGCAATATTAGTTTTCAGTCTACAACGTATCTGTTAAAGAATAGGCCAACTGAATGTTCCTTCGTACCATTTTGCATCCTTATACAACGTCAGAGGTCATTTTTTCATTTATTTTCTTTGTTATGTCTCTATTACTGAACGTGATTTGATCCTTGGTATGTTGGGGTTTCTTAAGCCGCTAAGAAAAGTCGTGTTAAAAATTAAAATGAATAATGTAGGTGTGCTAAGAACGTCCAATTTTTTTCTTTTGTTTTGGTAACTTTTTGAGCAACATTTTTTAAAAAAAGTAATAATGTGTCTTTAATACAGCATTAAATTCCACGTAAAAGAAGAATACTTATTTTATGTCTGTAAACCGTTTTCAAGAAACTTTCTGTAGTACAGTGTATGATAGTTAAAATGCAGTCTTTAAAAATAAAATTGACTTTGTTAATTTAACAAATTAAGCAATCGAGTAAAAAAAAATTAAATAAAGTAAATTTCTGACGTCTCATAACTTTTTCAGAAGCTAGGGAATGTTCAGCTAACCCGATTTATTTTTACTCAGGAATCCTATTGTTGTAGTTGGACCATTCTTTAATGGGCACCCTATATTAAAAAAAGCAAACTTAAAAAAATTAACCAAGTCGCTAAGCCTGTCTGCTTGGCATGATGGTAATAATAATAATAGTAATATCGGGTCCGTTGTCGACAACGAGAAGTACCGAACTTACTGAAACTAATTGTTCCAGTTTGTCAGGTTAATTCGAGCCAATAAGCCTGACATAGTTCTCCTCGATCATCAGATTAAGGTGATGATGTATCATTAAGTTCTTGGCAATTGCTGAGATAAACATCGCCTTGAAGGAGGAAGTGAGACGGGTCAAATACAGAGATCGTCAGTATGATTGTCCTGATTGGCGGTGTACTCGGAGGTATGAAGCCTTCAGCAAAGCATTTTACAATAATTGGAAGCCGGAGAGACCGGGTGTGGAAATGTCGTATCCAGGATGTAATCCAAGGAAAGAATTATCTGCGTGGCAAGTACAGATACCAACGGACGGATTTGGTATTCGGAACATTCAAGGAAGAACAAGATGTTTGCCACATATGCTTGCCGAGTAGATCAGCTCCAACTAGATAGATATAACCGCAAATTGGGGCTTAATAGTAATCAAAATAATATTCACCTTAAATCGCCCGCAGGTGAAGGTGATGAGATCGATTAGGTGGTAATGTACCATCAGTAACTGAGCTTCTCCAAAATCATCAAACGACCCAAATCTAACCTACCGAACGCGAACGGGCAATGTGTCGATAAACCTGTGCGTATTGTGTTGTATAACAAAATAGGAACACCAGATTTATCAACGAAGCTGACGTTTGCGTTTTTAAAGTCAGCAGTCAGAGATCGGTGTATTGGTGATCTGTACCAATTCGACCATTATTCACTTAATAGTGGAGTCAATAATTCGGAGCAGTATACAAATACTTCCGAATGCAAGAAAATATATTTCTCCCCCCATTTTCTAGGGTGCTGTACACGAATATCGTTGTTAAAGAATTTTTTACCACTCCTACCCCCGTAAATGACAAAAAACTACCCCTTTTCACGACTTTCACTGGTAATCGCTCGAGATACTGCTTTTTGTCGGTAAAGTTTTGATTATTTAGTCGGGGATGATGGAAAAGAGTAGGGTGATGCCAGGGAGAGCCATGTAAGAACCCCTGGGGGCTAATTCTACCCTATCTGGGGGTGGAAAAGTGATCGATACCGCTGTTTTCAGCATTTACCCCGGTTTTCGAGGATGCTGACTCAAGAAAAAAGAAACATCAGGAGTGGCAATTAAACCACTCCTACCCCCGCAATCGTAAAATAGAAGTTAATGACGACGATTATGATAATTCCTAAAATTTTATTCCAGAAGTTTCTATTGCCGATTGTCATTCAGAGATGGACGATGCTTGTGTTGAGGGAGGAGACCATATCATCAAAAGTGATGTTCACTTCGACGAGCATGAAGAATGTAATGTTACTTGTAAGCGCTGTAGGTTATATTATATGTATTGTAAAAAAATTTGCATTGCACTCAAGTACATATTGTGCATACATAATTTATTAAAAAAGAGACGAACAGTATCTCACTTTCAAGGGAAGAAATATCAACTTGTCTCTTGTCTATATATTTTTCTTCATCAGCATCCTCGAAAACGGGAGGAGGAAAAGTATTTAATTCGGAAGGAGGAAATAAATTAATTTTTCACCCCCAGTAGGGTAGAATGAATCCCGAGGTTCATCATGGTCTTCCCATGTCCTCACCCGTTCCTCGACTAAATTATCCATTAAATTCCCAGGCATTTCCCTCCAAGCAGGCGTTGTCGAGCGTTATAGCAAGCAACCGCGATAAAGGGTGGTTTTGGCCGTTTGCGGGGGTAGAAGTGGTTTGCCACTCCTGAAATTATTTTTTTCTTTTTCAGTATCCTCAAAAACTGGGGTTAATATTGAAAACACAAATATCGATAATATCACTTTTCCACCCCCAGATATGGTAGAATCATCCCCAAAGTCCCTTATGCGGCTCTCCTTGGCATCACCCTACTTCCTCCCATCATCCCTGACGATATCCTTCATTCACTTTACCGGAAAAAAGCAGTACAGTATCTCAAGCGATTACCGGTGAAAGTCGTGAAAAGGGGTGGTATTCTCTAACCACGATATTCGTGTTCAGCACCCTAGAAAACGGGAGGAGAAGTAATAGATTGTCAAGCATGGCCAAAAACGGCATTTTTAAACAACCTTACCTCGTTTATCTCGAAAACTTGAGGTACTACACAAATTCTACAGATTTGGTGTCAGTGCACACAAATACCACTAGGTACTATATCTAAAAAATAAACACTCCTAATTTTGCAATCCTGTGTCACTTAATTTTGATCGAACCAAGGAGGGAATTAATTTCGTTATGTTACTGTGATGGTGTATCATCCACAAACATAATCACTGTGTCATATTTGATGATTTAAAAAATCATTTACTTATACCTAATAGAAAATGAAAGAGCCCTAGATTAATTATTTTCTTTTGAAAAATGAATTCCAAGTTTTTGATTTAATGAGTACGAATTAATCAATTCCAAAATATTCCACGAATACCAAGGTTGAGAAGTTTAGATGCGACGTAATTCAGATCTAAGGTATCAACTGCATTAAACATACTACGTTACTACCACATCCTTTGTCTGTATTAATGTAAATTGTGTCATATAGGCCACTAGCAGTCTCCACCTATTATCCTTTCTAAACCCATGCTGACAAGATGAAAAAACTTGTTTTTCTGTAAACACAATAACTGGCCATGAATAATAACTCATTCCATTATTTTTAATAGTGAGCTAAATAAACTGATTTGCCTATAATTTTCTATACTAAGAGGATTAACCTTTTTTTTAATATAGACCACGTGAGGAGTATTTAGAATATTCAGGGAGGATCCACTATTGACTGAGCAGTTTATGAATAGAACAGTGTCATTATATGAGAATTTTTTCATATCGTCATTATTCTATTGCCCGACCAATTTGTTTAATTTTTTATTATAAAACACCATAAAGGCCATACCAGGCTTTCCTACGGGTATTTAATTCAAGTTATCCTTGATACACGCTTTTAACTACAAACCCGTTCATTTTGTGACTCATCATTCATATACGTATCATTATGGAAGTATTATGATCGCGAATAAAATCAGCATTGAGATTTTAACATAATTATTATATATCACATCTTTCTGTCCATTGGATAGCTTGATAATCTCTTCAATTAGTTCGATGTTTTGCATAGGCATAGATTCAATTTGTTACCCATTTTGGGTTAAGTTCATGTTTTCCGCTTGTAATAATAAGGGATGAAAAAAGATTAAAAAAATTAAATTCACCACAAAATGGTAAGCTTTAATTTCGATTCTATTATCTATCAAGTTTTCTTTTCAATAAGGAGAGATTTAACGAACAGAAAACCTGATTAGTGAATTTCTAGGAGCAATTACCTTTCAACGTTAGTTAG
The DNA here is from genome assembly GCA_963680705.1 of Rhagium mordax. Taxonomy (NCBI): domain Eukaryota; kingdom Metazoa; phylum Arthropoda; class Insecta; order Coleoptera; family Cerambycidae; genus Rhagium; species Rhagium mordax. The sequence continues at coordinate 29,213,692 of OY796657.1, forward strand.
TGAAATAATGAGGAAGTTTCTATACCTATCGAAATTATACTCGCCCTTTCAAAGTAAATAAATTGAATCAGTTACATAACAACCTTGGTAAACAAGAGCATTAGTAGGAAATAAAACACAAGTTTTAGACAATCCAGAGAATAAAACTGAATTAACTAAAACGTCGAGATTCACGAAATTTGTTGTAAAGATTGAAATTACTTTAAAGTTTGTGCCACATCAAAGGTTCCAACCTTTTTCATTATGCTACCTAAGGCCTGGTAAACTTTCACAATTTTATTTTTAAGTATACCGATAGAGCCTTTCAAGTTCTTGAACAAACAAGATTTGTTGTGTCAGCTAGCTAATCATTTTGTTACAAGTTCAAATGACATCTGTTAACTGTGATAACTGGTACTTTAAGAATAAAAGACATATCATATCTGTTACTACACCTATTCATCTGGCATTAAGTCAAATTAGCATAAGTAACGCCTGAGTGCACTTGCAACTAGTTTGCACACTTCACCGGAAAATTGTCTCGTAACGTTATGTTTACGATTTGGAAATTGTATTTATTAATGTGCTCTACGGTAAAACTAGACACACGGATTTATTTAATACGTAATTTAGTACTAAATACCATTGGCGGAGGAGGGACATAATTTTTTTTATATTTGATAATATTGTATTAAAATCAAAAATAAATTTAATTATAGGACGAATACATATTAAAGCATAATACTTTTATCAATAAGATATAGGCTTTGGTGACGAATTGCGATACAATAACGATTGTTTCGCAATAAGAGGTTCTTGATTGAGCCTAAATGAATTTTTCTTTATATTTATTTTCTTTCTATCTTATTCTCGATCTTATTAATATAAAATGTGCGACCTGTTCTGATCCTTATGTGGTACATTCGGTACTCTATGGCTCGAGGCTACTACTGTCGATCCATATTGGAATTTCTGGTCTATTCTTTCTAGATCATGTTCTTTAAGCTAAGCCACGTTGATGAAGCACAATAACTCCAAAGCACGTGTCTGTAACTATTTATTTATTTCTAAGTGGTATATGGCATGAAACTTATTTTTCCTTGATGCAGGTCACCATGCAAGCATTACAAAATTACGTCTAATATTCTAGTTAGTAGTACACAGTGCGTGGGTGTTTCTTAAACATACGACGAAGTTTCGAAGTTAATGTAATGTAATACATGTTTTTTTTCTGCGGCGTTATAACGACCGCAATCTCCTCCAGCTTATGTGGTGACAGAGCAAAGCTTCCAGTTTTGATGAAATATAATCCATTTCTGAAGGTCACATAGCAATTTAACGAATTCACACAGTCAGAAGAGTGAAATGATTTATCTGTAAAAATGGCAGGTAATATACTTACTAACTATCCTCGCTTTAATTACGGTTTGCTCGTCAAGGATGAGATTTCCTCATTCAAAAGTGTGGTAAAAATCTAAATGAACTTGTAGAGCAAACATTAATAGGCATAACTTTTATAGGTTTCAAAACACGCAATGGATGTAGACAATTTTAAAGTAGAAATCACTAGGTTGGAACACAAAGAGCTTTAATTTGGGAAAATTGCAATATTTACAGATAGACATGGAAGTGGAGTCTGAACCATTTAATTGGTTGTTGCTAAGTCAATATCTTGAAACCGGGTGTTTCTGGAAAATAAATTGAGCCCTAGTTTTTTGATTTCCAGACAGAATATTGGGAATGGCAGACATGGTAAATAGAATAAATTGTTTAAAAAATGATAGATGCGAAGTTAAAAGACCTGTTCAGTGCCAAAACCCTAATACCACTATTGGTGGTGAATTCTTATTTTTATTGTTCAAAGTTCGAAAAATATTGGCAGTCGTTTCCTCTTAAATCAATTTCGCAATTTAATGTCATTAATTTGACTAATCTGTAATATACGTAATCATATGGATATTTTGTAGCTTTGTATGAAAGAAACTGTAAGTAGCTTTTAATAATATGGTATTATCATAATCATCTCTGGCCCATTAACAATTCCCAAGAAATATAACTTTGGCATATTAGACCGCTACTTAGTCAAGACAGAACTTTAATGTATACTTACTTAATTGATCAAAATACAAAGTGGAACAGTATACATGAAATTAATTTTGACATATGTTATAAAGAAACAACAAAACTATAATATAGGGATTATGATGTCCATCGATTAAATGATACTTACACAGTGATAAAAGAAACACTTGGTAATGCAAAATACAAGAAAGTAACAAATAATTGTTGTGTCACATAAATATGGAATCATTTAATGAAATTAGATCGGAGTTGAATATGGACTTTTTGGATGTAATGGAATTCGTTATTTCCTCTGATTTTGCAAAAATTAAATAAGTTGCGGGCTACATTTTTCCCAAATATCATTAAATAGAGCTATTTTTTAAAATTTACTTCATAAAAATTTCACACTGAACGTATTATGGGAATAGAATGATGTAGGTACTGCTATAATAAAGTTTCAGATAATTATTCTTGAATTAGCGCCATTCTAGTTAGATAGATGGACGAAGATCTATTCGTCGATAGTCTCAATTTAAACTCATCGACAATTTTTTTTTTTTGAGTCCAGATATGTACAGTTGGAATCAGTTGCTTTCGAACGACCTGCGGCACGCTTTTCTGAATATGTTGTTCCGGATGTATCAGCTTGGCAACATCGCTTGCAGCTATCGCTCGTTCCCTTTTTCTAACTGGATATAGGAGTCATTTTAAATGCGGCATATCCACAACCCACAGCTAGTTGTACATTAGGATAAGTGGATATGGAAAACAGGCCGCGGGTCGCTCGAAAGCAACTAATTCCAACTGTACCTATTTTGGTGTGTAAATTACCACTAAGAGCTTTCTTAACCAGCGGGTACAGATGCGTACCAACAGGTAGGAGAAAAAAGTCGTGAGATAAACCGTTTTTTGAGAAGATTAGATCTGAAGCACATATTACATCAATATTAGTCACAGTAAAAAGCAGATTATAACCAATAAATATCAGCTATTTAATAGTGGTAAAAAATAGCGGACCTAAATTAAAAACGACGCAGTGCTATAAATTACTACTAAATCTAACATGAATTTCTAAAATGGAAATAAATAGGTAATCATATTATATCATAAAACTAACAGCAGTGTAACAAGAGAACAATTTCCAAAAATACTCCGAGTTACAATAGATGCCGAAAATGATCATGTCAGTACAATAGTCGAGTCGGATAAAAGATTTCTCGTCGTTCTTAAAACTGGGCTTCATTCTTAATTGATACAGAATACACTGTCATCAAATGTCCCGATAGGAAATCATTCAAGGGGTTAAGATCTGGAGAACGGGGAGACCAAGCAACAGATTCACACCTATCCATCGTTCTTCATACACTTAACTTAAAACGGCCCAAAATAATAAAATGGCGAGGAGTTCCATTGTGATATCAGTATCCTATTCTAATTCTATGGGACAAATCGTCAAGTAAATCCGGCAATTTTGCAAAAAGTCTAAACATGTAGCACCATTCAAACAGATAGGAATAACATACGGCCCTATCAACTGGTACCCTAGAATTCCCATCCAAGCACTGATGACAAATTTATTTTGAAATCGAGTTTCAAAAATTGCTTGGGGATTTTCTTCCGCCCACATTATGATTATTGCGGAAACCTACGTTACCTTCACGATTAAAATCAGCTTCATCAGTAAATAAAACATTCTCAAGAAAATGGAAATCTTGATGGCATTACATGCGCATCCATTGGCAATATTGAAACCTGGGTTGTAAGTTCTGCGGTTTTAGTGTTTGGACACGTCGCAGATGGTAGGATTGTAGGAGCTGCTCAAGCTCATATAAGATTTTGACGACACGCTTTTTGGCACACCTTCTCATAACACTATTTTTTCTAGTGCTTTCCGGGTTAGCTGCAACCTGCCCCAAAACTCTTTCCTCCAAGACCAAATTTCGGGTAGTATGAGGCCGTCCACAATCCGATCTCTTTGCATCAGATGTTGATGCAGCGCGGCAAACAATTCTTTTGATGAAATATTACGATTCGAAAAGGCTTCCTGATACAACCTGCGGACTTTACGAGCACTAACATTAACATGAAATGTACATCGGCCTTTTCAAAAACGATTAACTTGCCATTAAAAAAAATTACCTTATTAAATAGTTGCTAAGCAAACTTGAGGTTTAAACTTCTGCAAAAATAAACTAACTTTTGACATTCCCAGTTACAAACATAAATCATAAAAACATAATCATACATATTTCATTAAGAAAAAATAAATTTTGTCTGTGTTTAGTAAGTATAGAATAAAAATATTTTAAAAAATCCGTATGAAAACATTAAAGAGTATTTCAAGTGGCCACTCTATACAGTTCTCAGTTCGTACTTTTGTTACGGTTATTAAGAGGCAAACGTAAGACGGAAGACAAATTATAATTCGCACTCAGTGGGCCACATGTTGCAGAGCTTTAGGACATTGTAGCGGATAATTATTGCTATATATTATTATCATCAAGTCCCTGCCGGAATCTTTACGTAGAATCTGGTAATACACAAATACTGCACGTTCAGCTTCGAATGTATTGATAAAAAATATTCGCGCAAATAAGTATACGGTAGTAGGTGCACGACAGTTTCACAGAATTTAGTGTAAAAATTTGAAGTATTGACTATTTAAACCTAACAAGTAACCTTATAATATAAGACAAAACATTCAGATTTTTCTTCTACGTTTTATAGGTACCCCTAACATGGTAATATAGTTTAGAAAATAAAAGCAAATGACACAGATAATACAGTCAAGAGCTATATAATTATTACAATTCACTTACAAACAAGTCATACATAAAATTCTCAATTTTTGTAAAAGGCGACGTACTTTGAAGTGACATTAGGATAATGTCTCGTATAATTGAAGAGAGACTGATCTTCCTTACAGTTCTGTTCATCTTGAAGACGAACATTACAAACATAATAATAGTATTATTCTCTGTTAATAGAAACAGAAAAAGAAAGCCGTCCAACAGCATAGTCTAGTGGATTTGTTTAAAGATTATACGTCTAGGCGAATTAGATACAAAAAGCGAATATGACGGAAAGTATGTAACAAAGAGAATTTTCGGGAATATTGTTAAGTGAAGGCTCATAACCAACATAAAAATTCCACCTCTCCTCATACAGAAACTACGATCTCGCACATTCCAGCAAGTAAGTAAACTTGTTTATTAAATGGCCATAATACATTTCAAGGAAAGTTTACAGGCTGTCAGCATGGCCTCTACTGAAACTGTAATTATTGTTGGTGAAGCTGTAGATCTCGTACTAAAAGTTTTCAATAATCCTCATTCATTGCATGAAGAAGTATTCAGAGCTGCATATTAATATAGTCATTGAACCAACAATCGATTTTCGGGTAAAGGGTTCTATTATTAGGAAATTAAACTTCGATACCACCTACAGAAGATACAGCCTTGTTTCACATATGCTGTGTCTATGTCTAGTTACCAGTATGGATGGCTTGAACACAATAATATTGAATGGGGATAACATGTCGCCATCTTCGTTTCTATGCTGCTGAAAAATAGGTCCAAATAGGTTTAGAGATTTTTTCACTAAAGCAAAATTGTCGAAAACAAAATAAGTGTTATAAGCTCAAACACTTGAAATTTGATTAATAATTGTCTTCGAAATGTTGCTTTAATGCTGCGGAAATAAATATCAACGAGGATGTGGATAAACATCTGAACAAGAAAGATGCAAGAGGTGATATTTAGAATTGGTCTGATTTTTTTTCTTTTTTCATATTTAGGTATATTTTGCCTTAAAAAATATTGTTAATTGGGTAATTTTTTAGATCTTTAAATAAACACATATATGTACATATTTTTTTATATTATATGTGTTTTTAACTAAACTGGGTTAAAAGGGTAAGTAATCGTTCCTGTACAGGGATATCCAACGAAAATGACCACCCTAATAACTTCTTTATTTTTGATGCTATAAAAATTTTTTCTATAAAAGTTGTATGGTTTATTGAAAGCATTTAGAATATGTATTCAGACAAATAAATGAAAGTCGTTTAGAGGAGATATGCTTTTACTTGCATATTTTCAAATAGAACACCCCATTTTTTTGCATTTTTGAAATCAAGGTACTTTTCTCATTTCGAATAAGGTATCGGCTTTGTATCAAACATGAAGAGCGTCATTTTGAACAGTTTATGTAGGATAGTTTTAATTACTTTTATTTATAGGTATAAATAATATCTAAATTAGCCAAGACTAATGCATTCTAAAAATAAAAATTTGTTATTTTATTTCCTTGTTGTTTTCGGGCCACAAAAATTGCAATAATTAGAAAACCCTAAAAGATAATATGATATATATCTATATATTCGAAATGAGAAAAGTACCTTGATTTCAAAAATGCAAAAAAATGGGGTGCTCCATTTGAAAAAATGCAAGTTAAAACCATATTTCCTCTAAACGACTTTCATTTACTTTTCTGAATACATATTCCAAATGCTTTCAATAAACCTTACACCTTTTATACAAAAAAATTTTTTATAGCATCAAAAATAAAGAAGTTATTAAGGGTGGTCATTTTCGTTGGATATTCCTGTACACTACTCTAAATATGATTACAATAAATTTATACAGACTTAAGTGAAGAAAAATTGGTGCCTTAATCTTTTTTCGTATAAGTAATTGACACATTCCGGGATAGTGACAAAAATCAATTATTGATGAATCTTCCAAAAATTTAGCATAATAAGGTATGCGCATGATTTTCGAATTAAATGTAATTTTGTAAATTAACTTACTAAATGGCTATCGCAATAATAAAAAACGGTTAAAATGTAACCCATTATCCAAAAAAAATTAACAAAAATTGGTTATTCCAAAAATGACTGTGACGTCATGCAAATGGCTGCTGTGGTGTTGTGACGTCAGAAACTCGCATTTCCATTTAATGTTTGTTAAAATAGCGTTTAATGCAGCATTTTACAATGGAAAACAAGGATATTATTGATTTTAAGCATCCAAAGTACTGTTAAATACCGCAGTGCCAGTCGTCCATAAAAAAACACCAGATAAAAGATTTGTCTCATTACCAATATACGATCAAGCTCTAAATTAAAGAAGAAACGAAAATTATGGTTACGCACCATGAGGAGTGAAACTGATATATCAGAAATCACTAAAGGGGTTGTATGTGAGGATCATTTCAACGTAAGTGCGATTTTGTACCTTTTTAAAATCATACAATTTTAGGTTAGGTATGTATTTTACTTTTTTTTTCAATTAGAGGAAGATTTAGAAAACTATATGATATTTTAATTAATGGGTAGTTACATACATTTAAAAGATTATGTATTTTGATTGTCGAACTGGTAGAAAAAAGCGCCTTCCACTTAAAAGTAGTACAGCAACAAAGAGAGCAACATTGGCCAAATTATCTCTCTGGGCTTTTACAAAATCTGTTCCACTCACTTTTCCGTGAAAAATGTTAATATTTAACACCGAAATCGCACATTGAATCTACACGTAAACAGTATAACATATTGCACAACGGCAAACATAAAAGTTTCTCTAAAGTTCCGTCAAAAAAACCGGTGATTGACGTCACGGTGAGATTCGAATTCCATCGTTTGTTCTCGGCCAGTGGTCGTAAACTAAAAGATAATATGAATTTTAATTAACAAATACATAAATATAGGGTACATTGTTGATAAAATTTTATTGTTATTAATTTTTTTATAGCATTAACTATCTTTTATAACCAATTTTGCTTAAAAATCTCGCATATGCGCATACCCTGAGATTTTTAGTAGGAGTCTCTCCTTGACAAATTTCCACAAAATTCTTATTGTTATGCAAGTATTTTTACTGTTTCTCCCAATTCGCCTGGATTATTATAACAATTATACAAAGATAAAATATGTTGGACGTAAAAATTTGTATTATAACATAAGCGAATCGTTAATTCGTACTGTCCTTCTGATAATTTTCAATAAGAGTAAAAGAGCATGTACAATATACATATTCTTAGGAATATAATTGTTTATTTGGTAGCCGTAATAAATTATTGTTGTGGTTAAGTAATATTATATTTTTATTGTTTAAATGTTATTTGTGGCATTTCAAAAATTATTTCTTTCCTTTTCTTTGTTTGGGATTTAGTACCAGGAATCTCAAGGAATGTGGTAATAAATCCCAAACAAAGAAAAGGAAAGTAATAGTATATTTTACAAGTGATGAAAATACTGTTTTTTTTCGTGAGACGAGAATTTGCCCACGAGCGAAGCGAGTTGACAAATTCTCACGAACGAATAAAACGTATTTCATCTCGAGTAGGAAATGCTATTTTTTCTACTATATTGCAACAAAATATTAAATTAAAATTTGCAGAACTTTATTTATTTCACTTGGAAAATACATATAAAATGCTATTAAATTATAAACCAACTGTCACAATGTAAACTATCAATAATTGTTTGTTTAGTCGTTGCTATGGTAGGCAACATAAATTTGGCAATTTTATTTTCACTTCTAGAGACGAAAATAACTTTAATCTCTATAGTAAAAAAATGCCACTTTCACATAGAGTATTAAGTATGCAGTGGAAAAATTGCTATTTTCATATGTATGAGTAGAAAAAATAATTTTATATTTCAATATTTTCTTGCTTTGGATGCAATGAATTATGTAATGTCGCGTACACACCAAGATACCTACGCTAACCAAGGCACATGTGGTAGAGATTCGGAAGCGTTGGAATCGATGTGTACGTATAGCGCGACCCAATCAAACTCAACGATTCCCAAGCTTGGCGTTGGCGTTGAATTACGTTCGCTACTCGAGCGGTACATCAAAGGAGGGTTTGATTTGATCTGGACATAATCTGTTGCTTGTTTCTGGTGTTCAGTCGTTTGTCTGTATTTAATGTTTTGGTGTGTGTGAAAAACTACTCCGGTAGGAAGACTACTACATTGCAAGTTCTACACCAAAGGTTCCAACTCCTCTTCAGGAATAGGATGGCTTCACGGTCAACGGAACTCAATCTTTATCATAAGATCAGTGCTAAAATTAGATTAATAGGTTCAGATATCTGGTTTCTAAAAGCCTATAAACGTCATTAAATTTTTCCAAATTTTATTTAAGTAAAAATTCCAAAATCATCAAATATTTCAGATAAAGTTACGTATTTTGCAAAACAAAAACGGCAAGATTTAGAAATCAAATATCTGAATAGTATAGCTTGAATTACAAGCATATGGACTTTACAAAAAACTTACAAGTTAAATAATTTAGAATTTGACCAATGGTGTGACTTTCAGAGGAACATGGTTAAATCTATTAATGCAAATTTTATAAAAAAAATTTCATCACAAAATATAATCGTTTGACAAAGAAGAACTTAGTCTCTTTAACTAGGGATTAAAGTTTGCTTTACCTGCCTTTACAGATATTATGGAGGAGATCGTGGCAAATGTGGACAGTCCAATTCAGTCCCTGTCCGACTCCTCTAAAGGTTTTGTCAAAGAAGCTTGCCGAAATCAAATTTCTACAAATATTATTAATAATGTCAATAAGAAATCAATTTTCAAAAAGAATAGAAACATTTTCAAACGATTGCGCGAGAAAAGTTGTTTTGACTTAAAAGCTGATAAGGGTAATAAAGTTATTATCTTAGATGAAAAGATCTATTATGAAAGGGTAGACAACCTGATTAGTAACGGTCCTTATAAAAAACTTTCAAGAAATCTACTACGAAAAATGATTGCCGAAGGAATGTACTTAAATCCTGTAATAACCTTATTACCCCAGCCTATTACATATATCTAACCCAAGCGTCGGTAGATTATATTGCCTACCCAAGATACATAAAACTGGTAAGTCGCACGCGTCCTTTTGTTTCAGCAATTGGATCACCGACTTACCATCTATCAAAATGGTTGTCGCAGGATTTCAAAAATTTACCCATTTGACAACCTAGACTTTCCGTTATTAATTCAAATGATTTTATTAATAAAATTAACAATATCCAGCTGCAAGAAGGGGAAATTTTGATATCCTTTGATGTTTGTTTGTTGTTTTTAAGTGTACCAATCCCACAAACCATGGTCTACCGCAGGGATTTACTCGAATTAAAGAATCGTCCTCATCGTTGGATATTTTCATCTATCTAGCACCGAACTTTTTCCAACGCTGTCGAACTCAAATCTAAACTTTGGCGTGGACAAGTCCATTCCTTTCCAACTCCACAAGCCAACGCCATATGCCCGTCATTGACGTTGGTTTGCATTGGAATTTGGTCTGTACGCGGCTTTTTATATAATACAATATTGTATGGCATAGTTTAAAAAAGTAGTGTTCGACAATCATTGCATTCAAAAGGAATTTCAGAATTTCTACGTACAACAGATTTTATATTTCTACGTTCAGAAGTAGCTTTTGTTATTATTGTGCTGTGCTTGTATAAAATCCAAATACAGTTACTTATTTATAAACAATACATGTCAAATAACGAAATCAGAGTATGTAGTTTGTAAAAAAAATTAAAACGATAATAATCATAATAATAATTTCTCCAGTGTGTATTTAAGGAAGAAGAGAAAAACAATTATTTACAAAGAAATGTTCTGTCAAATGCAGGAGAATTGTATTACATTTTCAGTATTGCCCTTGCAAAACACCAGTTTTAACAAGTTTCGATGCCAGCAACATGTTTAAAAGTAAGAATCTGCTTTACAATACTCAACCCCAGTCGGAAAATATCATTGACATAACCAAATGCCTTCCTGGATACTATGTTCTAAGCCAGAGGAAACCGACTACTATAAACCAAACTTTCTTGCAATTTACAATAATATGTTCTTTATAAAAACTTAAGAAAAGATTAAAAGTTATTTAATTACTAATTAACATATAGATATTATGAATGCTTAATGAAATAGCAATAATCAAAAATAAATTAATGATATTAACTACCTAGTAAATTATGATATGATTTTGAAGTCGTTTAAAAAGAAAAAAATTGCGGCCCAAAAGATTGCTATAGGAAAATGTGTAGTCTTTATATTTTATACCTTTATGTATCTTAAAGAAAATTATGTAAATTAGATTACATTGTGAATCTTTATTGGCTTCCCTTCATGCAGCACAACAAGTCTTCGGTTCTTAGGTTTTGATTTTCGCAATAAAATAAAGGTCACGGAACAAGAATATCGTCGACTAGACGTTAGCGCAGTTAATTTTGAGGGTTGTAACCTTTGATATGACCCTAACATTAAACTAAACGACACGAACTAAAATAAGAAGAGCCCTTACATGACCATAAATAAAGCACAGGCAACTATTAATACAATTGTAATTCTTCTTACGTAAAAAATGTATTCATAAATATTTCTTTTCCAAAGTGTTTAGAAAACAAAGAAAATTATATTCATTTAAAACCAATTACTGTTTTTCTATATCGAACTACGCTATACTTGACTTTATTTTATGCCATTTTATATCTGTTATTTTATTATTTTTATTACCATATTTGTAAAATTCGTAGTTCTTTATACCTCTTTCTTCGCGATACAGCATCTTTCTTTTAAATGAAATATAACCCATGAAAAGTTTCTCTACAATGCGCCAGTAATACAACTTAGTCATTACGATGCGTTCTACTAGATCGACTTTTATGTATTTTTTACGACTAAAACCTTTAGAATCGGGAGCTATAGTATTATCTACAAAATCAGCTATATCCAACTAGAGGGAATACCATCAAGCATAAAAATTCTAATCTTGCGACTTTATAGTAATGAACGTATTTTTCTATAAAAACTAATTGAGCTTAAACATAAATATATGTCGTTAAAGCAGGAAGAGGTTTAAAAAACATTTTACTTACAAGTAATGTTATCTCCCTTACCACAAAAACATGTTAATGCATAATAAAACACAGCATAATATGGGGTTGGAGAATCTAGTCGGTCGTTATGTACAAGGAGGGTATAATTTTGAATTGATTATCGGGGTGGTATAACAACGAGTGAGTAAGTTAAGTACTGTCATATTTTTGTATAAAAAGTGGAAACACACGTCAGTTGTGTATATAACTTTCGCGTACTTTCAATCCTGAGGAAAATAAAAATTGCACGAATTTCTCTTTTAATATAAACAGCGTCCCATCAGTGAAAACTTATGAAGACGTAGATGTTGTCACTTACAATTTCGTATCTGAAACATTACTTACTAATAAAATAATGTAAATGAACTGGTATCGAAAGGAAGGTTAACTAATCGACAGAATTATGTTTAAGGATATTAGTACCTAATAAATTTAATATGATGATAAAACCGAACCCTAAATAGGACATAACAAAAAAAGTATTTTCTGACAGCAAATATGTTTTTATACCACAATCTTTGCCAATGGTGGTGATTTCATGCACAATAACAAATATTCATAGAACGGTCACAGTTTTTAATAAAATAAAAAATTATTTAATCCCGTACAATTTTGCAAAATATATGCACTTCGCTCCAAAATATGAAAATAAACGTGCCTCAAACTATTCACTTTGCCGTCAAAAAAAATTATATTTATAATTCGAAGATGAAAGATGATAAACTACTATCCTCGATGGGTAGTAATCTCCCACCTGTGGCTGTGTAAGAAAATCAAGCACTCTTTGTATTAAGCAAGTTTCTAATATCTACATAAAAAACCGCATTTTCTTCTCCAATTTTACCGTCAAAATTATACCCTCGACTGTAGTTAATGAATATTGGTCTAGTTGCTATTATAATGAGAGGTTTAAATAAACTTCACCTGTAGAAGGAAATTATGCAGTTCCCTTTCGACGCGCGACGAGAGGAAAAATGGACATTCCGTCCCGCTGTTATTGACAACGGCGTGTAACGTTGCAACAATTTGTATCATAGTTGGCGTAAGCAGCAATCATCGTCCGCAAGAGGAAACGATAAATTCTGCTCCTTAGTTGAATAAATAGCTATTATTGTATAAAATGCAATAATATTTCCAAACGCGTGCTATGCTGGTAAGATTTACTTTCCAGGCACAAAACTGACTCAAAATTATTTAGCTTTGGATAATTATAGGTCACGAGGCTTTAGTAAATGTTATCTTCCTAATTTACATATCGTTTTATTAAATAAATAACTATACCTAATGCAAAACAAAATCCGTTGCACGTCATCACGTACAAGAGCCGTATTTAGTTATTCAGCATCTTCAGCTGCTGAAAGACATTTTTTTTCTTCGCCAACTGATGATCGTCATCTCTTCCTGCAATGAATATTTTGTCACGTTACTGAGTCCCTGAATTTTTTTATTACCGTTAAATATATTTCTAAGAAACTTCCGATAATGAGAAAACTATTGCCCCTCAAAATTAATGAGTATAATGGTTAAGTTTGTATCTGCGGTTAATATTCACTAATAGGCTTGAGATGGAAACAAATAATTTTCAATAATTTTTTTTATTAATAATTTTATTATTCATGAAAACATGATGCCTCAAAATATTCTGTAGTAATATATTAAGCCCATTAAAAATAATCGAATATTCAGCGCATGAAAACGTGCTGCCGCATGAGTTCATTTTTCAGTCAAATCACATCAAAATGAAACGAAGGCATTTCTTTTAAAAGCAACACGCTTTCAACGCTGAATTTTCAGATTATTTTTAATGCAAGAAATGTATTTGTTAGACTATTTCCAGAACAAAACATGGAACACGAAATATTGATTCAACTGACGTTTTAGCTGACAGTAAAATTTTCACTTGTAATAATAATAAGTGTTTAAATTATTTTCGGAAATTTTTTCGAGGTCACGAATATTTTGAAAATTGAATTATAATTTTCTTAAAATATGTCTGGTATTCGGTAAGAAAATTTCACACCTATAGTAGGGCCAAAAAGAGTAGTCAGTAAATCAAAACATTCACCGGCAATTCTTCAAAGTATTTAGCTGTTATGGAATAGAGAAGCGGCAGTTTTTTTTACCATATAATCCCATATAATTGAGAAAAATATATCAAGTTTTATCCGCCTACCAGAGATGAAAACCACAACTAGTTCCCCCTGAGTTTACTGACTACTCTTTTTGGCCCTACTATAAATTGAATTAAAAAATAAATGACAGATTAGGTTGGAAAATTAGAAACTGCAGTAGATGTCAAAATCGCTACTTTTCGTCCGCTCCTCCTGGTTCGAAAATCGCAGCGAGACCGTCCGATCCGCGATGCAGTTTCAAGTTGAACCTTCTACCTCGGATTTCTTGCCAGAACGGCGATTTTTCGTTGGGAAATAGCGTTTAAAGTTTTCCTGTTTTTATATGCAACTGTCAAACAATTTCCATTATAATTCTCTCCAGGGTACCCCAGCACAAAAGAATTTCCAAAACAATTACCTGGATTGCTATGGTAACGGAACAAAATACCAAACTTCTGATTGGTTAGAAAATGCTGGTGTGAAATTTTCGCGATAATTTTTTGTACAATTTTCAGTTAAGTACAATGCAATTATCGCTGAAAGTCTGTTTTTATGGGTCAAAATTTTCAAAATCTTGCTATTTCATTGGTTCTTATAATGCGAGGGAAATAGTTTAATGCCATGTAATAGTTTTCTAGATGTGTTAAATTCATGTTTATACAGGGTGGCTAAATAAAAATTGGCAATTTTAATTGTGTTTTATTTTGTTTTATGTTAATCTCCATGCACGTGTGGAAATTTGAGCTTCTAAAAAAAGATAGGTACTTGGGAAATTAATTATTATGGAACGTTACACCATTCCACAACGAATGCATATTGTTAACACCTTTTACCTAACTCAGTGTTCAATTACAGTAACGCTTAGAAGATTCTAGGGAGAAACAATGCTCCAACACAACAATTAATCGTTTAGGTAATATGTTTGAAAGAAGTGGTTCAGTAAAAGATCTCCACATAAGGCCCTATGTGCTAACTATTCTGATTGTGGTACATTAGGCACGACCGACACGACAGCTCGAATCGATAATGCATACTATACTATCAACCTATTGTTGTTCCTACATGATCCTAATTCAGTTTCCAAGGTTCTGCTCTTGAAGACTTATTTTAAGAAAAAAGTTTACAGGAACATGTGTTCTAAAAAGGTTTTCTTTTTGATTTTGAAACACAGAGCATCAGAGTTATTTTTTTAAATATACCAAAACAACTCTTGCAGTAGCAAGAATTGATTTTGAATTTTGTTTTGTTTCTTCACAACATGGGACCTATAAATAAAATTTATTATAATCATTGAGATACAGAGCAAAAAAAAGGAAACCTCGGCACCTTTGACTTTTTATAATTTTAAGCAAAGCTTACTAGTCGTGGTTGCCTAGCTAGTCCAATGATTCTCAAACTTTATTGGCGCCTCCCAGCATTTGCTCGTTAAGACTTGTCAATGAGTTGCAGAAAAAGATTCAACAAATATAAAAGTATATTTCTTATATACTTTAAAAATAAAAAAGTATTTACCTGTGTCTTATTTTAAAAAAAGTAATTTTTATATATATTTTTCGCCCCCATAATATCGTTTAGTGCCCCCAAATATTTCCTGAGGTTGTTTTCGCCACCCTAAATTGTTCCAGCGCCCACTAGGGGGCATTATCGTCCATTTTGGGAATCACTGGCCTAGACGCAAAATCAAATTTGCCCAAGAACATGTTAGCCATCAATATTTTCATCAAAATATGGCATAATAGTATGCAAAATGACCTTCTGTATTTAAAATGGTGATCCATTTAAAGATTCAAAGTTAGCATCATTTTCAATGAAACTGGAAACGACATAGAATCATTAATCGACCGATTTAATGCAAATTAAGCCGTTATTTGAAATTATATTTATGGATCATACTTCCTATAATATATATCAAATGTACAAAATCAAAATTAGAATTCATGGTCAGAGAATCAGAATAATATTCAAAACGTTATTGGAGATACATACCAAAGACAGCGTTAGAGTATCGTAAGAGTGAAATGTTAGCATGAGAACTAACATTCGTAAAATGAATAGATTGCTAAGTTCGATTGTAGAGAATAGCTCCAAGTTTTATAATTATTATTGTGTGTATCAGCAAAAATATTGAGACATTAAAACTTTTAGCACAGTTTAAAGAATATAGGTGTATATATCAAAGCCAAACTGCATTTACTAATACTAAGAATATATATATTCAGTACACTTTGCTTTTAATAATGCTACAATTAATATTCCAATAGGTCATCGTTTCTCTACCTGAAGGTCGCCATTCCATATACAGGGGGTTGCAGTTGATCAGTTAGTAATGCAAAATATTGACAGAATACATAATTAGACTCAAATACTTCAATTATTATTATTAGTAAAGATCGTGAGGTGATTTACTTTGACCTTGGCCTTCTTAGGGGGTCGCAACATAAAAAGAATAGTTGAGAAACGATATTTTAGGCTGTCATAAAAACAAAATTTGTTTGAAACTGATTCTAAAGCCAACTTCAACTTACATAGCTTATAGAATCACATGTGAGGCAACGAAATGAACATACTTTGAATTCATTAGATATTATTGCTTTTTATTAAAACTATGATAATTTGTGATTTCTAATTTATACAGAGAACAGGAATCATATTTGTTTTATTTATACATTCTTTAATTTCGAAATTTTGTTTGAAGTGTTTGCACAACTTGCAACAGAGTATAATCCAAAACAGCTCTTTGAAATCGACACCGACATGGACAATAAATTCACCTCACTTCCATCATATGACCCAAACTGACCGAAATACGGCTAAAATGAATTTTCTTGAAAATCTGATTGAAAACCTGCTTCTGCTCGACATTATTTTTTACAACTAAAACATTTTTACTTTTCGGCTCAAAAGTTATAAGCAATTCAAATAGGGAATAAAGTAACTACTCTTAGATCACCTTAAGATTTAATTGATTACAAAAGTCTCCTTCAAGATTTTTTAATGATCTGGAGTATATCTTATTAGTCTTTGAATTTCAGAAGACAGATGAGTTAAGATGGGATCTAAGATCATTCCTTATTGTAGTATCCTTTGTTGTTAAAACTCAGGCGACTGATATTATATGTCAACATTTTGTTCAAAAGTTGAATATCCGTAAGTGTAACTAAATAAATACTACTTAAAATGCACGCTATAATGCAGAAGATAGGTATATAAAGCTGCAGCTTGCCACTCTCCTCAAGAAAAACATAACTACGTCGTTTTATGTAGATAGGTACTTATATTTATCTGCAATACGTGGAGTATCCAAGCGGCACAGGCCTAAAAAGTGTTAACGGTAACTACCAATCAGCGTTTCATGAATGTTAAAGGCGGAAACATTAAAATTAATAAACATATGCATTTACTGTCACTTTGCGATATTTCGTAATTTACGGCAAACGGTTAGTGTTAGTTTTCTACGTAGACAATAATATGTGCATGTTGTGGTACAAATTGATATAGGTACCATATAACCTATAGATGGATATAGATATAAGATGTTCTTTAGTTTATAGCTAGTATGTTGTGGTACAAATTGATATAGGTACCATATAACCTATAGATGGATATAGATATAAGATGTTCTTTAGTTTATAGCTTTATTTATTGCTCATCAATCATATTTGTACTGTAAAACCTTATATGTGAATTATTGTATATTGAATGCCGTATATAATGAAATTTAACGACTAATTAAGACAACAGGGGTCGTCAGATAGCCTAGAGGGCAATTATTATTTTTCACTTAATGTACAAACTGATAACTATTCTCATTTAAAATCATAGACTTACTTTTGTTTTTCAATAATAACCCAAAATCCTAGATACTTACTCTTTTTGATAATGCATAAATAAAAGGTGAGCCGTCGTGAAAATTTCAATGGTTTCTATACATATTTTCAGTTAAAAATTTCAAATGAAGTTTTCTACTTAACTATTTGGTTTTGATGATATAGTTAGTTGATTTTTTCCAAAATAATCTGTATTCAGTATATCCATATAGGATGTGTTTATTTTTTGACATTATTCAAAAAAAAAAATAGAAAATTTTAAGGAGAACAAAATGTTTCTCGATGTTTAAATATTTATTATAAATAACAAATGTTTATTAGGTAACCATAAAAGATATTATTATTTATTTCACTGGTTCACCAAGTAATTTTAATTTACGACAATAAAGGTGTTAAAGTAATTATTATGTTGCAAGCTTCACTTATTTTATACTTTTGAGGAATAGCATAAGGCATTATTCAGTAAATCTACTCAGACTAATTGTTATTGAAAATGTAGACTTTCTGTCAACAATAAAATTTAATGGGATTGTTGACTACTGAATGAATTATCAAACCCATAAAGCAAACAAAAAAATATGACCGGTTTCCTGAGGCTACAATGTTGCGGCTGGTGAACAATTCGACACGATCAGTGCAAATAACATGTTAATGTATATAAAATGTAATTGTTATAATATAATGGTAACAATTAATGACGGTGTCTCATTAAAATGAGTTTAGATATGGGGATACATTTTAAAGGCTATGCAACTTTATTAATTTGTTAAAAATAACAACTAGCATGTAATCGTCTAAATTTGAAAGGTAAATGTCAAATAATCAGTAGTAATTCCACAAGAGATTGAATTTTCGCGATAAGTCTGTCGATTTATTTCTAACGAAAAGTTGCTTGGAAACATCACGAGTCCGTAGGACGAGTGGTGTTTTCAAGCAACTCAGTTGAGTTTAGAAATAAAGGACACTTATAACATAAATTCAATCACGAGTGGTATTTTATTCGACTATTTCACGAACAAATATTTTGGTTGATAACTTCACTTGAAGTAGCACCAAAGCGACTCATTTTGACGTCTGTCCCTATAATTAATTTTTATTAAACTGTCAAACTTTGCTTTGCCATCCGTATCCATGGTTACGTCGTTGAGAACACCACGCTGATAGACCAATTAGAATTGAAAGACTAGTCGGTGTTTTCGCTGTAATACAAGCTGTCTTTGGTTTGTGATTGGTCAGATTATGTGATAATTTTAAGGTGAGTGAAATAGTCAAATAAATATTATAATTGGTAGCTCAGTGATTAGCTTGACAACCAAACTTTTTAGCTAACTTTACTTACAGTGAAATAATTTTGGAATCTACTAAAAACTTAAGGGCTTTCTTCCCACTTATACAAATTTATATTTCCTAAATTTTAGAAGATTTGTCAGGTGACTTCGAAGACGATTGCATGTGTATGACTTGTGTTTCTTCGTAGTACTTATTCGAGTATCACATAATTCACATCCGTGTTCATGAGAACACTGAAGTGATATTCTATTGATATTACAAATTACTTATGCATATTAACATGTTTTAGTATAAAAGTACTATTTATATCTATATTTGACTCGTTAGACGAAATATAATCCTTGATATTATCGGTTGCGTTCCTTCACAAGGTATAATATAGCAAATACCACAGTAAATTAGAGCATGCAACTGAACGCAATTATTGTACTACCAAATATAATATGTTCTTTTATGTCATTATTGTGATTAGTTTTTGATTTAAGTAGGAAGGAATAATGGAAAGTAATAAAACTTGGCATTCTTGTCACTGAGCTCCAGTACGGTGATATCTTTTCTAGCGATACCAACTGCTCTATTCCCTTGTCGCAATTTTTACTAATATAAAAAGTTTCCTCGCAATTTATTGGAGTTGTTATGTGCAATTAAATCAAGCCATCCAAATTGTTCTGTTTTATGTTGCTATGTATGCAATGTTTAGTTTGTAAGTAATTTTTTTATGTATCAGAAGTTTATGGTTTTATAGTGAATATAAAACAAGTACTGGTGTTGTTTTATTTAAATATTCCACAACGGGTTATGGGCCCAATACCCCTGCACTTTCGTGTTGGTTAGTTTTTTGTGTGTACCGACTAAATTAAAAAAAAAATAACGAAGCTATCATCATGAGTGATATAGTGAACAGTATAGAAAAATTAGGAATCACACAGTTCTGTGGAAAAGACTATGATCATTGGAAATTTCGAATGGAAATAATACTTGATCAGCATGATGTGAAGAAATGTATCCATGTACAAAGCTCTGGAAAGTGTTTTTCAACGTAAGAGTATTGCAAGCTAGCTTGTGTTGAGGAAAAAGTTACTTACAATGAAACTGCCTACCGGTGAGTCGCTTGAAAAACATTTTATGAAATTTGAAGAGATAGTTCGTGAACTGAAATCAGTTGATTCAAAGTTGGAAGAAGCAGATATAGTATGTCACTTGCTCTTACCAAAGTCGCTCGACTCTCTTGTAACTGCATTAGAAACCCTAGAACTGGAAAAACTCACTCTGGAGTTTGTTAAGGGGACATTTTTGGACCATGAAATGAAAAAAAGATATCAGGGTGAAAGCAATGGAAATCCATCTTTAGCATTTACCAGTAAAGCAAATAAAAATTGAACAAAATATCTCCCTCGTAAATAGTTATTTTTGTATCAATGGTGCGAAATGCTACTTTGGTGATCGAGAACGAAAGTTTTTCGTTCGAAATTACCAAAGTAGCATTTCGCACACGAGTTGCTAACAATATTTTTTCTACAACGACTTTAATTTGATTAAACTAAAACCATAAAACGATATCTTCTATTACAATATTTAATGCAAATTAATTTAAAAAGAAATAGTGGCAGATGTCTCAGGTAACTATGGAAACCAATATATTTGTCAACAAACACTTTTCACTGACGCTTTCGATATTGTGAATGTTGAATATTGATAATAATGGAGAGTCTCGAAAGTGAAGATGATTTATTCTATACCCCACCAGAAATAATAGATGCGGCCAACTTTGTTACACTGAATCTTCTACGGGGAAAATCCAGACGGCAGTATGAACAATAGGTTTGTGATGTGCAAAATATTTTGCAACCTAGTGCGCAAAATATTTTGCGCACGGGGTCATGGTAACGCAAAAAAAAAATGTCAAAGAAAAAATGTCTCATTTTAGACACTGACGTTAATGCGCAAACATAGCCTTTTTTGGCAGTTGTAGAAAAATGAATTTTCATTTCACCTGTCACCAGTGTGGAAAACCAGTTTACAAGTGGGCCGATTGCCGAATCAAGAAGCAGGCTAACCAGACAAATCAAATAACTGAAGACGATCATATTGCCTTTATAACGTTATCAAGAACATCAAAAACTGATGGAGATGTGTCTGATGGAAGAATTAGGTTTATCGTTGATTCAGGGGCAACTGATCATATGGTGAACACTAATCATTTTAAAAATGACATTTCAGTTGCTAAAAACACACATGATGTGTGCAAAAATCCGAAAACACAGTACTGTCATATTTTTCACACAGTCCTGTCAAAAACAGAACGGACATCTGTTATTTGTATTTTTTTAGGTAGGCTAGGCTTATTCAGTTTCATAGTAACCGACTTGTAATTTTAATTTTCAATGTAATTGGTTTTGTTAAATAAAAATATCTATCAAATTGTTTGTTTTTTTTCCAATCGTAAAAAAAATATTGTAAACAACACGTTTGAAAACATCTTTTCACACTCATTCGACTTGTTGGCCTCGTCTTCGGCTCGTCCCACCAAACTGTCTCACTCGTGTGAAAAGATTCGTTTTCAAAACTTGTTATTTAAAATACTATTTGCTACAAAAGTTGGTTTAATTGGCATTGTTTTGGAAAATAATACAAGTGCTACAATAATTAAGAATTATTAAAAAAAATCTTGTTATTGCAGTCGGAAAAAGAATTAATAAACTTTACGAAATAAGTTTTAGGGCAGTCAAGGTTGCATCCAATGTATGTGAAGTATTGAGCTACCAATATAATTGGCATCGTAGATTAGGGCATTTAAGTAGCAAAAATTTATCAATATTGTCTAGAAATATTCTTGTTTTTGGTTTTGATTTGAATAATAGTAGTAATGCTGAAAGAACTGAAGTGTGTGTAACTTGTGTCAAAAGTAAAATTACAAATCTGTCATTTTCAATACATTCCGAGATAAGAATATCAATATCAAGACCACAGGAGACAATACATTTTAAATCAAAATATATCTGCTGTAAGAAAACATTGTTCGAAAAATGGGAAACGTTACGCATAATCGGTCACGTACCTCGTATTGGACCTCTTAGAAGCAACTTACTCCAGTCAAATTAATACATTTTTAAATAAAAATTCTAGGATCGCCTTTGGCATTATAAGGATTAGTAGGGCGTGTTTCCTAAATGTAAAACCAATACGTTGGCCTTGTAGGATGCCAGCATCAAACGTCATATTGGAGAACAACGTTTCGATATTATCTCGGGAACCTACGAAAAAATTATTAGAGATTTTTTCTGGTTAGAACTAAATTTCCCATTTCTTATTGAATACTATTTTTTTGTTATTTCAATAGTGTTTCAATTAAAAGATTTTAAAGGCTTTTTGAAGTAGTTTTTTTTAAATGTCTTGTAAACTGTTGATTTTATGGAGAAAAGTTCTTGTAGAGCGTACAATTATCTATAGTCAGGATCATTTCAAAAGATCTCGACCACAGCTAAATGTATTCTAAGAATATTTTCTTGGGCTGGTTGGGGTTGGGAATTTCATGTACCTGACACAGACATTCAATAAAGGGTGGGTACTTGCGCATTTCTTGCCTATGATTTGTTTACATCGGAGAAAGATGATTCAAATTTGCTTTCTTTGTTGTACGTTTTATTGCGGTCGTAGCCTTTTTAAATAATCCCGACTATATAAATAATAATAATTTCGTTATTCGTTATTGATTGTAGCAATTATTAGTATTAATTACAGGTGAAATATAATTATTATTTTACTAATTACTAATAGAGTTGCTGTTACTCGACCTCTCTTCTACACCACCCAGGAGGTAGAGTTCTAGGCGCAATTTATTTTTACGTGGCATCCCCACAATCCACGAACAACAAATTTTTTCTACTTTTTCATTGGTGCTGGTCCAGTGTTTCCTAATTCGGAAACTGAATTATCATTTTTTGTCATGAGGAGATTCTAGGTAATCTACATAACCATTCACCATATATTGTATATATTTTCATATTTGTAGAACGTTGCCGCACGATTGTCCACTGCAGTTGGAGCAAAAGACTGGACTGAGCATTTGAGGCCTGCTTTGCAACATCCACAAGCTTTTCCATAATTGGTTTTACATGAGCACGAAATGAGATTAAGTAAAGAAGGAGGTGCAAGCGGTAATGCTGTGGCTGACGACAAATTATTTCTCTCCATGCGTTCAGTGGTTGTGATTTGTGATGCTACGTCAGCAGTGTACAACGTTCGCAAAATTCTGAAAACGTTGAAAGGCAATCTACAGCTATTGAAGGCAGTGGAATTGTTTAAAGAAAATCATTTTGACCAAAATATTATTGCCCAGTCTGGAAAATCATCCTTCATCGCATTATTAGGAGGTACTACTACAGAAATATCAATTAACTCTCTCCGCTATAAATGATTAATTCAATCAGCAAAAAAAAAAAGAAAATGCAACTGACGTTACCTCTAACACAAGCAGCAGCTCATCTCGATTGGTTTAGGACATATCACCAAGTCCAAACATGGCTCGGAGAACATCTAGATCGAGAAGAATGGGACTGTAAAAGAGGCACACAAGGACTGGAACCTGGTCGTTCTCCTGCACCTCCTTCTTTATTTAAATTCATTTCGTGCTAATGTAAACCCAATTGTGAAAAAGCTTGTAGATGTCGCAAAGCAGGCCTCAAATGCTCAGTTATGATTCGACTACAATCGTGTGACAACGTTAGATGAGAACGATCATGAAGAAAATAACGAAGATGATGATATGAAAATAGACATGATGTATGGTGATATAAGGGTATTTGTCTGTAACTTTTAATATTCAGCTAAGCCTAACATCAAAAAATTATGTTTCATATTCAGGTGTTGTAATCTTTTTATTCGATTAACACATCATTGTGGAGAAAGGATATAAAGCAGCAACGGAAAATATTTGACCGAAACAAATATATGACTCATTTTGTTGCTCGGTGTTAAAAAATTTAACATCTCCGTCACACGTGTAACAAATAGCTTTTAAAGTTGAGAGTGGTAGCTACAGATCTCCAAGTAGTGTTTTTGGAATGATTTTTTGATATATTTATAAGAAAAAAATATTAATATTTAATATTTTCACTGTACTTATTTATATAGTCAAATAAAGGTGATAATTTAACAAATAAGCCATAAAATACGTTTAATTTTTCCAACTAAAATAAATCTGTCGTATCAAACGTTACGAAATTTTTTACGTGTATAAAAGGGACTTACCTCTAACCTTTCGAATAAAAAAATATACATCTTTTTCGAGATTTTTTTTTTATAAATAAGTAAATGTGGTCTGTGACGGTAATGTGAACTTGTGATGGTAATGCTAAATAATATGCATCAGATAACAAATTACACACAAGTTTGGTAAAAAAAAAAATGTTGTGACAAAGAGTGAAACACAGGTATGTACCTAACGTTTTTTTTATTAAACATATATAAAACGAAACATTACTTCTTTAACGAAAACATAAACTATATTATAACTCGCAGGCATATTTAAGATAAATAAACAAGAACAGTATCAATACAATATTTTTTATGTTATTATCATCTTTACTTAAAAAGTTAATCTATTAAGTAAATCAACCTCTTCTGAATTGTCAACTTTAAAAAATCTAGTAGACACTTTTATTGGTGATTTGATACTACATAATACTCCTTCTTGATTAATGACTTGAATGTCATCTTTGTGAGGCCAGAAAAATAGGTATTTAGAACGATCCATAAATTTTATAGACAACTTGTCTTTAGTTTTAGCAATAACACAACCGGGGTACCATATCTTGCCGAAAACAACAGCCACCCAATCACCGTCCACGTAATTTTTTTGTTCAGATTGTTCCGTCTTGTTGCTGAGTTTTGTTTTCTTTTTTTTCTCGGGTTTCTAAGTTATTAGTTAAGAAAAAATACAAACTGTGACTTAAAAAGTTGAAGTCTACTCGATTTTTTAAATTAGCAAAAAATGTAAATACTCATAAATACATTTATTTGAAGTACCTAACCTATTAATATTATAAAAGGATACGGTTTTCTTCTCCGAAAATTCGTGTATGTTTGGCGTTATGCCCTTATGATGATCGCAATTTGGTTGGTTTCTGCAGTCAATACAGGACAAATCTCTTAAGTATAGTCTTTTGGAATTTGAAATATCCCAAACGATTTGATGAAGTTTCATAGTGTTAGGTATTGTTTTTAGTTCTTTATCTTTCAACAAACTATCAATTTTTATAATTTCTTCTTCCTTTATAACAAATATAATACATTTGACATCCTTAATACACTCCACAAACTCTTCTATAGAAGAAACATCTCTTCCTTGGGCTACACTTTTATCCGCTGTTCTCTTCACTAATCCTCCAACACCATCAGCTACGCTCTTTCCATGTCCACTCTCGCTAAAATTCCAGGTGGCATTTGAAATGTTTAATTCTTTACAAAAATGTGCAAACAGGAAAAAATTTTTTTTATTCCTATATTGAGTTGTGGGTCCGTCACTTAAAACATGTATTTTTTTTACATTTGGTACTTGAGTTTTTATTAGATTGACCACAGGCTGTAAATGTGCCCATATGGCACTTGGATCGTGCCGTGTGGAAGAAGAAACAGAACAAAAAGTTTGGCATACTGTCTCCATACTGCTAGGCTCTTTATAGTAAAATGCACCTGTATGTAAACTTAATTGAACTTTAGATGCCCCAAAATGAACACTCTGAACCTCACTGGAATACTTAAGTACATAATTTTCTGAAAAGTCAATAGTTACAGAAACTTCATCCTGGTCCATGACTTCTTTTAGAGTTTTGGAAAATTGGGTTTGATGCCATACACGATAAGAGTGCTGCAATATTTTTGGCACTTCACCTTCGAATGTTTTGATAAGTTCTTCAACAGAACTTCGAATTCTCTGCTTCGACGTAATTTTTACATTTACTTCCTTTCCTTTTATTGTTCTCGTTTCTGTGCTGGTAGTCCATTGGTGGTAGAAGATCGTAGCTGAATTGTCCAAATTAGGAAGTTCATTGAGTACAGTTTTGTTCTTGCACTTTTTGCATTGTCTGTACATACAAGTTTGTAAAGCAGTGTTACAGCACATATTTTCGGATAGTTGAGAAATAGAGTTTATGTTAATAATTCTATGATGGCGTAGTCTTTCCATTATAAATTTAAAATTAGCATGCTTTACGCACAAACAGGTATCTCTTGCGGAAAGTTTTGAATTTACAATCCAGAATGGTTTCTGACGACAAAAGGTTCTAAAGGAAATATTATATTCCGACCGGGATAGAAATGTTTTGTGCAGTTTTTGCAAACTTGAATTCATTAATCTTTTTTGCTTCTTTATGCCATTTTTTGTAACTGTAGTTTTTTTTCCAGGAGTAATAGTTGAATTTTCATCTTCTTCCAAAAAATTTTGTATGGCCTGCTTTGCCTTTTTAGCAATGGTGTTTCTTTTCTTTTTGTCACACACTATTTTTTTTCCTGGATCCATAGCTTTTTTTTTGCATGTAGGGACTTAAAATGGTTTGTGCAGTTGACATAACTTTGTATTTTTTAAAAAGTGACCCAGAAACACAGGTCGCTAATGTTTCTTTTTCGCCCAAATTGGAACATAATTTTGCGTTCATTTTAATTTGGCTAGATAAAACTTCTCCAAAGAGAAGTTTCTTTTTTATTTGCTCCTTATCTGCTATTTTTAAAATTTGTTCAACTTTTTTACTAGGCGTTGGCGAGTTTTTAGGAACGGAATCAGTGCGTGGTTTATTCTTCAGCCTATAGTACTTTTGCTTCCATTTATTTGCTTTGGCTTCTAGGTTTTTACATTCTATTTCTTTCTTTAAGAGTTTCCTTGCAGAAAATGATCTCGACGCAGCTACCTTTTTTCTTCCTATCTGACTTTTTGTCGAATTTAGAGTATTAGTCAAAGACGTATTATTTCCCTGTTTTTTCCTTTCGTAATATCTACAGTTATTTATTCTCCATCGTATGCGTTGACTTTTTTGGTCTCTAGTAGTTCTCTCTGAAATTAATTTAATTTTCCCTTCAGCTTTTCGTTTTTGGTATCGCTGTCTTTCTTTTTCTTTTTCTTTTTCATAAGCTTCCGGATCAGTTCGAATTCTTTCCCTTTGACGTCTTTTTCTTTCAGCAGCCATTTCTTTCAGTCTTTTAGTTTCAGAATCAGTCTTTAAGGCATTGTTGGCTTTTTTAAATTGTATTACTTTATCTTTACTCTGCAAAACGGTTTTCTCAGAGGTCTCATGCGTTATCTTATTTTTTGGCATTTTTCTTTTACGTTTTACATCGGTATTATCAATCTTGCTTGTGGACGGAAGTAACTTTTGTTTTGAAAAATCAGTCTTTTCAGATGTAGTATTAACTTTACTACAAGACGGTTTAGGAGAATTTTCAGTTTTATTTTTGAGGCATCTATTACTAACAGACTTCATTTTTATTTTAAACGTGCTTCCTAACGTCCTTTCCTTCGCGACAGGATCTGTCTTCTCAGACTTCTTTTTTAATTTAATTGCTTGCTTAAACTGTTTTTCTTTCTCTTCTCGTTTTTTCAAAGCTTCCTCCTTCATTTTTTTTAGTTTAGCCGAGAGCAAAGCCATTTTTTCATCTGTTTCGGACTTTGTATTAATGGTTATAACTGAGGTTTCGACTTGACTTTGCCTATTCGATCCTTGTTCCACTAAAACTGTGACTTGCGTGGAAGAGGCCTGCGAAGCTACGTTTTGTTCCATTTTTCCGCAATGAAGGACCTGATAAAATATTAATTTTATTGGCCTAAAATTCATTTTTTAAATATGTTTCACATTACCGTCACGTTTATAGCATCTCCGTCACGTTAAGGCTTCGACATAATCGTGACGGTAATGTGAGTGACGGAAATGAGAATGAACATATTTTTGGCCTCGTTTTATTGTCCCGGTAAACCATGAAAAAGTAAGGTTATGTATTTTAAGTCTACCACAGTAACTACGTAAGTAAACCGATACGAAATCATATTTATTTATTTTATGAAGAAAATACTGCAGAGGATGGTAATGCTAAGAGAAAAAATACTTCAAAAAACTTACCTGTTGATTAATTTTTCAGCTTTTTAACTGTTATCGCACGGAAACTTTTCTACCTCACGTGTTCTCAGCATGGACGGAACTAACTATAAATGCAAGATCCACCTGTTAAAGTGCCCTCTAGTTGCCTGTGTGTGAATTTGCATTTCATGTGACGGTAATGTTACGAAGCCTCGGTTACAATGGATTAACCGATCGTGTATTAATATCAATAGTTTTGAGCAAAATTTGTGGATACGTTTACGAAGTTAAAACATAACAAATTAATTTGATGCGAATATATCAAACATATGGTATCAAAAGAGAATCATTATTTTATCTTAAAAGTTTAAAATGATAAAAGTTACGCGTGACGGTAATGTGAATTAAGGTATTAAAATAAATAAAAATCTCAAATGGTGGGACATTTGGTAGATATTTTCTTTATATACATACAGTTTAAGACCCAATGATTTATAAAAAAAAATATCGGAACTTTTACCACATCTGAAATGGTTGATATAACGCAGTTTTCCCAATATTAAAAGTTACAGACAAATACCCATAAATTACCTATAGAAACTCCTCATGATGAGGATGCACTTTCCGAATTAGAAAACGCTGGACCGTTGAACAAAAAAATGAAAGATTTTTATTGGTCGTGGATTAGGCATTATGGGTATACCACGTGAAAAATATTGCGCCTAGAACTCTACTTCCTTGGTGGTGTGGAAAAGAGTTATAGTGTGAGCAATTGTTTTTATTAATCCTACTTATAGAAAGTTTTATATAAAATTTATAGATTGTGTACTAGCTCTACAATATTGATAATAACTTTTTTTTTCATAAAATCAACAGTTTACGGGCTATTTTGAAAAAACGATTTAAAAAAATTTTAGAACTTTGTCATTAAAAAAATATTGATTTAATAAAAATTAGTATTCAATAAGAAGAAATGGGATATTTAGTTCTAAATAGAAAAGATCCCTAATCCGAGATAATAGCGAAAAACTGCTACTAATCCTTCACGCCAAAGGCGACCCTAGCATTTTTGCATTATGAAGCTAATACATTCATTAATTTGACTGAAGTAACTATTCAGAATAATGTGCAAGTAATGATACAAAAGCAATTATTTTTATAATATGCATAAATATGTCTGGTATTGTATACAAAATGAACCATAGCTTAGAACGTGATTCTATTTGTTGAGATCTTAAGTTTAAAAGAAAATCCTTCAAACCTGAGATAAAAATAAATAATTTGATTCGTATTTTGAGTTTGACTCTACAAAGAGTTTAAAAACTTCTGTAATCATTATCATATTAAAAAATCAATTAGTCTATTTTGTTACCTAGAACGCTCTACTAAGAAGCAGTGACACATTCCTTCGGTCAATCTATACCAACAGCACACGAAATAGTTAAGAATAATATTTCGTTTCAATATAGTACATAAGTAAATATTTGAATAAGTTAAAATATTAAAATTCACTTACAGGAAAACGGGCCATTATATAAATGATAAACTTCTGCAAAACAAAGAATAGGTACAAAAATAGCAAATGCATACAACTAACAAAATTTCAATTTTGTTCTAATTTAATTACGCATAAATAATATATAGTTTATACATACATTCTTTAAGATTTATTCTTATTCCTTATCCTTATTTTGTTAAAATTCGAGTGTCACAATAATTTCTTAGCTCAATAAATATGTTATAAAGCGATAGGTATTCACTTTACAAATTGTTCTTAGTTTACACTAATATACGGAAGGTGCTAGTGCTAAGTTTGACTTTATTAAAACAATTATCACTTTTGTTTACATTGCCTACTTTGAAGGAGATATATGTGTGCTAAATGAAAATGACGCTTAAGGCTTTACATTTCACATTAAAGGCCGTGCTGCTAGTATCAAATCGGTATTACAGTATGAAGACGAATAACTTTGTTAAAACAATTAGCACCTCTATTTTTTCACTTGATTGGAAATGAAAAATTCTGCAATTGTCATCGGTGGATGTGTTGCTAAGTTCTAGATCAAATTAATCGCCTTACTTCCACATATACGTTGATGTCTTTGTAATATAATCCAGAACTGTCAATTGAAAGCCGCAATAAATTGCTTTCTTAGTAAATATGACGAAACTGACGTACCCTTTGGTGCAGCTATTAACTGCGGATATCGTTGAAACATAAGTGGAAACAAAAAATCTAATACCAAAGTTGATGCAGAGGCGTAAAAACAGCTATTACTACCTATACTATTACTACTATAGGAAATTGGTTGTATCCTAGCAAACCCGTTATCTAAATTTTAACACATTCATTCATAACGTTCATGATATATACAATAATTATTTATGATATTAAAATAAGAGATCTATATTTTATTCCTTACCAGATATATTACTTTGTGCGCTTTGATCAAACTTGACTCACCTGTAAAAGAAAAAAATATTATTAATTTTGTTAGGATTCTCAATAAAAAAAATATTAAATTTAATAACACTAATGTCTACGTTCACACCCTTAAATTGTAAATCTATTTAAATGCGTCAGTTTAGGGAATGTGCAGATAACGTCACAACTAACCTAAAAAATACATATATACACTTGTTCATTATATCTAAAATTTCTGCTTGGTTTCCATACTTTCAATGAAATTCTTGTTCAATGTCACGTTTATGGAATTCCACATACTACCTATGTCTTAATAAATTAAAATGATTTTTATTGATGGAAATCCAACTATTTCTAATAATCATCAATATAGAAACATTAATTAAAACTGTTTTTAAATGTGATACAAGATAAAAATTAAAATTGAGAATAAACCTTTCAAGTAGCAGGATATCTCGATTTTTTTTGTAAATACTCTTTCTTAAATGATACTATACTCAAAAAATGTGGACAACTTTTATCTAAGGAGTGTCAAATTAGGGGAATAGAGACCTGATTTTCACTTCAAATAAAATTACTTAGTTGAGACTTGGAACAGTCCTTCCTCCCACGACAATAACAAAGATACAAAACCAATTTGACACGAAGACAAGTATTCATATTTTATAATTATTCTTCCTCACTAGATTCAAGCTAAGTAAATATAAAGAGACGATTTAGAAAAATCTACAACCCTAAACCAGATTTGTTTGAATACTAACGCTCAAATAGTATTTCATGAATATTTAAACTAGAAAAATCCCTTCCACCCTCTAGGGCATAATTCAGCCATGAACTATCGGTTGGTGATTTTGACAATAGAGTACAGTTTTATAACCGTTCCGTATTGCAGATGGAGAGTGCAAGATCACTGGATTTCAATCCCCTTGATTACTTTTTGAGAGGTTATCAAAATAAACTTAACGATTTAGATGCTAGACCCAAGAAAATTAAAGGACCATTAAGCCTCCAAAAAACAATTGTTTTCATAAACTAGGTAAGAATATATATATTACCACTAACATAATTGCTATTAATTTAATGCCTGTTTTAACAAAAAGTTGACGTCATCAAGATGCAATTTAAATTGCGTTTTAATCGTCCACCAATTTCAACAACTTGATTGGCGAAACGTACTTATAGTCAGGTGTTCAGAGTTTTGAAGTCAAATTAGTTCTGTAGTAATATCAACCCTGGCCATGGGTAGTATGTTATTGGAAATATATTTCTGTACTAACGAAATTTAATAAGCTGCGTTAATAAGTGCGCTGACGCAATGGGCTAGTCCGTGTTGTGACCGAAATGACCCTATTTGTGGATTTTGTTGATATAATAATGTCACCCTTACTAGACAACTCTGACTTTCGACTTAAGGACTTAAGATACCTTTTATGTCTATTGGAAGTACACGAATTAAATTTTTTCTCTAAGAACTTAAGAGATTTTCACATTTTCATTTCGTAGGTATATATTGGTTATATTTGTGTTCATAGATATCGTAAAAACGCTCATGCGATTTCTATTGTATTTGTTAATTTAACTTCCTACTTCTGATTTTAATTTTAAACAAAATCGGTCCAGCAAGTTAGGATGTTTCAAAAGTGTATATAAAAAGAAAATAATTAAATTTCGAAAATATTAATAAAATCTTAATAATATATTTTTTGCTCAAATATACTTTCAAGAAAAATATGTTCTAATTAAATATAAATCTGGTAGAGCGGAATTTTTGATAATAATTAAGATATAATTTATAAGTTGCGTGGGCGTGACTTTATAATGCAGTTTGCAGTTCTTGACTTTTAAGGAACGCACATAAATGGGTTAAGAAACGTGATTCATAAATTGGACCAATTAAAACGATGTTATAGAAACTGTACTTGGATTAAAAAGCGGTTACGGACACTGACATTTTGAACTAAATCTACTTATTTTCCAATTTTTCACTTTTATTGTTCAGGATAGATTATAGCAAATTTTGCAGAAAATTTAATTTTCTTTCTTTAGAACCACAAAATTAAGTACAGATTTACTTTAGAATGGCGTAATAATTTAATAAATATCGCGCATATGGTAATATCGAAGTACTCTTACTCTAGTTTTAATGACGATACTTACAATTTATTTGAGTTATGTGCCGTAAATCTTATGTACTCAGACATAAAATAATATTACACTTTACGTATATAGTTTAATGAATGAAGCAGACATTTCCATAAAATTACTCATTTTCTAGTAGTTGACATAATTTTGAAAGCATTTGTGAAATCTACAAATCGTATAAATGAATACCTATTGCTATATCTTAGAAGTAAATAATAAGCAATTAAAGTTAATAATATTAACTTAATATATTATACCTATTAGTAGGTACACTACATAATGAAGTGCATGGATATTCCACCAGAAATAACAACAACATTTGTCCAAACTTTTTAAGACTTTCTAAATCCCGTAATGGAACGAACTATTATGCTAGGTTTCATCACTATTTGCCTACAAAAGTCAAAGAACTTGAGTTTAATTTATTTAAAAACACTGTCAAAGCTTTTCTAACAGCCAATGCCTTTTATAATTTTGATGAATATTATTCCACAAATTTTAATATAATGTAGGTACTAATTATATTTTATTTATATTATTATATACCCAGTGATTTGTTATTCGTTACTGTTGTTTGTATTTTTGACTTGAGTAAATACTTTTTTTGTATATATCACCAATAAATTATTATTATTATTTTTTTATTTTTTTTCGGTTTCCCAGCAACTCCCCACATCCCGCAGGGTTAGTCACTGTAGATTCCAGACTCGTGTGCCCTAAGGAGACGAAGGGATCCTAGGATGACCGCTTTCTGCATTTGACCAGCCAACCATTCTGCCGATGTTTGGCAGGCAGACATGGTCTTCAATGCGGAGAGCAGCGTGGGCTTCATACCTCCGAGTACACCGATTATCAGGACGACGATCTTGACAGAGTAGCCTGGGTATAGCACTTGGAGCTCGTACCGGAGATCTCTGTATTTAGTCCGTTTCTCCTCCTCCTTCAAGGCGATGTTTGTCTCAGCAGGTGCTGAGAAGTCGATGACATACATCACCTTGGTCTGATGGTCGAGGAGGACTATGTCAGGCTTATTGGCTTGAATTTGCCTGACGGTCGGGAACGAGTAGTTCCAGTAAATCCGGCATTTCTCGTTCTCGACAACGGACTTGATTTCTCAGGGGATATAAGGCAGCACTGGTGTTTGGTCTATCTTGTACGAGTGCCGAAGATGGTAGTATAGCACTTGTAAAGCCGCGTTATGTCGGTGGATGTAGACCGAAGTCGCATAAATCGTACAAGCAGATAATAGATGCATGAGCGACTCCGGCGCCTGACGGCAGGTCCTGCAGTTGATATCAGGAACCTCTACACCCATCACGCGACTCCGATAAACCAATGTGTTAATAACACCATCTTGGCAGGCCACAATGAATTCCTCGGTCTCCGACTTCAGCCCAGCTGACCTTAAGAATGCGAAAGTCAGCTCTGTCGATAAACCCAGTGCTTCTATGTTGTTAAAGAAAACACCGTGCAGAGGTTTATCGACGTGCTGCCTGAACAGATTCCTCTGTTCGGCAGCTTTAATTTGGGCTGTCAGACGATTCGGCGGAAGCTCAGTAACTGATTCTGCATCAGCACCTCGCCTGCCTCCTCGCCTGTAGTCGAACACGAGACCGAGTTCATCTGCGGCCCTCTGTGCTGCCTTAAACAATAAAGCGCCAACTCCCACGGTTTCATGATCTCTCACTAACCGTAGGAGCGGATCCGAGCTCCTTAGGATGTTACATGCCATACTCAGTGCTACTCTGCCATGCATACACTCCGGAAGATCTAGGATGAATACTCCTATGGATATTCATCATGTTGCGGGTATCCCTGTCCAATTGGCGCAGCTCATCTACTCGCCACTTGACTACTCCAAAGGAGTAGAGCAGAATCGGAACGGCAGGCATATTATTGGCAGACACCTTGTTCTTCCCCGAAAGTTCGGAAGACCAAATCTTTCGGAGTCGGTGTCTGTACTTGCCACGGAGAGAATCCTTTATTTGGTTCACATCCTGGATGTGGCGTTGTTCCACACCCAGGTATGTGTAGGTCTCTCCGGCATCCAAATGTCGTAGGATGCTTCCGTCTGCGAGCTGCGCATCGTCGTGGAATTCCCCGCATCGTCCTCTCTTGAGGTGGACGACTGCGCATTTGTCCAACCCAAACTCCATTCCAATTGCCCGCGTGTATTCCTCGACCACCCTGAGAGCATTCTGAAGTTCTCGCTCTCCGGAGGTATAGAGTTTAAGGTCATCCATATAAAATAGATGGGTGACCTTATGCGGTTGCTGGGGTGGCCCACACTGATACCCGCGGGTTTGGCGGAGTCCAACAGATAGCGGCAGCAGTGAGATGCAGAAGAGGGAGCGGACTCCTAATATCGGGTTCTGCCGGTAACATATATAAAAGGAATATTTAGTCGTTTCCTAGTAATGACCACTCATATACTAGACAGTTCTAGGCTTCAACTGTAACAATGTACTTTGCCATTTTTACGTATAATAGTGTGATTTGTGTTTAAAAATATGTCCATTTAAGCTCATTTAAAAATCCGTCTAAGGTTTTGTTTTAAATAAATTAATACTATATTTAATCATGAATAATCAAACACAGCATGTACAATGCAATTTTTAATCAGTTCTAGGATTATACAGTTCATTATTGACTAAATGAATTGAATATTTATCAATAGAAAGTCTTTAATTCTTGAGGGAATTAGATATCATATGTAAAGGGAAGGTGCAAAATAAAAGTCTTAATTCTCATAACTGCTTTTAAACAAGCTACCTGTAGCTGTACATGAGGTTTGACTAGTTGACAATTTTTGAGAAATATCGATAAGTAAGTTATAAAAATAAGATACTAATAATAAAATAGTTTCAATAAACAGAAAAACAGTGCACAGTAATCTGACGATCTTGCGATTCCACTTAAATGTTTGGATGATGCAACATCACTGTACTTCCATAGAGAAATTACTAAAAAAATTGACTTTTTGCAGAAAAATGCAAAATTTGTATAAAACATATCTACAATAGGTAGACTGCTTGCAAATAATCTCACGTTGATCACTAGTTTGTTGATATATTTCAAACTCGATTTCAAATGATAAATTTAAAAGTTGTTTAAACATATCATGCTTTGATGTTGACTTTGGAAAATAGGAGTAAATTAATTTTAATTTTCTTCGTCACATTTTTTTATTGGTCCTACATACGAGAAAGAATTACTTATAAAATCGGTTTGTTAAATTTTGAATTAGCATGTAATTTTTTAGTAAATACATTTTCAATATCCAGTGAAAATTATATTCTAATTTTCCGCAAGGAACTTTGTTACAGGACAATCTATACAACTAGATACTACCACATAATATTAAACCATTTAATAAAGCACAAGGTGAAAATCATTTGAATTTCAGATTTGCATATGACTTGTGTCTTATTATAATAATTAAATAAATAAGCATTCTATTGCATACCGGTAGTATTGTAAAATAGCAAAAATATACATATGTTAAGAATATACAATGTAGGTTAATGAACATAAAATATGTGGCGTTATGTACATACATAATAACATGTAGGAGTCTAACCTGCAAGTAAACTAATGCAAAGTACTAATAAAACCATATAGGTATATTATTCGCATAGATAATTGATATTTATTATTTATTTAACCAATTACAGTGCCTTGAGTTTTATAAATATATTCATCGGTTCTGTTCTGATGTAGTAATGCATCTGTCATAGTCTTGTTGCTATAAGCGCATTTTACAGGTTTCTGATTAAAAATTTTATTATTGATTGGTGTTGAGAATGATTTGTATTTAAATCAGTTAAATATCACCGAATCCAGTTGAGGTAATGAAGGGTCCCTTTATGAAATTAATAAAATCAAAGCACTTAATAGTAATTTTATTGCTGTTTTTCATTTTCAAAAAAATATGTATACATTATGTCCAAGATAAGGAGGGTCAGTTTGGGAATCTTGTTATAATAGTAAGATACAAATTTAGTTAAATGAGAAATAAGTTGCATAATTATATGACTAATAAAATGACGCCAAGAAACTCTAGATATGATTTTTCTTATTTGAGTTATATTTCAAAAACTAAATTTTCGTGTTTTCATCCTAATTTTTTAGTAGTAAACTTAGAGCGAAACTGACACAACTTCTTTTGGTAACTTTTAGTGAACTTAAAGATTACGTTACCAATGTTTTTATTCAATGTTCAATTTTTATTCCTTCTTTGAGCAATTATTGTCTAAATTTTTTTTTAAATGCGATACAAATTTCTGATTTTAATATTAATGTTTAGTTTAAATCCAACAATGTGCCACACATTATGGTTTAATTACATTTCAAGCATTCTCTGGCCATGATCAAGAGATGTTTAAGGTACGACACTGTGTTTCTCATAATTTTGTAAAAATTGGTACAGGGTTAGTTTTATTAATGTAAACCCCCAATTTTTATTTTTATCTTTGACGGATTCCAAAAATTAAAAAACCAGCCTAACACGGTTTTTTATGTAGATTTCACTCCTGCTAATTAACAGTAGCGTTTTAAATATACAGGGTACGCAAATAAGTTTAGTTTTTTTAAATGGACCACCCTGTATATTTTGACAAATTTGAATTCCTCCAATCATTCTGATTACAAATATATACACATATTGTATAATCGCTGTACTGGTGTTTGAGTTAATTTCACTTTATTATGGATACGTTGAAACAAAAGCGTTATTTTAAAAATCATATAATAAATTAATAAATGGAATAAATCAAAAACAGAACAAAATATATGAATTATTAAAACAAATTATATAATATTTTCAACATAACCAACCACTATTAACCTCGATACATTTCAAACCACATTTAATAAAATTCGAAAGAATTTTTCGAAGAAAAAGTGCTGCATCCAAATTTAGCAAAGTTATATTTTTTACAATTTGATTTTTTTATTGTTTAAAATTTTCCACTGGTTCACTGTAAATTATTTCTTTGAGCGATCCCCAAAGAAAATAATCTACTGGATTAAGGTCTGGACTCCGTTCGAATTTTATTAAACGTTGTTTGAAATGTATCGAAGTTAATGTTGAAAATGTTACGTAATTTGTTTTAATAATTCATATATTTTGTTTTTGATTTATTCCATTTATTGATTTATTATATGAGTTTATAAAATAACGCTTTTGTTTCAACGTATCCATAATAAAGTGAAAATAAGTCAAAAACCAGTAAAGCGATTATGCAATATGTGTATATATTTGTAATCAGAGTGATTGTAAGAATTCAAATTTGTCAAAACATACAGGGTGTTCCATTTAAAAAAACCTAACTTTTTTGCGTACCCTGTATATTTAAAACGCCATTGCCAATCCGTTAGCAGAAATGGAATCCGTGTAAGGCCAGTTTTTTATTTTTCGAATCGGTCAAAAATAAAAATAATAATGGGAGGTTTACATTAATAAAACTAACCCTGTACCAGTGTACATACATACAATAAGTTGGACATTTTTAAATACAATTAAAATATACTTTTATATTGTCTCGAATCGATGTTGCTGCTTACTTACTGGCAGTAATATTACGACGTTGCGCCTCTTTATATTTCTTTCACCCAACGTTGCAACTCAAAGAGTTTTTACTTATGTTAACAAGATAAAGAAAACATTTTACCTAGTACCTACCATGATCAACTACCTTGATAATCTTGAGGATATTGTTAAGTCATTTGCTAATTTTATAACTTCTCTTATGCCTCAAGTCGTATAAAATCTGAACCAATAACAAATGATAACACTGATGTAAAAACAAAAAAGTACGTGCTAACCAACATGGTTTGGTCAGCTTAAAAACTAGTTTTTGTTTTTGAAATTATGCACGATGATGGTCAGGTCGATATCATTTATATGGATTTCCTGGCGTAAAATTATATTTCTTGAGTTTCAGTTTATCATATAATTAGTGATAATGATTTTTGATGATTTTTTCAAGTAACTTTACAGTAAATACCTTGCACAAAGTAAGCTTGCTAAGATTGCAATACTATCATTGATCATTATTTCAATTCAAAGTGTTTCTCACTTCAAAGTGTTCTCAGCCTAATTATAGAAAGAGGTCGATCATAATAGTACATATATTTTTCTTTCTCTGTTTTGGAAATTGGAAATGGATAACAAAAACAACGTCGCTATAAACAATGTATCTATCTTGTTTCTACGAATTTGTATATCTCATGCCAACTTTCTCATTCATAAGTTAAAAATCATTTTCATTAAAAAATTTGGAGAAAACAATAAATATCACAAATATATCAATTGAGAGTAGACGTCTCTACCGAGGTCTCTACGCTATAGATCTTGTTTAACGGTGTGAATAATGAAAGGAACAAACTCGACGAATAACGCGTAAGTCCGGCCGTCTCAAGAGTCACTGGAGTATCCTTGACTTGTATGAAGATTCTATATTATTATGGTAAATGAGGACTACTTCACTTTCAATGACACGCCGCGCCGCTAAGAACAGTTTCCGATCATGCTTCATTCGAACTCCTGACAGTCTTCGGAACCTCGCTATTTTGATTCAAAGTTTTGCTTATGGCTGATAACCATATCCACAGTAAACTTCGTAATTGCATAGAAGATCTCTCTTAACATTTTTGATTGGTTGAAGCTGTGAAAAATAGCCAAATTGACTTCCAGACCATATTCACATTGATGTCAATATGTCTTCATATGCGAAATTTGATTTAACTGGCAACAAACTGATTACAGCTGGCGGAAGTATTGAATATAATGCAGCAGTGGCAGCACAAATAAAAAAAAATGAAATTGCCGCCAATCTTTTTTTAATATTCTCTACCTTGTATAGTGCTTAGTTTAGTAAATCTTTGCAATAAAAATTTGCGAAACTGTAAATTACTTGTCAATTTCCACTTTATTTTATTTTATTACACTACAACTAGTTTCATCCTATTCGGACATTATCAAATAGTAAACTTAGTTTAGTGTTTAGTTTTCAGAATATTTTTATATTTCAAACTGCTCTTGTATGTACTATTTTTCGTAGTTATTGCTATACCCATGAAAATGTAAGGTGACAAAATGTTTAGTTTATCAATTGGTTCCTTAAATATAAATAGCTGACGATTTGTTTGAAGCCAAAATTATGAAAAGCAGATTTCAAAGACGCCAAACCGAACATTGAGTATTATTTTGTTATCTTTATCATATTATATTATTACTATAGTACTAACTGCATAGCAACGAATTGCGTAAAGATACCTTTTCCTGAAAACGCTCAAGAATGTCTACTTTCTCCGCACAATTTCAGACTCCAAAATACCCTATTCTAGTATTTAGTTTAGGTTAGTAAACTTTTTGAATAGATGCCTTACCCTACCTAACATCATATCGTGAACAAGCAGACACGAGAAGTTACAAAAAAAGAAAAAGGTATGCATTCTAAAATACACCTCTTGTAATTTATTAATTCCTTTAACTTAAAAAATCTTTATTTGTGTCCATAATAATAATCCAAACAGTTTTGAGTCAGATGAGGTACAAACTGTCAATTTTGATACTATAGATGTTGTTTAGACTCCACAATATATCGTAGGACCTCGCTTCTCTTTATCTAACAGAAAATTTCTTATTTTCAAAGAACTACTTTGTTGCTAGGGGGTAGTTAACATGAGATAAAATTCAATTTAAAATGTTTTATTGTTATCAGATTTTCATTTTTATTAGGTCTGACTGTAGACTTTATACACTGAAAACTGTTCTTTGGATATTGCTTTGAGCTTGATACAGATGACTGGGAACTTTTAGGGGATAGTATTGGAACAGAATAAGAGGCATTCGGGTGAGATTTGTTGATCAAATTTCCCTGCAACGGTGAAAGTGAAATTATGTCTATAATCAAAACAGGCTTTGTTTTATGTGTCTCTCTTATTATATCATCTACTTCATCAAAGAATGGTGGTTTCATAATTTTACCTTCACCAGTTTGCCTGCCATGGGATTGTCACATTCGCCTGCG
The DNA here is from genome assembly GCA_963680705.1 of Rhagium mordax. Classification (NCBI taxonomy): domain Eukaryota; kingdom Metazoa; phylum Arthropoda; class Insecta; order Coleoptera; family Cerambycidae; genus Rhagium; species Rhagium mordax. Next base: position 29,254,525 of record OY796657.1, read on the forward strand.
GCTCATGCGACAAAATTCCCATTCGTGAAAAAATTTCACCTTACGCACTTGTTGCATAAGTAACTTATTAAACACAGTTCTTCGCAAAACGACAGCTTAGGTAAAATGTTCTTTCTGAATTTTGGAACGGCTTTTCCATTTGATTCGTCTTATCTTTCATTATCTCTATTCTTCTTAAGTAACATTTTACTTAGTAGCCAAATATCGCATAGAAATAAAAATAAGAAAGAGCAGCTACGGACAAGTACTTCGGAATTATTGTTACTCATCAGTGCCAGCCTAGCGTCTGCTATTCGCCTAAATTAAACTACGCTGCGCTGATGTGGAACAATAATTTCCAAACATGCATCCGTTAACTGCCTGTTGTTTATTTCTATGTGTATATGACAAAAAAATTCACTATTGTATTGTAATTCATCCCCAAAAACTATGGTTTCCTATTGTTTTCTTTGGTATTAATTTAGTATTACTAAGTAAAACAATTTACACATGAACAATGGGACGTAAAGAAAGCATCCTGTTAAAAAACAAAATGGTGTTCCCTTAAACTTATTATAGGGTTGCCCTTTGATTTTACACTTCCTCACTAGTTGTAGGTATACGAAGAAATAACTCGTCCACAACAAAATTTCCTATGTCCAGGTACTAGACTAACGTGCTAATATCGTAGAAATACGAAACCCATATCTTCTGATAGAAGGTGAAACGAACAAGCTTAGTAATAAAAATGACAAAGAGATAAAGTCTCATTTAATTCTAAATTCTAGGCAGGAATCACTAAAGGAGTAGAAAATATCTATGACAAATATGTGCTTCTTGCTATCGAACAATATATTACTATAAAATGTCTTGTACACATTTGTAAAAATCAAAGGTAATTACGAGATAATTATAGAAAACAATATATTATACAGAAGATGTGTGAAGCTTAAAACTACAACCCTTTTAGAATACATACTATACAAGACTACAACTCATCTTAGGACACGCGTAAAATAAAATTAAATACGTTGTCTAATAAATCTGCATTTAAAATAGTATTGGCCATAGACATTGTAAAACTGAACATTTAAATTAATATCTTCGATAATTTACAGGTTTGAGTTAGATGTACGACACAAATTTCACTCACGTTTGTATGAATTAGGCTTGTTGCCAAATTACAAATTAATATAATTGGATCCGAAACAAGGTAGGTACTTACTATTTATCACGCAGGAATAGTAAAGAGAGTCGAAAGTATGAGTACTTTATCATTACAGTAAAAGTCACGGCCATTTAAAGTGTTGACAAGTAATTACAATGGGCAGAGAGATATTTTTTATTATTCGTTAAAAAATATTTGGATATTTTATGTGTAAAATCTAGTATTCCAAAAATTTTGGAACCTGCTCGGCTTGTTATTTTTTACTCATTGTTTAGACCTACGATATAAAATAAATATGTTTAATTACTAATTTATCATTTTCATATTAAAGCAGGGCATGTAGGAATAGAAACTGTAATAAATCCATGGAGAACAAATTTTGGACTTTGGTGCTTAGACGTTTTACAGATGTCAAGGTTGTAAAATTAGAATATGTAGGCCGATTGCACCGAAATGGAAAAATTACCTCACGAAAGAATTAAAACCTTATTTTTCCATTTACCTCTGCAGGAATTAATTGATTTCTTTGGCCTAATGAATGCGGCTTTATGAAGAAGCATGAAAAAGTCTTACCTAACAATAAGAAATTTAGATACCAATTCTACTGTTAGAACAAGAAAATGTATGTGTAGAAGAAAACAATTTAAATAATTAACTGATATCAAACTTTGTAGGCCCAGAGAGAGAACTACGTGAATAGATAAAAGATATGAACAAGATAAGGAGATTGGACGAACTCAGCATAAAAGGTGTAAAATGGTTAAATCCTCCTGCTCCTAGTCGTATAGGTGGAATTTGGGAAAGAATGATATGGGCTGTAAAAACCGTCTATAAAGGAACACTTAAGTTTACAAAACCAAGAAAGAAGTGCTATTAACATTGTTGCAGGAAGTTGAGTATATAATAAATTCTAAACCTTTTACTCATATTTTAGTTGATACTATCGAACCTGAAGCAATGAATCCAAAACATTTTTTAAATCCATCCAGGAGAAGTAGTCATATGGTGGTAATTGAAATTACTACTAGAAAGCAGTGGCGTATCACAAATCATTTGCTAATGTTTATTCGAGAATATATGTAGACCTACTTTAATTCAGAGATCAAATAAATGGTACTCTAAGGCCGGCCGCACACAGAAAGAGCAAAACAGTCAAATACGTTTTTGTTTCAGATGAAAACGCTTTTGTTTGTACAAATTTACATTTGTTTGCAAGTAAAACAAAATGTCTAAAAACAAAACTACAATTCAGTTTAATTCAGTAATTGACAATGTCGGACGACGAATCGGTGGAGATTGCACTAGTTTTCTGGCAGTGGTTGTTGCTCCAGGATGATCATAATAAAGCACATAACAAACAATTGTGGGTGCATCCTATAAATAAAAAAAGAAATGCTGAAAAAACTCTTCTGTCTTTTCTGAGAGAATTAAGGGCAGATGAAAATAAATTTAAGAATTCTACTCGAATGAGTTCTGCTTCTAACGTTCACTAGATAGAAAATAAAATAAGTTGCCTGTGTAGATTGAAATGTTTCAACATAAAACGGGAATCCACCGATCGACGTCGAACAACTTGACTGTGACTAAATGAGCCTATACATGTCTTAAGACACGCGACTGATCAGTGTGCGTCTGCCCATTTAGTTTACATTGAAACAACAACATCGAGCTCGTTTAGACAAAAACGTTTTTGACTAAAACTGTTTTGCTCTTTCTGTGTGCGGCCGGCCTTAAAGCAATTCCATGAAGATATAGTAATTATAGATAATGAAAAAATACTTAGAAACGAATGGATTCTTGGAAGAATAGGAGAAGTGTACTCTGAAAAGGTGGGACTGTTCATCCAGTTGAACACAAGAAAAGGGTACTAAACTAGACCAATACCAAAATTATGTGTGCGTCCAATATTTCAGAGCTAATTTTTGAAGATCCTCATAGAGTGGAGAATGTTGATAGAAGTTCACACGTATATTTTATTTTATTTGCAATATATTTTTTTGTTTATCAAATTGATACTGATAAATGAATGTAATGTCAAATAATTAATTTAATAAGATTTGTCAAAAACTTTGAATACATATATTCTTTGTTAATTGCAAAATTTCAAAAATAGGACATATTTGCTCAATTTTGTAAATTTTACTACGTGTGACTCACGTATGTCGAATTGGCTTGCTCTCAGTTTTTCCAGGCGAACCGATTAATTCAGTCACTAAGGTTGTTGTTATAAAAAAAGACATTCAAATTGGTAATATTGTTTAGTTTTTAACAGAATATAATTAGTTTCAAATCAACAGTTTTTAATAAAGTATTTATTTAATATAATTATTATTTTATTAATTAAGTAAGTTTAATACTTCGATTACAGATGGGTAATGAAACACATCAACATGTTCTTTTTTTAGTTAAATTTATCTCATGCCTTTAAAATGAACAAATAACTAATTCTTCCAGACTTCAGTACTCACGATGTTTATTTTAAAAACAATACGCCACTGCTGCGGAATAATGCAGCAATATGAACGCAAGTGAAAGAAGGGTATCATGACTTGAACAGAATATTAAACAAAATTAATGAATAATTCATCAATAATAATAGGTGCAAATCCTTTTTGAGAAAATATTGGAATTATGCAGAATATTTATTAAATATGTAATATGGTCTATACTGCTTTTTCTACTCTTGGTCTACTTTATGAATATGCTCTTAAAATATATATTTTTATCAATGGAGACGACCTAATTCACAACACATTTTTTAAGGTAACAGACATTAAATGCAAATTGCTCTTAATAGGATTCTTAATACTCATATTATATACCGGGTGTTCCACGTAAACTCCAAACGCTACAGACCAATAATGACAATTGTGTCGTCTGTTTAAAATTCCAGTATTGGTAATCGCTAGTGATGCCCAAAACAAGACCAAGACCAAGACCATGATAGTCTTGGTCTTGTTCTTGGTCTTGTACACTTAGTCTTGGTCTTGGTCTTGCATCGCTACCTTTTGTCTTGGTCTCGGTCTTGGTCTTGCATAGTAAAGTCTTGGTCTTGCACTTAGTTTTGCAGCAAGAGTCTTGCTAGTCTTGCACTACCCATCTTATAACATTAGGTCCCCGGATATAACATGTATTTGCTTGCTCGTTTTAGTTTTTTTATTTATTTTTTTCAACTTTTTGATATTGCCGAACTCTCCCCACTTTCACTACTAGTTTGGCTGGACGGTATGAAACAACTACTTCCACTTGGTGAAATATCCATTTCTTCGTCCATTTTGGAAACACGTCTTCACTTTAGAGTCTCAAAGTTTGAAATAAAAAGTACCTCTCTCTTGCTATATGTATTTAATACAACTGAATTATTGTCGTCGAAGGCACACAGTGATTTATATCACACATTGTTGCCAAAGCTGATAGATTTACACAAAACAGTTCGTTTACTGTTTAAAATTGCATATGTTACTGCAAACAGATTAAATAAAATAGTAAATTATGTTACAATAAGTAATAAAATATTATAAATAATATAACAATAATTTTAAAATTATTTTAATTGACAACACTGTCCTCCGACCCGGACGGCTCTTGGCGTCCACAAAAAACTGCGATGCAAGCGGCGGCGGATGGTTGCGACAAAAGATATGCGGCTCGTAAATCAGATTAGCGGTGCCTTTGACTACAAGGTATTACTTAAATTGCAAAAACGCAAGACTGCAAGAGTCTTGCAGCTCAGTCTTGTTCTTGCATGAGTCTTGTAGGCTTAGTCTTGTTTGTGGTCTTGGTCTTGCACTCACTAGTCTTGGTCTTGGTCTTGTATCGCCACCCTTTGTCTTGGTCTTGGTCTTGGTCTTGTAAATAATGCAAGACCAAGACCAAGACCGCAAGACTTATTTGGGCATCACTAGTAATCGCATTTCATCATTCCACAATTTATCTAGGAAACCTTCGCTATTATGCAGCAAAACATCAAATTGATCAATAAAAGTCCAGTCTTCTTTTTGTGTTACCCGGTCGTAAATGTGAAAGAACAAGATGGACTTAAGGTGATAACGACACCTTTTAAGGATTTGGTGAACCGAAGTAGCAGATTTACCAGTTTCTTCTTGAATAACTTTTACTGAACTCTGTGGATTTTTCTGTATCCTTTGCAATAATATTGCTGCCATTTATTACAGTGTTATCACGAGCACGTTTCTTTTTTTCAAATGAATCATGGTCAATCAAATTTTTTGATAACGACACAAATGTTTTATGGTCAGGGTGCTGCCGATATCTTTGCTGCTCTTGAATTTATATGGCATTCTTCATATAACAAAAGTATGTAATGTTTCTCTTCACTGGTGTATTTAACCATTTTTTCACTATTATATTTAGCTGCAATTTTTTGGCAATAAATTTATTAAAGAAAACTTTGACAGAAATTGAGTTAATTGTCAAGAACAAACCCATGATTACCTTAATTAAAAATTGATTAAATGTATACCACAGTAATTGGGCTTCATAATTAGTTTTAGAAAAGAATATCATGGGAACCGTTGTTTGGACATATTAAAGAATGTATCATATGATATTGTTCAGAATTTTACATATTAACAAAAAATCATTTAGGTTCTTGCGTCACGGCGCCTACCGCGTCCATGTCAGTTTTGTCAGTTGTAAAATTATACCCACTACAATTGTCTGCAAGGCCCCGTTTTCAGAATTAGAAAATCTCTTTTACTTTACTAGTACTAGAGTTACTAGTCTGGGAAGTTTTACCAGGTGCCTATAGTAAGATCCCTTTTACTAATTCTTTAACGAAAAAATTTATGTAGTCAATTATTAAGATAGCATTTCTGTATAACGTTGACTTACCTAATTTAATTTCAGTCATACAAAACGCTAGTGAGTCATTTGAAGAAAACTAACTTGACTAATTTTAAATAAATTTTACTTATTTTGAATCTATCAGTTTTATGTACACTAAATATTGGGACTCCCTGTATTCAAAATAATCACACGCTTAGTTAAATGGATTTACAACATAGAGATGTACTAGAACATATTTTTTTACATATGAGTCTTCAAACGAACTTCTGATTACTTATAACTAATCGTATTTGTCGAAATTAAATAAGTGCAATCTAAATGAAAAGAAGTAACTATGTTGTAAAACAGCATAGTACCTACTTATGGTTCTGCTTTAAATAGTGTTACTTTATAGTCTGCATGTTATATAATATATCTTCTTGGATATACGCTATAAATGAGATCCTTTATCTGATTGTGATTATTTCGAAGTCACTGGACGACCGGTTTTCGGTTTAGTGATGTTTATATGGTCTCCCACACGTTGTATAAATAAAACTTACACCTTTGTTAAAGAGATTATTGGTTTGTTCACATGTGGCAGATTCGAAATATCTGTAATAAAGACCATTATACTAAATCCTTCTTTTTGATAAGAGCGTAATTAATTATTGCGAAAAAAGTAAGTACGGGGTGTTCAGCGTAACTTGCTACCCCCATAACTTCCTTATTTATAAGGTAATAAAAAAATAAAAAATTTCATCTTATTGCATTTTTCACATAATTTTTAAATATGTTATCAGATCATATCTCGTCTTCTTCAAATAATGATTCGAGTAATGATTGTTGTAAAGATAAAATAAATATAATTTATCTGTTATTGCAAACGGTTTTTTATTAATAATTTCCTTAATATTACTCGAAATATACAAATATTATATATTTTTGAAATCAGAAAAAGTAGGCAAATCCAAATACGTAAAAATATATAGGGTGTTCCATTAAAGAAAAACACATTTTTTAGCACCCACTGTATATTTTCTGACATGGATAGGATTCGATAACATATTTAAAAAGTACGTGAAAAATGCAATAAGATGAAATTTTCTATTTTTTTATTACCTTATAAAATAAGGAAATTATGGGGGGTAGCAAGTTACGTTGTACAACAGGATAAAGTTCTAACTAATAAAAGTGACGATATAACTTCAACCATAGATTGTTTTAAACTATCTTTCTGAACAGCTTATTGGAGATCATTATAAAATACACCAATAGAGACGCAAATTATCTAATAAGCGTCATCTCCATTTTGATTATTTTTATTTATCTCAAGAGATGAGACAATGTAGAAAGATAAGCTTGCTCCAATCCGCGAAATCACCGATTTTCTCTCTAAGAACTCAGAGTCTTAGCAGCCATCAGTTTGTGGAACTATTGACCAGCAGTTGGTTACCTTTAGAGGATGGCGCCCCTTTAAAGTTTATATACCTAGTAAACCAGGAAATATGGCAAGAAGTTATGGGCACTGTTTGATGCAGAGACTTTCCACTGTTGCAATTTTGAAGTTTATTTAGGACGAGGCGTGGCTAGTGTGACGTCACGTGGCTCGTTCCGCTGACGTCATATAATCTAAACTGGATGGATTTCCGGTAGCCAGCAGGGCAAGCCTTGCCAGCAGCGTAGTTCAACAAGTGTTTGACACTTGGCAGTCGAATTTGACAGTTCAATGTTTTGAGGTTATTAATACTTTTATTAATCTTTTTTTAAAGCAAAAAGTGATTAATTGTTAAATTTCAAACGTTATGCATTGAAAACTTCATTATTAAATATTTAAATCGAAAATACCACCCTATACATGTAGATTTCAATTCAGGTTATCCTTTAAAGTAAACGAATATTCAGCCAAGATGTGATGATGCACAATAACGAGCGCTGAGGCCTTGCGTGTTTTATTGTTTTATTTTCTTAATTTTCTTGAATGCAATTGAGATGTGTAATCCTCATAGAGCGTCATATATTGAAAGACAATGGTTTATAGATATTGCACGGTACCCGATTTTAAAAGTACAACGATTTCCACACCAGCAAAAACATTTTAAAGTGCCATTAGACGAGAAGCATCGAAAAACGTATATGCTTCGTGACATCACCACCAATGACAAGGCGTTTTCATGTGACGTCAATTTAAAGGTGTTTGTTTGAATTTTAAATGGAAAATTAGGCTGGAATTTTTATTTTTTTTTTCAAAAATATATGCGAAGAGGCTCTTAAATTTACTAAAAGATGTGGTTTATTAGCTTTTGGAAGTAAAATAAATTATATGCAAGGTCCCTATTATTATTTGAAGAAGACGAGATATGATCTGATAACATATTTAAAAAGTATGTGAAAAATGCAATAAGATGAATTTTTTAATTTTTTTACTACCTTATAAATAAGGAAATTATGGGGGTAGCAAGTTACGTTGAACATTGTTACTTAATCGGAATTTACCTCTTTTTGGTGCTATGGTGCACCAAATGCGATTTCTAGATTTATAAAATTCTCCATTGCCTGATGTGTCACCATCAGAAAGGTCAACTTGATCTTCTTCCAATTAATGAAATGACAGGTTACCTTCATGGCCCTCAGCTTCATCATAATTTTTGTAGTCATTAAAGGCTTCTTCCAATGGTACATCATTTTCAGATTCATCTAAAGAGTTCTTCATCAACATATCATACAGGTCCTAGTCGGACAATCCTTTTTTTTTTTGAGAAAACATGGCAGTTATTCACATAAAACACTTCTATTCCATATAAAATAACGATGTTGATTGTTCGAAGTTCGATTATAAACAACGATAAAGACAGGCACGCTGATTATTTTATTCTAGGAAGGCAGTTCATGCTACAAAGTGGAAACGTTAATGCCAGTTCACTATCAGTAGAAGATGTTTCTACTACTCACTACTTCAACTGTAGTAGGGCAGTTAACAGTATCGGTCAGGTTCATAATATTTAAATTTGCAACCATTAAGTGAAGATATAAAGAGTGTTTTTTGGTATAAAGTTAGCAGATATACCAAACTTGCTGAAACTTCTATTGGTAACAATTTAAAAAAGTGGACACCTTAATTTGCCAATTATGGAGATTTATATTTTTCAACTAACATATGGTAGACTCAATACTAAAATCTAGGTTGTAAAAATACTCCTATAAATTATATCTTTTTCATATTATATTCTTTCAACTGACAACATTTTCTTAACAAGATCTGGAAAATTTTTATAAAATGCTTCTGTTTCTCCTAGTTATATAATATCAACTCGATCTTTTAATATATAATTGATTAGAAATAAAAAAATATAACGAAATATAAATTTATAAGTGCATGGAAAGCTAAGAGTCGAAACTCATTTTATATTTCTTTCAACAGCGGAGTAAGCTTGATCAGGTAGTTAAATTGATGTTATTTGACCCAATATTTGTGTTTTTTCAGCGTATTAAATAGTTATAAGCAAACGAAGTCAAAGAACATAATCAGTGCCGAAAACAATTTTTAACTTTCAAACGTTCATCCCCACACCTAATGTGCCTTAAATATAACTCTAAATTCTGAGGTTGGCTAAATGCCACACTTAAGTATTTGTTTTTTCTTCTCCATGCTTTATTGTTCGCAACAAATTAAACACAGAAATGCACAAATTTTAAAAATAAATCAAAGATTGGCTTCAGCTGAAATGTTAGTGTTCGTCTTTCAATTATAAATCTATTTCTGGCTTCAGAAAGTACAGCATAATTTTAAATTTCCGCTTTTTGATGCCTATCATACAATTTTGCCATTACGGGCAACATGTTCGCATATTAAAGTATATTTAAAACTTTTATAAACACTCTTACAAATAAAAATAAATATACTGGTTCTTGATAATAGCAGTGACCTAGTGAATAACAGATGAATGTATTATGCATAATATGATCACATAATCTCGCAATTTAATTCTGATACTTAAGAATTTTCATTGAAATTTTACATATCAAAAGTTATTACGACAAACTTTTTTTACACATTCATTTCTACGGTAAACCGTCCACTTTTATGAGTCTGAAATATAGTGCATACCGGGTGATCACGAGAACCGGCCCAGGCTTATAGCCTCTTTGTTTATGTACCAATTATTTTGAACTTCCGGTTTCATCGGAAATAACATCAAATTTGATTTTTTAAGTGGAACACCCTGTATATTTTATTAGTTTTGAAATCTACTGACCAAATTTTATCTGACCACGTTGGAAAATTTTATTTTTTTCCAAAAATAATTTAAATATTTTTAATTTTATTTTTCAACCCAGAAGGCTGCGGTTGGGGTAAAAATTATCTAGCTCCACTCTGTCATCAACACAAATAATAGTTCTGAAAAGTTAATATTTAAAAGAAAAAATTAAAGTGTCAAAGTCAGATTAAATAACATTATTGTTTTATTATTTTTTTTCTCAATTGATGCAATTTATATCTTTATATAAGTGAATTGTTAATTCGTACTATCCTGATGATTTCCAATAAGAATGAAAGAGCATGTAGGTACATTTTCTTGGATAGATCGCTTTTTGGTTTGCAGCCGTGCGTAATAAATACATTTTGTGGTAAGTTAAATAATTTTTAATCTCAATATTTTTTGTTTTGGGCGCTACGAATTCTAAAACTTAATTCAATATTTTATGACAAAATTATATAAATAAGTCGCTTTGAATGGATTGAACAATAATTGTGTTCTAGGTTTCAATAATTTTTACGTTTAACAAAATTTATATACAGTGTGTCGCACTTAAGAGTGAAACACCCTAATAACTTTTTTAATTTTTTTCCGATTTAAACCAAACTTCATTCAAGAATGGACCTAATTAGGATCAACTTATGGCCAAAAAACCATTCGTCCCCTACTAATGCAAAGCCACCTGCGATACCAAAACAAACGGAGAAAATGAAAAAAACACATTAGGCTTTTTTTTATCGGAAAACTTTACTAATTAAAATTGTTCATAATTGTCCAAAAACCTTATGTCCAAAATTTGATCAAAATTAAAAAACGTTGATATTTTGTTAGAAAAAATGTCCGAAAATATAATTTTATAATATCAATTATCGTTCGTTTTTAGCTGCAGAGTATTTCCTTAGTGGTTTTTTTTTATAAAAAATAAAATATTACAGTCCACTCATTATCTAATTTGTGAAAAATTTGCTCCTAAAATTAAAATTAAACTCAAAATTGATAGTAATATTTAATTTTTTATGAAAAAAAAAAATTTAAGGATATACTATGCATGTAAAAACGACTGCTAATTGATATTATAAAATTACATTTTCGGACATTATAAAATTTTTTCGAACAAAATATCAACATTTTTTAATTTCGACGAAATTTTGGACGGACTTAAGGTTTTTGGAGAATTCTGAACAAATTCTATAAGTTTATCCTAATATGCGCTATCTTTGAGTGAAATTTGGTTCAAATCAGATAGAAATGAAAAATGTTATAAGGGTGTTTCGCTCTTAAGACACACTGTATGTATTTTCTTTTTTTTATATTTGGGATTTACTGCCACACTCTGACAATCTAAAATATATCTGGATTTTTTTTTTAAATAGCCTTTACACCTGTGACTTTAGGTCGAAGGAACAGTTAAGGGTTAAATAACTTTTAGACAATACTGTATGTATGTTCAAAAGTAGAGCATAGATATAAATAAATTAAATTGGATATTTTTGTTATTATTATTGTATAAAACCTAAATAAAGTTATTTAGAAAAAAGAGTTTTTTGTTTTTTGTACTCAGAATTTTCAAATGGGAGCTGGCCGATAGTTGTCTTGTGCTGACCAGGGACCTCTCTGTGCTTTTACCCTATTCCCTATCTAATATTGCATATCCGAAATCCGGACTACGGGTTATAGGTCGCTAGTAAAGAACGTGGATGAAGTTATGTTACAACGATGGACTTTAACGGCCGCATTCTTAAATATGGAATGGTGTCATCAAATCAAAACCAGGGGCGCAGCGAAATTGGCATTGCTGTTTCCAATTTTGCGTAATTTTACGACGGTTCTTTAAAATGAAAATTTTCTGAATCAAACATCATTACAATTTTATTCAAGATAAGAGATGAGTACCACAACTACAAAAGTCTAGTCATAAAATAATAACCAAAACATTAAAACGTTAAAACATAGTAGGTACCTGCGCGTTAGTATCTTGAAGAATAAACTAAATAATTATGAATTGCTTCTTATCAAAAGGGTTTCCAAAAGATACGCAAATTATTCTAACCCCAAATTTTAGGAAGTGATGTCTAAAATGAAAAACAAATGGAATCAACTATTTTTTAACGCGCTTTCATTATGTAGCTTCACCTGTATGTTTTTTTTTTGTTTGTATGTAACGGAATCTTTCAACGAGATTTTCACCCACTTCAAAACGTCAGATTAAACTGAAATTTTGCACACTTATCAAGGATCGATGAGAATACAATAATTTAACTTTGTCCTAATGTCCTTTATCGAGGCGGTACCTCGGCTACCAATATAAAGATGGCAAACGAGAACCGCAACAGTTCTACAGAAACGAAATCTCTTATTACAAAAACAATTGGAAACTATTTGATAAAATATCTTTATCCACGACCACTATATTAGGACGGTTTAATACATCTGTTTTCCGTGGATTAAATGCCCTATAATACACTAGTGAATTAGAATTCATAATACCACGCTTCCATTTTTTTGCTCAAAATCAAAAGATTCTTAGTCAAAATAAACATGTCAAATCTGACGTTTCTCAAAATCAGAATTTTTCACCTGCTCTCATACGGCTTTCATGCTCCTAATTTGGCCGTGGTCATGGATAAAACATTGAATTACATTCGGGGATTAACAGCCTTCAATCCACTCGAAAAATTGTGACTCTCGGCTGCGCCTCGAGTGCACATTTTTTTCTCGTAGATTAAAGGCTTGTTAATTCCCTTGTATAATTAATAACTACAATAAATGTTGAACTAATACCAACACAATAGTATAGAGTCGTATATACAGTCACTACGACTTTGGATAACTTGCATCGCTAAGCTATCGATAGCAGGTTCGTCAAGCAGACAGATGCTCGAACACAAAGTTTATGCTCCCGGAAAGCACGACCAAAAAGTGTTGCTTGGATGTTTCCAAAACTAACTCAGACCTTTATAAAGTTCATTAAAGTAAATTCGTTCAACACATTTCGAAATATTTATTTCGTTGAACCACTAAGGAAGAACAGTTGAAAGTCGGTATCAATTAAACGTCTGTTCTCAGAATGTATTCCACTCCAGCACAAAAGTTATATACAAGGCACAGAGTGACTTATGGTATGATGGGATTGATGGGAGCTCAGTTATACCCGCACGGTGGCAGAGAATCATGAAGCGCTAGGAGATACCGTACTATTTTTTATAAAAATAAAAAGAGGAAATGATTCCTCTCGTCTTGAGATTTTCCTTAAATAAGTAAAATAAAATGTGATTAACGGATATATCTAATTATTTAAAGTTCCATTTGTAATATCTTCAAGTCATAGCAGTTACTTATAAATCATAGAAAAGGCGAAACAACTATTTACGAAGTAGTTTTTGTCCAGAAAAATAAGTTGGAACAAGTTTAAAGAAATTTAAAAAAATTCTGTTTATTTAAATCTACACGAATGTATCTTAACTAAGGTGTAGATAACAATTATTCTCCAGACATATATCATTTCTAGAGTCTATAATTTGAGCAAATTTGTTTCGCCCTAATTTTCATTTATAAATTACTACAGGATTAAATTTATTGCCCGCAATTTCTTTTCTTATTTCTTTACTCAAAGATGCGCTCTCGACAAAATCCTTAATTTTCTTGTAATTATGCCAATACAAATGTTAGTGGTGAAATCTCCAATGGTATGTGCTATAATTTTATCAAATTGAGTCCAAAAGTGACAGATAACATACTAATCCGAATTTGAACTGAGCCACCCGAAATATAGACCAAATTTACAAAGCTGTAACTTTTTTATTTATTTATGGATTGCAGAAATTTTTTACTTGTTTTAATCCTAAACTCCTTAGCTTTAAATATTAGTTTGAAAATATTTAAATTTGCTTCATGCGCATCTCGTACAGAGTGATGTATGTTCCCATGTTTTTTTTCACTTTTTCAGTCTACTGCCTCGTATTTACGGAACACCCTGGATATTCACCTACAGGTGTTGACAATATATCATTTTTTTAATTTAGGGTCTCTTTCGTAGTTCCAGAAATAAATTGAAAAACAACTTTATATCATTTTAATATTCAAATCTATTGGAATGGCAGAAAAATATATTATCATATAACAATTAAATTAACTTAAACATTGATTTCTAATTCAATAACGCGTCGGGTCTTCCTTGGGCTCTTATTACTGCTCACATCGTCTTGGCATGCTCACTATAATTCTGTTAATTAGGACGCCGGGAAGAGCATCCCACTCTTCCTGAAGATCAATGGCTAATTCATTGACGTTATTGGCAGCATGAGGGCGGCTTGAGATTCTTCTATGCAGAGGTCCCATACACGCTCAATCGGGTTTAGATCTGATGATAATGCAGGTCACACCATACGTGTGATACTATGCTTTTCAAAGAAAAGTCAATATATCATTCCAATACACCATTCAATAATAGTGTTTTTATGCAAGGCATAAGTAGATGTTGAGTAATAGCGTGACAGAAGTGTCATAAAATAAAAATGCATGCTACTTTTGAACTACACGAGAGTCAAAATTCAAAAAAAGGTATGTTCACAACTCGGTTCACAACACCTGTAGATATTCATTATGATTGTACCATAAAGTAATTATACAGGGTGGATAAATACGAAACACTAGAGTGTGGTGCGTATGTGGTGCGTGAAGCAAATTTGAATATTTTCAAACTGTTGTTAAAAGCTAAAGAGTTTAGGATTAAAACAATAAATTGAAAAAATCTGTAGTCCATAAATAAATAAAACAGCTTACAGCTTTGTAAATTTGGTCTATATTTAGGGTGGCTCAGTTCAATTTTGGGGCAGTATATTTTGACTTAATAAAAGATCTGTTAAACTGTACCAGGCATAT
Source organism: Rhagium mordax (assembly GCA_963680705.1). NCBI lineage: Eukaryota > Metazoa > Arthropoda > Insecta > Coleoptera > Cerambycidae > Rhagium > Rhagium mordax. The sequence continues at coordinate 29,269,600 of OY796657.1, forward strand.
ATTTAGTGTATCTCTCAAATACACGTAAGGACTAATTAAAATCCTGAAAATAAATGTAAATAAATCGGTCACGTTTTCTAAAATGATACTTTCATAAAGATATAAACTGGATGCGTATTGTAATACTAATCTTATCAATTAAATATTTACAGTGTTTTTATTTCTTTAGAGTGAAGAGTTTCCTGTTAGATAAAACTATTTTGTATTGCGTGTATTATCAGTTTGTAATTAAAAGTACACTGCACTCTCAGGCCTTGAAGACATAAGAAAAAAGTAATTATTTTAATTATTTTTAAACATTGAATTATAATGATATCTTGTAATAGCACCAGTGTAGGCATTGTGCTCTATATAATGAGTATGTAGGTAATGTTTAAACTCATTGTTCGTCTGCAGATTTGTCCAAGAATAAGAGAGCAATGTACATTGTACATTTTAAGGTGAAATCGTTCTAGGGGAAAATATTAAAATGAAATATGTCACGACATCAGTTTTATACCACATCATTTCTCACCTAAAGAGTTTGTCTAACAAATGATTATTAAGACATTTCCAAAGAAACAGTGTATTACAAATCATGTTGATATTACTAAAATAAAAAAGTTATCTTTCCATTAAGGCATGTGTAATATTTCGAAGCGAATATTATAAAAAAATCGTCCCTAAGTAATTGGATAAAGTGTAACAATAGATTTAAGACCTCAAGGTATCTATGATTCAGCCAAACTTACCATAATCCGAAAGTTTATATTAAAAGAAACCGGTTGCAAAAGCTGAAATTTTGACTTTAATGCTCTGTCGTAATTTAAGCGTTACATAAATTGAAAGTGCCAAATGTTGGGATTTAATTAAAACAGTGCGGCATACTTGACGCCCTCTAGGAGTTGGTTATTATTTTTCGTTCCCTTAAAGAAATGTTTATCAATTATTAGATCAATATCTTCAATACAGATTAAATTAAATCAAAAAAACTTAAATTAGTATTCTGTTTCAATTCAATTTTTCTTAATGTTGCTGTTTTTGTGAACTTATCAGGTATGATATAGTTGAATCAAAGTGTATACGATAAAAACTTAAATGACAATAGCCATATGGGTATAGGTATGATACGATCCAGAACCACGGCATACTAGTCATTCTTGCAGTTAATTTAACCCAACTAGCATAGGGTACAAAAACAATCATATACCAAAAATGTTCGTGATGCATTTAGTAGGCAGAAAGGGTCTGTAAACGACTAGTTGTTTCTGTAAGTGCATCTTTTTGAATAAAGACTAGGTGCATGATTTTTTTTGGTAACGGCAAAAGCATATTGGATTTGTACCTAAATTCTTTCCATCCTGATACTCTTGACGCCGAATTAGGTTTCAACTAGGTACAACTACTTAAAAATGTCTATTTCGCACATTCCTCTACATTCTTTCCCGCTATTACTTCAAATCCAATTGTATTGAATTGAACTGGAGATGATGTATTAGAAGTTGAGAAATAAATCCACAAATGTTCATTCTTTATAACTTTATTTAAATATGAACAAACTGGAACGGTTCCTATACCTTCATATTGTAATTCCATCTTCTATCGGATGTGAGCTATCTATTAACAAAGTTAATCTAACATTCCACGATGCAGTTCTCAATAATAAATCTAATAAGTCGCAGTCAAACGATTATCTATTATTTCTCAACTAGGAAATTCGTTTCCTTTCCTTAATTTTTTCTTGCGCAAAATCTGAATAGTTCCTATTTTTCACCATTAACTGTATAATCCAGGTATTTTAACTTTTTAACTTTATTATTTCTTTACTTACCTTTGGCCTTCATCATTGTTATAGATGTTTCCAGCTAATTTGGCGTCTACTGCATCACACAAAGCATTACTTAACCTATATGAAGGTAAAGTAATGGGCTGTATATCGTAGTTTCTAAAAATTTGGTCATTAGCAGTTCACAAACTGCCACCATGTCATATTTGTTGGAATTCCCATTGGCCAAAGTACACGAATTGAAAATGTTTACATGTAATAAATGTACTTTTCATACACTCCTAAAAACGTAATACGCTTGCTTACGACACGGGGTTACTCACTAAGGACATTCCTATTTTCTTCCTCTTTGACAGAAAAGACAATAACTAAAATTATATCACACGTATTCATATAAAGTGTATGTATACATTCCTTCATTTCTTCACTATTTCTTTAAACATTTCACATGTCATGTTTTGTCTCGTCTTACATGATGTACACAATGTTACGAATTTTTTATTAAACATTAGCAACTTCATTAGTTTTGAATTTAAATCCGTTAAGTGTTTTTTATGAGGTTCTCCAGAATTGCACTCTGCCTTGATGCGTCTTAATCTACTACTATGCTGCTGACTATAATGGTAGCAATTATTTTCTTCTTATCTCTTGAAGTGCGTAAAAAGGTTCATTATAAATAGTTTATAAATAATGTCATATTTCTGTATTGAAGTTAGAAAATATTTTAGATAATAAAACAGTCAATTTCAATTTAAGTTTACTTGTTGCTATATACAGATGTTAAGATGGCACAAATAGACTATGTACTATTCACGTTCTTAAATATTTATATGGTCTCTTTTTACTTAAAATTTAACGATAATGTGATACGGGATACGTCATAACACTGTTTTAAAAATAGAGTAGAATGAAGAAAGATAAATACAAAATGAGAACCTCATCAATTTATTTTCAGATAGACTATTTAATCAACTCTTTTGATTCACGTGGTCAGTTTACAGTCAATAAACAGAATATGAATGTTTATTAACCGCTTTATAAATGTAAATTTGTAGAATGAAGGTTACTGAATTCTAGAGTTCATACTGGAATCCAAACCACTTTTTTTAAATATAAATGTTTTTTATTATACATGAGAATTGATCCCACTGCCTTAGGCATATGCATACATGTGTTAAAACCGAGTTAAAACTAGTGAAAATTGCATCTTAGTATCTACCATCCCACGTGTGGATCCAAAGTTCTAAAATACGAATTCAGGCGGTATTATTTTCTTTAGAACAAAATTTTCCAAAACTTCTTGTACTTTTTGCCACCAATCAAATAAAAAGCAATAAAAGTGATAAAAAAATAAGTATCTTTATGACCTGAATGCTTTGTGTTTCCTTACATATTCAAATAAAATTATTGTCCACTCAAGATCTAAAAATAATGTCGTAAGAAAATTCTGTTTATATACAACTCTCGCATTTCACTGATGCTGTAAATAACTGAATAAATTAGAGATTTTTTTATATTCAGGAAAATACGAGTATAGTTGATAATAAATTTTAATTAGGTACACTTGTTAGCTATTTTAGTGGTATGAGGATAAAAATCTGGCGATTTCTGGTCAATTTAATTCATTATCGGATAACAAAACGTAGAAAATCTAACTGCACAAATATTCGCGTGAGATATGTGTTGAATATATTACATGTACTTTCACGCCTTCTCACTTCACATAAATGCAAACCTACATTGTGACTGGGCAGTTAAAATAATAATTTTATTCGTTCGCATAGGAATTTTTACGTTGTAAGCTACGGATATATTTCAAATTTCACGTTCATATTACAAGGACATTTTACCAATTCCATAATAAAACGGCAATACCAAACTTGGATCTAAAATAGAATAATATTGGAATACAACTATTCATGTTCTTTTAATTGATTGGCAGACCCAATGCAAATTTACTGCTTGAAGGTACTAATAAATTCATGAGTATATAATAGTTAGGTATGCTATATAACAAGTTTTACTCAAACATCTTCTGAGGGTTGCTAAGAAACCAGTAACTCCTAACACTATATCAATATGGTCAAAGGATATCATCCACTAACTACAATTAGGAAACGGAATGTAAAAATGTAAAAATATGTAAATGACATGTTTGCAATATAATTCCATATAAGAGCACAAATTATTTTTTGCTATGAAAAACAATAGATTAGGTCTATATAGAGGCAGAAAATTACGTTTTCTCTTACATTTTTTAGGACACACGTGTATTAATTATATCTAAAAATATACCTATTGATCATTTTAATTAATGTAGTGGAGACTAAACTTTCGAATATTTCGATGCAAGATCCACGTAGTTGCTGACAGTTTGCAAACGATTTGATATACGCACTTGTAGAAACAAACCAACTACTTAAATAGAAAAATAGTGAACTGTCTACTAGTGCATGCTTCATTAAGTTGTAACAAACGAGAGGCGATTAAACTGTAAGATGTAATTTCATCTAAAATATTTGACATAAAACATCCCAAAAATATTAATGTAATAAATTTACAGTATTAAAAATATCCTAGCAGACTAAGTACAGAGGGGTGCATTGGGTGCAATTCTCGAGCTTCTACGAAGAGGTTCTTAAACAGAAAATACAGTTTCGCACAATATCTTGACTTGTGTATTCTTGAATTATTTTCCCTACGAAAAAGGAATTCGCCTACGAATAGATCCGTACAACATTTTCCGTTGATACATAGCACTCGTATTTGTGTATTCTATAATATGGAAATCAGACAAATGTCACAATTATTGTTTACGTTTCAAGGTTATGTTTTTGTGGACATTGATACCATTATGGATAATTTTTATTTTATAAAGGTAGGTATACGATTGTAAATATTATATATTATTCTGATAAAATTTGCTGAAGGTAATTGAAAATTTTTATAAGCTCATAGACAACAGTTTTTAGATAATAAATAATGGTGCTCTTGAAGAGGCGGAAATCGACAATTTAGCTCCGATATGTTTATTTTACGTTAGGGATATTCCGTTAGAATCATTAATTTTACCTTCAGGGTTCAATATAAAAATGGCGAACGATCAAACGATAACACTTGTCAAACCAAAATACAAAAGATTCCTAGAATTTAGTAATATTAACTATTAAACATATGGCCACATTGTGTGTTTACAACGCTGCCAAAGCGATTATGCGGAAATAAATTTCGTATGAAAAGAGCATTTTACGAACAACATTCGAGAATACAATTTTCTGGTTATGTACGTAATTTACTATACGACCAATTCGTTTACGAATAATGACTTAATTAAAATATGACTTAAGCCGCGTACTCGAAAAGGATGGTCGATATTTCTACTTAATCTTTCGCTGAGCATGTAAGAAGAGGTACTGGCTTCAGTAAATATCCAAATCATGTGCACAGGTGCAAAATGGCAGGTAATTCGTTTCTAAAAGCGCTAAATTTTACACGATCTTGGTAAAATGTTTTTGTATGCACGTGTGACTATTAAATAGAAGATACTAAAACCGACCAGCGTTTAATACATTGATGAAACAAATAAAAAATTCAACATCGCCTCGTTGTCATTGAAATAAGTTGATAATATAATTGGCAATATAGGAAAAAATTAAATAACCACATAATGTACACCACCTGTATATGGTCAGAGCAACGAATTAATGAACCTAAGTTGATCAATGATCACTAAGGACCAATTAATCAATGTTCAACGGAACCAAATTCAGCTGAATAATCTTCAAACAACTGGTCTTCAGCAGATTTTTTTTTTGTCCTCGTACAGCATATCCGGAGGTGCAGGTGCACATTTCTACATTTAGAGTTCCTGGAGCCTTGATAAAATCTCTGGTTACATGGTACCTCTTAAATGAACCTCAAAACTTTCGATGCGCAATTGCCTCATATGTTTTAGCTATTTTCCGGATGTATTGAGATGATTTAACAGAAGAAAATTAAATTGATTCAATCCAGTTTATTTTACTCACTTTATTTAGAGTCAAATAGTTATTTGTGTAACTAGTGCAACAAATGTATATTTGTTGCATGAGGCTGCAATTATGCCGAGTGCAACAAATACACTTTTTGCAAGTGTTGCACACAACATTTTTTCTATGATCGAATTAAATAGATTAAAAAAAATTTTTGAACAGAATATTACATTAACACAAAATATTCAAATGTCAAACCGAGTGTCAAACTGACAACTAGAGAAATAAAAATGTCACTGGCAAAAGCCATCCATAAATAACTATGAAGAAAGTTTCGTTGCCTAGTAACACTGGTGCAAAAAGTAAGTTACTTTTTGCACCAGTGTTACTAGGCAACTAGGCAACTTTTTGCACTGTAAATAGTGCAAAAAGTTAATATTTTTTGCAAGTTCGTAGAAAAAAGTAATTTATTAGATGAGGAGCAATTTGTGTCCTCAAATGTGTTTGTTTTTTTGAGAGGAAGATCGCCGGGATAGGAAGAGAAAACTAATCAATTCATTAGCTAACTTTTTGACTTTTATCAAGTCTTCTTCAGAGCTAGCTAATGAATTGTTTAATTTTCTTGTCCTATCCCGGCGATCTTCCTGTCAAAAAATAAAAAGGCAAAAATACAGGTAGCTTTCATTAGTAACAATTAAATTACTCTTTGTTTTTTGTGCCACACCGACAGATAAAAAACGAACATTTTTTACTTGGTACTGGTGTATCGAAAATCGTGTATGGCCCTTGATATTGGAATTTTTTTTGACTTGTAATATAACATTTCTCTAAAATTAATACTAAATCTAAAACAAGTTAAATAATTACCTTTAGACGTATCTGTAATAGTTTATATGGACTTGTTTTCTCTAGATAAATCAAGAAGTTGCCTGTAGCATTTTTTATATTTCTGGCACGTAAGAGACACTCTGTAAGTTATACATATTAAAAGCTTATATAGTTTAATTTAAAAAATAATACGAATTGTATATTCGAAAATAATAAGAACATTTTGAAGCGTTGAAATTTAGTCTAGGAGGTAACCAGAATTAATAAGTTAGGGTCGCTACACTGCCATATAAGTAACTGATTAATTTAAAAATAATAAAGCACAAATAACAAACACACTTTTATAAATCATTCAGATACCATACCATAATAGTCCAACCGAGGCAATCTGCACTCAGAAAGGTAGCACTGATAAAATGATTTGTAACTGAAAATAAACAAAACCAGCAAATGTATTGTTTTGGCGAGATCGATTAGGTATTTGGATTTTCATCATAACAAAGTCACGTCTCAGATTGTTTATACAGTAAAACAGTAAGCTTATTTATATTTATCGTCTACAATTTAACAAAATACGTCGTGTGTGAACCTCGAGTGCTGACTCTTACAGTCTAAATACTTTCCACGCTATCTTGAGACGAAAGATTAATGCAAATTGATACTTTAACTTGTGTAAATATTTATTAATTAGACGTGTGAATATTCCAGTCTTGAAAGCTTACGGAAATATGCTGTAAAAATACATATTTCTGTTTAGCATATTAACATTTGGCGGCAAAAGATCACTGGAAATTATGTTTCTGTTATTATAAATCAGGACACAATAAATGTAACTTATTAGTTAAAATTAAGTACTAAAAATGGACATGTTTAACCGTTTATTAAAAAGAAATATTTTCAATTATAAGTGGTTTGTTCAAGTTTCTAAATAAATAAACTGCTTAAGTACCTACTGAACTAAAATATTTAAAAATTTGGTGGTTATTTACATAATTTCTGATGGGTTCTAGCGGTGTAGTTAAAATTTAAAATAAATGAAGCCATTTTTTAAATGGGCAAAGAAGCAAAGTAGGACTGGATAATGAAAACCAAATCCTAAATTTTTTCATTAAAGAATTTTTGATAATCTGCAAAAAAATTACACCCAAATCGTATACTCAACAATTTTCGTACACATGTGGTTCCTGTCTTAATGGGTTGTATATTGCGAACGATTTTTGCTGAGTCGAAAAAAAAAGTTCTAATTTTTTGCAGAAATTAAATACCTTGACTGAACATTGAACAAGTCAAGGAATTACCATCTGCAATTTTGGCATACCTAGAGCTGTTTGATGTTTTACGGATTTGAAAAAAACGCAAATATCTCTTTTTTTGCAAAAATCTTTCAATTGTAAAAAATAAAAATTTGAATAATAATTACTTTTTAATTATTTATACGGGATAACCAATATTGCTTTGATTACAGGAATGGAATTGTTTTCTGTAAAATAATACAATTTATTGCAAGAATATCGTTTGCAACGTCTATAATATCTACTGAATTGGATAGGGAAAGCCGAACAATAAATCATATACACATATTATATCTAATATTAATATACCTAATTGGACCTTAAAATAAAAAATATGCCTACATATTTTCCCCACGTCAACCATTTTATTCCAAAACTATTACTTTACCAAAGTTTAACACAATTTCTGGGATTTTGACTAGGTTATAAAATTTTTAAAAATTACCATTAATTATATTATAATTAGGTATATAACTTTAATAAACAATCATAAAAAAATTGGTTAACTACTTTAATAGTAATTCCATACTATCATTTGTTTATCTTTATCTATATTAATAAAATTACAATATATTGTACATTTGTACTTGGTATCTATTTCAGGTCGCCGCCTATCGTAAATTTCACAAATTTATTTTACTAAGTAACGATCTTACTAGTTTTAAAAAATTCTGTGTATGTGCCAAGAAATTTTAAGAGCTAGTTATTAAGCACTTGAAACAGTAATTTACTTAATTTTACTGTATTACTTATGACTTGTCGTTGAAATTTAGAATTGTGGAGATAAAATTGTACCTAAGTTTAAGTATATAAATATTTATTCAAGCAAAAATAGTTATTTGGACACGTACAAAAAACTAGTCAACCGTGAGAAACTGAGCACCACAGCTCTATAAAAATCTGACGGTGAAAACTTTCTTTTGAAAATTGGCACTGAGTTTAGTCCAAATCCCAAATTTTAGATATATTTAATTCAATGAAACTAAACGAAGGCACATTTTCGAAAAGTATTATACTAATTTTTAAAACCAAAGACGAGCAAGTTATATACTTCCAATCGCTTATTGCTGTCACTAACGTTTCTAAACCACAAAAATGTTTGGAAGATGCTAAAAAAAGAGAACGTTGCTTGGTCCATTGCATTACTCAGACAGGAAGATTTGATAAAGTGACACAATATTTTTAAATTCTTGGACACTCTTTCCTTCCTTGCGATAGGGATTTTGGCGTTATAAAATGACATTTAAGGAAATTTGAATGAATATAATGAAAAAATCATTCAATCCAGTCAAAGAAATTTTCGAGTAAATGATGTGTTTTATTGGAAAATTAAATCTTGCGTTCATTTTGAAACACCATTTCCATTTGCTAGGTGGAAATAGAGCAATACACATAGGACTTTACATGTTGACTACTGTCACTCGAGGTCACAAATTTGGCACATGGTTACACGAAAGTGTGAATAGAGTACAGTGTATGGCGCCATAGTCGCATCATCATATCACTATTTCATATTTTTGGTATTATATGAGCTCGTTGATTCTTCCTTTATTCAGTCAAAGATACGAATTTTGTAAAAAAGTTGTCAAAGCAGGATATCTTCGATTGGAAGAAATGGTGGACGGATTATAATAAAAAGACAGTGATATCTACTAAATCCCTCAAATAAAATTTACCTAGAAATCAGAAAGTGAGCTGAACAATTTCTATATAGCTTCATATTTGGATAATAAAAACATGACTGGAATTATTAAAGCTCGAGAATACGTTAATTGTGTTATCATTCATCATTTCGATTTAGCACTACTGAATAAAAGACAAGATATTCAATCCATGCCTTCACAAAAAGCCTACATTGGAGCTAAAACTGCAATGCTCGACACCAAAATTGAGCTGCTGCTTGGTAGTTGATTAAGTGGGTGGATGAAGACATTCTATTTTACCAAAGTTTGGCACCTGGGATAAGAAGTCTAGAAAGGAATATTTTTGACAGTTTTTATGTTTTTATGTATTTGTGCCTGTTTTAAAAATAATTAGGTAATAAGAATATTGTTGAAAATAACAGTTCTATTGTTTTTTACCATCAAATGGACCTAAATCAAATTTTTTGAAACAAAGCTTTTTGTTGGAAAACAAAAAATCTCAGCAAAACTAAAAAAATGTCTTGTTAATAAGTCGACTAATTAAACAAAACCTCAAATTTATGAAAAATGCTCAATATTTTAAGTTAATAAGGTTTGTCGCTTTTGCTCAAATCTTGTTAAAATCGCTTGGTCCCTTTTATGGCCTTTGTTGAATTTTCCTGAAAATATAATAACACTTCCAATTCTCCATGCCCATTTCCAGCAAAGGCTCTTTTCTTATTTTGCATTGTCGTCAGAAATTTGATATAATTATATTCTTTTAAAAGTATTTTTGCTTGGTGTTAACCTTCCAGGATAACTATTGGAATAATCTCTTAGAGCAGCACGAGCGTTTTTATTATTTTTAATATATATTTCCATAATTTCTATTCTTTCTTCCTATGTAGGTATAATACATTTCGCAAAATAAAGTTTTATTCTCAATAAACCAAACAGCGGATATAATGACATTTACTAAACAATAAACATAATAATTGTCATAGCCTACCGCGTGATACATTATTTTATTTTACAGACAGGTCTCTATAGCCTACTGCATTTTAAAAGTTTAATTATGTTGGATTCAATGTATGCAAATACTATGAAATTTTTAAGTTGAATTTCTCGAAAAGTATTAAAGATAACACTATAAAGTTTTATATCACTATATTCAGGGCAAAGAGAAGAATATATTTTTAAAAAATAAATTGAGGTACAGCTCCCTCCCTCATTTTTAAATCATCTATAGTATATCTAGTTATGCATTTAAAAAATTCATAAATAATCATGTCATTTGATTTTTTTTTTAATTTTTATCTTAAAAACTAACTATATATTTTCAGTTTTTTGAAATCTACATATTTTTCTGATTGCAACAATATTATATACATGTTGTATGTTTTGATCATTCGCTTAGAAGATACAGGGTGTAAAAATATCGAATTTTATAACTATAATACATAGGTAGGTATATCAATCACAAAGGCGAGGTTGTTATTCCCATTGTTTTGGTTTTACTCCATGGTCTCCTATATGGTCTACGATATTCTTCAACGATAGGAAAAGCTTGAGAGAGACGCTCAAGAAGCATTTATAGTCGTATTATAGTTTTAAAATTCGATATTTTAACACCCTGTAACTTCCAAACGAATGATGCAAACATACAACATATATTATATCGTTGCAATCAGAAAAATATGTAGATTTCAAAAAACTGAAAATATATAGGGTGTTCTATTTAAAAATATGCAAGTTTGCTATGTCTCGTTTTTATGGAACACCCTATACAGGGTGTCCCAATAAAAATTCCCAGGCCGGATATATTCTAAACGATTAGAGATATTTTAATTCTGTAAAAGCCAATTTGTAGAGCATAAGAAGGGCTTCATTTTTGAATATAATTGATTTGTTAATATATCAGTATGTATATGGTGCTGTGCTCTAAAGAAATATTTCGATGGAAGATACTTTGAAATTGGATTTGTGTGAAAAAAAAATGCAATTCTAAGTAGATTAAGTTCTACAAAAAAACACCATAAATCTAACTGTTTTCGAGATATTTGAGTCCAAGTGTTGGCATTTGTCAATGTTAAATTATTGTAATCTCTTGATCATTTCAGTTCTTTAAGTGGGATGATCTGTATTTAATTTACAAATTTTAAAAGAAAATCATATTTAAAGAATTTTTCATATAATTGCTTTATTATCTAGTGAGTATAATAAGCCATTTATACCTTATAAATTTAATACACTTGTTAAGCCTTTGGAGTAACAAATAGTTTTGACATTTCTCAATTTCAATCACATATTTTTGTTTATTGGTGTGTCAATAGAACTGTATTGTAGTACCTAATTATTGTTTTCTTAGCGAATGTTTGTTATGGTTTCTCATACAAATCAAGATAAATTAAGCATGATTTTAATTTATGGAGAATGTAGTAAAAATTCGTCAAGGGCTGTAAGTTTATAAGAAATAAGTTTTCCTGGCAGACCTTCACCAGATCGTAAAACTTTTGTAAGTTTGTGTTCCAATTTAAAAAATTATGTTTTAAGAAAACAAAAACAACAAGAAGAAAAAGAACTACATCTGATGAAAATATTGCTTTGGTATTACGATTACATCAAGTAGAAAATAACCCCAACATGTCAGTACAAAAGTTGACGGAGTAAACAAATATTGCACGTTCCACCTGCCACAGAATTCTTAAAATAAACAAATTTTTTCATTTTCATCAATTTCATAATTTCTTCATTTACTTCATCATTTGATTCCAGGGGACAATGGGTGTAGATTAGATTTTTTTGGCGAAATTTTCAATTCTCTTACAAGAATATCCAAATCTTTTGGATAACATTATTTGGAGTGATGAAAGTCGATTCCACAACAATGAGTAATCAAAAGACATAATTGTCGTTACCGGTCTCAAGAGAATCCTAGGTGGATGAAACATACCAGATCCCAGAATCGTTTTGGAGTAAACACCCATACCTCTACCATGAGAATTTAACAGGTGAAAGATATTTACAATTTTTGCAAAATGATTTATAAATGCTACCAAGGAATTTGCCCGTTCAGTTGGATACTATGTGGTTTCATCCGAATGGAGCAGGCCCACATAATCATCACAACGTTATTAATTATTTAAATCAAACATACCCAGGAAGATGGATTTGTACCAATGTAGTACTTAGATGGCCCTCTCGATATCTTGTCATTACTCCATTAGACTTTAATTTATGGAAATTTTCAAAAAGTGCAGTTTACAAAACACCAATAGAAAACGTGACAGATCTTTATAATAAAATTGATGCTATTAATCTACATACACTATTATTAAAAGTTTGTAGATCCAAAGTACTTAATAAATTTACAAAGTGTGTTAATGAAAACGACAATAATTTTGAACACCTATTACGATCGTTATTTTAATATCATTAGTTGTAAGAATTGTTTTATGTTCGTAATTGCTTTTTTACTTCTTAAATGTTTGAATTATATGATAAATAATATTTATAGTTTTTTGTTTTCAAGGGTAACTCAAATTTATTTAATTAAGAAAATAGTAAAAATATTTAAATATGATTTTCTTTTAAAATTTGTAAATTAAATGCAGATTGTCCCACTTAAAGAACTGAAATGTTTAAAAGATTATAATCATTCAATATTGGCATCTGCCAACGTTTGGCCTCAAATATCTCGAAAACGGTAAGATTTGTGGTATTTTTTTGTAGAATATAATCTACTTAGAATTGCATTTTCTTTCACATAAACCCAGTTTCAAAGTTTCTTCCATCGAAATATTTCTTTAGAACACAGCGCAATCTACATACTGACATATTCAAAAAATAATTATATTTAAAAATGAAGCCCTCCTTATGCCCTACAAACTGGCTTTTACAGAATTAAAATATCTCTATTCGTTTAGAATATATCCGGCCTCGGAGTTTTTATTGGGATACCCTTTATATTCAAAGAGATCTCCATAAAAAATTATAAAATTTCAACTTTTATTTGAAACATTTTTTTAACTTGAAAATTTAAAAAGTTATAGGAGGGGGGGTCAATTCTCGTGTGATATCCCTGTACGTCTCCATAGTTGCATCGTCCATCACCCGTTCATATTTTTGGTATTATATGACCTCTTTGATTCTGTCTTTATTCAGTTTGTAAAACTCTGATTTAGGTAAACATTATTATTTTTATTTGTTAATGGTACATTATGTTTTCTTGTAGTAATATATTGTTGTATTTAAGCACATATTTCGGAACTCTCCTTGAATATTACATATAATAATGGGAAGACATTTATGTTTTTTAACCACAAAGGTAGTTGCTAAATAAAACGGAATTTATATTGAAATTAAGCACACTAACATTTTGGCAACTTGTAACTTCAAACAATTTTCATATTATAAATTAATACCAGTGTAAATTAAGTAATAAACGTGCAACCTGACATCTGAGTCACACAATATTTAATTTTACTAAAATATTTTCTCAATTTTCACCATGTCCACAAGTAAAATTGCACGAACTATAACTTACATCGGTAGGCATCTATTTAGTTTCTATTTCAAAACACCGTCTATCGTAAATTTTACCTATTTATGTTACTAAGTAACCACCTTGCCAGTAAATTTAAAAAAATTCCTGGACATGTGCCAGGAAGTGCTAAATTGGTCGTTAATTACAATTTAGAGACACTCTCTATATCTTGCTTTGTATTGATTAATTTAGTACAAGTATTTTTATTTTAATTGAAGGAAGACTGAGGTAATTAGCTACTATAATAAGTTTCATATATTTAATTACATATCTTGTCGTGAATGACAAACCAATATGTTACACGTCAATTAACATAAGAAAAAAAATTAAATCATCAATTTATATAAAACGTTTACGCCTCAACTGTCCTCCCCGTGATCAATCTTGTGCCAATCTGTTTCATCTTTACGCAAAACCTCTTTCTGGAAGGCATTAATATTCAAAGTACCTAGGTACTAATAAAACTTCACAGAGAAGCTGAATCATGCTCATTTACTAACAATTCGACTTAAATGATTGAGCCGCCTACTTAAATTACTGACACAGGTACACGTTTTTAGAATACCAGGATCGATTTCTAACTAGTTCTAACTAATCTTATTTTCTAATCGTTTGCAGTTTCTGCACCGGGTGGAAACTCCTACTATAGTTTTATCTTAATACCTCCTGCTATTCCACCAATTAAAAAATTGCAGGTATACCAATGACATTTTAAGTTAGTCGAATAAAGTTTATTGTTAAATAGTTTCTGAAGATCGTTGAATAAACCAAAACGTAAGAAAATAGAAAACTGCTTTTTTATTTCATTATATGTCTAAGAATCCTAGAAACTCCTTTCCATTTCTTGGTATGAGTAAATCTTCTATTCGTCCAATACTTTCATATCATTTCAAATTCTGACTAATTTTAATCAACAAAATAACGTAAAAAAAATAAGTAAAATTCTATTATGTCATTATTCATAACTAATTACTTATTAACAAACCTATGAGGTGATTAAAATAAACACATTACGATCAGTACGACCTTGCAATATTATTTCCTTCAAAACATTTATACGTGAACTTAAATACTACAAAAACAATGGGTGGCTTGCAAACATTTTCTTTCGTGATATTATTTTCTTTGTATATAAGGTTAATTGCAATTTTCTGTGCTGGATTTCTTTTGATATACCTACAACTCAACGCATACATTTTATTTCTAAGCATTTTATAGTGCTGCTGTACAACATTTTGTATTCGGCTTTCTTTTTGCTCTAGATTTTAATTATATATTAAGTATCTGAATATACGTGCTTAAAAGTAAACGCCGAGAAATATAAGAATATTACGTACATTGACATCAATTATCGATGCACAAACATTTTAAATGACATTGCTACTCACCTAAAAGGAATCAGGAGGATCATAAGAATTAAAAAAGGTGCGTTTAATTATTTAATGCAAATATTTGCTTAATTGGTTTTTTTATTTAATAAACAGCACTGAAGATATAATACTGCTTTATTTATATAGTATAATTACTTAACTCATGATTTTGAAACAAACTATAAACACTACAACTTATATAATAATATTTTTTCGCATTAAATATAGTATTTAAACCACTGCACTGTGGGATGTGAATTTATTACGTTATTGTTCAATACAGCTAGCTATCCCATGGAATATGATTTTTTCAACAGCCTTATGGATGTAGGCATATTTTACAAGACAGTATTTTGTATCAACCTATTATGTAAGAATATATGTATTATGTATATACATGAGCATAAATAAGTAAAAAAGTTATTTACAAATATGTACAGAAATTTGTGTTCAACATTGCAAAAAAATGTATTAATACTGAATATTTTCGAGACCAGAGAACTTTATTAAGTAAAACAAAATAAAAAGAAAATAATACCGTGTGATCTCAGCAGGTACATAACAGCTGCCAAAATCTAGTTTCTTCTATAATAAGTTGCTTTTGTTAAGTAGATGCTAATGTTTTAAGATTGCTGGTTGGATTATAAAATTATATCGAGAGCTTTATTATTAAAAACGCCGCTGTCAAATAATAAACCTGTAATTAATTGGACCGATAATTACAATAGTGCCTCAAGGAAATCTGTGACAGGTTTTTTTAAATATTTTGCAAAATAGGGATAATTGCTATATAATAATTAAAAATTAAACAAAATATCTGGTCTCATAAATATAATATAGTATCCTATAATTTATAATTCTTTTTCCTACGACATAATATGAATATCACAATGGCGTGTGCACATCAAATAAGGGACATACATTTGTATTAACTGCATCACAATCGGTTACAGCAGAAGCAACTTTACATTTGTATATAGATATACAGATATACAGGAAGTAAAATCCTCATTATTTAAAAATATATAATTTAAGTGCAATGCAGTCATTTTTCCACATAACTGATGTTATGCGCGAAATGACGACTTTATCACGAACAACAACTAAATGATTAAAGAACTCAGGTCAGTTCTCTGCGATCATTATTTTGAAATTTACTTGATTCTTATTCTTTACGTAATTTATGCGGTTTTATGTACTGAGGCAACAACTTTTACTATAATAAATCATCATCAATGTTACCAGTTGACAACAATGTACTGTGTGCACCCATAACATTTTCTTCATCCTTTGAGATAAAAATTTGTAATATGAGGAAGGACATCAAAACATACTTTTGGTGGTTCAACTACTTCTAGTTTAACTGGAAGGGGCATTAATTTAAAATAAATTTCAAATAATCACCCAAGATTCTCATAGATATTCTAAAAAGTGACAAAATTATAGAAAGCAGTTTATAAAAATCGATCCTAATATGATTTTGTTTCATTGTTTCATTAACCAACTATGGAAATCACATTTACGTGACAAATGATAAATTAGTTCAACCCTCGTCAAACTAAGGTGAAAGTAATACTACCAATGACAAATGTAAACTATAGTTTACATTTGTCATTGATACTACTCAAGGGTAACTATTATATTTCCGCAGAAAAAATCGTACATGCATTTATTATTATTTGTGTTACATTCTGTTAGTAAAATATGTGTGTGTGTGTTTATAACGTAACAATTGCGTCATAATCGGCTTCATTCATTATTTAATTTAAAGAATTCTGTATATTTAATTTATCATATTTTCTTTCGTAATATTGAATTCGATGAATCTATACATATCACAAATTTGACCAAATTATTTTGAAACGTTTCCAATTATCACATCAAGCAAATTTAATATACTCACTGACATACTTTTTGGAGACATGATTTTTTAACTGCTATAAAAACCTTTGAATTTCTAAATTCTCAACATGTTTTAAAACATGATAAGATTCATACTGACACTGTCTTCCTTGAGAATTTCACATTAGTCAGGTAGGTATGTAAATTACCAGCCACACAAAAAAAATGTTCAGATCCAAAGAACAGACCCCACTACCCTTATGTATTTTGATGCGCTAAAAACGAATTCGACAATAATTTTTTTTAACTGCATAGTCAATTTTCTAGTGTTTCACCAAGATCGAGATGTCGAGAAGTCTTGTCTTGATCTTGTCTCGACTTCGAGAAAAAATCAAGACAAGAGTTTGATTTCAAATATCGAGACAAGACAAGAGTCAGGTTGTCGAGAACAAGACGAGACAAGAGTCAAGTCATCGAGAATCAAGACTTCTCGATTATTTGCATAGGAATATTGTTGAAAAATGGAAATAAATAAATATAATGTTTAATATAGAAGATCCAAGATATTTTATTTTAGAAAATATTAAGTAATAATAATAAAATTAGTCTAAACATCCCTTAAATAACTTGTGATTCAGCCACAAATTTAAGCAGAGTTGACTTCGTGATGATTCATCGTTTAACCGGTTGCGATGCTTTCTAATGATAAGATAAGTTTTTTCATTTTTCCACCACCACTTTAAAATGTCCGTATTTTCTTCTGCTCTGGGACTCTCAAAATAGTCATTTATTTCGTTTCTCCATGGTTCAATATCGCTTTCCACTTCAGTTTTCTTGGAGAACAAGGAACTTAAATTTAGATCGAATTCATCATCCTCTAGTTCTTCAAAAACCTTTTGCTCTTTATTTCTTTTAGATTTCTTTAAAGTCGTAGCATTCTCAGTAGAGGGTTGTTCATCATCAGACTGTGGAGATGGCATAAAATATAAAGATCTGTATATTTCTTCAAAGTTGGCTACAGTCTCGTTTTTTAAAGCCTTACCCCAGGTCGTAAGATCGAATATTTGTTTTTTGTGTCTAGGATCTAAAATAATCGTTACACAATAAATCCAGTTGGATTTGTCGTAATGTTTGAGTATCTTATCTCTAGAGGCGTTTAAGGATAAAATAATTTTTTCATCATTAATAGTTCTGTCTTCTTTTTCATCCAAAGTTTTGGCCCATGATTCCAATTTATCCAATAACATATTGATACCAACTACTACCGTTGAAATTGTGCAGAATTGGTCTCCGCATAAAATATTTGTTAGAGTGTCGAACGATTTCAAATATTTTAGAACATCCTTTAGTAGATTCCACGTTTCATCGGAAATCCTGTATTTTTTCAAGTCATTATTATTATCACATAAAATGTTTAGTGGGGTTCTGCACTTAAAGGCCCAATAAAGCATGTGGAAAGTAGAATTCCATCGAGTACGTACATCCACAACAGGCATTAGGAAATCTACATTGGCCGTCTCACAGCAAATTTTGAACTTAACACAACTTTGTTCTGAATTTTTAATATTTTTCGCCAAGTTTCTAACGGCAACGACTGGAAACTCACTGTTAATACATTCCTCGATTTCTTCTTCAGTTGAGGAAGAAATCGAGGAATGTATCTCTTGCTCTTCCTCATCTTCAATAAATTCATCATATTCTGTATTGGTGCAGTCACAATTAAGGAGCTTCATAAAATCTTGAACTCCTAAGTTTAGGATATGAGCAAAACAGAAGAAGTGATTGTTTTTTGCGTTAAAGTTTGGATTAAGACGGCTTAAATGCTCCATAAAGGTAAAATTTGCTGAAGTGTTGTCCGTTGTAATACCCTGAATTTTATCCTCTAGATTATAAAACCTAATGGCCTTTGAAAAAAGCTGGGCCATATCTTGACCTGAATGTTTGGCGTTGGATGGCAAAAAATCTAATGGAATCGATTGCAGCTTGGTAATCGTCTGTTATGAAATGTGCCGTAATGCCGTAAAATGATCGGTGTGCAATGGAAGACCAACCGTCAATAGTAAAAGATATTTTAGACTTATTGGTTATCAGAAATTGCTTAACGTTGTTCTGTACTGTTGTGAAAGCTTTCTTAACAGATGATGTTAGCGAATTTCTTCCTGGCAAAACTACTTCCTTTTTTAAGTGTTTATACGAATTTGCTACAGTTTCATCCTCAAAAAAATTGAAAGGCAAACATTTTTTAACAGTCATTTTCACCAGCAATTTGTTGAATGTGCCTTGTGAGAATCGGGATGTGGTAATCTACAACAAAACACGCCCTTAGAATTTTGTAGTGCTTTTCGTGAATATTATTGCTGGCTAGTTATAAAAAAATATATTCAGTGACTCAATATGTCGGTTGCCGTATACCTGACTCACCCTGTATAACAAACATTTTGCTTAAGTGTACGTACCCCCCCCCCCTAGCGTCTGGCGATTATTTTATTATTATTAAAAAAATCATTGAATAAGTAAAAAACAAAACACAATTTAAAAAATAGATCAAGTTTTTGTCCCTCCCTAAAAAAGGTTCTATGGACGCCCTTGTAAACATTTCGAGGGGAGAGGGGAGAGGGGAGATCTTATACTGTACTTAGTTACTTAACTAACCTGGTTTTCTGTCGGGCTATTGTCTATATTCAAATATTTTTCCAAAATCCCAGAATGATCCGTGGCTGATGAAGCACCTATTATGACAGGAACACTGTCCTTTACTAACATTAATTTCGGATGTTTAGCCTGGATATGTCTTTTGAGCCCACTGGTATTACAATTCTTCATTTTAATGTTGGTTATTTTTCCCATTTTCTTGCATATTTTGCACTTGCCAACCTTGCCTTTGAACTGCTTATCTTCAGCCGACAAGTTAATTTCATAGTAGTCGGTGAATTTCGCCTTTTTTGTTATTTTTGTTAATACCTTGTCGTGGCTTGCCGAATCGTCCAAGGTCGGTAAAGAACGTTTCTGAGGAATAATGTTGCACAAATCCGGTGCATCACTTTTTTCTATTGCAGTCTTAACCTTGCCACGACTTTTCTTGGTGCCACTTTTTCTTATTTTCGCCGATTCTACGTTTTCCTCGTTGCTGTCGGTACTACTTGCAATTTCTTGACTCAGATCACATTCATACGCACTTCCACTATCACTAAAAGGGTCGCCGACGCTAGCTTCCGGATCGTAATTGTTTTCTTCATCCATTTTTAAAGGAACGAAACAAATACGTAATAATTCCAGCTGATTTCAGTAAAAAACAATGAGGCGGACAGTCTCAGGTGGATACACACTGTCCAAGGCCAGTCCCAGCGGTGTTTACTGATTAGAAAGAATCAGTTATTTCACTAGTCTCCACAAAATTACACTGCGCATGATCAACTCGTGGGGTAAAATGAACCGTAAATTCGTTTTCGACGCAGTTTTACTACGTTCACATGTAGTGTTGTAATTGTTAAAAGTGTTAAAACTTACTTCAATAATACTACGTTTATATGTAATATTGTGCATGTTACAGACTGTTTTATTTGCTTTATTTAATAATTAAATTATATTTAGTGTTTTTATAAAAACTGTTACTGCGAATTTGTAAAATAATAATTCAAGATGTCTGGCCGGGGAATAAAATGTTGTGTTTTATGTCGTAAGAATAGTAGTAGAGACAATTTGCAAATGTACCTATTTAATTATATTACATAATGTTGAAACATGAACTTGTAAATAAAAAATTTAAATGTTTAAATTTTATCAATGTATACATGTATATATTAAATACAGTACAAAAAGAATTTATTGATAGTGAGGGGTTTTGTAATTGTTAAAGTTCAAAAAGTAATAAATTAACAAATAAGTGTACATGTTGATATGGTACAATGACGAATTTGACTAAAAATGCAAATATACCATTATATAAATCCATGAATAATATGAATTTGTATGTTTTTGCAAAAAAAACTTACTTGTTTAGGTAATCATAAGCTATAAAAGGTGTTATACTTGTTGAAATCATAAGAAAACAAATTTATAAAAATTCAATATGGCGGCACTTAGAAAAATAATTTACAAATAGGTACCACTAATATTTATAGAAAATAAATAATAAATAACACCACATGTAATTAAAAAGGTAAATAAAAAGCAAAAGCGAAAGATTTCGTGATCTAATTTCAATCACGTATATCAGAAGACAAACGAACGTAAATGGTATGAGACAAACGAACACCATATGAGGGTGGTCTTAAAGGGGAATCTGCGCAACTATTATACAAACTTAAATTTAGAGACACTACATCAAAGGGTTCCGACGCTCAGTGAAATGACTGATTCTATTTAGCCTGTGTTAATAACAGCACTCGATATTCGACAGCGGCCGATATTACACGAAGCACGTATGCTATGAAGAAGCTAGTGTTTATCGAGACCAAGAATTATCGAGACTCTCGATATCAAGACAAGAAATTGATCAACGAGAATCGGTCAAGACAAGAAGCAATACGTTTCTTGTCTCGAAAATCAAGACTCTTGAAAATCGAGACAAGAAATGACAACTTCTCGATCTCGGTGAAACACTACAATTTTCCGCTAGCACCCCCTTTTAACCCCTATTTGGAGTTGATATTGCACTTTTCCTTAGAAGTTAAAATTCCCCAATTTCCTTACGTATTTTGACGCGCTGAATCCAAATGTGACAAAAAACGATTTTTGACGAGTCAATTTTTTTGCGATGTAAGTTATGTAATGAGATTTTATCTCTGAATGAGTATTGAATATATAATTTAACAGATTGACAACTGGAGTTTATTTATCTATACAAATGTCAATCCCTGCTTGGAACCGCAAAATAACATTCAAAATAAATAGACATTTTTATTCTATTTTAAAGCGGGATAAAATTTTGTACCTAACACGTTATAAATACACTAATTTTATTTGACTCATGTAATGGCAACTATTACATTCGTCAAATAAAATTAGACTTTAAACTAAGTGTTTTTTATTCGATTTTTTTTTAATTCTTCTTATTTTTGTAGAAAATCAGTTTTGATACATCAATAGTAAATTGGATCTTTTTCAACAAATTTTAACTTCTCATTGCTAATTTTAATCTAATAGTCAAATATTTACATGCACTTGCTCCGTTGCCCTGACAATAATTTGTCAGTCCGATATGTGGAAAAAACTAACAACTAACGAAACCAAATTAATTAAAAAAAAATTCAATATTTTTAAATTTACTATATCTCAAACCTAATTTTAAGTACCATTGATTTATTTTTATGTAACAACTATGTTTTTTGTTTAGATAAACCCTGTATGACGACAATAATTATATTTTATTACGATTTTGTTAATGTTTATGTCACATTTTATTATAAGGTATTTTGCGGAACATTCACAATTCAGGAAAAATAACTACACCAATTAAAAAGAAGCGCGAATTATGTGTTCTTCTTCCTAATAATTTATGTATGCGACTTCTAGTTACAAGATTGTGTTGTCATCTGTGACCTATTTGTAATATAATCTCACACTGAAATAGTTTAAAAATCTGTGTCACAGAATACGGTCAATATACTGTCTTGCATATTACCCTTGAGTGACGCAAATAGGTATAACATATTTTCATAATATTTTGAAATCGTTGCACCTACGCATTGTCTGTTAAATAAAAAATAACTTTTTATATTAGATAGAAATATGGTTTAAATAAATATATTTCCTTGCTGAATTTTTGTTGAAAATGAGTGCACCACAAGCAAAAAGTTAATATTTTAAGCGGTTTATTTTATAAAATACATTCGTTAGAACATACTACGAAATAAGTAATAAAATTGTTATTGTAACTTTGGCGACATTTTTATTTTTAGGAAATTTCACCACCACTGCAAATTTAGATACATCTAACAAATTTTATTGAAATATAATAAAAAATAGGGCTTTTGGGCCCTTTGGAAGGTATAAATTGTGTACTTCCACTGTATAATCATTTTCAATTATTTTTTACTTGTACCATCCTTTTATTCATTATGCAAGCTTTTCAACTTATATTTATACAGTATTTTTTTTGTACTATTGAAAATATATACTCGTAATTCCGTTACTATCAGCCTGATTTAAACTGGGATTTTGTATCCATGAAGATACCGGTTCCTGCTGCAGTGAATCATGCACGTTCTTGGCATTGTATTGCATAATCGAATATCATCAGCATAAAGAATCAAGTCATAAGGATATTGATCAGAAAGCTTAAAAACTTGAAAAAGTCATTGACCCATTTACATTATTACGACTTTTGTGCTTGCTGATATCATTGAAATCCTAATATTTTTACCGTAAAGACAAACGTTACTCGCTCGGTGCACAATATTTGATAATATAGTGCATCAATAAAAAAAAAATTCACTCATTCGCTCATCTGCAACATGCTTTTTCACTCTGTCATTTAGTTAATCATTCAGAAATTTTATTTTTAGTACTACCTAATTAGAGTTAATGTGACATACATAATAATAATAATAATAAAAATTCCTTAATTTTAATACAGCAGGTACAATAAACAATTTTAACTAAATAGAGATATATCACCTCTCCCCACTTTAATCATAATTTAAGTATGAGAAGAAAGTTTTGTGATAGTGAAAGAAAGCATCGTGATATTATCAACGGATTTACGAGTATATGTTTTCAGTAGTATAAAAAAAGTGTGTCAACAACTAGAAAAGCTTTTAAAATGAATAGAAGATAGTGCAAGTGGAAAAACAATTGAAATTTGATTTACAGTGGAAGTACACAATGTATACCTTTTCGAGTCCAAAATGACAAATAAAATCCTGCAGCTTTTTTATTCAAGTCAACGTGTCGTAACTAGGTATGCAGAAATTATTGTTGACGTTGTTCATTTTGAATTATCATAAAATCGTTTGAAAAAATAATCGTGATTTATTTATTAAAACCAAATTCTTAATAGTACTCATTTGGTTATAAAGCTTTCATGGAGCTAATGATTTGTAGAAAAGTTTTCGAGAATTTATTTTTAATACTTGGTTCGGTATTTTTACTACTAGCCTTAGTAAATCTCAGTTAATTGAAATGACTACGATTCTTTTTAATAGTGATAAATATATTAAGGATTTGGTCTCAAATAAATAGAGCATTATTATTTTTAATGGAACGATTTTATAATCCAAAATTAGCACTAATAACAATTAAATAAATGCATGCCCAATATGGCACATCGATTTCAAATTGACAAATTGTGAAGGATTTGATTTAGATCGAATTTTCTCGAAAACGGTTAGGTTTAGAGCTTTCCAGCAAGAGTACTATTTAAGGCTACTTCTAATCAACTGGCTGACGATCAGAAAATGAACATTTTGAGAGCTTCCCCCAAGGTGCCTTGGCTCCCTTAAGAAGCATTTGGGGATTTAAGTTTATAGGATATTTTGGTAAGTATGTGAACCTTTTTGTTTTATAATGACTATGTAAATGTTGGTTATAGAACCATTATAAAATATATCGTTCGCTCTTTTAATGTAGGAATAAAACGCTCCTTTAACTAATTATAAGTTAGTTGAGCTCTTAATAATTCTTAATAACAGCTATTATACGAACACTATTATGGTATGCGATGAAATTTAGTAAACATAAACATGGAAATTTTCTTTATAGAGCTTTATACGGTGAAGTTCCCGCTTGTAGTGTTTTATCTGCAATAATTATGTTTATCGATTTCTTCAACGAAAGAATTAATAATTAATTTTGTTACAGATAATAAGAAATGCATCAGCCAAACTACAGATTCCAATGGTATAAAATTTTCAACGGAAAATCTTTGAAAGTGATAATAATTGTATTATACTCACCTATTTATAGTAGGTACTTCAAAACCAAATGAAACTGCTTACCTGTAAAAAAAACATTTAATTACAAATGACAGGAAATGGTAAATAGATCAAAATATGTTTACAGATCAATTAGCAACATTGATGTGTATTTAAATTTAATTATATTTTATTTAAAGTTTAAAATACTAGGAGTACTTTCATTTTTATTCGCAGCGGTTCTATTTGCTTTTTCATATAACGAGTCGTAACGTAAAACACACGTAAGTAAATTACAGGCAGTGGCATGAAGCTGTAGAAATTTTAATTCTTAGAAACTAATTCATCAATTACCAAATAAAATTAATAATTATGAAATAATTTTCTTCTGCATAAATAGGTAATATTTAATTACCTATTTATGCAGATACGAAGAAAATAAAAATTCAGCTCGATCAAAATACTATCTACATATGCCAGTATTTGCGACATGGAAAGGAAAATGGGTCAGTGAAGAAATATAATTTTTTTCATTGCTTTTTTACCACTTTCAATCATGATGGTACATAATTATATGGTAGATTTTCGAATGTCGACGAATTATTTTGGAAAAAAAATCATTTGAACAAAAGAAATTTTTGTTGCATACATTATACATTTAGTTGTCGAAAGACCATAACATTATTTTACGAAACTATTCAACTTTTAATAAAGTTATTATATGCGAGAAAACCCTTATGTAATAACTAGTGTGGATTATTTTATGGAACGCTTCAGCTCGTAATTATTGTTATTATATACATATAGCCACAAATTCTTTCAGCCATATGAATTCTACCACCGGTTTTCCTATAGAACAATTAAATACACGTCCAAAGTTATGATACAGTCGTAAGTTCTTCTAGTTGTATCAAGATTAGCCACTGTTTACTTTAAATAATAATTCAGTTGATTAAACAACCATTAAAGGCCTTTTGTTTTGGGAGATGTTAATTTCCCATATTATTCCTCCACTACGTTCCTATGTTGAAATAAGATTATAGAGGCAACTAATAAGTTTTATAATAGCTCTATAGTCAGGGCAGCGAGCGGAGGACTGACTTGACTCACTTCATAGCGATGTGAAGTTAAGCAACAGCTACCGCGTTTAGTACTTGGATGGGCTCCACGGAAAGACGCGGTCTCGCTTCCCTATTTCTAGCGGCTTGTATATCAGCTATATCGCAGAAACAATACAACTGTAGGCGAGAGGTGTATTGAGGATATACCATCCTTCGGGGGGGATGTAAAGCAGTCGCTATTAAATGTTAGGCAAGTAAAAAATCCCTACTCTTAGTAAGATAAGAGGTTCGACAAAATTTCCAGGTTGGGGGTTGCTCGTCTCCTGGCGTCGGTGATTGGCCTCTGTAGCGGAAATAGGCCGACGTTAAATAAGTGATTTAAAAAAAAAAAGCTCTATAGTCGATAACTATGTCATCATTATAAAATGAAAATTACATAAAGCTTTGTAATACATGTCTCGAATATATTTAAAGGATAAGATACATATGAAGAGCACTGGGGAAAATAATCCAAGTTCAACATTTAAAAAATTGTAATAGAATGTATGTAGTAGGTGCTTTTAACTTGTAATTTGAATTCATTAAAGGGAAACTCAATATAAAAAATTTCGTTTAAAATTTGGCGATTTATGGAATAGCGGTCTAAGTCCAAATTGAAAAAAAAATTTCAAAAAATAACTAACGAGGAGAAACAAAATATTGTTCAGAAATTAAATTTATGTGAAAACAGAAATGCTCAAAATAGACACTTGACTGGGCTAATTAGCAGCCAACCAATTATTAGACACAGACCAAGAAAAAATGAAAGGGTATCAAACGTAAGGGAAAATTCGTTTACATATAAAATAAGAGTGATGTGCGAAGAAAATAAATATATTGAAGTAGATAAGATGTATGTCAGCAGGCCTTCAGAAATCTGCATGGAATAATCGGAGACTTATCATACTGAAACATGATCTTAGAAGAGAAGGTAGTTCGTTAGATGATATGAGTCGTATGAAAATTATTTTTTTTTAATTCCAGGTAAATATAAAAATCGTTCCAACAAAACTTGTTAGAGAACACATTAAGTCATTCAAATAATGTATCTCTCACTATACCTAGTTAGAAATCTAGAAAACTGTATTTGCCTGAGTAAAAAAATTTGTTTTCGAAAAACATCTTGAACACAAAATTAGATAGGTACGAATCTTACAAAATGATAACAAAATTTAATATTGGATTCAATTATCCGATACATGTGTTATTGTGATGAAATCAAAGTAAAAAAAGTCTTGGAATTAGAATAAAAAAAAAACTAAAAAAAGGCAGTTGAAAATAAGCTTAAAACTATTGAAACAGTACATAAATTACATAAATTAAAAGTTGATACATTTTACAAAAGAAAACGCATTGCCAAGAAACCCGCTCGAAAAAAAAACTTTGGCTTCTAATTCCCACATTCACTACTAATGACGTATTACAAAAGGTAGTTAACGTTTATTAGCTTCAACACATTCAACACATTCTTTCGTCAGACCAATTCATTTTCTACACATATCCACAGACTGTAGCCAAAACGGGACCAGATGATGTGGTGTCTCTTTGGAACTACTTTTGTTTCAAAATTTTAAATGCTGAAGTTCAAAATGTAGAGAACTGCGCTGACCAGAACAAAAATTAAACCTTGTAAATTTGCATTTTCTTGTGCTTTGATATGGTTGTAGTAACATTTCCTATACGAGGTCAATCCTATCTTGAATATGATAAAAACTTCGGCCTGATAAACCAAAAAAGTCGAATTGAGGTTCCTACCCAATGGGTTGAAATTTTTAGAAGTGCAAGATTACAAACCTAGTTCTTACAGAGTAATCGACTGCAAACAAGATATTTTTTTTTCATGAAAGGGCTATTTGATTAGTATTTATAAAAAAATTTTCATCTTCTACTAGACCAATAAAAGAATTGCGTCTAAGGAGCAGCCACGAATTATAGAAATAAGAGATAACTATAATGGCACGAGAAAATGTGTAGTTAGTTATTGCACCACCTAATCAAAACTGGAAAACGACTTTTACCATCAATTAATTCCCTTAGGTACCAAAAAAAGTATGATCAACTGCAAGAGTTAAAGAAATTTGTCTCGGAAGGATTTCAAAATTATTGGTTAGAATTACTTTGTGTAGGAAGAATCAACATCGATGATGAATTTGATGTAAGTTGGGAAAATTTGGTATTTTCACGTTTCGTTATTAAACGTTAAAACGAACTTAGTTGATTGATATAAGGCTATTTACTATTTGACTGAAACACCATTTTTTATTATCGAACCTGGATATCTTTTTCAGAATTTTTCGGACATTTGAATAGTTTTTTTTTGTAAAATAAACATTTTCAATGGGATTTGTTATAGTGTAGGTATTTTACAGTTAACATTAAAATATCTGTTATGAATAATGCATATTTTATTTTTCTTTTAGTTTAAAAGATACAGACCTTCATATTTTAAAATTTGCTTGCGCTTTTCATATGTAATTATAAAACATTTATAAAATGGTTTTAATTATGTTGTAGGAATATTTTTAAGTCATTTTTACATGGCCAAATTAACGCATGTGGAAAAATAGCAAATAGTACCTATTCGAGTAACTACGCTTGTTGCGAGTTATTTCTGGTGAACAAATTGGGCAAAATATAAAAATAAAACAATTTAGTTATTTCATAAGAAACATTTAGAGAAATCACATATTTTTTTAATCATAAAATTCGATACAGTAGAAGTAATATATGATATATCATTAGTAATCGTGCAGTTTCAAACTTTTGTTTACAACCACGGAATCTAAGTTTAGGAAAGGTAGGTATACTACAAATTTCGGATGACGCATGCAAAATTTAATCTGTTGTAAACATATGCATAAGATATCGATTTAATTTTCTGCTCATTCATTGCGGAACTGCACATTTTCCAGACAGATTCTAGGAATATATTACAGTTATTATTATATTTCAGTAACAAGTACCTGCATGTTTAAATTAAGATATTATGTAAAAACACCAAAACTCAAATACTTATAGGTATAAGGTGAAAAATTGGAAAGATTTAAAATTTGCACTTGAGGTATAATTTTTCACTAAGCAATAATAATAATCGTTAATATTGTTTAAATGTTAATTGTGGCATTTTATAAATTATTTCTCTTCCTTTTTTTTGAGAGAAATAATAATCGTTAAGTTAACCAACATTGACATTACTGTCAAATCGATCCATGATTGTTTGAGTTATGGGACCGGATGGTTTGACTAAGTTGGTTATTAATGTAGGTACTGTGTACTTATAAATACTACAATTCTTAGTTCTCAGTTCCATTTGACAAAAAAAATTACTAAAATCAGATTTTTTTTAATGATTTTGAGCGAAATAAACGTTAGTGAATATTATATATTTGACCGTAAAAGATTCCGCCGCCTCGGAAACCGCTATATTCAATGCATATTTTTGCATAATTAAGATTTAGTAAATACATAGGTATTTGCCAAATATTCTCAGAAGTAGAACAATAAATATACTTATTATGAGTTCGATAAAAGGTATATTTTTGTTGAAACATGATATTTATTTGATTCTCAGTATTAAGAGTGTGTTGCATTTACCAGCAAAATCTTTGACCGTAGAATAAAAATTTGTATGGATGTTCAAGTTTATATAACAGTCTAGGTATAGGCACTTTATCAAAGGCACATAAAAAGTCTAGAACCACGTCAAGAGGTTGTCCGTTGTTGATATAAGTGGTCCACAGATTAACAGCTTGAAATAAATTAGAAGCTACTGAGCTACCAGTATGGTTTCCATACTGATGCAGTTATTAAAACTTCAATTAGTTTTTCACAGATCACTCTTTCCATTAATCTACAGGAAATTAAAATTAAACTAATATACACATGGTGTCCCAGAAAGCCTATGTCATAATTTGCATGTGTATTCTACATAAAGAAACAAGATTATTTTGTTTAATAAATATGTATCCTAAAATGCTTCGTGTCATAGTCACAGGGTGTTTAACTTTCATGGGAAAATAATGGTTGGCCTTATCTCTCAAAATAATCAGTGTACATACTACAGTAATGCTGCAAATGATTATAACGGGTTTTGTGACAGCTTTTGCTGGACATTTAGTTTTTAGCCTACTACAATAATTATTTCGCTTATTTACTTACTAACAGCTAAATATGTGAAATTTTTTAAGCTAAATAACTTTAGAACTTTATCAAAAATGTATCATTGTCAAGAAGTAAATGGTACGCAATTTGTACATTTCATTTAATTATTTTTTGCTGGATTTATTATTTCTTGTATATCTGTTTTATTAAACTGTTAAGAGTACTTAAGATTTTTTCTCGATAATTTCGTCATGTAATATGCCATAGAATTGAACGTACTGTATGCAGAAAAAATGTGCTCTTTCAAATGACATTTTTAAAAATGGGCGTTGCCATTGAAAAAAATTGCCGATGACGTCATTAGTTTTTTAAAAAAGTTTGTAAAAATTTTTTTTAAATGAGCAAATTGAGAAATGAATTTAAAAATCGACGTGTCTGAGCGAATTTTTGTCACTTGCTTTGTAACGATTTTACGGAATTTATTCCAACCTTTACGTGCTCACTGTATGCATATATAGCCTTGATGGAGGAATAATCTGATTCGAAACACATGGTATATTAAAAAAAAATCAATTTGTCATTTTGATCATTTCTCTAAAGTGCGCCTCTTTAGAAAAATGTAGGTTTTGAGGTTTTAGTATTGTGTTTTTTGCAAATAGCTTCAAGATTGTCCTCAATTTTTATGGCTTTGCAGTTAAATTACAAATATCCGTAGCACTAAAAATTTATGAGAATACTGAATATTCACAAACTAATACAATACTAAAATTTAGAACCCTGCTCGGTTGCGCCCCTTTTTATTATTTTACTCAAGCTAAATATGAAAATGTAAGTGAATTAGCTCACAGAGTGATATAAATTGTTTGCTAACATTAGATAGAACTAAAAAATAATTTGGTTTCGCTGTATAAAGCTTTTTTCTAATAAATCGTGCTAATGCATTTTCTAAATTTACTTACAAGGCAAACTGTTTGTCTCTTCCTTTTTATTTATCGAATTTATCACCACATTTCTTGAAATTCCTATCAAATGATTTATCTAAAAAATATTGAAATTAATCAGTATAAAACCGAGGGGTAAATCGCCGGCAAAAATCGTGTACACCTACTTCCACTTTTAAAAAAACTTCCACCTACTTCCACCAAACTTCCACGTACTTCCACCAAACTTCCACGTACTTCCACCAAACTTCCACGTACTTCCACCAAACTTCCACGTACTTCCACCTACTTCCACCAAACTTCCACGTACTTCCACCTACTTCCACCAAACTTCCACATACTTCCACCAAACTTCCACATACTTCCACCAAATTTCCCTCAACTTTCTTTCGAGCTTTCTTTTGAACTACTCTCGGAACTACCTAATAATAATAATTTTTTAATTATTATTATTAGGTAGTTATTATTATTATTATTAGGACTAAATAAGGCGAGTTTTCGCGCTCGGCTCATAACGTTTATTTCAAAAACAAATAAACTTAGCGACCCAAAACCAAAAAACATTTGAAAACCAGTCTTGTTTCCTAGGGCAGTCGTGTAATAGTTTTCGAACTTAATTTGTAATTATTGGGAATTAATTAGTAAAATATGCAACAAAATCGCATGTTTTCAGTTTTTTTCCGTTATTTAAAATAGGCTTTATTAAAAAATCGGTAACACGAGGGAAGTGTGCCACATTACCTTTGCAATGATACCAAAATATTATCGATTTGATAAAAATACTCAAAATTCTATGCTATATCCCGAACTCGATACCGAACGTCTGCAGCACTCGAAAAACCGAAATTAAAGTACAGCGGTCAATTAATTTCGAAAAACTATTACACTGCCTCGTACACGGCAACCCTAGGAAAAAGAGCCTTTGATTGTTTTTTGTTTTGAGTCGCTAAGTTTATTCGTTTTTAATATGTGTTACGGCTGCCGATCGTGAAAACGGGGCGAATGAAGGACTCTTTATATTATCTATTTTGGTGATAAGCATAATCTAGGGGATAGGTAATAGACATCAAATTGAATAAAATGCTTTATTTACATGCATTAAGCAGTTTTATTATTATAAATGCAAAACAAGTAAATAAAAATACCTAGCTCTAATTTAATTTTAAAAAAATAACAAGTCTTCCTTCTCTTTGGTTATAAAATGAAGTGCTAAAGTAAAAGTAAAGAGAATGGCCCAACTCCCTGTAATATTATCGGACCATAATATTATATATACAGTGTGTCCCACTTTTCACCACTACACCCCAATATCTCGGCCATTTGTTGATCGATTTTGATCAAATTTGGTATACTTCTTTTCTTTCAGATTGTGTTTAAAAAGTTATTAATAAAAAATGTTTTCAAACTTAAATACGCCTACTATGATCAAAAGAAATTGGCAAAAATTAGGAATTTATATTAGCGATTGAGATAGGGTTTTGTTTTTACAGATTCTTGTTCAGCATGACCTAAAACGCCTGTATACCAAATTTCGTTAAAAAATATTTATAAAAAAGTGATAAAAATCTAAGATTTCAATAGTAAAAAATAATAAAAGTTGAGTTATTTGATATTTTCTAAAAAAAAGTGCCCTAATGCTTAATTAGCGTCATTGTATCACCCGACTACCAAGTTATGTAAGTATCCGACAATAAATAATTTCAATAGTAGGGTAATTAGTAATTATTATTGAAATCTTAGATTTTTATTATTATTATTTTTTTTTTAAGGCATGAATATTGGTGACTGGTGCATATTCTACAACATTTCCATTTAAAATCATCCCTTTCTTCTAATTTTACAACGGGATCAACCATACGATTCTTCGACATTTCGATCGCAGACTTACTATCACATATAAATCTTCTTAATAGATCGGAACTTACTCTTTGGTTTTCTGTGCTTAACAACCAACACAATGAACTTTTTTTGACAACAGATATTTTGTCCTTGATAAAAACGCGTACAAATGGCCCCTTAACATAAAAGTTACCTCCTTTGCCTCTGTCTGTATAGTCTTTCAATAACCAACCTTTCAGATACTTCCACCATACTTCTACTTACTTCCACCAAACTTCCACATACTTCCATATACTTCCACATACTTCCACATATTTCCACATATTTCCACCTACTTCCACGTACTTCCATCAAACTTCCAGTGGGTTGTACACCTACTTCCACTGGCGGTTTACCCCTCGTATAAAACTGCTTTAAAAAGTGAAAATGAGCAATATATGTGTTACAGAATGTGTTACTATGAGAAAAGTTTGTATAAAAAACATTGTTTTGACGAATTCTGTAAATACCTGTCACTATCAAGAAACAAATTGGATTCACCCTGTATAATATAATATGAGAAAAAACTTGCCAAATGATTTGCTTAGCCTTTTATTTCAGAAGTGAAAACATTTTAAAATATGCATAAATATTACATAAATTCAAAAAGCTCACCGAACTCCATTATTCAGCTTTTCGTTACATCGCAAGTGATATATGCTTTTTACATAATTTTACTAAAACCTCTCACGTTTCCTGCTGTATAATGACATTGATCAGCTATGACAAATTTTACTGTTTTAACTTTTACACGTGTCTAATTTGCTTGCTTATAATATAGGCTAGGGAATGAAAACTTTACATATTTTTTTTTACACCAGTGGGTTCTTCATCAATAACTTAATCAATACAATGGAATTACTAGGTTGCTTTAGTTTATTGTGGAAAGTTTTAATATGGCATTGAAAAATTATTTTGGTTTAATACTTAATAAACTTAACTTAATAAAACATCTATTATAGATCAGGACTGTGTACTAAATCAGTTAAAATTTAAGGTTCCTAAATGTTCAATATGGTAAAGTATTCCGAGAGGCCATTTTGAATTCCATTTTCAAATAAGGAAACATATTACACATAATCGAGGATATAAGCTTGTTAAACTGTAAAAACATAAATTATGAAAAATATACCTATATTTTTTAGTTAAGGTCATAAAAGCTAATCACTTTAAATCTTTACAATAAAATATAATACACTGTGTAGCCATATAAGCAGGAAACGAGTATAAAGTTTTGATTATGCTGTAAAACATTTGACATTTCACGAATTTATGTACGGTGATTTATACGATTTAAGTTAATATTCCAATTTCTTATGGATTCATGCACTACATTGATGCAACCAACCGGCAAATATTTAAATTTTATTTTTATCTTACCCTAAAAGGATATAGCAATTTAAGATGTTATTATAAATATTAATTATCTACAGTAGTAATATAATGGGTATATCTAGATACAAGACATCTCAAGTCGACTTGAAATAAATTCTAGCGATAAATATTAATAAAAAAAAAATTTCCCTGGGGTTGGAAAGCTGTCGCGTTCACAAACATCTTTGTAAATATTTACAATTTTTTTAAATAGAACACCACACATTTTTTAAGTCATTAATTTCCCCTCAAAAAGCTTACAAAAATTTTAAATGTGGCTCTAAAATTAATAATTTGGGGGCTACACATCGTTTGAAATTAAAACCAGATTTATGGTAAAACGATTCAATACCAAAAATTACTTTATTAGGTGTTCAAAACAACTTCTATTGACATCTATGCAACGAGAATAGTCTCATTTCAAACGCCTTTCTAACTTTATGAAAAAATTGTGGTGTTAACTGAACAATTCTTTGTTGTAAATCATCTAGCTACTCTGGTACTCTGGTTGAGTTGCATAAATTTTCGATTTCAAATAAGCCCAAAAAAAAGGTCAAAGGAGCAAACCAGGTGACCGAGGTGGCCACTGGCCACTCCATCATTGTACCTCTTCTACATATCCAAAGACCATAATATCATTAATAAAATTGACGGGTAGTCACGTCAAAATATGGCGTGTTCCGTTTTATTGAAATGCAAGGAGATTTTTTTGAAAGAGTTCCCACATTCTATACATTTTTGTAATAAACTCTTTGAGGGAAAACTAATGACCTAAAAATATATGGGTTGTTCCATTTAAAAAAAATTGTGTGGGTATGGGGGTGGAGCTAATCCTATTTATCTATTTATAAGGAGCTGTGTTTCTTTATTATTTCTTTTTGACGTGTTTTTGCGTTTTCTGCAAAAACCAATATATCCGAAGTTATTTAATGTGGATAGATTCCATTGAGGTGCACTG
Organism: Rhagium mordax; assembly: GCA_963680705.1. Lineage (NCBI taxonomy): Eukaryota > Metazoa > Arthropoda > Insecta > Coleoptera > Cerambycidae > Rhagium > Rhagium mordax. The sequence goes on from OY796657.1 coordinate 29,305,041, forward strand.
TATACTGTATAGGTCAAACAATGCAATGATTAATTTCTACTCAAGTCAAGGATGAGAAATGTGATGTCTGATGAGTACGTGTTTGACATGTAAATTAAAATTTACAAAGTAGTAATGTAAATACTACAGATTTGGCAATAATTAACACCTAAAGAATGCCCAGATGGTAGTCTCAAATATTTGCTGTTGCACTTACGGCCATACAATAAATTTAACCAAACCGGTTGAACGAAATCTGTAAACCGCGAGTCTTTGTGGTAGGTCGCGCCAATCTGGTATTGGGACATCAAAAATGTTATCTGATCTCTTACATTTCGAAGGCCAAATTTTATTACTTGTTATTGATATAGTTTTTGCAAAATTATTTATACTAAAAATACCATATATTTTAAGTAGCGATCTTTCTGGCACCTTGAAAAATATTTTTGTTTTTAAATTACACCCGTGATATTTTTAGTTAAACGCCATACCATCTAACATCTAAAAGTAAGGTTGTTTGATAGAAAACTTGTTTTGTAAACAAACTTTACCCATATGTTTGTACTAGAGAAATATACCGATTCAGTTTTGACTCAACCTGTCTTTGATAGTTAGGTAAATTTTATTTCGGTAAATCTTTATTAAAGATATTAAATAATTTATATTTAAATATACCTAATTCGATTTTTATTTAGGTCTAAGAGTACTTTGCTTTATAAATAAATACTAATTGAACATGGATTGCTCATATAATTTTACACACGTGCCTTAAGTATAGCAACCAGAGTTTATGGGTAGGAGGTGGTTCAAAGTAGTTGAAATATATAAACCTTAAATTTTCTTGTATATAATTTCAATGTGGCAGTCGTTTATAAAACAGCCATAAATAAAACCAAGTAACGTACTACTTGGCCCACTAATTCATAACCACTCTGGGTTTTAAAATGTATTGAATTATATTCATGCAATAATAATTTACGACCAAACTAAAATTCATGTAGATACATCATTGGTAAATATTTCCGATAATGCAATGGATCAGTTTATATTAAATTGATTATTTGTCTTAGGATAAGAAAATGTCTTCACATTAGCTCTGGAATTCATGCTTAGCTGACTAATGAAGACATAAAACAGATACATCACCTTATATAGTTGGAAAGATTTATGCAGGATTCGTTTACGTTTTCTTAATTACCACAAAAAGTTTAACTTGCAATCATTACTGGTCAAGCTACCGAATTTTTGTTTTTTTTTTTGTACTATGCGTAACAGGGAAAAAAATTATATCCATGTATGGTTCAAATAACTATATATTTATTATAATTAGTAAATTCCAGTTAGTCTTGGGCACAAAGAATGGAGGAAACGTTGAAAGAGTTCTGAAATCCGCATGATTTATTAGCTTTATAAAAAGAACTTTTCAATAATTTCAAAATTTCTTAATCAATGTGAATTGAAATAAATAAGTGAGTTTATAAATCCAAATGAAAGAAAAATAATAGTTGTAGATATTGTAGATTATAAATTCTTTGATATGAAATGGAATATTGCCATAGAGAACACTATTTTATAGTCAGCTGAGGTACGAATGAATAATTTCATAAATGAAGCATCGTTTTAACTATATCATTGGAAACAATATTAAATATTGTCGCCGTCATCCAATCTTTCTTTCTTTTTTTTTGGCATAAGCCGCATTCCATAGAATTGTCTGATCCTTTAACACATCTTTTTGGGTAACCGTATTAAAGGTTTGGGCAACACACGTTTTGTGTTGTTTCATCACAGATATTGTGAGTAGCTATTCTCTGATAGTTAAATTACCATTTCTGACTACAAATTGAAATAAATTTTTAAATATTTTTAATATAAAGCACTAGTTTATTTTGCTTTTTCTAATTTACCAATTAATAAGAGAAGTTAATATTTAAATAATCAGTCTTTGTGATTTTGAGGATACGCGAAGTAATGTCGAAATCGTGTGCATTCCATTCCGTAAAGGAAAATAAAAGTATAAATTACTTCAAAACAAGTTAACCAACTTGTACTAAATTACTTCTTTGTCACATCCCCATGATTATAAAATTATTTGGTACAATATTTAATTAAATTATATTAGTCTCATGAATGAGACCGCGTAAATCATTAGTTGGCAACTCAATGAAAAATTGTCCTGTGAGGGCTGTGAGTAGCCTAAAGGCAGCGTAAGAAATAAGCAAGATTAGTGATACCATTGAGTAAATAAATAATATAAAGAAGCGCAACCGTCAAGGGGCCGAGATTTTAGTATTGTATTTTTTTGTCAATAGCTTCAGGATTGTTATCAATTTTTAGTGTTACGGGAAGGTAGTTGTAATTCGGTTACATAGCCCTAAATATTGTAGAAAATTCCGTAGTTATTGGCATAAAAATCCAACACTAAAATCTCGGCCCCTTGACTGTTGCGGCTCTTTATATTATTTGTTTACTCAATGGTGATACACATTGAGCTTTTGGAATCATATTATGATACGTCATTTCCTTATATTTAAAGTTTTTTTTATGATCCTCTTTTCATTAAACAACTAAAATTGAGGAAAACGTATGATACAATTTTAATAATTTGTTAATACGTAATTAAGCCTAAAGATATAGAATATTTGTTGTACTCCAGAAATCATCTGAAGTATGGGTTTAAAGGTTTAAAATACATGGCCTTCAAATTTGACAGTTTAGCTGACGTGAGATTTAAAGTAACGTCTTGTACTTCGGTCCTAAACACTTCAGTTGGTGTCGAATTCATAGCTACCACACATTATAACGTCTGGAGTATTCCAATTCGGTTGAGAAGACTGATATTAACGGTTCCATAAAAAATACATTCGTTGTCAATAATTATAAATCGATTATATGTCTGTAAATTAACAAAGCTATTTTGATATTAGCTTCTAAGGATAAATTATAGATGATTCTTAAAATATTACCTATCACTTTTTATTATTATACTCTTCTACTCCAGAATAGCTTTTATTCTAAGACGAAAGCTAAATATTGTACTTATTTATTTTAACAAGGAAAGGTCAATCCCATGTGGGTCTGTTCATGTTGAAAGACAACGTTTTTTCTCACAAAAATTGAAAAAAATTATTTTATAGCTAGGTACCGGTTTCGTGAACTAAAATTGCTTCACATTTTAGTTCATTGTTATATTTGCCAGTTTGATATGATTATAAATTGGAATATTCTGTTGAGAAAAAGTTGTGACAATATGCGTCTTGGAGATTGAAATATTTAAATTGTTATTAATCAACAGAAATTTCATAATTACCCAATTACCCATTCGTAGAGAATTTTCAGACTAGTTTCTATTTCCAATATCTTCGACGTACTACTACTGTGATAGGATTAAAATTTGTGGTGCATACCGTGCATCGAGTAGTATATTGTTTTAGGTTCCGATTACCGACTGAAAAGTTTTCGATCGCATTTTACATTATTGAATTTGAAAATTGTAGCTCTTTAAGCATATCTATAAGTACCTATATTCAAATTCACATTATTATATGTCGCTTCAACATTTAGGAGCACTGCCCCATCATCTTTGGATATATAAGTTTTCTTACAGCATATTGTGTACTAACTCGAGAAGCTTTTAAAATGTACGACATTAGAGATATAGAATAGTACGAAAACATTGGGTTAACCTTTGCTCGGCTTCAAAGTAAAAAGACTTTTAAATTTTATTTCTTTTATATACTTTGATTCAAGACAAGACAAGACAAGAGACTTTTTGACCAGAACCGTGCTAGAAATTTTATTTTGGGAAATGTCAAACTCAGTCCAAGCAAATTCTTGAAATAAAGTTTGAATAGAATTTCCTCTTTTTCTTTAGTTACCAGAAGCTAGGTTAAATAATATTATGTTCTTACTTATACATACAATTTTATAACAAAATAGTGTACTTGACCAAAAATAGTTATTAAATGTTTACTATACCCTTATCAATTCGGAATCTTATAGGGTGATGCTACCGACAGTGAAGGGGTAATAATTGCCCCAAAACGAGTTTTACGTTTAATTTTCGGATTGCAAAGAACTGAGTCTTGCAGGCTTGTATTTATACAACATGCCATACTAACCCCTGTGAGTATATATACAACTGTATCATATATATTTAAAAAAAAAACATTAGAAAATTTGAAACCAATTCTCAGTTGCATAATCACCATACCCAGGTACAGTAATGTTCTCAGAACTCAAAAACATAGGACTGCGTTATACGAAAAATCTCCAATATTTGCTGGAACGAAATTTTACAATTCCCAACCCCCAAGTATTTAAGAAAAAGCTGTTTCACATTCCTTTAAGAAGGAATTACGAGCATACCTAGTAAACGGATCTTATTATTCAGTCGAAGAGTTTTTAAAGGACAACTAGATTTAGTTCATTTGTCTATTAATATGTATTGATGTGTATTTTACATAACTTATTTAAATATCTATGACATGTCCTACTTCATTGTAATATGATCCAAGGGATAAATAAATATATTATTATTATATTTGGTTTTTATCTATACTTCAGTTCTCGCGTTCTTTAATTTGGCTGTATATTTTACTATAATATGTTCAGGTATTTAAATTAGTGAAGAAATATATCCAGGAATTTTTTACTTTACTTTTTAAGAATCATTTTGATGATGACAAGATAATGGGCTCATTAAACAATTTTTTTATTTATTTCGAAAGAGGACCCTTGAAATAGTAGCTATGCAAAATATCAGAATTTTATTTCAACGTTAAATTCGTTAAATAAATTAAAATAACCACTACATGAATCTAAAGCGTGACGTCTGAAGTTACTACTTCAGGAATTCCCAGGGATCTAGTTAAAATTTTCTGCTACTTAATATATGTAGTTGTAAATAATATGGTCTTTGTTTTAAACGATTTTATTTGCTACAATATGATGATTATATGAAAATTTTCTTTACTATTAATAACGCAGCTGGTATTAATCTACAATTAAATTATATAAATTGTTGATGTAAATGAAAAAAGTACTATCTCAAAAAATTATAATAAACTGCTTTCTTAAATAGAAGATATGGCGTATACTATCACTTTTTTAAAAGGATTAAATGGAATACAATCTCAACATCAATCATGGATTTAGATGACCACCTTAAGTGCTGGGAATCATTATTAGAAGTGGCGGATAAAATATTTCGTTTGTTTATTTTTGTTGTTTATGGTACTTTATCAATATTAAATTTATTTACCTAGTTAACGTCGACCTATTTCTTTCACTAAAATCAATATTTAACGATGGCAAGAGACGAGCTACTTACAACTTTTTGAAAAACGTTGCCAACTCTTTTCTCCAGCATATATTTAGTAAGGACTTTTACTTGCCTAAAAAACATATAAAAGGCCAGCTACGTTACATCTCTTCCGAAAGATACTAGCCGCAACTTCAGTTACTTCACCTGTCGTATCGAGTATGGTATAACCAGGACTGTGTTCCCTTGAACTTTATTTAAATGATTCTGTAAAAGTTCAATTAGCGACGCCAATGATATATTTATGGAAAACTATTAGGATAACCCGTAAAAAACGTTAGATAATAGTTTTAAAAATTTCAATGTCAAGTTCATAATAAAAGAGATAAGATAAATAATAATGTAATCACAAGAGAACTAAATTTTCGCAGATATCTATGTGAATATTTGTAATGGGATAGTTTTTTGTACCTAGTAACTACATTCATTGTATCTTATCGTCTACAAAAATTATATATGATAATGTCTCACTTTACAACAATTATTAAGTCGAGATTATATTATTGTTTTATTATTTACATGCATAACTAAATGCGTAAATTGATCCTATTTAAAAATACGCTATTAAATATGAAAGATATATTGAAGTCTTTAGTAGATCAAAATTAATTAAGTAGGTAAATGTCTCAAGTAATATCATATCAATTCTTATTCTTCAGATCTATTTCATACAGTAAAGGCTATGGATGTGCGATAATAGGCCTCCCTATGAGCGTTAAGTGAAAAATTTTTCACTCAACAGTATGAGAGGTTTACACACGGCCATTAATACACCCATGAGACTTGTCGAGCGCAGATGTGGTTATGCATTACAATACGGGTGCAGTCAGTCTGACATGATTTCTATTCCTCTTGTGTCAAGTGAAATAATATAACAAGTCGGCAAGCAAGCTACTGGCGATCCCTCTCATTAGTAGATACCGGACAAAAGTGGTAAATGCTTCTCGCTAATTCCTATGTTTACACGTCAGTGCTCATTTCGGTTTATTTGTAAAATATTTATTTGTCTCTCCAAGTTACCCCTCTGAAATCTAGTGGATCCAAATTTCTGTAATTAGCGTCTAAAATAAAATTTATTTTTCTGCTGATTTTCCGAATTTACCATATTCAACCTTAAATTAATAAAGTGTCATTAATACATCCTTAATATAGGCTACATATTAATCGATTTTTCTTCTTCTTTATGCGACTCTCGCTCAAAAACTTCAAAAAATTCACCTCCTTAGTCTGATTTAGGACTAATTTGAGCCATCTCAGGAAATGCTTGTTTGGTCCAATGATGAGTAAAGCGACTTAGGTGTTAATGTAGCCACCGAATTGTCACTTGTTGTTAATGAATGAGCATGCCCAAACCAGACTATTCAAAATAAAATATATAAATAACCTTGATGACAAAAAAAATATTTCAATTGTTATATATTGAACCTCATCGCTCTCTTCGTCTAACAACGAATCTTTTAATATTATTGTACCAAATTTTAATTACCTACCATGAATTAGATTTGAGAGTGTAAAATAAGATCAAATTGCTAAATTGCACATATACATAGAGGTAATAAATCTCAAGGAACACAACTAACAAACAGTAGTAACAGGAACCACCTACTGTGTTGTGTCTGGAAATTCATACAAATGTAAGGTTAGCAGGGTTGTAGAAACACTTAAGAACTCTAAGATTATCTTCTACGAAAAGCTGATGAAGTGGACCAGATAACAATGTAATGATTTTTCGAATTTTGGTTATGCTCGTTTAATTATTGCTAAACATCAGTTATAGAAGGAGGACGAATGCGAGAAACTCTTCGGTAACCAGTGGAGCCCAGGAATCGACAAAATTATGCAGCAACGAGACCTACCCACTACACCGTTTTCGAGTGCTGAAAACGAAAAACACAGTGGATCGCGATCGCAACTCTCTCAAACAGCCAAAAACTACCCCTTTTTCGCGTTTTAACCACTATTATTGATGTTTCAAACCTTGTTTCTTTTTCGTCAATTTTTAGTCATTTAGTTGAAAGATATGTTCAAAAATATTGTGTACGAAAGTATAATAAAGAAAATTGTATAATTCGGTGTAACCTACTTGTGAGTAAATAATATTAAAAACATGGGTTAATGAAATAATCCTTTAAAGCTAACAAGCCTACTTTAATGATGTAACTAGCTTCGATATATTAGTTCTTTTTATTTCTCTATTAAAATAAAAAAATAAGGTTTAGTTTAATTCAGTATTTAATCCAAAATGACTGACGAAATTCTACGTTATATTATTCATTTTAAGATCAATCAATTTCCTTACCTTAAGCGGTTTGCTATAACAACAGTGGTTCAGTATTCAGCATCAGCTCTGTTTTTTTGTTTATGGGGCATAACGTTGCTACACTAAACCGTGTTGCTATACAGTTCAGATGTCGTTGGAGTACTCGAATTTGACCTTGATATTAATTTCTTCGCATATTTAAGCAAACTCACCGGTCTGGTTTATGAAATGTCCAGTCACTATTATTTAAATTAATTGGGGAGTATAAAGACAAATCAATCATTAAATTTGAAGACTTCACATGAAAAAGGGGTTCCAAAAAGAGAATGATAGATACATGAACTATTCGGATTTGTTGTACTGTTTCAGTTTTTTGTTTTGTATCAGAAAAGAACACTAATTAGATATAGATCAAATATACCGCAATTCTTTCTATATTTGACACGAATCAAATAGTGATCATAGTATCCATTTATATCTAACTTTGTTCATTGTACGAGTTGTATGCATGCAATAATTAAACTGAGAGAATTTTAATTGACACTGGTAAATAGTCAATTAAAAAATGGTAAAGCCATAATAATTGTTGAATTTATGAATGAGAAAAACGCTTCCGTTGAGTTGTCGTAACTGTTTTGTCTTTTTCAAATTTCGAATCCAGACCAGCACGGATCGAAAGAGGAAAGTTCGAGGTAGGTTTCTTGCAAATTTTGTATGTTACAAATTATAGTATTTTAATAAAAAACAATAACATAGGAAGAACATCGTTGGAGGTAAGCCTGTCAATATAACTGAAAGAACCCTAATTCCTTGTTTTAACTTCGCTACTAAAGCATTTAAGTTTTTTAGACCCAAAGTAACATTTTCTGTTTTATATTTAAGAAGTGGCGTTTATTCTTTAGCCAAAACTATTCAGATTTCATGGTCCTACACTGTACGGTATTTCAGATTTTCAAAATGTTTCCAAACTCTGACCTCGAGTTTAAAGGGCTGGATCGATTTTAACCAAACATTATACAGCATATGTAAAAATATCATCACACATATCTAAACATTTCTACAAATATTTTAATATTAATTTAAATTTTTGATGAACAAAGGAGTAATTTATTGCGGGGTGCAAAAATCGATATCGATATGTGCAAATATATTCTGCCACCTGTGAGATTACGAAGATTTTCTCTATATGTTGACTGCATAAAACATTTTGGCACTTCCCCAACTCAATACAATAATTTTATTAATATACAGCCACTTTAAGATCTTAACAGTAATGATTAATAGATTATCTCTTTCTATTATTAAGTTGTGAGTAATATAGATCAACTAAGCTTTAACCCAACATTTAGTATTATGTATGATTCTAATGTACCTTTTATGGTTTCTGTTTAATCATAAAAAACGAAATGCTGTTTACTGTAACTAGTATTGTAGTGAGTGATAGTTATATGAATAAAAAAAATAAATCACTATGAAAGCGTGTTATTAGTGTGAAAGTTTATTATCTACGTGTAATGGGCTCATTTAGGAAATTTTTTTTAATTCATATTTCGAAAGTACTACTTGTAATTAGTAAATGTGCAAAATATTACATTCTTTTTTCAACTGCTTCTCCCTCAAAATAAATAATGAAAATAGAGCGCTGTGACGTCACACCACTCGTAGCAGTCGGCCGCTCGGTTGTTTCCTATACTTTCATACCGGCGAGTTACTAGTGGAGTCGGGTGGTGTGACGTCATAGCCGTTTCAAATTTACGAATTTGAAATCAAATATTAGGGTTAATATTAACGCTAGCGATCTAATTTTTTCACTATATTATACTTAGAGGATGAAATACTTACAAAAAATGCTAAAATAAATTAAAAATCAAATATCACTAAATGAGCCCATTCGACGATGTGTACCGCATGTTACTTTAAGTACTGATTAAAACAAGCTGTTGACGTTTACCATGCAAATGAGAAGATGTAATCTTCTCAGTCACATTCACTTACAATTAATTTAACTAACATCTAAATGAAGCATCCAAAGCTTCAGTATAAAAAATATTGTTCGAGGCATTTCCAAATTGAAAAAGGTAAGTAAATATGCACTTTAGAAATGGTATGAAAATTTATTTTGGTCATAAATAAGCATAGCATAGAAAATAATTCGAACTGAATATTTTCCAGCATTATCTCTAGGTTAATTTGTTAAATAAACCAATAAATTATTTTAAATTTAAGAAACTAAAAATAATTAACAAGAATTTGTTATTAGAAAATGATGTGATTCCGGAGGACTTCAGTACATATATCAACGTAATTTATGTATTAATGTAATACATATCATGTAGTAGGATGTCTTTAGCTCAGGGGCCTACCAGCTCATTAATCTTCCTGAATATCTATTAGCGTCACATGAGGCAAAACATTAAACACCATTGACGTTATTATCTACCAGATATCACAAAATGCAATAAAATTGCATGTTGGATTATCACTTTTATCGATTTCTTTGTTTCTAAAGAAAATAAATTAAAACAAGAAATATTAATTCAATTTTTAAACTGCCATGTGACATGGGTGAAATTTAAATTTCTAGTAGATTTAGATACTGTTTATTCACATCTCAGTATTACGTATCTAACAGTAAATAAAAAATTAGCATAGCAACCATGTTGTACTATGGTATTAACACAAATTCACATAATTTGAACAAAAACAATTTATTAATTTTTTTTCTTCCTTTTCTTTTTCGGGATTTATTGCCACACTTCTGCAAATTCCTATTAAAAAAATGATATATCTAAAAAATATTCAAATTAACCAGTTTAAAACTGAGAAATAACCTCTACCTCTAGGGTGTTTTTTTTAACTGTTTTTCTGACACCACGTCACAAGGCATCAAAGTTATTTCGCAGTTTCCCAGTTAATTTGATTATTTTTTAGGTAAATAAATTTTTTGGATAGGAATTTGAAGAAATGTGGCAGTAAATCCCAAAAAAGAAAAGTAGTAAAAATTGCTGAAATGTGTACTGTTTATTGGGGTATAACTAATTTAATATTCTTAATACCTATAGTTGCTGTATGTTAAATAATTTGAATTCATTAAAAATGGCTTCTGTGGAAAGAGTTTTTGGTTTTTTTAAATTTTTTTTATAATAATTTTTTTAATAATATACACCTTAGCTGGATTATTTTTGCTGGCCCCACCCCAAGCTAAGATTCCGTTTGAGATTAGGGATTGGCCAACCTACACAGGATTTGAGAACAAAATTGAGCTTATCACAAAAATGAGTGCGTTTGTTATTGATAGAAGAAAAAAAAAACAGTCTATACCAAGGTTATCATATAATTTGGGAAGATCACATTTACGAAAATTATAACTATTAATGTGGTTAATAGACTATTAGTAAGATTCTTTATGTCTTTCAACTTTATTGATATCAGGGCGATTTTTCGTTAGTTATCGAATCAATTGATTGAGTTACATCACAATTTCTATGTTAAGCAAAACTAAGTCAAGATTATGTATAAAATTGTACTGATATAAATTGTTGGCATTAAGCCATTAGTTGATTTGCAAATTAATTAGGTACAAAGAATATTTGGAAATATTAAAGTCGCCAAGAATAACTACATCATTGTCATTATTTTAGATTCTTTAGGGTACTTATTTGTTTCAAGGAAATATTTATGTTAGGCAACAGATACACTAGTCCAAGAGGTAGCTCTCATTTTATATAACGGGAAACATCTAATACAGTTACGTACACTACCCAAGTCCGTAGCTAGCATGAAATAGAAATCTGGCGGTCTAGCAGTCCACAACGGCCGGATATTAAACTAACGACCCTCCTAATTTCGAAAAAATATAGGTACCTTGACTCTTAGGGCTTCAGTCGTTTAGATGGAACTTTCAATAAAACCGACAAATCAGCACTGATAAATCATTTAGAATAAAGACCTAACAGGCACGGTAGCCAAGTGCGTAAATGATCTGCTTACGTACACTTACTTAGTTGCAAAGATTCGGTTCGAATTTATCCTGGGGCAAATGAAAAATTGATTGCTGATTTGCTTCGGACTTATATGGATAGAGAATTATCGAAGCCCTAGATGCGGTTCGGACTCCACTCCAAAAAAATGACCGCCATTTTCAGAACGATAGACATCAAAATTGCACTTTTTCGTTCACTCCTCCTGAGCCGAAAACCGGAGCGGTACCTTGCAATTCACGATGTAGTTCCAAGTTGTCCCTCTACCTTGGATTCCTTACCAGAACGGCCTCCCGGCGGCGTTTTTTTGTTTGGAAATAGTGTTTGAAGTTTTCGTGTTTTTGCAATTTTTTCAATTTCTTGCAATCTGAAAATCATAAATCACTTAAATGGATAGTCTCCCGCCAGCCAGACAGTCAGTATACCTATTAAACCATAAAAAGGGATGGGATATAGAAAAATGAGCCTCGCTAAAATCAGGTGTTTTCCGACGTTGTTAGCTCTTAGACTATTATTAGGCTAAGGTTCTCTTTGAATTCTTGTAGTTTCGACAGTTTTTCCGTGGCTTTCTTCTTCACTTCAGAGAAAAGGCATAGAAGAACTGAAATCTCGTCTACAAATCATTAGCTCCGTGAAAACATTTACATTTGCGTTTATACTGATTGGCACATCGTCAGTCATAACCACACACATCATGAAGCTTAGTAAACGCTATCCAGTCTAGGGCTTTTCTTCTAAGTAGTTACGATATTTGATTGCCTGTTAATTATTGTTTCTTATTCGCGATAGATATATTCAGTTACTTTAAATTCCATTTCATTTAGTTTTATTGGCTGGTTAGGTACAAGATTAGTTATCATTTTGGTGTTAGTAGAAGTAGAGTATTTTATAAGAAAGCATGAAAATGTAGGCGATAGAAATGAAATTTGTTTGTTATGGTTACATGACAGTTTATTAATTTTATTGTAAAATGCAAGTTCAAGTAAATAACTTTATTAGCGTGATTTCATCCTGCTGATAAGCTAGTGTGATAGCGAAAGAATATGTACATCTTCTTGGGGACATCACACATTTCAATAATTTATTTTTAGACGTTTTGAATTTTGTAAGTTTTAATCCAATTTTTATGATATATTCAAAAAAGTCCAATAAATTTAATAATTGTATGTTTAGAGATGAAACATCAATATAAGTACATATATCAAATTGGATCCGTTTGTTATTATTATGCTTGTATAAAGACTAAATAAATTCATTTATAAACGGTGTTAGTTTAGTTTATTTTTAAATCAAATTTCTTAGGGCCGCCAATTACAAAAAATTCACCGCTTCCGCCACTTCTATCTTCTCATATTTATTGACAATAAGTTATTTATTTTCCATAATTTTAAAATTAGCAGATTTATCCATAAAACAAATTTAGAAACTAACAATTTCATAGAAATATTTCAGGCATATTTTAATAAATATTTTTTGATATCAGTGTAGTTAAAAACGAGAAATCGAACTTAATGTATTTGTAAAGATACGGAGTAACTTCCATCATATGTAACTCATAGTTCTACCAAATTGATGATATTAAGAAGTTAAAAAAACTGTCTTTACATGAAATACTAAACTTGAAACGTTGTTTTTACAATATACTTTAGTCCTGGAATATATATAGATCATATTACATAAACATCTCCTAAAAACATCTTCCCAGAAGCAACGTTTCTATTATAGCGAAAATGACCAAAGTTTTATAAATTTCATAGAACTGCTGGTTCCATGATATTACTTTCGTGACCTTATATCCAATCAATACACATATTATTATATCACGAGCACGAGACTAACCGCAATGTTCCACGATATCTGTTTTATGAATATAAAGCTTCGTACTAATGAGATGAAAAGAGTACATTTTGGCAGTGTTGCCAACGCGATAATAAATTTAAAAATCAGTGATCTGTAGATTATGTAGATTGGACTGATATAATAGAATTTATCTATATTCAGCGGCATTTCTAAAGAAATTAGATTAAATGAAGGCTTGGAAAGGAAAAAGTACTTATACCTATATCAGATATTAGCACAGTTTAGATATATTCTCTCACATTAAAATGTCTTTATTAGAAACATTTTATTGACCCTATCATATCTATTCGACTACATGTTATTTAACGTTTACATATTGATTAGAATTATAATTTTCAAAATACGTGTCCATATGGTTGTCTGTATAGTCAGTTAGTTTTTGCAGATTATTGCAGATCGTACTAAAGCGTGCTATTGGAAAGATAAAATAATACACGAAAAATTGTTAAGTATTTTGTAGAATGTGCAACAATTATAATAAAAAATCGACTGCGAAGAATCTAATAATAAATTATTATTTTCCATTGTAAATTTTATAAAAAATATATTTCGTTATCATTTAAAAGAATATTTCCATATTCTTTGCTATGAGACCATATGGTCAATATTACCTTCATATATGCACCCGAGTATGCACCACAATCAATTATTAATATTTTCATCAAATTTTGAAAAATTTTACTCAATATTAGCAATAATACCTATACTTATCAAAGTCTTATTGGTAGAAGGCATAGTTAATTTAACAGTAATTTGTTTTAATACAGAGATTGAGTAATTTCAATATTAAAATATTATATATATTAGAATAAATCATTTTTTTATTTTGCGTACTATATTTCTGATACCTACTGGTTGAGAATGTACGTGACTGTTTTTAAATCACTAACTTATATCGCTTTTAAAGTAACATGGTAAGCAGAATGTTTGATGATGAAGACCAAATGCCAGAAACCGATCCGTGGTTGGTACTTGTATCCTGCCCGACATATGTAGTTATCTGGTGTAGCTATTTTTGCAAACAATAAAATTGAAGTAAAGGCTCTTAGTCTTAAAATAATGAGTACTGAAAAAGATTTTGAATACACCTGTAGTTCATTCAAGTTGGGAAAAGCAAAATGCATAATCGTTAGTTGCTACCGATCACCTGACGAAAATGAGGAAATATTTTATAAAAATTTGGAGAAACTGTTACATCAAATTTGTTCAAAGTATGACAAAATATATTTAGGTTGTGATCACAATATAGATTTATCAGAAAATTCAACAAAAAAAACACAGTTCACTGATATTCTGGACAGCTATAATTTAAAACCTACAATAAACGTACCGACGAGAATTACAAAAAATTCAAAATCATCAATTGATAATATTTTTTCCAATGACAAACTTAACGTCAAACTTACATTATTGCAATTTCAGTGACCATATGGCTATAACACTAAAAATACATTTTCCAAACAATCCTAAAGAGACAAACAAATATATACTAAAACGCCATTATTCTCAAGAAAACAATGATACATTTTTTAACTTATTACAAAACGAAAACTGGACAAATGTTATAGACCATCATTCCAATGATTTAAATAAAAAATATGATACATTTTTAGAAACAATAAAATATAATTTTGAAATCGCATAACCCATCAAAAAAATTAAATTAAAAAATGGAAATCAAAAAAAGTCATGGATTACGAAAGAAATATTAGAAACATCAAAAAACTAAAAGATCTACACTGGTTATGGAAGAATACTTTAGATGATAACATAAATACCAAAATTAAGATTCTTAAAAAAGATTACAAAATGAAAATAAAAAATTCTAAAAAAGACCTAAATGACAAATTAATGCTTAATTCAGAAAATGTCACAAAAACGGCATGGCAAATTATAAAAAAACAACACGTCACCATCAGAGCGCAATAATAAAAAAATATGTCTTAACGAGACGGAAAACGACGAAATTGTCGAAATAACCGATCCCAAAATTTTGTGTAATAAATTTAATGATTTTTTTATAAACAGTGTAAATGAAAAGATATGTAAAATTAACGCACCTGAAAATAAGAACACTCTACCGACGGTTTCTACAAATCAATCCATGTTTCTGTACCCAACAAATGAGTTAGAAGTTCTAGAGGTAATTAAAAAAGTCAGCAAAAAAAAAATCGGAAGGTGCTGATGGAATACCCTGTTTCATCATCAATAAAGCAGCAACACTGCTGACTATACCATTAACCTACCTTATAAATGAATCTTTCAAATTAGGAAAATTTCCAGACACATTAAAACAAGCTCGGGTTACTCCAATTCATAAGAAAAATGACGAAAAAAATCCAGAAAATTACCGTCCAATATTCTCAAAGGTATTCGAAAGCACTATGTCTATTAGAATAATTTCTTATTGCGATAAGTTTAATATATTCTCGCCCCAACAACACGGCTTTTTAAAAAATAAAAGCACAATTACAGCATTATATTCCGCAGTAGATTCCACTTTAAATACTCTAGACAAGAAAATACCAACCATAAACATTTACTTTGATCTCACTAAAGCTTTCGATGTAATCGATCATGATATATTAAAAAAAAAATTACAAGCTTGTGGTATGAATGGACCTACTTTAAAATGGATCGAATCATATATTTCAAACCGTTCCCAATTCGTAGAAATAAAGAGTGAAAACGACGACGTGATAAACTATCCATTTACGTCACAAACGAAAAATATAAATGTCGGAGTACCGCAAGGAGGAATACTCCACTCCTCTTCATCATTTTCTGTAATGATCTTCACCTAATCTTCGATGAACACAAGCTATTTACAAACATATGTCAGTATGCAGACGATCATCCATAAAAGTTTCCGGAAATGATGTAATATCACTGGTAGAAAATGCCGAAAAGGTATAGTGAAAACAATGTCCGACTACTGTCAAAACAACAAACTAATATTAAACCCCACAATAACTAATATAATAAATTTTACTACAAAAAGAGATCAAAACAAATATAGTCCATTAGTACGACTAGATAAAAAAACTATAGTGACTGTAGAAGACACAAAATTTTTAGGTGTAATGATTGACAGCAATCTAACATGGGAAGTCCATGTAGGACAACTGTCAAAAAAACTTAATAGCGCACACTTTGCAATTTTCCATCTGAAGAAATTTGTGGATACGAAAAGTATGTTATCATATTATTTTGCCTATGTCCAGAGCAAAATGCAATATGGCATCATAATATGGGGTGGATCAAATTTATGTCACAGAATTTTCAAAATACAAAAAAAGATTATGCGAACGCTCTCAAATTCCCAATATAGAGAACATTGTGGTCCACTATTTAAAACATACAAAATTAAGACGTTTTACTCATTATATTTATATAATATCTGTAATTTTGTTTTTCTCAACGGGAATAAGTTTTTAAAAAATGAATCATTTAATGAAGGAATACAGACTAGACGCAGAAACAGTTTGGCCATATACCTAGACACAACACCACCCTTTTTGAAAAAGGCCCCAGATATATGTGTATCAAAATTTTCAACAAATTGCCTAAAAATATTAAAGAAATCGAAAATAAAACTAAATTTAAATCTACCGTTAAAGAATACTTTACAAATAAACCATTTTATTCAATAGAAGAATATCTAACAAATCAAACTGATTAACAATTTAGAGAGATTTATATGACTGACTGTTTTGTAACTATATCTATAACAAATTTCTTGTTTTATTCAACTATGTTCATATGTGTTTATATTTGTTTACTTTACGTCCATATACATTGGGTCTGTAACTAGGGAATAAAGTATTTATTCTAAATTTTTATATACTTAACGTTCCTATATTCATTGTACTATGAATCTCACTGGAATAAAGAGTTATTATTATTATTATTATTATTATTATTATAATTGAAATGAAACCTGCACTGTTTGTTGGCCTATTATTGCAATAGTCAAGTTTCGTTATGTTACGCTCTCCTGCTGCTCATAAAATTTCTCTGCATAATATCTGCTATTTTCAATATATGTATACCTAATACTGAATAACCTGAAAAGTGGACTAAAAATATTTATCAAAAATTTTAGTAGTAGATATCATTAACGACATCTCAACTTAGTGGATTTTTGGTAACCAATAAAATAGTAAGTTATTAATGTGAAATTAGCAGTTTTATATAAATTTTTGTAAATCATTTTTTTGTGCTTAAATCCTGGTATTGCGCCGTAAATGGTTTTTACCAAAGATTGTGTTGCAAATTATAAAATAAAAAATAATAGAAAAATAATAATTATCGACTCGTCTTTATCCCTATATCCATTTCAATTTTATACCATCCGCGAAATGCAAATGCAGCTAATTCAAAACCAAGAAAAACATATTATCTTATTAATATAAGAGTACGATATAATTATCGTACCGCGTAAACATATACGTTGACAATTTCATTCATAAATTACACGGCATCCATGGGTAATTACGTAAAACTTTATGTGCATGTAGACAACACCGCCATGGTACTTTTGATACAAAAAATATGCATGATGTGTTTCATAATTAGTTCAAAGTACTACGTAGAAATGATTAGCTACACTATTTAAGGGTTAATGGACAGTTCATGTGTCCGTTTTCTCTAGAAATATTTCAAGTTTACCAGCTAGCCGTCATTGCAACGAGAATGTGTTCCGATAGAAGAGCATAAATAATAAATTATCCTACTTATCGAATATACCTCTTCAGCAAATATAAACTGCAGGGTATCCCTTCGTTATATTAATGAGGCAGATCTTACAATATACATACATGAGGAGTCTAAGAATGGCACAATCGGTACGTATAACATAAAGCGATAAGAAAAAACATAATTGCAATTATCTATGGAATCAAAATCACACATCTTTGATTAGTTTGTTCAGTTTACTATATAGGTACCATTTTGTATAGTAACTGTGTTATTTTTTACATATTTGTTGCACTGTACAGGGTGTTCAACGTAACTTGCTACCCCCCATAATTTCCTTATTTTATAAGGTAATAAAAAAATAGAAAATTTCATCTTATTGCATTTTTCACGTACTTTTCAAATATGTTAACGAATCGTATCCATGTCAGAAAATATACAGTGGGTGCTAAAAAATGTGTTTTTCTATAATGGAACACCCTATATATTTTTACATATTTGGATTTGCCTATTTTTCCTGATTTCAAAAATATATAATACTTGTATATTTCGAGTAATATTAAGGAAGTTATTAATAAAAAACCGATTGCAATAACAGATAAGTAAATTATATTTATTTTATCTTTACAACAATTATTATTTGAAGAAGACGAGATATGATCTGATAACATATTTAAAAAGTATGTGAAAAATGCAATAAGATGAAATTTTTAATTTTTTTATTACCTTATAAATAAGGAAATTATGGGGGTAGCAAGTTACGTTGAACACCCCGTACAGGGATATCCAACGAAAATGACCACCCCTAATAACTTCTTTATTTTTGATGCTATAAAAAAATTTTTTCTATAAAAGTTGTAGGGTTTATTGAAAGCATTTAGAATATGTATTCAGAAAAATAAATGAAAGTCGTTTAGAGGAGATATGGTTTTAACTTGCATTTTTTCAAATGGAGCACCCCATTTTTTTGCATTTTTGAAATCAAGGTACTTTTCTCATTTCGAATATATAGATATATATCATATTATCTTTTAGGGTTTTCTAATTATTGAAATTTTTGTGGCCCGAAATTGTTGTTTTGTAAGATGTAAGATGTAACCTATATAACAATATACTTTTCTGTGATATTATGATACCATTATTAATTGCATATTATAAGTTAAGTATGCTACTCCGAGAAAGCTATCGCAGATATGTAAGGTATCATTGTTGGAAATTTATTAACAACCTGTGCATGACTGTGCCTTAAATACGTCGATTAAATTATTTCACCTCGTTATACGAGTTAGATCAGTTTGACTTACCCAACTTGGCCTATCTTCTTAGGTATATATAACTTTCAGTTGTAGTATACAGGAACAATCTTCCAGACATGAACGATTGAATAGCTATAAAATTATATCGTCGATACTTAATAAAACAAAATGAACAATAAGATCAGTCTTCTTAGTCCTTTTTAATGGAGTCAATTGATAGAGTTTCGTGCGTAAAACATCTGACAACGATATATACGATCAAAAACAAGTAGATGAAGAAGAAGTGGAAGATAGAGAAGAAGAGAAGAAAAATACGAAGAGGTATTCAAGCAACATTCTGTTGTACAACAATTAGTCAACTTGTAATATATGTAATTCATTATTACTCATGAGTTATGAAATAAGCTAATAGTAATTAATTATTTATGAATAGCGATCATTTTAAGCATAACAAAGAAGTGTTTAAAGTATTAAGAGTACAATTTCCTAATAAAGTTACTATTTCCTGGTTATTTATGATAATTTGAATAAAACACACCCCACAAGAATTATCGCATCACTAGAAATTGACCATGAGTTTGATGCTAATTTTCTTCTGAACCGTTTGTCCGATTTGGGTGATCTTTTTTTGCGTTGTAGGTTGAGTCTTCAGGAAAGTTACTGTGTTACCGTATGTTTAGTAAAAATTCACTTTTGCTTGAATACCGGGTGTAACTATGATGTTGTATTTGTTCCAAAAATTCGTGACACCCTGTAGAGTGTATAAGCAGCAACAGCACGTTATAATTCACTCCTAACTTTAGCCTTATCTTTTCTTAACATTCTCTTTTTTTGGTTTACTTCATTATCTGTATTAACAGATGAGATATACAGTTTTATAGCACATGTTTTTAGTGACTTATATTGCTAGTTTTTACGCATACACACGCTGCGTCGCTGCGAGGATAGTAACAGAATATTTTGAAGAGGTTAATGTCACTGCAATGAATTGGCCAGCTTGCAGTCCAGATATTTAACCAATAGAGCAGGTGTGGGATCATTTATGACTGATGGTCGAGATGGTAGTGTACCTGCCTCTCACCCAAAAGTCCCGGGTTCGATTCCCGGCCGTGGCAATGGAAAATACTGTGAGAGGGATTTTTCCATTATACACGGATATTGGATGTGCGTCCCTTGTCTTTAAATGTGTAGCCCCCTCCCGCACAAGGCTCCTAGAGTCTTCTGGGATAAAGGGGGTCGTAATTACATGTGGTGTATTTATTTATTTAGGATGGACGATTCAGCAAGACCAAGTTCCATGTAGAACCCTACCAGAACTTGAAAATACATTGAATGTCATTTGGAACCATATTGATGAGAGTTATATACACAACCTCTATGAAGGTCTACCAAGGCGAATACAAGCCGTAATTAGGGCGGGAGGGGAAAATACACAGTATTGAAAATTATTGTATCCTAAATTTTATTTTTCTAGAAATTTAATAAAAATTGCCTATATTGATACTTTTTTTTCATCCTGTATATCTCATCGTTAACAGAGATAATAAAGTAAACTAAAGAAGAGAATGTTAAGAAAAGATCAGGCTAGAGTACTTACTTTTTTGTGTTTTATTGCCTGCCACAGCTTTACGAATATAAGAGTAAAAACTATCAATATAAGTCAATAAAAACATGTTGTACTATAAAACTGTATATTTCATCTGTTTATACAGATAATGAAGTAAACCAAAAAAGAGAATGGTAACAAAAGATGAGGCTAGAGTTAGCACTGAATTGTAACGTGCTGTTGCTGCTCGTACACTCCACAGGGTGTTACGAATTTTCGGGTCAAGTACAACATCATAGTTACACCCGGTATTCAAGCATATGTGAATTTTTACAAAAAATTCAGTAGCACAGTAACATTCCTGAAGAGTCAACCTACAATGCAAAAAAAGATCATCCAAATCGGACAAACGACTCAGAAGAAAATTAACATCAAACTTATGGTCAATTTCTAGTGATGCGATAATTTTTGTGGGGTGTGTATATAACACTAAATACGTACGCATATATTTTTCAAAAATATCAACTTACATACTAAGGACACTAATAACAATGGAATTTTGTTTCAAATTTGATTAGTTGATTTGATGAGCAACATTGTGCAGGTGCATGTGCAAATTACTAATATTTTTTGCTGAAATCGCAACTTCCCCAGCAGATCTAAATAGACACGTAGTCGAAAACAATAGAAATAAGTAACGAGAGTTAAATAGGGGCAGTATTTGCAAGTGACAAATTTAAGCAGTGGATGAATCTCAAAAAGAAAAAAATGAGTTCAATATGAGAAAGATAAATTTTTTCTACAAGGAATAATACGAGTTAATGTATGAGAGATAAAATTATTTCGAATCACAATCATCAGCGAAGTGCGATAAATGATCATGATATCAGTGAGACAAATTTATTACGAATCAAGTTTATTGCATAAGAGATGAACAATAATAGAACGAATCTCAAAAATAAGCATATGAATTGTCCTAAAATAAAATTAGAAATAATCCAGTAAAAGCCAAGGTGACTGTTGAATTTCTGAAGCTATAAATAATATTCTTCTTTCTCTAAATAATTAGTAGTACAGAAATATTCTTGTCACGATAGCTGGCCGCAAGATAGTTGTGTAGCAGATGTGCTGAAGATTATCATAAAAACTCGTATCAAGTAATTATTATGTTTTTAATAGAATATATCGCGTGTTAAATATACAGGGTGGATTTAAAATACACTGAATATTTTTAATCTGTAATTTCTTATACCATAATAATTAATGAATTCGCAGTGTCTTAATTTCAAAATTCCATAGTTAATGTTTCAACAAAAAAAACCTAAACTCGTCACACTGACCGGTGAACTTCACATTGACTTGATTACGAACAAATACCTCTAGGCAGTATTCGCAGTGTTTACTAAGTAAAACCAAAACTGAAATCTAAAACACTAGGAAAAATTCACACTTGACATCATGGATGCACATGCAGAGCTACGCCGGCAACGTGGCAGCTAATAAGAGTGGGGGTACAGGCATTTATGTCGCTATACACATCAGCTGTTCTGCTCAGGAGCGTCGTGAATATTTAATAAATATTCAAAAAATTTTTTCTTGACTGTGCTTCATTTATTTTACAAATGACTATTTTTAAGAATTTTTACGGACCATGTAGCTTAACGGATTAAAATTATTCAGTGTATTTCAAATTCACCCTGTATATTGTAATGCACTTTTAATTGCGTAACCTGTTCTGTTTGTAACTGGCTACCTACAAACAGGACTCGCTGGCGTTGTGACACTTTTTAGACGGAAACTCGGGCGACAGTTCATTATTTTTAAATGCAAGGAACAGCACTTGTCGGGGTGAGAACGTTTACGGGGTAGCTGAACAGTGGAGATACAATTGTTTGCTAAGAGGGTCGAAAGATGAATGTCTTGTCAACTGGACTGGACATTTTCTCAAACGGGTTAATTAGAAATAAACCAACGGAAATAATAACTCGTAAATTTTACATAGCATACTAACGTATTAATTTATTAGAAACAATCATAAATAAGTAAGGTAAAACTAGACAGGATAATGCAGCGATTTACTTTGCTGTCGGTTATGTACTATTTATAAAACTATAATATACAAGCTGGCCAAACAAGAGTACGCGTCTCGGTACGCGTGGAAATAATTTAATTGCGGACGGCGGTGGACTCGAAGTGCGAACTGATCGAGATATACCCACGCGGGGAAACCAAACGGCTGGGGCGAGCAAGTATGACTCCAACGAGACACCAAAATATCGGAGCACTGCGAATAAGCCACAGAGATTCTTTTCGGTTCGGTTTCGGTTATTACTTAACAAATGCGGATTCCTACTGCCTCAAATACAAATAACAAGGAAGTTATTTCCTTCCTTACCGGAAAACCACGATTTAAATCATACGCTGGGGCCACAAACTACCATGAGCAGGTTAAAGAATTGTTTAGCCTGTGTATGATAAATCCACGTTTTGAAATACATTCACTGGTGGCTAGGCCCTACCATCTGAACAGAACACTGTAAGGCTCAACCGATGAATGTGTGATATAACGTTAAATACGGATAAACGGAAAATTTAAACCGAACTCTGATTTGATTAAGTAGTTCTACAAGACGTCAGTACTTACACGATGAAATCAATGTCGATTCTCGGTGCTTATTTGAAAGCGGTACGGCTGGATAACGGCGGACTACTATTGTTCTTACCAAGATGTTTCACGACAAAGAAAATATTTCGGGACGGTTTTCGTTGTTGGTGCCAGGGTATCGATAATTCGATTCTTATTGATCTGGCCGTTCCCGGTGAATTTATTAGCTTTTTCTTGCTGACGCAGGCGGCGGCGCTCTCATACGGTGGGTGAAATCCGGACAGGTGGCTCGAACTAAGAATGCGGTTTACTAAGTCCGAGCGTGTTATGTAACTTGCCATATTCAACCGGGCTAACTGAAAACGGAGATGCATTGTTTACAATTTTTAAACTATATCGCAAAAAGAACCGGCTTAAAACAGACACGGATTACTATTTTAGTAAGTTTTCGTAACTAATGATTTTTACTTCCGACTTGAACTCTATTTTTGAACAATTCACGGATTTTAGTTATATAGGGGACTATCGGAAATTAATCAATTAATTTACGGCTTGTTTATCAGCGGCTTTTACAATTCATTGTTACATTAAACATAACTTAAATACTAACAGAGTTACAGGGTGTACCCAAGTGACGGAAAATAAAACAGGCAATCCTTGACGGAAAAAAAATCACTTCGTTACAATATTTATATATTCTTGCTCTTAATGTAACTCAAATTTTGCACAAATTTTGGATAAAGCGATACTGTACTTCCTGATAAGTATTATCTAAAAATATTTCGTTTAGAAGCACTATACAGACAAGTCATATTACATATCGAATCTGCGAGTAATGTGAAGCTGCGGTCACTATGCAGCGGTTACATTGGATAAGAATTCATACGAAAATTCGTACGAATTCGTAAGAAATCGTCGTAAGTAAACAAATGGGTATATTGATATGCTTGTGGTTATATAGCTTACCATCATTTGTTACGATTTCGTACGTGTTTTCAATACGACCAAAATATTTTGTTTT
Source organism: Rhagium mordax (assembly GCA_963680705.1). Taxonomy (NCBI): domain Eukaryota; kingdom Metazoa; phylum Arthropoda; class Insecta; order Coleoptera; family Cerambycidae; genus Rhagium; species Rhagium mordax. Next base: position 29,329,569 of record OY796657.1, read on the forward strand.
TTTGATAGTTGTTAGTACGACTAGCTTGCGTTTTGTTGTGTTTTGAGTGATGGATTGCGAAATACGAATAACTTTAGTGCATGAAAGAAGATCCCTATGGGATCAAAAAAGCAAGCAATATCACAACAGAGAGTTAAACAAAAAATTCTCTCTCGTTTTTTATTTCTGGATAAAAAATAGTTATCAACCCATGTGATTCTTTTTTGTCAGTAAAAAATATTTCACTAATGGTGATGTTTCAAAAAAATATAACTCTGAGATAGCACCCATTATCACACTCACTGTGGTCGTAAATGAAATGAACTCATCCAGTGTAACCACACACGTCTGTTAAATTCGTAAGAACTGATTCGTACGAATTCGTAAGAACAAATTTTCATACGAATTCTTATCCAATGTAACCGCTGCCTTGCATATGCAATATGGGATAAATTCACACCAACAAAAATTATCTGAGTTTATCATATATGAAAAAATTGTTAGGAGTTTTGTTGTTTGTTGCAAATAATATGTAAAGAGTAAATCTTAAGATTTCAAATGAATTAGAAAAACCTCAAATCAATGTTATTTATTTCCTAGAAAATAGAAAAATATCTAAAATACTAATTGCATCAAAAAAATATTCTTTTAGTTCTGGAGTCGATCTGTGATTATTTGTGGATGTTTATTTTCATAAATGAACAAAGAAAATCGACAAACAGCTAAAAAAATGGATTTCTCGGTAAGTTAATAAAACTTGTAATTTCGTTACATATTTTTCTATTTTTTAAAACCCCTCGATTTGTTGCTCAACTATCTAACTTTCATCTTAAACAGGACAGATGATAAATGTTTCTAAAAACAAAAATTTTGAATCCAAGCCGTAAGAAACTCTTAAATATATGGTCTCTTTTTGTGATTACCGTGTCTTTGCTCTGCCGAGTGTCGAATTACATTCTCTGCAAGTAGATAAAACGATTCCATTTTGTAATTGTTATTGCACAGAAATTTCTTCTACTTTTCTTAAATTGCTGTCTTACAATTCGCATTTCCTGAGAAAATTTCCCATTTAAAAAAAATAGAATTCACGAATTTAATATTACGTAATTCCCAGTCTACAAAAGATAATTTCATTAATCTTTGAGTTAAGCTGAGTAGTAGTACTAAAACGTAAAATACACCACGCTGTGTTACAAATGCAGAGCCTACACTGAATGCTGGGCAAACAAATGTCAAAGGCATGGATATTAAATGCATAAAAAATACTTTGCATAAACTAATGAAACTCATAGCATAATCTGCTGTAAAATTTGAATTAATTATATCAATTTGAAACCAGGATTTTTAAGAAGCCTCATCTCCCATTACATATTTGCCTCGTCCGCTTATATTGTTGCAAATCAACCTGTTTAGTATATTTCTTTTACCTTATGTTAAAATACAAATCCAGTTAGTAGCGCATGTTATCTACCTATAACAGATTATTATATCATATATTACGGCACACGGAACGTAAGTTTTTAGTTATGCAACTTGTAAGCGACTTTAATATATAGATTGGAAAATTATGCTTCGAATACTAGGTATAACAACATAACAACAGTATCTAAATTTCAAAATATGTTTATTTCATCATTGGTACAATTTTTTAAATTGTGTCAATATTGTAAAACCACTGTTTCTATTAGCTGGTCTCTGTATAACATCCTACGATTAAGATATACCCAGTTTTGTGAACTTCATGAGTAAAGTTAGCAAGATCCAACAATTAGCATTGCCTGCTAAGGTATTTATAAAGACTTCAATAGCATCTCTTATGCTAAGCGTCCTCTTGAGAGGAAAACTCTCAAGAGCCACTCTCATAGAAACATTTATTTTGAAATAAGCGAGTTGATGACAACTTTCAGTTGAATCGGATGTCCCATCTTAACGAAAATATTTTGAATCGATAGGATATTGTACCTATACCGTCCTATTCTTTCTATATAGTGGTACAACACTATCCTATGCATATCTCGGATCTCTGTTGTTAATGTATCGTGATTATTAATTTATTTTTTATTAATAATGATATTATTATTTTTTTTTTTTTTTTTTTTCGTTTTTCCGAAAGAAAGTGCTGGACAGTCTCCCTGTGGCCTCCGACACCACACAGAGAGAGCGCCAGCAAATAATCTACAGCAACTCCCCACATCCCGCAGGGTTAGTCACTGTAGATTCCAGACTCGTGTGCCCTAAGTAGACGAAGGGATCCCAAAATGACCGCTTTCTGCAGTTGACCAGCCAACCATTCTGCCGATGTTTGGCAGGCAGGCATGGTCTTCAATGCGGAGAGCAGCGTGGGCTTCATACCTCCGAGTACACCGATTATCAGGACGACCATTTTGACAGAGTAGCCTGGGTATAGCACTTGGAGCTCGTACCGGAGATCTCTGTATTTAGTCCGTTTCTCCTCCTCCTTCAAGGCGATGTTTGTCTCAGCAGGTGCTGAGAACTCGATGATATACATCACCTTGGTCTGATGGTCGAGGAGGACTATGTCAGGCTTATTGGCGTGAATTCGCCTGACGGTCGGGAACGAGTAGTTCCAGTAAATCCGGCATTTCTCGTTCTCGACAACGGACTCGATATCTCCGGGGACGTAAGGCAGCACTGGTGTTTGGTCTATCTGGTACGAGTGCCGTAGATGGTAGTATAGCACTCGTAAAGCCGCGTTATGTCGGTGGATGTAGACCGAAGTCGCATAAATCGGGCATGCAGATAATAAATGCATGAGCGACTCCGGCGCCTGACGGCAGGTCCTGCAGTTGATATCAGGTACCTCTACACCCATCACGCGACTGCGATAGACCAACGTGTTAATAACACCATCTTGGCAGGCCACAATGTATCCCTCGGTCTCCGACTTCAGCCCCGCTGACCTTAAAAATGCGAAGGTCAGCTCTGTCGATAAACCCAGTGCTTCTATGTTGTTATAGAAAACACCGTGCAGGGGTTTATCGACGTGCTGCCTGAACAGATTTCTCTGTTCGGCAGCTTTGATGTGGGCTGTCAGACGATTAGGCGGAAGCTCAGTGACTGAGTCACCTCGCCGGCCTTCTCGCCTGTAGTCGAACACGAGACCGAGTTCATCTGCGGCCCTCTGTGCTGCCCTAAACAATAAAGCGCCAACTCCCACAGTTTCATGATCTCTCACTAACTGTAGGAGTGGGTCCGAGCTCCTGATAACATTACATGCCATACTCAGTGCCACTCTGCCATCCATGCACTCCAGACTCAAGAGTCCTCGGCCCCCCCGTTGACGTGGGAGGTACACACGAGGAACGGACGATCTAGGATGAATACTCCTATGAATATTCATCATCTTGCGGGTATTCCTGTCCAATTGACGCAGCTCATCTACTCCCCATTTGACTACGCCAAAGGAGTAGAGCAGAATCGGAACGGCAAGCATATTAGTGGCAGACACCTTGTTCTTCCCCGAAAGTTCTGTTGACCAGATCTTTCGGAGTCGGTGTCTGTACTTGCCACGGAGAGAATCCTTTATTTGGTTCACATCCTGGATGTGGCGTTGTTCCACACCCAGGTATGTGTAGGTCTCTCCGGCATCCAAATGTCGTAGGATGCTTCCGTCTGCGAGCTGCGCATCTTCGTGAAATTCCCCGCATCGTCCTCTCTTGAGGTGGACGACTGCGCATTTGTCCAACCCAAACTCCATTCCAATTGCCCGCGTGTATTCCTCGACCACCCTGAGAGCATTTTGAAGTTCTCGCTCTCCGGAGGTATAGAGTTTAAGGTCATCCATATAAAATAGATGGGTGACCTTATGCCTCCGGTTGCTGGGTGGCCCACACTGGTACCCGCGGGTTTGGCGGAGTCCAACAGATAGCGGCAGCAGTGAGATGCAGAAGAGGAGCGGACTCAAAGAGTCACCCTGAAACACTCCTCTCTTAAATGTCACCAACTCTGTCGAAACTCGCTCGGCACCGGATGTTATGGTGAAGCGAGTTCTCCAAAGCGGCAACAGTTGTTCGATGCATCTCACTAGTGGTGCTGGTACCGCAAGACATCCGAGCAAGTGTAACAAAAGCTCGTGGGATGTTGTATCAAATGCCTTGCGATAATCAATCCAGGCCATTGACAGATTCCGCTTGTATTGCACAGAGTCCTGCGTAATACAGCGGTCTATCAGCAGGTTTTCCTTGCAACCTGCCAGGCCCTTCTTGGCACCACGCTGTTCGTTTATCTGTTGGTAGACCGGATCAACAGACCTCAACATCCTGGTATACAAGATACGAGTAAATAACTTGTAGCAGGAGTTGAGGCAGGTAATCGGTCTATAATTTTTTGGGTCAGACAGATCCCCCTTTTTGGGGATTAGCACAGTTCGCCCCTCGACAAACCAGTCCGGAATTTGCTGCCCCTCGTTCAACCATGAGTTGAAAACTCGGGCCAGATGGCGGTGGGTGGAAGGAAACTTCTTCCACCACCAGTTGTTTATACCATCTGGACCCGGGGCAGCGAAGTTCTTGGTTCCAACAAGTGCTTGTTGAACCTCTTCCGTACTGATTGCCGGGCACACTTCGTCTGGCTCTTCTAAGACTCTACGACAGAGAGCCTCGAAGTGTGCTATAGCTAGAGTGTCATTATCGAATGGACTCGTGACTTCGTAGATTCCTTTCCAGAAGGCTTCGACATTATCAACAGTTGGCGGATTCTCGGCAACACGCTGTAGATTCCAGACTCGTGTGCTCTAAGTAGACGAAGGGATCCCAGGATGACCGATTTCTGCATTTGACCAGCCAACCATTCTGCCGATGTTTGGCAGACAGGCATGGTCTTCAATGCGGAGAGCAGCGTGGGCTTCATACCTCCGAGTACACCGATTATCAGGACGACCATTTTGACAGAGTAGCCTGGGTATAGCACTTGGAGCTCGTACCGGAGATCTCTGTATTTAGTCCGTTTCTCCTCCTCCTTCAAGGCGATGTTTGTCTCAGCAGGTGCTGAGAACTCGATGACATACATCACCTTGGTCTGATGGTCGAGGAGGACTATGTCAGGCTTATTGGCGTGAAATCGCCTGACGGTCGGGAACGAGTAGTTCCAGTAAATCCGGCATTTCTCGTTCTCGACAACGGACTCGATATCTCCGGGGACGTAAGGCAGCACTGGTGTTTGGTCTATCTGGTACGAGTGCCGTAGATGGTAGTATAGCACTCGTAAAGCCGCGTTATGTCGTTGGATGTAGACCGAAGTCGCATAAATCGGGCATGCAGATAATAAATGCATGAGCGACTCCGGCGCCTGCCGACAGGTCCTGCAGTTGATATCAGGTACCTCTACACTCATCACGCGACTGCGATAGACCAATGTGTTAATAACACCATCTTGGCAGGCCACAATATATCCCTCGGTCTCCGACTTCAGCCCCGCTGACCTTAAAAATGCGAAGGTCAGCTCTGTCGATAAACCCAGTGCTTCTATGTTGTTATAGAAAACACCGTGCAGGGGTTTATCGACGTGCTGCCTGAACAGATTTCTCTGTTCGGCAGCTTTGATGTGGGCTGTCAGACGATTAGGCGGAAGCTCAGTGACTGAGTCATCTCGCCGGCCTTCTCGCCTGTAGTCGAACACGAGACCGAGTTCATCTGCGGCCCTCTGTGCTGCCCTAAACAATAAAGCGCCAACTCCCACAGTTTCATGATCTCTCACTAACTGTAGGAGTGGGTCCGAGCTCCTGATGACATTACATGCCATACTCAGTACCACTCTGCCATGCATGCACTCCAGACTCAAGAGTCCTCGGCCCCTCCGTTGACGTGGGAGGTACACACGAGGAACGGACGATCTAGGATGAATACTCCTATGAATATTCATCATCTTGCGGGTATTCCTGTACAATTGACGCAGCTCATCTACTCCCCATTTGACTACGCCAAAGGAGTAGAGCAGAATCGGAACGGCAAGCATATTAGTGGCAGACACCTTGTTCTTCCCCGAAAGTTCTGATGACCAGATCTTTCGGAGTCGGTGTCTGTACTTGCCACGGAGAGAATCCTTTATTTGGTTCACATCCTGGATGTGGCGTTGTTCCACACCCAGGTATGTGTAGGTCTCTCCGGCATCCAAATGTCGTAGGATGCTTCCGTCTGCGAGCTGCGCATCTTCGTGGAATTCCCCGCATCGTCCTCTCTTGAGGTGGACGACTGCGCATTTGTCCAACCCAAACTCCATTCCAATTGCCCGCGTGTATTCCTCGACCACCCTGAGAGCATTTTGAAGTTCTCGCTCTCCGGAGGTATAGAGTTTAAGGTCATCCATATAAAATAGATGGGTGACCTTATACCTCCGGTTGCTGGGTGGCCCACACTGATACCCGCGAGTTTGGCGGAGTCCAACAGATAGCGGCAGCAGTGAGATGCAGAAGAGGAGCGGACTCAAAGAGTCACCCTGAAACACTCCTCTCTTAAATGTCACCAACTCTGTCGAAACTCGCTCGGCACCGGATGTTATGGTGAAGCGAGTTCTCCAAAGCGGCAACAGTTGTTCGATGCATCTCACTAGTGGTGCTGGTACCGCAAGACATCCGAGCAAGTGTAACAAAAGCTCGTGGGATGTTGTATCAAATGCCTTGCGATAATCAATCCAGGCCATTGACAGATTCCGCTTGTACTGCACAGAATCCTGTGTAATACAGCGGTCTATCAGCAGGTTTTCCTTGCAACCTGCCAGGCCCTTCTTGGCACCACGCTGTTCGTTTATCTGTTGGTAGACCGGATCAACAGACCTCAACATCCTGGTATACAAGATACGAGTAAATAACTTGTAGCAGGAGTTGAGGCAGGTAATCGGTCTATAATTTTTTGGGTCAGACAGATCCCCCTTTTTGGGGATTAGCACAGTTCGCCCCTCGACAAACCAGTCCGGAATTTGCTGCCCCTCGTTCAACCATGAGTTGAAAACTCGGGCCAGATGGCGGTGGGTGGAAGGAAACTTCTTCCACCACCAGTTGTTTATACCATCTGGACCCGGGGCAGCGAAGTTCTTGGTTCCAACAAGTGCTTGTTGAACCTCTTCCGTACTGATTGCCGGGCACACTTCGTCTGGCTCTTCTAAGACTCTACGACAGAGAGCCTCGAAGTGTGCTATAGCTGGAGTGTCATTATCGAATGGACTCGCGACTTCGTAGATTCCTTTCCAGAAGGCTTCGACATTATCAACAGTTGGCGGATTTTCGACAACACGCTGTGGCTCTTGGAACAGGCGAGACGGGTTTGTTTGAAACAATTTGTTTTGTTCCAAACTCCGCATTCGCCTGACCAAAGTTTTCTTAATAGCCATAAGCGCTCGAATCCTATCTAGACAGTGCTGCTTGATGGTCTGCAGCACTGTGCGATTTAGAGTGTGGTGTTGGCGTCTCAGTCCGGCTGCCACTCGCCGGACCTTCGGTGTAAATGGTCTACCTGCGACTATATAATCCACCACACTCTGGATTCGAGAAGCGTGTTGCCTTGCTGATCGAATTTTAGCTTCGATCTTCTGTACGCGCCGCTTAGCTTTCTCGACCCTATCAACTGCGCTTGCCAGGCGCTGTTGTGGGACGAGTTGCTTGGCGGCAGCGTACACCGCGCTGTTGATCTGCCAGATGTTGGCATCTTCTGGAAGCTCCTCACTGATCAACGCGTCCATTCGTGCCAGGTCTTGTGGCTTAGGGTTAACCCTGGTGTTAAGGTTAACCCTCGTCCTGAAATCGACGTCGGTATACTCAAGAGGATGTTCCTCGTCAGCTGGTATTTGCCGCGGTGGAATTGCGGCTAGCAGTTCCTCACGCTGACGAGGTGCCCTTACAAAACCTGTTCTGCGCAGGAAGGATACTTGATCTCTCAGATGTTGTTGAGAGAAGGCGCGATACTCCGGGTGCATATCGCACCACAACCGGTGTAGTCGCGCCATGTATCCCCTGCGCGCAGGTTCGCTGCTCTCATAGCAGTTAAGCAGGTCATCTCTTAGTTCCTCCGTCCACCTAAAGCGTCCATTTTCAAAGCGTTCATCATTGTTGAGACGGTCCGGTAAGGCCCCTCCCACCTGTCTCTGACCCCCATCCGGTTGGGGTCGATTGTGAGGGGCCCTTCTTCTGTTGATTGGTAGAACCAGAAGATTTGAGATTACAGGGTGGTTAGCCCTGCAATCCCATTATTATTATTATTATTATTATTATTATTATTATTATTATTATTATTATTATTATTATTATTATTATTATTATTATTTATTTTTTTTTATTTTTTTTTTTTCCGGTTGCCCGATGCTGGACAGTCTCTCCATGGCCTCCGACACCACACGGAGAAAGCGCCAGCGAATAATCTACAGCCACTCCCCACATCCCGCGGGGTTAGTGACTGTAGATTCCAGACTCGTGTGCCCTAAGTAGACGGAGGGAACCCAGGATGACCGCTTTCTGCATTTGACCAGCCAACCACTCTGCCGATTTTTGGCAGGCAGGCATGGTCTTCAATGCGGAGAGCAGCGTGGGCTTCATACCTCCGAGTACACCGATTATCAGGACGACCATCTTGACAGAGTAGCCTGGGTATAGCACTTGGAGCTCGTACCGGAGATCTCTATATTTGGTCCGTTTCTCCTCCTCCTTCAAGGCGATGTTTGTCTCAGCAGGCGCTGAGAACTCGATGACATACATCACCTTGGTCTGATGATCGAGGAGGACTATGTCAGGCTTATTGGCTCGAATTAGCCTGACGGTCGGGAACGAGTAGTTCCAGTAAATCCGGCATTTCTCGTTCTCGACAACGGACTCGATATCTCCGGGAATGTAAGGCAGCACTGGTGTTTGGTCTATCTCGTACGAGTGCCGTAGATGGTAGTATAGCACTCGTAAAGCCGCGTTATGTCGGTGGATGTAGACCGAAGTCGCATATATCGGACATGCAGATAATAAATGCATGAGCGACTCCGGCGCCTGACGGCAGGTCCTGCAGTTGATATCAGGGACCTCTACACCCATCACACGACTCCGATAGACCAAGGTGTTAATAACACCATCTTGACAGGCCACAATGAATCCCTCGGTCTCCGACTTCAGCCCTGCTGACCTTAAAAATGCGAAGGTCAGCTTTGTCGATAAACCCAGTGCTTCTATGTTGTTATAGAAAACACCGTGCAGGGGTTTATCGACGTGCTGCCTGAACAGAATGCTCTGTTCGGCAGCTTTAATGCGGGCTGTCAGACGATTCGGCGGAAGCTCAGTAACTGACTCTACATCAGCACCTCGCCGGCCTCCTCGTCTGTAGTCGAACACGAGACCGAGTTCATCTGCGGCCCTCTGTGCTGCCCTAAACAATAAAGCGCCAACTCCCACAGTTTCATGATTTCTCACTAACTGTAGGAGTGGGTCCGAGCTCCTGATGACATTACATGCCATACTCAGTGCCACTCTGCCATGCATGCACTCCAGACTCAAGAGTCCTCGGCCCCCCCGTTGACGTGGGAGGTACACACGAGGAACGGACGACCTAGGATGAATACTCCTATGAATATTCATCATCTTGCGGGTATCCCTGTCCAATTGGCGCAGCTCATCTACTCGCCATTTAACTACTCCGAAGGAGTAGAGCAGAATCGGAACGGCAAGCATATTAGTGGCAGACACCTTGTTCTTCCCCGAAAGTTCAGAAGACCAAATCTTTCGGAGTCGGTGTCTGTACTTGCCACGGAGAGAATCCTTTATTAGTTTCACATCCTGGATGTGGCGTTGCTCCACACCCAGGTATGTGTAGGTCTCTCCGGCATCCAAATGTCGTAGGATGCTTCCGTCTGCGAGCTGCGCATCTTCGTGGAATTCCCCGCATCGTCCTCTCTTGAGGTGGACGACTGCGCATTTGTCCAACCCAAACTCCATTCCAATTGCCCGCGTGTATTCCTCGACCACCCTGAGAGCATTTTGAAGTTCTCGCTCTCCGGAGGTATAGAGTTTAAGGTCATCCATATAAAATAGATGGGTAACCTTATGCCTCCGGTTGCTGGGTGGCCCACACTGATACCCGCGGGTTTGGCGGAGTCCAACAGATAGCGGCAGCAGTGAGATGCAGAAGAGGAGCGGACTCAAAGAGTCACCCTGAAACACTCCTCTCTTAAATGTCACCAACTCTGTCGAAACTCGATCGGCACCGGATGTTATGGTGAAGCTAGTTCTCCAAAGCGGCAACAGTTGTTCGATGCATCTCACTAGTGGTGCTGGTACCGCAAGACATCCGAGCAAGTGTAACAAAAGCTCGTGGGATGTTGTATCAAATGCCTTGCGATAATCAATCCAGGCCATTGACAGATTCCGCTTGTACTGCACAGAATCCTGTGTAATAAAGCGGTCTATCAGCAGGTTTTCCTTGCAACCTGCCAGGCCCTTCTTGGCACCACGCTGTTCGTTTATCTGTTGGTAGACCGGATCAACAGACCTCAACATCCTGGTATACAAGATACGAGTAAATAACTTGTAGCAGGAGTTGAGGCAGGTAATCGGCCTATAATTTTTTGGGTCAGACAGATCCCCCTTTTTGGGGATTAGCACAGTTCGCCCCTCGACAAACCAGTCCGGAATTTGCTGCCCCTCGTTCAACCATGAGTTGAAAACTCGGGCCAGATGGCGGTGGGTGGAAGGAAACTTCTTCCACCACCAATTGTTTATACCATCTGGACCCGGGGCAGCGAAGTTCTTGGTTCCAACAAGTGCTTGTTGAACCTCTTCCGTACTGATTGCCGGGCACACTTCGTCTGGCTCTTCTAAGACTCTACGACAGAGAGCCTCGAAGTGTGCTATAGCTGGAGTGTCATTATCGAATGGACTCGCGACTTCGTAGATTCCTTTCCAGAAGGCTTCGACATTATCAACAGTTGGCGGATTTTCGACAACACGCTGTGGCTCTTGGAACAGGCGAGACGGGTTTGTTTGAAACAATTTGTTTTGTTCCAAACTCCGCATTCGCCTGACCAAAGTTTTCTTAATAGCCATAAGCGCTCGAATCCTATCTAGACAGTGCTGCTTGATGGTCTGCAGCACTGTGCGATTTAGAGTGTGGTGTTGGCGTCTGAGTCCGGCTGCCACTCGCCGGACCTTCGGTGTAAATGCCCTACCTGTGGTTACATAATCCACCACACTCTGGATTCGAGAAGCGTGTTGCCTTGCTGATCGAATTTTCGCTTCGATCTTCTGTACGCGCCGCTTAGCTTTCTCGACCCTATCAACTGCGCTTGCCAGGCGCTGTTGTGGAACGAGTTGCTTGGCGGCAGCGTACACCACGCTGTTGATCTGCCAGATGTTGGCATCTTCTGGAAGCTCCTCACTAATCAACGAATCCATTCGTGCCAGGTCTTGTGGCTTTGGGTTAACCCTGGTGTTAAGGTTAACCCTCGTCCTTAAAGTGAAATCGGTGTACTCAGGAGGATGTTCCTCGTCAGCTGGTATTTGCCGCGGTGGAAGTGCGGCAGGCACTTCCTCACGCTATAACCTGTTCTGCGCAGGAAGGATACTTGATCTCTCAGATGTTGTTGAGAGAAGGCGCGATACTCCGGGTGCATATCGCACCACCACCGGTGTAATCGCGCCATGTACCCCCTGCGCTCAGGCTCGCTGCTCTCATGGCAGTTGAGCAGGTCATCCCGTAGTTCTTCCGTCCACCTAAAGCGTCCTTGTATAATTGCTGGGTCGTCATTGTGAAGACCGTCCGGTAAGGCCCCTCCCACCTGTCTTTGACCCCCATCCGAATGGGGTCGATTGTGAGGGGCCTGTCCTCTGTCGCGATCTAGAACCAGAGGGTCTGGGATTACAGGGTGGTTAGCCCTGAAATCCCACGTCCGACATTTGTCAGAGAGGGTTGCCCCTCCCTGTCCAGGGTGCACCGCGAGGAGGTTGCCGGTCCGCATTTCGCACCCCTTATTATTATTATTATTATTATTTTTTTTTTTTTTTTTTCCGTTTCGGAACGAAAGTGCTGGACAGTCTCCCTGTGGCCTCCGACACCACACAGAGAGAGCGCCAGCGAATAATCTACAGCAACTCCCCACATCCCGCAGGGTTAGTCACTGTAGATTCCAGACTCGTGTGCTCTAAGTAGACGAAGGGATCCCAGGATGACCGCTTTCTGCATTTGACCAGCCAACCATTCTGCCGATGTTTGGCAGACAGGCATGGTCTTCAATGCGGAGAGCAGCGTGGGCTTCATACCTCCGAGTACACCGATCATCAGGACGACCATTTTGACAGAGTAGCCTGGGTATAGCACTTGGAGCTCGTACCGGAGATCTCTGTATTTAGTCCGTTTCTCCTCCTCCTTCAAGGCGATGTTTGTCTCAGCAGGTGCTGAGAACTCGATGACATACATCACCTTGGTCTGATGGTCGAGAAGGACTATGTCAGGCTTATTGGCGTGAATTCGCCTGACGGTCGGGAACGAGTAGTTCCAGTAAATCCGGCATTTCTCGTTCTCGACAATGGACTCGATATCTCCGGGGACGTAAGGCAGCACTGGTGTTTGGTCTATCTGGTACGAGTGCCGTAGATGGTAGTATAGCACTCGTAAAGCCGCTTTATGTCGTTGGATGTAGACCGAAGTCGCATAAATCGGGCATGCAGATAATAAATGCATGAGCGACTCCGGCGCCTGACGGCAGGTCCTGCAGTTGATATCATGCACCTCTACACCCATCACGCGACTGCGATAGACCAATGTGTTAATAACACCATCTTGGCAGGCCACAATGTATCCCTCGGTCTCCGACTTCAGCCCCGCTGACCTTAAAAATGCGAAGGTCAGCTCTGTCGATAAACCCAGTGCTTCTATGTTGTTATAGAAAACACCGTGCAGGGGTTTATCGACGTGCTGCCTGAACAGATTTCTCTGTTCGGCAGCTTTGATGTGGGCTGTCAGACGATTAGGCGGAAGCTCAGTGACTGAGTCACCTCGCCGGCCTTCTCGCCTGTAGTCGAACGCGAGACCGAGTTCATCTGCGGCCCTCTGTGCTGCCCTAAACAATAAAGCGCCAACTCCCACAGCTTCATGATCTCTCACTAACTGTAGGAGTGGGTCCGAGCTCCTGATGACATTACATGCCATACTCAGTGCCACTCTGCCATGCATGCACTCCAGACTCAAGAGTCCTCGGCCCCCCCGTTGACGTGGGAGGTACACACGAGGAACGGACGATCTAGGATGAATACTCCTATGAATATTCATCATCTTGCGGGTATTCCTGTCCAATTGACGCAGCTCATCTACTCCCCATTTGACTACGCCAAAGGAGTAGAGCAGAATCGGAACGGCAAGCATATTAGTGGCAGACACCTTGTTCTTCCCCGAAAGTTCTGATGACCAGATCTTTCGGAGTCGGTGTCTGTACTTGCCACGGAGAGAATCCTTTATTTGGTTCACATCCTGGATGTGGCGTTGTTCCACACCCAGGTATGTGTAGGTCTCTCCGGCATCCAAATGTCGTAGGATGCTTCCGTCTGCGAGCTGCGCATCTTCGTGGAATTCCCCGCATCGTCCTCTCTTGAGGTGGACGACTGCGCATTTGTCCAACCCAAACTCCATTCCAATTGCCCGCGTGTATTCCTCGACCACCCTGAGAGCATTTTGAAGTTCTCGCTCTCCGGAGGTATAGAGTTTAAGGTCATCCATATAAAATAGATGGGTGACCTTATGCGTCCGGTTACTGGGTGGCCCACACTGGTACCCGCGGGTTTGGCGGAGTCCAACAGATAGCGGCAGCAGTGAGATGCAGAAGAGGAGCGGACTCAAAGAGTCACCCTGAAACACTCCTCTCTTAAATGTCACCAACTCTGTCGAAACTCGCTCGGCACCGGATGTTATGGTGAAGCGAGTTCTCCAAAGCGGCAACAGTTGTTCGATGCATCTCACTAGTGGTGCTGGTACCGCAAGACATCCGAGCAAGTGTAACAAAAGCTCGTGGGATGTTGTATCAAATGCCTTGCGATAATCAATCCAGGCCATTGACAGATTCCGCTTGTATTGCACAGAGTCCTGCGTAATACAGCGGTCTATCAGCAGGTTTTCCTTGCAACCTGCCAGGCCCTTCTTGGCACCACGCTGTTCGTTTATCTGTTGGTAGACCGGATCAACAGACCTCAACATCCTGGTATACAAGATACGAGTAAATAACTTGTAGCAGGAGTTGAGGCAGGTAATCGGTCTATAATTTTTTGGGTCAGACAGATCCCCCTTTTTGGGGATTAGCACAGTTCGCCCCTCGACAAACCAGTCCGGAATTTGCTGCCCCTCGTTCAACCATGAGTTGAAAACTCGGGCCAGATGGCGGTGGGTGGAAGGAAACTTCTTCCACCACCAGTTGTTTATACCATCTGGACCCGGGGCAGCGAAGTTCTTGGTTCCAACAAGTGCTTGTTGAACCTCTTCCGTACTGATTGCCGGGCACACTTCGTCTGGCTCTTCTAAGACTCTACGACAGAGAGCCTCGAAGTGTGCTATAGCTGGAGTGTCATTATCGAATGGACTCGTGACTTCGTAGATTCCTTTCCAGAAGGCTTCGACATTATCAACAGTTGGCGGATTCTCGACAACACGCTGTGGCTCTTGGAACAGGCGAGACGGGTTTGTTTGAAACAATTTGTTTTGTTCCAAACTCCGCATTCGCCTGACCAAAGTTTTCTTAATAGCCATAAGCGCTCGAATCCTATCTAGACAGTGCTGCTTGATGGTCTGCAGCACTGTGCGATTTAGAGTGTGGTGTTGGCGTCTCAGTCCGGCTGCCACTCGCCGGACCTTCGGTGTAAATGGTCTACCTGCGACTATATAATCCACCACACTCTGGATTCGAGAAGCGTGCTGCCTTGCTGATCGAATTTTCGCTTCGATCTTCTGTACGCGCCGCTTAGCTTTCTCGACCCTATCAACTGCGCTTGCCAGGCGCTGTTGTGGGACGAGTTGCTTGGCGGCAGCGTACACCGCGCTGTTGATCTGTCAGATGTTGGCATCTTCTGGAAGCTCCTCACTAATCAACGAATCCATTCGTGCCAGGTCTTGTGGCTTTGGGTTAACCCTGATGTTAAGGTTAACCCTCGTCCTTAAAGCGATATTGGTGTACTCAGGAGGATGTTCCTCGTCAGCTGGTATTTGCCGCGGTGGAAGTGCGGCAGGCACTTCCTCACGCTGACGAGGTGCCCTTACATAACCTGTTCTGCGCAGGAAGGATACTTGATCTCTCAGATGTTGTTGAGAGAAGGCGCGATACTCCGGGTGCATATCGCACCACAACCGGTGTAATCGCGCCATGTACCCCCTGCGCTCAGGTTCGCTGCTCTCGTAGCAGGTCAGCAAGTCATCCCTTAGTTCCCTTGTCCACTTAAAGCGTCCATGTTCATAGCGTGGGTCGTCAACGTTGAGACCGTCCGGTGAGGCCCCTCCCATCTGTCTCTGACCCCCATCCGGTTGGGGTCGATTGTGAGGGGCCATTTCTGGGGTCTGTGGAACCAGAATAGCGGGGTTTCAGGGTGGTTAGCCCTGAAACCCCACGTCCGACATTTGTCAGAGAGGGTTACCCCTCTCTGTCCAGGGTGCACCGCGTGGAGGTTGCCGGTCCGGTTTCGTATTATTATTATTATTATTATTATTATTATTATTATTATTATTATTTTTTTTTTTTTTTTTCCCGTTTCCGGAAGAAATTGCTGGACAGTCTCCCTGTGGCCTCCGACACCACACAGAGAGAGCGCCAGCGAATAATCTACAGCAACTCCCCACATCCCGCAGGGTTAGTCACTGTAGATTCCAGACTCGTGTGCCCTAAGTAGACGAAGGGATCCCAGGATGACCGCTTTCTGCATTTGACCAGCCAACCATTCTGCCGATGTTTGGCAGGCAGGCATGGTCTTCAATGCGGAGAGCAGCGTGGGCTTCATACCTCCGAGTACACCGATTATCAGGACGACCATTTTGACAGAGTAGCCTGGATATAGCACTTGGAGCTCGTACCGGAGATCTCTGTATTTAGTCCGTTTCTCCTCCTCCTTCAAGGCGATGTTTGTCTCAGCAGGTGCTGAGAACTCGATGACATACATCACCTTGGTCTGATGGTCGAGGAGGACTATGTCAGGCTTATTGGCGTGAATTCGCCTGACGGTCGGGAACGAGTAGTTCCAGTAAATCCGGCATTTCTCGTTCTCGACAACGGACTCGATATCTCCGGGGACGTAAGGCAGCACTGGTGTTTGGTCTATCTGATACGAGTGCCGTAGATGGTAGTATAGCACTCGTAAAGCCGCGTTATTATTATTATTATTATTATTATTATTATTATTATTATTATGGTAGAAATGAAAAAACAAAAATAATTTACTTAATTTCAAGAATAATGTCATCACAACTGTATCAGATACGGTCACGTTCATTTAATTTAACTCAGATATATAATTTTGTGAAGCGGGCTATCTATTACATTTAAACAAATCGTGTAGTTAATGCCATGATCAATTTAAATTAAACAATTATATGAATAAATCGTATCATTATATTTGTTATTACATACTGGATACATAATTATAAAGGTGTTAAAAATACCTCGTCAGTTCTGGAAACCTACTGTGAGCCAATATGTCTGCCAACTCATCATTGAATATGTTTTTCGATGATATGAAACTGTACACTGACCATGTAAATACTTTTCAGTGTTCAGTTGAAATTATGGTCCGTTAACTAGGTATCAAGACATGAATCTATGTTGCGTTTTTTGTTTGTATAAGTGTGTGTATTAATTTACGAGTATATTTAAACTGTTAAGTTTGACACAATTTGTAATTCCAATATGAGCATATTGCGATGATCAAATGATTCGCTAAATGCTAGAGACTACCTCTGACAATGATCTTCAACACAATTACAATGATTCTTGTAATTTGAGTGAATGGATTTAATAGCCAAACTTCGGATTGATACCCTATACAGGGTGCGAAATCCTAATAAACTTAAAAATATTAAGGTTTAAGAATAAGTTACAGGAAATGAAACGTTTTTGTTGACATTTTTTATTTAATTTTTTTTTATTCGGGACAATTATTATTATATTATTGTTAATATTGAGACAACTGTATCTTGACTTATATAGTTTTAAATCATCCTATCGATAAATATAAAAGAACATTTTTTCTCTGGATTTGATATTATACCGGGTGGCCACGAGTCAATGTACAGTACGCCCCCAATTTTTTGGTTGTTTTTGAATTTAAAAATTTTTGGTATACGTGAATAAGACAAATATGGGCTATTTTTAGACTAATAGGAACGAAAATATCACTTCCGGTCAAACCGGAAGTGACGTCAACTTTTTTTTCTTAAATGGAATGACCATGTTCTTTTTGTGGTGTTTTAAAAATTCCAAAAAATAAGTGAGATAAGAACGATTTTTTATTTTTTACAAAATCTATCAGTAATTTTAAATAACTATTTTATTAATTTCCATAGCCTACTTAGTAATTTTCTTACATCGTATTCATCTGACGCGGCCATTTTGTACAAAATAAAAAATCGTTCGTATCTCACTTATTTTTTGGAATTTTTTAAATTGGAAAAAACTGCTGCAGTTAGAATTTCATGTTTTATAAAACACCACAAAAAAAACACGGTCATTCCATTTAAGATAAAATAGTTGATGTCACTTCCGGTTCAACCGGAAGTGATATTTTCGTTCCTGTTAGTCTAAAAATAGCCCACTTTTGTCTTATTCACGTATACCAAAAACGAAATTTTTATATTCAAAAACAACCAAAAAATTGGGGGCGTACATTGACTCGTGGCCACCCGGTATATGCCAAATATTGGATTATCGTTTTATATTTATTATCGTTCCCCAAAATTATGTTGCAAAAACACTCATATTTCATTTTTTTAGAAAATTAATTATTCCACTGAGTTGTTTTCTTTTTTTTTTTTTTTTTTTTTCATTTACATATTTATTTAACTTTAATTCAGATTTACAGACATTTTACTATATTTCTCTAAAGTGAATGATTTTTATTCTGTAAGCATTGGATACTTCTTGGGACACAATTTCAATAATGATAATTTTAATAAAGTTTTTCCTTTAACAATTTTTACAGTTTATCTAGGTAAGAAAACATGTTCTTAAATTTTTACACATCCCATTATGAATGGTAAGTTCTAGATGAGAAAATGAAAATCAGAAAAAATTTATTATTAATTATATTATTAATTAATATTTTCTTTCCTATAATTTTATTCCAAAGTTAGTATTTATCATCTTAAAGGGGAAACTAATTTTTTAGATTTTTATTCATATTTATAGTAGAAATTGTGTACCGTGTACTCCTAATTAATGTTGGGAATTACACCTAAAGTATTATATTAATTATATCGTTAATAAAATTAATAGTTTATCGCAATTTGGACTTACTCTCATGTGTTGATTCAGATGCTTGATTAGTAGTTCTTATAGCCAGTCATATATATAAATCAATTGGTTTAATATGGGAATTATTAAATGTTTATTATTAAAACAACATTAAATCGAGAGCAGTATATTTTAAAAGGTCCGTTTTAATTAATAAATAAATCTAAGTAATTACATCCCATTAATATACACATTAATTATGAGTAATTAATTTAAAAAAATAATTAAAATAGAACGCAATAAATAACAGCGTATGGTGGGGTGGCATTTTATTGGTATTCAATAAAAATTACTTATACCATGTAAATAAATAAACCTAATGGTATATAAATTTAAGTCTTTTTATTTTTATACACTTCAGTTGCTCTTGCTGTACACATATATGTCAATTAGCAGTGTCGAGAGTATTTTTCAAAACGATATTTCAGTATTATCACCAATAATTGTAATAAAATAATGTCCATTTTGAAGGTTTGTAGTTGCACCGAGAGTTGCACCTTGCATAAAGATAAAAATTGAGAATATGAATCATATAGTAAGGTATATATAAAATATTGGACACAAAACTATAATTTATTATTGTCGAGAAAATATTAATAAATTTAAAGAAATGTAACTCTCAGTTTAGTTTCGTCACTTTAACAAACGTAATTTTATAATTCAGTTTTACCGTTGATTGAAATATCAACGGTTTTACCCATTGTAAGGAAAACCAAATAATTTCTCGTCATTTTATTTATAAAAAAAATTCACGTACTCGATGCTGCAACATACCCCAACCCTTAAAATAAACGTGTGGATTTCTTTAACAAGTTACAATTTACTATTAAAGAGTAATATAATTGCGGTCAGCGTCGCGATACCTTGAATGTACTTTTGTTCAAGATTTTTAAATAAGCTTTCGAATGACGTACTTAAAGAAAGCTGTTATTGGACAAAAGTATGTGCAGGAGTTGCGGTTCCCAGTTTAATGGTAACATGTAGCTTGGGTTAATAATGTCTATGAAACCTGTAAATGATATTTTCCTCAAGTGTCCCATGCTCTGAATAGAGGGGCTGAGGCATCGGGTTTGAGGCTTAATTAAGGAATTAATAGAAGGTATTTATCATTTATATTTGCCCGTTATCTAATACGAGAGGACTCACCCAAATTTGCTTGCCGGCTCATTATTTAATTTCGCTTGACAAACAAGCAAGATAATCAATCAGGTTAGACTACACTTATGAAATCTAAGTTGTATAATTGGCCGTGTGTAAATCCTTACTACATATTATGCCAATGTTTGCACCTGTTCAATGTCTTTGCTGTATATAATTTTGTTATAATAGGGTGCAAAAATTAAACAGTGTTATGATATTACGCACTGATTAGATAAACAGGCTATCTAGAGATTTAGCTTCTATTATTATCAGTATGAAAAAAATAGTGAAAATCCAGTAAACGAAACAAAAGATATCTAGGCTGCTTCTAGTTTTTCATTTCTTATTCGAAAATCAGAGATAAAAAAACCTGTAGTATAATGAAATTACATGTAAGGAAGTATTGTGATAACATTACAATTTCAACTAAATTATGTGCTCCTAAAAAATGCCTTTATTTTATCCTAAAAAATGTCTTTATTTTATATAATAGCTTGAAAAGCTTTTGGAATATTTCTATGCGTACATGAAATGGTACCCTAAAATAATTCAGTTCAAACCACAATCTTCTTAAAAATTTTCATTCGCCAGTCACCTTAATATAAGTATTTTAAAATTTAGTATGTGTACAAATAATTTTCAAATTTTAGTATGTAGTATGTGTGCTAAATTTCTCAGATTCAAAAATGTTTTAAAATCAAAATACAAGTTTGATACTAATAAAAAAAGATACATATTTTGCCAATACTTTTATGAAATAAGCCGCTACAGAAACATTTATTACATATTTGTTTCAAACGTATTAAATCATAATATTGATAACGTTCAGGCACCTTAAAATATTTATAGACAGGTATAATACAATGTTACATAAATTGTTAGGTACAGTTGCACAATTAACTTCCCTGAACATATTCGTTATTTAAAATAGTGCATATAGAAAAAAATGGTCATGTCATGTACATAATAATTACATCGTTTGCAAGTCAATGTACGATTTGCCGATCACGTAGGTGCTTTAATTTCAACATTCCTATGAGTATATTTTCAGTTTTACAATAAAAAAGGAACTATATCAGATAATGGATATGTGATATATACTATATGTGGTAATGGCATGGTAAAACTGTTTGAAATAAACGTGTTCTGATAAATAAACACACCCGATCCAATCACGATAGGCAATATGACCAGAGTCATGCCTGTCACTCATGCTCTAGACTACCGAGTCGAATTGGAGAATGTATTCTGGTTCTTAATCTTTTTTTGGTCTATAGATTATTTGTTAAAGGAAAATATTTGGCATCCAGTTACTTTTATTGCCAAGGCAGAAAAAAGAAGCAAGTTCATTGCGTTGACAATTCCTGTATATGCATAGTTTCAAAGTCTTCTACGTAGACGAATTTTCGTCATGTAACACTGTGTATAGGTACGTGGTACGTCAAAATTTAATATTAGGAACATTTAAATACTCTGCATTTGGTCCATGAAGCTGTATGAATAATAAATATGACACTACACTAGCAAAAGACAGAGTAAATAATAATAATAAATAATAAATACACCACATGTAATTACGACCCCCTTTATCCCAGAAGGTCCTAGAAGAGCCTTGTGCGGGAGGGGGCTACACATTTAAAGACCAGGGACACACATCCAGTATCCGTGTATAATGGAAAAATCCCTCTTACAGTATTTTCCATTCGAACCCGGGACTTTTGGCTGAGAGGCAGGTACGCTACCATCTCGACCATCAGTCATAGTGCATAGAAAATTGCAACACTAGTTACATTTGTAATTAGTTACTGATTATAGTTCAGGAGCCACGTAATAAACAGTGTAAAAGTATAAAGTAATTGATATTTGGTAAAGCCAATTATTTAAATTCAACTTGGCTCTAAATAATAAATACTGCTCAGGTACCAATCAGAAGTATGTGAGTACGTGCTTAAGTGTTGGAACCAGAAAATCCCATTAGTCGCAGAATATTTTTAAGACCAATGAAATGTTAATGTGAATTGTTACACGGAAACAGTCAAGTACGTCTAATAGCAATAAACATACTTAAACATGAAAATAATAACTTTAATTATTAAAATGATACCATTTGTTTCCTTGTTTTGCGTGGTGATAATATAAAATAAAGACGTTATTTGAATTAGCCACCTCTTTATTGAAATGCTAATAACGTGAGATAATAATACCTAATAATTATAAGTTGGGGTAACATTATTTTAAGTGGACATATAATTATAAAAGTTTTTTATAAATGACTTTATTTAGGCTTTATACAAGCATAATAATAACAAACATATCCAATTTAATATACTTATATTGATGTTTCATCTCTTAACATACAATTATTAAAATTATTGGACTTTTTTACTTTTACTTTAATACATGATAAAAATTATAAATTCGAAGCATCTAAAATTGATAATTTTTTTTTAACTCACCACAAAATTTATTCATTATGGTCACCAATTAAAAAATGATGTCCCCAAAATACTCGACATTAATAGAAATCTCATTGCATTGTTAAAAGTTATTTGTGGCAATTTTCTTTCCTTTCTTATTTGGGATGTATTACCACATTCTTGAATTGTCTCAGATAATCTTAAAAATATAAAGTCACAGGCGTAAAGGTTATTTTCAAAAATTTCCAGATATTTTTAAGATTATCTGGGACTATTCAAAAACGTGGAAATAAATTCCAAATAAGAAAAGAAAGACAATTAAATTCTTATCCAAAACATATAAACCATAAGATTTGATGTGCATTATGGTACATACGCTATAACCATATAATAGAAATGTGGGAATTGTGGCAAAAATTACTAAAAATCCTAAACTGCTAAATCCTGATGGTCGTCCTATTAAATTTCAAATATGTTTTAAAGATAACTTTGATATTTCAACCATACTAACGGCTTTATGACCAATTAGTCTTGTTGCCATGTTCCGATGATGTAAAAATGGTTAGTGAAATACGCACCGAATAAATATTTCGATGTTTTGTTGTCAAGTGAAAACTGTTCTGTTTGGAATTACCTCCTTACAAAACTACAAGTTCATATTTGTTAAGGTATGTTGAACTGAAATCAGAACATACTTGTATACAAATTACGTGTTTACCTTAATAAAGTATTTCTTTGGTATAAAATATTGTACACAACTCTTGCATTAAGTGTGCGCGAAGTCTTTTCAGTTCAGCTTGATCGAAGTAGATTAGATTAACTTGATCGAACCGTAATAACGGAGCAATTATCTGCAGTGAAATACATGTGATTATATATGTTTATCAACGCATTTGGTCGATGTTATGTAAATATTTTACAGAATGCATGAGAACATATTTTTCAAGTCAATTTTAAAAAGGAATCACGTGGTTTATGTGCGTTTCCAAAATCAATTAAAATCAGTTTATTTTAATAACATATATTAGTTGGTTCCAATTATTGGCAAGTCTAAATGTGCACTTACTTAATGATATAATATGTTTCTCTACAATGTGCAAATAGTATTATAAAACTTTAAAAAAATAATTATAAATTTCTTGGGAAAGTCGGTTCATTTAGGCTGTTTCGAGCAACTGAACAAAAAATATAAACATTTAAAGAATGTATAAACTAAGTAGCTTGGAAATGTTATTTCTCAAATAAAATTGAGTAAATATCTACCTATATGACTGGCATAAAGAAGAGCTTGAAAGTGGTTATTGAACTTGTAAGAGCTGCATTACCGGTCATTTATAAAGACCATTTTGAGTGCAAACATTTTCAGTACCATTTTGGGTTCAGGTCCCAAATGTGTGAGAAATTTCAAAACAACTAAGAGGGATTTTAAAGACACCACCACCAAGCATATTTCGAATATCGCTTCTTTTCGCTGAAATGGAAATGGTCTGAAATGGCAATGTTTGGTCCATTTTTGTTAGACCTTCTGGAAAACATACTGGATTGCATTTTAGAAAGATTGATGTCTATATAAATTATAAAGCCCATTCCATAGTTTTAGTCAAATCAGTTTAAATAAAGTTGGTCACTCTGTATCTTGTTTCTTAATGGAAGAATTTGTGTGAAATGTATCAGCGAAAGTGTGCAGTTGGTTGAACGTTGAAGAAAGCGTTAACGTGGTGAGGGAACAGAGTTGTTGATATTGCAACGTGCCTTTTTTTTTTTCAACAGTTTTGATCTAAATTGGATTACAGTGAATGCGAGATGTAACTAAAAAAACTATGTAAATATATTTATAAATAAATGAGACAACTGACACTTAATCAAAGAGAGGAGCGGCTTACATTCTTTTTGTAAATTTTTACCAGAATCATATGTTTAGAGGAATGATTATAATATGATATGGTACTTTTTGTCTCTAATCAGTACTTATTATGTAATATACTGTTTTAATAATTACATACAATTCCTCATCATTATTACATTTGCTAATAACTTTTATCAATATCTATATCTACCACATGTTCCTCTCATGCGTGCATGTCATACATTTTGCATTAAAGGTTAGTTAGCCAATAAATTGTTTAATTGTGAAAGAAAAGAAATGTAATACAATAGTGTTCTTCCTTTAAGAATTGCTTTATTGGCATGGTAAATATAAAAATAATATACATTAGGAAATATTTTTGTTTTTATAATATGAAACAATTTTTTGATTATTTATATTTTTGCATTACGTTGAACATGCCAAAACTATACATCAGTCACATTGAATAATTTATCGACACGTTATGGCATATGGAGAAGCAGGTCAACGGAGGCAACTTTTTAAAAACATTATTTTTGATTAGGTTACAAGTTACAGGTTATAAAACTTTCTTTAGGTACTGAAGTCGAATATATAATTATTTTGATAACTCGTCGACTTTTTTCACGATCTCATTACCTCCTTATAATATATGGGTAAACTAATTTAAGAAAATAATAGTATATTATGTTACAAGGAGTAGAAGGCGACCATTATTGTTGAGCCCAAAAGTTTGCTCAGCCGAGGCGCAAGCCGAGGCAGCAAACTGGGCGAAACACATAATGAGCCTTCTACTCCGAGTAACATATACTATTTTTTCTTCAAGCGTTAAAATCAAAAATAGCAAAACTTTAATTTTGAAAAATGACATCAGGTCAAATGCGTTCAAAGCTTAGTAAAAAAAAATATGTAAATACTAACCATTTTATTTATCAATGGAATATGTCATAGGTGAATTTGCAATTTCAAGTATTTCAGGTGATACGCACTGCATTTCTTTAGACATTTTCGGTTTTAAATTTAAAAAACGGTTCGACGCGCGACGTCAACTTTTAAAATGACAGTTTATGACAAGTCATAACTTAAAATTTAATTCGTTGCCATGGATACATTATTTCATTTTTGTACTAGGAAAAAAATGAGAAATATTTGTACTAATACAATAATAGGCTCTTTCTACAGGACGTGTTGCATTATGTAATATTAGTATTGTTATACGCTTGAAGAAAAAAGCTTTTAGTAAGATTTATATTTATTATATATATATTATGTATATTTTTAATATTTTTTATATATGATTTTATACACCCACGTACAGGCCTCGGCCTTTAGTGGAGTACCTTCGTGTTTATTTACCATTTTAATTTCTTTGTAAAAATTCTATGTAAATTTTTGTAAATAAACCATTCATTCCTCGATTCATTCATTCATTCTTTCAAGTTAATTCCATTTAAAACTAAGTAGTGCCACATATGTAAGAAAGTCAGATTTATATCCATTAAAAGTTTAAATTAGTTCTAACACTTTCGGAAAATGTATGACGAAAAATTTCGTTTTCTTAATATGTCCTGAGTAATAACAATAATAATGTGTTTATTAAGACATTGGATAGAATAAGTTGATAAGTGGTAAATTAATAATAAATTAATAATTATGCAATATATAATTGAGAACATATTATAGGATAAACAAATAATATAGTATAAACATTTGGTCACAAAGAAAAATGGTGTACCTATAAATATTTGTATCCGTGTCCCAAAAGAAACGCATTAAACTCATATTTTTTTAATAAGATAAAATAGTAAAAATAAATTTTACTATTTACGTCAAAGTTTTTAGTCTTAATCCTCTAATGTCTTAAAAAGACATAAATACTCTTTTCAGAGCTTATTTGCAAACTATCTACATTTAACTGATGAAAACCAGTACTACGAATGTAGAAAGCAAATAATTTAATATTGCAATAAGGCTCACCAGACGGATTAATCTAAAAAAGGACGCCTTCTGTTATCAGGCCTGTACCTGTACCATGCTGAGGAAGGCTAATAAGCCAGAAACCGGTCCATGGGATGGTGACGTGCGCTGCCTGATAACAGAAGGCGTCTTTTTTTGGATTAATCCGTCTGGTGAGGCTTATTGCAACATTAAATTATTTGCTTTCTACATTCGTAGTACTGGTTTTAATCAGTTAAATGTAGATAGTTTGCAAATAAGCTCTGAAAAGAGTATTTATGTCTTTTTAAGACATTAGAGGATTAAGACTAAAAACTTTGACGTAAATAGTAAAATTTATTTTTACTATTTTATCTTATTAAAAATTTACCTCTATGGATTTCTGACTTCTTTGGATTTTATTTCTATCAAATTTTTTTTTTATTTGCGTTCGCAAATAGTCCGCAAATCAGATACCTACTCTATTTGTACGTAAGGAAAAAAAAATTTCTCACTCTTTACCTCGCGTTTTACATACCTATCACATATCTGTATGATCGATAATTTTTTTAAATAGGACGTCCTATATTTTATTTTAAAAATTGAAAGTAATTCAGTGTAAACATTTTTTGCATATTCTAGGAAAAAAAACTTTATTTTCTATTACTATTATTATTTTATTAGAATTATTATTTTCCCATATTTTTCATATAAATTTGATAAACATCGAATAAAAAATTTAGGTACTTGGACACATGGACAGTCAGACTGACAGACTGAATTTTTTACATTCGATTAAAAGTCGATGTATCCACATTTTATCGTGTTTATATTATTATTTTATGTAAAAACAAGGTTTTCTTTTCTTAAAAATATGTTTTTTATGCAAAAATTAAAACATGTTTAAAACAGACCAAATATATTAAATAAAAAAACATGTTTGTTTAAAATAAAAAAAAACGCTATTTTTTATAAATGACTTTGTTTAGGATTTATACAAGCATAATAATAACAAACATATCCAAATTGATATACTCATATTTATGTTTCATCTCTAAACATGCTATTATTAAATTCATTGTACTTTCTTTAATACATTAGGAATATTGGATTAAAATTATAAAATTCAAGACGTCTAAAAACAAATTATAAAAAAAAATTTTTTTCTTTTTAACTTACCACAAAATTCATTCAATATGGTCACCAATTAAAAAACGAAGTCCACAAGAAGATGTACATATTCTTTCGCTATTTAGTAGCTCATCAGGTGAACGATTAATCTCGCAAAACAAAGTTACTTACTTGAATTTACATTTTGCAATTAATAAACTGTCATGTAACCATAAGAAACAAATTTCTATAATTAATGCCGCCTACATTTTCATGTTTTCTTATAAAATACTCTACCTCTCTTTATTCGAGACTTGTTGTCTATAAACAGCCTTATTCAAGCCTTATATTGGCCCAATAATAAAATTATCTAATATATTTATTGATGTTTCATTTCTGAACATGCAAATATAAAGTATGCTGAATCCAAAAAATTTGTTGAAAACACTTCAGAACGTTATTATTGTCGAATAATGCAAAAACAAAATACTCTGCAGGACTATATTATGTCATACAGCATTGAATTAAAATGCAGAATCGATAACATTCAAAGCAAAACGTAAAACATTTAAATAAAAATTATTAATCTTATTATTTGCATTATTCGACAGTAATAACGTTCTAAAGTGTTTTCAATGATTTTTTTGGATTCAGCATACTTTATATTTGCATGTTCAGAAATGGAACATCAATAAATATATTATAAAAGGCCCCAGTACACGTCTGGCCAACTAGTTGGCCCAACATATTGGCCCAACCTACCAACGTGTGAACGCTGTTGGCAAAACCGTGATCACACGTTGGTGTAGTTGCTCAGTCTGCATTGGCCATTCGATGAGTATAGATTTCGTGGTGAGTGTTCTGTGATTATGGATGTGGAGACTATCGCAGCTGCGGCAATTTATTTATACAGCGCTTTCAATTTTTATAGAAAGGTGCACCAAACGAAAGTGATTAAAAAAAAAATGGCGTAAAAGAAGGTGCTGGATGCTGAGTATTCATCGAAACAGAAGAAGGTAATTATAAAAATACATCCAGTTTGCATATGTTGACTTTTACAATATAAACATGAACTTAAGTATGAGAGTGAAGAAAGGGAAAAGATACAACCTAACGGCCAACGTGTGAACGCTGTTTGGCAGATCGCGCCAAGATCCTTTGATATGTGCACGAAAAACCGACAACAGTCGGTTTGTAGACCAACGCACGGCCAACGCTGGTCGCCAATCACGAAGTACGCCAAGTGGTTCTGTACACGTTGGCCCAACTCATTGGCCCAACTAGTTGGCCAAACGTGTACTGGGGCCTTTTTTATTATTGGGCCAATATAAGGCTTGAATAAGGTTGTTTATAGACAACAAGTCTCGAATAAAGAGAGGTAGAGTGTTTTATAAGAAAACATGAAAATGTAGGCGGCATTAATTATAGAAATTTGTTTCTTATGGTTACATGACAGTTTATTAATTGTAAAATGTAAATTCAAGTAAATAACTTTGTTATAGTTGATTGAGTCGATCTTTACTTGATGGAAATCCATGTTAACATTGAACGAAATAAAACTTAACTGTTTTATGATTTCCACAAATCATAAAACAGTTAAGTTTTATTTCGTTCAAAGTAACTTTGTTTTGCGAGATTAATCGTTCACCTGATGAGCTACTAAATAGCGAAAGAATATGTACATCTTCTTGTGGACTTCGTTTTTTAATTGGTGACCATAATGAATGAATTTTGTGATGTTAAAAAAAAAAAAAGTTTTTTAATAATTTGTTTTTAGACGTTTTGAATTTTATAATTTTAATCCAATATTCCTAATGTATTAAAGAAAGTCCAATGAATTTAATAATAGCATGTTTAGAGATGAAACATAAATATGAGTATATCAATTTGGATATGTTTGTTATTATTATGCTTGTATAAATCCAAAACAAAGTCATTTATAAATAATGCATATCAAGCAAAGAAAGAGAATTGTAAAAAAAACCGCTATTTTTGTCAACCCCGATTTATATATCACAATAATTTATCTATGTAGATTCCAATGGGTGATAAATACCTATTATTATTTAATAGTTGTGAAATAATCACACTGAAAAATAAAGCGAAATGATTGATAACGGTACAATTTGTGACACTTCTCAAACGAATGATATACATCTTGTGCACAATGCAAAACATGTTCCGAAGTGACCTCAACTGAAGTCAGAGTGCTGGAACTTAACAAACGAAAATTAAAATATTACTGCGCAAAATGTTGCGAAGAGTCAAATGAAATACTTCAACAGAATATACAGCTATCCAAAGAAAATTCAAGTCTGAAAAGTAAACTTTATGAGCTAGCTGATATAATGAGGAAAATTGAAAATTTGGAAAATACCTTTAAAAAATCGCAGGAAACATACACTCAGGCGCTAACTGAAACAAATCTAAAGGTGTCTGAATTAAAATCAGACCAACTTTATGAACTCAAACATTTACAAAATCAAATAAAAGATTTGCGGGATAGCAATGTGGACTTAATAAGACTTTTAACAACAAACAATGACAACCTAACTTTAAATACTGGATCAGTCAATAAGGGAAATCTAAGTCCGGCGTACAAAAATATACAAAATGTACGAGACAAAAGTATAGAACCTGGACTATCTATAAGACCATCGCCAGCAATCAAAGTGAATCAAAATGTAACACAAGGCCATTGTAAAAAAACCTACAAAACAGCTCTTACT
The DNA here is from genome assembly GCA_963680705.1 of Rhagium mordax. Classification (NCBI taxonomy): domain Eukaryota; kingdom Metazoa; phylum Arthropoda; class Insecta; order Coleoptera; family Cerambycidae; genus Rhagium; species Rhagium mordax. The sequence continues at coordinate 29,359,178 of OY796657.1, forward strand.
GCAAACCTACCACCAAAACCAATAGGTAACCCAAGAGTTGCACCCTCAATAGTATTCTCTGATAATGAACAAATTGATGATTCAACTAACAATGACTCAAAAAATGACGGTTTCCACCCAGTCAGAAAAAGACGAAAGCCGAAAGTGGGAAACGGTGAGGGGAATAAGGTCTTTCATGGAAGAGAGGACAAAAAGAAAAAAATCTGGTTGTTTATATCGAAAGTAACTGATGATATAACTGAGGATAATATAAAACAATACATTGCTGCTCAAACAAGTACTGAAGAGGATATATTTGTTAAAAAAGTACAAACACATTATACTACTACTGACAATCAGTCTTTCATGATTGGGGTGGCACCTGAATTCATAAGACAAGTTTATGATCCCAGCTTCTGGCCTAAAAGGATTACGTATGACCGCTTTGACTTCAAACTAGGGAAACGCTTCCTGGATCACCAACAAAAGGATGTTCAGAGACAAGATGATAATTTGATAAAAGATTCATCAAGACAACCAGACTCTTTTTTAGGGATGTAAATATAAGAAATAGTCTGAATCTTGGACTAAACAAAAATAATGTCTCAATTTTCCACCTTAATGCACAATGTCTAAGGAACAAAATACTTCGAATAGAACATTTTTTAATTTTAAATACATTTATTAAAATAGTCTGTATTACGGAGCATTGGCTTAAATCAGATGAGGTTGCATGTTATAATATAAATGAATTCAACATGGTAAGCTATTATTGTAGGGAAAATAAAAAAAATGAAGGTTGTTGTATATATGCTCACAATAGCCTACAGGCTACTGAAATAAATAGCTTAATTTCAAAATCTGTAGAACAAATATGCGAAATTTCTGCTTGCTATATAAAAGATCTTAATTTAATTGTAATTGTTATCTATAGATCCACAGATCATAAAAATGTTGATGATTTTCTAGAAATAATGTACAATGTTCTAAAAACTACAGAAACAATAAACAATAAAAATGCTAATATACTTCTTACTGGTGACTTTAATGTACATTTCAATGAAGGGAAAAATGTCAACACACAAAAAGTAATTTATCTATTCATGAATTTTGGTTTGCGACAGTTAATTTTTGAACCAACTCATGTTAAACGCAACTGTTTAGACAATATTTTTGTAAATTTTAATTGCCCTAAAGCATTAACTATTTCTTTGGGTATCTCTGATCATAATGGTCAGATTCTAGAACTTTTATATAAGGATCTAGACACTGTGAATAATACTTTGTGCTTCGTTAGGAAATATAGCAAAAACAGTATTTCTCATTTAAGCAAGGAAACCTGGTCTGACGTATTTAATACCGACTCAGCAGAAGCAAAGTATATTTCATTTTCCAATACATTCATATATTATTATAACTTATGTTTTCCTTTACACTCAGCTAGGGAAAGTAAAAGCGGCACGAAAAATTGGGTTACTCCTGAGATTAATGATGCAAAGAATAGATTATTGTTTTTATACAGAATACAACAATATGTTAGTGCTGGCTAAACAAAACTATAACTTAAAACGTTTAAATAATTCGGATAACTACAACAAAACCGTATGGGATATAATAAATCTTGAAACGGGTAGGAAAAATAACGGTATCAAATATCCTGACAACCTCTCAGCTGATCAATTTAATAGTTTTTTCATTAATAATGCAGAGTCTATTGTGCATGACTTGCCAGCATCTAAAACTAAACCTGAAAACTTCCTGGACAGAAACTTGCAAAATATAAATTCTATGTTTTTTAACCATGTCACGCCCAACGATATCGTAACTGTAATTAATAAATTAAAAAACAAAAAAACTGGGGACGCATATGGTATATGTATATACATAATTAAAAAATGTGCTTATCTCCTTAGCGAACCCCTAGCTGATTTAATAAATACATGCCTTCTTGAGGGTCACTTTCCCAATGCAATGAAAAGGGGGAAAGTAATTCCTATACCTAAAAAAGGTGATAATACGCAGCTCAAAAATTACCGTCAGATTTCAATTCTACCATCCTTTTCAAAAATTTTAGAATCTGTGATGTACAACAATCTGGTGATGTATTTAGACTCAAATACAATATTAAGCGCGCAACAATTTGGTTTTAGAAAGGGGTTGTCCACCTCAGACGCCATTATAGCGTTAACCTCCATGATAAAAAATTCTTTTGAAAACAAAGAGCAATGTCTAGGAGTATTTACAGATTTAACTGCAGCTTTTGACTGCGTTGAACATGATATCCTTCTGAATAAACTAGATTTTTATGGTGTAAGGGGAAATTGCTTAAATTTATTTAGATCCTATTTATACAACAGAGAACAACTAGTACATTGTGGAAGAGAAAAAAGTCAAATAATGGAAATCAAGAGAGGTGTTCCTCAGGGATCAGTGCTGGGACCTTTACTCTTCCTTGTCTATATAAATGATCTGCCTAAATCTCTACGTGTAATGAATGTTGAAACAGTAATGTATGCGGATGATGCAACATTTGCAGCAACTATAGACAGGGAAGATGATCCTCAGCAAATCCTCAATAATATTATTGAAAGATCTAAAGCATGGTTTGCACCAAATCATCTAGTTTTAAATGGAAATAGAACTATAACTTTGTTATTTGAGTCTAAAACAACCAGCACTTTAAACCCAGACACTACCAAACTTAATGTAAAATTCTTAGGTGTTAATATGGATGTAAACTTGCAATGGGTAGACCACATTAATGATCTAAGTCGGAAATTAAGTAAATCTGTATATGCTATTAGGGAAATAAGGAAGACCATAAACGAACATGCCGCCAGAACAACTTACTTTTCACTTTTCCATTCGCTTCTTACTTACGGGATATTAGCTTGGGGGAATTCTGCGCACACTCATCTACAAAAGTTGTTTGTCATTCAAAAGTCGGCAGTAAGAAGTATAGTAAATGCTAAATGGGATGTGTACGGTTTTGGAAATAAAACTTCACTTTAACAGAGTACTTCTATTTATTATTTAAGATACACTATAAACTTATTTGTACGTCTTGCTTCTACCAGGCTCTACACACAAGTGCCTGGGTTATCCGAAGTCCGGCGTTAGGTAACAGCCTTAATTATCTTTTTATTCATATTTGTACATTTCCGATTGGTATCAAAATACTTATTACTATTGCGTACACTACATTCCTTCCTTTTTATAATCAATGAAAAATAACACCTCATTCAATACAATCCTAGCGTAAACTATATTAATACGGTACTAATTTTACAATATAATTTAAGGAATATCTTTTAGTACATTAGTTTAATAATATTAACAACCTAACAATAACAGTGACCATATATGGTCGATTCTAATACATTCTTGGAGTAAAGTAACAATTTAAAGTAACAAGGTATAAGTTATCAGACTTTATAAACGTATATAAAAATGTAAACTTATTTGTCGGTATGATTCTCGTTATTGGCGTCACTATCTACTGGTCGCTCTTGATTGTCACTTGCGATTTTCCATTCGTTGCCTATTTTTTTAAGATGGATTACATTTCGCCTGGATTCTCGTCCCGTGTTGACATCCTTCACTTGGGTATCTCCTCCATTCTTTGTAACAACTACATGTGGTGCGGGGTCAAAAGTTGGTGTTAATTTGTTATGTTTCACCATATTTTTAACATAGACTTTATCTCCTATTTTTATATCACTTTCTATCGCTCCTCTTTTCCTGTCGCTGTATAGTTTCCCTTTTTCTTTTTCCATTTTGTCTTTTTCTCTAACTGCATCATCACTGAATCGGTTTGATATTTCTAAACTGGGAATTTTATCTCGGAATGCTCTGCGAAAAAATAGTTCCGAAGGTGTCTGTCCTGTGGTAGAATGAGGCGTACTATTGTACATCATTAGATACTCCATTAGGTCTTGTTTCCAGTCATCTTTTGTCACTTGGCTGATTTTTAATCTTTTAAGAATATCTCGATTTTCCCTCTCTACTTCGCCATTTTGCTGGGGCCAATATGGGGTCGAATAAAAAATCGCTATTCCTCTCTCTTTGCAGAATCTCTTTAATTCCTCTGACGTAAACTGTTTTCCATTGTCCGCGGTTATTGAAGCTGGGAAACCCAGTCTTGAGAATATTTCTTGCAGCACTTTCACTGTGTTAACTGCTGATATGGTTCTCATAATTTTTACCTCCTTATATCTGCTGAAATAATCAACTATAACAAACAGGTAATCCCCACTGGGTAAAGGACCCATAAAGTCAATTGCTACGTCCACCCATGGAGCTGATGGAAGTTCTCTACGTTTCATTGGTTCTGGTAAATTTGGTGCAGAGACTAATGTACATCCGTTGCATGTCCTTACTAACTTTTCTGCGTCGTCGTCCATTTTTGGCCACCAAACTTTTGTTCTCAGTCTTCTCTTCATTGCTACGATTCCAGGATGACCTTCATGCGCAGCTTGTAGAACATTATGTCTCAGTTCTTTTGGAATTACTATTTTGTTTCCTCTTAATAGCACGTTTTTGAAGAAACACAGCTCTGTCTGAAATATTTTGAAACTCAATACCGTACTGTCCCAGATATTTTCGAAGAGTCCTTGTTTCACTTTCTGAATTTCGTTGTCAGTGGAGGAACGTTCATCTATTTCTGGGAGTGATACTGCCCTTGGTCTTGAATATTCCACTAACTGTTGTATATATTCTTCATCATTGTTTGTTATGTCTTGTAACCTCAGGGTACAAAGTCTGGATAGTGCGTCAGCGATGTTAGTTTTTCCTGGCTTATAGATTACTTTGAAGTCAAATGACTGCAGCCGAAATACCCAACGTTCTATCCTCGCACAAGGTTTTGATTTCTTTCCAAATATTATTTCAAGCGGTTTATGATCTGTTATTAGTTCAAAAGTTTTGCCATATAGATATATTTTAAAATGTTCTACCGACCAAACTAATGCAAGCGCCTCCTTTTCGGTCTGACAATAACGCTTTTCACAATCTGTGAGACTTTTGTTCCCAAATGCAATAATTCGAGGTTCTGAATTATCAAACTGTATTAAGATAGCTCCTGCAGACGCTAGCCCAGTAGGCTTACTGGGCTAGCGTCTGCAATTACTTGTGTTTTATCGTTGGGGTCATAATAGCCTAATGATTTAATATTTATTAGAGCCTCTTTTAGTTTTAAAAATGCCTTGTTTTGCTCCTCTCCCCAATATTTTTCAATATTAGCATGTCTGCCTAATTTCAAACGGAGTAATTTCCTAATAGGGTCTGTCAGTGTTGCTAGATTTGCAATCCATTTTCCCACGAAATTTAGGAGCCCTAGAAAGCTTTGAATTTCATCTACTGTTTTTGGGGGTCGGAAATTTTGAATTACTTTGACGTGACTCTCCAACGGTTTAATACCCTTTCTTGAAAGCTGGTGGCCCAAAATGTAATTTGGTTTATCTTGTACACGCACTTATCTTTATTTAAAAGGACGTTGTTTTCCTTAAGTACGTGTAGTGTTTTCTCGAGTCGCTCGTCGTGTTCGGAATTATCTCGGCCATACACCAGTATGTCGTCTATGAAGTTAACCGTTCCCTCACAAGAGAAAAGAATCCTTTCCAAGATTTTTTGGAATATTTCTGGCGCGCAAGATATTCCGAACATGAGTCTTTTATATCTGAATAGGCCTTTATTTGTAATGAACGTCGTAATGTATCTAGATGATTCGGAGATTTCTATTTGGTGAAAAGCATTTTTTTATGTCTAACCTTGAGAAAATTTGTGCTTTTCTAAAGTGGGGAAGAAGGATATCCATTGTTGGTAAAGGGTGATTTTCTCTTTGGATTGCTTCATTCGCTCGTCTCATGTCAATGCAAATTCGTACTTCTCCATTTTCTTTAAGGATCGGTACCATTGGCGAAATCCATTTAGCAGGTCCTTTTACTGCTTCGATAATATCAGATTCTATTAGTTCTTGAAGTTTCCCTTCCACTTTTAACTCTAACGGTATCGGTATTCTCCTGTATGGTTGACATACCGGTGTAACTGACTCGTCTATTGGGATGTTGACAACCACGTCCTTAAATTTTGGAAATTGCCCAATAGCGTTGACTCCTAAACCAATCTTGAGGACTCCTAGAGCAATAGCTGTCTCTTTTCCGAGGAGACATCTAGAACCATTTTCTATTACATAAAATGTTGCTACCTCGCTGTTTTCTCCGATGGAAATTGTTGATTTAAATGATCCCAGTATTTTTAGGGGAATTTTACTTCCGTATGCAAAAAGAAGTTTTGCTGGATTTTTAATTTGATCCCACACTTTAATTTTATCTCGTTTTAAGAGATTCCATGTGTGATGGTCCAGAATGTTACTTCTGCTTCCAGAATCAATCAACATATCAATAGCTGCACCTCCAAGATTACATTTTATTACGCTGTCATCGTCGATTTGAAAAATATAATCAATCTGTTCTTCCTTAGTCTCTCGTTTTGAAGAATGTCCAAATGTATTTCTTTTTTTCATCTCTGGCCTTTGTTTGTAGTTACCTATTGTAGCTTCGTTATTGTGACGTCGTTTCCTTGGATTTGTTCGACAATATTCTTGGAAGTGTCCTTTATATCCGCACTTTTTGCACGTTTTCAGCATTGCGGGACACTTTTGGAAGTTAGGTGCATGATTCCCTCCACAGCGTGTACATTTGTTAGATCGAGCTATATGATTTAATTCTATTGTTTTTTGTTTAGTCTCCACAAAGCCTTCCAACTGTCTATTGACAGCTTCCAAAGAATTGGCTTCTGAAATAATTCCATCAAGGTTGATTGTGTCGCCGGCAGCCAGAATTTTTTTTCTAAGCTCTGTTGAAGTGCATTTCTCCACAATTTGATCAATCAGTTGTTCATCCATGTTCGGAAATTTGCATTTGGCCGCTTGGTTTCTAAGTCGAACAAGAAATTTTTCGAATTTTTCTCCTTCTTCTTGTTTCGTCTGGCGAAACAAGTGACGTTCATAAATTTTTGACTGTTTTGGTTGAAAATATTCGTTAAGTTTAGATACAGCAATATTATATATGTCCACCGCTTCATCCTCGGGTTGAACGTGAGCACCTGGAAGATTATGGTAAATTTCCTGTAGTGCCGCACCAGCGCTATGTAGGAGTGTTGCCCTCTTCTTGGTTGGGTTATCGATGTTTGATGCTTCTAGATATATTTCAAATGATCGCAACCACTTCTCCCATCTGATTCCCACAGAAGCTGGTTCGCCTTCACATTCGAAGGGCGGCATGGCTATTAAGTTTGCCATTATATAGGTGTATACCTATATGCCCTGTAGACGATAAACGTCATTTAAATTTTTTCTGATATAACTTAGCGATGCACATACAGGCCAATACCCCCAGTTTGAACTAGTTTATCCTTATCCTTAAGGCTGATAATTTTCATTCCCTTTATTATTAACTTGATTTGTTATATAAGGAGTATTTCATTATTATCGATGTATGGTTTTGTAAAATCTACTGCCTTGAATTTTAGGTTTAGGAATGATGGGAGGTTTTTCCTCCTTTATGGAATCTTGTGTTCCAAACATCCTAGTTCAACACTGTTTCGTGATTCACTTATTTTAATAACGATCACTCAGGTCAATATTGCCTATATGCCTCTCTGCTCGCTATATTTGCAATTTGCATGCTTTTTGTTAAAAATATTAACTCTTACCTTATCAATAAATGTTATCCAAAATACTCCTCGTCGCCACTGTACGGTTTTGGAAATAAAACTTCACTTTAACAGAGTACTTCTATTTATTATTTAAGATACACTATAAACTTATTTGTACGTCTTGCTTCTACCAGGCTCTACACACAAGTGCCTGGGTTATCCGAAGTCCGGCGTTAGGTAACAGCCTTAATTATCTTTTTATTCATATTTGTACATTTCCGATTGGTATCAAAATACTTATTACTATTGCGTACACTACAGGATGAAACATGTAAACCAATATTTATAGCTCTGAAAATCATGTCATTGTTTTCTGTCATGGTGTTCCAAAATATACTTTATGTGAGACAAGACCTGCAAAAATATGTTACACTCAATGACATTCATGAACATGACACTAGGAATAAGTTTGATCTGATAATACCACAAAGCAGACTTAAAAGAACTAATAACATTGGAATCAGTATGTACAATTCTTTGCCACTAGAATTCCGTAATCTCACAATGATGAAATTCAAAAATAAACTTAAAAAAATATTAACTCAAAACTGCTTATACAGTGTACAGGAGTTTTATCAACTTACTGAGGGAAATAGGGAAATATTTGCCATTGATAATAATAATTAATGTCGTATTTTATATTTTATAGTTTGAATTGGCATAATCGTAAGTTTGTATTGTATTCTTATTATTTTATTATCGTACACAAAATAAATGTTATTCTATGTTAAATGTCCTGTTACCAAATTTGTTGACTTGTCTATAAATGTAATTTCTTAAGATCAATAAAGATTATTATTATTATTATTATATAAAGTTGTTTGGTATGAAATATCCTAAATGTGGTAGGGTCATAAAATGTCGTCAAAGAACGCCGCAGGAGGACCTCCCGTAGAATATGTTACGTTAGTAGCTATGTAATGTAGATCGGAAGACCGCTCCATATACTAAACTTGAAACCAAAGGCAAATTAAGTGTCAACGTAAATAAAAATATCTTAGTTAAATGTTAGCGACAGACACGTATATTAGCAGGCACTGAAAATAATCATAACCGTCTGTACATTAAAGAACTTGAAAAAACACAAACAAAAACAAAATTTTGGTTTGTGAATGTAGCTTGTGCGAATATCCGAATATCTTACAGAACACATGTACAAATTACCTACTATGCAGATGATCATAATAAAATTAGGTACCGTAATATTTTAAAATTGATCTTTCGTATACAAAAACCCATAAACGAGGAAATAAAAATAATGATTTTAATCGAACGATTTGGAGAATAAAAGGCAACTTAGCACAATCACACGAGAAGCATTTTGCTTTTTTCATAACAGGAGCTGTTAAGATGAACACCTTGATTAATAAGGAAAATAGCAACGTAGATGGCAGTTCCAAATCTATTATTGTCTTTGATAGTGGAGTTTCAATTTACACGTTTTTTATCTCTTCAACAATCAAAAAAGGTGCATTGTTATAAGTTTTGTTATCAAATATATAAATAATATGTCCGACTGAAAAGTTATGTCTGCCAAAACTATTACAGATACAAAAACTTTGCAAAAGAGACAAAATATGAATAGTAGGTAGTATCTTTTTGATAAAAAAAAATTGAATAAACCGTATCACCCCTAAAAAAAGTTATTATTAGATTTCCCTAAGGGTTGGGGTAGTTTTCGCCTTTCTGTGAATTTAATGAACACAGTTATAGTGCATTCTGTGAGTCGGACGAACATACAAATATTTGGGGAGTCAACCAAACTACCGCTTTCCCCCGTTTTCGAGGATGCTGAGAACGATGGTGATGTTTTTTCTGCTCCCTGAGTTGACCCTACCCCCCAAACGGCCAAAACACCACCCCCAAATGAGGGGAATCGCGTATATTCACGTCTTCCACCGGTAAATTTATGTCACCCCCCGTTTCAGAGGATGCTGAACACGATGGTGATGTTGGTTCCGCTCCCCGAGTTGACCCTACCCTCCCAAGGGTCAAAAACCACCCCCAAAGAGGGGGAATCGCGTATTCTACGTCTTCCACCGGCAAAACTTATGTCATTCCCCGTTTTTAAGAATGCTGAACACGATGGTGATGTTAGTTCTGCTCCCTGAGTTGATCCTACCCCCCAAACGGCCAAAATAACACCCCCAAAGGGGGAGAATCGCGTATTTGACGTCTTCCAACGGCAAAACTGATGTCACCCCCCGTTTTCGTGAATGCTGAACACGACGGTGATGTTGGTTCTGCTCCCTGAACTGATTCTACCCCCCAAACGGCCAAAAACCACCCCCAAAGATGGGGAATCGCGTATTCTACGTCTTCCACCGGCAAAACTTATGTCATCCCCCGTTTTTGAGGATGCTGAACACAATGGTGATGTTGGATCTGTTCCCCGAGGCGAGTCAACCCCCCAAATGGCCAAAAACCACCCCCAAAGAGAGGAAATCGCGTATTCTACGGCTTCCACTGGCAAAATTTATGTCACCCCCCGTTTCTGAGGATGCTGAACACGATGGTGATTCGGGGGGGTTGATTCACCTCATTCGCCTTGGGGAGCAGAAACAACACCACCCTCGTGTTCAGCATCCTCAAAAACGGGGGGTGGCATAAGTTTTGCCGGTGGAAGACGTAGATTCCCCCTTTTTGGGGGTGGTTTTTGGCCATTTGGGGGGTAGGATCGGCTCTGTGAGCAGAACCAACATCACCGACGTGTTCAGCATTCACGAAAACGGGGGGTGACAGAAGTTTTGCCGTTGGAAGACGTCAAATACGCGATTCTCCCCCTTTGGGGGTGTTATTTTGGCCGTTTGGGGGGTAGGATCAACTCAGGGAGCAGAACTAACATCACCATCGTGTTCAGCATTCTTAAAAACGGGGAGTGACATAAGTTTTGCCGGTGGAAGACGTAGAATACGCGATTCCCCCTCTTTAGGGGTGGTTTTTGGCCGTTTAGGGGGTAGGATCAACTCGGGGAGCAGAACTAACATCACCATCGTGTTCAGCATCCTCGAAAACGGGGGATAACATAAGTTTTGCCGGTGGAAGACGTCGAACACGCGATTCTCACCATTTAGGGGTGGTTTTTTGGCCGTTTGGGGGGTAGGGTCAACTCAGGAAGCAGAGAAAACAACACTATCGTGTTCAGCATCCTCGAAAACGGGTGAAGGAAGTAGTTTGGTTGACTCCCCAAATACTTGTATTTTTCAAGGTTTTTTCCGACTCACAGAATGCACTATTAGAATGTTATAAAATGATATAGCTATAGAGACATTATTATATGTACTTCATTTCATACCGAGCGTTTTGAAGAAAGAACTTAAAATTTTTAACCAACTTTGATGCCCTCTAGTGGTGAAACGAAGCAATTTGGAATAGAAGTAAGTTTAGTTAAATGTATTTATTTTGATTCCAGGAACTTACGATTATTGTATCTACACGGAATATTGGGACACCCTGTATATTTATGATATTCAAAATGTCGTAATCAAGATACTCGAATAGAGATAAGTCTGATAGAGATTTTTATTTTTGATAATATATCTTTCTGAATAAATTATAAATATTGTCAAAAAAATTGTGAATATTCATTAAAAAAGTGACTCGTTAGGGCCGTAAAGTTTGAAAAATTAAGTTATTTCAGAATTATAAAGATTAATTTTCCATGTAATAGACATTATTAAACAATAATTCTTAACACTTATCCTCTTTTTTCTGGTAATAAATAAAATAATATTACCAAAAATACTATATTTCCCCATCGAACATCTCTTATTTAAATAAGTTGTTAAATAAATACAATATTACCCTGCAAAGACAAAATATTGTACCAAGGAAATATATAGGTAGTAGACATCTTGGGTAGTACCTACATTTTAAGAAGATTGGTTTGAAATTTTAATAATGTTCCAAATCTTTCAATCTTACTGTTACGTGTGCAAATGATATGAAAGGAGATGCAATACAGAAACCTGTATGTTATTTAATTATGGACTAATTTAAAAATGCTCTAAAATGTTTTAGATTGATCCGAAATCCTTGGCCACAGGTGCATGAAGCGATGCGGAAGTCTTTAATTGGAGTGGAGAAAGGGCGCAATCCAAATACAGAGTAAGGTCTTAAAATACTATGTGGTGTTTTAATAATGTAATTGTTCTTTTATTTAGTTAATAATTTAAGAAAGTGTAGTGTTACCAGTTACTTATAAATATATAATTTTATAGTCTAGACACCTTAAATATGTAACATATTTATCCTTGTGCAATTAACAATTTCCTTTTCGAGTAATGCTTTAATAAGTTTAATATTGTGTAAAAATTAGATATAACCAAAAGATAACATTTTAATGTGAAAATTAACCTCATATTAACTAGTTTTACTTTACACTTATTTTGTTCCGCTAGAATATCTAGCTAAAACAGTTCTTAATCTTATTATAAAATACTTAACCCTTTATACTATTTGTTCAATTGTAAATAATTTCAATTTTCTTATTTTTTAATATAAAACGGTACCTAGTATAGTGCAACACAAATACAACGTTGTCTTATGGTAAATAAAAAACACTAGGTACATTTCAAATAAAACCAAATTTCCCAGATTCTGACTCTTCACATAATCACTGTGACAAAACCATAAGACGTTCATGTTAATTCAAAAGTGACTTTTATAGAGAGAACATGCAGAATTAGTTGGCAAGTGACAAATGCGTCTCAAAGCTTTAAAAGGACCGTCATCAATCGTATCTGTATTAATTGAATTTTGTAAATACAAAGAGGGGTCATGAAGCACCTCATTTGAAAGATCTCCTAATTGTCTATCCAACGGTATAATTATTCGAATATTTAGTTCCACAGGGTCAACCAAAACTGTTTGTTTAGTAAAATAAAATGAAATTATAAGAAATATTCAAACTGATGAACCTCCAGCTATGATGAGAAAGCCGAGCAGAAAATTTTTCTTCAACGTTTTCGAGAACTTCAGAGATTATTTCTGCAATCTCCGTTCTGATGCGCTCCCTCAACTCTTCCAGATTATTTGGTCGAGTTTGATACACTTTGCTCTTCAAATCTGGAGACATTGGTGGTTATTCGATCGAGCCTCTCCTCCCTATACACCTAACTCGGAAAACGTTATTTAAGTAGGATCGTACATCAACGGCGTTGTGCGGAGCCATTCTGCTGGAACCACAAATCATTTCTATTTGGAAATAGCTGATTCATTTGAGGCAACAGATGAAGAAATTCTAGATATCAAGGACCAGTTAAGTTTTCCTCAAAAAAGTTTCGACCTATAATATAGTTGTTTATAATTGTGGCCCAAACTTCACCTTTTCTGGATATCGTGGGCCATAATTCCTCCATCCAATGTGGATTTTCACATTTTTTCAGTCAATGTATTATTTTTTCTGAACCAATAAAAATTGTAAAAAACACTACGATGTTTTATTCCCAGTGGCGGTCCTTAGCATAATTCAGTTCAATGAATGAGCATTTATTGTAATTTCATACTTGAGTAAATACATTATTTTGGTTGACCCTGTAGAAATAAATATTCGAATAATTATACCATTGGATAAACGATTAGGGGACCTTTTAAATGAGGTGTCTCATCGTGACTGCTGTTTGTATTAAAAAAATTCGTCGATTACGTCATTACGCCAACACTGATGACGTAACGTCTCTTACATGTATATCATTTCATCATGATATGGCCCTTCAAAAATTAAAATTGACGTGTTTTAGGATTTTTTTTCAAAACTCTTCTATTTTGAAATAATGAATTTATTCCATACATTTGCATCATGCTGTATATGGAACTGTGTGGGATTTAAGGCATTAGTTAACTAACCAATCCAATAAATATTTATAGCCCAACTCGTAGTTTGCATTGATATTCTGTTACGGTACTCGTGTGGCAGACAACAAATTAATATATAACCATTAAAATGTATCGAGTTGATATTTCTATTTTGTTGTGACTAGTTCCTTGCGCGATTTCTAAACAATATTGTAAACAAAAATACAATTAGAAATGTTAGTATGTAGGCTTTTAATATCAGCATTGTAAGAGTTGAAATGATGGGATGGTTATATCTACTAAGGTAGTTTAAGTTCTGATTGGTTAAATTAAAATTTTATTACATTGTTATACAGGGTGTCCCAGAAATAAGTGCACAAAAAGAAACCACATATTTCCAAGGTCAAAATAAATCAATTGGACCAAACTTACCTCTATACCAAAATGCTTCCTAAGGGAGCTACAGGCCCCTAAATGTGGGCCCCTGAAGACGATTTTTATTTATTATCTTCGAAACTGTCCAAGTTAAAGTAATGAAATTTTGCGCATCCACTAAACTTTCTAACAAAAACAAAATGAGGTAAATCAAACCAAGATTTTCTTATTTATTTTAACAACTGCTCAAAATGCTTAAATTTTGTTTCGACGCGGAAAGGAAAAAATTAGTCCACTTACCTAATCATTTTAGAGCATGCATTTGAATATTAAAATTAATTTATCTCGAAAACGGTGCCTCCGATCGAAGTTACACAAGAGGGCATTTCCTTTGTGAAAAACTCGACAATTCATAATTTGTAGTCAAAACTCAAAAAAATTTACAAATAAAAAAAGTTGCGGTAATTTTTACCCCTCACCCCTACAGCTTCACCCACCCTTGGTAAAAATTTTGAGATGATATTTACCTCATTTTGTTAGGCTTAGAAAGTTTAGTGGATGTGCAAAATTTCATTACTATAACTTGAACAGTTTCGGAGATAATAAATAAAAACCGTCTTCAGGGGCCCACATTTAGGGGCCTGTAGCTCCCTTAGGAAGCATTTTGGTATAGAGGTAAGTTTGGTCCAATCGATTTATTTTGACCTCGGGAATATGTGGTTTCTTTTTGTGCACTTATTTCTGGGACACCCTGTATAACCCCGATATAACCCTGTATAACCCCAATATTGACGAGTATTCATAACCTTTCAAGGATGTTCACAAGAATGTTTCTATTTTTAAATTCCTTAAGTTTATTAGGAATAACTATATTTTGCTGTATTTACACCAAAATATTATTGAAGTGAGTGTTCTTTATATTTGACGGTTCCAATTTCGTGAACGTACACAATCACTGTCTTTATTTTTGAAGGGATTGACGTAAGTAGGTAATGAACAGTTTAGTCCTCCTCTTTACATCTACTTATTATACATATACAAACTGGATCTTTATATTTCATAATATGTGATTAACTTGTCAGCACCGTTAAGTTCTTTGTCTGCCTCTGTTTAGTTCAAAAAGATATTTAGTTCTTGGTTTGAATGCTACTTGAATTAAATGAAATTGAATGAATGAAATTGAATGAATGATTGAATGAAATTGAATTAAACCAAACAGTGAATGATCCTTACTACTTTTCATGCTGTTTTTATTTGTTTTCAATTTTATTTTTGTTGATCCAATTTACTTCGAATCCTTTCAGGAAGATTCACCAATATATATGCCAGAAAATTCTTCAGAAAATGAAGATCAATGTACCATCAAATAAATGTTGCCGTATTACATGTTCTCCAATAATTCCTCCCCAAAAGTTTATAAACCATATGTGCTGGTTATCAACCAGCCTGAAAAAGTGAGGATTTTCTAAAGCATAATACTAGAAATCGTGCATGTTAACAAATCCATTTTTTATGAAAAGTTACCTCATCAGTGAATAAAACATTATTGAAGAAGGTGACATTTGCATTTTACCTCTGGTCCAATTGCAAAACTGTAGACGCCTTTGAAAATCTTCATCAAATAGTTCCTGGTGCATTTGAATATGATATGCATGAAACATATTTTTTTCTAAAATTCGACCAACGTCTACTTATTCCTATTAATGAGCTCACTTTTGCCAGCACAACAGAGAACTCAATTTCTTCGTTCACAACACGTTTTATTCTATAACTTTTTCTGTATTCTCCATTTCCAATATCCATAAATCTATCGAGGAAGTTTTGGAAGCTGCTAACATCAGAACTTCTTTCAGGATACCGTTGCTTATAAATTATATTGGTAAGCAAATAATTTCTGTCCGACTCGCTCAAAATAAATGTCATCTACAAGTTCCACTTTGTTAAAATTCATTTTGTAAAACTTCAAATATTTTAAAATTAACACAACTGACTACCGACAAAGTGAGATAAATGTTCGTTTGTGCAAGACAATTTATACCAAACTGAAGTTTTATTGCTTGTCAATACCGAAAACAATAAACTTCACAAAAAGCCATTCCAGTAAGGGACCGGCTAAATATTATATTAAGAAAAGGTCCCAATAAATGGCCTCATTTCAAAAGCACATAGGGAAGTGTATCAATCAAAATAGGCAACATGTGAAGCACTGTTTCCGCTGAATTATTTGAAGGAACCTCTATTTTGTAAGTTATTCTTGAATTTTGTACTTATTGCTTAATAAATCGAAAATCGTTACAAATAGCCATAGAGATGTGCATACAAAAAATTGATTTCCACATCATGTCGTCAAAAAATATACAGGGTGTTCCATTTGGAAAAATAGAAAAAATTCAATTAAAAAATTTCTAAATTGAAAAATAATTTTTCACCACCCTGTATTTTAGAAAGTGAAAATAATTCAAAAACATTAACTGGATGTCTCGTAACTAGTATTCACATATGTTTTTCTTATAATCTCATAATTGTGACTGTTTCAATCATATGCATCTGCAGATGACTTTATTTCCACAAAGAAATTCATTACATCCAAGTGGTTGGGAGATAGTAAATAATATAGGACTGAAAAGAGTCTAGAAAAAGACCTCGAAAAATATACTGATATACATACATAGCTTTCCACTTAAAAAAAAGGCATTTAATCCTCTAATATTGTCTTGGCTCGCTCGAAAATAATTTCCGATTATAGACTTTTTTATCCAGTTTACTTGTATATATTTTTTTAATTTCTAGCTATCGCTATCATAGAACTTGAGCTTTCGAAGTCCAACGCGCGATTGCCCCACCCGGCATAACTATTCAGTCTAACGGTACCAATTGGGATGCTAGTTTCGTGTTTCTTGGACATATCGGTCATAAATATATAAACAATTTTATTGTCACACGTTGGACAATAAAATTGTTTATATATTGACGACCGATATGTCCAAAATACACGAAACTAGTAAGTATTTGAATTAAACGGTCAAGAAAAATCTAAAAGAAAAGAATGTAGTAACAGTAAGCTGGTCCACTTCGGAGACTCCAGACACATAAAATTCTTATCGTTTATAAAAAAACAATAATTTTTAAGAAAGATTAATTAACCATAAATACAAAAACTTCACGTTAGCAAAATTATAATGTAAATATTAAATTAATTATATTGTAAATATAGATTTGGCTTACAAAGTTAGTGTGGTTACAGAGAATCATATATTACGTGTCAGAATTAAAGTTACTACGTTACAGAAAATATGTTTCGAGTCAAGTAGGTAGCATTCGCCATTTATTACTTCTGGAAAAAACTTAAACCCCGGATTTAGAGTCTGCCAAGTATTCTGACATAGTCTTTGTTATTATAACTTAGTGTCAGAATACGTCGCGCCCAAATTGTATATTTAGGACACAAGTAAATAAATAAATAGTTTATATTGTTGAAGAAAATAATAAACGAAGAGTAAAGACACAAAACTTTTTCCAAAGTACAGAAAGTAGTGTGAGATTAATTCTTGATTATAAAATATGTAGTGACAATGACTATCAAACCTTGAATGGTATCATGGAATTATTCTATTTCTGTGGTTGTAAAAATGCGAGTAAAAATGTGAATACATTTTTAAGTTTCTTGTTTTGGTATTTTTCTACTTTAGAAACAGGGTAGAAAAGCGTTGTTTGTGACCGAATATTGCCTGGTCTTAAATACTTGGCAAAACCATCGTTTCACAAATGAGCAACGCAATAAATACGTATTTACGATTTCAAAAATGTTTGGGCACCCGCAAGTCATAGGTTGAAAATTCAGTAACAATAATTAATAATATACCTGGTGGAAGAACTTTAGTTAGACCTACGCCCAAACATTCGATTAACTCATTTGATTACGATTACTTCATTTCCTTATTGTGTTTGACATTCTGTTACTCCGAAACTAGCCATAGCCGGAGGTTGTACCCAGCAAGACGTTTGCTTTGGATCACAAGAACTATAATATATACAATACTTGGGGAATCTACTGGGAATCATTGGTGATTGCAGTAAATTGTGAAAACAAGAATTCTGCACTAGGTTTTAAATAAAGATTTATTTAACATTGACCATAGAATGCGTCTGATTAATATTAAGTATATTTCAGTCTAATAGTATTAACCTACAACTTACTCAGTAAGACTTTAATTCATTTATTTGCAAAAAGCAAAATAAATACACGTTGTTAATGCCGCCTTATGGGCTATAAAATAATAAATAAAACATACAGTTTATTAGAGTATAAAATAAATAAGAAGCTTGGGGAGACGGAAAAGGTAGTAGGTAACTAAGTTTATACCGGTATAAAATTTTAATAATTTAGTTAATTAGCGGTTTTTTCTCGTGTCTGCGAAGCTGTGAAAAAATATTCCATTGGTAATTTAATATAATCAGTATTTTCATTGTATCACCTTACCAAAAAATTAAATAGAAAATTTGAGTATTGGTAGAATAATATCAATATTGACTTGGTTGGATTGCAGAAGTGAAATGCCGATGCCACATCATTTCATATTTTATTATGACCATATAGAGGTTAGTTAAATTTTATTAAATGAGTTACGATTCTACAGAGCATTATATTATATTATGGAATAAGAAGAATAATAAATTATTAATTAAAATATGGGTGAAAGTGTTAAATGCAGAATACATTCTTAGTATAGTTGTTTTCAGTAGTTAGTAGTTAGCTATTACAGTAATTATTGTAATTGTTCTTGTACAAACAGAAAATAAACTCATATATTTGTATGATACATAATAACTTCACATCGCAAGGTGATTCACTCTTTCCATTGACGTACCGCTATCTTTAAAAGTAGATGACAGTTTTGTATTCATGGATGTGAAATAAAGGTTAAATGAAAATATCTAAAGATTTAGAAAAGTAATTATTGATCCTTAGGGTGACAGGTGGTAATTCTTTTAATCCGTCAATAACTTTTCAACCTTTAAGCCACGAATTCTTTTTTAAACGAATTTTTGACAATCTTGTTATGCGAGGAGTTTTTATCAAATAGTATTGATCAAAATCCTGAAATCAGAATGGGCCTTTTCAGTGATTTTTTTTATTGCTTTATTTGATAGTGTTTTATGAAAAAATCTCGCCGTATTTTTTATTTTTTTTTTGAGCACGATTTCTATTGAAAAAAAAATCTCAACAGTGCGGAAATAAAGCGCGCCCTTGTACGTGACGTCACACACTCTCCTTAGTGACGTCAAATGCCCGACGGCCTTGAACATGACACATGCAACATCTGTGTCTTTTTTTTCAAAAAAGATAGGAGCAAAATTCAAAAAATGTTTTAAAGCAGACACATAAGACAAAGAAATTTTATAAAATTCTAATATGCAGGGTGTTTGGTCAACGCTATGCAAAAGATAAAAATTGACTAAAAAACAGGCATTTATTTAACACCCTGTATAAAGATGTTTTTGTAACTTTATCTTAAAGTTAAATATGTAATATGAAAGCCAATTAAATTTCCTTTGAAACGCTAAAAACCCGGCACAAATCCATACATTTTTGACAGTTTTACAGCGTTATAAATCTTGGTCAATTTTAAGGTGTCCCGAAGCAAATTTTGACGAGTATATAATATAATAAATCTTGGCTCCATTTTCTTCCAATAATGTACAGAAACAAGCAAAACACAATTCGTAGATGAAGACACTGAACTTAACCACAAAACTAAACTATAAACATTTATCAGCTGTGGTGTGATGTTACATTCTGGGCATTCTGGCAATTGCTGCCAACATATAATCTGCTGCGTGACGTCACTCAGCCCAAGGTCAAATAAGCTTTTAAATTGCCATAATAAATAATAATTTTTTTATTAAACAGTACGAGATTTATATTTAAAACAGAGTTGCACGAGGTGAATATCTATCAGTTTGCTTTCAAATAAACGTATTTGTTTTGAGATTTATGAATGTAGTGAAAAGGCTCATTTCAAAATTCAAAAAGGCTAATTCAATATAGTGCAAAAAAATTAAAAAATCTATATATTCAATTTTTTATTTGGAAAATTCAGGATTATGTCTACAGTTTTTGTGCCGCTGAACCTGTCTAGTTTCATATTGGTTATAAAAGTTCTACCATTTTTCTATATTAGTTTTGAATGACTCGTATTGAATTTTTAATATTAGTTTAAGAATGTATGCCTTAAAAAGATGTAGATGATTTTTAAATCTCCCAGTAGATAAGGTATAGACTCAGACAAAGTGCATAAAGATAATACGACATATTTGGTATTTTTCCGACCAATTACCAATTTTTATCTTTCTGTAGGCCGATATCGAAATGAACTTTAGCAAGTAAGTAATAGGTATGTACATAGATACTGCTTTGTTGCTAAGGTTATATTAAATTTAGCGCGTTACTGATGCAAATTACTTAAGGATCTAATGTGATAAAGAATTGTTCTAGTTAGCAAAATCTTGGAACAGAAACCATAGGTGTAACGGCGACGGGTATTTTTGATACGTAATTATCGTATACTTTATGAACCTGAAAGCTTTGTGGATATCCCTAGTTTGGTGGTATAAAGCCAGTATAAGCGAAATAAACCAAGTATAGTATGCCTAAGAATAACAGGCACTGTAATTGGTTATGGCATTTTCATCCATATTTCTCCACTCTACTCTACTAAATTTTGAATGCCAAAATTCAAGAATCCAGATCTGGACACAGGTTTTTAAAATTGAAGAATTTGGAAGATTTGCTTTACCTCAGGACATTCGAGGGTATTGCTTAATTCCAACAATTTTAACTTGGAATCTCGATTAGGAAACAATGTTACGGTGGCTAAGTTTGCAAGTTGAATTTAGCTCTAAGAACGTACGTTAGGGGGTGCGAAACGTTTGTTTTATAGAAAGTGAATATACGATTATCAACCCAATATCTGGTCAGAAATATGGAATTCCTCAACTTTTAGATTTACTACTTCCGCTTGTATAACTAATAATCGAGAGGTAAGTACACTTAGCTTTAACCAGAATGTTCCGGGTTCGTTTCTCGATCGTGGCAGTGGAATTAACTGTAAGAGATTATTTTTACTATACACATATTAGATGAATGTCCGTTGTCTTTAAATGTGTGCTAATGTGTGCTCCCTTTCGCACAGCAGTAGTTAAGGAATGTGGAGGTTGATACTATTATGTGGTGGTCCTGGTGTGGTATGAATCTACTTAGAAAGTCCTTGAAGTAATATTTGTATGGATTTAAATATGAGCAATAAAAAATAAAATAATCTAAATAATTTAACTGTCGATATGATTCTAAAAAAAAAATACCTTTACTTTATTTTACACACAAACTAATCAAGTTGGTTAAAGAGATACATTATGCCACTATACTCCTCTGTCAGGGACTCCTACTAAGTAATACAAATATTATAATGAAATAGGTGATAAATAAAATTGATTTTAATTATTGTGTTTTCTTTTGTTTTTCAACAACTTCGAAGTCCAATACAAAATTCTTTATTTTCGATTTTTGTGGGCTCCCTAAATCAAATATCAAAAATATTGGCGTCATATTTGAAACACCTTGAGTATAAAAATATAGTGATCTCACCGTGTATTTAATATTTTTATTTAGGCTGTTCCAATAGCGTTTCAAGTTCAATATCCGACTTGAAAAATTTTATTTTTTTACGTAAAAGGGCTGACATTTTAAAGCTATTTTGAATACATTAATAGAATAATAAACTTATATTTGCGACAATTCAATGTTTAAACAAATAACCTCTGGTTTAGAATCTAAGAAAATCAGTAAGAAATAAACAATACATCAAGAACGTCATAAAGTTTTTAAAACTAATTTAAATTCATAACGAGACACACATCCGAGGAGAGCAGCATAACAGAAGCTTAAATACATGAAATGAGATGAATAATTTTTATCTTATTCTTTTCAGACAACCTTCTCTATAGTGGAAAAGTGCACTTCTCATCATTCTGAATGCAGGTTCTTCAACAGTTTAATACAAATTATACATTTACACCCTGCAGTGTAATACTACTTATTTTATTATGTTACATTGAAAGGAAATATGTGAAAAGAAACAGTAATATGTAAAGTTTAAATTATTAATGTTTTATTCGTAGAAGTTGTTTCTGAAAATTGGAGTAAAAGAGGAAAATTATTTAATTTATCTATACATTTAATATATTGTTGAAATAATAAAGTTAGAACTAGGTAGTTTCCCAATTAATATATTGCTTTAGCTTCGACAAAATATCCGTTTTAAAAAATACATCAGAGGTGGTAAACTGTATTTATTTATCCATTTTTCTAAATTCGTAAATTTATTAAACTACTATTTTACTATTTTTTTCTAAAACGACTCACCCTATGTCAAGAATCAAGGAGAAACTAAAAAATTATTTTTAACCTTAACTATCAACAGTAGCTTTTGAATTTTTTTCCAAGATAAAAAAGTTCAGAGAGTGGTAATACGTCCCACCACTTTTAAATACGGCCGTCGTGTTATACTTTTTTATATACTTACTACATCAAACCATAAGCTAGATCCCACTAACTTTAGTTGGTTTAATTTAACACGTCCTAGTTTAATCCCGCATTCTTTAAATTGAATTTGTAACTGTAACTTTTCAAGAAAATATAACACAGACCTACAATGGTATCCGTTTTTGAGGACCAAGGTTATTGCCTACATAATTCAATGTTTTGAATCAAAATTGGCTATCACGTCATGATTTTAAAATATTATAACTTAATTGTGACAAAATTGCCGTTTTTGGATAGGTATATTTGTACTTGGAACTCTCAGAAGCCAGAGGTGATAGAGAAATTTGGTAAACGGATTCTAATTCTACATAAAAAAAAGTCCACATGGATAGATCATGAACCTTTGGGAAGTACCTGGGCCGACAACTTAAATCTGTAGTTATGAAACCCATGCACTCGCTAAGCTCATTACATTTTCTTATTTCGAGTGCGTGGGTTCCGTGACTACAGATTTGGCTTACAGGCCCAGGTCCTTTCCTAGATTTCATGATTTTTGTAACACTTTTTGATGTGGAATTAAAATTCGTTTAAAGAATTTCTCTATCACCTCTGGTTTCTGAGATATTCCAGTTCAAATATACCCAAAAGTGATAATTTTGTCACTTTTATCTCAATATCCTGAAGTAATAGCAGATTTGGATTCAGCACATCGAATAGCGTAGGAAACGATAATTTTTCTCAAAAATTGATTGAGGATCCCCAAATTAGTAGGTCTGTGTAATTTGAATTGGATAGTATAAAATAATTTCACAAATATCCAATTTAGAAATATTAGGCAATTTTTCGTCTTCATGTAAGTTCAAAGTAAATTAGTCATACAGTTTTTGCGTCAAATTATTGAAGAAAGTAATAAATTACTCAGGAGTCAGATTGGATTCGAACCGTCGATCTGCGCAATCAAGTAAAGCGCTTTCGACGAATTTTCTCATTCGGCTACTGAGTTTAATTATAATTATTAAATTGAAAATTGATCCTTCACTGCACTTAGTAATTGCGTACTATATTTTCGATACTAATTGATCATCATTGGTATACACGCTTTTCATCACCAGCATAGTGTGCCATAAAAAGGAATAAAAGAAACGACTAACGTATTAAATATTTATATTTTCTTCTATATAATGTATTTTGGTATATTTTAAATGTAAAAATTTACCTTAAAATATCGATGATTTTTCTTTTTATTTTTAAACCGTCTTATGTAATTCTAAGACCAATTTCTTCCGGTTTGCCTATAAACCGAGAAGTAGAAAATAGCTAAGCAAGCATTTTATAATGACGCTTTATTTAAATTTGGCAGCTTAAATAAATATCTAATTCAATGGAATGAATAATGATGTAAAAAATAAATTGCTTAATGCTAAAAATTAAGTAAAAGTTTATTTTGCATTTACTTATATCTATGCATTAAAATTCTTATTTTGTGTTCTGTATTTTCTTTCTAAATTTTACCAGTTTATCTAATAGGAAAACTGTTTATCTAGTAAGTAGCCCAATTCAGATTATTACTTCACCACTCAGCCATTAATGGTAAATTAATTCAACTTGCTAATTAATAAAGTTACAGTGATTTTCTGTTACCGTTCTAAATTGATATTATGATCTCAGATGATACAGCAAACTTTTGCGCTGAATCACTTGTTGCTGGGCCGTTTCTTATGTGACTTGTACTCTCTTAGTCTGCAAAATCGATATCTCCATCCCGGACGTTAAAAGGTCATACATTGCAGTTCTAGCAAAGTCAGATAGACGGATTTGGACCATTGCCCCTATTGGGAATCTTGACCAAATTAAATAACCTATCGAATATTGAATCGAGTCACTACCCCCTTAGAATCAGCTTTACGTTGAAAGACAACCGCAAATTGCTCATTGCATCTAACAAGAGAGTGTCAATGACTCTTAACATATAATCAATTTTTCTTCAGCAGGTATATATATTTTATGAACTGTCAACAATTATTAGTAGCCGCTATGTTGATCGAAGCTTTGGTACGTATGCACCAGTAAAACAGATAACCCCGTAAGTTTAACTGCGAATGATATATTTCAGAAGTGAACTATAGAACTAGCGACAGTCTTATGAACACGGTTTTGCATTTGCCTAAGGATAAGATCTCTGTGTGTGAAATAAAATGGGATACCCGGTCTTGCTCCAGTACCAAATTTTGCCTCCTCTTCACTTGTCACGTAAGTATATAATATAAATGTGAAAATCCTTATTAACTGATCAATATTTCTCCCATTCCTAACGTAGGTAAAAGCTAACATTTGATACTTGTAATTTATGAAGCTTAAAGTCAATTGCATCAACTTACGTTAGTAGTGAATTGTAAAAACGAATTTGAAAGAATACAATGTAGAATAACAGAAAACAAGCAATGTATTGATGAGACCAGCAATTGTACCATCTTTTAGGGTAATTTTAATCATTTATAATATGGTAACTTAGATAATGTAAACACCCGTAAGTATATTTGATGGCACTAACTACTAAAACTATTTTTCTTAGAATATTTTATTGTATAATTAAGTTCATTCTGAAAATTCTAGCATTAAACAGTATCACTCTTCTACTTCATACATTATTAACAAAATTATTGACACGTTCTACACCTCAAAGTATTATTAAATAAAGCTTAGAAATAGTCTGAAATAGGTACAATAATATTCTAGAGTCCATGTTTACGCTATTGTGATATCTATCTATTCAGATAGGTGACAGTCATTGACTTGTTAATTATAACACTGTAACAGTGATTTTAAAATCATCAAAATATAGACATTTATAACTACAACGATGATCCATATATTAGTATTCTCAGGGAATACTTCATAAAACATTTTCTATCAACTCTTGAAAATAGATATGAATATTTGTCTACAGTATCGTTATAAAATTATGATCGCAATTATATTTCTACTCGTATGTTAACCCTTGAAGAGGGCTAACTTCGAAATTAATTTTAATACTGACCTCTAGACAGATTTAACATTCTTTTTTGAACACGTTCATACGCATTTACGTAAATACACTCCTGTATGCTCAGTCTGCAATAATTGCAATATATCCTGTATTTATTTGTTTAGATACAGGTTTACAAGACATAAAAACTTTGCGCATAAGTGAATATTTGTTTTTACCTTTAGAATCTTGTGTTTAATTTGCACATATATTTTCTGCATACATATTGAAATTTGCAACTTATATTAATATACGTCCGTATGAGAATATATATGTTTTTCTTAATTATTTTATAGCTCGTCTCGTGTAAACGAGAAACAGGCTACTTTTTATATAGCTATTTTAAATACTTCGGTTTATTATTGCTGGTAATAATATTTCAAAATAAAAAATTAGTTGTAAATACTATCTATAATATATTATGCTCGTGACAATCTATTCTTCGCCTCTATGGAATATTTTTGATAAGACATAATAGTCTTTTTACAATATTTAATAAGACCTGCAATCGGAGGGAACCACAACAAATCGCATCATTTTTGTTTCGTTTTCTGTGATTTCAATGAATACTAACAGTAGTATTTGTGAAAACTCAAAAAATAGTTGTAGTCACCAGACCAGAATTTAACTTAAATGGAAAAGAAAAATACAGGATTACTCATAGTAGCAAAACATTTTATGTTGTGATGATTAGTTGCTCATCGCACACATAATTAATCGACACACCTTCTCTGCGATTAGATTGTAAAAATAGATTCTACACTACATCTTAATATCACAGAAATGTAGAAACCATTCATCCCAGGTAACTGTGTTTCTTAGGTCTGAATAACACTGTGGCTGCCTTAACATATTCATAGAATCAGAGTAACTGATATTTAAAACTTAAGTATGAAGGAGAGATGGATAATTCGTGTCTTTTGTAGCGAAATTATAAGCCGGTTCTTGGAGAGAAACAAACGCATCTGGAAGACTGTGGAACTGCGCGAACAACGTCACTCAAATACATTAAGACCACTAAAAGACCAATTCAATTATCTCATAATGGATTACAAACTAACTTCTGATGAGGCTACAATTACTTCCATGCAGAAAATTTCAAGTAATTTATCTTAATAAGTTACAAGCTTTCTAATGTTCGTTTTTATATTTCTATTGACTTAAACGAGGTGTTGAAACACATCAGATGACTTTATAATTATTATATAGGTATCTTTGGGAAGTACTTTCATTAACCAAATACAAATTACTGTTATGTTTGTTATGGTTACAAAATGTTTTATTAATGTCAATAAATACAATTTTGAGTATAAGTTTTCAAGATAAAGATAGAATTTGAATTTGACGTGATTTGGGGTCTCCCTGAAGAGCCAGATAGGCGAAAAAACATGTACATCTTCTTGGGGACATCGCTTTTTGGTTGGTGACCATAATGAATGAATTTTTGTGGTGAGTTAAAAACAAATTTTTGCCATAATTTATTTTTAGACGTTTTGAATTTTGTAATTTTTAATTAAATTTGTATCATGCATTAGAGAAGATTCAATAAACTTAATAATTGTATGTTTAGAGATGAAACATCAATGTGAGTATATCAAATTGGATAGGTTTTTGTTATTATGCTTGAATAAAGCCTAAATAAAGTCATTTATAAACAATGCATATCAAGCAAAGAAAGATAATTGTAAAAAACAATATCACAAGTTACAGAGTGTTCTCGAAAGTAGGGCTTTCTTTCTGGCATTCAATAATAATTAATCATTTTTAACTGTTTGCCTGCGAATTACCCCAATGAATATTAAAGAATATAGTCACATCTGGTCCATCTTACGCGCTTGCTTCATTCATCTTCTAGGAAGTCAGTACTGTAAATTCAGATTAGTTCAGTTCAAGCACATTACACAAGACTACCGTTTTTGTTATAGTGGTTCCATTTGCAATTTGCAAGAGACCACGTTTTATATTTTGTTATTGGCAGGCTTAGATAATTTAAATAAACATTTTTATGCTGTTAAAATGAATTCATAATATAATAATTATTTTTAGTAATGATTTATTAATTACAGTTTAAAATAGTAGTGCATATTGATTTGTACTTTGTACGCTTTATATTATTCCAAATTATGGCAATAATTAATACTAACTAACTTTTTCTCTAACTTTCTTATTGTGTGTTATAAAAGTAATGTAAATTCTGGGCACTGAACGACACTAACACATATCTTGTTTATCTAATGTACAAAGTATTACTTTGTTGATTTACTTCAAGTTTAATATTAAACACACAACAATACATTTTTATAATTAACTATAATAATACACCTAGTAGTTAAAAATGAAGAACTTAGCAATAAACTACTGTTGTCATTCTGTTCACATATTACAAATCAGCTAAGCAGTAGACGTGTAGAGTCAGTGGTACTTGCTGCATATGAAACTTTGTATCACAAGGGTTGGGTAAGCGTGACTGAGACTGACTGAGATTTAGTTAGTACAATTTAATTAACAAATAACGAACAGCAGATGATTAATATAGAAGTACCTAGTTCACGCCCACTTGGTAATATGACAAACAAAAATCATAAGCAACTTGGACGCTAATAATAGATTTTTTGTCCAAATCGTTTGTGATTTTTGTTTTGTTGTCAGATGATTAATGTGATTTAGCCTAAAAGAGACAACCTTTTGTAGATTAATCGAACTTTTTTCGACATTTGTGTAATACTGTAATATTCTTCTTAATTAAATCACTTATTTATATTTATTTTCATCTTTAAACAAAATGACATTTTACATGATAATTAATTGATGCCACAAAAAAAACAAAAACTACCTACTTTGATCATTTTATACGTAATACATACATATAATATTATCTTCCCGTTTAAAAATGATAGTGTTTTCCTTACTCTCTGATGCCACTAATGTTTGATTCAAATTTCCTGGTCACAAAGTAATGCCCTGTGAATAATTTAGAAATTATTGCTGATGCTTCACAACCATTGGAGGCAGTTGCGCGAGATAGGTAATCAGAAGAATTCCTATGAGTAGAGACATATTTTAAATCGCAATAAAAATTTTAAAGAATATATGCATAATTTTGTCAATTGTCTGAAAGTACTGGAATGCCCTTCTTTAGTCCAAAGATGGTAACCAGAGGTTTGTGAACCATTTCCAATACAAACGGACGATTATACAAGAACTGGGAAAACTTTTGAACGCCAAAATCTGAGGGTATCTTATTTCTGTAGCAGAAAGGGATCGTTATCTGAAGCCAATGTAATATTCTTCTTAAATAAATATTTTCAATGAGTTTCAACCAGAAAGTCACCAGAAATCACTAAGAAAACTTTGTGGATATATGTAATATTTTTTATTTATATTTTTGAAAAGTTGTAAAACTCAGGATTTGTGCACTTTTTAAATTTACACATTATAGGTAGATATATCTTACGTAAATAACTTTTTGTAGAATAAATTGCTTTATACTCGTATTTATATTTATGAAATGAGAAAAAGGAAAAATCTTTTACATTTAACGATATAAATGAGATTTTTTTTTTAATTTTGAACTACATAATATTCTATTTTTTCTTTTTTGCTAACTATAAACTATAAAATACCATATTATTATATCCATAAAAAAAGCAAAGTTAAGGTTGCAGATACCTGCTTGACAACATTTTATAGGTACCTACTATTAATGGATATTTTACAAGAGAAAACATTTTTTTAAATTTATTTCGTTAAATATTTATTTTTGATTTTTACTTATTTATAGGAAAACGATAAATAAATGTACAAACATTGAATATATTTAAAGCGTTTTGTAGCTATCTCAGTTTTGAATAATTGAAAAAAATTTTTCGAAAGTGAATTTCATTGTTCTGCCCTGGTTCCTGCTATTTCTGTCATTGTTACGAAAAGGATGTGAAAATGATGATGTCTCTTTTCTTAATCAAAGAAAACGTATATGACGACGAAAAATTTAATGATTAATAATGTTTAATATTACCTATATTCTATTAGACTATAGGCATGTATAGAAAATAAAAAAATTTGCAGTTTTTACTGTCTTTGATGATTCGTTTAAATTCCCACAAAATATATTATTTTTAAAATTATTTACAAAAAATATCGTTTTGTCGATATTACCTAATTATGTATTATGACGATTTTTAGTTGAAGCCAGAAGTTACTTGTGCAAAATTCTTCTCATTTTTTTCTACATACACAAAACTCAAACGCAAAAATCATTTAGTTAGATAATTATATGATGTTTTAATTAATTTTATTACTTAGAAAATTGCGTTATTCTAAATAACTACTGAGTCCAAACACGTAAGGTTTCAAGGTATACATAAAGTTGAATAGTTTTTCACATTCTGGAGTAAACAATCATCATTTTATTAAGAACAATCCTTCAGATGACCTTAAAACTCTCCATTCACCAAAAACTTAATATGATCTGGTAAATTTCTAAAAATAGTAAAACTTTTATAAGAAACATGTTTGAGGAATGTACTACATTCCTCATACTAATTTGACACTCCATTTACAGCAGTAATTTGCTGAGTTAATAAAGAATTGTAAAGACAAAATATTTATGTTACTCTATATTTTTAGAAATCGTTGTCAGAAAAAACAAATGAACATCGGAAAACATAATATTTCTGCATATCCTTCATTTTTTTAAATGAAACACCCTGTATATGGATCCACGTATTTAAAGAGCACATTTCTCTGATTCCAAAATTATATAGTTTGCCTATGTTTGGATAAGCCGTTTTTGAGAATTGGTTTTTGAAATTTTAAAAACAATATTAAATAAATAAAGCATAATAGCCATTATCATAGCCACGTGCGTCGAATAGACTTTAAAAACAAATGAAATCATTGAAGTTTGTGAATATTTTTATTAAAGTCAAAGAAATGCCTTACACGAATGATGGTAAGTGTGATATTCTTCGTTTTTGTATAAAAATAATAATAATGCATCCGCAGCGAGAGCAGAATATCCTCTTCATTAACATTCACAGTTCGCTTATTTCATTTAAGACCTTTCCGTTCCCTGAATCTTCAATGTTTTTGAAAGTATTTCACGCTGGTACTGCTCTTAGCAGAAATATTTTCCGATATTTTGCCCCGCTGCAGATGCATTACTATTATTTTTATACAATAAACAAAGAATATCACACTTTTCATTACCCGCATCCGTGTAGCGCATTTTTTTGACTTTGACAAAAATATTCACAAACGTCAATGAATATTTTATTAATATTTGTTTCTAAAATCTAAACGACGCGACGCCATGATGACTCGAGGTTACTATGCTTTATTTATTTAATATGGTTTTTAAAACTTTAAGACCCAATATCTCAAAAAAGACTTATCAAATATCCAAACATAGACAAACTATATATTTTTGTAATTAGATAAATGTGCTATTTAAACAGGGTGTTTTGTTTAAAAAATGAAGGTTATGCATAAATATTACATTTCCGATGTTTATTTGTTTTTTCTGACAACGAATTCTAAAAATATAGAGTAAAACATAAACCTTTTGTTTTCACAGTTTTTTTAATAACTCATCAAATAACTGCTGTAAGTGGGGTGTCAATATATGAAGAATGACCCTGTACAAGCATTACATAGAGATACAGTCGAATTAATTAATTTAGATTAGAGAAGTGGTAACCGTGTGAGTCCATAATACTAAGATTAAGGGTGAAACAATAGGTCCTTTTCTCATAAACTCTTTATTTTAAAAAACGCTACAGGTTTCGTGGTATTTAATACTACAGTATTACCACATCTTCAGGCAACAAGACTACAAAAAATGTCTAATGTTTTCACATTTCCTTTTTTATAGTCTTGTTGCCTGAAGATGTGGTAATACTGTAGTATTAAATACCACGAAACTGGCAGCCTTTTTTTTATATAAAAAATTTATAAGAAAAGGACCTATTATTTCACCCTTAATCTTAGTAATTAATATAGAGTTTTAAATAGTGCGAAATGGAATTAAATTGACTCAGATAATATATTTTTTCTAATTTAATTACTCAGGGCCAATAAATGAGGTGTAGGAATAATATATACAAATCTTTTAAGGTGTACGTAGAGGTTACTTCCCAGTTTTAAACTGGTTAATTTATATATTTTTTAGATAAATACATTTTTTGGATAGGAATTTCAAAAAATGTGGTAATAAATCCCAAGAAAACAAAGAAAGATAAAAAATATATAAACTACCACGAAAAACATTTAAACAAGCTAGAGTATTTAAATGTTTAATATTTGTATAGTCTCTATTTACACTTTTTTAATTATTATTCTTTTATGTACTGTAATTCTCTTATTTTTCACATTTATGGGAGGGATATTACACAGTATTTACTTCTATAGAATAATAAACCGACAGAAGATGCAGCAATTATTGTCACTTCAACCTGAATTTACTTACAATCTTTGTAGTAAACAAAGTTGAAATACCAAATATGGAAACGTTCTATAAAGTAAGGACAATATTATCTAAAAGCTTTACGGGAGGTTAATCTTAGCGAATAACGATTTCGTCAATTAATTATTTAGTGCCGCTGCTGGAATGCTTCGCATTAGTTGACTGTTTTTTATTACTTACAAATGTGGTTTTCATCTTTCTTGGTGCTCATTAAAAATAAACTGAGAGTACACCTAACCGAATATTGTTAATAAATATTCCATGTTATACGCGTGGCACGTTTTAAAATTGAAATAATTAATGATTATATGCAGTTGGCATACATTCCACACAAAATCGCGACCTTGTCCGCAAACTTATTTTATTTGAATGGAGTAAGTATTCTGAGAACGAGATCACCAATAAGTCATTTAACGCCTCATCGCCATCAACAAGCGGGGGTGTAATTTCTTCCATAACACAGTGACACCATTTATACAGCCAACTTATCAATTCTGTTAAATAGCAATTGGCTTTCATTTTGTTTGAATATTAGTTTGAATAGTGTATCTACTAATCTTTTTAATTTTTACTAAGATCTAATTAGCCGATAATTTTACTACGTTAATAAATTTATTTAAAAAATTATTCTCCTTGAGAATGTTTTACATAACCCTTTGCTGCATGGAAAAAATCATAAAATGGCAAAAGAATATAGCTCCATTTGAAAACATATGATTGGTTGATGCAGCATTGACACTATATTGAATAAACACATTCTTCCATGCTTTTTCCGAATTTTATGAAGGATAAATAGATAAAAGATTAACTAAAATTAAAAATTGAAATAGAAATCTGACGTTATTAATGTTGTGTCTAATTGTTAAAATATTTTAATTTATTATTTGCTAAATAATGAAAATAGAAAAGAAATATCCTAATTCTACACGTCCATCCTTTCCAACTTAACCGTTGAAAGTTCACACGTCCTTTGAACTCAAGGAATTGCTAATAGCGTTAGCAAATTAAACAAATAAAATTAAAGTTTGTGAATATTTTAAAATTAAAATTAAAATTAAAATACACCACAATTAATACCACTTTATCCCTTAAACGACTCCTCAATAAATGAAATAATTTTAGTAACTTTGAAGTGTATCACTTCATTTGTTTAAATGTAGTATTCTTATTAACTGATTGTTCAATATTGAACAAATTGTTACCTAAATTGCAATACCTAGTTATATTTCCAATGTCATAAAGTGTATATTTGTATTCAATTATAATGTATTCAAATAAACAGGTGGGCATATCTACAGTAAAATATAGTGATTGGTATGTCAAGATAATTACAGCTGAGTACAATAAAGTAAGGAATGACAAGCTTTTCGATGCCCGTTATCAAAGAATGTTCTGCGACTCATTGCAATGGTCTCGGGCATAAGATGCAAATCAGTGAGCACAGATTTTTAATGGTCGAAGACAATGTTGCAATAATTTAAAACACATTAGATGAATGACAGAACAGAACCACTTAGCAGGTCATTTCAATTTCATGTAGACAGCCAATATTTAGAAAATTGTGAATGTCACTTAATTGAGTACAAAAACGTTTCACTGTAAATAAACAATAGGCTGGCGCTCAGGATTTTATGAGTCCAGTCAGATTGACCTAATCTTTGACTAATTTCGAACACTTTAATTGAAATCCATTGAAAAAATTGCATGTGAAATAAAGGGCACAAACGTTGACAATAAGCAGTTGATGGAAAGATACAATTTATATTGTAAATACGAATATACGAGTAAATGCAATCAAGACACACAGAACTTTTGTTTTCATTTGTTGTTAAAATTACCGAATTTATCAATCTGCAGGAAATAATATCCACCATAACTTGACACTAACTACAACAAGAAATTTACAAATGTCCAGTTCTGAGATTGGTAGTTATAAATTATTTTTGTAGAGTACATCTTTATATACAGGGTGATTCAGTTTTTTGTTGTAAACTTTAAGTATCGATAGAACACTTAGAAAACCTGGCAAATTGCACTTGGAACAGATGCCAACAAATGGGGATAGGAACCATTTATATTGTGACCCTTTAGAGTTTCACAATTGATATTTAACACATTGACATATGTTGCTAAAAATATAATATTATCTCTAATTCAGTCAGTGTCCACTACCGATTCAAACTTTGTATTTATTTTAAAGTTTGTTGTAAGTCGATAACATATTATTATTATTTCCTCAATATAATCTCAATGTCATGTTTTTTGACACAATGTTCTATGTTACAATATAATAACAAGGATTGAAATGAAAATTATCTAGTTTTAAATACATGACGATACACACATAGAGGTTGTTTTGTACAATATCCATGATGTAAAACTGCGGCAAAATGATTAGAAGGTTATCTAGCATTTTCGTATTTTTCTTAACATTAAGTAAACAAAATATGTATTCGTCATTATTATATGCAGCAAATTAAACCAAACCAGTAACCAAATATTAATGCTCACTAAATGATTTAACAATTGGGAGAAATACTGACGTGATACACACACCAATGACTGGAGTGTGCAGCATTCATGAAACTAGTTTTCACGAACTTTTAAAAGAGAGTCCACCATTTAACATAGAAAACATGATTCTAACTAAACGTGTAACTTTTTAAATTTTATTTATTTAAATGGAAAACAAGCCTTCCATCGAGTAAAAATACAAGTGAAAAATTGCTGAATAAGGGGTCACTAAAAAACAGAATGAGAATCCAGCATGGTAATGAGGATAGAGACCTGGACATTTTGTTATGTTTTCAAGAAAATCACCGAAATTCTGTAAATGATGCTATATACGTGAATTAGAAAATTGCTACGGCGTTTTGCAAAAAGTGTTGAAAATGAATATTTTAAAACACTATAAAATTAAACAAAATACAAATTGAAAGATATGAATATTACGTGGACTAGAAATCAAAAATATTTTCCATACTGACCCTGATTTTTGAAATAAAATACTTTGGATTGACGAGGTGAGCTTTACCACGGCAGGGATATATAACAGACAAAATTATCACCACT
The DNA here is from genome assembly GCA_963680705.1 of Rhagium mordax. NCBI lineage: Eukaryota > Metazoa > Arthropoda > Insecta > Coleoptera > Cerambycidae > Rhagium > Rhagium mordax. The sequence goes on from OY796657.1 coordinate 29,394,146, forward strand.
GAGCTTTTAAAAATCCACATGTTTTTCAAGAAATTAAACTTGTGTTTAAAACAGTGGTAGCTTTTGGACATTGTCTTCTATTATAATCGAAACGCAATTTAATTTCCTAAAGAAAAGGTGCACCTGTTGATAAGCAATTAAATGTACACTTTCAGAGAGATTTAATTGTATCTACGAAATAAAAACAAATAACGAAATCTTCTATTTTATTAGTAAATTAATAACAGTAACTCAAATCTGTCTCATTTTAATTCATAATCTCAAATTTTCAATGTGATTTTCATAACTTCAATACATTCACTACATCTCACTACATCACCTTTTTGTGTTTGTAGTATAAGTAGTTTAGTTAAGTTAGTTTTAGTGGCAGACGGTTGGCAGCAGTGTCAAAAAGGACAGACACGAGAACCAGCAGTGCGCGGGAAGTAGAAGGTTAGGTTAAGTTAGACGTTAGAGAACGTTAAGATAAAGAGCTTGCAATTTGTAATATATGTGTATGTATATTGTAAATAAAGACTGTAAATAGCAAGAGTGTTATTGAAGCTAACAGACGAATAATAGTACATGGCGCAGTCGAATTTAAAAGAGTGAAATCAGGATGGATCTAAAAGTGCCATTATTCAGAATTAATGAAGGTCAAGCGGCAGGCACATGGCCCAAATTTAAACAGAATCTAGAGATTTTTCTATCAGCAAGTGGTATAGATGCTGATGAAAAGCGGAAAATGTAATTTATTGTTGCATTGCATGGGCCCGGAAGGTGTAGATATATATAATACCTTTGAACTGAAGAAAGAAGAAGTTAATAAATATTCGGTACTCATTGACAAATTTGATAATTACTTCCTACCAAAGATAAATGTGACTTTCGAAAGACATAAGTTCTTCACAAGGAACAAAAAACCAGGTGAAAATTTTGATGCATACGTGACGGAACTAAAATCGTTAGCTTCGACTTGCGAATTCGGCAAACTCAAAGACTCATTAATAAAAGATCGAATAGTGTGTGGAATTGAGAGTGACAAGCTAAGGAAAAAGTTATTAGTTGAAACAAATTTAAATTTAAATAAGTGTATAGATATTTGCAAATCATCGGAACTAACACAAGCACATACAAAACAAATAAGTACAGAAACTGTTCATGTAGACAAAGTAAATAAACAAAATAGAAACCAGAAGCCTAACTACCAAAATAAAAAAGCAAAGAAATCGAATGGGAAGTTTCAATCCAGCATAATTAATAATTGTACAAGATGTGGCCGAACACATAAAATCAATGAATGTCCTGCATATGGTAAGGAGTGCTTCAAGTGCAAGAGATCAAATCACTTTGGTAAAATGTGTAAAGCAAAAGAAGTAAAAGAAATAAGACAGAGTGAAAGCGAACAACTTAGTGATGATAAGGGTGATGAAATTTTCATAGGAGCGGTAGAGTCAGGAACGTCCTATAAGGAAGAAGACTGGAATGAAATAATACAAGTAATGGATAGTCCCAGAGTGTTTGTAAAGTTTAAATTGGACACAGGGGCACAGGCCTGTATAATGTATAATCCCTAATAATATGTTTGCAAAAATTCCTAAAGTAAAATTAAGTGAATCCAAAGTAAAATTAATAAATTATAACGGTACAAAAATTAATAATTTAGGTAAATGTAACTTGTTATGTAATGTAAAGGATAAAAAAGATAAAATTAATTTAGAATTTCAAATAGTAGAGGCAGGAAATAATAGTCCAGCTATTTTAGGGCATGCAAAAAATTAAAATTAATTAAGAGAATTAATGAAGTTAAATCAGTTGAAAATTTAACAATTGAATTTAAAGATGTATTTGAGGGGGTAGGTTGCTTACAGAATGGGCCTAAAATAATAATTAAAGAAAATTCTGTTCCAGTTGTGTACAATGCTCGCAAAATTCCATTATCAATAAAAAATGATTTAAAGAAGGAATTAGATAACTTAGAAAAATTAGAAATAATAGAAAAAGTAGACGAACCTACAGACTGGGTACATCCAATGGTTGTTGCGAGAAAACCTAATGGTAAAATTAGAATATGCTTAGATCCGGTAGAACTTAACAAGGTCATCAAGCGTGAATTCTTTCAGATTCCAACTGTTGAGGAATTATTAACGGAATTATCAGGTGCTAAAGTGTTTAGTATATTAGATGCTAACCAGGGTTTCTATCAGATACCATTGGATGATCAAAGTAAAAAATTGTGTACTTTCGCAACACCGTTTGGTCGGTACATGTTTAGTAGATTACCTTTTGGTGTTTCATCAGCACCAGAAGTATTTCATAAACAATTTAAACAGATTTTTGAAGGGATACCAGGTCAAATTTCATATATAGATGATTTATTAGTATTTGGCAAAAATCAAAAGGAACATGACAATAATTTAAGAAAAGTACTAGAGAAAGCAAGGGAAAAAAATGTTAAATTTAATCAAACTAAATGTAAGTTCTCGCTAAACGAAATTAAATTTGTGGGTCATATAATTGGTAGTTTCGGTGTGAAACCAGACAATGAAAAAATCAAAAGTATAATGGAGATGCCATTGCTAAAAAATAAAAATGATTTGGAGAGGTTTCTTGGTATGGTGACGTATGGGGCCAAATTCATTCCAAATTTGTCAGAAGTCACAACAAATTTAAGACAATTATTAAAAAAAAATTCACAGTCCTTCGCAAAGATGCAACCGGAGTAGACATTGGAAATGACGAAGTAGAACGCAAATTTTGTGATATTTCGGATGTGATAAAAATGCAAATTTGTTGCAAAGTAGTAAATAGTTATTTCATTAACACAAAACATTTTCAAAAATTTAAATCTTATTATCAGTAAGAGTTTTCTTTAGAAATTAAAATAAAAAGTTATTTTATTAACAAAAACATTCTCATAATGAAAACTAAAATGGTATTATATAAATTTTTTTTACTAACAAACATTTTTAATGTTAAAACTAAAATAATTTAAAATAATTTCGTGAAGATGAAAAGTGATTCCTAACAATTACAAATACCGATATCGATTAATCGCAAACTATTAAACGCAACTAATAGTACAGGAAAAATGTCCAAACTGAACAAGAACATAGTGAATTCGTTGAAACTTGACATATACATTTAAAAATATATACCTATGTTTCAAGAAACTTAAGAGTCCCGAACCGTAAGGGGTGTGTCGGAGCTGCCTACTTGAAAAATCGTGGGATGAACTAGGTTTTTCACATGCATAATAGAAATTGGCAATTGAACCATGAGAAATTTTCAAAAAATAAGAATATTTTCATTTATAGAGAAATATTAATTTTCGACTTTTTTATTAAATTTTTTTACCAATTTTTCGTTTGTTTCCTTCATTTTCTGCTTGTTTTGTGAGTATATTCTGCAAAATGAAAAAGTACATCATCATTGTACAAGTGAGGATTATCGATAGCATATAAATAAATAATTTTATCCATGTATGAATTTAGACATCGTACTCCCTGACAATTTCCGTAAATTTGTAAGCATCTTCAACCTGCTTTTCTGTTGCGGTTGCAGGAGATAAGCCGCAATATTATTCTGCTGTTGGCACAAAAAGTGTTGTCACAGGTTGTAAGGTGCCGTTAATTTTCTTCTATCCCCACTGTTGTGGATTTTTTTCATTGCCAAGCCATTTCTGAATTTTGTAGAATACTCGTAATGAATATTAAGCGACTGCCTCTGAAGTTGGTGGCAATATTTCCAACTTTGATTTTTGTTCGTGCAGCGATTTTTTGAATTGATTAAATCTGTATGAGTTGAGTGAGACATTTGTGATTTTCCTTGCACCGTATACAAGTAGGAAAAGAATTTCACCAGCCTGTTTTACTTGTGAGTGGGTTAAATTCTTGCCATTGAAAGTTCTTACTACATTAACCAACTGCATTTCTTTCTGAAGAAGTTTGATGACTTTTAATTTTTCTTTCTGAAATATTCTAGACGTGGTATCATAACCACTGAAGGCATGAGTCAGTAAAATTGTATTTTTCTACTACCGTCTGTATTAATGAACTTTGTAACCCTAGCAACATGCGCGATAACGAAAGTAAACATTCGAGTTACCTGGTTGCTAAGGCGTTGCTATCTATGAAAGTAAAACGGCCAGGACAGAAAAGTAGAAAAACAAATTTTAAACGAAATTAATTCGTTCTATTTGAACAAATTAATACAACTAAACAATTTTGTATTAATAAAGAAAGGTCTTTCTAGGAAGTACGCCAACATTTTTGTCGGCACGTAGTACCCAACGTAGTACCTACCTACCTACCTCCATTTTAAAAATATAATTTAATATTCCCATTTATATCGCCACAAAACATATGTATTTGTTTATTTTAGTTTTAAAACCACCAGAAATTAAAATGTGTAATATTTCGTTGCCATGGAAACAATTTTCACAGACAGCCTCCTAAACTATAAAATTTATTAAAAACGTCAATTAATTTCATGAAATAATTAGTTTTAAATTCGTAAATCCCATAATTCTTTTCGGTATAGTAGAAAAAATATAATACATTTCACGATGCAAAAGCCCTTTTAAGTATTCGGTGTTTTTGAAAGGCCTCGGCTTCGCCTCGACCATTCAAAAATCACCTCACACCTTAAAGTAACCTTTCGCATCTAGTAATGTAAATAACTATTTTTATACGTTCTTGTCATTTCTGGATTTCTGACGAAGAAAAAATTTTCCATATAATTTTTCCTGTCCTTATGAAAAATCTTTTTCTTCTGGAGTTAAGGCGATTAATAGAACAAGGAGATCAACGTCCTCATCAACTAAGTACAAATGTTCGTCTATTATTTAATATTTCAATTGCTATTTTAACAATAGGCGAATCTACATCATCTACAGCTTGTTTTACAAACAATCCTTTGTTTTAAAGTATTTGTGGCAACATTGAAATTAATCGGATTTCGTTTATATCATTTTACAAAAACTTTTCTTGAGGGAGGGCTACGATTACTGAATTTTGCCTAAATTTGGTTTTCACGTAGTTAACATACGTCGTACAAATGTGGATGCAATAAAAATCCACCTTCAAATGACATAAATAATAAGTATAGAGTTACAAAGATTTCGCAATTTTCTTGCTTATTTGTTTAATTTCGGTACATTTTGCATGTACTGTAACCGTGTGACATACCATTGGATCAGGCATTGAGAAAGGAGTTGTACATATATTTTATTTTGCTTCAAATCACGCTATCTTTGTAAATTGCGAAAAACGACAACATTTTAAGTTACAAATGGTTTTCAGCTATACATATTTCGACGGGACAAAAGGAAATAAGCTGTTTGACGTGCTTCTCGATGTTAAGTTGTCTTAGAGATTGTTGGGCGTGACTTTTCTAATGAAGCGATCAATTTTTTTGTTTACTTTTGCTTAATCTACCTCATGTTAAAGTAATGGCACTCAAACCTAGTCTAACACTCGGTAACACGTACAAATCAGATATCGGTAACCTGCCAGAGCAACCCCGATCCTAAATCCACCCCTATGATTTGTCAAATTACAAGTCATTGACAAAATTGAAAAAATTACAAAAACAGGAAAACTTCAAATACTATTTCCAAACGAATTTCCGAGAGACTGTTTTGGTAATAAATCCAAGGTAGAGGGTCGAACTTAGAACTACATCGTGAATTACACGGTCACGCTCTGATTTTAGGCTCAATAGGAGTGAACGAAAAAGTGTAATTTTGACGTCTATTGTTCTGAAACCGCTGAAATCTCACGCGTTACGTCATTTTGCAATGAAACTGATTTTCGACCCCTTACTAGGAAACTAAAAACATTTGTTTAATCCTGCTCTTGAGACATGCAGTTTCTTACTTGGATACAATACTCGATACAATTAAATGTCAAAGTGAAGGAAAAGCACTAGCGAGAAACAGAAAATTGTTTCGGGGTCCTGAAGTCGTCCCGAGTCCGAAACTGTAATCGGTTCCGTCCTAGGACCGATATTAAGAAATCATTAAATTTCGCTGGATCGAGTGGTGTAGTCTATCGGACGCACTATGGAGTTTTTGGCGAATTTTGCGAAAACACTAAAATTTTAAACCTTATTTCCAAACGAAAACAGGCCGCCGGGCCGCCGTTCTGGCAATAAATCCAAGCTCGAAAGTCCAACTTGAAAGTACATCGTGAATTGTGCGGTCCAGCGCCGATTTTGAGGTCAGCAGATCCTAACTAAAAAGTGACATTTGTGACGTTAACGAAAAATTTTAAAGTTTTGACAAGTCCTGCACGGGTATGAAATTTGGAGGGATCTGCGCGCGCATTCGGCCTTTTTAGTTTCGCAAAGTTTACAAAACTCTTCGACATGGGGTATTGAAACGCTAATAACTTTTTAAATATTCAAAGAATCGCAACGAGATATAGCCGTTGGAATTTTCTCGACAAGAAGACTCCTATAAAAAAATAATAACATGACTGCCGGTACCACGCGATTTAGACAACCAATCAACAATTGGTCACTCTGTTGTCGCCACTGTTTCTATAAGTCATGCTTCATTTTATGCAACATGAAACTGATTTTCAACCCCCTCCTATACGAAAACAAAAACATTTCCAATGTTAAAATGTTTAGTTTCAATGGGATGAAAATCATACTTTAACTTTTAATAAAATTAAAAAGTTGCTTTCAACTGAACCAGTATTACAATATTACAACCCAAATAAACCAGTTGTTATTTCTGTGGACGCATCTCAAAACGGATTGGGAGCTGTTCTTTTACAGGACAATTTACCAGTAATTTATTCATCAAGGTCATTGACAGATTGTGAAAAGGGATATGCCCAAATAGAGAAGGAACTGCTCCCTATTGTTTTCGGTTGCAGCAGGTTTCATCAATATATATATAGTAAAAAAGTGGTCGTCGAAAGTGATCATAAACCACTTGTGTCAATTCATAGAAAACCTTTAATAAAAGCTCCATTGCGATTACAAAGAATGTTAATTAAATTACAATTATATAATTTGGAAATTACCTATAAACCCGGCTCTCAACTCTTATTAGCAGACTGTTTATCGAGAAACAGTATTAAAGAAAATTATAAACAGGATGACGTAATTCAAAACGAAATTGAAGCGCAAATAAACTTAATAGAAAAAATCTTACCAATATCAGATGCAAAATTTAAAATTATTCAAACTGAAACTAAAAAAGATATTATCTTAAAAGAATTATTAAATATTGTGAAAACAGGGTGGTCAGAAAATAAATTATCATTAAGTGAAGAAATACAAAAATACTGGAACTATAGAGACGAAATAGTAAATGTAAATGATGTACTTTTCAAAGGCAACAAAATGATAGTGCCAACGGCATTACGAAATGAAATGTTACAAATCATTCACTACAATCATTTGGGCATTAATAAATGTCAATTAAGAGCGAGACAATGTCTATATTGGCCTAATATTAACAGGGATATTGAAAATTATGTTAATAATTGTGAAACATGTTTAAACTTTCGCAATACAAATGCAAATGAACCCATTATACAATCAGAGATTCCTGGTAAACCATGGGAAACAATAGAGACTGATGTGTATCAGTTTGCGGGAAAAAATTATCTGATGGTAATAGATTATTTTTCAAAATTTATCGAAACAGGCCCACTTGAAAGATTAGACAGTCACCACACAATAAACCTGTTGAAATCATTTTTCGCTAGGCATGGACTTCCGAAAGTCATTAGATCAGATAACGGTACTAACTATTTATAGTTCGGACACTTTCAGAAAATTTGTAGAGTCGTGGAATATAAAACATATTACATCTAGTCCTACTCATGCTCAAGCTAATGGCATGGTAGAGCGAAGTATACAAACATTCAAAAACATGCTACGTAAAGCCGAACATGATAATAAAGACCTTTTTTTATGTTCATTGGAATATAGAACAACACCTATCGATGCTAATATACCATATCCAGCACAAATGCTATTTAACAGAGAAATTAATAGTTTACTCCCAAAATTTTGCATTTTTGAGGAAGATAGAAAGTTAACGGACATAAAGCAATCGTTAAAAAATAAACAATTTAAACAAAAGATGGAATATGACAAAACAACAAAGTTACGGAAAGATTTTGAAAGGGACGATAATGTTAGAGTTCAGAAACAGGACAAAACGTCATGGCAACCAGGCCAAATTTTAAACAAAATTAATAAACCTAGAACGTACATAGTCAAGTTAGATAATGGGTCGGTTGTGGAACGAAATAAAAAATATTTAATAAAAGACACCACTAATAAAAAAGACCCTGAGGTAAATTTGAGTCATTGCAATACAAATCTAGAGCCCAGACCCAAAAGATTAATTAAGAACCCTAAAAGGTTTGCAGACTATGATTGCACTGTAAATTTGTAAATAAGTCTTTACTCTTTAGGTTAGGATTGTTAGTAATAAGATAAGATACTACATGTTATTTTGTAAAGAAGAAAGATGTAGTATAAGTAGTTTAGTTAAGTTAGTTTTAGTGGCAGACGGTTGGCAGCAGTGTCAAAAAGGACAGACACGAGAACCAGCAGTGCGCGGGAAGTAGAAGGTTAGGTTAAGTTAGACGTTAGAGAACGTTAAGATAAAGAGCTTGCAATTTGTAATATATGTGTATGTATATTGTAAATAAAGACTGTAAATAGCAAGAGTGTTATTGAAGCTAACAGACGAATAATAGTACAGTGTTAATTAGGTTTGATATCAAGAATCTGCGGCTAAGTGTTATCCCAATCTTTTAAAAAAACTCGGTAGATTTCTTATCATGAACAAGTTAAGTGACCCAATTGACTCAAAACCTGTTTGATAATTTATAGTGTTTTCATAAAGCCGCATGTATACATCATGAAAATAAAACTATAACGATGATTAATTAGTAGTTTAATGCCTAATATACTAATGGTATTCCTTGAAAGCTACATAGCTACGGAAACGTGAATTTTTTTAAATTCTTCTTTTTTGTATCTAAGTTATTTCGAACTTACAATCAAGTCTCTGACTTTTGTGTAAACTTTTTGCAATTATTTGCTAATACATATTATTGATATGATATATTATATAGGCTTTGTTTGCATAATTTATCTTTGATAAATATATTATATTATTATATTCTGTTATATTCATTATTCTGGGGAGTTCGAAATTAATATTTTAATTAACATCTCGTGTCTAAAAATATTTTGATTAATGTTATAATTCTATACAGGATAAGACAATTCTTCTTTATTTAAAATTTCTTGCAATGCCCTCATGGTTGCAAATAAATGAATTTGTTGAAACTACTTTCGTGAAAAAGTAAAAACTGTATATTAAAATCTACGGAACATTTACAAAACGTTCGAAAGGAATAGTAAAATTTTTAGCTAGAATATGTAGGTACTTATTTTACTATTTTCATTAAATATTTTTTGCAAATATTTGCTTCCTGATCTTTCACTTCTTGGAATATTACTCCTTAGTATAAGTTTGCTGAAGCTGGACTAGTTATTCAATTAACATTGCAATAAGGCTCAAATGTCTATTCTAGGTTGACTTAAAGAATTTGATGTTGACGGTAAATAGCGGAAACTGAAATCTACGGGTGACGTTTTCATTCTCTCGTCGTGGAAGTTCCGACATAATTTTTAAAATTATCTATGTGCACATGTGTGACTAATCCTGATGCAGGAACTTAAATATCGTTTAGACTAGACGAGAAGAACGTTATAGTACCTATTTACCATTTCCTCTGTGTTTGAAATATGCATTTGAAATATCATAGTATATAGTTTTAGGTACAGAAACTTTTAAATTAACGGTCCAAAAGAGTAATAAAGTTATAGCGTGTGTATTTTAATCTCTACCATCTCCATTATAACACGCAACAGGAAAAACCTCAGCCAACATCTACATTCAGCAATTAATAGTCCTACGACCAGTGGACTCAGGACTCACTTTTTTTCTGCCATTTGTGTTGGAGGTCATAAAACTAAATACATTTTAGTAGCCATATTTACTAAACATTACAGTCATAGTACCATTTAAAAATTCGCATTTTTTTGTTCGGTATACACATTTGAGAGAGGGGGGGAGTGGAAGCGGATTCTTAGTATATGCATTACGAGCGCTATATTCAAAAGTGTTACATTGGTCGCATACTGTGATCATGTTGTATATTTAAACCAATGACAAAAGTTATACTCTTCGCGTAAAGCCGATTTATTGAATTTTTTTATATCTTCTGCAGATTCTATAGGACACTCTTAGCGGTTTCTGCAAATATCCTTGTTTTTTCAAATTGCAAGGAAACAAGATTTCATACCAGATTTCTGAAGAAGATATAGAGCAGCCAATGATGACAGTTTGGTTGATAGGACACAAAACTTTATACAGAACACTAACTGTCTAGTAATATTAACTATTAGAAGTCTACTGAGGAGCATGTTTTCAATTTAAATATTTCTTAACTATTTTATTTATTTTCGATAGTTCCTATAGCACTTGAATGAAAAAATTATAAAGAGGCGTCACAGCGTAATAATATTGCTTGCAAGATATAGATGGCGCATCTACAGCATTGGTTCAAAAATTGTCAATGCATTTAAAGTTGTACGAACAACCGAGTGATTTCAAGTATTATCGTAGTAACATCATTGTTGATACGTGTGTGACGTTTTAACCACTCTACAATCTTAAAAAAAAAAAATCAAAAAGTGTTATTACTGCGTTGCGCCTCTTTATAATTATTACACTTAAAGTTTTAAAAGAATCTTGCCTGGCGAACGATTTTTATAATTTCAAAAATAATTAGTGCTGGTGGTCTTCAGTGAATAAGTGTAATAATTATATAAATAAATAGTAGGACATATTTAATATAATATCTGTGTAGAACTAAACAATTAATAAACGTGTTAGGAATATACCTATATATTCCATGAATATTTCGATATTTTGTTGAATATATCATAATAAAGTTTAAAAGGTTACGACATTGTAAGACGTACAGTATAACACCTTCCACTAAAGAACGCCGCAGGACAAGGACAATAATGTACTTAACCAGTTTTAATTTTTTTGTCAGCAATTCGCTGCAATTTCATCTTAAATACCTGTACATGTTCTTTACGGTGTATATTTTATATATTATGCATAATATTCCTTGATTTAATCAGTGATAATATCGCAACAAAGTATCTTTATTTTCTGCATCAAGGTTCAGTATGTTAATCGAGCAATGGACTCCTAAACACGATTAACATAATTTGAATGTAAATATACAGATTAACTTCAAATGGTTTTCTGGTAGAATTTACTTTAATTAAATCTAAATTCAAATAAAATAACTTGTGTATATGCCATTGAATTAGAATATAGATTGAAGAATACAAATTAATAAGAAAATAGAAATAATTGAAGTGTAAAAATAAATAACTGCTGCAGGTCTATTATGGACTTAATATATTCTTCACGATTATGCAATATATCTGAAACTTTTCTGGTAGTAAAACTAATAGAAACAAAATATCTAATATAGTTTTCCTCACTTGATCCAACAGTAAATTGTTCTGGTGGTGATGGTACATCGTGCGCAGACATGAAAATAGAACATCAATGGTATCCTCAGAAAGGTCAAATTGTTAATAGCATAACTAGACACAGTACACTAATGAAAAGAGTAGATGCTGATGAGAAATATCGTTGTGTCAGAAATCTGGAAGACAACTATGATTTGCCAAAGAGGTATATTTCGAGGACTATGACAGTTCTGTAGTCACATAGACAACTGATTATTATTCCTCCGATGACCGAGGAACAGAATGACCAATCTGCAAATCTTCAATGTGAAGATGAATAGCAAGACCAAGTAACCCCAAAAATAGAGGGCACACTGCTACAACACTAACCATGAAGTACTCTCGAAATCTAATACGTCCCCTACAAGGTTTGTTGCTGGCTACGTAATGCGATATACTTAAGTAAAGAAAATAGCAAAGCGGTTGCACTTTTAATGTAGGTCACAGTCTCATTAACTCAAGATTCCCCACTGTTCTCATCGGATTCCCATGGTTAGGAGTTGAGGGGTCATGGAGTTAAGAAGTTATGGGGTTTTACGGTTCCCTCCCAATTAGCACAAATGTGTTTATAACAGTTATATACATTGCTACATAACAATTGGAAATATAACTGTATTATTTTAAAAGTATTTTGTAAACTCTTTTATGACGCCCATAAACACGGAAAAGGCCCAGGTTTATAAAATAATTTTATTTATTAAAAGTTATATTAGGATCGTAGGTGATAATTACAAATCACTTTTTAGTATTTTATAAAACCTTTATATATCAGTCTTATAAACGTTATTTTATAATTTTATTACTGAATTGGAAAACGTTTATTAGATATTCATAAAATATTAATGAAATTGTTTTACAACAGTCTTAAGAATGTTTTAGTAATAACTAATTTGTATCAGTTAAGGTATTTTTGTTATACGTGTAAGACAAAATTGATTTTTAAGATAGTGATCCCATATTACGTACTAATATAGGCAATGACGCCATTGAAGTTTATAGGGATAACTACTAACGGGTTTATTCTCGAAAAAGACATCACGCAAAATGATTTTCTACAGCCATATTTTCTTGCCAGGCCACGTTTACTGACATTATATATACATATCTGTGGATATATTTTTACGCGCCTTCATTTCATTCAATTTTTGCCTTTAGAACAAATATGTTACTTTCAGAAAATTAAGACATAATGATCTATAAAGTTAAAAATCGATTTTATTTCACGTCCTGTGATACTAGATATTAGTTTATTATTTATTTAAATGGTTATTTTGAGTAAAATTGTATTACTTTATTTGGTTTATTTGAATTGACAACATGGCCGACCTAAACTATAGTTCAATTTGTCATAAAACATGGCGTCAACTAATAAATCATTTTTATCGTTCATGGAGTACTTATAAAACTGAATTGATCTTTATAAAACAAATATGATATATAACTTGTTATATAAATACATATTTATAAGATATAATTGTTTTATTATTTAGAATGACAACAAGGAAGTAATAAATTATTTTGGTGCTTGCAATGTTGCCAAATCTTGACCCCACTAATTTTAACGTATCAACTACATAACCTAAATATTATTATTTAGGGTTTATTCTTATATTCAATTTTTGTTTTTTATAAGTTTCATAAGGTAGGCGAAATAAAGATAAAATAAAGATACCTATTTACGAGTTTTGAAATTGCCCAATTTTGCGCTTTATGTAAAACGTATAAAAAGGCTACTAAAGAGATATAAAGGTTGTACCTATTGTAGCTGTAACAGCGATAATAATTATTGATGGTACAACAAAACCAATTTTAAATACCCCCGCAGAAACTATTTTCGCTTTGGCAACGCCGCATCACCTGTTCTGGCCCGTGGTTTCAGAACTCGTTTCAAATAGTAACGCAAGGTGGCGTGACGGCGACAACAAATTCATTCTTAATAATCCCAACAATAATAAATCGCTAATAAAACACTTTTTTGCATATAAGGCTCAGCAAGTTATCTTATAAAACATTAATAACATTATTAGTATTATATAGAATTTTGAAAACAATTATCTGACAATATTACCATGGAACCTATTATTATATCATAACCGTATAGATCAGTTAACCTAGACATCCCAAGAGTAAAAGACATTAAATAGATACCAGTCAGTTATTAGTTATTTAACTGCGTGTAAAATAATCCCTTAATTCAAAAAGTTCATGGCCTTGTTCAGATGTGGTTTGGACTCCGCAATAAAGTGTAGGGCCTCGGTCCGTAACACAAAATCCTATTTTTCGGGGGTTACCTTGGTGACTTGAGAGGCGGTTAAAAAAACTTAAAAAAAAAAACATTTATAAGGAAACACTTTTAAAATGAACAAATTGGACTTTGCTGTTAAATAATTACGCTTGAACTTGCATCAGCTTTGTCTGCTGTTGTATTACAGTCACCATGATATACATTCGTATTTAAAATTATTCGATAGTTAGTTTTAATCGTTGAGTGAAAGAATTATAAACAGATGTAACACCGTAATATTGCTGGTAGCGAGCAATAGATGGCGCTTTCGCAGCATCGGTTCGGAGAGCCAGTGAGGTTAAAATTGTCACGCGCTAATGATACCTCCACAATGTTTCATACTACACTGCTTTCATTCAATGCTTTAACCTTTCCTTTAAAGTAGCCACTTTGTTTTACGCTAGAAATTAGCGAACTGCTTGACATTTTTTAGAAATTGAAATTGGACTAACGTAAATGAACGTAAAAAGTTAGGTTAGTCCTATAAAAATTATATAAGATTTCCTAAATAATAATTTTGCATTTTAGAAGACATTTTTATTATTTATGTGCTTTTTAAGTATTTTATTTAATTTCGTTTATCAACAATTATAAAATACTTTTTTTAGAGTAGCTGTCGTAACTAAACTGTTGCCAAGAATAAATTGTTCTATAAATAGATTTTAATAAATGCTATACAACATAATAATAGATCTTGTATAAAACTAGAATGCAATTTTTATAATAATTGATTTATAACTGTTTCTGCATACTGCTATAAGTTAACTATAAAATGCATTTATCTTAAGCAAAAATTGTCGTATAAGTTTTGTTATATAAATATTCCTAAGCAAGTTTATTACTCTAGTTTTAAAAATGTTTTATTAATTAGTCTTAAAAACGTATATACAGGGTGTTCCAGTTTTTTGTAGCAGGACTTTAACAATCGACAGATATTTAAAAATTATTAAAAAAAGTTCATATAAACATAGGTTGCTTAGTTTTCGAGATACAGGGTGTTAAAGTTTGAAAATAAATATGGATTTATATTTATATTTCCAGAACGCTAAGAAGTATCGAATCCAAACTTACCAATTCTTTACATACAATTTAGAGACCTATTTTAGAATAACAAACTACTACTTTACTTAACCATGGGCGTAGATATATGGATTTACTAAGGCTCTTTTTTACAAAAAAGTAGTACGCCACTGATATTTTCCCATGTTTCCAGTTTAATTCAATAAAGCAAGAAAATACAAAAATTTAATGTTTCTTGGCACTTTTTGATATGACAAGCCGTTGTTCAGAAAATTTACATTTAATCTTTAATTTCACCAAATTTGATGGAGCGAAAAGTCTCTTAAAAAGAAAGAATGAAACATTCAAAATATTTATTGTAAAAGTTTATTATCATGTAAATCAAAATTTGTATAACACAAATGTATTAAAACGCAACGGACGAACTAAAATAAATTATTAGAAACACAAACACAAAAGCTAGCAACTTGTAAAAGTGTCTTACGTCATTACAAGCATCATTAGCGATGTTTCATTCTTTCTTTTTAAAAGACTTTTCGCACCATCAAATTTGGTGAAATTCTGAGCGACTTCAAGTTTGTCTAAAATTCGTCCAGATTCGTGCATCAAAAGATTAAAGGTAAATTTTCTGAACAACGGCTTACCATATCAAAAAGTGCCAAGAGACATTAAATTTTTGTTTTTTCTTGCTTTATTGGATTAAACTGGAAACATGGGAAAATATCAGTGGCGTACTACTTTTATGTAAAAAAGAGCCTTAGTAAATCCATATATCTACGCCCATGGTTAAGTAAAGTAGTAGTTAGTTATTCTAAAATAGGCCTCTAAATTGTATGTAAAGAATTGGTAAGTTTGGATTCGATACTTCTTAGCATTCTGGAAAAATAATTATAAATCCATATTTATTTTCAAATTTTAACACCCTGTATCTCGAAAACTAAGCATTTCTCAACCTATGTTTATAAGAATTTTTTTTAATAATTTTCAAATGTCTATCGACTGTTAAAGTCCCGCTACAAAAGACTGGAACACCCTGTATAATGAAATAATAAAGCATATTTGTTTCTACAACAATTTTGCCTATATCGTGAGCGTTAAATGATAAATCAGCATCTTCAAAAGCTCTAATAAATCAGATACCTATATAACTCTTCAGTCTAATAGTGATAATCTTGTGCTACTTGGGCTTGAGTTATGTGGTCAATCAATACTGAGGTACACAATGTTATTAGGTTGAAGTTTTAAAATTGAATCACTTTTGGAGTATGATATAAATCAGCTGGGTAAGCAATATAATGATCCAACAGACTTGTTTGGTGTTAAATATTTTTTTATAATTTTACAATTTTTCATAAAACAGTCAGAAAAATATTGTAGTACTGAATTTGTTTGCGTTTAATTCATAAAAATAACTATGAAGTGCTTGCGTACATCGTAGTAAATTAAATGATTGTGAATAATCACTATAATCTTCTTGCCTCGATGTTGGCTGTCGTTATTTGACTGTTGGGGTTTTATAATTGCGGCAATATTTGGTAACATCAGTTGTTAACTCTTCCTGACTAACGTCCTGTGATCCTCCTATAAGATATTTTATTGTTTTTGGTCTCTAGAATAAAAACTGAATGAATGAATATTGAGGAAGAATTTCATACGAGGTGAAACTAGTTAAGCAGCATGGGGCTTTGGATGGAAAACACGTTGTAATTCAGTGCCCACAAAACACAACGTCGCTTTATTATGACTGCAAGAGGATATTCAGTATCATACTTTTAGTTTTAGTTCATTACATTAACTGTTTGATTTCTGGTTAAGTCTTCAGAGCTCAAATATAAGTAATATCAGGCTTGCTAACTGTTATAGACTCTGTAGAAATTATTGGTTATGCTTGTGGTTTGAGAACGACAAACTTTAGTTGAAGAGGTTTTGACAAAATACTGACATTTAAATTGCCTGTTGGGGGAAGTATATGTTCTGTAATTAATAGGTCATTATAATTGAGTGGTCTTATGTATACTGACATCGACTCATTCCTTACTTATTAAACAATAATAATAATAATAATAAAGGCGCACTCCAATTCCACAAATAGTACCTTTAATGCTTTTGCAAATTTTGTTAGCAATTATTTTGTATTTAGTAATGATGTTAGTCGTAATAAAATTTCCCCTTACAACTTTAATTGTATATGGTAATCCGTTTGATGAAAACACACAATTAAAAAAATGAGTACAATTAATTTACAGCTCTATATTGATAAAGTCACAGAAGTGTCTGTAATTGAGTAGTGAATGCGTGTATAAAAAAACTGACAAATTCTAACATATTACGGTGCAGAAAGTGACAGAAAATATAAATATAAGTTAAAATATAAACAATATTAAATGTTACAGGCACCTTATAGTGTATTATTGACACACCCTTTAGAATGTGGAGAATTTAATAATAATAATAATAATGATTTATTTCCAACAGGTAGAATACCCAATTACAGGAAAACTTTAGAAAATGTGGTAGATATATTATATAACAAATTAGTAACAATAATTAAATGAGTATGAAACACAAGAGAAAACTTATAACAACTTCTATATAATAAAATGATCAAATAGTAAATGGGATTAAAATAATAATAATAATAATAATAAAATTGGTGATTAAATAAAAAAGAACCAACAAAATGCAGTTGTGACATATCTATTTATCTATTAAGTAGAGTTCTCTTGATAAATACGAATAATTTTACTTAAACTATCATGGTGAACGTCGCTAACAAAGAAATGGTGTTGAATGTTTTACACATATTATATATAGGCGATTTTATCATAACATAATATTAGAATGAATAACATCACAGTAGAAGGTATTATTTCGACGAGACTCTAACCTAGGAACTAAAAACTTTAACTTATTTAAGAGCAAAGAACAATCAACATTACTGTGAATTAAATGATATAGAAAAGTTAAAACAGCACATTCTCTTCTAAATCTTAATGGTTTTAAATCAAACATATTTAATAGTATATTGTTATCTACACCTCGTTGAGGATAACAGCCATTGCATTTAAAAAACATATATATTAAACATTTACGTTGTACTGATTCGATAAGTATTATTGAGTTTTGATATAAAGGATACCAGATAATTGAACCATATTCCAGTTTACTTCTTATAAATGATACATATAGCAGTTTCATTAAAGGTAGTGAAAACTTACTATAAATACACCACATGTAATTACGACCCCCTTTATCCCAGAAGGCTGAGCCTTGTGCGCGAGGGGGCTACACATTTAAAGACAAGGGACACACATCCAATATCCGTGTATAATGGAAAAATCCCTCTCACAGTATTTTCCATTGCCACGACCGGGATTCGAACCCGGGACTTTTGGGTGAGAGGCAGGTACTCTACCATCTCGACCATCAGTCATACTTTTCATGGTATTGATATTTTTACAAAACCACTCCAATTTCTGATTAGAAAGCCTAAAACTCTACATGATGATTTAACCATCTCGTTAATATGATTCGTGAAAATGAGTTTTGTGTCAAAAATAATTCCCAAATCTTTATAAGTTACACAACGATCCAGTAAGTTATTGTTTATGTGATAATCAAAAATAACTGGATCTTCTTTCCTACTATAAGACATGACTTTACACTTGGAAATATTTAATTTTAAAAAATTTTAAAAATTTACAAACTCATATCGTAAAACTACGTATTTGTCGAACATGTTCTTTTTTGTTGTACACACGGGGGTGAAAAGAGAATGTTTCTTCTTTCAAGAAAAAAATGGAATATATCCGCTCTTTAATTGAAAGAAAGAAAGAAACAACATGCTTCTTCTGCGTCGCGTAAAGAATAAAAATTATGAAATTATGAAATTATACAAAATGATTAGGCATTTTATAAGTTTCTTGCAGCATATTCAATATTATTTATAGTTTAAACAATTTGATTACTATCATGACTGAAATGAGTTAGAATTTGTACTTATACAAATGGAAGATTCGATTTACAAGTTCTATACTAATTCGATCATTTTCTGAACCATGTCTAATAATCTAAATGGTATTCAATATACAAAAAAGGGAACAAATTTGCCTGTTTCTATAATATGCAATGCACAGTCATGAAGATACTGTTACCTGAATTAATCCCAAAGTTAATAATAATCGACGAACCAACATGGTTTTATGAACGGTTACACGATCGTTGCAAATTCACTCTGTAGCATAATTTAACTCAGAATCATTAGATATTCAAGCGCAACTGATGTGATTGATATATACGCAGATTTTTCTAAGCTGTTTGACGTATTAATTATTTTAAACATATTTGTCAAAAGACTACATATGTAATGTTTAAAGGTTTTCCAGAGTCCCTCAAGGGCATGTTCTTACACACTTATTATTTATTTATTTATACTGACATATTTGATGATCTAAATGTAACGTATTTACGCAGATTATATAAAGATTTTAGTGCTTGGATGATTGTCGCCAGCTCTAAATAATTTTGATAATGCATCGTCTTCAATGGTTATAGAAAAAATTACCGCCAATAAGATCGATACTTATAAGACAACTTTATAAATAATACTCTGCAAAAACGAACACTTCGTGGCCATGGCATCATTTTTCATTATAAACTCACATTTAATAATTATATAGAAAGAGAACTTTAGTTTTCCAATCGTAAGATTTATTTCGCGCAACAGCCGTGAACTTACTATATCAACGCTTTATATCTTTTATGCAATATGCGGTGTGGTCTCCTCGTTGCGAATTATGCATTAACATTAACGTGGATTTAAGAAATTTCTGTTATTGAAATCAAATAATATTAATTTGCCACATCCTTAACAAAATCTATTTACCTCTGTATGTTCACTCTGCACTGAAATTTGAAATTTTGAAAGTAGAATAATTAGTAAGACATAGAGGAAAAAAGGTAGAATATATGGAGCATTTAATACTTTTTACAAGAGAATTTGCTTTGCAAAACAATATTTACAATATATTTAGAACTCTTCGTAAACAAATAGTTGATATGTCTTCGTTAATATGATCATCGATCTTGCGAAGCTAAAATGTTATTATTAAAAAACTAAAACCTGCCTGCTTTCTTATTTATCCCCTGGCATTTGCTCAAAAATTTTAGAAATATTCAAATATATCCTCATTAAAATTCACAATGTAGTAGGCAATCTAACAATTTCACGAATTTATGAGGTGCTGTAAAGTTGACTGAGAAAATTATATACAATTATTTGCGGCAAACAATAATTGATGTGAAGCTGCATCTTCAAAAGTGAATTTGGAACCTACAGTATTACTATAACGTAAAGCAGTAATTTTTAAATAGTGCAAAGTTTTTAGAAGAACCGTGGGAATGCGGAAAAGGCATTCAATGAGTATTAAAACCATTTTAGTATTATAATAATAAATATAGGTTTATTTAAGGAGAAAGGTTAGTGATTTCCTCTCATGGATGTGTCCGAAGTGACGACCTTTTACCCGAAGCATCATTACATGAAAAAGAGTAAAAATACACCTTTGACAATCGGTTGTATAAACATCAGCTATGCTATAATAAAAAATTGTACATTATAACAATACACGCCTTTGCCGTCAGCAAGGGGATGGAAAAGGAACACTAACTTACTCCAGCAATATTCACTATTCACCATGGAAATTTTTCATATAATTATTTTCTCAAGAGTTATTACTGAGCGTGGTTTTAAATGGGACACCCTGTATATAAATAATTTTAAACGTTAACCGATTATAAAAAATTTCAACTGAGAGAAGATAATAATTTCGTTTATGTAGAACACGAACGCAGAGGGTCGACCCTGTAAGGGATATAAAGTAAGACAAATTTTGTGTATATTTTTAACTCTTATACATATTCTTATCAATATCTAACAGTAAATCTAAACTCTGGAATAAAATATATACGATCATAATGAATCCCTTTTAAACATACATGATAAAAATCTCTGGTTTTAAACATTTATTATGTCAAACGAAGTAAATTCCAGTGTCTGTCACTAATACGCTTTCTGTTCCGACTCTTCTCTACTCCTTTGGTGTGGTGAGTAGATCGTCCGTTCCTCGTATGCCACATCAACAGGGGAGTCGAAGACTGTTGAGCTGGAATGTATGCATGGTAGAGTAGCACTGAGCAATGGTATGCAACATCCTTGGAGTTCGATTCTATTCCTACGGTTAATGGCATGCAACATCCTTGGAGTTCGATTCTATTCCTACGGTTAATGAGAGATCATGAAACCGTAGTTGGCACATTATTATTTAAAGCAGAGCACCAAACCATCTGACAGCCCACATTAAAGCTACCGAAAAGAGGAATCTGTTTATGCAGCATGTCGATAAACTTATGCACGGTATTTTTTACAATAAGATTTCTATCTTCTACCACTGTGTTTGTCGAGAAAGCAGACCTTCTCATTTTTAAGTTCAGGCGAGGGAATCTTTGTGGTTTGTCAAGTTGGTGTTATTAACACATAGGTCTACAGAGTCGCATTCCTGGCATCAGACACCAGTGCTGTCTCCCGGAGATGTCGAATTGGTTGTCGCCTAATTTATTGGAACTACTCGTTCCCGACCATCAGACTAATTAGACCCAGACAAAGTTTCAGTTGACTATCAGATCAAGGTAATGTATGTCATCCAGGACCTGCAGAATCAATCATTGCCTTGAGGGAGGAGAAGAAAAGATCAAGTACAAGGATTTTCCAAGACTATACCCAGGCTACACTGTCAAGATAATGATCTTGAAAATTGGTGTACTCGGAGGTATGAAGCCTACGCTGCTTGCGGCATTGAAGACCATCCAGGCCTGTAAAAAAATCGGCAGAGTGGTTGGTATGCCAACTGCAGACAGTAGTCATCCTGGGATCTGTCCGTCTACTTAAAGCATACAACTCTGAAATCTACAGTCCCTTACCCAACGGGATGTGGTAGTGGCTATAGATAAGTCGCTGACACTGTCTAGTAACGAGAAATCGAAAATAATAATATTAATAATAATAATAATAATAGGAATTCTTGGTATTTCAAGAAAATAATATGAGAGAAAATTCAACGAATTGATAAATGTAAATTTGCCACACTTAATAGATACTAAATAGTATAAAACAAAGAAGTGAAAAAGTGTATAAAAAATATGCATAAATATATAATAAAAAATAGTATAGTATACATTACATTTTCGTTATACGTTATATATTACATTACATTTTCGTTATACCTCCCTCATGATTAGAGTAAACTCATTGTTTCATTGTTTTTTCGATCGTAAGTGACTTTATGTACCAAAAACTTGTTATCATTGGCAACGGGTCGTTATTTTTTATAACGTACCTAGGGAAATATGTTTTGGGAGAATTTAACTTGGGATATTCTTTTGAGGCTTTTTTGAAAGTAAAACCCAATAAACCTATTTTCAAGAATGTTTAGAGCTATTATAATAGTATGATTTAATTTATCTTGACAGTAGTTGTCATTTGAATAAAAACCGCGTCCTAAATTCATTTTATTTACGGTTGCCACGGATATTCCAAGCATTACTACCTTTACTATTTGCTTAGCAAATATCAAATCTTACTCAAACAATTGTAGTTTTCCACTGGTTTTTCTCAAGTTTTTTTCTAGTTTAATGATTCATAGGTATGAAGAAAAATTTAATATGCACCGTGAGTCATCCATTGTTCCCAAATACTTACAAATCTCGGATTGCGATCTGTATTCTCGACCAAAAAAGTGCACTTATGAATCTTGGTACATAAATAACTATAATTAGGTACAATTATATAAAAAGTGATCAGGTTTACAGACTTGGCTACGGACAGGACATTCTAATTAAAAATAAAATAAATAACAACCAATAAAATTATTTAATTAAAACACAACATAATTATTAACTAACTCTAATTTATTATAAACTTTACGTCAATGATTTCGAAATTTATTTGAGCTTGCTCTATATAAACTGGAGAATTTATGAGTAGAATCCCCAGGACGAGGTTTAAAGTGAAGTAGGTTTCATCAATAATTTTCATCAGATAATAGTAGGTAGGTAGTTGATTAAAATTAATATAATGGAGCGAATTTCATGCTGTTCATGCTATAATGAATAATTATCAAAATTTGGTGCTCCTCATTTTATTTATTTTCTTCATATTTGTACATTTCATTAAAAAACTAAAATATATAGGTTACAGAAATGGTGAGGAATAAGTGTATCCTTCTGGTGGTCAGTGCTACTCTTTGACAGATAGCGACCTACCAAGCAGGTACCAAGAGCGTGACTTCTACATCTGCATGCTGAATAAGATTTCATGAAGCAACTACTTAGCAGGAAACAGCTACGCTGAGTAGTTCTTTCCTGCAATACTGTTCACCATGGTTAATAAATGGTGCAAAATAAAATTGATACAATTTATTGCTTGGTAAACATAATGATATAATTAAAAAATTGCATCGTCAAGTAGACTATGAATTTTTGCTTTTATCCTGTCAACTAACTTAGTCATTGATAAATGTAAAATGTTGTTGCCTGAAGAAAAGCGGAAATAGTGAGTTTATGTAACAAAACTGGCTTAATTGCTCTTGTGATAAAAGATGTGTTAGAAGTTTACATAGCCAGACAACTGCCGCACAGGATTTAAATCATATTCCGCAGTTCGCAAAATTATTTGTAAGGATTTGAAAATAAAAGCATATAAAATTTATATTTTGCATCCGTTTCGTCAAATATGCATAGGAAATTCATAAAAAAGTGGAAGCTATTCAAAATTGCATTTAACGGTCGGAAAGAAATCCTCGAAAGTATTAAAAACATGTTTGTGGAATTTGGGGATAATACAATCCTTACGAAATGTGTTTACAATGGAATTAATTCATATAGGATTCCCAGGATCGTATTTTTTTTATTACGAAAAGCGTGGTTATCCACACCCTCAAATTTTTTTATGAATTTTTTTGTCAACTCTTTATTATTTACCCTTTAATTATACTAGAAGCAATATTGACAATGTTTAATGAACCATTTTATTTAAATTTGTAATTACCAAGTAAATTGTAACTATCAGCTACTTAATAATGGGTAAAAACAATATTTGAATTATTTATATTGAAATAAAGGGTCGTATATTACCTAAGAGTTTAATAACTTCCTTACCTTCTGTGCAATACAGTCTTAAAGTAGAGTAACAAGAATGATATGATGCAAAATCTAAAGAATTCTGTAGATATCTTTTTGTACATGATGATTGCCAACAAATAGGGTAAGGTCGTATATCCGTATTATATCCTACGTTACTAGAAAATAATGTCAATGAAACCTAGTCCAGATAATCCGGTTTTATCAAATTACATTTAGTCTCGGAGACTCCTGTGCTTGCTTTAGATACAAATGCGAAAGTGGCACTGACAAACTCTCTTATTATTCTTTCTTTGCGTTACGTGTCATTGTTTCTCAAACTCAAATGACAGTTGCACTTTTGTGATGATAAGAAAGGGTATTATTTTTGTTAAAATTCAAATATTTTTTATTTACATCCACGCATTACGAGGAATATTTAACAGTCAAATCGTCGTGCATAAACTTATATAATTTAGAAAGAGCACAAGAGGGCAAAAAAGCATGTATGACTATTTATAATGTTAATAAGATCAACAATTATTGTAAACATATATCCCAAACATCTAATGATAATACCAAATTGAACTCAACTTGATCACACCATGTGTCTTGAATTTTTGGGAATTTATTTTAATTTCGAAATATTATACTTGCTTCTATTTATATAAATGTAACGAAAAGTATACTTGACCATCTCTTAGTTAAATTCAGGTCAATATGATTATTTGAATTCCACACTAGGTAGTCCACACAAATTTAGATAAATTGGAAAAAATTTAACAACCCAGCCAGAGACATGCTCATTGTATCTGACTATCATTTTAATATCTAAAAGGATGAGCTGGTCATTAGCTAGTACTGTCATCGGCACAGACTTTAGATATTTCAAAGAACAAGTCATTAGCAGTAGGTGGTTCTTTTTGTCAACCCAGGAGCTGCAACGGAATTACCAATTAATGTTGGAGATATGTGATGGTTTTGGCATACTATAGCTTACTTAAAGTCTTAAGGTTACGACTGTTCTAGCGGTAACTTTGTAAAGCCAATATTGGTCAATTTGCAAAGGAAATGTTTTATCGCAAGAACTACTCGCAAAAAACATTACAAACTTAAATTAGGCAGTCTTTTTTTTTGTCCCAGAAAAAATGGTACCTCCCTCAAAAACAAGAAATAACAATACGGCACGTTCTTCTTGCTGAATATTGTGACCAAAAGAAATTATCTCTTCTATTGACGAATATTGGGTTGTGACAATTTTCTCCAAACATGATAAAAAAAGACAGACCCAGTGTTTCTGTAAGTATACATTTTCTACAACCAGCTTGAGAATGATAACTTTCCCAAATCTATAAAAAGAATCTCTAACCTCCAGTGTATTATTATACGTTACCATAACAAACAGTTCTCTCTAGGCAGATAAAATTCGCTAATAAAACGACAAAAACGCTTGGTCCGCCTTTCTTTTTTATTTTTGGAGAGGATTGTCACAATAATTAAATATTTGTCAATAGACGGTGTTTCTAATAAGTATCAATCATTTTGTAGCGATAATCAATAAGAAGAACGTGCCGTATTATTTCGCATTTTTGAGGGGTATCACTGTTTTCTAGAACAAAAAAGGAAATACGGCCAAATTTACATTTGTAATGATTTTTTTGGGATGATATCACTTCTGTTTATTGTATGAAATTTTTAAAATTTATATTGATTGAAAAATAATATGTTCCGATGTTATTAATCTTTAAAAAAAAATTATGACAATTATTAGTCACAATAAAGCGAGCAATAAAGTGATTAACAGTTTAGAGAAGCACTTTTTGCGTGTGTATGTACCAAAGATCCTAGGGAGTGCATTATATGAGTATGAGTTGTTACATCTGACGCAGATCGGAGCCGAGCCGAAATTTTCAGCTTTAATAAAATAAATAGCATTACCATATGACTGATGGTCGAGATGGTAGAGTACCTGCCTCTCACCCAAAAGTCCCGGGTTCGAATCCCGGTCGTGGCAATGGAAAATACTGTGAGAGGGATTTTTCCCTTATACACGGATATTGGATGTGTGTCCCTTGTCTTTAAATGTGTAGCCCCCTCCCGCACAAGGCTCAGCCTTCTGGGATAAAGGGGGTCGTAATTACATGTGGTGTATTTATTATTATTATTATTTACCTATGCGCTCACTTAGCGCGCCAGCGCCTCTGATGGTCGCTAGTATGAAACTGACAGCTCTTAATGCGTCGCGTCGACTGGACGCGTCCGATAGCCGATTTATTATACCACAAAAGCAATGGTCAAAAGGGGTTTTGGTGCACTAGATAGGTCCGTCCGAAAACTTGGGTAAATATTAACGGATTTGCTCTCGTTATATATAATATAATTAGATTGAGATAGATGGAAAAGATGGGAACAAACTACCATCTGCTCTGATTTTAAGTATTCACGAAATCTGAATTGAAGATTTAATCTAATTTTTAAGGACTATTGCTTTTAAATTTTATTAACGGTGGTTAACGGGAATTAGGTCTGTTTTAAAGAAAACTAGTTTTTCAAAAAGTCAACGTTTCGACACATTTATTGCATCATCTTTAACCAAATAAAACATTAATATTGTTTTTAATAGTGAAAAAAGATTCAAAAAATTCATTTTCTAACTAAAAAAATATAATGATAAACATTGTCACTGTAAGAAATCTATATGTATTAGTAGTAGTTCGCTAAATATCAAGGCATGAGTTTGAATTGTATTTTACCATTCGTTTTAACTTCCTTTAACCAAAGTATCTACGTAACCTTTATACAATTTAGAATTTTTAAACCTGATAACACGGAAAACTTAATTTTAATGTAAGTACTGAGTTTTAATAATTTTATATTTTTATATTTATCAAGTTCTTATCTTATTTTTGTTATTAACTTTGAAGTTATTTTAAATATATCAATTTTTATTATTTTACAATTCTCTTTCTTTGCTTGATATGCATTGTTTATAAATGACTTTGTTTAGGATTTATACAAGCATAATAACAACAAACATATCCAAATTGATATACTTACATTGATGTTTCATCTCTAAACATGCTATTATTAAATTCATTGGACTTTCTTTAATATATTAAAGAAAGTCCAATGAATTTAATAATAGCATGTTTAGAGATGAAACATCAATGTAAGTATATCAATTTGGATATGTTTGTTGTTATTATGCTTGTATATTAAAGAAAGTCCAATGAATTTAATAATAGCATGTTTAGAGATGAAACATCAATGTAAGTATATCAATTTGGATATGTTTATTGTTATTATGCTTGTATAAATCCTAAACAAAGTCATTTATAATCAATTTTTATGTTTCAAACTATTATTATTCTTTTTAGCATGTTAATTATATATGTATTCCTATAATTTCTTATAACTTTGTAGCGCCCTGAAGATGATGCAATAAATCTGTCGAAACGTTGGCTTTTTGAAAAACTAGTTTTCTTTAAAACAGACCTAATTCCCGTTAACCACCGTTAATAACTAAATTACAGGTCGTAAATAATTTCAAATAAATTTAAATTTTAATACATTTTTTTAGGTAGTTATTTTTTGATAACATTTTCTTCTATATCTCTTGCGGTGTAATTCAATCTACATAATATATACAACGACCCGTTATGTCATTTCCGGAAATATAAAATTAATCAACTAAGAAGTAAAATTAGTTATGAATAAAGCTCACATAATTAATTGGAAATTGGAAATCTGAATATACGATCTTTATTTGCCGGCTTTAAGAAATTTTCTCCTTTATTAATAATAAGGAATACGTAATATGTGTTTCTGAAAAGTAGTTATTTGAACATATTCTATCGGATATTGTAAAAGTGGATGGGTACCATTATTTTCATAAAGACCGCCACTGGGTAGATTTTGGAAATGTAGAAGTTGAAGTCATGTAGTTAAAAATAACAATTTTGAGAGCAAACTATTTTATTTTAATATTATTATTGTTATTATAATATCCTTGTCTCCTCAGTCTGTCTTCTCCCTAAAAAAATTATTTAATTAATGCACTTGTTATAATAAAATTTAACAAATCGTATTATTTAAAATAATGATTAAGGGGAGACCGTGTGGCATGCCAAGAAACGAATATTTACAAATTAAATTAAACGACAACTGGTAGCTGCAGGAGGCTGCTAATTATCAGGCACATTGCGTGTCAGTCTCATGTATATCAAAATAGTAATACGCGCCAATGAACATAGGTCTTAATGCAGTCATTGTTCTCTGTCTTTGCAAATTATAGTATTAGGATTTACTTTGTTAATATTTAAAAAGAAGTGTATTAAAATTGATTATATAATTCTATTTAGACAATACCCAAATAGTTGGTATAAAGGTACCTATTGTACCAAATGAAAACGTACAAAGATATTTTTCAGTTAGTAATTCTAATGGACTGATAAATATTATAAAAAATATACAAATAGAAGAGCAGTAAAATGTTGACCTCGTTTTACGTTGGTTCATTATTTCCAAGTATGGCAGTCACAATATTTTAGGAGTACTTATCTCAAGAATTACTCAAATGATCTTAGCTAAGTAAAAGAGTACTGATTAGTCCATCCCCTGACAAGGTTTTCATTGCCCTATGGAGTGTACGGAGTTTGGCTTCAGAACCTTAATTTGGGTCATACATAGGTGGGGAATTTATGAGTTGGACGTCCTGAAAAGTGCCGTTTGTGCCTTGTAAGTTTCTGTGTTTTGATGGTTTTCCATTTTAAATCAGGATTCTTTAGCTTTAACTTTTAATTAATATTTTTATACTTTTGTTTTAGAAAAATATTTTCGTTTTTCGGCCTGTTACTTTATTTGATTGATTTGAGAATAGTTTTTTGTTAATTTTTATGAAATCGCATTTTGCATTTTGTAAAAATGTCTCTAACTTTGGTAAATTCTCTTCAATTTGATTCTGGTTTGTGTATTATTTGTCAGAAGTCTGGGGGAAAGCTGAATAGAGCTCTGACATTGGAAGAAATAAAATTGATACTTATGCGGAAATTAAAAAATATGTTGTTTATTCTAGATTGTCTTTAGTAGACAATAAAAATTTTGTTTACTATCCAGGCAATGAGTGCTATAAATAAGAGTGCTATAAGAGCTACACTTTAAAGAAAACTTTAAAAAAATGACCAACCGAAACTTCAACAATTTAAAAAATTTAACCACCATCAGTAAAAACAAAAAAACAAGTTAGAAATGTGGTTTAGAACGGGTAATCGAGATAACATTAGATGTATACCAATTCACAAACTTGTAAAAATTCATGGTCCGGAATTATGCCATATACTTCCGGCGGCTCACATATTAACCGAATGCGATTACACGAGCAAGATTGGGTAAATAAAATAAGTTTTAAAAGTTAATCCAATAAGGTATCTCACAAATTTTGGTTTAGCTCCTATAGAATCTTGCACAGCACGGCTGAAAAATTTGTGGTGTTTACGATAAAGCTTGGGTCATCTTCCAAATTGTTTGACGAACTGAGGGCTTGTTTTTATTATAACTCAAAACTTTTTATTCCAGACAATTTACCACCGACCTCATTCAATTGTGCTGCCCATGTTAAAAGATTATACTATTGTGTCCATGTATTTAAACTGTTATGGAGGAATTAATTATGAGCCATTAGATGTCACCAGATATGGTTTTGAACTAGAAACTGATGAAGAATTTTTAAAACCAATAAATAATCTCCTTTGCATTCCGGAGAGTTTTCTTTTAACCTGCTCTTGCAAAACAATGTGCGGGAAAAGAATTTGCACTTGTAAGAAAATAAAGTTTACCTTGTTCAAAATTCTGCAAATGCAATAATTTTCATTTGTGTCATAACAAATAATTAATATTAGATTATTAGTTATTGTAATTGCTATTTTCATAAAAACCTAATTTTAATGTATCTTTTTCATGGAGATTTCTTACAACTACAACTTACAACTTACAAAAATTTATAATACATTTCATAACTTTGCGAAGAATTTAGAGTCGATCTAAAAAAAATCATCAAAATCGAACGAACGCTTGCGGAGATAGGGCGCACATCCGGTTTGACATAAAATTCAAGATGGCGGACTTCCTCCCACTTTCCGGGATGTCCACATCATGGATTCCTGACCTATGTATGTCTCCAATTAAAATTCTGAAGTCAAACTCTGTACACTCCATGAGGCAATGAAAACCTTGTCAGAGGAAGGACTATGATCTACTTATTGATCTCAAAAATTCGCAAGAAGCAAAATTGTTTCCAATTTAATAAGAATTTTTTAGAAGGGATTTGAATGGATAATTCTATGAATATTTTTACAGTACAGTACAAAAGTCGTACATGTAGTATTAAGTTAGAATTTGATATCTATTGTCTGTCTTTTAACGTCTTATTTAGTAAGTTCTTTAAAAAAAGGATTTTGTATTGGTACCTATATAAAGAAAACCAGTGTCAACTCGCTCCAAACGTAATATATATTAGTATTGTGCTGAACGAGCCTTTCCCATAACGCAGCTGATGTCATCACGGCAGGTAACATTTAGTTCGCCAAAATATAAACATTAAAACACCGATCACTTTACACAAGAATCCCTTACGTTTCATTTACGATACAGAAGTAGGAGTTTTAGATATTTTCCTAATAATTCTTATACCACAACAACACACAAAATGGTGCGCCTCAATCTCTTGGTTCATTATTTATTAAGTTCCCCCTAAATAAGGAGACTTTAGTTTTAATCATCTTCTAATAATACCAACTTCGTTAGAGAACGAGCATCGAGTGTCAAACATTTAATATTTTATGTGTCATGGAAGTGCCATATCAAAGGTTTTAATCCTTTTCAGAATATTTAAAGTTGTTTCGCGACCTCACATACTCTTAACAAATTTTATTGTAGAACAGAAATTTTGGATAAAATAAATAATACATTTTTGTTACAATTCTCTTTCTTTGCTTGATATGCATTGTTTATAAATGATTCTATTTAGGTTTTATACAAGCATAATAGGTAATACAAAACATAATATCCAATTTGATATAGTTACTTACTTATATTGATGTTTCATCTCTAAACATACAATTATTAAATTTATTGGACTTTCATTAATACATGATAAAAATTGGATTAAAAATTTCAAAATTCAAAACGTCTAATAATTTATTGAAAAAAAATTTTTTTAACTCAAAACAAAAACAAAACTTAACAAAATTCATTCATTATGGTCACCAATTAAAAAACGATGTCCCCAATATTATAACATGTAGGACATGTTTTTTCCCTTTATTTATCAAATTTGTTTATAAGCAACGAGTTTCAAAAAAGAAAGTAGTGTAGATTGCAAAGGGACGTGAAGATATAGGAGGCATATTAATTATAAAAATGAAAGAATTTGTTTGTTATGGTTACAAAATATTTTATTAATGTTAATAAATACAATTTTAAGTATAAGTTTCAACATATAGGTAGATTCTTTGAATTTAACGTGGAATCGTCTCCCTGATGAGCTAAATAAAGACGAAAGAACATGTACTATTGCGAGCAATAAATTTTCAACGGTTCATTTTAGCTTTGTAAATAGAGTCCGGCCGCTATAAGAACAAGCCAGGGGCGTTGCAACGGCTGCGCTAGCTTTGGCGATACCATGCTTCTACAAAGTAAATAGTGACTTCCATTTATCAAACTCAACGCTGCGAATAACAGATTTTAAAAATATTATGATGATACGCTTATGCTAGAGCGCGGGACTTCGATGGACGACCGCGAAGATATTCTTTGATGACGTAGGTGGCTTGTTCTTATAGCGGCCGGAGTCTAGGAGAAAACGCAGTGGCGACGGATGTCACTCTATTTTGTTAGTGACTGTCAGTGTCACTTTATATTGATTGTCTCATTAAGTATTTTTTTAATTTTAAGACATGCCGAACCACAAGCTTACAGACGTCGAATTTATGGATTGTAATGGCCAAATTAAAAGCTGAATAGTCCTTGCAACGTGTGGCAGATGAGTTACATTGTCACAAAACAACAATATTTTACCTAAAGCGCAAGTGGACTTAGTGGACACAAAATGGAAATCTAGCTCGTATGCTGGGTTCTGGTCATCCGCGTCTTATGTGGAAGATGCTTCTTTGGTGGAATATACATATATACCTAATACAAATCATCTCTTTTCGACAGCATTAAAGTCTACGGAGGCCGTACAAGAATTCAGCAACATTGGCTTTTAAATTTTACATATTGCTAATTTTATGTTAGATTTAGTCATTGAGTAAAAAATAATAAAGAGGCGCAACTGTCAAGGTGTCGAGATTTTAGTAATGTATTTTTTTACCAATAGCTTCACGATTGTCCTCAATTTTAAGGGCTATAGAGCCACATTACAAATACCTTCCCGCAGCACTAAAAATTGATGACAATCATGAAGTTATTGGCAAAAAATGCAATACTAAAATCACGAAACCTTGACAGTTGCGCCTCTTTATTATTTTTTACGCAATGATTTAGTGTTGTATTTTTTCGATTCAGCTTCAGGATTGTCAGCTATGTTTAGTGCTACTGGAAGGTATTTGTAATTTGGCTGCATAGTCCTAAATATTGTAGATATAATACTGTAGTTACTGGCAAAAAGATACAATACTAAAATCTCGAAACCTTGACAGTTGCGCCTCTTTATTATTATTTACTTAATGGTTATATAGAGATTTAATAAATAAATTTAATGATTCCTTTACAGATTTCTCTTTTGATACGTCAATGTATTGTGTCAAAAATTTTATAAAATGTCAAATAGGTATGACTTTAAAACCATTTTTACAAAGACTAATTTTACAAAAACCAGTAGGTATCACTTGATTAAATATCGTTGAAAATTTTTTGCTCCCAATAGTACATCTTCTTGAGGACATCGTTTTTTAATTGGTGACTATTATAATGAATGGATTTGGGGTGAGTTAAAAAAAATTTTTTTCAATAAATAATAAATTTTTAGACGTTTTCAATTTTTATCATGTATTAAAGAAAGTCCAATAAATTTAATAATTATTGTATATTTAGAGATGATACGTCAATATAAGTATATCAAATTGGATATGTTTGTTATTATTATGCTTGTATAAAGCTTAAATAAAGTCATTTATAAATAAATAAAATAATATATTCAACTCCTGATACGTCATACCGTCAAACTTTTTAGAATTCAAACCAAATTTATTTAATTTTTTTAAATCAGGGTTGTGTAGCTTTGGTTTGTGGACCAAAAGCACAGTGCCAACCAAATTTATTTCTTACAGGTTTTCCTAAGATTAAAAAAGCGATTAGATTAAGTTTCACCCAAATCCAAACAACCTTAATGTTACCTAAATCCGTAAATATATATTGGCCCTACTATTTACAATTATTAATAAATAGTCTATTAATAAATTAAACACATTAACTGAATTAAGAGGCCTAAAATACATAGATGAAAAATCCAATACAAATTTGACGCAAATGGCACAGTTTTAACATGAATAAATAATTTACGACTAACATACACGCAACAATCATGATGAATTGAAATCAATCTTGAGCATTTAGTTCCTTCACATCAGCCAACAAAAACCTTGTCAATATTGTTGACCTTAAATAACACTTTGGGCGTAATGAATATTGTACCAGTTATTTTCTTCAAATGCAATATTACACAAATTAAATTAATAATTGTTTTGTACCCTCTTAATTCAAGAATTATATATTATTAATGAAGGTTGTGAATGAACCCGTTTTGGATAACTACAATAATTGCTTATTATGTTTTCTGTTCTTAATTTTGCATACATAATTCTTAAATAAACTACCTAACCTAAAATAGCCTTGTCCTTGTGTCTTCTTTGATCAGCTTGATAATGAATTATTAAAATTACTGGTTTAATAACTCGTAAACTGAATGATCTAGGGACGCCGAGCAGATTCTGTGCAATTTCAAAAAGAAATTTCTGGTAATGGCGAGTTGAGAGTTTATGTATATTTCGTGTATAACTATATAATCCCGTTATCAAATTATTTCTTTTGTACTTTTTATGTATTATGTTTGTATACACAGTTGATATAATATTGACTTGAGCTCGGTTATGAATGAACCAGATTGAATTTAAATGGTGTTTAACTAACACATCCATTGTATTAAAGAGTACGTAAAGTCGTTACAAATGGCGACAAGGATTTTTAAATAATAATTATTATTATACTAGTTAATGAAAAATAGTAAATGTGTTAGTAAGTGCAGTGAACTAAGGTAGAAGATATCGGTCGGCAAGATAAGTGAATTCCAATTAGGTTAAAGCAATTGGAAAAAATATTGCTCGATTAAATCAGTACATATATCAAACTAAATAAAATTAAAGAGGATCTTAAAACGCCGACTTTATTAAAAGTTAGTAATGAAACTTATGAACGAGGTATGCAGTCCAGATGAGCCAGTAACTAAAATTTACTTAGAACTAATTACCTTAGTAACAAATCGTCTTCAGCCGGAACCTTCAATAATGATAAAAAGGCGTAAATTTCGTCACAGATATCAAGAAACGGTGAATCTATTTCACAATATGTAACAGTGTTAAAGAATATAGCATCAACATGTAATTCCTAAGACAAATGAAACGAAAATTTGATAGAACAATTATCTTGAGATCTCAGTAGTCAATCAAACAACATTTATTGGTGCATGATAAGGATAGGATATTGACATTTACAGCATACCTATGAAATAGCACGAAATATGGAAACAGAAAACGATGTAAACATTTTGGAAACAATGCAACATGTATTGAAAATCCAAAGAGATAATGGTTCGTTCCTCCCCTTCGAATACATACCTCGACCAGGCATTTGCAGTAGCGCACACAGACTACGGTGCTCTTGTAGTAGGTTAAAACGACGGGTGTGTTTTTTCAAAAAAACTATTTACGATATGCGCGGGAAGAGAGGGTATCTAAAATATGTTCGTTCACAAAGCAAGGTAGGGGTAGATAAAGATATAGAAATAACAGAAGAAATTATTATATGACCGATAAAACCGACAAGTATGTATGCAAATATAAAAACTGTACATGAGGCCGATTCGGATGAATCTGCAGAATAGTTCAATATTTTCAATTCTAATAAATGTAGTCTTATTCACATCAATATTTTACTTAGTATAAATGTAATTCAAGTATGGAAGTAATAATCGCTAGGCATTATCATTGATTTCTAAATTTATTTATATTAAGTACCTTTCATAAATGCAAATTTTTCAATTAAAAATTAAATTAATCTCTTCCACATAATTATTACCGAATATTTCATAAAAATCAAAGTAGTGTTTAATAGTGTTATTCGGAAATATTAAAATCATATATTATATTGGAGAGGAAACCTTTACTTTTAGGGCTTAAAGTAAGGCTTTAAGCTAAGCCTATCGCGATCTAAAATTAATATAATTGATAATGTTGCGGCAAATAGTATTTCTGCGCATGTTAAAGGAAGCATAAAAATAGATACCTTTAGGACAAATATTACATTCAATGGTCACATTAATCAATACTGAACAATATTTAAAACCAAGTTAAGTAATTTTTTTAAATTTTAATGCTAAATTATACCTAAAACCAAATTAATGCACTGACAATTTTTCACAAAGCTCATTCATTGTCTCTTAAAATGAAACACAAGGTTGGAAAGAGGTTACAGAAGTTATGTAGGTAATGATGAATTATTAACTCCGGTGGACCATAGTCACTGAGCCAGTTCTATCGTACCCGTAACCGGCAAGGAATAACATCCTAAAATGAAAACTTAATTACCACAGCTATCATTTGCTTAGGTATTAACCATCCATATCTTATTTATCATGAAATCTATTAATAGAATTTAAATTATTTTAAAACAATATAGCTTCCAGATATTCCAATAACAAATTTACTAATCACGGTTTACATTTAACATTGAGACATACAGTCCTCCTAGTAATATTGTCAAATTCATAAAAGATTAAAAAAATCAAAAATAGGTTATGGACTGATTTCTTAAATAATCGAAATAAGGAAGGAAATTGCTTAAAGCCTAAATGCGGATTTCCAACAAATGGACGAAGCGGCAATAAAACAGATACTTGGCCAATTTCGACAAAACAGCACCTCAAGTTTTCGA
Organism: Rhagium mordax; assembly: GCA_963680705.1. Classification (NCBI taxonomy): domain Eukaryota; kingdom Metazoa; phylum Arthropoda; class Insecta; order Coleoptera; family Cerambycidae; genus Rhagium; species Rhagium mordax. Next base: position 29,430,411 of record OY796657.1, read on the forward strand.
AAGCAGTAACATTTTAGAAAATTCTAATTGCCGGTGACTGCTTTGGTGATCAAATGCTGTTTGATGGTGAAAAGATCACAGGAATTAAGTAGTGTAACTAACGTTTTTGTCTCTATAGAGCGCACTCGAAGGGAACTGCACACAGCAACAGTTTTTTAACTCAGTAGATTTATCATTCTCAAAATTGATATAAAATTGATACTCTAGATATTCACAAAAATTATGGAAAAGTCGTAATTCCCCGTTCAGTTATTCAGCTATCAAATTAAGAAGGCCATCATTCCATCCATTCCACAATCCTTTCGTTATTTTATAAACGAAATAACTAGTAGGAATATATGGCTTCCTTCGAGAAAACATGAAAAATCTGAAACCGATCCAATATGTTATTTGTACATAATGTCACAGTAAGTTAGAAATTAGAGTTTTACGACATCCACCACAATTATCTCTTATTATACCCTCCACTTCCCTGATTCATAACCGCCTTTAATCTAAGCAAGTTCATTTTTTCACAGCTTGCATGACAAAATCGCCTACACATAAGTTAAAGCGGATTATGAAGGAATGAGATAACGCATTTTTAAAACATAAAAGATACAAAATAATGGCAACCGGGATAATTATAAACAACTAAAAAAATTTTGCTACATCTGCTTATGTACTTAAAATTAAAAGTATAGGATATAAGAAAATTAAAATTTTAAATGAAAACATATTTTTTTAATCATAATAATAAATAATAATATTGTCTAAAAGTTATTTGTGGCATTTTTCTGTATTTTCCTTCTGTTATATTAGAAAAAATTTAATTGAAAAATCAAAAATTTGTGAACACGCTTTCGAAAACGGACATCCAATAAATTGGAATGGAGCAAAAATTTTAACAAAAGAACCGGACAGTAAAAAGAGAAAAATTAAAGAATCTGCAATAATTTTACTAAATTAAGACAAATGCGTATCAAATTATTCTGTAGATTGTTGTACAATATGGTTACCGATGCTAAAAGAAGAACTTAGCAACTTGAATATCTAATCTAATCAACTTTTCTGTGAGCGTAGTAAGTATCTATGGTTATGATATAAACATTAAAATTGTGTAATTTCACGAATTACCGAGCGAATTACACAAGAGAAAGACTATTTAGCATTGAGAAAGGAAACAGATTAAGTTTCCGAAACGTCTGCAAAACATCATTGTTTTTATTTTATTTTAGTTATATTTTATGTCAAAAAACCAACCTTTAACTGGTCCTTTGACGTAAAGTCACAGGCCTAAAGGTTATCTTTTAAATAATCCAGATATTTTTCAGATTATCTGGGTAATGTTCAGAAATGTGGCCGTAAATCCCAAATAAGAACAGATTTTCAAGAGTCTTGATTTTCGAAACAAGAAACGTATTGCTTCTTGTCTTGACCGATTCTCGTTGATCAATTTCTTGTCTTGATATCGAGAGTCTCGATACTTCTTGGTCTCGATAAACACTAGCTTCTTCATAGCATACGTGCTTCGTGTAATATCGGCCGCTGTCGATTATCGAGTGCTGTTATTAATCAGTAAACACCGCTAGGCCCGCAGAAATAGAAAAAACGGTGTAACTAATTCGTTTCAGATAGCTGTAGGTAAAAACAGGTGTATTTAGTTATAAGGAATATACCTCTGCGATACCTCCCAAATCAAATAAACAGAACATTGTTTATAAGTCACTTTTATGTGAAAAAATCATGAAATTTGGAGTTTTTTAAAAATTGCAGTAAGACTGCAGTAGATTAATTTTTTTGAATGTTTCTGTTTACTAGGTAATTCCAAACCGGTTAATTTAAGCCCCGGTTGATTTCATTTCATTGATTATTTATTTAAATAATTGCCGAAAACCATCGAAATTTTCGAAAATTTCAAGAATTTTTTACTCTGAAAGGAAAAATGCTAGACTCTTGAAACTTTGGTGGAATATGTGCCTCATTACCCTCAACTTACAAAAAAAATTTCGTTTCAAAATGTTTATTAGTTTTCGAGAAATTCTATTTGTTTTTTTATTAAAACCGTCCCAAATGTTTTATGAAAAATTGACCTATTAACGTTATCAAAAATAATTCAACCACAGCTCATTTTTTTCGTCAAGACGTCAATTTTACGAATCTGTTATGGGCGTATCGATTTTCAATAATTTTGACCGTCAAAATGGCGTTAACAACATTGCTACTTTTCGGAGCAGCGTTTTTTGCAAATGACTTTACAACAAATGAACGTATCTGCACAAATCTTTCATATTTGAGTTGCTGGTATTTTTCTACAAATTTATAAAAAAAAATTGTTGCTCTGGGACATGTAGGAGCCGAGATAATTTTTTAAATTGTTTAATGCGTCAAACGTTTATTTATTAATATTTATGGCCAAAATTGAAACTGGTTGTTAATAAGATCTTGAATTTTGTTAATTCATCAAGTCCTATTGAAAACGGGCCCTTTTTGAGGTCAAAATATAATTTTTAATAATTAGTGATTTTAGAGCGTCTTCAATTTGTTTGGCTCAAGGGACAGGTGAATTTTTTATCAAACGAGTTTCAAATTGGGGTAGCGAGAAAAAATCGTCATATCTCCGTTATTTTCCGGCCAATTTCGACGTTTTTTTTTTTAATTTGGGGTAGCTCACGAAAATAATAACAATGGGCACATTTGCAATATCCAAATAATAAACATATACCTAATTGTTATAAACAATTTTTTTTTCTTTTTTGGGCTTATGCAACTTATAATGTGCTAATGTATTAAATATAAATTTATAAAGATTATAATGGTAACAATGCTGTAACATCGTATATTGTTTGATGGAGAAATAGTTTGTGCATACATTGTTACCATTATATAATCTTTATAAATTTATATTTAATACACTAGCACATTATAAGTTGCATAAGCCCAAAAAAGAAAAAATTACAAAAAAAAAAAAATTGTTTATAACAATTATGTTTATTATTTGGATATTGCAAATGTGCCCATTGTTATTATTTTCGTGAGCTACCCCAAATTAAAAAAAAAAACGTCGACTAATTTTATTATTATTACTTAATATTTTCTAAAATAAAATATCTTGGATCTTCTATAAGTATTGGACATTATATTTATTTATTTAAATTTTTCAACAATATTCCTATGCAAATAATCGAGAAGTCTTGATTCTCGATGACTTGACTCTTGTCTCGTCTTGTTCTCGATAACCTGACTCTTGTCTTGTCTCGATATTTGAAATCAAACTCTTGTCTTGATCTTTTCTCGAAGTCGAGACAAGATCAAGACAAGACTTCTCGACATCTCGATCTTGGTGAAACACTAAAAGAAAATAATAATGTTTAATAAAATCTGTTGAAAATCATCTCCATGCTGTGCTGTCGATCAGAAGAATTAGTTTCTACGAAACACTTGCACTTAAGAAATCTAGACATAATTCATAGCAAATAAAAGCTGAAAGCTGAAAGCTGCAAGTATGCCCTTTCTTATATGGTGCGAAAAAAATGCCCAAAATCTGCGGGAAGAACATGCTTCATGAACTGAGAAGCACTTTGTGTAGGTACATGAATAGTACATGATAGAAAAACACGCTCATGCGTCAAATTCAAAGCTTACTTACCTAATAGTGTTTATAAGATTTTTTAGAGATTAAGTTACTCGAAAAATTTTCATAAATAAATAAATAATAAATACACCACATGTACCTAATTACGACCCCCTTTATCCCAGAAGGCTCTAGGAGCCTTGTGCGGGAGGGGGCTACACATTTAAAGACAAGGGACACATATCCAATATCCGTGTATAATGGAAAAATCCCTCTCTCCCTCTCACAGTATTTTCCATTCCATTGATAATACTAATTTACTGCTTCACAATATAAGTATGACTTCTAGATAATACGGAAATATGAATAATTGTACAATTTAGAGCTTTTAACCAATTTTCAATCTCTATAAGATAATACTAGGATTATAAAAAAAAGCTTCTAAAAGAAAAAATAAAATCCTGCTATGCATAAATGCCAGTAAATCGGATTTACATAACAAACAAAGAAAAAATATATAGATATTCTATTTAAAATAAGAAAGTCGATGTCACTTCCGGTTAGACTGAAATTCTAGCCGAAGATGTACATAAAATACTATTTTCGGAAAAATACTAATTATGTCAGATTCTGGCTTTAGTAATTTATTATTCATGTTCCAAATTTCACAAGTCTATCCTTCCTAATAAATAAATACATATAGGCAATATTTTCGTGATTTCCCGGCATAACGAAAGATGAATTTCTCGAGCATTAATGCGAATATCTTCGCGGGTCACTGCAGAGTCGATTACGGCATCTACTTGTCGTTGAATTACGCTAAACTTTATTTAATTCTAGTCTATTTAATTCTAGTCTAATAATAGTATTCTACTGAAATTCTTTTAATCCTAGATAACTTCAACCCACACCTACTGCTTGATACCAGAACTGACACGAATCAAAATCACCAAATCCAGATCTACCTATCAAAAATAGAATCGATTAGAACAAACAATGATACATACAATGAAAAATATTTTGAATATTAAAATGCTGTGTCTAACTGATCAGGTGGGCACTCATATTTATATATTTTTCTACATAAACAAGCTCTATTTATATCTATTATTTTTATAAGTGTAATGAAATTTCTCGAACTGCAGGAATTGCTGTTCGAGTTTATCACCCTATTTTTAAATTAAATGGAAATTAAACTTTATTGTAACTATATTAATTAAAAACAAAATAATATACATTATATGGTTGGTGCTTACTACTCTGTGCAAAATTATGCTTGTTAATTGGTAATTTTCACGTCGTATATATCTAGATATGTACATTACGACTTACTGACTGAATCAAGAAATGTAATAAAAATTACAGGTTTCTCGAATTGAATTGCAAATTTTTAAATATATTATACGTTTACTTTCCTACCATGAAATCTTAAATTCGTAATAATTTATTATTTATCTCCATCATCTATATAACGTAACTATTTCAAATGGTATAAAAAGTATTCAACGGAAAACACCGAGGAAAACACCGATGAAAACACAGTGTAGTAAAAAATATTATAATTACTAACCTGTGTAATAAATGTCATTTGTAAAATAACAAAATTTTTAAATACCCAGTTGTTTTTGTTTCTAACTTGGTTGTAGACATTTATTTTCGATAGCGATCACAATTATTATGTTTATTTATGCAACTGTTAAACTAAACAGAGAAAATTAAGTTCCGGTCTAAAGAATATAAGTCTGCCAATTATTTAATAATAAACATTTATGTTTATACTAATTTACAATGATATAATAAAAAGATATACACTTAATATATATGCAAAGCTACATACATACGAAGACTAAACTAATAGTAAACAAGCGTAGTAAGTTGAGCTGAGCAGCTTCACTCCACGAAAAAAATTGAATTGCGTTTAATATACCTACATCATACAAATTTTTTTGCCCGGATTTGGTAATAAAATAGATTAATCTAAATTATTGTATAATTAGACACTTCTAGACAATTGATAAATTTTTGATTTTTAACTATCTAGATTAATTTGATAACAAATTGATAAATTGATATAGCACATTTTTTGACAGGTAATAAATTTGTGACACAAATGCCTCACGAAGCAATTTACTTTAGACGTTAATAGGTCTAGCCCTATATAAATCGGTCAGCTGATCAATCGCCGACTGTTTTTAACCAATCGAATCAGTTCTGACTAGTTTGTGATTTCTGTTGGAACATACTTAATATTAATATCAGATTAAATATTTGTTTTATTTTTGTTTTTAGCAACTATACGATACCAGTAATCTTCTCAGCACAAATATTCCATTCAAAAAACAAAATTTACAAAGATTTAAATATTCCTAAATAAGGCCTAATTATTGTATTATTAGGTTTTATCCTAGACACTACTGGAGGAAAAATGTGTACAAGACTACAAGACTACACCTGCATCGAGGAGCCGCTGGAAAATGACTAATATTTTATCAGTGGATAAATAGTAATTATGAATTAATTAATTTAACACTTTGGTCCCTGACTGTGCTTATAAGAGCTGTATATCATATATTCATCGATAAGTACTCCAACGAAAACCCTCACGCTACTACTACTGTACAAACATTTTTAGATTCGTTCTCTATAACGTTTAGTACGGTATCATCAACAATGAGCTTATTGGTTCAGTTATTCGTAGCAATCATCTTACAGAACACAGTTATCTAGAATTTTCCCAAAATGCATTATGAGGACTATTTGATGAAATTATTGTGGCTATGCGGACTATCAGTATGACAGAGCCCTCAACATAGTTATCGTTTCATAGTCCATCCATTAGATCAAACTTTTCTGGATGATGGTCGACACAGGTAGTGGGACTACCTGTGTTCATTGGCCACCAAAATCTCCAGACCGCACGCTTGAGGTATTGTTTATGGGAGTTGAGGGAGGTAAGTCTAATAGACGGATGAAAGTAAACCGATCTTGTTGAAGTTTTGCACACTTGCATAATTGATCGTTCTGAACAACTTTTATTAACGAAATTATTTACAATGTTCAACAAGGAAGGTACCTACTTAAAAAAAGTAAGAAATAAGACAAAATGTCAAAGTAGGCGGAGGGCTTTGAAATTTTGCATTGTTACTGAGTTTTACTTTCCGAACAACTTTTCTTAACAACATTTGGTCACTTAGTGTGAAAAATAAACTTTTTATAAATTTACAAAATACTCATACTTGATTTTTAGAAACTAAAATTATGGCACAAATTTGTTTCTATCAAGGCGGGCTAAAAATATGAAAATTCAACTAAACAATTTTCAGACTCTATCACCTATTCCTGCGTCGATCCGGGGACACACTGTATACACCGAGGGGTGAGCAAATGTCAAAACATGTGTACACCATAATTAATTATTTAAGCATTTAAAAGTATTAAATTATATTTAAAGATATTTAAAGGCATTTAAAGATATTTAAAGGTATTTAAAGATATTTAAAGGTATTTAAATAGATTTAACGGTATTTAAAAATATTAATATTTAAAGGTATTTAAAGGTAGTTAAAGGTATTTAAAGATATTTAAAGGTATTTAAAGATATTTAAAGGTATTTAAATATATTTAAAAAAAATTACATTTCGGAATGCAAAATAATGAAACTTATTTAAAAAGTATTTAATAAGTATTTAAATGTATTTAATATGTATTAAAAAGCCATTAATAAGTATTTAAAGGTATTTAATAAGTATTTAAAGGTATTTAATAAGTATTTAAAGGTATTTAGTAAGTATTTAACGATATTAAATAAGTACCTATTTAAAGTATTAAATAAAAAGTAATTAATATTTAAAAGTATTTAAAAAATTTAATAAATATTTAATAATATTTAAAATGTATTTAAAGACGGAGTGGAGTGTACACCATATTTAAAGTTTGCGCACCCCTCGGTATACACTGTATTTCACTTTTCATGAGTACGCCCTCGTATTTCAGGAATTAAAAACCAGATTAACCTTAAATTTGGGTGGGAAGTATATACTCAAAATGTGATTATTTTGACGCAACCAACTTTGATATTGCTCGTTGGCGAGCGATCCTGTGGGAAAAATTATAGTCGATTTTTCATAAATAAATATTTGCGATTCTTTTATAGAAATTTTTATTTTAGATTCATATTAAGTATCATCAAAAACCCTCTTATACCAATTTTGAACAAAGTATTTCATTGAGTAATATTTCTGCTGTTTTATTTGTTAAAAATTTCTGCTATTTTATTTGTTAAGAATTTGTTATTATAGGTATCATTTAGTAATATAACATTTCAACGGGCTGAAGAAAATAAAGGAACGAGACAAAAGTTTTTTAGTTTTTAAAATAATTTATATACCTAATATATAAATGCGAGTTTTTATCTAGGAAAGTCATGAAATATTTTGTTAAAATTGGACATAAGAGGGTTTTTGATGATGCGGAATACGAATCTGAAATCAAAATATCTATAAAAAAAAATGGTTAATTTTTTTTTGAAATATCGACCGCAATTTTCCCCATAGAATCGCATGCCAATGAGAAATATCAAAGTTGATTGCATCAAAACAATCACATTTTGAGTATATACTTCCAACTTAAATTTGAAATTAATTCGTTTCTTAATTCTTGAGTTAAGAGGGTTACTCATGAAAGATGAATACAGTGTGTCGCATTAAGAGTGAAACACCCTCATAACTTTTTATTTTTCTTCGAATTAAACCAAACTTCATTCAAAGATTTAGCTCTATCTTTGAGGATCAACTTATGGCCAAAAAAACATTCGTCCACTACTAATCTGCGATACCTACCAAAACAAACGGAAAAATAAAAAAAGCACATTAGATATTTTTTTCTTGGAAAATTTTATGAAATGAAAATTGTTGTTCAAGATTACCCAAAAACCTTATGTCCAAAATTTTATAAAAATGAAAAAACACTGGTATTTTGTTCGAAAAAAATGTTTAAGTCGGAAAATATAATTTAATAATATCAATCATCGTTTGTTTTTAGCTACAGAGTGTTTCCTTTGTGCTATTTCCTAAAAAATAAAATATTGCAATCCATTCTGAGTTTAATTTTATTTTAGGAATATTTTTTTATTATTATTCATTATCTAATTTGTGAAAAATTTGTTCATCTTTTAATAGATGGCGCAAGTTATAAGTGTCCTACTCTCATCGGATCCAAACTGAGATACATTCGATATTTGCTACACTTGAATTGTCTTCACTTGGGATATCTCTGATATACCCGTACCAAACCTGTACAACACTGATGAGACCTAACAGGTCGAAACAATTGTCTGTTGTTGGTAAAAGTGTAAGAAATTCACATAAAGTGATGGCTAAATATCGAATATATCTTTTTAGATATATAATAATAACAAAAATAATATTTTATAAATAATAAATTTTTCTCGTTCAAGTAGGTCTCATTTCTCGAAGAAGATACCATTTTTTACTGTATGGGTCAAAGACTGTTAATATTACTGCATCAGTAACTTGATTTTAGCATTCAGCATAGAAAGTGTATGCTTCCATCTATCGACTTTTAATAATATAACAGGAAGAGTAAATCGATAATTACATAAAATGACTAATAGAATACTGATTACTATAATTATATGATGACTCACTCTGCAAAAATACGTCTTTACCAAGCGGAAGCAACTTGGACTTAAGTTGAGGCAATTGCACTGGTTAATTGGACGAAAGTCAAAACTCCCATGAAAAACTAGATGTTATTGTATAAAGCCAAACTTGTGTGGACAGAACTCAACTATGAAGTACAGCAATTCCAACACTGCCACCCTTCGAAGATTCCAGAACAAGATTCTGTGCATCATCGTTCATGCACTCTATTCACTACGTACCTAACGAGATCATTCAGCATGATATCCAACGCTGCATGTAAAAACCAGATTATTAATTTTGCCCTACCACCACAACTTTTCCCAAGGTAACTGCCAAAAGTCCGTCAGCTAAGCTTTACTAATGAGGACGCAAACATGTGCTATTTATTATTTAATGTATAAACAAATTTTTGTATTTTGCTGCTAAAGTAATTAACGGAACGTTAGTTTGTGCTCCCCACATTCAATACCTAATTCCGATCCAAATAAATTACCCACCCTGAAAACGAATACATTGTATTAATATTTCTCCCATTGCTCCGTTAATGCAATTGACGCACTAATTCTATTATAATTGCTCCATTATGCTTACAAATAAAGGTATCAGTTATATTTGAATCGCCACTACCGGTTGGGATAAATATACCACCACTATATTTACTTGTCAGTTTTGTTGCAGCATAATTTCAAGTAAGCAAATGTACTATATGAATCAGTTTGTTGCGACCACAAGTCTCGCCATAAATAATTGAAGTTATGTAGCACCAGCAAGTGACAGTAATTAAAATTTCTACGCTTAAACAGAACTATTGTCTACATGATATCTGCAAAAAGATTAAAATGAATAAATTAATACCTGTGCGTTTAAATTTAGTAAGGTTTCTTGTTTTCTTAACTGTAAGTTGGGTAGGTATCAGAAAAATTACTAATTCAGATTAAGACCGAAGTAAAGTTGAGGCCTAAAGAACACATCAAGTTTATTCGAGTTAGCATACTATCTACGTGTCTGTTTGTAGATGGGACCCCACTTTAACACTAAGTACTTTACATATCTGTAATTTGACTTGGAAGCTCTGGAAGGCAATACATTTTAAACACAATAACACTTTGATAAATTATTGAACATCCTATTTTATACTAACATCCTTGCTAAATTGAATTTGACTTGGACAATCTGGACATATACAACATAACTATTCTCTGCAACATTTTTATCACTAGCAGATGAATTTGAACTTAGGAGAGACATGTAGTGGCTGCCTGCGTTCTTCCACAATGTCCCATCTAATTCATTGCACTACTGTCCTACAAAGCAACAGTTTCCAAATAGAGAAATGCATCTTGTATCGATTATCTTAATACATCTCAATCGACTGGGTAGAAAGTAAAGTGTGTATAGTGAATATATTAGCTACCCGTCTCACCAACAACGCAAGGAACAACTGAAATTTAGATCGTTAGCATAAATGATTCCTCTATAACTAGAAAATGCCACATATTTAAGTGATATAAAGTTTTACCGCCTAAAAATATTTGGGATACAACCAAAATTAATGTTTGATCCTTAATTTTTTTATTTCCTCATTCTCAACAATGGATTCTTGAAATGTTTCTAATTAATTTTAGAATGTTATATAATAACTAATTAGCAATATTGGATTTCATATCATTACCATTAGAATAAAATGAGATTATTTAACTATTATGTAGTCGTATGTTGACACAAGAAACAAGCACAAGTAATACGTCTCCCCTTATTCATTAAGAAATTTTGCCAAGTAGGGTGTTATACATAGCTATAAAGAAATGGACTTACTTCAGTACCCGAGTATACTGATTGAACCTGAGATTTCAATATGAGTGTCAAAGATGGTCATTTTTAGATTAAGTAGTCAAGTGCATAGATATTGCAAAAATAAGGAAAGGGAATGATGAAGTTGTTCACAATTTCTAGGGCTGTAATGTGATACTGCTAAATCTCTTAATTTTATTTTGTATCTATGTGTATAAATGGGTACGAAACTTAAGGAGACCTCTGTAGTTAAACCTATACTTACTTAAGAGTGCACTGTTAATAAAGGTCAGGGATAAGATTAAGTTAAGATCAAAAATAAATAAATAAAAGTTTATCATTATTTTATTATATAATCTATGGGAAAAAAGTAAGAAACACTTAAAACTCAACAATATTGCATTAAAACGAAAAAAATTACAAATCAAGAGCATGATTATATATCATATATATAAAATCCTACCCTTGCCTAGAATTGTGGTCACGTGGTTAATGATAAAGACTAAACGATTTTGTTCCAAGTTATTCGTTAATTCTACATTTTCACTTCATTTTATATCACAAAGTAAGGAGTGTTAAGAAGGAATTATCCAGCATATTCTGATATTTAAATAATTCTACCACTAATATTATTCAAGTTAAGCTACGTATAATATTCAGACATAGATAAGAAAGACTTCCATGCCTCTATCATATGACGATGTGGGTAGCCCAAACCAGGAGACAATTTTGGATTATGACACAAAACATTACATACAATACCTACCAAAATTCAGAAAAATCTGTGTGCTCCGTCTTCTAAAGCAGAAAGGTTTCGATCTACCTCAGTGTTAATGGATTTTAGAATATTAAACGCATAGCATATCTACCACAGCAAGTGAATGTGATTAATAAACGAAATCCTACCTAGGTAATCAATCAAAGTTAGGAATCAGATTTGTAGAAACCGAACTTAGCTAATATTTATAATAAAGTAAATATCCAAAAAATAAATGGACGTTGGTCAAGAATAATTATGGTAAAAGTCTTAATTATTTATATTCGAGGTATAAGAATTCTATTTTTACATTTTAAATGAAACGCGTGATTGGGGAGATTAAAATCCAAATTTTCCCTCTTACACGAGCTCTTACATGACCATAAAATATGTACCTATATCATGGGTTATTAAAATCAGAGTCTCTAAAACTGAATAAGAAATAATGGGGGGGGGAGGGCTAGCGTCAAAAATATTTCTTAATTATTTATTATGAAAGTAATTAAGACAAAGTGCGCTAACTGTAAAACTTGCTTGGCAAAGGATAGATATAATTATTAGGAGTACATAAGTTACTGATACACTTCAATTATTGAGTACTTGAGCAGTTTATGTTTGCCGTCTATTAATAAATTTATATACATTGTAGCATTTATGTCATCCTCTTCACTACAAATAAACAATAGGTTATCTCTGGTGTTAATTTTATTTTTCTGATACACTCAGTTCATGATAGTCTCTGTTTATATTTATACTCGTCGTTTTAAACAAATTTATTACTCGTATGCATGATGAAAGCTAATTTAATTTTTTTATCCAGAAGTAAAATTAGAGTATTATTGGATGTCCCATTTTTAAGAAGAAAAACTAAGAGATGATAAAAGAGTGTAAAATATTATTACTTTCTCGTACTGTCGGAAAAGCACATCCTTATATTTTTTCCAGGATACAAGAAGTTAAAATTAGATATTTTATCGACAAATTTAACATTATAATTTTGTCGAATGGCTATTGACGTATCCTATTTCTTAAAAAGTGAAGTAGATTGTTCTCTGTTAAAGAAAATGTGCATGAAAAGGATTTTCATCTGTCTGTCATATATAATTTCTTTTTGTTATTGTAAGAAATTGATAAAAATACACTTATGTTATATAATATAAAATAAATTCGTCCACTTTCAAGTGATTAAGTTTCTATCCTGGATAATAGGCTGAAAATTACATAAGTACTTTTTTTTTTTTTTTAAGTACTTTTCGACTCAAGGTAAGTCATCTCTACTAAGCAAAATATTTTTGTTGCTCTCACACTGTTCTGTTTCAGCTGTAATTACCATGCTCGAGTGAAAAAGTTTCACATGATTTCCTACAAAATTTGTGAAAATTGGTAATATTTTAATAAAAGAGACACTTACAATGATTTAATAAAGAAATTTCCACTTAGTTATTTCTACAATCATTGAAAAAAATTACCGGGTCCGGCTCCACAACGGATCCGGTTCCAGTTAATCATATCATGTTCGTACGATGTATTACTTTCTTCGCAATGAACGCCAAGCGATTGGTCGGTCAAAGGCGGTACATGTAAAACTAGTCGATTTGAAAAATGCTCACTTTCTGCTTTTTGACTTCAGCTAGGCATCTTTTATTACTTTTCATGTTTTTAAATGAAACAAACCAGCCAGGCAAAATCCGCAACGATCCGGCGCGACAGGTCGAAACCGATGTGTATGTGTGAAATTGGCCCAAAGCTGACGTCTAGTTTTACACGCAGCCGTTTTGATTGAATCTTTATTCCAGATAAAAATCATAATGTATTACTACTATTAAAGTGATAGTTAGTAAAAGATGGATCCAAAAACGTTACTTAATCTTAATAAACTGTGCGTGGAGTCCCGATGTTTTTTTACCAACACAGTAATTGACAATACGGATAGTTACAATATTATATGTTAATATTATTTATTTCCTACGTTTAATTTTATTGTTGATGTGTATTATAAATGTACTCCCATCTGTTGCACAATCAAAATGTAACTATTGTTAGTGTTAATTTGTAAATAAAACAATTTCAATTTGGTTCATCTCTTAATTAAAGCTATTTACTCCAAACATTGTATCGTTTGCATACTGTTCCTCCTCAGGTAATGCTCTGAAATAAATGACAACTTATACTTAGTTATCAGTCGTTCTGTTTAAAAAATAAATATAATCCTGTAAAATTTTTTTGAAAATAAAGGCATAATTCCTCACAAAATGACCAGTTTCAGAATATCTTAATATTGTCCCATCTTCAGGCACAAGGGAATAAAGAGTCATAATATTTAAAAATATAAAAATGTAAATAACTCAGAACGAACAAACAAAACTCGACTTACACAGCCAACAATATTCAGTTGAAAAATTATTTAATAAGAAATTGTAAAAAATTTAGACTTTTATTTCAAAAAAAAAAGTTTAAAGAAAGTATCACATTGCTTTAGGGCAGAAATATTGTATGTTCAGTTAAAATATCAAGATATTTCAACTAATGCAACTGACAATACAATACAAATGAAAATATAGTAAAGTTTATATACAAAAATAATTATGGTTTTCTTTTCATTTACATGTTTATTCGAATTCGGTATTTAGATTGTAAAGACTTTTGTACTTTTTTTAACAGTAGTAGTATTGTTTTGTGTTTTCTGATTAACCTAACCAGTCATAATTCGTTAACGGCCTCTCGTTGAGTATGTTCCTGAATTAAATTCATTGCGCTAAATACCGACGGTCAAGTATTCTTATAAACAGTACCTAACTAACTTATATATCTCATCGCTGTGGCATCAAGTATGATAAAATATAGAAACCGAAATTTGGCGCCCCTTCAAAGGATCTGAACTGCCTTAAGGATAACTTAGGAATCCATTATATAAGGAAATTTTGTACGTATTTTCTCATGGATAATCAGTCTAAGAATTATGAGCTGCATTTTCAGAAATACTTTGTGTATAAGTATACGGTAATGAGATACACAATAATAATATTTCTTTCAAAGTAGAAGAACACTCTTTTTTTAGATGATTTGTTTCCAAGTGTCTAGCACTTCACCATCAGAAGATACACATAAAATAATGTTTTCATTAATTTTTTGTGGATCTAATAATGAAGTGCTAGGCACTCTGATACCAGTAATCTAAATAAAGAATCCTGAAACAACAAATAAAATATTTTTATAGAAATATATATTTATTAACAATGTACACCATTAGAAACAGAAAATTGTTCAGAAAATGAAGGGCAATAATGAAAGAACTCCAAAAGTTTTTTTGACAGAAATTAGTAGTTATGGAAATAAACTAGTAAAATCTGAGTTTTCAGAAATGAACGGAGGGGAATATAAAAATCATTAAGCATCACTGGTGCATTTTGTCAGGTTTTCGCTTATAAGTCATTAACAATGGGTTTGGCTTTAACATTACTTGTAAACGTATTTGTAGTCTATGAAATGACTTGTGAACTTCAACCTATCCCTATTCGATAAACATATTTGCCTGTTTAAGTCGACCACAACGAAAAGATAGGTACAACCTCGTTTTTAGTTTCAAAGATACTACGAGTATAAGTAAGTCACTAACCCGATTAATGAATTAATTAATGAATTAATTTTACATCAAATAGCAATTCCAATATGCATTGTTGTCATCTGACGTACCTATATCTACAAATTATGGTATCAGCAGAAACGTAAAATGCATGTTATTTATGTTTATCTCGACTTCGAATTGTAGCAGGAAGAAATAATAATAATAATAAGGAAAATCACTAGGCATGTATTAAACTGTTGAAATCAATTTTACTCGAAAACGGTGTTTCCGATCGAAGTTACACAAGAGGACATTTCCTTTGGGAATAATTATAATTTGACGCCAAAACAAAAAAAATAAAAATTACGAATATAAAAGTTGCGGTAATTTTTACAGCTTGACATTTTGGATGATGTTCACATAATTTTGTTAGGTTTAAATAGTTTAGTGGTTATGATAAATTTCAACTTTTTTTTTGACGGTTGGGAATATGTATCTTTTTGTGCATTTATTTCTGAGACCCTGTATGTATGTACAAGAAACTGTTGGAAATTTTAAATTTTTATCTTAAAATATTCTAGCACAAATAGATGATATGCCTATTCGTTCATTTTACAAAATTGTATGTACTTAATTGTGAAACATCCTACAAAAATGGTTGAAAATGACAATTTTTGAAAGATACTTTACGAATCAAAATAAAGAAGAGTAAGTTTTACATATTGTTTTCTTCCAACACTACCAACAATGAAAATGTCACTATAGCCATACACTAGTTAGAAAATATTGCTGCCTTAACAACTTCATTATGTTGAGTTGTCAAATATTCAAAATAATGCACGGTGTAGAAGAATTTATACCGTAACCATATGTGACATGTGATGTAAAAAAATACCGAAACCTTTCGGCATTCTTTGAAACTGACACGAGCCGCGTTATACACAGCAAAATTAGCGAATTATGCATATTATTACCAAATATTAAAGAGTAAAAAGCGACACTAGAGCGAGAAATATGTTTCGGCAACAGATATAGAGACTAATAAAAATGAGTTAAAAGAACATGTGTTACATTTTAAACTTTGTCTGGAGTTAAAATACAGGTGGTTAGAACTCTTTCAATTGCTCGAACATCAAGTAATAGTAAACAACTCCGTAAAAACTGTTTTATATCTTGTGTTTACCTGAGGATTTGCTATAATGAATGTCAAATTATTAGTTTGTCATTTATGAAAGAAATTTAAGAAACTATCGCCTCTTATCTTAACTAATCTTTGCCGTATGACTGATGGTCGAGAGGTAGCGTACGTGCCTCTCACTCAAAAGTTCCGGGTTCGAATCCCGATCCTGGCAATGGAAAATACTGTGAGAGGGATTTTTCCATTATAAACGGATATTGGGTGTATGTACATTGTCTGTAAATGTGTAGCACCCTCCCACACAAGGCTCTTCTAGAGCCTTCCGGAATAAAGGGGGTCGTAATTACATGTGGTATTGGCCCATAGTGCACGAAAACACAAATTGAGTACTGTGTGCTCTTACTTTCTAACCATTCATAGTTATTGTTTCTGATCCTATTTACACAGATTCATTAAGCTACGCTACGTTGATGAGGAGCAATAACTCCGAAATAAGTGTGAGTAGCTGCATATATTTCTTTCTTGGGGTAAATGGCAAAAACTTTCTCTATATTATTATTATTATTATCATTATTATACATGAATTGTAGTACTCCTTGACCGAATATTTTTATCAGCACTTGGTATTTCACACAACATGAAAACTAAGTTTTAAAATTTTCTCAAATTTTATTGTTTATTGATTGGTAACAAAATTAGCGTTTTATATCCTTCCCTGATGTACCACTGTTCTGACATTAGATAATTTATTGCTTGTCGGTTTTTTAAATAAAAGGTGGAATTGGCTATTTTATTTCAAATCTAAGATGGTTATGTTTCAATATATTCTACTTACAATACCCAACAAACGATTTCACGTCGATACTATCGCCGACGGTAAGTTTGATGAAAGATATTCTAAACTCTTGAGAGTCCCAATAAATACAACAGACAACAATACATTTTCAACAGTTAATAACAAGGTTAATAATTACCGGTACTCTACTTAGTGTGAAGACGAATGTTAAATTCTTTGCGAAAAATCTATAGAACACTGCAAGCAAACCGGTTGAACTTCAACTTAAGAATGGGCAATGAAATGTTAAAAGTACTGAAATATCTTGCACATAACTTTTTACGCATTTATTTTTTAGGCAAAATATTGCTGGAAAAATTGTTTTGTGTTATATGAAATAGGTAAAAGAAATGATTCAAATGTCATTTATTTTGCGTAATATATGAATATTAAAATATATATTTTAGAAATATAACTAGGTAATACATGAAAATTATTTAATGTTTAAAATACTGGCATTTGCATTTTACTGTATTCTGACTGTTTTGTATTTATCAGGATAAATCAGTTACCTGACGTGTCAAGCAATGCTTTGTACTATTTGTAGCTGTAGCAGCTTTTATTTTTAGTTTAAAATTGTGAGATTTATTTTAATAAATATTCCATCTGTTTTTTTTTTAAGATATATATGGTAAGTATATTTTTTACTAGATAAGAACTGACGCTAGCAAATGCAAGTACTAGTATTTTAAACATCTAAGTGCATTCAGTGTATTTCTAAATTGGAAAGTAAGCAAATTCATATACGTATTTTGAAACAATTGTTAAATTTAGAACGTTAGAAATTATTCCGGAATCATTTTGCTTATACTTTTCGCTTCATGAAATATGTCGTGAAATATTTAGTACGTCGATCTGGAATAGATATTAAAGCAGAATTGCTAGTAGACATCCATTAGGTCGCAATTAATATGAACAATCCTAACCTTGTGGAAAGAGCTTGAGGTATTAATTTATCTATCCGGAGAGTTAAAACTTGTATTAAAGGAGATCGTTCGAGACAATTAAGTTATTATTTAAAACCTGACAATTTGTATCTTTTTCAATGCATTTGTATTTTCTTACTTATTACATTAATGAAAATTATTTTAAATAATCGTGCCTACCAAATATTATTTGCTCTATAAATAATTTAATGTATGCCTCTGAGTAACTTAATTTTGTAATTTTTAATAAAAGTAATTAAAATAAATGAACATTACTTGGATAATATATTAAATTTGTTTGTGATTTTGCATAAAATATTGATACAGTTTCAATTGAAATCAATAAAAGAATTCAAACATGTTAACCCTAACACAAGCTTATCGTACTCTTTACAGAATAGTATTTTGCATTTGCCAGCGGATTCCTAAATAAGTCAATATCTGCTGTTGAGAAAAATTTTTAAATAATTGTTAGGTTTTCAATTCCGAACAACTTTCAAGGGTAAGTTCGTCTATCACATTCCTTCTATGCACGAATCTCAAGAACGGAAAGTTTGATCGTATTGAAGTTTGGGTGGTAAATAAGTATTAGTTAGTGGATGCTCCCTATTGGTTTTTAGAAAAAAAGGAAAAGACAATTTAAGAAGATTTGAACCATATGAAATTAGAACAATATATGTGAAAATAATTTAAGTAAGTACCTATATGAAATAAAAAGGTAAGCACTAATCCTTGAAAGCGTAGTTTACGTTATCTTAGCTGTTGAAATATTACAAATTGCTGAAATTAACGTCAAAATTGTTTGTTGCAATTAGGCAATGATCTAGCATAAACCGAAATATAAACAAATATAAACGTGCACATTTTGGGTTCATTCCAATAAATATAATAGTAATTGAGATGCGTTTCTTTGTTTCTCTTTGGTAATTACCTACTTGCCTTCTTTAAAATTTTCTGAGAAATATATTATTGTAGGTTATAAGTTTGCGCATAAACGGAAATACATAACAAATTCAAAAGCTCTAGTATTACAGAATCAACGATGGTTCTCTGATTACACGAACGAGTGAAATATACTTTGTTACTGACCTATTTTATAAATTCATAATTTTAGTTCAATTTTTTAACCCTTATTTAAAATTGTGGAATGAAATCCAGTGGCAAGTCTTACTTTTACATTAAACCATCGATTTAACTATTTCTGCTACTTGCATGTGGTAGGTTCTGTAAGTGCTTACTTCCCATCCTCTGCTTGCGGGAAATAATGGAGAATTCCGGCACTCGTTTTGTGTTTGAAAAAGCCTACTTTCGAAGCGTCAATACAACTCGGATATTTTTTATGAGAACCAAGTGAATGTCCCTTGCGATTATTAATATATGAGTGTTCAGGCAACGCAAATCTGTGTTAAAAGTTTTAGGTGGAGTTTTGATCAAGAAATTGATGATGTTCTAAGTAGGTATAGGTATATAACATATAATTTAAAAAATATTTGATGACATCGACCAATCAAACGTTTTAAAAATTTACAAATATTTTTTAAACGTAAAGCATTATACAAATAACTCAACAAATAATATCTACTCTGCTTATCGTTTGAGGAATTTTAGTTTAATCCTTTCTCTTTTTTAATATCTAAGCTTAAGCGTAAGAATGTCGGAAATAAAGCGTTTCAAGAAAATGCCATAAGTCAAGTTTTATGACGACTGCAGCAACTTGTTGACATAAATAAGGCAGGTAACAAGCTTTAAAGTATTTAAATCAATAATTCTAATTAAAATCATAATAAATCTACTAAGTACATATTATAAACCGATTTATATAAAATATATTATATATTTATGATAAGAAGCCTATGCAGAAAAGTAATTTAAGTGTCAATAAAATAAATAAATAAAGCATGTTTTTAGTAGGTTTGAAATCGAAAATGTCGCAGGATGTGCAAAATGTGCGTGCAGCGCTCTTGACTTATATTTTCATCGCTTCGCTTAGAACCTGCACATTTCCTGATAGGTATATGGAAAAAAGGGAAATTTGTCCTCGAATTTGTCCGATTGTAAAAAAGTTGAGAGAGCACTTTATCGTCTAACAGTTTTATCTAAATTTGCAAAAGTCTTTGAGATTCTTTTGTATTAGTTAATTTTTAATAATATTGTCTCGTCAATCACTGAAACGCAAAACTTGAAGGTATGGGTTTTAGTGTTAAATTAGTTTTATTTTTTGCGTCTTATTTACGTAATATATATATTTCAATCCGTATAATATTTGGGTTTTTAATCTGCTAAATCCGTGTGTTCATTTGGAGACCCGCAGGGTCCGATTTTAGGGCCTTTACTATTTATAATATTTATTAATGATTTAGCTAGCGGGCTTACGGTCGAGTACCTTTTTACACTGATGATTTAGTTATTTGTGAAAGTAAGTAAATAATTTTAAAAATTGTATTAGGTACCAAAAAAAGTCAACGTTGATATTTTTCGAGGTCAGTTGACTTGAAGTCAAGTTTATGGTCAACGTCAATAGTTACAGAATAACCAAAGTTGACTTGTTGAGTCTACTGTCAAATATCACTTTTACGTCATAATGTCAATGTTGACGTCGATTTCAATGTTTACAGAACAGAACTAAATAATTGACAAATGTTAATAGTTATAGAATAGGGCTGATTGTATTGCAATATTCAATCAATTAAGAAAATTATCACTAGACACACCTTACAAAATACTTTGGTTTTATTGAATTCTGTGTAGGTACATATATTAAACATACTTAAAATGTTGATGTTATCAAAAAAATGACAAAAACAAAAAAATTATCATTTTCTTCAATATCACTAAATTAATAATGTAATAATACTTCACATAGGAACCATTTTTTACGATATTCAAATAAATATTTTGCATTTAACAAGATTACACAAAGTAATTTATGTGATTCAATTGGCAAAAATATTGCAGAAAGCATAAATGACAAGCTTAATTTAGAAGATGTCTAATAACTAGAGTCTTTATTGACTGTCCATAGCTCAGTTAGGAACCACTTTCATTGGAAACTAACACTTCCCAACATTCCCAATCATAAACCATTGTCGCCGGCTTTTTCATTTTTTTCCAAATAAATAATATCCAGTGGCGTAGCGGACGGGCCCGAGTCTAGGAATTTTTGACGCGAAAATATCGTCGAAATTAAAAGTGACGAAATCTTACATACATCTTAACATCAATAGTTAAGATCGAGGTTAAGATGCATGAATTTTATAAAAACATGAATTTATTATATTTCCTTGATATTTCTTATATTTTTTAAGACTATAATAAAATAAATTGATAAAAAAGTTATTTCGTACATAATTAATTTTAATAAAAATCCAATGAATGACGATCAGCTTTATTTGGAAGCTAGTAATCTTGCTGAAAATTATTCTGAAGATTTATCGGCAGATTTTCCCCGCGAACTTCTAGAAATGTTTTGAGGACAGAAATAATAGAAATTGCGGATTCTTCAATCTCAGATTTTCTCATACAAAATCACAAAACTTTACTGCCAAGTGTTTCAAATGTTTCTATTGCTATAAAATTGTTCTTAACACTGCCAGTTACTGTTGCTACAGCTGAAAGGTCATTTTCAAAATTAAAACTTATTAAGACATTTGCTCGGACATTTGTAAGAAATTCAATGACAGAAGAAATACTATCAGCAAAGTGTATTAAGCATTGAGTAAGAGAGAGCAAGGAAGTTAGATACTGATTGCAACATCGAAGACTTTGCTAAAGAGAATGTACGCCGTTGCCGAAAATTTTTATAATGTAAGTGATTGCATTCTTTATTTTTTATTTTTTTATTTACTTTCATTATGTTAACTGATATATTTAAGATGTAAGAATTGAAGTAGGTATAATGTGGTAAAATATTCATGTACCTAACGATTTTTGTTTAACAAAATTGGAGGTGATTTATTATTTTGTGGGGGCCCTCATCTTTGCGGGGGGGGGACGAGATTTTCAGTTACGCCACTGATAATATCCTAAGTAAAACATGAACTGTAGGTAGTATTGTATTAAATAATCTTCATTGTGGCAATTTTTAAATAACTAACATAAAAACACTGACATACAAACAATATTGAAAGATTAGTTGTATGTTTGATACAAAAAGTACATTAATATTCTTAAAATATTCCCGTCCCCGATTTAGACAACTGGAGCAAAGACCTGCTTGCAAAACGTCTTATTGAAGAGATATATTTATATCTCACATATTACGATTTCTAATAAGAAGGTTAAATATTTGTGTATAAATACACTTAATTTAAAATAATCCTATTTGCGGAATATTTATGTTTCTCTTTTTACTTTATCAGTATAGTTAATTTACCATCCTTAAAGATAATATTCATTTACACACTTAATTTTGTATATTTTTAATCAAAAGATATATGTGTACAAAGTGATAGAATGCACGAAGTGGATGAGTGAATAATCCTTGCAGTTATCTTGATTCACTGATAACTTGGATATCATATTATATTATAGGTACATTTTATTTGAGAAAATTATATTCTATATTAGCCCACTTAATGCTGCTGAAATAAATTGTTTAAATATTTTGGGGGCCCGGGGCAGATGACCAAATAATTTGTAAGTGCATAATAATAATTTGTAGTTTTGAATTATCTAATTCTGCTAACAGAAATTTATATATCTACCTATTGGTATTCAACCTCTAATACTTTTTCCATTTTTTTTACTATTAATTAAATAATTCACGTGAGTGATGTAAATTTCTAATCAATAGTAATTAATGAACTTAACCCATTAACTCCATTAAAGTGTAGTGTTGTCAAGATATTAGTCACATTATAAAATGAGGAAATATATTTTTTTAAATTGTTTGTAGGTAAATAATGGATGAATCATTTTTCACACTGGTAAACTCTGTGTACTATGTAAGGGTTACAAAAGATGTTAAACGGGAACTGGCTGAAGGTAAAAATCGTGTAGAAGTTGATTTATTTCTCTCCGAAATATGAAACCTTGAATATTATGAAGAATTTAAGTCAACCACTTAGTATGTTGCGAAATGTATGTTTAGAATATTTACACTACAAACGAACCATAGTATGTTATCAAATAATTTCAACAATTTATATAAAAGACTAGATAATGTTTTTATTTCAAAGTGGATCGCAGTATGAACGACTTGCTTTTTCTATTTCATATTATATGTACTATACATATTATTACATATATTACATTTCTTATATTTCTATTAATTGTTGCCTGGTATATACAACTATGCAAGAAGGAAATATTTATAATTTTAAGGCATAGAACTTAAATTAACATACTATTACCGCTAATCATGCAGCAGTAATGATGGCTTATATAAACTAAAGATAATTTCAAAATAGAATTACCTTTATATTCGGGGGTGTACGAAGAATGGCACTCACCGACTGTGCCGATATGGGCAGTAGTTGTTGAAGCAATTGCTGCAGTAGATGAAATTTTCCTGGCCACAGGAGGCGGGTTGGAACATTGCGAAGAAGCTGAAGAATCACAATCCAAACTGCGTTCGATGGTGTGAACAAGGGGCGGAGTTTTTTGAACTGGCTGCAAGGGTAGTTCATCGGAAATACTGACTCCGTTCCTATACATCGCCTCATCCTGTGCCTGTGCCCGTCTCAATGCAGTTTGCATGGCCATAACACGTTGCCTTTCAGATGTTAAACGACATTTTTCGCACTTGCACGAACGATACACGCAATAGCGCTTATGACCTTTCAAGGCAATCTTTTTTCGGTGATTTCTGCACCTTGCACAGTTAGGCGGCGTTCTAGGGGAGGACGAGGTACTTGAAGCATTCACATCCATCTTACTATCGTATTCCTGTGAATCAGACATTGCATACAGTGATAACTATTGAAGAGATATATAATCCATGCTAAGCTAACACACCAGTTCACTGCACTGTCAGGTAGCACCGACACTCAAATCAGCAATCGGGCAATGAATTTATGCAAAAGTGAAACAAGAATGAAGAGGCAACTGCGAGAATTGGCGCAACAGGTTTGAAAGCACGCGGGATGTCCCGAGAAAAGGGCTAACATGTGCCGGTCGATCTGAGGTGCACTCCGTAGTCCTCGCGAAATCAACTGTCAGTCTTGCAACGGCCAAGTGAAGTGAGTTGCATTGGCATTGCAACGAAGCGGGGCAAAGGGTACATCATTTACGACTTTGTTGGTGGGGGAAATGCATGTGCGGACTGCAGTTTAGAGCTGTGTTTTATGCGGTAATAACACTGGGAAGTGAGTTTTGATGGCAGGTATCCGAAGTAGTTTTGTTGCAATTGAGCGAATACCAGAGGGTTATATTAGCCGTTTATGATATGATACTGTGTTCTATTTGTTATATTCGCGTGCATTGTTGTTTATGGTCCATATTATGACCGTGTTGCAGTCTACTCTAGCCGTAGTAAATTCTCTATAGTCTTATTTAGATATTAAATTTTCCAAATTTAATATGTGACCTGCGTCATATTTGGGTAATAAACTTTTCTTAATGGCGATATTCCCACCTTAATTAAAACAACGATACTGGAGCAAGAAACTACCAGGACACCTACATCAGTAGACTATTATAGTTAACCTGTTTAAGATTTTACGTGAACCAGCGCAGCGGCGTGATATATACTTAATTTTTTTCTTATTTTAACTTTTTATTATACAAAGTAACCTCATATTAGGATACCTTATTACAAGTTTGTAGGTTGTCTGTCTATAATTTACCTGTCAGGTAGTTCTTCCTTTTCATTCAGCAGTCGACCAAAAATATTAAATTAAAATTTATTTAGCGAGTCTTGACCTCCTCGGAATAGTAAAATCTATTTTATAAAATGGTGTACTAGTAACTCTGGCTGATGATATTCTGATTGTTTAATTCTGTGTATACAATATTTGCCAATCAGTCTACAGAATACCTTTTATAAAATACCTCAATTTTGATGTTTGATGTTTGTTGTCTATTTATACAGCGTGTAACACTTAAGCTGAAAACATGGCTGTCTGTATCGTTGTTAATATTCTATGGACAGAAAAAATTATTGTTCAAGTGTTTTTTTTGCTTCTGATTGCGCAATGGGCATCCTCTGACCTAAACATTTAAAAAAATATATACTCGTATTCAGGGTGCTCGTGACAGGCCGAAACATTATTTAACCACGAGAGTAAACTCCTGTTAGCAACGGTGATGCAAAAAAATTAAAAAGAAAAAGATAGGTACTTGAAATCGTATATTGTCTAAATTTAAAATTTGGATGAAAAATTCTGAAAAATGATTTTCCACTATTTTTACCACATGCACACTGTATATTTTTTTGAACAAACGTACCTATAGGTCAGAGAATGCGCAATCAAAGGCAATAAAATCTTGTAGAATATTTTTTTCTGTGATATGGGGATATGAACAATGATAGAGCCTTGTTCCAGCTTAAGTGTTATGAAAATGGTGGAAAATCATTTTTTCAGAATTTTCCATCTAAACTTTAAATTTAGATACATAACGTACGATTTTAGGTATCTTTTTTCTTTAACTTTCTTTTGTGTCATTGTCGTTAACATGAGTTTACTCTTGTGGTAAAATAATGTTTCGGCCTGTCATGAACACCCTGTGTATATTTTTGGAGAAATGTATACGTCAGAAGATGTGCAATCCCAAGAAAAAAAAAATTTGAAGAATAATTTCTCCTGTCCAAGGGAGATTAACAATGATCGAGCTATGTTTCCAGCTTAAGTGTTACAAAAATGGTGAAAAATCATTTTTCAGAATTATCCATCCAAATTTTAAATTTAGACATAACGTATGATTTCAAGTATCTTTTTCCTTTAACTTTTTAATCTTGTGGTAAAATAATGTTTCTGCCTCTCACGAGCACCCTGTATATTTTTTGGAAAAATGTATAGGTCAAAGGATGCGCAATCAGAAGAAGTAAAAAAACCTTACAGCCATGTTACACACTGTACTTTACATATCTCGGGTATATTATAATAATTGACTATAACTTTTCTGTAGAATTTCGTAAGGAATATTAAAAGGGTTACGACAAACAAAAACTTTTTAAAAAATTAAAACTGTTTAACGGGATCACAATTTCTTTAAATTATTGCCCAAAAAAATATGCTTTTAAAAAAATACCCTTTTGTCGATCTCTCTGTTCGTCTGTCTACCTTACTACAATAACTTCAGAGAAAAATTATTTAATGATATTTGGTTTAAGAGCATATCTACCAAATTTAAAGTTATGCAAAAATTGTCATTAGATAAAATGGCAGCGAGAACGTTGACAACAGTGATATTATTTTAAATTTGTTAAAAACCATACAGACTTTATATTATAAACACAAAAATAAGTGCGGAGCGGGCAGCCAACACCTTGGCCGCCCGTGTGCAATCTATATTTAGGGGCAAGAACTGCAGGGCGCATTTTTCAGGATTTTCAAGGTCATTGTGTTTTACAAGTACCTAAAAATTTGTATTAAACATGATATTAAATATTTTCAAGATTGCTTTGTTTTTTCCCATTTTTATTTGACTTGGAATTCTTTTGTTGAAATATTTTTAATCTTTGGAAAAAATTCCATGTTACGTACTGAATTTTACTGAACTGCAATATTTACCGAGCCTAACATAACCAAATCCGTACTGCACTTTATTATTAGGATAACTGGTGACATCGTTCAATGATTATTTAGTTAATGCCTATTTTTGGAGACATGTATAATAAGCTAACATTGGCAGATCGATCGGCCGGTATTAAAAGGGTTGCAGATCCCCTCAAAACTGAAAAAACACGAAAACTTCAATAGTACATTGTGTACCTAGTAGGAAAAGCCTAACATTCCCGGACGACTGTGAAGATTGCTTGTCGAGGCGTAGCCGAGACAAGCAACACGGAGTCCGGGAATGTGCTTTTCCTACGAGATACACATACTATTTTTTCTGAAATCGCAATTAATATTATTATAATTAAGAAATTTTTATTAATTCATAACATTTTTTCATTGCAATCTAATTGCTTATGAAATAGTTTCCTTTGCAATCACTGTTTATTTATTGATGTGAGTGCTTATTTCGTTTCAATACGTGCTACAAATTAAAATGGACAATGATGAGCTTGATGATGACATACAGGTGTCTGGGACAACACCAGAGAGTAACAGCTGCAAATAACGCGACTTTAAATTTTCATGGATTATTGCCACGAAAAAGACATTACCTACCTCCCGATCTGAAAATGTCATGATTTCTAATTTATCTTCAGTTGAAGGCATCTCACGTTATAGTCAAATTACTCCCATGCTGAGATCAACACTTAGTACAAAGGAAGACATTGATGTATCAAAATATTCAAAATTAAGCGTGTTCCTGAAACGTCAAGGTGACAGCTATAAACCAAAGAAGCCGAAAGTTCTGTCAAATGAACAACTTGAAATATTTATTACTCAAGCACCAGATCATATGTACCTACTTGATGAATAAGGTACCTATACGTTTAAAATGTGAGAATTTTGAAATTATCTAGATATGTATTTATGTAGTTTTTACTTTTTAGGTTGCCTTAATATTTGGTGTGGCCGGTGCATGTCGCCGTGATGAAGTTTGTCTGCGTATATTTATTTACTGTCTAAAACGTAGATAAAAAACGAGTCCGGGAAACTTGTTTCCCGGCCTAGGCCGGGAAAGTACTTTCCCGGACTCGTTTTTTGATGGTTGCTTAGCAATGGACTAAAATACTAGAATACGCTATTTTGGGGTCTGAAATTGCGCCGAGAAAGTAGACAGTAGACATTCCTAATCGATTTCAGAAAAACACTATTTCCAAACGAAAATTCGCCGGGGGGGGGGTGCATTCTGGTAAGATATCCAAGGTGGAGGGGTGGTCCAACTTGGAACTACATCGTGAATTGCTCGGTCCCGCTCCGGTTTTCAGCTCAGGAGGAGCGAGTTGTCTTGCAACAGAGTTTTTCTTGTAACATAAGACCACTTCTATGACAATAGGTGCTACGACTTTATATTTCAAACATCTTAAAGATGCAATTCAGGGAAAATATGTGTAATATCTTCTAAACTTCTAAACTGAGAAGTAGTCCAGTATGCGTGCGTAAACTGTTGGACTTTGGGTAAAATTTTCTAAATACAATTATTTGTAATGTATCATCTCTGCTACACTTCAAATTTACTTTTCAAGTATACAGGGTATCTCAAAAAATGCTGGTACTGAAAACGCCTTTTTTCTTAAATGGAACACCCTAGGTTTTAAATGGTAAATGAAGCCTCTATGAGTTGTAGCGAAGTGATTTTTCTCCGCCAAGGATTGCCTGTTTTATTTCAATATTTCCGTCACTTGGGTACACCCTGTAACTCTGTTAGTATTTAAGTTAGGTTTAATGTAACAATGAATTGTAAAATCAGCTGGTAAACAAGCCGTAAACTAATTGATTAATTTTCGATAGTCCCCTGTATAGCTAAAATCCGTTAATTGTTCCAAAATAATGTCCATGCTGGAAGTAAAACTCATTAGTTACGAAAACTTGTTAAAATATTAATCCGTGTCTGTTTTAAACCGGTTCTTTTTGCGATATAGTTTAAAAATTGTAAACAATGCATTTCCATTTTCTGTTAGCCCGGTTGAATATGGCAAGTTACATAACACGCCCGGACATAGAAAACCGCGTTCTTCGTTCGAGCCGCCTGTCCGGTTTCCACCCACCGTATGAGCGCGCCGCCGCCTGCGTCAACAAGAAGAAGGTAATAAATTCACCGGGAACGGCCAAATCCATATCAATCGAATTATCGATACCCTGGCACCGAAAACGAAAACCGAACGAAACATTTTCTTTGATCGTGAACCATCTTGGTAAGAACAATAGTAGTCCACCGTTATCCATCCGCACCGCCTTCGAATAAACACCGAGATTCGCCGTTGATTTCATCGTGCAAGTACCGACGTCTTGTAGAACTACTTAATTAAATCAGAGTTCGGTTTAAAGTTTCAGTTTATTTGTATTTAATGTTATATCACACATTCACCGGTTGAGTCCTACGAAGCTCAGATAGTAGGGCCTAGCCATCAGTGGATGTATTTTCAAAATGTGGATTTATCATACACAGGCAAAACAATTCGGTAACCTGCTCAGGTAGTTTGTGGCACCAGTGGATGATTTAAATCTTTATTTTAAATAACTTCCTTGTTAGCATAGCTCTGTATTTGAGGCAGTAGAAAGCCGCGTTTGTTAAGTAGTATCCGAAACCGAAATAAAAAAGAATCTCTGTGGCTTATTCATAGCGCTCTGATATTTTGGTGTTATACTGGCTAGCCCCAGCCCCGGCCGTTTGATTTCTCCGCATGGGTATATCTCAATCCGTTCGCACTTCGAGTCCACCGTTGTCCGCAATTAAATTATCTCCACGCGTACGCCGGTTTACCAGCTTACATATTATCGTTATAAAATTTGTACACACTCGACTGCAAAGTCGCTGAAATATCCTGTTTATTTATTTGTTTATTACTGTTCTAATAAATACGTTGGTATACATAGGTAAAATTCACGAGTTATTTCAGTTGTTTATTTCTAATTAACCCGTCTGAGAAATTGTCCAAGTCCAGTTGACAAGACAATCATCTTAAGGCCCCTGATTAATAACCGTATCTCCATCTGCTAGCTATCCCTAAACGTTCTCACCCCGGAGAACCAAACAAGTGCTGTTCCTTGCACTTAAAAATTAAGGAACTGGCACCCGAGTTTCCGTTTAAAAGGTGTTACAAAGCCAGAGAGTTCTGTTTGTAAATAGCCAGTTACAAACAGTACAGGTTACGCAAGAAAACGCTATCACAGCGTTCAGTATTCAAACCTAAAAATTTTTATCTGGGCTCGTTATATAATGACAGTAATATGACACTCATTTCAATATCATAATGACGTTGTTTGTAGCACTAGTGCGATATATATTTTATAGCACGCATTTTATAAACCACCGATTGCTAAGGAGACATCAACAAACAGCAATTGTTAATCCCTTAGTTATTACTTACTTGTAGATACTGTGTAGTGTTGACAATAAATAATATTAATTGATTAGTAGTTTTTTGTCTAAAAGAATTAAAAAAGTCGAAACAATATAAAATCTTGTATATTATACGTGCCATATATCTGTATTTTCTAGCACTCATCTGTTTACAAAACTCACCTCAATCTTCAGTCGCGTACTATAAAATATCTGATATGGCACTTATAATATAAATAACTATTATGAATCGAATGTAGTTACCAAGTTATGATTTTTTAGTTAAATTTTTGGTCAAAAACATACTTTTCTTTGTTATGTTTTCTTAAAAGTTTATATCTTGGTCTAATTTACCCGAAACTACCTTCATTATTTGGTTTGTGACGACGTCTACTTACGTAACCTGTAATGTTTTTAACTGGCTGTTTTACAAACAGAACTCTCTAGCTTTGTAACACTTTTTAGACGGAAACTCGGGCGCCAGTTCCTTAATTTTTAAGTGCAAGGAACAGCACTTGTTTGGTTCTCCGAGGGGAGAACGTTGAGGGGTAGCTAACAGATGAAGATACGGTTATTTGTCCAGGGCTCTTAAGGTGATTGTCTTGTCAACTGGACTTGGACAATTTCTCAAACGGGTTAATTATAAATAAATAACTGAATAATAACTCGTGAATTTTACCTATGTATACCAACGTATTTATTTATTAAAACAGTATGTACAAATTTGATAACGATAAGAAATAGGCGGGCTGTCAATCAAGAGTATATACGCGTGAATACGATTTTATTTCGGAAGACGGTGAGTTTGGATAACCGGTGTCTGTTTTCGCGGCTGAAATTATTTCGGACGGCAAGCAAACGGAATTTCCAACAGGATATAGTATGAATGGCGGGCAGTCGGTTAGATATTCTTGTCTATACAGAGGATTTTTACAGTACGGCGAACTACTGCCACAAACGTAGAGCTATTTACCAATGACTATTTTTCTTAAGTTAAGTTTTCCGATAAAACTTTATGCATTGGAGATTTAAAGGTTGTCCGATCGAGCAAATCTAACCAGCCGATGCATATTTTATGAAACAAAAGACCAACGGCTCTAGTTTAATTTAGCAGTATAATACAGCGGTTCTCACGAACAATAAGATCTTTGAATATCTATACTTAATTGAAGGCGGTACGGACCACGGTGTATTCTTAACAATATTATTTTCAAGAAAATTTATTAATATAATTTGGAACGGCGGTTACGGACGTAAGTGAAAATGGTGACAGTTTCGGATTGATGCGGACTGCTTCGGATTAATCTGGAACTGATGATCAACTGATCTTGAACTGATGCGGACTGTCTCGGACTGAACTGGAACTGATGCGGACTGGACTGATCTCCGGCGTTTTATTACTTTTACGACGTATCCAGATGCTCAGCGTTAAAGGGGCGTACTGACTTGAAACGAAGGACTCGTACTCACAACGTTATTTACGGAGGTCGAGGCGTATTATGTAATTAGCAACATTGACTCGTAGCATCAATAACCGGAAATGGGTTGCTTGCAATTTCTAAACTATATTGCAAAAAGAAACGGATTAAAACGGACACGGATTAATATTTTAACCGGTTTTAGTAACTAATGATTTTTGTTTCCGACTCGGTCATTATTTATAATAATTCACGGATTTTAATTATTATACGTGGGATTATCGAAAATTAATCAATTAATTACTTGACTGCTTGTTTACCAGTGGGTTTTTTACAACTCAATAATAACTTAACTAAAACAGGACTTACTAAAAAGCGGCGGCAGGGTGTACCTCAAGTGACGGTAATATTTAAAGCAAAAACGGACATTCCTTGACTGGAAGAATCACTTCGTTACAGGTTTCGTTATACTAAAAAGCGGTGGCAGGGTGTACCTCAAGTGACGGTAATATTTAAAGCAAAAATGGACATTCCTTCACTGGAAGAATCACTTCGTTACAGGTTTCGTTATACAGGGTGTACAAAATATTCATACATCCTTATTTTCAATACTTTCAATACTGTCTTTATAGATTTTCTTAAATACGACACCCTAGGTATTATTATTCCATTGGAAACCTTGAGGCGTGCTCTTTCAAAAAATATTATATTTGCTTTCTCACGCATATTTTAGATATTAAGATTTTCCCTTCACTTTGTTTAGAAAACTGGAAAAATCGTTGGTGGCAAATTAATTTCGATATTTGTTTATATTTAATAAAATTCAAAACCAAAAATTATCACACAATATAACATAACAGGGGATTTTATAGTACATAATTAATTAAAAATTCAAACTGTCTACCAATTAGCTGCAAACACACATTAAATCTGTCAGTTAAAGACCTATTTGCATTTTGTAGCATTAAAGGAATTACTGAATAAACGCTTCTCTTATTCTTTTCTGCAATTTACTGCTGTAGTTAGCGGTGTTCTGTAAACCAAATATTTAACGTATTCCCATAGGAAAATATCAGGTTTTGATCTGATGATCTTGGAGGCCACTGAACAGGTCCTTCTCTTCTAATTCAACAACTTGGAAACTTTTCATTCCGAGTATTTCGGACTCTGATGCCAAAATCAGCAAGCGCCCCATCTAACTGCAGCCACATCCTTCTTAATATTTCCAGTGGTACAGCTTCCAGTCAAGATCTTCGTTTAAGAAATTTAACAAAATGTGCCCATTGAGGTGTCCATAAAAAAATGGATCTCTATTACCTGATCCTCAATTATGCAACCCCATACGTTTACACTCCATCTATGCTGTTGATCAACAGTCCTCACAAAATTTGGATTCACATCAGCGTAGTAGTGTAAATTATACCTATTCGCATGACCATCATTGTAATATTATAAAAAAATAAAAATTATTGATAAATTGAAGGTAGTAGAATATTGGGTTGAGGTATATTGTTAAAAAAAAACTACACTTTTAAATAGCGTTTCGGCGTTATATTATGCCTTCTTCAGGGCCTACAATAAATATAAATATTATGAGAATTTTACAATAGAATTGTATGTTAAAACAAGTTTTTTATAAAAGATATTAAAACTAAGTTTTTTTATAAAAATATTTATTAAAATATTAAAGGACATTTAAAAATTGAACATTTATTTTAAAAATATAATAAAATAAAAAGTACCTATTTACGATTAAAATCTTTTAGTTTTCCGAGTTGGAATGTATAATCTAAATAATAAGCAGGTTTCATAGGTATGTATTTTCAGGAGTAAAATTAAGCGTTATTAAATTCATATAGGTACTGTAGACAAGTGCACTCTTAACAGAAGTTCGTCTGCAAATGAGGTTTAAAAGAAGTATTGATATTTCTTTTTACGGAGCAAAAATATATTTACAGATTTTTTTTATTAATTTATATTATTATTTTTTAAATAGTGCAAAAAATTAGGATGTTCTTTCCTTATTTTGTTTATTAAGTTTATGTAGGAGCAATTTAAATTTTCAGTATCTTTCCGTGAATTGATTGTTTTATGTTTTTTAATATTTACCATTTCTTGAAACGTTCTTTTATATAATATACCTATTTTGTTTTCCAACAATTTTAGTGTCAATAAAAGAAAAATTGTGTCCTTGTATGTTACTATGTTCAACCAACGAGGTGGGATTTAACATATTTTTCATTTTGATATCCCTTTCCATGTTCTTTAAGTCGAATTTTTACGTATCTACCCATTTGTCCAAACTTAATTTTCTATAATAAATGTTGTGTAGATTTCATTATAACTATATTTTTTATTTTATATATTTTGCATGTTTAAAAACTAATTTCTTTAATTTGTACGAAATTCCTGGCATACCATATTAGACGAATACAAGAGTTTTGAACCTTGGGAATTTTATGCATGTGTAAATAATTTAAACAGGGACCGTAAACCACATCAGCGTTATAAACAAAAATAAGACCAAAGACTCGTATAACATGATTTTAGTATTTTGAGACAAGCAATGCCTATTGACATTAAAATATGGTCTTTGTAATAATTTGTTGATATGGTCAATGAATCATATATCACTGTCTATATTTACTGTCTAAGCTATTCACTTTATCAAGTTTTTTAAATAGAATGTTATGCATAGTTATGTTATATTCATTTTCTATTTTATCTCTCCATTTTCTTGATCCAAAACCAACAATATTTGATTAATTTTTATTTAATTAATATCCCCGTTTATATGAGTTTAGGCAGTGTCAACCTCTGAAGGAGGGAGGAAATGAATACTAAAACTGGGAATCATCATAAGTGTATTTTACAAAATTTCGAACAATTAACGAAATGCTAGTATAGTAAATAGTAAGGGCCCAAGAATGCATTCCTGAGGCACTCCAGTTTTAATACTAGATGCAGCTTCCGAAATTAAACCGTTCAAAAATACTTCACCCTCACACTTCTGCAAATATTCTACAAATAGTTTTGTCGCGGAGCCCAATATGTTTTAGAATTCTCAATAAAGATTCATATTTAAGTGAATCGAAGGTTCTGCTGAATAGTACCACGATATTATTGTTACCTTTATCGCAGGTAACAATAATATCGTGGTACTATAATAATCCAGACTTAAAAGCGATTAAGTAATAGCAATAATATATACTTAATATTCTCTTAATTGTTGATCCATAATTTAGATGAAGATTTATACCACGAACATCTTTAAATTCTGAGGACAGCATAACTTTAGAAGCTTTGCATTTACCCCGTCGCATCCGGTAGCATTGACATAGTTTTAAATTGTCATCGGACACATATTTTGAACCATTTGTTTTCAAGTATTATACTCATAATTACGGTTGGCTTGATCGAAATTTCTGTTTATCATGGGTTTATGCTCATGATGTAATGAAATATACAGGGTATCTGTTTAATGCCTCAAAATATCCGAGGTGGGAATTCTTGAGCAAAAATCATGGTGATTGACCAAAATAGTTTGTTATCCAGAAATGTTTCACCGAAGGGTTATATCCCGTCAAAATTGCAAGAGGAAAACAAATAATGCGAAATTAAATCAAGACGCGTTAAGTCAGAGCAACTAAATTTGGTAGGAAGTTTTATATCTAGTCTATGGTTAGTTTGATGCAATATGAAAAATAAATAAAAATTGGAATGCCTTTTTAATTGGGGTGGGTCGTATTACCACTCGTATTACCACCTCCTGAACTTTTTTTCTTAGAAGAAATTTAGGTAACAGGTATACACTTGACAAGTAACGTGTAAAATAAGCCTTTTGTATCTCTTGCATTACTCACGTAAGAGGAGCCATTTCCGAGAAAAATAGTAAAAAAGGAGAATTACATTTAAATTATGCATTTTTAAGATAATTATGAAAACACTAAATAAGATGGCGGTTTTTGAATCAGTTAGATATATTGACTTTGACATTGTCAATAATTGTAATTCGGTGGTTACGTAAAAATTTATTGTAAAATTTTCCATATGTCTTATAACTAATGCAGTCTTCATGAATTCACTTGGTTTATGGTGAATGCCACAGTAATTAATTCTTGCATCTGAAAGTGGGTATGCGGAAAATATTTCAATCGGCAAATACCTCATTCTCCTGACCTCACACCACTTGAGTATTATTTATGGGGTTATATTAAGACTAATATGTATGATAATCCTGCAGAAACACGATAACAACTATGGGTACGTATTCTTCAAGCTTTTGAGGAAGTTTGTCAAGATGTAGGAGTATTGTTTCAGGTGAGACGATCTCTCAATTATTGTCGCATTAACTTGTGTATATAGGTCATTTTGAACACATCTTATAATACTTTTTTCGTTTTACATGTTTTGTTCCTGTTTTTTAATTATAAGTAATTTTAAATAAAATGTAAAGTGATATTTTACCATTGATTAAGGAATGAATAAGATACGCGACTTCAATGGTAAAGTGCGAGGCCTTTTTTGGCAGCGAGAATCCGGTAAGTTGCGAGCATTCCTGTGATTCACGTAGTATGCTTTTGATAAACCTGTGTCGTGTCTGGTTTTATATAATTTATAATCTAGTGAAAACAAAAATTGAATGTTCAGATTGATTTTAGTTTAAAATTATGTGACGGTTAAAAGTCAAACAATCGTTGAGAAATGGCTCGCAGAGAGAACATACTACGTTAATAATTTTAAACTAAAATTAATCTGGACATTAAATTTTTATTACCACTAGATTATTAATGATATAAAACCAGACACGACACAGGTTTGTCAAAAGCATACTACGTAAATCACAGGAATGCTCGCAACTTGCCGAGATCTCGCTGCCAAAAAAGGCCTCGCACTTTACCATTGAAGTCGCGTATCTTGTTCATTCCTTAATCAATGATTTTACCTAATAGAGCCAGTAAAAGACACTTGCTGTGGTATTAGCAAAACAACTTTTGCAGAAGAATCTCTATGAAAATAAACTGAGAAAGAAGTTATCAAGTTCGTAAGAGTTGCACCAGCACCGATTCGTATAGCTCGATTAAGAAATTGAATATAAAATTTTCAATATTGTTATAAGTTGTTGAGGGCTAGTTGTATAAAAGTGGTTTAGCGAAAGTTCAGCTGAACTTGGTTCAAAATCCAAGGATACCATTCTTGCAAAATCGGTGTACTTGAACCAAGTTCAGCTGAACTTTCGCTGAACCACTTTTATACAACTGGCCCTTAATGTATGAACAATTTCCCAAACCATGACATAATATATGTGGTTTAGGTAGAATCGGTACAATGTTCAAAAGTAAAGCTCCATATGGAAAACTAAGTTTCTTTGGAGCAGACTTAGTTGGTCCATTGTTATTAGATGTTATGGAAAGTATAACAATACTGGACTGTGATTTGAATTTGTTTTTATTTTGGCTTTGGATTTTTCCATTCAGCCACGGAAATACTATAACTAGTGAGACTACTAAACTAACACATCTAGGACCATTCCTACAGAAGTTTCTACAAGACACTAATAATCACTACCTACCGACATCTTACCTAATACATCAACACTATAAATAAAATAAATTAAATAAACCCTAACTCAGGGATTATGGGACTGGGACACAGTAAAAGGGTATACTTCAACAAAGGTACGGTACAAACGAACATCTCATTCTAAATTTTAACTTGACGTAATTTGATAAATTCCCAGAATATATCTACATTTTTTATTTTGCGTCACTAAATATAGCAGGGATCATTATCTACAAGTTTATAAGTAACAAAATTGACGGCATCTAAACTATAAATACATTGAAACCACCAGTGATTGATATCTTCAATACTTCCATTACAGTTACATAATGGATTGTCAACTAGTTTCATTTTGAAAAGTGTCAACTTGAAAGCACCGTGCCCAAATAAACATCTTATAAATGTGACGAACAAATGTCTGTTATAGGAAAAATATGGTTGGTGGGGTAGGTATCTGTATATGCGACAATACTGGTAATTGTGTGCCTGACATATCTGTATCCATTTGTCTTCTCATATGTTCTTCGTATCCATTTTTGCATTAGTAACAAGATCTTGATATGGTAAGTATTGAATTACAGACCCTTTAGCATTTTTGGATATTAGATCTGCAAGGTCATTCCCTGTTATTTCAGAGTGTGCTTTTACCCAAACGAACATAACTTTACTATCTATTCTAAAACCGTTTCACAATTTTAGCTAAATCAGAATTCATCAATTTGCTCTGTTTGCATCTTAAGGAGTAAGATTCAGCTGCAGTCTCTAATCTTTGAAACGAAGAAATTACGGCGAAACTGCCCATATGGTTAGGCATTGTAATAGAAACCGAGTCACTGATGCACAAAATGAACATTTGGTAGTGGGATAGATTCATGTGATACACTCGATGGTTTTTAATAAAACTACATCATTTACAACATAAAATATGATACCTTGTTTTGAATAAGAGTAGATACAATTTCATGATAATAACGTTCCTCATAACCATTAGAAATCATATAGAGTACGGCAATTGTACGGCAGTAGTTTAGATTCGTTTTCTTTTCTTTCTTCGGTAAGAGTACACTCTTTCAATCCTCAGTTGAGATGTCTTTAGGTATCGTCGGCGTCGGTCTGGATTTTCAGAATATTTTGTCGGAATTACTTTACTTTATAAAATGACACGCTTTGCCTGATTGTTCTTTTTCTATTGATCGAACACCGAAAAACACAAAGCTTTGGCTCCTTTCTCCTAATACACTCAGTTCCATAAAAAGTGACGCACTCGATTTTTCGGGTAATTTTAAAGTTCTGTAGTTCTTAAACCGGTGGACCGATTTGACCATTTTTTTTCTCAGTTTATAGCAAAATTCATTTTCTATGAGCCGGATTGGAAGCAATGGTGAGTTCTTCCATATTTCATGGAGACCCAGTGAACACTGAGTTGTCTAAAAAACGTATATTTTACGAAAATTATACGATACGATGGTTTAATTTTCGTAATCGTATAGTTATTATACGTTTTCTATAAACGTTTATAATATAGACGTTTTTGTCACGTATATAATAAACTAGTAAAATACACTTTTGTATTTATGTTTGTCAAAATTTTTCTAGTTTACTTTAATACATTTCAACATTTTTGTAAATGCAAGTTAAAGAGAAAATCTCGTTAAAATCTTATTTCAATTCAAGTAATTTTTCAATAAACGTCTTTTTAATGTCAGGTTTATTCATATAATATACGTATAATATAATCGTATATTATATATACCATATGTATACCAAAATTTCCTGATTCATCGTTTACCCCGAGTATGCCCGATACAGTGTGTCTTAGACAGCCAATCACGAAGCTGCATCTGCATCATGTGAAGTGGCATGGCGATAGGTTAATCAAGAAACGCTGGCGTCGTCTTACATTTTGTGAAGAAGTAAGAAGTGGAGACTGTAATCAGTGTGAATAGTACTATTTTTGTTTATATTAAATCGCATTGTTGATCATTGTGTGTGCAATTGTTATCAAAGGTATTAGCACCGTACATATGTACGGTGGTATTAGGTACTATCTGTTTCTTCCAAGGTAAGAATCGCTATAATTTATGCTAGTTTACGATTTAGTCCAAGTAATTATTTTATTTGTACAGCCACGAAGCAACGAAATTCATTTTTCTTATAAAAATATTAGAATGCTTCAGCATATCAAGAACAGCTAATAGGTATAGAACGTCCAAAGAATAAACGCCATTCAAGATCAACATTCAATTTTACTAGAACAAATCGTGTAAGCTGCAATCGTCTTAGTTTGCAGTAGGTCTTCAACCCGTGACGTTCTGGAATTACCACTAAATAGTATGGTAGCTTTCAAAGAGTTCGAGAAATGGTTGGTTGTGGAGCCTAATTTTGTAGACATGGTAAAGTTTAAATTTAATAAAGTGATTATATGCTTATAATATAAATTTCAGAGATATGCTGCGATTAGATGTGTTAGCAACAATGAATATTTTAAAATTTTTCTTGAGTGATAAAGTGGTGATGAGATTTAACTAGGCAGACAGTGCACCCAAAGAAGAATTATAGCAAAGAAAATATTCCCTTAAATCTGCTCAAATGACCTGGTTAACGGTAAGCCATGATTTATTCAATAACAATAACAGCTAATAATTTTTATTTTTTCCATTTTCCCCAAGAGGCAGTAAAGTTAGCCTTCAGTGGCAGAGAGCACAAGAGAAATCAGCGTCATGATAACAAAAGCAGCTGTGCAAGATTGACTCAAATTAGTCAAATATTATGTTAATAATAATAAGTAATGAGATTCATTATTTCCTTGAGGATTTCCTAAAAGTTTATTTGTTTTAATTAAAATAATGTTCTTTTTTCTGATAATAAAGACTTTTTGCCACTACTTCATATCTTCTATTTTAATTACAATTGAATTTCTATATTATGTGAAACGATAACTGAATGAAATTTTTAGGTATATGTTTTCTTCAGTTCAGTTGCTATATAAGCATTATAATTCCAAGATATATTATGCAATGGATAATCAGTTTACATATTCCATATACGTTTATAAATTGTTTGCAGAACCCAGAGGATATACGTTTATATATACTTTTATTCGTATATCATATACGGTCTATATGGTATATAGACGTCTTAGAATATACGTTTATTAATGGTATTTCAAATATGGAACATAGATGTCTTAGCTATACGTTTATTAGTAGGGTGTCACATACGGAACATATACGTGTTAGATATACGTTTATTAATGATTTATCATATACGGAAAATACACATCTTAGATAAACGTTTATTATTGATTTGTTATACACGGCATATAAACGTTGATTACGCGGACATTTTGAAGTATTTTCAACGTTTCAATAAACTTCAATTATACGGATGGTATAAACAAAAAAAAAAACGTTTATTAAAGCATTTAGTGTTTACTGGGAATTAATGGAGCATTTTAAACCCAAGTTCTTTCACAGGTTTTCAAAACACCCTGTGGATTATTCTCGCATTCATGAAAAAATTATTCATTCTGCATTCGATGAACCATTTTTTAATAAACATTTTGTTTTTTTATTCATTGATTTATCTCTAAAATAATTGTCCAAATTACAGCTTTTTTGCTGAAACCTTGCGTATTACCAACTTTCTGAATTTACCGAGTTTTATAGCGAAATAAACTGATACGAATTTTAAAAAACATTTTTATTAAACACAACATTATAAACTTGTTCAGGATTTATTTGAGGCATTTTGTGTAATTTTAGTCTCTAAAACTTCTTTAATGACACTTAATTTAATGATACAACAACAAAGTATGGAGGCATACAACAAATTAATTGCAATGGCAACGGCAATTGCTTTTTCAAAAGCAATGTGATCCTACAATGAAATAAATTTCCACCTCTTTATTTTTTGAAAGACAAAGGAATTACCTACCAATAAATAAAAAAAAATAAAAATCGGTCCACTGGTTTAAAAAAAAAGAAAAAAAGTTAGGTCAAAAATCAAATGCGTCACTTTTTTTGGAACTGAGTGTATTTAAAAACCTTGACAATTTCTATTGGTTTTATATCCCATACAATTCTGCAGTGAGTATGACCACTCATCATGTGCTTCATTTCTCAATACACGAAAAAGCCGGGTTCACGTAGAAACGTTATATCTCGGAAAGTACCAGCGATAAAACAGTGAACAAAAAAACGAAATGTTTATTAAAAAATGGTTCATCGAATGCAGAATGAATGATTTTTCCATGAATGCGAGAATAATCCACAGGGTGTTTTGAAAACCTTTGAAAAAACTTAGGTTTAAAATTCTTCATTAATTTCCATGAAATATGGAAGAACTCACCATTGCTTCTAATCCGGCTCATAGAGAATGAATTTTGCTATAAACTGAGAAAAAAATGTTCAAATCGGTCCACCGGTTTAAGAACTAAAGAACTTTAAAATTACCCTAAAAATCGAGTGCGTCACTTTTTATGGAACTGAGTGTATTACTGTTTCGACTTCTGGGTGATTCTCTTGAAGAAATCATTGGGAATGCAGCTGAAGAGACAAACAAATTTACAGTACCAGATGATGGCGCAGTTTTAACCACAGAAGATCCTCTCATTTTTAAGACAAGAGAGAGAAAGAGAAAGAGCTTATATACGCAAACACTTCACCTTTATTATAGATCAAGCTTATAATAATATATAACAAATAAATGAGTAGTCAGTCGGTAAGGATGAGCTGTTTTTTAAAACACAAACCATAAAAAAGGTTCCAAGAAATCAGAATGACTTAATGAAATTTGAAATCTATCTGTTAATTCTCTTCCAGATTTTTAGAAAAGAAAACTGATTTAGGTAACAATAATATTTCGTACATATTTTAAAAAAAACTTTTTTCACGAATTTCAACCGTAATTTTTTCATATTTTAAAGTATGACTGGGATCATGCCACGCTAATTAAAATTTTCCAACCGCCACTGGAAACTGCATTTTTTATTAAGACAATCTCATCAAATTGCACATGATAACAAAGATAAGTAAATTAAACATATTATTCGACTGTCTTGATAAGAAACACAAAGATTAGAATATATTTGTTACATTTGAACTGATAAGATGTTAGTAAACGCATAGATACAGTACGTGCATTAAAATTTTTTGGTAATTCTTTAAATCGTTGCAGCAAAAAAATTTAATTATTTTTAAAATATTCGTAAAAGTTATATCTAATGTTATCGACAATTCCTTAAATGACATCCCTCATTTTTGATAGTCATAGTCCATAAGTAAATGTCTAAAGATGCTAAATCAGACGGTGTAGCTACATACTTTATTCGGCCCCGTTTAATCTTTCGCGGATAATGTGGTGGTTAATAATATAATAAATTTTTCGGTTTAACATCACAAAATTATAAATTAATCAATTTTCCCCATTCACAGTTTCACTTAATAAAAAAAGCCATCAAAAAGTTATTGCCTATGATATTTTTCATATAGATGTTCAGTTTTGTAAGAGCTATGTCAATCAGTGTACATTGTCCGGATCCCAGTATCTACAATTAATTCTGTCTATTTACACTGTCATTTAATTAAGACGCTTAAGACGCTCTTTGGAGCTACTAGTTCTTTCAAGACTTATAGATTATTGTTATATTGACCATCATGGTCTCGCTGAACTTAATTCTACGATAAAAATAAGTCTCATTTTGCTCTGGAACTAATAATTATACTTTGTAGGAATATCTACCATTTGCAGTATTTTAAACACTTCAGAACCGAAGTCTGAGTAATGTATAACTTTAACGTTAAAACTAATTCGGTGACAGTAAATGTTATGGTGTTTGACGATCATTTTTTCATTCTCATTCTGCAAACCCAGCAAGCGTTGTTTTTTATCCGATAATGCACTGGTATTACTTTTTGAAGAGATACGTCTAGTGGTGAACAAGTAGCAGTAGTTAGAAAACTTGGCATTACTACCACAATGAAAACTGTGGTGTCATATGGACAAACGCATGCACGTTTATTATGTACTAACATCAGTTTGAGGTCTCACTCAAACCAAACAATATATTTTAGATATCACCAGTCACGTGTTCAGTGGCAAATTTCCTCTTAAGTTCCGTATGGATTTTGCAGCAGATTATACCAAACGCATTTTGAATGTGATGCAAGTATTAATTTTAATAATTGCACGCGCATTTAAAGACTCCTATGTTGGAGAGGTTGTGCAGAATTAATTAATCACCAGAATTCAGCGCAAAATAAGACGTATTGTGTTATTATATTATATTATATATTTACACACAACCAAACTTATATGGAATCACCCATTTTCTCCTATTTGATCAAATTTAAAGAAAAGAGAAATTGATAGAAAATAAATAGAGGTGTACGCAAACCACTTTTATTGAAAAAATAAACAACAACTTTTTAAATAAGTTCTGTAATGACACGAAACATAAAATGTATCTTTTTCTCAAACAAATACTAAACTACTAAAGTAATAGGGAAATTAAGAAACAAATAACCATTTTTTGTTAATTTAATAATCAGAGCGTTGCCACCTCTAGCCTCAATACATGCGCGAATTCGACGAGACATGCTTTCGATTAGGTTATTAATATTTTCTTGGGGAATATTTTCTCATTCTTCTAAAGCTGCTTGAATCAGTTGGTCTGTGTTGCCAGGGTTATTGACTTGAGCTCTAATCCTTCTTTTAATCATATCCCATAAATGTTATATGGGATTAAGGTCAGGTGAACAACTAGGCCACTGTAAAACAGTCACACCTTCTGTTTCC
The DNA here is from genome assembly GCA_963680705.1 of Rhagium mordax. Lineage (NCBI taxonomy): Eukaryota > Metazoa > Arthropoda > Insecta > Coleoptera > Cerambycidae > Rhagium > Rhagium mordax. The sequence continues at coordinate 29,474,477 of OY796657.1, forward strand.
AAAAAATTTATGGCGACTCTGCTTGTATGAGGGGGTGCATTATCGTGCATAAATAAAAAATTTTCGCCAAAAGCGCCTCTCCAACTTTTTACTATGAGTCCTAGATTTAAATCAACATACCGAGGACCCGTTAAGTTTTGTCTTATGGGAAGTAAAGGAGTTTTCTCATCCATCATAATTCCACCCCAAAACATTACAGTTCCTCCTTTGTATTTGGGGACAGATTTGGCAACAGCGAGTCTAGCCTGTCTCCCACGACCTCTTAAAACTCGAATTCGCCGGTCGTCTGAACAAGGCCAATTCTGGTTTCATTTGAAAATAAGACATTTCGCCAGTCTTCTATAGTCCAGTTTTGATGCTCCAAACACCATTGTAAACGGTCAATTTTATGTTGTCTTGATAGTTCGGGAATCCTTAACTGTCTTCTGCTAAATAATTCTCGAGCTCGAAGCCTTTTCCTGATCGTTTCGACGGAAACGCTAATACCCGTAACTTGCAAATGTTGCCTTTGAAGCTCGGGATGAGATACAGTCGGATTTCTTCTTGCTATTTGAACTAGAAACTGGTCCTGCTCTTCAGTAGTAACTTTTCCACGACTTCTCCTTGATCGATATTTTAAGGTTCCCAATTCCTAGAAACCTTGAATAGGCTTTCGAAACGACCCCTTTTGTAACCCCTACCGTCCTTGCAATTTCTCTTTGTGACATTCCCTGTTCTACCAGAGTAATAATTCTTCCACTCTGCACGTCTGATACGGTCTGATAACCCCATATAAGGCATTTTTTCAAAAATTTTCACACAGAAACAATTTATAACCGAACTACGATTTGACATGTACAGCAAAATCACCACTGTATTAGCAAATTTCATCAACTTGGAATGAACCCACTTGTTATTGTTAGTAAACACATTTATCTTTTTATACGCATATCACTTTTTGTAGGAAAAAAATTGTTTGCCGGGGATACCGTGTGATTCTGTATAAGTTTGGTTGTGTGTATATTACATATTTATATTATATTATAATTTCCTCAAACAAACTCGAGTATATGCACTTATACTTCACGATGCATAATTAACTAATAGCGCATTGGCTTGCTCGATTTTGAATGGCTTTCTCGTTGTTACGTAAAAAGAAAACATTTATTATGGTGCAGCACGATGTCTCATTTTACCATAATCTACTCTTCTTTCTTTGCAATAATATTGTCAACAAATTTCATTGTACATCATTGTACATTTTAATGCAAAAATTACAATAAAACTGTTTTAATTATACTAATGCACTTTTAGTTTTATAAAAATAGGTAATAAAATGAATATAATCTTTTAACGTATTATTATTATTATTTAACCTTACAATATAATATAAAATACAGTACCACATTGTTTTCTACAGATATATACAATAATTACTTATTTAGTGTAATGTAATAAATATGGCAATAAAAATAAAATGCATATTTATTTATCTGCATTGTCCTCATTATCTCACTTCAAACTTCTTTAGCATGGAAACAGGCATTTATATCTTAATTTAATGGAGTAAATTCCTTCTTATTTATCAAGTTTACAAGACAATATTGCAATGACTGATTGAATGTCTTCTGCCAGGATAAATGCTTAAACTGAATATTGCATCCACATCTTTGCTACCTACCTACAAGTTAAAAATCAGATTTAAAAAAATAAGAAAACAGCGCCAATAACCTACGTTGAAGCTATTGGTGTAGAATTACACGAAATAGAAATATATTGCACAAATATCAATATTGATCTATCGGAATCTTTGTCAGCTAACAAGTGATCCCATGATACTATTTTTTGATAATACTCCCAGAATTCTTCCACAGTATTCCATTTTATGATACTTTTAATTTAACTTACTTTTATTTAAGAATTAAACACCGAAATGTATTAATGGACTAGAATTTGCTCCAGGATAAGCCGGAGAACGTTGACCTAAATATGTCAAGGTGATTTTACCATTCGACGAATTTATGTTATCGATAGTGTTCTCACATAAAATTTCCACAAACCGTTTCGGTAAGAACGATTTAAATGTCGTAATTAAGCTATCTTCAAACAAAGTTACTACGATTGATTTTCCATATCCTGTATTAACCAAAGACATTTTTATAAGGTTTATTTAAAATTTACGTTGAAATGGATCAAAATACCATATTTAAAATGAATGTACTTGATAGAATTACAAATGGTAATATAAAGTATTGCTCACTTGAAATTACTGAAGTCACTGCACTAGGCTAACTTTTTTGCGATGTTATTTTCTTTATAGTAATAGACCCTACCCCCACCGTACTTGGAACAGTCATACACATATTACATATATTACTTCCCATCACATCATTTCTGTCCCATCACCCTAAAGTGGTGGTGAAGAGAGACCCACTTCCACCATAATTACGCTACTAACATATCCGTGATCCAAAACTAAATATTAGGAGCTTGATTTCATGTACAGAGGTTAATATTACTTTACTCCACATTGAATATTATTGGTTACTAGGCACAATTGATCTGGAATTACTTCAGTACATGCGGAGCTACACCCAAAACTTTAGGTACACTTCATAGATGAGATGTGTGGTTGGTAATTCTTGTGATTTTATAATAAAATAATAATAAACTAAAAATAACAATATAAATTTGGCATTTTTCATTTCATCTTTTTTTTTTCAGCTTTTTCAGCATACATAAATGGTCTCCGTCTGTTTCTACTGATATTTTTATGGAGATAGCGCTGCAGAGGATCTGTACTAATAGTCAAAGTTTATCACTCCGTCCCTGTACTGTGACTGCCGAACACCAGATTGCAACTGCTCCTTTAATATTATCAACATTTGCCAAGAAAGTGTCATACAATCTAATAAATAAATATATATAAATTTAATCTTAAACCATTACAATATTAATTACAAAATAAATAGTACGACAATACTATTAATAATTCTTTACGTTATCATAAGTAAATAAGATAAATAGCTTATGAATAAAAGTTTAGCGAGGTTGAATATTAATAAAATATAAACAAATTAGTGCCATAGACCCCGAAGGAGCTATATACCCAGTATTTATGTAAAAAAATATATGGTTCCTCATCAGCGGAGCTTGCTTTCATTTGACATGTTCTGCTGTTCTATTTGTTACAAATTTCTCGTTATTATAGTTATCATGTATTAATAATATGACTCATTTCAATTAACTGAAGGAAATAAAAAATGCGACATAAGGGGGTTTTTGAAGATGCTGAATACGAATCTAAAATAAAAATTTCTATAAATAAATCGCTAATAGTTTTTTTTTTTTTTTTGAAAACTCGACCTCAATTTTCCCCACACGGTCGCACGCCAATGATCAATACCAAAGTTGATCGCGTCAAAACAATTATATATTGAGTACCTATATACTTCCCACCTAAATTTGAAATTGATCCGTTTTTTAATTCCTGAGATACGAGGGTGTACTCATGAAAGTGAAACACCCTGTATAATTTGAAAATCAAAATTTAGTGTCACACCGGTGCAACCAGAAGTGGAAAAAAATATATGAAAAAGTAATGTTTATTAAGTATACATATAGGATGTTCCAAATTTCAAATATAAATCTTCAAAACCAAAGGAATAAAGGAGGATTAACCATGATCCTGTTACATCCGGTATATTGGGAGTACTTAAGGGAAACAAAAAAATAAACTTTTCCACGTTCCGAGAAATAAAATATTTTCCCCTCCCACTTTAGCCTTTGTGTGCTTTGGCCAATTTCTTTTTTAAATCGTACAACAGGCTTTACATGAAATTAATTACTTCTTGACATTCTTTTTATTGACGAGTAATTCGTCACAAGAAAAAATATAAAAATAACTTATCTTGTTTCTGCGTTTAACTAAATATGGAAAATTAAATTAAATGGAAAGAAACACCTTATCTAATGATAGAAGAAACTAAATTTCGTAGTTATATATGAAAGTTGGGGAAAACGAGTTTTTCCTTATATAGGAAAAGGGTCTAATACATATAATATCATGAAATTTTTTAACTAAAAAAATATATAAAACAGTACGGTCACAAGAATACAAACAAAAATAGAAGTCAAAACTTAAAGAAGAAGCAAGAAAGAAATAAGTAACCAATTTGGACATGAGAGGTATCAAAATTCATAGAATTTTATGGACTACAAGAGAAAAGTTAAAAAGAGGCTTCGTAGAAGAGATTAAGAAAAATTTATAAAATTTATAATCAAAATTATGACAAATTTCAAAAATCAAATTGGCCATACAGCCGAGTATAAATAGTTTTTTGACAGAAAAAAAGTCAGTCTTCCCAAAACTCTCAGAGGGTCAACATATCCAAAATAAGTGAGGTTGACAACAGAAACGTCAAAGAAATAACCTGAAATATATAGTTGTCAAGTTGACAAGGGCAAATGTCAAAGTCTCCTGTCTTGAAATTAATAAGATAATAGAGACATTAAAAGAAGCAAATCAATATATTAGTAAATGAAAATCCAGAAACAAAAAGCAAGAATAAAGTTACATACCTGTGGTAACATTGTAAGCAGAGAATCCAGTACATATCCAAGTCAATCAAATCAAATAATCTGTAAGAAGAAATATAAGTAAAGAAGCAAATAAGTCATCATAAAATAAATATCATACATACCTGTCCAGAATAAATTGGTGAACTGTCGTTGAACATATACCATCCATATATAAAACCCTTGATATAAATCAAGAAAATAAATAACTTGAAGAACAATCACAATTATTGAAGCCAAATTTAGGTATATTTAGTTTAAAATTTAGTTAAGTTCTTGTATAGTAGATAAATACTTCGAGCATATCTTGAAGGATAAATATCACAACACAACATATTTGACATTTGACAATTGTTTTTCGAACAGCTGAGTTAGAGCTTTAAGCATAGAGCATAGAATATAAAACAATCTTGGAGTAGTAAAATGTCAGGTATAGTGTGAATAGTGGGTAAGTTAGAAAGCAGATAGGATTAGAAAATAAGTTTCTTTATGCGCATATGAATTTCTTTTGTTGTGGATTATTAACCATTAATAAAATTTATAAAAGTTAAAGGTTTAATTAAATAATTAATTTTAAAAGAGAATTAAAATAAGATTGCAGTGAGGTAAGAATAGGCAAGTATAGAACAAGAGAACCAATATAACGACCCTGAAAGAGAGAGTGCTCAACAAAAATTTATATAAAAAGAAAACTAAAGTTCAGTATAAATTAAAATTGGCATTGGACTTAAGTAAAATTTATTAGTATTGACAAAGGAATATAATAACTATAATAAACTAAAACAAATTAATAATATTCTTAAAGATTAACAATATAAAAGTTAAAAAAATAAATAAATAAAATAAAAATATTTTTACAATAATAACAATTCATAATAATATATTGTTATCAAATTTCCTTTATGTCGTATAATGCACAGGTAAACCTTTTCAATTAAAACCAATCATTTAGTATTTAACATATTTTTTTCGTACTTAAAAGTCCCTGATGGTAAGAAATATATTAAGGGGGCACGGCATCAACTTTTTCACTTTATTATATTATAAACTTCCGGTGCCTGTACAACTTTATTTAAGGACCTATTTGATTTCAATTGTAATGTAACCCCAAAACAGCAACCTCCACAGGTTCATTGAACATTATGCATAGTCTTTCTGGTTGAAATTTTTTGTTTATCATCGATTTAATTTCACTAAAAACGCCCTTTGTATAGATCGTGTAGATTCGTCATTTTTCAAATAAAGAAGCATGCGCAATTTCGATTCTCTCAATAGTAATGTAAACCATATTGATGATACTAAAAGAAACTACAAGGTTTCCAGGAATGGATTTCCCTTTTTAAAGTTGAATAACCTGGCAACTGTGTAAGATAGTGGGATCGGCTTAGTGGTGTCCGACGGTAGACTTGATGTGGATTAACGATTAGCGTCAGGATGGTCCCACCACATATGCAGCCAGGAAGTACAGTGGAAGTTGTTAGAGAACTGTTTCCCCACAAAGTCATATTCCGTTTTGGAGACCTAAGCTGGCTGGCTAGGTCTTCGGACTTCACCTCATTAGATTTTTTTGTGGGGGTACTTTAAAGGTAAAGTTTATGTCAATAGACCTCGCAATTTGTGTAAGTTAAAACAAACCATTAGAGAAGAAATTAATGCAATACCACCCGAAGTGTGTTTATCTGTTTTTAACCAACTCAAGACGGCATTGATAGAGTGTTTTGACCAAAATGGAAGGCATATTCGTATTTTCAATAAAATTGTTTTGTTGTAGCTCTTTACACTAATTTTTAATCAGCCTTCAAAAAGGGAAATAGATTCCTGGACACCTTGTATAATAAATTAATAAATTAGTGTTTTCTCATTAGTAAAATTAAAGCAAGCGCCAAGAAATATTCCCTTTTAAAAATCGTAAGAATTCCTTCGAGTTTATAATTTACATTCAGAAAGATGTAGGGAATGAAATTCTGAAGGTTGCCAAACAAAATTGCAGGAATATTTTTTAACATTAAACCTTTTTTCAACTAAGAAAAATTGACTTTTTTTATCTATTCTATTTAAAGGTATTAGATCGGGCTACAACGTTGTCAAGTTATTTTGACGTTTCAATAAAATAATGTCGCTACAAGTAGTTAATTTAAAAAGGAAGAGATTAAACGAAATGTTCTGTTTAATGTGATTCACAGGGAAAATGAGTCAATGAACCAAATAAAAAGTCGTTTCAAACTATCAAAAATACTGCAGATCGGCGAAAAGATTAAATCTTAGATAAATTCGAGAGGTTGTATAATCCGGAAACTGACGAACAATGTTTTCGTGGCATAAGAATTGCATAACCACCTATATCAGCGGAGAAAAAATTCGTCGTCGAGAAATTGCACTGTATAAAGAGCAGAAAGAAAATGGTTCGACATCAACACAGGATGAAGCTATTACATCTGCAACACAACCGAGATGCTCTTCAACATGAAAGGTCAGCGAACCATCCAGTAACTTAAGTTTTTATTTGTGACCATTTCAAGAAAAATTATATTGTGCAATTTTTTTTTTTACTGAACTTTTAGCAGCTACCCTCATTTTCAATGCAGTACGTTGAGAGCAAGATGAGGTGTTTACAAAAAAGTGTACCTACCTCAAGATTTATTGGGTAACAAAAATTTAAATACCACAAAGCGTAATACAATAAATGCATTACATTACCCAGAAGTTTTGGTAATAAACGAGGTTGACCATCAAGCAACAGGAGTCAACAGCAATTACAGGCTGCTTTTGAAAAATTATTGTTGGATATTAAAGAGTGGATTTCGATTATGCATTTGAATTAACGTATCTGGCTGAACGAATGGCTACACTCTCAGAAAAAGAAGATGCAGTCATCACCAATCATACTGATAAAATTCTTCTGACAGATTAATATGGTGACAAAATTTTCTTCTCGTATCCAATTGAGAGGAATGTATTATATTTTTTTAATGTTAATATTTTGTCAAACTAGCTGGGTAATCTTGTTAAAAAAATTGTTAAATGAGCATGCCTCTTTCAGAGCGAAATAATAATAACTTTTTATTTCATAATGGTTTTAAGGCCCTAGGGTTGTGCACACACAACACACACGTTATGATTGAGGCGGAAGATATGACCGTTAAGGGTGTAATTTGTATTTTATGATATTTTTGCTGTTTTGTATTTCGTACCTTTATTTTTATAATAGCGGTGGAAAAAACCTCCCTTAGTTTCGTTCGGCAATCTTGAGAAAATAATTATTTACATCTTTCTGAATATAAATCATAAACCCCAATCAATCCTTACATTTTTTAAAACGAAACCACATTTACCTTAGTCAAACATAGCTAGCCCTATTATTTTCTTTTAGCTTTTAAAAAAAATAGGTTAACAAAGGAAGGTACACCAATGACTTTCTTACAAAATTACCCCAAGTATAGTTATATTTGCATGTGCAACTGTAAGGTCTAAGATATTGATGACACACATTTTATCGTTGCGCAGAAATATGAACCTTTGTCCTGTACTTTAAGAATAATAATAGTAATAAAGGAAACAGTAAATGATTTCAATATGGGATTATTGCCTACATAAAGACTAATCGTCTTAAAGCAAATAATAAACTGGGTTTATTCATTACAATCAATTAATTATTGACGTGACCTTTTACACCATATCTATTAGTACCCACTGATATTGGCATAAATCAAAAGAGAGTATGCATTTTCAGATAAATCTGAGTTACTTTGTAACAATGGTCTTGTTAATTAAACAAACGTGTTAAATAATTATGTAAGATCTGTATTATATACCACATCGTGAATCAGTGACTTCAAAACTATAAACTTCTGGCAAATAAGTATTTAATAAATTAATAATTTCTCGTGTCTCGTAGTTTTTCTTAGTCATTGGGTTAATGCACTCAATTCAAATTGAACACATTCTGTTGTATTTATTATCCAATTTTATTATTTTATAAACCATATACATGCAATACATGGCAATTCATACCTTATGAAATATATGTATATTAAAATTATCAAAAATTTTGTACTGAGAAATCACAAAAAAGTAAAAGCAATCGTTCCGAAAATATTTAATTTTGGATCAATTTTCTGTACCAAAAGTACGGACTAGTAACGAAAATATTTAGTTTTAGGGGTCAGTCCGGAAAGAGACAGCTTTTATCTGGCAGGCTTAGCTGGTACTTCGATAAAATGTCCTTAGTGGTTGTAAAGAAACCATTTTGGTGATCAACAAATCAGATCTCACAGTTTTTGTTGTTGGTGGTGAAAAAATCATAGCTTTGTAATGACAATTTTTATTTTAGCATCACCACGCACCACACACAGGCACACGACACACACATCGCAGATTATTTGTGTTTTATATAAAATGTTAGCAACACCATTTTGGGAATCTTACCTGTAAAAGATGGCAGAGGTTTTATAATTACCAAACCCTACACGGCCTAGCAGGTACTATTTACTTCGAACTTCAGCGTTGTTATTTGTTGGGGGTGGTAAAAACATAATCAATCTTAAGAGATACGGAGGTTGGAAATTAACCAGTGTTGCAGACAACGATTTAAAATGAAAGCATAGAAGATAAATAAATATTAAATAGTGAAATGGCCACATGCCTCCAGTGACACTACAATATCTATTCCCAGTGTATCAAATAGATTATTTCCATTGAATTTATGCAATTGTAATAATTGTACAACTAATATAATAAAATAAATATTATGAATCATTAGAGCTTTTATGTTTTTTTTGGTTAAAATAATTGGAGATTACAGAAAAAAATAGTAAACTATTTTTACTGAACTAATAGACTTCCAGCAGTCGCAGTATTTTAAAATTTATTTACCTAAGTTAAAAAAAAATTACACAGCAATAAAAAGAACTGAAATACTTATAAGAGGAGGTATCACTTCATCCCACTTTCATGTTAAATTTTTAGATGGCTTACTTTTCTCACTTAGGGAATAAAATAAGGATATTGAATTTATCACATTTGAAATGATTCAGTTAAAATTAATCTGGTGCTCTTTGACGTTGATGTACGTTTTGTACCTCCATGTTCATTTTGCTAGAAATTCATCATTGTTACCCAAATTATTGTCAAAAATTGTTATCAAAATGTGTTTATTGATTTCTTATTAATCCACGAGTAATTATTTTTCCCTCTAGTTGTAGCGAGCACAATAGGTTGTTGTGCATACACCAGAAAAACTATTGTCATACTATAACGAAAACGTTAGAATGATTTATTATTAATGGTATCTTTTGAGCCCCGAAGAAGTTTGTATACTTCTGGAGCCCTAATCTTGACAGTTTGTAATTACTAAATATTTTATAATTTAACGAGAAATGAAAATGTTTGGAAAATTATTTATTTCTTTGGTATCAGTTTTTAGCAGTTCAAAAATTTAAATAATACTTTCAATTTATTTATTGTCAATAATTTCTATTGTCAACAACAAAGTATTAATTAGCTCTTGTCTCAATTATTACTATAACATTAATTAGAAATATAAAAATCTGCACAAAATTTGCATTTGTAATTGATATTATTACTTTGGTAATACCAAATTACGAAGGGCGCCTCAAATTGTTTTTAATACTAATTGTAATTAATAATAAATGAAAGTCAAATTATTACAGTCTGCAAAAGGAATAGTTGCTCCATACATTGTGATTCTTAAGTGACTAATGTCTACATTAAATCAAAAATACAAAACTTTTTTGTTTGTCGATTGGTCTTAAATTCGAAATAAATTTATTAAAATTTCTTATATATAGTAAACTTTAAAAAATCATACAATTTTGGGGCACATCAAAACAGTATTTTTAATTGCTTTTCTGGTGATCCTGCTTTTAAATCTGTGTATCTCCAACATGAGATTTGTGATATGGTGCAAGAGCAGTAGGTAGGTAAGTTACACCTCATCCGCAAAAAATGGGGTATTATTGGTGAAATAAATCGAAATGAAAGAATAAAATTTTCGATTTCGAGTTATTGTTATGCTGAAATGAAAATTTTATTTAAGAGAAGTAATTAAAAAAATTTTTTAAAGAAGATGTTCATATAATCAATCCATCATCAACTTGAATGCACAAGGCAGCATTCCGTAAAAGAAAATCTCTAACTCTATGCAGCATTTACCCGTCTATCAATGATATTGCTTCTTGAATTCCATTTGAATCTTCAATTTCAGTGTCTCTAGCACTATTACAAGCCCCAAGTGATTTCAATATCGACATACACACGATTGGAATAATATGTTCATTTTAAGCCATTTCTTTAATCAATTGCCACAATAACAAGTTACAGTTAGGGATTATTAGTCACGTTGGCCACTAGATTAAAATAATTGAAGTACTAATCATGTAATGTTTGTCTTACCCTCGTCTTAATTTCATCATGTTTGTCAATAACTCAATAATGAAGGCGAAATCGATTATTCATAATTTTTTTCATTTCGATTTATTTTACCCTTTAAACCCCAGGTTTTGCAGATGGGCGTGATTCCCAGAAACAAGTTTAATGAATATTAATTATCCGCCACAAATAAACTACAAACAATAATTATGAATTGTGGTATAAAAAGACGAAGACAGTTTCCGCAATAATTATAATCTAATTGTAACAGAATCTGTTCTACCACTTAACCTTAAAACAGTTGAGATAATGTCATATAGGCTCCTGAATCGAAATTCATTGATGATATGATACCACCTGAAAAATAAGACTAAATTACCTCCTATGATACCACCTCAAAAATAAGACTAAATTACCTCCTAAATTACTAATTTAAATATTATGTTCTAGTAGTACCTGCTCTTGTTTTCTAACATTTTGTTCTAATAGGAAGAGATTGAATATTTTACAGCTGATAACTAGTTTTCTTCACATTGTAAATTAAACAGTAACTGTTTATATTTGTACTTAAAGGAATATAATTTTAGGATTTTTAAATAATCCGGGACATAATTATTGTAAACTTTGCATATTTGATATGTGAATGATCGTTTAAGAAATTCTGTACGATGTACAGGGGGTGTTAGTAATCCCTTTAATCTTAAATTAAGGGAATGAACGTCAGTTCGGAATCTTAATTTTTTATATAAATATGGCGGGACATTTATTTAACACAATTTTATGCATGCAACAACCTGCGACGCTCCATGTTTAACCATCCTATTTCTCTCAGTTATAGGAAATTCTTTGATTTCTACGAGTACAATAAATAAGTCGAAGACAAGAATTTTTAATTTTTTTAATTTTTATTTATATAAAACTCTCAAGTTAGGTCCACATAGACTAATATAGAGATAATTTAATATACCTTATTTTGGTCTTCCTCGGCAGATAGCTCCTGTTACCATATATTAATTTAATAGTCGCATATGCTTTTTGAATTAATTTACTAATATGATCCTCAAACCTAAGATCACAGCCAATTATAATTCCAAGGCTTTTGGCCTTATCAAATACTTCTAGCTCATTATTGTCAATATTAATTTTTGCCGTACTTTTAACATTACCACGAATCCTTTTTGGTCCAAAAACATTTAATTTACTAGCGTTAATAATTAAACAGTGATCTCGTGCTAAATTTACAAACAATTTGAGGTCTTCATTTATACAGTTGCAAGCGTTGTCTACGTTAGGAGGATTAAATGAGTAATACAACTGAGTGTCGTTAGCACATAAGTGAATTTGACAAAAGGTAAGATATTTAACATATCGACTTATGTATATCCCATCCGAAATTTCACAAGGTTTGCGTTCTACTTCATAATTTGTCCTCCGGTTGCATTTTTGCGAAGGACTGTGAATATTTTCTTTCAAAATCCAATTTCTCTATAAATATTTTTAAAATACAGACCTGTCAATGATCTTAATGGAGCATTATTAATGTATATTACCATTACAATAGTTTTTAGTGGATGAAATTGGTCTGAGGCATATTGCCCGGTATAAAAGTATTCAATTTTATTGCAAGTACTAAATCACATGTGGTGTTAAATAGATCGTTTTTAAAACATTGGTGATGTTTAATATCTTAATATTTTGTTTAATTCAACTTTAGCGTTTGTTAAAACAAACAAAGCATTGCTGTTGTAAAAAAATAACTTTATAAAGTCGAACACACGGCTATTTACTGTCTATTACTATTACTATTGAGGCCCAATTTCAACTACTGTAGATGGCACTATTGAAGAAAATAATAGTGTGTGTTGGTTAAGTCATAGAGTAGTACCTAATGCTAAAACCCAGAAATAAGGCGATAAAAAAACAAAATAAAGTTTGTTCACACAGGCTAACAATCCTTCTCATGAAATCCTTTCACGTAGAATATAAACATAGGCACTGAGAAAGAAAAAAGGGCGTAATTTAATTACAGAGGTATATTTAATATATTTTACCATACCAATAATTATAAACAATAAGTTGACAATTGCGTTTTATGTGATTCTGGTCCATTCATTATGATTTTAAATATATTATAAACATTTTTTGGGTCCACCGTGTACACTTTTGAGATTAAATATAAAAGATGTAATAAATACCATTAGATGTACACTTCTGTTCAAGTTTTACATCATTTACTTCCCGTTTTGCCGAGAAAACCACAAAGAATAAATTCATATTTATAATAACCCTGCGGTTATAAGGTGCATTACACAGCTTTATAACAGACAAATGTGTGTGCGGTCTGCTTAGCGCCTCAAATTTCTTTCGATTTGCTTTCTAACTAGACGACGCGGTACATAAACTGGGGACTATAAGTAGATAATTCATTTGATGTGGTTAACGATCTATAAATAAAATGCAAATATAGCCATAAATAATTATTAATTTATTTACCATACGACAAGAAGCACATACGAGTAATCTCTAGTAGTAAATGTAGATAATAAAATAATACTAAAGGGTGTACCAATAGCAGTGATAGAACTTTAATTTTGAATAAAAAACGAACTTTTTAAGTTAGAAAAATAAATTGTGTATTTATTGAAAAGATACTTTAGTTTTGAACAAAACATAATTTAAACGTCCCCCTCTTAAAATGCCCTGCAGACGCGTATACGATGGATCCAAGTTCTCATGACTCGTGCCAACATATCCGGTTGTATTGCTTGAATTTCGCGGATTATGTTTTCCTTCAGCTGCTCGATTGTTGTGGGGTTATTGGCAAACACAAGGGACTTTAAGTAACCCCAAAGAAAGAAGTCCGGGGGCCTCAAGTCGCACGAACGCGGCGGCCAATTGCGTGGGGTATGGCGAGAGATAATGCGATGACCAAACCTGATCCTCAATAAATCGATTGTTTCAGCACTGCTGTGTTGCAAGTGGCACCATCTTGATGGAACCACATGGCACCCAAGTATAAATCATCCTATTGGGGCCAAAGAAAATCCATTAGCATGAATCGGTAACGTTTCCCGTTGACGGTAACACGTTCGCCGTTGTCGTTCTCAAAGAAATATGGCCCGATAATGTCGCCAGCTTACGTTGTTGTGGCGTTAGTCTTTCCATGATAAAATGGCAAGCCTTACTGAATAAGAAAAACATTGACACTTAACAGTGACATGTCCAACATGGCGGCAATCTCTGTCAAAACTTCTATCCCCGCTATTGGTACACGCTTTAGGTACCTAGATTATTCAAAATAGTCTAATAGGTAACAAGAAAATGCAATATTATCTATTTATATTGACATTCTTTTTCCGAGCATGAAAATGTAAAAATTATTGGGTGTAAAATTATTAAAAACACTTTATAATCTGTGAAAAACTACTACTACAATACAGTGAGCGGCAAATGTGGCCCTTGTGAAATCCGAAGTAAATGTCTAAAAAAGACAAATTAGAAATTTTCTGAAAATATTTCTTTCTGATTTACAAATGTATCATAAGTGTGGGTGGGGTTACATTAGAAAAAATTTTGAGAAAATAGTTATTGAATACTTTAGCTATTACAAAAGAGTCTAACTTACGGACTGGAAATTATATAATAATAATAATAATTTTTATTGAACCCAATTAACAAAATATTTTCTTCTAGACTAAACTATTACGAAATTTCACAGTACTTATATGCACCTGATTTCATAATGAAATTGTTTTGTGCGTGAGCTTTTATTAAATTTTATTTACATTTAATAAGGGATATTTATTTATTTATACAGGGTGATTCACGAGGAAAGGGACAAAATATTATGGTAGATAGAGTTCACTTAGGTGAATTAGAAATGACTATTAAAAAAAACCTGAGCCTTTTTTTTATTGATCTACAGGGTGATTTATTAGTTTTACCCAATACTTCTTAAGGTAATATCTTTTAAACTAATCACTTGAATCAGCTCGTATTGTGGGTATATAGTATACTATTAATTGTCAATTTACATGCATAATCAAAGACAGAAAATTCCAGGGCCGGCTCAACTAATTTTTATTTTTAGGGCTCCTATGAAAAAATTCACCCTGTGTACGTGATTTTTAAATTCCAATACTGAATTATGAAACTACATACAAAAGTGATCGAAAACATTTACTTTGTTGTTTTGCCACACTTTGGGCGAATTTTAAATAAACGATCAATTTTCGCCAAAATCGAAGGTCTGCACAAAATAAATTTATAAAAATACATTTTCCTCTCTTATTCAAACCATGATTTCATGCATGATTAATATGAAATAAATAATCAAAAATAAATAATTTCAACATCAGATTAAGTAATTTTTATTTCTGAGGTTTCTGTGAAAAATCAGTCTGTATACATTTTTCTCAAATTAACGAAATTATTTATTTTTTATCACAATACATCAATAAACAGAACATTATAAACAACAAATTCACAGCACATAAAACCTTATAACTTATTTTCAAAATGAAAGCCTTCTGCCTCCCTACATTTTCTTTGTCGTAAAATTTTATTTCCTACGGCTTTTCTAATAACGACAGGATTATTAATGTTCTGTTTATTGATGTACTGTGATAAAAAAAAATAAACAATTTCGTTAATTACCCAGCAAACGCAGAGTGTGACTGTTTCGTAACGTTAAGTCACAAATAAGTAACTCTAGAAGCATATTTCAAAGTGTGAAACAGATTCGTAATTATGGCAATATATCTGTACCTGAAAGACTTGTTTTGAAATTGTTTAATATAATACAAAACATCTTTGGTGGGTTTGGAAAAATTCGAAACTGTTACCTAACAAATGTTATTCTTAATTCCACAAACGTAAATATTTCGTAACTTACAAAACGCCATACTTTCAATTGTTAAAATTTGAGAATATTACGCAATTGTTGATGCGGTATTCCTTCAGTAGCTATAAACAGAAACAATTACGGAATTATTGAAACAATTCATTTTCAGTTGTGAAGCGTTGAAAAATTTACATAATTAGTAATACGTTACATTTTCGCTATACATGTTCAAACAAATGCTTCGTTTCTATAGGCTAGAATTATTTCTGAGAGAGAGATAAAATTCAAACGACCAATAGAATCTTGGGAAGCTGCGCCGCGCCAGCGCGATGAACTGTTTCCGGCTTCAACACAAGTTAGTCTGAATGTGTAGTAATGTGTACTTACACGTGTGGTGTAAACAAGTGTCTGGTATTTGTGCAAAAAATACTATTGTGAAAAACAATTGCACAATATATACACGTTTAGAGTATTAGGTAAGTAATAAGTA
Organism: Rhagium mordax; assembly: GCA_963680705.1. Classification (NCBI taxonomy): domain Eukaryota; kingdom Metazoa; phylum Arthropoda; class Insecta; order Coleoptera; family Cerambycidae; genus Rhagium; species Rhagium mordax. Next base: position 29,490,754 of record OY796657.1, read on the forward strand.
CTAATAGATTTAAAATTAGATAAGTTTTAATTGTATGTATTGTAAAAAGCGTTAATTTCCTGGACAATACCTAACATGGCGTGGGCACATTAACAGCGTGGGTAGCGGATCTTTTTACTATTACCAGTGACATATATCGCTGCTATTACCTATAAATCGAATAAAACAAACGCTTTTCTTAAAATTTCGTGCTTATTTAAATGGATAACTATAAATAATAATAAAGAATATGTACAAAACTTTGCTACTAACTATAATAATCTACACTTAGATTATTATATCTACTTTACTTGCACAGTACGTATTTATTTGCAAAATTGAATCGATGAGCAAGAAACGCATGTTTTTCTTTTAAATTGTTTCAATCAAAAGGGAATGAAGTTCAGGGATTAACATAGCAATTTTAACGTTAAAGTGACTAAAAACATGATTCTTAATTTCTTTATAAACTACTGGTTTGCCGTAATGAATAAAATAGTTTTGATATACAGGATGCTTCCTAAATAACAAAATATTTAAAGTAATTCTTCAGGTGATTTGAAATGAAGAAAAGTTTATATGAACATTTTATTTCACTTCTGATTTTATTTGATTTTCCACAATTTGTAACATATGAAACTGAATTTTATGGATCGTCTTGCTCTTCAAGTAGCCATTTATCTTACCGATTGTCTTTTTCAATATTTCACTTCGGTTTGTAATTGGACAAAATGTTTTCGTTTTTTATTAAATAATACCTATCTTTAAAAATTTAAATATTTTAACAAAATTTGGTGATTCAAATCGAGGGATTCAAATCTCAGTAATTATAGTTTTGCTGTTATTTGTAGGGGGCACCTCTGCGTATCGTTCATACGTTATGTTTTTGGGGGATTTTTTATTATTTTTTTTTAATAAAAATTCCTGCTTTCCCGTTATTTTTATGTCAAAAAGATATACCTTCTAAATGTCGCTACGAGTAACCGTTTTCAGGGTAATTGATTTTAAAGTAAGCAATTTAACCACTTTTAAAGTATAATTAAATATTAGGTTTATTTATTTAAAAGTCATTGTTATTCGTACTTTATTTGCTAGTGTTGCTATGTAATAAATTTTAAAAATCTGAAAAAGAGAATTTAAAGAAATTATTAAAATTAAATCGAAACAAAAATTTTACTTTGACACCCTATATCTCTGCTAATATCAACTTTTGGACTCACTAAGGTAAGGTTGTTTAAATCGTAATATTTTTACATAAGGAATCTGCCATTGCTCTGTGTACCATTACCTATGAGACACCATGTATTTATAGATTTTAAAACGTCCAATATTTTCATTTTATAAAAATATCTAAAAGGAGATAAAAGGCAACATTGCTCCTGGGGAACTTTTTTAAGTTTCGCAACAATCAACACATCCGATATAAACGTATAGGTCACAGCTGTGGGCGCTAATAGATCAAAGACATTCCGTCGGCCGTCCACTATATTCTTCCTCTGTGCCAAAGATATAAAAAAACACCAGATAGTTAAATTATCGACAAAGTATATTGTCTGTCTGTTTCTTATGTACTTCGAAGGATAAATTATCCAAAAAAACTTCACAAAAAGGCCGCTAATAAAGTTGACGCGTTTAAAATGTGTAAACACTGGTATAAAAAATATGACTTCACAGCATTTATAGTGGTCCGGTAAAAGCTAATGAACGAATGTAAAAAACAAAATCAACCTGACCTATCCTATTTTCCCTTGAAATGAGATAGGTCAGTTAAATTCAAAATGTTGACGTATTTTATTTCTTTTTCTCAAAAACTACCGCGTGTATTTCTTTCATTTTTTTTATATGGATTTACCATCCCTTTGCAACAAGCTAATATATGTAATTGTTTAACTTCATTTATTTTATTGAGTGGCCTAGAGTTACATATACACAGGTTTCATAATTGAAATGTTTTTCTCATTTCATGACAAAAATAAACCCGTGTCAAATTCTTGACAATCCCCCGCCTCCTCTTCTTATTTTTATTTTAAACTACATATAGGGTGGGGTTAGCGTACTCACCTTAAGGAAATAAATAAATTGGGGTTCACTCTGTACATTGCTAGTTTGATTAAGAACTGATTTTTATTTGTAGATTCATGCAGGAAATGCTTTCCATTTATGACAGTTGATGCCAATTTTGAAGGTGCGTGTAAGGACTGGTTTAGAGCGGCCAGCCAGAGATTGAAGAAAACAGAGAAACTAAATTAATTATTTTATTGTACAATGGACAATAAATTGTTTTGAACATCTATTTGTCAATATTTTATCTTTTTCCTATATTTTAAAGGATTCCTCCAAATACACTAACAGTGAAAATATTAAGGATCAAGGATTAATTTCACCTAGATATAGAAAAGAGTTTGTCTTAAATGGATTTATGGTCTGTAAAGATGAGATTGAGAAAGTGAATTTTGTTAAATATTGCAAAAAGTGATTTTAAAGATGGGTCCTGAAAAAGTAACGAGCCCCACTACTGGCAAAATGTGACTGCTGTCTTCGGAAAAGAAAATTACTCGTCCAATAACAAACGAAGCCAGGTTTGCTATACGTGCATATATCCACCCCCAGCCCCCGATCGCTCACCTGCGCACTCGATCATTGAGTCTTTTTTGTTTTTAAATGTATTTAGTATAGCATTTTACAGTCGCTTCAAAAATATAACTGGCTCTATACTATCAGTACATGTCCATCTTTGCCGAACAAATTATTTATTCACTGTTAATCAACTCGCGAGAACCAAAAAAACACTTTTTGGTTTTCGAGTTATTCAACAGTGAATAGGTAATAAGTGGTTCGGCAAAGATGGACAGCATGTATTGATAGGGTCTGTTATATTTTTTAGCGTCTGTAAAATGCTGCTATATGCATTTAAAAAACAAAAAGACTCCAATGATCGGGAATGGGTAGGTGAGGGATCAGGGTGGGAGGTGGATTTGTGCACATATATTAAACCTGACTTTATTTGGACTATTTGCATAATAAGTATAAAACAAAATAGAAACTGATTTGAAAGTAAATCGTAAAATTTATATTGCTTATGATAAGCAACTTTTCTGAAATTAATGAGCAACCTTAAGGTTTCTAATAACGTGCAACTGTTGTGTATCTGTACTTAAACTAAATTTGCATAACGGTTGCGAAGTATTTATATAAGTTTTGTATTTACAAATAACTTGGTGAATGAACTGTAAAAGCCTAAATGTTTCAAGATATTTTCGGAGTTAGATTTTGGTAAAAACGAATTTATTACAAATGTAAATTGGCATTTGTTACGAATATTTTGTTTCGCAATTGTGTAAAGTAATAGTTGCAGTTTATTAACGATGCAATGTTGCGGACAAATAAGCAATTTGTCACCAAAAACACGCATTTTTGTGACTGAAACAAAAGTGTAACACGAAATATAAGTAGCGTTAATGTTCCTTAATAGTTTCGAAGCGGTGTTTGCTGGGTACTTCCTCACCAAAAGTGAGAAAGATATGTATTCGTGAAAGAAATTTTGAAAATTTTTATTGCATTTCTGGACGATTCTCGACGAATTATGACGATACACAGAAATTTTCTTTTTTTGAAATAAAGCTTTCAAATTTGGTACACACGTTCTAGAGATCAACGAAAAGATTGAGTTCGTTGATGAGCAAAATCGGTCCACTGGAATGGAGTCTACCGGACCCCAACATTTCTATTTCTAACTTTACAAAAAAATTTATTTGTGATGAAAGATTATAAATAGGATCTGATATACAACTCATTATAATATTGTGTCCAAATGTTGAAATACACAAAATACGCCAAAAAAACAAAATACGTCAAAAATTACTCTTGTTATAAACTCCACCACACGGTGAGGAAGTTTTAATCCCATAATTGGCAGCGGTTTTTTTTAATGTAATTCCATAATTTATTATCAGAATTTGAGAAAAATGTATACAGTCTGATTTTTTTCACAGAAACCTCACAAATAAAAATTACTTAATCTGATGTTGAAATTATTTATTTTTGATTATTTATTTCATATTAATCAACCATGAAATCACAAAATTTTGTATAACAAATATTTTAGTTTAAATAAAAGAGGAAAATATAATTTTATAAATTTATTTTGTGCAGACCTTCGATTTTGGCGAAAATTGATCGTTTATTTAAAATTCGCCCAAAGTGTGGCAAAACAACAAAGTAGGTACATGTTTTCGATCACTTTTGTATGTAGTTTCATAATTCAGTATTAGAATTAAAAAATCACGTACACAGGGTGAATTTTTTCATAGGAGCCCTAAAAATAAAAATTAGTTGAGCCGGCCCTGGAATTTTCTGTCTTTGATTATGCATGTAAATTGACAATTAATAGTATATTATATACCCACAATACGAGCTGATTCTAGTAATTAGTTTAAAAGATATTACCTTAAGAATTATTGGGCAAAACTCATAAATCACCCTGTAGATCAATAAAAAAAAGGCTCAGGCTTTTTTCAATAGTCATTTCTAATTCACCTAAGTGAACTCTATCTACCATAACACTTTGTCCCTTTCCTCGTGAATCACCCTGTATAAAAATAACTAATTAAATTAAAAATAGATACTTTTTTTAATTTGTATATTAAAGCTGATTAATTTATAAAGAATATTTTTATATTTTGTCTCAATTACAAAATAATTTGGTGAAGTTTTTAATTTTCCTTTATTAAGTAAATTAAATTTATTGAATCAAAATTAAAACATTTACCTAATAATTTTTTGGAAACAAAGGAATCCTCTTACAAAAAATTTCAAAAACTTCCCCTATTGCAAAATGATATATATTATGTGCAATTAAACGTCCATACATTTGCCGCTGACTGTATATCGAATTAAATAACAGAATTAATAGCATACAAAGCAAAAAAATTACAATTAAGAAATATTTAGTGCACAAAAATTAATTCAATACGTAATCTACCAACCAAATAGTATAGATATTCATTCAATGTTATCCTAAATCATGAGGAGAATAACACGAATTAATATTTCATCTATTTTAATGTTTGGATGCTATGAATTCTGTCATTTATTTAATATTGTATAACAAGTTACAAAACGCAGTTGTGTTAGCATATTCGACAATAATATTGCAATAATAATTGCATTTTAAGGTATTTTTCAGTAATTGAATGTCTAGTAGTTTTTAGATTTGCATGTCCAGAAGTAGAACATCATATAAATATATGAAATTGGATATTTCTATTCATTATCTGATCAAGTATGAAGGTCTAGGTTGTAAAAACGTAATATGTAGTTGTAAAAAAGCAAAAAAGTTAAGCAATTAGTTTTATGGATAAAATATATATAGTAATTATTTATAATTGCAGGAATAGTTACTAGAAAAGGCAGCGGATTAGAATATACAACGTTACAAGCGTTTTAGTCCTGTGATATTTAATCTGAGTTTGGTAACAGTCAGGACTTCAGTATATTTTTAAATTTCATTAATCGCCTCGATAATGACTTCATACAAATCATTTATGGCTCAAATATGGCTAATTTCTTTTACAGAATGACACTTACGATAAATAGATTTAGGGTTGCCCTGAGTATCAGGAGTTTGGAGAACCTATTCTATCCACTCTGATTTTAAAGATCTAATAAAAATGGGGATAAGAGAAAACACGACTAGGCTATGGATTTCCTGCTCTGTTGGTGTTAGATAGAATGTCTGGTAAAGTGATATCTGACAACTATGAAATTTCAAAGTAAGGGGATAAGTTGTTACTCTGTATCTAATTCCAAGTATTTAGAAGTTTCATCTTCATGGAAATAATGGACATACGATAAACATTCTTTGACTTCATATACAGACATGGTTGAATTTTCGTTTTATTAAATGACACTTACCGATGAATAAAAATTATACCCCAGGAATACCCTGAGTAGCACAAGATTAAAGAAGGTGTCTATTTTATATTCACTCTGACTTTAAAAATCTGATGAAAATGGGAATAAGAGAAAATACGACTGGGTTATGAATTCCCTTGATCTGTTGGTGTTACTAGTAGACTAAACTATTATGCTGAATCGATGCCAGAACGAATTTAAGAGTTTCAGTGAAGTTTTAGCCACAGAGGTATATCAGAATATTATTTTAAATGTGATCAAGTGGGTACTTTCATTGGTATACATGAACCCGAATCATATGAATCACACCACCACAAGTAATATGACCCACTTATTCACTGAATGCCATGAAAGAGCCTTATTTAACGATGTAACTTACTGTTTTGATACATCATTGTAATGGTATCAGTAGTTAGTTTCTGTTAGAGTTAGAGTTTAGCGAAATTTAGCTGTACATAAGAAACCAAGTTTTATGTAGTTGGTTTGGCTATATTGGTAAGAGTTCCAAAGAAGATTATTTTGCATATCGAAGAACTCCTAGGCACTCCTGATATGATATGGTAAATTTTTGTTAGATGTATTGAAGAATATGCTGAACTGAGTTATCATCTGATGGCCTCAAAGAATAGATATCATGATGCAACCTATTTTTCGACCCCTTGTATTACTTGTACCTGTGTAAACAAAAATATTCAGTATTTTGAAATTTCTTAGATTTGTGATATTATACAAACTATTTATAATTTATTTATGACGATTTTTTACAACAAAAATAAACCCTTCATTTTTTCGCACAGCAAATTTATTTCAGTAATATGAGAAGTTATGAAATATCGTGTACAGAGCGGATAACCCTCGGATTACCCTTAAAAAACCTGCAATTCATACTTCGGAGGTGCTTGCAAATGACTTACCATCACCGATGGTAAATTTTGACAACATAATAATAATTATATACTCTGCAAGAATGTTCGTATAGTTCGTTACTATACGAGAAGTTCACTTTTCCAATGATATGGGTAACTCCTAAACCGTAAGAAATAAAAGGTCGGTTAAATTAGAGAAAATATGTACATTTTAAAGCTTGTTAAGATGTCTTTTTCAGACTTGAAAAATGTTCAGTAGTTTCAGAGATATCCTGAAAATAGTGCAAATCGCCATTTTTTGCCAACAAAAAGCAAATGATAAGATTTAGAGAAAAAAATAGTTAAACGGTGTTCAGTTGTACATTCAAATTTCCCAAATTTGTATGTATATCATTTTAACTGTAGGCGCTGTGACACCCAACTTTTGTTTTTTTTATAGACGTCTGACTTCTTCATGAAGGAAATTGGTTGGGCATCATTTTATTTTCTACCAAATCTAACCATATTTTTTAGTAGATGAGTGTGTATAAGTGTTATAATCACTCTTGAGTATTTGAATTTGTAGGCACAGCAAAGTATGCCGTGGTAAACAATGAACTGTTCTAGATGTGTCATCGCTCGTAGAATTGTCCATTTTTCCTGTTTAAAATTTGACTTGGTTACATTATTCAATAATAAAATATACTGCTCCCAATTTGAAGTGGGACACTCGAAAAATTATCACAATTCAAAATGCCGTAAAATCCTTAAAACTTTACAGATTTCGACGGAACAGGCACTATTTCAAAAAACAATTCTTTGACATTCATTATAAGCAAACTAACAGGCCAAAATATTCAATGCAAATACTCTACAGAGTGTTCAATACATCCATGTCATTTTGTAAAAGTTTGACATTGTGTACGGACTTAATAGGACATACCGTATATTCTGTTTTAATGATATCTTGTAGCCTAGAATGTCATGATAAAATCGTTTTTTGGTTTTTGTTTTTATCTCTACTAGTTTTGAAGATATTAATTTTTTCTCAATTAAGTCATATTTTCCATAAAAATTGGATTAGCTTCTTGTTTTCAGTAGTTGGCTTTGAAATTAAAAATAAAATGTGCGTCAGTTTGACATTTCAAATAAATGCACAAGTAAAACAAACCCCCAGGTAAAAATGGTTCGTTTAAATGAAGCTCATTTAAATTTAAAGGTCTCACAGAGCTCGAATAATTAATGATTTTATTCACAGAGAACACATTAATCAAATGTACTGGCCTGCTCTATCTCCAGATCTGAATCCCATTGAACATATTTGGGACGCGCTACAGATACGAATTTCAAGTCGTCGTAATCGTCCACAAAATCTAAATCTAAAATGCTTTTGTTGAAGAATGGACACGAATACCTGTTGAAATTGTAAACAGTAAAATACGAAGTATGCATCAACGATGTGAAGAGGTTGTGAGGTCAAGAGGAGGCCCTACACATTATTAGGTTTAGCTGACTTCTGTAATGGTCTTTTACTGATGTTATATATAATTTTTGTTTATTTATTTTAGTTCAGTTTATTAGTGCAAGATTAAAAAAGAAAAAATCATATAAAAATATATCTTCTTTTTATTTAATATCTTCGAAACTAGTGGAGATAAAAACAAAAACCAAAAAACAGTTTTATCACGACACTCCATGCTACAAGATATCATTTAAACAAAATATACAGTATGTCCCATTAAGTCCGTACACAATGTCAAACTTTCACAAAATGACATGGATGCATTGAACACTCTGTAGAGTATTTGCATTGAATATTTTGGCCAGTTGGTTTGCTTATAATGAAAGTCAAAGAATTGTTTTTTAAAATAGTGCCTGTTCCGTCGAAATCTGTAAAGTTTTAAGAATTTTACGGCATTTTGAATTGTGATCATTTTTCGAGTGTCCCACTTCAAATTGGGAGCAGTATACATTCAAAATATTTTGGAAAAGAGAAACATAAGTTGGGCGTCGCGGCGCGTACAGTTGAAATACTGAGAATGCAAATTTGAGAATTTTAAATAGGCAATTGACACCTCTCAACTATTTTTTATTTATTTTTTTTATTTTGAAATTGCATTCGTTCAAACTTTCTCAGTACTTATATTTATTGTTTCGGTGTAAAATTGATCTCACTAACTACTATAATTATATGTATACCTAGTACACCAGAACAAACTTATTTGGGGCGCCTATGTAGTGACGGGGTTGTTATGGAAATATTTTTTGAATAGCTTGGCTTACAAAATTCATCACATAGATCTATAAATTTCGTATACTTGATGCAAAATAATGAATTGTTCGGTTCATAATAACTTTAATAAAATTTAATTATAAGTTCTTTAAGCAAAAACTACCTATATGCGGTATTTCTTAATGTATATATATATATATATTTAAAATAATTATTGCTTTATATAGACCCAACTCAAGAAACTTGTTTTTCTTTAATGAGTTTCAAGAGTATTTGTAAACAAAATAACAACATTGGAATATTAATATGGTGTCCTCAACATTAATTTAGTGAATGAAAATGATGTAAATGTATACAAACCCAAATTATACCTGATTCAGAATCTTTATAAAAATATCAAATAGTAGACAACATTTAACTTTCAATTTCAATAATCTTAAATGTCATATTAGTTACAGACTAGCTACTAGCATATTGCTATATGTAAATTACAATACAAATAATAAAGTAAAATAAAATATTGGAAAAAAAAAATTGACAAAAATAGATGTTAAAAAATAGAAACGCTTTCAAAACGTAAAAATTGGAATGACACTATAGTTTTGAACTTTTAATGTTCAAATATGAATATCTCTATTTTAATTGCGATATGTGATTAAGTAGATTTACAGAATTTCAAAGTAGTGTTACCTTTAAGGAGTAGTGGGAAGCATTTTGATTTTCTGGCCTAGTCACAGTCAAGGGTTAATCAAAGAACCTCACTAATACCAAAAATTTAAAAACTGTTGGGATGCTTTATCTACCTTTGTCCATTAGTATATGCCGAAATTCCCTACGAAGTAAAAAACACCCATTCAGTTCGAATTCTAAAGATACGTCAAAAATGATGGGTTTCCTGCAAACCTAGAAATAAAATTCATAAATTTATTATTACTGTTTTCCTCACAAAAACCATTGTATAGTATAGAAAGGATATGCTTTTTGGAAAATTGCTTTAGCGTTAATAGAACGCGAGGATTTAAGAAATAAAATTTATTATTTATTATATTAAATAACTACTGGGTGACCCCACGTGTCGCTAGGATCCCGACTTTTTGGCAATAGGCTACTGTAAACCCCCTCTTTCGATTAAAATTGGATCACGCAACTTTTCTGATCCCTAGTTGAACCCCTTGGGAACCCGACTAATTTGCTAATTTGTTTTATTTGTCATGGCATAACATACATTAACGAAAAAATTATTGATATGTTATTAGTTTATGAGTATTGCCAACGAAATGGTTGCGCATTTATACAGTAAAAGGTATCTAAATAGTTATTTAACAAACTATCAAACCTTTGCCACTGATGAAAGACGTCTTCGCAAAACGGGTCGCTTTACTCCGACAATTGCCGAACTTCTGAGGTTAAGGAAGTCATTTTGGAGCGGGTTGCTGAATACCCAAAATTAACCATCAGACGTTTAGGTTCCGAAGTAGGAGTGTCTAAAGATGTGGTTCATATACTTATGTAGTTTTAAATGAACAAGTGCTTCCTGATTCGATTAGTAAAAAATATTTTACATACTGTTCCCGATCTTCGCCTGGGTTTCCGCCAGTTGATTAATGAGCTCTAAAGATCACGGATAATGTTTGCTTTACGAGAAAGGGCGTAACAAATTTTCTCAACAAACATGTTTATGTTGATGAAATGCAAGCAATTAAAGTAAGTCATTGTCAACAAGAATTTAAGATTAATGTATAGGCAGGAGCCATTGACAATTTTATTATTGGCTCTGTCAGTTTACCGCACCTATTATATGGTGAAGATTGCGTGGAACATCTCCAAAATACGTTGCCAGATTTACTGGATGATCTGCCTTTGGTACGTCTTCGATAGGTATGTGGTTTATACATGATGGGATGGGACACACCCACACTTTACTTTAAATATTCGCAACCATATTAATCGACAAAACCCAAATATATGAATTAGTAAAGGAAACGATGCTCCTGTAAAGAACCACAGGGTACTACAGACCTATAAACACGGAAAAGAAATTCAAAGTGCAATAGACACTATGAAAAGTGATGCTGAAAAGATACATGAAATTTTCTATGTCGCATTGATTTATGTACGCGTGTAAACGGTGGTCATTACATTTATTATAAGTGATTCTGTTGTATTAAATTTACCTATTAAAATAGTTTTGTTTTTATACCTTTTTTTTAACGTCAACAAACTTTACATTAGTGCGGTCAAACTGTTAAAAACATATGAGCTTCTTTATATTATGTGGATAAACAACTGTAACGAAGTGATTTTTCCGATCAAGGAATGTTCGTTTGTGCTTTAAATATTACCGTCACTTGGGTACACCCTGCCGCTGTTTTTAGTAAGTAAGTCCTGTACTAGTTAAGTTATTAATGAGTTGTTAGAAAGTCCGCTGGTAAACAAGCAATCAAGTAATTAATTGATTAATTTTCGACAATCCCTCGTATAAGTAAAATCCGAGAAATATTATAAATAATGGCCGAGTCGGAAATAAAAATCATTCGTTACTAAAAATGTTAATCCTTGCTCGTTTTAATCCGTTTCTTTTTGCAACATAGTTTAGAAATTACAAGTAACTCATTCCCGGTTATATACGTTCTGAGTTGATGCACTAAATTGCATAATCCGCTGCACCTCTGCAAGTTACGCTGGGTTGTGCATCCGAGTCCGTCGTTTCAAGTCGGTGACCGCCCCTCTATCACGCGACCTAGATACGTCATAAAGGTTACAAAAGGGAGAGGAACGGTCACTTCGCTCTCGCTCTCATTCCTCATTCCAAGAAGACCGGCAGCAGTTCAGCTCATTCCGTGAAAGTCGTCCGCAGTCCAGGTGCATTCCAAAATAGTCCGCGAGATCAGATCCGATCCACCTTCAGAAGTGCCAGATCAAACCAAAGCCGTCCACAGTTTCGCGCCGCCGCTCCGAGTTAAATAGTAAATTCCGTCAGAACGTTATTTGAAAATAATTTTGGTAAGAATACACCGTAGTCCACTGCATTTTGCAGGTACTGCTTTCAGTTAAGTATAGATATTAAAAGGTCTTTGTGTCCGTACGTATTGTTGTATTATACTACCCAATCAAACCAGAGCTAATTAGTAATACCTCCGTTGGTCTTTTGTTTGCTAATATATGCAGCAGCTGCTGAGGTTTGTTCGCTGGGGCCACCTCAAACGCCTCCCTGCATAATAGGTTACCGGAAAACCTACGATAAACCAAATAGTCATTATATGCATCAACTGGGTGGATTTGCTCGCTAGGGCCATCCAAATAGGTGATCTGCATAGAGTTGGCTCGTGAAACTTACGTTCATTAACATAAGCATTAACAAATAGCTCTACGTTTGTGGCAGTAGTTTGCCGTGTATTTAAAAATTCCGTATAGCCTACGATATCTATAGCTAATCGATTGCCCGCCGTGCATAATACATCCCAGTGGAAAGGTCCGTTTGCTTGTCGTACATAAGAATTCATTAATCCCACGTATCCGAAAATTCAGACGTAAAATCACGTAAAGATTCTTGATTGCCAGCTCGACTTGTTTTTAATCCTTTTGAAATATTTTTATACACACTCGACTGTATAGTCGTGGAGGTTTTTAGAGTAAATTAATTTGTTCATTATTATCACTGAATAAATAAGTTATTTGAAAGAGGTAAAATTCACGAGTCATTATTTCTGTCAAAAATTTCTGATTAACCCGTTTGAGTAGGGGCCGAAGTCCTTTAGACAATGTTTGCAATGTTTTTCTTTCGAGCTACAGGTCCGCTATCTGTCTGTATTCGACAGATTTTTAGTGGTGAGGGATATAGGAATTTATTAATTGATAACACACAAACTCTTGTGTTAAATTACTTTATTCATCAATATGCACTACATCGCGTGACTTCATATTTGGTGTCCGTTCTACGGACCGGATTACAGATAAAATTACCTGGAGGTACTTGGTGTACCTGGTGTACAGAACTCTTTGGTGACACAGTAATACTTTAGTGGACAGGAGCTCATTAATTGCTCAAGTCACTGCAAACAAGGACAGTTGGAAGATAAGCAGAAGAGGTCTCTACATGGTCACTTCGTGGACTACACTTCACCTTACTTAACCTTATGATATATCATACAAATTTCATAATTGATACATTTCAAAGCCTGGGATAAAAGGGGTCGTAATAATTACATTTGGTGTTATTATTATTAATACAACTTTTTTAATAGTGGTAAAACGATCTTCATGCAAATTGCTGAACAAAGCAAATTTCTTTTGGCCCAGTGCTCCGCAGTGATAGGTTATGTCCGAGGAGGTTTCGTTCTCTTCTTCGCATAGCCTGAACATCGTACTGCCCCTATGCATGCCTATGCGTTGCAGGTGCTTCCTCATATAGCAGTGTCTTATTAAAAGGCCCATTACATGTTTGATTTGAGATCGTCCCAAATAGATGACGTCAGGAGTTAGTTTTTAAGAAAATACTCCGATGGTGGCCTTCCGTTGGCGTTGGTCAAGTGTCATGTCCCAACGTTGCAGACGTTATTTAAAAGACCATCTTTGCATCGTCGTGTTGACTGCCTGTTTTGAAATACCAATTATAGGTTTAGGCCCTGTGAATAGTGTCGTAGAAACCGCTCTTGCCAGGTTATCTGCGTTTCATTTGCCTTCAACACCCGATAGACCTGATACCCAGATGTGTTCAATATTGTTCACCCGGGATAGGTACAACAGTTCCTGTAGGCACTCCCACGTTATTTTAGAGTTTACAAGTGGGACTGCAAGTGCTGTTTGATTGACTATCAGACAGAATGCGTATCTATGTGCTGTCGGGTGTACCGACTCTTTGCGTTCTCTCGAATGCATGTCATAATGGCATACATAATGGTCTGGAAGACGATGGCGTTGATCCCTAGGGATAAACTAACGTTCAACTAAGGTCGCACGCCATGAATTCCAGCTCCTTATCTCTCACTTGTCCTGGAACCATCAGTATACCAGACGAGTCCCTTAGGCAAGTGGGATGCAGTACCTTGACCCCTTATTAGTGTAGTTAATAATTTTCAGAATATTTTTGAGGAATAACTGAAAAGTTCTTTAGTATATTTTATTAAACAAAATAATATTTAACATGAACACCAGTTCAGTTTTATGTTATAAATACGATCACATAAATCTAATATATACAGAAGATATTTTCAATATTCGATTATTATGCTTGCACAGAATAGTATATGTACATGTATGTATTTGTGTGTAAAATAAAATAAATTTAAGATAGGTACCAATATGTCATATGTCAATAATTTAGGTTTCCTTTTCATCAGCTCAAGTATAAAGATCATTTTGTTAGAGACGCATTGGTGTCGGTAATGCTAGCGAATGAATGCAGGAAGAGGAATTTGTTATTTTTTTAAAACATTTCTTCAAAGAAAATTGCATCGTTATTTTGTCCTTCCCATGACACTGTATGTCCGTTAACTTAGCCTCATCATTTTTGAAATAATGAAATAATAGGAAGTTGTAGTGAATTGTGCAACGAATTTTAAAAATCGTCATCTATAAAAAAATGTATGTGGTTAATTTTGCGAAGCGGCACATTGCAACACAACGCTAGCACAATTCAGCACAAATTTCTTATTTTATTATTTCCAAAATGGCAAAGTTAACGAACATCCACACTGTTCCCATGCTGTTTATGGCCTCTTAAATAAAAGCTATCAATTCTGCGTGTGACAGTTGGGTGAGAAACCATCCAGGGCAGACAATGCCTATCTATGACATCCCCAAGTATCATAAAGACAGCGTTGCCTCTTGCCGTCACCCACACCAACAAACAAGTTGGACTTAGATGCACTGATATCTTCCCATTCAACACCGATATTTTTACCGAATTATATTTTGCTCCGTGAATCATCCGTCACCGACAGGCTAATTGCAAACATTGGCACCGATCAATCAACAAGCACAGATCAACAATCCACAGTTACTGTTCAGCCTTCGACAGGCATATCACAACCATCGACAAGCACACTTGATAATCCCACAAGCAGTTCTGAACTATCACTTGCGTAACTCAGTTATCCACAAACGAAAATTGTCTATCCACAAGCACAGCTCCTCAATCTACAAGCATAAATACATCTTCTAGGCTCAATCAGAGATTACACCTATTACATTTTCGCCTGAAACCGTGCAACCTTTTCCTAAAGCTCAACCAAGGAAGATCAAAGGCAAAAGAACAAATAAAAAGAAATCCACCATTTACAGGGACACACCAGAGAAAAAAAAATTAGAACCGAATATAAAGAAAAACAAAAGAAAATCTAAATCTTGGCAAAAAATAACAGAAGGATATCAATGTCACAGAAACAACCAGACGAGCACAACCTGATTCAAGCAAGAAAGACGAATAATTTTGTTTATTGATTATTAAGCCATGCAGCTCAAGCAAAGAAAGATAAAACTGAATCCAGTGCATTGTGTGCAAACTTTGGTTATATTTGAAATGTATAAAACAGGATATTTTTGTTATTATTATGCTGTCATTTATAAACAATACGTATCAAGCAAGGAAAGAAAATTGTAAAAAGGAAATTTTTGTATGGTAGTCACAAATGTCAATCAGAATGATCTCTAGGGACGATTGTAACACATACGACCTTCTTTAGACGCAAATAATTTTTTTTATATTTTCAACAGAAAATTGATCCAAAAATGATTTTGTGAAGAAACTAGGTACATCAGCATTGAAGAATTCTACGAGATTCTATAAATATTATATTTTTTCTCAAGAGCAAATAGAAAATGTCCCCGGTCTATACAGATTTTTGTGAATAATGACGTAAATTTTTTTTATGACCAAAAAATATTTTAAAAATATAATAAACTTGACCTTCTAATTATAAAAGAACAATCGTGCTTCATATTCTGGTTCTTATGGCACTATAATATTTTTTTATACCTAAAACATAACTTTAATAATCTAATACAAAAATTTGATAAAATACTTGATCTAATTCTGTATTATCGAAACCCAATATTAACGTTTCAAAATCCATATTTTTAAATTCATAACATTATCTAGTCGAACCCTATATTTTGGTGGTAAAGACATTTCCGTTGTATTAAAAACGTTCGACTTTGACTAGGTTTTATGTGGTCGATTTGATATGGTACAATACATTGGATATCGCTTAAATTAACTGATATGTAATAAAAACATAATTTATTTTATGACTCTATACGTACTTTCCAAAGCCTGTGTTGCGTATACAAATGCGTAGTAATAAAGCGGCTTTAAAGATATTATTGATTTTTTTTAGAAACAAACGGTTCTTTATCGTTTACATGCAGTATAATCCCTTTGAAACAAGTTTATGGAACCATATTTGGAAAAAACTGTGCAGAATAACAGGTTACAATAAGGGAATAATTTATACTTTAAGAGTTTAAGAGACAAGATGTTATTAAAGAACTAGTCACATCCGTACGTCTTTTGAAATCCCTTCATTCTCTTATGAACTGCCGCAATGCCGTTACTTCGCACCTCCAGAGACAGACTTATTGAAGTTTATTTGACTAAAAGCGTTAAATTTAAAGTGGTGTCATAAATTTGTAAGCATGTAAGCAATATGTTTATGAAAAGTATAGCGTGTAAATACCAACGTTGACTGGGACAATATCAGTTTATTTTTTTGTTTAGGTTTCTAAAAATAATGTTAGAATTTTACACGTTTCCTCCTTGACAAATATCAAATACGCGAAACTTTATGCCTTATTTTTTGTGCCCGTAAAAAGTTAAAGGCTTTATGTTTTACTAATTAATTTGATCAAATAATTTTCCACGTACTTCAAACTCAAATTCAAAGTTTATGGGCTAATCTATACTATAATTTCATTGATATAAACTGCCACTGGAGAAAATATATAGGAAAAAAATTATGATATAAGTAATCATTTACGGGAAGGATATTACTTACCCTACAGAAAAATTGTATGAAGCATCAAAGAAAATGGATATAAGGGAACTATTCTGTAAAACAATTTTATTAAATACCTTTAAAAATAAAGATATAGTCACATATAACCACCATAGTTATAATACACGAACTAAAAATACATTAACAGCTAAACCTAAACTAAATAAAACCGTTGGACAAAAAAATCACAAATTCCTTTATCTCAAAATATATGATACTCTACCATTTGAAATAAAAAACATAACATATACTATTTAAAAAAAGAGTTAAGTTGTGGATCTTTGAGACTCCTAGGTTAGTAATGCAATCATAGCAGAGACATTAAAAATACATACTAATTTCCAAAACAAGGATTCTATTATAAAAAAAAAACTAATCATGAACTAAAGCTAATACCAATTATAAAAGAATATCTTCTTACTAGTTAATAACTTCTTTATTCTGTCAATTAGTCAATTATAGAAAACTAGTAGGTATTTAATAATAAGTATAAAAATATCAATGGGCTCATATTTAGTAATTTATCCTTTTATGGATTTAATTGAACAATGTACCTATAGGTATTATGCATTAATTAAAGTTCTGAGAATATATACAATATCTAACCAAACTTTTACCCCGCATTCGGGGTTCTCACTTCATCCTCATTTTTTACAATTAATTGTTATTGTTGTCTTTTATGCTTTAGTACTTTATACTATGTCATTTATATTCTTATTTTCATTATTGTATTTTGTACTTACTATATTATTT
This sequence comes from Rhagium mordax, assembly GCA_963680705.1. NCBI lineage: Eukaryota > Metazoa > Arthropoda > Insecta > Coleoptera > Cerambycidae > Rhagium > Rhagium mordax. The sequence continues at coordinate 29,508,471 of OY796657.1, forward strand.
TGTACTTACTATTATATATTATGGTAAATAAACTATATTATAGTACCAAATTAACAGCTGAAAAATTAAGTACCTTTGGAATTATGTTATCCAACATTCAAATAGTGTATTCACGGAGGTATTCATGAATTAAAAAATGTAAAATAATATTAAAGAAACATCATTAACTCTCTTTTATAGTTAATATAAAATCAACACTTGATGTTTGTATGTGGGTATATTTTTGGCCATGAAGACAAAAAAATATATAATTTAGATAACGGCAGAAATTTATTTCCCAAATAGACAAATTTGTATATAAAATAGACATAGGAAAGTGAGAAATCTGTGTAGGTACATCAAGGGTAGGTAGACTGTGATTTACTGTTTGCGCAGTGAAAGAACAACCGATAGTCGTCCCGGTCTTCACTGAATAGTGGTGCCACTTAACTGTGCCTGTTTCACACACAAATTGATCAATTTCGAAAATAAATTTGAAGTATATTACTTTAAAGCAAAAAGTACAGTATAATACATACAAGGTGTTTTAATTCTTAGAGTTGAGACTTCGTTATGCTAAAGAGAAATTTACTTTAGACAGAATATTTATAGTAAACTCGTTTCCTGAGAAAGTTAGCACAAAAGAAAATATTAGTATATTATATAGTATTAGGAGTAAATCAATTTTTTTTCCAAAAACTGATATTCTACTCCTTATTGTTTAAATGGTAATTGTGGCATTTCATAGAGTATTTCTCTTACTTTTCTTTTTTGGGATTTATTACCACATTTCTTGAGATTTCTATCCAAAAAAGTTGATTTATCTAAATAAAAAATAAAATAAAAATTGTTTTATATCACTTCCATAGATACTTACCATTGTTCGGTAGAAATTTGTTCAACTTGGTTACCAATGTTAAGAGAATAACTCATTGAGATAGAATATAAGAAGATGCTATACGATATAAATAGGTAAGGAAATAACGGTACCACTGGGCGGACTTAATGTAGTAGCAATATGGCGGCTTTAACAGAGTTGGATTAAGCGCGTTCTCACGATTCGATTTTAGTTGGTCAACTTTCAACTTTCGTAATCAACTAAAGCCGGTGAAGGTTTTTGTTCAAACGTCTTTTTAGACAAGATATTTAATATAGTGAAACTAGTTTTATGAGGCTTATAGGTCCCTTTGAAGGAAAACTGCACTATTAGTTCAATAGTACCAATTCCTACAGCTTCTTAATTGGGTGTGTGGATGATGGAATAAGTACATTTTTCTTTAATTTACATACCCATGTTACACGTTGTTTCAGAATACATAAATATACAGTATCCCAAGAAAAATTATAGCCAAATTGGAAACAAAGACGGGATGATCGTACGTAAAGCGTAAAGCGTGTATTAAATAGAGAAAACGATCAGTGAATGTGTACTCCTTCGAAGTGGTACGTAGGTACCAATCAAAAGATTTTCTCCTGGGCTATATTGAATAACTGACACACCAAGCGCATCTTCCTGTCGCAATCCTTTGTGTATTTCAGTTCCTATATTATGTCTTTCTGAAGTTTAACTGCGGACGTAGTGTCAACCATGGTCATTTTAATCAGACAAGTTAGCTTCATTGGTACTCCGAGTTTGTTCATAGCTTCGTGCAACTTCGACCTAAGAATGTTATCAGCGCTGCCTTAAAGTAGATGACAAGTGGTGCATACCAGTGTTATACCAATGTCAAATTCTCTGGATTTTTCTAGGATTTGATGCAAAGTGAACATTTGGTTGGTAGTTGAGCGACCTGGTCTGAATCCTGACTGATATTATCCGAGGTGGGCTTCTTGGTTTAAAAACCTTTCTTTGTCGCGTTTCATTCCTGATAGAATTTTCTAGTGCCATTCTCGTTTTGGTGACTTTCAAGCTAATCTAAAAGTTGGTTTTCCTTCTCCCGTTTCTTTCGTTTGTAGGTATACGCGTTCTCTTCCCCTCTAAGATGCTTGTGTTAAATGGAGTTCACTAAATAAAAGATCGGAACACTGATAACTAAATTTATTCATACGATCTGTATACAACGACAGCTCAACAAATACTAAACTAAATAACTAAATATCTAGTAAGACCTCAACCGACAACTTATATAATACTGACAAAGCACTTAATTACAAAAACAAGGATAAGAATTTAACAGACTTGGTTACTTTATGATTCCGTAACACTCGGCCATCCTGTATCCTTCGTGTCCTCGCGATGCGGACGATGCGATCCCATCCTGTTCCACTCATAGTGATACTGGAGATATCGGGTCCTGAAATTGACATTAACAGCAGTATTAATTCAAGTGCAGGTAACGCAAGTTAGTTACTTCTACACAACCAGGGGCCCCCAACATTCATTCTCATAACCAACAATCAGAATTTCTATTTAATTGCTACTCACTGATCTTTTTTTTTTTTTTTTTAAACATCACTAGAGTCGCAGGCAAGTCAGATCCCTACAAGAATTGAATCTCACGGGCAAATCTGGCCCCTACAATTACAACAATTAACGCAGGCAAGTCAGATCCCTACAAGAATTTAATCTCGCGGGCAAATCTGGCCCCTACAATTAGAACAATTAACGCAGGCAAGTCAGATCCCTACAAGAATTTAATCTCGCGGGCAAATCTGGCCCCTACAATTAGAACAATTAACGCAGGCAAGTCAGATCCCTACAAGAGTTGAATCTCGCGGGCAAATCTGGCCCCTACAATTACAACAATTAACTCTCTAACAAATCAATTAGGTCTTCTCGATCACGAATCTCCTCATCTGACTCCTGGTCGCTATCGATACCACCAGGAAATGGTCTTAGCGAGTCGGCGGCGACCAGTGTATTGAAGTTTTTATATCCTTTTACCCCTTTGACACTTCTAATCTTATATCTATCGTTATCAAATACCTTCTCTATTACGTAAGGCCCTGTAAATTTCCGATTCAACTTTTTATTTATACCAGTAAAGGAGCATGCCGATCCATCTCTCCACAAAACTAACTCCCCTTTTTTATATTTTCTGGAAGGTTTACGCCTTTTGTCGTATCTATTCTTCATGCTTTTACTGACCTCCTGGAGGTTCTTATGTGCCCGTTTTCTTCTATTTTGTATATCTTCCTTACTTGTATTACCTTCGAGATCGTTTAACAACCTACCCTTGTGACTAAACATTAATTCATATGGTGTATACTTGGTGCTCGAATTCACAAGGTTATTCATTCCCCAAACGCATTGCGGGATAGTAGAGTCCCATGTTAGGTCACAGTCATGCGACGTTCGGATGGCATCCGCTAATGTTCTGTGGAACCTTTCTAGTTGGCCATTTGCTCTGGGTGTGAAAACGGCTGTACATATGTGCTTTATTTGATTTTCCGTGGTGAAGTCCTTGAAGTATCGGCTGGTGAAAGCCAAGCCATTGTCCGAAATGATTCTCTTTGGAAAGCCCATAAGTGAAAATGTATCCCGCAAATGTTTTAGGCATTCTGCCGAACCCAAAGTTTTCGTAGGCTTGGCGATCATAAATTTTGTGAACGCATCTATCATTGTCAATATATATGAATGCCCTGACCTACTCCTAGAATACGGACCCACGTAGTCTATATGTACTGTGTGCATTGGCTCATTAGGTTTACTGATGGGATGTAATTCACCTTCCGATTTACCATAGTTTCCCGTGTTATACGCACAACTGATACAAGAACTAACGTATTTCTTTATAAAACGTGTCATCCTTGGAAACCAATAATTGCTTTTAATGAGATTTTCACAACGGCTAAATCCCGGATGTCCTATCTCATCGTGATATTTTTGTACTAGCCGCCACCTTGCCATTTTTGGAACAATCAGCCGATCTCCGTATATGGTTTTCCTGTAAAGCCGCCCGTTTTTGAAATTGTAATTACTGTTTAACTCCTTATCACCGCCGTCTTTCATTTGCTTAATTATTTGTTGAATTGAATCATAAAATAATGGTTGGTATAATGGCATCTTTCCCGGATATGGTCATGGCACTTAACATGTTCACCACGTTTTCCTTAAGTCGCGATGTCCCTTGGCTCACTAGCAATGAAATACCATCTCGATTAATCACGGGTTGTCCAATAATTAAGTCCACATCATCCATGTTTGCATCTGTTATAATAGCACTGATTACTAGCGATATCTCATCGATTCTTATTGTAATGGAGGTCTCCGCAAAACAATTTATTACAGAACCACCGAAACCCCGTAGACTGCTATTTTTTTTAATGGTGACCAATCTTAATTTTTCCACAATCCTTTTAGAAATAATGTTCGCTTGGCTTCCTGTATCAATGTATGCCACAATCAGATATCCGTTGACCGTACATTGTTTCCGATAAATGTCATTGATTTGGGAGCTATCAATGACTTTTACATGTTTTTCTGGGGATGCACGTTGTCGATTTGGTCGCCGGAAGCAATTATGTTGTTTATGACCATATCGATTGCAAGTATAACATTTTATGGCTTTTTTTTAAAAGGAGCATGTCTATTTTCTGAGTATTTTGTCGGGGGATCTGAATATTTTGCCCTCTTCTCAGGTGTTTTGTAATTGTCCATGGGTGCTATGAAACCGGCATACAACTCGTTTGGCTCTGTACACTGGAAAGCACGAGCATTTGGTTGTAGCTCCAATGGAAGCCCTTTTATTATGCATGAAAGGGTTGCCTCATTGTCCAATCTGCATTGCTGTGTGAGAGCTAGCTTGGCGTGGTAGTATTGGGTCATCGTCTCGTCTGTAGTCTTTTTTCTTAACACTAGCTCTTCTAGTACTGTTGCGTAGTCTGAACATCTAGGGAAGGCACGACCTAATGCAGTTTTCCATTCGGCCCAAGATTTGTCGTAGTTTTCTAACCTATTAAACCAGTGACGTGCGGACCCTTTGAGTTTGGCTTGCATAAAACATATTTTTTCGTAATCCGTCCATGCATGAATACCTGCGAGTTGTTCAATTTTCTGTAACCATGCCATAACTGTGAAATCATTGGCGTCCGGATCAAAATACGGGACGATATCACCATTCATTCTGGGCGGATTTAAGTGAAATGGATTTACATGGATGGAATGACTAGCTGTTGATGGGGTTCTGTTTTCGGTACTTCTGCTGCTTTCTCCCATACTGGTTTCTCCAAATTTCCGTTTTAAATACTGGTTAACCTTTCTGCTAATTTGTTTTTCGAGTAAGCTAGCATATAGTTCCCCTTCGCTTCCAGAGTCACTCATTTTTATTTTTGGTGTTCTACTGTTAAGCTTCGTTAATTTACCACTTTGTTTTACAGCACTAATAATATCAACTCTGTAACTGCACGTAAGTTCGTCACACTTCTGAATTTGTTAAATGGAGTTCACTAAATAAAAGATCGGAACACTGATAACTAAATTTATTCATACGATCTGTATACAACGACAGCTCAACAAATACTAAACTAAATAACTAAATATCTAGTAAGACCTCAACCGACAACTTATATAATACTGACAAAGCACTTAATTACAAAAACAAGGATAGGAATTTAACAGACTTGGTTACTTTATGATTCCGTAACACTTGTATTTGTCTACCGCCGCCCTTTGTCCTACGCTGTAGCATGTAGAAAGTACACTATCATTAATAATAGCATTTATGTACCATGATTTTGTAGGTACGGTTCTGTTTATTGTTTACACTAACCTATGAAATGTTATTCCCGACATATTTTTATCCACGCGGTCTCTGCTACAGCAGCTACGCACAGCACAAGACACCATAATTGTTTTTAAGAAACTAACAAAAAACACTTATACTTATAGTAGTTCTCAAAACACAAATGAACTTCTAAATAGGTATTGCTCAACATAAACTGACAACAAATGACACTACAGTTTGACATTTTTGACAAAAACGTCGTAGCAATATGGCGGACATGAAAACCACTTTTGCCATGTGTCTCCCTATTATATTCTATCTCTATGGAATAACTCAATAAATAAGTATATTATATACCGCGGGACTGAAGTAGTACTTTTAATCCCGAAAGTAAAGTTTTTGCGAAGTCTCTCTTAAAGAACACTTACTAATAAAGGGTGTCTCAGAGAGTTTTGCACTTTTATTTTATTTATAGCTTTAAAGCCTGTTGATATGAAATTGCGGGATTGTTTGCAATGGATAAAGCAAGCCTTGGAAATTTAATGTCACAATTGATAAATGTGAAAATGGAACGGTTTGATGTCCAACAATGTGCGTTTTGTGTTAGCAATTTTTTTGAATTAAATCGTTCCTACATAGCAGTTCGGCGTCGGTTTCGTGATCTTTATGCTCTTCACGATGTCAATGCACCTAGTACCAATCTTATCAAGTCATGGATAAAGAAATTCGAAGAAGAGGGGTTCGATTAAAAATATTCGCCCCCTGGACTCCCACGAAATGTGCGCACTAATCAAAATATTGACCGTGTTCGTGATGCAGTTGCCCAAGATCCATGCAGATCAGTCCGAAAACAAGCTTCGGTTCTGCTATTACATAAGTCTAGTGTTTTTCGCATCCTGAAAAAAGACCTGAAACTACACCCTTTTAAAACTCAGATAGTGCAAGCAGTTTGACTTCAATCTATCTTGGCATACTCAAGTAGAGACTGTTGTGAAAAAGTTATCAAGGCATTGTTTTGCTATGTGGAAAATAAGAACATTTGTTAGTAGAGATACACTAATAACATATTATTATGCATATGTGAACTCCATTTTAAATTATGGAATTTAAGCTGGGGCAATTCAACTAGAATAAATGATATTCTTTTAATGCAAAAAAAAAATAGTTAGAACTATTTGCTTTAAACCTTCTTCTTTTTCTTGCAGAGACCTTTTCAAACAAATGAAAATTCTGACAGTTATATCTCTGTATATTCTGATATGTCAAAAAGCATATCAACAAATTTTTTCAAACTTGTGATGCAACACAATATAATTTGAGAGCTGTAACCATTTAAGAATACCGCTTCATAGATTAACTCTACTTTCAAAAAGCAGCTATGTGATGTCTGTAAAAAATTTTAACCACCTACCCCCTTACGTCAAAAGCATTACAACTATAAATCTATTCCGAAAGTCAGTAATGGAAAGTCTACTTGATCACAGTTTTTATTCAATAGAAGAGTATTTTGCTACTCATGTTTTCTAGTCTTATAATGGCATCTGGGGTCTGCTAGTAATACGCATGATTGTGTGGGATTATTGTGTGTATATGTAAATATGTTTATCTTTATTGACTATATATTTATTTATTATTTATATATTGTCTAAGTGTATACTCATATGACTATATGTCTCTATGTTTTTACGTTTTATTTATATACATTTATGTTTGTATTTATGACAATTCCGATACTTTTCATGTAAAAGTCCTATGGAAATAAAGTTATTCTATTCTATTCTATTCTATTCTAAAGGAAACTGATTACCCTACACGATTGACGTTTGCCAACCAAATGTTAGAAAGATTCGACAACTTTAACAGAATTTTCTTCTCTGATGAGGCACATTTTCATTTACATGGATACGTCAACAAGCAAAATTGTCGTTATTGGTCACAAGAACATCGCCGAGAGAAACATCAAACTCCATTACATAGCCCTAAAGTTACCGTTTGGACAGAAATGTCCTCCAGAGGCATAATAGGCCCATACTTTTTTGAAACCAACGGACAAACAGTAACGGTTAATTCTGACAGGTATGCCGCTATGATACGTGAATTTTTTGGTCCTGCCCTTCAAGCATTTGATGATTTTAATGAGCAGTGGTGGTTTCAGCAAGATGCCGGGCTACTAGCCACACATCAAATACTGCAATAGAAGCTGTAAGAGAGCTGTTCCCTGATAAATTGATATCAAGAAGAGGCGATATTAATTGGCCTCCAAGAAGTCCGGACTTGGCTCCAAACGTTTTTTTTTTTGTGGGGCTATCTTAAGAGTCGAGTTTATAATAACTCCCCAGCAAATTTAATTGACCTTATAAATCGTATCCAGGAAGAAATTGAAGCTATTACTCCTGAATTATGCACAAGCGTAATGGAAAATCTAAGGCACCGCTTGGAAGAGTGTCAACGGCGAAATGGGCGACATCTCGATACTATCATCTTTCATACATACATTTCCACTAAATGTAGTTTTAAGTTTTAAATAAAGTTTGTTAATAAAGTTAATGATTGTTGAGCAAAATTAGAAAGAAAAGTGCAAAACTCTCTGAGACACCCTTTATAAGGTCTTGATAAACGTTGCCGTAGTAACGATTCTGCAGCTTTATCGGAACAAACGCCAGTTCAATATGAAAATGACGTGTCATTTTTTGATCCCGGAAGGATTAAATGTGATGCTTCAGTCCCTATCAAAATGGAATGAAGTTGTTACTTTATTCCCGGAAGTGCGAAAATTAATATTATTTCGTATATTTTTCAACATTTCCATGTTAAGTATCTATGGAAATGATATAAACAATTTTTATTTTATGCCATGATTCTGCACGTTACATAAAAATCTAAAGCCTAAACTTTGGAAAACGTCAACGCAGTATTTTTGTATTAATTTAATTCCTATTAGTTGTCAAAGAACACCCTCTAACTGTTCCTCTGACATTACGTCAAAGGCGTAGAGGTTATTTCCCAGTTTTAAACTAGTTAATTTGAATATTTTTTAGATAAATCAACTTTTTTAGATAGGAATCTCAAGAAGTGTGGTAATAAATTCCAAAAAAGAAAGGGAAGAGAAATAATTATATACTCCTCTTTCACAATAATTGTCTCATCAAACACAATGGTACCCAAATTTGTACAAATATATTTGTTTTCCGATTTAAATTTTCGAATTAGAAGACTATTGCTAATTTACGTTAAAATACATAAATGAGGTGGATACTTCTTCTCACACTCAATAAAATAGGTTACATATGGTTACATTCCTTCCGACGATAATTTGATTTTATGAATTAGTATATTTGATAAAGTGAAATCAACCACATAGGTACTATACCTACCTACATACTATAATCCTTCATCACCACAAAAAATGCAACAAGAATAATATAAAAACAAGACAGTAAAGCCAAACATTTTATTTCAGAAATAATTAATAAGTGTTGTCAGTTTTTCACGATGCACAAACCTACATTTCAGAATGGAAAATCATGGAATGATATTTTATGATATTCGGAGCCCATCGCAAGAAGTATTTATGTTTTATTTAGTTACCTATCAACATATCAAGCAAATTCACTCCCACATTGGCTCATGTCTGTTTAAGTTTACTATGCACATAGATAGTAAAATAGTCTTTGCTAATCATAAATAGATATTCAGCGGTTAGCGCGTCATTAAATTTACCTCTCTTCCCCAAATTGTTATGTAAAAAAATATATTCATTTTAAATTATCTACAGGAGATTGTTTGAACTCCACTATCAACTTACTGTACACAGCCCTGTTTCTCTTTTCTTTAATTTAACAAATTTAAATTTTTTATTTTCAGAGAATTGATTGATTCAGTGACTGGGAAAGCGATTAATAAACATTTACAGGTCAACAAACAAAAAAACAACAGTTAAAGACTACAGGGAGTAAATATGATAGTTCCCATCGGACTTGTCTCGCTTGTATATGGAACAGTTCACATAGCGACACCTAGCATCCCATAGCTGCATTATACAACACATTTTCTGAAGTTACCTTGAATTTCCTAATATTCCTATGACGATTCATCATAATAAAAGAATTCTGTTCAATCAATACATAATAGATGGCAATAGAGAGTGCTTCAATCTTTTTAGCTCAACATGAATAAATCCTTGTATTCAACACAATATCTATATTTGCATATTCACGAGAATCACAAGACTCAAATTTGTTATTGAATAATTCTAATTCTGGAAATTTTTGATTAAATTCGCCTAAAGTCTACTGATTCTTTATTGGACACTCGCTCGTAGATATCGGTATTGTCAATCGTCTTTGTATGAGTTTGTAATTACTCATACAAAGGCGCTTGACAAGACATTTTTGAAACAATGAATTTTGATTCAATTTTCCGTTTATAAAATACTTACATTATTCTGTTGTTAAATATAATTAATGTACCTACCATGTGATGAGTCGTGTGTCCTGTACTTCTTACTCTGTGTTATTGTTCTAGATTTGATCAAATATTTAGGATCCGCTACACTGATGAGGAACACTAATTCCAAAACAATAGTATCTATTTTTTGGGGTAATTGGCACAATTTCCATCTTTTGCTATGTTCACCTCACACCAATTATTTCCCAGTATCCAAGTTTTGCGATATTTCGTGTGTAGTCCAAAATAATAATAATGTGATATTTTTACTTAATATCATTAAATATAGAGAGATGGAATCACCCGCTCTTCCACGCAATCATCTATGTATATAATTAAATAAAAAATAATACAAAAAGAAATTAATACATGAAATAATGTGCTTAGTTTAGTAAAAGCCTTGTATATGTTAAGAATACATATACAAGGGTACAAGCAAGTGTACTAAGTAAAGGTTAAGGAAAAATAGAAATAAAATATAAAAACTTTTTTAGATGTTTTCGAAATAACACTAAGAGCTGATGCAGACTACTTTTAGTGCCGAACGCGTGCGATTGCTACTGACTTGTTGAAATCTATAGAATTAGATTTTAGAATTTTAAATTAAAAGCCAACAAAGCCGTTTCCTTCACGTGGCAGTAAAGCTCGTTGGGGGACGTTTTGATGTCCAGAGGGTGAAGTTTATTATAAATTTTTGCAGCATTATAAGAGATCTGTGAAATTGTGTGGTTCTGCATTTAGGAACAATACGTTTGAGCTTCTCAACAATTTATAGAACAGATAAGTTGGTTGCCGATGAAGATAATTTTAAATGTAGAAGACAATGAACGAAGCATAAATCTTTCGTGCAAAATAAGTAAGCAAATTGATTCAACAAGTTTCTCAGATTTATGGTAAAACGTTGTAACAATGACGAATACAGGAGGAGAATTTTTTGTAGGCTTACAACATCTCTCACAGTTAATACAGGCATATCAAGATAAGAAAGACTTGACAAAATTAGACTTCATCTGCGCAACAAATGTGCATGCCTCAGATGATAATTAAATCAAACACACAAATAAACATTTTAACGATAATGTTTTCCAAATAAAGGACTCAACTGTCTAATAAAATTAGAAATTTGGTTACAATGGTTTTAGGTTAAAGCCGTTGAAGGTACCCACATAATGGCGGCTCCGTGTATGCGCATTCGAATTTCATTTTGATGCGAGTGGGGAAAGTCGCTTTTGGTCTGTTACTTCTGTGCCATTACTAACGACTTTAATAGTTCTGGATCATCTTGCCTGAGAGACGTGGAATGCTTAAAACGGTGCTATGACAACAACAGGAAAAAATTGTTAAGAAAGTCGATGGCATTCCAAAGACGAGAGCTGTATAAAACAGGCGGTGGATAAATAACTTAAACATCATTGGAATATTCCAATTCATGGTCTATCTGCTCAAGAACATTTAGCACCGTTTCTTTATACAGTTTAAACTTTCGAAAAAAGTGTAGTCATCCATTTCATTGAAATAATTTTTCCGTTGATTCACACGCCGTGGAAATCCATCCTCAATTATTTCTATTATTTCTAAATCATCATCAAAGACCTCATATTCCACATTTAAAACCATTTTTTCAGAGATTTTTACTCTGCCGTCACAAGTCACGGCTAAAATTTTGTGGTACGCTTGCGTACATGGATAAGAATAACTAAACTTACCGATAAACTAACAAAGTTGGTGGTTTAAAGAAATCTGAGTTTAAATCAATAAACTCAGTTTTAAAAACCGGTGCAACGTAAATTTTCAGTTTAAACTTGGTTTAGCATTAAACCTCAGTCAAATAAATGACGTTGGTGCAACAACCCATTAGTTGCTTAGTTAATGCTAATTTATCATTAACGACTTTTGTCAGGTGAGCAATAACTTGACTCTTGCAATGAATTCATATTTGTGAAGCAAAGACTACCAACTTAAAATTTCATAGTATTGCATACATTGAATCCGAGATAATTAAGCTTTTAAAATGCAGTAGACAATAGAAACTTGAATCTAAAATATTTAAAATAATGGAGTATCACGAGGTAAGCTAGGGCAATTATTATGTTTATTATTTAGTAAATGTCATTATATCGGCTGTTTGACTTGTTGAGAATAAAACATAATTTTTCGAAATATCTTATACACAGGAAGAAATAATAAAAATTATGGAAATATACCAGGTGACCACGAAATTACGCTCGTCCCTATATATTCTTGGTTTTACAAGATATGAAGTTCAAATTTGGGTACGTCAAATTAAGCCTAAATATGCATTATTTCGGCCGATTTATCATTTTCTACTGCTTCCGGTTTCACCGGAAATGACACCAACTTTGGTTTTTTAAATGGAACACCCTATATATTTTTACATTTTTGGATTAAGGAGGTCATTTAGGATACAGTTATGGCATATTGAGATGAAAATATTAATAACTGACATTATTATGAACAAATTTAATTCTTCATTTAGGTGGCCGTGACCTCAATAAAATGTTTTATTTTGCTTCAATAATTAATAAAAAAATACAATTATGATATTATGTCGTATGACATTTGTGTTATAAGATCTTAAACACTTCGGAAGTCGTTTTTCCAGAATAACAAATTTTTTTAATGGCACCATAGTGACTCACTAGGTTATTTCAATAAAACATTTTATTACGAATAACTTGGTAACAAACACTTCACTATTTGTTCATATTATAATACATAAAAATACGTAACATTCAATTATTAAATGTTGGAGCAATACAAAACATTTTTTTGGGTTCACGGCCGCCTAGATGAAGAATTAAATTTGTTCATAAAAATGTCAGTCATTAATATTTTTATCTCAATATGCCATAACTGCATCCTAAATGACATCCTGAATCCAAAAATGTAAAAATATATCCATGGTGCACGAAGGCACAAATTGAGTACTGTGTGCTGCTACTTTCTAACCGTTCTTAGTTATTGTTTCTGATCCTATTCACACGGATCCATTAAGCTACGCTACGCTAATGAGGAGCAATAACTCCGAAACACGTGTCCGTATAGCTGCATCAAGTTTCTTTCTTGGGGCAAATGGCAAAAACTTTATCTATTTTATTTAACTTCCCCAAAAAACTTTTTTCTGTATTTGATTATATTGCCTAGGTAGAAATTGGGCGGTACGCATAGAGCTCTATGTGTTGACTGTTACCATTTGAGGCCATAAATTGGGTACTGTGTGCTGTTATTAATTAATTTTTCTGCAAAATTCTTATCTTAAAAAATGAGATAAAGGGGGGTCCATTCTCCATGAATCACCCTGTACATGCGTAGCGTATGCATTTATTAACGAAATATATCTAAAAAAATATGAAACTGTTGTACTTAGTTATTTTATATTTTAAACATTTATGAAAAATGCTTCTAATTCTAACTACTAAAACTATAAATATTTGCGGATGACACCAAATAGTAAAAAATTCTATTTTCTTAAAAAAAATTTGTATTTTCTAGTTATTTGTACGTTACACTTGTAATATTCACGCGCTTAAAAATATTGATTGAATTATTACTAAATAATACAATCAATGCTAAAAACGATTTCTCTTGAACGGCGTTGCAACTACATTTCTCATATTCAAGATAATGTACAGAATTCTAATTTTATTGAAACGATTTCTTCCTAACATTCAAAATTTGCCATCTGGCTGTGAGGAGGCAAACTATATAGATATTAAACAAACGATTTCTGTGAAACAGGCTGACGTATGGCTGGTTGCCTATGTCAAAGTTATACATTTAGGATTACATTCACTTGGTCTTTTTGGTTTACTAATTTCAATTTTTTTAATTACGGAAATAAATAATAATTAATTATTGTAATCTACGCGTATGAAGAATTATGCAAGCAAATAATTCTCCTCTTGGGGACTTCCACCATATCTAATTTTAAAACCTACCCTAGGTAAAGTTTCAAGCAAGGTTTATACGGAATAAATAGAAATAATGAGTACTATAATAATAATAATAATAATTTATTCACCAAAATGAAATACAAATTTAAGTACCATTGCATATAAATAGAAAATAATATAGGTAATATATATAGGGAGATTTTAAAAACTAGAGATCAGCAGTTTATAAACAAATTATTTTAAAAATAACCTGAGACGATATATTTCGTTTGCATAAATTGCATAGCATTTTTATAAATTAAAATATTGAATAGCTGCTGGTCATGCAAATTCTTCACTTCATCATTAAACATTGCAGATATGTTTTAAAAGAAACTCTTAAGAGTGATTACATTAAATAAATAAATACACCACATGTATGTAATTACGACCCCCTTTATCCCAGAAGGCTCTAGAAAAGCCTTGTGCGGGAGGGGGCTGGCGACACATTTAAAGACAAGGAACACACATCAAATATCCGTGTATAATGGAAAAATCCCTCTCACAGTATTTTTTATTGCCACGACCGGAAATCGAACCTGGGACTTTTGGGTGAGAGGCAGGTGCGCTACCATCTCGACCATCAGTCATATCAATCGTTACATTTAGTTATTAAAATGTGTACGTTCAGTGGTCCAGACCTGAATTCATTAGATTATTTTCTTTGGGGAACGCGTAAAGAAAAAATTTACAGTGAACCGGTGGAAAATTTTAAGCAATAAAAAAATCAAATTGTAAAAAATATAACTTTGCTAAATTTGGACATTTATTCCATCAATAACAATTTTCTGAACCTTCTTATAAAAGCCATCAAAACATAACCTCAAATTTCAAACAACATTACGATCATCCGAGATTACGATAGTGCCGCGAGATCTAGGATACGTATAAAACGAATATGTCCCTTCTTTGACATAAAAATATACTGCACCCGCCCACCCGGGGGCGGGCGGCTGCAATATATTTTTATGTCAAAGAAGGAACATATCCGTTTTATTCGCACTATCGTAATGTTTGAAATATAGGATATGCATAAAACTAACTAATGTTCCTTCTTTGAGATAAAATGATAAAAATTCCCGGGTGCGGCGGGGAAGGAACATTAGTTTTATGCATAACATAGGTCTCGCGGCACTATCATAATGTTTGATATTGTAGGTTATGTTTTCATTGCTTTTATAAAAAGGTGCAAAAAATATATTGATAGAAAAAATATGTTGAAACTATTTAAAAGCGTTTAAATAAATCTGTATTACAGGTGTTGATAAGCGTAAAGTGAAAAATTTGGTGAAAATAAGTGCTTATGGCAGTGTAAAAATACGACTTTCAAAAACTTTGGGGACAAATATCTTGAAATCTGTTGCCGAGCGCCGATATTTTTGTTAGAATTTTTTGTTCAGGGGGTAAAACTACGTATGTTAAAAGCAAAAAATTTAAAAAATCGGACGTTCAGTAATATAGAAAATTACCCAATACATATAAGGGTGTTTTTTTAAGCATGATAGAACTTTCGTTCGCGATGGCTGTGAAATCAGCTGTCAGTTTGCGCGCTATAAGTGATATTTGTATTTAGTATAATATGGCAAATTACCATGAATGCACTTACGCTTCACCAACGCTACTAAATTGTTCAAATTTTCTTTAAAAGTTGGTTGTCGATTCACGAAACGTATAGACCACTTCGTAAATTTTAATGGCCTCCATAATCTTCCATCTGAACCAGCCATTCGTCGCACTGTGGATAGATTTCATACCACATACTCCCTAAATGATGCAAAAACATCAATACGTTGAAGGAATGTGCGTACTAAAGAGAATGCCGTCGCTGCAAACAAAAGTGTGCAAGAGAATTCAAAATTGTCGATTCGTCACTCTGTCCATTCACTACGTGGAAAATTTTGGTGCAGCAATTAAAAGACCATCGCTTGCGTCGTTCTTTCTCTAATTGGGCTTTAGAGCAGTTGTAAGCTGATTCGTTGTTTTACCGGAAAATTGATTTCAGCGATGAGGCTAATTTTTGGCTTAGCTTGTTTGTTAATAAGCATAATTGCCGAGGTCCTGCGGTTTGACGCCTCCGGATTGTATGGAGCTACGTGAAGTCATGGTTTACGCTTCCAAACCAGGAACAATGGACGCCTTGGAAGTCAACATTGTTCGTGTTATTCATGACATAAATAAAAAATTCAGGTCATTTAAAAGATAATTCGATTAATAAAACAACCTCTGTAATAATTAAGGAATTTGAATTAATTTGAATTTGTCAGTGTAAGTGTCCATTCACTTGTACCATGGCCGACAAACAGCCAGAAATCGATCCATGGTTGGTGATGGCACCCCATTAGAGTTCCTTTAATTAAAAATAAATCCCTTACTGTCTTCTTATTGCAATCAACGAATCCTTGTTAATTAATGTAATTTTTTAAAGATTTACGTTTGTGTAGGAATGATATTGCCATAGGGTGAAAGAAATAAGACATAATAGTGTAGTAATTAGTGTTCCTTTATAAAATTTTACCTTGAGTAAATAATTCTTTTAAAATTATTTTAATACAATCATTTATTTTCCATCATATTTATTCTAAACACCAGGGTAAGAAAAATCTTTATTTTCATTATTAACTTAACAATAGGGGCAGCGAGCGGAGGACTGACTTCACTCACTTCATAGCGATATTAGGAGTAAAGCAACATTTACCGCGTGTAGTACATGGATGGGGACTATCCACGGAAAGACGCGGTCTCGCTTCCCTACTTCTAGCGGCTTGTATATCAGCTATATCGCAGAAGCAATACAACTGTAGGCGAGAGGTGTATTGAGGATATACCATCCTTCGGAGGGGATGTAAAGCAGTCGGTCCCTTGTCTATTAAATGTTAAGCAAGTAAAAAATCCCTACTCTTAGTAAGATAAGAGGTTCGGCAAAATTTCCAGGTTGGGGGTTGCTCGTCTCCTGGCGTCGGTGATTGGCTTCCGTAGCGGAAATAGGCCGACGTTAAATAAGTGATTAAAAAAAAAAAAAAAAACTTAACAATAACTTGCAACTTGCATTTATTGATACATTTAATTGCAGTTAATGCAGAAGTAGGTATTAGTAGTTGGTTTAAAATTTCTGTAAAGAATTTTTTACTACGGAATGCATTCTATACATTTGAGGAATTCTTAGAGGCTGAATTTACTAGTTTTTAAATCTTGTAATATTTTCAAAATTCTTAGAGGTTACCACACTAATAATTTTTAATTGACATCCTTTTTATTGTACTTCTTCTTTGTTAAACTTTAAGATTTATATCTTTTAAGGTTACCGTTAATTTTTTTAATCTAAATTATTCTAGTCATTTTCATATAGGTATTGTACTTATTACTTGACTTGTGTAAATACTTCGAGTATAAAACACCAATAAAAAACTATTATTATTATTAGGTATTATTATTATTATTACATTCCTTATAACTTGAAGGTTACAACTTTAAGATTCATTTTAAATGCTAGATGTGTGGATTGAAATATTGACGCTTTCTTGTTTTAGTATGGACCAGGATTGCGTTTGACTTTTAAAAATTTTCAGGTTCAGTATGCGAAAAGTCAGAAAATCCACCGAAAAATGTAAATAAAATAGTGCAAAGAATCAGATATGGAACTTGCCATTCAAAAAGAAAATATCCAAAAAGATCATCCAAAAAACAAACTTGTCGTCCAGTGAGAGCGTAAATTCTAAATTTGGGAGAAAACAGTTTTGGAACTGAAGTTGAGAAACTAGTAGAATTAGTTTAGATTCTACATTTTATAGGATGGCAATAAGAAATGTATTTAATATCCTTTCCATAATGAAATTTCAAGATGTCGCACAGTAGGAAATGTATGGCTTTTATTGGGCAAAAATCGAGACGCAGCTCATTTGACAATCGATTGAAATTTTTTTTTTAAGTAATCAAGAGAGCTGTAGTTTACTATACCACTGCTACAATTTGAAAAAAGTCGATTCTTATTTTTACTTTTGACCATTAATGTCTATTTTTCTCATCGTATTTTATCATATTTTAAAAAAGAGTATTTTGACAATTTAAAGGTCTAACTTTATGTTTTTAGGTAGCTAAATAAATAATATCTGATGTCAAATTGCCGATATTGATTTTCCGTCCTTGCATGGATAATCGCATTAATGGTTAAAAGTAAAAGTAAGAATCGACTTCTTTCAAATTATAGCAGTGGTAAAGTAAGCTATAGCTTGAGGATTACTTAAAAAAAAATACTGCAATAATAATGGTCAAATGAGCCGCGTCTCAAGTTTGTGTCCAAAAAAAGTTATAAATTTCCCTCTGTGCGACACGAGCGCCGTGCGGATGATGCGTCTTTAAATCGACAGTAAAAGTTGTGATCTTTGAGCAGCCTAACTGGCACATTATATGAAGGACATTGAATTTCAATATAAAAACTAATCATAATTCAGCATTTTAGAATAGAGATATACCAATCGTAATCACAGAGTTTTTAATTTGGATGAAATGGGTCTTTCCGTGGTTCAAAATAGAATATTGAGGAATGAAGAAGCAAGAGGCGGACAACATCAACCAAATCAGGTTCACTGATGGCTTATAACTTTGATGAGTGAAGACGGTCAGTATAGAAACCACATAAAATATAACCAATCCATTTTCTTTACTATTGAAGTTCATCTTGGACGGATGTAGCAAGAATAATAAAACTTCAGGTCTCATTGTTTTCGATGGATATTATAACCACATATCCAGGGTGAAAGTGCAGGACCTCGTATGTTAAATTTTAGCCATTTTCGGATTTTTATCTCATCTAAACAATTAAACTACACGCCATCTGTTAAAACTGTTGAAAACTATCATTGCATTTTGCATCAACCAATTTTACAGGTAAGTTCATCACCTCGTACAGATTTGGCGCGAATTTTCGATGCAGTACCTCATAAGTTGTTGTTTATATTCCCATAGTAAGGGTAGCCAACGACATAAGAATAACTAGACAAGTAATGATTCCGATTTGTTTGCATTCGTCCAACGTACTCAGCGTCTCATTGGTGCTCCACGTGTTTGTAACCAATGAGACGCTGAGTACGTGGACGAGTCCATTTCATTACTTGTCTAGTTATTCTTATGTCGTTGGGGGTAGCTCTGTAGTTTCATTTATCTATATTCTTGTATTTGGGTTTTATGATTCTGTTTTTTTATTCGTAAAGTAAGGTTGAAATATTAAGAGGATAGTATATAAATTATGTACTTCACTACCATGTACATTTCATAAATAAAAAAGCTGAATAAATAATTTATTTTTATACGAGTTCCTGCACTATAAAATTCAAAGAACTCTTATAGTTGGGCCAAAAAGAGTAGTCAGTAGAGCCAGGGGCGTACGGATTTACGAATTTCATAAATTCCATAATTCGAACAAATGAAAGCGGATTGTGTTAATTATGCATGAGTATGAGTTACCATGTCTTAAATTTTAAATAATATGCTTACATCTGGCAACATTATCTCCACGAATTAGGTATAGCAACGCAGTTGAACAATGCACATCCTTTGCGTTGCAGCATATGTGACGCCACTGAATGCGCTATCTAGACTCGCTGGACGACCTTTACAATAGTCGAACAAATTATTGGGTATAAAGGCGGCACGTTCAAGCATGTACTATATTTGGTTGACTATACCAATTAAACATAATGACCTAGTTGTGGTTTTCATCTCTGGTAGGCGGATAAAACTTGATATATTTCTCTGAATTATATGGGATTATCATACCGTGTATCGCTAAAATCTATGAAATAATCTTGAAAAATCAACTAACGACATATTTGGAAACTAAAAACTTGTTTAATCCCAACCAATATGGTTTTCGAAATAAATTATCGACTACTCTTGCTATAAACAAATTAACATCCATAATAAATACGGGATTTGAAGAAGGGGAATATGTATGCTCTCTGTTCTTAGATCTCACTAAGGCATTTGATTGCGTGTCCCATGACATACTCATTAATAAATTAGCCTACTATGAATTTTCAAATGATAGCAAATCTCTTATACATTCATACCTTACAAACAGACAACAATTGGTAGTTTACAATGGAATCAAATCTACCCTACAATACTTGAAACATGGTGTTCCCCAGGGGTCAACCTTGGGACCCAGCCTATTCCTGATTTATATTAACGATTTTCCAAATGCAATAAAAGAAAATGTCGCAGCTATACTGTTTGCCGATGATACTAATTTAACCATAACCAATAGCAATGTTGAAGATCTATTAGACCAAGTTCCATTTATTGAAACTGACACCAAACAGTGGTTTACCTCTAACAAATTATGCCTAAATGCATCAAAGACAGAGACCATGGTATTCAGTTTACGCAACATGGAAAATATAAGAAATCCGGATTCTATTAAATTTCTAGGGGTGAACCTAGATGCGAAACTCTCATGGGAAAATCACACCACACAAATATGTAAAAAAATTTCTAAATTTACTTATCTGCTTCGAAATCTTGTTGGAAAAGTGTCACAAAGTACTTTAACAACTGCATACCACAGTCTCATTCACTCCACTATGTCCTATGCCATTTTAATCTGGGGACATGCGACAACATGTAACGCAGTATTTTCGGCCCAAAGGAAAGCTATACGAAAAATAACTGGTCTAAATTTTAGAGATGACTGTAAAGAACAATTCACGAAATTAAAAATAATGACTGTACCTTGCACGTATATATTCCAGTGTCTTCTTTATGTGAAAAATAACGAGGAGCTATTTATTACCCGAAGCCAAGTCCATTCATATAATACTAGAATTAAAGATAATATAAACAATAACTTCTTACGGCTAACTAAAACTAGAAATGGATCTGGTTATTTTGGAATTCAATTTTATAATATTTTACCAACCGAAGTAAAGTCACTCAATATATCTCAATTTAAAAAGAGAATAAAAAACTACTTACTTCATAACGCCTTTTACAGTACGAAAGAGTTTTTAGACAGTAACTTCAACTTTATTTAGGATGTTTTGTGTGTGCTGGTGCAATGCTCAAAACCCTACTTTAGTGTATAGTATATATTAAACTTTTGTCATATTTATTTATTTACACCTTGTTTTACATCCTATTTATTCATAGTTTTATACATATGTTTTTTGTTTAAATTATGTTTGTCCTATTGTACTTAGTCCTAGTTTCATATATATTTTACTACACATACACTCTTTAACGTTTTGCCATTATAACTTTTTAACTTTTAACTTTTACTGTTTTATATTTCATTATTTTTTATATTATTTTAATATTTTAATATTACAATACTTGACGTGTGTAAACACTTTTTGTGTAATTTTGACACTAATAAATTATCTATCTATCTATCTATCTAAAAAAAAAACGAGCTGCCGCTTCTGTATTCCATAACAGCTAAATACTTTGAAGAATTTCCGGTGAATTTTTTGCTCTACTGACTACTCTTTTTGGCTTTAGTATAGGTCTATGCATGGTGTAAGATAATTAGGTGATGAATCGGCTCAATTAGAATGTCTCCAAACTGTTAACGCTAGAGACGCGAAATCGTAAGACAAAGAGAGAGTGTCGGGCCACCAGGGCCGCGCGGGCTGCGGCCCGTATCGTCCCTAGTTAATTTCCACTTCATTTTACCAGGTCGAAAAATATACCATTCGATGCAGAAAAATATGTAGAACACGATTGTTGAAAAATTATGTGTCTAAATTGTCGGCTAGTCTGCAAAAAAAAATAAAAACCGAAAATGAAATTGGACGCCGGCACGTTTAACTCGAAACGCTGGTAAAACCGTTCGAGTTATGAAAAAAATTAACATAAACAATTTTATAGAGAACTAAATTTCCTATAAAAAAGTCAGTGACTGCATATGTCTATCTTAAATATTTTAGGCGTGAGCACGGTGTAAGACAATTCTTACACCGTGGGCGTGAGGGAAGCTGAAAGTTGCGCGCTGGAAAACGATTAGTTTAATTTAACAAAAGATCAGCGCGCGAATTTGAGGCGCCCTCACACCAAAACTATTAAAGATAGACTAATGCCACCACTGACTTTTTTATAGGAAATTTAGTTCTCTATAAAATTGTTTATGTTAATTTTTTTCATAACTCGAACGGTTTTAGCAGCGTTTCGAGTTAAACGTGCCGGCGTCCAATTTCATTTATGGTTTTTATTTTTTTTTGCACAGTAGCCGACAATTTAGACACATCATTTTTCAACAATCGTGTTCTACATATTTTTCTGCATCGAATGGTATATTTTTCGACCTGGTAAAATTAAGTGGAAATTAACTAGGGACGATGCGGGGCTTAGCCCGCGGTGCCCTCGCGGCCACAGACACTCTCTCTTTGTCTTACGATGCGTTAACAGTTTGGAGACATTCTAACCATACGATACATTGAGGCGTTTCACCACCTAATTATCTTACACCGTGGGTCTATGTGAGGTACTGCACTGCACATTTTTTGTCTCTCCTGTAAAATTTACCAAAGTTAACTTACAAGGTCCTGCACTTTCACCATCGATATGTAGTTTAGCCGTAATTAAGAAGAAAATAATTTATAGACTCCTTAGAAGCCTGAGGGGCGCAACTACATCTAGTTGACAGTTGTTTAAGGGTAAATGGAAATTGATCCTTAAACTTGCTATTGTTATATTTACTGATTTTATTTAAAAAAAAAATGCTTTAGTGATGTCATGATCAGACTAACATATTCAAAAGTCTTGAGCCTCTTCGCATATAGTTGTATTTTTCAATAAGTATAATAATATCGTCTTTCCTGGCAATTATGAAAAAGGGCACCTTAAAATGTGCAAGTTTCGTAAGATAAAACAAGAAGAATAATACAAGTCAAAAGAATAATATTGCCTGTAGATAAAAAGTCAAACCAAAAAAATCTGGGAGTTAAATTAAAATTTCTGAAACTGATTCAGGAGGACTTGCCTACTATTTTTTACCGTATTCGTAGGTACGAAGATACGGTGTGGAGAAAGATATTATGTATGTGCCATTTGTCGATAAAATCATCAATCATCAATAATTGGGAATATTGTCATATTGGGGTTGATCAAAATTTAATTGAAGTTAGACAAATCATAAATTTATTAAGAAAAATTGGCATTCCTGCCGGTAACGGTTACACATTACGATGATTACGGAACTTTTGGTACCGTTTAACCCCTAATAAACAGAGCTTTTTGAATATTTGGGTGGCCTATATCATAATGTTTAAAAAAAAGAGTTATTTTGAAAAATGCTATATTAATGAGTTTAGAGCACCCTGTATAATGTATTATTGGACATATTGACGTTTTCGTATTTTTTATAAGAATTACATTGGAAGAAAAATAATTTTAACATATTCGCAGTTATCCAGATTGACAACTAATATTCAAAATAGTATAAATGTATCCAAAATGTGATGTTTCTTTAAAAAATGTAAAAACATACAGGGTGGTCCATTTAGAAAAGACTATTTGGGCCATTTCCGGTGAAACCGGAAGTGACAAATATGGTGGATAAGTCTCAAAAAGTTGGAAATCTTACCTAATTTCATCATACAAAATTTTATCCCGATATCTTCAAAAACGAGGAAGTTACAGGGGTGGCCCACTATTCGTTTACACCCGGTATACCGTATACTGCGATATTCTTTGCGTTATTCTTAAAACATTATTTTGCTTTCTCTTGACAGTTCTTTTACTTTATTTGAGCAGGATCGACTTCTAAAGTCATTAGCTGCATCCACATTATTAACTAATAATAACTGCCATTAATGGAGTTCTTGTAACTACAAGAACTCCATTAATGGCAGTTACAGAAGATATTCATTCGACAGTTGTTTGACAAAATGTTATCTAGATGATAACAGAACTGTTGCACCTGTCGTTGGTATCTGCTTCAAGTTCTGCAATTATTATTGGATTTGATAAGGAGGGATGGAGGAAATAAATTCGTGCATTTGATTATTTCGAAATGAAAAACCAGTTTTCCAAATAAATGTATATATTTATTATACTGCTCAATGAAAACACAGTCACAACATCCCGGCTTGCCCATGTGGCGATATGCCAATTGGGGGCCGAAACAATTGCTGTACACCAAATAGTAAAATTGTCTAATGTAACATGGATACTGCACACGCTAAATAAACAAAAAGCAACGTAGGAAAGTGCTTTCGCACAACTATGAGTACTTTGTACGTATATAGTATAGTATACGTCGCCACGCCTCCATGCAAACGCATATACCAACATTATCCCATCACCAAACCATCCATCTATATATATTATATAAATTTTTATATACAAATTTATTTAAAAATTCCTAAAGCTTAATTTTATTAAATTTATCAACCTAAAACTTCTACAATAATTTTGTCGATACCAAATTTTGATTTACACCAATATAAATATAAAAATACTCTTAAATTTTTACACATATAAACTTTTTGAATACGTTTGGAGATGGGAGAAATAATTAAATTTTGAGCTATCTCGATTTTTTCATTTTTTGTACTAAATATACAATCTTATTCGATTCTATCGACGCAATGCCTAACCTTATTATAATTACGGAGCCTCGTGGCGCTGACACCAGTGACCATGACCCATTCCCGACAACCTTAGCCACTACCTTACACCTTGATAGATAACTCAACATTTTTGCCCCAAACCCCCTCACAAAAGAGAGCTGGAAATACATAAACAATACCTATTAATCATACACCCACTTTTTTTTAAATTAGAACAAGCATGTTCAAATAATGATGCACTATAAAATTTGTTGGACATGAAATCATGAGATTATCATTTATTATTAATTTGACTAATATGTCAATTTATAATATAAAAATTAAATTGAAGAATTCTTCTTAATGATGCTTATTCTAATAATGAAGTCTACAATTATTTTTCCTTATTATAGTTTTTGTCAACAAATAATTTTATTAAATCAACAAAGAAATACGGTAGGAGTTTTTCACTAGATCTTGAATCTTTAGTTGACATAATCATTATTGTTACTACTAATACATTATTTTTCTATTAAATTACGAAATGTCTGCAACATTACAATAAGAGAACGAATTGACTTAAGCAATAGGTTTCGGGAAAATCTGGGGCAAACATAATTTATCCTGCTGAGTTATACAAAATTTTAACCTAAAAGTATTTGTGAAAAATTGCCAAATGAGTGGTAAATTCGATTTACAATATCCATGCAACTTTTTCAGCTGCATTTCCGGAAATTTAGATGCCAAAAATTGACATTGGTGGCCGTCATGACGATTGTCATTTAGTATCGTTGTCGAGTATTAATAAGGAAGACCAAAGAGTCATCTGGTGACGAAATTAAACTTAATAGGGGAGAGCAGCCACAACAGAATATCCTCTTTGATGTATTGCACGCTTTTTGGAAACTATTTGGTGAAAAACTGTGAAAATTTTGAATTTCATCATGAGTACGTGGTTGTGAATGCAATAATGTACAAAAAGTGTGCAGGTATGTGTATATTTACAGTGTATGTACTGTTCGGTAAATCTGCGTAAACGGATAGTTTCCATGTCTTCGATAGGCTCAGAGAGGCGACCTGTTGCGACTACTTAACAAATAACAATAACAGCTAACGTAAACTGTGTATATAACATGGGTAACTGAAACCATTGATTCTGTATGTTTATTATCTACTTCTAATCAAAGTTACTATATACCACAAATAGTATAGCCTGGGTGGACAATCACCCTCGTCGGCTATCTTAGCGTAACAATATAATATTTAAGAAATAATCTTATGTTATGTAACCGAGTGTCTCTTGGTAAAACGGAGCAAAATTACAGTAGGCAGGAGAAGATTTCAAGAGAGTTTTGGTTGGGCATTGTGTCTATTTAGGGCCCTTAATTTGTAATTTTTTCGTAAAAACAACTTTGAAGGCACTTTTTTGACGGACGAATTGGCCCAGTGAAATTTTTGAATGAGTAAATTGCCGGTTTACGAAATTTCGATAAACTGTAGTTTTTGGTTGGTTGCCTTCATTACTATTGCTTCAGTTTTAGTGTGTCTTTTTTTATGGCTATTTCAGGTTGAGAACGCTCCTGAAAACTTGCCCTGCCACAAAATAACACTTTGCTATCAACAAAACAAGTTATTATTGTTACATTGTATGTTTCGGATTATGCTGTATACAGCGGCCCGATTGCCTATCCCTAACAAACGTTGTGATTAAAGAGGGGTAAGTGTGTCGAAACCGCCGAGTTGAGTGTGGTAAACCCAGTTATACAAAAATTAAAATTAAACGACTAGTGGCTACACTGTAACACAAATGAACGATAACTGAACATAGTTTGCAACAGAATAACAATCAAGATAAAGTCAACGAAGACACCCGGTAGTTTACCAACAATTGTACATGTATACTACAACCCACACAAAATTCTATGTATTACATATTGGACTAGATTAGTTGATAATTAATTTTATGGAGAAATGGTTAAAAATCGTCAGTGTCAGTGGTAAAGAACGATATACACTAGCAAATAATAGCGCTATAACGGTAGGAGATTTTCGTCATAAGAAAATAGAATAAGGCAGATTTTGGTTATACACACTCATATCATTTTTGCTTCGAAATTTAATTTTAAGGCGCAGAGGTGCTTAAAATAAGCTTGTACTTTTTTCGTGATATTTTTATGTATCATTTTTGAACCGGTGACCTAAACGTTTTTTCCGAACAGTGTTTTTATCTGTAAAGTAGAAGTACCTCCTGTAACTCAAAAGAAAAAGATCAACCTCCACACGCATACCGTGGCCTTCGCGGAAGCTCGTCAGCATGCTTGAGAAGCCGCATATCGCCAAAGATGTTGTCCGAATGTGTGTGCATATGGAACCAAACGATGCAAATTAATATCTTAAATTAGAATCCATGAAACGGCCAAAAGTTGCAATAACGCTGATGTAGGACCCACCCACTACCAAAAAGTTCATCTTTACATTTTCATTAAATTTCACCTTA
Source organism: Rhagium mordax (assembly GCA_963680705.1). Taxonomy (NCBI): domain Eukaryota; kingdom Metazoa; phylum Arthropoda; class Insecta; order Coleoptera; family Cerambycidae; genus Rhagium; species Rhagium mordax. Next base: position 29,535,556 of record OY796657.1, read on the forward strand.
GACCTCCATTTGCGTATCAGTCGAAATGGGTATAATAATTTATCTACTACAACGACAAGGAATAGAATTTTGAGTTTTCTCGTAAATTTTATTTCAAAACGATAAAATATATCAATTTTTTAACACTAATCTAAACATTTGATTCCAATCTCACTAATGCGGGTCAATTTCATATATGAGCTAATGTAAAATTTTTTGAAAATAAAAATGACGTTTTTGTAGCACTTGGTCCTAAGAATAAACGCAAGAGGAACTATGCTGGGGTCCTATCTAAAGAAGGGAAACTACACTACAACCCGAAGCTACGGGTTCATGGAGCGACCTCAAAAATTACTTATACAGTCTCATCCAGAAAGCAATGTAATTCCTCCGGGACCTTCATCAGGTCTTTTCTGAATTCATCTGTTAGATTTGTCTTCAACAATTCGGGACTATAGCCGACTTCTGTTCGGCTAAGCGCGAATTGAGGCGAGAACCGTATATTGTAGGTAACCCGCTTTATTAAAGTCATCATCATCGGTAAATCTGTAATAGTAAGTTAAAGTTGGGTGAATTGTTAAAACCAACAGTAACTTTTTGAGGTCTTAATTGTCAAGTTCACGGACCAAACATAATTATAAACAAGAAGCATAACGGCGCCACCTAGATAACCTCTCCCGAAAAATTGTCGCAGCAAGAACATTGCTTCTTGCTTATCATTACAGCCAGTCCATAGCCAAGTAAAAATCTGCAGGATTTGCTCTAAATAACATTTAAAAATTAAAGCACTTGGGTATTCTCTTCATTATCCCTATTGTCACATGCCGCCAGTTCACAAACTTTTGTACTCAGGTTTATACTCGATTCACTATTTCTTAGTATATTTCAAAAGTAACACCGAATATGTGCAATTACTACCAGTTTAACATCTATTGTATGGAGAAAAGCTTATTTACATATGTATATTTGTTTTACCTCGGATAGTCTAAAGAAATCCTATACATAAAACCATTCGCATTGTTAAAACGTAAAATATATGTCTGAAAATTGTTATCCTCTTCCAAAATTGTACGAGAATTAAAAAATACACTACACACATGTTTGCATTGTCTAATAAGAAAATGTTTAATTTACCAGTAAATAAAAAATATTGATATGGCCCTATATTTTAAGTATAAGTAGGTATAATTATGTTAATCTCATATGCGGAAAAATTGATTTTCTTGAAGTTTTATCCAAAATATAGACGCAATATTTGGATTTTAATTTATAATTAAATTAAACTTAAACTTAATTAAACTGATTCTTTACAAATATTTTAAAAGCTACTAAACGTAGGCACTCTGATATATTTTTGCGTGTTACCAAATATTTTTGATGAAACTTTATTGTAGAAAATTCAATAAAAAACGACTATAGCCAAGAGTACCTTATTTATGATTTTTTTAAAGTGATATTAAATATCCTTAGTTATGGGTGAATTTTTATCAGAAAATTATATACCTCACTAATGAGACTCCTCTTACTATTGAAAAAATATAATTTAATCAAATATATTTGGTAAAATTGTTACCTTAAAACATTTATCCAGAATTCGGATAGCAGCAAAAGTAAATAATGATGCTAAATATTTTGTCTATGCGATTTATTTAGTCTATTCCAATTAGTAGATATATAATAATTACAGATTTGATTTGAAGAACCGAGCGTTTAGGGTTTGAGAACTGACCGCATTTTTGGGTACTTTACAATCGACAACGTTAAATATTTTATCTAATAAATAACTATATTAATATTTAATTTTAAAAAACGTTTTAATGTGTAACGTACCTGATAGGTCCCGAGATTAAAATAATAGTTCAACATAATTCATTCAATAACACCCAAACCATTAATTTTGAAAAGTAACTAATTCTCATAATGGAAACACAAAATTGAACAAAACCTTAAATGAATGGCAGTCTTTCGAATTTCGGCAGTTTCGAATATATAACTTTAGGAACAGCAAAATCACATTTCATAGCCTAGCTGTAGGCTAAGATAATTTCCTCGGGACCTTTTGTTATTGTGACTCAACTATTGCGGGATGAGAAGGAATACTGGGCTCGGAAATTTTATGTACAATTTGCATTTATTTTATTTCGGCGTAACGCCGTGGCTCTAAAGCTATTCCCAGAAATTTTATCCCACTGTAAACTGTTAGTGATAAAATAAATAAATAAAATAAATAAATAAAATAAATAAATAAAAAGCAAAATAAAAAATTAAAATTATATATATATATTTATTATTATTGACTAGTTGCCTCACACGGTGTTAGCGAGATCGTGTATAACTACACTATTATTGTGCACGTGAATTAACTTATAAAAAAATTAAAATATTAAGTAGATATGCTACAAAACGAAATAAAAAGTAGCAACTAGTCTAAGAGGAAAATATTCTAAAATTAGTTTACAAACAATAATTATCTAGATACAAAATAAACAAAAAATGGGAGTCTAGGGTTCATAATAAAAATTATAAAAGGAATTCTAGAATTTATAACAATTATTATTTCGTTTAGTAAAAAATAAAAGTGACTGTGTGAAATATAACAAACTGAGTCAAGTAAAATATTACATCGACATCCAATAGACTACTAAGTTCCAATAGACTACTAAGTTCCATCCATTATGCATAGTTTTAAACCCAGTTTAAAAACGTTGGCTACTATAGCCTAAATGTAACCTAGGATCTTAAACAGAGGGTTTAAATAACAGGTTATAGTAGTGATTTCACAAAAAAGGTTTAACTTTAAACTTAGATGCAGAAATGGTACAACAATAATTGTATCAAGAATGCATTTTTAGGTTTTAAACTGCGTTTAATTTGAACTAGGTGTAAATGTAAATTGGAAAAATTGCCCTTATGGTTAGGTCAATTTTTTCAATTTATGACTACTCTTTGTTCAATTTAAAATCAGTTTGAAACCAAGTTGAAAGTTAAACTGAGATTGTGCATATATCCCTGAGAATAAATAAATTCTAGCATTCCGCAAACAACAAAAAGAAAACAAACTTGGCATATCTACTTAATATAATGTCACAATAATTATATCTCACCTGTATTTCATACAAAGATAAAATATAATCATTGTTTTAAAATCGGTACCATACAAAGAGGCATAAATATATGTTTTAATTTTACAATGTCCTCAACGTATGATACCAAAGGAATGAAAATAAAATATTATATAAAATTATTCGAGGAGAATAATTATTGACAACGACTAGCAAAAACATAACTTTGGTTAGGAATGTAATAATATAATAATATAAATTAAAATAAGTGATAAATACTATCTATATACAAGTAGATTTATATACAATTTGTATAAACAGAGCACAGTTTACAGTGGCAATAAACAAAAACATGCCAGAGGTAAACAAAAAAAGTGCAGATTTTGAACTTTGCTAACTGCTGGTTTAAAAAACTTAAGGACTTGACGTCGATAATTTCTATCCGGTAAATATTCAGGTAATCACTGGAAAATTGATTGATTTGTATTCACTGTTCGTATCAACGAACATAAAGCCTGAGGCAATTAATAAGTCTTTCTGCCAACTTAACACAACTATTTAACAAGTGTCCAAATGCATTCAAAGATGACAAGGTTCCTCTTGAACTTCGACGTCTTCAAAACCATTAAAAACAACAAAAACTGTTGACAGTTTGTAAGATTAACATACGTCACCGATTCTCTCTGGTGTTACAACTCGCTAGTACCTTTATACTAACAGATAGTACCATTCAGTAACCATTGGCTACCATTTGGTACTTGTTTTGACCGGGCATCACTAACCGGTCACTCTAGTTGTTCAAGGAAATTCGGAGATTTGAAATATTCCGGAACTGGATCATCCAACCTCGAAATTATTTTGTAAATCGATTTCTTCCAAGACTGCTCGGCATCACGACCTTCCTGGATAGCCTTAAAGAATTCCCGAAGTGTCTGTTCTACCACAAACCGGAAGTTAGAAGGAACCTGAAATAAAAAGTAAAATTATGAAAATCTTCTTAGAATGGTTCTAATTATTATGTCGCTTATATGATTGATTTAAACCTCAATTATACGTATTAAAGCAATGTGTAAAATTAAAAAAGGTCAACACTGGAGAGTTCTTGGTTAATGTCAAGCTCGAAACTAAACTCGATCTATAAATGCCCCCCAAATAGTACTTGGATAAAGAATCTTGTTAATGCAAGGAATTAACGGTGAAAGCAAAATATAAAAAATATTATTATTAGTTCAGTTGCAATAGGGCATTGGTTGAGCTGAAGTTGAACCTAATGTAATTTAATTTTTTTCAACTTAGACCTTTAGGATTTGCAAATATAATCATGGGAAAATCAGGCAAGTTTTTCGTTGATATCACTACAGAAAATTGCAAGTACTAAAAAATTTCTGCTTGATTCTGAATATCAAGGTAATATCGAGAGATCAATAAAAACACAATCAAGGATATCTATGAATTCGCGAAAGCTGGTCATTAAACGACTACATTATTAAGCCAGACTGAGAAGTTAAGTTGAATCATGATTTATTTAACAATTATCGAGTTTCTCAGAAAAAAAGATATTTTTACTCGAATTATGCTTTGAATCCAAAATTGAAAGTGGTAAATAGACATATTCCTATCGTGATTCTAGCCAGTAATTCAGGAAGTATGATCTCGATTTTGCAATGAATTTTAAAACTACTATGGACGTTACTGTTCAGAATGTGTGGATTTTTTTAGAAATTGTCTATTGAAATTAAAAATTATCTGGAAGAAGAACCGAAGGAAGTGATCGGTAATATAAGCTGCATGATGGAAAACAATCTTTACTAATTTGTGGGCCAATAGAGTTTGTCTTATGGCACCTGTAAAACAATGTTTTAAATAAATCTGCGTTTTAAATTAATATTGCCAAGAAACTTGGTTCCTTAAAAAAATAAGTTTTTGAAAATTGTTCTTGAACAATTTGAACAACAATGCCATTCAACGAGATATGGTTTCACGTTAGTAGTTATGTAAATCAACATATTATGAGAATTCCCTCAAATTTCCTTTACAGATTTTTAAATTCAACACATTATGTTGTCTATTCATTTACCAATTACTCTGAGATACGCCTAACACGACAAGGCTACAGCATATACCGCATATACCACAAACCATTTTTTCGCGAATTTTACATAGCATGCGTCTTCGCGTGCATAATGAGTGGTAACATTGCCAGCAATTGCTATGACTTATTGGTGGTATATTACTCAATAAACACAACAAAATTTCTTTTACTGATTAGTGCACGTTTCCCCCTGTAATTAATTCCTTATCTGACTTTAATAATCTACCAAAAAAGATGAAATTCGTATTTTTGGACGTATCTAAGTACATTTTAGAGCAGGCGTATATGAATCAGATCTATTTGATTTTACTAGGCAAGCATGCGAATTACTTAATAACATACAAAATTGGTCGCTAGCAATATAAATTATATTGAAAAATGTAATAAAGCAGAACCGAGTCCACATAAACGCATATTAATTATGACAACAAAACATGAGGTACCTAACTAATAATATTTACTGAGGTAGGTTAAGCAAAAATAAAAAGAAAATCCTCAATATTTCTATTAATTTAAACAAAAATAATAAAAAACTACATCACTGCAAGTACGTGAAAAACTCGAGATCATCTAATTTTATTTTAATATTTTAGATTACTTTGAATGCAAAAGGCAAAATAATAATTAAAAATAAACCAATTCACACTTTTTTCTAAAATAAAAATTCTAAAGAAGCGTTGGAACGTGCTAAAAATAAATAAAAAAATTGCACATATTTGGGTTTAAGATGTCTCGGTTTCACGAACCTGTGGGCCCCATACCTCGATGTGATTGTTTCTATTGTAGTGAAGATTTAGCACCCTATACAGTTCGGAATCTCCACCGACATGTAGATCATCAGCATTTTTAACACCTTCTGAAACTGCTTGCCTGGCGTATTTTTCCATTTGGATGTAGTAAAATTCCCTGAAATAAAAGAAAGCGAAATTAATACACTGATAGCAACAAACTGTAAGGGTGAAATAACGATAAGAACAGTGGTAGGTTTTGTAAATTGTACATGGATTTCTGCAATTGTGCAAGTACAGAATGAGGAAGGCGAAGTGCCAATTAAAAGTAGTACAAGTTCCACTTTGCACATCAACTTACAAATTTGCTCTTACTCTTGGCATCAATAATAGTTGATTTGTGTTTTCATCTGTTTAATAAAAGTTACAGTAAGAGTAGTAGTAGAGTAAACGATGATAGAAGAAACATATTTACGCATTAGAAAATATTTAGTAGTTAATAAGAAATATATATTATGAGATTTAGAAGTAAAATTGTATACGTATACTAAAATATCAGGAACTTCTATTTCTCACATTTCAACTAAGCTGAAAGCAAATTGCTTGAATTTAAATATATAAAATACCTAACTAACTCAACGTTTTTAATTTTTGATGCTTAATGTTTCTCTTTGGATTCAGTAACAGTACCAAAAAAAATTTTAATAGAAAGACTTATTTATGTCTTTAATTATAGATTATTATAGAACGTTGACTTATTTTCTATATTTAGAAATGGCATTTAAGAGAATATATGAAATACAAATTTTATATATGACGCTAGTGGATTGTATCCCATCCGAGCAATATTTTTCATAACAGGCAAATAACTTATTAAAAAAGGTAATAATATTTAGGTACTGGTTCATCTAATTTCCCTAATTTATTTATGACAATTCCTCATGAATTTTCAAGCTTCAATGGATGTAATTAAATTGATTATGTGTTTTATCTCCTATTTTAAATTGTTGATTTGTGGGGCAGGCCTTATTTTATAATACTTATGGGATTAATTTTTTATAAGATGGATTATGAACGCCATTACTACAAATAATAATAATAATAACACCACAATATGTAATTACGACCCCCTTTATGTCAGAAGGCTCTAGAAAAGCCTTATGTGTACTCATATGTAGTCCAAAATTTTCTAATAATTTTATTAATTTTCCACATTAAATTCTACGAAAACTGATAAGAAAATGCTACTTCTGAAAAAAAAAATTATTGAAAAAGAATTACATCTTCATGCTTGGTATTGACAGAGTTTAACCATATTTTTATTTCTTTGGATCGCCACCAAATTTCAGTAAAAACTCAGTCCATATTTATATAATTATTGTAAAAAGAGAATAAACATATTTTAGCCAAAGATTCGTGTTTAATAGGAATTCATTGCTTTGAGTACTATTGAACAGGAATATTTAACTTTTTAAGTAAACACGAATCATGAATTCATGACGTTTTGGCCATCTTATGGTTCTCTTCTGAGGCAAACATTTTTTCTTATAGGTACATCAAGCCCGAAACATTGAGAATACAAAATAATCAACGCTGAAGAGAATTGGGAAATTTCTACAATTCATCAGCCTTAGTCAAAACAAATCGTAAAAACAAATAAATTCCAAAACATACCTATTAAGTATTATTTGACACAATTATATTATTCCTTTTTTATTATTTTATTAATAATATTACTAATCAATTCTCATATTAAATTTGTAACATTATAAATACAGTCGATAAACATATTTTGTAACAACTGAACATAGAATATTTACATTTGTCCCTAATTTTACTTAAAAAAAATTTACATTTTCCAAATGACAATTAAATATTCTTTCATTTTGTAAATCAAAAAAATGCAACTTTTTTTTATTTACTTTGCAAAAATAAGGGTGCATATATGACATTAGTATTTTCTCAATTTCGAAAACGAGGGGTGAATAAACTTAGTGCATAGATCTTAAATCGCCCAGGTTAGTTTTGTAACGGTTTTGCTATTGAACATCTGTCCCTCTCTTTAAATCCAACAGTATTGTTCAAATACTCACTATGCCTTATACGATATTAGGGGTTCTTGGTCTTATGGTGCTTAGTTCATTTCTATATATAGGGTGCAAACTGTTTAATTTTCAGAAAAAAAAAGGAAATATATAAGGAGTTTTTATTGCCTTGCTTCTGGTATATTTTATCTAAGTATGTACTATTTTTTATTAAGCGAGTGTTTTGGGAGAATACATTTAGCAGAATATATCAATCAAACTTAGAAGTTGCTTTGAAATGATTTTTTTAACTGCTAAAGAAAAATTTTTAGTATTTAAAACATTAACATTTCCTGGTTAAATTCAAAGGCAAAGGACCATCAACCAAAATCATTTTGTGCCTTAATAGTTTTCAGCAAAAGCATTTTTAGCTGTTGAACTAGAGAAAATATCTGTAAAAACTTTACTTCTTGTAATGTTTGTTAAAATACATATATGTATTGGTGTGTAATTCCTAACATTACTTTTAAGTACCTAATTCATTTCATAATCTCTGATCTTACATTAAGAATAAAATAATACCTACAAGGTGTCGAAATGTACAATACCGATGACCTTGGTATAAATCCAGAAATGAGTTACTGGTTTGAGGTTCGGTTCAATGAGGTAATTTAAAACAGGTAATTAATGCAGTCGCCTCTAACTTAAATAACTTCGTAATCTACCGATACTAAAGTAATTTAGTTTATACAATTAAGTTTTTGAAGGATAAGTATAAGTTTCTCGAAAAATTTAGTCGAATAAATTTAGGAAACTTGAGAATAATAAAAAATAAAAAAAATCTATAAAGATTATTAAGTAAGTGATAATCTGTCAAAATTAGCTATGTGCAGTGTGCACTCATAAATATTATTTTGAAATAGTTTCCATATTATTTACTATAATTAAATAAAAATATGTCTATGTAAACCTAAATACTTTGAACTGATTGACTTTCAGTATAAAACACCAACGTCGTGTATGCGGGTGTGTCTTACATATCCTTTATTTTATCTATTAAACAGTTGGCTTATAATAATAATACAAATGTTTGCGTTCAAACGGTATTAATATTACCTAAACATGGTAGTGTCATGTCATTGAATTCAAACGCCAATTATAGGCCAATTGGGCATGCATAATTAATATGCTTGTATTAGCTATGGTAAAATATTAACGTTAACAACTGTTGCTTTCCGTCTGAACCCGCGTTTGCAGATTGCGTTTAACGCAAGAAATTACAAATCGAAGCAGGTTTACTTTGGAAAGTACATTACCTAAATTTCTTTGACCTCTTAAAGGTTCAAACCCGCATGTGTATTTACATTTTAAGATCACGTACGGAAAAAATCACCTGCCTAATTGTCGTAAGCGTTAAGAAATTTTTTGCTTTCCTTTGCTAAAGCTACCTAGGCAATATCACTCTATGGAATGGAAAACATATATATTTATTGGTGGTGAAAAATGTCTTTTACCTTTATTTTCTTTGTATTATTAATTAATAAAATTGTGGTGCCTCAGTTAATGATACACTAAAAATACCATTAGCAGTCTATTATGGATCAGGTGTTGGACGTTGGTATCGTGTACATGGTGCTTCTACATATACGTTATTCATATAAGAAATATTTTAATATTATTAAACTTCAGATTTGGTTGTTAGATTAAAACAGAGTGTCCATAAACCTAGACACTGGGTATTATATCTTGGAAGACTACACACTACTAAAATTTTGATTTTAACCATTGTGATTGTGTATATACGTCATTGCTCACTTGATAGAAACTATTTTTTATGATTTAAAAAAAATTCTAATTACATGTATTTTTAAATTAGTTATTAAGTAATGTATCAAATTATAAAATTTTAAGGAGTTAATTGAGAAATATCTCAAATAGTGTGTATTCTCCGACACCCGTTCATAGATACTTTATTGCCTATTTGGACGCACCATTGCTGAATTCGACAAGACAAGACAAAGTAGACAGACACTTATTTATTATTTTGGATACTTGACAAAAAATTTGGTTATAGTTATATTTTTTCGGTCTCTAAAATTAGTTATTACCAATATTGTAGGGAATAAGAAAAGTTAAAAATTTTTTAACGGTTCTTCTCTATTATTAATACTTAACTATTTACAGCGGCTAGAAAACCGAACATTTTTATTTCACTATATATTTTGCAACCATCCTCGTTATTCCAGCGTAATTAATTAGTTATTACCAATATTATAGATTATAAAATTTCTTACAACTTTTGTTTAAACAGTTTTCTACACGGTCAATTATTTAAAAATTTCAGCTGCTCGAACTGTAAAAAATTTTACCATTTCGATCGCTGTAATTCATAAAGAAATGTTTCCTTAAAACGTTTAAAATAAAGTATTAATAACTAACAAAAATTGTAGCTCCTTTTATTCCCCACAATTCTGGTGATAACTAGTTTAAGTGTATAACCAGCTGGGGAGAAGATAATCGAGAAAAACCTGTTTCGACCGCTATATTTCCAAGATGGCGGCTATAGCTACCACAATACTTGGTGAAAACAAGAAATAATGATTGTGGGAGCTCCCTCTTTAATATATTTAAAATACTGCCTTTCCAGAACTATTATAGGATATCCAACTTTTTTGTTCCATATACCATAGGTTATCGTACTAATAATGCATAATATTTTTATATATTTCGTTATTTACTCATTTTCTTCTAAAATTGCACAATTTTATTTAGAAATTTTCCTCACATACTTTGGTTTATTAATTTTTAAAATACTGACACTTTTACGAGTAATTTTTTTCCTGATTTTTTTATTAACAACGTAGTCATAGATAAATATTGATGGTGAAAAATATTACAGATTAGATATTTTTCCGATAGATATAATTAAAACGCTTTTATTTAAATAAATATTGTTTGATAATTTCTGTTTATATATTTTTATTCCGATCATTTCACAATGAATAATATTAATTTACACATTGTCACTCGACCAATCTAGTTTTATTTTAATTGTTAAATAATTACCAACATAAAAAAAGTTTGAGCCTGCCACTGTTTCCTCTCATAATCTTGAAACGTTTAAGCGAGGTGGATTCCACCAGGTAAGTCACACACAACGGTTTCTTAAAGGTAAAAGACGTTAAGCTGGCACAATAGATTTAACAGCTGCTTTTTGATTTACCCTCCCCTTGGTGAGATACTTTACTTTCCCGGACCCTCTTTAAGAAATTCCCTTGATGTCTTAAGAATAAGACACGCGTCTTGGCATAACGAACTTTACCGCCAAGTTTTCTCTGAGAAATCAACGGTTAAATATTTTGTTTATACAACTGTGGTTCTTATTCAATGGCATAAAATGCCCACTTCTGAAATGAAATGGATTTGTTCCGTAAGAAATTTGCTCGCTAGAGATTTAAAATTCGTTATAAGAGCACCTTTGTCTTCTTAATGATTTCTGTTATACATTTAACTTATATTTTGTTATATGTCGCATATTCTTGGTAATTTCTTGGATTTATTATTAGGGTATCAAAAAATTGGAGAATATTAATTAACCATCTTCTAAGTCAACGAAGGAACCCACTAAGATTTAGAATTAGTTTGGAGAGATCAACGAAAAGCAAAAAAAACATTATCATAAGCATTTATGAATATTTGAACGTACCACCTTGATTAGGTTGCTACTTGTCATTTTATGGGAGCATGAAACCTCAGGTACTATCAAGGTTTCTGCTAAACTTGTTACTGATTTTTATTGACACCTTTCAGGTTTAAAATGTTTCTAATAAACAATATTTTTACTTGAATCATATTTTTGAAATTAATCAAAAAATTTGTTAGACATATTCGTACCGTGACTGTACGAGAAATACAAAGAATAATTTTCCGATTTTGTCATGAATTCTAAAACCATTACGCAGGTTACTTTATAATGGCGACGAATTTCTGAGATCATGCCTATTGAAAGGAAGAAATATGTCGAATATCGAGTAAAGGAACAAAGAAAGTGGACATTGTCTTTTACCTCGAATATATTGAGCTTATCTTATGGTATCGGTTAAATAACTTCAAAGACAGATCTGCATTTTTTTCCCTACAAAATTTGGCATTTCAATAATCACTTAGACCAGAGTAAACCTCACAAATTCAATCAAATTCCACACACTTTCTCACAGTGAGTCTATGAATGACAGTTTTGAGTAAACAAATTTATATAATTTTCATCATTAAAAACATTATTACAATTTTTTGAGTCCATTCATTTAGCAATTGCACGATATTTGAGGGTGTTTCACCAACAAAGCTCAACACTAAAACTTATAAATAAATACAACTATTAAATTGAAACATAACAATTTTTTTGTAGTTTACATAACGGACTGTACATAATTGATTTACAACGTAAAGTTTTTTGAAACCAACTAACATCTGGAAATAAAAAATACAATATCTTTCTGCTTTTTATTTAAGTTTTGTTGACACGAGTTTTGCGTGGCAGTCATATTTGTGTCTACAAATCTAACCAAGCATAAAATAATTTGTTGGTTTTATTTCTATTCACAGTTCTTTAAAAGTAACTTCTGTTAACTTGTTCAATACTGTGCTTTTTTTAATTAGCATTGACTAATTAGCGTTAACCAACTTCAAGTTACAATTCTAAAATGAACTTACAATACAGAATTGTGTCCTTTGTTTTCAGCAAGCTCTTCGAAGTATGACAATCTTTTCTCCATTCAAAAAGAAAGTTAGAATTTTAATTTACAAATGCATTGTTTCTAGGGAGGTGCAGTTGAAAGAAATAAAAAAATATTGGATAGTTTTAAAAACACATCGTTAATAATAATTCCAAATAACTTTAAGGTGTGTGCTGTTTTAATTAAAAATTAACCAAAATCGATTTAAGGGAATTTAAGTGACCGGAAGTAATTTACCGGGGTACACCTTCTCTACACCCATTCCGCCCATGAAATCATAGTTCGAGCAATCTTGCCACATAACTGTATCAATAATTAATTATCTTAATTGGCGACTATTGATTAATACTCGTGGACTGTTAATTATTTACCCTTACATTAACTAGTATTACTTTAATAAATCTTTAATTTTTAAGAGTTTTAAGAGCATATACCAGGAATTCAGAGGTCACCTTAATTGGCTTGATCACAAAATATCAGACGGGGTAAATATGCAACTCCAAGAAATCAAGATAAAAATGAAGGATACCGCGAAAAATATAAAACGATTTCTTTTGTCTATACAACAGTTTACAAAATAAGTAAATCTGACGTTGAAGTGATCAAGTTACAAAGAATATTAAAAATAAAAAATGTTGTCATCAGTGCATCAAATCGAACATTTATCATTAATTTTTTGGGAAGGCGTTAGGAATTTTAACGTGCATCCATCGCAAGCCAACAGAACATTCCGTTAAATACAGCCTCAACTAGATTTCCTCATCAACTTTACTGGTTAGTATTTTACTTGTACTCCTGACTAAGACTTTCCGTCATACCCACTCGCTAGTTAAAAGTTAAGTCGAAATTTATAGAATATTGAAATTTACCTACGTAGGTAGTGAATTGTGATAAATTCTTCCATTTTCATATTTTTTTCTAATTAGTAGTTAGCATAGTAACCAAGTGAGTAAATGCGTCTTTACCTAATTACCTACTTGGTTGCGAAGATCGATGATTCAACTCCATTTTGAAGAAAGTCAAAAAGTATCATTCGCTTCAGAGATAACTCTCGACTCCCCAAATATGGTTTAAAGACCACAACAAATTGCAGGACCTCATTTCTCTCGCACTTTAGATTATCTGAAGTTATACTTAGTTTGACTTGGGAGGTGGTTTAGAAAACGTTTTAGGTAAATGTCTGTAGACAGTGAAAGAAATATTTTAATGTGAATTTTTAATTCAGTAGTTTTTGCGTTGTACTTTACAACAATTGCTACATTAATTTTTCCATCTTACATATTTTTCTTTGGTACCTAAAAATGGCACATATTACCCACTTTTCAAGCATAAAGAATGGAACGGTGTCTTGTATTAAATCAGTTCGAAAGAGACCGAACAAAAAAAATCAACAGAATTACAATTTTTAAAACTTCTACTACTTCCGGTCGTCTGTCTGTCTGTGAGTGTATATTATAATAACTTGAGTACGACCGAGAGATTATATTTGATTTGTATGTAATAAAAATGGTAGGTAATTAAATATGAAAACGATAAACACTAAACACCGAATATCTACTGATCCAGTTAATACTGAAAGATATTAAAGAATAAAATTCGTAGCATTTTATAGGAAATTAATAATTAAATAAAATAAAAATAATAGAAAATAGTAGTAGCAGTTGTAGGCTATGAACCTTATACAATTGACGTGAACGCAAAATTAACCGCAACCACAGAGATGAGATGAGGTATATAAAAATAACACTCTTGTCTACAATCAATTCTGATAAAATATACATTAATGATCTTCAACCTTGCAAGGTGCATAACCATAAACGCAAAAATAAAATTATTTTGTGTTTTCGTTTAAAATTACGTTTTTACAACTATCATTATAAAAAAATTAATATTAATAGAAAAAATAAAAATACTGCTACCTATATCATAAAACAATGAATGTAAAGCATAAGTATATACTACTTTTATATAGTCTGTTATTATCAAGAAAAAAGTCTTAAAAAAATATATACATATACCTAATCGGCGTTGGTGGGTTCGCCCCATTAACCTGACAGAAGGTGAATTAAAGACATTATTCTTAAATATTAAATTATATCATATTGGTGGTTCTTTGTATATACTAGAATAACGCCACAAGCATTATTTGAACATTTTTATTAAGTTACGTTGGGCCATAAGTACTCCTGAAGGGAATCTCTAACTCCTGAATAGAAGAGCCATAATATAAACGTATTTGTACTAAATACAAGTATATGCATGTATAACGTTGATGTTCTTGCAGATTGTAGGCTAGTAGCTTGAACTGAAATCAGGATGACTAGGCTAAGGTGATTAAAAAAAAGACAGATTTTGTAGGTTGTATAGACAGATAGTAATAATTACGATTGTGTTTATGGTTATCCTGTGGTTATTTCACTTATACAAGGCTACTAAGTTAGGGGTACGTTATATCAAAATATAAGAATATCACTTGTTATTTTGCAAAAAATTGCAGTTTTATGCCAAGATTTTACCAACAAAGACAGTCGATGCTAACGACATAGAAGCATGAGGCAAAAAGTGCTGTTTAGAAATTTTACAAGATTCTCAGGCTATTTCTAAAAAAGCCAGTTATCATTTTAGTCATAAGGCAAATGAGGCCTCTATCACCCCTATTTATATTTAATGTGAAATCACAGATTTTAATTTGAACGATTTTGTACAGACATATACATACTTTTTTTGTATTAAATTTAAAAAGTATACGAACACCTCAAAATTTCTCTAATTATGATAACAACTAAAATATGTAATTTAAAATATATCAAGCTTTCATTCGATGGTACATGAATTGTTAATGAAAACAGGTTATTTATATCGAATTAATTTTGTTGTATTTGTTTCATAAACTGTTTACATTTTCATAAACATTCATATACAAATATTTTCGTTGATTTATACGAGACTTAATTTCCATGTGATTGTGACATTTAAAAACTTACCTAATGACTAATTTTATATGAAAGCTAATGAGCTAGAGTGAGAGGAGAAATTTTAATGTAAAAGCAGGAAAAAGACATCCCTGAATGTAAAGAAAAATGCCTACCCTACTAATTAGTCTCAAGACCTTAATTAAGTTATTTTTAATTGAGTAGTAGGTTGACGCTAAGGGAATTCTATATTAATAAGGTGAATGTAAAACTCTAAAATAACCTGCTAATTATCTAAATCATTTATGACATTTCTTCTATTTAGTTCTAGTTTCAAGAACTTGCTTCTTTTTGATTATAAAGGAGAACAAATAAATGATTAAACTAGTTATCGATCAAAGTGATGTAAAAATGTTTGATATCAGATAAAAGCGTACAGCGCAAAGTAATTTCCATATTCTTTTATTACCAAATTGGATAGATTAAAGCACACGATATTGAATTTCTTATCTTATCAAGTTAGGCCCATCTGTCTAAACAGACACGAATAAACTTGTGTTAGATGTATAAGCAATTACTCGTGCTTTATCGGACCATTTTGGAAAATATGTTTGTTAATCATTAACCTAAAGAATATGTGGATGTACAAGGTGAGCTAGAAAAGACATGCCAGGTTTATGATTAGAACAAAGAAATCAAGCGGAGTTTTGACCAATAATTAAAATAATAAATAATTTTTTAATATAGTCAATATTTTTAAGTAAATTTATCTCACCAAGAACCTGAAATAATTTGCAATAGGAAAAAAATTGAAATAATATTCTGCGCTTTAAAATTACTTATTGATAACTTATACCTGGCATTTTTCTGTAATTTTTACGAGTGTACAATGTAATAATAGCCTGTGGATTACAATGTTACTTGCAGTTATTTTTCCAAAGCATACTGGATTTTATAAATTATTTTTACATTATTCGTATATCAACATGTTTTTAAAAAATCAGTCTATTTTAATGACATAGGTGAAAAGAGAATTATTTTCTCTAACTAATGGTGTAAAAATCCAATATGGCGGCCATAAGAAAAAAAAGTTGACTATCGTTGCTCAAAATCTAGAAGGCTTAGAAAATTTCTATCAACATCATTCAATTTGTAGTGGTCGAAAATATAACCTTGCCAAATTTCATTGAATTCGCATGAAATGTGTATTAATATTAATTTTTTTTTGAAACCACGATTTTCAATTGTCAATTTTCAATTTTCAAATTATACAGCATAAAATAGCGCAACTTTTGCCTAATTTAATCGAGATACCAATGGTGGGCATCGAAAAATTCAACCACCGTGTATATCTAATTTGAGGTTATGTAACAGTGAATTGTCGATTCGATAACCACCTCAACACAATCATTATCATTAATACACAATCCACAAAAATATTGTTGTTTTCAGTTATCTTTTCTTTTGTTAGTTCTAGCTTAAAATTATTTATTATCTATATTATAGACAATAAAAAAGCTCCAATTTTTGTTTAAACAATTATTATTCTCAATTGTTAGTAATTCACAAGATATTTCACGATTTGCGTCGAGCAGTTGTAATTTTTAAATAATTGGCCTTGGAAGGAAATTGTTCAAATAAAAATTGTAGGAAATTTTATTTGCTATACTACAATAGTAACAACTATTTAATACGTAAGGACAAGAGATGATATCAAAGAATTCAGTGAAACAGACATTTTGACTTTTCTAACCGCTGTAAATCGTTATATGTATACTAATAGAGCAAAAATGTTTAAACAGAAGTTATAGTTTGTTTTATTCTCTTCAATATTTGTAATAACTGATAGAACTAACAGGAAAGGAGAAAAAAATTAGTTTCCTATTTTTGCGCCAAATTTAAAAGAAGTAAAATTCTTCCCTGAATTATTGTAGTGTAAAATGGTATTTACTTACTAATGGATGCAAATGCTACCTAACATGAATAAGCAATCACTATTATAAAAACAATTTGTTAGTTATTACAGAACCAAAGTAAATAACAAAAATGGCAACCAATCTCATGTAGACAAACTATGAACAAATAATAAAAAGTAAAGCTGATCTAATTAGCGATCATAAAATACTGAAATAAAGTTTTCAGTCTCCATCATTTTTGACGTTCCTAATAATAATAATATCTGCTGTTAACCTGTCTTCTGAATAGTCAACTTGACGGGTCATGTAATATTTTTTAGTTTATCTGAGAAGATGCTCTTGAACTTGCATTATTTCCTTTAATCAATTTTAGTTAAATGACATAACATAGAGATAAGCTAACAGCTGTTTGAACGTCACTTCTTTCCAACTCCACTTATGCCACTCTACCACGAACATTTGTTGTACTCTTAACAAAATTCAGTTTAGTTTTAATTGTAAGTGTTTATTATTTACCAAAATAAATAATAAAACCTCAAAATCACATATATCCATAATTAAAGCTTGATCATAACTTAAAGCCCAAAAGAGCGGTTTTCATAATATTTTAAAATAAACTTTTATTCACTTGTCTACTTGACCTCCACTTGGATTTCTTTGCTAAATATAAGAATTTATTTGTTGACAATTAAAAATTACAATACAAAACGTTGCAATGGTTGCTTAGCCACCCAGTACATACTGTATGTACACTTAGGAATTGAAATATATTATTTATCGATTAGAATTGAAATATTGCCTTCTTTGCGATCATAATATATAGTTGGGGAAGGTTAGGGGTAGCGAAAGACTAATAATTAGAGTGTACATCGAACTATAACTTTGCCTGGAACGTAGAGTAGTGCACGCACGTACAGTGGTAAAAAAAGCTTTTCCAGCAGTTCTGATTTTCAAAACAACTAAAGAACGAATACATAGCAACAACCAAATGAAACGAGAATGCTTTGTTAGTGAACCCAATATGTGCATGTGGCCTCCAGGGCAAAAGAACAGCTCAAAGCTTACCAATGATTGCGAACATTTTAAACATGGGATTCCTTATAAACAAATATAATTATCATGAGTTCTAGTTTCTATATATGTACACGAATATGCTTTGATATTTATACATTTAGCTCATCAAATGTAGATTTTAACTGAAAATATAATATTAAATGATATGTTTCATTGTACCTATACTTCATTAATTTGTAATTTAATATATTTGATCTAGTAATAATCGAAAACGATGTGTATTAATGCCCGTAGATATGTACAGGTTCTTCAATAAGTCATTAAAAATGTAGCAAAATGTACATAAACATATGTGCGAATAATGTGATCCCTCAAGGAGTTACAGATCCTTTAAGAGGACGTTCAAAAACTAGTTTTATTTGGGAAACCAGTTCAATTAACAACAATCTATTTAACATAAAAGCAACGTTTTAAAATTGAGAATTATCTTGAGCTTCAACATTTATATTATCAAAAATATTAAAGAATATAAAGACGGTTGAACGTTGAACATTTTCTATATGTAATGAATACATTATTCTTTAATAATAATTACACAACAATCAAATTATCCACAACAGGTGTCAGGATTTTGTGCATATGTTATTCACGATGGTTATTATTTAAAAATAAAACAACTAAAATTTCGTTAATTATTCTGAAGAAAATATTTTTTAGTTTTCAATAGTTAAATGTTAGAGAATATCGAGTTTTAAGTGTTTTTGTAGTGTTAGTTGCCCCAAGTATGGTCTCAGTTCTTTGTACAAATCTTCAGTTCAATTAAGTAATGATAATCTAGAATTTTCAGTTATATTACTTACTAATATATTATTTACTATTTTTCTTAGAGATATATTGATGTACTGTGCGTCAGGACTAGTAAATATATAATTTAAGGCAATATAAAGCAGACACAATCATATAAAATTCATATTACTGGAGAAATTCAATATACCTATGAAAACGATTATATTTGCAATATTTTAATTTCCAAATGAATTCAACAACATAAAAACAAGTTATAAATAATCGAGTGCAAATGCATCTATTTCTGTAATGTTAAATCATATATATAATTCAATGGAACTAAAAAA
Source organism: Rhagium mordax (assembly GCA_963680705.1). Classification (NCBI taxonomy): domain Eukaryota; kingdom Metazoa; phylum Arthropoda; class Insecta; order Coleoptera; family Cerambycidae; genus Rhagium; species Rhagium mordax. The sequence continues at coordinate 29,555,152 of OY796657.1, forward strand.
TTGCATTTGATTTTCTAGTTTCAAAACCGCTGCATTTAAAATTTTGACGTTTTCCAAAACATATAAAAATATTCCATATTATTATCATTTAAGTGTATTTTAAATACTGCAGTGCCTTTAGACGAAAAATAAAAAACAAACACGATCTCAATGTTTTTTTTTTCATTTTGTTAAATAAATTATAAAAAACCATTGGATGCCTTCACCATATAAGTAAATTGCTAGTTTTTGTCAAGAAAATCTGCCAATAATGTTCAATATATTGTTTAAATGTTATTTGTGGGGAATTTCAGTAATTTTTTCTCTTCTTTTTCTTTTTTTGAGATTTATTTCCAGATTTCTGCAAATTTCTATCCAAAAAAATTTATTTACACCTTCTACCTGTTAGACCCTAGAAATCTGGCAATAAATCCCAAAAAGGAAAGATAAAAAAATGTTCAATATGTTTAAACTATATTATCCTTTGAAGCCCCTGATATTCTAAAGAAATTCAATATGTGTATCAATACCCTGAACCATCTCGTATCCCTTAAATTAAAGAAATCTCATTCAATAGGCTCTTGGATAAATGACATTTGAGCAGTTTTAGAAAAGATACAGTGTTTTTTTTTGTAAAAATATTATACATAACGACAGCGGACCACAGACTAGTGAGTGAGTGAGTAAGTACAACTTATAATATGAGAAAGAAGATTAAAATGTGACTGCCTATATGGTTCAACCCTAAAGAAATTACGAAATATTTATGAGAAATTTTAAACAAAAATAATCTGCATTCTAACATATTAATCATAAATTTCAATTAGTTTTAAGTGATTTTTTTCACAGATTGCTTCAATACCTAAGTACAAAATGAGTCAATGTAAACTAGGTTTTATTCTTTTTAAATTTATTGGATCAACGCCTTTATTTCATTCAAACTTTCTGGTGATATAGATATAATAGCAAACTTTTATAAAAAATAAAGTTATCCTTGAAGAAAAAAATTCATTCAAATTCATAAAAAAATACATATTAGGTGTATCTGTAGAAAAAGGTCAATCGTTTTCAACCATAAAGTCGTTTTCGCTGGTTCACTATTTTTTAACATTAATGTTAACTGACCAAAATGAAGGATTGTATTTGCATAAAATGTTTTAAACCAGTTTATAAACTGTTATCTAGGTTAGTATTTAGGTTAGAATTTATCGAAATATCAATACAAACAAACTCTTTCTTTATATGTAACGAGTACATCTGCCAAGTTTCTATTCAAAATCGTGTACCTGCTAAGCTCATAGGCGGACAAATAAAATGCCTAAAGAATTTCAGTAACATTGTGTCTTTGTACCATTGATTAGCGAGTATATAAAAATGGCTAAATTTCATATGCTGAGGTTATCCTCAGATTTCTTACTATCTACAAAAACTCACCTGAAATTTGAAAACCACTTCACGAGTTGGGCAGTGTTGTTTTTATTGAACTTGATGTCTGGGAAGTACATTTTGAGGACTGCTGAGCTTGGATACCGTACCCAGAAGAACATCAATTTTGCTTTTCTGAGGTGCATCGGAGTTAATGTTGACGAGTGCTCAGGAGTTAAGGAAACATTCGGCTATATTGTAGAAACAAAAACCAAACTAGTACACGGTCGATCTATATTATGAGTTTTTTCATGCTTTGTTTTTTTTAAATATATAAGATAGAATCAATATAAAAATAAAACTATAAACGAGTGAGCAAATTATTAATAAGCCTGAAACATAATAGTAGTTGTTGAAATTGTTATAACAAGTTTATTACTTATTCTTTTTCTTTGCCATATGTTTCGTTCTCACATATGTATTAAGACACATAAAGTGGATGAAGAATTTATAAAACATCATTTAAAACTTTGTAATAACAGAAATTAAAATTTTAATGACTTCCGCCGTAGCTTTTATCAAGTTTAAAGGAAAAAGCACGATAATAAATTTATCAAAACTGTACACGTAAGTTAAATTTCTTTTTACCATATGTAATACAATCGAATTAAATTATACGGATTCTAATAAGGTTTTATTTAGATTTCATTCCAATGTGGAACGATACCTTATCGAAAACTTAACCCCAAGTTAAAGGTTTATAAGAAGACCTACAAATAGCATTATATATAAGATTAAAATAAAATAAATCTTCTATGCAGTAGATTTCGCTGCAAATTTAGTCAAAAAAATGATGAAAAATTTCCTAGCTGAACAAATGTGACGTGTGTTTTAGGAAAAAAATACATACATGATGTGCACTAAGATTTTTACTAAAATCTTTGCATAAAAAGGATATAGTAGGTTGCATTCCGTCGTACGAAATATCCCCTGAGTTGCAGTCTGAATTTCTATCACCGTTGTCCATATTCATTCCCCCAGAAGGGGCCCTCATATGCCCGTAGTCCGGGGAGCCCCCGTGCTGGGCCGCGGCCAAAAGTGCGGGATGTAGTAAGGTTGGTGGGTGGTGGATTGGGGGTGACTCTCTCTCCATTTTGTGCATACGGGGTGGAGAGGAGGATGCCTTAAACAAGGAAAATACATATTTGATTAACAAAATAAAAAATATCTAGTTGTAAAGAAGGTTTGTGTTTGATTAAATATTTTAAAACATACCTGCATTGCCATGTGGTGGCCGTGGCTTGGTCCGTGGAAGAAGGGGCTGTAGGGTGAAAAAACCTGAGATTCGTGGAGGCCTGGGTTGGGTATCGCCACCGACGTCGGAAGGGAGACGGGCAACATCGGCGGCGGCTGGTGATATGGGGGCGGCCTGGGAGATGTGCAAGAATTTGATTCCATGGCTGCCGGAGACATACCCATACCATCCTGTCCTAGTATTCTGCTTACCGTTCTAGGAGTTATCCTCGTATCTGTTACCTTGTGCCTTTTCTTTTTCGGTGCCACAACGAGACTTAGGGCCTCGTTCTGTTCAGGGGTTTCTTGTTTCGACACACAAAATGGGTGGTTCATGCCATACAGGGGAGCGCTTATACCTGGGGGCTTTGGAGGCTGAAACATCGGAGGCCGTATATGAAGTTCTGAAGGTTTTTGCATATTATTCATATTACTCATACTACTCATATTACTCATGTTATTCATATTATGAACGGGCATCATAGGTGGACAACCCGAATTTCCATTTACCATGTGATTTTGATGATTTGGTTGAGGCGGGGGAGCCTGAGGACGTTCAACTACTTTGGTCCTTGGAGATTTCCTATCTAATAGTTGCGAGGCCATCAACAAATCCTTGTTGAGTTGTTCTGCCGCTGTAGCCGCATCTTGCTGTTTACACCTTTTTTGATGCACAAACCGATGTAGAATAGAGTCTATTAAATTTGATAGGGATGCTGTTATTTCACTTTTAAGAGCGTCGGCGAGGCCCTCCAAATCTGTGCCACTTGGATTCATACTTCTCATAATATTCAGACGTTCAGCGATTTGATCGGGTTTCTGAGGAGCTTGTTGTTGAGGCAGTTGTTGTGATTGTTGTGATTCATTGCTCATGGCATTTGCAGCAGCTTCCTTAGCCATACGAGCTTCTTGTTCCATAAGGAGCTTGTGACTTACACCCAGGTACATAGCAGCGGCACTACTCATATGTTGATGTGGATTGTGTAGAAAACCGTTGTGAAATGGAGGGCCAGGAGGACTAATTTTTAATTTGCTCACCTCTTGTGCTAACGTAGGTGGCTGTTGAATCGGCGTAGGTGTACTTGTTGTCACTGGTGATGGAGCAGCTGACCTTTTACTTTGTTCACTATCACTAGGTATTTCTTCGATTTCTTGACTTTCTTCAGATCCCTGTTCTACACGTGTACATAATTGCATGTATTTTTGTTGCATCTCAGCCAACTGCTCTTGCATTGACCTTAATTGTGATTTGAGTAAGCTTTTTTCGACTCGCTTTTGTCTAATAGGTTCTATTTCTTCTTCTTCGTCGTCAACATATCTTTCGGCGTTACTGTCGTGTTGTTGTGGTTGATATAACTTTCGTTTTTTACAACCATTTACCTGAGGAGGTGCAGGACTAGATCGCATACCTGAGACGATATTTTCCACTCTTGCTTTCTTAGCATCTTCTGGTTTGGCCGGACTAGACGGCTCCACTTTTGGGGATGGTAACGATTCAGTTTCCATTCCATTCAATGCTTCTTCCATAAGTTCTGCTTGTTGTCTATCACCTACACCAGCTTCAGCGAGGCATTCTTTCATAGCAACCGCAGCGTCTACATCGTTACGTTCAGGACTTGCTTTAGGTTCGTTGTTATTGTTGTTTATAATGTGATCCTGTCCGTTGCGCATGTCGTGTTCTAATGCAAGCAGCTCATGTTTTCGTCCCTGAAGAATATCCCGCAGCATATGATGAGCGAGTTGTTCTCCAGAGGGTGGGCTGCCATCACACCGTATCACCGAGTCAAACTTAACGTCTTCGCCGTCGGTGCCGCTGTCCGGCTTCTGCCGCCCTAGCAGCTCGTTAAGCATCTTCGCGGGTGGGAACCCCGGTCCAAAAAGACCGAACTGTTGCTGTTGGGTAAAAATTGCGCCGTATAAATTATTACCACCACCAAGAAATGCCGGTCGCGAACTAAAGTTCGGGATCGAGGAATACGAGTTACGCGGCTCACCGGCGTCCACACGCTGTCTAGTTCTTTTAGTTTTCTTCAGGAGCTTATCTGTGTACAAACCAAACTCAGTCTCCTCCTCCGATGACATCATAAGTTGGAGCGTTATTGGTCGTTCAGGTCCCCCTCCAGATTAGCGTCCCCACTTTAAGAATAGTCACCCATGTCAATACCTGAAATTAAACAGAACGTGAGGACGGAGGACTCGACACGGCGTCTGACGAGGAAGAGGGCCCAGCGAGCACCTGCGGCCTCGAACAACTGTTGATCTGTAGACTGAGGCACCTCAGGCCGCAGTAGCTTACCGACACTGGCACAAGCTCAGACCCAAACATTCATTTATGCATTATCGGTCCGTGCTCATGCACAAACACAAACAATATTATATGTATATACAGTGCGTCCATCAAATATCACGCAAATAATTTTTCTATATTTTTTATCCCAATTACGCATGTTTTGAAATTAATGATGTAGTTACAGGGTGGCCCATGTTTACTAATGACGTCATTGAAAATTATTTAAACGTAATTTACTATTTCTTTCTGGCCATGGGAAAAGTACATCGAATTAAGATTCCAAAAAAATCCACGATTCACCCTCCTTTTGCTCTAATCGTTCTGACTGTACAACAGCGTCAATAAGTTATATTTTTGATATTATAATTTTCACGTTAATGATCTCCATATCTATGTTTGAACGATACTAAACACCACATTTTGGTGAGTTTGTTGCAATACTTTATTAAAAACATAAATAATGAAATTAATGCTAGAATTACTGAAAGTAATGTCAGGCCATCGTAACGGCTGAGTCAGATGTGGATTATTGGGAACGGAATTTGATATACTTTTCACGTGTCCCATTTAAAACATATTTGAATATAGGCAACTCTGTGAGTTGAATTTCATTTATGACAAAAAATTCACCGGTCATAGTATTTTTCATTAAAATAATTATTATTCTAGTTGAAAATGAATTTGTGCTATGGACGCACTGCATCATATTGCTACTCTCATTTTAAATTAAATAATTAATTAAATATAGTTTAACAAGGATGAGAAAGTAAGTATATTATTTATTTAGAGATTGCAATTTTGATTGTTAAATGAGTCTGTTAAGAACGCCATAATCAGAAGACTGGAAGAGGAGGGGTAAGGTGGGGAAATATTTATTTATTATTTCGGACATTTGTATGAAATTTAATAATTTTGAAACTACATAACTTAATTGACGTTTTTTAATATTTATAATTGTTGATTTTTACAGGTAGTTGATCTTAAGCAGACCTAGAATTTCGTTGGCAATACATCGATTAAGCAAAAAGCACTGAACAAAAATAGTCTCTTGGATACAGCGCCCATAATTTATAAATAATTTTTTCATAATGCTAACATCACAAGCCTATGATATACCAACGTATAAAAATATAAAACGATAAGGACTCGGTGTTTCATAGATAAGGCAATGAATTCGCAACAGATGGTAAAATATTGTGAGAATTTTAGTTAAGTACAAATTTACTGCCATATGGCACCGGTTTCATGTAAAGAAGGCGGTATATCGACAATAGGACACTACGGGGTGCAATTTGGGAGATAGTCACCCCAGAAAGTACATTATGTAGAAGTTAATGGCGTTACTTATCAATAAGTGTTAATAACGCGTTTTAAGAAGGCAAAACTTTGTTTGAAGCAATCCTTTCGCAATTTCGATTTAAACATTTAAATATTCTTTAAAATCAGTCCTTTATTCTTGACGGCATTTTGTACCAAAACGTTTCAATATTTGACTTTGGAAAGTAATTGTCAGTCACAGTTATTAAATTAAAAATATGTAGATATTTTATTTTATTTCACTGGATTAAAAAATCCGAAGTTTATGATATTATTAAAAGAAACGTGAGTAAATTAGACGATAATCAAAACTTTGTCCTTAATGAAGCGTATTGATAACTGACAAAGGCGGTTTGAATTAAAAATAAATATATATTGAAATTAACCATAACAACGTATTTTCACAAATTTGAGCAAAAAATATTCTCACGAGAATTTTAGGATCTTAAAGTTAGTTCCTAATCGACCCTTGCTCGTTGCTAGAGTATCCATAACACAAATAAATATGTGCTTAAAGAGTACACCTCAATACACTGTTGTGAGTAGTACAACACAGTATATAAATTTTGGTATGTTCTAGGTAGGTAGCTAGATATATTCAAAGAAACTGGTAATATAAGGTAAGGTGCGTTACAACTTCTTAAGAACCCTTTGGGAAAGTAGGTAGTAATTCCAGTGCTTAGCAAGTATAATGCTATGCTTAATTAACCAAAATAACGATTTTTTAAATTAAAGGTAATGTAAATAAAACAGAAACAAGCTAGAGTTGAACAAATGGAATTAAAAATTAATTTTCGATTTTTGGTTTTAACTTCCTTAGGTAGGTATAATTAAACTTCTTAAATTTTTATAAAAATCAATAAACAATAACACACAAATGTGAATATTTTGCGAATACATCATTTTTGAAAATGAGCTGTTTCGAAAATGTTAAATATTCGGAGGTTGTGGTTTAAACAAAAATTCTTATAAAGTAATTCGTTTTTCATTTTGATTAATTAATCATGTGTTAAGTGATCATATCCTAGTTGTTTTCATGTTATTTTGGTTGGTTATTTTCACACACAATGGACGAATTTTTATTTGGACGAAACATTTTTCTTATAAAATTACTCATACTTACTTATAATTAATAAATATAGTGAAATCATAAAACTATAAGAAAGTATTATATATTAAGAAAAATTCGACATAGAGATTTCAGCCTTTGGTCTTACTGAATCCGAAGAAATTAAGAAATTTTTTTTGTTTACCGATTAGTTTGTATACTTCCAGTTGAGCAATAAATAAATACCTAAGGTACGGTGAGGATGAACAAAAATTATAAAAAAATGTGTTTTAAAAATATCTGTTCATTGGTCTGTCTGTCTGTATATCTATCTGTCAACTTTCTTTCAAATATTTGAATACAATATTGTATAATCTGTATAGATCTGTCAATTTTAAGGTTATACAAAAACCGTAAAAAAATGTGACACTGTATAACTTTATTCTATTTCGAACTGCTTTTAGTTAATAAAATCGTTCATTTTCAAAAACATGTAAAATAGGATTGAATCCTATTATTTTCCAATTGTGAAAACTTATTAAGATATTTTTGTGAGTTTATTTGGTGGTAAGAAATAATCCAATATTAATTTAGAATCTGTGTGACTGCAAGAAAGTAATGACATATATTCAGATATTAATAAGCAGGGTTGTGGAGAACGAAAGTACGCACTTGAGCAGTCTGGCCTTTTGTTTTTACCCTCTAAGATGCGATGCATTCAATAGGGGAGACGAGACGCAAATATACAAACTTATACCCCCAAGTTTCCTATTTGTAAGAATACGACTATGCATACCTACTTCACGGTTTCATTACGCCTTTCTTAATTAATGTGAATACACTACGAGAAAATTTCGAAATGCTCTTCGCTAATATATAAGACTGTATCCTTGAGATTTGGTATGGCCTTTTAATATATCATCTCCTGTGCACTAAGACAAACATATGTAATTGTCAAGCTTTAAAATTAAATTACTTAAATTATTAAAGATAACGTAAAATTTTTCTATAAATAAATATTCTAAATGAAACACTGTTTTATGGTTTTAACAAAGCCACGTTATGGTTTGATACCGTTGTTTGCAGACCTCGTCTTTTACATAAGCCCAAAAATAAAAATCTAATGGCGTTAGATCAGGTAAGCGTGTGGGTCAATAAACTGGTGGTGCATCTGTTCCTATCCATCGATGGTTGAATGTTCAATTCTGAAAGACAGCTGCCTCGAAATAATTATGTGCAGAGGTGCTCCATCCTATTGAAAGTGATATCGGAGGCAATCAGCCAATGGAATTTTCTCCAAAAAATCATCAATAATTGTTGCTAAGAGTTGCACGTATCGTTCTCTGGTTTGTGTGCTCTGATAGAAAAGAAACGATTGTTTCTTTGGACTTTTATTCATTCAACTTACTGTGCAGTAAGTGATCAAGATTGTGTTTCAAAAAAGATAACGAAATTATTTTTTAATTGAGCTCTCACAATAAATACAGAATTACTGGATATTAAATCGTTTTAAAATTCCCATAACGTTCATAATATCTTTAGTCCATCTAGAAATTAGTATCTGGTTAAGGCAATTATACGTTCCATCTGCAAACTCAACAGTCTGGTATGTGTATTGTCCGATATTCACCCCCATAACGCACCACCTGATAGTTTTTCTTATTCATTAAGAGTATATCACCGGTGGGAAATAATTTCTGGGTGCTCACCTCGCATGACCAACCGGAAATGCTCATACACTCGCGATTTACCTGTGACGTACGCAGCGGAAGTTCATCTTGCACGGGGCCATATGCCACCGAAACACATACATATTCATATCCATAAATTAACTTCAAACGCAACTCTATGAAAATCATCTAGGGGACACTTGTAGGTTCCAGTAACCCTATCCGGAGGTATTGTTTGTCACTATTTAAAAATTACCTGTCTAATTTATACGTTCTGTCGACACCTGACTACAATTTCACAAGTTTTACCAAAATATTTAACAGATCAGAACAATCAGAACACATATCTAATATTGATTAGACGCACGCATAGACTAGAAGTTACAACAACCACCTGATGATGTCAATTTGGTTGACGAAACATGTATCAAGTTAAATTATCGGTGTTTTCGTGAAAGCCACCATTAATTTTTTTAACACTTTTAATTTCCTACTATTTTCGTAAATGACAAGCTGAAGTGCCGTGCATGAGGGAAGATTAAAAATTAAAGCAGATACTTATTTACTCTGATACTAGCTTGAGGATAATAGTACTCAGTAAGAGTTCCATAACTATTGTTTAATATAGAAGTGATGTCTCGTAAAGGATGCTCAAAGTAATTAATCATCAGGATAAAGACCTAATATCATCTAATTCATTAACGCCTGATATTAGCTGGAAGTGATCATTGTTTTAGTTGATTTATTTGGTTTTGATTCCATCTAGGTTCAAATTAAAATTTATTTGTGATTTAACACAAAATATTTTCAAAATCGATCAAATATATTAATACTATTTTTTATCGCTATTCATTGTAATAGCTATGCTCTATTCTTACATTTTTATTCACGTCATGTTTATGGTTCAAAAGAATTAGTATTATTTTATATCTATCATCACGATGGACTACTGTCTTCTAAATGTAGGTAATGCAAATTTTGTAAATACAAATAATATCAGAAGCTAGATTTTTCTATTAATAGTTTTACGAGAGCAGCAAATTTGAAACACCAAAATCATAGGTAGAATAACAAAAACGGAACCGGAAACGAAACAATCAATGGGCTCATCTCCGGTGGACAATCACACCTCATGACGTCACTGAACCTTCCGGTAAACTCATCAGAGCCTACTTAGTGGCTTGATTTTTTTATTGTCGTATAACATGTCACTGAATCTGTATAATGTTTTTGAAGCCGAAAGGGAGTTGATTTCGGAAGTGACTTGGTAATTGATGTTTTTTCATGTGTTAAGATAATTTAAATGAAATTTCATCATTTTTTCCTAATCAATTTTAATGTTCTGCCTCAGAAAATTTGTAATTTAGGCACACTTTGTAAGTGTGACAGGAAGGATGGAAGTAAATTACACGCCACTTATTTTATGTGTGTCTTATAATTGAAACACGAGGTTAGTAGGTATTTTACAAAAGTTAGCGACAATGCTAAATATGTATTACTCAAACAGGAAATTACCGTGAGATATACCATGGTACTGGTGTTATAATTTTAAAAGTTAATTCACATTGTAAACAACTAGAGTACATAGAAAATATAGTAAATAAAATGTTACTCCACTCTCGCAGTGATTTACTGATTTATAGACACTAATTATTATTTCAAGATGAAATAAATAAAATACAAATTGTCAATAAGTCAGTTATTTTGTATTCATCTTGTTGCAATTATTGAATTCACGCTTGGGGTGTTTACTAAGATATGTAAACACGTAAAAATATTTTTAAATTATTTTAGATGTTCCAAAAAATATTTTTTTATAACTGTATCATGCTCATGTTGTTAAAATAAAAATGTGTTAAAAATTGCATATATTCAAAACAAATCATTATAATTCTTTTTCATTTTCGTAAGTCAGAATATTTATTGGTTGTTAACTTTTTATTCATGTACTCCGTTTTGGAACTATTGGTCTGTCTTATTTCTAAGGCTCTCATGGGTCTAAAGAGAATCACAATAAGATGGTCACATCACAACATCAAAAATTCAAAATAATCAACGCGGAAGAGAAGCCAGAAACTCTTCTACAAATATTAAGATATTCAACCACTCTCTGATTTATTTATAAGATGAATTTCATAAGTCTTTTATGATAATCATTTTTGTGAAAGTTATTTGAATTTAGAATAGGTTATTTCTTTTAACCTCACAAATTAAGTTCTGAACCAAACTCTCGGCCTCACGGATTGTTCAAGTTTCAGTAAATATGGGAATTGGCAAACGTGTGATTTTCAATAAAAATCATTCTTATCTTTCAATAATGCCAAGTAATGACCAGAATAGAATTTAATTCTTACAATATTTTTTTTGATAAAATTCGATGGATTCGTTTTAGTTTGTTTGTGGTCGAGCATTATTCGTCAATGAGGTGGTAGAAAAATTAACCATAAAATATCAACATCTGATATGCCAGTCAAATTGAAATTTTGATGAAATTTTATAGATGTGTAGATCTATTCGACAAATATGGGAATATCTTCATTTATAAGTGAACCATTTAAATTATATTCAAGGAAATGTAGTGCCGTTTACTGCTTATTTTCACCACACTTTTAGGTAATGCATTCTATGGTCTGGGTCTTAAATTAACTAATTGTTTATCTGAAAACAGGCAAAGTTTTAATTTCTTAATATGTATGTGTATATTGGGGAAAGGAAATAAAAGCATTTAATTATTTATTTAATTAAGTAATACTACTGTCAATTTAATCACAAGTAGTTTCACTGACTGTAGTAAAAAATTATTTCATCAATTTAAATTTACAGAGCAATTATCGCAGTCAAAGAGAGGCAAACGATACTTATTTAAAATACGAAATTCTTAAAAAATAAAACATAACTTCCGCAATGATTTGATTAAATTCCGTTTCAATGTCTTATCAAATTATAAAGCATGTTATATTAATATCCTCCCAAAGTATCTGGTACTTAAGATAATGGCACTCTTCTACAACTTGTCACTTCAATGATAGAGATAAATCTTTCAAGAAACACGTCCCATTGTTAACGCAAGCAAAGTTTTAAATTCAGTTTAAACCGTGTAGTATTTTCGGTGACGATAATTAGTTTGTACAGAAAACAAGATTGTGTCATTGTAATTAATGGAACTATGCTAGTTCAGCATATAACACCAATTATGCCACTCAATTAGACAATCTCATATTGGCTTCTTAGTATCACAAATTGTCCCTTATTTAGACTAATAAACCTCAATTTTGAGTTATAGATTTCAAAGTATAAACTAAAGAATTCCAAATACCTGCTCCCTGAACATATTATATCAATCTACCAATTAGAATAAAACGAGATACACATTCAAAATGTTTTTGAGTGATTTCTAATAAATTTAGGCATGATTTTAGGATCAATAGGTTGCCAAATTCTAAAAATCTAAATTTTCACCCACTGCATACACTGTTATTAATACTTAATATTAGAAAAATGTAGGATACATTTAAAATTAGAGATATAATACAGTCTAACAAAATTGACTTGTGACATGTTCTTTTATCTTGAAATTTTTGTTTGTGAATAAAGCAAAAATTTATTAGAATAGTACAAGTTCAGACCTATAGTTGACATAGTGACCGACTAGCAGTAAGACAATATCAGCTGTTTTACACCGCATTCAGGATTCAACGATTGTACTTATAGAGTTTCGCGTCACTCCCAAGTCGATGTAAAGCACATACAGGACGTTCGGAAATCATAAAGTTACCACAACTAGTTTTTCTCTGACTAACACCAACCATTAAAATTTCGTCAAAATTTTTCCAAACACCCCGTATAACTTGAAGTTAATATGAATTTATTATAATATCACGGCGCTTATATTTAAAACGTATTCTATGTTTTCACCTATCAATTCACCTTAACATCTTCTTGATTTAGTCCTTGCAAATCTCTATCTACTGTTAACATCTTTGATTAACAACCTATACACATTATAGAAAAAAAATGGAATTCGGTAAGTTCGAATGCAATATTTTCCACGCTTTTGATTTATTTACAGGCATGCTTAATAAAAATATGTTTTTATTGGACTCGTTGCCAATTCATGCAACCATGTTATTAACGTTTCCATCCTTAATCCATAAAACATATGAGAGAAATTACCCGGCCTACTCCTAAACGTAATTTCATACTTACTTCGTAATTTCAGGCATTGATAAAGGAATAAAAAATGAAAGACAATTGTATTGCTTTTAAAAGAGATGTCATTTTTGCATTATTAAAAATTAATAGCATAGTTGAAAACGACATATTATGGATTACATATTTTAAAGACATGAACTGAAGAAAATTATACGAATAAATATACTTTCAATAAAAGTTACAGTTTAAGTGAAAAGTATGTCAAAATTACAGGTTAGGAGGGTAGCGATTTACTTTTTTGTTGGTTTTATTCATTTAAGGAGAAAGCCAAACTTATACTTTAACACACGAAAGTCGATCTAATATTCATTGGGGAGTAAAGTATACAGTAATATACAAGGTCGAATGTTACATAGCATTTTTAAATTTTGGAAGTAAATTTGCATACACTAGCAACATAATGTAGGGGTTGTTAATTTATTTTCTTATGTTATAACTTCTGCTTCAATTTCCAAGCAGTTTATACGACATGTTATAAAGAAGAACAAATGTCAAGTAGGTAATATATCTCGGAAGCGATCTTTTTTATTGTATTGAGGTGTCTTTTTTATTAGGCGTTTTATAATCTGACTCGGGGGATGGAATGACTTTTAAAAAGAAATGCCTTAAACATTTTCATGTTTATTATATTCTTGTGGTTATGGGCCTGTAGCAATTTCAAATTTACGTCTACTTGCGTGATAAGAATTTTTATAGTTAATTCTCATATAAAAGAAAAGCACGATTTTATTACTCAAACACTAATTCGTAGATACCTTTTTGGAAACGCTTTTTTATAATGCCATTCTATATTTGAAAGTACTATTTTGTCTTACAATTCAAATGCAAGAAGGAAACGACATTATTTTAATTTTAATACCTATACGGTTATTACAATTTTATGATTGTTATTTGTTGAAAGCAAACTATTTGGTACATATAATAATTTAAAATAAACGTTTTTAAATTATATTATTTGAATTATTGAGGAATATGATACTAAACTTTAATTCTTTCCCTCATTTATCCGATATACTCATATTTTTGAATTTTTATTAAAAAATTTTGTGCTGTCTACTTTTATTTTTGGATATGGTGAATTCACTGATTGACTCCTCAACGAAAATATTGTATTTAATTGCGAAAATACAAATGACAAAGTGTCTGAGATATAAAACATTGCTAGACAAATTGCTGTAAACAAATTTGATGGCTAATCTACATGGTAAAATATAAAAAAAAAGGTTCGCACAATCATGTAGGTATATGAGAAAACGCTTTCTAAGGGAACTAGAAAATAATTTTTCTGCGCCCGCCAGTTCGTGGAACGACATACACTTTCATTTTATTAGAAATAATTACAGATTTTGATTGTCAAAGTAGATTTCATTAATTTCAATAACATCTGCCCAAGTGCCCAATCCACACAAAAATCACCGTCTTAAAATCGAATCTTCTGTTTCTGAAACAACATTTACCTATAAAGAATTTTTTTATTCAGTTGGACCTTGCTAAATCAGCAATACGGTTTTTCAATACTTTTTATCGACATATTTAAATGTCAAATTATCAACAAATTTAATTAAAAGAGAAAAAGGTTGGAAATTATTTAAGTACCTACTCATCGCAGGTAACACCAATGGCTAAATTATTATTTGGTAATACCAAATCATGAAATGATAACAAGCGATCTTAATAAATCTCAAACGAAACCAAAAGTTCATGAAATTATAAGCAAAAACTATTTTTCATAACCGAGGTGCAGATCAAATGAAGTAAAATTTCATGCAAATAGATTATTATCGGTGATTCTTCAGAAGTTACCAAAAGTATTGAAATTTTGAGCAGAATCCATAAAATATAAATGAAATGTTACAACAAAATTTTCAATTTTTTGTGTCTTCTTACACTTATATTCAATTAACTTTTAAACTACTAATCCTACAAGCATTTTTTAAAATTTTCAGAATATCCGGTTATGTCGAAAATTGTTTGGGCAGTTATTGATTTATGAGTTATTAAACGAATACGAGACACATATGATCTTTTATACCCAGTGTATATTTGTAATGAAGAATATCAAAACACAAGTTCTTGTAAGTTTTTCTTCTTAATTTCACGACTGAATTTATTTTTTTACAAATACTGGTTCATAAAAGACATTTGCCTTAAATACGTCACATTTTTCTTGAAATCTGCATTTTTAAAAACCAAGATACTCATTCACTCGTAACTCGTAAATAAGTAATTATTTTTATCTAAAAATTTACACATAATGAACAATTATTTGATACTACGATTTAACCCAGAACGATAATTACAGGTATTTTATGTAAAATATTTTGGAATTTTAATTTCACTGGCAATTATTAAGTAGAGTCAGGATTGGTTTAATTACACAGTTCTACAGGTATTTTGTGAAAAATAGTACAAGCATTATTTGCTTGCTATTCACTAGGTACCAGCAATTATCATACGCAGAAAATATATTTTATCTCTATTTATTAGAGAAACGCCCTTATATGTATATCCCTGACACACCCATAGACAACTAATGCGGTTTTAAAAGATGAAATGCTGATATAAACAACAATTTAACCTAATTTTGCATTATGATATTTACATATGGTCACAAGGCGATTAGAGAAAAACCCCAAGAGATTATTATTATCACAGCGATATGATTTATCTTGGTGGACTTTATAAGCATTTTAAAATCAAAACTGTCCCCTCTTGGCCTCATATGACTTTGCGTCAACTGATTTCTGTCTCTTACAAATGGTATTTAACTGGCAATTAGCGATACCCCTCTTATTAACTTGTCGGTTGTAGTTATATCTTGCTTGCACCGAACTGTATCCTGTCTTCGTCATACTCATGTGAATATTATCGCCTTATATCACTCCCTTGTTTCCTCATTATGCACTTCCTTTATACAGATTTTTCTCAGCAAGGGTTTACTTTGATTTGTTCCTTTCTCATACGAAGCCAGGATATTAAATAATTATTTCTACAACGTTAATTAAACTATTAATTCGGTTAGGCTACAAGGCTACAAGCTTAATTTAAACTGAAGACTCGATGTGCTTTTAGATACATACGTTACTTGATGTAATAAACTTTATAAAATTACTTGTAGGTATGTACATATCTTCACGAGATTTCAAGAAATCTATTGATATTTTAGGAGAGGCGACATCAAAATAAGTTTACGAAATAAATTTACGCTTTACAAATTCTTTCGATCATTGTCTGTGTTGGTATCTAGTTTATTTCAAAGTATTCAACATTTGATTTAATTAATGCATGTTATATCCATATCTTGCAACAATTCAATAACAGTGGTCAGGTAATATTAATGTACACATGAAGATATGTAAATGAAGGTATACGATAATACATTGCTCGTCGGTACGGAAGGAAGGAAACCCTATCCGATCTGTCTCTAGGAGGAGACATGGTGGTTAGGAGACCGGGAACTTAGATATCTCACGGCGATCATTCTCCCTCGCTGTGAAGAAGATGCATCCTCAAGTACTTTTGTTTCATTCCCTTTGCCTCTTGGTTTATGAATCATAAGTGTTATAAAATAATACGATAAATACGGTTAATATCAGTAGCAATTTAAATTGATTATTTACTCATAAGTCTAATTGTACAGGATGATTCTCAATTAAATGTAGATAACTTGAAATATTTAGTTTCTATTATTGTAATAACAATAAATTTATATTATACCTTAAATACTTGAAACGAAATATTGATTAACTGATTATAAAAATATATCTTAGTTAAACTAGTGACTTAATATCATGTGAAGTGCAGGTACTTGTCTATCTATCTCTCCCTTTGTTTCAGCTACAAATTTACGTTAATGCTGCGGTCAAATTTTATTGGAAGCCTTATCGAATCCATTTTACTCGATATTTCTAACAAAACTTGATAGATATTTACTCTAAAAATATATTGATTTAGTAGGCAGCGGTGTAGGTGGAGACGGCGGAAACGACGAAACTATCGTCTCCTTAATGTAAACTGTTTCGAAAATCATTGCTGTATCCTAATCGTTTTCTGCCTTATTAAATATTGTACACTGTCTTGTGTTGAAACCTTTGATGTTGCACTGGCACTCCTGCTGAGCTACACTAACGCAACACGTCTTTTGTTAACAATTTTCTCATCTCCTAATGATGCCAGTTTGGTTAGTGAAATTCGACTTGAATATTCGGGGTTTTGGCTTTAAATAAATGTTTCATCCAGTTTCACCCTTTGCGTTGAAAATTATACCATAATTTATTGCAATCTATAATAAATATAGATACACTCCTTATTTGTTTTGTTGTACTTGGTAGTATTTCTAGTTTGAAAAATTTGTGATATAAAACGACGATACCTCGTTTTGCATTAAAAATATAAACAACAACAACACGTTCTATATCTCTATGATTCCTAATATCATGTTATTTTTTAGCGTCATAATAATTTTAATGTAACTGGCAATGTGTTTCTTCATTTTTAAGGTTTGAATATATTTAGTGTGAGCAGAAACTTATTTCGCTTTAATTTTTAGCTGACAAAACACAGTGTTTTAATAAGCTCTTCCGGTTTACTTTTTGAAATATTATAACATATGAGCCGTTCAAACAAGTAATTAGCTAATTAAATGAAACGACCTTATGAGAATTTTATATTTAGTTCTGTTTGGACGTATAACATTTCACATAAACTTAAATGCTTCTTCCGTTTTCTTTAATTCTCAGAGCGGATAAACATCGTTAACAACAAGTGTGAATGTATGATGCGAAGTCATCATTTTAACTCGCATTATAATTAGATAATTCCACTAAGTGGTTTTGGCCATTATTGCTATGTTCAATCACGATCTAAATTGATGTCAGACTTAATATTTTTTAAACGGTATCTAGCAAACCGGCATAAATATTTTGGAGACAAAAATATCTCATTATTCTCCACAAACAAAGAAGCGATTCGTCATCTTAATCCTAATTATACTAAAGATCACGTCTGGTTTGTCAGTAAAAAGCGCCGAATAAAATATTACATGCATAAACGTACTTTTTTGAAAAATGTCAATTTTGGAAAATTATTTTTTTTTGATAATGATTGGTAATAACATTAATAACTGCAAAAAAAAATAAAATGCAAAAACTATGAAAATTACTTTTACCCACAATGCAAGTATCCGTGTAACATCGTCATCTGCAGCAGCTAAGGAATGTTTTATGTGCTACCATCTTAGATCTTAGTTTCGGTCTTCATTGAACAAGAGGTATCCACACACCATTTCAAGGATAATGACGACAAAGTTCAATAATTAACCTACGAGTTTATTAACATTCTGGTTGATGTTATACAGAATTTTTCATTAAAATGCAGTTATATGTTTTTGTATCGTTCTAATAAAAATGCTTTTCTATTTTTATTTTTACTTGCATAATGTACAAATTGCATATTCAAATCCACTGCTTTAAATGATAAATTAATAAACCCCCTAAAATACGAAAATAAAAGTTTGTACATAAATAACTTTATTTAGGCTTTATATATAAGCATAATAATAACAAACACATCCAATTTGATATACTTAATATTTCATCTCTAAACATACAATTATAAAATTAATTTAACTTTCTTTAATACATGATAAAAGTTGGATCAAAAATTACAAAATTCAGAACGTCTAAAAATAAATTATTGAAAATCATGTTTTTTCTCAACACACCACAAAATTAATTCATTAGGGTCACCAATTAAAAAAACGATGTCCCCAAGAAGATGTACATCCTACATATTCTTTCTCTATTACATTAGCTCATGAGGAGGACGAGAAATCTCGCGAAAGAATATGTACATCTTCTTAGAAACATAATTTTTTAATTGGTGACCATAATGAATGTATTTTATGGCGAGTTAAAAAAAATAATTTTTCAATAATTTATTTTTAGACGTTTTGAATTTTGTAATTTTTAATCCAATTTTTATCATGTATTAAAGAAAGTCCAATAAATTTAATAATTGTATGTTTAGAGATGAAACAATAAGTATATCAAATTGGATAGGTTTGTTATTTTTATGCTTGTATAAAACCTAAATAAAGTCATTTATAAACAAAGCATATCAAGCAAAGAAAGAGAATTGTAAAAAATAAAAGCACTGTTTATACTTTAATAAAAAATCAAACATTTTTGTGTTGTATATGAAAATCAGGTGCGCCCATCAACAACGTGAAAAGACATTAACTTATTTATTTACTTATCGATATGCTAGATTCTCATTGATACTATAAAAAAACAGAAAACGAGGTGGCTCTGGTGTCATTCACACCCAGTATATTATGCTCACAGAAACATAGTAAAATGATTATAACTTTGTATATATTTCATGGTTCCATAAAATAAGTTAAACGAAATTAATTAAACTGAAAGCGTTAGCTTAAAAATATTAAATAATATGTTCTATTTCATACATAAAGCATCCTAGTTGATTTTAAAAGAGTTTTCGTAGATTTAAATATACGAGAATCAATCCTTTTCTGCATCTTGTTAAGAGATACTTTTTACTGAAAACCTTGTAACCATTCATTCCGCATTCACGGAATTATTCGAGGAGATATGATTAAAAGCCTCAGAAGACACTAAATACATCAGCGGGTTTGCAGTCGATCAAATCATTACTTAACATACAGTATTCTACCTGTCATCTTTAGTAAAGTACACGTTCTACCAGCGTAATTTTTTCTGCGCCGAAGCGAGAGATGAAGAAATCACATTTTCCACTCGAGATGCCTCACCCTCTTTTACCCCCAAGACCACTCACAACCCTTCCAGTCTTAACTATGTGATGCAAAGATGTATTGCACTCAAATTCTCAGGGATTCTTTTCATCGTCAGTTCTGAAAGAATATGCGGAATTCTTATGAGAAATTTATTCATAATATGCACTGAATTTAAAACAGAAAAATCTTATAAATGTAACTTCTTTACCACTAGGAATATGGAGCAGGATGAGTCTGTTAAAAAAGTTTTAGTGCAAAATTTCACCGCTATTTTAGACATATCCCTTCATATTCAGTGAAATAAAAAGTCTGATTGAAGTGAGAAAAAATTGCAAATCTGTAAATAAAATTACGAAGACTAATTTTCAGAATCCCTAACAAGGGAAGTATTGTTCAGTGAAAGAAAATCAAGTTGTACCTAGGTATGATTCTTTCTGCGATTATTTCAACCAATATATCAATAGCAATTGGATAGTTAAGACTTAATAAATTTCAAGTGGAAAGAATTACATACCGAAATAAAATAAACCGCTCGAGCTACCTAAAGTTTTAGTCTGCTTTGAAAACGTTTTCTACCTTTAAATAGAAATTTTCTCTCTGATTTCCAAACCATTGCTGAAACTTGAACTGTTAATATGATTTTTGGATTGTATTTTTTTACATCTTGAAGGGTCGTCTTCACAAATTAGTTAATCGTACTCAAAATTTTTCGATATATTAAAGAAAATTAAATAAAATTATGCCATAGTGACATTAACCTGTCTAAACCATTTTTAATACCACAAGGTGACCTTTATAGAATGAACAATAGGCAATCAAGACATTAAATTTAGTTAGAAAAACCCTCGTATCATTTCTAAGAGTTGCTCCTGTGCGACTGCAGTTTCAAGAAATATAAATTTTTGATGAGCTATTCTAAATTGTGATTTTTTTTCGAAGATACATATTGAATGAATTTTTGTCATGTCACTATGGTAGGATAAGCAAATAATCACAAGCATTTTCAAGGTTTCAATAGAATATTAAGCATA
The DNA here is from genome assembly GCA_963680705.1 of Rhagium mordax. Classification (NCBI taxonomy): domain Eukaryota; kingdom Metazoa; phylum Arthropoda; class Insecta; order Coleoptera; family Cerambycidae; genus Rhagium; species Rhagium mordax. The sequence goes on from OY796657.1 coordinate 29,576,132, forward strand.
AAAGTTAAGCTATATACATTAAATAGATTATATTAATTTGTTTTGCTTAACATAGATTGAATTTGAGTATCATCTTCGTATGACTGATGGTCGAGATGGTAGAGTATCTGCCTCTCACCCAAAAGTCCCGGGTTCGAATCCCGGTCGTGGCAATGGAAAATACTGTGAGAGGGATTTTTCCATTATACACGGATATTGGATGTGTGTCCCTTGTCTTTAAATGTGTAGCCCCCTCCCGCACAAGGCTCAGCCTTCTGGGATAAAGGGGGTCGTAATTACATGTGGTGTATTTATTGTATTTATTTATCTTTGGCTATATACTTGTTTGTTGCTACCTCGGGAAAAATCAGCAAAATAAAGTTCATAGGCAGAAAACTACACATTAGAAACACACACAATATATTCGCATTGTATTTGTCATTTGAAGGTCAAGATGATGTCAGAAATAAATCCATTATTTTAGTTGTTCAAAAAATCCGTAATACATATATTTTTTAAATTATATTTCTTAGTTGTCTTGTATTATTAATATTCACCCTGTAATAAACCAAAATTAAAACGTTCTCGGGACCCTACTTGAATATTAATGCTTTAACTTCGCGCAACAAGATACAAATAAAAATAATATTTATAATTACAATTTCAAGCTAATTGGAACGAGCAAATAATGGCTGTGCTCTAATTGTGTAAGAGACTCCAGAGATGTTTTAACCTCAAGAAGGCGACAATAAATCCTCAGCATGACTTTGAATTATCTTTGGCGTATTTATGCCAACTAATATTACCTCTTGGCAAGTGGGTAGGTTTGAAGGCCCGAGGCCAAGGGGAGCGGAAGGAAGCAAAGACTGCAGCAGAGTGCAGTTATAAGAAGGGCAGGCAGACTTCCCTAACCTGCCTCACACCACGGTACGGCCACCACGAGGTTTCAGTTTGTATTGATCTCGCCTGTTCCCTTCCGTGAGCCGGTGAATCAATGGTCTTAGTCTCAAGTCAGCACCGCATTCATTACACATCTTTCTTAGAACTGTATTAATCTATGCACTCAGATTGTCGACTTGAAACGAAGCGTTTTGCTCTAAAAGTAAAGCTTTGGAATGAGGCAACAACTCTCCGTTTGACTGTGTCAAACACCTCATCATTCTTTCGTGCTTTGGAACGCCATTCACATAAAACAAAAAAGTGAAATTAAGCTGGATATTTTCAGAAAATATACTGGCGTATAAAATATGATACTGAACGTTTCGATAATTAATGCCAATGTCATTTTAGATAAATTCCTTGAATATAAAATACTTTTGACAGATATTTTAATAAAAGTTAAGGAAGAGTTTACACGCACGACTAAAATGTGATATAGCGAAATATTACTTCCTTTTATTGCCAGATAAGATCAGCTTATATTATTATAATAAATAAAATTACTTTCTTAGATACCAAAAGAATGTCATTACTAAACAAAAACAGTGAATACATATATTGTGCAATTTTTATGATTATGTTATTATTAGTTTGTATTTATTATTAATGGATAACTAAATCAGTAAACGTACTAATTTTTGCAATTTTCTTCATTTTAAAATGTGATAAAGTAAAATAACATAAATTTACTAAATGAGATATTTAAAATTTCAAATAAAAATAAAATTAAAAGTTATTTCTTTAACCACATTTATACTGATGATCCACCCATAATTCTGAAGCAATAAACTAACAGTAAATTTGATGAAATCTCAATGAAAAATTATCAAAATTGCTATTCACTTCACAGCTTTCAAAGTCACGAAATATCATATCCATATTTCAAATAAAAACATTCTACTATTATCTATGTAGTTTATGTCAGCTAATAGTCATGTTAATAAAAATACATTATCTGATAATGGTCTGAAATATAAAAAGGGTGTTTTGTCAATCATTAAAACTTGTATGTGAAGAGTTTCTCAAACAGAATTCGAGAAAGCTAATTAACACTTAACTAATTTATTACGAAATCATTACAATTAACCCAAATACAAGTGCCAAAACTTATAGATTATTGAACAGGAGCAAAAAAGTTAATTATTTAATAAAATTTTGCAGCTAATAAATTGTTATTTAATAAAATTTTTCAGCTAATAAACACACGATATTTTTTCCGTATTCCTTTCTGTTTATATTTTACCAAGATGATTTAGATAAAGCACCACATTTTAGGAATGTAATTGTTGGCTTACTTGATTTAAGTGGGATAAATAGTTAATAACTGACAATCGATACCTTAAGAGCTCATATAATCTCTGGTGTGTAAGCAAATATCGGGGCCTTTTTTATAGTTTCTGTTTGCATTGTGTATGGAAAACAGAGCGGGCTTTGTCTTTTTCTTTATTAGGAGCCAATGAGAAACAAGGAGAGGAAGCGTATTAACGGAAGACGAGCTGCAAATTAATGGATTAAATAGTTCCGCCATCGTCAGCACAAGATCAAGATTATTAAAATTCTACAATTAGGATAATGCGAGAGAAAGCGATTAAACATTAGACGCCATTCTTTATCCTTTAGTTACATTAATATAAAATCTTTTATCTACAGGGGTTTGACAATAGTAAGTTTCATCATATAGCAATCGACAAACTATTACTCATACGAAAAAACAAATTATTTATAAATTTATCATATGTATTTTAAAAATTTAAGCTACTAAAAAAAATTTGGAAAAAGGAAAAATTACATATACACTCAGTTCCATAAAAAGTGACGCACTCGATTTTTTGGGTAATTTTAAAGTTCTTTAGTTTTTAAACCGGTGGACCGATTTAAACATTTTTTTTCTCAGTTTATAGCAAAATTCATTCTGTATGAGCCGGATTGGAAGCAATGGTGAGTTCTTCCAAATTTCATGGAAATTAATGGAGAATTTTAAACCTAAGTTTTTTCACAGGTTTTCAAAACACCCTGTGGATTATTCTCGCATTCATGGAAAAATTATTCATTCTGCATTTGATGAACCATTTTTTAATAAACATTTTGTTTTTTTGTTCACTGTTTTATCGCTGGTACTTTCCGAGATATAACGTTTTTACGTGAACCCTGCTTTTTCGTATATTGAGCAATGATGCACATGATGAGTGGCCATACTCACTGCAGAATTGTATGGCATATAAACCAATAGAAATTGTCAAGGTTTTCACATACACTCAGATCCAAAAAAGTGACGCATTTGATTTTTGACCTAACTTTTTTCTTTTTTTTTAAACCAGTGGACCGATTTTAAATTTTTTTTATTTATTGGTAGGTAATTTCTTTGTCTTTCAAAAAATAAAGAGGTGGAAATCTATTTCATTGTAGAATCACATTGCTTTTGAAAAAGCAATTGCCGTTGCCATAGCAATTAATTTGTTGTATGCCTCCATACTTTGTTGTTGTGTCATTAAAGAAGTTTTAGAGACTAAAATTACACAAAATGCCTCAAATAAAAGTTTATAATTTTGTGTTTAATAAAAATGTTTTTTAAAATTCGTATCAGTTTATTTCACTATAAAACTCGATAAATTCAGAAAGTTGGTAATACGCAAGGTTTCAGGAAAAAAGCTGTAATTCGGACAATTTTAGAGATAAATCAATGAATAAAAAAACAAAATGTTTATTAAAAAATGGTTCATCGAATGCAGAATGAATAATTTTTCCATGAATGAGAGAATAATCCACAGGGTGTTTTGAAAATCTGTGAAAAAACTTAGGCTTAAAATTCTCCATTAATTTCCATGAAATTTGGAAAAACGCACCATTGCTTCCAATCCGGCTCATACGGAATGAATTTTGCTATAAACTGGAAAAAAAAATGTTCAAATCGGTCCACCGGTTTAAGAACTAAAAAACTTTAAAATTAGCCAAAAAATCGAGTGCGTCACTTTTTATGGAACTGAGTGTATTTAGGAAAATTTTGAGTCAATATTTGGGAATGGTTACGAAGACTATGAGCCAACATTAAACAGCAGGTATATCGTTTTGGAAAGAAAATTGTAGCTTATCTATATTGTTTCTTCTTTGTTTCTATTTAAGACCAAGTTATGTTTTATTTGACATCCAAATAAACCAAATCAATGAAAATTTTCACATATAAATAGGATACTTCTAAGAAAGTAATTATATTATAAACTTAAAAATGTTTTTTCTAAAAAATTTTCATCACTGCTTCTCAAGTAACCTCCGGAAAATTTTATGATTTTGTGTTAGGCAAAGAGAGATGAGACCCCACAGTTTCTTATGGAATCCGAACTGCATCTAGGGCATCGACAGTTCCCTCTCCATCTGAATCCAAAGCAAATTAGAAATAAATTTTTAATTTGAATTAGGATGGATTCGAACCATCGATTTTCGCAACCAAGTAAGTATCTACGTATCAACGCATTTATCCACTCGGCTGCCCTGTCCTACAGTAACCAAGAACACAGGGAATTGAAAAATCGTACGCCATATACTCCAAACTTACTACAATATTTTGTTTTTATACTGATTACTATCAAATAAACATTTTCGTCAACTGATGTACAATGCCTCTTTGCTGAAATATGATAGTTATTTATTATTGAGAATCTAATTAATATTACAAGTGTGTTTCGTAATTATTAACACAGTTTTCACAGCGAGAGATACGTTTCCTGGTGTTAATGTAACGCTTGCTGCTACGCGTTAAATAAACCTCTAACTTCCAAGTAAATAGTTTGGTTTGTACTATAGACACACCGTAGAGAAGATCGTCTACGATCGAAATTAATTTAAACAAACCTCTTTAGACTTACAAACCAGTATCAAAAGTATTTCGTATTGTTGTGTATGTTTCTGAAAGAAAAAAATTTGAATGGAAACACTTAAAGAATCCAGTGAATTAAATTTAGAGATCGAAAAGGTCATTTTCTTCCTATATTATAAGTACATTTTTTAACAGTCATATAAATTTATCTCAATATTGAGTTTTTGGAAAAACATTTGCAGCCCCAGAAGAAAAACTTTTTAGAAACACACTATTATTCAATTTATATGAGTTTGTGCATAATATTATATCGTATCGTGCCTTTAACCCCATAAATTACATTATCCAAACCAGCATTTATAAATTAATGGATTTTAAATATTTTTACCAGGCATGAAGAATGTTTGGATATTTAAATGATTATGTTTGATTGATCATTGTAATTAATCGAAAAATAACTATTGATTGGAACAAGTATCAGTACATCACATCAAGGACAATTAAAAAATGAAACTGACACTGAAGTGCGTTCAAACAAATCCATTAATTCATTAAAAATCGAGATGATCAAAACTAATTTTCATCAGCTCGTTTGGCCGTATATGCTAATTAGAAATAGGATGTATAGCTTGCAGCGAAAAGAGCATTCACAGTTAGTACTTTTTATTTAAAACAAGCCAAGGGTCAGTATATTCACTCAACTCGGAAAAAAGTTTAGCTCTCTTTCATGTTTGATGTGTTCCTGCTTTCTGCATATTTGCTTTAAAATTTCATTTAAAGATGCTAAATTTATGAGCCGGTCCAAAAAGAATTCTACCTCATTTCAAACAATTCATATTAAATTGACCTATCTATTTTTATATAAATACATATCACAAGGTGTTTGATGTTTTGTTCATTTATTTTATGTTTTTAAGTACATTCTATGAACGTCGATTTTCCTAATTAACTCAGATCCTAAAGTTCACGTTGCCTTTAATCTTACTAAAAAAAAGCCAACGTGCATCTCGGCAACTAAGTTAGCATCATCTGGAGTTTATGTAAACAAATGGTTAAAACCGTCCAGTTAAGTGTTTGGCATTTTTTTATTTTTTGTAAAACTCAGGTCAACAGTTCACTTCATCATAATACTCAGATGGTCCTGACCTTTACAGGATTACTAGGCACAGTTAAGAGTAACGAAGTAACGGAGTAAAATGCTTAATATTTTTGGCAATAATATACGTTTCCATAAATAATTCCACAAACATTCAATTTCATTCGTTTTCAAATTTGTTGCTGGTCTCTTCATACATATAACATCAATGTTGTACACGTAAGAACTTGCTATAGTAATTATAGATATTTCTTAATTGCCGTAAGTGAAAGTATTCAAAAATATATGGCGAAAAAAATGCAACATATTCTTATGAACTTACGAAAAAAAAAAGTAGTGAGTTAGCAGCAGCTACGCCTTATTGTCAGTAGGATGTCCATCATAGAATAGAGTATCGTTGATTTCCACTGGACTGGACATATGGAGTTCAGTGTGATTCTCTCACCTCACTATTCTCCCAATGCATTTGTATACCTCTTCCAGTCGATGCGTTGACACACTGTATACTTCGCCAAATATTCATATTATGATAATATTGAACTTTTTAAAGCCACCTAATACTTTGTCTGATTTTCTGCTAAATTTTAATTTCAAGTATTTCATGAACGGTTCACTAACGTTGAGTACAATTATGGTGGATTTTACGATTATGTTAAAGCATTGAATTAATAACTATATTTTCTTGTTGCAAAAAAAATCAGTTAAATATAGTTTTTGAACATGTTTTAACTAAGTTTATCGAAATCATTTATATTTCCTTTGACATAAACATCCCATGTCTTTTCACAATCATTAATACTTTTATAATTTTGAACGGAACAGGAAATTGTTCTTCACAAGCAAGAATATCAAAATCTATGTAAAATATTAATAACAATAATATAGTGAATAGAACTTATTATATTGTTTACGATTTTTCCAGTTCGACTGTAAATTATTAAATAATTGTTTTCCATATCGATAGGTAGATAATTTGAAATATTTATTAATCTAAACTCACTGAGAAGGGACTGTAAGGCTGTAAGGGCTCTATATTGGATCTACCGTAAGTATTAGGTTTTCTTTAATATAAAAAATGAGGAGCTAATCAAACGAAACGTACGCGTAAGAAAATATTAGCACAGATGTCTTATTAAACGGAAGTACCACCCCTGTTTTAAAAAGCAAGTCACTTTGAACTCATCAAAGAGACAATGAAGACGTGAATAGGCATCTTAGGTAATGTATTTTGTCAACGAACCGCAAACAAGAGTTATAATAAAAAAGAAACAAAAGTAAATTTTAACGTACTATAGATTACATAAAAACTATTCACTTCCTTTAAAGTGGTTAATTTTTGTAACATAGATAAACAGTATTTATAGGAAGTTACGCACAATTATAAATTGTCTGGCAGTATATCATTTACAAGTTTACATATTGGACAATCCATTATATCGATATCATTAAAGTAATTAATTGTCTTCGCAAAACAAACAAAGTTTTTGAAATTGAATAGAATATGGGTGATTATTTGTTGATTATTTGTTGATTATTCATTATAAGCATATTTGAACCACTACTGGCTGGACTTATAGTCGGTGCTTACGGCAGGTATATATAGCTATTTTACTAATTCTGGCGCCAGTAAAAAAATCTTTTATTCAATATTTTGATTCTAAGGCTTTCACAAAGCTGACTATTTATATAGTTTCCGAGATCTCATCGTTAAATATTTTGAATTCTGACGTTTCGACCATATTCTTCTTTGCATTAGACCAGACAATGTGGTTGCAACGTCAAGGATTTAAAAAATTCAACAAGGGAGGGAATTCTACAAAACTTCTGCACATTTTATTCAAAAAATCAAATGTAAAAATCTAACTCATTTTCAACAATTCAATAATGAAACAAATTTATCTTTAGAAAAATCAAAGATATGAATGAGCTCCCGAAACTGTTTTTATTTTTAATCCATTGACAAAATATTCTATTCTGACTAATAAAATTCCCACACTTTTTATTTATTTTTGGAATCAATAAAGCACACGCACTATTTAGCGTTCTATATTGTACTCGATAAGACAGTTTACATAAGACGAAAATTTAAAGACAATCTCAAACACCTCATTTAAATACCTGTTATTGCTTTAAAGATATGCTCAAAATATCTTAAGAAACTTAGGTATATTATCAAGTTCAAATGTCCATCGTTCATTTTAACAAATGTATTTTCATGTCTACTGTTTACTTTAGAAGAATTATTGTTAATGGTCTTATTTTTATTTAACATTTTTTTTAAAATTCAAATAGAATTATCTTGATGTATCTTTTGTTTTTGTACATGAAATAACTAATATCTGATTCATAGAAGTCGTACCAACAACTATATTTATATTTAGAATACCTATGAAACTTAAAACAATAGTGTTAAGAAATACAAATTGTGATGAGTTGACTAAAGAATTCATAACAAGAGATAAAAATATGCAAAAGGAAATGACCTAATGTATTAAATCAATTTAGATTGTTCTTTACAATAAGGAGCAAATTATAAGAATTCCACTTAACTTAGTGTGGCTAAGTGTACAAAAAAATTATAATTATTATAAAAAGCCAGTTTTATATACCCTCTGTTTCTAATAGGTACCGCAAATATTCGCCCATATGTTAGGTCATGACTGCTGTTACCAAATGTTTAGTGCCACTTTTGTAATAATTTGATTGCTATATATAATTGGTTTTCAAGTCAGTTCCTAACGATTCCAACTCTAATTATTCTTAGACATATGACAGGCAGATCGTTGCTTCTTCTTGTTAAACGTTTTCCATTCCAAGTCATGCGATATGACTGTAGAAATCAAACTTTGATAAACACAAACTGCTTTATTAGGTTACATTTTAAATTGAATATTTTATAATTTGATAGGTAATTACTTAATTACTGTACATTTAGTATAAAGAAGTTAAATTTAATTATTTAAAAATATCATTGTTTTAGAGAATATTGTTATTCTAAGGCAACTTACATGGCGTAACTTGGGAGGTGTTAATTTGTCGACGTGTTTTATCACTTACGTTATTGTTTGATTGACAGTTGAATTTAAATTTTCAAAAAAGAAAAATAAAAATAATATAGTATTAATAAAGTTTTGATAAATTTTTTATGAAAATGTCAAAATAATTAGATCAGATGTAGTTTAATTATAATATCGGAAGCATTGGTAAAAATTTGAAGTCACGGTGCTCTGAGAAAAGTTTAAGAGAGCGTCATAGATAACCACGTTTAATTATCAAAATTTGGGTTTGATAAATTTGATTCAAAGCAGGCGAAACATGAAAAGAAATATACATGACTACTTCGACAGCCTGATGGCTTTAAAAGTAGTCTGATTTTGAAAAACAAATCAATTCTTGTTTAGAAGTGCAGAGATAACCAATAAAAACTTACGTCTACAAACTTTGGTTAAATGAAGAGGAACATCAGATAAAATAGCTATTCTGAGAGCCCTGTTTACCATCATAACCCATTTTGTGTATCACCAGGATGAATTTTAAGGGATTATTCATAATTAAACTGCAGATAATCTAAGATTTTTATGACAGAACAGAAAAAATCAAGGTCGTTCAGGCTGCTGAGTTAAAATGCGAAATTAGTCATTGTAAATTCAGCGAATAACTACTACTGATAAATGTTGAGGAAGCTCTTACCTACTCAAAATACACAGAAGTATCCTACTGTTTCTTGAGGCAATGTATTACCAGAATGAAATTTTCGGTTTAGTTGCTTCCTCAATAAAAAGCGCATCCCTGTCCTTCATTAGTTAACCAAGCAGGCCTGAAGAGAAAGTAGAGTAAATGGCTGAAGGTGCAGATAAAAATTACCCGTTTTCAACGTAATTAGCAATCCCAGCTCTTCCGAAACTATTATTATTACCTACTACTGAATTCTACTTGATAACTTGACTATGAAAATTGTGGTTCCTTACTAATCTATGTTTTTTGTAGTAATTAATTGGTTTATGACAAAACGCAGTTGTTGTAGCTGCGAAATTCTCTAATTTAATATGTACCGTTTACCTAGGTCGTTGCTACGAGTGTTACAATTTTAACCACATTAACAATCTATGAACTAGTGCTGCGGAAGCGCCATCTATATTTCACAACCAGCATTATTGCGCCTCTCCTTAATTCTTTTATACTTAACTGGTACGTAGATGTAAACTTATTTGCTATAGATGTAATTCTTTCACAAATAATCTATCACATATAGTGGGGTAAAACTCATCCAAGATTATGCACTTAGGTGATCCTTGGCGTAGAACCAGATGAAACCATTACCATTTTATGGAGCATGTTTTGGGGCAACTCAAACATTTTTTAAAAAACTTCTTCAATATCTAGGCTACAATTCATTCACTGCATGTATACACAAATTTTGAATATTTCACATAGTTAACCGCATATCGAAGTTTTTCACGTATAATTTTAGAAGTTTTAAATTTACGTTTTTTTTTTTGTAACATATAGGTGTACTATCAAAAAAAAGTTTAGCCCATTCGAAGCGCTCAGGTTTTGTGCACACCGTTTTTTTTTAATGGCGATGTATGAGCCAAAAAACACATGTTTTTGAATTGTGCAGATAACGCACTCTAAGGTCATTAAAAAAAATTCACATTCACATATGCCCCGAAACATGCTCTACAAAATGGTAAAGGTTTCATCTGGTTCTATGCCAAGTCTCACTTACCCCTAGAACGAAGCGTATTAGATCGGCGATTTTACTCCATTAATGTGCATTTATGAACATTGAAAATACTGAGTTTGTCCTTAGTTTAGTATGAGATAATTATTAGCTAAATATAACGAATTTACATCATACGTTTTAATATAGACGAGTGACCGCTGATAACTGTAGAAATTAAATGAATCTTAAATCTAGGGTATTTAATTTAGAGAAAATTGATCCAATTAAATTTGGACTAGGGATGGTGAAATCATCATATACCTTCTGATTTCAGAAATTCGTACAATACGTTTAGAATGGCATTGATATAATGATATAATGAAAACCATAACATTATATTGTTAAAATTAAAATGTGTCCATTTTCTTTATACAAACATTGGTATAGTGTTTGGTCATCATATACTGTTCTGTGTTTTGCTAACAGTTATTGTTATTAACAATTAAATTAAAATATATTAATACAATACAGGTAAATTATTGTTTGAAATATTAATGGTCAAATATATTCAACAGTGTCCAAGTGTATTGGATAACATTAATCATTAGTGGTACAGTGTATTGTGTACTATGAGTTTTCCAGTTACATTGACTTTCAGTCACTCAGGGTTTAAGCCATTTCCTTTCAAATTTCTCATTTAATATAAAGTGAGAAATTCTCTTTATATCTTGACGTTTCAAAATATGAAGATCCAGTACGTTACGATGTAAATAACACAGATCAGGATATGCAATTATCTGTTATCGAAAGCATTTTAGATTTTAATACTATCAATATTAGGAATATTTGTGATTTAATTTCAGAGAGAAACAGTAATTTTCTTATCACGCCGAAACTCAATTATGCATGTGCAAGACATTCACTTTAGTGGATTTGTACCAGAATTATAAAGTTTAAAATATTTTTGTAAATTTTGCACCAATGGATATTAAATTTTTCAGTGAAGTTATGGGAAATATGATAAAAACTTAATTTCATATTCAGATTTAGTTGTAATTTATTTATATAATAATAGAAAATATCAACTGTATGTAGTGGTATCCAAAATAACTAATTTAAGAGAATCAGTGTAAACGTGAAGCAATTACGAAGATCAAAGTGTGGCGGAACCAATGGACGAATTAGGAAAAGGAGACGTAGGTATAAGCTGTGACAACACAGAATATAAGATTTTGATGAATGTATGATACTGATTCGTTGTTATTAATTATTGGAATGACGCCGGAAGATTAATGACTAATTTGAATAGTTTAATTATTTTGGGCTGGCTGAAAATTTGAAGTAGGAACAATTGGCGCAGGATATAAAATATTCCGATGGTAATTTCGCACAGATGAAATACAATCACATCACACATCTCCACATATTGTTGGAATTTTGACAGGGTCCAGTGATGAATGTCGCGCATAACATCGGCGATATTGACCAGTTCAGCATAGAAGTCATCGTCGTTCGGCGTACAAAAACTGCACATAAAATTACATGCAAGTCTAGTGCAGGCATCATTCAATTAGCCCTGGGTGTGGCCACAGCTTCGCTTTATAAAACATCGATCGAACGAGCGGTCATCGTTTCAAAAGTACGCTCTTTGATTCCCTCATTGCCGCTTTAATTCCAACACTAGCACATGCGCTTGCAGGACCGATCCTCGGCTGTTTCCTCATCCTCGGCCGCCGCTAATTTGCAGCAGGCCATGGAAAAAACGTGTGCATTAACGGCAACTCCATCCCACTTCTGAAAACGTGATACTCTGCTATCCCACTTCTGATCGCTAATAATTCAACCGGAAAAAAAGGATCGCGATTCGTCCCGATACCGGCAGATATGATTTATATACATCGAGGTGTTTTTGAAGGGTGGTTTGTTTGTTTTCCATTTGCTTGCTCGCTGTATGGGTCCAACATGGTCAGTGGACAAATTACGGAATTTTAATAAAATTATTTCTCCACATACTCTATTGTGTTTGCAAAATACGTTTTCCAATTTATCATGAAACAATCTAAGGATAAACATTCAATTATTCATGAAATGCCAATATTTTATTGATTCAATAAATACGCATACAAACCTGATTAATTAAAAAACAAATGATAAGAAACAATGCATGCAGATTGAGCGATTAAAATTGTTTATTGGAACCAACAAATAAGTAACTTCATGTAAGTATACTATACTTTCCTACGTTGTAAGTATGTAGTATGTTTTTGAAAATGCAAACTGTTAAAATATTTTTAGGAAATGCTACTGTGCTAAAAGGAGATTGACTTTTATTTCTATACATTCTATAAAGATATTAATATATTGAACAGTATAAGTTAAAAAGTGATACAACATTGTAGTAGTTATTTTTTAAAATGTCTCTTTGTTGGCTACTATCTATATAAGTGACAGTTGGAGAAACTTAGGTTTTGGAACATGGTGTGACTCTAAGGCATACTTTCAAGATTAATTAAATAAAGATAAATTGAATGAAGACAATTTGCTAAAAAAATATTTACAGTCCATTTTTTAAAATCAGGAAGAAAATGTTTCAATTTATAAAAATTTCAAGGAGGTATAACATTATAACAAAATCAAAATTTCTGAAATTTATCAGTGATATCTGATTTAAAATGAAATTTTGCAAATCTTGGCAAAGGTCAAAAATGGCTTAGTTTCCAAATTATTGCTGATTTAACCTTCATCAACTTAGTTTGTACACTAGATAATTTGACATTTTTCGATTAGTAAGAGAGCCCTCGACCAGGATTTTCGACCTCATCGTGACACGAGGATTCTATTTTTTTAACAGTTCATGTCAATATGAAAATAAATTCTATCGCTACTGACGTCTATCTCGTTGCTTAAGGGGTGAAAAAAATTATCGAAGATGAAAAAAAATGGGTCATAATAGTTATTCGATTATCCGAGCTCGACCACGGATGGATATTAAGCAACGAAATTTTCAGGAATCCGAGGGGAAGGTTGGTTCTAGCTCTCCCAAAAGTTGAGTTGAAAAAATCCTCCGGAGAGGGGAGTAAGAGTCCCCGGAAAAGTACAGTTTTTCGGCAAAATCGACCTTATTAAAAAATTCATATCTCGGCTAATACCGGAGACGGACGAAAAAAAAGAGTTCCTCATTTTTAATTTTTTTGCCCGCCGTCCGGTTCCAGATCCTTCAAATCCAAAGGGAAAGGCTGTAACGCGTTTCTAAAGGGTCCGTATCTGAAAAATCGCCGCTATCCGAAAACAATCGCCCATTTTCAAAAAAATCATAACTTTCTTAGAAACCAAAATCGAGAAAAACGATTAGGAACGGGTATTTTCTATTTTTTTTTTCAATTTCATCTAGTTTTCTTCAAAAAAAAAAAATAATAAATTCGCCGCCGATCCATCTCAAAGTAGGCGCGAGTTATTAGGCTTGTCCCGGACACGTGTTTGGAGAAATTTGAAATATGAAAAAATGCGAAAACACAAAATTTTTAAAGGCTATTTTCAAATGAAAAATCGTCGCTGGGTCGCCGTTCTGGTAAGAAATCCAAGGTAGAGTGTACAACTTAGAAGTACATCGTAAATCGCACAGTCTCGCTGCAATTTTCGAAGCAGTAGGAGCGAATGAAAAAGTGGAATTTTGACGTTTTGACGAAAATTTTGAAGTTGGGTAAATTTGCAAATTTCCTGAAACGGTAATTGTTCTCCCACCTTAATCTCACAAATTTTACACAATCCTCCGACATCCGGCTATTGAAACGTTAATAACTTTCTTAATACTCGAAGGATCGCTACGAAATATAAAAGATTTTCCCGACACGAAGACGCCTATAAAATACGACGCCACGCGTCGAAACTCATCGGAAAAAAGCCTTAGGGTCGACAAAGTACATAAAAACTCATTAGAGCTAGTTTGCCTGATCATCATAAATTTTTTTACCGACTGAAAACGTATTTTCACCCTTTGCACAACATCGGGGGACTTTCCTTCATAAATAAAACTTGTTTCTTTTGATTCAAACTAAACATTTTTCATGAAATTACCCGTGCCGCGATAACTCGAAATTTCGGTCGAGGGCTCTTTTACTTAATGTATTTATTAACCTAAAAATAATATTTAAAAAAATTATCATCCGAGCATCTGTTTGTCAAAATTCAAATCCGTATCATAATAAAATTATTCATTAAGCACAAAAAACCAAAAAGTCTTTATAATTTCTTTCGAGTTATTATTACAAAAGTAATAAAATAAAATACCTCAAACTGACAGAACTCACGTTTATGCCTCTTCTAAATATCCAAGGAGGGTAAATTACTTTCCTATAATGCAATTTTATATCGGTTTAAAGTACGAGGATCAAACATCACGCCTACCACCTGGGTTTTGGGAAATCTCTTATTTTAAAACTAACTCGAAACTATCGTAAAACCTTTATGTTTATTATGTGTTACATTTCTTAAGATGCCCACCTGTCTTGGGGTGGTATTGGCACTAAAAGTATCAGAATAGACCTTCGTGCTTCCTACACTCCGACAACTTCCGGTGCATTTAAAGGAAGAAATTGCCTTAATTTGGTACTTATGGCTACTAAACACCACAAGTAGGTAGAGAATAATACTTTGCGCCATGATTTACTGCCAAGGTGAAACCAAAGATAATTCTAACAGATTTACTGCTATTTTGTTATACTTGTTTTACATTATGTACAGATGTCTTCCTTAAAGGAAAAATTGGTGAAAAGAGGATTTATTATATGGTATTGTAAGTTAAAAGGCAAATTAGGATGTTTGCAACACTTTCAAAACCATTGAAAATTTACCAGAGTAGTAAATAGACATATTGGATATTGCTTAGCAAAAACTATGCAATCTGCAACAATAGAGAACTCTGAAGGAATAAATTGCGCCATATTTTACAACATTGACATATGGATATTACATGAATCAAACAAAAAATACAAAACCACACTGGCAATAAATTCTGACGTTTTAGCTCAAAATTTATTTTTGTCATTTCTGCATAAGTTTCGAATATGCTTGGTACTCAGGACAATAATGTATAGTATCTTTCAACAGTAAAAGTATTAGATGAATGTTGAGTAACATCCATCTGTCGATATAAGCTAACTAAACAGAAGTTGCTATTTCGGCCGAATCGAAATTATAAAGGGATTTAAATTTCCAGAAAATATTAGCACCCTTTGAACTCTTACAAAAGGATTGATCTGCAGATGCCGAATGCAAAATTCAAGGTGTTTATAAGCAGATGCATATCATACGACAAGCCGCAAAATAAATTCACCCTTTTACTTCAAAACACAATTTATAAATTCAAAGTCCTAATCTACCTGCTTGTTATGAATAAGAATTCAAAGATATCTTTTAGAGTCTGAAGGATACTCTTTAGATGTGGTAAAATATCTCAAGGGGCATTATTTAAAGGGTTCAGAGGAATAAGAATAACATGTTTAGTTCTCAAGATTTGCAGACAGCTGTTCTTGAAAAATGTAACAAATTGCCAAATGCATCTTGCTTCAGATTTGATTAATGTTTCAGAAAATCTTAATTGAGGAAGCATACTATAATACACTCTTGTTAAAAAACGAACAGTACCTCTATTCCATCTGTACGTTTCAAGTGTGCGGATATATGTAAGCTTCCCCTCGATGAAATCTAATAATAAATGAAACACGATTCTATAAGTAACAATAGAACGACGCTATCTTATAAACCATGGCACACTTATGAGTCTGGTAAATTACGAACCGGGAAGCCCACAAGTCGCGTTGATAAAATTGATACAACCAGTTGAAATAAAAATAACAGATGCATTTTTAATATGCATGTATGATTTTTATTCGGATGTAGAAGTGAAATTAGGTTATATTTTAATTAATTTCCACAATCAACAGGTTGGACAGTTTTTATTTTTTGTATTCGGCAAATTATATTCGCTTTCATCGACAATTATTTGTCAATTTAAATAATTCAGAATTTAAACACTATTATTATATATAGGGAAAGTGACAGTGCTTTTTTTACTACATTGATACGTTTAATTTCATTCGAACAAAAATTACATTTTAACTTTTATTTATTAATTTAACAATGTCATTTATAAATCAGTAGTGATCATATTTTAATGGTTCATATAGCTAAAAAAATTAAACTATTGGTTTGTTTTAAATAAAATTGATATACATCGCTTTTAATGAAAGTTTCTAATTTTAATAATAACCTAAATACATAATAATCTAAATTGGACGGTGTTTCAGACAATCAAACAACACTGTCTAATTAGCATGAAACGCTTCTGATAGTAAAGGAAACTTTGAGCAAACGGGTGTGGAGTTTAGAGCAACTCAAATTATTCCAAACAAACCTTTCCCAACAATTCCAAGAGACACAGTAGAACAAATTCGCTGTTGGTAATGTAGAAAGATTCATAAAATGAATCTATGAGGCTACAAGATCGTTTTATACCGACTTTCCAGCCACTACCACCTAGATAACAGCTGGCGTCAGCAGTAAGAGGCATACACGTTAATGACATTTATCTGCTCCCACTATAGTAAATAGACTATTATCACATTGTTTTCAAGCTCGTAAGTTGATTTCATTGGAAAGTGCTAGTTGCTGTTGACAACGGGAGGTAAGTGATCTACTTACTTACCTTCCTTGGGAAAATAATGCCCAAAACAATGCCTTAATACCGACAGAATCAACGTGACTTCCATTAACGTCAAAAAAATTAATTAGTCAAAATAAATCGATTAAAAAATATATCTCATGAACCATAAGTGGGAGCAGATAAAACGTTATACACCACCAAGGTAAGTAGTTTTGCTCAGTTCGGACTCTGTTGCCAGCCCTCGCTCTGCTCTCGCGCAAAATCGTCCTCGACTGGTAAAATCAACTTACCTCCATTGTAGTGCAAATAATTATTTATTAATTATAAACGCTGTCGAAGAGTTCAAGAAGGGCCATTCGAAGTATTTCCGGTGATCAGAAGTTCAACAAGCACCTCTTGAAATTAGAAAATATACTACCAAAGCCCCATGGCATAAACTACTGATTCATTCCATTCACTGCCATCTAACTCATCGCTAACAAGAAACAGCAGATTTCAAACTGAATTTTGGACGCGATATCTATAGAGCTTCTTAAAAATTACTATCAGATCATTCCTAATGCGAATTATTTACGTGTATCTTTTATAAGACACAGATCTGTTGATCTGGCAATACATGAATGGCTAAGAAGAGCCACGCATGTTGTAAAAGTGCACGATTCTAATGGCCTGTATCGATTATTACAAGGCATTTTAATAAAACATCACATAGCTATTGCTACACGTGTCCTAATGCCCTGCGGCACCTACCAGCACCACTAGTATTAGATGTATTTAACAGCTTTGTCCGTTTTGGACATCTAGACACTTCACCATAACATCTGATGTAGAGCGAGGTGCCATATAGCTTGTGAGATTGAGATTGATGTATTTATGTATATGCATGGTATGGTAGTAGATCAAGAAACCATCATAGTTGGCACGCGATTGATTAAGACAGCAAACAAGGCGGAGATGGACTCGTTCTCATATTCTACTTTAACCAAGGAACAGACGAATCTTTTGGGGTAACACAAACCCATGCGTGATGTTTTCTACAAAAAATTAAGCTTATCTACAAAGTTGACCATGAAAATAATATTACAAACCATAAAAGAACGTCCACCTCAACATCATCTACCAACTTTCTGGTTATGACTGCAATCTTGGGGATATGGTATCAGTTTGCACATAATATTAAGAGTCTTCAGCTTCTAACATTTCCTTTCTAGGAAGATTAAAAAGGACCTAATATAATTCTTCTGGTAGTACTGGAAGTACTATCTGCTGTTCCCCAACCAATATTCAGTTTTCAACCAGATTAATTAGTAATGCCTCATTGGTTCTATTCCTCTTTTCTGGGGATATTATCGACAATAATCGTATTCGTACCTCTTGATAATAATAATGATAACACAGTACAATTCCTTGTATCCCTAAACTAACATTGTGTTGGAGGAAATATACATTTAAAGACACCCAGTATCCGTGTATAGTGTAAGAAAACTCCCTTGTGGTTAATTTCACTACCACGATAGGGAACTTAACTCGGAACGTCATACAAAATAATCTCTTTTAAAATGATGAATCTCAAGAAACAAATTTCGTATATAATAACAAATTTGTGATGTATTGTGTTTAATAAATTGGACAGTTACTTTATAACAATAAAACCGCTCAATAGTATCTAAGTAAACTCTAATGAAAGGCTCATTTAATATTTTCATAGCCAATTAGGCGTGATCTAAATGTATTCAGGATTCATAAAAAATCTATTCAAGTCTTTTATGTACATTTTAATCGGCTGAAATACGAAACACACAAGCCAAAATTATGGAATTACACACCGGCAAACTGTACTAGTGACCTACTCCAGGGCATAATTCACCCTAACCTACTCGACAGTTTCGCCCTCAGGTTTACGAGATATTAGTGCATCATATCAAACTACAGTCAGTCAGTATATTGAGGTAAGTTCATCAGCGGGGCATCGAAGAAGGGGAAAAATTTAAGGTTGCAATAAGGGGAAGAAGGGTAGAATGCAGTTTCTATTTATTGGAAGGAGGGTGCGCGTCTTTTGTTATGGACTGGAGAATAAGTCAGCTGGCTGCAGAAGCATAGTTCCCTCATAGGTGGTGCAGCTGCCCGTTAGCCCGAGTTTGCACCATCACATTTACTTGTTACCAGTGTCGTTCACTTTTCATTACGTATACATGAAGAAATTAAAAATTTTAAAGCGGCCAGTAAATTCAAAGTAGTCCTTGATGCTTGTTTGTAGTTTTACCTTAAAAATTTCTAATTAATTAATAATTTTAAAGACGTAGTACGCCAAATTTAAAATATGATAAAAATTTCACTTTTTCGTCAATATTTTTGGCTGCCGAGTAGAAAAAATGCACACGAATTTGTCTCATTATATGGCAGGATTCCATATAATGTGTCACAAAAACTCAATTAATAATACTAAATACATATTTTATATAATAATTACTTTACTTTTTGTTCATACACATGTGAGAGATTTCGAATATGAAAAGTTGAAAGAAATCAATCAAATATTTAGTGATACTCAATAATTAATAAAGGTGACCTGCTGCTATTGAAATAGTCCTGACGTTCATTTTTCTATATGAAGAAAGAAGAGTGAGAATAAATATTTTTCAAAAACTGCCAAATAATATTCATCCAGTATAAGAGCCTCTGGATATCTACTAACTACCTATCAGAGAACGAAGGGAGAAGAAAAAAAAGAAGTTAATTATTATGGCTAATGTGTCTACCTATTAAACATAAAGCTGATCGTAAAAGAATATGTTATCATATAAATTTTTTTGCTGGGAATTTTGGGACTCAATTTTACGATCTGGTCAATTTATGGAAACAGTAACAATATAGTGTTCCACATTAAATTCCTTAAAAATAACTTTATAAACAAACACGGGACGCCACTGCTTTTCGTTTACATTTTTATCTGAAGTTCTCTTCTGACTAAATACAATCTAGCAACGCGTGTCAGGCACGGGCCCCGTTTTTTGACCCTCCGTCAACAAAAGAAAGTCGCCCCCCTCGTCGAAGTAATACTACGATCTCCACAATACTACAACTTGCACACCGGGCCGTAATCTTAATGCCTTTTATCATGCAAATGGCTCTAATAAAACATCTGCCCGTCATTACGTCATGTGACACGCGTGCACTTACGTCTCAAGGCGACGTCATATGTAAGAAAACGGTCTCAAGGTTGTATCGTGTCCGGTGACGTCAGACAAGATACGTTCTCGGTCTGGTTCCTTACCTCGTCATGAGAAGTAATTGATAGCGGAAGTAGGACTGGATTCACCTTAGTTATAGAGAGCAAACGTACAATTTGAATCGTCACGTTAGTTGTAGTTGTTGGAGTTTCCAGATATATAAGGACATCATTATCAGGTACGAACTTCTATATATAATTCGACAGGATACCGTTGCTCTTCATGATTTGTATAAAAAATAAGAATGGTGCCTTTGTTACAATCATCTAATAAATAGTATGAATATAAATTTGGGTCATTTACACATAATTTTGGTGTATTTAATACTTATTTAAATTTTTTTGGAAACGAAAAAATATAAATTAGGGTGGAAATAAAGAAGCAATTCAAAAATTATTATTTGAATTATAAAATTTGAGTATATTAACCTCAAGTTATTAAAAAAAGATACTTTATTAAGATTGCATAGTTAATTTAACGTATATTCAGAAACATTCGGTTGGTGCGTAATTATCCGACTTTTATTTTTGTGTATTTTTTGCTTAAGAAAATTGGCGTTTTGTTTCTTCTCCTAAAAACATTCTTCGGTATTTAACGTCGATAATCCTATTCGTGATATTATGCTTTAACATTACCAAAAGGCGCGGTCTCGAGAAACTTTCTGTCAAAGAAACAATCTGCGAAAGTCAATGTTTGCTCGTTACAAATCTGGCTGAACAATTCAGGATGAAAGCGGCTATTGGACTTTGACGATCAGGCACTTTTGGCGGCAGTGGAAGAGGAAGAAAGTTTGATAACCAGAATGCTAACCGTAGCTTTCATCGTCGAGGAAACTGATCGAATAGATACTGCACGAGCTCTCCGACAACAACAAAGCCGACGAAGTTCGAATATTCACCGACTTTCTTCAGATAAATTACGCCATTTCTGAAAAATCTCGTCACTGGAGATGAATATTGGCTACTCTTTAAAAACGACAAAAGACAGAGGGTCTGCGTTTTGCGGGTCAAACATCAAAAAGCATCCCAAAAGATGTTTATTGCAAGAGGGCAATGTGGTGCGTTTAGTGGGTCAGATGTTAAAATCTTCAGCAAACATCCAGGTGATCAAGGTTTTGGACCTCATCCACGGTCACCAAACGTGCCTGATCATCAAAGTCCGATAGACAAACTCTTCCTGACTTGTCCTACAAATCTCTGTTGCCATAATTAAAGCTTCCAACATTGACTTTCTCTGATTGCTCTTTCGCCACAAAATTCGTTGAAGTTGCGAAATGACTGCGACGTTCTTTATCCTTTTTAGTAATGGTAGAGAGGTGACGATTATGAATATGATTATTGACACACATTTTATCAAATAAATACTGATAAATATTTCCATAAAAAAATGTAAAGAAAAAAAATATTTTTTATTTATTTTCTTTCAAGCACGGGTATTTTTAAAGTTGTTCAGTATCCCTCGACTAACAGATAATTTTTGCTTTATCTATGATTTTAGAAATCCGCTAATAATAAAATAAATGAAATATACTTATTTTTGCTATATTCACTATAAATTCATGTTTCCGCAACATTTGTTTGTATACTGCAATTCATTCGAAATCGAAAAATAGTGACGGGGTATATAAACATCACAGTAAATGGATTTGTGAAACGAGTGATAATAGATACCAATTTCTAAAGAAAACAAGTATATCCATTTGCTCGCACGCAAAATAGCCACTACCGCAAGGAAAACACAGTGTTAGCCGTTCTATAATTTTCTCAAATTATTAAAACAATTACAATAACATTAAAATCGTTACCAGATAAATAAATAATAGACATTATTATACACTAGTATACGCTAAAGGCTATTAAATTAAGTCACGCTTTTTATGTAAAAAATGTCACGAAATAAAATCAATTATTTATAGATGGCCGATAGAGATCGACGCCTTGCATGATCACGGAGTTGTTTAGGTGTTTTACCGAGTTTTCCCATGTCTCCCAGGAATATCGTGCTCTAGACGGCGTGCTCTATGGGACACGAAACCGGAATCGCTTATTGTATTCGCTACTTAGCCACTTCCGTTAAGCACAGCATTTCCGCAGGACTACTTCCGCTGTTTCCTTACGACGCCCCTTTTCACGACAGGTATAACTTAATTATGCTGCTTTAGTTTTTATGAACACTTGTTGGACACAGTACTAAAGCAAAAATATAAATAAATAGGAACTTGATTTATAAGTAATGGAATGCAAATACCCAGATGCTAATCATATTTTCATATAATACAAATATGTCGCAGTATTAAATTAAACAGTTAATAATAAACGCTCGATCTATTTTCATGCAAACGTATTTCTTCTAAAGTGGAAGTTTATATAAACATTATTGACATAATTCTATAAAAAAAAAACATATTTTACAACATGGTCTACGCAATAAATCATATATTTATACTAGCCTTGAATATAATATATCGAAGTATTTTCCACCTCCATTATTACTATTGACGGATATTGTTCAATTACGAATTTAGTCCGAGCTATCTGATGGAACTATATCTACATCTACCAAATTTCATCAAAATACCTTAAAACCATATCCCCTATTATATATCATATAGTTATTAAAATAAACTTTCTCAGTCAAAATTCCTACATTAAAACATTGAATATTGTCATACATATTTTAGGAGTTACTATAAGTAATTTTATTACGTAAAGAAATAAAAATTAATAAATAATGTTTAATAAATCATAATATGGTATAAGTAACTGTAGAAACTTATAAACCTAAATTTATTGTGTTCATTTAAAATTATAGATCTTACTGATATACGCTGTATTTTTAAGGAAAAATAAATCCTTCTTGAATCAACAAGTAAACCAGAAAGGCGTATAAAAACCGACGTAATACTACGTAGAACATGATAATGGGATGATAGCAGGAAATTGAGGGTTAAAGATTGTGGCCTGGGTAGTTAAGAAATCGACGAAGTAGACACCTGTTGAACGCGTCTTAAAGGGGAAGGAAGGAAACTCGCAATAAGAAACTCCTAATCCTTGGCAGCAACAGTTGGTTTGTAAATTATTTTGTAGCACGACAAAGTAGCGTTAGGAATTTCGATTTATAGAAATATTTTCCTGCAGAAATTTTCTGGTGTTGTCCCACCGTTATTTCGTTTATATAACCTTGTAAAATACGGGTAATTCCATTCCTGTTAACACTAAACAATTGTCAGAAAATTCCTTCATCTTTCATTATAAGAAATTTCAACCAGACCAACGACAAAGATATAGAATTTAAAAAACATAGTTTGGTCCTCTTGTGTTTTTAGGACTACTTT
The DNA here is from genome assembly GCA_963680705.1 of Rhagium mordax. Taxonomy (NCBI): domain Eukaryota; kingdom Metazoa; phylum Arthropoda; class Insecta; order Coleoptera; family Cerambycidae; genus Rhagium; species Rhagium mordax. The sequence continues at coordinate 29,599,848 of OY796657.1, forward strand.
ATTTTATTTACCTATATTTATTGTTATAGAATATATTCATATTTCAGTTATATAATTTTTACCATTAATGCTTGACTGTTAAGGAAATTATTACCATGCGCGGATTGTACATTCTAGTAGTCTTATTAGTACCGCATTAGACTTGGGATGGTGTACTACTGTTCTATCAAAAATAAATAATAGTTCGCTACTTTCAATTTGTTTAATAAAAATATTGCATTATTAGTTTATTAGTTAGACGGATTGATTTGTACATCTTATCATTTAACTTATGTTATCAATAATTAACCAGCGTATCGTAAATAAGACAAGCATTACTGATGTAGTAAGTTTTGTACAAAAGAATGCGCCAAAACAAGCATCTATAGAAGTATATTTTCCTTCATATTATGTGTCACTTTTGCCGTTTGATTTAAAAATTAGCACTAAAGCTTCAAGTGGAAATATTTATATATTATGAAGTATATTCCAAAGCAAAATTATTCACAGTATAGCACTTGGAAGGTTGCTTAATTTTTCAAAACGCTTGGGGATATGTTCAGCCAGTACGTCATGTCAGACTGCGTATGCATAAAATAGCAAAAATGTCCATCCCATATGATGGTAAATAAGTTATTGCAGCTGTGAAGATTTTTTATTATTGAAATCACTAACTATAATGGTGCAGTGCACTAATTTCAATTCGATTCAATCTATGACAGCAAATTTTAAATTTGTAATTACCTGGTTTTATAATGACAAACGATCAAAAGTTATAAAGTCCAACAAATATTTGTACTACTCGTCGTATCAACTGGAGAACATAATTAAGCTAATAATCATGACAGTTTTTTATTCCATTGTTTAAAGAATGTAAGTACTGATGAAGTACTGAATGATGCGAATTACTTTATAATAAAAACTTGCTTGGCACAATGGAATCTTTACTATCAGATGATTTATTTGAAAGTGGCATTTCATTGATCTTAGATCATGACTACACGTTTTAAAAAATTGTTTCTGTTTTTTTTCCAGCGTAGGTTATTTTGAACCTTTTACGATTTGATCATCCTATCGACTATGTGGTCTGCCTCTGAAGTACAGACGAAGACTACGCAAAGATAATCGAGACGTCAAGCATTCAATTCAATATCAATGCCTTTTCCATTTTTAGTATAAATGAAAGGCTTGACAAGGATGTTGCTTATGAGACATAAAAATAACGAAGAGCAAATGCTCCTTCAGTGTTGAATGAAAAGGGATAATTCAGTCCATTTTCTTCTTTTAACATCTGAAAATTTTAGTCTTCAAAAAAAATATGTCACAGCTATTCCATATAAAAAGCCAGTGCAATCAGCGGAAAAGTTTCTCACACTATCAGCACGTTCGTTTGAACCCCAATAATTGGTAAATCCATATTTCGTTAAACACCAAATGATCTGTATAGTATTTACTATTTAATAAATTGCTTAATGAAGTAATGAAGTAAAGGGCGTATGTATTAAATGTTTCGAATGTGATTTTGTGTCGTATTTTGAAAAAATGTAGGCTTCTATTTCAAACAGTAAAGTATCAAATTGTTGGATATGATTTGATAATACAATGATTATTTTACTGATTGTTTAAAATTATTTGGAAAAACCTACCCTATCACTCAATATTTCTAAGTTCCGGTCTTAGTAATTTTATTGATTGCTATTATACTAGATATCGTAATATGTAAATGCCATTCGTGGTTTTGATTTTTAACAACAAAAATGGTAAAATGAGTTCTTATTGAATTGTTTATTCTACTAGATATCATAATATGTAAATGCCATTCGTGGTTTTGATTTTTAACAACAATGATCAAATGAGTTCTTATTAAATTGTTTATTCTTACGTTACATATTCACGTGAAACGGATTATTTGGAAGAATTCTTTAACTTCAATAACAAAACATCATTATTTAATAAACTGTAATAAAATCATAGTTTACATTCGTTCCATCAGATCCGGAAATTAATATATCCCAGTGAATATTGCTTTAAAAGAATGAAAAAGCACGAATCGCAAGAATTCAGTTTTTTATACAGAATTAGCTGTTTATATAACTACTTTACATAACAATTTAATAAAAAGCACCGCGATAACCTGATCATATGTTTTCAATTTGATATGACGTCACGTCAGGTAAGACGATAGTCAATGCGGCAGAGAATTCTAAGTGCCACCTGTGAAATAATCTTTACATCGCCTACAGCGGCCCAGTCAGGTTTCTTTTAAAGTTTATTCAATAGGACGGCCACCTTGGTTGTCGTAGAAGGTACTTTAATCTTTAATGTTTATCAAGAGCTTGAACTTGTTTTCATCACCTGTTTTCTTTTATATATTAAGTGTTTACACTTTCTATGTTAGCTGTTTTCACACTTTGCAATACCAGAACGATATTATCTTCGTATATTTTACTTTGACTTTCAATATATTAATGAATTTCGAAGTCTCTTTGAACACTGTTTTCTTCAGACGTACACTAGTAAATATTTTCAAATAATTCTAGTCAGCCCTTTGTATTACGGATGTCCCACAAATACCTCTTTAATATTGTTTCTCCTTTGTATCTTTTACACTTCTTGATATCTGCAATATCTAATATTTTAAAATATTTACTGCACCACTGCTGATACAATAGTCATGTAGTTCATCTTACCTTTAGGTATTAAATTCCAATAAGTTCTCTAAAATAGTCCTACATTAACCATAACATCTGTACTATTATCCCTAACAACACATTATTTTCCTTTCATATTACTATTTTCCTGACTACCAGCCTTACATTTCTATATTATTAGAAAAGTATACCTATTGTGAGAGAATAAAATGCTACACGTATTATAGTCTATCTGAGCATAAGGTTATAGGAATCTTTATCTTCTCATATAATTAACTTCACTGAGTTAATCGAATTTGTTTAAGACTTCAAATCGGTTTCCTTAACTTTGTAATTGTATCTGCTTGATTAATCCAAATGAATAGCCACTGTACCAAACAATTTCAAACTTATAAAGTAATTTATCGTCCTCGGACATCGTTTAATTACAAATCGGATAAAGTTTAAGATTTACCATTCACGCGTAGCACGTGGATTAATTAAATTTAAAGGAGATACAGAAAAACTGCAGCACAATATGATCCTGGCAGCGTGATCAGGATAATGCATAAAATCGTTGGGGACAACATTCGCCTACTAGCAGTGCTTATTGTGAGGTAATAAAATAAGTGAATTTTTTAAATGTAGGTATATTTATTTAGGAAAGTGAATTACTCGAAAATGGCACTCTTGATACGTTTCGATAATCCGATTATCGAAACGTATCAAGAGTGCCTTTATGATGTCTAATTAAATCTATAGTTTTAAAAAACTAAGTGATTGATTTGCTGTGAATTCACATGCAATAACCGATTTAATTAAGTGAGATAATTTCAATGTTGAGATGTACTGTAACTGGTTAAAAATTAAGGTAATCAAAGCATGCATTTGTGTCCGGTTCATCCATTCACTCAGATGTATAGAAGGATATGGTCCCTCGGATGTAAGGATATCCGCTGGCAACACGGTCCAAGGAGCACTAGATATTCAGGATTTACGGTGTTAAAGTCATCGTGAGATGTTGGTTTACATGATACTTTTTATTAGAGTGCGTATGATGTGTTATTAATGTTGTTATTATCTAACTTCCTGATGAATAATTATTTATTTACTTTATGGCGTTTTTATCCGGAAAAGTATTATTATTATGCGATATTATATTGTGATTTGAGAGTAAAGAAATTAAATCGTAGAAGGATGTGCAAGTCTAATAATAAATATATTCGAATTAAAGAAGCAGAAATCTTATATAACTATAAAACAAAGACACATAATAATTCTAACAAGAAATGACTTAAAAAAATAATTATTTTGAATATTTGACATGATTTTTGTGGTCTATTGTGCAGAAAAGGAGAACAACCACAAAATACTCGAAACTTTAAAAAGCGCACAACGTTTGAAAAAATTGAGTAAACTATAAATTACATTTTTCAAAAACAAATAGAAAGTGTTACCACTTAAATATGTTAACCCAAAATCAATTATCTTTTCTAGTTGCTGTGCCAATTAAACTGTAAAATAAAAAATGATTGTCACGTGTGTTTGTTTAATCAAGAATAATTATCTGATGCAACAAGTCCTCCTAATTTGCAATTTTAATCTAAAAATCTCATAAAGGGAATGTTTGCCAAACAGCGACACAGGTAAACAAGACAAATTTTGTAGAAAACTACACATTTTACATCAAAAAGGACATAAAAGCATGTGTGAGCTACTTGTGGCTATTATCGTTGACGAGCACTTCACTAGTTTGCAGCTTTACCGCCGTATTCTCGAAGGGCGCTTCTGTTGCTTGCCATAAAAGAGCATTATGGATATGTGAACATTGTGAACATATAGGCAAAACAATAGAGATCGCTCTCTAACGTAGATATTAAACAAAATATTTAGATGAACGACCAATTAAGCAAAACGTAATGTTTTCAAGCTTGATTTCTCATTTCCAACGTAAACGGAAAGTTTTTTATTTATATATTTTATAGGTTTTATAGATAATTCAGACTTTAATTGTAATGGTAAATTATTAATAAATATAAAATATTGCTTTACTATTATTTTAGTGTATGCCTACAAAAACGTGTATCCTTAAATATTGACTATTTTTCGGAAAACAAACTTCTACAAAGGATAATGTTTTTCTAATGGTTTTAACTTATTTTCGGGTAGAGAACAAAGGAGTAACATTAAAACTGTCAGTTCTTGAAAGGACTGAAAAGAAAACTGGTGTAACTAGATACATATCATTATTATTATTTTTATTTAAAATACTGGAACTGTATAATATATGCACACTCGCCATAATACAAAAAACTTCAACATATGAGGTGATTTATGAATGATTTTATTTTAAATAATACTTAATTTAACTATGGAGGGAATTGTATAAAACAAAGAGGAATGTCTACAACTCATAGCAAATATTAAACAATTAATATATTGATTTTAAGAATTTCACGGAACTGGTTTACTAACTAAAAACATTTATACAGACAAAAACTGGAAAACTAGTGTACAAAAATAGATGTTAAATTTAATGAAATTAAATTAAAAAAAAACAAATGTTTGTTTAAAATAAAAATTTTTTCATATTCATTCTAGAAAGTTACAGATAATGATAATAATACCAAACTTTATAGATACATGAAAAATTTATATATTTTAGAATGACATATAACTAATAAAGGAAACCCGCATAAAAAAATAAATAACATAATTTGCTAAATAATCTCCCATCAACACCCTGTACCAGGAACCATCTTATAGACCGTAAGGTGCACAAAAAACAACTTGCAGCTAGGACAATCCTTAGAAAAGTCCAAATACCTTGCATAAACCTTCCTTTGACTCTGAGTTGGGGCCCAGGTTAGTGTAATTCGAATCGACAAACACGTCTTATTATGATGTGGGGTTTGATAAGAAGTTGCAATGCACTGGCAAAAGTTGTAAGGCAAGGGGTAAATGTAAGGGTAGCACACATCTGCCTAGGTAACCCTCCCCTTAAAAGAAATTACCACCTGGCTATGGCCACGGTCTGCAAACAAGGGCTATCCGCGGATCGAACCAGATGTCTGTACGATGGTCTTATTTGAATTAGTTTAAGCATATGCCACCACATATGACTTCTTATCAACCGTTTGTGGGTGACGTCCCAGTTTAAATGCTTTTTGGAGTACGACGTAACCGACATTCTGTTTTATATTAATATTTAAAATTTAAACAGTACACTTTCAAAGATTCTTTCCCACATAATAATAATTTTTAATTAATATATTGACGCCTTATTAGAGTTGTTGCATAAATTAAGAGTACCTGTATTCATTTATTTAATCGGTTGTGAAAATTTTCCTAAAAAAATCTTGTGCTGACTGTTTTTAGCCTAATGTTTAAAGATCGTAGTGTAAAATATATGTGGTAAAATAAATTAATAATGAATCAGTAAGTCATAGAATCTGTAAAAATAGATTACTTTAATACCGGGTGACCATGAAATGACGCTGCCCCTATATTTTCTTGGATTTCCAAGATATGAATTTCAAACTTGGGCACGTCAAATAACGGTTAAATATGCATTATTTCGACTGATTTATCATTTTCTGTCGCTTCCGGTTTCATCAGAAATGACACTAGCTTTGATTTTCTAAATAGCACACCCTGTATATTTTTACGTTTTCTTTTTCATGAGGTCATTTTGGATACAGTTATGGCATATTGAAATAAAAATATTAATGGCCGACATTTTTATGAGCAAATTTAATTTTTTATCTAGGCGGCCGTGACCCCAAAAAATGTTTTGTTTTGCTTCAATAATTAATCAAAAAATATAATTATGGTATTATATCATAAAATTTGTGTTATAAGATCTTAAACATTTCGAAAATATTTTTTTCAGAATAACAATTTTTTTTTAATGGCACCGTGGTGATGAAAAAATGCTGTTGTTTTTGAAAAATGAAAAAATTTATATATCTTATACAGGGTATCCTACTTATTATGCTTACTATGTGTATCTTGGAAACGGTAAGATATATAAGGTACCTAGTTTAAATGACACCAAATGTAGAACTTATCAAGGCTTTACTATTATGTGCAAAATTGTTTTAGTAAAACCAACTCAATGACTATGAAATTAAGAATTCTTCTAATTCTCAAGTATTAGGCCATGAAAAAAAAACTTCAAATATTTAGAAATCTGTAAGCTTTGTTCTTGTTCTAATAATTTATCTTTGTAATTAGTTCTGTACATTTGGGTAAGAAATGAAGTTTTAATAGCGAAGACAGAAATGATATTGTTACCTGCTGCATACGGAATTTACAAAATTCAGAAAATGCACGAAACGAATATCTAAATCGCCTTCCAAAGCATCTACAGCCACAAGAGATAAATTATTACAATAAAAACAAAACTTTCACAGATATCTAATTGAAACAATTTTTTACATGGCCTACTTGAAAATTAAAAGAATTCTCAATTTCTCAGTTTTATATTATTTATTATATATATTTATATTATATTTATTATTATTATAAGAGCCTAATATTATTTGAATGATACGTAGTGGGCATCTTGATAAATTAAAATATGTGTTTTTTATTTCATAAAAATTAGGGAGGAAAATACAAAATCAAATAAAGACGATAACTCCATTATTTTTTAACATAAACGATTGTTGAAATAAATCTTTTTAAGAAGAATGAAAATTGGGTTTTAACTAAAGCCATAGCTATGACTTGTATTTGTTGATGTCTTAATATATCAAAATATGTATAAAAGAGTTAGCAAAAACATTATAATTTTTTCAAAATCTTCATCAAAAAGTTCTCTAAGTAAAAAAACCACAATAAAATAATTTGATAAATAAAGGAGTTACAAAGGAAAAATGAAAATGACAAGAATTAGTTTTTTGCTTATAAAACAAAAATGAGTTTATTTTACTAAAATATTTCTGCACATAATAGTAAGCCTTGATAAGCTGTACTGTACATTTGGTATCATCCTTGTATCTCTTACCGTTTCCAAGGTACCCATAGTGAACACGATAAGTGGTATTTCGACTAAAGATGTAAAAATTTGGAACTCAAGCTACGCAGAGAAATCAAAAGATCATATTTGTTTAAATTTAAAATATTAAAAAAATTACAAAAAATAATATTTTGTCAGTGCCGTGCCATTCTTGGTGAAAACGCAATCTTCTTTTGGAACTTCGCCCCATATTTTAGAAACGAGGGCTCCTCATGAGAAATACTCAAGAAATCGGTGCAACCAATGATTAAAGTGCTCATTTTGCAAAATATGTTCGTTATTGTATTATGAAACACGTGGCAAAAATGTCATGTGTTTCATTTTTACAAATTTTAAAATTCGACCGCCTGCGCCCATATTTTATTGATTGTTATTACATAATTGAGTTTGGCAGATCTATAATACTAAGTTTCTTCAAAATATTTCTAAGCATTCTCAAGACAGATCGACGGACAAATATTTTTCTAATAACACGAATTTTGAAAGTTATAGAATTCGTAATTTTAGTGCAATATCGATATCCATTTTTTCACGATCATAAATATTTCATTTAATATAATAATTTTATTATATAAGTAAAAAAATATACAAAATCTTCGAGGAGTTGACTGTATGATGTTCCCTCAACAATGTTTCAAACTACATTAGATATAGTATACAGTAAATTCACTTTTCAACCAAAGCACTTTGTGAGTGAATAGGAGAGAATAAAGAGAGAGCGCTAACATTCTGAGATCGACATGCAGTCACGCATGTGTAGTGCTCTCGCTTTACTGCTATCTCCTATTCACTCACAAACTGCTTTGGTTCAAAAGCGAATATACTGTATAGTCAGCACAAGTGTAACAATTTTAACCACACTGTCTCACACAGTCTCTGAACCGATGCAGTAGAAGCGCCATCTATTGCTCGTTGCCAGCAATATCACGACGTATTAGGTACAAAATATCTTGGTTGTTTTATTCCAGTTTCGATCTATAAGTTATTTACATTTCGTCTTACCACTGACACATCTAGTGGTTATTTTCCTTTAAGGCAGAGACACAGGATGTAAGATCTAATACTATACTATAGTGGCATATATACTATTCGCTGATTAGTCCACTTGAAAATACAATTTGAGTGTTTCTTATTTTATTAAAGCTACTGCGCATATTGAGATCGTAGTGATATAAAATATTCTGAATATTTGAATATATATTTTTATATGTTTAATAAAGAATTTATCTGTGTGGTTTGACATTATGATTAATCTCTTAGCAGATTATGTGGCGCCAGTAGTTTTAACCACATAAATATAGGGAGATAATTCCCAAAAAAATTTTAAGTTCCTAAAAGGTTTTGAGACTAGGTACTTCTGTTTATTTTGATGTAGGTACGCTGTAGTGACACGACAAATATTTATTTTCAGAATTTAAAGTGTAATTTCAATTTTAACTTATATTCCAAAATAATTTACGAAATTATTCCCATAAGATATTCGCAGGTATGTACCTATCAATGTTTTACTTTACATGTTCCACAACAATGCATAATCTCTCCCTTTTATAATACAATACTCTGCCCTGACTTATTTTATATCGAATCAATCTTCTTTATGTGGTTTTAAAAATATAAGTCTGCCAAAGTGCCTCTATTGTTTAGTTTCAAACGCCTACAAAAGAGCATCATCTCCTGGCCCTGTGGCGTGATCCAGTAAACTAAATTATCGTCTTTGTGCATTTTGTGAAAAAAAAACATCTTAAACTATTTAATAATAGAATTAAAGTTATCGGTGTCGTGAATTTGATCGATTGCCGCCGTATTGCAATTCGATATTTGTATTAGATTCTCCTCATTTTTACTACTGAATTGTGTTTAGCCATACAATCGTCTATTTACAAGACAATTTGTGATCAATACCATACCCAAAGTACATCTGCCATATTAAAAACAGAAAAACAAACGAATGCCAAGCTGCCAAATGGCACATATTGAATTACATATTGTCTGAAAACTAAGTAAAGATATTCATTCTGGTCAAACGAATCTTTTGTTAAAAACATAAACGAAAGTTTTCTTTAATCAAGATTTACCAATGTTTTACTTTGGGGTGGTCACTATACAAAGAAACAATTCTTAACAAAAGATGTCTTACAATGTAAATAAGAAATACATATCCACAACATAATTACACAAACCTATTAAAAGTTTCGATTGATTATTTGTCAAATTCTGTAATAGGTGGTTAAATGCAATCTGCTATAATTAACATATTAATCAATTACCCTAGTATCAATGGTTAAAGTCATTAATAGTGATAATTAATTCATCAAATAATTTCAGCATGTTACAAATTAATATTAAACCATACACATACTATAATGTTTAACGATTTGAATTGGTGTGATCATATTAAACACCTAGGAGTGAGCAGCAATTATTTAATTAAGATACCTAACGATATTTAGATTGTTCAGATAATGTAATATATGGGGTGTTTTAAAATGTCGCTAAACATGTGTTTCGGTGGGACACTTTAAGGCAATAGGGCATAAAAACAAAAATATTTTCAAAATTTTGTACTCTCACTTTACACCTTCGTATTTACTGATCAATATTACTCAACTCAGATAAAATTCAATTAAGGTATATCAAAATCTAATTAAGTTATCCAGTAAACAAACTGGTCTACATATATACCGCGAGACGGATATGCGACAGACCGACAGACATTTTACAACGGACACTTTTTTAATTCATTAAGGTCGAAAACGCATAATGCGTTGAAAACTTAATGTCAGTTTCTTCACAATGTTTCCTTATAAATATTTATTATGTGAGGAAGTCAAGTTAATTACCCACGCACTATAGTCCATTTGCTAAAGAAAAAAGTTCTACCTTCGTTGACTCAAAATTGATTTTGATAATTTGTATTTTATTTCAGAAAAGTTTATAGAAAAGTTTTCCATATGTGAGACGGTGTGTTTTTTATTTTTTCAGTTGTTATTAACAAATAAATGTCTTTTTAATACATTCTTAATTGAAAAATGTATAACTCTTTTATTTATTTAAACAATTGCCTGAAATTTGATAACATAAGGTTTCTGGGTTTGCAGATTACGAACCTGGCCTTACGGACTTTTAGGTAGTCTAATAAAATTATTATGGAATTATTTTTAATTATTAATTTTTCTGGAAATGTGATTTAGTTCATTGTAAACTATAAAAAAATACGATGTAGTGTTGTATAAATGTATAATAATCGGTTCAGTAAAATTAAAGTTCTTCTTCTGAAGATTCTGACGAACTATCTTCGGATCCTACATGGATAATGAGAGGTTCTACAGTTATGTCAATAAGTTCGTCGAGTTCCCACATTATAGCTTCTACTTTTAGTACGTGATTTATACAACTTTGCCAAAATATTCACTGGTGTAATAAATGCAGTCAATTTTTAGAAAAACGTTTATATCTCTGTGCTAGGAAGTATACGACTGGCCAGTCAAATTTTTCGAACACAATGTACATAATAAATACTGTAATATTTCTATATAGTATGTCATTTATTATTATTATATTTATTATTTATTATTATTATTATATTTCCATGAATTTTAAAAAACTAAGTAGCACGCCCATGGCGGCTTCTGATTATAGGGTTTTATTACTCTACTTCATTTCCAAATAGACATTTAAATTTGAGTTAATTTAAAAGTTTTAGAATTTTATTTGTAAATAATGTCTATTTATTAAATAATAATAATACTTAATAGTAATAATTCTAAATAATAAAAATTAAACCTTTTAATGCTATATTTACAATCAGTGTACCCAAAACCCCTAGATAAGAGGTAATGCGTAAAATTCAAAAATCAAGCTATTTTGTCAAGCTATTTTTAAGCAAGGAATATGTGGTTCAGAGATTTACAAGTGATTTAGAAACACCCTGTACATATAAGAAATAAAATCTGAATAAAAAAGTTTACCCTTTCCGACATTTTGTATCCGCCAATTTAGATTTTAGTTGAGTTTCAATGTCAAATTCGTAATCAGTGACCCCAAAAATCTCCAGACATCTAATAAAAATAAGAAGAAAGAAAATTAAAAATTAAACTTTCGACACCATTTTGCTTTTAGACCGATTTTGAAGCTAGATTCGTAATATGTAAAAAACTTTGTTGTCAAATTTCAGTCAATTGTTTAAATAAATAAAAGAGTTATAAGTACATTTTTAATTAAGAATGTATTAAAATAATGCTTATTTGTTAATAACAATTGGAAAAATAAAAAGCACATCTTCTCACCTATGGTGGATTTTTTTTCCAAAATTAAAAAAAAATTATCTCAATCGGTTTTTAGCGAAGATTTTAGTCTAGTTTTTAGTCAACGAAGTTAGAACTTTTGCAAATTTTTTGCGTGTAGATAATGACTACTATTATTATACTCTCCCCATAATATTCCATTTGCCAGTAGATTTCTAGTCATTAAACTCAGCAAATTCTGAATAATAAACTATCCATCCATTCATCTGTCTGTTTCTCTATTTATATCCATCCGTACGTCCATCTGTCAGTCATATTTTTAAAAGTACAATGATCACAAACATTTTGTTAAAATTTGAATTGTGGAGGAGAATAATAATAATAATAATATTTTATTATCCAAAAGATCACTTACAGCGGTATAGGACCAGTTACAAAAAGGGAAACTCCATTGTTGTTGAAAAAAGTAAAAGGAACAATAAATAGGGGAGATTTCCATTTTTTAAACGAGGCTGATGCTGAAGTAAGTTTTTCGAATAGAAAAATAATTACGTAGTTCAAGAAGTATCTGTCCATCAGTTTGTTTGCCTGATGCGCTTTAAAATAAGACGATAAAAGTTGTTATATTTTTTTATATTTTTAGATCTACCACATTCAATATTATCCAAGTGATTAATAAATATGGACCCTGCGCGGGTGTGGTGATATTTATTAAAATTGTAATAATTGGAAAATTCAATAACATAAGTTTCAAATAAAAAAAATATTGCCAATAGGTACATATTTTTATAAAAGGAATCGTTTTTCAAATATTCATACTTGTTGGGTGCCAATTCTTCAAATTATTTTCATAAAGAAAAATAGTGTCGTTTTACGCAAAATTTATTTATAATAAGCGAATTAAAATTATAAATAATTTAAAACAGATTTTTTGGGTATCAGGTCCAATTTTATTCAAACACAAATTACTTAAATTAAACATATAATAGATATAATGAAATTTTGCCAGAAGTTCGTAGTAGGTATAACATGTGTCATGTATGCTGTGATACAAATAAAATTCTGATGTTCCTGCTAGCCTATTTAGTTTTAATGTTTACTAAATTTTAATAGCCCTGAGGATGGTAATAAATTTACCGAAACGTCGGCAATTTAAGTAATTTGTGTTTGAATAAAATTGGACCTGATACCCAAAAAATCTGTTTTAAATTATAAATTTGGTATGAAAACCTATATCATGTTATAAATAATGTCATAAGTTTATATCAGTGAGACCATACTTTCAATTATCTATTTCAAATGTATATCAAATGTAATACATTTTCTAATGTACTTTAATCCTTCATTAGCTATACACGGTGGTTCATTTAAACAGAAACGCGGCTTTACGGTTGTGTTACGAAAAATAGTCAATTTGACTAAAAAAATTGTTGCTGACATTCCGAATCCGAAATCAATAGAACATCAAACGGTGAAGGAACTGGTAAGATTTTGTCAAATAAACCACACTTCGCCTTGTATATTCCTACTGGAAATCAAGTGTTCATATTATCATATTATCGATGATAATAAATATTTAAATTTAAAGTTTCAGTACAATTTGATCCCAAGATCGTAATGAATTTCACACTTTCTGGTTAACCCTGTATACTAAAAAAATGGATTGACGTTTTTTACTGATATACTAATGATACCATATTTGATATACTTTTCTACATACAATTCCTGAGATACTCGAGAAAACGATTTTCAATATTTTTTATATCTACCATCATTTCAGTTTTTTTAACTATTTTCCCTCGTATTTTCCCATAGCTACCAGAAAGCCGGTGTATCAACATTTCCACTTAGATGTACCACCCTGTATATTCAAAAGAATTATTTACAAAGATTTAAACTGGCACCTTAGTGACACTTGAAATCATAATATAAGATTTTATAGAAAAATGCGAATGCTGCTAATATTCATCACTCAATTTCCCATCCTATGAGACAAATTTCCAAGTTGGTCAATATCTTCTCTATAGATACTCGAAACTTGGTAGTTTGTTGGCCCTTGTGACTTCCGAGGAATCTGTCCCATTGTCAAATCTTGTAGTAAATGATCCTCTTAGCATGGTTACTTGATGTAGTTACAATGGCTAAAATTAATCGCTGGTATATGCTGCAGACAAGTAGTTACTTTACAAGATGTTACACCGGTGTAGTATACAAGACCATCTTAATATTTATCTCACACCTTTGTTGTTCGCTTGAGCTTGAGAAATTGTAGAACTATTTGCTAAATTTAGTTATACCAAGAAGAGTTCTTTTCAATTTCGCTTTCTATGGACAGAAAATCAAGGTATAGGTATTGAAATATTTTTAAACTTCTGTAATTAGTCGTGTACATATGCTCAAATTTTGCTTCATAATAACTTTATTAAATTTTCGCTATATGATTTGGTAAGTAGGTATAAAAAATTTATGTAATAAGATATTTTGATAAAATACGAATTAATAATAGTTCGTTAAAGTTACATGTTGCATTAGGTCAAAAATTTTGTGCACGAATTATTTCTGCCAACCAAAATATCTTGTAACAGTTACAATATTTACCCAATATAACTCAGTACTAAATAATGGTAATGGATATATTTTTTAAAGTATTATTTATATTAGTGTATTGACATAACTATTCTACAATTGGACCAAGACATATGTCGACCATTCTCTCCGACATTACCATCTATCGCAGCTGCGGTATGATAATCTGAAGATGACTAACCTTGTTCTGCTACACAATGGATCTATAATCTTCATATAAATCAAGTATTACATTCACACTCATCTATAAAATCAAGATTTTACATGCATCAAATTTCTAATATGTAGGTACGTTTCCAAAGATTAAAAAGCAGCACATACATAGCCTCGTTTGCTCGATTACATTGCCAAAGAGCGGAGATACACACCAGTTTATATAGATGATGTATAACTAAAGGTAATAATGGTCACGAATGCATTGTTGGTAAATCGCAATTTCTTGCTTTTGTTCAATGACAAACTAAATAAACATTTTTTTAAGTCCTAGTTGTTGCTAATAATGTCTCTATCCTAGCGTATATCCTGTCCGAACAGGAAATTTACATCTCTTACCTCAGATTATAATTTTATTTCATTTGATTGCGTCCTGATTGTTCCATTTGATATACATCTTTTCGTTATAATATGGCGATGAATTAATTATGACAGTAAATTCTATGAAATAAAGCTAAGCTAAATTATTCAACTACCTATTTATTATTGACTTCGCAAAGCCTGGCAAATTAATTCTAACTTAGATTATTGTTGTACATCATTGACCTGGCTCAGGTATATTAAATAAACTATGTGTGACAGAGCAATTGTTATTAGCTGACGATGTTCTATAGAAAAACGCTGATTGTTATCGAACGATGTCTAATCTGTTCTCATAATAACACAGGATTTATAGCTTGATGACCAACAGGTCCATAACCTTAATGCTCAGGCATCCTGCGACGCCATTCGATAATTATAATTCGCTACAATTCCATTTCATTAATTCATTAGATTCTAGGCAAGATATTTAAATTCATAATGTAAATTAGATGATGATTTTTAATATTCCGTCATTCTTTCAGCAGACCATTATTATTCACTGTCTGCTTCACGTTTTGATTTAATGATATGTTTTCATAGAAAGATTTGATTTGTGGATGGTACCTTCGTTCTAGCCAATCGTATTTCACCGGAATTGCGCTGTGCTTCTCCTTCTTTTGTTTGGTTACTTAGTCCAGTTACAGTAAATTAAAAAACATGTTTTTATGAGTTTTTATGTAGGTACTTCATTATGAACATGAGAAGACTATATACATTTTGATTAAATGGGAAGTAATTTTACATAGAGTTGGTGATTGATTGTAGATATTTTGTGAGTGCGTAAGGATAATAATTGATATTAAGTATTTACTAAAATAACTTTATGGACAAAAAGAATATAAATCAAGCTTCAAATAGGTTTTAATTTTAATAGATCATTTATTGGTGACAAAGTGTAGAGAAGAATAAATATTTTGCCATATGCCCTTAAAAATATTACAAGGCAGCTACAAACACGTGTTTCGGAATTATTGTTCCTTATCAGCACAGATAATGAAACAAGAGCAACAGCTAGTATGGCACGAAGGGTCAAATTGAGTACATACTATATACTGTATTGTCAACCTATTTTAATTGTTGTTTCCTGAATTTATCATTTAAGCTATACTACGCTAATAAGAAATAATAATAAAAATTCTGTTCGTAACTGTTTAATTGTTTATTTTATTTTTCAAAGTCATACTTATTTTCATACTAATACTAATATTATATTATTCTAGAACTTTTTGTTTTGATATTATATTTACCATAGTTAAGAAATTATGTGATTGCGTGTCTCTAACTTTCTAAGTGTGTATGTTGTACTGTACGTCTCAATCATTAACGTTATCTTTAGATGAATCTTTAATATTTCCATAATACAGTAAGTTTTCCAGGTAATAAAGGAGAAAGTAGATGGGTATTATCGATTGATCCATCAGATACGTAATTTGATAGATTGTACAAAAGAAATAACAATAATGTATACTTAGGTATATTAAGTTGTTATCTTTGTCTTGATCAAAGACTCCGCCTTCTGTCACGGAAGAAAACCCACCAATAAAAACAGGTGTATTGAAATGCTTAAAGAATGAATGCCCGACATTTTCAGATTAAACTCGAAGCTAAAAGTAATGGGTAATTAAATATTTACTTATATGTTGATTGTTTAGGAGAAAAGTGAATCACGAAAACTGAGTTTTTATATATTATGCTTAAATGTTTAATGTTTTTTAACTACTTTTTTATATGTGAAACATAGATAGGAACTGACCGGAACTGTACTGTTTTCTGTTTTAATATTTAGTAACGAGATTTAATATGCAATTTCCAAGAAATCATTTTAATGAAATAATTATTTTGTAAAAAGATGTATTTATGGTCTATTGATATTGGTCTATGAACGTTGAGTGTTAAAACAACAGCTTTTCAGGTTTTAGTAAATATTTTGAAAATTATGCGATTTTGGGGGAAATTCTTAAGAGAATTTGCAACTTGTGCCCTTATAATTTTTTCGAATTTCCAACTGGAATTGCAAGTCAAGTGTCAATTAATCTATAGGAATTAAAAATTAAATATGTACAACAGGGTACATAATTATATTGAGAAGAATACCACTTTAAAGTCTTTACCCCAATTCAAGTAAATTATTGTTTGTTAATATAAAATTACCAAGTGAATTTCATGAATGAACTAAATTTTTAGGTATTTATAGAAAAAAAAAACCATTTTATTAATAAAAAATCGCATTTTGCTTCTGCATGATATATAAGTATAATGAAGAAAAAATAAGCTCAAACCAAGGAAGTCACAGAAAATTTCTTCATCAAAATTCTAGGTAACATTTTGAGGTAAGAATGTATTAATATCAATATTTTCTATTAAAAAAATGTAAGAATTCAAAGTCGTTTTAGCAGATTCTACAATAATTCGCATTTTAAGTTAGTTATTTTTATCTAATATTTATTATTTCTATACAAAAGTATGAAACTTTTGCTTGAATAATTCATAAATAATATTTTTCTATAATTCTGCGCAAAGTAATAAAACGTAAAAGGCATTATTGCTTGTTTACTTTGTTGTAGTAGGTATTGCGTTATTTAGTTGTGTGTGAAGAGTGGATTTGCTTTATGGAAATATCAAAGGTTAAATTAATTTACTAGAATTTATTTTACCGTTTTATTTTTTATTAAAATACGCGAAGAAAAGTTGAACGAAAAATTTTAGCATTTTTCTGTTGCAGTTTTGTTGCTAGTAAATCCGTCCCTGGAATGTATTAGATACCCATCTTTTAAAATATTTGAACTCGCAGTTAAGAATATTTTACCATAGATTTCAGTCATTTATAAGATCAAAAAATGTTTTATCAGCAAAAAATTGAAGTTAATCGGAGTTTACACGGTGTGCGGTGTATAGTGCAGTTATTTTCTCAAAAATATATGACTCACCCGCATTGAGCTCGTTTCCTCTATTAACAAAGTCAATTACGTATTCCAATAAATAAGTAGATAGACTAAGACACTTTTATAACAAGTAAGTTGTTATATTCCCGATTTATTTTTTTATTAAAAAATATATGGCAATAAATATTTTTGACATTTTCGATTAGATATTTTTGCAATAGATTTTATTAATTTCGAGATTGTAACAAAGAATCGTGATAGTGTATAGATAATAATGCAGTTATAGGGTTGATACACTATAATAGTATAGCTACCAATAAAAATGTTGGTTATCGAATTACTGAAATAATAAATAAAATATAATGGATTGAATAAAACCTTTAAAAAAACGATCTATATAAGATATCATTCAGCTTTCCTTAAGACAAAAAAAGTAAAGTCGAATATTACTGTACTAATAAATATTACAAAGTTTCAAAAAATTATTAATACTTAGCAAAAGATTGTATGCCTATAATTTTAGGTATTACCTTAAAAATAGGTGCTGCAATCCATACCTATCTACTATGAAAAATATAATTTTAGACACATGAGGACATTT
This sequence comes from Rhagium mordax, assembly GCA_963680705.1. NCBI lineage: Eukaryota > Metazoa > Arthropoda > Insecta > Coleoptera > Cerambycidae > Rhagium > Rhagium mordax. Next base: position 29,618,369 of record OY796657.1, read on the forward strand.
TAACTACATATTCTAATTATAAAATACTGCTGCACTTTATAGCTAATTTTGCATTAAGAAAAGTCTAATTAAAAACAATCACGGGTTGATATCGTTTTCCGTTTCCTTTCTGTTGTCAGTTTTATCATTACGAAAGCGTGTTAGGTCTTTTCTTGTAGATTATTTTATTATCATTCCACAACATAAACACAAATATTTTAATTAGGAAATGTCAATTCAATGTATCAACAAACCTAAACCGTAAATGTCACGATTGTTTAAACTATAAAATTCTTGAATGCGGTTTTTTAATATAATTTTTGACCTTTCTTGTGATAAATAAATTACTTCTGGTTAATAATAAATAATATACGTATGAGAGTAGCAATTAAAACGTGTGAAGTACATATTGTTCTATCTTAATACTGCTAAATACATAAAAAATAGATGTGATCAGAAATTATTGACTGTACCGTACTAAGTAGCTCACAAACGAAATAGCCCGTTTTGATCATTCATCTTTTCTAGGGGTTAAAAATCTACATACAGCAAGGAATTAATTTGCTCATTTATGTAGTTAAGTAGTATGTTGCAAGTACTTTATTGTACATTATTTCTTGAAAATTAACAATAATTTTCTTAATAATAACTTAAACATCGTAAAACAACAATATGTACCTCTTAACATAAAATCAATGTTTTTTTGTAAAATTTGTATAGTTAAGAGCGAAAGTTAAAATATAAATTATAGTATTTAAATTATCCAGTTTTACAATAATTAAACAGTTTTGAAATTATCCGAAAAAATCTGTTATAAATTTCATTTTAACTTCTTGGCTCTGTAAGTATGCTGAAAATTTATATTGATATAATTTTTTCAATTACTTTTTCATTAAAAACTACATAAAATATTAGGTGTAAAATAAACTTACCGGTTATTTAAAAGGGGGGGGGGATTATAAATTAGATTCCATTTACTTAGTCTGAAACCAAAAAGAAAAAAGTATTAATATTTGCAATATATTAAATTGTATTAGCAGTATATTCTATTATTTTGTATCATTGTCTGAACAGCGTAAAATAAAATAAAATTTTAGTTAGCTCCTGGGAATTACAATATTTTTTGAATTCTCTAAGAAGGGCTAAAAGGTAAGGCCTAAAATGTTATTTTGGAACATTTTTTTTATACTTAAAACTCACTAGAGTGATAACTTTGTTATTTGAAAAGGTGAACCAAAACTCTTTTAAAGGACTATTGACAATCAAAAACAATTTAGTCAAAAGTTTAATATTTTTGATGTTTTTAATCATTCTTTCTCTTTACTTGATACACATCACTTAAGTAAATTATGTTAAGCATAAATTAGCTGTAAACAATTTTATACAAAAACATGAGAATCCAAATAATATTAAATAGAATAGAATAGAATAGAATATCTTTATTGAAATAATATACATGATACCACTCAAAAGTACTGGAGATCAGCAGTGCCGTTTTTCACTCCATCCCAGAAATTACAAAATATAAAATAACATAAAATGTTAAACATTAATGTAAATATGTACACAAATAACTAAAAGCCAACTAAAGATGTTGGTCACTAAGTAGTTTATTTTTACAAATCGATTTTACAGCATTAAATTTGGAACAATTGGAAGAAGCAATGAATTTGTTATATAAAAAGGGAGCCATGTAGTAGAATGAATGTATTATTTTAAATGCAAATACTTCTGTAAAAAAATAAATTGAACGGTTTTAACACAGATTTTATAGATGAATGTCTTTCTAAACCTGTTTATAATATATAAGGTAAAACAAAAAGTATGTTTTTTAAACACAGCACTATTCACGAAAATCTAAACTACAGATAAATAACTGTCAACGTTTTCGAATTTCTAGTTGGTGCTTCCAGTAAAAAAATTATATACATTTTATTACAATTTGGAGGAAAAGTGTAAGATTTTAGAAGTATATATTATATTTAGTAAGAACACCGCTTAAAAGACAGAGTTTACAAGAAAATATTCAAATCAGACGCCGCGTACATATATTGTAGTACATTAAAATAAATATCATGACAACAACTTATTAAAAAATAAAACTAAATAAAATTTTGTTTTTGATAAGAAAATTCAGATGAATATTTTTTTACCTTTAATAAAAGTCTGAATCGATCTAGATACTTTTTATGTGACTGAAGAATTAAACTTAAGTTAGAGCAGTGTAATGTGGTCCTCAACAAAAAATAAATTTAAGCTACTCGCACTTCTTAATAATCCAGTTTAGCAATTGAATGATAATATGGATAGAGAATAATATTTTGCTAACAAATCATTGCGAAACATAATGAAAATAATGGGTTAGTGCATAATATTTTCTTTGACTGATGAGCCTTCCTTTTCAACAGTCGTCTTATTTAAAAGATATAATTGTTATCGTTGGGCTAAAAAATATTCTAATATGTTAAAAAATTTATAAATCAGTGCAAAACTTCTAATGTCTGACGCGGAATATACAGAAATAAAATAATTTAGCCTCTAAATGCAAACCTCGGAAGTTTATCTCAATTTTCTGCAAAAGTAGCAACAAGTTGAGAAATACTCGGATGATTTTCTAATTTTTTTAAGCTTAAGAATAATGTGGTAGCAAGATGAAAATCCTTCTCATTTTGTCCGATCCACTACGGTTTATTTAAATAAAAAATATCCTGCATAGTAATATTTATTGTGAAAATCTCTGAAAAGCACTAAACAAATTAAAGAGTGTTTAAGCGAAGCAATACATTTGCAAATGAGGCGGTGTTTGAAAGAGTTAGAGCCAATTTTTTGAGATCTTTCAAATGTAGATATTTTATATAAAATAGTTAAAATAATCTGAAATACGATTACGTTACTAGAGTATAACGTTATTTTTGTTTTGCCTGATAATTTTATTTTGTTACTTACAGCTGTCTTTTGTGTATTTTGCTTGTGTTATTTTATTTGTTATTGTTGTTTGTTTAATGATTGTTTTTCATTATTTTTCAGTTCACTTGTTTTCCTAACTCATTAATCGGTAACTTAAAAACTACTGGAAACTGATTGGAAAAAAAATCAATTTCATTTGAAAAAATCAAACTTCTTTTTACACCCTGTATATTTGAATATTTATAACGATATTAAGATACATATATTAAATCTGCATTCGAAATCTGTCAAGTTTATTTCTTGGATGAACCATTTGTGTTAATAATATAAATAACAAGGAATTAGGTAACATTTATCTCTTTTACACCATAGATCGAGTTGCATATTTTAATAAATTTGTATGATACTGCACACTAGTTGTTTATCTGCCATTGATCTAATAAATATAATAGAGTTGAAACTATTTGCGCCACAATTCTTCATTCTTTTGTCAATAAGCTAGTTTCCGAAATTATAATAACCATTTAATTTGTCATTTAGAGCAGTCGTCGTCTTGTAAATATAATTTAAGCTGATAATTTTTATAATAAAACAATTAAATAAATATGTTCACTAAATTCTACTTAATTTTTTTTTTAAAGGATCGATTGACCATAACTAAAAAACAGAAGAAGATTTCGAATTTTCAAGTTGACCATGAAAATTGTCATAAAAAAGTAGTGCATAAATGTGAAATCCCAAGTATCTACCTTTATTAGTTACGGAGATAACCTACGAAAGCATCGGGACACCACGTACTTAGAACCTATAAAGTGAAATATATTTTCACAGTTGTGCTCTATCAAATAAGTAAAAAACGATAATTATGACGCTAACAATACTATACCAAACAATGACACCTCCATTTTAAATGATGATATTTTATTAATTTGGGATTTATGTCAATAGAGTAACGAGAGCTATGCTGATCAGCTTTTCCAGCATTATGAAAAATGGTTTTAATAAAATGTTATTCTTGTTTCTCCAAAAAAACTATATTTTTTGTTAAATCAATGGCAGCTAAACTGCTACTATAATAACACTAAATAACATATATATTATGATGATTTGGTGTACATAAATTTAATTTTCCTAGTTTTGCACGAAGTTAGCCATATATTGAGTAATATATTGAAATGGAAATAAGTGATAAAAAAATGTATACGTCCTAGGAGAGCCAGAATAAAAAGTTAAGTTGGGAAGCATTAGCTTCTTAACTGTTAATAATTATTGTCTTTTGAGAGTAGTATTGAATTACCTACCGCCTGATTCCAATAATGTTACGATATCGTCTCTTTATTTAAGAAAGTTACTAGCCCAAGCCTTGTATATTTCAATAAAACAAGACGATGCTGATATTTTAATTAATTATAAAACTCATTTGATTCTGATGCCACAAAGATTAGGAACCAGGTAAGTGAAATATACAAAAAAAATTAATATAAAACACATACCAAAAATGAGTAGGAAATACAACGTTTGAAACTGTTAACTAAATAATATTACTGTAGTTTTCAAATCAGCCAAATATTAAATTTGATTACATTATTAAGGGGGCGTTTAAGATCGCTATATTTTAAGATTTTCATCTCTCCACCCCCAATATCTAATTACAAATTTTCTCTGATGACCGTTACTTTTTAGTGATAAACCTTAATCTCTGCATTTGTAAAGTTACCGATAAATTACGCCACATGGCTTAAGTTACAATATTTTAACCGATAGCACTCTAGACGGGCAAAACAATTAATGAGATTTAAATTTAAATTTAATACCTCGATGTTTTTTGTTGCAGTGTTCAGCGATCGACAATTTCAATTTAATTCTAGCATTTTAATATAGTACTTAAAACTCTTCTTTCTTTGAAAAAGATTCCAACCCGCATAGGAATTTAAATTTCTAATTTTATTTAATCAATACTAAATTAACCTCTTTAGATTTCTGACGTGCGAAAAATACTTGGTTTTGTGCAATCTATTTGTGGAAGGGTTTCTATAATTGTTTCTAAATTTAGAAATTATTTTGAATCAAATATGACATTCTTTATGAAAGTCCATTTACAAAAATGTACAATGAATAATTTCTATATCGTTTTTTATTATTTTAATATTTAGGCAGATTTACATTTACATTTTATTAAGTAGTATATTTATTATTTCGCTAATATATCTACTATGCCAAGGTTATTTTAAATTCTAATGATTTATTAAATAGAATCATACATTTTTTTTTAATCAAAAGAATCATTAGAGAGGCAACTGTAATCTCAATGTTTAACTTTAACAAACAAGTGGAAGAAGTAGTTAATATTTTTTAAGCTCGTTTCCTTTCATTTATAGGGAATTCTTTACACATTGCAGACTCCTAAAATTATGATTTTTGATGTACTGAAGCTATAGTCACTGCAGATGCATTCTTAATAATGATACATGTGGAATTCTATGACAGATTTTTATTTCACGTGGTTATTACCATTTTTTGAGTGAAATACGCAATTTTTGGGAATAAGGAACTGGGCGATTCTTTTAACATGTAGTGGTTATCTTCAAAATTACGTAGGTAGGTACCTAAATTTTTGGAAACCACTTATTAAAAGACGCTAAAGTTTTTTAAATTAAAATAGCGCTTTTTTATTACTTTTATTTAATATCATTGACTCTATTGGTCCGATTGCAAAATAAAAGTGTATTAACCAGAATTACTACCGTTGTTTCCTTTCTGTAAAATTACTGTCAAATTTAGCACCTCTAACAAAAATTAGACGTCTTGGGTGTACCAGTTTATTAGTTAGTTATAAATTTATTATATATTTTGCTCAGTTTTAAAATAATATTCGTATTAGAACAGCAGAAAATACTGGAAATATCGAACATTGTTTTGCGTCGTGTGAAGTTTTAAAGCAACATTGTATCGAATACAAATATAAGTATGCAATTACAATTCATTAATATATAAATAATTGATTTGTTACAAGAACAAAGAATCTAGTTAGAAAATTTATTGTCAATTCAAAATGTTATTAGATGCATGTAACGTTTGAATCGATCTACTGCAATTTTTTGTGAAATTTTCGTTCATCGAAAGAGGTTCGACGTGAAATGATTCAGCGAAAATGAACTCTAAAAATTTTACGATATAATACACAATTATTTTAAATTGGTAGAAAGCTGGAAATCATTCTAAAGTGACTTCTCATGTATCATTTGAATAACGACTAATGATGGAGGGAAACTTCCTGGAAATAATAATAATTGTTGATATAAACATTGTCATCATTTTTTATCACATATCTACGAATAAAGTAATATACATCTTCTCGATGATATTCATTTTTATATTATTTAACTAAAAATCAATATTCCGTAATCAATAATTTATTTTTACGTTTAGGTTAGATCCATTACTAATCGCATTCAACTATAAATTAATCGATATGTATTTCAACAGATTGTATGGTTCACTAGTTGAATTATTATTTTTTTAACATAATTTCAATCGATCCTTAAATTGTAATATTTGCGCCACTTTTTGTACCATTTAATTTATCAAACAAAATTAATAACTATTGAACCTTTTTTAAAACGGAATTTCCTTTTATGAAACGGAATTTCCTTTGGACCATATTTTACACTCGTTCATTGAGCATTCCGTATGTACTCTGTTTCTGCGGGGGTTGCGTTATAAAAATTATCTCGACCTTACTTTAATCGAAACAATGTCAAATCTTAACTTCCTAACTATACTGGAAACGAAAAAAAATATTTATCAATAAGACAGTGCTTTACGCGTGCCTTTGTTTTATACAGAAAAATTATAAATATTCGATATGGCATTGTCGTCAAAATTAACTTTTACTTTGCATGTACACAGATTTGCTTGAGATATTTTCTAAAACAAGAATATCGTAATTACATTTTCTTTCTGTCCATGTTTGAGATTTATATATTCTTGAATATTTTGATAATTCAGGTAATCTAATTTTTTTTATAAATAGCCTTTATGTCTGTGACTTTACGTAAAAGGAACAGTTAGAGGTTGATTTGTTGAGATAAAACATAATCAAAAGTAAAAATAATAATATGTTGCAGACGTTTCGAAAATCCAATATCTTTCCTTTTTTAATGCTTAGATTATTTTTTCATTTTATAAATACACACAATTTGATTATTTATTTTACCTATATCCATACTTAATACGTTTACAGACATGTTGATCAGAAATATTCATGTTGTTAAGTAATTCTTTTAGCATCGGTAACCACATTGTACAACAATCTACAAACCAGTTTGTTACGCATTTATCTTCATTTAATAATATTATTTTTAGATTACCTAGAGTTTCAAGATATTCAAGGAAATGTGGTGGTGAATTCTAAACAAGAAGAGGAATTAAATTAAACGATGCTGCAAATAACTTTTATATATTCTTTAATACAATTAACCATATTTTTAAACTTAAAGCGGCAGCACATCAAAGCTAGACAGATAGGAACACATTTTTACAAATTTAATTAAATGTAAAATGTGTAACTCCATCATTGATATTATACAGGGTGTCCCACTTATCGTGGGTATCTTGAAAACGGTATGAGATACCAGGTAGGTTAAATGACAACAAATGTAGAGCTTATCAAGGAATACAAATTGGGTTTTAACTGAGCCATAGCCAGCTATGACTTGTATTTGAAAAATAAAAGTTGGTAAATAATATCTCAAAATCTAAAATCATTTTTTCAAAATCTGCATCAATAAGTGCTCTAAGATTATTCCGCATTAAAATATCTTCATAAATAAAAGTGTTATAAAGGAAAAATCAAAATGGTAGAAATCAGTTTTTTGCTTATGAAACAAAAACGAGTTGATTTTACTAAAATACTTTTCACAAAATACTAAGCCTTGATAAGTTCTATATTTGGTGTCATTTAACCTACTTTGATTCCAAGATGCCCATGTGAGCACGATAAGTGGGACACCCTGTATTTTGCATTTTCCCATCATCTACCCTCCTCTATCAATCCTCTATCTATCGCTTGATCTTTCAGTAATCTATCTAATTGACTTAAATCTTTAAAAACCACAAATAATATTTCTACGGGGTATTATATAATAGCGCAAAATCGCTATGACTTCAAAATTCTTCCGTTTGTCAAGAGATACTTTTTTGTCAAATGCGGTGCCAAACTCATAGTTTTGAAAGCTTCCCTCGGGACAGTCGTCTAACAAAGATAAGAATTTTTATTTTCAATTATGCGTTTTCGTCAATGTTCTTTAGAAATGTGCTAAACAAATCAGTATTATTCCGAATGGATCCCAATTAAGGTCAAAATCATGGTTTTATTTAATAATTTTATTATTATTACTGCTTGTCAATGTTTCATAATATCCTAATTCTGCGGAGTTGTATTTCTTTCCGGAAATAATATGCTATATTTTTTTCAAAATGCAATGGCCAAATACTTTGTTTTCAACTAAGACTAAAAGTTAATAGCAAATTCGTGTTTTAGAGGTTAGCATGACCTATAGAGAAATATTTTGCAAACGTAGAAACCAAATTAAGTTTAGTTTTTTTTAAAGCGAGGCCACCCATTTAGTCCTACTCTGATTCCCCTCGAACTAATCGAGGTGTGCTTGAGAATAAATTGTTTATAATTGTCAAAAGAATAACTAATGCCAAGTGGTGTCTCATCGATATCAAAAGTTCTCTTTTTCGTCAAACAATAGAACTCAAATGTATTATTGGAAATGAAATTTCTTGATGATTAGACTTTCGGTTGAAAAAATTGAAAAAATATTTTGAGATAACATATCAAGCTACGCGATTTTGGTACCATAATTGAGAGAAAAAAAATTTGGCAGAACGAGACAATGTTGAAGTCATAGAAATTTTACATAATTTTATCTATCACCCTGTAGAAATTTGATTTGCAGCTTTTGATATTCATGTCAAAGATATATTACTAAAAAATCATGCCAACAAATACTGAAAACAGATCTGAAAGCGTTTTCAACAATCGAAATTTTTCGTTTTAAAATCGAACAATATTTATTACAAAAGTATCTACCCAGTTTCATAGAAATATTTCTTTAGCCGATATTGTTCATGTAACAAGATTTACGGTTAATAAAATTTATTCTATTCCATTCTATTCTAGTTTTCACCATCATGTTGTGATTTTCTTCTGAAGCAAAGTAAAAAGAACCCGAAAAATCTTCTATAAATCATAGTTCCACGAAAGTCACTGAAACTCTTTATTACCAGACACCTATTTTACAAAAATATCAAGTTAAAGTGATATTTTCTGCATATAATTGAAATACTTGAAAACTAATTGAAGTTCGTACAGCGAAACGGGAGGAGACTCAATGATTGATTATAAAATTTGACAAGCAAACTTGAAGAAATATTATAATTATAAATATTATATCACAATACGCGTTTTGTATGTTAATAATATTAAGATATAAATATGGATATGGTACCATAACCACCTATTCTGATTGCTTTTCACTCATTAACACTATCAAAACAAACAATGAAGACAAATATATTCAATGTTTTAACAACGCTATTGACAGTTTTATAATTTTTGCGTCAACTTTATGGCAACACAGGTACTAGCTGCAAAGTTCTACCATCATTCAGTACCTATTCAGTAAATGTATATAAATACACAAATGTACAAGGTTGAATGGTGTATTATATAGTCGCGGCACAATCTGTTTTGACCTAGACATTTTGACTACCGAGCTGAATTTTTCAGAATATGTAGTTTTTGATATGTATAATAACATACTAAAAGTCCCGAAGAATCCCAATTGAGCGTTAGCTGCCATGTTATGGCTTGCGCGCGCAGTCGTAGAAAATATTTTTTCCTTGCCTTATTTATTAACCGATTTTAATTTTCTAAAAAAACAATTGTAACCAAGGAATAAGACTATAATATATATTTTATGCATTTTACTAAACTCAGTCTTAGTGATAAAAAATTTACTTCAAATGAAAAAGTTTGTTTTGAAAATTTTTATTTATGCAATTAAAGAGAAAACTGTGGGTTTTATAAAAATATTTGTTAAATAAAAGTTGTAGGCCATAAAAAATCAAACAGAATTGTTTTTTGAATTATTTTGTAGCTCTAAAAATAACGGAGATAGAGCAATTTAATTATATAAAATCATATGTTAGGATCGTTAGAATCAGAATTAAAAAGGTAGGATGTGCATTTCAATCACGACGCAATCAACCAAAACAAATGTTATTTCCCAGATAAGTTTTCAGAGGGTGCGTGAGTTAATAATTATAATAATAACGAAAGAAAAATTTATAAAAATAATAGTCTAATAAAATAAAATAATAGCCTACGCTGGCACTGCTCTCGACTTCAAAGACCACTTTTGCCTGCCGAAAGTCGGCAGAGTATCAGTCTACCTAGGTCACACGACTCTGGAATCTACAGTCACTATACCTACAATATATGGGAAGTGGTTGTACACATTCGGAGGGTATGAGAGGAACTATCCATTATCGAGAATTCGAAAATAATGATAACCTTTCAAATACTCCAACAATAAAAACAATTGAAAAATTCCACGGGTAAAGAATTGCGCTGTTATAGGCCACTATGGTAACGTTCCTATCTATACTATAAAGTATGTATTACAAAAAACCTATATTATAAATAAATTACAAGAATTTGTTATGGAAGACATTTTATCAGTAGGTAAGTGCGATAAAAAATTTTGTCAAAATGTATTGTGGGTAATTGGGCCATTATTGAAAGAGTTTAATAGTATATTATTCAACGAGCGAGTTATGAAGCCATTACTTATTGGGATAGTTCGCGTAAACCGAATGAGTAATGGCCATAACTCGCGATTACAATAATATGGTTTTTCCAGACTACTATGTTTCGGAAAAATATTTTGAATAAATAATTATAACGCGTCAAATTACAGACAAACACGCGAAAAATTGTCAGAACTATCAGAAGAACTTTATTTAATTTTAAAATGTCCTACTTTGTGTGACATGAAAATTTAAACTCGGTGATTATAAAAATTGTGAATTTCTGATTGACAAGAGGCCAATGGTTATGAAAGTTGGGAGTTCCTGATTGGTCAATATAGTTCATAAATCCCTGTAAAGGATAATGATTACTACTTATTATTGGCAAATTATCAAACGCGTACGATATGCATTATTGTATAGTCGTGGAAGAACTAATTAATTGGAGTGGTGGGCTAAACTAAAAAACAAAATGACCTCTGGTCTCGATCTAATACCTTCTTTCTTGGTCAAGGACTGCAGCAATATTCTAAGCATACCTTTGTTAATTATATTTAATTTAGCTTTAAAAACCCGTAGCAACAGTCATAGATTGTTATTTGCGGATGATCTTAAGATATTTAGAAAGATAACTTGTTCTGTTGATGGCGTATTGCTGCAAGATGATATTGATGCGGTTCAAAGTTGGTGCATAAATAATAGATTACCTTAATGCATCCAAATGTAAGGTTGTAACGTTTACTAAAAAAGCGGGATAGTATTGTAAATGTATACTTAATTGATGGAATGCTATTAGATACTTAGATGTAATTCCACCAAAGAGCTTGGAATCATATTTGATTGTCAACTGTCATTTATTGATCACACTAATTCAAAAGTGAAAGACGCTACGAAGATGCTTGGCTTCATAATCAGAAACTGCAAATCATTTACGTACATTTGAACACTAAAGTTCTTTACTTTTCTTACGTAAGGTCTAAACTTGAGTATGCATATCTTATTTGGTATCCCTATTTCGCGAATCACAAACTTGCCTTAGAAAATGTGCAGAGAAGATTTCTAAAATTTCTGTCATTTAAAGTTGATGTGATTTATCCTGAAATAGGTATTGAACAAAACACTCTTTTGACCAGGTTTGAAATGAACAGCTTAGAATTAAGACGAAAGCGCAATTCTATTTCTTTTTTATATTATTTATTGCATGATAATATTTACTGTCCTGAACTATAGTCGCAGTTATGTTTTAATGTACCAAATTATCATTCTAGATATAATTACCGGTTTTACTGTCCTCATGCTGGAAGTAATATTATTTTAAAATCGCCCATATTATATACAATGTGTAGTAATTTCAATCAAATATGTAATAGCTACAGGTATGATTTAAATAATTGTACAAAAATGAAATTTTACATACTGTGAATGATCTTTAACCAAACATCGCTCATTGCTTGTATTGTATAGTTGCATATTTGCATTTATTTTTGTATTTTCTATTTGTATTTTTTGTTTATTGTATATATTATTATTATTATGAATCTTCTTATCGTATTAATAAATTGTCCTGTTATTGGGTGTAACCTGTTGGGCAATAAAGACATTATTATTATTATTATTATTATTTATAACACCATTGCCATTTATCAATCTTAATCCCAGTGATATTGATTTAGGTACAAAATATTTGTTGATTTCAATTGTTTTCATTTTTGGAGTGAATTTGAAAGGTTAATATTTTCCGTTTCACGATGCTGGATAGTTCCTCCCGTGGCCTCCAAATGTATACAGTCATTTCCCATATACCGCAGATTTAATGACTGTAGATGTCAGAATCATGTGCCCTAAGTAAACGGAGACTTCGTCAATTTTCGGCAGGCCGGATTGGTCTTTTATGCCGAGAGGATCGTAAGCTCAGGACTATTATTTTATAATTTTTTGTTATCATTTTTTTTTCTTTATTGTTATGATTATTAACTCACGCACCCTCTGAAAACTTATCTGGGAAATAACATTTTTGTTTGTGGTTAATTGCGTCGTGATTGAAATGCACATCCTACCTTTTTAATTCTGATTCTAACGATCCTAACATATGATTTTATATAATAAAATTGCTCTATCTCCGTTATTTTTAGAGCTACAAAATAATTCAAAGAACAATTCTGTTTAATTTTTTATGGCCTACAACTTTTATTTAACAAATATTTTCATAAAACCCACAGTTTTCTTTTTAATTGCATAAATAAAAATTTTCAAAACGAACTTTTTTATTTGAACTAAATTTGTTATCACTTATACTGAGTTTAGTAAAATGCATAAAATATATATTATAGCCTCATTCTTTGGTTACAATTGCTTTTTTAGAAAATTAAAATCGGTTAATAAATAAGGCAAGGAAAAAATATTTTCTTCGACTGCGCGCGCAAGCCATTTTTTTAACATGGCGGCTAACGCTCAATTCGGATTCTTCGGGACTTTTAGTATGTTATTATACATATCAAAAACTACATATTCTGAAAAATTCAGCTCGGTAGTCAAAATGTCTAGGTTAGGCCTCTTTTTAACAGATTGTGCCGCCACTATATATAGTTTAGAAATATTTTGAAATATACAGGTGTGACGTCAAAAAATGTTTTTTAGATGGAACTCTCGGTATATTACTATATATTTGGAATCTCTTTTAGAGACAAAGTTTTTGTATAATGTTTGTGGGTTTACTGTGACGCAACGGAACAATAGTTTGATATCTGATTTATGCTAAAAATTACTAAAATGCATTTAGTACTACTATCAGATCTAACGGTATCGGCCATTTTATACTCCTTGAAAAAGCTTCCCATTTCCATTGACCTAAAAGTTTCTTGGTCTTTTTGTCATGAGTGCCACGATATGGCAATGCATCTATCGGTATCCTCCAACTGAAAATTTTCCCGCTTTATTATTTTAATGAGATGAGTTAGATAACTAGTTAAAAGTAATTATTTACTTATGATAGAGGAGCAGAAGTAGCATGTTTTATATTGACGAGAGTATATAATATTTCCTCACGTGCACATTACTTGCAATTACCGGTGGACATATCCGTTCCGGAAATGCATATACATCATACCCTATACGCAAGCGCACCCGACTTACTCCAATAGACACCCCGCTAATTGCTAATGTACATATTGCATTTACAACTATATTACGACAAATTACTAACTTCAACGCAATTTGATGAACTAATCCTAATGAGATACGTGGTTTGCATATTTGCCGTTTATATTCTGGTGTTTGCGTACTCTCCTTCTTTAAAAAAGACAAATCTATAAAAAATAGATCACATGAATTAGTGTAAAGATATACTAATTACTAATTAAAGTATCCAAATATCTTTTTTTTGCTCGAATTATTATTAAAAACATTATTTTAAGGTTTTAAAGAATTGAAAAATAGTTACGTTCTAAAGTGTTTTTCAAAAATTCTATATTCAATAGTTTTATACTTGTGCGTTCAAAAGTGGAAAATCGATTTAAATATAGTAAATTGAGTATTTTTGTTATTTATATTAAGCATAAAATTCTAGCTTGTAGAAATTAGTAAGTTATATGATTTAATCAACATATACAAGTTTATCATTGCAGTAGTGTGTATAAACCCTCTCAATTTTTAGAATTTGATTTAGAAAAAAATTTTAACATAATTTATCTTGTATTATAGATTATTAACAACTATGTATAGCAAATCCATCACATAAATGATTATTCAAATAGGTGTAAGGGTTTAAAGACAGGATTAGAATTTGCATTGATTCTGAATCATTAATTTGACCCTAATAACAACTTGAGAAATGAGAAAGTCCAAAAAATAAGTCGAGTAGATAGTACTAAATTTGAACCATCGTGTACTGATACTAACTATTCTCCTCAATATTCTGTATGTGTGGAAGATGATTATGTTGAAGATCTTCGAGATTGTCGACAATATCAATATTACTGCTAATTACTTCAACAGCTCATTCTAAGTTCATCACATTTTGCATTCAAAAAGTGTATATTTGTGTCGATTTTTAATAACCAAGACTACTTAAAATATAAAAAATCACACACCTTTGGGTAGATCAGTGTTTTCTCTCTTCGCTCTATATATTTACATTTTTCTGCGAAGAGTATATGGCATATGCCAACAGACTACCCCATTTTTTAAATTAAAAATTCAAAACGCTCCAATTTTTTCTTACCAAAAATTAATAAAAAGTTAAGATTGTTGCAAAAAAATTGCTAAGAGTATGTATATTCTATAAAATGTGTAAAAATGCAATCAATAGACAATGTATATGATAATGTGTCTTAAAGTTACTTTGAATCCTAAAAATGTTCCACCCAAAATATTTTGCTTTTGGGTAAGATACGTTTCAGAGTGCTAAATCGTTTAAATATTTAGGCATAACATTAAATCCCGTAGGTACGTATTATAATAACCAGGCAAAAGTTTTTCATATTCGAAGCAATTCGTTGGATAACACAAATATTTAATATCGAAGAAAAGCTCCTTTTATTCATGTCTGTGAGTATACCGAAGAATATAAACTGTTTCCTCTAATCAACTTTTGTTATGTGGGAACTTTTATCATTCATAGGCAGTATTATTCCTGATAGGAGTAAAACAAAGCCATTTAAAAACCGTCTTAAGAAAAACAACAGAAATTTTTAGTTAAATATCAACAAACAACAATTGCCCAATCATACACAGGGTGTCCCAAATTTAAACGGACATCGTGAAATGGGAGCACACTTTGCTGAATTCAGAACACCCCCACACTTACCCTTGAAAGTGAATGGTTTTCGAGATACGGGGTGTTTATGGTTCTTTACCAATTATTCATATCACCATATTTGCGGAACGGCCGTGAAATGCGAATTCTGAACGAATTGAATTTTGTAACTTATCTGGTGTTATTTCTAGGACTGTTTGTTGTATTTTTTGTTTCAACAATTCAGCATAGCATCCAAATCTATATTTGTACACTCTGCTTCAAAAATATGGAAGAACATTATTGGTATTATGTCCTTGAAAAGTGATAGTTGGGGTCGTTTGGAAAATATTACCATATTTGCCTTTATGCGAAGTCTCACTGTTTCTATTTTTAATAGTAATAAATACTTTCAGGTTTCTTAACTATGTTTTTTTTTACATATTCTTAATATGCACTTTGCCGAAACTACAAAAAGAAATGCCGAATTATTAGTATAAAAAATATATAGAATTTATGTGTTAAAATGCGTTGGTTCGAATTTATTATCCAAATTTAAGCCAAATTTTCTGGAAAACTACTTCAAGAGACTCAAATAGCTTTGAAAACTTCTCTATTGCATACTCTTTCCAATGGTATACCACGTTATGACAAAACTTTAGTTCATTAAACTAAAAAGGAAACATATTAAGTAGACATTACATTTTTAACAATGAAAGAAAATAAAAAAAAAAACAAAATCATAATAAATACTTTCAGCCGCAAATCGGTAATTACATTTAAATAAAATTTTCAGTTTGAGACATACTAAAATTAAATCAAACGTATTTACATGACCAGTGAAAAAAATTAAATAAACAACAGGTAGTAGTAGAGTCCACGGCCGCACCAAAACCCTCTAGAAATGATTTCTGTTTGCACTTCGAGGTTAAAAGCTAAAACCTATTTCAAATGATTCGTTACCTTCAGGAACATCAAAATCCGATGGTCGTCAAAATGTCGTCCTATACGGGGTGGCTGTAGGGGATGAAATGTGAAAAACACCCTAAAATTTTTTTTTTCACCATGTTAATATACAAAACACGAGGATAACTTTGGTTAAAGCAAAATTAGCTTTAGGATAAGGAAAATATTATAAAAAAAATATTAAACAATTCGGAAAGTACGGAGTTAAATGGGCGACGTCTATGTTTATCGTAAAAAATATTAAACAATTCGGAAAGCACGGAGTTAAATGGGCGACGTCTATGTTTATCGTACGCTGGTGAAAAGTGTCTTATTGCACAGGCAATGTTTTCGCTTAACACCGCACTAGCTACTTTATTCTCATTATGATCAAAAAACACCCTTTAATAACGTTGTAGACTGGAATTTCAGGATGCTAAGGCACTTTTTACTTTTTTGGTATGACCGCTCCCCAATTTTTTAATGGGTTTTTTAGGAGCGCCCGCACAAGATCTTTTAAGGTCGACATTCGTTTGTTTTCGTACCAGGAGAGGTCTCTTTAAGGTCCATTATCGCCTGTTTTCGCAGTAAAGACGTGCATTTGACTAACTGTATGAAAAATACGAACTAAACTGTATTAGGTATGTATTTTATTTAAACGAAATATAATTTTTTATATGAATTTATTTTGCTTTAAATAGTTTATAATCTCACTTCTAACTAATTCTATAGCTGTTTTAAATTAAAATATTTTTGAATAGTTTGATTCAAAATGGGTCAAATATCAATTATTAAAAAGAAATAAGAGTGCTTTTCGTTGGGGGTGAGTTTCACCCCAACTTAGGAGTTTCGAAGAAATAAAAAGTGACTGTTGGAACGTGTGGATCATCGAATTCTACTTCAAAAATACCCCTCTATAATGCACTTTTTGCTTTAATACCCGCCGAGTTAAAGGGATTGAAAACGTTGATTTGACACTTTTCACCAGCGTACGATAAACATAGACGTCGCCCATTTAACTCCGTGCATTCTGAATTGTTTAATATTTTTTTTATAATATTTGCCTTATCCTAAAGCATATTTTGCTTTAACCAAAGTAATCCTCGTGTTTTGTAAATTAAAATGGTGTTTTTCACATTTCATCCCCTACAGCCACCCCGTACAGGACGACCTTTTGACGACCATCGGATTTTGATGTAGCGAATCATTTGAAGTAGGTTTTAGCTTTTAACCTCGAAGTGCAAACAGAAATCACAATTTGATATCATGTGAACTCCACTATAGGTATCAGGTGACCGGGCGCAAAGAATTGTTTTGCTTGGATACCAGTGACAAATTTGAACTTTGTGTTAGGTTTGCAGATACGCTGTTTTGCTTAACTGGTCGTAGTGTTGTCACATTTTTCTGTAAAGGCATCTTTTTCTAATGCCGAATATGCCGATATTATTTTTTTGTACGGAAGAGCTGACGGAAATGCAGCAGCAGCTAAAGAATTTTATCGGCACCAATGTCCAGGTGTTTAGTAACACATAGGTTTTTGAAGTAGATCCTACCAGCAGTATTCCAAATGTGGCTCGTCAACTGAATTTGTCCATATGGGAAGTTTGGGCAGCTCTTAAGATTAAAAGAACATCCATTCCACTACACGCCTGTTCACGGACTGGAAGAAGATGACTCTATGGAGAACTGCTTTTTGCCGTTGTGTTGAACGCCGATCAGGAAGATGAATGTTTTCTTAAACGTATTTTATATAAAGATGAATCGAAATTCTCTAGAGAAGGAATAACAAATTTTCACATTCCTCTTCACTGGGCTGATGGTAAGTGAAACCAACACATGAAAAAATAAACTTGTTTTCAATACAGTGTGAATGTATGGGTAGTGGTAATTGGCAAAAATTTAATTGGATCGTACTATTTTCCTATTTAAATGGAAACAATTATTTCAAATTATAGCCTGATATTTTAAAACGACGGATGTCCTGCCCATTGCTGACTTACTGTGAGAAAATTTTTAGATGAAACATGTCCTATATAATCGTTTGATTGGGAGAAATAGGCTAATATTGTGGCCAACGAGGTCCCCAGACTTGACACCCCTTCATTATCATGTCTGGGGTCGAATGAAATAACTAACTTATGAGATTGACATAACCGACCGTGACCAACTTGTAAGGAGAATTAACGAAGCAGCTGCCAGAGTAAGGCAAGAAATGAGGTTAGGCGTCACCACTACCCAAATACAAAAGAGGTCACGTAACTGCGTCAGAAATGGAGGTGCTCATTTTGAAAATAAAGTGAATTAATTATTAATATTAGTTGCATTTATTTTAGTTAGAATTGGAAATAAAAGTAATAAAAATGATGTTTCCTTTTTAGTTTAATAAACTCTAATTCTGCCATAACGTGGTATACAATGCAATAGAGAAAATTTTGCTTAAAATAGGAAAATAAATTAAAACTATTTTGACATATTATAAATAATTGTCATAGTTACATATTTATTATACTAATTCTTCGGTATTTCTTTTTGTACTGTTTCGACAATGTTAAGAATATCTAAAAAAATAATTAAGGAAGCTGAAATATTTATTACCATAAAAAATAAAAATGTATTACCATAAATCTAAAAAGGCCGATATCCTTTAATAATTTTAAATGTATAATATTTTTGTTTAGTGATATTTTACAAAATATTTGTTTAGAAGTAACAAAGTAATAAAAATTAATATTATTGGTAATTATCGTTAAAATAAGGTATTTGCGTTCGTTTTATGTTTAACATTAACAGAAAACGTTTATAGCTTTATACTGATAAAAACGTCTGTGATAATTCAGCTTTGATTCATTTAAAATTTGGATTAAAAAGTAGTGCCTTGAATGCAAACTTTGAAAATATTTTGTTATATTACAGTTTATTATTGAAGACTAATCCATTGAGAAATCATTTTGAAAACGAATTGAGTAATTTTTTTCAGTAAATTATTTACCATTATTAAAGCGATCGACTTCATGAATAACGAATATTTCAGGCGCAGAGATTAAACCACAATGGTTTTACAAGGTTTGTCTTAGAAGAAATATTGTCAAAATTAATTTATATATTTTATATATTATTATTCATAATGGATTTCATATAAAATAATTTTGACGTTTCAAAGAATTACGAAACAATTTTAAAAACAAACCTTGTAAAATCATAGTGGTTTAATACTAGCTGCTTATGATGTGAAATATTTATTATTCACGGAACTGCTCGCTTTAATAAAAATAAAGAATTTATTTAAACAATTAAGGCCCGGTCTTGATTTATTCAATTTTTTTGCTGTTCTTAATTTTTGCATTATAAATTTATTGTTGTTTGTAAACTTGATCATTATTTTACAAAAATTGCTATCCTAAAAACGAGATTAAATATTTTTTTTATTCATTTACAAATTTAATATTTTGGTAGTAATAATTATATTTCTTAAAAAATTAGTAGTAGTACTTTTTGAAATTTCTAAATAAATTTAGTAAATAAATAAATAACATAATATGACATATCACAAGAAAAAGGCAAAAATGTTATATCTGTATTTCCTGCCAATTTTTGTTACACGGGCTTTACTTTGTCATTCCTTTTCATCTAAAAATTTACTAATATATCTTGAGGTAACTTTTGGAAATATTTCTCACGTTTCACAATATGTTTCTATAAGTTGTCGGATAGATGATGAATTTTAAATATTATATTGGTACCCTTTTAAGAACTATAAATTTTGGGAAAATACATTTTCCTTATACGGGTGTTTGGTGGATGGTTTGCCAACTGGAAAGTGTGGATAGGTGAGGCCATTTTGAACACATTTAGCCCCAATGACCTCTATACAAAGTCTCACGGATTTCGAGATATTATTTTTTTTTTGTTAATTTTGAAAATTTCCCAAAATTCAGCATTTCAGCTGTTATAATTAATTTTTTTATGATTCTAATATCTAAAAATAATTTTTATCTTGATGTACCCTGTTTCAATGAAATCGATAAGTAACGCTGATAAAGAATAGAAAAAAAAATGTGAGCTAACAAAGTACCGACAATGTGTAGAAATTTTTTTAAAATGCATTTAAAAAATTTAAAAAAGTAAAAGCGATCAAGATGTTCAAATGCTCTAATTTATGCTTTTTCTAACAGTAGGTACATCACATTCCATACTAGATATAACAGATGAAATGCTGAATTTTAGGAAATAGTACATAGTATCCAACTCCATAAAACACCGATGTTACTTAAGGCAAATTGGTTAGTAACAGCTATAATAATTTAGAATAATGAGAAAAGTTGTAACAAACCTGAATAAATAATGCGGACGATCATAAGCTCTAATCCTAAGTTGTAGGCAACCAAATATACATATTGCATAGCCGCATAAAGCGTCGCATCACGAACACAATATGTAAGAGGTGTTAATTGGGCAGAATATCCTAATTCTTTGCTTTTCTCACTAAAGCGCCGAACTTTCACACCGGCAAACTTGCAAATATGTCATAACAGTGCACGTGACATTGCGTTTATGTGTGTGTATGTATTGTATTGCGAACTCCACGTGTTGGTCACGTGAGTAGAAGCGTAACATTTAATGAGCAATCGTGTGGGACACCGCAATTAACCATAATGTGTAAACTAGTGACCAAATTATATACAGAGAGTGGGGGTGTCATTGATGTTCACTGTCGATTGATATCGTCATGTATGTTTAGCAAAATACATTAGCGCATATATGTAGATATATATGGTCCAAATCAATTCATGAAAGGTTCATCAAATGGAAATTATATGCAAGGGTCATTAAATTCGTTGAGGTGTAAATCTGTCTACTTAACAATTAAATCTAAAGTTTGAGGGATACTTGCGTTTCATTACTTGAAATTATTACGAGCGGGCTTTTTAACATGATTTTTAACCTCAAAATACACACGCATTGGATGAAATCAATTTTTGTAAGCTAGCTTTCTCGACTTCAAAATACGTTGTTTTTTGCTGAGAGTTAGCACTGATAAAAATATCTCTTTCAAAAAATTAGAAATAACAGAATTATAATGAAATAATACTTTTGAGTTGCGATAGTTATTAGTTATTCTCAATTTTATTAAAAACAGTATTATTTTGAAAGTATTTATTTTTATGTAGTTAGTAGCAACTGATTACCTATATTATAAAACATTTTTAAAGGATTGCCTCTATTTTTGAAAATTATTCCAAAGAAGGACTATAATTTACTAACAAAATTATCAATATAACAATTTTATAGAAAGGACGATCAATTTCTTTGAACCATAATTCACCATCGTCAATACTACAGCACTATGCACTACTCAGACAAGAAGCGAAAATATTTAATATCCTTAAATACAATATTTAAGTTTGGTCGTATCAAACATGTATTAATCGGCTGGTGGAAAGGTAAATTATACTAAAATCAGAGCATTAGAAATACCTCAGACAAAATTTGTGTAATTCATCAGTCTAATATCATTTCTTCCGAAAATTTTGAAGAAACATGGTCGACATTATATGAGTACATTAAAACAAATAAGTATATCTATAGAAAACGTAAATTCTCTGAGCCAACAATACTCAGGTTACTCGTAATATTATTGTTTAAAAGTTAATCAACCGATGACTTATAAAACTTTCAAGATATAGAAAAAGCATTTGATAACACCTCGTTGGACTAAAAAATCCGGAAAGAAACACGAGGTTAGTCAGTCGATAATAATATCGATCAACTTTACAAAAAAGTGAATCCACGCTGGGATACATATCAAAGATATTCGATGCCAAAAGGTATTCATAATGAGGTTGTATTATCACTTCTCTTGTGAGATCTGGTCATAAATGAACTCCTGGCACCATCGAGAATGTAGCAGATGACGTCATCTTTCGTAAGAAAAACATTTGAACATTTGATGGAATGCTCTTTGAATCAAAGATAATATACCAACAATCTCCTATGCTTCCTAGATCTGATGACAGTGATGACATAAAGCCGTAAAAGAAGAGGCCATTTAAAAACTAAGTAAGATGCAACCAGTAACATTGAGATAAAGGGAACAACAGAACACACATGATTGGTAGATAAACTACCTAAATCAAATACCGATGAAATGTTATTCATCCAAAAATCAAGTAAGATATGTGCAGTTCTAAAAGGACACATATAAAGCGAGGGTAAAGTAAATTTAGAATTAAGGATGCATCGTAAAGAGGACGAAATCACTTACATGTGAAATGTGAATGCAAAGTCTTAATTGCTTGTACACTTCGGAGGATGATTTGCAAAAGTACTGGAAGCCAAAGCTACCACTGACTGTTTTGAGGAAAGACGGATCTAATGAAATAATGAGATATATGGTGTAATAAGCTTAGGATTCATTATCACAACCTGTAAGAAAAATAAATTGCCCTATTCAATAACATCTTTTCAATTGCAGCAACCAAAAAACCTGTAAATCATTTAAGAACTGATAGGTATTACAAAATGCAACAAATTTATTTTGTTTGATATACTGCACCTCTTTAAATATGTATTGTAGTTTAAGAAACGTAAAAAGTTTAACTGAATATTAACCCCAAATGTAAGCAAATCAATCGATACATGAAAAATTCAATATACTATGCGGTCATTTAATATAGAAATCTGGAAATATAAATTGTCCTGATTGTTCGCGAAAAAAATCTTTGGGCAGGTCAATTTTAATTTCCTTTTGCGCACATTTTGACATGTCGTGCCAATATGTTCCGCCATATTTCAACGATATTATTTGTAGTTTATTTGGGGCGGATAATTAATATTCATTAAACTTGTTTCTGGGAATCACGCCAAATTCTAAAAAATAAATAGAAATAAGAAAATGTCCAAAATATGTCAAGATAAAAGTGTAGTATCAAAGGCAAACCTCAACAATTTGCCCCAGAAAACCACTGTATAGTTCCAAATGAATGTAAAATACTAGAAAACCACTGATACGAATTTTGGATAACAATATTATATTTATATTCATTTGGAACTATATACAGTGGTTTTCTGGGGCAAACTGTTGAGGTTTGCCTTTGATACTACACTTTTATCTTGACATATTTTGGATATTTTCTTATTTCTATTTATTTTTTAGAATTTGCGGTGATTCCCAGAAACAAGTTTAATGAATATTTCAACGAGGTGTGACGTCGTCGACATTTTTTTTTTATATAGCGACTACCAATTTTTTTTGGCAAACATGGATAGACGATCCAATTCTAAAAATGGCAATATGCAGAAGTATGACCTAGGAATTGATTGTTTCCAATATGCATCGTCAGATTTCAATTCTTTGCTATTCAATGAAATGACGAATCATTTTTCCGTTTAAGAGCGTTACTTTCTAACTTTTAGTTACCAATACTTAAATAACTTTAAGACGATTAAACTTACAGTTGAATGTCCGAGGATTTTTTTTGGAAAAAACCAGGACAATTTATATTTCTAGGTTTCCATATTAAATGACCGCACTGTATTTTAAATTTTATTCTAATTTCATAGAAAATGCATTAAATTCAGTTGCGAGGAAATGTATTATAGTAATGTCTTAAACTACACTTTATTTCAAACGCCTCAATTGTGTAAAGTGACATTCATAATCTGATTTTGTTTCAAGAGTTGCCATTTGTTCCTTTTTAAAGTCAAGGTTTTGTGGTTTTTCTTTTAAAATATATTTTTTATCCAATGCTTATAAATTATTAATGTACAACTACAACGTCTATGTGGTTTATTAAGGCATCTACAACCCAAACGGTGTGGATTATTGATATCTTTACCATAAATTAAAACAGTATATCGTATCCATCCTAATGAATCACTGGAAAATGACAATTACTAAAAATTATAACAATTATTATACGACAGAGTTCATGGCATTTTAAGGAAAAGTAAAATCTCAACATCGATATTTTGAAAATTGTCTCGAAAATTGTTAAGTAATAAAATATTTCTGCTACGTTATTCTCAAATAAGTATTATATTTTTTATATAAAATTTTTCCTTAGGTATATCTACTTATTCAGATTGCTAAGAAATAATAAAGCACCTAATAGTAGTAATTTTTTCAAAAATAAAAACGAATGTTAAAGTAATATTACTAAGATTAAAAATATAATTGCATTTATTTAACATTGGCTCCTTCGCCATTATCGGTGTAAGAATAAATTAGATTTTAAAAATATTATTATACTTATTCCGTATTCTAGAATAGATACATACCTGTCTATATAAAATTTAAAAAAATCATAAACCTTAAACTAATACGTGATCACCAATGCATCTAATTAAATTACAGGCCTAATTAAGTTAGGTTAAATATCAAATTATTTGTATATTTCCAAGTTAACTTTTATCCAGAGTAACTCACATATGTACAAACTGCGCTTATTGTATTTTTCACTAGAACGTATAGTTACAGCAGAAAAAAATATTACAACTGTTTCTAATATAATTAATTAAGGTTCATTATTTCTACATCAGGTGTTATTTTTCTAATGTCAGTAATACAACTTGAAGTCAAGACGAGTAGCTAATACAAATTGGTAGGCGCTTCAAGAGATTTGCAGCTTTCTGTTGCATGTATATACTAGAAAAAGCTTCCTACGAACGTAGCCTTGAGGTAGATCGTAAGTAATATAATTAATTGTACTTACTCTGAGTAATTATTTATTATATCTACTCATGGTAATTCTGACACAAAGATTTTACAAAAACTTGGACATTGTACTTTATTGACATTTAACCCTGATAGGGCAGAAGTCATATTGATTAATTATCAATAATGTATTTTAAAGTAGGTACTTTTATTTAAAATATCATATATTGAAAGTATACCGTCTAATTTCTGTAGTGTGATTGTTCTATATAAAATGCTCAATAAGTAGGTATTTAAATCATTTCCTCCTTAATCTTATTGTATAGTTTTTGAATATTAGGATTGATATAAAATGTTAAATAAGCTGGTCCGCTGTAACAAGAGTTAACTTTAAAACGTATTATTTTACTCAATTAATTTATTTTTGGACATGCAAGTCCATATAATTGTAATAAATATGATTTCAAAATAGTTGCAACCAACAACATAACGTCCATGTAAGCTATAAACTAAAACTCAGTTAATTGAATAATAATAAATTATTGTTAAAACAATTTAATTATATTTTTCACATACCTATACCTACACAGGTTTTTTATTTTATTTTACTGAAAATTTGTTTATATTTTCTGTTAGGTATTCAAGGAACCATTAAATAAATTAAATTTATTAGTATGGAATGCAATATTCATAGGTATTCGAAACCTGATCAGAGATTTTTTTAAATCAATTAATTAAATACGGATATGGATACCTAAGTATCGATGGCATAAACCGTTCATAAAGATAAGGATGCATTTGTATACTCTTTAGATCATCCCATATGTTGGGTAAAATGTATTTATAGGTATGACCTGTTTATTACTTCGATGTTAATTAGTACCTAATGGAAAGTTTTGGAAAAAAATGGCAATATTCAACAACAAATTTGGAAGACCAACCCTTAGTCGTTAAAGATATTGACTATAAACTAAATTTAAAATGCTTGTTACCTAAATTTATAATTAATTATCAGGACTAAAATTTATATATTTTCTCTTAAATATTATTTCGGAGTTTAAAGTGATAATTAAATTGGCTTAATTTGGAATAGATAAATTAGAAAATAGGAATTTTCTTTTAATTTCATCAATTACGTACCACGTTATGTACGGTAAATATAGAAAATATTTAAATAGGAAAGTTATGAATTCAATGTTTATAATTATTGTCTTTTAGGCATATTGTGATTGTAGTGAAAAATAACACCGAAAAGGTGCACACCAGTAGGCGATGACAAGTATTTTCGAAACCATATTCAACCTAAAAATTATATTAACAAATTAATTTTGTTTTTCTGCATTGGAATTTATACAGGGTGTCCCATAAATAATGGATAATCCTCAAAATGGCAATAGGTCATGCCATAACCTATCAGAATATCACAACTTGACGTTATTGAAAATCCTACGGTTTTCGAGAATGGGAAATTTTGAACATTTCTGATGATAGTATTTTGCATGCCACTGCCACAAGGTAAGGATTTTTTCATTCTCTGTTTTTTTAGGAGTATTCTAGAGCAGTTGTGCTATCAAACGTGTATAGGACTTTTAGATAACGACGACGGTATTTAAAAAATATATACTATCCTAGAGTAGAAATTTTCAAACTTTCAAAAGAGTGCCCATATCTCAAAAACCGTAGAGTTTTCATTAAGCCCCACTTGTGATATTCTGATAAGTTATGGCCTGGTCTATTACCATTTTCAGGAATATTCATTATTTTTGGAACACATTGTATGAGGCCCTATTTAAGAAAATTTCGCTGCCTCGACCCCGTTCGCTTTTATTGGTAAATCTCTCAAGAAATTATTAGGTTTGTAACCGGCAAACGTTCCGAGTGACATAGAAACGAACAAATGCATTTTTTGAACAAATTTAACAATTGCATTTTCCGTAGAATTTATCGAGTTATTTGCTCTTGCTGCTTCCTTATTTATTGACGAAATTGTGCACAGGCGCGTGTTGGCCCACCGGGCTACCGGGCACATCGCGGTGGGCGCCTGGCCAGCGGGCCCCTCCGCGGTCTATGAAATCAATTGTTTCTAGAATATTTTTTTTTCCTGAAATTCTGTCCGTCCGTGTTAAGATAATTTGACCTTGAAAATTTCAAAAATTTTCGCCTGAGGCGCATGTTATTCGTTCGAGGGTCCTCCAGGACTTATATATGCTTGCGGCCCTATAGGGTCTCAGCACGCGCCTGATTGTGAACTTATACTCTCGGCTTGAACTATTGAAAAGAGGAGAATAGAAATATTTAAAAAAATATATATTATGTCGATGAAATACAAAACAAACTATTCTGTTAAAAATCTTAATGCCGTTTCTACGTCGTAAAATTATTTTATTAGGTACATTAAAATTTAAAAAATAAATTATGAAACGACATTGAATTTCCTAATATGATTATTTAAAAAAATTGCATGCCGCTAGGCTACTATAATAATTTATAAAAAATATATTATAATTTTTTGAGTTCAATGACATTGTGATAGGAATATTATATTGTGTACCTACTAGAAAATACATTCCCGGACGAGACAAGAAACACGGAGTGTGGGAATGTGCTTGTACTACGAGGTACACATACTATTTTTTCTGAAATGGCAATTAATATTATTATTTATTAATTAAATCAGACAAAAAACCCTAAGGGAAAGTTATACTTCCCTAGTCTAGGCCGGAGAAGTAACTTTCCCGAATGATTTTCTGATGGTTGCTTAGCTACGCACATGGTTGTTTAGCAACTTACTAAAATACGAGAATATGGTATTTTGGGGTCCGAAATTACACCGAGAAAGTAGACATTTTTGAGCGATTTCAGAAAAAATTATTTCATTAAAATCATCATCATTATTGCGCAAGTAAAAATTTAAAAAATAAACATGAACTAATATAAAAAGAAAAAATTAAATATTTTGTTTTCTACTAGGCCAATACATATTTATTAATTTTAGAAAAATTTTATCATTAAAATTATGCAACCTTAACTACACTGAGGTAGTATTAACTGTTGCCTACATTTGATACATTATTATTCCTTGTTAGACCAGCTTGACACTTTACAGTAGGTAAATATAAGGGGACTAATATTACTCGATGCGTTGAAAGAAGATAGATTTACTTTACTACTTATTGTAAAACCAACACGTTTAACTAAAATATTCGTTTACTTGAAAAAATATGATTTAATATAAAAAATCTAGGTTCAAATGGAGATGAACTACATTATTTTGAATATTTTTGAAAGCGAATTCTTTTTTATTAGTCTCCAAACCAAAAAATTGACATACAAACATCAACCGACTTAATTGACTATTGTATCTGAGAAACTAGTGAAACTTTGCTGTTTATTTTTCTGTTATAATAAAATAGGACAGTTTGCCTTTTAAATCGTATTCTTACTTACTTTGATAAGTTAA
The DNA here is from genome assembly GCA_963680705.1 of Rhagium mordax. NCBI lineage: Eukaryota > Metazoa > Arthropoda > Insecta > Coleoptera > Cerambycidae > Rhagium > Rhagium mordax. The sequence goes on from OY796657.1 coordinate 29,646,866, forward strand.
AGTTGAAAATAACTCACTAATTTGCAATTTAACTAAGAATACTATGTAATATTCTTAAAACAGATGAGTCTTTAATATTGATCTTTCTCTGTTAAGTGGTGAATGATATCAGTTTCTGAGCTCGTTTATCTCAAATACTGAAATACAGAAATACAGAAGCACAATTTTTTTAAGTGTAAACTTCTGCAAAGATCAATGATATTGACGGTTAAACTAAAGAACTTGCCAACTTACAGTTTTGTATAAAATAATCTAGTTATATGTATATTTGTATACATCACAAATATTGTCAATAAATGTAAAAATGTTCAACTATCCTCATCCTGTGTTTGTTTCGTCATTTACTGATGAATCATTAGGGAATATATATGTGTACTCGTTGGTTTTGCAAGCAAAATGTATATTTACTTTCATGACAATTTAAAGAAAAGTCGATGTATTAAAATTTTGTTGTAAAAATTAATACTTTTGCATAAAGTTTGAGATATTTCATTAGAGTATACACACGACATCATCTAAAATCTTGAAATATATCACTTACTCTAAATGTCAGTATATTGGCCCTAACTTTTAGTAAGATAAAAATATTTCCTAATAAAAAACTAATATAATTGTGTTCTACATATAAAAAATTGAAAGATTATAGGAAGATTATAGGAAGATTTAATACTAACTTAGGTGACGATAGTGATTGCAAAATTGATAATTTAAAAAATCTAAATAAATTTAAATTAGGGCAGACATAGACATTTTATTTTGCGTAATCCTTTATCATTGTTAATAAACGATTATTTTTTTATATTTAATTTTTCAATAGAGGCTTTAATTTAATTTAAACCGCACGCGGGATTTGTAGCAGTGCTAATATTGGCATGCAGATAGTCGTTTTATTATAACTGTAAATACAGCTTGCAGTCTGCAGCATATAAGTGCAACGAATATTGATAATCACCTTAAACTCATTGTTTAAGAATACAATTTACTTGCTAATTACCAAAAATAAAATTCGACTAATATTACTAGGAATTAATTGTTGAGTTTAGTACATTAATATGTTAAGTATTTACAAAATAAATTTTCGTAAAAAAATACTCTTTGGTATATTGTGTTGCAACAGTGTATTTAAAACAAGGACATATTGTCAATAGCCTGTTCACCAGATAAACAATAAAACATGATGGTCAAGTCTACATAAATATGAATTAAATATTATAATATAAATACCTATAATATGCATATTAACTAAATCGCGACGAACTGACTAAACCTTGTTAAACCAGACTGAAATACAGGTTTGCACTACAATGGGGGGAAAATGTAAGCAAAACAGCCCTTTATATCACGTATACTTTCAAGTCTCTTAGGTTGAAATGTAGGTATTGTTTGGCTTATTATAACGGACAGTGATTGTTGGCGACGTGATTTATAATGGAGAGAACTAGTGTATTTTCTCAGTGTTCATGTGGAAGTTGTGATCAAAATATCTAGAGAGGAAACATAGTGAATTTTAGAGGTATAGTTTATTTATTTAAAATATGTGAATGGTCACTTAAAAATCTTAAGTAAAATCAACAGAATATGCTCTGATTTTATGAGAAGAATTTTTCCAAATTTCATTAAATACAGAATAGAAAGACTAGAAAGTGATAATTTTTTCATTAATTTTAATTTTCGCAGAATTAATTTACTACAAAAAAATATAAATAAAAATAAACCGGCGTTTCGGACTTGATGATTGTTTGGCCAAACAGTTTAGTAACTTGTGCAAATATAAGTGTTGACACTGCTATATCAAAGTTTTCAATGCCCTTCAGTACAAATGTAGCTACAAAAATTTAGTAGACAATTAATATTGCTGTTTATAGAAATTATTTTTAAATAGCTTGAAATCATAATCGAACCAAAAATAATGCGGGACTTGAAATATTTAATCGCCGTGTGCTGGCGGCAAATTATTTGCATTCGAAATAATAATTTGATTAATATTTACAAATAATGTAATACGCAGTGTAATGTGATAATTAAATTTGGTTAATTGACTTTTAATTTTATTGATAAATTTACAATTGGTCACGATTTAATCAAATCCAGGCGAAATAAAACCAATAACAACACTGACAAAATCGGTATCTTATATTTATATTTAATTACACAACAAGTTACTGGAGCGAGCGTAAAATTGCACAACATCGAGATTCATGCTTAAGTTTACCTTCATATTCGTATAAAATAATCCATCCCGAAAAATTATCACAAGAGTCCTTAATCACTTATCACTAAGAAGTCTAATTATAATAAACTTGAAGCACAAAAGTTAGTGGTAAGTAATAGTGAAGATGTGCAGAGTTAAAGTCCAAAATTTGCTTGAGCGTCGGCAAGTGTATTACCCTGCGCAGGACTAGGTACCGTGTCCTTACGCTACGAAGGATACCGAAGGAGTGAAGGCGTCTAGCTAAGACATGGGTTTAAGGTGCTCCTTAGGGAAAGACGGCGCCGTTGCAGGACGCCCGCCGACGACTGACACAAGACGTCGCAGGGGAACGACGCGCGCCGACGCTATCTCTCCCCTCCAGCGTCGACACGCCTCCCAGAGGGGAGTACGATAATTAAGTGATATTTTTAAGTAGCTGCTAAGATTTTTAAAGAAGGACTCTCAGTTTCATTGTTTATTAACGCTCTTTTTATGTGTATGCTACGAAATTCACACTTGGGTGATTATAACGCTTGGATGCGATTCCTGCTGATACTCGCAGGAATTTCATACAAACATACCACTGAATATAACTGACGACTAATTGTTTCTAACATATTTTTTCAAATATACGTATACACAGTAAAAATTTTTTTGATTCTATTTTAATTATTTAAGCAAGATTTTTCATCATACACCATTTATTTAAAGTCTTTGTAAAAATATATAATTCTTCCCACAAAATGTAAACTTGCCGATACAAATTAACATCCCGAGTTTCGACATGTGTTTTCACTTTTTAAAATAACAAGTGTACCTACTTTTTAATATTTATGATCAACATAGCATAGCTTTCCTTTATTTATAAATGATTATGATGATCTATTTGTTAAGACTAGTAGCAAAGAACAGACAAATAATTACTAATATTTCTAACTAGCTGGAGTACGATGCAATAAGTATTTGAAAAAATGTTATGTGTATTAGAGAATTAAATTAAATTATGTAAAGATATTTATTGATCGATTCTAATACATTTTGTAACAGAAATTAATTAAAACAATTTTTATTATAATAACTTGTAATATACATCCCATAATTTATATTAAAAATTGGTAGTACACACTAATATTAATTTGCAAACCAAAATTAGGACACATATTATGATTATGTGAATTTGTTGAATTCAATAATTTAAAGTTTATGTCGATGTGTGACTGCAAATATGAAACTAATGTTTTTATTTTCAAGTCATTCGGTTAATGAAACTCGGATTGCAATCAAATCATAAAACTCAATACCCCCCTCCACAACATTCCACGGAACTTTCATTTTTTCATTGTCTCTATATCTGACCTCCCGATGACAAAAAGTCGAATCAACGTTTAACTCAGATAGATAATAAACAAAATCACGGTTCAACGAATTCACAATTTCAGAGAGATATTCAGATAAAAAGCTCAATACTTATTAATACAAGTGAGAACTATATTTCCAGGATTTTTTATCTGTTACTGAAATGTTTCAGGTAATAATTTTTTTAATTTCATCACACTGAGTGCTGTATATTATTTTATTATACGGAAAATCATTATAAATACGAAAAAACGTTTTTAAAAATATAAATTCAAATTTATAATGGGTTCTGCAAATATTTTCGTTTTTGACCTATTGCGTTTACTCTTTTTATGTTTATTTATTATTTTCGTTTGTTTGACCTAATATTAACGTTAGTTTTGATGTTTCAGGGTTAGCCGCCAGTTAGAGAGAAAAGGGTTGAAGTAGTAATTAAAAGGATCTGCGATTTCGAGGCTGTAAGCGGTCATCGGCCGTATGTACGAACGTGAAATGGGAAGTTAAAATCTAAAAATGTTTATCTTTAAAATCAGGTTTAAAGGGGAACTTTTACTCTTATATATAAACATGTGGCATACCGTATTACAATATTTTCTTAAGTCATAAGTCGTTTCAAAATTTTAAAAGTCGAATTGATTTTTAATTATTAAAAGTACTACTTAATAATAATTATATATCTACATAATAACATAAAGTAAATAATAATAGGCGTTTACATACTTGAATGTATAATAAATAAATAGGTTTTAAGGCGTTTGTTGGTTTTTACTGTATTAATTTAATTCACTTTTTGTTTGTTTTATTAACAGTTGTAACACATATTAGGTTTAAGATTTAATATTATATTCTCCAAGGGTTGTCCATTTAGAAGTTCCGTAAACTTTGCAACTTTTTCTTTAAAACATCACTTTTTAAACTTATTTAAATTGTTTACTGTTTAATATTATGCAGCTTAGTCCTTGACCATCCTTTACATCACTTGATATTAAAACTTGTTTTAAGGGTTGTGATGTTTATTTTGTCTATTTTTTCACTTTCTGTTTTGTTTCAGAGATTACCACGTTGAGCCGGTAAATTCACTTTCACTTAATTTAACCAATAGTGCAACGTAAAGAAACCTTGCAAGCAGAACCACAATATAATAATACAAAAGCGCCCTTACTAAATTAAGAATAATTCTAGATATCTTACCTTGTTTTTTTCTTAAAGATTAAAAAAGGCGCGTACACTTACTATAGGAATCATAACACTTGGGATACATGGCAATGAATGTTCGTCTTGTGGGATACTATCAGGCATTATCAAGGAGTGGGGAGACGCATGAGCACCGTCGCGACGCCAAGGATGCCGACTGGTGGCGCACCCACACATCCTTTGGCGACTAAGAGAACTTTCAACGCAGCTTTTTTGCACGCATCAGTGTAGAAGAGAGGATTTCAAAGCATTTCGAAGGGGAGTACGCGTTGTTGGCTGTAGCATACCGCAATGTGGACGGTTTCGCATTATTCTGTTCGGAATATTGCAATTCTGTTTCTTCCAGTTATTGTAAATATTAGGTATTATTTTTTAGGTCTTTCTTAAAGATGAACATGTAGTAAATATAACTTTCTCATAAAAGTGAGAAAAAAATTAAGGAAAAGTAAAGTTTCTAAATTATACCATAATACAGTATCACCCATCTCACCAACTATACAAAAGACTCAGAAATATATACGAATGTATTTGAAAATTGGTACACACAGAAAAATTTTATGCTTTACGTTAATAATCGATTTGTCATTTTTTTAAGCATCAGAACATCTATTTATTCGTATATAAAAAAATTTATAACAACGAACGCAACCTTGTTTATCATAAGAATTATGAAAATTTTACGACAGTTTGTCACAACTAAACCGTTTATTTTCAATATAATTAGTATGTGCAACTAACGTTTCTTTATTAGAAGAAAAATAAAAAAATCTGTTTGTATGTAGCAAAATATTTGTTTGCGTTTAATAATATTTCTTTGAAGGAATGAATGCGGGGACGCATTACTTTTAAAGATATGAGGAGAGATGTAAGAAAAGAACGCCATTATTAAATTTAGTTGATATAAATAAAACTACCTATTTTCTCTTAAGTTAATCAGTAGCACTGACCACCAGATGGCTACACTTAATTCCTCACCACTTCTGTCTTGCTTAGTTTGCGATAACCTAATTTGGTGTTTGTTGTTTGTCAATACAATAAGTTCGAAACCGATCTATGTCTTGTGAGGAAAAGAAAACAATGATTTCTTTTAACCGCAGTTTTGATGTTTTGAAATATCATATAATGTGGTAGAGTAGAGTAGAGACTTTGATGTCCAAACACTCCAAACCCCGCACTTTACAGACTTCACAAAAAGAAATTTAAGTGCTCAGTAATAAGATAACATAAAAAAATTTCCCATGAATTAGTCGTCAAAGAAATTTTAAAGCTATCGAAAGGTCCCCTTGATTATTTAATTGACACAAATAAATGTAAGTGCCGCGTAATAAACGAATAGAGAAATTTTAATTATGTGTTAGTTATCAATACTAAACTTTAGTATTTATATGCAAGTAAATGGTTTAGTTCCACGAAATAAAGATTTAATTCGCCGTATTTAAAGAAATAATTTATTGGTATGGAATTAATTTTATTAATTTGAAATAAACTGTTTTCTGTGTGCATAAATATAAATATTTAGTATTCCATACTTTGAAGTAATCTGAGTTGAGGGACGTTTATCGAAATTTAGTTGTCAATATTTAGATAACAAACATTTGGGGCATGGTAGACGAGTGAGGGCATGATAGACGAGTGAGGGCATGGTAGCCGAGTGGGTAAATGCGTTGATGCATACTTACATGGTTGTAATGATCGATAGTTCGAATCCATCCTGGGGCAAATTAAAAAATGATTTCTGATTTGATTCGGAGATTTGATGAGAGAATTATCGAAGCCCTAGATGTGGTACGGACTCCACAATAAACTGTAGGGTCTCGTCTCTCTCTTTACCTAACATAAAATTTTAGGATTTTCCGGGGGTTACTTCGGTGACTTGAAAGGCGGTTAAAAAAACATTTAAAGAGTACATTTTTTAGAAAACATTTCAGTTAATTTATGTACTAGACAACTGAATAACGGACTTTCGTGATTGAAAGATGGAAAAGACATCTAAACTGGTTGCCACCTAACATAACCCTGTGATAAAGCAGTTGGCCCATTCTAAATAGAAAAATGGTGTAAGCATACCCATAACAAATATATAATTACATACTTAGACGAACAGCTTACTTCTCCCTAGTGATCTATAATAATAATTGGAGGTATTTATTCGAAGGAAAAAATATAAAAAATTACTTTCCCCAGGTAAGAAGTATGAGGTAACTTTAGCCTAAACTATCCAATTTAATCTGGCTAATGGAGAATTCTGGGTATTATACTTCGAACGGATTTCTTTATTGTGACCGATAAAAATAGGTACTAATAATTAACTAAGTAGTTAAAGTATTTAATTTAAATAATAATAATTAAAAGACTGAATTCACATTAATTGAAAAAAGTAATCCTTGTTGCATGATTGCATTTTATTACTTTTCTAGTAATCTATTCTTTAAATTTTACTCAAGCACGATTAATCTTAGACCAAAATCACAAAGACAAAGACGTTACAAAATTATCTTGGGGATGACATAATTTGAAGTTATTCCTGTAAGCTCAAAAAGTATGTATTTAGATGCATTTTGTTATCCAAAAGTAAACTAGTATTTTATATTTTGATCTGCATATTAATTTTTGAGCAGACCATTTAGGTGCACTCTGTATATCTTAAAGTTCAGTTGACGATAATTTGTTTTCATGTTTAAGTAGCAATTATTATAAAAACAGCTCTTCGCTACGTTATAGGAAGAAGCAGCAATTAAATTTAGTTTTTTTTAAATATCAGAAAATGGAAGCTTGTTTATGCTATGTAATTTTTACAAAAGATATTGTGCAAGTTAATCTATTTAGGAATATAAGCAATAATTTTCAAAAATGATTCAATTTAGGTAAAAAATTAGTAGCTTACGCATAACTCATGATTTTACAATCCTTTCAAAACTTGGTCACCCGAGATTTGCTCAGTCGCTTTACCTCATCCACTCGATTTAACACTGATTGGACCCTGGTCGACAGAACTCAAATATGCTACTGTCCAAGACTATACTGAAACTTGTCTTGTTTTGAGTTTATAAAAAGATTTTTATTATATTACAGCTGAATTCTTTTAAAACTCCTATCATTTAGTATAAAATCAAATGATATACGTAGGACTCGACGTAGGATTATTGTCGTATGGATCTGCAAATGCCTATATAAATTACTCGTATCTCCATCCTTTTCTCTATATCTAAGTTTTCAATTTGTTTTTATATATTTTTATTTACATCAATTAACAAGTAACAAGCAAAAAGATATGCATTTGAGGAATCTTTTCTAATATACATATATTTAATAATATAATCTTTTCTAATATACAAATATTTACTTTGCAAAATGATACGATAAAAAATAAACAAATATACTTTCAGAGAACTAGGCATAGATACTAGGAGGTTCCTAGGCATTGATAGAATTTACTGAAATTTTAGCATTGTTACACTTTAGATAAATTAGATCAATAATTGTAAGTGCCTAGGGTCCTTTGACTCCATCAAAGTTACTTTCATGTCAAAAACAAGTGTCCTGCGTTAAACAATACGCTAGTGCATTAGATGTTGATACATCAATATTATGCACGATTCAATCTTATAATGGCTAACAATAGACAGACTATAAAATTTATTTATATATTAAATTACTACTAGAACGTGGTTAACCAAATTCCAGTTTAGGAGCCAATTAAATTGCCATAGACTTGAATTAGAACTAAACAGTCAAGAAAGAAATACGACGGTCAGTGCATGTTCTTTCGAAGTGGCTGTCTGATTAGATTTACTGATACAGTACACCCTCTCAGTAACTTCTTTCCAGATGGCCATATTTAATTAGGGATATATCCAATCTACTTTTAATCGAATTAAAGCTTTTTCTCCATTAATCATATCCTTTGATAATTTCTGATATCGAAAGTAGGTCAGCTGATAATTATAATAACCTTATAATATAATTTGTTAATGAATTAGAAATTTACCGAGTGCTATATTAGGGATCCTTAGTAATAGATTTCGTTTTTAATTTACCTAAGATATTAAACACATCCACATTGCATATAAATTCAACATAAATATTTTTCTTGCATTGCACATTTCAGTAAAAAATATAGACAAACAAAAATGTTATGATAGAATATTCGAGAAAAGCATTTTTCTACGAGCATGAGGAAAAGTATTCTTTACCGCACGCATTTTAATTTCGAAAGTTGCACTTTTCCACACTAGTGCGGAAAAGTAACTAGGTATATTATTATTTGCATTTTTGGACAAGTTACCATAATTACATTTTGAAAACGCGTTAGTTAATATGTCAAGTTTTTCGTTCATATTTTCCCGAGTATTTTCTTATGTTGTGCAAATTTAGTGAAATTAAAGCAATTCCTATTTACACTAACCTTTTTGAAGTAGCCTCTATAACTTCAAAAATTAAAAATTCATGTAACCATGACTGTCTGATTTTGATGTTTTTCAGTCACATAACAATAATTAACCAAAGTCAAGTCAAACAGTAGCATCTTTTAAAAGTAAAGCTTAATTTTTTTATTAAGAAGAACGTATTCAACAAGCTCGTAGAAAAAAAGTTTTGTTCCTGACACATATGGAAATTGTCGATGCCGAATTCGCCTGCTTGACAGAACTCAGCTTCGTTTCGTTCGGTCAACGGCAGTCGCAATTTCGTACTTAAAATATAAAATTCTTATATTACCAAGTTTGGATATATCTTAGAGTTCATAAATATCTATAAAATAAATAAATCCACAGGACATAAATCGGGTGATCTAGCTGTCTTCTGATACGATCACGTGCACCATCTTACTGCTAGCTAAGTCACCGAAATAACCCATTGGAAAATCTTAGGATTTTGTGTTAGGCAAGGGGTCAATGCCATACAGCTTATTGTGGAATCTGAACTACATCTAAGGCATCGACGATTCTGTCTCTTTCTTTCTTTTTTCTTTCTTAACATCGTCTCAAGTCACCGAAATAACCCCCGAAAAATACTAGGATTTTGTGTTAGGTAAAGAGAGACGTAACCCTACAGTTTATTGTGGAGTCTGATCTAGTGATTCGATAATTCTCTCTCCATCTAAGGCCGAAGCAAATCAGAAGTAAATTTTTAATTTTACTTCAGGATGAATTCGACCGATCGATCTTTGCAACCAAGTAAGTACGTAACAACACATTTACCCACTCGGCTATTGTACACCAATAACATAGAAAAAGAATCCACTGTTTTTAAGAATATCGAAAATTACTAAAGAAATTAAGCAACTTTTAACTAAAAACATAGTCCTGAAGAGCCTTGCAACCTATGATGCTATACTAATAATGAAGCAGTTCTTACAAACAGAAAAACTGTGCATAGTATACTGACATGTATGCTGGCAATCAAGTTGACATCATCTGTGTTTACGATGGTATAAATATTAAACTTATTTAAAAAAAAATATGGCCATTGTACTTATACTAATTATACCTTAATACGCGACCACATAAACCGAAGTTTGCAAACCACAATCTCGTGTGTGAATATTTTCATCCTCTCGTGTGTGCTGTGCATTCGCGTAAAGTTGCATTTATGGTAAATGAGACACAGTGTATTGATTTCTATTAATAGCGGAAAGCTAACAACAGGTGTCCCGTACTCTTGTAGTAAAAAATAAAAAAGTGCAACATTTTTCAGTTCCACTTTTTTCAATGGTTGCGGAATGACACCTATTAATACATTTTACGATTATACATTGTGTTATTCATTGAGCGGTATAAAAATTTTACTTTTTATTAATTATGTACACACAAATATATTTATATTGCTACAATCTCTATCGATTTTATACACGTTAATGGTTTAATTTATTTATTCAGTGTTTACGATACTCATGATGCTTTTTTAGACATTTTAATTATCTACTTTAAATAAAAATTAATTTTATGTACGAGGGATTTCAATAAATGGTGAATCTCAAATGTCACCCAAATAACATTTTATTGGAATGCTTCTTAAAATTTCCCATTTTCCCATTTTGTTGTCGTTCACACTTTGTCATTAAATACAAGTACATACAATCTCAAACATCCCAACTACCCCTTAACATTTAAAAGCAAGTGGGGTCGAGTGGTATTGTTCATAAAATATTTAAAATGCTATTTTATTATTTTTTTAATTCTACCAATTGGCATTCGAACAGTATAACTTTTTCCATTCAGAATAAAGACTTCTAAAATTATTCTGTTATGGGTTTATGTTGGCTTTCATACAAAAATATAAATGATGTTCATAAATATATGAATGAGAATATTGAATAATAATTCAATATTATGATTTGATTCCCGAAATTATTCTATTTCGTCATGTCCAGGTTAATAACCTCCAGTTTCCAAATATTTTAAAAAATAAAATCAAGAAATTTAATGTTAGGTAAGATGTTCAATGCCACCTTTTATAACAATTCAGGGAGACAGTTTCGATCAAGATTGATTTCATTTTTTAAGTAAAACGTGCATGCGTCAGAAGCAGATATACTTAAAGTGAGATCGTATTATTATTGAGACGTTTATACTAAAAATTTTATAAAACTGCATTCGCCTTTCTGCAATTCTTTATTTTATAAGAACGATATTCATTTTTAAGCAAACCTCAGCATTTACTACTGAGTAACTTTCACGAAGCTTCTAAAATTTTTGATAAGGATTGCTCATGCTTCATTGCTACGTGACTCAAAGCTGCCACCGCATTTGCAACTATTCTCTATGGTTTATATATCTTTTGTGCGGCTACTACAGTTTCCATGAATTTCTCATCAAATCTATCACGTACTTGGGTGTAACATATTTTTCAGGGTTATAATTACTGAAATCACCAGCGGTGGCTCTCATACAATTATTTCCCCCTTATATAATGAATTTATAAAGAAAGTGCAAGGAATCAAGGTTTTAATGATATTATTATGTTCTGGACATTCAGTGAAATAGTCCATGTCGGTCTAAAATTTGATGATGGCATGCCCTATTTTAGTTAAGTTGATCAATTTTGGCTAATAAATAATATAAGGGTAACGGAACAAGCAAATGCTGTGAAACTTTCTTAAATTTTAAAAATATGGCAAACTTGACTTGGTAGAATAATATTTGTTGTAACGAGCATGTCTTGTTATATTGTCTACAGTGGACTGGCACTGTCAGTAGAGGTAATATGTATCTGTTTTTTTAAGTGCAACGACCTCTCCGAAAACCTCAGTTTTGGACTTGGGGGATGTTTAATCTCTGTAACTTTTTGTGTTTATACAGGGTGGTCCGAAATTAGTGGTCGTTATTTTACCTGCGTATTCCTCGATCAAAAATAAGACAAAAAGTTCCCACAAACATGGCCCCGGACATGCTTCCTAAGGGAGCTACAACCCCTTAAAGGTGCATCCTTGACGATGGTTTTTATTTAATATTTTCGAAACTAATAATAATAATAATAATAATAATAATAAAAATAATAATAGCATAGTTTTATTATTAATTACTAAGTACCTACCTAGAGGATTGTGCATCTTACTCGTTCCATTTTGATTTTTTTGTGATTAATGTTTTCCAGAAACTCAAATAACTCGAAAACGGTACGTCCTATCAAAGTTCAACTAGAATACCTTTATTGCATAAATAACTCTGGCATTCCATAATTTGCTATCAAAATCTGGAAAGACGTACATGCGAAAAAGTTGTGGGGCATTTTACTCCACCCCCTCCCTGTTTGACCCACCCCTGAGTGAAATTTTTGGATCATTATCTTATCACATCACCTCATTGGCCATAAAACGATTAGTAATTGACCAAAATTTCATGTTTTTATTTTTACCAGTTTCGGAAATATTAAATAAAAACCATCGACATGGATGCACCTTTAAAGGACTGTAGCTCCCTTAGGAAGCATTTTCGGGGCTATGTTTGTAGGAACTTTTTGACTTATTTTTGATCAAGGAATACGCTGGTAAAATGATGACCACTAATTTCGGACCACCCTGTATAAAGCGTGTTCCAAAATTATGGGGCCAAACTCTTAGACTGTAAGAGGGGCTCAAAACAAAATGAAAATTATCTATAAACATTTGGTCAATACTGCATATTGCAATTTTCGTTTTGAAGCAAATGGAAAAGTTATTGGTTGTTTCGGTAATGTTTATAATTGGCTTATGATGTGCTAGATTCTAAAGGTGTAAGGACTAAGATATCTGAGATATCTCCAAGGATGCTATTAAAGCGGTTAATGTGGGTAGCTGGTTATGCACAGTTATTTTTAATACTGAGTATCTTCTTGTAGAATCAGCCAAATAGTTGTTTATTAAAATAAAATCTTCCAATGTCAAATTGTCAAATAGTTTACACTTAAAAATAAGAATAAGAGAAATGAGATTGCCAATAAGCAACATAAAACTGTTAATCTGTCTATGTCAATGCTTTCTAAAGTGTTTTCCTAATTTAGTAATATTGAATTAAATTGACTTTCTGACTTCTTATACTTTGTTATTGACATTGACACAGTTAAACGCAGCTAAGCTGGACTCGAGTATCAATAACCAAGTTTGTACCATCGGACAATAAATAATCATCTTCCGAAGTCGATGTATTGGTGTTAAGTTGAAACTGCATTAGTTCTGGGTGTTTACAGTCTTTCTCAGGACTATTTCATGATTGCGACAATTTAAGGTCTCTTCCAATACTACCTGCTATTTATGTAACGGTTTATCGAGTTCGTGCATAGTAACTTCATATTAACGACTAGAATTCCATACAGAAATTTTGTCACAGATCAAGCAATAGGGATAATAACCACATGTTTCATCGAAGTATTTTATTACAGTTCTAATTATAAGATTGCTCCGCCAAGGGGTAAGTCTTAACTCTCAATGCGGGATTTCAGGTTTGATTTCTTGGCTGTGGCTGGAATTCTTTCTGAAAAGGTGAATCCCAGAAAATACAAGGTCTCTTCTGGGATAAAGGGATTCGTATTGCCTTGATTTTGAATGCCCGATGCTGGGCGGTTTCTCATAGAGTCCGACATTTCAACAGTCCACACTGAATCCTTCAGTCTGAATTTAAAAACGCAAAACTCAGCAACTGTCTCCATGTTGTTATAGAACACACTGCATATTGGTTTAGCGACGTACTGCTGAAACAAACAGCTTTAATTTGAGCTGTCAGACACTTTACTGACAGCTCAGTTACCGATTTTGCATCAGCACTTCTCCGGCCTCCTCGACGTCAAATATGAGACCGAGTTCATCTGCGCTTCCTTAAATAATAATTTATATGGATTTACGGACAGTAGGAGAAGATCCGACTCCACGTTCAATAGTCATCTGCATTTCGTTTTCGTAGTCACACTCGTGGAACGGACTATCTTACATGTATACTTCTATGTAGGTATATTCATCATCTTGCGGGTATCCCTGTCTAATTGGTGCAAATCATTTACTCGCCACTTAACTATACCAAAGGAGTAGAGCAGTATCAATAAGTATACTAGTGGCCACGAAAAGAATCTTTTATTTGGATTACATTCTGATATGATGCTTTATCAAACGTACCTATGTGTAGTTTTTTCTGGCGTCCAGATGTCGTAGGATGGTTCCATCTAAAAACTGAGCATCGTCCTCTCTTTGAGGCGGACGACTGTGTACTTTTCCAAACCGAACTCCATTTCAATCGCCCATGTGTACTCTTTCCACCCCAAGGGCATTTTGAGGTTCACGCTTTCAAGAGGGATACAGTTTGTCACCCAAATAAAATAGATATGTGACTTGGGTTGCTGGGTGGCCCAAAGTGGTATACGTGGGTTTGCGATACCAAGCGACGGCATTGAAATATAGAAAAAGATTCAGGGAGTCATCCTGGAAAACTCCTCTCCTAAATGTCACCAGCTCTGTTGAAACCCGATCGGCATCAAATGTTATGATGAAGCGAATTTTTTAAAGAGGCAAGAATTGTCCAATGCTTCTCATAATTGATGTTGGTACCGCAAGACATCTGAGCAAGTGTTAACAGCAGCTCAGAGATGTATCAAATGCCTTACGAGAATCAATTCAAGCCTTTGATAGATTCCGCTTTTATTCAACAGAATCCCGTGTAATACAAATGTCGATCAGCAGGTTTTCTTAGAACCTAAATAATAATAATTAACGTCTTACTTACTAAAATTGATAGAGGAGTTTACCTAAAAGTTGATTTGAATTAGATTAAATTTAATTAAATTTGCGGCATACTTATACTAATCAAATTATTTGTTTTCCGTTTTTTCCTTATAACCGCTAAAATATCTTTAAAATTTAACAAACTTGTAAATTACGTTGGTGTCGACAGAGAACAGTTTAATACAATGAATAATTTATTTCACTGGTATTTAACCTTGGTGATAACTAACCTTGGTAATAACTGACCTAGGTGGATGGAGTTAGAATTACCCAAACATGGTAAATTTAAAAAACTCATAACGCAAACTGATGCATGACAAATTTGATGTTCGGTAACTTTGATCGTTCTAGTAAAGTTGTTCAGGAGCGTTAAATATGTGAATTGTACAAAAAGTGGAGTTACATGTTGCGATGGAAAAGTTAATAAACTGTCTATTAAATTCTGTAATTTGGAACAGTATATACAGGGTGATTTCACTTTAAATACAGAAACTGCAGGAAAATATTCATTACCAAAAAAGTTTTTTTCCTGGGGAACGCGCTATTTGAGATACAGGGTGTTAAAATTTACAAAAAAAATTGTATTTTCTGTCATATCTTCATAATGCGCTGACGGAATTGAATGAAATTTACTACAGCGTATTCACTCAATTAGACCTTTTATTGAATGTAATATCAACCTCGTGGTTTTAACCAGTAGCGTGTTACTAAATATGTCTTAAATTTCTTTACTTAACTTTCAATAGAAGTTCTTATTTTCTTTTGAGTCTTAATTATTGTTATAGTCATTACCTTTTTATTTTTATTATTTTATTATTCTATTTTGTTTTCTTCACGTTTGTGATAGTAATTATGTTTTAGTTATCTAGTAGTACTTTTTATGTTATTAAGATTAGGGTTAAGTGTCAGAATAGCCATTGAGCTAAACCTCGACCTAAATGTATCTAAATGTATGTATATGAATTTACTGTATTATTATTATTATTATTATTATTATTATTATTTTCCACGAAGAAATACTCCACTGGCGGTTTTTTGTAGAAATAATCAGGTACCGTTAAGTTAAATGAATAAAACATGTTCCTAGGTGTTTTTTAATAGTAGCCGTTTACGAGATATTAGGGTTTGTTTTTACGTTTTATTGATTATTTCTAATAAATTAAGTCTTTTATTTGATGAAATATTAACCTCATGGTCTAATTAAGTGAATACGCTATAGTAAATTTCATTCAATTCCGTCAGCACATTATGAAGATATGACAATGACAGAAAATATATTTTTTTGTAACCTTTATTATTATCTCAAATGGCGCATCTCCCAGGAAAAAGTTTATAGGACAAACTCTACTTATTTTTAATAATGAATCTTTTCCTGCAGTTTCTGTGTTTAAAGTGAAATCACCCATAGGATATCCACGTAGTGCGTATTTCTTCCATAACTTGTTAGCTATTGAGGAATGACAAAATTCTTTTAAACATAAGTTGTTCAGCAAATCAACACTGCATATTCCAAAAATATTTCTAGTTATACAAAGGTTACATTTAGGTTGCGCAACAAAATTTTGTTAAGTGAAATGAAACATCCTATACAGTAAAGACCGAGAAGGTTCGAACATGGGTATTAGTTTGCGCGATTTACCTTTGCCCATTGTAGGCGAGCGGACACAGTGGTGGGAATCATGGATCTCCGCGCTGTAGCTGATGGCTCTCGCGTATACTGTTCCTTGTTTGGATTCTTTTATAATAATTTTTATTACACCTGCAACACTCGAGGTGCAGCGACAGTTCATTTTATGTTGTAGAATCACATTTTTGTTGCGAAAAACTAAACAATGGAAATATTTAAATGTGTTTTGAGATTTTTTAAAATTACAATAATTAATCCTATCTAGGATGAATTATTGAAGTTAGAAAAATTAGGAAACGTTGGTCCAGAATACGTAAATCAAATTTCTTTCAGGCATAAATTCTGCATCCTAACACGGTTAATGAGATACTAGTAACAGCAACAGTCTGCTGACTGCTGAGCAGAGTGGCCACAGCGCACTGCCGCGCCCTTCTCCAATGTACAAATTTCGAACTGAGGCGAGTCGTATATTCGTCCCAATCTCTGTCGTGTTCGAAGCATCCTGGACTTATCTGTATATTATTCCAAATTTGATTAGAGAATGTCAAGAGCTTTCCGATGAACTTCATAACATGTACTTGTTTTGAGCTGTTTTTCAAATACCCTAAATTTTTTTCGAAATTTTTACCTAAAGAGAAATACCATATTTTTAAATTAAAAATAATTTTAAACTTTTTATTTGGCATCTGATTAAGTTAGATACGAACTTTCAAATGATGCATTGGAATTTAAACTTTCGTCTACAGGGTGTTCATAATTTGATTTTAAATATGCTGATTTAAATATATCAATAACTTGCTTATTTTAAATGGAGCACCCTGTACATTATTCCATAATCAAATAGGGAATTACAAGTGGTTTCTAGTAATCCCCCATACATGATATTTATTTTGAGTAGTTTTGAAGACATTAGCAATCTAAGGTAATATTTTGTTAAACAAGAAACAAATGAAAGCGATTTATCAAGTATTGTTATTTTTTTTTATATTTTTGCAAGATTTCAAGTAGCAAATTAATTTGCAACAGAAAATTAATTTCAAAGTAAATATTTTCCAGTTTCTTGGTTTCACGTTTAAAAATTTCAAGTTAAATTTCAAGTAGGCTTTAGAAGCAAAATTCTCATAAATCTTATTACACTAAGGGCCGGTCTTTTCACCTCCAATTACCTTTATCCGGCAATTATTTACCTATAATACAATTGTTACAAAAATGAAAATGAACAAATTTAACCGCCAGATGAAGTTAACGAGAAGACGAAAAGATAGGACCTAAATATATTTTGCAGTTGAAATAATTAGGTTTTACTCTACTTTGTTGTATTACTAAAGTAAGGGAAATACGAGTTTTTCTGACAACAAACTAATTGATATAATTGACCTCTACAAATGTTAATAAACGTTAATAAATCTTTCCAAGATAGAAGTAATTTGTGCACAAATCAAAACGGTCAACTGTTTCAACAGTTATAAGAATTTGGATCAATTTTGCCTTACCTTTATTGTTATTTATTTATTAACTGTTTGCCTTAATACTTTTTTTCAAAAATCTATCACTAACCAAGTGAAATGTGTTCATTTAATATTTATTTATTATTATTTATTACTATTAACAGACAAATTGTAAGTAAATAAACAATATTTTATATTTTAACAAAATATTATCTTAGATTGCTAATATCTTCAAAACTACTCAGAATAAATATCATGTGTGGGAGATCGTCAGAAAGTAATTCTCTATTTGAATAGAAAATAAATGTGTTCGATTTAAAATAAGAAAGTTATTGATGTTTTTAAATGTACATATATTCGAAATCAAATTATGACGACGAAAGTTTAAATTTCAATACATAATTTAAAAGCTCGCATCTAGCTTAATCATCTACCACAATAAAAAGTTTAAAATTACCTATTTTTAGTTTGATAAATGTGGCAGTTCCCTTTAGGTTCCACATCTGTCAAAATTTCGACAAAATTTAGAATATTTCAAAAACCGCTCAAAAGAAGTACCTATATGTTATGTCAGTTCCTTTGAAAGCTCTTGATATTCTCTAATCAAATTTGGAATAATATATAGAGTGTTCCATTTAACTTAACAAATTTCGTTACTGCCCAGCCTAAATGGAACACCCTATACAATTAGAAACATTTTTTTAATATGCAGTTTTGATTGCTGAACAACTTTTGTTTTTAAGTAATTTTACATATATTTCATGATTTTCAGAATCATGTGTCCCGTGACAGTTTGAGAAAAATTAATATTTTCAAAACTCATTTTATGTGAGAAATTCATTCACGCAAGGCTTTCTCCTTCATTATTTTATTATTAAATAGAATCGTCGCTTTGCTTTACTTATTCTTTTCCTCTGCTTGTAGTTTTTGATTTAGCTACTTAAGACTCACCTTAGAGGAAAAGAGACGCTTTGAGAATTGTCCAATAACGCATTTATCGGATCCCTGAATAAAATTTTATATGGTTTTTAATCAGAACAGAATTCTGCTATTGAATTCCTTCAAATTTAAAACTTGTTAAGGGGATAATAGCACCCATCATATTTTTGAAAATTCATATTTTGGTTACTATGCATCGGAATCGTTCCAAATTTTTATGAATGTTATGGAATTATATAATCTAGGACTGTGTGCATGCATATTTGAATAAGTCTCAGGAAACCGGAAAAATTTAAAGAAAAATGCGAAATTCTCCAAACCCATGCACGTGCATCTAGAAAATGTAATTCTTAATACGGTGCTAAAATTAAAATCGTTTATCTGCTGTCATTTGCGTATAATAAATTTTCAAAATTCATTGCATTTTGTACCCGGAAAACGCTGCCATCTTTTGGTACAACTATGAACTACGAGATTTATGAGCAGGTACAACCCCTTCCGCAATTATAATATCGAATAATGTCTTGGAAATTATTCGCACAGTTGATATCGAGGCGAAAAAGACTTTACTGTTTTCACAGCGAGTCAGGTGGTATTATCCCCTTAAGTGAATTTTGTTAAAATAAGTTGCTTGGAATAAAAACTAACACCATGTGTCAAATTTAATCTAATAAGATTATTTTTTAGAAAGAAATTGGCCTCTTCACTTATACATACAATCTTGTTTCTGTATACTTTACATAAAAAAATTATTAAAATTACACATTCAAAATAACAAGTTATATCCTTGGATAAAATTTTAAGGAAACGTCATTTTGTTTTTCTTTTCAAAAAAAATATTTGAAAATATACAAATATTTCTAAAGAGAAAGTAAAACAAATCAATTCTTTCTCAAATTCCACAATTTTGTGTAACTTTTAACTAATATAACTAAATAAACACTTACAGAATGAGGACTTTATATAAAGATAATATTTTCCTCCGAAATTAAAAATTTAGAGAATTTAGTTGTTAGTTGTTTAACTCGTAAGTACTAACTTAGATTTTTATATAATCTGTTAATTATTATTATCATTTCATTGTAGCGATCCTTATGAAAAGGCAATAAGCTATAACTGAAATAAAGAGTTTCCTTTACTTCTTGCCTCAGACTGCTACATCAATTTTAACATTGGAAATGTTTTTGTTTTCGTATAGGGGGTTGAAAATCAGTTACATGTTGCATAAAATGAAGCATGACTTATAGAAACAGTGGCGACAACAGAGTGACCAATTGTTGATTGGTTGTCTAAATCGCGTGGTACCGGCAGTCATGTTATTATTTTTTTATAGGAGTCTTCTTGTCGAGAAAATCCCAACGGCTATATCTCGTTGCGATTCTTTGAATATTTAAAAAGTTATTAGCGTTTCAATACCCCATGTCGAAGAGTTTTGTAAATTTTGCGAAATTAAAAAGGCCGAATGCGCGCGCAGATTCCTCCAAATTTCATACCCGTGCAGGACTTGTCAAAACTTTAAAATTTTTCGTTAACGTCACAAATGTCACTTTTTAGTTAGGATCTGCTGACCTCAAAATCGCAGCTGGATCGCACAATTCACGATGTACTTTCAAGTTGGACTTTCGAGCTTGGATTTATTGCCAGAACGGCGGCCCGGCGGCCTGTTTTCGTTTGGAAATAAGGTTTAAAATTTTCGTGTTTTCGCAAAATTCGCCAAAAAATCCATAGTGCGTCCGATAGATTACTCCTTATAGTCGATCCAGCGAAATTTAATGATTTCTTAATATCGGTCCTAGGACGGAACCGATTGCAGTTTCGGACCCGGGACGACTTCAGGACCCCGAAACAATTTTCTGTTTCTCGATAGTGCCTTTCCTTCACTTTGACATTTAATTGTATCGAGTATTGTATCCAAGTAAGAAACTGCATGTCTCAAGAGCAGGATTAAACAAATGTTTTTAGTTTCCTAGTAGGGGGTCGAAAATCAGTTTCATTGCAAAATGACGTAACGCGTGAGATTTCAGCGGTTTCAGAACAATAGACGTCAAAATTACACTTTTTCGTTCACTCCTATTGAGCCTAAAATCAGAGCGTGACCGTGTAATTCACGATACATCGTGAATTACACTACAGTTCTAAGTTCGACCCTCTACCTTGGATTTATTACCAAAACAGTCCCTCGGAAATTCGTTTGGAAATAGTATTTGAAGTTTTCCTGTTTTTGTAATTTTTTCAATTTTGTCAATGACTTGTAATTTGACAAATCATAGGGGTGGATTTAGGATCGGGGTTGCTCTGGCAGGTTACCGATATCTGATTTGTACGTGTTACCGAGTGTTAGACTAGGTTTGAGTGCCATTACTTTAACATGAGGTAGATTAAGCAAAAGTAAACAAAAAAATTTATCGCTTCATTAGAAAAGTCACGCCCAACAATCTCTAAGACAACTTAACATCGAGAAGCACGTCGAACAGCTTATTTCCTTTTGTCCCGTCGAAATATGTGTAGCCGAAAACCATATGTAACTTAAAATTTTGTCGTTTTTCGCAATTTACAAAGATAGCGTGATTTGAAGCAAAATAAACTATATGCAAAATTCAGTAATCGTAGCCCTCCCTCAAGAAAAGTTTTTGTCAAATGATATAAACGAAATCCGATTAATTTCAATGTTGCCAAAAATTCTTTAAAACAAAGTATTGTTTGTAAAACAAGCTGTAGATGATGTAGATTCACCTATTGTTAAACTAGCAATTGAAATATTAAATAATAGACGAACATTTGTACTTAGTTGATGAGGACGTTGATCTCCTTGTTCTATTAATCGCTTTTACTCCAGAAGAAAAAGATTTTTCATAAGGCCAGGAACAGGAAAAATTATATGGAAAATTCTTTCTTCGTCAGAAATCCAGAAATGACAAGAACGTATAAAAATAGTTACTTACATTACTAGATGCGAAAGGTTACTTTAAGGCGTGAGGTGATTTTTGAATGGTCGAGGCGAAGCCGAGACCTTTCAAAAAACACCGAATACTTAAAAGGGCTTTCGCATCGTGAAATGTATTATATTTTTTCTACTATATCGAAAAAAATTATGGGATTTACTAATTTAAAACTAATTATTTCATGAATTTAATTGACGTTTTTAATAAATTTTATAGTTTAGGAGGCCGCCTGTGAAAATTGTTTCCATGGCAACCAAATATTACACATTTTAATTTCTGGTGGTTTCAAAATAAAATAAACAAATACATATGTTTTGTGGCGATATAAATGGGAATATTGCTTGTGCCTTGTTTTACCCCAAGAAATCCAAAGCAAGGTATATGCAAACTTATGAAGCGTTTTTAAAATGGAATAGGTAGGTACCTACTACGTTGGGTACTACGTGCCGACAAAAATGTTGGCGTACTTCCTAGAAAGACCTTTCTTTATTAATACAAAATTGTTTAGTTGTGTAAATTTGTTCAAATACAACGAATTAATTTCGTTTAAAATTTGTTTTTCTACTTTTCTGTATTGGCCGCATAAGTTTTACTTTCGTAGATAGCAACGCCTTAGCAACCAGGTAACTCGAATGTTTACTTTCGTTATCGCGCATGTTGCTAGGGTTACAAAGTTCATTTATATAGACGGTAGTAGAAAAATACAGTTTTACTGACTTATGCCTTCAGTGGTTATGATACCACGTCTAGAATATTTCAGAAAGAAAAATTAAAAGTGATCAAACTTCTTCAGAAAGAAATGCAGTTGGTTAATGTAGTAATAACTTTCAATGGCAAGAATTTAACCCCCTCACAAGTAAAACAGGGGTGAAACTCTTTTCCTACTTGTATACGGTGCAAGGAAAATCACAAATGTCTCACTCAACTCATACAGAT
Organism: Rhagium mordax; assembly: GCA_963680705.1. Taxonomy (NCBI): domain Eukaryota; kingdom Metazoa; phylum Arthropoda; class Insecta; order Coleoptera; family Cerambycidae; genus Rhagium; species Rhagium mordax. Next base: position 29,669,685 of record OY796657.1, read on the forward strand.
TTAATCAATTCAAAAAACTGCTGCACGAACAAAAATCAAAGTTGGAAATATTACCACCAACTTCAGAGGCAGTCGCTTAATATTCATTACGAGTATTGTACAAAATTCAGAAATGGCTTGGCAATGAAAAAAATCCACAACAGTGGGGATAGAAGAAAATTAACGGCTCCTTACAACCTGTGACAACACTTTTTGTGCCAACAGCAGAATCAATATTGCAGCTTATCTCCTGCAACCGCAACAGAAAAGCAGGTTGAAGATGCTTACAAATTTACGGAAATTGTCAGGGAGTACGATGTCTAAATTCATACATGGATAAAATTATTTATTTATATGCTATCGATTCCGATCTTCTTTAGATACAAAGTGTGTTTCATTCAATATAGTATATAAAATTTTAAACAACTCGATAATCCTCACTTGAACAATTATTATGTACTTTTTTGCAGAATATACTCACAGATAAACAAGCAAAAAATGAAGGAAACAAACGTAAAATTGGTAAAAAAATTTAATAAAAAAGTCAAAAATTGATATTTCTCTATAAATGAAAATATTCTTATTTTTTGAAAATTTCTCATGGTTCAATTGCCAATTTTTATTATGCATGTGAAAACCTAGTTCATCCCACGATTTTTCAAGTAGGCAGCTCCGACACACCCCTTACGGTTCGGGGGTTTCTTGAAACATAGGTATGTATTTTTAAACGTATATGTCAAGTTTCAAAGAATTCACTATGTTCTTGTTCAGTTTGAACACTTTTCCTGTACAATTAGCTGCGTTTAATAGTTTGCGATTAATCGATATCGGTATTTGTAATTGTTACTTTTCATCTTCACGAAATTATTTTAAATTATTTTAGTTTTAACATTAAAAATTTTTGTTAGTAAAAAAAATTTGTATAATACCATTTTAGTTTTCATTATGAGAATGTTTTTGTTAATAAAATAACTTTTTATTTTAATTTCTAAATAAAACTACTGATAATAAGATTTTAATTTTTGAAAATGTTTTGTGTTAATGAAATAACTATTTACTACTTTGCAACAAATTTTCATTTTTATCACATCCGAAATATCACAAGATTTGCGTTCTACTTTGTCATTTCCAATGTCTCCTCCGGTTGCATCTTTTGCGAAGGACTGTGAATTTTTTAATCTAACAATTAAATATCTTCATCCTCTATATTTAATTTTTTCTTTGGTCACGATTGTACTTATGTAGTGAAAAAAATTTAATGTTTGTAATCATTAAAGTCTTTCTCTGAGAGGTTATTATAGAATATGCTAAAGTTGGAGCGATGAATATTTTCCATTACGTCATAAATTTAAAATTTACGACAATCAACATATCTTCCGCTACCAATAAGACACGAATACCTTCTTTTTGGGGCTAAATAGGAAAAAGATCTAGCTATCCAATGGTACATGATGGAAAATCCGTCGACCTCAGATTGTCGTGTAGAAGCGTACATAATCTTACATAAATTGATGACACAATGGAAAACATTCATCGTTCCAACTATATCAATAGTACTCTAATAACGAATGTGTTTTTGATGTTTTTTTTTAATATGTGATGAAACTAATTTAAATTTAATTCTAAATAATTTTACTAGTAAATAAATTATTATATCTATGGCTTGGCAATTTAAGGGCGGTTCTCAGCATAACCTGCGATATGCCACATTTTGTTAATTGAATAATCTCCAGTGTTAATTATTCATTTTTAAAGGAGATTTTTAAAAAAATTGTTTTATTTACAAGATTTTCAAGTACTGTATTACAAAGTGGTGTTCCTTGAGAAATAGATATATTCGGCATCGAGACATCGCATGGGTGTGACAGACGCATCTGTTTTAACAATATGTATTGTTGCCAAACTTCCACAAGATCATTTTTTTCCAAATACGATTCATCATTTTTGAGGAAAAAATTTGGGTTGTCAATTTCTGATCACCCTGTCATGAACTCAGTATCTTCACCAATTGAGGTATAGTCGTATTAAGAACGATTAACCACAGTAGGATATCGACGTGTTTTAAAATACGAAAATGTGCACTTTAAATAGTAGACCAGATTTGATGAGAAAATTAACTTTTCTCCTCCTGATTAGAGTTGTTATTATGTGATTACAAACAACATCATGTCATCCTTCACATTAATCGTGTAAAAAATATCTCTTCTCTCGCATTTTTAATTTTGTTCATTTTCTTTAATAAGTAAATGGTTTTCTTATATTGTAATTTGCAACTGGGAAATTCAATTACTCTCATTTATTTGGACCGCGCAAAAGTTTACAGAAAATATTTACGCTTTTAAATTGTACTTACCAATTAATTCACTATGTTGTTTGTAGTCAAATTTAAAAAAATTTATTAACTTTATTGCCTCTTTTCAAAATTACTATTTTAACTAAAATCACGATTATTATATTATCACCTTTAAAAATTTATATTTGCACTTCGTTTCACCTACATTAATTATTTGCACAAAATCAGTCTTAAGAATTACGTTATGTTACTTGTTCTTTCTTAGAAAAGTAAAAAAGAACTACCTTCTTAGCGATCCCTTACATAATAAGAATATTATCTTAGATATACTCCCCACTTTTTAACGGATAATTTTCAAAAATACCATATGTGCCAGTAAAGAGAAGCGTGCCCGTTGGTGGGGGTCACTAAACAGACAATAAGACACGCGACCGTTGAAGATGTTCTCCTTCAGTGATTTTGTCTTGTGCCATTATGGTCTGCTGGTTACATAGTGGCTTATGTCCCTTTTTAGATTATTTTGTTTTACAATACTATTATTATTGTTCCTTAAATACACACAAGATAGTTCCCAAAAAATCTGTTTCCGAAACTACATAACTTCCCTACTTTTTTTGTCAAAATATTATTTCACAGTAATAGCATAATAATACGTGCTATGAAATTTTCATATATGAATACATTATGTAAAGTTGTTTTATATTTTTCGAAATGAACGAGATCAACACTTTGTTCTTTTATTAACCGAGGCCTAAAATTTGTTACTTGCAGTAAAATTGTATCAAAATTCTGTCTTATACAATGACATGTTATACAACGATATCTATATCTGAATAATGTAGGTATTATTTAGGTATTTGATAAGAGAGAAATAGAGCTATTAACATTTTCATTTGTTTTAATCTGTCCATCATTTATGAAAATCTGGCCATAATGAAAAAAGTAAACATAATATATGGAATTAATTCATGAAAAGTGATAGTGTTTTGGAAATAATTATAATATATTTATTTTCAGATTATACAGGGTGTCCCGATTTTAAACCGACAAACTTCGGGTACAGAAAGTTCACATGAAATTATGACACACCCCTTCTAACATTTCTTCTCTATCGAGTCTCCTAACGGAGATACAGGGTGTTGAAAATTCAATTTATTTTTTGTTTTTCTTTAATAACTTCCACAATATTAAAGATAGGGAAACCAAACTTGGTACACATAGTTAGGTTGTAAGGGTCCATCTTTGCCATGGTTCAGAGTTAAACTGAGGCGCGCCAGTGGCGTGCGGTGTGGTCACGTCGACATAATTTTAAGGAAAAAAGTATGTGCACTAATTTTTTTCGCAATTCTGATCAGATTTTCATAATTTACGGGTTAATTTTCTAAAAAAACTTGCTCATGTAAAATTTTGACTGAAGCATTAGTTTTCGAGATATTTGCGTCTGAACAAAACGATGCACCAAAAACACAATTATCATGTCTTGATAAAATCGGGGGAATAGTTCTGATGAAATCACAATATATCCCTTGTAAAATTTCTCTATAGCCATTCCTAACGGAAATACGGGGTGTGATTTTTTTGATATTTGGATGTTGATAATTTTTTTATGCAATTTCGTAACAAACAAATTTTTCTTTTGACAGAAATAATATTGACTTGCAAAAGGCCTTAAAAACGCCTCATTGCAAAAGAAGAAAAACATTAAAAACATTAAATTGACAGTTCAGTTCAGTATATCCCTTCGAAAATCAGATTGAAAATAAATTTGAAAGGGCTATCTTAATTAATTAATTGTGTTTTTGGTGCATCGTTTTGTTCAGGCGCAAATATCTCGAAAACTAACGCCTCAGTCAAAATTTTATATGAGCAAGTTATTTTAGAAAATTAACCGTAAATTATGAGAATCTGATCAGAATTGCGAAAAAAATTAGTGCACATGCTTTTTTTATTAAAATTATGTCGACGTGACCACACCGCACGCCACTGGCGCGCCTCAGTTCAACTCTGAACCATAGCAAAGATGGACCCTTACAACCTAACTATGTGTACCAAGTTTGGTTTCCCTATCTTTAGTATTGTGGAAGTTATTAAAGAAAAACAAAAAATAAATTGAATTTTCAACACCCTGTATCTCCGTTAGGAGGCTCGATAGAGAAGAAATGTTAGAAAGTGTATGTCATAATTTCATGTGAACTTTCTGTACCCGAAGTTTGTCGGTTTAAAATCGGGACACCCTGTATAATGATATTATAATTTTTTTAAATCACTAATTTAACATCAGCCTATATCCGCTACTAAGGCCAATTACCGACGCCAGGAGACGAGCTACCTTCAACCTGGACATTTTGCCCATTCCAACCTCTTATCTTACTAAGAGTAGGGATTTATTACTTGCCTAACATTTAATAGACAAGGGACCGATTGCTTTACATCCCCTCCGAAGAATGGTATATTCACAATACAACTCTCACCTACATTTGTATAACTTCTGCGATATAGCTGATATACAAGCCGCTAGAAATGGGGAAACGAGAACGTGTGCTTCTTCGATGGTCTCCATCCAAATACTAGACGCGTCTACCGTTGCTTAACTTTCGTATTCGATTCGAGTGTGTCAAGTCGGACCTAATCTTGCTGCCTGGTAACGATACTTTCGCAATCATTTTTCTAAGACTAACTGGTAAAACTACTTAAAATGACATATTTAAGAAGAAATTGATTGATGTGTAATATAATGATGAAAAAAATGCTTTATAAAATTTAACATCAATAAAATAAAGTTTTCTTCATTTATTTTCATATGTATGTGTTTATCTGTACTTGTCTTCTTGAACATCAATTGAAATTTTAGTTTATGTAATTATCAGGTATCAACAAAAGAAAAAAATTATGATATACGAAAAGAGTCGCTTTGTGTAAATAAAAATATATTGTCTTAGAATTCCTAGGAACCAAATATAATTGGATCTTATTTATAGAAAAAATAGTTTTTTGGGGTTAAATAATACAAGGAAATATTTCTTTCTTGAGGTCTATGACAAAAAACATTTCATTGTATTATTTAACCCCAAAAAACTTCTTTTTTTTTGAATTATGTTGTCTAGGTAGAAATAGAGCTCTATGTGCTAACTGCTAACATTTGACACCACATATAGGTACATGATGCACGAAGACACGAATTGAGTGTTCTGTGTTGTACTCTCTAGCTGTTGACAGTAGTTATTGTTTCTGGTCTTATTCACACGGATCCATTATTTAAGCTACACTATGGTGATTAGGAGCAATAACTGCGAAACACGTGTTTCTCTCTTAGGGTTTATGGAAAAAAACATTTCTTTGTCTTATTTATACAGTGATCATAGGCTAATTTCAATGTATTTTTCTATAATTTTCAAGAAGGTATAAACCCGGTGGTCAAGATCGTGTTCATTAAATTTTAAATTTTCTGCGAACAGTAGCTCTACAAACATTTCTCAACCGCGGTGCTGCAATGTTTGAAGTTGACAGCGACCTCTTAAGACAGTAATACTCATAAGGCAATATTCCCTTTCTGTTGTTCATCGCTTTCGATTAGGGTCCGGTCCCCTACTGCAGAAACCAGTTGCATAAAAGCGTCTGAGGGCATCATCAGTAATACTTCTTGCTAAATTTAACTGTCTAGCAATGTACAACAGTCATCACTTATCTAGGTTTCATTGTTAATTGAGCAAACTTAAAACGTACTTATAATGTAATAAAAATAATTAATTAAAACAATAAAGGGAATTAAAAAAGAAAAAAGAAAAATTACATCAAATGCATTTCGAACCTAGTAGTTTCAAATAAATAGACATCAAGAGTGAAGAAATATTGAATAATTATTGTTCCATTGTTCAGCTTTTATCTGAAAGTGTAGTTCATATGATGCAGGAATTTAGATGAGTATTATTATTTTTATATTAAGGAATTCAGATATTTTATTATGCTTTGATCGCACGTACCTATTTTGTAATAATTATCATGGATCATAAATAAAACTTTATTCTATTATTTTCTAAAATTAAACAGTGATTAAAGATAATACAGGCACACAAAAAAATTTAGCGCCACCCGACAGACTATTTACCATACCTATACGTACTTTGGGGCGCTGAAACCAAATCCGAGTTCAGCATTTTGACATAACCTCTAAAGACATGCAAAAAAACAACCAAAACTAAAGTTAAAAATAAATTAAAAGCCTAAACGAGCTAACCACTTTACCTTTATGTATTTTGGGGAGCTGAAATCGAATTCGAGATCAGTATTGACCCATCATGTGAGAATTTTTACATAACTTCAAAAACATCTTTATAAATTGCATTACGTTCTTCTATTATAGCTACTTTCGAAAGTTCTGTGCAATGCCATTCTTTTTTTCTTCTTTGCATTTTCTGGTATATCCCGTTTCAATATCCAACAGTAGTCTGCCATCATTTTCTTACCCCATCTTCCTTGATATGGACGCTCCATCTCGCGAATATCCGTTTCACTTGCTCTTTACTTGAATCTCCTAGATTTTCAGGAAAGAAATTTATATGGGAGTGCAAGAAGTGAAATTTTCGGTTCATTAGGTAACCCAGGTTCTCTAAATTCTTAAGAAGGTCAACCACTATGTTACTATAGTCTGGATTGGAGTCTTTGATATGGCACTGACATTACCAGTTTCCATAATCACCAACCCACTAAAAACTTATCTCGAAATTCGTTTCTCCATCAACATTGGTATCATCTGATGATGAATAATATCATTATTAGACGGATGATTAGTAGAAGTTCTAATAATATAAAAAATTACAGAACCAAATTTGTCTTCTCTTGAGAATAAAAAAGTAGTTATAAGTACAAAATGTAAATTACATGTGTCTATTTTAATGACAATTAAAAATACAGGAAGAAATGCTCTTGTCTTCAACAAAAAATACATTGCATAAATAATGAGATTAAATTTGATTTCCAGCTAACTAATTAATTATAGCTATGGAATTAGAGAACTTAGGTACCGTAGGTAAAACGCTCAGATATATTGAGGCAGCACCCATTATACAATATCTCTCAGTTTACAAAACTTTTTTATTATTCATAAAACAGAATTGAATGATCTTTTTGTTAAATAAACCCATTGTGTCCTTCTTTAAATTTTTTCAATTTCTGTGTAAAGTATTATAAATTTATAAACCACACAGTTTTGAAGAACTGAAACCGTAAAGACTGCAATCAGTACGTCCTACGGAGAGATTGTTTCAAATTTTAATGTAATTCGTAAAAGAAACACAACTAATGGTTAACCTGAAAATTAGCAACAGTACAATAAAACTTGATGATGAAACAACAAAAAATAATCCCGTCCAAAATTTAATACTTTCGTCATACCAACTGTCGACTCGTGTATGCCCCGTGCGGCGTTCCGCTAAAGTAAACTAGGCATCCGGTCTGTCACGCGCCGCTGGGGTGCCGCAACCCTTCAACCAACGTCTTTAAGACACTGCCAACCTCTTAAGTTTATACCTCATTAAGAAGATCCGCCAAGCATATGCTTCTATACTGCTATAATCTGTTAAATATAAAGTTAAGTATCCTTCGTTATTGGCTTTTTTTCAGCTATGTCTTTTTGCCTCATCAGCGATATAAATGTAAGGTAATAAACTGCTTAATTGGAAAGGGAAACAATTAGTAATATCAGCAGTCCAATATCTTATAATTTACGAAACATGATATTCATTCATGTAACATTGATAAATTGAAAAATTTATTCTTAGATAAATTATCCGTTGTTTTTGTATTTAAATTTAGCTACCGATAATGTTAGTATAAGTAATATAGCAAAGTAATTGTTACTAATTTTGGTGTAGTGTGTTTTGTACTTTCGACCCAAACAAACCCATCAAAGGTTAGAACGTTCAATACTCAGTACTCCAACCTTTTTTTCATGATCTATTTTACACAGATGAATTACACCTAAAGCCGTCTCCACATATTCAGGTATTAGTGACTTATATTTATGTATGGGGCAAATAGGCGAATATGTGGATGAGGTATTTAAAGACAAATATTCGCCCAATAGAGCATATTCGGCAAATATAAATATTTGCTCTTGAAGCCGGTAAATGAACACAAATCAAAGGTGCAAATAAACTGTTCAACAAAAAGTTCGGCAAAGGCAATTTTTAGCATTATTTTCAATTAAAAGTTGACGTTGACGTAGCTCTTCATATTTCTTTTGTGTGGTATAGGCACTAACTATTATTTTTATTATTATATGGTCCCGTTAATTCTTTCAATATAATAGTTAGTCTTTTGATCTGATTTGTATTTCGTACGTTGCGTTATTCATATTTATGGTAAGGTTTATTTTTAATATTGTATCTAATTTGAATCTATATTTTCCTCTTAGGATATACGATTTCCTGGAATTAATGTACTTTCATGCTAATGACATACTTTTGTCTACTGACGTATTAGAAGATACAAGATACCATTTTACATTTGTCAATACAATAGAACCGGACCCTCTAAATATAGAGTTGGCTTATCAGATAACTGAATATTTAATGAGAAAGTTCCTGTTCGGGTTAGATCGTAAAATATATGTGTGTACTATATTAAGACAACCACATCTTGGAATATATGGATTATAAGAAATTGTCGATTTATACACGTAGGTTTGAAAAATTAATATTATTAATTATTGAAAAGAGAATATTATACACGTGGGTTTCTTTATTATACACGTGGGTTTCTTAATTGCTTTATAGAAAATGTGTAGCCAGTTTTTCGGAAAAATATGTGAAGAAAATGTGCTCATTAATATATTGTGTGTGAATAAAACAAGGCTTACCACCTCTCTTCTTTTTAATCATCGATGAAATTTTAATATATCGTTAACACAAAATGATATATGTACTTAATAGTGACTTAATTTTTCTCGACTTCCGTTTCACAGGAAATGGCTACAACATTCTTATTTCAAATGGAATGCCCTGTATATTTTTACTGTATAAAATCTATCCAAACTCTGAACTTTTATTGTTTTTTTACCCATTTTTTTTTTAACCGTAACTTTTCTTTAGGATTTAGAAGCAATATACGCAATATTTTTCATTGTGTTACAGAAAGCTAAAAAAATACTATCCATTATTTACGAGACACTCTGTATATTAGAAGATTTTACATGATTCCTTGCATTAACGTATAGGTAATGTTTAGGCAGTTTAGGCTAATCAACAGAAATAATGCTTAGTTTACCATTAAGCAAGGAAAATTAAAGTGCTAGTATATCTTTCATATAAAATATTAGCGTTTACTTTTAAACAATTAAAACATTTTTTTGCGCATCTCTATCTCTAGTATTATATACATTTGAGTCATATTGTTCAAAATGTGGCTCATGTCACTATAGCGTCCTCATGCTCTTGGTTTTGTCACACAACCATATTCAGTCCAGTTATTAGGGTGTCTTTTCAGAGAAGAATATTTGAGTAATTATAACGCATTTCAATGAAAAAATTACTTATAAATTTACTACATTTATTTACATCAGGTTCTGAAGGAAATGTACATTGAGTTACTAAAATGCCTGAACTAACCTATAAACTCGCTCTGTCGTTAACAAATAATATACCAATGAGATGAACTACAACCTATTACATAAGACACATTGAGGTTATGTCCTCTAAAATAAATTATACATAACTACACACTGTGTATTCCATATTTTGTAAGTAATTTATATTCGTGCATGACACGTTATACCAAAATTAATTTCAATTTTTAAAAACTCCAAGGGTACAATTTCATAGTGAAACCTAGATGGCCTCGTAAATAACATTTTTAATAGCTAGATGGAGATGCTCGGACCGATAGTGAGAACGTAAGTAAATTAGCGGTAAGCCTTGGAAAGGTGCGGTTCCCGAGAGATGTCTCTAGGAGCGGTAGAGCTCTCTGGGTAGACAGGCGTGGGTCCCTTAGCGTGATACTAAAGTAAACTAACTGCCAACTAATGAATTCACTTCATTTCATTTTCAATATAGGTTGGGCTTACAATAATAACGAAGAAATTCCCAAACACGTATGATACGCATGATATGCCAGATCCATAGAGAGCAATTTTTTCAGACAACAAAAATAGTCACTCGGTAAATGCCTGGACAGTGAGATATGTGGGTTATGCTGTAGAAGGTCAGATACTCACTTTCAATAACATGATAAATGTATGAAACCGGAACCAGTTTTCAAGTTAGTTTTCGTATACTAAGGTTTACATTTCATCCTAGGATTGAAGAAAAGGATTAAGTATTATCAATTGTTAAATAGTTACCATACTGCATAAAAAGACCCACTGGTAGACGATTCTGGGTTGCATAAAATAAACAAAATAAAGAAATAACATTGCTTTCTTATGCATAATTTTGAAATTGTACAAGATATCGTCCATCGTATAAGGAATATTTCTGGAACATTCATTGCAGAAGGTTTTAGTATGCTGGTTCACCTTTTAGTGGTCATTATTTTTTAAATAAACTTCTTTTAAATCTTTGTTTTCATTTTGAAGGAATAAAAAATGTACAAAAAGATTGTTTTATTATTATAATATGAAAGATAAGTTCATGAAAACACTTTCACTATAAGCGACACACCAGTAGTAAGCACAACAACAACAGAAAACCTAAACAACTTGTCAATTTTTTATGAACTTTTTCGAAGACGGAGTAATCATTTCCTAAAAAAAAACTGAAAAAGTGCTGTAACTTTTAAATGACTAACAATTGTATAACAACATATGAATCTAGGAATATATCTTTCATTGTGGAGTTTGACAATTTCCTATAGATTTAACAAAATCATTAGTTTCATCAAAAAAGATTTGAGCTTTAGTGTACAAACTCTCAATTTGTTCAGAAGCTATCTCACAGATCGGAAACAATGATAGATAAAGAGATAAATGAGGCGGTAATGGTACAGTAAGGGATGCCACAGGGAGCTGTTTTAGGTACAGTATTATTTATCATTTTTACAAAGGCACTTCATGTATCACCGTAAAACGAGAAGTAAAAACAGATTTTAGCACCATAATTGACTGGTTTCATCATAACAATCGACAATAAATGCTAATAAAACTAAGTCCATGCCATTCAGTTCATACAAACATGGCTTACCTGATTATAGTGAGTTAAATATTACAAATATCAATAATATCGCATCCTGCTCAAAATTAAAATATTTAGGCATTTTCATAAACAGGCATTTAAAATGGGAATATCACGTAAATGAAGTCATAAAAACAATAGGAACTCTAATACACAGATTAAAGTTTTCAAATAAAATAGCGGTCGAAACATAAAAAGGGACCCTCTTTAACAAGAGACATCAATGAATTGCATATGCAGATGACATACTGCTAAAAGCGCGGACCATAAAGCAGTTAGAAGAAGTAGTAATCAAGTTGGTAGTAACAGTAAATAAAATAATTCTCCAAGTTAACACGAGCGATATACATGGAACTTAAGAACAAGCTAGGAGCGGTCAATGGGAAAACACAGGGAACGGCGATATGCTGGAAATTGAAGAAATAGAAGTCTTCGTCTATCTAGGAACCCTAATAGATAACAAGTGCAGAGAGAAAATAGAAATAAAGTTGTAAATAGCAAAAAGTAACAGGAGCGCACTAGTATGAATCAACAGAATCTTGTTGAAGGAAGTATCGTGGAAAGCAAAGATAAGGGACATACAAGACTATCTTAAGATCATCGCTGACATACGGCAGTGCGACATGGATAATTAAAACATTTTAGTTAAAGTTAGAAACGTGGGAACGAAGATTCTACGAAGAATATTAGGTTAAAAGAATTGAAGTCATTTGAAAACGAAGAACCGACGCAGAAGTCTATGATTTATATCAAGAACCAAACAAACAAAATTTTTCAAAGCCCGTCGACTACAGTGGCTAGGTCATCTCGAAAGAATGGAAGCCAACAGAAGTGTAAAATGCGTAGGCTGGAAAATACCAGAAGAAAAAAGATAGAGAGGCAGACCCAGGAGGAAAAATGGAGCGAGGCTATTTTGGAGGATATGAAGGAAAAATAATGCATGAACTGGAGGATGTTAGTAAAGAACAGGAACTTCAGACTAAAGGCCCACAAAATTGTTTGGGGCATTTTCACACAGAGGTAAGTTGAGTTATATCGTCACTATTTGTTGCCTAGAATCTGTCATTGATTTTATTACAATTTTTTTTTTATTGTGAGCTAACAAATATTCCTTTATATTTTGGAACAAAGCACCGCCTTCGAGTTATTTGTCATTCTGTTAATCAATATTCTTAGAAGTTTTTTCTTCTCGTCCGATTATATAAACAAAATATAATAATAAACAGCATCGAAATTTGAAGATCATTAACATTTATAGGAAATATTTTCAAAAAAGAATATATTGGCGATTACTAAGTTGGTTTATTTTTTATACATTTTTCTAGGTTTATTTACTGATATTATGATGATGTCATTAACAATATACTGTATTGTGTGTTTATACATAAACTATGTCATATTCATAAGGCACTTAAATAATCAGTTTACGAAATCTTTAAGTTAAAACATACGTGGAACTGAAATATAAAAATAACTTGAAAGATAATGTCAATGTTGGAACGACTACCTTTAAAAATTCATCATGACTACGTTTACTGTTTTTAGGAAAATGGAAACAATGTCTATGTATTATAAGACAATCATTAGTTATCTGCAAATACAATCTACGTATACCACGCAAGGGGATACACGACTTGATTTATTATTTAGTAAGTCGTTTTTAATACTATTTGACATAGATATTCCATTACCTACAAGAAAACCTTTCTCTCACTATTTCGCTGTTGACTATCAGATAATATTTATTGTCATGGCCTTAGTTTTTCTTAGAATATCGATGTTGTGTGAAAAATATAATAATATGTATTATGTATATCTAATAAAATATAAAATTATTATTATTAAAATAGATAATAATTTTCCCAACTAAAAAATGTCGACTACTTTCTAACAAAATATTAAAAAAGATCTTTAATATTTATATGATCTGATTGCTAACTTTGCCCGATTACCTAGGTAGGGGTTCATATCAAGCAAAGATAGTTAGTACTCAGATTTGTAGAAAGCAAACGCGGCATAATATCAATTCGTATCATTTGGTATGTTAATTTTCCTTAACATTCTTATTCCTCATTTGATGTTTAAACTGCATTGAGCAAACATGAAAAACTCATTCTGCCCTTACATAAATCAATCTAACATGGATAGGGCTGATGACTTTGATGACCACTTTAATGAATTTCTTCGAATTCAGCGGGTAAAAACAATTTGGCTTAAATAATCTTAAATGTTAAATCAAAATTGAGGTGAAACTTCATTAATTTGATCGAAGTTGTAATAGCTACAATTAAATCTAATTAACACCTGCGGTAAAACAGAATACTACATTTCATATACATAATGAAGTAAAAAAAATAAACAAGGAAATTAAGTATATTATCCAAAAATACTATTTTTAGTAGCTCTTCAACATTAAACTTATTATCACACCTATTATTACACCTTGTATATTTAAGGTATATCTATAATGGCATGTATTTTAACTTGATTAAAATAAAATAAGTACTTCAAAACATAGAAAGAAACTGTTCACGATAATATGTATAAACTTCCCTCGAGCATACTGACCCGATAAAATACTTACAAATCATGCAAAATCTAAATTAAAGTAACCCTGGACTCCACTGGTATTGAGAAAAAAACTACCATTTAATGTGATATACAGGGCCTTTGTCTACAGAGATAAAGCGTCTCTTTACCTAAAGAAGCAAAATTTAATTAAAAATATACCAAACTTTTGATAGAACGCATCCTGATTGTTCAGGAATTAAGTTAAGGGAAAATTGAAACTATCAAACTGAAGCGATGACCAAGCTCAACTAATCAAACCATATAGACCAGTCACTTAGTGACCAAAGTTAAATTAATCTATGTAAATATATTAAATTTAAGCTAAAAAATTAAGCAGAAACTATGTATCAATATCAATAATCGATGTCTAAAGATATGACATATTGTGAAATTAGAGTCTAAGAATAAATTTTATTGTGTGGTAAAATTGGTTTAAATAAAACCGTTGTGAAATTGCAAACAAACCAGAGCTGCACTCGAACAAGATATAAGGAAGTAATTTTGGGGATTCCAGAAAAGCCAGAATTTAAAGAAATCCAGGAAATAAAATAAGGTACTTGCCCATTGTATACTCGTCAAAATTTGCTTCGGGACACCTTAAAATTGACCAAGATTTACAACGCTGTAAAACTGTCAAAAATGTATGGATTTGTGCCGGTTTTTTTCAAGGGAAATTTAATTGGCTTTCATCTTACCTATTTAACACTAAGATAAAGTTACAAAAACATGTGTATACAGGGTGTCAAACGAATGCCTTTTTTTCAGTCAATTTTTATCTTCATCACAGCGTTAACCAAACACCCTGTATATTAGAATTTTATAAAATTTGTTTGTCTTATGTGTCTGCTTTAAAACGTTTTTTAAATTTTGCTCCTATCTTTTTTGTAAAAAAAGATACAGAGGTTTTAGTAAAACGTTACATTTTATGTATAATTTCTTTATGGAATGATCTCGTCGACTACTTTAAGATATAGCATTATGTGTTCTATCATTTATTTATTAAAAGTATTATGTTTATTTGGCCGCATAATGCAAAAAATATTATTATTTTATTATTTTTATTTTTTCGGTTTCCTGATGCTGGTGAATCTCCCAGTAGGCTCTGACGCTTCATTTGGAAAACACTAGCAAATTAACCACAGCCAGTCTTCACCTCCTGCGGGGTTAATGTCTGTAGATTCCTGACTCTTCTCCTCTAAGCATGCAGGGAGCTTCCGGGATGACTGCTTTCTGCATTTGTTCTGCTAACCGCTTTGCCAATTTTTGGCAGGCCGGCATAGTTTTCAATTATTTATAATTATTGCCTACTATTATTATTATTTAAAAAATACACACCTAGGGAGCATATGTAAATTAACTGATGAAACGCAACTGATGCACATGCAAAAATATAATTTTTATTATTAATATATCACCAATTAAAATCTAATTTGATGTAACCTAACTGATACAGGTATTTAATTATACACAGAAGAAACACCCTTATTTTGCCATTCTCTTAATTAATATGCAAATGTCTACTATTAGATTAGCACCTAACTTGTATTGGTAGGGTTATTTTGACGAAGACAGTGGCAGTAAGTTACATACCAAAGACCATTATAGGGGAAGTATCTAAGATTCTTATCGCGGATCTCGGTAACATCAAATGACTAACTTATTTACATACTGTTTCCCTTAATTAAAACCGTAAGGTCCTCATACACAATATAAGATTAGTAACTATCTTGTATACTAATGTTAAATTAATAATGAGTATAGCATTGACTACGGTATGAATTATCTTATCTGCATTAGTATTGGATACACATTTAAAATGAAAGTGCTAAATAATTATCAATTCTCAATTATCATTATTTTTAATTTCGACAATATAATATTACCCTCTTGTCGTTAATATTATAATCAATTGAAGCACATAAGAACAAGTGGGTAAGTTCCAGGATTTCTTATTTATATCAAGCCATATCAACACAGCAAAGTAACCTTTGACAATGGGTGTACCAAATAATATGATTTGCAATAACATGCTTTAACCAAATATTAAAACAATATATTGGTGTGTCTTTCAAGAAATACCGATGATGCCATAGCTTTAATTTGGTTAACACCACGGAGTATAATATTATATTATACTCCGTGGTTAACACTGTATAGAAATATAACTTTGTATATTAAAATAAAAATCGACCTATCCTAAGATTTTTCCTCGGATTTTTCTATTTCCTAAATATACGGGTGGTACGAATTTAAGTCGGGAAACTTCGCCAGCAGATACTACGTCTAAAAATAATAACTTTTTGTCATATCAACATATATCGAAAAACGAATGGATTGAAGTTGGCGGAAAAAAAATTTTTTTTTAATATCTCAATAACGAATAAAGATTTTTTATTCAAATTTGACATACAGGTATAATTAAGGCAAGCACACCGGCTAAAATAAATTTTGTCCAAAATATTACACTGGGTGATTATTTTTTCCTGATCGATTGCCCCTTCAACCACAAGAACTTTTTGTTTGTACGTCGCTTGTCAAATTTAATGAAAAAATTGTTCCTTTTAGAGAAAAAAAGTATTTTTGGTTTTTGATAAAATTGACATTTTGTACAAGACGTAGCAATAATGTTTTTCATCTGGACAAAAAAAGAAGTATGGGGACCGATTAAAATGAACCTCGCGAGTCCGAAAAAGGTACTAAAAAAATTCAGTCAGTGGCGTCGAAAAAAAGTGGCGCTGTAGAGAAAACGGGGAAAAAAATTCGAAAATGTTTTTCGCTACTTATCTTCATTTTTCGACGACGTTTACACGTAGGGGGTCGAAACATTTTTTGGGCGTCCGGCCTGACCTCTACACTGAACAAAAGGATCCAAAAATTTTTTTATCCAAACCAAAAAAAAGGATGGAACAAGACCACGGTGTAAGACAATTAGGTGATGAAACGCCTCAATGTATCGTATGGTTAGAGTGTCGCCAAACTGTTAACGCAAGAGACGCGAAATCGTAAGACATAGATAGGGAGTACAGGACCGCGCGGGTTGCGCCTCGCATGTACCGAAACTGTGGTAGGTATGCACTCATTTACCGGGAAACCCGGAAACCGAGTAATATTTGTAAATTAGGTAAACAGTGTGTGCATAATATATAATTTTACCAGCTACATAAGAATTTGTAAGTGTGAAATCTAGGGGAGGTCTAAATTATTCAAATGGAACTATATTCAATTACATCCTTTACCCTAGAAAACATTTTATTCAAGCATATCAACTCAGTTGACGTATTTGAAGAGACCATTGACGAATTCTTATGTATTAATCAGAGCAAAACACTAGAATTTCCCCGTGAATCCCACTCTCAAGACATAATTACAAAACTAATTTTATTTTACATAACAATGCGGGTAATAGTTATTTATGTATCAAGGCATTAAAGTTTAACTTTTTATCATGAAGGTGGAGTTTCGTTGCCGAGGTCCGTAGGGCCGTGGCAAATAAACCACATAAATGATAAAAAGAACCTTTAATGAAAAATATCTTTATCATTGTAGTGGGCCATGATATCTACAAAAACTCAAAAACGTCCCGAGGTACTAAGGTACTCTTCTTTACTATACATCGAATATCTACCTAACCTCTCTACATGCAAAATGGGAGTCTCTTAAAATTTTGTCAAAAAACACGAACATTTTCTTGACCCTGTATCTTGGAGAATGTAGGTAAAAATGGATCGCTAACTGAAAATTAAAAGGCCAAAGGAACAATCACACACCTATCAAAATTTGAGCAAAATCGATCTATTAGTTTTTGAGTTACATACTTTGAAACACTATCCAAAATTCAAGGTGTTCGAGTTCAATTGCCGCGTAGTTTAGTTGATTCAATTTACCACATTAAATTTCTGAGCACATTGCAAGAGATTTAAGTTAAAATTTAAGAATCAATGTAAATGTGATTAATAGTTTTTCTCTTTTTTTTTATTTTGGACAATAAAAATATCTAAGTAATAATGCTTTATGTTTACTTAACTTGAATAGTTATTTAATTTTTGAATAAATAAATAGACATTTTTTCGTATACATTATATTTATTTCACTCACGTATCCCTTATTATTTATTCGTTATCACATCAAAATATACTACTATTTTTACTTTATTTACAATATTAAAAATATTATCTTTAAATAAAAACCTTATTGCAAGCAATAAATGATTCTTTCGATCAATGCGATCATTGACATAATATAAAAATCATTACTTACTACAGCTATTTTAATTAAATTCTATAGGTATAATGTAAAAATATTGTTTCGTTTTTAATGAGTGAAGTTAGTTATTTAGATATACCGGGTGACCACGAAATGACGCACGCCCTTATATCTTCCTTGTTTTACAAGATATAAATTTCAAATTTGGGCACGTTAAATAACGGTTAAATATGCATTATTTTAACCGTTTCATCACTTTCTGTCGCTTCCGGTTTCACCTGAATTGATACTAACTTTCGTTTTTTAAATGGAACACCCCGTATATTTTTACATTTTTGGATTCAGGAGGTCATTCTGGATATAGTTATGGCATATCGAGATAAAAATATTATTGACAGACATTTTTATTAGCAAATTTAATTTTTCATCTAGGCGGTCGTGATCTCAAAAAAAATTTTTGTTTTGCTTCAATAATTAATAAAAAAATATGTCGTATGGCATTTGTGTTATAAGATCTTAAACATTTCGGAAATCGTTTTTCCAAAATAATAATTTTTTTTTAAATGGCACCATGGTGACTCGCTATGTTATTTTAATAAAGCATTTCATTACCGATAACTTGGTACCAAACACTTAATTATTTGTTCATATTATAATACATAAAAATTACATTAAACAAGATATAAATGAAAATAAACTCATATAATATTTAACACTGAATCGTCTATCAAATAGGTGCTTTTGAAATGTAACGAAAGAAACAAATGTATAGTTTAATAGTTTAAATCTATGAGAATCAGGTATTATTATGCTGCGTATTAAAAAATTATGGTTTATTCACAAAGTGACAAAGTGGTGTTCTTGAGCTACTCTCTCTTGTCTCAGCTCCCGTTCTACTCTAAGAAAGTAATGTCTGTTAGGATGATTTCAGGATGATTTCTGCATATAACATTCCCCGTATATCAACTAGCATATCCACTTTGTCGCTTTGTGAATAAACCGTAATTTTTTAATACGCAGCAAAATAATACCTGATTCTCATAGGTTTAAATATCATTTGAGCTGTCAAACTATTCATTTGTTTCTTTCGTTACATTTCAAAGGCACATATTTGATAGAGATTCAGTGTTAAATATTATGAGTTTATTTTCATTTATGTATATCTTGTTAAATGTAATTTTTATGTATGATAATATGAACAAATAATTAAGTGTTTGGTACCATGTTATCGGTAATGAAATGCTTTATTAAAATAACGTAGTGAGCCACCATGGTGCCATTTAAAAAAAATTAGTTATTCTGGAAAAACGATTTCCGGAATGTTTAAGATCTAATTACACAAATGTCATACGACATAATATCATAATTGTATTTTTTGATTAATTATTGAAGCAAAACAAAAAATTTTATTTGAGTTACGGCCGCCTAGATCAAAAATTAAATTTGATCATAAAAATATCTGTAAGTAATATTTTTATCTCAATATGCCATAACTGTATTCAAAATGGCCTCCTGAATCCAAAAATGTAAAAATATACAGGGTGTTCCATTTAAAAAACGAAAGTTAGTGTCATTTCCGGTGAAACCGGAAGCGACAGAAAGTGATAATATGGTTGAAATAATGCATATTTAACCGTTAGTTGACGTGCCCAAATTTGAAATTTATTCCTTATAAAAAAAAGAAGATATAAGGGCGAGCGTCATTTCGTGGTCACCCGGTATAATACTAGAACATTTAAAAAGAATTGCTTTAGATTTTAAACAGCTACATCCATACAATGAGCCCGATTCACGGTAAAATATGCGGCCCTACATCTCTCTCTAATCCAAGCGTTAACAAATTGACGACGCGGTCGGCCGGCTCGTGGCATCACCTAATTGTCTTACACCGTGAACAAGACTAAAGTAAACCTCGCGAGTCCGAAAAAGGTACTACCCTTTTTTTCGACGCCACTGACTTGGAATTTTTTTAGTATTTGTTCGGACTCGCGAGGTTCACTTTAGTCGGTCTCCATACTTCTTTTTTTGTAAGATGAAAAAAATTATTGCTTCGTCCCGTCGTTTATGGGTTCGTTTATGGGTTGTAGAAAATGTCAATTTTATCAAAAACCAAAAATACTTTTTTTCTCTAAAAAGGAAGTAGAATAAAATTTTTCTATTAATTTGACCAGTGGTGTACAAACAAAAAGTTCTTGTGGTTTAAGAGGGGGTAATCGATCGAGAAAAAATAATCACCCAGTGTAATATTTTGGACAAAATTTATTTTAGCCGGTGTGCTTGCCTTAATCTGTCTTTATCCGTTATTGAGATATTGAAAAAAAAATTGCACATAGCAGCTAAACATATCGAAAGTTTCAGCATGATCGATGAATCTACAAAACAATTGAGTTCTACTGTTTAATGCCTCGTAAATAAGTAAGTTATATTTTATCGATCAACCCTCAATATATTTAAATTGTTTATTAAATAATATTTTTATTTTGTCAAATAGGTGCTAGTTATTGTTTTTATCAGTACAGGGTCATTGGCTAGATTTTGACCACCCTCTAATTTTGTTATTTTTAGGTAAAAACTAAATATTTATTTACCAAATTTTGGGCTTTACCTGTAGTTTATTACCTACTATAAAGATGTCATAAAGTGTGTCCATCCGTGGACACACTGTATACACAGTGTCTCAGTTTAAAGTCACCAGTCATGGGAAAAAAAATAAAAAAATAGGGGCTACATAGGATCGGTTTTGAGCGAATATACAGGGTGTTCCATTTAAAATAATACAACTTTTGCTTGCCCTGGATTTATCTTCAAAAGTAAAGGTAGTTTATTCTAGTGCATTTTTAAAAATATGTCGCTAGAACACCCCGTATACGAACGATTTCACTCATATTTGGCACTTCTTAGTTTTTGACGAAGCAGGGGCTAAATCCAGAAGAGTAATGTCCAATTCGAAAATTTTTTGTCATTTACACCTATTCATGCGTCCATCCGTGGACACACTGTATAATATGCATATATGTTTGTGTATGTGTGAATTCTCTCTTGGTTATCTTCCAAAGAATCGTATATTATGCTTATTTTGTATGAAAACATTCATTGTACTTTTTGTTCACATACATGCAAGATTGTCGCAAATATCCTGTGGCATTCCGTGACGTGCTGTCCTCGCGTGTACCTGTACACTATCCCACCCCACAAGTCTCTGAAGACCATCACCTCGAGCAGCGCGTGACAAGACCAGTAGAAGATTCATAATTCACCCCCATTACGTCCATTGTCTTGTATAATTTCTGTCCACCTACCACCCTTCACCTGGTTTGCATGCTCTACCCTTAATTACTCTAGTCCTGTCCAGGAGACGACGTTAATGAAAACTAATGTATCGTCGCCAGTTTATTTAAAAAAGCTTACATAGGGTTTTGGGATGGTTAACAACATGTGGTTGATAGAAAATATTAATCTATGTTAAAATGACCTTTTTTGGTTGATGACATTGCCTAATGCTTAAAATAAATGAACGAATAATAGACGCATTTATAAACTTAAGCGGAAGAGCAAAGCTTTAGTTTTTATATAATAGTCCTGGGATTATCAAAAAGTTTTTGTATTATTATCTTTTATAATTGAAAAACAATTTTATGGGGTTAATATGATAAAATGAGAGACTTACAAATGAAAATTACTAATTAAATTTCGATTTTAACATTGGAAATGTTTTTGTTTTCGTATAGGGGGTTGAAAATCAGTTTCATGTTGCATAAAATGAAGCATGACTTATAGAAACAGTGGCGACAACAGAGTGACCAATTGTTGATTGGTTGTCTAAATCGCGTGGTACCGACAGTCATGTTATTATTTTTTTATAGGAGTCTTCTTGTCGAGAAAATCCCAACGGCTATATCTCGTTGCGATTCTTTGAATATTTAAAAAGTTATTAGCGTTTCAATACCCCATGTCGAAGAGTTTTGTAAATTTTGCGAAATTAAAAAGGCCGAATGCGCGCGCAGATCCCTCCAAATTTCATACCCGTGCAGGACTTGTCAAAACTTTAAAATTTTTCGTTAACGTCACAAATGTCACTTTTTAGTTAGGATCTGCTGACCTCAAAATCGCAGCTGGACCGCACAATTCACGATGTACTTTCAAGTTGGACTTTCGAGCTTGGATTTATTGCCAGAACGGCGGCCCGGCGGCCTGTTTTCGTTTGGAAATAAGATTTAAAATTTTCGTGTTTTTGCAAAATTCGCCAAAAAATCCATAGTGCGTCCGATAGATTACACCTTATAGTCGATCCAGCGAAATTTAATGATTTCTTAATATCGGTCCTAGGACGGAACCGATTACAGTTTCGGACCCGGGACGACTTCAGGGCCCCGAAACAATTTTCTGTTTCTCGATAGTGCCTTTCCTTCACTTTGACATTTAATTGTATCGAGTATTGTATCCAAGTAAGAAACTGCATGTCTCAAGAGCAGGATTAAACAAACGTTTTTAGTTTCCTAGTAGGGGGTCGAAAATCAGTTTCATTGCAAAATGACGTAACGCGTGAGATTTCAGCGGTTTCAGAACAATAGACGTCAAAATTACACTTTTTCGTTCACTCCTATTGAGCCTAAAATCAGAGCGTGACCGTGTAATTCACGATGTAGTTCTAAGTTCGACCCTCTACCTTAGATTTATTACCAAAACAGTCTCTCGGAAATTCGTTTGGAAATAGTATTTGAAGTTTTCCTGTTTTTGTAATTTTTTCAATTTTGTCAATGACTTGTAATTTGACAAATCATAGGGGTGGATTTAGGATCGGGTTTGCTCTGGCAGGTTACCGATATCTGATTTGTACGTGTTACCGAGTGTTAGACTAGGTTTGAGTGCCATTACTTTAACATGAGGTAGATTAAGCAAAAGTAAACAAAAAAATTTATAGCTTCATTAGAAAAGTCACGCCCAACAATCTCTAAGACAACTTAACATCGAGAAGCACGTCAAACAGCTTATTTCCTTTTGTCCCGTCGAAATATGTATAGCCGAAAACCATATGTAACTTAAAATGTTGTCGTTTTTCGCAATTTACAAAGATAGCGTGATTTGAAGCAAAATAAAATATATGTACAACTCCTCTCTCAATGCCTGATCCAATGGTATGTCACACGGTTACAGTACATGCAAAATGTACCGAAATAAACAAATAAGCAAGAAAATTGCGAAATCTTTGTAACTCTATACTTATTATTTATGTAATTTGAAGGTGGATTATTGCATCCACATTTGCACGACGTATGTTAACTACGTGAAAACCAAATTTAGGCAAAATTCAGTAATCGTAGCCCTCTCTCAAGAAAAGTTTTTGTCAAATGATATAAACGAAATCCGATTAATTTCAATGTTGCCAAAAATTCTTTAAAACAAAGGATTGTTTGTAAAACAAGCTGTAGATGATGTGGATTCACCCATTGTTAAAATAGCAATTGAAATATTAAATAATAGACGAACATTTGTACTTAGTTGACGAGGACGTTGATCTCCTTGTTCTATTAATCGCTTTAACTCCAGGAGAAAAAGATATATTTTTCATAAGGCCAGGAACAGGAAAAATTATATGGAAAATTCTTTCTTCGTCAGAAATCCAGAAATGACAAGAACGTATAAAAATAGTTATTTATATTACTAGATGCGAAAGGTTACTTTAAGATGTGAGGTGATTTTTGAATGGTCGAGGCGAAGCCGAGACCTTTCAAAAAACTCCGAATACTTAAAAGGGCTTTTGCATCGTGAAATGTATTATATTTTTTCTACTATACCGAAAAAAATTATGGGATTTACGAATTTAAAACTAATTATTTCATGAAATTAATTGACGTTTTTAATAAATTTTATAGTTTAGGAGACTGCCTGTGAAAATTGTTTCCATGGCAACGAAATATTACACATTTTAATTTCTGGTGGTTTTCAAACTAAAATAAACAAATACATATGTTTTGTGGCGATATAAATGGGAATATTGCTTGTGCCTTGTTTTACCCCAAGAAATCCAAAGCAAGGTATATGCAAACTTATGAAGCGTTTTTAAAATGGAGGTAGGTAGGTAGGTACTACGTTGGGTACTACGTGCCGACAAAAATGTTGGCGTACTTCCTAGAAAGACCTTTCTTTATTAATACAAAATTGTTTAGTTGTATTAATTTGTTCAAATAGAACGAATTAATTTTGTTTAAAATTTGTTTTTCTACTTTTCTGTCCTGGCCGCATAAGTTTTACTTTCGTAGATAGCAACACCTTAGCAACCAGGTAACTCGAATGTTTACTTTCGTCATCGCGCATGTTGCTAGGGTTACAAAGTTCATTAATATAGACGGTAGAAGAAAAATACAATTTTACTGACTCATGCCTTCAGTGGTTATGGTACCACGTCTAGAATATTTTAGAAAGAAAAATTAAAAGTCATCAAACTTCTTCAGAAAGAAATGCAGTTGGTTAATGTAGTAAGAACTTTCAATGACAAGAATTTAACCCCCTCACAAGTAAAACAGGCTGGTGAAATTATTTTCGTACTTGTATACGGTGCAAGGAAAATCACAAATGTCTCACTAACTCATACAGATTTAATCAATTCAAAAAATCACTGCACGAACAAAAATCAAAGTTGGAAATATTGCCACCAACTTCAGAGGCAGTCGCTTAATATTCATTACGAGTATTCTACAAAATTCAGAAATGGCTTGGCAATGAAAAAAATCCACAACAGTGGGGATAGAAGAAAATTAACGGCTCCTTACAACCTGTGACAACACTTTTTCAGCAGAAATAATATTGCAGCTTATCTCCTGCAACCACAACAGAAAAGCAGGTTGAAGATGCTTACAAATTTACGGAAATTGTCAGGGAGTACGATGTCTAAATTCATACATGGATAAAATTATTTATTTATATGCTATCTATTCCGATCGTCTTTAGATACAAAGTGTGTTTCATTCAATATATATATAAAATTTTAAACAACTCGATAATCCTCACTTGTACAATGATTATGTACTTTTTCATTTTGCAGAATATACTCACAGATAAACCAGCAAAAAATGAAGGAAACAAACGAAAAATTGGTAAAAAAATTTAATAAAAAAGTCAAAAATTAATATTTCTCTATAAATGAAAATATTCTTATTTTTTGAAAATTTCTCATGGTTCAATTGTCAATTTTTATTATGCATGTGAAAAACCTAGTTCATCCCACGATTTTTCAAGTAGGCAGCTCCGACACACCCATTACGGTTCGGGACTCTTTAAGTTTCTTGAAACATAGGTATGTATTTTTAGACGTATATGTCAAGTTTCAACGAATTCACTATGTTCTTGTTCAGTTTGGACACTTTTCCTGTACTATTAGCTGCGTTTAATAGTTTGCGATTAATCGATATCGGTATTTGTAATTGTTAGGAATCACTTTTCATCTTCACGAAATTATTTTAAATTATTTTAGTTTTAACATTAAAAATGTTTGTTAGTGAAAAAAATTTATATAATACCATTTTAGTTTTCATTATGAGAATGTTTTTGTTAATAAAATAACTTTTTATTTTAATTTCTAAAGAAAACTACTGATAATAAGATTTTAATTTTTGAAAATGTTTTGTGTTAATGAAATAACTATTTACTACTTTGCAACAAATTTTCATTTTTATCGCATCCGAAATATCACAAAATTTGCGTTCTACTTCGTCATTTCCAATGTCTCCTCCGGTTGCATCTTTGCGAAGGACTGTGAATTTTTTTGCGTAATATTGCCCGTGTTCTTAGGAGTATATTTGTATGACAAAGCTGAATTACGATTTATTTAATTTGAAAAAAAATGAAACGATATTGAATATTTCGCTATAGGGACTAAAACCCATCTCCCACAGAATAAATTGCAGTGTTTCTTCCACCATATCATATTTATTGACTGACACAATTAATTCTATTTTATTTTAAATTATTGCCTTTATCATGAACAAATCATTAAATTTAATTTTTTGAAATATTTAAAAATTGTTGAGTTTAGTGAGACTATGGGAGAAAAAGGTACTTTTAAATAAATTTGATTTAATAAATAACATTAAAATAATATGTTAAAAGTTGTTTTGCAATGACATTTTTAAAGATCACTTTATGGATTATTACAGTGAAAATCTTACTGCACTTTTGTAGTAATAGTAGTAAATTCTGATTTGCGTTTCACACGATTTCATTACTTATTATTATGGAAAAGGATAATCAATGAAATTAAATTTAAATGATTAATATACATTTGAAATCTATGAGAATAATTTGTTACAGTCTAAGAAAGTCGAGTTTGCCACATCAGATGTATTCCACTAACCAATCCATTGTTATATTCCCATAGTAAGGATCTTCCCTATATCCTTGCTTTGTTGAATATTGTGTAAAAAAACGTTGACATTGTTTTACGATTATTCTCTGGTCAAACCCTACAATGGTTAAATACGTGGTGTATATGTCTGTCTGAAATATATTGCACGTGTAACTTTGCTGTACAAAGGCCTTTGAAAACCTCACTAAACAAATGTCCGTCACGTTATGTCCTAAAATTCCAGGTGATTGACATTGATGTCCAGCTTTTAATGACGGTAATGAATCAATGTTTAAGGTAAAAAACACCTAAAAAAATTACCCTAACTAATTTTTAGAGGCGCTGTAATGTTGCCCACCCGCTACGCCTAGAACAGATTCCTGTTCACAATGTCAATTGGTTTTCCTTTTCGGCAATTATTATTAAATGGATTTGTACACTGTACATGACTGTACATTGTAATATATTCTGTAAATCAATTTAATAATTTTAGTTAGAACAACACAGCATTTCAGGAACTTGAACAGAAAATCTTGGTCCTTATCACTTTATACCTTTTAAGACTTTTTTTTAAAACCGGCCAGAAAGTAGTACTTTCCGGCCTACTTTTAGACCAGAAAATCGCAATTTATCGAACTGTGGCAGATGGTGCTATGGTGAGAGTCCTGTAACAGTTTTTACCGGCCGCGCACCATAGCAACCGAGTGTTTATATTCTTTAAATCTATAAAATAGGTAACTTGACATATTTTGACGTTTAGTTGAAAATGTGACAGTTGTTATAAATTGGAATTTCGAAATGACGATTGAAAATTAATGGTACAATACTGTGCCCATTTAAAAAAATATATTGTACGTAACACGTCCCAAAAGTGCTTTTACTGGACCCGCCGGCTTCCAGGACTCGCCTGCGGCTCGCACTGGAATTTGCTTACTCGTCCAGTAAAATGCCAGTTTCGGAACTTGTAACGTAAACTACTATTATGCAATATCAATACATTTAAATCTTTAATTCAACTATCTAACAGCTCGTTCACACGATTTTAAATCTGCACGTCACGCGATACGGTAGTCCACCGCATATGGGAAAACTACCGATTCGTTCGTATTTGACGTTCCGTTTTAGCGGCTTCTATTGGGAAATATTGTTCATATAATTATTCACCAAACTAATAATGTAAAGTAACAGTAATTTCTTATAAGAATTTATAGACCACAAGCAAATAACAAACGGTTTATTTTTTAAAAAGTAGGTATGTTAAAAATTCAAAGATTATTGCATTTTTTGTGTAAATCTACTGTTACACCAATCCGTTTGGAATAACAGTTAAAGTCGATAACAATTGTATTATTTTATTTTACAATTCTCTTTCTTTGCTTGATATGCATTGTTTATAGAGCTTGTAAGAGCGAAAGAATATGTACATCTTCTTGTGGACTTCGTTTTTTAATTGGTGACCATAATGAATGAATTTTGTGGTGAGTTCAATTAAAATTTTTTAATAATTTGTTTTTAGACGTTTTGAATTTTATGATGTTTAATCCAGTATTCATCATGTATTAAAGAAAGTCCAATGAATTTAATAATAGCATGTTTAGAGATGAAACATCAATATAAGTATATCAATTTGGATATGTTTGTTGTTATTATGCTTGTATAAACAAAGTCATTTATAAACAATGCATATCAAGCAAAGAAAGAGAATTGTAAAATAAGATATAAAGGAATAGGCCTTATCTAAAAGAGAGTGATATATTTTTATTACTAATTAATTTTTTATATCAATGTCAGGATAGAATAGAACTAGTTTATTTTGATTTATTTTTGACATCAATGTCAATTAATGTTAGACTGACATTGGATTTAGGTTATATCAATTTGTTTCATTAATGTCAATTTGACATTTAGAATGAGGTTATATTATTTTTTGAATGTCAATGTCAGAATCAAATTAAAAATAGGGAATTTTTAACGTCACAATTAAACTAAAACTAGATTATATTAATTTTTATGAAGATATTTTGATTTAAATGTTTTACGTTTTGCTTTGAATGTTATGGATTCTGCAATATAATTCAATGCTGTATGACATATAGTCCTTCAGAGTATTTTGTTTTTGCATTATTCGACAATAACAACGTTCTAAAGTGTTTTCAACAATTTTTTTGGATTCAACATAATTTATATTTGCATGTTCAGAAATGGAACATCAATAAATATATTAGATAATTTTGTTATTATTGGCCCAACATAAGGCTTGCATAAGGTTGTTTATAGACAACAAGTCTCGAATAAAGAGAGGTAGAGTATTTTATAAGAAAACATGAAAATGTAGGCGGCATTAATTTTAGAAATTTGTTTTTTATGGTTACATGACAGTTTATTAATTATAAAATGTAAGTTCAAGTAAATAACTTTATTTTGCGAGATTAATCGTCCACCTGAAGAGCTTGTAAGAGCGAAAGAATATGTACATCTTCTTGTGGACTTCGTTTTTTAATTGGTGACCATAATGAATGAATTTTGTGGTGAGTTGAAAAAAAAATTTTTTAATAATTTGTTCTTAGACGTTTTGAATTTTATGATGTTTAATCCAGTATTCATCATGGATTAAAGAAAGTCCAATGAATTTAATAATAGCATGTTTAGAGATGAAACATCAATATAAGTATATCAATTTGGATAATATGTTTGTTGTTATTATGCTTGTATAAAGCCTAAACAAAGTCATTTATAAAACAATTTGTATTATTATTTTATACAAAAATAATTTTGGTGAGTTAGAAATGATTTCTTAGTTAAGAAATTTCGAAAATAGAAATTGAAAAAAGAATAATCAAGATGGTTAGTGTATTATATAAAAAAGGCAGAGTAAAAAAAACTACTGTCAACGTCTCTTGAAAATTTTCAGGCGTACAAGAAATGGGGTTGACAACTGTAATAGGGAACGTCTAACGGTTCGGATTCGGTAGCTACCGAATGTATCTCTCAAACCATGAATCCATCAAATTAAACTGCACGCTCGGGAAAGAAAAAAATAAGTTAGCAAAAAAATACAAATGGATTGGTAAAAGAAAATTATTTCCCTGTTAGCGAAAAAATGCAAATGGATTGAAGTTTAAATTTAAAATATTAACAAATAATCGTTTACCTCGCCCTGGGGGATTCTCTTCACAAAGAAATAAATATGGCCGAATTATCTATTTTTCACAATCGTATCCTTCAATCTAAATACCAGTCCAGTCTCTCTTTCAAAGAATAACTGCAAATTTATCCAAATGTAACAATCTGGAATTGACTCACCGCAAATTTACAAGAAATCCCAAATAATGACTGCATTAATTTTTAAATGTTGTGGACTGTGAACTGCTAAAAATTACGTAAAAGCCTACCTAACTCACGTTTCATGTTTAAAATCCAACTGTCGGAGAAGAAATTTTATTTTTCTATTTGCTACCATTTCTTAACAGATTTGTAAAAACAGCCGAACCTATCAGTTTAGAAACGTATCGATGTATCGATCTAGTCTGAAACAGATGTCCTGTGTTAATTTATGAACCGATTCTTACCAAAGAATATGCAACCCACCATACTATGCCGACTTAAACAATGCTAAGGAACAATCAAATAAAGAGATGAAATTTACAACTAAAATTACAAGAAATGTTAGAAAAATGCTATGGATGGAACATTACATAACAACTGAATCATACCTAGTAGATGAATATGGTTAGCAGTAGTACCTATATCTCTAATTAATGTACTATTTCTTCAGGAACCTTAATATATCGAAAACTATAGATACTTCACAAAATTTTAATAAAACAACTTCATTTTCCTATGTTTTTCTGTGGATCGATTGTTGGTTGGCTGGATATGGATGGATGGTATACCAATCAGACAGATTTATCTGTGGCAGGATTAAATATATGAACAAACAAAATGGAAAGATAACTAAAAATTGGACTAGGGGAGGTAGATATAATTATCTATTGATTTATATTAAAGGCCACCGGCCCTTGAAGAGGTTCTGTTTATGTGGTGCGAATAGATATTTAAGAAACATTTGTAATGACACCAAGATAGTTTCCACTATAATCTGTCTCACCAACAGATGCAAATAGACTCCTCCCCAAAAACGCCCGCTAAATTTGAATGGAATTTCTCTATTGGTCGTATTGATAGAACCCGAATTACAAAGCAACCGCTAGATTTGACCGACTAAGGCCAACTCTACAAGTTCTCGCGTAAAGCATTAAACTTTTGCACATTTTGCAACAGACCAATCAGAACGCATAAAGACGAAACGTAGAAAAACGCGAATAAGAGCCGGCGACGCCGGCGTGACTGTCAATTGTGTTATTCGTTTTTGTTACATTTCATCTGGGATTTAAATAAGGTACGTAAATGCAAACGATTAATATTGATTAAATATTAAAAAGGTTTTTCTTAAGGTTTATGATGACTGAAGGAGGTATAATTTCTCCACCCAAAAAACGATTATCCAGACATTTTTCGATGGAAGATAAGAAAAAGGTGCTGAACATTTTTAAGGCCTACGATGGGGAGAATCCGGAGAAACCAAAGATGGAATGCATGGAGTTCACTGCTCGTCCCACCAAACTGTCTCACTTGTGTGAAAAGATTCGTTTTCAAAACTTGTTATTTAAAATACTATTGATAAGTTAAGTAAAAAATTATAAAGTAGGTATTTCCTATATGGTGTAACTTTTCTTTCATCCTATAATTTTTGATTCAGTAAATAATCGTTTATACATGTGCGTCACCCTTAGGAGGACCAATTAATTATTTTGAAACATCGCTAACCTCGATTTCACCGCGATTCACTTGTTAGTTTCCATTAACTTAAAAAAGTCAAATATGTATGTATTATTGACATGTTATAATAAAATGAGAACAGGTAAACAATTTGTTTTCTTAAATTATCACTACATAATTAATAATAACTAACATTAAAATTGCTATCAAAATACTACCCACCCCACCTACTCGATTGTGGTTTTCCCGTTTTTCTCAGAAACCTATTTCCGATTAATAATTACTCTGACTTTAATTAATTTGATTAATTTCAGTAAAAAACTATTTTGATTAATTCAATAAAAGTAAAATGTTATAACGTAAAGCGTGATTATAGAAATTATTTAAGGTATTAAAGAGAATAATTTAAGAATATTGCATGAGTTACGTTAATCCCACATACGAGTTTTAAATGAAAATTAATCGTCAGAGGAGCAAAGCGGCCGTTAATTAAGAGAGTGAAGACAGAGCGTTATTATAATTATTCCACGTTTCGCCGCAATTGTTATTTTATTTATACTTCATACGAAATTATTAAAACATAATTTACTAATTGACATGCCCTTTTATAATTTTTATTATTAGCATTACAATTCTCATATTTAATTTAATTCGTTTATATGTATCTTTGTTGTTATGGGATTATATGAAAGTAAATTATTGTTTATGTATGTTGGGTGAATGTTTAAAATAAACTTCAAGCAAGCTGAATATTTTGGCATTTGAAAATCAGACAAAACTAATTGATTTAACCACTCGTTCATTATACAATATAAATAATTTAATGCGTTACAATGTTACGTCATTACTTTTTGTTGTGAATTAATTAATCAAAAACATGTATTTTTCTAGTCTAGGCATGTATTTTAGAACATAATTAAAATTATAAAGTATATAAGCAATTACTGTAAACTCGATAAAAGTTTTGTAAATAGCTTCATTCCTTCATGCTGTGACGACAACCATTTTAAGTGACAAGTGAAAATTTTCAAATTGTATTGATTTTTTTTAAGATATTAAAATTCGAGTTGCAGAAGCGTTCTTTATTTTTTCAGATAAAAGAGTTCATATTCAACAAGTGTTGAAGTTCTGTTCGAAACGAGCTCTTTTTTTTAAACTAGTTGTGGAGTTATTTGACGGTATTCTTCTACGAGCAATGCGACTCCTCCAGAGCCTCTGGTTTCGTTCAGTAGATTTTACTTTCCAAATGGCCCAATGAGAAAGAAGAGCCAAATCTAGAGATCTGCTAGGTCATTCCACAGGCCATTCCATTGTCCAGGAAAAATCCTGTCCAAGAACTCACTAACAGACATTATAGAGGGACTCCCTCTTGTTGTAAAGTTAAATGAATTTCGAGGTAACGACAGAAGCTTATAGTAATTCCAAAAAATAGTAGTGAGATGGGGTCATGCGTACAATTACCGGTCTTCGATCATCGGAGCAAAGCAGCGGTGGTCGGAGCCGGGGAATGGATGGGTGACCGTATCTCATTACATTACCGAGGATAGTGCAGCGGGCTAGATCGCCCTTGAGTGGCACAAGGCGACTAGTTACTGCCTATCTCTCCTGGGTTCGAGTCCCAGCTCCGGCAGATGGCAATGTCGGAGGGAATGGGTGTATGTGGTGTGTCCTGGTTAAGTGTCAGAATAGCTCTAAGCTAAACTTCGCCAGGACGTTAATATAAATAAGACGATTTAAAAAAAAAAAAAAAAAATATATACGTTTTACCTCTCAGACTATCACCAAAAATGGATCCAATTGAGACTGATTGGTTCAAAAGTTAGCATTCAAACAATTATTAGGAAAGTTATAATGATTTACAGTTGAGTTTAAGAAAAATGTCATTGGTCGGGAAAACAAATATTAAACATAAACATAAACGATCTTTCCGGCCCACTTTAATGCATATATTATTAGGTAAAAGAATCAAAGGAGTAAATATCTCCGAATGTAAAATTACTAAATTATGTTAACGAAAGTGTTTAATATTCATACAAAGTATCCCGTCGCGTAATACAAATACAACCTAAGTATGTTATTAAATATAAATTGAGCTGTAATATTTGGTTTGTCCACGAAATGGTTTAGCAAATATGAAGAAAATGACCTGGGCAGATACGTAAAACGGAAACAAACAATTATAGGTAAAATATTAATACTGGATAATATGGAAATCTCTTAACGACATCTTTATCGAACCGAGCTAGCGATGTTTGAAGAAATATATCGCTTACATTAAGTTGATATTAATCGGTTTCACCTATGGTAACTAATTATTATATATTATTATATTTTATAACAACATAAAATTAAGAGCTTGTGGTTTGGTAGTTGAGCCTAAATATTTTCGTAATGTGATACAAATTGCAAAAATATAAAATATAGCCCAGGCGCCAAGGGTTTCACTCTGAAAATAAAAAAATGCATGAAAAAGAGTTTATAATTGATTTGAAGTCGAAAAATATTATTTTCTAAATTTGAACTACAAGGCAAATTGTGTCAGGCCATTCTAAATTTCATGTATTTTTACAAAAATAATGTAAGAGCAAGGGTCCCATAAAGTGTGATTCAAAAGAGTTGTGCATTGAATTACAAAATATGCGACATCTTTTACGCAGGCGCCGATTAACTAAAAGTAAGAATTTACTGACGTCAGCTTTTATTTCTACAAACAGCGTGTGTAAAAAGTATTGAAACATGACCATAACTTTTAAAATATTGATTGTATTAAAAAACCCTCGGACAGGTCGATTTTTACTTTCAATTACGCAACTTTTGGTGTGATTTATAATTTCTAGTTCTACACACCCCCTCCCCCAGCCACCCCAACTTTTTTTTTTCAACTGGCAACCTGCCCTTTGTGATACCCCAAAAGAAAGGTATTTTAATAGACTTTTCAACGCTGTAAAGAAATCCGAAATCCGTCGATGCAATTGGCTTCCCAAACGCATGAAATATATTTTTTTTTAAGAAAAAGGAAAGATTAGTAAAACTTTATTACTGAAAAAAATTAACAAATTATATAATAAGACGTTCAAACTGAGCTCCGTTAACAGCTAGGCACTGTACAAGTCGCTGTCACTTTTTTGATACTTCACATGCGTGGCATTCTTAAAATTTTTAAATAAAAAAAAATATATTAGTAATATATTTAAACAAAAAAGGGATACTTGTTTTATTCTCAAAAAATGCACCCCAATCGAGATATTTACATATTAGAAAATCCTGCGCACCCATAATTTTAAACAAACATCCTAATTAATTAAAAGGTAAGTGCTAAAAATGTTTAAGTGTGCTATGGAAATTGAAATATACTGACATATTAGATCTAAATAATAAATAACAACATTTCTAAATTATTTTTATAATTTTGTCTCCCTGTATCTCAGTAAGTATTAATATTTGACCCCCAGTTATTAAGCAAAAAATTTATATTTTCCGCTACAGAATCTGCACGTAAAATATTACCTAATACTTATGAATCACCCTGTATAAAAGTTAAAACCTACCTAGATTTTCTGACAGCAAAAGTGTAGTGGTCAAACTCATGTTAATTGTCAAACGAACATTGGCCGCGTTCATCAGATTCAACAGTTGGAGGTAGCTAAGTTACAGCTGCCACTGTGATGACTGAATTTAATTCCGGATGAAGGCTGTAACCTTAATACAATCTAAGAATCGGCAACAGTTCATCAACTGTTGGGTCTGGTGAACGCGGCCATTGTTTTGTCAAATTCTGGATTTTGTTAGAGTGAATCGTGTACAAACTATGTAAGTTATTATGAATAAGAAAGAAGATTACTATAATAACAATAAAGGTAATGATGATCACAAGAAAACAAGGTAGAAAAGATGTAGAATTTATTGAAATAATAAAAAAAATGGTTTAATATAATTTTGAATTATTTTGCAGAAAAGCGACTTTTGGTACGGAATAATGTGGAGACATTTTTTACGAAGAAGCAGCGGAAATTCAATGTTACTTAACCAAATTCATTAAGAAATATATTTTTTGGTTAATTTACAATTTTTTGAAAGAATTTTCCACTGGATACCTTTACTCAAATTTTCCCCTATTTTGGCCGCTTTCAGATTGATCATCTTCTTCGACTCTGACAATACGTCAAAATATTGTTTTATTTTACTTCAAAAGTTTAAATTACATGAAATTGTCCCTTTTAGCCCCATTTAGTTGCTACATCTTTGTAAACGTAGTAAAAACAATATTTATAGATCTCAAGTCTCTCAAAATTAATAGACAACCACATAAGTTGTAAAAAGAACAAAAAACAAAATAGCATATTTTAAACTACATTAAAAATATGTTAAGATAATTCTAAAAGAATAAAAAAATTCAGGTAAGTTAAATATTTTTACAAATATTTCAAGGAAGGAATATATCAGTATAAAACCTTATTCGATAGACTTATGACATGAACATTCACTGGTAATTTTAATAATTACACATAGTAGCAAAGAACCGTTCGTTGATTGTAACAACGTGTGGTGAAGGATTTATTTTTAATTCGACAAAGTACTCTCAGGCGGGTACAAACTAGTTTTTAACTGTTTGCCGTCATCAGAACAGAACAGGCACAGGCACGGCACATTGCACATATACACTAACATATTAAATTCAAATTAGTCTCTTATTTAGACTATTTTTTAAACAATAATAAAAATTAAAAAAATTTCATTTGATTCACCTAACTTATCAAAATTAATTAATTCTAATTCATTTTACCACTGAATTATAAATTCTTCGATTTCACATTCCATTTATTTGGAGAGACAAGTTACTATTCCATTTCATATTTGCAAGGATATTTACTACATAATATGCACTTTTCGAATACTTTTTACTTGATTTTTTTCTCGCATTTATTGAGGTTACGGATTAGTGTTCCAACCATCATTACCTTGGCATTATTAAAGAAAAAATTAATACTGGTGGAATTATTGTCAAATTTGTTTTATGTGTAAAAAAACAGTTGACATCATCAGAAAAATATAATTTGGTACATTTTTTAACGTAAAGTACAGTTAAAAACAATTTTCATCTAGTAAAAATTATCATGATATCTAGAACATGGATCTATAAATCTTCTTTATTAAATTCAAGTAAAAAATTAAATTTTTTCCTAAAATTAAAAACATTCAAATCAGAGCTGGCACTTGCTTAAGATATTGGTGAGTTATCTGTATTCTCCCGCACAAGGCTCTTCTAGAGCCTTCTGGGATAAAGGGGGTCGCAATTACATGTGGTAGTTGACGGCACAAATGTATTTCTACTTCTAAAAATATATATAAAATCCTATACATATTTTAATACATCTAATGAAAATACAGTTGTTTCTGCGTTATTGATAACACTATTACTTCATATTGAGAAAATGTATATGCCAATTTAGATATCGTCACATTTTCTTTAAATAATGTTAATGTCAATCCATGTCTCTATTTGAAATGACACATTATTGAGATCTATGCCACTGCTTGGGACAAATTATTCCATCAACACTTTCACTGTTGGCATCAAGTAGCGTATACTGCCAAGTGTGAGAAGTATTATTTTGATTGCAATCCGATACAATTTTTGTTAAAATCATTTTAGCTCCGTTTACTTGGTTTTAACTACAGGACCTCTACTTTGATAATATAGAAGAAAAATGAAGAAAAAGGAGAAAAAGGAAAAAAAAAGAAAAAAAAGGACACTTTTGTTATTACTATGCTTGTGATAAACCTAAATAAAAAATATTGCATTAAGCATGCAAACCCACCGTTGCATTTTTTGTTGCTACCAAGGCTACCTTAACCTGGATTTATCATTATATTCTAATATGAAAACTAAGCAATTATATTTTTTCAAATAAATAACTATTATGGTTATTGTGAAATAAGTAACATCACTTGTCGATGGCAAATAAATACACAATGAATTTTATACACTACTTTAGTTCATTGTTAGGTAATCGCGCTAACTATAAAACACAAAGACAATCACGTTGGTGCGTGTCATTCCTTTTCCGTCAAACCTCAACATGTGAGATTTTGAATGTGATATGGTCAAATATAGAGCATTATAGGCGACGCGTATGGGTATGTAATTGCACATAAATACCTGTGATACTATCATAAACCTCAAGGTATATGAATGATTTATGTAAAGTGAAAATTATTGCTACAAAAAGAGGAAATATTATTTATCTGTAAAACATAACATGCTCTAATTATTACCATAAAATTGTCTGACTAATACACATAATTACAATCTAAGGTATTGTTTATTTAGTAACGTGTGAGAAAGTAGATGTTTTCAATACCTTAATTCGTTCACTTATGTTTCTTCTAAAAGGTTAACTCTCATTTAACATTAAAATGTAACTGATTGGTGACCATCACAGAACAAAAAATATAATGGAAACAATATTTCGATTACTTTTAATGTGTCAGAGATGGAGCTCATTTTACAGCCTGACAGTTCTTCCTTATGAAAAATTTTAGTTCGTTGCTAATTATAAAAATCACCAGTAAAGTTTTCTCGAATCATCATTATGAACTTGTACGAACTTAACTAACGTAATAGTTTCATTTGAACTATACGACGCCCATTTAGCAATTTCTCATATGCTATAATATTTGAGCTGTGTATCAAAAACTGGACTGATGTTAAGTGGCCAAACAAAACAAGACTACTTTAGATTAGGCTTATGGTCTGAACTGCTGATTTAACAGGATGAACGTAAAGATTGGTTTAAATCAAACATGTCAATTTGAACTGCTCTTACCAAGATCATTTTTAACATGGATAGTCTTGGATAGTGTGTCGTTTGCAGACGCACTGAATGAGATTTGGTTCTGTCACTTTGAAAAGTGATTCCTATTTTTGCCGCTTCGTGGTCAGTATCTAAAAATTTTGCATTAGAAAAGATGTCCATATCAAGGAACAATTATTTTTTGCCGTGAAATGATTTGCAGCTACCTCACTGTCTGCACACCAAATTATTTAGTCATATCAAAATAAGTAAGGACTAGTTTTACAAGACTCAGGAGTTCAGCTGAAGGCTCTTATAACAATAGTATACTTGGATTTTGTTCAGTTGAACTTTCCATCAACCACTTTTGTACAATTGGTCCTAAGGGATTTATTTTGAAGGATTTAAATTCGAATCTCTTCGCTGCAATGGTGTTAATGGACTCATGAATATGTAAAGTGGTTGCATTTTGTGTGGAAATTAGAATAAAATCTTAGAAATCTCCAAATAAAACGGTGTAAATATGAAATATTCGTGTTCCATATTTACAACAATTCACATGATGAACATTTTTGTGAAATATCAAAGTGGCTGATTTTCCACAGACTGAGAAAAAAAAGGTAATATAATATTTTACGAAAGGTCCTAACGGAAGAATTATGTAAATTTAACAGATTGAAATCTTGATAACTGATTGACCGTCGTCGCGGCGTCGGCGTCCCGTCGTCTCTAATATGTAATATAACTTAAATAAGTTTAAGTGCAATTCGCTAAATGTAGAGTACTTTTCTTTTTCAAGAAAAGTTGCTATTCCATAAATCGAGTATATTCATATTTACACATTCTCTATTATGTATTATCAAGTACCTACCTATATTTTATTAATAAATAATTATTCGCTTGTAAATTAATTATTATAAATAGCTTTATATCTGTTTTTATGAATGAACGCTTTCACACTTTGCTAATGTTCACATTATAATTTGGACAATTTACCCATTCAATATTTCTCAATTTGCAGCATTAAAGTCAAACACATAATAACATAGTGTTTCGGTACACGTCTGAACAAAGATAAACCAATTTCCTTCTCCGGGAAAATTAGCAACAAGTGAAAGGAAAAAATGATATTCGTGAATTAGTTTCGCGCATAAACACGTAACAGCCATTAACAGCAAAAAATACCGATTGAGAGAATTGATTTAACCCCCCAGACTATATCTCCATCGGTCTATAGAAATGCCTTGTCAACATATCCTCGTATGAATTGACAAATGTACTGTCAATAAAAATGAGAAATTTAATATTACTGCGCCACGCTTCTCACTTCATACAATGTATTAAAAGCAAATGGAGTCGACAAACAGTCAACGTTTTCGCTTTGGATTCATCTGAATTCAGAGTGAATTAGATGGCCCATAAACGTCAGTATATTTTTTTTGTTTATACGTATTCCTGATTTACCTCAACATTGATTTTAGCTAATAAATAAGGGTGGAAAGCGATTTTAGCCCCTGTTCCGTGAGACAAATTAAATAACCAGAGAATTGTACGTGATCGTGCCAATATTCAATTAATCAATTAATATACTCAATAAAAAACTGTCTGCTTTCAACTTCAAGGAGGTGTCACTATATTATTTTCCAATTAACACCACAATTTCCGTAAAAATTTACTTTTAGGTAAATCACGACGGAAATCTGTAGCCACAACAAGCAAAATTTAACACGTCCAAAACTTTTTTATATACAGTTGCCCATAAAATCCAGTATTAAATCTGATTTCTTCTGCAAAGAGTTTCGGTGCCTATACTCGAACTGTTTTAAATATTTATATCAAAACTAATCGAAATTCAAATTTCAATTGAAATAGGCGTCTTATATCTGTTTGCAAGAATTATGTATTTGTCATTTACGAAAAGTTTAGAACACTTCAAAGTGTTTTTTGCAATTTGTTGAATGTATAAATTTGCTTCATTATGGTTAAAAATTTTATATTTTTTGATAAAGATTTCACCAGTTACGTCTTTCTATCATCGAAATTACTTTGTCGGTCACTTTAATAAATACAAAATAAAACTAAAAATACTTACCTAATAAGAATGAAAATAAATTAATTAAAAATACAAAAATCAGCTCATGCTTTTAGATTACTTCTATAACTATAACTATAACTATAACTATAACTATAACTAATAACTATATAATCTACAGAAGGGATAGAAGTTTTGGAACTACTGGAGGTGGTGTACTATTAGCTGTTGACAATACGCTTCAATCTGAAATGTGCAATATTCTGTGTCCTTCTGAAAATATAGATATTATTTGTGTTAAAATATTGTGCCTAAACATGATACCACTATTTGTTATGCTTGTGTACATTCCACCTAGTATTAGTTATAATAATTTGGATGAATTCCTTGAGTTCACCGAGAACCAGCATGATCTGCTTGACCATAACGATCAGATGATAATCATAGGTGATTTCAACTTGCCAGATCTACAAAAACTTTACACAGATAACCAATTTACGAGGTCAACCACGCGATTCACTAGATTTCTTAATTTCTGTGGTTTTGTTCAACACAACAAGATAACTAACGTTAACAATAGAATATTGGACTTGGTAATCTCCTCTGAAAAATTGCTCTGTGAAGTTATCGAAGATACTGACTCGTTAGTGCCTATCGATTTACATCACCCTGGTCTTCTTGTGAATGTATCTCTAAAATCTGGTAAGAATAATAATTTTACTTCAGATCGTCCCAGGTTCAACTTTAGAAAAGCTGATTACAATAAACTGTATCACCTACCTAATTAGTGAAGTCGACTGGACCGAACTTACCGCAATCAATTATGTCAATCATGCTTGTGAATATTTTAATCATAAATTGCAGAATATTCTACTTTTATGTGTTCCCTTAAGTAAGAGTGTTTCATTTAAGTATCCACCTTGGTTTGATAGGAGAATTATCTATAATATAAAATCAAAAAATCACTATCTTAAAATGTATAGGAAGCATAAATTGCTATTCTACCTTGAGGGAGTAAAACACCTCAGACGACTAATTAAAAATAACGTTAATTCTGCGTACAAAAATTAGATAAAAAAATGTGAGGGTAATTTACGTCATGACCCAACTAAATTTTGGAGTTATGTAAACTCAAAGAAGAATAAAACACGCATACCACGTTCTACGCAATATAACGGTGAAACATTGACCACTCCAAACCTAATAGTAGATGCTTTCGCTAAATACTTTGAGAGTGTTTTTCTTCCGTGCAATGTCAATATATGTGTAGATAACCTTACATCGCTTGAGTCTGGAAAAGTAAACCAATCTTTTATCCTTAAAGAAATATCTGACGTTCAAATTTTAAATGCCGCTAAAAAACTAAAAAGCAAATTGTCAAGTGGACCTGATAATATTCCGTCTCTTATGATTAAAGATTGCATTCAGTATTTCTTACTTCCGTTAAAGTTTATCTTTAATTTTATTATAAAGAAATGTACTTTTCCCGATTTGTGGAAGCTGTCTCGTGTCTGTCCAGTTTACAAAGCTGATTCAGTCTCAGACATCACTAATTATAGGCCTATTGTACTTATTTCCGTTTTTTCAAAGTTATTGGAAGTCATTTTATCAGATTCACTGTCTGCTCATATGAAATATGTTCTGTCAGAACATCAACATGGTATTATTAAGGCACGAAGTACATCTAGTAATTTATGTTTATTTACACAATATGTATCCCAGCCTCTCGACTCCAGGAATCAAGTTGATGTTATATACACTGATTTTAGCACAGCGTTCGATCGTGTGTCTCATGTAAAGCTTCTTCAGAAACTTAACTGGTATGGTGTTTCAAACAGCTTTTTGCGTCTGTTGAATTCCTACTTAAATGATCGTCAGCTATTTGTTGAATATGAAGGTGTTAAATCTAACAGTTTTGTTGCCACTTCGGGAGTTCCACAAGAATCCAATTTTGGTCCACTTTTATTTCTCATTTTTGTGAATGATATTTGTGATCACATAGTTTCCTCAAAATTGTTATTTGCAGATGATTCGAAAATCTTTAGTCAAATAAATACAGTTTCTGATTGCTTTCAATTACAACGAGATTTAATTCTCCTAAATAACTGGTGTAATGAGAATCAGCTATCGCTTAACATTAAGAAATGCGAAATAATGTCATATTATTATATAATACTCGTAAAACTAATGTAATTCCTTTTGATTATCTTATCAATGGAACATCGCTCACGCGAGTTTCACAAACTAAAGATCTCGGTGTAACTTTTGACACAAAACTGTCTTTCTCACCGCATATCAGCAATATAGCGGTCAGCAGCATTGAAAATATTAGGGTTCGTTATTAAAAAGAGCAGGGAGTTTTCTTCTCTTGAGGCAATTATTAGTCTTTATG
Organism: Rhagium mordax; assembly: GCA_963680705.1. Taxonomy (NCBI): domain Eukaryota; kingdom Metazoa; phylum Arthropoda; class Insecta; order Coleoptera; family Cerambycidae; genus Rhagium; species Rhagium mordax. Next base: position 29,712,233 of record OY796657.1, read on the forward strand.
TCGCATTAGTTCGGAGTAAACTGGATTATTGTAGCTCCGTTTGGAATCCATATCATGACAAATATATATTGCTTCTTGAAAATGTTCAACGACGTTTTCTTAAGTTTTTATATTATAAAAAACATGGCACTTATCCAGTGAGAAACTATGATTATGCACTACTCTTAAATGAGTTTAACTTTATTTCTCTTCGGAAAAGGCGTGAGTTGGGATATATATTAACATTGTACAAAATTGTAAAGAACTTTATTGATTCTCCATCATTACTGAGCTCTATATGCTTCAATGTACCACGTCTTACTTCAAGGAGTAATAATACCTTTCATATTGTAACGAAGTGATTTTTCCAATCAAGGAATGTACATTTTTGCTTTAAATATTACCGTCACTTGGGTACACCCTGCCGCTGGTTTTAGTAAGTAAGTCCTGTTTTAGTTAAGTTAGTAATGAGTTCTTAAAAAGCCCGCTGGTAAACAAGCAGTCAAGTAATTAATTGATTAATTTTCTACAATCCCCCGTATAAAGAAAATCCGTGAATTAATATAAATAATGACCGAGTCGGAAATAAAAATCATTCGTTACTAAAAATGTTAATCCGTGTCCATTTTAATCCGCTTCTTTTTGCAATATAGTATAGAAATTGCAAGAAACTCATTTCCGGTTATTGACGTTCTGAATTGATGCTCCTAATTGCATAATCCGCTTGAACTCCGCAAGTAACTTCGGGTTGTGAATATGAATCCGTCGTTTCATGTCGGTGACCGCCCCTTTATCACGCCATCTGGATACGTCATAAAGGTGACAAAAGGCAGAGGAGGGTACACTTCATGGTCATTCCGAGAAAGTCAGCAGCAGTCCAGGTTCAGTCCGAGACATTCCGCCGCATCAGATCCGATCTACCGCCAGCCGTTCCAGATCAATCCTAAGCCGTCAACATTTCCGTCCGTACCGCCGCTCCGAGTTTAATAGTAAATTTATTTGAATATAATATTGGTAAGAATATACCGTAGTCCGCTGCAATTTGTAGGTACTGCCTTCAGTTAAGTATAGATATTCAGAGATCTTATTGTCCGTAAGTATCGTTGTATTATACTACTAAATCAAACTAGAGCTAATTAGTAATACCTCCCCTCCGTTGGTCTTTTGTTTTATAATATATGCATCGACTGGTGAGATCTGTTCACTTGGGCCATCTCTAAAGTCTCAATGCATAGAGGTTACCGGAAAACCTACGTTAATCTAAATAGTCATTATTTGCATCAGCTGGTTAGATCTGTTCACTTGGGTCATCCATAAAGCTCCATGCATAGAGTTGACTGGGAAAACTTACGTTAATTCATAATCATTAACAAATAGCTCTACGTTTGTGGCAATAGTTCGCCGTATGTTTAAACATTCCGTATAGACTACAATATCTATAGCTAACCGATTGCCCGCCGTTCACAATACATCCTATTGGAAAGGTCCGTTTGCTTGCCGTACGCAATAATTTATTAATCAAACTTATCCAAAATTCCGTAATAAAATCGCGTAAAGATTCTTGATTGCCAGCTTGCTTGTTTAAAATCGTTTTAAAAATTTATACATACTCGACTAAACAGTCGCTGAGATATTAGAGTTAATTAATTTGTTCATTAATGTTGCTGAATAAATACGTTGATTTAAAGAGGTAAAATTCACGAGTTATTATTGCTGTCATTTATTTCTGATTAACCCGTTTGAGCAGAATGGTCGACGTCCATTAGATAGACCTCCAGCTTCCGACCCCCGTACATTCCGTATCATCAGCTGTTTCGCTATTCAGGGTTGTTCTCCCAATAGGAGAGCCAAAAGGTGAAGTTCTTTGCACTTAAAAATTAAAGAACTGGCGCCCGAGTTTTCCGTATAAAAAGATTACGTATGTAGGTATATTGAAAGAGAGCACCGTTATAAGTAGGCACCATTACAATATTGCTGTATCAAATTCGTACAATCATTTCCATTGCCCTGCTACCTCGATGTATAGAAGTTATAACGGTTTACAATCTGTGGATATATTTTTTGATAGTGGATATATTTTTTGATAGTATTCACAATTCAAAAGAAAGTTTATTACCAAATTAATAAAACTGAATGTATTATGTTGAGTACCTACTTTATGTTCTGTTATATTATGTTTTTATGTGTTTTACACATATGTTATATTTTTATTATTTTATTTTAATGCTTATATTCTATTATTTTATATGTTAGCACTCATCTTATCCTATCTTATTATATTACCTATGTTATTATGTTTTATTATTCACTATTTTTTATTACTTTAATCTTGTACTCCTATAAATGACCGATTGGCTGCTGGATGTATTATTATTATTATAAATAAACAAAGAATTTTATTGAATAATTTTTAAGGAATGCTGGCGATAGATTTTCTTTCTAATGTGAACTAATTGTCGCATTTATTTTACTATTTAATAGCTCCGAAAATAATATTCTTGTTAATTATTTTGATGTGCAAAGGAGCACATAATGGGATGAATAATATTTGAAAATTCTGCTCTGGAGTCAAGCTGAAGAAAAAAATAGATACGCTTTATTTAATACCCACAGGGTCGATATAACCCACTGAATATTTTAATTTCTACCAGCATTACCTTACTGCGTAAGCAACTAATATTATATAAGAGTATTTATTCACCTTATGATTATAGTGATAATCTTGCAAATAGACCTTTTTCTGAAATTTCCGTGACTCTAATCTCATACGTATATAATTTTTTTTTCAAACTGAATTATTGAAAAATAGCACAATATCAACATCCAGATGGTTTATAAATGATGTTAAATAAATCTACCATATAATGACCCACGAAGAAATTTTTTATTAATTTTTAGACAAATTTTTACATATTATTATATTTTGCAGAAAACGATCTTTTACTCTTATTAATACATTACCATGTTGAAGATATCGGGTCCATAATCACGAAATAACACTCACCAACATCTTACTTCCTGCTATCTTCTGTTCTCCATGCTCACTGCATTTAACTTAATAAATATTCCAATGATATCAACGAGATTGGCCAAACGTGCGAGTAACCGATATAATAAGTTCCAGTGGAAACTACATCAGAGTCAATATATAAAATTATCAATATTTTTAGTAAATAGTTTCTCCGAAATTAGAACTTTTATCATCCAAAACACGAAAAATAGTGATGTAAAAAATGGCATATTGTGTTTTGAACAAAAAATATTTGAACAGAAACTTTACATGAGTTATTGGGTATAATATATTGGCCGCCCTTTATTGTGTACATTCTTAAAAATACAAACATTTCTATAGATACAACATTTATTATATTTTGAGTTCGTCGTCAGAATTTGGACCTAATAAAATTAATTGAACGTCGTATACGGAAGTTATGGTGCAGATATTTTCAATAATTTTGAAGATGTGTAAAATGAAAATGAAAACAAAACACTTCATATTTCACAGTATATAGGTTATTTCTTGAGGATTACATTGCCCCAGCCAAAACAAATTTGGCAAAAGTATATCAGTGTTGTACAGGTTTATACCCGCCAATAGGGAACGTGAGCTGGGTTTGGACCGCCGTGAGGCAGGTTAGTTTTGCCCTCATGATGACGAGGAGTTGCGGTAGTAATCCGCGAGTCATGTCGGAACCTCCCCGACGCCCCTGGAGCTCGAAGGGGGACCCGTACGCGAGCCGGATGACGGTAAAAATCGTTCGACACCGGGATGGGGTAGAGGGGGGCTGGTCATCTGGGAAAAAAATTGCGAGAAGGAGGGGCAAATTCGCGCGCATGCGCAAATCGCTACTCCGCGATGGGGCGTCGGACTGAAAAACGCCCGGACACGTCGATTAGGGATTGGAGAGGGGACTTCGAAAATGGGGTCGACCCCCCCCCCGACCCCATAGGGGCCGGGTGGGGGGCGAAGCGAGGGCCGAAGCGCGGAGGGGCGGAAAACGCGTGCTTTCCCAGTCTGTCCGGTCGAGGGGCCCCCACGATCCGGGGGGTCGCGCGCCGATCTGCGCGCGCGTCTAGAAATAATAGTACTTTAGTTGGCGAAATCCTCTATAACAGCGAACACGTATCTCGGAAACCGAAATCCGAGGTGCGGGGGGTAGTCCCTCGGATCGTAGGGCTAGTGGGGAGATTGAAAAAAAATGGGGTGGGGTGGGGGTCGAAGGGAGGGGATGGCCCCCAGGACGGTTTGAAAGTACGAAATCGGGAAATCGAAAAATGTTAGAGCGGCATCGGATATCAGGCGGTCGGATGAGGAAAAAACCCGCCCGAACGCGACGCCGCGCGACGCGTCGTTACGCCGCTGCGAATTTTTGAAATAAGAAAAATTCAAAACGCGTAGTCCGTTCGAGGCGGGGCGGGGCGGGTTTGCCCGCGTGAACAATCGCCGGCGTGACGGTGTCCGGCGAAGGCCGGGGCGGGACCGGGCCTCCGACGCCCCTGAAGCCGGCAGGGAGCCCCGCCGAGACGAAAGTCGGCCCGAAAAATTTTTCGTCGGCGGGAGGCAATAGAGGGAGGTCCCGACAGTCCGAGAAAAATAACGGAAGGGGGGGCAAAATCCGGCGCATGCGCGGCGGGCCCTCAAAGTCAACTTCCAGACGGAGCGTCGGACGGAAAATCGCTCGGACACGTCGATTAAGGATTGGAGAGGGGACTTTGAAAATGGGGTCGACCCCCCCCGACCCCATAGGGGCAGGATGGGGGGCGAAGCCAGGGCCGAAGCGCGGAGGGGCGGAAAACGCGTGCTTTCCCAGTCTGTCCGGCCGAGGGGCCCCCACGATCCGGGGGGTCGCGCGCCGATCTGCGCGCGCGTCTAGAAATAATAGTACTTTAGTTGGCGAAATCCTCTATAACAGCGAACACGTATCTCGGAAACCGAAATCCGAGGTGCGGGGGGTAGTCCCTCGGATCGTAGGGCTAGTGGGGAGATTGAAAAAAATGGGGCGGGGTGGGGGTCGAAGGGAGGGGATGGCCCCCAGGGCGGTTTGAAAGTACGAAATCGGGAAATCGAAAAATGTTAGAGCGGCATCGGATACTAGGCGGTCGGACGAGGAAAAAATCCTCCCGGAAATTAGTAGTACTTTAGTTGGCGAAACACTGATGAGACCTAACAGGTCGAAACAATTGTCTGTTGTTGGTAAAAGTGTAAGAAATTCACAGTGATAGCTAAATATCGAATATATCTTTTTAGATATATATTTCACAGTAGGTGTTTCAATCAATAATTACATTAATGACATTAATATAGGAAAAGTTACGTCGGGTGTATTTGTTGACATACAGCGCGCTTTTGAAACGATAGATAGGTCCAGGTTATTGTGGAAGTTAGAGAAATATGTTGTAAGATCAACTGCTTTTAGATGGATATCAAGTTATTTAGAAAATAGGTGGCACAAAACTAAAGTTAACCCTTTCAGTCATGGTGTACACCATAGTGTACACGACTTATCGATTTATTTCCAATTACAGAACGCTGCTGGGTTGAGTTGTATTGCCAACTACAGTGTTCTGTATCTATCCGCTACACTTTTTAGTACACTAGCCTCATCTATGTGCGGATATTTAAGACAAATCGGTAAAATAAATTTCGGTAACACGGATGAGCAATATATACTATTAGTGCAGTTCTAAAGACAGTGTTTTAGAGGTTTGTCTTTCTAATTTTTTCAAAATATAATTTTCGCTAGTTCAAAATAGTGCATATTTACAACAAAAGCTAAATAAATTGTAGAAAGACGTTTAATTTTCGTGATTTTTTGAATAAAAGTGACGTACACGATAATGTACACTGTGACTTACAGGCATAGCTGGCAACGGGTAAAACATAACCCTAATTTTTTAAATTTTTTCTAAATTTCATTATTGCATAGTTTTTCTGCTTGATATGTCGAGGAGGGATAATATGAAAAAGCCCCTTACAGAAGCAAAACTTTTGTCCGGCCTCGAAGACCAGTAAGGACTCCAACTCCAGACAGGTCCTCCCAAGTAAAAATCTACAGTGGATATTCGTCCACTGAGAGGCTGGATAATATTGGGCACCTTCAAGAAATCGGATGACAAAAGTTTTGCATCTCGATTCTCGATGTAAATATCTAGAACGTAAATCAAGAATACATTTTATTTGCAGGAAGTGCAATGTGCATCTATGTATACTCAAAAATCAAAACTGTTTCTTCTGATACCATACACCTCATAATATTTTCATTATTATTATTAGATCTGTTACTAATTTTCCAGTAAATATGTTCTGTTTATTTAACTATATTCGAATCCAATCAATGCCTGCACTTGAATATTTTTGCACAACATGATACCCTGAGTCACAATGTACACTATAGTGTACAATCCATAGCCCAGAAATGGGCCATGGTACAAAATTCTGGGTGGTACCAAAAAATTGGAAATAAATTAAAGACCCAATGTTGAAAATATCAGAATTTTAACTCAAAGGGAAGTAAATTCGGTACTGAAAGGGTTAATTACAAAATATCAAGCTCAGTGGACAGTAATTTTGGCGTCCCTCAGGGAAGTGTGCTAGGGCCACTTCTCTTTGTATTGTACATAAACGAAGTCAGTAATGTTTTGAAAAGCTCGTTCGTCAGTTTATTTGCAGATGATACACTAATATATCGGGTTACGACATTAAAGAATTAGTAAAAACTTTTGATATTTTATATAAATGGTTATGTGTTAATAAATTAAAATTAAATTCTACCAAAATAAAATATATTTTAATTAGATCTAAATATAATTGCCAAAAATATGCTGGGAATGATATTAATTTATGTATAGAAAACAAGAAAATTGAATTAGTGTCTGAAATAAAATATCTAGGTGTTATGTTGGACCAGCAACTTACATTTTCTAATCATGTTGATTATTTTTTGTTAAAAAATTCACAGTCCTTCGCAAAGATGCAACCGGAGGAGACATTGGAAATGACGCAGTAGAACGCAAATCTTGTGATATTTCGGATGTGATAAAGATGAAAATTTGTTGCAAAGTAGTAAATAGTTATTTCATTAATACAAAACATTTTCAAAAAGTAAAATCTTATATCAGTAGTTTTATTTAGAAATTAAAATAAAAAGCTATTTTATTAACAAAAACATTCTCATAATAAAAACTAAAATGGTAAAATGGTATTATACAAATTTTTTTCACTAACAAACATTTTTAATGTTAAAACTAAAATAATTTAAAATAATTTCGTGAAGATGAAAAGTGATTCCTAACAATTACAAATACCGATATCGATTAATCGCAAACTATTAAACGCAGCTAATAGTACAGGAAAAGTATCCAAACTGAACAAGAACATAGTGAATTCGTTGAAACTTGACATATACGTTTAAAAATATATACCTATGTTTCAAGAAACTTAAGAGTCCCGAACCGTAAGGGGTGTGTCGGAGCTGCCTACTTGAAAAATCGTGGGATGAACTAGGTTTTTCATATGCATAATAAAAATTGGCAATTGAACCATGAGAAATTTTCAAAAAGTAAGAATATTTTCATTTATAGAGAAATATTAATTTTTGACTATTTTATTAAATTTTTTTACCAATTTTACGTTTGTTTCCTTCATTTTTTGCTTGTTTATCTGTGAGTATATTCTGCAAAATGAAAAAGTACATAATCATTGTACAAGTGAGGATTATCGAGTTGTTTAAAATTTTATATACATATATTGAATGAAACACACTTTGTATCTAAAGAAGATCGGAATCGATAGCATCAAATAAATAATTTTATCCATGTATGAATTTAGACATCGTACTCCCTGACAATTTCCGTAAATTTGTAAGCATCTTCAACCTGCTTTTCTGTTGCGGTTGCAGGGGATAAGCTGCAATATTGATTCTGCTGTTGGCACAAAAAGTGTTGTCACAGGTTGTAAGGAGCCGTTAATTTTCTTCTATCCCCACTGTTGTGGATTTTTTTCATTGCCAAGCCATTTCTGAATTTTGTAGAATACTCGTAATGATATTTAGCGACTGCCTCTGAAGTTGATGGTAATATTTCCAACTTTGATTTTTGTTCGTGCAGCGATTTTTTTAATTAATTAAATCTGTATGAGTTGAGTGAGACATTTGTGATTTTCCTTGCACCGTATACAAGTAGGAAAATAGTTTCACCAACCTGTTTTACTTGTGTGGGGGTTGAATTCTTACCATTGAAAGTTCTTACTACATTAACCAACTGCATTTCTTTCTGAAGAAGTTTGATGACTTTTAATTTTTCTTTCTGAAATATTCTAGACGTGGTATCATAACCACTGAAGGCATATATGAGTCAGTAAATTGTATTTTTCTACTACCGTCTATATAAATGAACTTAGTAACCCTAGCAACACGCGCGATAACGAAAGTAAACATTCGAGTTACCTGGTTGCTAAGGAGTTGCTGTCTACGAAAGTAAAACTTATGCGGCCAGGACAGAAAAGTAGAGAAACAAATTTTAAACGAAATTAATTCGTTCTATTTGAACAAATTAATACAACTAAACAATTTTGTATTAATAAAGAAAGGTCTTTCTAGGAAGTACACCAACATTTTTGTCGGCACGTAGTACCCAACGTAGTACCTACCTACTCAATTTTAAAAACGCTTCATAAGTTTGCATATACCTTGCTTTGAATTTCTTGGGGTAAAACAAGGCACAAGCAATATTCCCATTTATATCGCCACAAAACATATGTATTTGTTTATTTTAGTTTGAAACCACCAGAAATTAAAATGTGTAATATTTGGTTGCCATGGAAACAATTTTCACAGACAGCCTCCTAAACTGTAAAATTTATTAAAAACTCCAATTAATTTCATTTCATAGTTTTAAATTAGTAAATCCCATAATTTTTTTCGTTATAGTAGAAAAAATATAATACATTTCACGATGCGAAAGCCCTTTTAAATATTCGGTGTTTTTTCAAACGTCTCGGCTTCGCCTCGACCATTCAAAAATCACCTCACGCCTTAAAGTAACCTTTCGCATCTAGTAATGTAAATAACTATTTTTATACGTTCTTGTCATTTCTGGATTTCTGACGAAGAAAGAATTTTTCATATAATTTTTCCTGTTCCTGGCTTTATGAAAAATGTATCTTTTTCTTCTGGAGCTAAAGCGATTAATAGAACAAGGAGATCAACGTCATCATCAACTAAGTACAAATGTTCGTCTATTATTTAATATTTCAATTGATTTTTAACAATAGGTGAATCTACATCATCTACAGCTTGTTTTACAAACAATCGGATTTCGTTTATATCATTTGACAAAAACTTTTCTTGAGGGAGGGCTACGATTACTGAATTTTGCCTAAATTTGGTTTTCACGTAGTCTCGCACGTAGTTAACATACGTCGTACAAATGTGGATGCAATAAAAATCCACCTTCAAATTACATAAATAATAAGTATAGAGTTACACAGATTTCGCAATTTTTTGTTATTTGGTTAATATCGGTACATTTTGCATGTACTGTAACCGTGTGACATACCATTGGATCAGGCATTGAAAGAGGAGTTGAACATATATTTTATTTTGCTTCAAATCACCGCTATCTTTGTAAATTGCGAAAAACGACAACATTTTAAGTTACATATGGTTTTCTGCTATACATATTTCGACGGGACAAAAGGAAATAAGCTGTTCGACGTGTTTCTCGATGTTAAGTTGTCTTGGAGATTGTTGGACGTGGCTTTTCTAATGAAGCGATAAATTTTTTTGTTTACTTTTGCTTAATCTACCTCATGTTAAATTAATGGCACTCAAACCTAGTCCAACACTCGGTAAAGCATACAAATCAGATATCGGCAACCTGCCAGGGCAACCCCGATCGTAAATTCACCCCTATGATTTGTCAAATTGCAAGTCATTGACGAAATTGAAAAAATTGCAAAAACAGGAAAACTTCAAATACTATTTCCAAACGAATTTCCGAGAGACTGTTTTGGTAAGAAATCCAAGGTAGAGGGTCGAACTTAGAACTACATCGTGAATTGCACGGTCACGCTCTGATTTTAGGCTCAATAGGAGTGAACGAAAAAGTGTAATTTTGACGTCTATCGTTCTGAAACCGCTGAAATCTCACGCGTTACGTCATTTTGCCATAAAACTGATATGAGGGAGGAAAATGCCACTTTTCCTTCCTAGGGAGGAAAGTATTTTCATCCCCCATATGAGGGAGGAAAGTGTATTGCACATTGAATATAAATATAACCAATAATTCTAACATCTAAAAATAATGTATTTAAGATATATTTAAGGATTTGTTTTTATTTCTTTACTCAATAAATAGTTTCAATAAAATCAAATAATTGATCTATTTACATATATAAGTTAATTATACAGGTAGGAGAAAAAATCATATGTATTACACGGGATCAAAGTGCTTTTTCCTCCCTTGGTGATCACTGCCCGACGGGAGGAAAAGTGGCACTTTCCTCCCTAGTGATAAGAAGACGCCTATAAATAAATAATAACATGACTGCCGGTACCACTCGATTTAGACAACCAATCAAAAATTGGTCATTCTGTTGTCGCCACTGTTTCTATAAGTCATGCTTCATAATATGCAACATGAAACTGATTTTCAACCCCCTATACGAAAACAAAAACATTTCCAATGTTAAAATTGGGAAAATAGTTTTATTTTTCTATCGTATATCTAAAAATCCGTCGTTATGGAGTAAGTTAGTAATCTACAACACAATTTTATCACTATATTTTAATTGTTGTATTTCTTTATTAATTTCCTGTTCAAATGAAAATATAAATAGGTTACAGATACTTCAAAATAAAATAATGAGAATAATATTAAATTTCGACAGATATACCTCTATTGTAAGTATGTTTGCAATCATTAGGATGGCTGACCGTAAAGCAAAACATTGAAAAGGCAAATGTTAAGTTAATTTACAAAATTAGAAATAAAAAATTTTCAGATTATCTACAAAATTTTTCTAGTTAAGAGATCTGACCATAGACTTAATAATACAATGGACTGAGCCTAGAGAGAGAGGTGATGAGGACGAGACCACGTGTGTACTGAAAACCCAAACAGATTTTGCTATACCTATATGTGGAAATTACAAATAGAATACATCTAGAAAAAGAAATTTCGACAGTTGAAGTTTACTGTACCAACAAAATAAGCACCCAAGAAGTACTGAAATATTTTCTGTATGACTGATACAAGTGGCATTAATCTGATGCGGAATGAAAAAATCATACATGCTGATGTTAAACATGTTACAAGACCGGTAAAAAATATAGAAATTGTTGATTTAAATCTCATTTCAGAAGTTGAAGCTATGGAAATCGATGAAGAGGAGTGCTGAAATTACGCAAATGAGAAGAATCTTGTTATTCATGATCGAGGTCATGATGATGATGACACAAAAAGCAAAGAAGCACAAAAATTTACGCAGGCAGAACTCAATGACTTAGTACGTGATCTCGGACTACCAGAAGATGCCGCGGAATTATGGTCCAAAGCAAACTCACCGTACATGAGAATCTATCAAGTAATGGAATACATTGGAAAATACTATATTTTCTCCCAAAAATGACATTTCCATTTTACAATTCTATTTCTTTGCTTGATATGCATTATTTATAAATGACTTTGTTTAGGCTTTATACAAGCATAATAATTGTTTGTTATTATTATGCTTGTATAAAGCCTAAACAAAGTCATTTATAAATGATATTTATTTCCATGTCTCATACATTTTTTATATTCATTTCGAACCTGGAAACATCACAAATCTCGATTTTTCATGATTTTCGACAAATTTTGACCGAAAATTCGTCCACAAACATGCTATTCCAACTTCAAATTCGTCTTAACGCCCCAAAAAACATTAAGAAAAGTGAGTATGGATTTTCGCTCACGAATTTTTTTTTGTGGGTCTGTGAATTAATATTTAGATAATTGCGGATCACCCACGATCGCACTATGTTGAGTTTAATGTAAATAGAAAATGTCATATTTTTCTTGTTTTGTGCAATTTTATTATAAAATTCGCAAAGAAAATGGCAGATAATTCAAAATAAAACGACAGAAAAACAATAATACTCTTTAGGTATATTTTAAACAAATTACTATTTTTGTTTTATTATTATGACTAATCTTTCTTGCACATCAATTTCATAATTTTCAATTCATGCAATCAATTTTATTTTATATTTAAATTTCTCAGAAATTATTAAAAATAAAATAGCCAAACTTTTTTGTATATCTGATATTAGCAAAAAAACACTCCTCAGATGTGGTATAAGTAATATATTAAAAGAACACATGTTTGTCTCAAAATTTCTGCATCAATTCTGTGTTAATTGTTTTATAAAAATTCTGTTTGTATATCCAAAATAATACAACATGTAACTGTTTTACAAAAATTTACCTCCAGGAATATACAGATAAAGAGGGTTAAAATATAATAATAGCAAAATAATAATAAAATCAATAATAAATGTTTTCATTAATCTTTATGCAAAAATAGCATTATAAAGCGGCAGTTTCACATGGCAATGGACTGCTATAACATCTGAACTGTTTGGTGGGGAATATTTCTACTGCGATAGTTTTACTGCTAATGTACTGATTGACTGTACTTTTTAAATGAAATAATATATACTTGTTTAAAATGGCGTCGAATACAGAAATAGTGATAAAGGGTGTGATTACCTGTTTATTTCCATTAAATAAGTTGCTCTTATTGAAGCTCTTTTTTTGACAATTTCTTAACTTAAACCCATCTTTTTCGCAATGTTTGCAAGTGCGGCTTTTCTTTTCATGTTATTTTTGTGCTGTGGTGACTGCATGTTCCATAAACATTCATTTTTTCGATATAATTGTATTAAATGAAAAATTTGGTCATCCGAGAACGCAATACGTTTAACAGATTTCGCCATTTTATTCCTCAAAGCAGTCGACTGCGATAACACAAGTAGAAATATTTCTACTCGATCGCAGTAACTGCCATAACATTCAATTGCGATCGAAATAGTATGATTCACATAAATAAACACCTGACAGTGTAGAAACGCCCACTTAACAGTCGCTGCTATAGCAGTCGACTGCCATGTGAAACTGCCGCTTAACAGTTCAAGAACTGTATTAATATTACAGAGTATTTATGTTTGTTACATCATTAATATACGCGATTCAGTTATTAAATTGCTCTACCGTCTACAAACATAGTTTAAATTGTTAGAAAAAATATTCAAACCATGTATATAGGCAGAATTTGATGATCTTTCAGATGCCAGAATAATAGGTACATCAGTCGTTAAACACAAGGTGACCTTTGAATGACCTTGAAACTCAACACCTACTAAAAATTTTATATTCTCGTCTAGCAGATTTCTAAAAACTGGGAAAGTTTATACGAAACACTTTTTTCAAAAACGTGTAGTTTTCGAGAAAATTAACTGTTTCCAAACTTTTAGAGAACCCTGTATGTATTTTATGTATTTTAAGCATTGAAGGGAAGTTTGATATACACTCTAGAAAGTAATGGCCCTAAAATGGATCCCTGTACGATTTTCCTCATAGTATTGCATATTTCTCTCTCGCTCCTGCTAAAATGGCTTTTTGGGACCTATTGCATAGATAATTTTTAATTAGTTCAAAACACGGTGTAAGACAATTAGGTGATGCTACGAGCCGGCCGACCGCGTCGTCAATTTGTTAACGCTTGGATTAGAGAGAGATGGTAGAGCTAGGGCCGCATATTTTACCGTGAATCGGGCTCATTGTATAGATGTAGCTGTTTAAAATCTAAAGCAATTCTTTTTAAATGTTCTAGTATTATATATCTAAATAATTAACTTCACTAATTAAAAACGAAACAAAATTTTTACACTATACCTATAGAATTTAATTAAAACGGCTGTAGTAAGTAATGATTTTTATATTATGTCAATGATCGCATTGATCGAAAGAATCATTTATTGCTTTCAATAAGGTATTTATTTAAAGATAATATTTTTAATATTGTAAATAAAGTAAAAATAGTAGTATATTTTGATGTGATAACGAATAAATAATAAGGGATACGTGAGTGAAATAAATATAATGTATACGAAAAAATATCTATTTATTTATTCAAAAATTAAATAACTATTCAAGTTAAGTAAACATAAAGCATTATTACTTAGATATTTTTATTGTCAAAAATCAAAAAAAAAGAGAAAAACTATTAATCACATTTATATTGATTCTTAAATTTTAATTTAAATCTCTTGCAATGTGCTCAGAAATTTAATGTGGTAAATTGAATCAACTATAATAGAGTATCAGGTTAATTGCAATCTAGATTCCTTCTTTTTGTTGGAAAACGATTTTGTTTTTGTCTGGGATTCTCTTTTATAAAACTGTTTTTTTTAAATCGGCGATTTTTGTAGTTGGCGGAGGTGACAGAAAAATGTAAACATAAATTTTTCATTGCTTGTGACAATAATTGTGTTGTAATAAAAGGTAAATAAGTTTTTTACATTCAGAATTGTATTATCACTATTATAATTGCTAAAAATAATGATTTTCTTACAAAAAATTATTCCGATTTGACATTTTAAAAATAATTGTAACATTTCCTAATGTCACTTAAAATTTTAAATAAATATGACATTTCTTAATGTCTATGAAAATTATTTAAAATATAGAGTTAATAATCTTAATTTCACAGTTTCTGGATTTAAAAAAAAATTAATATGCACCTCGGCATTAAAGGTTCTTTTCATCATTTATGTGGTTTATTTGCCTCGGCCCTACGGACCTAGGCAACGAAACTCCACCTTCATGATAAAAAGTTAAACTTTAATGCCTTGATACATAAATAACTATTACCCGCATTGTTATGTAAAATAAAATTAGTTTTGTAATTATGTCTTGATAGTGGGATTCACGGGGAAATTCTAGTGTTTTGCTCTGATTAATACATAAGAATTCGTCAATGGTCTCTTCAAATACGTCAACTGAGTTGATATGCTTGAATAAAATGTTTTCCAGGGTAAGGATGTAATTGAATATAGTTCCATTTGAATAATTTAGACCTCCCCTAGATTTCACACTTACAAATTCGGCTATAGCTGGTAAAATTATATATTATGCACACACTGTTTACCTAATTTACAAATATTACTCGGTTTCCGGGTTTCCCGATAAATGAGTGTATACCTACCACAGTTTCGGTACATGCGAGGCGCAGCCCGCGCGGCCCTGTACTTCCTCTCTTTGTCTGACGATTTCACGTCTCTTGCGTTAACAGTTTGGCGACACTCTAACCATACGATACATTGAGGCGTTTCATCACCTAATTGTCTTACACCGTGGTTCAAAAGTAGTGGTATATAAGCCGATGTAATGAGAAACTGACAGTAAAATATCATAATTTATTGTGTTGGCCTTACTTTAATCTAGTAGTAAAAAATTCTCACATTTTTTATTATCCATTTCAACAACAACCCTGTACAAAGAAACTGCTTCTTCAGAAAATTACTACTATTTAACCTGTTGAGGAACAAGTTGTACATCTTCTTGGGGACATCGTTTTTGGTTGGTGACCATAATGAATGAATTTTGTGGTGAGTTAAAAAAATAATAATTTTTTTTTCAATAATTTATTTTTAGACGTTTTGAATTTTGTAATTTTTAATCCAATTTTTATCATGCATTAAAGGAGATCCAATAAACTTAATAATTGCATGTTTAGAGATGAAACGTCAATGTGAGTAGGTATATCAAATTGGATAATATGTTTTTTGTTATTATACTTGTATAAAGCCTAAATAAAGTCATTTATAAAAAGTTGTATTAAATGGGCAACACTGTATTCCCTATGGAAATATGCTAGTAAATTTTACTTTTAAAAATTATGGGAATATACATTCAAAATTTTCGAAACTTTAATTGTCACTATCACCTGTAACTTAATTATAATTAATTTTTGGAAATATAAATTAACTGTGGTACCAAATTAAAAAATATTACAGACAGTGATACACAATAAATTCTATATATAAAATTGCTTGTATCCTGAGAAAATAAGCACTCGCTTACTGTAAAAATTATCCATAAAAATATTATTAATAATTGTTTGAACCATATATAAAATCACTTAGAGTGTGTATGACATAAATTGCGTACAATTTACTGTAACAAATTGATCGTAACTCAGTGGATGGAAGTAACAAATCTAATTGAGGCTATAGGTTTACTGAAAGAAATACTATGCATTATTGATTTTGTTAATGCAACACGCATTAAATAAATTGACATGTGCAGTGACGGATCAATCGCAATTAAGGCATTATGCTAGTTAACCGATTTAAATTTCAATCTTATTTTGTTACCTATAATATACAATACAGTATGAAGCGTTGTTCTCCAACGAATTAAATAAACTGCAACAATATGCACAAAACTGAAATTATGTTAAATTTAGGCAGTAATTTAGTTTAAGGTTACGGATATTAAACATTTTATTGGTATTAAGTGAAAAAAAATTCTGGTTGTTTTGAGTGCATTTTGAAAACAATGCGAATTCATACATTTGCTACCGTAATCCAATGGTCTTCTCTTTTAAAAAGAGTTATTTCAAAGAACTTTACATTTCCATAAATAAACAAGACTTTATATTTTTCTATACTTGATACAATGGTATTTTAGAGGGCGCAGAATATTATCATGTAGTCAATTTGTCAATAAAAGAATTGATACTATAATATATTTATTACTCTGATCTTTAATAGTTTCATTTTGAAGAATACGAAAACGGTTAATAATTACTTCGTGACGAATCCAATACTAGTTGTTTAGTTTTTTGTTTGGTGATGCAAACGTTAACATAACAAACGCAAATTTCAACCAATATTATCTTGCTAGGTAAATGTTTAGATTTCTTGAATAGGTGATACAAACGAACGTAATGCATATACTGTTTGAGTCTAATTGACACATATTTTTTGCCGCTAATGTGAACCAGTATGTATCGGCTATATCAAGGATATCGGTGATTATAAAGCGATTTACTGGTTAAACTAATATTTAACCCGTTTATTAAAAGAAATGCCACTCATATTGTTATAAAATTTCCACTTAATATTTTATGTTTGAAAAACGAGAGCAAATATGTAAAGCTATCACAATACTTTGCCTAACACAGTTGCACTAAGAATGTTTATTTTGTGACGACGCTTAATTACGTAAGCCGTACTGTTTGCAACTTACTTACTTCCACAAACAGTATTTCTAGCTTTTGCAATTACCTTTATTTTTTACACAGAATCTCGGGCGCCAGTTTCTTTGTTTATAGTGCAAGAAACAACACTTTATTTCTTGGCGGTTTCCAAGAAAACCCTAGGTAACTTCAGTGAAGAACGGAGTGATACAGGGGTCATGAAATTAATTGCTTATCTTACTAGACTTGAGCAATTGATAATACCTGTTTAGTTAAATATTTCCTACTTGAAATAACAACACGGAGTGTTCAGAGACCTATATACAACATTTATTCAATGACCAATATTGTGTACAATATAACCGTGAAATTCTTAAGCTAGCAATATTTTACAACAGAGTATTATAGAAGGGAGCATATACGGTAAACAAGAATATATTAGCGACGGAAATCTCATATTTACAGCGTCGTGACGGTAAAACGCGGATAGCGGGTATTTTATTTCCCTTCGACGGGCAGTAAAAGATACTAGCGAAATTTTATTAATTAATAATGATAGACTCTTACGGGGCCTGTGGCTTCAAACTAGAGTAATACTATGAAAAATACGTATTTAATTTATTTCTACCCTCGGACGGATCGGTGACGCTCCAATCGTTTTCACGCAATGAAGGGTCAGCTCTCCTGTTATATAATGTCGGCTGGATCATTGAGACTCCAATCGTTTTCACGCAATGAAGTGTCAAATCTCCTAATATGTACTGTCGGCTGAATCGTTGAGACTCCAATCGTCTTCACGCAATGAAGTGTCAATTCTCCTATTATATAATGCGGCGACCAATGACATAACAACTGTCTTCACTAATTTGATATCTCACAGGTATCTCCTTAATTAGGGTTACGCAACTACCGATTGACTCAACTCTATGTTTGATTTATCAGGTCTATTATTTAAAACGCGGATAAATTTGATTACAATTATTAAATTTACTATTTAATTCTACGGTAACAAAATGAACAATAACAATGCTACGTATCTTTACTGGTGCCGATGTACGATGCGGTTACTCACGTGTGCTTACCAATAGTTTAAAACAACGGCGGAAAAATTGCGGTGCGGTGTTGACGGTCGGCGGACTGATCTGCTTCTTCGGGCTACTAGACGAAAAATCACCTGGTCAAGTGCGCTCGCGACAAATTTATAATTTAATTTCGCCCTACGTAGCTATGTAGCGCGCGGGAGGCGAACGGTGGAATTTAACAAGTACTTTGAGTTGGGTAGGGTTGCTGCCCAGTTCACGCGGATTATATAACTTCGGATAGTTATCAAAATTTTTTTACGATTTTTAAACATGGTTACAAAAAGAAACGGATTAAATAGACTCGGATTAAGGTTACTAACAAACTTTAGTAACGAATGATTTTTACTATTTAATGCACCGGGAATTTAAACATTATTTAATTTAATTCTTGTTTACCCATGGCTCGTACAACTCAAATTAGACTTAAATAATTCAAACTTACAAACTACCAGAGGTTACAGGGTGTCCCCAAGTGACAAAATGTAAATAACGGAAAATGTGTAACTGAAAAATCACTTCGTTTCAATTTAAATTTACAATATTATTAGATTTTTAAATACACTTACGACCAAAATTAACGCACCACCCAAAATTTACCATGATTTTGAATTTAATTTTTTTCTAAACCGTTGTCTGATTTTAATGTTTTTTTTTTGTTTTGTAACTTAATTCTCCTTGATTGTATAGCCCTGTCGCTTTTAAGAAAAAATTGTTTTTTCTTTGAAAATGGGGCCTAACAATAACGCCGTTTTTTTTCCAAAAATTCAAAACACCCTGTGGGAATCGCCAGCAGCAAAATTAAACTTAAGTTCGAACCCAATTGTAGCTTTTCTTAACATTTACTTTATTGGGACACTTTTTTATCTTTGCTATTAAGAAGATATACCAAGTAGGGAAAAAATTGTATTTCTTAATAATTTGGTAGGCTACAAAACTTATACCTAGGTCAAAATGATAGACATGAAAAAATCTAAATGTTGGACGCCTTTAAAAATTGATGTTTTTCCATCCTCGTTCTTTATTAAGATCTGATTGAGCTAAATCTAAATAAATTGGTTACGAAAATATGACCAATAAAAAAATTTTTTCTGACGCTTTTAAGGCCAGTCCCTTATTGTGGTAAAAAATTAGGTGGATGAGCAACTTTTCAGCTGGTCGTACTGTCATAATTATTGAACCTATTTAGGTTTCCACAGCTACACTCAATAATTTTAAATGTATGCTTTTAAATAAAGCTTGGTCATATCTTTGTAACCAATAATGGACCGATTTAGCTCAATCAGATTTTAATAAAGAATGAAGCTAGAAAAACATAAATTTTTAATGGTGCCTGCCATTTTGATTTTTTACCACGTTTGCCAATTGCCTATCTAATGACTCCAAGTTTATTGTTATGCCTTATATTCAAAGGCTATATATTCCAGAAGAGTTAACCAACAAAACAAAAAAAAATTTATTAAAATCAGACAAACGGTTTAGACAAAAATTAAATACAAAATCATGGTAAATTTTGGGCGGTGCGTTAATTATGGTCGTCGGTGTATTTTGTTCTATGGAAACAGTATTAAAACCACTACTTGAAAAAACTGGATGTGAATATGGAATGCTATAAAAAATAACAATAGGTATGCATTTATTCTTTTTTATAACAACTTTTAGGGATTTTTACTTGTATCGGCCACAAACATGAGATATTTTTCGGAGCCCACGTATTCGTGATGCTCTCACAAATGAACACATCAAACACTGGACTAATAATTTGGACTAGTAATTATTTCATATCTCAAAATATGCATCCTGAGTCTGAGTCGTTGGAGCGTTCTGGTGCAACCTCCAGTTTATTGTTTTTGTCAGAATCAGAGTAAAATATTATTTCATTGAGGAAGTTATAGATTTCCTCTCATTTTTCTTGTTCATATAGTCGTTTCATTCATTTTTATAATGGAACGATCTAATCAAGGATGTTCTTATGTCGTCAAAATTTATTCATCTTGAATAATATGATTTAGGTTACGTTTGTTAACTTCAGCTGCTTAAGTATTTGGTTAAGATGCTTTTGAACGTAACAACAAGTCGTCTTATAAAGACTAAATGATATTCGGTTCTATCATTTTATTCATTTTGAACAGTGATTTTTAATTTTACTGCTTTTTGATCTGCAAGTAAACATTCAGAATTCAAGAGACAAATATGTGTTGCCCGAAAGCAATTCGCAAGGATGATGTTAAATAATTCAGTTATAGCAAATGGTCTAGGGAGAGTTGTTTTAACGAATCTCTTCGGTATCATAAAGTTTTAAAGGGCTCATATAAATAATTTGTCAAATGGTTTTAGTTAAAAACTTCTATAGGTACTAGTATTTTATATTTTCAGTAAGCTGCATGATATTAAGTTAAACTCATTACACGTACGTAATGTGAAACTGACAACGCTGATGTACAAAAGACTAATTCATGCACTAATGATTCTTGAAATTTTAGATATACATAAATCACTCCTTACTCCTTGATAAAGTTAATTCCCGTTAATGTCTGTAATAAATTAAATTAAATCATTTAATTTACGTAAAATTTGCTAAATGTCAGCACTTGCTTTTCAAGAAACACTGCTATTACACAATTCGAACATATTCCACATTTACTCCTTATATACTTAAGACAACAAAGTACTCATACTCATACGAGTATGGACGGTATAGTTGAGAAAGTACTTTGTTGCCTTTGTGATTTTAATTTCTTAAGCTTGTACTTGTCAGGGATGAGTAACAACACAACTAAATTTTCCAGTGCAACTAGTTCAAGGCCTTAGCAAACGCAACATGTGGTACTTTGTACTGTACTTATTCTGCTGAATCTGCTGTAATGTATTTCTGTTCTTCAGCAGTAAATACTGCACAAAAGTTTGCTCTTTTGGCAAAAAACTAATATGTACTCAATAAATACTCAATAAAATTATTTGTATGGAAAATTAATTAATCTGGACAGTTTACAACATAATAATACAAAATACATAACATACTGCAAAAAACTAGAAGACACACATCAAATCCTGTATAGCTGAAGCAGCCTAAGAATCTGTGGTAATACAAAACACAAAAATAAACCATACTGTTGGTATGAAGACATCGAGAAACAGATAAAGAAAAAGAAACAAATATTCGCAAAACTTCTTTAAAATAATGATGAGGAAACAAAAGAAAAATATAAGCGAGTTAGCAGGAAAGTTAAAACAGAAGTGATAAAGAAGAAGAACAAATCTTGGATTAAGAAATAATGTGACCACATTAATCAACAGATAGGAGAACGAAGTTCAAAAGCCTGAAAGACAATAAAATCAACGAGAACTTCTAACAAGCAAGGATCTAATCTAAATGATATAACAAGTTCACAGTGGATACAGTACTGTAAACATCTGTTAGAAGAACAAAGATCACAGCACGTTAGGGAAGATCAAGAACCACTCAACCTCGTATATCTTCAAATCAGACAAGTTCAAAAAGCAATAAAATCCACCAAATTAAGAAAATCTCCTTTACCCGGCGGAATATACCCCTAATTCATAAGCTACGGGCCATCAAAACTAACAGAGATATTAAAGAACGTCTACGACAGATATTTGAATGGAGAGAAAACTCCAAAAGAATGAAGGACTTCCTATATATCGGTTATAGGAAAAGGCCCAAAGAAAATCCAAAAAATTACAGGAATATAGTAGTGAAACCAATAATAGAGCGGATATACTCAAGAATTATTAAAAACTTGGTGGAAGAAGATATACAAAATAAACAACCGTAGGAACAAGTGGGATTTAGAGAGGGCAGATCCACAATTCATAACTTTTCACACTGAAAATCGCGAACCGACGCCGCTATTACATGTATCTCCTGAATTCGAACCTCAGTGTAATACGAGGATTTGACGAAATTTCTGAAATTAAGCATATTTCATCAGCCGCTGCCTCCACACTCTGACATTCATTTCACCGTTACTAATTTAGCGAAATTCCTTAAAATATCTCAAAATATTTTAAGTTATTAATCCAGGACCAAAAATTGAGATACATTATCTTCGAACAAAAATGTTACTTCAGTAATGACCAACTCTGCAAGGATTTAGTAGCAAGTTCGTAGTCTGCAACGTCAGAGTTCAGGTATTAGAACAAGTCATTTGGCAATTTGCAGCCCCTGCCCAGAGTCCGAATCCAGATTTAAGTTATAATATAGATTATCTATTCTTAATTGATGATAGATAAGCTAAGAAAGGGGTGAAGTGACCAAGTCCTGAGGCGCTTTCTGACCGCTCAAGCGAACACCGTGAATAGGAGTGATTAGACTCGGGCCGGGAACAACTTTCCAAGTGTACACTGTGAGTAAGTTGGCAGCCCTTGTTATTGGAACTAATAACTGCCTTA
The DNA here is from genome assembly GCA_963680705.1 of Rhagium mordax. Lineage (NCBI taxonomy): Eukaryota > Metazoa > Arthropoda > Insecta > Coleoptera > Cerambycidae > Rhagium > Rhagium mordax. The sequence continues at coordinate 29,734,949 of OY796657.1, forward strand.
GGCGACAGTGTTTGCACAAAGCAAAGCCAGGGTGACCACTCCTAAAATTATCAGCAACTTACATGAAAAAATATGGGTTGGGTATGCATGATATAATGTTACTTCAGACCTGTTCCTTCGGTTATAGCTCTAGGTAGGTAAGATAATTTAAATCAATGAAAAACTTACTTCATCGAATTTCCCATAAGGATTCGTAATAAAAAGAAATCGGCGTTACATGTGACATATCCCAATAAAATTTGTAATTGAAAATATAATTTCTATATTATTTAGTAATATGATTTTGAGAGGACTTTTGAATCCTCATTACATTATCTTTTTTTTTTAACTTCATGTACTTCGAAATTATGGAAATAATTGTTTAATAACTAATTAGTAATAGGTATATTATTTGTAATCAATATCCGTTAATTCTATTGCATCACACTCGTGCTATAATAATAAAAATAAAGTTTATAGGTTCAAGGACAAGTGAGCTATATATATTTTGCAAAACCCTAAGACTAACAGTGGGGGCGACGCTTCGACAGGAAAAATCCATTGCAAGAAACTGTGCTAGGAAATGTTACGATCTTATACTAACGTAATGGTTTATTTGGAAGGTCATGTTTTGTGGCAAATCAATAAATCGTAGGAAGTATATTTGTATCTCTGCGGGACTGTTAGATTAGAAATATCGAACTTAAAAATTATTGATATTTAGTTTTTGGCAAATATGTGTATCCAAAAAATATAATAATCATATAATTACAAGAAAATTGTATACAGTTTATTATACAGAGTGGGCCTTTGAAGACAAAGCAAACACATTTTTGGTTACTTCAGAGTCATTTAAAAAAAAACTCTGAGACACATTCACTTCATACTCGACGGGCATCTTTTGCAATAAAATTCTTTTGCAAATCGCTCCATTCCTTCGAGCTGTAACCACAATTCCTAAAATTTTAAATAGCGTGACAGCGCATGTGTTACTTAATTTGAAAGGTCTTCCTCTCCGAATACAACACAAAAAAATAATTTAAAATTCTATCGACACGCTTTTAAAATATTCAAAGTTCAATTTGTAAAAGCACTCTTTGTTTATTCAGTTAGAAAAAAGTTCAAATTTTCTTTCCTCCTAGCGTTTCTGATTCATTGTCAGAATGCTGTATTTTTGCAGATTTTTGGCACTTCACTTAAGCCAAAATCATAGTGTTAGCTAGGTCAAAACACAATAATTGTGGAAGGGTTGAAATAATCACCCTTTTTAAAAAAATAATGAGTGCTGCAACCATGCAGCAAAATATATTTAAATAATAATAAATAAATACACCACATGTAATTACGACCCCCTTTATCCCAGAAGGCTGTAGAACAGCCTTGTGTGGGAGGGGGCTACATATTTAAAGACAAGGGACACACATCTAATATCCGTGTATAATGGGAAAATCCCTCTCACAGTATTTTTTCCATTGCCACGACCGGGATTCGAACCCGGGACTTTTGGGTGAGAGGCAGGTACGCTACCATCTCGACCATCAGTCATTTGACGAATAACATTCGGATAAGCATGTAAATAGAAATTACGTTTGGAGTAGTACAAAAGTTTTAAGAAATTGGATCAGTGGTAAAACAAAAAACGGAACCTAGAACGAATGTTTGCCAAATTCTGAATAAATATCAATGTTAAACTTACAAAATTCATTTAGTAGGCGAATTGAATGAGGATGATTTTGATCTGAAACAGGAGTATAAATCGCCATAACTGTCGCTCGTATGTTATAGTGTAATAGAAATAAGTAAAAAATCACCTTGAGGTGGAACTAATTGGAACAAAAATGAATCTTATTGTAAATGGTAGGTAATACGCTCTTAATCAACATACTAAAAATATACACCCGTACTGTCGCGCAAAATGCGTTTTTTTGGCCGCCATCTTAAAAAAAACATAAAAAATTAAAGAAAACATAAAAAATCATGTGTGATATGAAATTACAGGAAATTTCATGCTGAAAAAGAATATAATATTGGTTTTTAAAAGTTAAAAGTTTACAAAGATGAAGTAGGGGGGGAAATACCTTCATGACCCTGTTTGCACCTAAAATGCTTCTTATGCTTATATTATGCTACAATACATTACACCTATACCTGATGCTGTGAGACTAATTTTGATTTTCTTTATTATCAGTTTCAGGTAGGTAATCTAGGTAATCTTTGTTTTGAGTAAAGAAATCTTCATAAGAAAAATGGAGGACGAAACCTGCTTTTTGTGTTCCAATGTGCTTTGTGACGATACTCCCTATGTCGCATTAACAGCAAAAGGCTTGACGGGATTTATCAACGCGAGCAAACTAAGAGATAAAAAATTCATGCACTTTTTAATCCTATGCCTACTAGTACTGTTAAAGTACATAGAGAATGTCGACGTGTATACATCAATCCTATCAAAATTAAAAGGGTTATAAAACTGAAAACATCGCAAGATGATTTCCTTCGACCAGCTCGAGAACGTTACGAGGAAGTGTTGGATCGTCCAATTTCAAAAATAATTGTTTGTTTTGTAGCCAGTTTATTACGGATTATGAAAAGCGTAAAAAAATGGCATTCCTGTGCATACTTCCCAGATTCGCGAGACAATTTTGAAACTATGCAGTACTAGAAGTGATCTATGGGCAGCAAATGTACACGCGAGGATGCTTTTAGTCATACATTTACCTGATGCAGAAGCTCGATATCACCATGTGTGCACTGTCAATTTTAGGAAAGGCAAATCTATTCCTGTGAAGTATACGCCTAAAGATCCCACATCAGTAGGCCGCCCGGTTGACAGTGATAGTTCAAATGCTTTTGTAAAGACATGTGAGTGGTTACAAGAAAACTGTAAAGAGCCAATATCTGTTAGTGACTTAGTGGAAAAAATGCGTAGTATTTTACCAGAGGGAAGTGAGCCTTGTAAATTGTAAGACTAGTTTGGAGACAACATCATAATATCAGGCACAAATGGCAAATGTAACATGATAACATTTGGAAAAACTGTATCAAACATAATATTGGACTGTCACAAACAAAAAAGGCTTGATGCCCCTGATGAAGAAAAAAAATATTCGAGCCTGAAGCAAAACTGATCAGAACTGAAGTAAATTTGTTGTACAAAAATAGGGAGTTTTATACTAGTGCATCAGATATTGCATCCGTTGAAGAAAGCAAGACATATTTACCCCCTGTTTTACTAACTTTTTTGGATATCCTAATCGGTGGCAAACGCAACGATCTGAATAGATTTCGATAGGTCAGGCTGTAAGGTAAGCTTGCAGGCCTTGTTCTCTGATATGCCCAATTCCTCTTGCTGTAGGCTTACAGATTCACAGAGACTTTGGGACTTGTTTCCTAATTGACGAACTTTGCAGCCTTGGATTTAATGTGTCTTATGATGAAGTACAGTTTTCTGGCAACCACTCACATGTCTTTACAAAAGCATCTGAACTATCAGTGTCAACCGGAAGGCCTACTGATGTGGGCAATACTCCTCTATCTTTAGGCGTATACTTCACAGGAATGGATTTGCCGTTTCTAAAATTGACACTGCACACTTGATGATATCGAGCTTCTGCAACAGATAAATCTATGACTGAAAGTATTCTGGCGTGTACATTTGCGGCCCATAGATCACTTCTAGTACTGCATAATTTCAAAATTGTCTCGTGAAACTGGAAAGTACGCACAGGAATGACTGCCATTTTATTACGCTTTTCATAATCCGTAATAAACTGGCTACAAAACAAACAATTCTTTTTGAAATTGAACGATCCAACACTTCCTCGTAGCGTTCTCGAGCTGGTCGAAGGAATATTATCTTGCGATGTTTTCAGTTTTATATCACTTTTAATTTTGATATGATTGATGTATACACGTCGACATTCTCTATGTACTTTAACACCACCAGTGGGCATAGGATTGAAATATTCATGAATTTTATCATCTCTTAGTTTGCTCGCGTTGATAAATCCCGACAAGCCTTTTGCTGTTAATGCGACATAGGGAGTATCGTCACAAAGCACATTGGAACACAAAAAGCAGGTTTCGTCTTCCATTATTCTTATGAAGTTTTTTTCACTCAAAACAAAGATTACCTAGATTATCTACCTGAAACTGATAATAAAGAAAATCAAAATTAGCCCCACAGTATCAGGTAAAGATGTAATGTAATGTAGCATAATATAAGCATTTAAGGTGTAAATACCTGTATTTACACCTTAAATTGACCCAGGTCATGAAGGTATCATTTCCCCCCCTACTTCATCTTTGTAAACATTTCACTTTTAAAAGTCAATATCATATTCTTTTTCAGCATGAAATTTCCTGTAATTTCATACCATACATGATTTTTTATGTTTTCTTTAATTTTTTATGTTTTTTTCAAGATGGTGGCCAAAAAACCGCATTTTGCGCGACAGTACGGATGTATATTTTTAGTATGTTGATTAGGAGCTTATTACCTACCATTTACAATAAGATTCATTTTTGTTCCAATTAGTTCCACCTCTAACACTATTTCTATTACACTATTAATCAAAAGTTTTCCACGAAATCCACAGTCATACTTCTTAGAAATGAATGGTTGAGTCGATCATTTTGGAGACCCTCTGGTAGGACCTATTTTTCTCGATCTTATCAATTCATTAATATTATTGAAAATTAATAATCGTTACATGAACGACCATTGAATGTTCCAACAAAGAAAAGCGGATGTGGACTAAACGAAGCAGTGCTATAGAATGGCCGCACAGTTTTCTAGGTTTAACTCCGCTCGACATTTTCCTCTGGAGCCATTTGAAAAGTAAAGTCTAGTCAAAGAAAACGAAATTCTGGAAAAGTTGCGATGATTTAAAAGTACCATGTTTAGAACTAAATCAATATTATCATGTGGAAGCTAATGGTGGATAGTTTGAACATCTAACTGACTAAAAGTTATATCTAACGTTTGGTAATAATAAAAAATTGTTGAAATTCAGACATCTACCTGTAGAAGTTAGAGCGATAAAACTTCGTTCCTAGATATCTGAAATGGCTTTAAGTCGAATGAATACTTTATTTTTTTTACCGCTTAATACAGGGTCAGTCGAAAAGCGAAAAATTTGAAAATTCGCTACGCTGTGACAAACACACTATATAAGGTATTGCGCTCAAACTTTGTATAAAGGTATTTGAGGCACGTCTGATCGAATGCGCTATCAATTTTTTTATCGAAAAAATAATTGCCTAATGGTCGATCTCTAAATTTCGACCCATTTAGCGGGTCTTAGCAGGCCTTGAAAAAATAAAAATTTAAAATTTTTCCACATGGTCAAATAGAGCTTATCGAGTGCTACTGTCCCAAAAAAATATATTAAAATCGGTCAACGCGTTCTGAAATAATGGAGTGTTCCGGTCTTAAATCGCACACCCTGTATACAGGATTCTATAACAGAATAACAAAAAGATGAGTTCTCGATATGATTTGTCTAGTAGCATGAGCATGACTCGCTCGTGTGTCGGTAGCAGCGACACACCTTCTGCCCTGTAATGTTTGGTAAAATAATAATGAATGTGTCAACAACCCGACAGTGTTTTTGATTATCGAAGTAAATTTGTGAGATTCATCAACTACATGAATGACTTATTTGACACCAGAACTGTATGTGCTGATATCCATATAAGAAAACATCTTTTGACAAAATATATATGAAGACAATGAAGAGTACTATCATTAAAAATAATTCAGTAATATAAAAGAGAAACTAAATCCTTTACGAAACGATATCGGGATAGAAATCGACATTCGACAAGCAATATTAAATAAGTATGTTCTTGAAGTTAAAGCTTTTCACTAAATTCTCAGAAATTTTCATTATATAGAATATAGAAGAAATAAAGTATATCAATATTTTCGTTATTGTTTGATAAAACAACTGTCGATTTAAGATACATTGCACGAAATCATAAAATTGCTTTACATCTAATGAATGAACATTCGTAAAATAATTATACATTCGTTGCCTATTTAGAAAATATTCATTCAAACGTTATTTATTGTCATCTGGTCTTCATCTTCATAGTATTGATAATTATTTTTTACAGAAAAGGAAGAGTTTGGCACTACAATGTCGAAAAGGGTTATCTGCTTCTGATAATTTGCTTATCTGTTGGTTGATAATTGTGAACGTCAAATTAGTAATTTTGTTATATGATCCTACTACCCTATACAGGGTGTTATTTAAGTACGTGGCCAAACTTCAAGGGGTGATACTTTGAATGATTCTAAGACGAAAAGTTTATATAAACATAGGTTCGGTAATGCTTCGTTTTCAAGAGTGTCAAAATTTTTTTGAAAAAATAATTTTTTCGTAAATATTTTATTAATCCTTTAGCCAATTTTGTTGAAATTTGGCAGTGTTATTTGTGGTAGTAAGGGGCTAATTTAGCCCTAACTAATTAGAATTATTAAGTCCAGTGGCGTCCCGGAAGGCACCTGAACCTATATTTTTGACAAAAACAATGTGCGTCACTGACTTTTTTGAAATTTTTATATTTTTTTCGCATTAGGCAACTAAAAATACAACTTTTTTCTTTCTAGCATTTTTTCGCATCTTGCTTCGTTTTTGAAAAATAAATAAAACTCACTTTATTATTTTTATAATTTTTTTATTGTTTTCTCAGGGACATGCAATAAAGTTTTTTCAAAAACGAAGCAAGATGCGAAAAAATGCTAGAAAGAAAAAAGTTGTATTTTTAGTTTTTGTTTTCAAAAAAAATTTGACACTGTATCTTGACAACGAAGCATTACCGAACCTATGTTTATATACACTTTTCGTCTTAGAATCACTCAAAGAATCACCCCTTGAAGTTTGGCCAAGTACTTAAATAGCACTGGTGTATATATTATTATTTATATTCATACTATATAAAGTGCGCCAAATTAATTCGTAAGTTAATGCACAATGCAGATATACTGGATGTCCGAAAATAACGTTAGAATATTTCGGGTGGTTGTTCTAAATAATAAAATGTGAAGAAAAGTTTATATGAATTTGGGCCCGGAAATGCTTCCTAGTGGAGCTATGCCCCTCCAAAAGATGGTATAAAAATATAAATGTCAAGCAGTCTATTTACTCAATAACTTGAGTAATTTTTGAAGCAGTGTTTGTAAAATTATAATACATAATATATGTAGGTATATTTGTAATTAAATCAAACAAGCATATAACAATACTGGGCTACTTCATTAGATTTCAAACTGACATGCATCGTCTTTTTAAAGAAATGCCTAATTCTTATGGTGAGAATAACACCTAACATACAAAATTATTTCTAACCAAATAGATGGTTAGAAGCGTACTAGGTACGCGTTAACTTAAAACAAAAGGGGATATTTGCCTGTGCTATCTAATGAAGATCGTGGAATTTGCACCAGCGGTGTTTTCTAATGGCCTAATTTGCAATTCGTGTTCTCTTTACCACCTTGATATGTAAGATAATATCTACATACAATGTTGTTCTAATATCACAGTACTGAGGTAAAGTTACCAAGGAAATTGATTTTGCGTTACATTTGTGAGATACGTTAATATGTTTTATATGAAGAATAGTATTCGTCCCGTTTTTAAGACAATAATTTACTTAATATTTGATTTAACCGTGATTATTAAACGGATATGTTAAACGTTATATTTATTGTGGCGTATACAGTTTACCTGTAAAGTGTGGACAGAATATAAGAAATTCTTAAGTGCATCTTCTGCTTCATTTGTCTTCATTGTTGTTCTAGATATAAAGTCATTGTCATTTTTTTAATAAGATATATATAACACATGAGATCTAAAATTCACAATTGGGGAAACTCTTATTTCTAGAACTTAATATATGAAAAACCAGCTGAAGTTACAACAAAGCAGCTTTCAAGTCCTTATATTAACTTCTCAAGTACTAACTGATAAAGAATATTTTGTTAGCTTAGTTAGATATCAATTGATTATTTTACTTAAAATTGTATTCATATGCCTAAATTTAAATGACTGTGCAACATTGATAGAATTCTGAAAGATATTATAGTCGCAGAAGACATGATTGTTCAATATCTAGTTTTACCATCAGATACTGCTGAATAAATAGTGATACAACAATCATCCTTTTGTAATATATATATCAGCAGGTAGTCTTAAAACCATTCCAATGATTGAATTAAATTTGAGGCGTAAGAGATAGATATCCACTATGAGAGTAAGTCTTTACTGATGCATTTGCATTAAATTAGTGGAGGTGATAGGATTTAGTCAGAGTAATACCCGTTGCATACATTACCAGAAGCATGTAACGATTCCAGGACTTGACCGACTGTGACGGTACATCCATGCAGTCCACTGTCCGTGTCACTCCTAGTTTGTCAGCGGTCCCACTTATTGCGTATTTAGCCGGGACTTGGCTTCCAACGAAGGTTTAATTGCCGCGGCTTCTAAATCTGTTGGATTACCTACACTTTGATTACATTTCAAATAAAAATTTTGAACTGTCCATCACAGTCACGACTGACTATTACAGAGCATTATTGGATTTTAGCTAATGACGAAGAAGTATTAATACAAAATAAATACGTTCTTTTCGGTGCGTTATTAACACCCTACACGTGGCAATTACATTTATAGATCATTTAGAAACCGAAAAACTGAAGAAAACAAATGTTATAAGTAAGTGAGGCATTATTTTAATGTTTCATAATTGGAACTACTTACTACATCTGAATCAACTTCCTTGATGTACCTATTATATGACTATTTTTACTATTATATTATATCCGAGATTATATCCATTAACTCTCCTGACAAACGAAACCTGGAAATTCTAGTCGCGATTTTATATCGACTTGACGTAACCTACCTTATTTAAAAATGCTTCCTACAGCCCTTTAAAGAACCTAGTCCCCAAAATTTAAAAAATATCTTCAAAAAGCTTTTATCTAAAAAGATAAAACTTAGTACTACATTTATTAACTTAAAAATGACGATGATGATGATATTTTTTTAATTCTCCAAAGCCAACATTTCATTGTTAGTAATCATTGAGAACTTATGCAAGGAAACAACGAAACGTTCAAATCGATTTTTCTCGAAAATGGTGCATCAGAACGATAACATATAAGAGTTAAGAAAAAAGTTTATAAATCTGATAATACAATATGCAAAAAAAAATTATTAAAATACGATTAGAAATGTCCGTTGCCATCCTTAAATGAGACACTTATGATCGCAATAGAAAAATTGTGTTTATAACAAAACACTGGTCATTTTTAGGTTAATAAATTAATTTTTATCTTTCTAGATAAAAGCGTTTTGATGATATTTTAAAAAAATTTGATGACAAGGTTCCATTTTATAGGGCTGTAGTTCTGTTAGAAAGCATTTTTGGATAAGGTGGTTTACATCAGATAAACATAAAATCGCATCCAGAATTTGCAGTCTCCGTTTGTCAGGAGAGTTTCTGTATATTTGTATTAATATATTTTACTTACGTGGTTATAGGTTAAAAAATTATTAAAAATTTCTGGAATTTTGCCAGTAATTTTCACTTTTTTGAAAAAATGCGTCAATTGGTACGGTGCCTTGTGTATTTCATTATACTCATGTTTATAACTGTTTGCTCAAAATTGTCTAGAAAAATTTATATTAATATTTGAAACTAGATTTGAAAGTTATGTTGTTCACATCGATCGATTTATTGTAATAATATTTAATTACGGAAATACACTGTTGTTTTCCACCAGATGATGGGAACTTTGTTGGCAGAACGTGCGTCAGTATACCGTTTCTATTTTTGAGGAAACTACTTCAGTGTTTCAAATCTTCAGTCTTCAAATTTTAAATGTATAGGGTGATCTACCATAAAGTGTGCCCAACTTCAGAGGCCGCTAATTTATCAAAAAATAAATGATTTTTCATTAATAAACATATGTCCTAAAACGCATAATAAGGGAGCTACAACCCCTTAAAGGGTGATGATGAATATCAATAATTTTCGATTATAAGTCTAACTAAATTGTTTATACAATTCTAGTGCAAATACAATTTCTCTAAATGTTATCCAGATCCAGTTCCTGATTTAATTAGATTTTAATTTTTCTCACACGTTAGCTATTATTCAAAACAAACTTCAACAGTTCAACCATTTATAAGCATAAGTTATACAAAGAATCTTATCGCACATTTCAAAATTATTCTAATTTAAGTAAATAAATAACCATTTTTACAGCAAAAACTATTAATGATATATTTTGATTCAATTTTTTAAATAAAATTTAAGTAATCGCGATTCTGTAACCAAATGTGTAGTAAATTTGACACTAACATTCCTTCCTGATTTCGGTTCATCTTTCTGCTTGTATTAAGCGACGGATTTATGTTAAGAGAGTTATTTTCCATCAAACATACATACTCTAGAAAAATTAGATACCAATAAAACTTAAGAAAAAGAACAAGATTTTTTGGTTTTTGGTGAGGTTGTTGAAACTGTATTACCCACTTATTGTATTTGTATTTGGAAAATACACTTTATATTGTAAATTTATGAATCATACTTGATGATAATTTATATCCACAGAATATTATGAATGTTCTCGTTTTATGACAGCGGCTATGTGGTAGCTGAGTCATCCCGTTCGCTATTTTAGTTTATGATAAAAAACGAAAATATTTAAATACATCAGTGCATAAATTATCAGGAATGTTATATTTTCTGTAATCGACCACAATGTGTGTTCATGCCGAAATAGGGAACTGCTTGACCATCTGAGAGTTTTTAACTAAATGGTCGAGGGTGACAATATAGTGCGTGCAAGTGGAATTAAGTATAGATTTTCTCCCCTATCTAATGTCTTTTAACCCCTTTGTCCACATAAATTGCTTGCTTAGTTCGTCCCTAATTCACAATTTCAAATTTGCATATTTTATAAGGATACCAAATGACCGTTTGAATCTTGTTAAGTATTCTTTAAGATTTTCAAGAAGAATTGAGATGATATATGTGTGTATACCTAATTAGTTGACATACAAAGAAGATAATTCTATGTACTTCCTTAATGATTCCTGGTTTATATAACACCACATAATAAAATGTGCATAGTTCAACCACCTTGGATTGATGACATCAAGCCGAGTTAGAATCATCCATACACATTTCTTCAAAAATCGTTCGTTAAAGAGTTACAGAATATTTTGTTAAGTTAACATTTTTGGGCACACTTTTATTGAAAAATAAAATCCTCAAATTTCTACGACTGGCGTTATGTAGGGTGTTCATAGGTAAAGCTCGAAATTACTATAAGTATATTTTTTGACTTCTGAAAAGCCATTGGTTGTAGACAGTTCTAATTAACACGTAGGTAATTTATGTACACAGGGTTCTCAATAAAAGATAAATATACAGTGAGGTCGAAAAGTAAGGAACAAATTGACTATTTTCAAAACTCCTAAGTTTTGGAAAAATCTCTCGGATAGGTCGGTTTTGATTTTGTATTAGGCCTATTTCAAAAATACTTTTTATTCTACAAGGTGTCCCAAAAAAACTGGATTGTGATCAACTTTGATTTTTCAAATGGCAACCCCATTTTTTTTGTAATTTCGAATTCCTTCTAAAAATCTAAATATTTTCTTTGAATTACACCCTATATCTAAAATCAATCATATCTGAGTTATTGATATTAAAATTTATTATTTTTTTAAAGAAAATATTTTTAATATTAAATGTATATTAAAATTATTTGAACATGTGATTTTTCCAAAACTTAGGCGTTTTGAAGATATTGAATTTGTTCCTTACTTTTCGACCTCATTACATATATTTCATAAATTTTATTTTGCATGCAAGTCATACGAACTAAATCAAATCAAATCCTTTATTGGTGTCTAAAGTACCATATAAATGTATTACACAAGTCAAAAAATTTGTAAAAAAATAGTATGTAATCAAATACATTTTGTACATTTTGTATACCTCAAATGTATCACAGTCGTACCTATGCTATATAGTTAAAATATAATAAGTACAAAACATATATAATAAAATACAATACATATAAGTGAAATACTAAAAACACTAATATCACGGTTCTGCAACGTCACACCTTAAAATAACTGTGTTAACATTCAAATTAAATAACAAGCCATATTTGCTTCTGACCTTGAAAATATGCCCTTTTATGAAAACCTATTTACAAAAACTCCTTTTGAAAAACTTAAAACTATAAATTTTTTAATATTGAATTATTTTCAAATGATTGAGAGAATCTCAAAAACTGTCAATTTTATTATTTAAGAGTTCGGCTGTTCCTCATGCGAACTTTTCAGACCAGCAGGTGCCATCTTCAACGCGAAGATGGCACCTGAAGAAAAAATTATGATGAAATTTTTATTTTTCAAAGTGATGTTTGTCATATTTGGGTTACTTAAAAGTCGTAAATAATATTTGTGTTGTTAGCAACATATATTTTTATGAATGTAAAAGTTAAATACCTGTATCCAATGATTTTAATGAAAATATGTTTCATAAATTATTCGGCTTAAAATTGCATCAAATAGATCAAGTTTTATGTAGATTGAAGGTTTTTGAGTGATTTTAAACAAACGAAAAAATTGACTTTCTTGCTTCATTCGCTACACAATATTTATACAATTTGGAATCATTTTTGGAAATAAAATTAATAATTTTTGGATGTTAGTGAACAATAAAATGTTCCTTTGGAATTTAATTTATGTTTTTTCTCTACACCCACATTTCGCTTAAATTGAATAAGATAGATATTGGAGAAATATTGACCATATTTGATACTATATTTTTCGAAAGAGATGGTTAATCCCGATGTGTTTTTGTTACAAATAGAATTTTTTATTTGATTGTTTTTTTTGTCTAGGGAGTAATTAGCTAGACCTTTAAAATTTTCTTAAATTTTATCTTTCAATAATTTTTGTTAGAGATTTTCTATTTTGGAAAGTACTCTCTATTATAGAAAATAAGGTATTTTTTACAGTTCGGATTCTAGTATCATAACACGATTGTCATTACAATTTTTTCCTCATATATTCGATTATTCAGAAAAATTTGAAAATCACAATTAAACGATTAGTACGCGTCCAGCCATTCCACGACTTCTCGTAACTTCCAATAGACCAGAGAGAATGGTATAATTTTATCCACAAGCCAGTGCCTTTTGAAAATCAGGATAGGCCTCAATTAATGTGTGTCCTTCACTCGACTTGTGACACAGTTACTTGGAGTGTGACGATGAGGTGTATTTCAGTAAATAACTGTTTTTTTACAATATGTTCATCCTTTTCTGACTGGCATTTGAAAGGAATGAATATTTCGTCATTTCTTTTTGTAACTGATCTAAATTGGCAATGTGTGACGAAAAATGCCCTAAGGGAGAATTAACTTATTTTTTTGTACCTACTTTTCGTGGTTTTTGTTTTCTGTTCCGAAATCGTCTCTGAATTTTTTACTTATCTCCATTATTAACCGGGACACAATTATTTGTAAATAATTATATAGTTACGGTACCTACGGTAGCCGAGTGGATAAATGCGTTGACGTATTACTTGATTGCAAAAATCGATGGTTCGAATCCATTCTGGGGCAAATTAAAAATTCATTTCTGATTTGCTTTGGACTTAGATGAAGAGATAATTATCGAAGTCCTAGATGTGGCTCGGCCTCAACAATAAACTTGTAGGGCCTCGTCTCTCTTTACCTACAACACAAAATCCTAGGATTTTCCGGGGGTTACTTGAAAAGTGGTTAAGAAAACTTTTTTTAATTTATTGATATCATGAAATGCTATGGCACTCTTAATATAAGATAATGTTGTCCACTTCTGCTCGTAGTGGTGGTAGAATTGCCTGTATTACCACTTCTAAACCGATTTAAACATAGAAGCAATAATATAACTAACACTAATCAGTACCCATGGGTAAGTATGTAAAATGAAGTAAAAGAGAATCTTTAGTGGAAGTAACAAATACTGACCATAAGCTAATATTAAACTTAAATTTTTTAAGGGGGCTCGTTTACATCTGATCGTTGGAACAACTGCTTTAGCTCTGCCTGCAGCTTTTGCAGGTGCAGGATGGATATTCAGCACATTTATGTTAATAGGTTTTTTCTAACACACGGAAAACTAGTTTACGTACTATCGGGAATATAAGAAATTGGCTGACAAACTCTTGAACGATAATACGAACTAGTAGTCGTTCCAACATACGAAAACTAATTTTTGAACGATCAAATCAATCAATTCGTGATTAAAAGCAAGTACCAATAGTCAGAGACATGAGCAATAACAACTACAAATAAATGAGAGTTTTTTAAGGTTAAGATTATTTTGTTACTGATAAAATTCATTTATTTTGGTGGTTTTTCTTAAATAATTGTTCAAATTATGAGTAACCTAGAAATTGAATGAAACTTCTTAGCTGAATCCAATTAAAATAATTTGAAGATGCAACTGAATGAAAAAAGAATCCAAAATAAAAATTACTGAGGTAGAATAGATATAGTTAATAAGATTTAGATTAAATTTAAAAAGGAAAATTTTTTCAGAAGAAAAAGTGCCCTAGTATGACGAAGCACTATTTTTTTAGTATTTTAGAATTAGCAGACCAGTAGTTGCTAAAGACATTTCCGGTAAATTTGAAGAAAATGATCAACAGCTTGGACAAAAATTGTACCTTTAAATCAGGTTGGTATTAACAGGATCTAGGCATTTCTGTAGTGAATATATTAGGTTTTACCCATTGATTAAGGAATGAACAAGATACGCGACTTCAATGGTAAAGTGCGAGGCCTTTTTTGGCAGCGAGATCTCGGCAAGTTGCTGGCATTCCTGTGATTTACGTAGTATGCTTTTGACAAACCTGTGTCGTGTCTGGTTTTATATCATTAATAATCTAGTGGTAATAAAAATTTTATGTCCAGATTAATTTTAGTTTAAAATTATGTGACGGTTAAAAGTCAAATAAACGTTGAGAAGTAGCTGGCAGAGAGAACATACTACGTTAATAATTTTAAACTAAAATTAATCTGGACATTAAATTTTTATTATCACTAGATTATTAATGATATAAAACCAGACACGACACAGGTTTGTCAAAAGCATACTACGTAAATCACAGGAATGCCCGCAACTTGCCGAGATCTCGCTGCCAAAAAAGGCCTCGCACTTTACCATTGAAGTCGCGTATCTTGTTCATTCCTTAATCAATGGTTTTACTTTGTTTATCGTCTATTGGTCATCCAACGTCAAGTTTTCGTGATGTTGTGGATATAATTTACATTACCATAAGCTCCTTGCGTAGAATTATTAGAATAATGGTTATTTTTAGAGTAATTTATCGCTACAGATTATTACGGAGCCATCTGATAATGAAAAAAGGAATAATTGAGCAGCATTCTATAAAAAATGGATTTCCTAACATCGATGGAAGCCATATAAAAATAGATAAACTTGAAGATGTTAAAAACTAAAAAATAACTTACAAGAAACGCAATACCTTAGTTAAATAATTCAGTCTCATTCTATATGACAAAAACAAAAGAATCCATTATTTTTTCATGACTTAATATTACCCTTTTGGTAAAGAAACAACTTTATTATTTATTTATTTATATTTTTTATTATTAATCGAATACATACCTTCCCCACTTTTGGCGAGGAAGTAAAATGATGGTTACATTTACAAAACGTTTATAAGGATTACCTATGTTTTATGTTTCAAAATTAAGTTTTTCTAAACCTCAAAAATAAATAGTTTGTGAAATATTTTACAGATGGCTCTTGAAGCAGTTCTACTTCCTACCATTTCTCTGTCTCCAAATAATCCCTTTAAAAATCCGTCAACGGATTTTACTGTTAAAATTGCTTATAAATTTTAATTAACACGTTAAGAAAATCCGAACTTTTTTAGTAATTTGGAAGAACGACACAAACAACAAAACCATAAACCTTAGCTAATTACTTGGGCGACCGTAATCGAAAAATCTACTTACAACAGACTAAAAAATATGTTTCTAACTAGCAAGAAGTTTGTTACAGCATATCGATTTAAAAATATGGAAATTCAAATCTGGTCCGTTTCTTCAGTATAATATACTCCAATTGTACACAAGATTAGTTAATAAACTATACCTAGTAATATTATCAGGTTACCGTGTATCAACATACCGACTCACTATTTGACATATTATATTTCCTCTAAAATCTCAGCCATAATACGTTCTTCTCTATATTTTTATAGACTTATTAACAATAAATCCTGCTGATTGAAAAAAATCAGGAAAACAGACGCAAATTGATATAATAACATATTAAACACTCGTGACATGTGTATATATTTGTTTCCAGTAATAGCTTCTTTCTTATCATAAAATATTGATGACTGTTTACAGCACAGAGAAAAGTTCGTGTTCTCTTATCGGTACACAAGCAGGTGTTATTATTTTTTAAATATAGATAAGCGATTAGACTATATCACACCGTGCATTAAGGTATAAGTGTTGAGAAGTACGTATAATATATAATATCTAGAACAAATATTTTGCTAACATATGGCAGGATCGCATCGTTATCTTACATATACATTATAAAGTTCCCTTTATGATAAATAAAATAGAAAATATGGCAATCGTCCTGCAAAACTCACAATGTGCATATAAGTATATAATCTGCATAAATCTTATTACAATATTGACTTAACTATCAAACAGCTCTGTGGTAAATATTACAATATTGGAAAACCTGTTACCTATTAGCTGAGTCTTTTTATAAACGATTCACTACTATTTTCTTACTCGAATAGTTTTCCCACTTCGTGATATCAGTCATTATTTTCTTGTTTTAAAACGGGTGTTAATAAACTGTTCAGTAATTGATTCCATTTTGTTCAGTAAAAAAGTATAATCGAGTAATATTTATTTAAATTCTGTACAGTAAATAAATAAAATTGTCCTATAAAATAATACATGTGGTACAGTTGAAAAGTACAAATGGCAAGTAACTCATGCTCAGTAATTTAATTAATGTTTGAAA
Source organism: Rhagium mordax (assembly GCA_963680705.1). Taxonomy (NCBI): domain Eukaryota; kingdom Metazoa; phylum Arthropoda; class Insecta; order Coleoptera; family Cerambycidae; genus Rhagium; species Rhagium mordax. Next base: position 29,752,032 of record OY796657.1, read on the forward strand.
AGTGTGCAGTAAACAAATATTAAATGCATAGTATTTTATTCCAATCCTTTTAGTAAAAATAATAAATAGACCTCATGTCATGCCTGATACATTTAATTAAAAAAAATTCCTTTAATCTAATAAAAAAAAATTCCTTTATCAGGGGAATAACACACATATCTAACCTGCCTCCGGCTTCTAACCTGCAATAGACCTCATGTCATGTCTGGTGCATTTATTAAAAAAAAAAAAACAAGAACGTTTCGTTGACTACTTATTAACTTTACTGACTGATTATTATTATTTTTTGGCTGTTTTTTTTTTGACCGTTCGTTCATGAATTTTACTGATCCCTCATTAATTTTACTGATCAAATATTATGATACTGACCATTTCAGATACAGTACTGGAAAAGTGTACCGCCCATAAAATTAAAATACTGATCATTTAATTTGTTGCCTTTTAAAACTAAAGCAGCAAAACATGCAAACAAACACTCCAAAATACAACGATTAAAGAGGCACTTGCTTGACATGACGATTTTATAAAAAAATTAACACAGGTAAGAGAACTACTTAAAAAATATCTTATGTAGATATTACATGAAGATACTAATGATTTTGGCCGAATATCTTCTCCCATAAATATTGCTATTTGCTATGTAAAACAAATTAAATCATGCCAAAGACCTATAAAATTTTTTTGATTTTTAATACCTACATATTTAATTAATTTAAAAAATCAATTTCAATAGCTCATTAAATTTAATAAATTTGCATCCCAATAATATATTATTTAAATTCTCAACCTACCCGCAAATACAAAGATTGTTAAGGTAAATCTGTATGTTTTGTATGAATGATGATGATGATGATAAGTTTCATGCAATACTTTTCAAATAAGTTAGAAAGCTACCCTGTTTGCACAAGAAATTACAAATTGTACTACCCTGTTTGCACTGATTAAAAGTGCATACCTATGACTATCTAGGCAGGATGTCGGGGTATCATATTTTATTATTATTCGTATAGTTTCATAAACGTTATAGGTACTTATTTCTAATGGGACATTTTTCTCAAAAGTAATAAAGTCTAAACCTTTGGTTGCAACAACATAAGGGATCATGCAAAAAGGGACATACTCCAATGAAATAGTTTTTAAAGAAAGGGCAAAAACTTAATATTTACCTAGGATTTTTAAGTCAGGAGTAGCCTAAAAATTAAAAAATATTATTTCAACACTTACATAATGTCAATTTAACATTTGACTACATCAGGAAATAAATTTGAAAAGTCTCCTTAACAAAGGCGCATTTTTATATCTCTTATTATTTTCGAGATATTGACAAAAATTGACAATTGGTAAATTTCGAAAAAGTGTCTTCACTTTTTATTAGTCATTATTTTTCTCATGAAGTAAAAATTTTCTAGAGACACAGAATAAGATACATCACTATTAAATTTTGGGATATCAAGCCCAACTTTCTTATTTCAAAATGTTAATCATAGTCGACTTTGACAAAATAACGGAAAAATTTCAATGTTCCCAAAAATATAATATTGGGGTACCTATATTATATTATCATGAAAGATATGAAAAATATTAATAAATATTTAGTGACATTTGGGTGCATAAAGTTGTCTCTGATAAATAAGAGATATTGATATTAAAGTTTTATTATTTGAAGTAACAAAATTTAATATTTGAATAAAACAATAACAACAATAGTTTAAAAAATAAATAATATTTTTATTAACAACAAAAAAAAAGTAAAAAAATTCATTTACAAATAATGTTTTAATGTAAGTATATAATAGGTAGTTATAAAAAATCTTTTGAAAGACGTATCTGTTCAATGTTGAAAAGTGTCTCTTGAAAGCTTCTACTACATGAAAAAATAATCACAAAAAAAGTTTTTTGAAATCTGCTAAATGTCAATTTTCACCGATATCTAGAAAACGGTTAGAGATATCAAAATACGATATTTCCTTATCGACATTTCACAGAAATTTACGTCTAGAGGTGCCAGTTTTTCTCTATGGTAGGTAAGTAAGAAAAACAGTCAAAATCAAGCAATTTGGGACACCCTGTACAATTGAAAAATTCAGTGGACTTTATTATTTAAATCACAACAAATCTGTACCCCGGTTTACCACACTATAATTATATTAATCTAAATTGAACTTTATCGTTATAAATTAACACAACTATCATTTATGTATTATTTTGTCCATCAAATAAACTTGATTTAACAAATATACCAGAATACGTTTCAATAATGTAAAACAAAAGATCGATTTTATTCCGCTTATTCCTCTCCCTAAATATCTGGGACATGTACACATGAGCTTAGTTTCAGAAAGAGTTAATAACTGAAATAATTGCCACGGAAAAGAACTTATAACTACTTTCCTTCTTTCATTAACATCATCTTTAATTCTCCTGCTAATCATCTTTGCTTTCATTTCTCTCCAAGAAATACGAAAAGATTAAAAGTACAAGTAGCAATGAGTCACTAAAGGGTTGGCTTTTAAGACTCGATGCGCTTGCAAAGTAGCTTTAATTAAAAAGTATTTAAGTATTTCAGCGACAGAAAAATGTATGAAAGACTTTAAGTCTTTACGTTGAAAATTAGCTTGTACAAAAATGCCTCTCGGTTTCGTGCTTAAGTTTTATAATTGCATTGGGTTTGCTTTAAAGTGGACTTCTTAAGTTATAAGTTACACTAAAATACTTAATTAAAATTAGGTATATAAAAATAGAAGTTTTTCACTCGCATTGCTACATATAATACGAATTCTAGTTTGTTTTCATGGGATTAATAATTCTCAAGGCTCAACCGACTGGCATTAAAGTTTTATATAATTGTGCTTCCATAATATAGCTCCAATAGTTGCTTTGGTTTTCATTTTTAGTAAAAACTTTAAAAGTAATGATGTTATAATGAGAAGTAATATAGGGGATGTTTGAAAATATTGAAATTGGTTCAAGATAATCTTCTTTTATTTTTCGTTTTAACGCAGAGTAATAAAGAGAAAATCGGTGTAAAACAACACAGTACATCCGTAAAAGAATTATTTTAAATAATGTTTCTAATAACTTCCAACTTAGTAAATCTATAGGACATTTTCAGTGCACTATTTTCAAGAACATCGCTTTCATACATTTATTTAAAGTACTTCAAAGTTTCAAGTTTACATGACGAACAAAGAGAAAGTCGGACAAATGTTTGAAGAATTGGTTTCTGAAATTTGTAAATTTGTAATTCCATTAAAACTTAATTTTCTATTTCTTTCCGCGCTGTCTTGTGCCGTCCCGTATACAAAATGTATAATAAGAGATTAATATATTTATTCTTTGAAATATGTCCGACAGAAGATGTTCTTTTTCTTGTCGCTCTCATACTTGTTACCCCGTAACAAAAGAGGAACTCTATCGGTTCACAAATAATATCGATGTATCGATCTAGTTTAAGAATAATGATCAAAGCAGATGGCGATCTATGCTAATTTATGGAACTTAGTACCAGAGGATATGCATTATGCAACCCACTGCACTATTCTGTATATTGTAAATAAAGAACCTCAAATAAAATGACAGATCTAACTGTGAAAACAACTTCGAATAGGTTATAATAAACAATTACATCTACAAATTTTGTGAAATTAAAAGGTAAATTGAAAAAATTAAATTAATTAAATAAACTGAAAACTAAAAATACAAGAAGTGGTATTCAAAGAAGAGTCAGCGGTGGAACATTAGATAACAACCAAATCGTAGAAGGTGGCTATGATTAACAATAAATTACCTACGGACATGTTCCTCTATAGGAACATAAGATATACGAGGTCTGTCGAAAAGTACACTTGAACAAGTTAATAATAAATCAATATTATTGTAAAAGTTATAGGGGATAAAATATCGTTTCAATCATTCAAATTTGTTATTGTTTGGTTAAATAAATCGAAAACGTTGAAATTATTATTTTGCACTGCAACAGAAGGTCATTTTATAAAACAAAAAAATATATGGACCGGATTGATTTTTGTCCTAGTAAAAATCTTTTTTGAATTAGAATTTTAAATATATTGGGAAAATCATCTCATGTTCCTTGTCCCAATTTTGAAGGTCGATCATTTATTGCTGATAGTGCTTGCTTGCACAGAGAAGTTTTAGTCGGGATCATCCATTCTAGCAGTAATTTCTATGCAGTGCCTTTTCGTGATTTCAGTCCATTCTAATTTATATTTTTTAACTGTTGAACTATTTTGATGAAATTACTTATACTTCAAATCACGAGAGATGACCGTTACGTCACAAATTAATTTCTAATCTTCAACGTACGCTGTTCAAGCGTTCTTTGTTTACAATAGTAAAACGAGAGAGATAGGGAAAGGAAGTCCATTATATGTGACTGTTAATATCTCCGACTGGCGTTGTTGATGCGTTATGCCAAAACCTAACCTCCTTGATGAAAAAGAAAGAGAGGGCCCGATTTCGTATGTCTCAGTAACAAGCGAGAATTCGATCAACTGATCGAACGCTTTTGACTAGCGCCGTTGTCGTTGTCAAATGTTTCATAGTTTCCTGTTTCTGCATGTCAGCCAGTTGTCAAATTTGAATTTGTTTATCTTTGAATTTGATTGTTTCCGTTTTCCTTATTCCATTGATTTGTGCACTTTAAAAACAGTTCATTATGGAATTAACGATAGGTAATCTTCAAAACATCGGCATTTTGCCAAATTATATATATTAAAAACCTCGATAAGAACATAAAATTAGTTCAAATTTAGACAGGCAAGATCGTTAAATGATTCTGACATATAACAGACAAATTGAAGGTTATGTTTTGTTTTGACGAAGTTTGTTTACATCCGGATGTCATTTCAACAAGCATGAATTTGATTAACTCAGTACTGATTTGATTCATACGAATTATAATGATGACGTAACGGTCTTCTTTCGTGATTTAGACTATATATTATAGCAGAGATTCCAACCCTATGATTTTTACTGATTGTTAATTTTTTTTACTTTTAATTTGACTTTGGCATTAACTTTAAAATATTTTTTCATAGTAGCATAGTTCACTTTTAGATTAAGGCTTATGATTATAATTACTATGAAAACATTTTTTAAGTCAGTTTAAAACAAATTATTTTTTCACATTCTCAATTCATGCAATTTATATGTTTACATAAGTGAATTATTAATTCGTACTATCCTCCTGATGATTTCTAATAAGAATGAAAGAGCATATACATCTTAGAGATATCATTTTTTGATTGAATGAATGCATTTTGTGGTAAGTAAAATATTTTTTAATATTTATTTCTTTGGACGTTATGAATTCTGTAATTTAATTCAACATATTACTAACATATAGTTATAAAAAGTAGTAGATCAATAATTTTTACGCCCAACAGATTTTATATTTTGTTCAAAAGTGGACCATCAATACATTATAAATACATATATCAAATTGGATATATTTTTGTTATTATCATGCTTGTATAAAACCTAAATATAGTTATTTATAAAATATTTTTCATTACAATTTTTTTTCTTATTTTTGAACGCCGTCAATTATTATTATTAAATTTATTTTATCTTTTTTTAACATTAATGAAATTAAGATGTCACTCACTTGCGCTATCCTGTGCAAGCGCATTCTGTTTTGTATGTATTTGCTGAATACTACTGTCATTTTGTTTAGTTTAGTAATAAACTGCTATATATATTAAAGTAGACTTGTCTTTTTTTTTGGTGTTCTAATCCTTGTTTATTTAATTAATGGATTACTGGGGACTTTTAAGGGTATTTGTGTCAAAATTTAATTTATCCGAACATTATTCTGAACTCCACGCGTCTCCACTGATAGGCTAGCCGTCGAATACTCAATTGTTATCTGACGACTGATTTATTGTAGCCTCCAGAGGTAGGTAACATTATTCCATAATATATAAGATGAACATATGAAACACTTTGTATAATAATACAAATTGTAAAGTATGGAATAAATTTCTTATCTCAGTATACATATAAAAATATTTTAATTAATTTGTGGTACAGGCCAATTTAAATGCGCATCTTTTACTTCATGTGTCTTAGTTATATCGCCGTTGTTCCGAACATGATACCATCGACATTTTTTTAATGTGAAACAACCTGTGAGCATTTAAAAAAAATTGTTGATGATGACTAACTCATAACTAAAACAAGCAAAGCAGATGCGCGTTTAAAAATACAAATCGACCTGTCCGAAGGCACTCTTGATATATTGCTACGTTCTGAAATAATGAATTTATTCTTTCCTTTACGGACACGCTGTATACAATCTTAATACATAAAGTAGCATTTAAAAATAACAAGCATATTACCATCTATTCTTCGAAGGAGTATCAACTTTGCTAAATACCCATAGTATTAAGAGACAGGTACTTCTGAGACTTAACTAAAATTTGGCCACAAATGATAAGGAAACTGTCTTGGGTCTAAATGACCGTCCTAACTTCTTATCTAAATCTTCGTTCACATTAGTAAAGTCCTACGATAAGTACTTATAAACTGATTTCATAGTTTAATTTGCATTTACTATTTAACCCAATTTGATCTGTGCTTACTCCAGGCAAATTATCATTTACATAATTGGAATTAGAGATCACTTTGTCTAATTAAATAATTTACTGCGACAATTAAATAATTGCCAATTTCGTATTCTGACACACTGAACATTTTTGAAATCATATTTTTTATTGCTAGATATTAATTGCAGTAACATTTTATAGAAAAGTAACTTGGTGATCTCACTTTTGTGATTCAAAATATCAAATATTAAAAAGAAATAAGGGTGCTTTTTCGTTGGGGGTAAGTTTCACCCCAACTCAGGGGTTTCGAAAAAAAAGTGACTATTGCAACGTATAGATCGTCGAATTCTACCCCAAAAAAAAACTATAATGTTATTTTGGATTTAATACCCGTCGAGTTACAGGGGTTGAAAACGTTGATTTAAAAATAAATGATTAATTCAATCATTTTACCCCTTTTATATCTACCATATTAAGGTTGCAACATAAAATTTTTAATAATCTGACTTCACATTCGTGATCAGCGACTCTAAAAATGTAAATAAAATAAGTTTCAATAATTTATTCTCAGTGGATACTTCGTTAACTATTGATTTTTTTTATTTTTGGGGTGGTTTTCACCCCTTAGGGGTAAGAGCAATAATTTTCCTTATTAACATATAAGTTTTGTCCTAAAATATAAGAATTTGCTCAAAACAAACAAAATATCTGGAGTGATTTTCACCCTGTTAGGGGTAAAAGCATATCTATTCCTTTTTAATATTTGAAGTTGATATCCTAAAGTTTAGGAATCCGCAAAAAAAATTACAAGCAACTATAGAATTAGTTCGAAGTTTGGGTACTTTTTGGCACTAAGTGACTGTATTATAGGGCTTAAACAGATACCTAAATTTTCCCTTTTATAGATACACTAACATCCTGTCATCAGGAAATGCAAATATATAATGTAACATAAAGAAAATCACATCCAACCTCTTACAGAACATATTATTGGATTGGAAATGATAACAGCTATTAACTTAACTATAATAATTAGAGCTATTGAACTACCTACATGATAACCAAAAGTAGTAATAAAAGTTTTGTTTCCATTTGTATTTTAATAAAATACTTTTGTTGAGGTTTAGAAAAGTTTTATTTCCATATTATTTTAACGTATGCGGTAATAGACTTTTTGCCTCATCAAATCAATATAATTAATAGAAGGAGTGATCAAGACAATACAAAAACAGTAACGGTAATTTTCAAACAAGATTACTTTTGGTCAAGATGCTGAATCCACAATCGGAGTATTAATAATAGTAATAGTAACACCATATGTAATTACGACTCCCTTTATCGAGATGATGATAAAGTTGGATATACAAATCAGAGTCCATGAATTCTGTTCTAAAGATTAAGTTTGTCTTTTGAAGAAAGCTTAGCTATATCAAACAATAAGCAATAAACTCTTGGTTGTATATGATTTTCTCATATTATAAAACACCAAAGAATAGTGAATTAATAAAATAATTCGAAATTCAATATTCACAGGAAGCTAAGTTTTGCTTATGCCTGAGAATCTGTAGAGCTCAGTCAAGCCATAAGTACCTTAATCAATATCTTATAGAATCGCTGATATACAGCATGATGCAAATGTATGGAATAAATTCATTATTTCAAAAATAGATGACTTTTGAAGAAGTTAATAATAATAACAAAAGAAAGAAGTTTTTGGGGAATAATGATAACGTATATTCTGCCAACTTCTATATTTTGTATAAATCTATACTTTTAAATAACATTATTTAACATTTGCACCTATTGTGAATTTTTTAACAAACATTAAGCTACTTTATTTTCATTATTAATAAAAATCGTACTCGTACTCCACAGTCAAAAACGGTTTATCCCCAACTGATATATATTTTTTATTTAACAGTTTGTGAATAGTTCTTCTATTAATTCGAGAATTAGTTTCATTGCGTTGCAAATTTCCTCTTTAAAGACATCAATCTTTTTAAATATATGTCGCGGAGAATGGCTATTTCTTTGTAATTTTCCTAAAAGGGCAGCATTAATTTTAAAACGCCGGACGTTTTAATCCTACAAAGAACGCTTGCCTCGGACAGTAGGAAACGTATTTTAAGAGCTTTTTATATCTATATATTTTTCTCCATTGTGAACAGTACTGAAGCGATTTATTTCGGAAACAGCTAAATAACATTTTTAAGTAACACTAAAGCGTGAATGGGTGGCAAGGTGGATAGATTTAACTGTGAGGATTTTTATTCTTTATTATTAAGGGTAATGTGACAAATAAAGTTATTTTTAAATGCAAGATATAATGAGCAGTATAATTAACTTCTATGGTGTGAACACAACAAAGAGCTGAAACTATTTCTCATTGTACCTACAATTTATAAACCAAAAAACTAGAGCTGAAAATTCTTGATTAGAAAATTATTTCCTTTGTTTGAGTAAAATTTTTTAAACTACAATTTTGAAATAAAAAAGTGATAATAATTTGTGGTATATTTACTAATTGGCAACTAACACTATCTCCAAAATAAATGAAGAGTCGTGACAATAGCTTAGGTATAAAAATAAACCCCAAATTCCTGGTAAACACGCAGATTTAAAAGGTCTTTACGAGTGTGTTTATTAATAATGACTGTTCGACCAATTACGCAGGTCCTTTAGACACCTGTACTTAACTTCAAATAAAACTGAGCATAGGGTAGTTCTGGTAGTACAGGGCCATCATTATGGTTCCATCAGTGCTATTGTGGAGTGTTATTATATTGCAATTTAGCAATTAATAACATTTATTCATTGAACTTAATTCTGGGAATCTCGCCAAATTCTAAAAAATAAATAGAAATAAGAAAATTGCCAAAATATGTCAAGATAAAAGTGTAGTATCAAAGGCAAACCTCAAAATTCGCAATTCAAATGTAACTCCTAACTCCGACGCTGCTCGGCAAGCTTTCGATGTACTTACGTCTGACTAGTCGGCAGTGTTGCCATTTGAATTAAAACTTAGATCATATAAAACCAATGCGATGTATGTAATCAAATAAAAGGCATTTCAGCTTCAGCTTCAATCAGAGAGATTAACTACACATTAATTTACAGAAACAAAGACATACATATGCTTTGTGGTAAAGGTGTTTGATGGAATAAGGAGACGCACGACGCAAAAAGACTTCAGAAAAGCGAGGGGTGCAAAAACTATAGAAGTGATAAAGACAATGTACTGGAACAATAAAAATACTGTCCGACCAAACAACGAAGAATCTATAGGGTTTAAAATGGAAATAGGAGTTAAACAAGGATGCGTTTTCAACTGTAATATATGATGGTATTAAGGAAGCAAAGAAAAGAATAAAAAAAATGGAAATTATATATTGGAAGATCAACGAAAACAAGATAACAGTGCCGTATGAGGATGATATGGTGATTTTGGCGGACACAAGAGAAAATTTAGAGCATAATATAAACGTCCTAAGTAAATGAAGAGCTAAATAAAATAAATATAAAGAAAACTAAAACTATGATACAAAGGAGAATAAAATACATAACTTTACGCTAATTGGACAAAATATAAAACAAGTAGATAATGTCAAATATTTAAGTATAATAATAGAGACGAATGGAAAAATTGACAAAACGATAAAGGGAAGATTAAATAAAACAGAAAGGATATACAGGGTGTTCCGCTTAAAACTCCCAACCCCGATTACTCGAAAACAAAGGATATTAAGAAAGGTATTCTGTAAATGGCAGATAGTTGGTGGGGTCAAGCGCTGTATTTCGACTTATGCCGACTCCTTTAACGGTTTAGGCGTCGCGACGACCAGAACAGAATTTTTGATGGTAAGCGTTTTGGAAACTAAAGATACTAATGGTACTTTTAATTTTGAGTTCTTTTTATAATTAGACTTTTTTGTTTTTCTCGTTTATTTCGGAGTTATATAACTAATTTAATAAATTGTCTGCGTCTAATAGGTTTTGACTATTCCGTTAACCTAATTTTAACTGTCAGTTTAAATGACCAGTTAAAGAATATTATTTTTATTTACACAAATAGAGCAATATCGTTGAAATATTTAAAAAAACATAAATGTTTTAAACAGAGGCAATTTTTTTATCTAAAATCTAAGGGGAAAAAATATTTTATAACAATTGTCCACTTGCAAAGCACAACAGTCATACTGGCATCTTAACTCAAAATCTGTAATTCTTAGTAGTTGTATTTGTTGTTGTTGGTTTTGGCCTTTCAAATGCACCAAAATTTATTAAATTTCTGTCTAAATTCAAAATTGTTTTATGATCTATCAGGATAACGCTGTGCGTAAACAATTTTTGCTTGCACGCATTTCGCTTATAGTAGGTGCGGTACGTAAAAAACGTGGCATTTTGTGATACAAATGTCTTCTTTGGCACAATTGCGAACGTTATTTTGAATAGTTTTTGAAACAGTTTTTAAACACTAAGCTTAAAACAGAGTTGAACGTTTCGTTTTCGTGTAAACCAAGGTTGATGATGTCAAAAAAACAGTCAAACAAAAGTTTCACAGTTAATTTATTGCGAATTTCGTAAATATTAAAAATAAAATAATAAATCTTGTAGCTGTTCACAGCTTTTCTACTCGTCCTCTCCCTCTGGTGATGGGTACCTGAAAAAGACAGAATATAGCTGATTTAAAGCACAGGCTTAAGTCTTCTGTATAAATGTAACTTCTAAATTCGTACTCCTTGTTGCTACATTTCCCGTGGCATCTAGTACACCTGGGAAACCACGCGGCACAGATATCTCATCGTGTCGCTTTGTGTTTTGCATCCACATTTTGCATCGATCTCCCTGCATGCTTTCCAAATCCATGGCAGATCAGTCCAGTTAGGTGTCCAAGATCCCTCATCAGTCTTCTCCCAGCCCCATTCCTCTGGAAAAGGCACGTTGTTGTCATAGTTGGAGCCTACGTGACCTCAAATTTGTCCTGCCTCGTATGCTGCTCGCCACTCGTGCCTACGGAGGACAACCTCAGTTGGTGGAAGAAGGTGCAGCATGTGCTCTTCATGAAACAGTATGCGGCGTAGATTATCTAGGCATACTGGGTTGTTGAGCTCTTTTTGAGAGACAAATAATCGTGCCCACGTACTCATGAAGCAGTTGGTTTATGTGCTCGGGTATCCCATCATGAACCTCACCAGAAAATTTAAAAGCTTCAGGTGCCTGAGGAAGAGCCTGCCACATCTTTTGCTTTCACCTCAGAGTATCCACAATTCATGTAGGCCCACTCCCTGCAGAGTGAAAAAGTGGGAGATGGCAAGGACTAAGACGTCTGTGTCCGAGGCACGGATAAGTATGCATTTAGCGCCATGCAAAGCCGAATTTCTAACATACCAGATGATTCTTTCATCTGCATTACCGCGTACCAAGGCAGGTACGCGTAAGGAACGGGGAAATGAAGTGTGTAGAAAATACTTGCCAGCAAAGGGTAAGAAACCGTTTCAGTAAGATTATTTAGATGTTATGTAAGTAGCGATTCATTCTCCATTTTTAGTTAAGCTGCCCCCCAATTGGAGAAACTACCTCAGAAATTCAGAAAACAAAAAGGAATTGTTTGACTACGTTGCTGTGGCAGTCCTCGGACTAGTCGAGAACCTACAGATAGTAACAAACAAAGGACTCATAACTCCTGATTCTTCTTTGAGGGACGTCCCATGCGGAGGAATGGAGGAGGCAGATGAAAAGGATCATCTAGCATAAAGTTAGAGATGAGGCTTTGCATGGCGCTAAATGTGTACTTATCCATGTTTCTGACACGGACATCTTAGTCATTGCCATCTCCCACTTTTTCACTCTTCAGGGAGTGGACCTACATAAATTGTAGATGCTCTGCGGTCAAAGCAAAAGTCGCCGATTTATCCCTGTACTTGCAATTGCCACTGCACTTGGCGAAGAGAAGACTGCTGCACTACGGGGCTTTCACGGGTTCAGTGATTGCGACAAGGTTTTCGTTTTCATTTCTAGAGGTAAAAGGTCACACTGGAGGACGTGTCAGGCTCTTCCTCAGGCAACTGAAGTTTTTAAATTTTTGGCAGAGATTCCTGATGGGGTACAAGAGCACATACACCAACTGCTTCAAGAGTACGTGGCACGCTTATTTGTCTCTAAAACAGAGCTTCAACAAATGGATGACCTAGATAATCTCTGACGCATACTATTTCATCAAGAGCACATGCTGCACCTTCTTCCACCAAATGAGGCTGTCCTCCGTAGGTACTTTGACAACAACGTGTCTTCTCCAGAGGAGTGGGGCTGGAAGAAGAATGATGAGGGGTCTTGGACAACTGACTAAACTGATCTGCCATGGATTTGTAAAGCATGCCGGGAGCTCGGTGCCAAATGTGGATGCAAAACACAATGCGACACGATGAGATGTCCGTGCCACAGGACTGGTTTCCAGTACTTTCCCGAGTCTACTGGATGCTACGGGAAATGTAGCAACAAGGGGTACGTATTTGAATTATATTTACACGGGAGACTTAAGCCTGTGCTTTAAATCAGCTATATGTTATGTCTTTTTCAGGTACCCGTCACCAGAGGACGAGTAGAAAAGCTGTGAATAGCAACAAAATGTATTATTATTTTTTAATATTTACGAAACTCGCAATAAATTAACTGTGAAATCTTTGCTTGACTGTATTTTTGACATCAGCAACCTTGGTTTTCTCGAAAATGACGCCCCAGAATACCTACTTGTGTCCAAAAAAGTTCAACTCTCTTTTAATCTTAGTGTTTAAAAACTGTTTAAAATACTGTTCAAAATGATGTTCAAATTATTTTGTGACACTGGTTTGGTTTGTCAAAATTATACGCAAACGACTCCAAGATCAATTTTGTAGCACAATAAATACCTACATTTTTGAAATATTTAGGAAAGTTTTAAATAATGCCCTCTAGGGGTTGAACTAATAAAAAATCTCGAGTGTTCTGCATGCCAAATCGTTTAGTTGTGTATCTAGTGCAATCGTGCCAAATGAGAAATTTGTATCACATAATTTCACGTTTTGCAAGTATTTGTTGTGTACCACACCCACTACTACATTCACCGTAAACCAACACCAAGTGCTTTTCTTGTTTTGTCTGTTGAACCATTTCGTTTCAAAAAAGTGAATAATCTGAATACTAAAAAACTACTTGAAAACAAACACCAAAATCAAATCTTAATAATGTTTAAGCTTTTGATAACCGTTTTAACATTTAAAATTTAGGTTAGCAGAATAGTCAAAGCCTATTAGATACAGACAATTTATTAAACTGGCAAATTTTAATTAATGGTATTTATACTTTCAATGTTAAATTAACTCCGAAATGAACAAAAAAAAAAAAAAAATTCTAATTATAAAAAAAACTCAAAATTAAAAGCACCATTGGTATCTTAATTTTCAAAACGCCTGCCATCGATAATTTTGTTCCGGTCGTCGCGACGCCTAAACCGTTAAAGGCATTGGCATCTATCATAAATCGAAATATAGCATTTAATGCCACCACTTATCTGCCACTTGCTGAAATTTAATATCTCTTTTAGTTTTCGAGTAATTAAATAAAACTCAGCTGGCTGCAATGTTTCTTGAATTGAAAGTTGCAAAATCATCAAAACCGCACACATGGTTAGATATTTAAGGAAATACCACTATTTTGTATTTGCTATGTGCGTCCTCATGAGGCTATCACGGCATGGTATCAGATAAAGTAAGATGTGCCTGATCTTAATCTGGTAAAGGATACGCTACAAATAAAAGCTTTTGGTATCTACTTCTGAAATGCTTTTGAAACTTTAAGTAATAGGTGAATTATCATTCTCCAAGAAAAGAAAAATATATTTTGCACTCATTTCCAGGCTTTGTCTCGATGTAAAGTCAGTTTTCCCTTTGTGCCAAATATGTAGAGTTGCTGTAATTAGATCAAAGTGAACAGCGTCAGTCGTTATGTTTCAGCTGAATTCTCATGGTTTGGGAATATTTTCTTTTAAGGCAATCGATGTAGAAAATCTTTTCTTTTTATTCACTTTTATCTTCGATTTAAATCAAAATTATTAATTTACTGACGACGTGACTAAATCATTAACGTCATACTAATAGAACTACCTCCCATGTTGGGGTCACTATTTGATGTTTTGGAATTGAGGTATCATGGAGCAAGAACTAAGGATGGATATTATTCCAGACTTTTACTTGACACCCAATTCATAACTGGAACCAGTGACTAGTTCCCAAAACAACTTAAGTGTTTCATAGTTCCCATTGTGCTGTGCAATGATATTCCAAGACAACTATTATATGGTGATACTTCTGGGGAACTAATAAAGCAAACTATATGCCTACACTACATCATAAAAACTGTGGTTAAACCTGTTGTTTGGTTAATAAGAACGTAGGACTGGCGTTTGTTCGAGATATTTCTTTCTCTCAGTCTCTCTTCTATGTAAATACGTCATAAACAGCATGTTAAAATAAAATGTGAATGAAATATATTTGCTTTGCATGCTTCTTGCAAAGCAATTTTGATAAAAGTTCTATTAGAATAAAAAAGAGATTAATGGTTTTATTTTTATAGCAAACAATAAAATTCAAAGATTGAGTGGTTGATCTTATATGGCGAAATTTATGTCTTAGTAAAATGACTTCTCAGGGCTGACCAAAGTGCGGACGAGTATTATAATTTCCACTGATAATATTTTGCTATAAAATAATTATAATTATTAATAATAATGTGTATTTATCATCTATGATAAAACAAAACAGTCTAATAATATTACAAAAATAAATAAACTAATATGTTTCCTACAACGAATATGTTTCCCATGACGTAGAAGCACTTGTGGAATGACAGTACATCTATAGGTTGCACTTTTATAGAGGACTTCTGTAAATATAAAAACTGAAAAATATTTAAGTATGTAAATATTTGAAATTAAATTAAATTATATGTTGGAAAACTATAATACTTAATGAATTTTGTTTATGATATTTATTGATAAACACATTTTAGAATACTGGATTTTTTTAGTTACTTACAATTAATTATTATATTTAGAATGAGTACTGAATTTCCAATACAAAATTTATATTATTAACTATGAGAGAGAACACTATAAATGCTACCCCATGTTTTTGACTTAATATCTAATGTGGTATTATTAATATTCTCTGTGTGCTTTCCAACAATTCCTTAACGTATCTTAGCATCTGAAAGTATATCAAATAACCTTTGGGTTAGTAGATAAGTATATATTGTTTGTAGTTTATTTGTGGCCGATAGTTAATATTCATTGAACTTAATTCTGGGAATCACGCCAAATTCTAAAAAATAAATAGAAATAAGAAAATTGCCAAAATATGTCAAGATAAAAGTGTGGTATCAAAGGCAAACCTCAACAGTTTGCCCCAGAAAACCACTGTATATAGTTCTAAATGAATATAAATACAATATTGTTATCTAAAATTCGTATCAGTCTCTATTAGTTCAGTGTTGCTAGACGAAGTCTGGCTACCGATTCTCCAAAAAGAAGTACGTGACGGAAATATCAAAATAAATTAGAATTCTTTATCTAGTGATCTATGCATTAATTAATAATCAGTGTCAGGTGTCAAAGTGATCTTTTTTGACAAGTCATTAATTTTTTGTAATACCTAGCTGTTTTACATTTGTCAATTTATTCATGAATTTATTCATGAAGAAATTTATGAACTTTGTCGCCAATTTCTTCACAACAAGTAGTTGTTTTACATTACCCTGAATTTTACTGTCACGAGTATAATTTCTCAGTGTGTACCAACCTACCAATAATAGTAAGACTGTAATATCTCCTCTATGCTAATATAATAGTTATAATTCTAAATATTCTAGCCACAATATTATTATAAAATTACCTTTTCACAGCCCATGTCTTTGAATCTTCTGCCATTGAAGGACACAGGATCTTAACTTTACTTTCAATTAGTTTCTTGCGATTGGTATGACTGAAATTCACGCAAATATTGACGGAAAATAGAACATGTTCTAATTGCGTGAAGAAATTCACGACAACGTCCTTGAATTTATTTGAAGTCAAAGTTTTATATTACACTTATCAATTTTCGTCGTGAAGCTACTTCGTGAATAAATTCATGAAGAAATTGACAAATGTAAAACAGCTATAATCACAGTTGAAAAAGGACCTAGACTTTGGTTCGAAACGTTCTGTTAAGATAAGTTATTGTTTTATAATTGTTTTTTACATATCATATAAATATATATATCTATATATTATATAATATACATTTCGTTATATTTTTTAGTGTAAAATACCAGAAAACCACTGATACGAATTTTAGATCACAATATTGTATTTATATTCATTTAGAACTATATACAGTGGTTTTCTGGGGCAAACTGTTGAGGTTTGCCTTTGATACTACACTTTTATCTTGACATATTTTGGCAATTTTCTTATTTCTATTTATTTTTTAGAATTTGGCGTGATTCCCAGAATTAAGTTCAATGAATACATAAGTATGTTTTTTTGACCTATAGCTTTCTTTGCAAAAGGCATTTGAGTGGACAATATTTCTGCTCAGATATTGTGGGATCAATTTTTTTGCCTCGTTAAATAGTAGTAAATAATAGTTGGATATATTATGTTTTTTTTTTTATAAATAATTTTGACGAACCACTTTTGCAAGGTTCTTAAATTTCTTACTAACCTCTCTCCAACTACTGATTCGGTAAATTAAGTGTGGGTGTCGTAATGAATAATATATTGATATTAGTTGTGATAATTCTAAATAATTATTTAATAATTAAAATGTTGGCAAGAGGCTTCATATTTTCTTACTTAATTGTATAATTTATTTGTAAGTTCCATTATAAGTGTCTATCTACTACTATTCCAAAATATTTGATTGATTCAGCTTCCTCAATAAGCATTATGCTATTATCTGTGAAATCAAAAACTAACAATGTAAATTTTGAACGATGTTAACCAAAGAAAGTAGAATAATTTGAAGATACATAGTCTTGCTTTAGTACGGTAAGTAGGTTTACATCAAACCAATTTTTAATAGTTGAAATTCTTTTGGGGTTGTTACTTTGGCAATTGCTCATGTCTTTCTATATATACAACCACTGTGTATAATGATGTTGAATAGGAGAGGTCCCAGAACTGTTCCCTGTGGAACATAGTATTAAACTATACCCGTATGGCTCTAGTTACCATCTATTTCTACAGTAATTTCCGTAAGCCACAACGGATTTCAACAAAAACCTATTTTTTCCAGTGTTTTAAAAAATTTTAAGCAACAAACGGGATCAATAGCCTTGGCTATATCTATAAAAATACATATAATAGTTTTATTGTTATTTACGGCCTTATGCAAGTTGTTTAATAACGAAGTTAGTAATACAACCACGCCATACCAAACCGTTTATCACGAGTAGCTACATTATACAATTCATTGTCATCCCCAATTTCTTATCAATTCTGCAGACCAGGTTTGTAAGCATCTATCGAATAATTAAATGTTATTTAGATGATTTCTTTTGTCTGTTGTTTATGACGACAATAGTCTGAAATAAAGTAGCTGTTAAACTGATTATTGTACAGCCCTGAGAAACGCGAGGCATAAAATTTAGTGTTGTGTGCCAGGACAAAAGTTAAGGTGTCGTTCTTAGTATATACTGTAAAATTTTTATGTTTACGCCTACATCTCATAAAATGGGTCGACAAAAGTATATTCCCTATTTATTCGAAAGCAATCAATTCTAAAATAAATAGAAGCTAACGTATTGAGTGGTCTATAAAACTGACTTGGCGGCTTTTTTTTATTATATATCGCAAGTGTATAATTTAAAGATGGTGTACCGGGTGCTTTCTAATCGACTCCACAAGTTAGTTTATAAAAAAGAGTAAGTCAAGAAATATAAAGATTTAGTTATCCAAAAATCGACCATTTTCAATTAAAAAAAATATATATTTTTTGGGATAGCAAATCTGATGAGATTGGTATGGAGACTCAGATAGCCATTTTCATCGAAATTTGTGGAAATTTTTATTTATTTCTTCTATTTTTTTTCCAAAAGTACTAAGTAACACTACCATTGATGAAAGAGAAACTTGTTTGTTATAATTAATTAGAGATTCACTAGAAAAGTATTTATCGTATTGAAGTAAAAAAAAAAACGTTAAAATAGTGTTTCTATCACTTTTTTCTAAAATTGCTGAACAAAATAAATATTTAGTAATTTTTTCATTCGTTTTACAAAATTTATTGATTCGTCATTGAATTATTCGCACAAATTCTCTTCACATAGCCTTAAAGGAGGCGTCAGAAGATCTTGGCGGCAAATCAACGTCCGCTCTGTTGGATATAGTGCGTCAATAGTTTATATGACTGATGGTCGAGATGGTAGCGTACCTGCCTCTCACCCAAAAGTCCCGGGTTCGAATCCCGGTCGTGGAAATGGAAAATACGGTGAGAGGGATTTTTCCACTATACACGTATATTGGATGTGTGTCCCTGGTCTTTAAATGTATAGCCCCTTCCCGCACAAGGCTCTTCTAGAACCTTCTCGGATAAAGGGGGTCGTAATTACATGTGGTGTATTTATTATTATTATTATTATTTATTAACGAAATTTAGTGGCCAAAACATTCAGAGTTTCATCAACTGTGTAGCACGTTGCACAATCCTGTTGAAACCACTTGTCATCCAAGTCAAAATCTTTGGTTTGCTTGGAAGAAAACCATGAAGTAGTCCACAGTAGTGTTCACCAATACCAGTAACTGCATCACCTGCTGTCTGTTTAAAGAAAAAAGGTGCAATGACTCCTAGCTCACAAAACCAATCAAACAGTGACTCTGCTTAGACGCGTGAGTTTTTCTTCTCTTAGTTTCAAATTCTTAGATCAATTGAATTTTATGCATGAGAATGAAAGTAGCTTAACAAAATATCATGTAATATGGTCCTTGAAATGGTCAGTTGTTACGAAAAATGTCTGATGGAGTTGTTTAAGGAGCAAAATCGTACTAAGGTATTTTCAGTTAAATTGATTTATTTTTACTCAAGGAACCCACTATTACAGTTTGGACCATTCTTTAATGGACACCCTTTATAAAAGGTGTCCCGAATTATATGGACTAAACTTTACGGTATAATAGAACTTCACAAAATATGAAAAAGAGTTCATAGGAACTAAGCGTTTTCCGAGATACAGGGGTGTTGAAGTTACAATTCTGAAAATGTTTTTTCTGCATAATTTTGAAACGACCCGAATAAACAAATGATATTTTGCACACAGATTTTTATGCTACACAAACTGAAGAGACTCCTTCGACCCAAATAATTCAGGGGTTCTTCCTCAAAAACTGTCCATTTCTAAGTTAGCCCTAATTAAAAACTTTATTAAGCATTAATAACTTTACTATTACCAGCGATTTGTTATGCAGCAATTAATAGTGTGCCATGATTTCAGTGCATCAAGCATCATAAATCTATTATGTGGTGTGTCATGCCAATATGACATTGGTATCTTCTGTTTTTAAATTTATTTTTTGCATATTTCTTTAAAACCCTGTATCTCAGAAATTAAGCGTTTCCCGCCCAAATTTATAGGAACTTTTTGTCACATTTTGTGAAGTTCTATATATCACATCGTAAAATTTGGTCCGTGTAATTCGAGACAGGGTGTAAGTATTATTATACACTTGAAGAAAAAATAGCTTTGTTGCAACACCATGGGAAAATTAAATCTTAGTATAGACTTGAATAATTTTGCTCTTCCCTCAACAATGCCACGACTAAGGTGGACATACGATGACTGGAATGTTGTTCCAGACGAAACATTTTATGAAACACCATGCTTTGCGATTTCTTACTACATGTTTTGGATTTACCCAATCTGTTCCGATATTACTCATTGAACTACCCATGTCGGGTAGAGCACAAGTACTATCCGTGAACTGATTTCTGGTTATTCATCTTCATCAGTACGGATCAAATGCCTAATGCATACACATCAATGACTTTCTGAATTAAAATTCTCTAAATCCATATACTAGTAAATTATAGCAGAACGGCTATATCTGCCATTTCCTTGATATCATGGTGGAACCGCTGTCCTTTTCAAGAAAAAAATCAACATGAGAGCGGAGGAGTGGAGGAAATACAATTTGATATTCATCAAACAACTCGGTTGTTGAAAGTGGTTAATCACAATTTCAGCAACGATCTTCTTGTAATTTGCACTTGCACTATCCTTAGAAAATGTTCAACAACCTTTTGGAAGCAAAGCCATGCAGTTTCTCAACGTCATTCATTTGAGACATGTAACTACGAATTTGAGGTCCATGGAATATTTCTTTTGTTTAGCGTCTGAGAATATTAGAAAAATGTTCTACTCTGTAGTTGAAGCAGAAACCTTCCTAATTCAAAACTTCTCCTAACAAAGACTGCTACATTCAAGGTCAACTATTAGCTTTTTGTAATTGGAATTAAAACTTAGAGTCAAGTGATTATACAATACAAATACTATGGTTTAGGTACTTGATTGGCTCGGATTTCTTGAACAGGGTGAGAAATGACTATTCTGTATTGATTTATTTCATTATTTCCCAGTTACTGACATCTATTTATTTATTTATTTACGGAAAACTCCATTATAATATAAAAAAACAACACAGTTTAGATAACAAAAAATAGCTGAGATATACAATAAACATTAAATGATATAAGCATAACAAAAGCGAACATAATAAAAGGAACATTTAAACACATATAAAAACTATAGTGCATATGAATATTATAATGAATTTTTAAACTTAGACAGTGTTAAAAAAATAAATCACTACTATCACAGAAAAGTTTACAATTTCTCTGCATTCTGTTAAGGATCTGTGATGCAAGTTTCGACGATTAAAATAATTTACAGCTCATACCAAGAGTTGGGGAAAATGAATTTAAAAGTTAGAAGCAATAAATAATGTCGGAAAGATTTGGCCAGAAAAAATATAAAATGCATGCAGAAATATTTTTCCTTTTGAAAAAAAAAGACTTTCCGACATTTTATACATATTTTAGATTAATCTGATAAAAATTGCATTCAAATCGGATAAGTTTTAAACGAGACATTCGAAAACTAAGACTCAAGTGGGTATATAAGACTCTTAACTGGGTTATTAATACCATAATTAGAATTATGAAAGTTAATACTGAAAGTTGATTTGGTTCTCGTTTTATTAAATCAGTTAAAGTTTAATTGACTCAGAAGGTAAGGGGAATCACCTGAACCAATAACTAATTTATACAGAAATAAGATATCATTATTAAATCTGCGTTTTTCTAAAGATATGAATCGTACATTAAACCGGTATAATTTAGGTTTTCATAATCTAAACATAGTTTAAAAGCATAACATCTTATAAACCTCTTTGGGATCCGTTCAATAGAGTCAATGTGAAGTTTGTAATAAGGCGATCACGCCACCGATACATATTCTAGTCCCGATCTGACTAAAGAAGTATACAGCAATTTGAGAATTCCAGGAGAAAAGTCTCTACTTTGTCGCGTGATGAAACCAAGTTGTGTAAAGCCATTAGATAAAATATCACTAATGTGATACTTAAAATTTAAGTGGAAATCCAACGTCACACCAGGGTCACGAATTTCAATGGCACGTTGAAGTTTAGCATTATCGATATTATATATGAATTGGAGAAGTGTACGAGATTTAGTAAACGTAATTGTGAAACATTTATTTGTATTTAAGTTTAATCCATTAAAGCAAGACCAGGTAAATAGACCATTAATATCATTTTGTAGGGCAACGGCATCATAGCTGTTTCTTATAGCACAAAAGATTTTTAGATCGTCAGCAAACATTAAGAAATTTGAGTTAACTATATACTGACCAATGTACACAGTGGGACCCCTGGGGTACTCCAGACGGTACAGCAAATTCACGTGATAAGTAATCATTTATTCGAACACATTGATAGCGTTTAAATCAATCTATTTATGTATTGCTATATTATTCACTATCCGAAATAAATTTGAATGATTGAAATTTAATAGTTTTTAATGTATGTTATTGTTAAGACATTTTAAGTTTATTGATAAAACTTATGAAAGGTTGATAACCTAAAATATTAAATCTGACATAAATTTATTTGACATTAAAACATAACCAATTAAAAATGTTCTATTTCAAATGATTTGAAAAAAAAGACATTCGTTAAGAAATAATAGAGTGGTAGGGAAGGAAGATTATTGATTGGTTACGAAAAAAGAATAAAAAGAGTACCTACCTACTAATACAGAAATTGTTTGCTCGAAAGAAAATTTCGAGAATTTAAAAGTATTTGAAGATTTTTATATTTAAAACATCAAATTTCATAGGTTTATGAAAGATATAACAATAGAACACATAATTATTACTTATATAAAATTTGAAGTAATTATATCGTCTATTATTATAATTGGTTAATCAACCTAATGAGAGTAATTAAATGGTAAATAGTTTACTTATCAATATATAAGAAGACAATCCAAATTGGTATATCAAATGAAATAGATGGGAATTAATATTAATGTTAATATAAAGTATTTGTTAATCAAATTGATGGACGTAATGAAATAAAGTATTTGGTCATATTTTCTTACTTATAATATAGAAGAATCCAAATTGATGTATCAAATTTATTACAGTGGAAATTAATATTAAAGAAAACCTATTGTGAAATTTATAGCTATTAACATATCTAGGAATGTTATGGGTATCATAACTGCCGCAGATGTCGGTTTGAAATCCGAGCTCGTAGAACGAGAATTTTAAGACATCGAACGCTGTTGTGATTCATAACATCCATGATTTGTTCAATGGTTTATCGGTTTCAGAAAATAAAGACATTATTAATAGATATTATAAGAAGCAGAAGCAGTAGTGATACATTTCAGTATTTAATTATTATTGTTTGGTTGACTGTTGTTGACAGATCTGTATTGTAATATTACCGTACAAGCTGTTGGCATGGCAATAAATATTACTGTACAACTTTAGTTATGACTTACTTACCAGCCTACTTTTGTATATGTAAACAAAGGATTTAATATCCTGAAACCGATAATAAAAATTAATAGACACATCAACACAAGTCAACATGTGTATTATGCAAGTATGGTTATGTAATATGAATAGGAAGGTTTAGTTTACTACGTCTATCTATTCGTGAAATTGATAAACAGAAATCTAATTTTGCATTTAGTAAATAATTGTAATAAGTAAGTATTTACATAACTTAAAATTTATACAAAAATACATTAGAGTACTATATTTAGAAATATGACTGTGGCGGCGGGCCATTCGCACAAAACTATATTCAGATAGAAAACTTAATATCCGTTTAAGAACTACTTCGCCAAAGCCTAATGTCTCAAGTTTATAAATCAAAAGTTGATGGTTTACCCGATCAAATGCCTTGGAAAAATCTGTATAGGCAGTATCAATTTGTGTTTTATATTCGAAAGCATTGATCAAAAAATGTTAGTAGGTTAGTGGTAGTCGAGCGCCCAGTACAAAAACCATGTTGTTCTTCTAAGAATAAATATTTACATGCCGTGATGCAACGAGTTTTTCAAGCAATTTGGGTATGGCAGATTGAATACCTCTGTAATTTTGGATATCTTCTTTGTTACCCGCCTTAAAAAAGGGAACAATATAACAATTTTTCCAGTAAGTTGGGAAGGTACCTAAAACTAATAAATTGAACAGAAGGTCAAGAGATTTTACTACGCTACATGTGCCGGCTTTCAACAAAAAGGGGCGGATTCCATCAGGTCCAAAAGATAGTATACCTAATTGAATGTGATGATATGCCATTAAAGAGGTCTGTTACAGTAAGGGAACTAGAATTCACATCAACAGATTTTTTGGCTTTATAAATGGGTAAGTCATAAGTTTCATTGGAGTACACAGTTGCAAAATATGCATCAAAGAAATTAACACTATCATATCCATTAGAACTGATTTTATCAAGATAACTCATTTGGTTAGGATATCCATGAGTGTTCCGAACATTATTTATATGATAGATAGAATTCGTGGGGTCAAATATAAATATATAAGAAACTAAATCGTGCCATATACCTACCCCAAAAGATTAAACTGGGCAGAGCAATAACTCCGAAACACGTGTCCGTAGCTGCACCAGTTTCATCTTTTGGGATATATGGCACGATTTAGTTTCTTATATATTATTTATATGCTTCCAAAATGATTTTGAATTTACTCTTATGTCAGACTCAGTTCGATGTATGTATCTGTCATAACAGTCACTAAGTAACGATTTGCTGCTAGCAAAATATAATCAGCAATATTACCAGTTTCCTTATAGGATCTTTTATGTGAAATCTTTTTGCTGTGCGTTAAATATTTTAAACTCGCCTGAGACCAAACCGGAAATTTTGAACTTTTAAATGTTTTAATTGGTACAAACAAATTTATAGCGGTGTAAAGTTGATCATAAAATTGTTCACATGCTACATTAATATTATGTTCGTCAAGTACAGAGACCCAGTTAATAGACGCTAAATAATTGTTAATTGAGAAGACATCGGCGTTTCTAAAACCGTAATAGTAAGTCAACCCCAATCGGTTACTGAAAATTGTACGATATATGATGAAAGTTTTGAGCTAATAAAGTATCATCAGAAGTAGCAACTGTTAGGTCAAGAGTGTGAGAAAATACCAAGACCAGGAATACACCATGGTTATTAGGAATGCTGTTTACTTGATAAAAATTTAAAAAAGAAAAATGATCACGTATGATGTATCAATCAATATGTGTTATTATATCATTAGAATTATTAAGTAAGAATTAATAAATATTATTTCTAGCTTTTATAGGTGTTCTGTTAGTATCAGAAGCTAAAAGTTAATCACAAATTGGTAGCAACACTGTGTTTATTTGAAAATTGTTCAGCTTTCTATTTAAAATTACCAAGAAACGTCAATATTAGCGCAGCAGAAACTTGTCAACTTGTCTAAGAGGAAACTTGTGTATTATACAGAAGAGAAAAGAAAATACATTTACTATTAAAGAATTATTCTCAAGAACCAGTGAAATTGCTGGGAGTTAGGAAATTAATTGATCATCCTTGTCTAAGCGTTAAAAAAGTTCCTCCTTTGAAAAGAGGTCGACGTGTCTCAACGATTTTTTAAATTTTTTGTGGTTTTAAATAAAGATGGTAGACAGTTTTCAAATGAACAGAGTGTAGGTATATTTAAAATTCAAAATCACTTTAATACATTAATTAATGGAAAATTTTGTAATTTAATTAAATTAATAGTACTGCCGTATATCTTTACCATTAATATTGTATTTCATAATACTAAATAATTTAATGCAACCATGAGATTATTTACGTTTATGCATATGATATCCACTTATTTTAGTAGTAAGTATTACTGTAATTTACCTTCCATTTTCCGCCAAAAAACCTTTTTTCACTAAGTTTTACTCTACCACTACTACACTAATAATAATAATTATTATTATCAATGTAGGTATTTAATTAATTCTACATTATGGTGAATGCGACGGGGATAGTAAAAGTACTTAGGTATGGTTGAAACTAAAGCAGATCAACACAAAATATTTCATATAAAAAAATGACCCAAAATGGAATTATGAAGTAATGCCAGCTGATGTTTGTGTGATTGATTATTTTGCTTTGATAATTTATTTTTGTTAGTCCAACAATTATATAATTTTTTCTCAATAACAATTTTTTGGCACAATTTCCATTTAAAACTAAAATACCAAACACCCAATACAAGCGTTTTGCCAACCAAGTTGACATCATCGGTGTTTGCTTGAAAATACGTCAAGATTGGTGCTACTTCAAAGAGATTAGATTTTTCTGACTTTTTCAAAAATAGCCATGTCTCGACTTTACCAATCACCAGATATTTTCACATTGGGTTCTTTTTAAGAAAAATCGGTTTAGAATTTATTAACCATGTATAATTTAATATATGCCACAAAACGGTAACCTTAATTCAAACTCTCAAAATAAGCTCCTTTACAGCTTGAAAACATGCCAATCGATCTTTGTTTTTTTTTATTTTATTCTTAAGTCCCACAAATTAAAAAATTTAAAACAATACAGTAATCACACACGATCGCGGATTTGCTCTAACCCAGTGTTATCGAGTCACTTCTCACTTCGTTCCTATAATCTTTATAGCAAAGTAAACGAGAAAACAAGTTTTACCTATAAGTCACCCAAATCTTTGAAAACAATTCATCTTCACCACCTTTATACGAGTTTCTTCGCATGGATTTTCGAGATATTAGGTTTTAGTTCGACCTCCCTTACATTCTTTATTCTCATTTTAAAAATAAAAGTCAGTGTACCTAGTGTCAGTAACACCTGGTATAAAGTGAATTTAAGTCAATTAAATTAGTGTGAACTAAAAAAAAGAACGCTTGCGGTGGTTTTTTCATGTTTCACGGATATACCTAAATTTAAAACCCCGTCGCATGCGCCATAATTTAGAAAATACTATATCATGGGAAGAATTGGAGAAACAGTATGTATTTTTAGTAATAAATCAGGAACTTTTGTCCATGCAGCTGCTGCATATTACTTCCCCTAATTACAGAAAATTCACCAGTCATTCTGCATTTGTTCATTGTTTTGAAATATATTAGTAAGTTAAAACTACACAAGCAAGCGAATTGTGGAAACGTTTTGTTAGTTTTTAGAGAATAACCTTACATGCAATGGACGTAATATAGCATCAAATATTTTGATTTAAATTTGCGCATTTGGGTTCTATTTATATACCTAGAGTAAAAAAGTAGATGATTGCAAGAAATCATCTATTTTCTTCTATTAAATTAAATTTTTGCTAGGTAATTTGTAAAAATAATTATTGATGTCATGTTTTATCGCAAAATATACGTGTTTCTATCGAAATGGAGCATGAATAAGTTATCATCTCATCTTTCTTCATCTAACTTAAAATTTTAGATTTTTTTTAATTGTGTAAAACGATTGCCAACATTATAATTTTCAAAAATATCTGAATTTTTTATTTTAAGTAGGTCATGTTTTCCTGGTAATTAGAAATCGCTAAAAATATTCATTTTCATTTCATTTCATTTGATTCGTTTTCTTCATTTTTAACGAAGATTCTTGAACCTATACTGGATTCAAATTTTATTTTTAACTGTCCCTCAGTCTGTACCTATACTTGATAAGTAGTTACTTATCGAGTATATTTTAAAGTCCCAGATAATCTAAAAAATATCTGGATAGAAAAAAAAACTTTTTCCTGTGACTTTACATCAAAGGAGTAATTAAAGGTTGGCAATTTGGACAGAATATACCTATATGAAATAAGGAGGAGGATTGCGAGTGAATCAAGCCAAAAAGAAATGCTCGTTTTGTTGTACAAAGCCAAATGTCAATATAAATGGTAATCAAATTGAAAGCGTCACGACGTTTGATTACCTTCTTGGGACCAAAATCACCATTAATAATAGTAATATCCAAAGTGGAATAAATACGAAAATTATGAAAGGAAATAAAAAATACTACTGTTCCTACTTATTTAAAGTTAATAAAAAGCAGCATACTAAATAGAAAATCTAAACTCACAATTCATAAAACTATTATAAGGTCCGTAGTAACCTATGACTGCGAAATATGGACATTAACAAAGTGATGAGAATCAATACGAGTATTTGAAATAAGGGTACTTGAGAATATTTGGTTCTGTTCAAGAAAACGAATCGTGGAAGATAAGATAAGATTAACGCACTTATAAAAGTAGAGGACATAGCTTGATTTATAAAAAGTCAAATAGTTGGTTAGGGTACATATTATTATACAGGATGGATGGAAAAAGAACAGCAAAGAGAATCCTTGAGTGGAAGCCTCAAATTAGAAGAAAATCAAAAGGTCGACCCAAGAAAAGGTGTGGAAGATTACCTAAAAACTTGAGAGAAGGAAACTGGAGATGAGTAACAGAAGATAGAGCCAGATGGAGAAACATGGTAAAAATAAAAATAATGATATTTCGCAGACAATCCGGAAACACGATCAGTTTCCTTTTTCAGTATTAAAGATTCTTTTTATTTGTATAATTTGTGAAAATTACACAAATTTCATGACGATATTTCTGTGATCTGCAAATGCCAGAGTAGAAGCGTCAGTTATTCCACATCCTGTATGATTAGTTACGAAATACAATAATTATGTGCCCTTAGAAGAAGGGACCTCAAGACGAGTACCTTCTACAGATAATCCACCAATCGCTCTGCTGAGGACGACCGTTATATTTGAGTATAGCTTGGGTACAGGACTTGGAACTCATACTTACAAGTTGTTTTCCGCTTCTCCTCCTCCTTCGTGATGTTTTTCTTAGCGGATGCCGACATTTCAACGGTATACGTTACATTGGAGATAAATAAGGACTACATTGGACTTGATTGCCCGGAATTTGACTAACAGTCAGGAACGAGTGATTCTAATAAATTCGGAATTTCTCATTCGATGACAGGTTTAGCATCGCTGAAGGTACAAAGTAGCACTGGTGCACATCTTACAAGTGCTGTAGAAGGTAGATTTAATACTATTTGTATTTATTTGTATTAATTATACAGGGTGTCCCGATTTTAAACCGACAAACTTCGGGTACAGAAAGTTCACATGAAATTATGACATACCCCTTCTAACAGTTCTTCTCTATCGAGCCTCCTAACGGAGATACAGGGTGTTGAAAATTCAATTTATTTTTTGTTTTTCTTTAATAATTTCCACAATATTAAAGATAGGGAAACCAAACTTGGTACACATAGTTAGGTTGTGAGGGTCCATCTTTGCTATCGTTCAGAGTTAAACTGAGGCGCGCCAGTGGCGTGCGGTGTGGTCACGTCGACATAATTTTAAGGAAAAAAGTATGTGCACTAATTTTTTTCTCAATTCTGATTAGATTTTCATAATTTACGGTTAATTTTCTAAAAAAACTTGCTCATGTAAAATTTTGACTGAGGCATTAGTTTTCGAGATATTTGTGTCTGAACAAAACGATGCACCAAAGACACAATAATCATGTCGGGAATAGTTCTGATGAAATCACGACATAGCCCTTCTAAAATTTCTCTAAAGCCATTCCTAACGGAAATACGGGGTGTTGATTTTTTTATATTTGGATGTTGATAATTTATGCAATTTCGTAACAAACAAATTTTTCTTTTGACAGAAATAATATTGACTTGCAAAAGGCCTTAAAAACGTCTCATTGCAAAAGAAGAAAAACATTAAAAACATTAAATTGACAGTTCAGTTCAGTATATCCCTTCGAAAATCAGACTGAAAATAATTTTGAAAGGGCTATCTTAATTAATTAATTGTGTTTTTGGTGCATCGTTTTGTTCAGACGCAAATATCTCGAAAACTAATGCCTCAGTCAAAATTCTACATGAGCAAGTTTTTTTAGAAAATTAACCTTTAATTATGAAAATCTGCTCAGAATTGCGAAAAAAATTAGTGCACCTACTTTTTTCCTTAAAATTATGTTGACGTGACCACACCGCACGCCACTGGCGCGCCTCAGTTCAACTCTGAACCATAGCAAAGATGGACCCTCACAACCTAACTATGTGTACCAAGTTTGGTTTCCCTATCTTTAATATTGTGGAAGTTATTAAAGAAAAACCAAAAATAAATTGAATTTTCAACACCCTGTATCTCCGTCAGGAGGCGTGATAGAGAAGAAATGTTAGAAGGGGTATGTCATAATTTCATGTGAACTTTCTGTACCCGAAGTTTGTCGGTTTAAAATCGGGACACCCTGTATATAGATACACATATTATTAGATATGTATTTGTAAATTTGTTTTCCACGCTATTGATTTAAATATTTTATTTGCAATTTTTTTTGCTATTCAATTCGTTATAAATATTCATTTTTTGGGTATATGTATATTCATGTCTTTTAGGCTTGAATGTCTCTAAACACTATAAATTCTGATTCTCCCGGTTTAATTGTCGTATGTTGGACATGATATGATACATTTTAATTCAAAAATGTATTTGAATTCTCTAAGTACCTAGTATGTGTCACACAGATTGTTGGTATAGCTGAAATTAAAGGTTGCCGTAAATCAACAGGGCTTTGAAAACACAACCATATGGCAGTGTTGGCTGGGAACAGCGGTGCTGGACACTGAGCTTATAATCTACGCGACCCTTTGCTGCCCTCTGTGAAATAGTAGCGGAAGCTAGAAGTGTTCTAGGAATATAGACAAAGCTCCGGTAAGTAGCGCCAGGAGACTCATGCATATTAACGAACTAATTCTAGTTTCCTTAAAAGGTGGGGTGTGTAGAAGGAAACGCGAAGTAAAGAATTTATAACTTGTCCTTGTTCAACGCTCATATGCTTAGATAGCCGCTGTATGCAGAAAATGTGCAATAAATATATTTGTAGGACTGAACAACAAAATATATGAAAAATAATTTAATTTTTATGCGGAAAATGGTGTAAATACCGGGTGACCACGAAAGTATTGCCTGGGGAATAACTCGATTATTATGAAGGATAGACGATAGACTTCTGAAATTTGGAGCGTGGATAATGGGTAAGAGCCAGAATCTGACTTGATTATGCCCAAAATACTACTCCCGATCCCGGTCTAACCGGATGTTACATGTGACAACCGACTTTCTTATTTTAAATAGAACACATTATATATTGTCTTAATCATATCAAATCATTAAAGCTTATATTGTTCAAATATGTTCTCATTTAAATTTCATTCAAATAAATTAATTCTCTATGAATTTTTAAAATGCAAAATCTGCGGAGATGACACGCTTCTTTAAATTAAGAAAAATTTTGCGAACATGGTGTGACAAAAGACACGCCCATGCGTCAAATCGAACGCCTATTTTCTAAAAGATTCAAAAATAAAATCCCGCAGTAACCTATATGTGTTTTTCAGTTTTTTACTTTTACAACATCATTTTTAAATAAATGCCAACTTGTGACTTTCGTTGAAATCAGACTAATCAGAGTTCCATGAATAAAAGGAAAATTTGTTAGTTTTTACATTCATCATTTCATCGATACAAGGACACATTGTAGGTAGGTATATCTGCTACATTACATATGTAAAAATGATCAATGAATATGCAAGAATTTTTTCAATTAAAAAATTTTAAAAATCAATAAGTATAACAATTGTGTTCACATTATAAAAACAGAAGTATTATGTCCTATATTTCTTTTTATAAAATTAATATATATTGGAAATATTTATGTTTGTTGTGTCTCAATATTTAAAATAATTTTTACAAAAAAGTATAGTGTTGTTTTACATCAAATTTATTTGAATATCACAAATTCTAAAATTTGGGTCAGTATTATTAATATTTCTCGGGATATTTCTTGACTACAAAAATTCTACAGCTTTTATTAAAATTTGCAATTATACTTATTTATTAATCCGTGAAATAATCAAATATATAAAATCAATTCTACCTATAGATAGGTTAGCTACACAATTTCGAAAATACTCTGACTAGGAAATGATATAAGTACCTACAGTTGTTTATTCATCAAAATGTATATTTTAAAATGATTTTAGTTTAAAATATACCACTATACCTAGTGTTATTTACCAAACTAAGTGAATAATTAGTAGGTAATTAGATAAGTATTTTTTACTTATCTAATAAGAAATAAGTGCCTATAAATAAGAGTCCGAAAATGCATCCTTTTCGAGATACCGAGTGTCAAAAAAAAAAAGAATTAAGAATATATTTCTGTGCAAGCGTTTGCTGAATTAACTAAACTGGTGCACACTTGAAGTAGATAATAGGGAATGGCGAAATTTAAAATAAATGGAAGGCCCTGTAGGTAAAAGAAACACCCATAATTTAAAAATGTAATACCGGTAGACGATGGTCAATGAATGTTGTTAACGATCACAAAAAACCATATCAATAGTAATCATCTACATAATTCCAAAAATATCGGTGTCATATATCCATATTTTTCGGAAATAAACATCAGTAACGCAGAAAAAGAGTTTTTAGTTATTACTCAACAACGGTTTATTCTACAAGAAATACTCAAGATGCCTTTTCTTTTTAGAATTGGCTACTGATTAAGAAATAAGTTTAATTAGAAAAAAAGCACTGACGTACCTAATATTTTTTTGTCAAATTTATCACCATCATTTTTTGCCGTCACGCATACCACTAGTGGAATTGTCAAAACTGGTTGAATCAAAAAAGAATCTTTCCATATCAGTATTATAGTGCATCCCAAAGCTGCATTTTATATTTTAATTCGTTTTCGAGACATTTAAAAATAACGTAGATATTTTAAAACTTTTTTTTGACACCCTGTATCGCGAATAGGAAGCATTTTCGGACTCTTATTTATAGGAATTGTTTTTCTTCTTTTGACCTTTAGAATACGTCTTAAAATAATTACCTTTCCTCCCAAAACACCCTGTATATATACATTATAGGCAACGTGGTGGCAACGCTGAGAGAGTAGAGGAGAACATTACAATGGTTGCCTAATTACCATTGAAGTAGATAAATCACAAGTATACTAAATTTTAGGACATACTGGCTGCCACACAAATTAATTAATCTTTGTTTTTTTTTTCAGTCTAAAAAATTGAAAAAATTGAGAATCGAATAATGTAACAATTAGTGGTTATCTATAGGCCACTAACTATTAAAACAATTTTATTACTTCCAGTATAACTGGCGTATTTTAGATAGCAACCTATGCATTCAAATCACTTCTCCCTCTAATATTTTTTTACAATTTAGAACGAAATTATAAAAAAACTTGGAAGTAGCGCTTAATAATTAGAAATTTTAAAATTATATCGACGTGCATTTTCAAATCAGGTAACTCTTTTTTAATCTTTTCGTATTTTTATTGCTTTATGAAAAGTTCATTTGTTATAAATCTATTCGGTCAAAATACATTTTTCGTATAGAATCATATTTCCCTCGCTCTGGTATAGTAAAAGTAAGATTTACGTGGAGCTTAAATTCGAAATCGAAAGAAATAAAATTAATTTTGGACTGTACACAAAAATATGCAAAATTCATTAAAATGCTGCAAAGATGAAATTCATGTAGTATAAAAAAAATAACCATTTTAAAAACAATAGGCATACAGATCGTCGTTCGGTTATTTTTTAAAATATATCTATAAGTTATCATTAATTTTTCTGCCACCTTCGTACTTTTTTACCAAATTTCAAAATCCTAGATGATTTTCAATCAATCTAGAATCAGTTTTTTGTGAGGCCAGAAATTACATAATTCTATTGAAATTAAAATGACCATTTTGTTCATGATCAAATTTAGAAAAACAATATGTATTATTGCTGTGTATTATACAGTAACCAGCAGCCAAGTACGTACACTACACATACGAACTAAATATTTAATATTCTCGGGTGAGACAACTGAATGCACAACGATACAAAGTAATTTAAATGGTGGGGACTCGAGCGCTGGGATCAGTTTACAGTTTACAAGATCATAGCCCTATGTAGGTACTTGGCTACCGGTTACTGTATATTCAATTATCCTTAATTAATTTTAGTATCCTTAAATACTTTCCGTATGATACAATATGATATATTATTAGTATTATTATTATTTGGAGGATTTAACCAATCAGAAACGCATAGCTTATAGTTTATAAATTTTTTTTTTCTAATTACTAGGAACCAGATGAGTATCATCAATTTAATTAAACCAGATTTTCCATCCAGAAGTCAGCAGATAAAGTAACGTTTAAACAAAAGTTGTAAGTAGACATAATCGTATTAATTCAATAGATCTCATTAATTACTTGCATACTAACTGTGCTAAATGACTGTGTATGAACAATCAATCATTAGGTACATTCTTAATATACTAATATGAATATACAGTTAACTAAATGAGTAGGAAATGGACTTGAACTAAACGTTTTCGAAAAATAATGGAGAATATAACGGAGTTTGAAATCAATGCGAAGCGAATCAAGGAGTATTTATCTGCTCCAAAGAAGAGAAGAAGAATGCTTCCTTGCCTAGCATTTTTCTTCCACCTGTACCTGTTTGGTTCTGTCTCCGATAATTCACCTGCTTAAGATACTGTTAAGGATGCAAGTTTTTACTTGATATTAATACCAATAATTAAAACAGTGTTTTCTAAATAGCCGGCGTTTCGAATTAATTTATATAGTTTGCATTGGCCCCTGCAATTTCATCATATGTATTAATATACGTTAAAAGTCATTGTGAAAATTATTGCTATACCATTCGGCTGTCTCCTGAAACCGGAGCTAGTAAATAATAGCAAAATATACAAGACATATTATTATTTGACATTGATCTTAATCTCACCCAGATATGAATCTAAGCCATCTGAATGAATACGCCACTATTCAGTAAATAATTATATGTATTAAATATATACATGAATGTGACTATACAGTTAACACGAACAATTAGATTTTAAAATACCCTGTTCGATTATAACGATTATGATGAAAGATAGAGCATTAAAATATTCGTTTTGTTTTATATTTCCATTCACGAATGCCTGCCAACAGAGGCTTTAATTAGTTTATTAAGAGTTGGCGATTTACTACACGTTTTCTTCTATAATTAGCTTAACTAGAATAAAAGTGTTAAAATGGGCAATGACCTCAAGAACAAATTAAAACCGTAAAATAACATCAAATTGATAGCCCAATCAGTCTAAGTAAATCCACGACATTACTAAACTCCATTTGGTGATATGAAATGGAACGAACGATGCGTTGGAAGAGCACAGAGAATATGGCTTAAACAAATAGATCGCAAGTTAGATTAAACGCAGAATTCTGCTCGATAAAGCCGAGCTGCACCCCTCGCGACCCCAACACCCTTAGGAGCGTTAATATTCCCTGCTATGGCCGCCAACATTTGCACGAAATGAGAACTCGAGATGAGTTCGATTAAAACAATGGAAACTCACTGGACCCCTCCAACATACACCACACCTAACACTAGTTCCAGCTTAGTTAAAACGTGGAGGATTAGGATTTGGCTTAATAATATAAGAGAAAATAGCGGTTCAATGCAAATATACTTGCTGAAAAGTTGGCTGAATAATAATTACTTTCGAAATAATTTAAAATGTTTAATGCTTTATTTAGTCTAATTACTCGAAAAGCGCTTACCATTACGTCTATGCTTTACTTTATATAGCCTCGAAAAAGATAATACCAGTTTATTAATCTAGTTGCGGCGTCATTAAAACTAGTCGACAAATTTATTTGCCCCAAACTTTTCATCGCTTAACGGTTTACAGTTACCTTTTATTGTGTTTATAAATCACTAAATTGACACACATTTTTAAGTCTTTGAAATCTGTCTGATATTGCCGACGATAATTAATGTTTACCAGGAATTATTTTGGTTTTTAAATAAGTTTCAAGCAAAATTCCTAAAAGTTAAATTATATTACTAAAATAAAAATAAATTATTAGTATTAATGTAAATGCAGTGAGCTTAGCGTATAAGAGGCAACTGGGCGAATATTTCTGACGGTTTCAAACTCGTCTGACTGCTGTGTTGAAACAAACCTATGAGTAACATATCGGGTTAGAAACTATCGATGCATATTCTAATTTAGAATACATATAACAATCGAAAAGTAAACATAGTAGAACACACCTTTGAGTTTCTAATGACAAAATTCAAATATTAGCTTAGGATCAAAAATTAATTCAAGAATTTATACTTAAATTCAAAAGGATTTTTCCTGTGAATGACATAACGTTAGATTGAGTGTATACCGGGAATTTATTTCAGCCAGCGTATCTTGCAATAGTTTCACAATCACTGTGAGATTTTGTTTTACACTTTAATTTGAGAGCATCTGCCTAAACCAAGTAACGTCTGATAAAATATCATTAAGTTCCATGAGTCAAACTTTGCGGTACCCCAAAAGGGGATCGAACAAACTATGTTTGTTATTCGAGTAATATCCAAATAGTTGCGCAATAGAATTAGGTAGTCTGAGAGCATCTAATTTGTTGGGTACGGAATAGTGAAGGTCGAGTCGGGATTTTAACGAAAAATGACGACATTTTGCTAAAGTTGCAAAACCAACTTCTCCTCCCATTTTCAAGGGTGCTGAACCCGAATATGACACTCAAAAAAGTTTTTACCCATACGCACAAATGGCCAGAAACCACCCCTTTTTCGGTTTCATCGTACGTTTGCCAGTGCGAGTTTTAATGGAAATTCGAAAGGGATATGCTCAAGAGTGGAGGATAATACCAGAGAGAGTACCATGACCACCCCAGGGGGTTGATTCTATCCTTTTAGGGGGTGGAAAAAGGGTTTTTATTATCCCACTGGTTTCAAAGCTTTTCGAGCATGCTGATTATGAAAAACATACTATCAGAGGTGTTTGGCCGTTCCTACACCCTTAAACGGACATTGACATTTTTCTATGACTCTATATAAAATATCAACCATTCCTCTTTACCCAAGTCTTGCCGAGTATTAAAGAAAGGGAAACATACGAAAGGGGTGGTTTATGTACGTTTAAGGGTGTAGGAACGGCGAAACGCCTTTAATAGTATTTTTTTCATGATCAGCATGCTCGAAAATGGGGGAGTTAAGCATTGAAACCAAACGGAGAACCCTTTTTCCACCCCCTAGGAGGGTAGATTCAACCCCAAGGGTAGTCACGGCACTCTCCCTAGTGTTATCCTCCACTCTTGATCATATCCCGTTCAAATTCCCATTAAACCCGCGCTGGCTAACGTCTGTACGAGGAAACCGAAAAAAGGGGTGGTTTTTGCGCAAGGATTAAAACTTTTATGAGTGCCATATTAGGGTTCAGCACCCCCGAAAACGGAGGGAGAGGTTGGTTTTGCAACTTTAGCAAAATGTTGCTACCTCTTCTGACTCCTGACCTCCACTAGAAGCCGAATGGGTAAATGCGTTGAGACATACTAAGGTAGATGGTTCGAATCCATCTTGACGTAAATGGATATAGTTCGGACTCCAGAATGTACTGTAGGGCCTCGTCTCTCTTAACTCAATATAAATTTATATGATTTCCTGTGGTTACTTCGCGAAGACGGTTAAGAAAATATTTTTTTAAATCTAAAAAAAAAAAATTGGTGTCATAACATCGACTTTCCTTTGTTGGCTCAATTTATTACAGAAGAACTGGGATTTACACACAAGGTTAGTCATTGTGGATTTACCCTTTATGAAACTATACCATTCACATAATATCATATCCTATCTTTTTGCGAATCAAGTATATGTATGGAGATATACAAAGCAAACAAGCATAACCAATATTGTTTACAATTATTACAAGATGATATTAATAAAATATTTAATTGGTGTGTTGAAATCGACTGCACATCAATATTAATAAATACAAAGATTATGACATTCCTATATGTATACCATTAATTATAAATACAAAATTTAGACAAATATTTGGATAGGGTATATTTAAAAATGGAATGAAATTTTCATGTAGTGACCATATATTAGATATTTCAAATCGACCACAGAAATTTTTGGATTTAGGTTTCGTAATCGTAAATCGTAATCGTAATCGACAGTCGTAGTCGTAAATCGTAAGCGTATCGTAATTGTAATCGTAATCGTAATCGTAATCGTATTCGTATTCGTATTCGTATTCGTATTCGTAATCGTAATAGTAATAGTAATCGTAATTGTAAACGTAATCGTAAATCGTAATCATAAATATAATTTAATGACATTAAATAATAGAAAAATTTATTTTATTATTGTCTACCAATAGCATAAACTTTTACATAGTATGTTTCATATACTACACCTACAAGTAATTATGAATTAATATCAACTACTAGGACGATGGCTAAAATTTACAATTCTTTACGACAGCATTTAAATATAATTAAAGATAACTATAATATTTTCATCAAAAAATTAAAAAATAAACTAAATTACTAATGTTGAAATCCAAATTGAAATATGCAAATATTTATATTGTCATACTTAATTATTTTTCTTCAAACGAGTGTAATCGTTATTAGCTTTCTAAGGGTAGATTAATTTAATTTTGTCATAAACAATATAATTGGATTGAGAAATGTGTTTGATTGTAATTAAGAAAGCTGGTATCAGATCCCATAATAAACAACTTACGTTTTTCACATTTTTAATTATTATTTTAAGGCTATTAGATTAATAAATGCTGTCTCGTAAATATTTGCTAATTAGAATTCTAGATCTTTTTGGATCAATACAAATTTACTATAGGAACAAAGCTAAAACATTAGATTTCTATTCATCGAAACAATACTCCTTAAATGAGTGGCTGCACACAATTGTGATGAAAAATTCCAAACAATGTTTGTTAATGTTATTATGAATTTTGAAAAACACTTTAAAAACTGCAATTTAAATAGTTATACACAATATTTCACAATTTTGTAACCATTGTATGTGAATACTATATGTATGCAGATATCTTTCTAAAAGTCTAGGAAGAACTTTTTGTTGTGACTTAAATTTGATTTGAAAAAAAACATATTTCCCAAAGTTCCAGTGTAGCACCAATTAGTTATCAAATAGGAGAGTATAAAAATTTACCCATTGTATAAGCAAGTCATTAATTTTCTTTCATCAATTTTATACTGTTGTATTAATGCTAGATTTTTATCTTTTTTTATGATTTATGAAGTAATCGTTGACCCGTTGACACAAAACAAATTGATCTTACCCAAATTGCTTTAGACTCAATAATAATTCATAGCAACTAGCCTATTTTAAATATTATTATTCACTTTATATTATAAATTTCAATTCAATAATTAACTACTTAAATATTAGTCTTTTTTTTTCTGTTCCTGCGTAGAGGTTATTTCCCAGTTTTAAACTGGTTAATTTGAATATTTTTTAGATAAATCGAATTTTTTTGGATAGGAA
The DNA here is from genome assembly GCA_963680705.1 of Rhagium mordax. Lineage (NCBI taxonomy): Eukaryota > Metazoa > Arthropoda > Insecta > Coleoptera > Cerambycidae > Rhagium > Rhagium mordax. The sequence goes on from OY796657.1 coordinate 29,791,659, forward strand.
TCTCAAGGAATGTGGTAATAAATCCCAAAAAAGAAAAGGAACAGAAATAATTTATGAAATGCCGCACAAATAATATTTAAACAATATTAGTCTTTTATTTCAACATGTCACAATGTCACATTACATCTAAAGAAAAATGCATCATTTTTACTTGTTATTGAACTACTCAGTGAATGGTATCGGCTAGTTTAAAATTTATGAATGCATGGAAAATCTACTAAAAACGTTTAACAAATTGTGTTTGATACAAATTGTATGTAATGTAAAACATTACCAGTGACATCGTTAAATTTTTTTCAAGGCGTAAATAATCCGGGTTATAAAAAGGGCTTTTGATGGAACATACCAAAATATCGTGATATTCGGCCATTAATTAAAAACGTCGTTTTGGCAGCAATTAGCTAGATGAAACCCTCAAAGCAGCATCGGCTCTTCAGCTGGACTGCATTTGACATTCAAGAGTGCCGCGAATAGAAGTGATTAATGAGCAGGACAATTGCCTATCGCCGGCCCCATCTACTGGATGGACAGTTAAGAAGAAGGGTTGAATCACTAGTCAGATTCATTAGCGACATTTTATATTTTGTAAATAGTATATAATGTGTAGACTGCAACTAAGTTGACTTTACGGTGTTTGATGTTTGTTTGGACTGTATAAATAAACCGGGATTTTATGATTTTTATTAATTATCGTGTACTTTATTTTCATTTAAAAGGTTCTAAGAACTTTGTGTTTGTATATCGCAAAGTAAATTAATAGTAATACGATTAAATGATCTGATACCTCTTATTGACTCAACTAATGCATCTTTTATAAATTGTTGAATGTCTTTTCATTATCTAGTAATATAAAAATCAAATAACACGGTTAACTAATATTAAAATGTAAGAAAAGTAGACTCGAAACATCACTGGATAAAAATAACGATGTAGTTTTTATAATACGCATTTTCATTACGTTCATGTGTAGAAATATGAAATCTTAAATTTGCATTAGCATTATATGACTGATGGTCGAGATGGTAGCGTACCTGCCCCTCACCCAAAAGTCCCGGGTTCGACTCCCGGTTGTGGCAATAAAAAATACTGTGAGAGGGATTTTTCCATTATACACGTGTATGTCCCTTGTCTTTAAATGTGCACAAAGCTCTTCTGGAGCCTTCTGGGATAAAGGGGGTGTGGTGTTATTTATTATTATTATTATCTTATTAATTACTAGCACTGAATTTCTTTAAACGTTACTAGCAACCGTCAAAATGCTAGATTTTACCTTTAATCCCCCTTTTCTAATACGTAACGAATAAATTGCAGGGTAGACTTTGTCAAAAAAAATGGCAAAAAAATTTGGTTTGCAGATACATAACGACAGGTTTAAAAACAAGAATTATCCAAATTTTAAGTGACATATGCATAGGTTACAAGCGTAGGTTACAAGCATTAAATATTTAAATAAATTGCAGGGTAGTTTTTGTCAAAAAGTAAATTTGGTTTGCAGAAACAAAAGGACATGTTTGAATACGAGAATTATTTAAATTTTAAGTGACGGCCCATGTATAGGTTACGAGCATCATCTACGCACGCAATCTAACCGAACTAAACTAAGCGGCAATATTCAGGTCAGATGTCAAGCTCCCCACTTTCGTTACCTGTATATTTAAATGATATTTCTTGCTTAATAATTTAACTTAAATAATTACTTTATGTATTTCATCGGCTTAGAGATAGAGTAGTTTTAAACAAGTGCACTTATTTTTAAAATAAGTGGTAATAAAAAACTATATAAAAAATTAGGTAACCGTAATTTCTGACGTAAAAGTATTTTTCTATTGAAATTAATTTTTCGCTTTTTTCACCTCCTTTTATTCAACTATTACTTAATTGTAGAGAAAAAAATTAAAAGTACTTATACCATTTTTCAATTACTTATAATCCTTTTTATTTCTGCACAAATATTTAATAGAAACTAGTTTCGGCGACATAGCCATCATCAGGGGAACAATTTTAATAATAAGAGAACTTGAAATAAAAAGGTTCAAAGGTTAAAACATTTTTGTCACGTTGCATTAATGTTAACAAACAAAACAAAAAAATTTTTAGTTCACGTCAAAAGAAACAAGTTTTATTTATGAAGGAAAGTCCCAGGATCTTGCGGAAAGGGTGAAAATAAGTTTCCCGGTAAAAAAGAAATTAGGGGTCATCACGTGAAAATGTTAGATTCTACTGTAACTTTATTGCTTTTGAATTTATCGATAAAGTAAAAACTGCTTTACTGACTATTTTTTCAATTCAATTCAAATTTTTATAAAAAAAAAAACAGACGAGCATCGCATAACACAGATCACAGATATAGCTATCAACTTTACTTTTTCTTATACTTACCTGATTCTCATAGAACAACTATGTACCAGAAAAGTTTTCTTTACCAAGGTTGCAAATTATACAATTCCCTAGACGAAGATATTCGAGCTTCTGGTAGTATACATATTTTTAAACGAAAAATTAAAAAATTGTTGCTAGGCAAAAATTGCTACACTCTTGATGAATTTTTTTAATAGTTTATTCTCTACATTTTTTACATTTTACATTTTATACGACATAATATATGTAGTTTTTCTATAATATATATTCTTTTATATGTGACGGGTACAAATTAATCTGTACATTTTTTTTATATATTTATTATACCTAATGTTTAATATGTTACTTTGCAGTGTTTTTTGCACTATTTATTTGTACTGCTATTTTTAAATATTTGTGACGTTTTCTTCATTGACTTTTTGTATACTTTTGTATATATATCTGCACAGTGGAGAAATAAATATTATTATTATTATTATAACATCTTATTATTATATGTATTATGTGTTTCTTCGTTTTTTCCTGATTTCATCGATATAAACACGTGAGCTATTAACTTTTATTTTTTACGAGATATAGATAATTTAGAAAAAAGATATAGGTTATGTGTAGAAAAGAAAGGAAGGCAGTTTGAACAATATCTATAAAAAATAATTATATATTAACTGTTTAAATTATGTAATTTTCTATACCTCGGAAAAAAATAAAAGATAATAAATAACAGGTCCATCTCCAATATTAGCAGAGTATGAATTTTTTTTAAAAGTTGATTTTGCCAAAAAATTGTACCTTTCCGAGGGCCCTTGCTCCCCTCCCCGGAGATTTTTTCGGCCGAACTTTCAGGAGAGCTAGAACCAAAACCTTACTCTCGGGTCTCTGAAAATTTTGTTACTTAATATCCATCCGCGGCCGAGCTCAGATAATCGAATAACTATTATGACCCATTTTTTTCTTCGATAATTTTTTTCACCCCTTTAGCAATTTTTTTTCATAATGACATGAGCTGTTGAAAAAAATAGAATCTTTGTATTGCGATGAGGTCAAAAATCCTGGTCGAGGGTTCCCCTACTATTAATTAAGGCTAAATAGGAGTGGAAGCATAAATAACAAATAGTTAAATTAAAAATTTAATTTCATCAAGTATATTTTGGTTTTTGTCATTAATCAAGAAAAGTATATAGTAGCCAAAGCCATTAGGAGTCAAATTTCAATGAAAAGTTGTATATATGCATATGAAATGAAACACTATCAAAATTTCATATATTTTCAAATGTGAATGATCCCTTCCTTATAAAATTTTGAGGCAGCCAGTTTAACATAAGAGGCGTTATCTTGTACTAAACAAGAGTCCAATTTTCAAGAATACTTACATTTTGTCAACATTTTCTAAAACCTCAATTTTTAAGTACCTATACCGGCTGACAATAGGCATAATTTAGAAACGATAACATGACTACATTATAATTTTTAATTTTTTTCCATAATCAATATACATTATACCGGGTGACCACGAGATGAGGTTACACTCTGTAACTTATTTGTTATTAAACCCATTAATTTTAAATTTACAGGTGAGGCATAACATCTAAATGTGCAACTTTTGATACTTGATAACCTTATTTTTTACTTTTAGCCGGAAGTGATATCAACTTCTTTATTTTATTAACAATTCTACCTGTTTCTGTAATGTATCTTATTTGTTGTGAAATTTGCAATACATTGATATGTCACACAATGACATTTCATTTCAAAATGGCCAAAAATTAAATTTTTTCAAAAATATTAAAATGTCATTTAAAATATATTTATTTGTCAATTAATTTTTTCCAAAAGTTGGCCGTGTAATCAAGAGTAATGAATTTGACATGTTTAGTTTTTAATTTGCACCAAAATTTCGTTTTGACGGAAATAAAATAAATATTAGAAGAACTTCTTATTTTTTTTTTATATTCTGTTTATAATTCGGTACTTTAATGGCATTAAATCAAAGAGAAGAAACAAGCAATTGCAAAATTAAAAAAAAAATCTGGTAGGGGTATTTAAAAAAAAATAGTTTTGGGTATTTAAAAATTGCAGAAAAATATTTATCTTATTTTTCTAATATCTTTCTGCCAAAACGAAATTTTTCTACAAATTAAAAATTAAACGTGTCAGATTCATTACTCTTTTGATTTCACGGCCAACTTTGGAAAAAAAATGTATTGTCAATATCTTTTAATTGACATTTTAATATTTTTGAAAGAATTTAATTTTTCGGCCATTTTGAAATGAAATGTCATTGTGTGACATATCAATGTATTGTAAATTTTATAACGAATAAGATACATTACAAATAGGTACAGGTAAAGTTGTATTTAAAATAAGATAGTTAATATCAATTCCGGCTAAATTGGAACTAAGAAATAAGGCCACCAAGAGAAAAAAGTTGCGCATTTAAATGTTATGCCTCACCTGTAAATTTCAAATAAATCGATTTAATAACAAAGAAGTTATAGAGTGTAACCCTTCGACCATATAGGAATAGACCCCGTTTGTTTACGTTTTCGATGAATGAAAGAATAACGGTGGGGCACGGAGGGTAGTAAGCGATGCATGTGTGCCAAATTGTATCATTTAATGGCAATTTTAGGGAAAGGTACAATAAGAATTTTCTAATTATCATTAAATTACCCATATCTTTTAAAACTTCACGCTATATAATTACGTAGATCTAAAGAGACAAAAAAAAATTCTTAGTTTTATATCGTGAAAAGTCATCATGATATATACTTTTATGAAGCATTTTCAGTTAATTTCTAAGAACATATTGGCAACCCTGTTGTACAAGCTTCTAACATTTCTGACAATTATAACATGATTGGTCGCCGTACTGCTGTTTGATCCCTTTGTTTCTGTAAATTATTGTTTGTATTTGAGTTATTAAGGTGTATTTATTGTTCAGAATGGTGAATAAATGTGTTATTTGTAGAAAATATTGTGATAAGGGATGTGGTCGACCATTCCACAGGTAAGTAAACATAAATCATGAACGTAGAAAAGGAATAGAAAAATGTTTCTGTTACATGTTTGTTGTGCTTCCTAAAGAGTCTCATGCGAGAAAAAAATTGGTCAGATGCTTTGGGATTGAAAGTAGAGGACGTACAATTGAAAACAGCAACTGCTTATTCTACAATTCATTTACAAAACGGGGTCTATTTCTATATGGTCGAAGGTGTAACCTCATTTCGTGGTAATTCACCCGCTTTAAGAAACTTATTTATTAAGAATTTCTCAGATAATCATTCTAGATGGTTGGTGTATCATTAGAAACAAAAGAAAAATAAAACAAAGGTTAAAGGAAGCACGAAATTATGTGGTCAGCTTAAGAAGTACCCCAAATACATATTACTGATAAAGAATAATTTAATAGGGAAATGTTTCTCAATGGGATTTTATACCGAGTTCTATACTCAGTTATGAATTTTCAGTTTACATAAAATATTTTCTTTTATTTTTTCGTAAATAGAACTCTTTCCCATAAAATTATTCTGTATCAGTGGGTATTTTATATTCAACCGTTGTTGTCATAAATTTAAGTTTTCTCGTGTACTATGATGACCAAAGATCGTAATTTTCTTTTACTTTTCTTTTGTGTCTGATATTTAGGATAAATAAAATATTCAGAGAAATCTCTAATTAAAATTCAAATAAATAAGTGTATTGTACACATCAGTTATATAACATAAACATCTGACTAAAAATTACTCCATTTACTTATTCAACTGGCTGAAAGAGTCGTAAATATTCATTAGGTTAACGAATACTCCATGCACTCCTCTATCAAACTAAGAAATTATATGCGTTATTTAAATATCAAATAAAACACCCTAAATATATATACTTAATCTTAGTATAAGTACAAGTGAAATTGAAATCGTTTCTCACGAATATCCCCCTTGAAAAAACTAACGAATGTCTTGAACAGGTTTGGTCACTTTGTCGCTCATGCAGATCATCGTCAAGTGCTGGACCAAAAGTGTGGCCGGGCAGAGAGCCCAGCATCCCTGATCCAGCGTGGTTTTAAGATGACCGTGGGATACAAGCGACTGGTAGCCGACCTGTGAGGTCAAGGCTCGCTCCGACCTGTAACCTCAAGCGCTCTGACCATTATGCCAATTGTGTTCGGAAATCTCAAATGATTCGCCTTACGTTTTATTTTACGCGAACAGAATTTCAGTTAGTATGTTGGAGCAATTAGTTTACTCTATCACAAAACCTATTGCAATAATAGGTTATTACAGAAATTGTAGATGTTTCACAAATTGTAGTAAATAACATTTTTATCCTAATTAAACTTGATTAAACAACCATCACGAGTAGAATTTTTATTTCCTTTTTACAAGGAATTTTCTAAGTACGTATAAAAATGGGAGGAACTCAGTATACTTACCATGTGTCTGAAAATGTGTGGGAAAATGTAAGGGAGATAGGAGGGGAGAAAAATTTGAAATTTGAGATATACTGATTTTAGATTATAGTTCTTTTTTTACGTGAGATAAATGGGGTTTATTCATAATTTTTTTAACACTCATTAAAATGCAAAAGTTGCATAATCTGGACAGTCAAAAATTGCAATTTATTTTCTGATGCGGCAAATCAAGTTTTATTCTAACATTTTAAATAAGAATAGTTTCTTTTGGTCACTTTTTTATATTATTTTATTTTACTCTTTCCTTTATATTGTAATGCCTCTGTGTTCGATGATTCATGTAATTTTAGTTCTGATTGTTAACTTTCACCATTTTTATCGTTGCACTACCCAGCAATTGTTTTTAAGTGAGGTGGTGTAAATATTAGGAACAAATGGAACTTTTAAGAATTTTTTTTTCATTTTGCATTATCTTTAAGTTAAATTCGTAATTGAGCAATATTCATCAATAAGGAACGACCATGGTGGAAAAGTTTTAGTAAAATGAACATAACAGAGTTAATCCTAAATTATAATAGTATATACCTAACCTTACTTAATTTTAGTTTTTATCCTTCTAAACCAGCAAACGAGCATGAAGAAACCAAATCAAATTCCATAATTTTGATAATTAAACATTTAAATTATTTGTTAAAATTATGACACCATAATCCCTAATTATACAAGTAAAATCTATACTTAAAATATATAAGTAATTATGAGACTTTCAAAGTTAGAATTACTTTTTTTAAGTTAGTTACAATTCAATTTTCTTGATTGTCCATTTTACTTTTACTCTTTTATAGTTAGTTGAAGAGATAATAATCAAGCTTCTTCTCAATGGGACCTGTTTGCTTTTTATTCGGCATACGCAACGAATTATGTTGAATCCACGAATGGGACCCTTGCAACTTGTGCCACTTGCCCCCTTGTGTTTGCAGGTAGTCGCGTGTCAGCACGTCAGATTCCTAAACGGGACCCTTGCTATTCTAGTCACAGGTAGATGTGGAGTATAATGGGCACGTGCCTACTAAATTTGTATATAATGTTTAGTCCAATAGGGTAAGTAACCAGAATATTATATTATGTATAGTAAGAATGATACAATAACAATAAGTAAATAAGTTCATAAATAGTAATAAATAAGAAGAGAGTGTGAATTATGTCGACTGTAAAATTAAAAGTTACTTACAGGCACACAGAAGAAAACGTTCAGACTCAAAAATACAGACCCCACTCCACTTATGTATTTTGATGCGCTGAAACCGAATTTAACTATAAGAAATTTTTTTACTAGTCAATTTTCCTCTAGCACCCCCTTTATAATTTAAAATTCATCACTACCCTTATGTATTTTAATGCGCTGGAACAGAATTTGATAATAAAAAATGTTTAGTCTAGTCTAGTAAATTTTCCGCTAGTACCCCCTTTTAACCCATATTTGGGGATGGAATTGCACTTTTCCTTATAATTTAAAATTCCACATTATCCTTATAAAGGGTGATTCAAATAGAGCTTCCAGATGATATAGATCAATATTTTCAAAACCTCAAGTTATCTGTGAACGTCAAACTGCCTTTTGCAATCCATAAACATAAACAATATTAGTTATGGTGCCATACACGACAGAACAACGCGTTAAAATTATCCAAGCCTATTATGAAAATGAGTGAACAAGAAAAAATACATTCCGTGAATATTTCGGTGCTCAAAAATCGACCTCGCAGCACATAATTACAAATTTGGTCCAGAAATTCGAGCAAACTGGATCCGTAGCTAATGTCAAACTACTTCAACGTACTCGTAGAAGTCGCTTGTTAATCAAAGTGAAGAAGAACCCGGCATATCGATTCGCCATCGATCGCAGCAATTGGATCTTACGTACTCCACGACGCAGCGAACTATGGCCAATAATTTACACTTACTTACTTACAAAATGCATATAACACAAGAACTGAAGTCTAGAGATCATTTACAGCTCTGTGTGTTTGCCGAATGGATGCATGAACGAGGAAACGAATTTTCGCACAAAATCATTTTTAGTGGTGAGGCGCATATTAGTCCTTTGGATTTCTTTCTTTGGGGTTATTAGAAGAGTAGAGTCTACAGGAACAAATCAAACACCATTGCAGGGCTAAAACAGGAGATTCGAAGCGAAATAGCCGACAATGAGTCTGCAATGTGCCGCAATACAACTTAAATTTTGATAAACGGATTAGGTCATGTCTTAAGAGCAGAGGCGGTCATTTAAACGATATTATCTGGCATGTGTAATTGTAATGAATCAATCTAAAATACTGAATACAAAATACTTGATATTTGAAACAAATTTCGTGTTTTCTTTAACAAGTTCATATGGAAACCCAAATTGAATCACCCTTTATATTTTGACCCGCTGAAGCAGAAGTTAACAACAAAAATGTTTTAAGTTAATTTTTTGGCGATGAATTTAAATTTTTTATCCGATGTTATCGATCTCTCTTGATTATAAACGACCTTCTTAGAGCCAATCTCTTGGTTCCAGCAAGAAGATCGCTTAGAAGCAAGAGAGTTCTATATCATAGGGAAGAAAAAATTTAAATTCATCGCCAAAAAATAGTCTAACAAATATATTTCGTACGTTATAAATAATCTGAAAATTCAGCATTCAAAGCATGTTGCCTTTTTAAGAAAATACATTCGATCGTTTTGATGTGATTTGACCGAAAAAGTTTTGTCAAATCACATCAAAATGAACTCATGCGGTATCTAAGCAACACGTTTTCATGCGCTGAATTTTCGATAATTTTTAATACTACAGAATATTAGTTTCTTCTTGACAGATTTTAAGTAATTTTAACACATATCATATACAGGGTGTTATGTTATAAATGATACACAGTTGAAGATTGAATTTGAGGTGTTAAAATAATAGGATTTAGCCAAAATATAAAAGGTGGGCCAAAAGCAATTACACTATTTTGTTCTAATTTTCCTAACTTGCAAAGGAATTGAATAAACTTTAGTAGAGGGGTTACGTATTATGATATATTGGCTAGAAAGTCACAAATACTTTAAAAGTATCTATTTGCGCATAGGATGGGAAAAAGTAGAACGGTGTCTATACGAATTCGCAAAGAATAACCAAAAACAAATCACAAGACAATCAACGTTGAATAAGTAAATCTTTCTGCCTTAATGTACTAATTGAATTTTATAAATATCTGCAATCGTTTGATTTTTATCGACGCAGTCATTTTGTCTGTAAAATGAGGTATAATATATGAGGGGAGCTGCTCGGATCACCATTTATCAAAGGACTTAAAATTGTGAGTTACATGTATCTGATGCGATGTGAGCATCTTAAAGATAATTTTTTTGCATTCGGCTTATGAGGAAAATAAAAATTATAATGAGAAAGTTACAGAAAATAAAAAAAATTCGCATAGGTTGGTTGACATTGTTATCTACTCGGCCTGTCAAGAAAATCGATTTCGGGGCATAACGAAAAATCCGATTCCTGCAACAAAGGTCATTTTAAGGAGCTAATGGATTTTCTAAAGATACCGGGTGACCACGAGATGAGGTTACACTCTGTAACTTATTTGTTATTAAACCGATTAATTTTAAATTTATAGGTGAGGCATAACATCTCAACTTTTGATACTTGCTGCCTTATTTTTTACTTCCGATTTAGCCGGAAGTTATGTCAACTTTCTTATTTTAATAACAACTCTACCTGTTTTTGTAATGTATCTTATTCGTTATAAAATTTACAATACAATGATATGTCATACAATGACATTTCATTTCAAAATGGCCGAAAAATTAAATTTTTTCAAAAATATTAAAATGTCAATTAAAAGATATTGAAAATTAATTTTTTTCCAAAGTTGGTAGTGAAATCAAAAGAGTAATGAATTTGACATGTTTAATTTTTAATTTGCATCAAAATTTCGTTTTGGCGGCAAGATATTAGAAAAATAAAATAAATATTAGGAGAAATTTTTATTTAATTTTTATATTTTGTGAATAATTCGGTTCGTTAATGGCATTAAATCAAAGAGAAGAAACAAGCAATTGCAAAATTTTAAAAAAAGTCAGGTAGGTGTATTTAAAAAAAAATAGTTTTGAGTATTTAAAAATTGCAGAAAAATATTTATTTTATTTTCCTAATATCTTTCTGCGAAAACGAAATTTTTGTACAAATTAAAAATTAAACATGTCAAATTCATTACTCTTTTGATTTCACGGCCAACTTTGGAAAACAATTATTTTTCAATATCTTTTAATTGACATTTTAATATTTTTGAAAAAATTTTATTTTTCGGCCATTTTGAAATGAAATGTCATTGTGTGACATATCATTGTATTGTAAATTTAATAACGAATAAGATACATTACAAAAACAGGTAGAGTTGCATTTAAAATAAGAAAGCTAATATCACTTCCGGCTAAATCGGAAGTAAGAAATAAAGCCACCAAGTGTCAAAAGTTGCGCATTTAGATGTTATGCCTCACCTGTAAATTTAAAATTAATCGGTTTAATAACAAAGAAGTTATATAGTGTAACCTCATCTCGTGGTCACCCGGTATATGATTTAAAATGACGCAACTTTTTAGTACCAATAAAAAAAAATATGAAAGATTATGCTCTATGATTATCGTTTTAGAAGAAACATTTTTTAAAATTATTTTCTAGAAAATACTTGCTTATTTCTATTTACTGTTTATCAAGAATATATTTTATGCTGACGAACAACCCGCAACAAAAAAGTAACGCGCCGTTGCACTACCTCAAGGGTGGTGGGTCATAATGTCGATTTGAAGTTTATAAATTTTTAAGCCTCATCCTCTCTTGAAGATACCAGGACCCGCCACTAGTGAATTTCTTCTGTTTAGGACACCGTTTTATATATATAGTTGCATAATCGATTGTTTTGAGTATTATTGAAACCTTATACAGGGCGATTCCTTGGTAAGTGCACATACCTGCATATGTAGGTTACTTGGGCGATTCCATATCACCTATAGTTAGTGGGTCAATAATCCTTAATTACCAAGATACAGGGTGTTTTATTGATATTGCCTATTTTTGTCTTGGACCATGATTTTAAAACCACTGGGTAAAGAGAGCAAAATTTTATGTGTATATTGTACTTAATCAGCCATACCGATTTCTCCATTTAGCGGAATCAAGATACAGGGCCGATTGGAAAAATTGGCCGAATTGTTAAATCTCAAAAACAACACCCTGTATCGAAACTTTTAAAAATCTGTTGTAAGATTTGGAAAGAACATAAAAAAATAAGGCAAATAAAGTACATTTTCAAATTTCGCGTCTCATTTTTCTATTTACTTTCTTTGGTAAACGAAAATTTTACAAAACTAAGAACCGACTATCTCATACAAAATAGCGTATTGTCTTTATAATTGACCACGAATTAATAAAATCTTTTATATTCAATAGAAAACTATTCATATAACGTAAGTCCTGAAAAGCCATTCAACCACCCAATTAAAACCAACAGATTTACACATTGTTTTAAATTCTTGTAGGTATAGACTTTGACTACAACATACAATTAAAATGTCAAACAATCAAGTGCGTTGTCAAATTTCTGACAGTTGATCATTCCTAAAAGGTTAAGCTAAACTTTGTTTAAACTTTTTTCACCTAAATAATAATAAACTTTACTTAATAATCTTTTGAGGCATTTCATTTTAAAGTTTGTTATTATTTAGGTAAGAAAAGTTTAAACAAAGCTTAACTTAACCTTTTAGGAATAATCATCCGTCAGAAATTTAACAACGCATTTGATTGTTTGAAATTTGAAGTGTTGTAGTCAATGCCTACCTACAAGAATTTAAAATTTTTAAAATAATGTGTAAATCTGTTGGTTTTAATTGGATTGTTGATTACTTTTCAGAACTTACGTTGTGTGAATGGCTTTTATTGAATATGAAAGGTTTTATTAATTCTAAGTCAATTATAGAGAAAAAACGCTATTTTGTATGAGATAATCGGTTCTTAGTTTTGTTAAATTTCCTTTCATAAAAAAAAATAAATAGGAAAATGAGACGCGCAATTTGAAAATGTACATTATCTGCTTTATTTTTTTATGCTCTGTTCGAATCTTAAAACATATTTTTAAAGGTCTCGATACAGGGTGTTGTTTTGAGATTTAAAAATTCGGCCCTTTTTTTCTGTCCGGCCCTGTATTTTGATTCCGTTAAATTGAGAAATAGGTATGGCTGATTGAGTAAAATATACACACCAAATTTTGCTTTATTATACCTAGTGGTTCTAAATTTATAGTCCAAGACAAAAGTTGGCCAAATCAATAAAACACCTTGTATCTTGGTAATTTAGGATTATTGACCCACTAACCATAGGTGATATAAACTCGCCCAAGTAACCTACATATGCAGATAAAGTATGTACACTTACCAATGAATCACCTTGTATAAAGTGAATATTTTAAAATTTCTTTCAGACATGAGTTCTACATCCCAACACGGTTAATGAGATACTAACAACAGTCTGCTGGCTGCTGAGGCTGAGCAGTGAGTGGCCACAGCGCACTGCCGCGTCCTTCTCCTAATGTACAAATTTCGAACTGAGGCGAGTTGTCGGCCACTCGTATATTCGTCCCAATCATTGTCGTGTTCGAAGCATCCTGGACTTATCTGTATATTTCAAGTAACTGGAGAGCCCCGAATCGTAAGGGGTGTGTCGGAGCCGCCATCTTGAAAAAATGTAGGATGAACTAAGTTATCACATGAATAATAAAAATTGTCAATTAAACCATGAGAAATTTCCAAAAAATGGGAATAACTTATATATTTTCATTTATAGGGAATTATTAATTTTTGACTTTTTTATTAAATTTTTTTTCCCAATTTTATCTACGTTTGTTTCCTTCATTTTCTGCTTGTTTGTCTGTGAGTATATTCTGCAAAATGAAAAAAGAAGACGTCGTTTAGATCCTCGATAATTTCGTTCATGTATGAATTTAGACATTGTACTCCATAAAAATTTTTTGACAGTTCTAACAACCAATTAAATTTCGGTATCTCTTGTCATGTGACACAAATCACCCAATCATTTCAACATTACACTGATAACACCATCCAGGGAAATTTTCAATCACTATGACATCAATATTACTTAACTTTGACAACTTCATAATAACTGCCAAATAAATTTCAAAATGTCACGTTTTGGAAATGCCAATTCTCAATGTATAAACTTTTAATAAATAAATAATTGTGTTGCGACATTTTGATTTTATTTTCTCAAAAAATTTTCTGACCGAATATCCCTCTGACATTGACAAATGCCTCATATTTCTATGACAACCTCAAGCAAGTTGCTTGGTAATAGCCCGACGCCGAAATTATCTCGTACATTATCAATGTGTTAGGGATATTATAGCTGACAATTTCTGTTGCGATTGCAGGAATTAAGTTGCAATATTGATTCTGGTGTTGGCACAAAAAGTATTTTCATAGGTTGTAAGAAGTCGTTAATTTTCTTATATCCCAACTGTTGTGGATTTTTTTCATTGCCAAGCCATTTCTGAATTTTGCAGAATACTCGTAATGAATGATGAGCAACTGTCTCTGAAGTTGGTGGTATTAATTCCAACTTTGATTTTTGTTTTTGCAGCGATTTTTTGAATTGATTAAATGTGTATGAGTCGAGTGAGAGATTTGTGATTTTCCTTGCACCGTATACAAGTAGGGAAATAGATTCACCGGCCTGTTTTACTTATGAAAGGGTTGAATTCTTGTCATTGAAAGTTCTCACTCCATTACCAACTGCATTTCTTTCTGATGAAGTTTGAAGGTTATTCATTTTTCTTTCTGAAATATGGTAGACATGGTATCACAACCACAGAAGGCACGAACCAGTTAAATGAATTTTCTATACGTTTATGTAATTTTTGACGAAGAAAGAATTTTCCATTTAATTTTTCCTTTTCCTGATGAAAAATATATCTTTTTCTTCTGGAGTCAAAACGGTTAATAGAACAAGGAGAGCAACGTTCTCACCGACTAAGTACAGATGTTCGCCCATTATTTGATATTTCAATAGCTGTTTTAACATCATCTACAGCTTGTTTTACAAAGAATCCTTTATTTTAAAGAATTTTTGTCAACCTGGAAATTAGTCGAATTTTGTTTTAATCATTTGACAAAAACTTTTCTTTTGATGGAGGGATACGATTACCGAACTTTGATTTAATTTGTTTTTCACATAGTTAACAATGTTAACATACATCGCACAAACATGGGTTTCGTGCAGGTATGTCTACTCATACAGCAATGTATTCATTCTATGAAAAGCTCATTGAATATGTTGAGGGTGGCGAGTGTCCTGTGGGAATCTTTTGTGACCTGAGCAGAGCATTTGACTGTGTCAATCATGAGAAACTGTTGTCAAAACTCTACTCTTATGGTATAAGAGGAGTAGCATTGGATTGGGTATCTTCATTTCTAAAAAATCGAACCCAATATGTCAGTATTACACACTCATCAAATGGCGTTGTAAATAGAATCTGTTCAGAGGTAGGAGCATTAATATGGGTGTCCCACAGGGTTCAATATTGGGGCCTATTTTATTTCTATTGTATACTAATGAACTTGACACTTTGACCGCTGATGCATCTTTTGTTATGTATGCTGACGATAAATCTTTACTTTTGTCCGATAAATCAAATAATATGTTGGAAGATAAATGTAATACTGTTTTAAGTAATATTGGTAGTTGGTACTATGATCATTCATTATACTTCAATCCTCAAAAAACACAATACAGCAGATTTCACAATAGGCAGAAATGTTGTGCTAAGTTAAATATAAAAATTAATAATGACTACCTATCTAATAAAGAAACAAATATCAAGTTTCTTGGCATAATAATAGATGAATGTTTGAATTGGAAGGAACATTGTAATCACTTAATATTAAAATTAAATTCACCGTACATGCAGGAATCTGTTTAAAGAATATAGTAGTAATAAAAAAAAGTTTATCATAAATAAAAACTATAATAATATCAATACATGCAATAATAGTGATTTTCATGTACCTTTCTATAAGTATAAAATATCAATGAACTCGCCTGCTTGTATTGGTCTTAATACCTACAATCGATTACCTGATTATTTAAAGAAAATAACTAAGATGAATTGTTTTAAAAAATATTTAAAGATGTATTTGTTAGACAAATCGTACTATACCATGAATGATTTTTATATATCTTAGGTTTTATTTATGTATTTGTATGTGACGATTCCTATACATGTAATATGTCTTAAAGGAAAATAAATGTTTATTATTATTTATTATTATTTATAAATGTCTCGATAAGTTTTATTTGTTTGCCTTATAACTCGATGTAATTAAAATCCACCTTCAAATTACGTAAATAATAAGTATAGAGTTACAAAGACTTCGCAATTTTCTTGCTTATTTTATGAATTTCGTTAATTTTGCCGAGCATAAATATTATAAATAAGAAACTAAATCGTGCCATATACCCCAAAAGATGAAACTAGTGCAGCTACGGACACGTGTTTCAGAGTTATTGCTCTTCGTCAGCGTAGCGTAGCTAAATAAAGAATCTAAGATCTGAAGCAATAAGTAGTTAGTTTCTTATTTATTTATATTTGACCCCACGAATCCTATCTATTTTATAAATATTATTTTGCTTCATTTCAAATTACCCCTGTCTTTGTAAATTGCGAAAAACGACAAAATTTTTAAGTTATACATATACCTAATACAAAACAATCAGTTGAAGAAGAAAAATCAGTTGATGAAGAAAAATCAGTTGATGAAGAAAAAAATGTCTTGCAGCAGCTGTAAGACGCTGAATTACAAAATACGGCTTTTGTGCGTGATGACGTGCAACGGATTTTGTTTTGTAATAAGTATATATGGTTTTTGGCTATACATATTTCGACGAGACAAAATGAAATAAGCTCTTCGACGTGCTTCTCGATGTTAAGTTGTGTTGGAGATTGTTGGGAGTGACTTTTTTAACTCAGCGATAAACTACCATAATATTTTTTTGTTTACTTTTGGTAAATCTACCTCAAGTTAAAATAATGGCACTCAAACTTTTAACACTCGGTAATACGTATAAACCAGATATCGACAACTTGGTAGAGCAACCCCAGTCCTAAATCCACCCACATGATTTTTCAAATTGCAAGACATTGACAAAAGTTGAAAAACTGCAAAAACACGATAACTTCAAATTCCAAATTCACTATTTCCAAATGAAAAAACGTCGTCGAGAGGCCGTTCCGGTAAAAAATCCAAGATAGAACCAGATCGTGAATTGCAAGGTCCCGCTTTGATTTTAGGCTCAGGAGGAGTGAACGAAAAAATGTAATTTTGACGTCCGTCGTTCTGAAACCGCTAAAATCTCACGTGTTGCGTCATGCTGCTACGTCATGCCTCATAATATGCAATATGGAACTGATTTTTGACCCCCTACTAGGAAATCAAAAACATTTCCAGTGTTAAAAATTTGTTCAACTTTTAGGAGGCTTAATTAATTATATTAAAAATAAAGTACTTACGAGGTTAGTTTGTGACAAATGAATTTCTATTTACAACTTTATTTAGGTTTTTACAAGCATGATAATAACGAAAGTATCCAATTTGATATATTTGTGTGGATGTGCTATTTCTGATATACAAATATAAAAATAATCTGCTGGATATAAAATTCATTTAAACCAATTTAGGAAGTAGTTAATGGCGAATCCGTTAAATTAACCACTTTTCATTACTATATGTTATAAAACATTGAATTAAATAACAGAATTCGCAGTATAAAAACCAAAAAATATTGAAAATATTTTATAGTAGGTACGTAGTTCTGGAAAGTAGTTGTTATTCTAACGAATTCGAAAATAATTTAGTTTTAAAGTAGTTTCCATGATTTTTACGTTCAACAGACTTTATATTTATATGTTTAGAGATTATCGGTAATACAAAAAAGAGTCAAAAGGACTCTCTTCTCGTCCCAGGAATCCTTAGGGACATTCTTCCAAGACACACAAAGATTACATCATGGAGAGCAAGATTGAAACATAGATATATAATGAAAATGAAAAATGAAACTAAGCTATGATTTAATTTCAAGTCTCGAGAACGTAATCACAGAATCGAAAATAGTTTTTTTTTTTTTTAAGAAATATAGCTGGAATGAATTAAAGGTTGTCGCAATATTGCAGATTTGAGTAAGTTTATTGTATAACTTAAAATTAACTTCAGTGTACATTTTATATTAAATAAATATATATTCCTCTCCCCTCGCAAAGTCTTTATTTCATTTTTAATATAAAAATAATAAGGATAAAATTATGGTTACAAAAAATTGTTACTGTGGTTATAGCGCCCCATATGCATATTTGCAAAATAGAACCCATTTGAGATTTTTCTCAATTATCCTTTAATTAAACTATACTTATAATTACTGTTCTCCCGTTCAAGAACCAAGCGACTCGTTTGTTTGTCATGACTGGTTAAAAACAACATTGATCCAACTGATTGAATTTAAATACATCGTCTGATTATCTAATCTCATTGAGTAAACACACCGTATATAATTATACGGGTATAGAAGACAGCAACGACTACGGGTGGTTAAAGGGGCGGTCTGGGAAGGTCGAGGGGGTGGAGGAGTGATGAATGTGTATGTTTAGCTTCGTTAGTTGGCGACAGACTTTAATTATCTCTCCAAGGATTCTAGTAGCATTAGCTTCTATAGAAGCGATACAAGCTTCATTACTGTTTTATATGGTATGAAAACTTTAGTTTTGCTAGAGTTGTTTATGCATTAATTTCCCCGTTGTTCGGAAATATTTGAACAGTTTTATCTAGTTATTAGTTTCACGTATTTAGAGTTTCATAACTATAATGGGAATTAGAGATAAGAGCACTCTTATTAAAATGTGAGCATATTTCTAAAATTTAATACAAACTAACATTAATCTAGTATTCTAGTAGAATATAGTTTAATCAATTAACTCTAACGGCGTTACTTAAATGCAAGGCGCATGTAGATTCTAAACTTTATATATTCCAAAATTGCCAAAATACCCATTACTATGGTGTACTGAAAAGTGTGGTACTATGAGCTTTAAGAATTAGGAGAAGAAAAACATAAAATGTCCTCTAGCTCAAAGTAGCTTCCGGAAATGAAATAGCACACCGAATAACGAATAAATTAGATGCTAAGTTTTCACTGTATCATTATTTATCAATTTTAAATACATGACCGCAAATTTTACCGTTTCTGACTGCCGACTGATTACGGTTACCATTTCTGCAGTGTAGGTTAACTTTGAGTCTTGATACTGCTTGAATTGAATTGAATTGAATTTATTGAAATAGCAGCTGATATTTGGGAATGTCTAACAAAAACCTTCATTCGCGATATTGTGTTTAATCAGTTACATTGGTTGATGATAAATTGAGTTACCGTAACACAGCCTTGAGGCTGGACGTTCTTCCTAAAACAATGTCCTGAGTTATTAAAGTTTTATGGAGACAAATTAGCACAATAGACGCTATGAAGAAAAGATGTTTCAAATTGCATCAGGTATTCAGGATTCTGTTGCCAGATTACGTCTTTTAAGATAACGATTTCTGTCGAGAAGAAAATTTCAAATACAATTTTGAATCGTTCACAATTTCCAAACTATATTGATACTGTTCCTGCAAAGCAGTATTTGCCCATAACAATATTTATTTGTGCCAGGATTCACTTTAAATGATTAAAAGCAATACAGTGTGATATTTCAAATCAACTTTATTTATTGGATTTATTAGCCATAAAAAATGAGGCGAGAGCTATTTCTGATTAGTAATTTGTTGGTACTGGTATAAAGATTTCTTTGTAGAGTTTTTCTAAGCAAAAATAAGGTGTAGTAAATTTGCAGCTCTTGTGCTGTAATTGTTACAGCAAAATCGGGTTATAACGAACCCGAAATATATATTAAGAATGGTTCGTTATTACGGGTAAAAGAACAGGTAGTACTTATTTTGTTTTTTTTATTTACATAATGGTATGAACATAGAAGCTAACGTAATACTAAATAAGTAAATTTAGTAAGAATGATATATATTTCTATAGTATTTTAAGGTGAAGTATATATTTTTCACAACTATTTCATATTATGTTTCTAGAACTGCGCGTGCCCGCACAGATATATTCCGAAAGTTGTTTACCATTTCTGGAATAGAAGGCACGCAAATGCTAATTTCCTTATCAGATTCGTTTCCCTCTTCTTCGTTGTCACTCATTATCCACACACATATTCAAAATTAGATGCTTTAAATTTCTTCTACTTCCACTGCATGTATCTTAAAAATATGTTTTTCTTAAAATGTTTTCTTAACCGCCTCAGTAACATAATCAACTTTGGGGATTCTGCTGATATTTTTCTAACCATTTATTAAATGGAAACACAATATCTGAGTTATATTAATTTTGCTTTCAGAAAATTCCCTATGCCTGAAACAATTTTCTATGGTCTCACTGCTGACCCTCTCCTAAACCATATAGATGGAATTTACAGCATCCGGGGGTTAACAGAAAAATTTTTACAATTTTCAATTGCCTTTTCATCAGTTTTTCACTCCTTGATCCATAGGCTGTTACTTGGAACTTGTATTGGGAGGCATGCTTTGGTTCAACGTCAAGATGAGCTGGGTAGTTGTCAATTGGAAGAACAATGGTTCTGTTCCTCCGCTTTAGCTCTTTATTTCATTCGCGTAGTTCATTTGTGAAAGTTTCTGACATCATCCACAACTTACTGTTATTTTACGGGTACCCAGTTGTTTTAACATCTAGGATTAGAGGATTTACCTATGACCAACAATTTTATTTTCTCTGTTACAGACATCATTTCAGTTATTAATACAATTGTCCTTACTTTAGATAATTTACAAAACAAACAATTTAACATATCTTTGTACTCGTAATGTTCTTGAATATTGGACTGTACATTAGTTAAACATTCATTAATATTCGCATCTACTGCTGCAGACTGCTTCATAATATTGCACCCACTAATATTTAGAGATATTACATTATTTTTAAAATGGACGATACAACTTCTAGAACACCTAAAATCTGTAACACACTACCACTTAAGGGAATATTTTCTTGTCGTTTTTGTGTCTGCCATAGGCCAGTTTGGTTTGCCTTCGTTATTTGTCTTTTCAGCTACCTGTGGCACACTGATGAGAACATAAAGAGTTCGTGGTATAGAAAAGACAAATAACAAATTTGGCTACCAATTTGGATTTATAGGTATAATTCAATGGGAGTAGGGGCCTTTGCCCGTCCAGTAGTTGTTTCCTATAATCCTATGTATTAAGCTATAATAATACATAAAATATGTGTTTTTTATGTAGTAAGTAGCACAGTTGCTTTTTCTTAAAGAAACTAAAATATTTACAGGTTACGTTTAAGTAAATGAATGTAATGTGAATATGTGTTTACTTACTTATTATCCAATATAATTTATATGCATGTTTAGATATCATCATCCGCCTGTAAATCCTCAATTGCCCTATTAAAATAGGTAATACCTTTACACTGTTCACATGCCAAGGTACACTTTAGGACCATTTTATGACATGAGCATACATTTTTGCAACCATCTAATGAACAGTTGCAAAAAATGTGTTTAAGGATCCATTTGAGGACTATATCTTGATCCATCTGGACTGGAGAGATTCCGGAGATTCCCCAGTCCTGGAGTGGTAAGCTATTATTCAACCTGTAAGATTTTAGTTTGTTTAAGAAAAAGCAACTTTACTGTTCTACTTACTACATAAAAAAACTCATATTTTATGTATTATTATAGTTTTATTGTGTTTTGGTGTAAAAGACGTAAAATATATTAATGTAATGCAATTATTTTGTGCGAAATGTGTATTTTGTTAAAATATACTGGAATTTCCTTCAGTGCTAAAACAAAATATATCTGCTAAATGTAATTTTATAGGAAATTTTATGCTCTTTAATTTTTCTTCATATTTCTTCGTATATAGCTTTGTCTTTAAGATATTGCCAAAAGACTAAACTGACACGGTACAATAAATAAATGTGTATTAGGTACTGTTACCACAAGCACAGCTCGCGTTGCACTCATGTACGAGTTCGCACACCTATCAACTGGCAGGTTTGTTACATTACCTTATCATAAGAAAAGTTTGATGGATAGTAAAGGCATTATTCCAAATTTCAAAAATGATGGGAATCAGTATTCTCTATTATTATTAATTCCAGTAATTGCTCATTCTTCATGATTTTTTATTGCGGCATTGAATTACTTCATAAGAAATACTAGAATAAAACAACAAAACATATACTAACTGCACTGTGTTGACAGCCAACACCAAATTTAATTTGCACAATAAAAAATTGCACTTGAAAGTGATTTCCCCAAATAGTCAACAGCACTGCATCAATTGAGATTCAGATCATTTACATAAATGACACACTTATTGCAATAATTTACATATATAGTTGATAAATAATATGTATAAACAGAATCAATCCAATGCAGATCCTTGAGGCACACCATGTTTAAAGTCGCTGAAATCTGAATTTCTATTATTAAACTAACACACTGCTTCATATTTCTGACATAAGAATTGAGAAGAGATATATGCACACCTCGTATACCATAACGAAATAATTTTTTTAGTAGCTTCTTTTCTTAGTAGCAGATCATAAGAAACAGTCAAATGTTCTAAACAGATCATGCAAAGCCAATCCTGCGTATTTTCCCTCCTCAAAATTTCAAATTATGTCCACACATGCCGCACAGCTTGCATTGTTGATGGCCTGATGCGGAAACCAAATTGACTAGCTGAAAATAGACTTTTTCAGTTCAGAGAGAAAAGGCAATGCCCATATTGTCCACTTTAAAAAATTCAAGTAACTTACCAAAAATGGCAACGATCGAGATCGGACGATAATTGTCCATAATACACATCTCACTTTCTTTTAGAAGCGGACTGATATTATTTTAAACTCCTATGCGAAACACTGAAACGCCAATTTATTATTTGCTTGAAATTATATTGAGAGCATTTTGAATTATCTTGCTTGATCTATTACATAAAGAAACTGATTCATCAGGGACATAATTATAGAAAATTCAACAAAAAGTCGCAATATCATCACTTGAAAAATGTTTCAATTAAGGATAAAAGAAAGAATAATTATTTGCAATGCTTGTAATTTTGCCGACACCTCGCTAGGGAAGTGATATATTGACCTAAATGATCCCAAAACGTTCAATTATATTATTTTCGTTATCGCTATTTTCCAAATTTTTAAGAACATTCAGCATCAACACTGACCCTTTAAAATTTCTGTAATCTTCCGAATGTAAAATATCGTATGCTAGTGAATTGTCACCAAAAATCGACTGAATGGTAATACAACATTTTAAAAAATTAGCTTCAATCTCTAATATATTTTAATTGAAATAAAAAACACATACCCACAGAAACCTAATCAATTGCTTTGAAAAACAATAGATAAATGCCGAGTAAGTACTTAATCGGAATGAGGTAAAAGGTGTCCTCTTCCTCACCACTATGATTATTTGATCCGATTTGCGTACTCTGTACATAATGATAGCATTTTTAAATAAGTAATATTTAGATTCAAAAACATCATCTTTTTATAATTACTGAATATCCTAAATAAAATATTATTAAAATACAAATTATATGGCTGACGCTTCTTTCTTACCTGTTTACCCTCAAATCTAAATTAATAAATCGTTCATTGTAATTAGTATTTATCATCATATATTAAATTACAAAAGAGGTAATACGCCCCTTTCAAGAAATGATACATTAAAAATAAAATCGTTATAATAAAATTAATATATTTATCGACTATTTATCGGCATAAATTTATAATTCTATAATAGCTCCCTGTATTACAATGTAGGTAATTTAATACCATTTATTTTACAATCTGAATAAGTCCATTGCTGTAACGTGAAAAAATTGACAAATTGCAAAACAAACGTCAATTGTCGCAGGGAACGATGAAACTTGTCTGTACATTTTTTCATCTAGAATTAATTTCCGCTTAGGAAAAAGTACACCAATGAGTAAAGCTCCATCAAAAATCCAATGTAAGCTGTGATAATAAAATCTAAAAGAATCCATAATTCGATTACTGTGTTCAGCACCCCTCTCAATTATAACCAAATCCGCAGCCAAAACAACTTAATACAATCCTCTTTTGTGAGTGTTTTTTTTTTCAGAAACAGAGGTGTTCAATTTATAGAATGGTTTCTTTTATTTCTGAAACAATTGTATTTTGAAGGTTTTTTCGCTGTAACCGCATTGTAGGTGTATCTCCATGTATTTTTAAGTAGTAAAACGTTATTTAATTTCAAATCTAGAATATAACATACATTATATCATAGGTAACGTAATATTGTATAATGTTGGGTTATTACTAAGAGGGAATTTAATAATACTCAACTAAACCAATTATTTCTTTCTATTTTGCAAAGATATCTACATTTAATGTTATCTCTGGGCAGCAAGATATATGTGGCCTCCATCAAAAGGCAATATTTTTAGTCACCTATTTTCAGTCACCTCTCATATATTATGCATAAAACAAAGTAATCGAAAAATAGGAAATCTCAATATGAGCTTGGATATGAAATATCTAAAGTTTAGTTGGATTAAGGACGGGAGTATCTTAATAGTATATTACGTAATGAGAGTTGTAAATAGCATATTACGCACGAATGGAAAAATTGCGCACGACGCAGCGTAGCTGCGAGTGCGGCAATTCCATGAGTGCGTAATTGCTTTACAACTCGAATTATGTACTATACTTTACCTACGATCGTATTTATTGAAATTAAAACACAATTTTGTATTGTTTGTTGCTTATGTCAGTTTTGACAGCGTTGGAAAATTAAGTTTTGCACCTGCCATTTTTAATAATTTTAGCCTGGTGTCAGAAATATGAACTACAAGTGTTGTGTAAAGTTGGTCACGTGGTCACATTGCAATACACCTCAGCGGCTGAGCGTGCGATTTGTTTACGGTGTGTAAGGTAGGTAAATAAATTTTTATCTTGTAAATTGTCATGCATTTTACTATAATGGGAAGTTAATAAATAATAACGTAGGTAGGTTAATCCCATGTAAGTAATTGTTCACGTAATTCTCATAAAATTTCTTTATTAATGTAATAATAAATATCTTCACTGATGAACAAACAAATTATATAAGAGACATGCACAAAAAGGAAGTTCTCAAACAGGTTTTAACATTGGAAATGTTTTTTTTTTCGTATAGGGGGTTGAAAATCAGTTTCATGTTGCATTTTATGAAGTATGACTTATAGAAACAGTGGCGACAACAGAGTGACCAATTTTTGATTGGTTGTCTAAATCACGTGGTACCGGCAGTTATGTTATTATTTTTTTATAGGCGTCTTCTTGTCGAGAAAATCCAAACGGCTATATCTCGTTGCGATTCTTTGAATATTTAAAAAGTTATTAGCGTTTCAATATCCCATGTCGAAGAGTCTCGTAAATTTTGCGAAATTAAAAAGGCCGAATGCGCGCGCAGAACCCTCCAAATTTCATGCGCGTGCAGGTCTTGCCAAAACTTTAAAATTGTTCGTTAACGTCACAAATGTCACTTTTTAGTGACCTCAAAATCGCAGCCGGCACAATTCACGATGTACTTTCAAGTTGGACTTTCGAGCTTGGATTTATTGCCAGAACGGCGGCCCGGTGGCCTGTTTTCGTTTGGAAATAAGGTTTAAAATTTTCGCATTTTCGCAAAATTCGCCAAAAAATCCATAGTACGTATGATAGATTACACCTTATAGTCGATCCAGCGAAATTTAATGATTTCTTAATATAGGTTCTAGGACGGAACCGAGTACAGTTTCGGACTCGGGACGACTTCAGGACCCCAAAACAATTTTCTGTTTCTCGATAGTGCCTTTCCTTCACTTTGACATTTAATTTGTATCGAGTATTGTATCCAAGTAAGAAGCTGCATGTTTCAAGAGCAGGATTAAACAAATGTTTTTAGTTTCCTAGTAGGGGGTCGAAAATCAGTTTCATGGCAGAATGACGTAACGCGCGAGATTTCAGTGGTTTCAGAACGATAGACGTCAAAATTACACTTTTTCGTTCACTCCTATTGAGCCTAAAATCAGAGCGTGACCGAAATTCACGATGTAGTTCTAAGTTCGACCCTCTACCTTGGATTTCTTACTAAAACAGTCTCTCGGAAATTCGTTTGGAAATAGTATTTGAAGTTTTCGTGTTTTTGCAATTTTTTCAATTTTGTCAATGATTTGCAATTTGACAAATCGTAGGGGTGGATTTAGGATCGGGGTTGCTCTGGCAGGTTGCCGATACCTGATTTGTACGTATTACGGAGTGTTAGAGGTTTGATTGCTATTACTTTAACATGAGGTAGATTAAGCAAAAGTAAACAAAAAATTATTACATGGGAATTTATCGCTGCGTTAGAAAAGTCACGCCCAACAATCTCCAAGACAACTTAACATCGAGAAGCACGTCGAACAGTTTATTTCCTTTTGTCTCGTCGAAATATGTATAGCCGAAAACCATATGTTCAACTCATCTCTCAATGCCTGATCCAATGATATGTCACACGGTTACAGTACAGGCAAAATGTACCGAAATTAATCAAATAAGCAAGAAAATTGCGAAATCTTTGTAACTCTATACTTATTAATCTTATTATTTATGTAACTTGAAGGTGGATTTTTATTGCATCCACATTTGTACGACGTATGTTTACTACATGAAAACCAAATTTAGGCAAAATTCAGTAATCGTAGCCCTCCCTCAAGAAAAGTTTTTGCTGAATGATATAAGCGAAATCCGATTAATTTCAATGCCAAAAATTCTTTAAAACAAAAGATTGTTTGTGAAACAAGCTGTAGATGATGTGGATTCACCGATATTGTTAAAATAGCAATTGAAATTTGTACTTAGTTGATGAGGACGTTAATCTCCTTGTTCTATGAATCACTTTAACTCCAGAAGAAAAAGATATACTTTTCATAAGGCCAGGAACAGGAAAAATTATATGGAAAATTCTTTCTTCGTCAGAAATCCAGAAATGACAAGAACGTATAAAAATAGTTATTTACATTACTAGATGCGAAAGGTTACTTTAAGGTGTGAGGTGATTTTTGAATGGTCGAGGCGAAGCCGAGACCTTTCAAAAAACACCGAATATATAAAAGGGATTTCGCATCGTGAAATGTATTATATTTTCTCTACTATACCGAAAAAAATTATGGGATTTACTAATTTAAAACTAATTATTTCATGAAATTAATTGACGTTTTTAATAAATTTTATAGTTTAGGAGGCTGCCTGTGAAAATTGTTTCCATATCAACGAAATATTACACATTTTAATTTCTGGTGGTTTCAAACTAAAATAAACAAATAAATATGTTTTGTGGCGATATAAATGGGAATATTGCTTGTGCCTTGTTTTACCCCAAGAAATCCAAAGCAAGGTATATGCAAACTTATGAAGCGTTTTTAAAATGGAGTAGGTAGGTACTACGTGCCGACAAAAATGTTGGCGTACTTCCTAGAAAGACCTTTCTTTATTAATACAAAATTGTTTAGTTGTATTAATTTGTTCAAATAGAACGAATTAATTTCGTTTAAAATTTGTTTTTCTACTTTTCTGTCCTGGCCGCATAAGCCTCGTAGATAGCAACGCCTTAGCAACCAGGTAACTCAAATGTTTACTTTCGTTATCGCGCGTGTTACTAGGGTTACAAAGTTCATTTATATAGACGGTAGTAGAAAAATACAATTTTACTGACTCATGCCTTCAGTCGTTATGATACCACGTCTAGAATATTTCAGAAAGAAAAATTAAAAGTCATCAAACTTCTTCAGAAAGAAATGCAGTTAGTTAATGTAGTAAGAACTTTCAATGGCAAGAATTCAACCCCCTCACAAGTAAAATAGGCTGGTGAAACTCTTTTCCTACTTGTATACGGTGCAAGGAAAATCACAAATGTCTCACTCAACTAATACAGATTTAATCAATTCACAAAATCGCTGCACAAACAAAAATCAAAGTTGGAATTATTACCTCCAACTTCAGAGGCAGTCGCTTAATATTCATTACGAGTATTCTAAAAAATTCAGAAATGGCTTGGCAATGAAAAAAATCCACAACAGTGGGGATAGAAGAAAATTAACTGCTCCTTACAAACTGTGACAACACTTTTTGTGCCAACAGCAGAATCAATATTGCAGCTTATCTCCTGCAACCGCAACAGAAAAGCAGGTTGAAGATGCTCACAAATTTACGGAAATTGTCAGGGATTGCGATGTCTAAATTCATACATGGATAAAATTATCGAGGATCTAAACGACGCAGAAGATTTAGATGCTATCGATTCCGATCTTCTTTAGATACAAAGTGTGGTTCATTCAATATAAATAAAATTTTAAACAACTCGATAATCCTCACTTGTACAATGATTATATACTTTTTCATTTTGCAGAATATACTCACAGATAAACAAGCAGAAAGTGAAGGAAACAAACGTAAAATTGGTAAAAAAATTTAATAAAGAAGTCAAAAGTTAATATTTCTCTATAAATGAAAATATTCTTATTTTTTTTAAATTTCTCATGGTTCAATTGCCAATTTTTATTATGCATGTGAAAAACCTAGTTCATCCCACGATTTTTCAAGTAGGCAGCTCCAACACACCCCTTACGGTTCGGGACTCTTAAGTTTCTTGAAACATAGGTATATATTTTTAAACGTATATGTCAAGTTTCAACGAATTCACTATGTTCTTGTTCAGTTTGGACACTTTTCCTGTACTATTAGCTGCGTTTAATAGTTTGCGATTAATCGATATCGGTATTTGTAATTGTTAGGAATCACTTTTCATCTTCCCGAAATTATATTAAATTATTTCAGTTTTATTAACATTAAAAATGTTTGTTAGTGAAAAAAATTTGTATAATACCATTTTAGTTTTTATTATGAGAATGTTTTTGTTAATAAAATAACTTTTTATTTTAATTTCTAAATAAAACAACTGATAATAAGATTTTACTTTTTGAAAATGTTTTGTGTTAATAAAATAACTTTGAAATGAATCCAAAGAATTCAGAAATCCATAGAGGTAAGTTTATAATTTAATAAAATAAATAGCAAAAGTAAATTCTACTATTTAAGTCAAAATGTACGTCTATATCCTCTAATGTCTTAACAAGACATAAAACTCTTAAGGAGCTTATTTGCAAGTCCACATTTAACTGATGAGTTCAGTACTACGAATGTAGAAAGCAAATAATGTATCGCAATAAGCCCCACCAGACGGATTAACCCAAAAGGACTCCTTCTGTTTTCAGGCAGCGTACGTCACCATCCCATGGACCGGTCCACAATTACATCTCGCCGACGTCATGTCGATCGAGGTTGACAAGAACTGGACCTTTTGCTTTCTGGCGGCGTACGTTACCTGTACCATGCTGATGAAGGCTAATAAGCCAGAAACCGGTCCATGGGATGGTGACGTGCGCTGCCTGAAAACAGAAGGAGTCCTTTTGGATTAATCCGTCTGGTGGTGCTTATTGCGATACATTATTTGCTTTCTACATTCGTAGTACTGAACTCATCATTTAAATGTGGACTTGCAAATAAGCTCCTTAAGAGTTTTATGTCTTGTTAAGACATTAGAGGATATAGACGTACACTTTGACTTAAATAGTAGAATTTAATTTTGCTATTTATTTTATTAAATAATAAAATAACTATTTACTACTTTGCAACAAATTTTCATTTTTATCAGATCCGAAATATCACAAGATTTGCGTCATTTCCAATGTCTCCTCCGGTTGCATCTTTGCGAAAGACTGTGAATTTTTTTATACGGATACCACTCAAAAATATATCTTACACATTTTATCACCCATCAGCTGTTTAAATTAACGATTCTTTTCCAACCTCAATATCAGTTTGTATTAATGACTACTAAAAAAATATATATTACTTGCATCCAACTTTGGCGTGCCAAAATATTCATATACTGGCCATCATTATCTACTGGATCTCCGGCTTACCAGGTATCCAAATGGTTGACTAGGGATTTCTAAGGTTTACTCATTCCACAGTCTAATTTTTCAGTTATTAATTCTAATGATTTCATTGATAAGATCAAGAATATTCAATTGCAAGAGAACGAAATGTTGGCATTAGTCCATTATTCTAAGGGTACCAATCCCACAAATGTTGGATTATCTCAGGGATTTATCCAAATTAAACAATCTAAGTGAAGAGGTGGTAAAAGAATATATTAATCAGTTTCACATAATCTCGCACGAAACAAAATTTCTTTCACTTCGAGCAATGGGTACCTCTTTATAAACGAAACTGAAAATAATGAACAAATTCCGTTCTTATATACACTCGTAATCCGAAATAGTGAAAATAATTTAGAATTTGATGTACATATATAGGAAAGACACCAATACTTTCAGATATATTCCCAATGACTTCCAATATTGTGCTCAACAGAAAATGGCAAGTCTTAATTTCCTTATCAATCTTATATTAAACTTCCCCCTTGATAACGAGAAGTTTCAGAATGAAAAAAGGATATTGCTCGAGTAATGTTTACTAGTCAGATTTAATGGTAAAATTAATAGGAAACGTAAATTTAAGGACACACTTCGAAATTCTAGGGATGACAGTCGGTCCTTCTTCGGGAAACAAATTACAACTATTAAGTCATCCAAAGGACAAAATTATTATAAATAGAAGGTAGGACATTTACGAAATTAGTTGTAAGGATTGTAATCAAAAGTATATTGGACAAATCTCATCTCAAATATGGAAGAACAGATAAGTCCAGTGTTGCCCAACATGCCAACAATCACAGAATGGATCTACTAACATAAGGTTAGTTAGAAACATAACTAATCGTAGAAAGTCGAATGCGTTTGAAAGATTAGAAATTACAAAATATCAAAATAGTATGAATAATGGCAAATGATCTATCCGTGATCGTGGTTCATCTAACTGTAAT
The DNA here is from genome assembly GCA_963680705.1 of Rhagium mordax. Classification (NCBI taxonomy): domain Eukaryota; kingdom Metazoa; phylum Arthropoda; class Insecta; order Coleoptera; family Cerambycidae; genus Rhagium; species Rhagium mordax. The sequence goes on from OY796657.1 coordinate 29,822,607, forward strand.
AATAATTTAGGTATAAATAGTGCGCTCTTAAGTTAAGGGTAATTTTAATCGTCCACGGATAATGCCAACTTGGTTGGCAAAACTCGCGTTGAGTGTAGTGGTTTGGTGGTAGTGGAAACTACGTACCATTGGTAAAATTTCAAAACCTTTAAAATCCAATATCTGCAATTGAATTCCATTCATCAATAGTAAGTAGCATACGAAGGAAAGTCATGAAAATTATAGAATAGTAAATCGTTTGTCTTTTTGATCACTTTTCGTTAGACTATTTCTGATACTAAAACCGACGACTGGAGATTTTTTTTAATGAATATTGGCCTTACAAACTAAGTGTTTTGGCCAACGACTGGAGATGAATTAATCAATACCAGCGTAAGCATTTGGATTCCTAGCCCACAAAGTATTTTCTTATTTCGTTGTGAAGTAGGGGTTTTTAACGTAATCATATTATAAACACATAAAATCCAGAGTTTTATATCTTCATCAATGTTAACTTACTCCGCTTAGATTGAAACCGCCTGGATCACTGTATTATAGGTACAAACGTCATTAAACGTGTAATTAATTTATTCATTAAGTTTTCGTAGAAACTGTTTTTTTTTCTGAAGCAAAGATAATGTGATTGTGCTGCAAAATCTTCAAGAAAAATTTTGTAATTTGAAAATGACCTATCATAGTTACAAATTACTGACTAAAGAATAAAATTTACGTTTTATGTGCAAAGAATCAAGAGGAACTTAAACAAGAACAGTAATATTTGACAAAAATAAGTTATTCTTATTTTCTGTGATATACTACTACCTATACTACTTTTTTGGATACCTCCAAGATTTATGGATAATATTCTTAAATAGATTAAAAAATTTGTTCCCTAATTTTGCAATATATCCGGAAAAATTTGGATTTCTGTAAAATAACTTTAATTTATCAATTAATATTCATTGAACTTGTTTTCTTTCTTTTCGAAATGGAAATGGCTGCACGACAAACCATATACAAAACTAACTAATCAAAAATTATGAATTACTTATATATTTGTTACCGAGTTTGTTACAGATGTATCCAGTGTCCAGTATGATGTAGGTACTTCCCCTTTTGAAATTATTCTAACCTTTCTATGGCGTAGTTTTTAACTTAACATTGAATACTTAATCTTAACAGCGCGTGTTATTCCCGATAACGCTAACTTGGTTTATGAAATGTAAATGTATGTTGAGTTAAGTTCACTTCAGTCAAGTGGAAAATGCAAATATAAGAAAGAATTATTATTATTATTATTATTATTATTATTATTGAAAACTTGATTTGTTAAATCTTTTACATTTTCCGGAAAAATACTTTTTTATTGTGTAAGTATAATAGCTGGATAAATATTCTGTGTTCTGAAAATTTGCTAGGAGCATTTAGATTTCAGAGCTAGTTTTATTACCATCTTATCGATTTTGCCACTGTTATTGTCGAAACTCGATTATAATATTATATTATATTATTTTGCATCCTTTCCACCTAGCTTCTGTCTGGGCACCGTTTAACTGGCTTTCCATCAAATTTAATGATATACGCGCCCGAGACTGATGCTCCATTATTTTTCATTATTAACGTGCCGCTAGTTTTGAAAATTGCATTTCGCAAATGGTGGTTGATAATAAAATTGTAAATTTCTTATAAATTCCAGACAATTAGGTCAGCTGAATCTCCCATGAGCATAATATATACAATAGTGATGATGTTTGCTGTATATTAATATAATTCAAAATCAAGACAGTTTTTTAAGTTATAATTAGCATACATATTTTTCATGATGATTTTCGTTTTGAAAATACTAGATAAGATTTATAATAGGGTAATATAAAAAAGTGTTAATACTATTTTAAAGATTTAAACGACTTTATGTATTATGGAAAATTTGAAAATACTAAGATGGTTAGAAAAATGCTAGATCTTAGTTAAAAAGTAGCTACAAAATCCACTATTCTTCTTAAACTTCAAAAAAAGAAATATTTCGGAAATAACACAGAACAGGAGAAGATCACACTTTCAAAGTCGTCCACATACTGTAACTTACTATAAATGGAAAAATAAACTTCTTTCCTGGTAAATTTAAACGTTTGCATTCACTTTTACCTGGACATTCTCCCCATGGAAATTAATTTTGTGTAGCATTTGAAAATTTAGCTAGAAGTGACAACTTAAAAAATACCTGTTTTAACAAATGATGCAACATTTTTACTAAACAGAAAACTAAGTAAACAGCAGCTAGCTACGATATTGGAGTAACGGAAATCCTCAATTTCATGAACATCACACTGCTAAGCCTGTGTTGCAGATGACTTAGCAGGGCTTATGTATTACAACTTTTTCGGGAAGGAATAATATCAAGCATTGAGGAAATAACTAACCAGTTTCCGGGTAAATGCAAAACCAACGAGATCATCTTTCAACATGTTGAAGTGTCATTTTTCTAGAATAAAAAGAACTTATTTAAAAGAATAACACAGCCCCACAAAAAAGTTATTTTCCCTGAACCCGCCTATAATATCCCCATGTATTTTTCGACACTGAATCTAAAAATATATTTATCAGTCAACTTCAGATATGCCTCTAAAATGGAAGAAAATGGTCAAATTTTCATAGTTTGGTGTAAAGAGTATGAATCCGGAATGACTGTTCGTAATACTCGTTATCCACAAATACCTAGGATGGAATGGAAAACACCGATACGTACAGACGTACATAAATACACAGCTCAGAGAGTACAGAAATTGCAATAAATTAAAAAAGATTGTTTCTTTTGTCTTGAAACGCCTCTTTGTCTTGTTTTCAAATGACCTTCTCACTGGCTGTCTGTCGTGTTCTTCGGTTATGTTTTTTTTTATGGACCAATAGTAGTCTACCATCATGTACACGTCCCATCTTCCTTAATAACTCTTTTACATCTCCGACATATTCTGATGGAAGCATTCCCCTTGCTCTCCACTGTGGTCACCTAAATTCTTTATGAAAAAATCAAGATTGGAATGAACTGAAAACACGACATCAAAATTTGATCAAAAAGTGACCGAATTTTTTCAAAAGCAAAAATAAAATCACAAAAAAATGTCAAATTACACTTAATAAAAACAAAGGGTGAATTGACCCTAAAATTTCTCATTCTGCTTTGTTCCATTCACTTTTCTGATCAATTAATCTTATATTCCCAGACTTCCATTTACGTAGTCGATAGGAATAGATATTATTAGTGGCTCTATCTCATTTGATATTCTCTGGTTTTTGTATTGGCTAAATAAGGAACTTAAAGCATTTTCAGTTCGCCACGATATGAGATAGAATAAATGACTTACGTTCTCATATTTGAATGGCACCATGGCTAAGGTAGGAGAGATATAAGTTACCCCCGTCATAATAGTGATGAAAAGTACAGGCTCGCTTTATTTATTTACTAACTGCAATAAAAATTATCTTTGTACTGTGTTACAAACATAAATTATATCGATAAAGTGTTGGTCACGATAGTACAACCAACCAACAGGAATTAAGAAAATACTTATAAACAAAATGAAAGATGCCAGCAACCACTCCTTGATTTAGTCTTCGAAACAGCACTGACGACAGTATGTTATATAAACTACCCTTTAGCCAACCTTAATCGGCGATGCCTTTTCACTTTCCCAATATTTGAGGTTTTTTTAATTACCCATAACAATGCACCTACACTTATTCCGTAACAAATTTCGGATTTCTTGTGCTATTTTAATTTAAAAAAATTTGCCCTCGGAAGGATTCATCTCAATGACGAGTCATCCAATACAAACACATATTGGTGAAAACACTTTATCTACATGGTCAATTTACAAAAACAGAAACGTTTGCATAGTGTACAGGGTGTCCCAAATTGCTTGATTTTGGCTGGTTTTCCTATTTCCAGACCAGATAGAGAAACACTGACATATGAGTCTAGAGCTCGATTTTTGTGAAACACCGATTGGTGAAAACCACATTTCGATATCTCTAACCGTTTCCGAGATATCGGCAAAAATTGACATTTTACAGATTCCGAAAAACTTTTTTTAATGTTAAAAAATGTCATTTTTAAAGTGAAATGTGTTATATTGAAACAAGGATGACTGGACATATCTTGGCATATTTATTTTTGGAAAGCTTTTTTTTTTCCTATTTTATAAAGTCGAAGCCAACTATGGTTTCCATTTGAAATAACAAAGTTTGCTTTGATATCAAACAATCGAAGAGAGATATATATTTTTTGACAAATGCGTCTTATTCTACGTTAAAAAGTGCCTATAGAAAGTTTTTACCGTTTGAAAAAATATCCACAAATAAAAAAGTTGACAGTTTTTCGGAACCTGTAAAATGCCGATATCTCGGAAACGGTTAGAGATACCGAAATGTGGTTTTCACCAATCGGCATTTCACAAAAATCGTGCTTTAGACTCATATGTCAGTTTTTCTCTACCTGGTCTGGGAATAGGAAAACCAGCCAAAATCAAGCAATTTGGGACACCCTGTACATTCATTTATATTTTAGACAAAATAATTTTATTGCAGGTAGGTAAATCACAGAAATTTCCAGGAATTTATAAATGCTGGAGTACCTGGGTTGATATAATTCGCGGAGAGGGTTAAAAATATGCTAATCTTAAGTTTTATTACTTAATGACCCTAGTCTGCTTAAACTTAGCCATTCACATTTGTGATACATTACTTATTTAGGGGAGGGCAGGGATATTTCCTCAGTTTAAGTAGGTTTGAGGTAAACTTAACTTATTTTGAAAGTACCTTTGATTTGTATAACATGTGTAGTTTTGGTGATAGTGATATTAACGTTTCGTTTGGTCTTACCTTATTCGACGACGACTCTGCGTTGTGTGGTATGTATTTATCATATTTCTTAATATTTGCTTCACATTTAATTATACATATGGCTTAAATACGCATTTACTTATCATTATTTATTATTCTATACCTACATAAAAGCTTGACCATATTTTGTTTACTTCCATATTATTGATGCCAAGCCGTTTGCTTTATGTTATGATTAAGATAAATTTAGTTTTGTGGGGAAGCGTAGTGAAAACATTACCATTATTAGAATAAATTTTTAAAATTTTACATTTAAACATAATATTCTCCCGCTTGTAAATTTGGATTTCCGAAATTTATAAATTACTAAACGCGCTCCCTTTTAAAAATTGCATTTATAGATTTATCTAAATGAACTTGTAATAAGCTTTATCTGTTCACAGATTTTGTTCAAAACAACACAAGAGTCCCTACTACACAGAATGAAAATTTGGATTATTTGTCTCTACCATCTTGTATGTACTCTAACTCGCCCCCGCCATACCCTTTGAATCGGACGATGACGATAGTAGAGACGCACAGCTAAAAGCGTACAAAGGTTCTAAATATCAGCATAAGTAAACTAAGAGAAATCGAGGACCCTGACATCAACCACTGCCGTTCAGTCCTAATAAACAACACAAGGAACACACTGCGAAGGGGGGAACTGGAGGAAGACTGGTGTGTTGCTGAGGAATTTTTATCGGAGCACTACTATATTCCACCTATTATTCCAAGCTTGGATGACAACGACGAAAACGTAGTCGAAGATGAACCGTTACCAAAACGGGTTAGAATGGAAGTATCTTCAACTGAGGAACAAGCTTGCCATAGCGTTACCTCTGAAATAGACAAAAACGCAGAACAGACTGTCGACACAGACTCAAATTCATGCAGTTTTGGGCATGAATGTATGTTTGATGAACTGCTAGCTGAGTTTAATAAGATGTGAGTTTATTTTTCATAATTTATGTAATTTTTTTAAATGCGGCGTATTGTATATTATAGAGTAAACATCTACAGTTTAGTTCAGGTATAATCCATTCAAATTAGGGAAGTGGTACCCGTGTGAGTCCATAATACTAAGATTAAGGGTGAAACAATCGGTCCTTTTCTCACAAACTCTTTATTCAAAAAAAGCTACCGGTTTCGTGGTATTTAATACTAAAGTATTACCACATCTTCATACAACATTTAACTCTTGTTGCCATTCAATATTTCCAATGTAAAAAAAGCCTGCATTTCATTTTTTAAATCGAGTCGAATCGTTATATATCTCGACGCTGGTTAATAAGTTTTAATAAAATACGTGCTAAAGAAGAACTTTTTGGACTTTTAAACACAGGTCAAAAATTACTAGACAGGATCTCTTTTTAAATCGACCATTTATATAGATGAAATAGGTACTAATACATTTTTTTGCTTTGCAGAATCTAAGCATGACACCACATCAACAATGAAAAAAAAAAAAAGAAAAAATAAATTTGAGGATATCAAGAACGAAAACAATGAAAACGAAACCATGGGAAAAATGAACTTGGGCATAACAAGATTCCGAAATCAACTCTTGATCCTAATGAAAACGACGAACAACAGACTGTAAGAAGAAGCAAGACAGAATCTTGCATACACCAAGTACTTATATCAAATATCAAATTGGACCATTTGACAAACTTGGTACTTTACTAAGTGTGTGCAATAGATATAAAAGACTTATTATTTTATTGTCAAGATGGTGCTTAGGTAAAATCTCACAAATCAACGAGATATTTTCCTTAACGAAGCATTATTTGACAACATGGAGTACTATGATACAATATATACCTAATAGACTCTAAATGTAATCAATGTTGGTTGATTGGTTAAAAAAATAAAGTTTGTATAATTTAATATTTACTTTTAATTAGATACTCCTTTCAGATAAGAATAGTAACAGTAACACCACAAGTACAACCCGTAAAATAACGACAATAACGTTGTGCGGAAGTACACTTTTAGAGACAACGGACACACCCAATATTCGAATCGGGATTATCGGGAATCCAACCTGGAACTTTTTAGTGCGCTTACCACTCGACGTATGTTAATATATTTGGAAATATTGAAACCGGGAGTTAAAGAAGAATAGATAAATGTTCCGCATACCTATGCCTAGCACAAGTTTTCTTTTCTGGGCTTGCTGCTTTATTTATTTACTAACTCCAATAAAAATTATCTTTATACTGTGTTACAAACATAAATTATATCGATAAACTGTTGGTCACAGTAGTACAACCAACCAACAGGAATTAAGAAAATACTTATAAACAAAATAAAAGATGCCAGCAACCACTCCTTGATTTAGTCTTCGAAACAGCACTGGAACAATTGTAAAGTAACCTTCGCGAAGCATCGTGATTTAAAATAAGAATGAAAGTAAAGGAATAAATATTCATTTTCACGTGTTTGGCATATTTTGTTTCTAATTTTTTATGATATCTAATCTTCAACAAAATTAATTATAATTCGTGTGGACCGCATTTTGCATAGTCATAAAGAGATAATTACGAGAACATGTCTATAATTTTTCACTGTTCATAAATCTAAATCTAGCATAAGACGTCTTCATCAGGTTTAAATTGGCAACAATACAGACATTTTTACAGTGGTTCCAGATATAAATTGCAAACCAGGAACATACTGAACGAGGTATTTGGGTCCACTTCTTTGTCTTTCAGTTTTTATAATTTTGTTGCCCAACTATGATTGCCAGATCAAAAATGCTTAAATACGATGCCCTTATTGGGAAGCTTTAAACTTAACTATTTCGACGAAAACAATCCACATAAATCCAAGGCACCAATATCAAAATAATATGGGTTTATTCTCTTCGATGACTGTCGTACATTCAGAATTCCCTTTCTTCTATGGCTACGCTTGGAAAAAGAGTTTTCTAAATTGATTTTGACTAATACAAGCGATTTCGTAGAACTCAATCAAACAAACACTACCATCAGTCACACGTAAAATATACCTATAATCATTCCGGATGATATTATATGAAGATATTTTTAAAATTCAGGATTTTTTTAACCAAAAACTGCACGATACTTATTTGAAAATTAATTTTAAATTTGCGACTTGCGGGACTTGGTTTTGATCGATTTCTCTTGTTAAAAGGTTTGGAGCTCCATAACAGTAGTAATCTTTTGGATTAGCATCTAAATCTAAATCTAAAAATCAGACAAAGATATTTTATATGAGCAGAAATATTAATTTTTCAACTCAAATTTTTAGAAAAGTAATTATAACGTTTATTACTACAATATTTCTACCTTTTAAATAGAAGGTTTATTCGTAGTGAGGTTAAGACATATAAAACTAATAATTCTAGAATTATACGCGAATATTTCGAAGGACATTGCTCTTTTTCTCAAGGCTCAAGTTTATTTTATAGAATTAGGATTTTAAGACATCTAAGGCTGTTGTGATTCATAACATCGTGATTTGTTCAATAGTTTATCGGTTTCAGAAAATAGGGACATTATTAATAGATATTATAAGAAACAGGAGCAGTAGTGGTACATTTCAGTATTTAATTATTATTATTATTATTATTTGGAGTCTACTTTTGTATATGTAAACGAAGAATTAATATCCTGAAACCGACAAACCAAATTATTTATTTAATTTAAACTCGTTACGTTAACTCCAGTAATTCCTTCATCGATAGACCATCTTAAATTAGATTAATCATAATCATAAGACCAATAAATATTATTGCAAATACAAAAAATAATGGTCATAATATAATACCTACGCAGCGTACTAAATATTTTCAATAATATATTCGTATTATCTGCACGCGAGATAATTAAAATAGTATATGACAATATAATCGTGATAATATTACACTTATTATTATTACAGTTATGAAAGAATCATATAAACGAAAGAGAATGGAGGTAAAAAGTTCCCTGACCTAGGTTAAGCCACAAAAACTCATAATTTAATTTAAAAATGCATCATCGCAGGTGGCTTGGAACAGATAAAAAAGAAAAGAGAATCGTGAAAAGTGTTGTAAAGGTTACGGTAGAGGTTTATATAAGTTGAGTTATGTGACTCTAGCAGAATATTTGCTAGTCACGTGGATGTATGTTCCACCAATAGAAAACCATCCATGATGTGACCGTATCGACTTTTAGGCTATGTGCGTGTTCCGATTTTAAAACCGCCGACTTGATGCTTGGTATATTTACATAGGACGGCATACAGGACAAGATCAATGTCTAAAATAAATATTGTTATGCACTTGAAATGGAATAATATAATACCAAATTGTTGAACTGTGAAAAGGTATTTAGAACAATATTCAATATTCTGGCAACACGTGTCTACAAAATTCCATAAAATTATTTTTTCATGCCCGCATATAATGAAAATCTAAAATAATATTTCATTATTATGAAATATTATTTTATTTAAATCTTAAAATGAATTTAAACTCATTTTAAAAGCAAAATAAAGAAATTGTAGATATATGCTGTAGAAGAAGAAAGAACGGCAGCTACAGATATTTTAGAGCAAAATAATGTGTATGTAGTTATGGAGGGGATACTTTATTTTTTCTTAAAATAAGCTCAATTTATAAAAATAATATATAAATAATGTGAAGAATAAAATATCTTTAGGAGTCATTTGTCACGCAATTCGAGGTAATTATTGACATAATACCAGAACTGGACTATTCCCTAATATAAATGTTCAAAGCATTACTAAAATATTTAAGTTCGTTGACTTTCGGGAAGATGATGATTTGGAGAAGAATTTTCGAGGTCTCTTCTGCGTTGAATAATTTGAAACTTTAACATTTCACTGAAGCGAAGTCATTCTTCACTTTACTTCAGAAAGAGATCATGACAAGAGTATCGAAACGTTAAGAATGCAAAATATTCAGTGCACAAGAAAACTCGAAAATTCTCCTCCAAATCATCAGCTTCTCGAAAACTATCCCAACTGAAAAACTTGTCATTAAATTACTTTTAGGACTAAGGATATTAGAGGAGCTTACGATATTCCTAACAAAATCACATAAACTATTAAGCATTAGGTATAACTGATGGTTGAGAGGCAAGCGAACTTATCACTCACCATAAAGTTTCGGATTTGATTCCCTGTTGAGGCAGTGGAATTGACTGATATAGTTTATTTCCACTATACACGGATATTAGATGTGTCCATTGTCTCTAAATATGTACTTTTCCCTACACAATGTTACCTTGGAGTTGTACAATATGTGGTGTGATTCATATTATCCTTTATCTTAAAGAAACCTATGCATACACTATATTTTTGTTCTAAAAGCATTAGGGCATTTTGCTATATGTCGTACAATTTTGTTGACTCGTTTAAACTTATAGTTAATTGAAAATTTGTTTAGCCTTAATTCTCATTCATACCCATCCATTATTGTAAAATGTATCCAAATGTATTCACTAAATTAGCTCCATTTCGTCTTGGGACTCATACTTATTAATCAACATTTACATTTATGGTTTCCACAAATACTAAAAGAGACATTGCCAATGATATTAGGTCAGTAGTAAAAATGTGTTTAATAAAGCGGCAGATCCATCACAAATTCTACTCGTCATTATATTTTTTAATTTAAGTTAATTTAACTATTTGTAGTACTTCAGTTTTCTTGATCATAAATATCAACACTTTTCAACGAATAAATCAATTTGTCGTATATTAAACAAGCTCATATTCTTTTACAGAATCTTGAGAATAACATTGACGGAAGTGTGTCATCGATGATGTTGAATTTTGTAAAATGACGAACAGTATCAACGTCAAAGAAGAACCGATGGTGTTTAAAGAAGGTCTCTTAATAAGGGACGTCCTAAGGAACTATTGAAGTATAACCAAATTTGTGGTATATATAGTTATGGTTAATTCCTGCATGTAAACTACTCTCCATCTTTCCTCATTTGCACCCCCCCTTATTCCACTGACCCGGAAAATTGCCAAAAATCTGTGTAACCAAAGGGATGAAACATGAAATCGGATAGTGTTTAGCATTAAATCCCGGATCTATTTTTGTAATCCTACAAATGCAAAAGCGATATATTAGAGTTTTCCAGTTCCATTATCGTATGACTAAAGGTTGCAAAATATATTTTCTGGTAGAGTAATTTAATACCCCATATGGGTGTTACATACAAAAGGATACAACAAGATGCTGATAGGAAGAAATACCTATCACTAAGTTGATGACTAGTCTAATCATTAAACCTTCAATGTTTATGATAAGAAGGCATCAATTATCTAATTCCGACCATACCCTCAGAGAAAATTTAGAAGGTTGAATGGAGCATCAACGAATTATTCATTCTTCTAACTACATTATCAAATGATGATAAAATTATGATCATTTGAATTATTTGTAAGACCTATTAATTATTTTGCAAAAAACTGTTAAAATATTTTAACGATTCTATTAAGGTGACACATTTTTTAGACAAAATTAATGTAGCGTCAGTACAAAGTATTATGTGGACGAGTGTCACTAGAAAAATATGAGCATGCATAAAGGCAGTATTATGTTAATTGAATTAATTTTAAGGTGTTAGAATGTTATAAAATATTAAAATAATGACGTCCCTATATTCTCATTCGAGGGTAAAATTGTTAATATACAGCGTAAAAGAGAATCTCCATTTAAACGCAAATGTAAGTATTTTAATAAAATGCAGTCATTTCATTTGAATAAAACATCTGAGGAATACAAAATTCGTTAACTTACTCACCAATTTCAGTAAAATTCTTCGCCTCTAAACCACTAGGGTAATTTTAACCCTTCCTTTCTTCTCTAGACATAAGGGAAATGACGCCCTATCCCTACATTTTGCTTCACCCATCACACTGGAGACAGCATATAGCCACATCTGGAAACAAACAGAATCAGGTTGAAATGACGTTTTTCAGCTATAAGCGAAAGCTTGATTTAACTCCCTAAGTAATGTCTCTAAATTCTATGCTTATAATTAAAACTTTGGAAATTCCAGCGACGTGTTTAGAGAATAAGGGAAAATTGAATGCATTATTAATGTTCCTAGATATTAGAGAATGGCGGGAGAGTATGGAAAGAACCAGTAGCGGTGGAAATATAATATAATGGAGAATTGGGTATCGGAAAGCAAATAAAATTATTTATTAACTAACAAACATCGAATACTGTTGTGTAAACAGTAATTATAACACGCTTCATTCATGTGTAATGCCTTTTGATGTGCCTTTTAAATATCAACCATTTTTATCCATGGTTCAGTAGCTTACTAGTGTTTTTGTTATTTCACCTGTTATGCCATGTAAAAGTGTTCCGTCAGCAGATTTTTATTTAAAATATCTTAAATGTCTTTTATTTTTATTTTTTATAATAAATTTATTTACCATCAAGTTAGATTAATTGATTATTCAGTTAATGTTGACTTCAGATTTGTAAGACACGTAAAAAACCGGCGGCTTGTTTGATGCCGATAAAAACTTCAAACAATCCGGCTCTTTTTATGTGCTCAACAGATATGAACTGAACTATATATGTCCAACTTCATGGTTGTTACTGTTACCAGATTTAAATCGATAAAGATAATCTTTTATTAGATGTCAAATATTTGCTCAATGGGTACTTTAATTTTCAACCAAAAGATTACTTTGTATATAACACTTTAAAAGGGCATATACAGTGTGTTTACAACCTAAGCAAAAAATATCAGTAAATTATATTAATTATCATTAGATATTTTCTCTTAGATAAAGGAACCCTAGATGTACTTTAGATATACTTGCGTAGAATGTTTATTTCATTAGGTTGTAAATGCCCTAGTCTGTCACAAAATTTTCACCCTTTAAAACTTCATAACCCCAAATTAAACAATATATACCGGGTGTAAACGAATAGTGGGCCACCCCTGTAACTTCCTCGTTTTTAAAGATATCGGGATAAAATTCTGTATTGTGAAATTAGGTAAGATTTCCAACTTTTTGAGATATAACCGCCATATTTGTCACTTCCGGTTTCACCGGAAATGGCCCCAATAGTCTTTTCTAAATGGACCATCCTGTATGTTTTTACATTTTTTAAATAAAGATCACATTTTGGATACATTTATACTATTTTGAACAATTTATACAGGGTTGCACGAAAAATAATTCGAATTTTAGTTGTCAATCTAGATGGTTGACAATATGTTAAAATTATTTTTGTTCCAATGTAATTCATATAAAAAATACGAAAACGTCAATATGTCCAATAATACATCATACAGGGTGCTCTAAACTCATTAAAATCACATTTTTCAAAATAACTCTTTTTTTAATATTATGAGGTGGGCCACCCGGATATTCACAAAGCTCTATTTAGTAGGGGTTAAACGGTACCAAAAGTTCCTTAATGTGTAATCGTTACCGGCAGGAATGACAATTTTTCTTAAACAATTTATGATTTATATCTAACTCAATTAAATTTTGAACAACCCGGTATATTTGTGTTAATATTTTATGATATGCAATAAGAATGAACCAAAGTAAGTAATGAAGAGTCCATGTCGATATAATATTTAAAAACTACATCGTGCGAGTTCCTCTAACTCGGAATTTATTACTTAAAATTTAATGCAAAAACATCGGAGGAAATTCATATTCATTCAAAAATTCAAAAATAAATAGAATAACTCGAAGAACGCCACCCTCCGCAGAAGAATGGGCCTCTGGCTCATTCTTGTTGCATATCGTAAAATATTAACACAAACATACAGGGTTGATCAAAATTTACTTGAAGTTAGATATAAATCATAAATTTCTTAAGAAAAATTGTCATTCCTGCCGGTAACCATTACGCATTACGGAACTTTTAGTACCGTTTAACACCTACTAAATAGAGCTTTCTGAATATCCGTGTGGCCCATATCATAATATTTAAAAAAAAAAAGTTATTTTGAAAAATGTGATATTAATGAGTTTAGAGCACCCTGTATAATGTATTATTGGACATATTGACGTTTTCGTATTTTTTATATGAATTTATATGAAACACGGTGAAACCGGAAGTGTCAAATATGGCGGATAGGTCTCAAAAAGTTGGAAATCTTACCTAATTTCATCATACAAAATTTTATCCCGATATACATTTAAAAACGAGGAAGTTACAGGGGTGGCCAACTATTCGTTTACACCCGGTATATTTTTGCAGATCAGACAATTTCTAAAATGGCAAACTAGATATTTAGGTGTAGGGAATCAAAATAGAATTAAAAGCTGAATCGAATAGCATTATAAAACACAGGGTGCTCTATTTGAAATAAGCGAGTTATTAAACTTCAAATTGGACCAAATTGGCCAGTCTTTTTTCGACGCCCTGTATAACTTTCAACAAATTTCGCATATTGCAGATATTTAAATGCATTATGGTATTACTTATCTAAAATTTGAGCCCTCTAGATTAAGAACTAAAGGAGATAGAACCGATTAAGTTCAGGTATGTTTTTCCCAAAACTTTGAAAAAGTCGAAATATATCGAAAGCTAGATTGAGTTTAAGGATGGGGTATACTTATGAAACTTACACTATATTTCGATTTAAAATCCAAAAATGAAATAAAAAATAGTACATTCCATTTGACGAGTTGACGCCTACTTCCGGTAGAACCGAATCTCTGCGAAAATATTTTTCATCCATAGAATATTGTGGGTAACCTCTGTATACAAATTCAGATTTCCACTATTCGTAGTTCTCTAGAAACGGATAATGTAAGGTCTTCGTGATTCACCCTGTATATTCTTATATTCAGTAGCATTTTTATATTCAGTAGCTTGTTATCTGTGTACATTGCGCTGGCTGAGTTTAATGTTGGTTTTTTAGTCGTTATTTTTTAAATCGTATTTTGGGTAACTTGTAAATCATTTAAAACATTTTTTAAAAGTTCACTCCAGATACTAATACAGTATCTTAAGTGTAAGAATAGCCGTGTGGCTAAACTTCGCCTTGTAAGTTGCTAAATGTAATGTACACTTGTTGTACTTGTACATTTCTGTCTCAATAAATTCGTTTTATTATTATTATTATTATATATATATTCTACGTACCCAAAGCCAATAATTTAAAAAAAAAAAAAAGAAATATATTATATTGCATTATACACAATAAACAAACTTTTTTTTTAAGAATGTTTCTTAATTCGAAAAAGGTATGAGTTCAAGTTCAAACTTTTTGTAAAAACAAAATTTAATCCAACACAAACGTTGATATCAGGTAACCCTATATTTTTATTTAAAAAATCTAGTGTGAAACAACAATGAACTTTCTCACAAAAATTTTGAAAACCCAATAAATCCTTCTGCAAAATGTATAACGTAGGTTCATCACTAATTTATAGTTAACTTGTCTAATTCTTGTCCAGTTGTCACGTTGTATATTTTCATAAACACTACGGTGTTTAATAATACCCCAGAAATGAAAATCAATTGATGTCTCGTGATCTAGGTGACTATTCCTTCATTCAAAAAAATTCTCATGAAACCACTGTTTCTGTTCTAATACCTATAAAAAATAGATTCAGTTTAACGGTAACTTTACATTAATGCTATTATTAGCAATAATAACGATTATAAAGAAGCATTTTATCCTGCTAGTAAAATATTTTCCTTTCTTTGGCTGAACCTTTTATTAAAAATTTTAACAATTTAACGATAAAGAAATAATATAATATAATCTTGCTGTCTGGTTTTTACTAAAAAATCAATAATACGATTTTTGGAAAGTTGGCCTCGGAGACAGGTGTTTTTTTTTCAGAATATACACAAGTAAATATGCATAAGCTGTAAGTGAAAACTTTAAGGTATACTCCTTTTGAATATTTAATCATTCTAACATGCCAAGAAAATCAATTCACCTAACTCAACATGTGTTATTTTGCAATAAAATGTTATCAGTGTGTTCCTAGATTACCGATCAGCTATTAAAATCTTTTCAGTTTTGAGTATTCAAAAAAAATCTACTCTTTAGAAAAACCTTTAGGAAAACTACCCTAATTAATTAGTAATGAAGAAAAATCTCCTTTTTTAAAATTTTCTTTAACTGTTTCTTCTTTTAATATTCACAATGCATTTCTATATATCGTCATTTAGATTACTTGGATTAACCCTATGTTAATTATAAGCACCCTAGAATTTTTGACAATATGATAAAATTACAATACAATATAATATAATATAATATTTTTTTATTTTCTGACGTTTCGGTTTATTTATTAACCATATTCATAGATAATTTTAACACAAGAAACTCTCCTAAAATAGTTAATAAATAACCGAAATATCAGAAAGTTAAAAATATTTTTTTTAATTTAATGTCATGACCAATAATCCTAGGGATCTATACATCAAATTAATTGATACCAACGGTCAAGAAAAATTAAATTACTATACGTATAATATATTACTTATAACGCATACATCATTAAGCTGGAAGTTAATCGAAAATTCAACTATGTGTTATACAGACCTACCGGCGTACTTATAGTAAACATCATAATAATTTCGAATTATCATAATATGCATTAATTTACGAACTTTCTCATGATTTGAGCCTAAGTAACTCATCTTAATTCAAATACTATTTTATTTTTATTCTAATATAAAACGTGCATCTACATATTAAAAGAATAAAAATCAACCTGCTGGAGATTCACACGGTGACCACCCTAAATATTAGAATTTGAATACACTTCCCCATCCCTTAATTTATCTCCACAGCTACTGACCATCGTCTTATTAGAATTAAACAAGAACGGAGCTACTACATTGCATCAACTTCAGCTGCAAGGAGGAAAGAGAGACTTGCAAATGACAAGACGGACCGGTTAGTTAAGGTGTTTTGATTTCCTCCAGAAAATCTCAATATTAATTTAGTATCAAATTGTACGCAACTTAGATAGGTTGAAAAATCGGTTGTATTCAGGATATCTGAATAAAAAATAATTAGACGATTCGGATCGGCCGGGTATTATCTATCAATTTAGTTTTGTCTGTTTTCTGTTTGCATGTTGTGTTGATTTACCAAGGATTCTTTTATATAATTTTTATGTAAGTCGGTTTCATTGATAGTAGTATTTTATTGTGCATGTGAATTTTCCTTATAATTTTTGTATTAAATAAGTAGTGGATTTAATTCAATATGAATGGTTACTTGTAATGATGATGAAAGAAGATATTCTACTCGCGTATCCAATAAAATTAAATGAGGGAAATATTGTGATAGTGAAAAAATCGACAATAAGATTTCACAGAAATACAGATATACGAGCCTGTTTTTTGAAATACTAAATACATCTCTTAATTGATCAATAACTAAGAAAATTTTCTGATAATTTGACGAAATTTAGCAGATTAGTTATCTACTCAGGCTGAGAAACATTTCCGATAAATATAATAATGTAATAAAATGTGATCTTAAAAAATTACAAATTTTTTAAAAAATTTCGGAAATTTTAATTATTTCCTGGCATGTAACAATTCAAAATAATTTTCATAAGTACCGTGTTGTTTTATACTAGATTTGTTTTCACTCAGTACAGCGAAACTAATTTAGCAAAAAATTGATTTTCTTCTTTCATTACCATTTGTAATATTTTTTGTTTGGGCCATTTTTACCCCTAATAGGCATGCATTGATTTTATTTATTTATCTTATTAATAATTATATATCTAGAATAAAATAGCAAAATAAATTTTACTATTCAGCCTAAATCCTCTAATGTCTTAAAAAGACATAAATACTCTTTTCAGAGCTTATTTGCAAACTATCTACATTTAACTGATAAAAATTTGGTCAGTACTACGAATGTAGAAAGCAAATAATTTAATAATTGCAATAAGCCCCACCAGACGGATTAATCCAAATAAGGACTCCCTCTGTTACCAGGCAGTGCAAGTCACCAACCCATGGACCGGTTTCTGGCTTATTAGCCTTCATCAGCATGGTATAGGCAACTCACACTGCACGATAACAAAGGGACTCCAGATCTTGTCAACATCGATCGACATGAAGTCGGTAAGATGCGAATGTGGACCGTGGGGCCCTCTGGTGAAACTTATTGCAATGTGGATTTTGCCCAGACTAGGCTCGTATGAAAGAAATGAAATCCAAAGAAGTCAGAAATCCATAGAGGTAAACTTTAATAGAATAAAATAGCAAAATAAATTTTACTATTCAGCCTAAATCCTCTAATGTCTTAAAAAGACATAAATACTCTTTTCAGAGCTTATTTGCAAACTATCTACATTTAACTGATAAAAATTTGGTCAGTACTACGAATGTAGAAAGCAAATAATTTAATAATTGCAATAAAAAAAAAAAAATTTTTATCAGTTAAATGTAGATAGTTTGCAAATAAGCTCTGAAAAGAGTATTTATGTCTTTTTAAGACATTAGAGGATTTAGGCTGAATAGTAAAATTTATTTTGCTATTTTATTCTATTAAAGTTTACCTCTATGGATTTCTGACTTCTTTGGATTTCATTTCTTTCATACGAGCCTAGTCTGGGCAAAATCCACATTGCAATAAGTTTCACCAGAGGGCCCCACGGTCCACATTCGCATCTTACCGACTTCATGTCGATCGATGTTGACAAGATCTGGAGTCCCTTTGTTATCGTGCAGTGTGAGTTGCCTATACCATGCTGATGAAGGCTAATAAGCCAGAAACCGGTCCATGGGTTGGTGACTTGCACTGCCTGGTAACAGAGGGAGTCCTTATTTGGATTAATCCGTCTGGTGGGGCTTATTGCAATTATTAAATTATTTGCTTTCTACATTCGTAGTACTGACCAAATTTTTATCAGTTAAATGTAGATAGTTTGCAAATAAGCTCTGAAAAGAGTATTTATGTCTTTTTAAGACATTAGAGGATTTAGGCTGAATAGTAAAATTTATTTTGCTATTTTATTCTATTAAAGTTTACCTCTATGGATTTCTGACTTCTTTGGATTTCATTTCTAATTATATATCTATTTTTGATATTTACTTCATTATTTATTTTATATTTTCTACAGTGTGCTGTAAATAAATAGACAGACCAATGCGAAATCCAACATTAAAGACTAAAAAAAAAATTGAAAAGTGTAAATTAGGCAAATTTCCAAGCATTACGATGCGATGTCATTTTGATATTTTTATCACTGTTATCTGAAAAGATATGTATATTTATTTTCAATGACAATTGAAGTAGTTTTTGGTATTTTCTAAAGAGAAGAATTCTTTCAATTCGAAAAGTGTCTCATAAATCATAAATGTAATATTACATAGGAAAAATTTACCTTGGCGATTGGGAATTAAATGAAACACAGATATATTGATAATGAATGTAATTATTAAATTAATATACTACTACTACTCAATTAAAAAATGGTGACCTGGATCCTATAACTTTTGAGATAACAATGATAAACATTTTAAAATGACATTATAATATTATTATAAATATACCTAATTCATTATTATTCGTCTAATTTACATACTCCAAATTATGTTTTATAATCGCTTTTGTTTTGGATTTCACAAGGTCTAATTCATACACTTGCCACACTTTGTATATACACATATATACTTATAGTACCTACTAGTTCTTATGTTGGTAGTCTTAATATTTTGTGAATAGTATATATCAATTTTAAATATGAATAATGCCAAAAATAAACACCCGAGAAATATTTATATTTCTAAACGCAAAAATCTTTTCAAAGAGAAATCTTTTTGTCATTATTATTTTCAACACATTTAAACCCTTTGCGATATTTTCTTTAAAAAAATACAATCAATACTGAGTACTTTATAATAATTTATGGATATTATGTAAAAATTTTACTTATTACCGTCAAGGACAATTTCAATTTAATTAATATTTTAATGGAAATAAGTTTGTTTGTATTATCATTATTTAAAGAATTTGTATTAGTGACAGGTTGAAGCTACAAATGAAACTAAGGAGGATTATGTACTAGGAATTTAAAATTAGTGTTAATTTACTGCATTATTGATACTAGTTCATCAATTTATTAAAGCTTTGGGCATAATTATCCTCCATTCTCAGAGTATTAGGTAATAACATCTATCTAGAACTGACCATTATTATCTACCTATATGTTTTAAAAATTTTTTAAAGCTTTTATTGCATTTCTGGACGAATTTCGACGTATTATGTAAATACACAAAATTTCAGACACAAAAAAATTTCTGTCTCTGTGTGTGTGTGTGTGTATCGCGATAGCAGCTACAGTTTTTTAGATAAAAATTAAAATACAGATTTAACGATCACCTGATGATTTTGACTAATTGGGCGATATGTGTATATACGGGAAGACTATTGGAAGACCTTACCCTATATCGCTTGACCTATATCAAAAAGTGTAATGCAGTTGTAAATATCACTCACTCATGATGGATTATTTTTTATGGCAAAGACTAACTTCACTCATGATGGAATAATTTATGAAAATTACCGTTTCACAAAAAATATATTTCCGGTAATAATCAATAGAAATTTCAAATAGGTTTTGCCTATAATGTTGATAGTTTAAGAACGCTGTTGCCAAAACGTCTAAAGATTGTTTGGAAGATTTGAGAGAACTTTCATGAGGTTAATAATGTAAGAATTTAAAAAACACTGTAGAAATTAAAGTAAAAATAATTTCCATTAATATTTTCAGATCAGACACAAATTTTCATTTAAATGCAAAAACCGCTTTTAAATTAAACATTATCAAATTTGTCAGGTGATTTGAATAATTCAGTTTAAATTAGCTTTATTTGTAAGATGGACATAATTCTTAATTTATTTAAACCTTTAAATTAACAGATTGTCTTTAAAAAAGATCAGCTTCCTACCAAAAGCATCACTTTATGGTCTCCACATCGATTCAAGATTTTTTTTCTGTTTTCTTAAACAATCAAAAATTTAACTGTAGAACAAATACATAGGAATAGGGAAATAGGTAATTAGATAACTAACAATTTGTATTGAATTAGAACTGGCCAGTAACAGTATATCTGGCATTGAGTCTGTTTGTATAAACTAGCGGAGGGAGCAAATATCTGGAATGAGTGTTGTTGATGGTGAAGTCGGACATGTTCATTATTGATCAGCGGCAGCTCTGCCTTATCCTCCGTCGCGACGGCCACGATCCGGCGTCCATTTTGTACAAGTGATGCTCGACGCTTTTCTACGCGCTCTTTGCTTCACTGAAAAATTTATTTTTTCTTAAATAAAAAATCGCAGCTTTTTTTATTGAAGATATCTTGAAGTGATCAATTTATTTTGTCTTCAGATTTTTATATTCGACGATAATGGTCTGATATAAGTAAAATTACAGCATTTTTGCGGATATCTTGAAGTGATCAATTTACTTTTTCTTCAGATTTTTATTTTGGACGATAATGGTCTGATAAAATTACAGCATTTTTGCGAATTGTCACTAAATTAAAATATTAAGAAAATTAGTTTACGGTAATATTTTTAAGTAATACTAATATGAACTGCAGAAATTTATTTTTACTTGGATGAAAAGAAATCTTATAAAAGCAGGCAATTTTTTATTTTGTTTACAATTAATAGCTTTGGTTTTCATAAAATATTTTATATATTTCTTGCTTTATCGAAATTAAAGATATGTTAAGGTACTTCGGTTCGTTTAAAATTTTTAAAACCTCCAAATTAAGATAAAATTGTCGTTACAATTTAGTTCTATATAATCCATGAATATTATTAGACTAGGGGTATTCATCCACTTATGTTGAAAATAAATATTTATAATTTTCACTATGTTATCAAAAATATTTATTATGAAACGTAATTTAACTGCTTATTTAAATCCTTGTCAATAAACGTATAACCATAAGATGGGCAATATGAAAATGTTTAACCTAAAAAAAATAAGGTTATTATTTAAAATCCCAGGACATAGTTAAAATAATTTAAAATTTTAACCATACAAATTAGCAAGTTAGAAAATCGTTTTTAGCCATGTTTGGTTTGGTGAAAAAATACTATAAACAAACAAGTGTAGGGTGAATGTGAAACAAATGCAACATCAAAAAGTAAATTGGACCGTTTTGCTGCTGGTGAAATAAACGTATAGGATTTTAATAGACCCAGCTTTACGTTTGCATAAGACAAAAACACTGGAATTATATGGAAAAAATGCGGACTTGTCTACTATTATAAATAACAATGTATCGCCAATATAACGTGGGTTATGCACATGACATTTGTTACAAATAGCCTATCAGTTTTTTGTCTGGTTTTGTAAGCCACCTCTGCGTACATAAATCATAAATTTTATCAGAGACAGTAGAAGATAATATTGATATTTTAACACTTACCTACAGTTTTTTATGTTTACTGATTCACCGAATGTTAGGTGTACGTATAAAAGTTCATGTTTGTAAACCGCGAGCTTATAAAAACTACAACGTGCAATTTTCCCGATATGAAAGTTCAATTCTGCGCGTAGAACGTGGAAGGAGGGTTTGAGTTATTTGGATCGAAAAAATGTCAAGGTCGCTTCGATTAATAATTTGTGAATGAGAGCTAGAGCCTCGCTCACTCCGAAGTTCAAAGAACTTCTATTCTATTTTCATCTCCACTACTTTTTATTTGACCAAAAATAAAGAATTTTTATTCCAACTTCGTTAAATATCTCTTTATGTTTTAATCTTTGTATTTGCTTGCATTCATCTATGGATAAAAGTTTTTAAGGGGATAATCGGCAGCGAAGTTATCTTTTATAATATAATATTATTATTATATAGAATTAAATCATTTTAAGTAAGTACCTACCAAATATTTGATATGATAATCAAGGGATGTTTTTATTTTAAATAAATAATTAAATCTAATCATTTATCGCTAATTAAGGTTGGGATTTAGTAGAGTGAGAGAGAAATATACGTATTTATTTTGGTTTATTATGATTAATGAAACAAACAAATATGGTGTGATATTTATAATAGTTTTAGGTTTTTAGTATTGTCCTAAAGATTTTAATAATACCAATTTCTAAATATAAATTTTTATTATAATGCGAAGACTTGACCTAAAAATGTGAAAATTCTCCTTTGAGGGTCAATTTCACGAAAGATACGTTAATTTGAGCGACAATATTTGGTGAGCTTTTAAGTAACACTTTGTACTCGGCCGTAAGCTAATTTCTTTTTACAAAAAAATACAAAATTGTAAATACAAGCGATTGAATGAGTTGCCTACGTATTGCCAATATGTACAGTCTTATTTTTTGCTTCTCAATTATAGATAAGAATGGTAATTTCAATACCTCACGGCCATTTACACTTTTTTCTGCAAAACTAGATACATTAATTTTCAAAATCCGTGTATTAGTTTCTGCAAAATTTACTCCTAAAGAATCCGCGGTTAATATCAAGGAGTAAATCGCAACCTTAAAGAATTCAATTAGGAATTTGGGATATTAAAAAAATAGACGAATTAAAAATTTGTATTTTCTACATTTTCTTTGTCATCATCATCATAATCGAATACTAGATTTAATGGGAGCAACATATAATTATTATTGTTCTATTAATCAATTCTGCATTTTCCTTAAAACTTTTTGTTTATTATCCAATTGTTTGGGTTTCAGAATTTAAAATAGGGAAATTTAAGCGTTCTTTAAAAGTCTCTAGCATTTTTTTTTTAATAATATTAAATCTACCTTAAATGGTATTTTGTTATTTTTAATATAAGGCAGAAATTTATTATTTTGTATTTTGGAATTAATGTTTTATAAACAATAATGACAACATATACAGCCTAAGATAACGTACAAAACCTACCATATTTGTTCTCTACATACTTTACTTTTTTCGAAACGAATAAATGAATTTATTGGTAACTCTTTTTTGCGTATCCTGTCAGCAATAAATTATACCATCTTTACAGTAAATAATATGTCTTACGCTACAATTCTTGTGTAAACGCGCCATTCAATTTTACCCCCGACAAAATAGTCTGCTAAATTTAGATCTAGGCTGTTTGGTGGCCACTTTTCTAGTGTAATATATTCTCTGGACTATGGTTTTTGATAATTATAAATATATTTCGTGCACAATGCACTGGTGCTTAATCCTACATAAAGACATTTCTCACTATCATCAAATTCCTCATTTTGCGGTAACATATTTAAAAGAACATTAATATCAGTGTAAATTCTGGAATTTATGTACTCGTTTATTTTTAAAACACATCGTAGTTTTTCCAGGACAAGAAGCTCGAAGAATGCCCATGACTCTGTTTCAATGAAATTCTTCTTTTCGCTTAATGGACGGTTTTCATTAAGGTTTTGTGTTTATTGGACATTAGGAGAAAATTTACAGTTTTATTGGTTCTAGGTGACTGAAGATAATATATTTTATTCTTACTTTTACTTTTACTTTTAAGAATATCTTCTACGTAAGAACCTATTCCATCCAACGTTTTCTCTTCGCTTTTGTGCTAAAAAAACATTTTAGGAATTTTATTGATTCGAGGTGATTGAAGAATAAATTTCCCATCCAACATTTTCTCTTCGCTTTTGTACTCTTATTCCTGAAATATCTTTCACATATTCTATGCTAAAGTAATATTTTTAGGAACTCGTCAATTTTCTTGTTTTCCTTGAATGTCAATTCCGTTTTTCCTTAATTTTTCAAGAAATAATTTGATGTTTGAATATTATAATATTTAAATATAGAATTACCATAAAATGTTCGATATATAAATTCTTTATTGAAACTTAATTAATACCACTCTTAATATTATCAATACAAAATACTTAAATGCTATGTAACAATTTTATTACAACTAAATTTTCATGTTTTGGAATATGTTTTTGTCTATTTTAGTCACTACCACCTATGTTTCCAAAAATGTAGTATTAAAAGTGAAAAGTTGCAAATAAAGTTTCTTACGGAATTTTAAATTTTAATTCTAGAAATGGTATTTTACAAAGATAAAACTTTATTTAAATTCAAAACATAAAGAATTTGGTAACTTAAGAAAATAATTTTCGTTATCAGTTTAAAAAATGATAAAAAAATATAAAAGAATTTTTATTCATTCTAAATTTCATTTTATTTATATCTAAACGTGTACCATTTCTGTAATTCACGTAACCTTGGCCTTCTTCTAAACAAAATAAAAAAATTGGGTAATTAAATTGTTACGAAAAGATATAGGTACATGTTGATTTAAATTAAGTGTCCATCATTGGCAACTTAAATTTGAAGTTTTAACAGAAAAAATATAATATACAGGGTTTTCATTTAAAAAAATTCTTTTAAAACTGGAAAACACGATGCTCAATTTTGTTTTGCGTTCTTTGATTTTAATGAGCTTTAAAACTACTACTAGTTTGCTAATTTAAACAATTTTGTATCTTTAGTAGTAGCAAAGTTGCCAATGATGGACACTTAATTTAGATCAACCTGTATAGGGATGGAATTATCATCAGCATACGCTGTATACTGCTGCTCTAACACTATTTTATACCCAATGTCATTAAACGAAAGTAATACAGATTTTTCAATTTTTCTGTTCTAGATATATATCAGTAGATTCTATATATTAATAGATTCAACAACAAATACTTTGACTATTCTATATTCTACATAATTATTCCAATGTGAACACATTAGTTCAGACGAAGTTTAATTTTAGTACTTAATCTGATTATTTGTACTAGGTATATGCATTGTACCATCAAAATAAACAAACGTTGTACAATAAATAACATTTCGAACGACCACGTATATTTATACAACATCTAAATAGGTATGTAAGAGTTTATATCAAAATAGTTTGTACTAAATTAAAAAGCACTTAGGTTTTGATAACGAAATTAGGCGGCAATTAAATTGTGCGGTGTTTCTTTTCAGAGCTTGCCTGCACACACGTGCAAAGTTAACAGAATTAATTTTCTTAATTCGTGAATTCCCAAACAAAAACATTTATTTGTATGCCACATAAACGGGGACTAAAAACTCAAATACTTTTGCATAAACAGGACAAATTCTCTAAATTTGCATACAGTAATAACGCCAGACAGAGAGAAGGCTCAAAAAGGAGCGAAGTAAAGACAAAGATGGCACGTTTAAGACCTACTGTGCAAAAGAGAGTCAACTAAGCGAGTTGCGCCGAAAATAGTAAAGGACGGAGGACGAAAAAACATGTGTCAGACGAGGGAATATGTATGTTTCATGTAGTCTAAAGCCAGAGGGATGAGTAACAGAGACAGAGGATTATAGTATTTGCATAAAAACTTTCGTAAAGGGAGATGGAAGAGCTGTAAGTGATGGTAGGGAGTACACATTCTGCAAAGTACACGTAGAAGAGAGACAGTTTTGCATTAATGACCGGCAAACAAAGAGGGTTTATGGGAAAAATGACGGAGAATAGGGTAGCAGATAGAGACAGATAAAACATACTGGGACACTACCAGAAAGTTACTGCGTTAGATATCCGTATAGCAACAACAAAACTAAAAAATAAATTTACGTTTTAACGGGCTTTCTGAAAACGAAAAATACGCGCTGGATATACCAGTGGCAACTAGAACGTTTGAAATTAAATTAAACTAAATATAGAATAATTTTTTAATTACGAAAATAATTCTATTGCAGCATATACTAAGTGTGTTTTTATAATAGAACGGTACTAGGTACTAGAAATAGGTATGGTTCAATCAATGGAAATGTTAATGACTATTTGTTGTTTCTCTAACTTAGGTATTACAGAATGTTTTATTTGTTTTATCTCAAGGACGATTTAAAATGCTATTTTATTTCATTTATTTTTAGATAATCTCATCAGGAAATATAATAAACAACTTTGTATTTTATTTATGGCTGAATGGCTTTAAAATAATTTTATAGTTGGCTGGGTAGAAAAGTGAAAGATCAGGTAATATTATGTTAATGTATTTGGAAACGTCGGTATATCGCGTAAGACTGTTTCAGTAGAGTGCGGCGACTATTAGAAGCATTAGAGAGAGATGGATAGATAGAATAAAGGGGTCCTGCGGGAAGTAAGAGTCGTGAAGTTGATTCTATGTGGGTGTACAAGCGAGAGCGTAAGACAAAAAGAGATAAAACGGCATGCGCGGCATTCAGACCCTCCCTGTTCTGCATCGATCCTTGCCGAGCAAAATGGCTCCAGAATCCAAAACCCAACTGTAAAATCAGTAAGGACGCGAAGTAGGTCCTTTTCCACTGAAAATTCGACTCTATTGGAGTGTTTTTAGAGTCGACGTGTCGTTGAAAAATTACGAGGTTTGCTGAAAATTCACAAGGAACATTTTCGTGTAACTCTACCTCTGACTCGCATGCATTTTTCTGTTCAAATAGACCATACGTACAGTTTTAACTGAGGGGTGGTGAGCGCTGCCCGCATAAAAACTATCTCTCAAAGCCAAGCGTCACTGAAAAATATGTGTACTTTGACGTAAATTAATGTGCGTAACGTATATTCAACTATTCCTACAATAATTTTACATGAGCGTAGAGATTAGGAGCCCTAATTAAAGGACCAAAACCTTGGGTCTTGCTAATGAGTTGACTTGTTCGATTTTGATTAGCCTCTTTCACCGTCGTCAAAGAGTTCGTTACATTGATTCTTTACAGGCCAAACATCGTCAACTCTGCTTTATGCTATGGTCTTCAACTCTCATCGTTCATTACACACGCTGCCTGTGTACCATTCTCGTGGAAAAAATAGCCGACCGACACATTATTGTCAGTGATTAAGTCTTTCAAAAAGTTACGCAATACGTAAAATATTAATTTCTTTATTAAAATCAAAGTGTAAAATATGATTGATATTAATAATTTTACTAAAAAAAAAAAAGATATTGATTGATTTTTTATTTAACTGCATAGCATTGATAATATGTAGTTAATTATTTAAATAGGGACAAAAGTGCATCATATATTCCCACCAGTGAGATTCACGGTACGAAGCGCATTGAAGGCAGTAAACTCTTGGACGATTACTACCCTTACTCCTTCTCTCCAATCAGGCTGAAGCGTTAATAAAATGCCGTAATTAAAAATTGTTGCAGCATTACACTCCGTCGTCAATAGCAGCAGAAGCTCTGGTTTTCAACAACAGCGAGAAGTGATAATATTATCAACCGCACATGCGTAACGTGCAAAATTAAGCTATCTTTCGAAGATGTTAACGTTAGTTTGATATTGCTTTGTGTTAAAGTGACAGATGTCACAGTAAGCGTAAACGGAGCGATATAAAATATGTTTTTATTTTCATTTACACAACTAATGGAGTTGTAGAAAAATATAACTTTTCTCATTCGTGTGGTTGCGATACTTGCCAGTCAAAGAGTGCTACAATAGTTCATACGTATAATTTTCCACACTTGTTGCACAATGTACTATTTTTAATTTGTTTATCTATAAACTTTGTTGGAAAACATTGTTTTGTATTAAAGATGTAGACGTAAGAGTAAGAAATAAAGCGATGTAAAATTATATTTCTTTATTTTAATTGAATAAAAATGTCGTACAAAAAATATACTTAGTATGTAGAAGTACGGAAAGCACTTTTCTCACTTGTTGCACAATATACTATTCCTTCATACATAGATATCCACTACTTTTTACTATTTTTATTTAGAGAAAAAAAATAAAATAAACATTACTTAATACTTTTGTTTTGGGAAATGAACATATTTTTCAGGTTAAAAAAATATAATTTAAGTTTAGAAAGTGCATATTTTTTAAGTTTGCTGACTAAGTAGCACCATGTGTGTAATATGGATTTTTCTGTCTGTTGTAACCCCGAGTGCGGTTTTAACTTCCCTAAATAAAAATATCGGCTAGGAATAGTCGCGCGTCCACGATTTTTTAAATCCATCCTCCGTTCTTGATGCTCTGTTACTGTCTGATATACAACGTGAGTCATCTAAAATGTCACCCCCTCCAGAATCTAAACGAATGTACGAAATTTTGCGAAAATTCATATCCTGACATTTCTCAATATGACGAATCTAAATTTCATAAAAAATGTGTCAAAATATACCGGGTAGTACGAAAAATACTACAATTTTTTTTTATTTCAATGGAACACCCTTTATATTTTTACATACTCCATTAGACATATTCATTACGAATTCAATGATGTCATATTTTCTAGGTTTATCTTTAATAATAACTGCGATAATGCAGATCAACAGGATTTTTAGAAATTATTTAGTAGCAAAAAATGTGAAATTTATAAAAACACAAGGAAAATCTATAATTTGTGTAAAATAAGTAACTTACAGTTTACAGGTAACATTGATACAGAAAGATTAAAAGTTAGATAAAACGTTATGCGAGAGTTATGTAGATGTTATACCACCCTTTGGAGAGGATGTAAGCAGTCGGTCCCTTGTTACATTAAGCAAACAAAGAAGTTCCTACTCTTCGACAAAGAAAAGACAAAAGAGACAAAATTTTTAGGTTGAGTGTAGCTCGTCTCCTGGCTTTGCGGTTCGTTTTGTAAACTTCAAATGCGTGGTATAAAATACCTCAATGGCACTTAAATAACACCCCAGATAATACGACCCCCTTTATCCCTGAAGACTCTGAAAGTCTTGTGCGGGAGGGGGCTACACATTTAGAGACAAGGGACACACACCCAATATCAGAGCATACTAGGATTAATTTCTTTGTCCGAAAAAATCCCAGTGCCACGGCCGGGAATCGAACCCGGGACTCCTGGCTGAGAGTCTAGTATCCTAGCTTCTCAACCAACCACTTATAATATTAAATAGCTATTAATTAACCTTATACTTAACTCGTAAATTATTATAATAAACAAGCAGGTATCATACCAATCTAATAAGTTTTAATTGTCACCAGCTCCTTCGCCATATTACAGATTTATTTATTTTCATTTCTACTCTAGTTAACAGGCTGGTTCAAAAATAATGACCGTCAGATGAAGACTAATGTAAGAATATTTTTCTTCTTGCTAAATTATAGTTCCCCAAAGAACCCACCAAGCAGTTTCATTACCTACAACTTTAGATTCAGTTGTCTCAATTTTGGTAAGGATTTATTTTGGTGATGACTTAATTCAGATTTCTAGGTGGCAAATACTGTTATAACTTTTATTCCCATGGTCTGAACTTAGTGATTAATTGAAAACCTTTTGAGAAATTATAATAAAATTTGGTACACATATAGATTTGCCAAGTTCAAAGTTAAGATAAAAAGTTAATAAACATGGGGCAACGCAACGGGTGTTGCCAATGCAGTGAAAATTTTTTATTCAAAAAGTTTAAAACACAAATGTTTTTAATTTTTTCTATAAATAATAATAATAAAAATAATAAATGGCCTTTATTGGTATAGCACTCCCTGCTCTTCCAATTAACCGTAATGTAATTTGTAAACAATTACGTTTCAATTTCTTCTAAAATATGCATAAGTATACTTATATTTTGTTGTTATCGAAGTCATATTATATTCTTATACAGTATGAATGTATTACATTTAAATAAAGTACAAATGAAACGAAAATTAAATGCAAATTACGTTACATAAAACAAAGTAATTGTAAAGAGTCGTTTTACTACTGTTGTAATTTTTAAAACGTTTCTGTATTTTATGAATAAGTATATTAATTTCTGTCATCAAATGAAATGTAGAAATTATAATTACTTAGTGCTGTTCTGTAAAAAATACTTTCTAACCTAATGAACCAACAAAAGAGAAATTATATTTTATATATACCTACCTACTTTAATAATGGTGATAAAGGAACATAAAAAAAAATTAAAACTATATTGTCCATATTTTATCAAAAAAAAAAAATTAAATTTTGTATGAAAAACTTATTTGATGCTTATCCAAAGGTACAACAATGGACAACAAAATTTTCGGTTTAAATGGCACTCGTTTAATTTTTCAATATAAAATAGACTTTATTAATATTAACGCAGCATAGCGGGTTCGGCGCTACACCCGCAACGCTGAAAATGCATATGTATATGTATAGCGCCGGAGAGTTTTTGCAAATTGCAATGTTGCATACGCAGTAGGAAAGTTGGCGGTCGTGATATGAGCAGTACTAGAGCCAGATGGGTCGCATTGCTGTTCTGCAGTCATTTTGACTACATTATTGAAGAGGCGAATTATTTAATCGCTTTTGCAGACAAACCGAATTAATATTGAATACGTGCTTTCCACTCTTTCAAAAATTTGCTTTTATATTTTCCTGAATTTGGCGGATATTTTATTTTTTTCTCTTCTTGGTAATCTTAGTATAATACATGTGTTTTCGTTAAATAACTCGCATTTATTTTTAAAACACTACTTTAAAGAGAATAAAATACGCAAATTATATTATGAACTATCATATACAGGGTGTCCCAATATTCCATGTACACGGAGTTACCACAAGTTCTCGAGGTCAAAATAAGTACTTACCTCTATACCAAGTTGCCTCGTTGGGCCGCTAGAAGGCATCAAAGTTGACATAAAATTCTAGTTTTGTGTAAACAACTTTGGAATTTCATTAAAATTTGGTACCTATGCTAGGCTAATATTTCCTTTTACTATTTCACTTCAAAATTAATTAAACAGATGACAGACAGACAGAGCAAAGTTGTTTATTTTTGTTGATCAATAATTTGAAAATAAATTTTATCTATTGTTTTCAGTTTTGAAGATATTAGAAAAAAATTAAAAATGGTGATTCTCGTTTTCAATTTTTTTATTGAAAACTAATAAAACTACATATTTTAAACAAATACATTCTTAAGGCACTTTTCTTCGAGGAATCCGAATATGCCATTGCATATGTCATGACGTCTAAGATGGCAGAGAAACAACAGCCAACTTTATTTTTTCACATTCTTGAATACATCTTTTTTTCTGACTACGGTGATGTACGGCACATGATAGCTTTGTGTTATATTTCGACCGAAATTAAACATTATTCAATTTTGCAAATGGTGTTTTGGAAACAAAAGCATTATTTTAGTTTTAAACAAAGTATTGACAGTTTATCTAAATTTTAAGTCTCGGCGTTGACACTTAGACTAAATATTATGCGATTTGCAAGTAAAAAAACAAGCGATTATAGGTATGCTGAGACTTTATTCTTTACATTAAATCGAAAATAACAAAACTGAAAACTATAACAAATGCTCAAATGGCCCACCTCATCAAGTTGTTCTTTACTTGAAAATACCATTTTCTTGGTGAAATTCTCAAAATTGTAAATACCGACTGTCAAAAGTTTATTTAAAACAGAAGTGATGCATCTGTTTCCAAAGGACCCTTTGCAAAAATAAATAATTTTCAATTTTGGTCGAAATATAAAACTAAACTATCATGTGCCGTATACCACCGTAATCAGAAAAAACAATGTATTCAAAAATGTGAAAATTCAATATAGCGTCTATAAGAAAAAATTAAGTTGACTGTTGTTTCTCTGTCATTTTAGACGTCTTGGCAAATACAATGGCATATTCGGATTCCCCGTAAGAAAGTGCCAAAGCCTCTATTTAGAATACTTACGTAGTTTTAATAATTTTTAATTTAAAAATTAAAAAGAATCACAATTTTTCGTTTTTTTTTAATATCTTCAAAAATAAAAACGATAGATCAAATCTTCTTTCAGATTATTGATCAACATAAAAATGTACAACTTTGTTCGAATTTGACCGACTTCGTATCTCTTAAGATAAGCGAGATCCCCATGCTGCGAACCGAAAAACGGGCACCATGTATCTATTACTATATTTCTGTCATTGTGGACGTTCATTTCGCTCGTGACAGAGACTTATGTGTCATTAATCTGATGCTTATAACCGACACAGCTCCTTGTGTGATGACTTGCGTATATAGTAGTCATTGCTATCCAAATACACCACTACTGCTGTATCCCCTTACATACTTAAAATATTTGTAATGATTCAGTTATTAATGAAAATTTAACATAATATGCAGGGATATTTCTCACAAGTCATTCTAGTCACGTGACTTTGAACATAAGTAAAAATTTAACAGGAATTGATAATTGATACAATTACCGTTCAAAAAGTCTGGATTAGAACCCATTGATTCCAATGGATTCTAATCTAGACTTTTAGTAATCACTTCCGTTGGAAAATTGAAAACAAAACATGAAATGAATATAGAATACTTTCAATTACTGAGAAATTTCAGTTTTACTCCCTTATACGTAGCATGTTCCGAAAAGGGATACAAATATTTTACTGGTAGATTTCATGAAAAAATAGCGTTTTATATATAATAATTATTTAATCAGCCATTTTGATTTTGTGAAGGAAGGGTGTGTCTTCTAAATTTTGTAAACGGTTTTCTGTGCAGGTATTTTAATGCACCCTGTATTTCCTCTGGGGGATGGAATAAACGAGCCACGATTTTTCAAACGGAAATTTGTAATACTAATTACTTGCAACAGTTTTGGTAGGTTATTTTATCTGTTATAATCAAACATATTTAAATGTAAAAAAGTTTTGAAAAAAATAAAAAAAAGTTTATAAACGAGTCAGACTTTCTAACGAAATTGTATCCTCTAAAAAAATTTAAACCATTTAATAATTCTGTGGAAAGAACCAAGTGGGTGAGTTATTTCGCATCCTTAAAAACCAACGAGATGGTTAAAGATACATCACTTTAGAAGACCACGACCAGTTGGTTGGTTGGTTGAAGCATCGAACACTCAAAATAATCAACACAGAAGAGAAATACGAAACTCAGGATTAAAATCAAAACTGTTGAAGATACTTTCGTAGAAAGGCAATCTATGAGAAAATTGTTTTCTGAATGGTATTCGTCTAAATTGATACAAATTGGAAACATACACATTTAACCAGCTTTTACGCTTAAAAAGAATGTAACTCTCAAACACCTTTGGAGAACAATATTATATTTTTTATAGTATTTGCCATTTGGCATTGATTACATGCTGTTTATTCGAACCGTTACATGTATGTTATACCTACATGTATTTATCATTCAATTAACGTAAGTATGCACAATTATACGAAAAGAGATGGTTTAAAAAAATAATTCGTGAACAGCACAATTAAATTCCTGGTTATATAGTTTGTTTGTATTCAGCAATTTAATATAAATTTATGTCATCATTTAGTTTCATTTCCTATAAAGCTTAAGCTTACCATAAATACATAACTTTCAGAGACCCTCGGAGCTCTCTCACAAATATTTAATTGAAAACCTCAAACTGATTGTGAATAATTCATAAACTTTTGCAAATAAGACCAAAACGCTGCTAGGTAAATGCAAATGAAACATGTGATGCATGTAGTATAAGTTAAAGAAACTTCGCCATTACAGAATAGCGGAGTGAAGTAGAGTTGGGAGTTGGCTATAAACCGCAGCACTCCTGTAAAATATGTCTAGTATTCGCTTTAGCTATTATTAGAATTGCGGTATAATGTTACAAAGCATCAGCAGAGTTAGTAGTTTCCGCCTGCGAACCTAAGCCAGTGAATGTGTACGGAATAGATTAGAAACCTGCTGTTACCACTGGCCCATACCCCCGTCATTGGCGTACTGATTGACATCTTCGAAAAATGTAACATTCGTTCAAAATGTAATTTTGCAAATTAAATATGTATTTCTCACGTATTCAGCGTGTAAACTATTTTTCGAACAGACTAGTTAGTAACTAATTTCGTTTTTGAGTTATATACTTCCACGTTCTAACTTTCTTTCCATTTTTCCATTACTTGCTCATATAGTGGAATAATATATAAGAACGAAAGGAAATATATTATTATTATATTAGTAAATATGTATATTATATTCATTGAACTTAATTCTGGGAATCACACCAAATTCTAAAAAATAAATAGAAATAAGAAAATTGCCAAAATATGTCAAGATAAAAGTGTAGTATCAAAGGCAAACCTCAACAGTTTGCCCCAGAAAACCACTGTATATAGTTCTAAATGAATATAAATACAATATTGTTATCTAAAATTTCAGTGTTACTAGACGAAGTCTGGCTACCGATTCTCCAAAAAGAAGTGATCTATGCATTAATTACTAATCAGTGTCAAATGTCAAAGTGATCTTTTTTGACAAATCATTTTTTGTAATCACAGATTAAAAAGACTAGACTAGACTTTGGTTCGAAACGTTCTGTTAAGATAAGTTATTGTTTTATAATTGTTTTTTACATATCATATAAATATATATATATATATATATATATATATATATATATATATATATATATATATATATATATATATATATATATATATATATATATATATATATATATATATATATATATATATATATATATATATATATATATATATATATATCTATATATTATATAATATACATTTTGTTATTATATTTTCTAGTGTAAAATACTAGAAAACCACTGATACGAATTTTCGATAACAATATTGTATTTATATTCATTTAGAACTATATACAGTGGTTTTCCGGGGCAAACTGTTGAGGTTTGCCTTTGATACTACACTTTTATCTTGACATATTTTGGCAATTTTCTTATTTCTATTTATTTTTTAGAATTTGGCGTGATTCCCAGAATTAAGTTCAATGAATATTAACTATCCGCCACAAATAAACTACAAACAATATGTAAATTATATTTTCAACTGAATCCAAAAAAGTATTTCCTTTCGGTTCGTTTGGATACTGGATAATTTAAGAAGCGTTTAGAATATCTAGATGAAATCATAGATGTAGTAGGTCAACAAATTAGGTTTTGAAAAAAAATCGAAACCAATATCTTAAAGGAATTACAAATTACATAATTTACACGATTTAGAGTTCATGTTTTAAAAAGATCGCTCCATTTGTATGCCGGTCTCTGTCTATAGGTTTGTCTCTCTTAAGCCTAATTTTAATGGAGAGTCTAGTTTGTCCAACAAATTTGCAACTTATTTCGTAAATCGCTGACTTCCTAGTCCAGTTCTTACCAATGAAATTTTGCAATTCTAAGATTAAACATAAGAACAGCAGGTGACAAGCGTATTTTCAGCGTGGATATTTTATAGATTTATATGACATCATGCAAAAATCTTTATGGGCGAAGATATTGTCAATGGTTTCGGAATGATGGCAACTTAAATTTCCTCAGAGTTTATAAACAAGGTAAAAAAATAGATCTGTTTAGTATAATCTCATGATGACAATAGGTGTGTTGGGTGACCCAGTCCAGAACGTCCCGAACTAAAAGTTACAACTTCCCCACTGTAGTTTTAAAATAAATATCACTTTGACAACAACTATCAAACGTAAACATTCCGAGTGTACATGTTTGTACACCGAACAAAATAGTTTTTAAAGTTCTAGCAATTAGAGTTCAGTTCATATAATTCGCTGACTTTAGTCCAGGACGTTCTGAATTGGGTCACCAAACACAGCTAATGTCATTCAGTTAGTGACAGTTCATGGAAGACAGACTTACACGTCCAAGGTATCATGAATGTGGGAAGATTAATTATTTATTATCTACTTGATATAACTTCTAAATATTGGAATAGGGAAGACAGACTGCATAACTAGTGACAAAGCTACAGATTTTTGGGGCTATTTGCTAATTTTAGGCCCGATATTTTCATCTTCCCGTTAACTTTATCCGCCAGTTAAAGTTGTTGATTTTCATTGTTGTAACAATTGTATCCTAGGTAAATAACTGCCGAATAAAGTTAACTGGAGGTGAAAATACCGGCCCTTAACGACATAAATAATAGGAACATATCACTGAGGGCCAGTTATATAAAAGTGGTTCAGCTGAACTTGGTTGAAAATCCAAGGATACCATTCTTGGAACAATTGGTATCCTTGGATTTTGAACCAAATCAGCTGAACTTTCGCTGAACCACTTTTATACAACTGACCCTGAAAGTGATAATAATTCTGTGTTCGCGTAACAGCGTTTCTGATGGATATGAATGAATAGCAAATACTAGGATTACATTACGTTGAATGTCGTAAAAAGTTAAGTATAAGAATTCTGTTTTTTTTATCATTATTACTACTTTCTTTCTTCATTAACGTTTAAAGGGCACAAACGATGTATTTTATAGTTTTAATTATAATTTATTATGTGGCCGACCGTCAACATAAACCCATTTCCATCATATTCAGAAAACAAATCGGAACTTACATTTCTTTCTATTAGGTTCGCCTCGGAAAAAGAATATATACTGGCGAATATTGCTTGATTATTGGCTGCATTATAAACGAAGCTTGTCGCAAATATGTTTCAAAGTTTAATGAATCATGTCAAAAGTTATAAATGAAAATAAATTAATGAGTGTATGCATAGAAACCGTTATTTTGAAATTTCGCTCGCAAATAAATATTTGAGGAAATGAGTTAATTGGATATATAAGCTCTTATAATGAAAATAGGGTATTTCAATTATGTATTTCTAATTAGTTGACTGTTTTTAAATGTGTGTATTTGTCTCTAAATATATAAACAAAAAAATTATTCAATTCACAAGTCATATTCCAAGCTTTCCGTTTCCAATTTGCAGATGACTAATATTTTACATATCACTTTTTTATATTTTTTTTATAAACGGCATTCTACAAAGGACAGATCTAAGAGTGTCGTGAGTTAAGGTAGTTTGGAGAAGCTATCTATTCACTTTGACCTTAAAGTTCTGAGGAGAATAGAAAAGACATGGTTTGATAGAACATTTTATAACTTTGTGCAAGGTAAAAATATGATTAATTAAAAAGCGGTGTGATAGTTATGGACTTTGAGCGAAAAGAGATGAGTTACTACATTTTGTCTAGTACGTCGCAACTTTTATAGAACAATCTCCATGAAGATACTGATAAAAGATACTGACCACGTACAAAGCAATGATTTTTAAATTGGTCATGAAGTTTGTAAGCGCTGTATTACCGACTAATCGTAAAGCTTGATTCTGAGTTGAAATAAAAAATGTTCATGATTCTTTAGGTACCTACAGATACCCAAACATTGTAATGGCTTCCGCTCTTTTCCAGATACTTACGTAATCTTTTATACGGAAATCTCGGGCGCCAGCCCTTTAACTTTTGAGTGCAAAGGACAGCACTTTTTGGCTTTCCTATTTGGGAAAACAATCCGGGGTAGCTAACAGATGGAGATACAGATAGCCAGAGGTCGCAAGTTGGGGGTCTGTCTAAAGGACTTCAACCCCTACTCAAACGGATTAATCAGAAATTAAAATGACAGAAATAATAACTCGTGAATTTTACCTTTTTAAAATAACGGATTTATTCAAGGATAATAATGAACAAATTAATTTACTCTAAACCTCCACGACTGTACAAACAGTCGAGTGTGTATAAAATTATTTCAAAAATGATAAAAATAAGTCGAGCTGGCAATCAAGAATGTTTTACGTGATTTTACGTCTGAATTTTTCGGATACGTGAGATTAATGAATTCTGATGTACGACAAGCAAATGTTTCCACGAGGATTATAGACGGCGGGCAGTCCGTCAGCTATAGATATTTGAGGCTAGATACAAGATTTAAACAAACGGTAAGCTACTGCCGCAAACGTCGAGCTATTTGTTACAGGATTATTTTAAATAATGACAGCTTTGCGAGTCAGTTCTATGCAAAACCCAGTCCGTATGGCCCTAGTGAACAAATACAAACTGTTAATGCATATAGTGACTATTTTTCACGTAGGTTTTCCGGTAACCTAGTAGGCAAGGGAACATTTGAGGTGGCACTAGTGAACAGACCTCAGCAGTCTTTACCTACATTAACAAAATAAACAAACCAACGGAGGTATTACTAATAAGCTCTAGTTTACTTTGGTAGCAAAATACGGTGATATTTACTGACAATAAAATCTCGAAATATCTATACTTGACTGACGGCAGTACCTGCAGAATGTAGCAGGTTGCGTTAAATTCTTACCAATATTACACTCAAAGGAAATTACTATTAACTCGGAGCGGTGATACAAAAGATTTACGGGTTCGGTTTGATCGTCAATTGCTGGCGGTCGAACGGATCTGATCCCGACTCGAGTGCCATTTTGCCTTTTTATTACCTTTTTGACGTATCTGTCGTGTTAAAAGAGAGATGGTCACCGACTTTAAACGACAGACTTGGATGTACAACCCGGCATAACGTACAAAGGTCCAGCGTATTATGCACTTTAACGCATCGCCTCGAAACATACATAATCGGGAATGAATTACTTGTAATTTCTATCCTATGTTACAAAAAGAAACGGATTAAAACGGGCAAGGATTAACATTTTTAGTAACGAATGATTTTTATTTCCGACTCGGCCATTATTTATAATATTTCTCGGATTTTACTTATACGAGGTATTGTCGAAAATTAATCAATTAATTACTTGATTGCTTGTTTACCAGCGGACTTTTTAACAACTCATTAATAACTTAATTAAAACAGGACTTACTTACTAAAACAGCGGCAGGGTGTACCCAAGTGACGGTAATATTTAAAGCAAAATTGAACATTCCTTGATCGGAAAAAATCACTTCGTTACACCCCCCTCTTACTTCGGTAAAAAAAAATTATAATTCATTATACATTTTTTTTTTCTTCTCCCTGGGAGGCTCCAGGTAAACAAAGGCAAAATTAATTGAAAACGGAAAGCTCCCTAATCTAGTATTTACAGAACAAAATTCTAAATTAGCAAAAAAACAAAATTAACTTTAAACAGCCTCCCGGGACCGGTGTCATTACCTCTGGGGGTCTTCATTCGGTGCGTCTTACCAGTTGGCCTTAACGTGTTCCAGGGTGGTCAGTATTCCCTGGGGGATCCTTCAACTGGGCCGACCATGGTCAGGGGCTGGTCCTTCTGAAAATACAAAAAGCAGTTAGCTATGGTGAAGCTAATTGACGGCGGTAAATGTAGAACGTCGGCGGAATTTTTGGACGTCGAGCTCAGGCCTTGTAGTGGCAGTGGCAGTCACACACGGGACAAGCTCGCTTATTTCGCAAATACAGCGGGTCGGTTTGGATCCCTTGTGTCCGGGTCTTGCGGGGAAGGTTCGGTCGACGGGTTGCCCTCGGAGTGGGGTTAGGAGGTATAACCGCGGTACTACACCGGCAATCGCGGGATAGCATGCCCACGAGCCCACATCTGGAGCAGAATATAATCCTCCTCCGCGTACAACGGTCTCTGCTGTGGTCCGGATAACCACATCTCCAACAGAGATCCTGCTCGACAGGTAGGTAGGTCTGCGGCGGATACGGCTCACGTCTCCATAACCCAGACTGGGGCGTCTTCGATGGGCTCTCGTGGCGAGTCATCCGCAGGGGTTCGGAGTCGGTGGCAGGTGGTGTCGGCGTCGGGCTACGGACCAAAGGGGGCGGTGTATGGCTTCTTACTTCCAGTAGTTCCGGACGGCTCGGACGGGCTACTTCCTCCTCCTTCCTGTTGTCCTCGGGGGATTCAGTACAGGCCTCCATCAGCTCCCACTCGAAGTCTGAGGCTGGGTCGCCGAGGAGTTCCAGTATGGGACTGTCCATGTGGAAGAAGTACTGTAACATAAAGTCAAATTACACATTAATGGGCGGCGGGGCCGCGTGCGAGGCTGGTTTTAAATCCTTTATGTGGATATGTCGCACTTGCTTGCCGGTATCACTTTTCAAATCGTAAACGACGGGTGAAATGACTCGGGTGACAGTGTACGGTCCGGAAAATTTCGGAGCTAGTTTAGCGGCAAATCCGCGAACGGCGGAGGATAGCGGGTTTTCTCGCTTCATGACGCGGTCGCCACGGTGACAGCGCCATTCCCGCCTACGCAAGTTGTAATAGTGACTTTGTGTAGAAAACGCGCGGGCTAAGTTTATTCGAACCAGCTGAAAAACTTCACGCAGTTTTTCTAACCGGTTACTCAGGTCAGCAGGTTTGAGAGAGTCGGTGGTTATTTCTTCCCCTTGGTGTCGGGTTTCTGTGCGATACAGCGACTTGGGTAAGTCCAATTCTCTCCCAAAATTGAGGAACGCAGGCGAAAATCCGGTTGACTCGTGTTTTGAGCTGTTTATCGCCAATTGGAAATCGGTGATGTTTTGATCCCATTTACGATGGTCTTGTTCGCAATATTGGGCGATCATGGTTTTGATTGTCCGATTGGTTCGTTCCACGGGATTGGCTTGCGGTGTATACGGAGGCGTGAAACGGTGCTGTATTCCCAATTCTTCCAGGGTGCGACGGAACAGTCGGCTATCATACTGAGAGCCGTTATCACTTATAACGGTGCGGGGGCAACCAAAACGGGTGATAACTTCGTCATACAGTGCTTGACTTACAGTACGGGCTGTAGCACTTCGGAGCGGCTTGCACTGGACCCATTTAGTAAAGCGATCTTGAAAAACCACAAGGTAATTATTCCCTTTACTGGATCGGGGCAGGGGACCGACCAAATCTGTACTGACGGTTTCCCACGGGTTTCGGTTTGCGGAAGGTTGCATTTTCCCTGCAACCTGTTGTTGTGACGGTTTGTACCTTTGACACTGTAGACATCCTCTGACATATTTGGCGATATCGCGAAACATACCAGGCCAATAGTACCGGTGAGCCATGCGTGCCACAGTTTTGGCTATTCCCATATGTCCAGCGGACGGAGCATCATGGTTTTCGGCCAATACAGTAGGACGGAGAGACGTGGGTACGCATAGCTTCCAGGGGTCAGACAGCTCCGGCTCAGTCAGATCATGTGCATCCCAGAAGTGGTGAAACAGACGGTTGTCTCGGATGCAATAATCTGGAAAGGCTTCGGGATTTTTTTCCACTTCGGCCTTTTTCCGGTTGTACCAGGAGCAGTCAGCTGTTTCAGTTAGAGATCCCAATTCCTCGGAATCTGGGGCGGACGACGGTCCCGGTAAGGGTTGTCTTGATAAGGCATCTGCTACTCGGTTCAAGGTGCCTTTTCGGTACTTAATCTCAAAATCGTATTGTTGCAAAAAGATACTCCATCGAGCGAGGCGTCCTGCCGGACTCTTGATCGAGTGCAACCAACGGAGAGATTGGTGATCGGTTAGCACGGTAAAACGGTAGCCTTCCAGGTAGGGTCTCATCTTTTCTACTCCCCAGACAATCGCTAAACATTCTCGTTCTGTGACAGAATAGTTTTTCTCGGCGGGTGAGAGAGTACGACTAGCGTATGCTATCACCCGGTCATGACCCTCTATTTCCTGGGTTAACGCTACCCCAAGGCCTTGGTCGGACGCGTCTGTTTGCAGAGTGAATGGTTGAGAGAAATCCGGACACGTCAAGACGGGGGCCTCGGTCAGAAAGCCTTTTAAACGGTTGAAGGCCTCCTCTTGCTCGGCAGTCCATTTAAATCGATGATTCTTCTTTAGCAGTCGCGTCAGGGGGGTTACGATTTGCGAAAATGCCGGCACAAATCGACGGTACCAGGACGCAACGCCTAAAAATCGGCGTACGTCGCGGACGTTACGTGGCGTCGGAATTTGACGAATAGACTCCACCTTGTCGGGATCGGTATTTATTCCTTCGGACGTAACGACATGTCCCAGATACTTCAGTGACTTCCTACAGAATTCACACTTTGCAGGGTTCAGTTGTAAGTTCGCGGCTCGGAGACGGCGAAAAACTTCTCTCAGGTTGGTCAGGTGTTCCTCGAACGTTTCTCCTAGGACGATTATATCATCCAGATAGGCGAACGCGTGGGGTTCCAAGTCGGGTCCAATAATGCTGTCGAGTAGTCTTTGGAAAGTGGCGGGGGCGGAGTGCAGTCCAAAAGGCATTACTCTAAACTGGAACAGTCCACGGCCCGGAACGGTGAACGCGGTGATGGGTTTACTGGAACGGGAGAGAGGTATCTGCCAGTATCCCTGTTTCAGGTCGATACTAGAGATATATCGGGCTCTGCGTAACTTGTCGAGAATATGGTTGATGTATGGTAGCGGGTATGCATCTTTTTCGGTAACTTCGTTTATTTTTCGAAAGTCTATACAGAACCGGGGTTTTCCATCTTTCTTTTTGACTATGACTACCGGTGAACTCCACGGACTGTGAGACGGTTCGATGATCCCATTTTTTAGCATCTCATCAACTTCTTGATTAATGATCTCCTGCATTTTCGGGTTTTGTGGACGGTACCTCTGCTTGATTGGTTCGGAATGCGACAGACGGATGTGGTGTTGTACCTGGTCGGTAGTACCACGGATTTCTTGAAAACTTGGTAACTCGTTATCAAGAAAGTTCTGCAGGCGATGCTCCTCACTTGTAGTGAGAGTCAAGGAAACTGTGCCTAACGGGCTAGCGAGCGTGACTCGTGGTCGAGAGACCACATGACCATTCAGTGAAACGGAAGCGGTTCTTGGAGTGATGAGAAAGTCGTGCTTGCTCATTACGTCCATTCCCAGGACAATGTCGGACGAGAGATTTTCCAGATACAATAGATCTTCAGCGAATTGTGTTCGGCCGATGGTAAATTTTAGCGAATATGCTTGGGTGACGGTAGCCAAGTTGCCATTAGCCAATCGGGCAGAGGGTGCGGTAACAGTTTGCGGTTTA
Source organism: Rhagium mordax (assembly GCA_963680705.1). Classification (NCBI taxonomy): domain Eukaryota; kingdom Metazoa; phylum Arthropoda; class Insecta; order Coleoptera; family Cerambycidae; genus Rhagium; species Rhagium mordax. Next base: position 29,866,076 of record OY796657.1, read on the forward strand.
ATCCCCAATCGCGTACAAAATTCATTTATTTGGTTACCGACGTACGAACGGACGGCGCCGGTATCCACAAGGGCGGAGAAGGTCTTATTACGAATGCGTACGGGGATATGTGGGCGGTTGTCATGTTCAGGTGCCAGTTCCTGGTGCGAGGCGGTAATATTTCGGAACCAAACTGGCCTCGGTACGGTGCGGTTCCGGTTTAGTTTTCCGCTGTATTACATTGGCAGTCGCGGGTCATTGTGCCCTGACGGCCGCAGCGTGAACAAAATAGGCGGGGTGGCGAGCGACATTCACTGCGGAAATGACCGGTCTTGCCACAACGCCAACAGATTGTACTTCGGTCAGTAGGGATATCTGCGGATGCGGGACTGTTATTTCCGTTACGTTTCTGGTTTGGACGGGTTCGAGTTTCCTGGGTTTCACGCGTCCTCTCGGAGGGCGTCGCGGTCCGTGCCTGGTCGCTGCTTGACCGCGGAGGTGGTGACGACGGTTGGTTGGAAGTACGATCTCCCGGGCCTAAGCGTTGAGACGTCCTGGAAGTATCGTCGGACTGACGTGTACTGGTGGAGCGGCGAGCGAGAGGTGGTTTGCTATACACCCGGTCAACCTCCTGCTTCAGCGTTTCATATTCACGACATTTCGCGATTAATATTGCTACGTCTGTAAAGTCTTGTCGACGAATGTACTGGCGAAAATCGGGTAACAAATTTCGGTAGAACCATCGTAACTCTTGTTCCCCGGAAAGTCCTCTATGACGACGGATGAGGGTCTGCAAGTCGGTGATGTACGTCATCACTGACTCCTCTGGGCGTTGCAGTCGACGGCTAATTTCTGCTTCTATATCTTCCTGATAGTGAACCGGTACGTAAAAAATACGAAAATCTGCTAGGAATTGTTCCCAGGAGGTCCAGCGGGCTTTATTATTGCGGTACCAGAGCAAGGCGGAGCCTTGCAGTAGCTCAGGTAAGACCGGAAGTAACTGCGCGGGACGGAGGGTGGTATACCCACAAACTTCTTCCAAGCGCTCCAGGAACGCGGCTGGATCGCCAGTGCCATTGAAATGGATGTTCCATTTGCGTATCTGTACGGGGTCTAATGGCGTCTGTCCTGGTGCAATATTGTGGGGCGGTTGAGGTATTACCAGCGGTGGTAACGGTGGCGGTATCGGTGGCGGAAAAACAGGTGGCGCGGTATTTGGTCTAGGCGAAGAGCACCCCTCTTTGATAAACTTGACCAAACGGCGCTTCTTCTCGTCCACGGTACCGGTTACGGGTAGACCAAACTTCCCTAACTGATCATCTATTTGTTCCTTCTTTAATTTATAGATCCAGCCTAGCCGAATATCTCCCAGATCAAGGTTCGCGGCCTCGTCGATGGGTAATACGGGTGTGTCGGTTTTATCTCCTTCGGTAGGCATTGTGTTACCTCCCAAAGATGTCAGTAAAACGAGTTCAGGTCAAATCAAACGGACGATACGAGTCGGAAAATCCTAAGTCTGGAAGGGCTGGTTATATCGCGTCGAAACTATCGGCAATCGCTTTAGCGTCCTCGGTTTACTATTAAATGAGGGGTCACACCCTCGGAAAATTCTGACCCCGGAGTCACGAAATACTCCGGTGAAACTCCGGTGAAATAGTAAGAGGCGTCACGGATGCTGTATGACGGTCACGGATACGGAAAACTGCAGGTTGTGATGATATTCAACCTCAGGCGCCGCGACGGTAGGCGTCTTTCAGCAACGGTGCTTCAGATCGGGTTGCAAGTATCACCAATCGGTTCCTAGGGTGCGATTACCCTAAAAAGGATACCCCACAAGGCTAGCTTGTACCTGGGTATTTCTGGATGACCTTGGATACAACTGACGGTAATTCGATTCGGAACGTGCAATCGTAGTTCCTCTTCACGTAAATTAATAACGTAAAACTCGGTCTGGCTTCAATGTTGTGCAGCGTCAAGAAGTTATATGTAACTTCTTCAATAGGGTTCGAATCGGTATGTAAGTAGTCGCAATCGGTTCTTCAGGTTCGATTTAATCAGAATCGACACGTCGCAGGCTTATTTACCGCGGCTAGTAGAAATTTTGTTGCGTTCGTTGCGTGCCGAATTCACAAAAAAAACCTAACAGATCGCTGCACTACCCAGCGGATGGGCAGTTGGATGCTAACAGAAAACGGTAAATCTGCGTTGCAGATTTTTTGGAAATTGCCTACTTACTTGCTATAAAGCAACAATGGTGAAAACACACCCTGGTCACGTCAAAATAATTTGTTGTCAGCTAGAGTACCTAACAACACGTTATCTGAGAATAATTTTCAGGTTTTGCGTTGCTTAACAACTCGGCATAGGACAACAGCGGTATCTGCCCCCTATGACAGCGTCAAAAATAACAAAATAATGCTAAAATTATTTAAATCCCTAATAGACTGTTACAGTAAGGTATGCTGTATCCGTAAAGTAGGCACACCCTGTATAATATCGGTTCAATTATGTTGACGTTGCCTTTCCACTCAACATGGCAGAGAGTAGCGGGAGTTAACCCCAAGGGCAAAGTCAAAATAATTTGAAAAATCCTCTAACGATTCGGTATACAGCGGCTATAGCAGCTTGAGTATTTCGCGGAAGTAAGTACTTATGCAAGCAGCTGTTTGTAAAATTAAAATAAACCACCTTCGGTTGTAATTGCAATCGGGACGTATTAACAAGTTAAGTTGCAATCACTTGGCTAGGTTTCAGACAGACAGACAGACAGACGAATGTAAAACCTAGAAGTAATTTATTTCAAGTTTATTTCGATGTTTAAATCCTCCGAGTTAAATAGGAAATGTTTTTATTATCTAGCAGACGGACAGACGATATTTAATTTAAATCGCCTGATAACGGAATATTATTTCTTTACCAGAAATAAAACTGTTTGGTTTTATAAATTTTAAATTGATAAAACCCTCGTGTACGGCGAACAACAAGTTTTTATTTCTTATCAATAAAAAAAACTGTAATTTATAAAAAATTCTAGCGTTTTCGACGGACTGAAAAAACAGGCTTCACGTATTTTATTTTATTTTAAATCGGCGTCTAATTGCAAATTTCTAGTGTTTCGGTATTTATTTAATTCTACGCGTATTTCACACAAGACTTGTAATTTTTCGGCGGCTCCGTTTTCTGGACAACTTTACACTTTCGGATTTCTGATTAACGTAATAAAGTCCCTGCTCGGGCGCCATTTTGTAATGGCTTCCGCTCTTTTCCAGATACTTACGTAATCTTTTATACGGAAATCTCGGGCGCCAGCCCTTTAACTTTTGAGTGCAAAGGACAGCACTTTTTGGCTTTCCTATTTGGGAAAACAATCCGGGGTAGCTAACAGATGGAGATACAGATAGCCAGAGGTCGCAAGTTGGGGGTCTGTCTAAAGGACTTCAACCCCTACTCAAACGGATTAATCAGAAATTAAAATGACAGAAATAATAACTCGTGAATTTTACCTTTTTAAAATAACGGATTTATTCAAGGATAATAATGAACAAATTAATTTACTCTAAACCTCCACGACTGTACAAACAGTCGAGTGTGTATAAAATTATTTCAAAAATGATAAAAATAAGTCGAGCTGGCAATCAAGAATGTTTTACGTGATTTTACGTCTGAATTTTTCGGATACGTGAGATTAATGAATTCTGATGTACGACAAGCAAATGTTTCCACGAGGATTATAGACGGCGGGCAGTCCGTCAGCTATAGATATTTGAGGCTAGATACAAGATTTAAACAAACGGTAAGCTACTGCCGCAAACGTCGAGCTATTTGTTACAGGATTATTTTAAATAATGACAGCTTTGCGAGTCAGTTCTATGCAAAACCCAGTCCGTATGGCCCTAGTGAACAAATACAAACTGTTAATGCATATAGTGACTATTTTTCACGTAGGTTTTCCGGTAACCTAGTAGGCAAGGGAACATTTGAGGTGGCACTAGTGAACAGACCTCAGCAGTCTTTACCTACATTAACAAAATAAACAAACCAACGGAGGTATTACTAATAAGCTCTAGTTTACTTTGGTAGCAAAATACGGTGATATTTACTGACAATAAAATCTCGAAATATCTATACTTGACTGACGGCAGTACCTGCAGAATGTAGCAGGTTGCGTTAAATTCTTACCAATATTACACTCAAAGGAAATTACTATTAACTCGGAGCGGTGATACAAAAGATTTACGGGTTCGGTTTGATCGTCAATTGCTGGCGGTCGAACGGATCTGATCCCGACTCGAGTGCCATTTTGCCTTTTTATTACCTTTTTGACGTATCTGTCGTGTTAAAAGAGAGATGGTCACCGACTTTAAACGACAGACTTGGATGTACAACCCGGCATAACGTACAAAGGTCCAGCGTATTATGCACTTTAACGCATCGCCTCGAAACATACATAATCGGGAATGAATTACTTGTAATTTCTATCCTATGTTACAAAAAGAAACGGATTAAAACGGGCAAGGATTAACATTTTTAGTAACGAATGATTTTTATTTCCGACTCGGCCATTATTTATAATATTTCTCGGATTTTACTTATACGAGGTATTGTCGAAAATTAATCAATTAATTACTTGATTGCTTGTTTACCAGCGGACTTTTTAACAACTCATTAATAACTTAATTAAAACAGGACTTACTTACTAAAACAGCGGCAGGGTGTACCCAAGTGACGGTAATATTTAAAGCAAAATTGAACATTCCTTGATCGGAAAAAATCACTTCGTTACAACATGTAAACGATTTTATAAATCAGACCATATTTGAGATCTATATAACATTTACATCGAGGGGCTTCTAGTCAAAAGTCAAAACCTATAGTCTGACACGGACATATTAGGTCTATTTTTGTTAGATTTTTTTCGGGAAACGGACTGACTTGCATTTTAGAGGGATTGAAGTATTCAAAATTATTTGAGGCCCATTCCACAACTTAAATTAAATCAAAATTAACCAAATCGAGTTGTCTGCATCTTGAAGCATAGGATTTATTTGCACTCTCTGGCCTTTGAAGGGAAGAACATGCGTGAAGAGTACTTGTCATCAACAAAACTCTGTACAGAATTAGAAGTCGCAGGAAGCAAGTCATTATTTTATGAATGAACAAAATTGGTGATAAGACTGATCCTTTTGGAAGACCCGAGTTAGTATAGTGTATAGAAAATTTCTGATAAGACTCCATCAATTTCAACATAAAGGGAGCGGTTAGAAAGAACATCTGAAGTAACAAACCACAAGATGTTAGTTTTACAAGTAATCTTTGTCGCCATACCTAATCTACCAAATGCTTTTAAAAATATTGGAGTTCTCCAAATCTCGCGATTGCGTCATTCCATATATGCGTAACATATTGTAAGCAGATCTGCTGTCCTGGTAGTTTTTTATATATACATAAACTTAACCCTGAAATAAAAATAAAGAAAAGGGGCAAGTGGAAGAAGGGGTTATGTTACAAAATCATATTAATGAGATAATCAAGATTTAGAAATATTATCTGGCATTTTTTAATACAAGATAATTTCAGAATTTAGTTTTTTCAGTTAGTAAGAATGATTTTTGAATTATTATCCTGATGGGGCAAGACACATATGCACATGAACTCCTTCATCCAAAACGAAACTGAACTTTTTCTGAAAATGTTACTTAACCCCTTCTTCCGCTTGCCATAAATAAATTATTAAAACATTTGTATAAAAATATCTGAGATCTAAAATAATACTAAATATCGTAACAACGAAACAAAAATTTACTATAGTGAAATTTCTAAAGAATTTTTACATGCAAGATATACTTGTATTGTGCGTTATCTGAAGATTACAAAAAGCAAAAAATTGTGAAGGCATTCATGTCCTAGAGGTACAGGGGCTACTCTAAAAATCTAAAGAATTCACCCTAAGAATTACATTCGTAAAGTACAGATCTGTGGTTAGTTGTTATGACTTACCAACTCTATGTCATGATTATCTATCGAACAGGCTTTCAAACGAGTCACTGCTCCAAAAGCTCCGAGAGCTAGGACTTGATTGGTGTCAAAATTATACCCAATGAAATGGAAATGGAATCAGATTGTGTTTAGTTATGAATAATGATTCTGATTGGAGACTCATAATGTATGCAAAAGAATTTGCAATCTACGTGACTAATGGTTAAGTCAATTTTGCGTAGAAGAAAGCTGACGGTTTGTGGCATAGGTTACTATTGTAAAGTCCTCCTAGAGAAGAAAAATTAATTTGCAGGGTCAGCAGAATAATTCTAGAACTCATACTGCACTCATAACAAAAAAATTTACAAAAAACACTAATATAAAATTTTTCTATGGTATGTAATATCATCTAACTCATCATGCACATAGAATATAATAGGTAGACGTCTAGTAGAAATAGTAGTCGATTACCGGTCATATCAATGGACCTTCCGCGCTTGCGACAAGGGGTTTGGTGGGCTTGGGATACGAGAAGACATCAATCAGTTAATCATTCAAAACACAGTTCGACAGCCGATAAAGCTGTATACATTACTAACTCACTATTTGTTTTGAAATATACATCTAGTTATAAAGAATTTGATTTGCATTTTCAGTCACTTAGTGTAGAAAGTAAACAGTGTTCCAAAAATGCTCAAGAATTCCTCCTTGCGTCAGGAAAAGAAAGTAAATTCCTATTTCAACAGAAAATGAACCGTTTTCTATTTTGAATTTTATCTGGTTTGCCACGATACTGACTAGCGGTATTGATTTAATAATTTGGGATGTGAAAATAAATAAAGAAATAATAAAGATACTTTCGCAAAACGAGAAAATTGAAAAAATGTTTAAGCGTAATTTTCAAAATGTAACCACATAAGTATTCTGTATTTTGATGTTCACTGGAAGCTACTTTGGAAGGAATTGTTTTTCTAGGCATTATAGTGAATTTCCTTCTAACTTCTTCATAACTAATGGCAAGGTGGCTGATTGGGTAAATGCGTTGATACGTACTTACTTGGTTGTGAAAATCGATGGTTTGAATCCATTATGAGGCAAATTAAAGATTTATTTCTGATTTGCTTTGGATTTAGATGATAACGTCTATATGTTTTGTTCTGGCGTAGGAAATAGGATTCTCTGAGAGTTTTCTACTCCCTGATTATTGTTAAAAAGTTTAACATTCCCGAGTTTTTCGAATCCTATTTCTGTCAGAAATTATTAAAGTTGAATTGGTTCTTTCACAGATTCTGTTAATCCCATGTACTCCTATTCAGTTGTTGACAGTGCTTTCTGGATTCCCAACTGATGGCTCTTCTATTCAAAATGAAGACATATCCTGTACAAGAACGTCTGTCTATTATACAGTCGGCCCAGTCCGCATTTACAAATCCTTTCAGCTTCTCATTGTTCTTTCTGTAAATGGTTCCGAAATTGGAAGTTCCTTTTAAATATCGTGGTACATGTTTTGCTACCTTCCAATGCTCGTTTCCGTAGCATGAAATAAATTAGCTCAGATATCTCACTGTATGAGCTATATTTGGTCGCGTTGCCACTGCCAAATATATTAATGCTCCAGCTAATTCTCAGAATGGTATGTTGTTCGTCTCATTTTTCAATGTGTTGTTCTGTCAATTTAATTCCAGAATTCATCAGTGTTGATACTGGCTTACAATGTTCCATCCCAAATTTTTTGAAGATGTCTTCAATGTATCCTTTTTGAGATATGATTATATTCCTAAATCCCTGATTTGAAACTTTTACATCAAGCATTTTTTTAATTTTGTAATACAGGATACATTTTGGCTTGCATTGATAACATCACCGACATAAATAGCGATTATTATCATGTCTTTCCCTTCTTTTAACAAACGTATTAATGGGAAAACATAAATCATGAATGGGTAATATTACCGATTATTATCGTCTTAAGATTTAAGAATAATTCGAAGCAGTGAATAAATAAGTAAACTCTTTAATTACATGCAACTATGTGCATTGCGAATCACTCACCTAAGGAAACTTGATTGTTTAGTTGTAATGACTATAAACAGAACGTAATGTAACGACAATGACAGGATACTATTGGTACTAATCATGAACGAATAATATTGCTCGTTAATGACTCAGGTTTTGGGAATATTATGGAACAGTGATCAAATAAGTAGGCAATGGAAACGAAACTTTATTGTTTATTATTAAAAGCGCTAAAGACAACAAAGATCTACGTTTACACGGTTTACACTTCCACAATATTGATAATTTGGCGAATCAATTTATAACATTACCGGTTATTAATGTCTTACTAAGTCTAATTCTAATATCCTCGAAATAACGCCTGTACAATATTGATAATATGATTAGTAACAATAATCGTTTTTACGATTCGTTGAATAATATTAACAATAATAATAATAATAGTATCGACAGTACCGTTTTCACAACTTTCCCCTTGCCGTAACGGAAAATAACGATAATGCCCGGATAATATTGATAATACCATTAATAAGCAATATTAACAGTTATTGTGTTTAGTCATAGAACCTACTGAATGGTGATCAAATAAGTAGACACTGGATCACAACGAAACAAACTGTGCTCTTCCCAAAGCTACCAAACTTTTATTTTTAGTTGTGGCAGCTTTAAAGTTATAACGAAAAATAATGGCAACGAGCAATATCAAAATAATGCATCAACAATATTAAAACACTGAATGCATTATCGTATGTATATAAACAAACATTTATACTAAAATAACTTCCACTTTACGTATATTTATTATGGTAATTAATAAAGAACCCTCCAAAATAACCAGATGTTTAAAAATAAATCTATAATCAATCTACCGTAATAAAAGGAAAACATCAAAAATAAAATCGCTTGTATTAATATAGGCCATAAGCAATATTAGAGTTTCCAAACGTAACGTGTTAAATCGCTTAAAGATGATATCACATTTAAAAACATATTGCAAGCTGTTTTGGCGGCGCGCATGTGAAAAATGGGAGGTGTAAAAGTGGCCTGCTTTTTAAAGTTGTGGTGTTCGCTAGCCCATTCGGCGGTTTGCATATCCTCACTAGCGTGCCACTGATATAGATACGATTTTTTGTATGCACCAAACACTGACTTTTTATTGGAGTTTTTGTTTTCTTTGTTTCGTAATGTCGTTTGATATTATACCTTGTCTGGCGTGGTTATATCGTTTTAATATGGATATAATAATAATAATAATAATAATAATAATAATAATAATCTTTATTTATCCAAAGATAATGAGATACAGTTTACAGATTACATCGTACTATAGTAAGGTTTCAACAAAATATAGGTTAAATTGATACAAAAAAATATAAATATCTAATAATAAACATAATAAAAATAAAAATAAAATTAAAAATAAAGTACACATAGCATAGAAAACAACTACATAATTGGAGTATTTTTAATAAAACATAACAGTTGAGATTTAAACCGTTGAATGGTTTTAGAGATTTTAATTTCTTGAGGAAGAAGATTGAATTGCACAACTCCTTTGTGAAACAAATTTTTCATTGTACTACTCTTAATTGTTCTTTTTACATAAAAGCTATTTGTATTAGCTGTCCGTGTATTACGCTTTTTTCCCGTTAACTAATTCTTTCTGAAACGTTGACGATACATTTTTAAATGTTTGAAATGTTTAAAATAAAATATCTGATTTATGTATCAACTAACATTAAGTTTTATACAGTGTGGAATTGTCAAATAGAATAAATGTCAAGGAAATTCCGAAACACGTCAATTTTAGATTCTGGAATGACAACCTGCAACGTAAAAATTTCGTCCCTAAATTCAACCCCCTTTGAGTGACAGTTGCGACCCCCAAATTTTTAAATTGGAAGTAGGGGTTTGTGATACCTCATTTGGAAGGTTTATTAAAAAATAAGCATTGCAAATATTAACAGTAATAATTAATGAATTCATGTGATTGACGAAATTCGGTGCAACAAACTAGAAACTTAATAACTAATTCCGTTTTATTCTTGATAATGAAATAGTCAGTTCGTGAAACTTGTTTTTGCTTGATTCTTATTATCAACAACGAAACGGTAGTTTTTAGTTTGTTGCACCGAATTTTGTCAATCACATGAATTTATTTATTTTTACTGTTAATTTTTGCCATAATATTTAAATTAGCATTTTTGAATAGAGAATGAAAATACCTTTCAAATGAGGTATCAGAAACCCCTACTTCCAATTTAAAAATTTGGGGGTTGCAACTGTCACTCAAAGGGGGTTGAATTTAAGGATGAAATTTTTACGATGTAGGGTGCCATTCCAAAATCTAAAATTGACGTGTTTCGGCATTTCCTTGACTTGTGTCAAAATATGAAAATATTGAATTTATTCCATTTGTCTGTTCCACACTGTATTTTTAGTTAATCCTATCTAGTAAAATTAAATACAGTAAATACTTGGTGTCTTCTGAAGCTTTCTTCACACTAACAAGAATACTTCTACTATCTTTCTTTTCTATTTGTCATGTTTTTTCGATTTTTAAAATATATTGTGAAAAATCTTCAGATCTTCATTCGTTTGTTGACTCTTATATTCACATCTGTAGCATCAACATCAATAACATCAAAGTATCGGATAAATATAGTTAAAAATTAAAACAACAATTTATAATAAAGTATTATTACGTTAAACAAATATACTTACATATAAATTTTTCAGTATTCAACGAGACGATGTCGTTTGCCAGGAGGAATATTTTATTTTATAACCCAAAATGTAATACGAGAGCTGTTTTGCCTTTTAACAATTTGTTAAACATCGACATATATTGGCTACCAAATCCCATACCCTCAGTTTGCTGTGTTAAAGCCGTCTTAATCATATTTCAGAAGAATTTTATATGTACATATCTCCTAAATTAAATTTTATACATATACTCAATAATAAATCTATTTTTTGTTATAAAAATCATAAACATGAAATTGGTAGACATATTGTCATTTTCTAAGTGAAAAATAATTTTTAAACTATGTTTTTTTCTCGCAATTAATAATGCACCTGTATATCAATTATAACATAAATAATTAGTACATTATTGTGTCTATTCAACACATACCACAACACATATTTTCTTACAGTTGTATGTAATTATTACTATTACTATTAAAATAAATTATAAAGTGCACTTCCAATAAAATCAAACCTTATCCCATGAAGGATTTATTATTATTAGGTTTCAAACGTATAAAATCCTCATACCCTTTCGTTGAATAAAAAGGCGAAAGTTTTTCTAAATGTGCCTCGATAAACAAGTTAAAAGGTAGAGTAGAAGAACAAACATTATCCATTTAAAAATCTTTAACTCAAACTCGGCAACAAAACTTTTTAGAGCGCGAACAAATTCTCCCTACCCTTTCACGCTCGCCAGATCTTTTTCATCGCCTGCTCCAACTTTTTCGCCGGCAGAAAAGAATTTCCTTTCGAGACTTTGTCTGTAGAACAAAGACCTGTTTCCTATGAAGCGGGCGAATAGAGCTGAAAGTTGCTAGTTTCCTTTTAGAATATTAAGGAGTGGTTTTGCTATCCCGGCCAAGCTAAGCTTGAGATCTTGCAGGAGCAGAGCTAGCTGTATTGATCAGAAGGCTGAGAGGGTGGATGAATGGGGGTGATATTCTAAGGGTAGTCGAGGAAAGGACAAGGGTGGGTTGCGGTCTTAGTCCCTACCCGATCACTCTGACACCCTACTCTATCCCGTTCACACTGACTTGACCCTTACGAAATAGTGGAGAATGGAGGAAAGAGAAGATGGGATTACTCCGACTTTACCAGGATTTTAAGGTTTTGTTAAGTAGGGTTTAATTAAATTTTAAAGGGGACAAATTAATTGCCCTTGAATAAAAAAAAATAACTGGTTTTTAAATTAAAAAATGTCTTCAAGGCAAATACAATTCCTTACCGATAGTATCCAAGAGAAACAAAATATTACTTACTTACTACTTACTTACTTAGTGTAAATAAAAAGTTGAATATTTTATTCATTCAATTGAAAGGCACTTTTAAGTTTATTTTTTCAAGAAATATCTATATATTTCTCTATTTTTGAGTAGAGTTGTGAAATGAAATTTATACGTATAGAATGTCCAAGATACACCTTAAATATACGAGGTGATGTGAAAGTAAACCATTCAAGGATGAACTATCTAATTAAAATAAGAAGAAAATAATTGATATTAACATTGATCTGGAAATTCATAGCTATATTTTTTTGAATGATTACCAATAAATGCACTTTTCAGCAAACGAAGATTTTTATTTTAAATGATTTCCAATTTAAAATGATTGAAGGAAAAGCCATCTGTCTGGTAAATAAAAATGATTAATTCATCTTAATTAGTGATTTCGAAAAATGGTTTCATTTAACTATATTTATGAATTTTCAACTTAATTTTATGACTTCAACTACATGGAATATATCGTAGAAAACTCCACGTGATTGGTTACAATCAATGAAGATAATAAGAGTGCTCTTGATTCTTTAGAGTTAAAATTAATTTTGGTAGGTCTTCAATTACAGAAGAAGAAATTGAATCAGTTGTTCACACTTTAAAATGTCAATCAACCCTGAAGAAATCTCATTAAACTTCTCGATAAGAAAGACATTACTGTTTCAAAATTTTGATCCAAGCAAGGTTTAGGTACAAAATAAGTAATAGTGCAATACAAGTTCTCATGCAAAACTGTTACGATCAGAATGAAAACTTAAAATTATTGGAAACATAATAATATTTGACAGAACTCATTATCAAAAACTCATAAATCAAAACGTTAGTCTCTGTAGATAAAGACACGATAAAAATCACGAAAAAAAAACTTGCATACCTGGAGCATATTCATATGCAACAAAAAGTAGCAACTGTTGCAGATGGTTATTGAAAAAAAAAACAGAGAAAATCGAGGTTTAGGGCAATAGAAGATATCGTAGATACGTGCTAATAAGACAGCGGATTGGATTACAGGCTGTTGTACAGACAGTAATGAACCGAAGATATATGGAAAATGTAGTTGCAAACATCCCTTGGATATTCATAAACAGAAGAATTTCAAAAGTTGCACCTTCATTGTGAAAAATTATCGTAAAAACTTTTTTATGTTTTTTGTAATAGTATATGATATAATAATTATCAACAATATTATTTTAAAATATATTTTTTAAAGATACTTAATTTTTTTTCTATGGGAGTGAAAGAGCAATGACACATAAGAGGATAATTAAGTAAACACTATTCATCGACGCCACTTCCTTTATTTGTTGACCAATATAACTAATTAAATTACGAATGTAACTTAAGATAATTTTAACGTATGCATTAATATAATTTCATTGGCGTTTCTTCCATAATTTTAATAACTACTGATGGGTAGTTTGACTGTTTGCCAAACTATCCACATATTTTGAGAAATTACTTTTTAGGTTCTTTGAAAAGTGTGTCTATAGAATTTGTACCTCGAATACAATTCAAATTTCACGTTGTTTCCATCATATATTTATTATACAAATAGACACAAATATATTATATTGTAAGGACAAGAAAATTTTAAAAATTGGTCGAAATTTGAATTTTAAGGATGTAAAGTTAGTCCGTTCGAAATAGGCCGGAAATTTGTGAATTGCAAGGAATTACTTGACTGAAACTAAAGAAAAGCTTTAAACCTTACAAGGTATCAACAAGAATATAAATAACGAGATGAAGTTGTAGTATAATCAAGTAATAAAAATGCGTAAAAAAAATTTCCTTTAGAAAAATATAATTGCTATAATGCTATACTTGGATCGTGGTTCTAATTTATTGACCCGCGCCATCTTGACTGATTTATATTCCTGGTAGATAGGTAATCAATTATGAAATATAATAGCAAGAAATTTTATGTTAAATTCATTATAATAACAAAATATACAAGATTACTTTTTCTGTTTAAGAGGGGAATAAATAAAATTCACGCATTGTGATACCTAAATTTCCTTTTGCTTTAGATGTAGTAGCAACGCATCATCGAATGCACACTGTATAAGTGATAATATAATTAAAAGATCTTATACTGAAAATAGAATTGTTTCGTCTTTCTCTTTTCTACCAAAACCATTTTTATACTATTCTACTTCCTCACGAAAATATGAAAACGTCAATATTGTCGTCTCTAAAAAATAAGCAATCTCAGATATATAAAAAAGCTATAAGAATATAATGGTGAAAAACAGATTAGTGGGCGATGGATTGGTCCTAATATTTATAGATTCCTACATAGGCTGAGTACCTTAATTACGTGATCATAACTTCTTTAATGTTTCGTTCTGTGTGCTTATCTAAAATACTAAGTGTAATCAGTAATTATTGCTTCACTAATTTACTGTTCCGTTGATTCTACATCAAAATTAGATAGGACAATAAAGACACTTTGTGGGTCAAATATTTCAGGAAAGTCTTAGACGCCCTGTATAATTTAATACGTTACTGACCCTGGTATTGGCAGCTTAGGGACAAGCAAAAGTTTGACACTTTTGATCCTGAAATTGAAAGTTTATCAAATAATCCCAATGAATCGCATCATGGAACGCACTGTATAATATAGATAAATTGTTGTTGCTTAATAATATTTTATATACATCATGAAAGAAATTTGCTAAATCGTTGTTAGCAGTAAACAGCCAAATTATTGAGAACATTTGATAAAAATGTTAATGATATTACTCGCAGTATTAGAAAATATGCAAATATACGCGAGAAGTAAAAAGAAACGTGTAATTTTTTCCCCGAAAAATCCGTCCCGGTGCAAGTGAGTCAGAATGAAATATGAGTGTAATTCTCACACAGGCAATAGTCCAGAGTTATCCTGTAAAATTACTGCACGCTCCCGGAAACTAGTATTACCAACCTCTCCTTTTAGTATACGGGACCGAAATAAACCGAAATATAATCAAAAGTGTCTACCGTTCGTACAATAAATGTAGGAATAAACACAAGCTCTGAATATATGCTCTATGGTTGGGAAGAAAATATTGAGCATTGAAAAATGGAAGTAATTAATTATTAAGGATATCTGTGATCCTTTGTTACTCGAAGACAATCACCATTGTTATTCCAAAGCCTACTACAAACAATTACAGATAATTGGGACTCTTTTATAAGAGATATGTTTATTTTTACATGGTTTCAGTTATTTTGTGTATTCATCATTGACTCTGTTTTATCATGAGGTGAAATTTTAATTTGCGTGGAATTATGTACTTTATCTTTAAAAAATATAGAACTTTAACGTTTTTAATCTTGTATGAATGGAATGATACTCGCATAAGGTTTTTATCATTACAACTTTATTACGATATTATGTACTAGGATAGATGAGAATCAGATGGGAAAATGTCCGTTGGAAATGTAATTCGTTATTAATACGGTATAACCAATCCTAATAATCGTGGGCAAAATAGTTTATAGTAATAAATATAAGTAATATATCAATAATATTATAAATATAGTATAAATAGAGATCTGAACAAAAAAAAAACTACGTAGGTATTTAAAAAAACCTTGAATTAAAGTTAAAAGTTTTGTGAACTTAGTGCTTTCTGTTGGAAACATTTTTCAGGCCACGATTGCATTAATAATTTTAAAATGATAATTCAGGCGTATTAATTCGAATAAAAGCAACACCAATCATGCCCAATTTCTAATAATAATAATCCTGTGTCTCCAGGGACAGTTCTAAGATCCTTAACTTTATGTCTCAGGTGAGCGTGAGATCCAAAATTCTCTTAGAATAATCAAGGAATACACGCGACAATTAGAATGGACATATCTGAATGCCGGAATGGCCTACTCATATCTGGATTTGTATAACGCCACAGCCAGAATGTGAAACAAATAAATGACCTTCACCACAACAAGTACCTACAGAGACCTTTAAACGAGAATGAACGATATGTCCGTTCCAGTTCTGCTTACCTTTGAAAAAGTGCAATGGTCTGTAGATGACCTCTTTACCATAGGTCCACACTTTATGTGTACCTCTCACATACAAAGACGGGGAGAGGACTGAATGTGACATTCTCAGAAGCTCAGATTTATTGCTGCTAATCGTAGGAGTTATGGCAGAACTATTTAAGGTAGCTGAGAGATCTGCAGATGAACTCGGTCTTGCATTCGATTTTAGACGAGTATACTAACGAGGTGCTGACCCAGTTATTAAGCTTCTATCAAGTTATCTAAAAGCCGAAAAGAGGAATCTGTTGAGGCAGCATGTCGATGAACCAAGGTCTCATGGTCTCTTCTGCAACAACATAGAGGCGCTGGAGATTGTCGACCAAGCTGAGTTTTGTATTTTTAAGCCCAGCAGGGCTAAAAGCGAGGGCCGAGATATGGTTTACAGTAGACACATGTTGTGTGTAGAGATTTTTGATACCATTTACAGAACCCGCACGCTTTTAGTTTCTACATGTCTCAGTCATCGCCTTAAAAGATTAAATACCGAGATTTCCGGTATGAGCTCCAAATGCTATACCCACACTACTCTGTCCAGACGATCGTCCTGATTTTCGGAGTACGCCGTTCTTAACATTGAAAACCATTCCGACCTGCCAAAAGTCGACAAAGTAATATATAGTAAATGTATCTAGATTTCAATACTATTCCCATATATGAAAGTTCACCATCTTCACCATCTTCCTTGACACAGCATTGCCAATCTCAGTCTTCTTTACCATTACTTTCATGATGATCTCTCAACAGAGGTTGTATCGCTAAGGTCACCACAAGCGAATTATACTCGTGTTAAAAAGAATGTAGCAACTCATCCCTTCCTTATGAAACTGCATAGCTGTCGGACTTCCTTTGCACCACAACAATTATGATAGTTATAAAATTTATTGCCCATTCACGTTTATTTTATTCCTACTCTACGATTTTCAATGCCCTCTCCAATATTTCCTCACATGAATCGTCCATGAGATGTAATAAATCTATCTAAGAAAATAAAAAAGCATTTTCATATTGATTAATGTGACATTTCTGACATAACCCCAAGAAAAGTGAATACACACATTATAGTAATAATTAGTGCATGCCTATACTAATATACCAATCAGAAACTTTCATCAGAAACTCATAAGCTTGTTTCATCCTGTTTTTTTTTCTAATTTGTTACTTAACATCGGTCAATTTCTATTTCCATTGACACTAGGAGAAGAGTTACCAACAACTTGGAAATTTTCCTTCTCTGTCAAAGAGTAGACATCTTTTATTTGTCTAACATCTAAAATATACGAGACCGAATACTTTGCAACTACTCCAAGGGATAGTGCAGAACCCTCGCCTACGGTTACATAGTATCTGAGAATCAACTACTACAAGGTTAACCTTCCACATTATTAGTTGCGATTACTGTTGCTTAATTTTTGTACTGACATACAAGTCATCTGCTTGGAGTATTTGATGACACCGCGATACATCAGGTATAGTCACTAAAACACCGAATACTTAATTCGACGTTCGTTTCAACAACCAAGTTGGCAGCATCAGAGAGTGATTAAAGCTTTGATAAATGTCCGAATGTACCAGTTTATTGAATTAGGTATACTTAGTTAAATAATATTAATTATATAAATTAATTCCGCGTACCTACTACATCTGAATAAAAGTATAGCTAGATGAGATTGCATATGTGCGCTATTATAAATTATATATATTATAATTTAAAAGAGATATCAGCAGCTACACCCAGTAACCACTTAAAATTAATTTTATCTTGTAGGAACTACCACAATAATTCATTTCATAACACAATATTCCACTGCCCTCCTTCTATAAATAACATTTTAACAAATGACGGGTGGTATATAATTAATTTTAATATATGTCTTATCTTTTCCTCTCAGACTGTACCGCTGGATAGTGAAGAAACTTTCTATAGTAGAGCGGAAGGGGTAAAGTAATAAGTTTAAATATATACGATGCAGAGTGTACACCTCTATGTATATGAACCTTTCTGCAGGGACCGAACCCCTAGGGGTGGAAAGGGTGAGAGGGGAGGTCTCTGAAACTTGTAAATGCAAACTAAGCACAAGGAGGGGAGTAATGGCTACTAATGACCAAAAGGGTGCACGAATATAGCCCTTATTATACCGATAAGATAGATTACCATGGCTTGTGACAAATTCACAATTTGGGAATTCAAGGGGAACAGAAGTCAGAATTATGTATATACGATTGTGTTTGTATCAACACAGGAGAAATTACGTGCAACATATGTTGATTTGGAAACTTACGTTTTCCAAATTGTATATTGTGAAAAAACTCAAATTGATGGTGTAATTATCCTAATACTATTTTATGTGTGTTTTAAAAGGTAAAGTAGACATCCTACAAATCGAAACGTTTAGGCGAAATTAGGAATTTTTCATTAATATTCTTTTTAATATTACTTCAGTTACATACTAAGCTTCATATATCTTTAAAAAAATACATGTAATCATATTTATTTCTTTTGGCTCACGGATACGTCTCAGCAGCATCACATAAATAAAGTCAATATAAAATTTGTTTTTTTTTTTAGCACTTATCAAACTCTGTAAAAGGTAAACGATGTTATTAAATTAAATAAGAGTTAACTTAAATAAGAGTTAACTAACGTTAATAAAAATTAATAAATAATAAATAAATAATAAAAAATAGAAATGATTAAAAACTATAACGAGCAAAAACTAAAAATCATGAAGTACTTAATTGAGATATCTATCTAAACTCTAAATATCTCGAAAAATTGGTGAGTTGTGCGGAAGAAAACAAGTCATTCAAGAAGGTGTATATAATTTCTGGTGGTACAACTACAACAAATGTGAACGGAAAATAATTTTATGGCCTAAGACAAAAAAATTTTATTGAAAGCGCCACCCAGTATGTATTCACTATTTTGCATAACCTTGATACGTATGAATATGAATAGATATACATCTACTAAATTTAAAGAAAATATTTCAATGTATTTTCAAGATATGGCAAGCTGATCGACTGACAGGCAGGTATTTCTAAAGCATAAAGTATAAACACTTTATGCACTAGTGCGTAAATTTTAACTTCTTGCACTACACACTACACAGCGTGTGTAAAGTTATTACTTTAGGTACGGTAGTAGTAAAAATTTATTTTATGATACCCTTGCCACTCCACTTTAAACTGACAGATCGACAGACATACGGGTATTTTTTTAAACGCTACGTTGTTTCATTCAAGGGTCGCTAATTTGATAATACAAAGTATCCCAGAAATAAGTGCCTGGATATTTGACTGCTAATCTCGGCTTACAAATTAAGAGGTGTATTCAAGTACTTTCGAAATGAGTCCTAGAGAGATATTTGACTTAATTCATATCTAAGTTTTGAAAAATAAATTAGGTAAGCTGACTCCGCCAATTACTTTTTGTCACTAATTTGCAAGCACATAAATTCCACACCTAATACATGTTCACATATAATTTTATTGCTATCGTACCCTTAAACTTTTCAGCCCCCCCCCCCCCCGCATGGGTATAAATTGATGATGATTGGAATTCTTACATCTAGCATAGACGTTTTTTGTTAAGCATAGATGACACCTTTCATCGGACACGAATGGTTAAACAAAAATGGACCACTTTATATGATCACCCCCTGTAGATGTTCTAAATTTAAAAATTGTTGTATTAGACTGTACTTCCAACTAAGAATCGGTTCCTAGGTTTTAACCATTTGCAGCTCAGTTGAATGTCCGAATTTTTTTAAAAACCTATTTATCTCTAACTAAATTTCTGTATAGTAAACCGCATTAATTGAAAAATAAAATACAATACCATGCACACAAAGGTATCACCAATAGTTAAGTAGATACTATTTGTTTATAAATGCGTAGTAGGTTTATCTTGATCTTACTCTGATATAAATATTTGCACATGCATACATCAGGAAGTAACAACCATAGAAAGTATGAACTCTTAAACCAGTGAGATCTGTGCTTTGTTACAGTTGTTATGTTCTGAGGAGAAAACGAACTAAGAAGCTTAGTAGTATTGTCGCTCTTACCAACTGTTTGACTATATTTTTTTATGAATTTAAAATTATTGCTGAGTTTTAATACATTTGTGAAAATATATATGCAACTAGTAAAAAATATATATACACACAGAACCTAAATACTTTTAACTTATCGGTTCAAGAGTACTCATTCATCATCCTGAATGCCCTATGAGGAGGTTCAACAAAATGTGTTAGGAGTATGTACCTGTATTTATAATTGCTCCGATGAAAATCTCTTCTGACGTGGCGCGTCGGTGTTAAACTTTGTAGTTACACACCAAAAATCAATAAATAATTAGATGTGTTACAATTATTATTAATTTTAAATTAAAGCAATTTTAATGTTTCAGTAAAATTGTTTTTCAGAATACTCAAAATATCAAGGTTCAATATCGTATTTATTAATATTATTTTTGATTTGTGATCCTTGGTATTTAAACCGAATGATTCAAAATATATACATAAAGCCACAGACCACACTGTGCATAAAGCTCTTATAAATACGTTGCCCACGAAACGAAATTTCCGTATATATTTAAGTGGAAATGCATTTAAAAACCCAAACCGTTTGTTTAAGTTAAGATTTCTTGCTCTAATTCAAATATTTCATGAACATAAAAATGACAGTTACTTTTTAAGCATACATATTTCTAATAATTGTTTGATCGCGAAACGATTCCTATTTATTTTCTGAAATGTGTAGTGCCACACAAATTCACATCACGGATAAAGATGATAATAGATACTTTAATTTAATTTCATTTAAATAGACACTAATCAATATTCTACAGTCAAAATTTGTTTACAACTTACATAGTGAGTAATTTAAAATATGCCAAAGAGCAGAATGTTTCGAGAAAAACAAAAAATGAGCCTTTCTCTTTGTAATAAAAAATGTAATTAAACATTTCTTGGAGAGCTGTAAAGATTTTTAATATGCGACTTTATTAACATGCAGTGTAACATAAAAATATAATAAAGCCCTGTTGGTTCTCATCACACCCAACATAATTATTTTAGAATGCCGCTGAATGCTCGTGAGACATTATATTCCAGCATTTATGAATTTTATTCTCTTCCTTTATGTACGCCTTTCTAGGTTTTTTTTTATTACCCAAGGACGTTATTCTTTCCTTTTCATGCATTTTTAATTAGACGATGTATACGCTTTCTGTGTGGGTAATATATCTTTTTTATTCAAGTTGTATTCATACCGATACAAGTAGCAGCTCAACTTATCAGTCTAAACTGTATATTTATTTATTTGCAACATTATCTCTTTGCAGAAAAATATAGATTATACCATGGTGTAAGATAATTAGGTGATGAAACGCCTCAATTAGAATGTCTCCAAACTGTTAACGCTAGAGACGCGAAATCGTAAGACAAAGAGAGAGAGTGTGTGGCCACCAGGGCCGCGCGGGCTGCGGCCCGTATCATCCCTAGTTAATTTCCACTTCATTTTACCAGGTCGAAAAATATACCATTCGATGCAGAAAAATATGTAGAACACGATTGTTGAAAAATTATGTGTCTAAGTTGTCGGCTACTGTGCAATTAAAAATAAAAACCAAAAATGAAATTGGACGCCGGCACGTTTAACTCGAAACGCTGCTAAAACCGTTCGAGTTATGAAAAATATTATAAACAATTTTATAGAGAACTAAATTTCCTATAAAAAAGTCAGTGACGGCATATGTCTATCTTAAATATTTTAGGCGTGAGCACGGTGTAAGACAATTCTTACACCGTGGGCCTGAAAGTTGTGCGCTGGAAAACGATAAGTTTAATTTAACAAAAGTTCAGCGAGCGAATTTGAGGCGCCCTCACACCAAAACTATTAAAGATAGACTAATGCCACCACTGACATTTTTATAGGAAATTTAGTTCTCTATAAAATTGTTTATGTTAATTTTTTTCATAACTCGAACGGTTTTAGCAGCGTTTCGAGTTAAACGGGCCGGCGTCCAATTTCATTTATGGTTTTTATTTTTTTTTTGCACAGTAGCCGACAATTTAGACACATAATTTTTCAACAATCGTGTTCTACATATTTTTCTGCATCGAATGGTATATATTTCGACCTGGTAAAATGAAGTGGAAATTAACTAGGGACGATGCGGGGCTTAGCCTGCGGTGCCCTCGCGGCCACACACTCTCTCTCTTTGTCTTACGATGCGTTAACAGTTTGGAGACATTCTAACCATACGATACATTGAGGCGTTTCACCACCTAATTGTCTTACACCGTGGATTATACCTATGCATTTTACCTTCTTTTCTAATATCGTGAATATCGATCATGTACATTTCGTTATTTATCGAATTCTTAACGACTTTTAATATGTACTGCCGTCTGTCTATTTATCACAATTATTGCAACTTACCCCCTTTGTGGACTCAATTTCTTCAAAAAAATTTGTTTCACTGCATTAAAGTTGCTTCACTTTAGCTAACCGTTGTATGTGTGTTTCGTATATCATCACTTTATTAAATTTTTTATCCCGTTTTAATAAATTGACAACAATATATAAGTTTAAATTGCCCTAATTAAATTAATATAATATTCTACAAGTGGTAATATACCAAATAACTAACACCGATGAATTTTGCAGCGCGAGCCGAAGGTGAGAGCTGTAATTCATCAAGTGAGTTAGTTAGTATTACCACGAGTTGAATACTATACTTTATCTATCATTATAACAATAAATACTAACCTTTGCAAGTCCGAATTCATCATTTTTGGCACAATCATTACTTAACTTAATTCATCGTCAAAACTATTCAAATGTCAAATCACTTTCCTCCCCTCAATGATAATGGACCATTCTATTTCACCGTATCGGAAAAAAATTTATATTGGACAGGTTAGGCATGAAGTTAAAGGAGATTGGTGTAACCAAAGATTCACTGGTAACTTTTTACGACTATAACTCAACGCTTTTTATTTATGGATACTTTTAATTGTTCAAAACCAGTTAATTAATTAATTTATAAAAGTAGATAAAGTGCATTACTTGGAAAAGTCCACATTATAAAATAATTTGTTACTTCAGTTATGGGTCTCAATCCTACGTGAATTAAAAGAAATAATAATGTCTAATGAAACGTAAACATAGGATGTAGGGTGTGATATTCCCTTTAAAACTGAATAGTGGGTAGTACTTATCATATTGAACTGTTCACCATAAAAAAAAGGTTTTTCGTTGATATTTCATCTCGTATTTATTACGTATTTATCTTATTCAACAAACAGAAGTTATCATTCGCATTGAATATTTTGAATTCTTGACATTTCGATCATCTTGTCGAAAAAGACAGCGACAAAATGATCGAAACGTCAAGAATCTAAAATATTCAATGAGGAACATTACTAAAAAACCTTTCTTATCAATCTTAAAATCAACCATTATATTCCATACTTTTTTAATATCTAAATTCTTTAAGCAGGTTCTATTTTACTTTTTTTGTTTTTTACTATTACTGCACCTTAATCGAGATGTTTCAGACTAAGTAATACCAGATAAAAATAAATGTACTGTATAGTCATTTTCTTATTATAGCAGTCATTCCCACGCCATCATAAAGCACGTAATGGACAAACATGAATGACATTTCTCCAGAATACAAAAGACTAATATGTACAATAAATTGAGTAAAATAATTTAATATCTATGATTTTTTTCATTTAGTGTTTTTTTTTAATCTAAATATAATGTTATATATTATATTTATGGTTTCAATGGCTTGGAACTTCTTACTTTGGAGAGAAACCTTCACATAAATATTTGTTTACTTTAGAGATAGGTAGGTATACTCCAAAAATTTAATACTTATCCTAAAAAGCGCCTCGTATAAATGCCATTTCGTCAAAAAAATGTTTTACAAAAGAATAGCTAAAGAAAATCCACAAAATTATAAACCACTATTTATGATATCTATGACTGCATTACAAGTATACCTGCAAAAATGCAAAATTCACTAAATTTGGTCAATCCATTTTTGAGATCGAGAAACCATCTCCTTTTACATTTAAGTTTTAGAATTTCTTCTTCAATATTCATATTTTTCTTACTGTACTTTTGGTACTAAAAACGCATCGTTACAGTCTACAAAAAGTAATATTTAATGTCTTGGTAATGCAGTAAATTAAACGCTTGCTACTATTTATCACAGACAGAATAATAGTAACAATGTAGGCACACAGCAGAAATGTGCATATTCGAATAGCAGGAGCAGGATATTCTTTAGATAGGTACATCGCTATCGCACTATAAGGAATAAACAGAAACTTATTGCAGAACTGTACGCTGCGACAGAGTGCATTTTTCTTCAAATCTTGCGCAGTGGCGCCCCCTCTTTTATGCGCGGATCGTTAGAGAAACTTCAATAACGCATGCGCTTTTATTTCACCGATACCAAAAGATCGCCACTTCTCTATACCTACGTTCATGGAGCGCTCAATGTCTAAGAAGAAAAATATTATCGTCTAAGATATTAGCCTTGAAAAATTCGACGATGGAAAAAATTTAAAATATATTTTTTTGAGACGAATAATTTTATCTTGTCAAAAATGTGCATTTCTTATATTTAAGAGATATATGTAGAAGGTTCATATTTTAGAGCCTACTATAGTAAAATAATAAAATAATAATAAATATTACCCGCACTTTAATAATAACATGTGCTTAATATTTAAGAAGATAGATGTCACCGTCTTAAATAATCGCAATAGCCTTAAAAAAGAGGTAATGGGAAAAATTTGAAATAAGTGCAAATTTTTGAGTTCGAAGAAAATATATTTACTTTTGTCAGTATACTGATGCTCATTCTATTTAAATTAATAGATATATTATAACGTATGCTGCTTACGGAAGAAGTTAATCATTTTATGAACAGGTCATTTTTGAGAGAGTCCTCAGGCAGGTTGATTTTTATTTTTAAATGCATATTTCCGACACACCTGTTGAATTCATTACGTCATCTCTCCAATTTGTGTCATATTCGTCGTTTTTTCGATGCCAGCAAGGGTCATTTGCTCTGGAAAGGCCTTTTATTTTTCTATCCAATCATATCAATTTTTAACTATTTTAAGCTTAGAAGTGACCGAAGAAATAAATAACATGAAATGCAAAATTCTTTTATTACAATAAAGGTAAAAATTCCAGAACCGGCAATGATTATAATAAATTTTGCAATTTTGAAACTGTTTCACATTCATTGTACTAAATTTTGATATAGACTTGACAGAAAGTTTTTCAAATAAACAGCAAAACAGAAGCAGAGAGAGGGAGAAAGAACATTGAAATTTTTATTATTACTGGCAATAACTGGCAATAAATTATTCTGATAATATTAATAACATCGTCAGCAAAACGTCAACATATCATTGTTCCTGTGTTTTAATATAAATTATGTATTAAAACAGAATACTTTTATTTCGAACCTATAAGCCCAAGAAATATTGAAACTTATTAATAACAAGTATCCGAATTGAGAACCAATTTGTTAGTCAACTATTAACATATTATGTAAAACCATCAAAACTTTTAGAAGATAAGTAAGACAAATAATTTCTAGGTTATTTTTATTAAAATTTCAGAATAATCCTCTTATTAATAAACAATAATACTTAAGTAAGTGTTACCGCTCTTAAAATATTAAAAAAAAAAATAACGTCCTTAACAAAGCCACATTGGTGCAGGAACTACTAGAAGATCGAAGAGTTCTTTTCTTTGGCACCATAACGGACAAAAGTTCAAAACACCACATACGTCATTTTTTAAACCAAGACTTTCTCCGAACGGTCAGAATAATAATAATCAATCTTGTCAATATTGGGCAACTTAAAATCTTCATGATATGCAAGAGTATCACATCTAGTACCCACAAAAAGTTTGTTTGGACTTAATTATCAAAACTTACAAAATAGAAGCAGACTTATAATAGAGCCTCAGTGCTTACAGTTTTTATGACTTTGACTACCTTATTCCTGAATGAAATGCCATGATTTCACCAAGATAGTGCCCCATCTTATACTGTGGTTGTGATGTGTCATTACTTGATGTTGTTTTCAAAATCAAAGTATTAAATTTGACACCTCTAGATTATTTCTTAAGTGATATTTAAAGAACAAAGTTTAATTAATAGGCAGATATTTACGAACTATAAAAGGATGTATCAGAACGCATATTTTAAAAATAATAAATTTCAAGAAGAAACCAGAGTTTCTGCCTCCGTCCCTTTATTCTACTCAAGATCAACAGTTTGAACATTAGTTTATTGTAATACACATTTTTTTTTATTTAAATTGCTTCCAAGAGAAAATCATTGGATATTTGTTTCATTTTCTACAATGAATATAATTCATATTTATTGGTAATTTTTTTTATTTTTTGCTTCTTTGAATATGCACTGCGTCCATAAAGTAACTTTTAAGTGGCTGCCTATAATTTTTGTGATTTAGTTGAATTAAATAGGGATATAGATACTACTTTTTGATAAACAAAACAACTGGAAGTTATTGGAGATGGCACGGCGGTAGGACGCCATCTTGTATATATTTTTTAATATTATTGGAATCATTATCGTATCCTATCGTTTTAAAGGTTTTTTAATTCTGCAGCCAACTATGTAATAAAAAATGTTTCCTAAGTTATACATTTGGTTTCTAGTCAACTGAATAACAATTTTTTTCTTCAAGCAAACTTTTGGGCTCAACAATAATGGTCGCCTTCTACTCCGAGTAACATAATATACTATTAAAATGAAACGACGAAATTTTAAATCAGTAATTATTTTACTTTATTCATTGGAGTTATTTATTTCTAAATACTATTAAAATAAATATATGTTAAGTTAATCAGTTCAGTAGATTCGTAGTTCCCTATATAATTTAAGGAAGTATTTTCGTATGTAATTAGGCGCAAGAATATTTATTCTATTTTGTCCCTAATATTTAAGCATTTACATAGTAATAGTAGCAGTAAAAGTAGTGGTATAATTAATATTTTCTTAATATTTACAGTAAATTATTAATTTGTAAAATTACTTTTCTTTGTAGTATATTAATGTAGGACACTTACCTTCACATGATGTCTCAAAAAATGTTAATAACAATTTTGGAAAATATTTATAACGAAGAATATTTTTGTTTTGACCCTAAAATTATTTCTCACGTATATAGGTAAACCGCATTTTTCACACGTATTTGCAAAGAAGTTTCTTAAAATTATAATTTATAGTGGTGTTGGATCTTAATTCGTGTATTTATCGTTTTCCAAATTTTTGTACCAACATTGTAATCTAAGTTTTTTCATTTCACATTCTTTGAAAGAACATGTTAAAACCTATGACATAAGTGATAAAATATTTTCTTCAAAGAATTGAAGAAAAACAAAAAAGGGCCAAAACAAAAATTTACCCCGCTTCTAACTTTTGTCATTTTCGAAGGGGCTGTGTGCACGTCTTTCGAACATAAAACCCATTTAATGTTTGAATCAATATTTATTACAACCACTAGTAGAAGTTTTAGAAATGTTTTTTACTTTTTTAGCATGAAGACAAGTAATTAGATAGAAATATAATATTTTCTTATAGTAGGTAGTTGGTGCTGTTTAAAATTATTATTTTGCTATCGCTTTTTATTGCAAATAAAACATGAAAATTGCTTCAGTTGTGCTTTCTTACTTTATTTACCTATCCCTAATATCCCTGTCAAGTACTTTAAGTACTTAAATATTTTTTCTGCTCACGTCAAGGTCAAATGTTTATTTAATTACCTATATATTTTGTAATACCACATGCTTTATAGTCAAACAGAGTGTAGTGTTTGGTTAATAGAACAAACTCTACAACAATTCTTTTTAATACAGTTTATTTTAATAGATTTTAAAATTGAAAAAGTAGAGCATTTTTATTTCAAATTTAAAAGTAATATTTTCTATTCGCACGTATGTATAGTTTGTCCCATAAGCGGAGACAATTTATCTCTACTATAAACATCAGTAACTAAATATTACAATTCCAAGAATATTTGTTATGCCAATGTATGTCTTTATAACAACCTAAATATTATTTAGAACGTGAGTAACTTGTCTAGTTTCAAAAGAAAACTGCTAATAAAAATACACTAGTATTAAAATTTAACAATTTTTCTACAAATCTACTAATTACTTACTTAAAATTATAATTAAAAATCCGATACAGCATGCAACTGAACTGTACTATTTAAAGTGAAGTAGTAAGCAAATAAAAACAAAAATCATAAATTCAAGACTGCATTGATCTTGATAACAACAAAGTATTATTATTCCACAAAAACACTTTCCTTTTGTAATATCCTGAGGGTTGTCCTTCGCTTGTTACGCTTTGTAAACGCAGTGAACGCTTGGTGCTTTAAAGCTTTTGGGGTAATCTTCCTGGCGACATCTACCGGAAAGCAGCTGAACTAGTTTTGTTTTAATTGTCCACCAGAGGGTACTTCGGTTGGTTTGCTGATTGCTCCGCTAATGAATGTTTATTTAATTTAAACCACGGATATTTTTTCCAGCAACCTATTATTTAAAAATGATACAGTAAACAATACAGGAGAATATTAAATACTGTTCGTATGTACATATATTGATTTCTGTTTTATCTGATCAGTTTTGTGTATTTAATATCCATGATTTAAAAAGCAAAGTATACGAGGGTAAGTAAATCATACAGTATTGAATTAATTGTGCAATAATTATAAACTTCAATAATTTTAGTAAATTATTAATATTAATGAAATAATTTATGAAACATATTTACTATTAGACAGTAGGTACATTATAATATCATGCTTACAACAGAAATGTGCACAATTTAAGTTTAAAAACAATTTTCAGTGTTCTATTATTAAATACAAACATTTAGTGGTGGATTCCAAAACAAATAAAAGTTTTTCTTATTTACGATTTTTTTTAAAATTTCCATGTTAAATAGAAAACGAATCTGATTACATTCAAACTAACAGAAACATACCTAAATTCGAGTTTATATACCAACAGGTATAATTAAGGAAAATTATAAATATTTACACAACGCTTTTTATATACAGGGTGGTCAGAAGCAAATGAAATTAAATCAAATATTTTTGAAAATATTTAATCTGTGGCAAATATGCCACTGTAGGAAATGATCGAAATTTCTTATTCTAATCTAACAGAATCATAAAAATTTTTGTCATTACTAGTTTTGTCAATATTTAATTGAAAATAATTTTTTTAGTTTAGGTTTAATCTTTTAATCTTAAAAACCTGTCTGAACTCAACATAACATTTATCTCATAAACGCTATTGGCAAAACTTAAATAAAGTTCAAGTAGTCCTAACGCTCTTAATTTTTGACGGAATCTAAAAAATAATAAATGGTTTTCATCAATTTTTTTTACATTTTAAATATATTTCTATTATTTTATAAGTACCTACCTATATACAGAGTATAACAAATAGCTTACCTTGAAGTTTATAACATTCTTGAAATTCTTCTGAATTCTAAAATGTTGAATATTATGTTCAATAATTTAACAAACATTAATAAATATAAAATAAGAAAAAATAGCAGAAATAGTTATCAATTAAGAAGACTGCAAATTAAACTACTTAAGACTTACAAATATTAAATATTTTATAGATATAAAATCACAGTTGATTAATAATAATTAGTTAATTATTGAAAAATGTATCACTTTATTTTAAAAATCCATTTAAAGGAGTACCTACTTAAAACTTTGATTATTAAAACTAATAAATGTATGAGGATTTAAAAATGCTATGAATATAGGATGTCTGATCTAAAATATATTTTTTTTAAATGTTTATTGTGGCATTTCATAAATTATTTCTCTTCCTTTTCGTTTTTGGGATTTATTACCACATTCCTTGAGATTCCTATCCAAAAAAAGTTGATTTATCTAAAAACTAGAGGTTATTTCCCAGGTTTAAACTGGTTAATTTTAATATTTTTTTAGATAAATCAACTTTTTTGGATAGGAATCTCAAGGAATGTGGAAATAAATCCCAAAAAAGAAAAGGAAGAGAAATAAAATACTTATATTTCTTTACTTTTTTGTTACGGGTGACCACGAACTGTCGCTCGCCCGTATATATTTTCTAGGTTTTACAAGATATGAATTTAAAATTTGGGCATGTCAAATAACGGCTATAGTCGAGTAAACTTTAACTTGGCGTGTGGATGAGTTGATATTGTGCATATTATTTCAGTTTCTCTTGCACACAAAGTTAAAGCAATAACCCAAAAACATTGTTCACGTATGTTTATACGTAAACAATGGTTTTGGGCCATTGTTTCAATTTTGTGTGCAAGAGAAAATACAATAATACGCACAATACCAACTCATCCACACGCCAAGTTAAAGTTTACTCGAGTATAGTTATGCATTAATTCGATGGATTTATCATTTTCTGACGCTTCCGCTTTGGATTTTTAAATGAAACATGCACCCTGTATATTTTTACACTCTTTGAATCGGTAGGTGATTTTGCTTACAGTTGTTATGGCATATTGAGATAAAAATATTAATAACTGACATTTTTATGAGCAAATTTAATTTAGCATCTAGGCAGCTGTGACTCCAAAAAATTTTTGGTTTTGCTTCGATAATTAAAATTAATTAATAAAATAAAATAGTAAAAGTAAAGTTTTACTATTTACATCAAAATGTGAGTCTGTTTCCTACGATGGCTCTGAAGGGCCACAGTAGAAATTAAAAAAAAATAGAAATTTCTACTTTAAAACTAGAAATTTCTACTTTAAAACTAGAAATTTCTTCATTAAAACTAGAAATTTCTACTTTGAAACTGGAAATTTCTACTTTTCAATTTTCTACTTACAAATTAGAAATTTCTAGTTTTCAAAGTAGAAATTTCTAGTTTTAAAGTAGAAATTTCTAGTTTTAAAGTAGAAATTTCTAGTTTTAAAGTAGAAATTTCTAGTTTTAAAGTAGAAATTTCTAGTTTTTTTTAATTTTTACTGTGACCCTTCAGAGCCATCGTAGTATCCTCTAAATAGCGTCTCTAAAAGACATAAAACTATTTACAGAGCTTATTTGCAAATTCTACATTTAACTGATGAGAATCAAGTACCTACCTACTACGAATATAGAAAAGTCAAGTCGTTTTTCAAGAATAACTAATTTCGTTAAATTTCGAAGGCACCTACTTGATAGAGGTCCAGTGGTAAATATTAGTTTATTTTCATATACATCTTGTTGGATGTCATTTTTATGTATTATAATATGAACAAATAGTGAAGTGTTTGCTACCAAGGTATCGGCAATGAAATGCTTTATTGAAATAACATAATGAGCCACCATGATGTCATTTAAAAAAATTATTTATTTTGGAAAAACGATTTCCAAAAGGTTTAAGATCTTATAACACAAGTGTCATATGATGACATAATGTCATAATTGTATTTTTTAATTAACTATTGAAGCGAAACAACACATTTTTGGGGTCACAGTCGTCTAGATGAGAAATTATAAATATTTGGTCGTAAAAATGTCAGTCATTAATATTTTTATCTCAATATACTACGAGATAAACTGTATGCAAAATGACCTCCTGAATCCAGAAATGTAAAAATATACAAGGTGTTCTATTTAAAAATATAGAAAATGATAAATCAGTCGAATTTATGCATATTTAGCCATTATCTGACGTGCCCGAATTTTAAATTCATATCTTATAAAACCAAAACGTTTTATGGGTAAGGTCACCGGTATATTAAATTCTAGAAACATTTGCAATTAGAAATAAAAAAATTAGGTAAAACCATTTTATTTTTTTCAACTAAATGAATTAGGTAGGGGTCAATTTAATCTGACGATCCTTCTTTCCCCCCCTCCTTCCTGTTCTTCTTGGCGTTTTGTAATTCCGTTTCGGCTTTACTACTATAGTTTCAGAAAATTGCCAAATATGATGCGAATATTTTAAGTTCATTTATACATATAAATTTTCCAAAAATGCTATAGTATCGTTTAACAGAAAAAGTCAAAAATAAAAATAAGAAAAATAAAGTATAATGAAATAAATGGTATATTGCTAGATGTACGAAAATAGTTTATGCTATAGGTATCTAATAAGTATACGATATTTAGAAAACATTCTAAATGCCTTTAAAAAGTGTTAAAATGTAACCAACAACACCCAGTCATTCAAGAATGTCAGCTAAAGAAAATAATTAGAACTAGTCCAGTATATAAAATTATACAGTAAAACATTGTTTTCAAACACCTGACTATCCACCATAGTCACTCTTTGAATATCTAAGATTATGTGTTAGGTAATGAGAGGCGATGCCGTACTAGCTATTATGGTGTACCAACCACATCAACAGTTCTCCTTTCTAAGTTCAAAGCAAATTTTTAAGCAAAATAATAATTTGCTTCATGATGGAATCGATCCACGCAACACAGCACCTATGCAATATCAGCGCGTTTATTCATTAGACTACTGATGTGCCCTAAGGTTTACTTCACTTACCCTATTTTTTAGTATTTCACTTCAATTTGTGACAAGTGTATTTGTATTTGTTACCTCTTCATTGTCCTGATATCCTATTATTAACAACTCACATTTACTGATCTTTTCTAAAACATATGAACGACTCGGTACTTAACAAACGTTTAGTTTTTCCATGTACCATGTCTTATGGTTGGTATACAATATGGGCTTATTCATTTGTATTTTTTAACTTAGAACTGATTAAAAGAGATACCACTAATATATTTTATGTAAGTGAAATTTTTATTGACGCTATTAGAAATTAAGACAAATGAACGTTGTAAATCGTTTTTTTTTTCACTAATATTTGAACATTTTTCAATTGGTATTCCTTATAACTATTTATATTATGTTTTGGGTATTTTCTTTCTTTCTTTCATACGCATAGATGCAAAGCTCTTTCAGATTTTTGATATAATATAAAAATATTAAAATTAATTTATTATTGAAAATGCTATTTATATGACCAATCAAATTATTGAAAGGCTTTTTAATTAGGGTAACTTCATACAAGTCCAGAGCAGGCAATACGCGCACCAAACCCCCTATATATGCTATCTACTATCCCAAGAAGTACAGACTGGCACGTCATTTTGCTAAAACCTTATCATGTAAGCTTCGTCACTGTAACTCATAAGATTAAATCTTCAAATTAAATGCAAAAGCAGCGACTACCATAAATAAGTAGGGTCTGGTACTGATTCCACACCAAAATACAAACATAAAATAAGCAATGAGTGTCCGTTGCATAAAAGAGAAGAATCCTTTTCCTATTTAAATTTTATTTTCAACAAGATCCTTATCTAAAAATCCAGTTAAATGAACTCTAAGGCACTTTTGAAGAAGTCTAAAAAAAAATTTTTTTTAAATCATTTGTACGATGGAAAATATTCTTTAAGATAATTTGTGATGTGTTTCTTTATTTTCACATCAAATTATTTTGCACAATAATGAAACGTGTGCAAAGATAAATATTTTCAAAACCCTAAACATTGGAGATATAGTCGATTTCAGCCATCCCGTATTTAAATAGCTTGTGTTTTAAACATCAAAACATTGTCGTTTTTTTTTTCAATTATCTATTTAAAATGCACATTGTACTAAATTATTGGAAGTAAATCTACGAGCACGTAACCAGTGTAATACAGTCATTTGGTGCCAAAAATACCCAAACTTCGAACTATAAACGTAGAGGCATGTAATTTTTTTACGGTTTCTTAAACTTTAGAAATCAACTTCAAATATTAAAAAGGAATAGATGTGCTTCTAAACATGATGAAAACCACCCTGAAGTTCAAAATTTAACACTGCCTCAAGTATTAAGAGCTAGTTATTTAAAAAATTCATGCATTTGAGGTCGCTGATTACGAATCTCAAATCAGAATTTTAGAATTCGCGATTACACCCCTAATATGGCCAATATAATAGAGGTTCAATGGAAAAACATATTTTGTTTGTTTTGAGCAAGTAGAAATTTTTCTTTGCAAATTTTAGGACATAAAACTTATATCTTAAAAAAAGATTACTCTTACCCCTAAGAGTGTGAAAACTACCCCTAAAAGCAAAAATCAATAATTAACGGAGTACTGAGAATAAATTATTTAATCTTATATTGGTGGTTTTGGAGTCACTGATCACGAATGTAAAGTCTGAAATTAAAAATTTTATATTGCACCCTCAATATGGCCGATATAAAAGGGGTAGAATGGGTGAATTGACATTGTTTGTTTATTGTTTATACTGAGAAATTAGGACTTTCTCAGCAGATTGTTACATTTTGACACATAAAACTCATCCCCTAATAAGAAAAACAATTGCTCTCACACCTAAGAGAATGAAAACCACCCTAAAGTTAAAAAGTCAGTAACTAACGAAGTTCTGGGACTAAATTACCGCCAAACGAGCAATATCGTAATTTGCTAAAACGAGGCGCTTCTAATATTTCGGTGCTATCTCCTTTGCAAACGCTAAAAACCATAAAAAAGCATTTTAAAAGTCTTTTAATCCTCCTTAAGGTCAGGTAGGTGAAAACCAACGACATAAGAATTACTAGACAAGTAATGAAATGGACTCGTCCACGTACTCAGCGTCTCAAACACGTGGCGCACCAATGAGACGCTGAGTACGTTGGACGAGTGCAAACAAGTCCATTTCATTACTTGTCTAGTAATTCGTATGTCGTTGGTGAAAACAGTACAAAGGTTGTCAGTTTTTCTATATTCATCTTAAATGCGTCAATTTAAAAAAAGAAACGTTAAGAGTTAACTTCAAACACTTCTATCTCCTAACCTATTATCTCTATCAAAGAAATAAAACAAGTAGTATTTTCGTTTGTTTATTGCCATCATTTTTAGTCTGTGGTAATATTCAGGTAAGATTCTTCCCTGCTAAGTTATTTAACCTCAAAGCCAAATAAATTTCAAAAATTTTCAAAATACTTTAATTGTAAAATCTTTTAGATAATATATCCATCGCGGTCCAATAAATTTGAGCATTTACTGCATAATAGTAATGACTGACAAAAAACACAGTTATTAAGAATTTTTTTTTCAATTTGGAATTTAGCATTTTTTTGTAATAAATCTAAATTTTGACTTTATTTTCCTTGTATCATTTTTGATTTAGCAGATATCAATATTTGCCAAAAAACAATTTCAAGGTACTGTAATAAGCCTCAATTTGATTCAAGGTACATGCCAAAAAGTGTTTTTAAACCAGAGTTGTGATTTTTTGAAGCGCGTGACCTTTTCAGGGCTACGTTCAACAAAGCACCTAACATGAACTGTAAATTTTTATTTCATGAATTATTTTTGTTATTTCATCCTCTTACTTGTTTGTTATGACAAACTTTTTCGAAAATGTGATCCTCTTTGAGTAATTAAAACCTTTGAAAAATCAGTGTTTTTTTTTGCTTAAAAATCAACATTTTTCAACCCCTATAACTCGGCTGCAAAAAGCAAAAATAACATTATAGGGGGTTGTTTGGAATAGAATTCGACGACCTACACGTTCCACTAGTCACTTTTTTTTCGAAACCCCTGAGGTGAGGTGATACACATTACACACCCCTAACGAAAAAACACCAGTATTCTTTTTTAATATTTATTTGGTATTTGACCCATTTGAATCAAACTATCCAAAAATATTTGAATTTAAAACAGCTATAGAATGAGTTCCAAATGAGATCACCAAGTTACTGTAGATACTAGCATGAAGCCTAACTGAATTATTTTGAAATTATTTTATATCTAATAATTATGAATGTCAAAAAGCCATCCCCTAATCACACGATCATAATAGGTCCTAAAAGTTGCCATTAGTTAAATTCAAGGTTAATATTGGTCGGTAGGTTAATATTCCAGTACAAATAAAAGCAGGAGACTCCATCGATAGATTGGAACAGTAACCCTATTTTATAATGTATACAACGCATGATATGGATTAGTATTAAATCAAAACTATATAAAATAATTGACTATTTAGAAACAACAACCTTACAATAATTCAAACTACTAAGTGATTGGATGTTAAAATTCTGCTAGTATTAGAAAAGCAAATAAGAGTTCGTCTTTGGCTTGTTTGATAGTAGTAGTAGATTGATATAAAAATATTTACTCGTTTGCACAGGACAAGTTAACATGTTCCTGGTGATCCATGTATTATATAATGCATACAGGGGTCAAATAAAAGTTATTGAACACTACGGACACCATATTTTAAAAGCATACTTACAGGACTACTGTCTGTAAGTATGCTTTGTGAGAAACTACAAAATAATTTGGAGAAGAAAAATAATGTCACTTATTATGTTATGTTAGTTGTCAGTATTAATTTATTTTAAATGACAATTTTTTGTCATCCTCGAAATCTATTCGGTATTTTAAAATATTTAATAATTAATAGTTATTTCCATTTTCTTGAAATCATATGCGAAAAAAATGTATAGTTCTGCTTTGAAAAATTTCTACACCAAAAGATTGTAACGTGTTTTTGAATACTTATTTGAATTTACTTGTCCAGACCAAAGATAACATTGTTAGAAACACGTGTCACTAACAATGTTATCCACAAAGTTAAGCAAAACCCAAAAAAATGTTAATAACGTGTGTTGATAACTTTTGTTGAGTAACATTGTTAATAACAAATGTCTTGAAAAGTTTTGAAAATGTTTATAACATATGTTTTCAACAGTGTTATTAACATAAATTAGTTTCCCACCAGTGGTCGGTAAAGATCAAAGGAATGTTAGTGACAAATGTTGTTAACTTCAATGTGGACGCAATTTTAGGTATTTCCGATATTAGTTATATATAGGGCATATAGTAAACCTTGCGTAAATACGAACCCTCATCTACCCAAAGTATATTACAATAGGTATGTAGTTTAATTAAATTTACCGAAAAATTCCCATTTTAAAATCATATACTGGAATATCCAATAATTAAGAAGTGATCTGACCATTCTATGATAATTTTTATTATTCTCATTTTCTATATACAGGGTGTTTCATTTTTAAACCGCGTCCTTTTAGGAGGTGATAGAGAATCCCAAAATAAGTGGACTTTCCTCAGAAAATATATATCAGAAAAACATAATAACAGAGTTAGAAGTCTTCAAAGTTGAGGTATGAAAATCGAATTATGGTAATAACTTTAGGGTCGCTTAAGCGATGTTGTTCAAATTTGGTACACATAGTTCTGATATAGATACCTATTATTTATTAGAAATAACTTTTTCCAAAACTGTCCAGTGCCGTAGATATTGGGTGGTTGCCCCAAATTTCCCGCCCTATTTTCTACGCCTCTGGACATTTTCCACAGATGATAATATTTTCAGACTCTAGGTTCAAATTTGAAAAAAAAATTACTCTTGCAAAATTTTGATATTAGGTATCGTTTTCGAGCTATTGTAGGTTGAAAATTACTGTGTCTGCAAACTGTAATAATTTTTATTCTTTCAACAATGATCGTGGAATCCTTGAGCACTTGTCAGTAATTGACAACAATAAGTACAACTGTCAGTGTTTAATCAGGGTTATTTCGGTGTTTTTTTTTCCATATGCAGATATTCATTTCATCTACGGGTTCTGTGATGGGAATGCCGGGGCAGCTGTAAGAGAATATCCTGCCCGAGTAGTTCCTGACAGAGAAGTATTCATTAATACCCATCGTAAATTTCGAGAATTGGGGTTCGGAAGAGTTGTAGACAATGGTAGAAGACGGAGAATAAATCAGCAAGTTTCAGCAATATTCGATGCTAATCCAGCTTTAAGCACTAGAAGAGCAGCGGCGCAACTAAATTTGAGATCGCACGTGACTGTTTGGCGGTCACTTAAGAACGATCATAAGAAGGCGTATCATTTGCAACCGGTACAAGGCTTGCGCCCAGAAGATTACGATAGGCGAGTAAACTTCTGTAGATGGGTGCTAGAGACTTCGGCTTTGAATCCCGAATTTCTGTCGAAAGTTCTCTGGTGTGGGCGGATGAAAATCCCCATGAGATCAGACCATCGTCATTTCAGAATGAGTTCAGTTGTAATGTGTGGGTAGGACTAATCGGCAATAACATCTGCGGGCCACACTTTCTGCCTCCGCGTTTGAATGCTATGTTATTTCTAAACTTCCTGGAAGAAAATTTGGCCAGACGTCCCTCAGAATAATCGCACGGGAAGTTGTATACAGATGGACGGTGCTCCTGCACACTCTAGTCACCAAGTAACGGAATGGCTAGATACCATCCCTACCGCTGGATTGGGAGGTATAGGAAGCAACAAAATGAATTAGTTCCTGGGTTAGGTCCAGTGGCTTGGCCCGCCCGCTCTCCGGACCTCAATCCATTAGATTTTTGGTTCTGGGGTCATCTAAATGGCAAGGTGTACGAAGCTCCTGTTGACACATTAGATGAATTACAACAGAGCAATATCCAGTCGTGTGACGAGTTGAAACAACAACCGTATCAAACCGCAGCCGCGATAAATGCATTAATTAATTGTTGTCGAAAGTGCATTACAGTAGAGGGCAGACAGTTCAAAAACTTTATTTAGTTTCAATTAGCTTATTTATTTTTCAATCATAATAATTTATCAGAAAATTTTTGTTATCTTTGAAACGTTTGTTATTATTTTCTTAAATAATAATAATTATAATAATAATGAGACAATAAATTAATTTTAAACCAATTATTTTGTGTTTGCTTTCAACATAATAAAATTTCAACAATAAAAATTATTACAGTTTGCACAAACAGTAAAATTTTAATCCTACAAATAGCTCGGAAACGTTACGTAATATCAAAATTTTGCAACAGTAATTTTTTATCAAATTGGATCGTAAAATCTAGAAATATTATCATCTGTGGAAAATGTCCAGAGGCGTAGAGAATAGAGCGGGAAAATGGGGGCAACCACCCAATATCTACGCCACTGGACAGTTTTGGAAAAAGTTATTTCTAATAAATAATAGGTATCTATCTCAGATCTATGTGTACTAAATTTGGACAACATCACTTAAGCGGCCTTAAAGTTATTAGCATAATTCGATTTTCAAACCTCAACTTTGAAGACTTCTACCTCCGTTATTATGTATTTCTGATAAATATTTTCTGAGGAAAGTTCACTTATTTTGCGATTCTCTATCACCTCCTAAAAGGACGCGGTTTAAAAATGAAAGACCCTGTATATGTGACATTGCTAAATCTAAAATTATTACAGTACGATGCTGCTAACTGAATGAAATGTTAATAAATGTGTTCAACTTTTAATTTATGTGTAGACGTGATGATTTAAAAACTTTGTTGTGCAAACAATTCATATTTTCTTGATAACAATGTTTTTACAACATTATTTTTGTGTGGACAAATCTGGTAACATTGTCTAAAAACATTTGTTAAAAACAGTTTTGTTATCAACAATGTTTTCAACAATGTTTTTTGGTGTGGACAAAGCTTTAGGCTTTATAGTACAACGATGTAGATAATGCTAAACAAGTATTCCGATTTTTGAAATGGAATAAAATATATTTTACATTATCACACGATACATTTATTTTTTCCTTCTTGACGTATGTTGTCATTCCCTTATACATAAATTCTATTTGAACTACTAGTAAAATTTTTTTATAAATATGAATAAGTTGATATTGATGGGAAGCAAAAGTGTTAGTTATAGCTAGTTTGTAAAAGTATCACACTGTTTATTAAAGGTGTTTAAATATGTAATAGAAGCTCAATACGGAATTAAATTACAGTGTGTCATATGTACGGAGAGGGGAATCACTTATGCATTTAGCGCACTTAAACAGAGTTAGACCAGCATATACAAAAAAGGAAACAGGAATAAATATGCACAATTTTTAATATTTATAGGTAACAACTGCTATGCAGATAAAAACTAAAATAAACATTAATGATTGATTCAAATTATACAGGGTGTTTCGGAAGGAACGGGAACTATTTTAAGGACATATTCTAGAGGTCAAAATCAGAAAAAGGTGCCTATAAATATGAGTCAAAAATGCTTAATTTTCGATGTACAAAAGGAAAGAATTAAAAATATGTTTTTCTGCAAGCACATAACTAACACACAATTGAAGTGAATATCAAAAATACGATGAAAGTTAATATAAAAGTAAGGGCCTGGAATCACCCTGTAGACAAAAGAAACACAAAAATCAATTATTTTACAAACGGTTTGAAATCGGAAGCAAATACCAGTGACGCAGAAAAACAATTTTTAATTATTTATTACTCGAAAACGATTTGTCCTACCAGAAAACCTCAAGAGGCTTTTTCTCTTTAGAACTGGCTGCTGACTAAGAATTAGATTAGAAACCATAATACATGTTTTGAAATAAAGCTGTGGCGAACTAACCATTTAATATTCTGCTGTCACGCACGTCACTGGTGGAATTGTCAAAACTCATGAATGGAAAAGAAGTGTTTCCATGTCAGTGTAGTGCATACCAAGCTCAATTTAATATTTTTAATCGTTTAGTCGTAATTTTTATATATTTTATTCACACCCTGTATCTCAAAAAGAGAGCATTTTCTTCTTACTTTTACCTCTAGAATCCGTCCTTAAAATATATCCTTTTCCTCCTGAAACACCCTGTATACAGAGTGTTCATAAAAAGTAGTCTATATTCGACAACTACAACCTAAATTGAATCGATATTTGAAATTAATATACTAGGTTTTATAATCCGATTCTAAATATTTATTGATCGGTATTCTTTATAACCTAAAAAGATTTGGTATCCCATCTTGCTTTCAATAGCTCCTTTAAAGCCTAAATAAATGAAGGTAATAGGCGATTCTTCTGCATATGCAGAATATCAAAAATACAAAAATACTGAGTTGAATATTTACATTTCTAAAGACAAATTTTAAAAACCAGCAATTAATCTAAAATGATCATTCTACACAATATAACTGAGACAACTATAAAATTTGATATCCATCTCAATTTACATATTTTAAATAAGAAACTCCAAAACAGCACATAGGTATAGAAAAAATATATACAAAAATGAACAAATACAGTAGTAAGCTCCATTTGAACAAACGAATAGTGGTTGAAGTTGCCGAAGATCGGCTTCTTTTTCGAGTGTTCTTTGCATTTTGGTGTTCTCTGCAAGCATCGAAATTCAAAAATACATAAAAAAAAGAAAAATAATTTTACTGTTACGAAAAAAATAAAGGTTCCTCTTTGTATATGATTTCAAGAAATACTGTATATCTCAAGAACTATATGAACTTTATGGATATGGAATGTTGATGCAAATAACCCTAAAATAATAAACTTACTTCGAAAATGGCATAAAAATATGTTACGCCCTTTAAAATAATAAAGTAAAGTTCGTAATTCAATTTTCATTAGATAGGGCACCCATCTCTGAAATCCACTATGTATAGATTTTCAGCTATAAATTATTTGTAGTTTCTCGAGAACAACTAATAGGACATTTAGCATAAATCACCCTGCATATTTTTGGCAAGCTTTTATTATATTTATACATATTTATTAACGAGATAGGTAGGTGTTTGAAGTAGACTATATTTTCGTTACCATAACTCAGGAAACCATATAAATTTTAAACTAATAATTATATCTAAACAGCGCGATTTTCGAATTATGTTTCAAGACAAAGACAAAAAAATGTTTTTATTAACTCAATTTCCTTAGGAGAAAATTCAGAAAAGTCAGATATTTTCATTGTAATTAACTTTTTGTCAACAAATTTTTATCGTT
Source organism: Rhagium mordax (assembly GCA_963680705.1). Lineage (NCBI taxonomy): Eukaryota > Metazoa > Arthropoda > Insecta > Coleoptera > Cerambycidae > Rhagium > Rhagium mordax. Next base: position 29,907,965 of record OY796657.1, read on the forward strand.
GAAGTTACTCTAGTCTTGCTATTGCATCTTGTATATGATAAGAGTAAGCGCAGAATTTGAGAATTCAACAATTTTTGGTTATTATAGGTATTAAGTACTATTCTTGAATTATAGAATTCTGTAGTTATTGGTAAAAATTGAAACACTAAAATCTCGAAACCTTGACAATTATTATTATTTACTCAATGACTAGATATAATTTGCAAGATTATTTTAAAAAATGGCGAATGCGCCAGCAACACTAATCACGGTCATTTTATAAAACGCAATTAATTTCTTAAAAATACCCAGTACTAATTTTTTGATCACCGTACATATTTGGAGCACATTTTCTCTTCCTATTTCTTATAATTTAAATTTTCAACGGATAATAATAGAAAAGGGGCATTAAAATCTGTAAAAGCGTGTCGTTTAAACTCGTAGGTGTAATTTATTATATTTATTTCAATATTGCTTTGTATTAAAATATCTAACTAGCATTTTCCTTCTTGTTTTAGTTGCTCTTTATCTAATTGATATGTTATAGTTTGCCTAGATTTTGACCACAATATATAGATAATATGTACCTAATCTCTTGAGTGCATAAATATAGAAGTCTAGTGTAAATAATATTGCATTTCGTTATGAAAATCATTTTCGAAAAAGACAAATAAATAATTAATAATTCTAAAAATAATAAGATGTTTTGTCCCTATTATTATTACAAATTAGCGATATTTCCTATAACCACAACCGGCATATTTATGACCATTATCTCACATTTGTAGGTACGCTAAATTTCATTGAAATATTGGTGATAATTGAATACTTACGTACAAATAGATGATGGTACATTTAAGTATTTTGACCCCATGAATCCGAATCTGATTGTGCCTCTTTTGACTTTCTAAAAATAGGTATATGCAGAGGCTTTTTCGTATTTTTTTCCAGCAGCCATCATGTTTTCATCCCACTTCCCTTTATATCGAATCCTTATGAAATCGCTCTCCTTACTCTTTACTATAGGTAGTCCTTAAGTCTCCAGGATAAATAGTGAAATTTTTTGAAATTTCAAGCTATTTTTTGGAGAAAAATGCACTGCGCTAGAGCGATTAGGCTATAGTATAGTCGATTCACTCGTCCTCAGTTAACAGTCGAATGATATTACCGCGTACAACGGAATTATGTAGAATTTAAGCCTTTTTGAGGTTAAAAAAACTGACGTGCTTGAACTGTTTCAATATCAGATTCATTTGCAATGAGTCGAATATTTTCTTCCAATAAGCAGGTAGTACTACTTAAAAAAAGTGTAATTTCGAGGTATTTTAATTATTTTTTAAGGTTAATGAACTGTAACCCGATGGAGCAAATCTAACATTAGATATTCGGATTCTGCGCATCAAAATACATTAAGATATTGTAGCCTAGCCAGCCAGTCATTACGCTTTTTTTGTGTTCCAGTATTATTAATAGGTCTGGTACTGATTAGCTTCGACTTTAATATGTAATGGTATATACTTTATATACATACATACCAAGTTCCACAGAAATGATTTAAAGTAGGTATTCTTAAGTTACGTGTACAAGCATAAAAACATGGAATTCTCTTAAAATCCCAATGCCGATATTTTTCTTTTATATAAATATGAAAAACAATGAAAACATCACCTAAAATAATATTTCTTTTACGTTGTTAAATTATGAAATGGTGGTTAGATTACTTGGATATATATTTATTATTTTAACATTGTAAAATACTAGTAATATTATATTTTTTGTTTAACTATGAAGTATCCATGATTTCCTCTTGTGGATGAAGTTTACCGCCTGAAGCACAATGTGGGTAATAACTACCCAAGTAAGGAAATTACAATAATTCACGTATTCCTTCTACACTACAATTTAAACTGAAGTATATACAAAAAAAATTAAAATATACAATTGACAATCAATTTTATAAACGCTAACTAAGATATCGGAATTGTGAAAAGAAAATTCTGTTATGCAGGTAATGTGAAAAAATATTTTTATTCGAATGTGTCAAAAAATTACGTTTCTCGGTCAGATAACAAAGACGAAAGGTATAACTTTTCTAGCTACTTCAAGTAAACGACCTGAAAAGACTTTTCAGGCCAAGGCCGCAAAAGTGACAGACAAAATAAATTTTGACTTTTCTGGAATTAAATCCATCGAAGCCAAATTTGCTAGGTTTCTTAATTCTGGGGGTGTTCCCTCAACAAATTCTTCACTATTCATTTTATTGTATTTATTTTATGTATTATATTTTCGATTAAATTCGATATTATAAATAAATCGAATTCGATACTAATTTCAAGCAAACTAATATGACAGCAGTTGTGCAGTTGTTATTAATTATATCTGGCCTTAGTTCACAGCCGTCTGTTACAAAAAAACTTGAAAATTGTATCATTTGAAGGGTAGCAAGTAAATCTTAAGAACATAATATTTTAATTTTCCCTATCATTTTAATATCCATAAGCACATTCGAATAAAAAATATTGTATGACACACGGATGAAAAACTGTTTTTCGGACTCCTACGAATTGCCAGTCTCGACTGCGTCTCGGCTGGCAATATTTCGTAGTCGACCGAAAAACTATATTTTTCGTCCTCATGACATAAACTACTATTACAAGCGAGATTGTATTCCAAATGCAATGTTTAATTATTTGTATATTTCATTTCCTTTCAATACATTTCTGAATATTTATTGTGACCTAAGTGCTATTATCAGTGATAAAATAATTAATACAATTCAGTCAATAACTATATATTACAGAAATTTTAAATAAATAAATCTATAACGCTATGCGAAAGGTATTTCAATTAACGGCTTATATATCAACAATTAAAATAATATTTTTTATAAAACATTTAATTGAAAATTTTATAAAAATTTAACTTTTTAATTACTGAAAATTGAATAATTTGAATTGCATTAATAAACGATTATTCGCGCATATTTTCGTATAATTGGAACGGAATTTTATATAGAGGTGTTCATTATTTTTTTAAATGCCTGTGACTTACATCCTTTTTATAAAATCCTAGAATAACTGAATATAAAAAAATTATATAATTGAAAACTAGTTTTGTAATATTAATGTACGAGGATTATACCTATAACGTAATTAAAAATTCTTAATGTTGCATTTTCATTAAATTAAATATGGAGGAACATAGTTTGTAAAGAAAAATTTTAAAATGCTGAAGATTAGTGGAATAAGTTTTAGGCTTCGTTTCGAGTTGATTATTTTAAATACCTACTTAAATATTTCTTCGGAAGCTATATAAACAATACCAGTACTAATACCACAATACGATAGTCAAATCATCTAGTATTTAAACTAATCATAGTGGATGAAACTATGAAGTAATTCATCAACTGTGTAGCAGCATTAAAATCATAATATTCTTGCTGGTAAAGAACTGTCGATGTCTGTGCCAAAAGACGTTGTGACGGGCCTTTCATGACACTGTGGAATTATAGAATGGGTCCCAGCAGCGATTCTGATTTTATAACGTGTCGATTATCAGGATAAGTGCTTTATACATCATACAATGCGTGGTTCATGAAGCACTTTAATATTAAAGAATACACATTATTCGAAAATAGTCTTTTGTGACTTCAATTCTTTATAAACCAGATGATCGGACACGTCGAAATTGTATTTTAACGAATTTTGGCATTAAGTCTTCTTTTACACCAAACTATCAGAAGCAGTCTGCTGAAACTCAGATATTCATATGAGATGGTTCAGAGACCATCAACCTAATAGTACATTTCTAGTAGTCCGTTAATTTTGTGAGGCAATACAATTAATCATGAATGACATGCAATAACTACGATTCATTTAAATAAATGATATGTTAGTGGCATTCTGCTGCGAGCTTTATCAGGAAACTAGCGAATTCGCCAAAAATTAGTCAAATGACCAGCACTAGTTAATAATTCAAATAATATACATTCTACTTATTAGTGTTGACTTAATGTGCAGTGTTAAACCGTGTTTCAAGTTTTCTTTCTTTTCTTATTTGGGATTTATTACCACATCTGTACATTTCCCAGACAATTTAAAAAATATCATGATTTCATAAAAAAAAACATATACGCCTGTGACTTTAAGATCTATATTTACAATAACAATACCAGGTAATAGTGATTAAAATTCAAAAAACTGTATTTATATATAATGTTATATATGTACCTATAATATTATATTTTGCAATAACTGAAAAATTTTAGAAATTGGAAATTTAGAAATTGGAATCAAAACACCGATCTGCCCAATAAATAGGTATCAACGTATTTATATGTATTATACAGGGTGTCCCAAAAGTGACGCCCATCCTTTTGGGATTTGATTAAGGGAGAAAAACAAATCGAAAATCTAGAGTGGAAAATTTTCCGATTGTCTTTCTTTGTTGAGTTATTCGGAAAAAAGTGAAAATTAAATTTTGTTGTCTCAAAGGTACCTATGTGCTTATGGGGACAAAGAAAAATTTATAATAAGTAAGTGTAGTTTCCAATTGTCGGTTGTGCCTGGGTGTAAGGAATTATTTTAAACCAAAAAGGATATAGAAAAACATTTTAATAATAAAACAATTTTATAAAGAGGAGAGGAAAAAAGCTATAAACTAAAAACATAATGTAATAATACAAATTGTTCCTACAAAAGGTGTTCAAATAAGTTGCCTTCTACTTCGAGGCAAAGATTGGCACGATTCAACATTAAAGTACGATTCCATAAGCGCAGACCTCAGTTTTGAGACAAAAAAATTTTTGGGTAATCAACACTTCAGAATACTCAAAACTATAAAAAATATATTCTGAAATTTTTTACTTTGCGTAGAAAGTGGTAGAAATCTAAATAATCAATGTGCTATCATTTTATTTAATATTTTTGCCCATTGTGGTTGGCTACTCTGAAAATTTTATTTAAAATTGAAGTCGCTTGTTTACATTGAGTTCAAAAAAATCAGTCAATTACAAATATTAACTGATGCACTACTTTATTAAGTATACGTCTAACCATTAAAAGTAAGTTATGTTATTAAATAATGTGCTTCTTCGGATTGCTACTTATATCTACGTAGGTAATCCAAAATGTATGATAGCAACATTTCTTAAAAAGTTTTGTTCTCTTGAAGAGAAGACAAAAGTGTATGTAGACAAAAAAATAGCTTTGGAAGCTTTCCTAAGTTTTTATAAAACTTTATTTTGTACAAGAAAATGAAAAAGAAGTAATATATAAAGATTTACATTTTTTTAAATAAATTCTTTCAATGCAAATAATAGTAATTTAAATAAGAAGAGAAGTATTAAGTGTTATTTACCAATTAAGGGCGGTTTTACGTCCTCGCGAAAGCGAGGACCGGTAAAAAAGCCCGAAACTGGTCAAAATCCCTACTTCCCATGTTTATAACATTTTTTCCACTCACTAATTAAAAATCAAATAAAATGATCATTTTGTAATTTCTGACATTTTACTATTTTATTTTGACATTGCTTTAAATATTTCTGTCAGGTATATTAGTTCTACGATAGAGCTTACAAAATCTATGTGTATTTACATGTTATTCTTAGGGAGGTAAGCGACGACATGTTAAAAAAGTGCAACCGGAAAGATTTTCTTTAGTATTTTTAGTGTTATTAGTCGTTAATATGGATAATGGTGAAATAGAAGAAGCTGCCAGTTATTTTTTACTGCCAGACAAGTCAAAAACGCTACAAAAAAGCCTACAAAATCAACGTGTTTTTATTTTTGGTCCCTAGGGTCCAACAATACTTCCTGTCGCCAATATTAACCAATACCTATTCACTTACTACCTCTATTAAAAAATGATGTGTTTACTATGTAGAGAGTGGGAAAATTATACTCGTATAACACAAGAAAGCTGTATCGAAATTAGATTAAAAAACACACGAAAGCTTCAAACATAAGTCATAGTAGTGCTTTTCAAGCAATGTGGAAAATTAATTAAGAGTAAAAAAAAAATACTAAAAAGGACAAAGGATAGAATAACTATATAGTTATTTAGTTAATATTCCGAACGAGTATTTGGAATTTACAGAAGACCAATTTACTTTCCCTAGAGTCACATATTAAATTCCCTAAAAAATAAAAGAAGTAATGAAGATATGTATTATAGACACCAATATGATCAAGTTCGTAATGATTAATATATTAGTTCCTCTAACAAAATTAATACAAAACAATCAATAATATATTTCCATACTGTTTGAAAATATAAAAGGTAGCTCTTATATACAAGAAAAACCATATTGAAGATCCTTGTAACCATAGGTCAGATTCCATCATTCCATCCTTTTTAATTTGAGACAGTATCGTTTTAGAAACAAATTATCAACCACAATCATAATGGCTATTGATAAATTAATATCTATCATAAATAGAAGTTTCGAATAAAAAAAATATTACGTATTCAACGCGAACAGCATATCGACAATATGAATTACAATGAAAGAAACTACTAACGGTGAAGCATGGTGGTCCGCAAAGGTCTGTTCTTCGACCTATTTTAGATCTGCTTTATATAAATGTTATCCCCAATTCAGGCCATTTTGTTTACTGACGATACAACCCTGACAGTAATTTAGATGAATTGCTGATAGAACTTATTACACAGAGTCTACTATAAAAACTGGTTTGTTTTAAACGACTTAATTTAAATAGGTACTTTTTACACTGAGATGATGATATATAGCCTTCGAAACATGGATGAAGTAATAAATAAATCCCGTATCTACTAAATTCCTCGAAATTTATCAAAAATCAAAGTTGTCGTTGGATGAGCATGAGCATACCTTTTATGTTTCGAAACGATTTTCTAAAAATATTTATCTGCATCGAAATATGATTGACAAAATTTCTCAACATGCATTAATGAATGCGTACCATGATTGAAATCAAAATTGTCGTTGGATGAGCGTACCTCTTTTATTTCCAAACGATTTTCTAGAAATATTAATCTGTTTCAAAATATGGTTGGCAAAATTTCCTAACACGCACAGAAGGTACAACGCTAATGGAGCCTCCGATTTGGTACAGGAGTTTTTGATGAGATTTCATCAATTACATAAAGCTAACATATAGAAAATTTGATACCCATAGGTAAAATTGGTATAAGGCATAAAATGATAATTTATTTACTAGACCCTAATGCTATGAAATGTTTATGAACTATCTAAATCTATGGCTTGGGATTATCCAAATCTTTCTATCGTATCGTTTCATTATATAATAGCAGATCTCCTGTTGAATGCTTCTAACGAGAACTACTATTTATTTATATTATGAATTGTTTTTATTATCTATTTATTTATTAAATTGTTTATGACTACGTTTATATATATATTTATCTAATAAATATTAGAATCACAATTAAAGATAAGAAAATAACAAGCAAATAGGACTAAAAATTTTAATAAAAAATTTAACTAAGCATTTAACTGAAGGTCCATCGCCCTAAAGATGGTAGTAATCCACTACCGTCATTAAAATTTTTAGTCCTAATTGCTTGTTATTTGCTTATCTATATATATATATATATATCTGTGTAATATTGGTTAAATTCAGATTAAACTTTTTACTGTAATTTTGATATCTACAGATTTTGACTTGTGTAAACACTTCTGTGTGTGTATGACACCAGAAAACTATTCCATTCTCATTCTATTGTATTCTATATAGTATATAACAACGCTTTTAGTTCTGATCAAACAACCGATAACATGTATTTCTAAATGAGACATTTCAAAGAAAATATTTTTCTTACACTGCATAATGACAGCTTCGACAATTTGAAAATTTAAATTGAACAGCTATTTAAGCAGATTGTATAAAAATCCAGTCACTGTCTCTAAAAATCCAGTCACTGTTTCTAAAAATCCATACTTAAAAAAATTTAGAAAAGCTAAAATTTTGCACACATATTTATTTGACACATCTCACTAAAACGTATAACGTATATTAAAATATGAATTCCGTTTCCTATGATCATCCTACCATAAATGGTTAGATTTTCAATCAATCAATTTTCAAGGAGGTAGCACATAAAATTATCTGCAATAATGGTACTAAATGGTTTCATGTTTGATATTTCTGGCAAAAATATAGATATTGAAATGAATCAATTTTTTTATGTAACTACAAGAATAATAGAGAAATGATGTGAGTAATCACCCTATACATATAAAATGTTCATAAAAAAGTGAAACTGTTTACAATTCAGTCGTCTGAACAAAGTCAAATAAAATAATAAGGATACCATGCGCAGAGCAAAATATGGAACAAACAAAAGTTATTTGACGTCCAATTTTGCTCATCCAAATTTGTAAAACATATTTTAATTAAATTATGGCGACCAACACACAAAGTACTAATTAGTTGTGAAGTTCATTTAATAACCTAATTTTGTTCCTTCATGTTAATAATAATTGTTTTACTAAAAATTAATTAAAGCCAGCAAAGCATATAACCGACAAGCTAATTTGAAATGAGCAAATGAAAATTAAAGAGAAGAGAAAATATCCTTTTGGATTTCTTAAAGCAAAATAAACAACCTACATTAAATAAATAAAGGCATATATCAAAACAGTCCGACTCTAATTAGAGCTTGGAAAATCAAAGTAAGCTGCCTCTGAAATGGACACATGTAACATGTGTATACGGCCATTTTGTTTTCACAGCACTCCTTAATTCTATTTTAATCTATATTATGTTTTATTCATTTACGCGAATATAATGAACGATTTTATTGTTGATTAATTTATAGTTACAGTCGTAATTTCATTGCTCCCTTACGAAAAAATTTTGTGCATGCTATCGGAAGAACTATCATAAAACCATTTTACACACATAAGAAGTTATCATTGCCATTGATAAGATATTATTATTCATATTTCATAATCATATTCATTTTTAATGATAAAATATTGCACTCATTTTCATATATTACCACCAAAATAATTGTTGAGAAAGTCATCACGATGATAATACAGTAATTTCTTAATATGTCGCTGCTAAATATTAAAAAAACGAAATGACCTATTAGGCAATATTTTTTACCCTTATCTACGGTACATGCTTCATATTTAAAGATTCTCTTGTGGGATTTCATCCAAGGATACTTGCATACCTATCATGTTCTAGAACTATTATTATTTTAGTTGTTTCGAGGTACGTCACATTAGCAAAAAGTGGTCTTGCGTTCTGAATCCTCTTACTTAAAACTAGAATAAAATCCTATCGAAAAACATATCGAAACAGATAACATAATTCTCCTAGTAAGGAATGTTTTCTTCTTAAAAGTAAAATTGCAATAAAGTCCTCTCTCCACAACGTTAATAAAGTTTGCGGTGTTATTAACACAATCGACGTTCATCATTAAAATAATTTGGTCCCATTCCCATCCCATCGAGTTTTCGATTAATCGTGGATATAGAGATATGAAGTTAGATGAAGAAGTGAACGATGTTTCTGGCTACATAAATATGTCCCACTTACTGCGTTTTTCTCTTGTAATGAACTCTCTTTTGTCTTCGAATGATCTACTCAGCTATTTTCACTTTCTTTTCTATCCACTCTGCTTGATTCCCTTTTTAGCGTCCAGCAGAAATCTGCCATCATGTTACTATCCCACCTTCTTGTTCTTCTCTATAGTTCTCGAGGTTTTCGGGAAAATAGTCACGGTGAGAGTGTAAAGAGTGCAATTGAGATTCATCAAACAACCCAACTGTTTGAAATTTTTCAACAATTCTTCAACTAAATCATGATAATCATTCCCATTCCTCAAGAAATTTCGAGAGACCCCTTTTGAAACTCAGCCATGCTATTCATTGAACTTAGGTAATTCTGGGAATCACGCCAAATTCTAAAAAATAAATAGAAATAAGAAAATTGCCAAAATATGTCAAGATAAAAGTGTAGTATCAAAGGCAAACCTCAACAGTTTGCCCCAGAAAACCACTGTATATAGTTCTAAATGAATATAAATACAATATCTTGACATATTATTGTATTTATATTCATTTAGAACTATATACAGTGGTTTTCTGGGGCAAACTGTTGAGGTTTGCCTTTGATACTACACTTTTATCTTGACATATTTTGGCAATTTTCTTATTTCTATTTATTTTTTAGAATTTGGCGTGATTCCCAGAATTAAATTCAATGAATATTAACTATCCGCCACAAATAAACTACAAACAATATCAGCCATGCTGCTTTTTCAGTATTATTCATATTTGTGATAAATTATGCATTTGAGGACCGTCAAAGATACCCTCTTTTAATTTAGCATTATTTCGGGAAACTTCTCTCCTAAATATTGAAGACAGTCGACATCTTTTTCCAAAGCTTTGATGAACCGTTTCTTGAGACCAAATTTAATACGAAGCGGTGGAAGCAGAATATTTGAATAATCAACCAATGGAATAAAATAGAAAAATTTCATAAAGATAGTGAAACGGAGAGTCGATACCAAAGAAGATGGGATATTAACAATTTTAAAAATATCAACAATTTTTGTAAAGCTCTTGAAATTGTATTATGACATTATTTTTCCTCATGTTAGATCTCTTATTTACCCAAATCATCACGGATTAATGGCTGCTGGCTGTACCACCAGCAACTTATTTTGTATTACACAATACTTAACAGGAAGTATTGATATTGGAGGCCAGATTGCAGTTATATGTATGGACGACTAAAAGAGCTTTTGACCGTCTAGCTAGATCATGGTATATTACTTAGTAAGCTAAGCTTCATTGGCTTTGTGGATTCCCCTCATTATGTTTTTTCTTCCTATTTCCACAATGGAAAACAGAATGTAGTGTACCATGGTTACAAGTCTATAGAAATATTTGTCAAGTCTGGTGCTCCCCAAGGTTGAAATCTTGGGTCTTGTATTATTTTAGAGGGACTCTAACACATTACTACGACATTGAGTCATATACTGGAATGTCATATCAATAAATTTTACAATTAAAGTAAAATACATACTTATCCCACTCGTTTTAAAAGTGTAAGTGTAAAGTGTAAAAGTATAAATTCTTTTATCATAATTTATTAGAGAAAAGTTCAACAGAATTAAACAATACTGAAAAAATAGTTTTTTTTATAATTTAGATGAATATATTTAAATAATTTTATAAATTTGTTTAATTATTTGATATTATATTTTATAAATCATATTTATTACTTTCTCTTACTTGAAATTGCTTTAGCATTAGTTTTTTACTGTCGATCATCAATTTTATTATTATTGATTTCAAATTAAATATAATAGCAATATTACCGTGTATATTACTATTAATAAATGTCACTAAAAATCTACTAAGAGTTTAAACAACCAGCACAAAAAAAAAGACAACTTACGAATATGATGCAAGTTCATAGCAAATTTTAGCACTTTTAATTATAGCACGTCATAACGCTGCATCTGACATTCTCCCAAATACATAAAAACTTGTAAAATAATTTGCTACTGCCCTGTAGTGAATACTAATACAAGCGCTAGAGGGAGATAGTTTCATAAGCCCCGTCCCTCTTTTTGGGCCGGCAGGCGTACTTTGTTAAAGAGTTCCATTATTTATTGCCGTGAGCCGAACAATGCAAAAAATATGTCCAATGCCCTACCAGAGGCAGAATGCAATTCTGTGAGTTGCAATATATTGCACCGAATTTATATAAGTCGCGGACAGGAGTTAAACAATAGCAATTATTTGCGACTCGGACAATTGCTCCTTTAATCGTAGTGTTATTGCGACTGTACTTAAGGATTTGAAAATAAACGTAATTTGTACAGTTTTCAAACCCAGATATGAACATTAAACTGGTGTTAGTGGCCAGATATTGCGAACTTCGTTTTTATAATAAGGTTCATCGATTACCAATTGATTAACAATCATTTGTGGCACTACTAAAACTAGTCTATTATATTACTGAACTCCGCTAAACATGTTTCTTTCTCTTTTTCTGTTAATTCAAAGGTTTACTTTTTGTTATTATCTTAAGACTTGAGTATATAATACATAATGTTTCTGGTTCGAATTGACAACGATGTGCTCCACTGAAACCTGCGAGAGTATATGAGGTAATCATTAGTATTAGTATTGAGTAAGTGCTATTTATTACAAAATTTTTCAAGTTCCGAAAATATGGTCCGATTTCGACAAAGTTGTTATTAAGTACGTCGAGTAAAACATTTTGGTTTACATTTCAGCTTCAAATGTAAAAGTTTTGATGGTATATCAACGGTACTGCTAAAGTATGTATTACAATACTACTAACATTGATTAGATGAATAATGAAAAGAAGCGTAACCGTGCAAGTTTCGAGATTTTAGTATTGAACTTTTCTGCCAGCAGTTTCAAGATTGTCTATAATGATTTTTAGTGCTACGGTAAAGTATTTGTAATTTGGCTGCATAGCTCTAAAATTTGAAAACTATTCTGAAACTATTAACGAAAAATACTAAATCTCGAAATCTGCTCGGTTGCGCCTCCTTGTAATTTTTTACACAATGCTATCAAAGAACGTGACTTAAGCAATGTTGCAACTCCTAATAACGTGTCCGTAACAGTGCGTTATTACGAATGTAACCACTGTTTTAACATTGGAAATGTTTTTGTTTTCGTATAGGGGGTTGAAAATCAGTTTCATGTTGCATAAAATAAAGCACGACTTATAGAAACAGTGGCGACAACAGAGTGACCAATTGTTGATTGGTTGTCTAAATCGCGTGGTACCGGCAGTCATGTTATTATTTTTTTATAGGAGTCTTCTTGTCGAGAAAATCCCAACGGCTATATCTCGTTGCGATTCTTTGAATATTTAAAAAGTTATTAGCGTTTCAATACCCCATGTCGAAGAGTTTTGTAAATTTTGCGAAATTAAAAAGGCCGAATGCGCGCGCAGATCCCTCAAAATTTCATACCCGTGCAGGACTTGTCAAAACTTTAAAATTTTTCGTTAACGTCACAAATGTCACTTTTTAGTTAGGATCTGCAGATCTCAAAATCGCAGCTGGACCGCACAATTCACGATGTACTTTCAAGTTGGACTTTCGAGCTTGGATTTATTGCCAGAACGGCGGTCCGGCGGCCTGTTTTCGTTTGGAAATAAGGTTTAAAATTTTCGTGTTTTCGCAAAATTCGCCAAAAAATCCATAGTGCGTCCGATAGATTACACCTTATAGTCGATCCAACGAAATTTAATGATTTCTTAATATCGGTCCTAGGACGGAACCGATTACAGTTTCGGGCCCGGGACGACTTCAGGACCCCGAAACAATTTTCTGTTTCTCGATAGTGCCTTTCCTTCACTTTGGTATTTAATTGTATCGAGTATTGTATCCAAGTAAGAAACTGCATGTCTCAAGAGCAGGATTAAACAAATGTTTTTAGTTTCCTAGTAGGGGGTCGAAAATCAGTTTCATTGCAAAATGACGTAACGCGTGAGATTTCAGCGGTTTCAGAACAATAGACGTCAAAATTACACTTTTTCGTTCACTCCTATTGAGCCTAAAATCAGAGCGTGACCGTGTAATTCACGATGTAGTTCTAAGTTCGACCCTCTACCTTGGATTTATTACCAAAACAGTCTCTCGGAAATTCGTTTGGAAATAGTATTTGAAGTTTTCCTGTTTTTGTACTTTTTTCAATTTTGTCAATGACTTGTAATTTGACAAATCATAGGGGTGGATTTAGGATCGGGGTTGCTCTGGCAGGTTACCGATATCTGATTTGTACGTGTTACCGAGTGTTAGACTAGGTTTGAGTGCCATTACTTTAACATGAGGTAGATTAAGCAAAAGTAAACAAAAAAATTTATCGCTTCATTAGAAAAGTCACGCCCAACAATCTCTAAGACAACTTAACATCGAGAAGCACGTCGAACAGCTTATTTCCTTTTGTCCCGTCGAAATATGCATAGCCGAAAACCATATGTAACTTAAAATTTTGTCGTTTTTCGCAATTTACAAAGATTTGAAGCAAAATAAAATATATGTACAACTCCTCTCTTAATGCCTGATCCAATGGTATGTCACACGGTTACAGTACATGCAAAATGTAGAAATTAAACAAATAAGCAAGAAAATTGCGAAATCTTTGTAACTCTATAGGTACTTATTATTTATGTAATTTGAAGGTGGATTTTTATTGCATCCACATTAATTGTACGACGTATGTTAACTACGTGAAAACCAAATTTAGGCAAAATTCAATAATCGTAGCCCTCCCTCAAGAAAAGTTTTTGTCAAATGATATAAACGAAATCCGATTAATTTCAATGTTGCCACAAATACTTTAAAACAAAGGATTGTTTGTAAAACAAGCTGTAGATGATGTAGATTCGCCTATTGTTAAAATAGCAATTGAAATATTAAAATAAATAATAGACGAACATTTGTACTTAGTTGATGAGGACGTTGATCTCCTTGTTCTATTAATCGCTTTAACTCCAGAAGAAAAAGATTTTTCATAAGGCCAGGAACAGGAAAAATTATATGGAAAATTTTTTCTTCGTCAGAAATCCAGAAATGACAAGAACGTATAAAAATAGTTATTTACATTACTAGATGCGAAAGGTTACTTTAAGGTGTGAGGTGATTTTTGAATGGTCGAGGCGAAGCCGAGACCTTTCAAAAAAACACCGAATACATAATACGGTGCAAGGAAAATCACAAATGTCTCACTCAACTCATACAGATTTAATCAATTAAAAAAATCGCTGCACGAACAAAAATCAAAGTTGGAAATATTGCCACCAACTTCAGAGGCAGTCGCTTAATATTCATTACGAGTATTCTACAAAATTCAGAAATGGCTTGGCAATGAAAAAAATCCACAACAGTGGGGATAGAAGAAAATTAACGGCTCCTTACAACCTGTGACAACACTTTTTGTGCCAACAGCAGAATTAATATTGCAGCTTATCTCCTGCAGCCGCAGGAGCAGGTTGAAGATGCTTACAAATTTACGGAAATTGTCAGAGGGAGTACGATGTCTAAATTCATACATGGATAAAATTATTTATTTGTATGCTATCGATTCCGATCTTCTTTAGATACAAAGTGTGTTTCATTCAATATATATATAAAATTTTAAACAACTCGATAATCCTCACTTGTACAATGATTATGTACTTTTTCATTTTGCAGAATATACTCACAGATAAACAAGCAAAAAATGAAGGAAACAAACGAAAAATTGGTAAAAACATTTAATAAAAAAGTCAAAATTTAATATTTCTCTATAAATGAAAATATTCTTATTTTTTGAAAATGTCTCATGGTTCAATTGCCAATTTTTATTATGCATGTGAAAAACCTAGTTCATCCCACGATTTTTCAAGTAGGCAGCTCCGACACACCCATTACGGTTCGGGACCCTTTAAGTTTCTTTAAACATAGGTATGTATTTTTAAACGTATATGTCAAGTTTCAACGAATTCACTATGTTCTTGTTCAATTTGGACACTTTTCCTGTACTATTAGCTGTGTTTAATAGTTTGCGATTAATCGATATCGGTATTTGTAATTGTTAGGCATCACTTTTCATCTTCACGAAATTATTTTAGTTTTAACATTAAAAATGTTTGTTAGTGAAAAAAATTCATATAATACCATTTTAGTTTTCATTATGAGAATGTTTTTGTTAATAAAATAACTTTTTATTTTAATTTCTAAAGCAAACTACTGATAATAAGATTTTAATTTTGAAAATGTTTTGTGTTAATGAAATAACTATTTACTACTTTGCAACAAATTTTCATTTTTATCACATCCGAAATATCACAAAATTTGCGTTCTACTTCGTCATTTCCAATGTCTCCTCCGGTTGCATCTTTGCGAAGGACTGTGAATTTTTTTTAGTTAGAATTACCTAAAACATTTATTTATTACTGATATAAATATTGCGAACCGATTTGCATATGTCCCCATATTATATACACTAAACAACCGAATTGAAAACTCTGTGTTATATGTCAAGAATAGAGTGTGGCAAAAATTGTCTCCTCCGCGTAAAGAGGAGTTAGTGTATCATCAGTCTTGCAAGTCACTTCAAAGAAGTTGATTCTGAACCCAACTAAAACTAACACGTTCTGATTAAAGTGACAAGGCTGAAAATTTGTGCATCCTTACATAAAATATAGCGTTTGTCAACGCTATTAAGTATCCGTTATTAAGTGTGCAAAAACATTTTACTAAACTCCCTCTAACACCGATAGTGATACTAAATCACAACTTCTTCACTATTTAATGCATTATATGTTACAATAAAACTCATGCCGTAGAATCCTATCCACAGAGTCAGCCTCACTAAAGCAATTAACGATACAACAGTTTTGTTGGGAGAGGATTATATCTTGCCTCATTTGGTAGAATACAACATTCGCTGTTGTGAGATAATGCAAAATTAGAACTTATTTTAAAATAAAACTATGGAAGTTGCTATAGAAAATGAGTTGTTCCAATATTTACAGACGTTGCATGACTGCGTCCAAAGATCTAAAATAAATTATAACAGAAGAGTTAAAACAGTATGAGAAGAAGGGAAGGGAAGAATAGTTGAAAACAGCTAAAAATACCATCACTCACGTAAGTCAAGTGCCTACTATGGAAATTAGCCAATTATTGTTACAGTTATAATTCTGTGTAAAACCATTTTAAAATATGACAATAGTTGCAAATTCAGTGGTCATTCATTAATAATAACACGTTTATTCCAAACGACAATTTTACATTGTATAGGAAAAGTCAAATAAATACTTAAGCTAAAAATAAGGTAAGATACATAATGCGTACCTATAGAATATCATGTAATAAAAAATAAAATGACATACATAATAAAATTATGAAATTGTGTTACTTATAACTTCAACAAATTACAAGTGAGTCAAATTTAGAAGAATTAAAATTAAAATATTCAGTTAAAGAGTATGGACATTGACGGTGGTGCGCAAGCAGCTCATTAGGCAAGTATTTTCTTTGTCAACTCTTCACGGGAACGCCGAATGATTTCCTTGGAATGAAAATTAAGTATAAGCTACCAATGTTTTTACTTTTTACAGTCAAATTGTATTCCGAAACTAGACCCAAGAACCTGGTACAGCTATGCCTAATATCAATATTGTCTTATTGTCTTGTCCTTAAAAAATTTACAGTCCTTCGCAAAGATGCAACCGGAGGAGACATTGGAAATGACGAAGTAGAACGCAAATTTTGTGATATTTCGGATGTGATAAAAATGAAAATTTGTTGCAAAGTAGTAAATAGTTATTTCATTAACACAAAACATTTTCAAAAATTAAAATCTTATTATCAGTAGTTTTATTTAGAAATTAAAATAAAAAGTTATTTTATTAACAAAAACATTCTCATAATGAAAACTAAAATGGTATTATATACATTTTTTTCACTAACAAACATTTTTAAAGAATTTTTGGCAACATTGAAATTAATCGGATTTCGTTTATATCATTTGACAAAAACTTTTCTTGAGGGGGTGCTACGATTACTGAATTTTGCCTAAATTGGGTTTTCACGTAGTTAACATACGTCGTACAAATGTGGATGCAATAAAAATCCACCTTCAAATTACATAAATAATAAGTATAGAGTTACAAAGATTTCGTAATTTTCTTGCTTATTTGATTAATTTCGGTACATTTTGCATATACTGTAACCGTGTGACATACCATTGGATCAGGCATTGAGAAAGGTGTTGAACATATATTTTATTTTGCTTCAAATCACCGCTATCTTTGTAAATTGCGAAAAACGACAAAATTTTAAGTTACATATGGTTTTCGGCTATACATATTTCGACGGGACAAAAGGAAATAAGCTGTTCGACGTGCTTCTCGATGTTAAGTTGTCTTAGAGATTGTTGGGCGTGACTTTTCTAATGCAGCGATAAATTTTTTTGTTTACTTTTGCTTAATCTACCTCACGTTAAAGTAATGGCACTCAAACCTAGTCTAACACTCGGTAACACGTACAAATCAGATATCGGTAACCTGCCAGAGCAACCCCGATCCTAAATCCACCCATATGATTTGTCAAATTGCAAGTCATTGACAAAATTGAAAAAATTACAAAAACAGGAAAACTTCAAATACTATTTCCAAACGAATTTCCGAGAGATTGTTTTGGTAAGAAATCCAAGGTAGATGGTCGAACTTAGAACTACATCGTTAATTGCACGGTCACGCTCTGATTTTACGCTCAATAGGAGTGAACGAAAAAGTGTAATTTTGACCGCGTTACATAATTTTGCAATGAAACTGATTTTCGACCCCCTATTAGGAAACTAAAAACATTTGTTTAATCCTGCTCTTGAAACATGCAGTTCCTTACTTGGATACAATACTCGATACAATTAAATGTCAAAGTGAAGGAAAGGCACTGTCGAGAAACAGAAAATTGTTTCGGGGTCCTGAAGTCGTCCCGGGTCCGAAACTGTAATCGGTTCCGTCCTAGGACCGATATTAAGAAATCATTAAATTTCGCTGGATCGACTATAAGGTGTAATCTATCGGACGCACTATGGATTTTTTGGCGAATTTTGCGAAAACACGAAAATTTTAAACCTTATTTCCAAACGAAAACAGGCCGCCGGGCCGCCGTTCTGGCAATAAATGCAAGCTCGAAAGTCCAACTTGAAAGTACATCGTGGATTGTGCGGTCCAGCTGCGATTTTGAGGTCAGCAGAGCCTAACTAAAAAGTGACATTTGTGACGTTAACGAAAAATTTTAAAGTTTTGACAAGTCCTGCACGCGTATGAAATTTGGAGGGCTCTGCGCGCGCATTCGGCCTTTTTAATTTCCCAAAATTTACAAAACTCTACGACATGGGGTATTGAAACGCTAATAACTTTTTAAATATTCAAAGAATCGCAACGAGATATAGCCGTTGGGATTTTCTCGACAAGAAGACGCCTATAAAAAAATAATAACATAACTGCCGGTACCACGTGATTTAGACAACCAATCAAAAATTGGTCACTCTGTTGTCGCCACTGTTTCTATAAGTCATGCTTCATAAAATGCAACATGAAACTGATTTCAACCCCCTATACGAAAACAAAAACATTTCCAATGTTAAAAGTTCTTAACATTTAAGTAAGTTCCGTAGTAAGTATATCTGCACAGTTGCAGCTCTTAACAACAAGAAACTGATACGGTGAGGTTCAAAAATCAATTAACTCTTAATTATCTTCAAATATTTTCAGAAAATTTAGGTGTCATATTCCATATTAGAACATCATATCTATTTTGAAGTACGTAGCTACTATTCTTGCTGTCATTTCTATCAACTTATAGAAAATTATTTTAACAAAACTGTCCCGAATTGGTAGATACGTCGAAGAAGTCTAATAATGTTGTTAAAGCGATATTTTTCTGATGCTTCGTTTTAGAGAATCTCCGTATCTAGCTGCTCACAAGTTTGAGAGAACTGACTTAAATAGTCTTTGGCACGTTTAAAAATATTAATGGTAATATATGTCGAATTTGCAAATATAATTTATATTCTAGCTAGATTCTAGATTTCTAGCAAGTAAGGTTTAAAAAATGTAAATAGAATGACGTGTTACTAAAGATATTCCTACTTCATAAAAACTTGAATATCAGCCAAGGTAGTTCAGCAGCCAAATGAAAAACCAAAAATATCGTTTTAAAATTATTTTTTAACATATTTTGTTTCATGTAACTACACGTAAGTGTCATTTTCAATAATATAAAATATTGAGTCCTTTCCTCTAATGCCTAAAACAAATTTAAGGACATAAAACTCTTTTCAGAGCTATTTGCAAAATTCTGCATTTAAATGATTTAAATATCAAGTACTCTGAATGTAGAAAGCAAATAATTAATATTGTAATAGGTTCCACCAGACGGATTAATGCGAGAAAGACTCCTATTTTTGGCAAAATACGATACCATCCCATGAACCATTTTCTGGCTTATTAGCCTTCATCAGCATAGCACAGATTTGCCAAAAATAAAGGAGTCCTTCTCGGATTAACCCATAAATCCAAAAAAACCGCAGCTACAGACGCATAATATGTTTCAGACGGTGCACGTAGTAGCTTTTATGTATAGAAGTCCATGAAAGCCACATATGAATTTTTTGTTTTGTTAATTTTTAACTGGTAAGTATTTATACTAGTAGCTTCCCTAGTGCTTGAATTATTACCGGGTACAAGAGAAAAATTTCCGGTTATTAATTCAAGCACGTGAGGGTCTCGGTAGGAAAATTTCACACGTAGTGGTAGACGTCAAAATCACCACTTTTCGTTCGCTCCTCCTGGTCCAAAAATCGCAGCGAGACCGTGCGATTCGCGATGTAGTTCCAAGTTGGATACTTTACCTTGGATTTCTTACCAGAACGGCGATCCGGCGGTGGTTCTGTGTTCGGAAATAGCGTTGGAAAAGCAAATGTCAAATATGATCATATTTCAATAATTTGACAGAAAACTTTCCAGTGTAATCACACCTAGGGTACACAGGACGAAAGAATTTACTAAAATCTTCCCGTTGCCAATGGTAACGATACAAAGTTAAAGCCTCCGATTGGCTGTAAAATATAGGTGCAGAATTTTTTTTTAAATATTTTCCAGTTTTTTATTTTTCCTAATATTTTTTATTTTGATTATAACAACATCAAGCATCAATATGGTTATTTGGAATAGTGTCAAGAAGGAAAATTAATAACAAAGAAAAAAAATTTTTCTTTTTATAATCCGATCAGTAGAACTAGAAATATTCGTAAATTGTACAAAAAATAGATTTTTTTTAATGCTAAAGAAAACGAGTTTCATAGATCACCAAATGTAAAGAAAATTAGTATAAGTATATTCCTGAGATACTCCGAGAATATCCTAAAAAACCACTACTTCCTTTAGTTCCTTGTTCTCGAAAATTTCGTGTAATAAAGATTGAAACACTATCAATATAACAAAATAAATATTTAACATTCTTCATGACAAGAAAAATTTGTTCTAAAAAGCTACAATGGGAGTTCAAAGTAGTCACAATTTCCATTTTTCTGTTTTTTATAGCAAATCCTCCATTCTGTTTTGTTTGTTAACAAGGTTGAGATTGGACAGTGCACATAGAGGCTCTTTTGAATTAATAGTCCGTGAGGACCTCCTAAGTGCCAAAATGCCCAAAATAGTAGTATCCTAAGCTCTCTCCTAATTGTTGTTCTAAATATTTACGCCACACTGAAAAGGAAAAATAATTTCGACAATTTCCATTTCTTGGTTAAAAAATAATGAAAAATCTGTCAACAGAACAAAGCAGTTTAAAATATATAACCACAAAGCATAAAAATTAACCTGAGACAAATTAAAAATGTATTTGTAATTTGCATCAGACTTACATGAGCTAGATATGGTTTGAACAATAAACTAAAATTTGTCCAAAAAGCAGAAAAAGCTTCAAATTTTCTCGATTACCCACCATTTTTTTGCTTCTCTCTAAGGAAATATAGTGAAATGCATATATGTCAGTAATGTTAAAGTCACTAGAAAATATTAGGTACTACCGGTGTTTTAAGGCTCTTTTCTAAGACAAAAACGTTTTAGTGGGACTATTCTGATGATAATCGGAAATGTTTTAGAAGTTCTCCAAGTTATTATTTACTTCATTTAACATGTTTCCAAAATCACTATATTATTGCCCACAAATATTCCGTCTAATTTTTGTTAAACTAAATATCAAAATTATTATTTGTGGTTCGTTGGTCGCATTCTTTAGGCCCGGAGTTAGTTAGTGCTTGACATAATGGCCATTTCCATTTTATATAGTGACATTCTGGTGCACGGCTGTTCCATTCACAAATGAAACAGCGGTAATTAGTATGCCTCAACAGCAATTCAAGAAAAAACGCCGTCAGTTTTAGATATCCCCATACGGTCCTTGTAGAGTAATTATTACGAAATTGTGTTCGCGCTTTCAAATTAAATTTAAATCTGCGTCAAATAAGTTGTTAATTTCCTAACAGTACGAAAAATAAGAGTGTTTTTTTAGAAATTATTGGAGGAAATTAATGGCTACCCCATCTAAGACAAGATATCATCTTTTTATTCTATATGTTGGAAGTTTTAAATGCAATTTGATAGATTTGAATATGGAATTAGGTCATCAGCTTTACTTATAATTCAGCCTATGAAATTAGATGAGCCTCTGTTGAACATCCCAGTCCTTCAAGAAAAGAGTCATTGCCGATTCCCCTCATGAGTTGTGATCATTATCATCACTTGGAAGATTCATTCAGGTTCTTCTCAACCAGTTCAGGTAGTTCAATACGATGCGATGTTCGACGGACCGTAAAGCTTATAGTAAATTAGGATACTACAAAGTTTGGATTCCCAAACACATACTATTTTAAAATAGTAACATGTGACATGGTCTTTTGGTCCTGTCCAAACCAATGAAATATTTTACGATTATCCCCTTTTATTCAAACCGTTAACAAAAACTATTGGCATTATTCGCGCACCATCTAGGCATTGTACATCAAATTAATTCACGTCAATCAACGTACTCACAACGTAGGAAATGCAACAAGTTCAAATGTCGGTAGTTTACTAGTGCACACAATCTATTTTGATATGCGAGTATCTATTAGATACAATAAAAGGAAATAAACTTGTCCTAAGACGTTATTATATTCGTCCCTGCAGATACACAAAATTTATGCAAGTAGCATGCTGCAAAATATAAATTTGTTTTTACCAAAAATCTTTGAGTGATATACAGATTTTGCTTTTAAATTGGTTTTACCGAAAAATACCAGAAACACTTACAAATTGGGTGTTTTATAATCGATGTACGAGGAGGTATGAAACCTGTTCTGCTCTTGACACTAGATGCCACTTCAGCCAGCCAAAAATCAAACAAGGTGTCAAACTCAAGAGCTTAGAGCTTAGAGCTCACAATTCGGGTATCTAAATTCACTAACTTTGTTATGTGTGGATAGTGGTTGTTGAAAAAACTGTTGGGTAGCAAAAAAATGCACTTCTTAAAATGCATATTAATGAAGAAGTTTATCAAAACAGCTACTGATTCACTGCTAATACTGAGAGCTCCTAAAATTGCTTAATAATTTTGGCGTTCTATATGCATCTATATAAATAGTAACACAGACCACCAATGTCACTCCTTTCCAAGCTGTTTGCTGGTTACTTCATACATTCAGTATCAATATTGTACAGGGTCATCACGCGAAAATGTCCTTTTTTGAAATAACTCAGCCATTTTTCATGTTATGACATAGATGTAAAGACATTCTTAACTAGTTTTTTCCACAGAATCTAAATTTTCAATCAAAAAAACAATAACGCATCGCATTTCAGAAATACGACTTAATACTTTCTCTTTTAAATAGAACACTCTGTATATTTTGAAATATTTTGATTCTGCTTCTCTTTCTGAATTCAAAAATGTCAACATATCTTACGTTATCTCAAATGGTTCTTGAGATATTTAGATTTGATGATATTTTGATGATATTAAAATCTGATATATAAATTTGACGATATTAAAAGAAAGTGACCGATTTTGTTAAATAAATTTTTAAAACAAAGAAAAACATTAACCATAATGAGAAAATGATTTCTGTAATTGTTTGTTAATATTTTTTATTTTTTTAATGTTTGTTAATATTTTCTTTGTTAAATAAATGTATGAAATCAACATTATATGTTTCTCAGATATCATTTTCTCATTATGGTTAATGTTTTTCTTTGTTTTCAAAATTTATTTAACAAAATCGGTCACGTTATTTTAATATCGTCAAATTTATATATCAGATTTTAAATATCATCAAATATAAATATCTCAAAAACCATTTGAGATAACATAAGATATGTTTACATTTTTAAATTCAGAAAGAGAAGCAGTATCTAACTGTTTCAAAATATACAGAGTGTTTTATTTAAAGAGAAAGTATTATGTCGTATTTCAGAAATGCGATGCGTTATTGTTTTTTTTATTAAAAATTTAGATTCTGCGGAAAAAACTAGTTAAGAATGTCTTTACATCTATGTCATAACATGAAAAATGGCTGAGTTATTTCAAAAAAGGACATTTTCGCGTGATGACCCTGTACATGTAAGAATTTGCAATTGTAGCAATTGAAATTTCGCATTACCTTAAATAAAAATAAAGTATTTAATAATAGAGGTTGCAAAAAGCGCATCATAGTCTTCCAAACTTTTATAGGTGTAAACTGTAGGTATCGCGAAAAAGAATTTGGGAAAAATGCAATATTCTATAAGAACCTCTTAAATGATTACATATCTGCCCACCTGGTTTCGATTCTTGGTGGAAACCAAGAAACATCACATCATTCAGTAAGTGCCGATCTCCGAGCAGGTCAAGTATGTATGCATTGTTTATAAATGACTTTATTTAGGCTTTAATAAAGCCTAAATAAAGCCATTTATATACTATCTTTGATTTTCCATTTAATCTTTTTCATATTTCACTTTTACTCTTTAACGGTTCGGTAAACTTTGAGTACATTGCGGTGTTCTAGTATGTTGTAGACAGAATTAGTAATTAGATTTCCTTGTAGCAAACAAAATCATTTAAATATTTCAAGTATTCGATTTTGAATCAATTTGGTAGAAATCATTTATATTTCCAGCAACAATACATATATCACGTTCCACGAACATAATACTTTCTGCATTTGACAAGAAAAAGTAAATAATACTGAACGGAACAGTAGACTATTTTTTATTTAGAAACAAGATTGCATAAACTATGTAGGTGTGTAAAAAATTAAACAAACTAAATAATGTAATGAACAAAACTCCTAAATCTAAAACGTTTGTTCCAAATATATTTTAAATCGAGCTAATTATTAAATAATTGTTTTCTATAGTTGTAGTAAGATTATTTAAAATATTTGTTGATCTAGACTGTCACTGGACTGTATCGTTTAGGCCTACTGAAGTATTAGGTTTTCTTTAATATAAAAAGTAACGAGCTAAACAAACGAAACGTACGCTTAAGAAAATATTGGCACAAATAATGTCTAATTAAATGGTAGAACCACCCCTGTTTTAAAAAGCCAGTTTGAACTCATCAAAGGAACATTGAAGACATGAATAGATATTTCGTCAACTTGCATAAAATTAAATAAAAGAATAATAAATTTTAACCTATTTTATATTAAATAAAATCTATTTATTCCTTTAATAAATATTTCTAACCTAGGTAAACTTTGTGTAAAAGAAGTTAAGCAATTATGTGTTTTCTATCTTATCTGACATAAAAATTTATGAAATAAAGGCTGTTTGAAGTTAAGAGTGCACTATTACTAACTTTCTTATTATAGGAGCTACGATGTCACTTAAATAGGCAAAGGTGTAGAATTTTGTATGGCGATTGCAGGCAGTGGTGAGAGCAGAGAAACAATTGAGCATCGCATTTTCGAGATATTCGCTGAACATAGTTTTTTTTTTTTCAATGAAAGACCCTGGATATTCTTGCACTAGTCGATGTAAAATCAAATTCTGGTAAGCTGATAAAACTGAAAATAACTAAGTTATTAGAATACGAACTGTTTAAAACTCTTTAAAATCATCAATCAATAAAAAAAAACAATGCAACGAATATCATAATCAATCAAAGTAAATGTTCAAAAATGTTGCCCTCCTGCTCAATACACTTATTTAATCTTTTAACACTACGAGTTGCTTTCAAATTAGTTCTACCATCAATATTTCTAATGACCACGGTACTGGTATCATCGAGCTTTGCATATCTCATCTTATATATTTCATTTTTCACGTGCCCCCTCATAAGTAAAAGTTCAATCAGGTGACCGTGGAGGCCACAGAATGGGTCCATTTATGTCCAGCGATTTTCAAATACTCAGTACTCCATAATTTAGTTGTAGCGTGTTACTTATGACCGGGGACACCATCCTGTTGGAAATGACTGAGTTATCGGTCTAACAAATTTTACTCATAAATTCAACGTAATGTTATTCTGTTAAAGATCCACGATGAAAAAATTGGCCAACAATGGGCTCATGCAGCAATTTTTTTTATTTATTATTTCGAAAGAATCAGAATTTTATCCGTTGAAATCCGTTGAAATAAACTAAAACCGCCGCGTGAATCTAAAGCGTGACGTCATTGCATTGACGACAGCGTGTTATGGCCTTAATAAAGCCAGGTTCTACAGATATTTTAGCTAAATACACTCAAATCCAACATATACAGAGCACTCAGACATAAACACAACTCTCATAACGCCAAAACTGAGAAGCGATACTGACAGCCTTCTATCGTGTAATGACGTCACACTCCTCTGAAGCTGATGTCTAAAAGCTTTACAGCTATGAAAAGAGCTACACCACTCTGAAATTTTTCAAGGCATTAAAAGTAGGTAGACCTAGTAGTGGTGTATAAGAAAATGCAAAAAAATCATTGGATTCATTTTAGTGCATGACCCCATTCTAGAGCCCACCATACCACATCAAACGTTCAAACTAAAACGATTTTGTGGATTGCCAGGAACAAAATGCATTTTCATGACTCAGTAATGATGCGCCTTCCTATTGAAAATCCTTCTGTTGGAGAAATGAGACTTATCACTTAAAAAAATTTGTTTAAAGAATTTGGATTTTCGTGACATTGATTATTGAAGTGTTTACTTAACTTGGAATAGCATGTATATGTACATATATAATTTTACAGAGATATACGGCCAATTCATTATTGTTTTCACGTGATTTTATATTGGCGTCTCAACTTTTAATAATCAATCTAATTTTGAAGCCTGTAGTCATCTGTCTTCAAAAATGAAGAAGATGCTCTATCAGTTACGTTGGTGTTCTTGCTTCTGTTGAGGGTCCCTTGCTTGGTCTCTCGATTAGTAATGTTATTATGATTTCTGATAGAGTTATCTTGGTAAACTCCTAGAGTTTTAAGTATTACTTCCACTAGTAGTGTAGTAGACAGGATTATAGGATATAATCCTATTTATTGTGCACCTTTAGTCCATCAGGGCTAGAGGTCGCCGCTCTTGCTTGGCAAGCCGCTATCGGTCACAGAGACATCGTCGATGTCTCGACTGGTAGTAGCAACTGACCACCAGAGGGATGCACTTATCTCTCACTACTTACTTGTGCTGGGTCTGCCATAGACTAGTTTGGTTTGCCTTTGTTATTTGTCTTTTCAGCTACCTGTGGCACACTGATGAGAACATAAAGAGTTCGAAACCGGTCTGTGTCTGGTGGAGAAAAGACAAATAACAAATTTGGCTACCAATTTGGATTTATAGGTATAATTCAATGGGAGTAGGGGCCTTTGCCCGTCCAGTAGTTGTTTCCTATAATCCTATTTATTGTGAGAGGACTTGTGATAAAAACCTGACCCTAAAATAAAATTTTATTTCGAAATACATAGTCAAGCAATCTTTCTCGTTTGGTAGTAATAAGAACGTTCAATTCAATAGAGTTATTCATCTCGGGCAAAAACTCTTATGGTAAGTTTATTCAATCTCGCTGGGAAATACCCTCCAGTAGTTTTTCTCTCAAAACTCATTTGAGAGCAAAAGAAAAAGTCATCCATCTGGTGAAAGGATTTAGAGTCATCCATCTCATGGAAGGACTTGGAGACATTGACCTCGTAAAAGAACTAAAATAAAATTTCATCAGAAAATACCTACCGTCTACCGCTCTTTTCAAAACTCGTTTGACAGCAAAAAGAACAAGTCATTGATCTCATGTTCTCATGTAAGGACTTAGAGTCATTCATCTCGCGAAAGAACTCTTGAAATCTTGAGACTGATCTTCCATCCCTAGAAAGGCTACCATGGCAACTTCCTTTTCATTAACATTCCAAAAGTCACAATTTCTTCTTTATTTACGTTCATTGAATTTCATCTTTTTAAACACCTTATTATCTGAAGAACTTTCATCAAATTGTTATACACTACTTCTGCGTCATTTCATGATTATTTTCACTGAATTCACTTTATTATTTCCGGAAAAGAAAACTATAAATAAAATGGAACGCGCTGTCACCGCGACACACAAAGAAAGAGTGAAGTCATAAACGCTATTAATACTGATGTGATGGACTGGGATATGCAAAGAAATTTGCTGTAAAGTGTGTGTGTCATCGTACGCAAAGGGGGAGAACTACTTATATGATCTTCGAAGACGAGACGAGCAATATACCTAATAGTTAATTATTTGCTTATTACATAGTCTTCACTACTTTATATTAATTAATATAATGTTTTTCTATTACATTACAAAAAATGTTTGCTTTTCGTAACCGTTTCTAGAACTTTAATCAATAATCCTGAAACATTCATGTTGTCCCATATAATTCATACAAATATATAATTTAAGATAAAACAAATCACACACCGCATATTCTAAACTAAACACATATTATTGTATTGATTAATTGAAGTATCAAAGGAATTTACTTAAAACCTAATGAAAATGCCACCACACTTTAGATATCTGAGAGCTCTGGAGTATTTACTTATGATATTGATTCCAAGAAAGATACTTTTTATGTATTATATTGTTAGAATGAGAATTTGCAGAGCCCTGCTACGTTCCATGTAAGAATAAAAATTTTTAAAATAATACATTCTTAATGTATTATATATAATTAATTGATTACTACTAATATTTAATATTATAAGATCAAAATTGAATTGTCCTTATTAATTAAAACGGTCCTACCCGGATCGATATAACCTTATTATATAAAATGTGTAAATTTTCATTCTTATATTAAAGAGATATCATTTACGTTTATTTTAATTCGAATAATATTTTTTCAGCTGCGAAGAATTATAATATGTTTGATGGGACCATACGTGGTAAAGGGATTTGGGTAATTCTAATATTGAAGTTCAATTAAAAATGTACTGAACCAAACCGACCAAAAAGCTGTAAATAAGAACGAACAAAGAGTTGAAAATCCTCTAGAAAACATCTAAAGCTGCACTTTAAACAGAAGCGACCGCAAAAACTCAACTGTGTCATCAATCCTTCTTTCCACAAAAACCGGTTCAAGTAAAAAATAACCCAAAACTACATTTCAGGCAGCCATTGGAACACCCATGTATTTTTAAAGCTGGATCAAGAGAGCTTTTTAAGCTCGCTCCCCACTCGAAAAAACATAAGCTTGAAGCACCGCCCTGTTCACCTCGCTACGGCTGCGCTATTGGCTGGAAAAAGTTTACAGCTCCGCATCTCATTAAGGAGACTTTGGAATTTTACCGTACTCGAATTTCAGCTCTATAAATCAAGCGGCATGGGATGGGGAAGCTCAAAGCCCGCGGTTTTGCCTGTAAGGGTGAGTGTTGCGCACCAGGAATATCATTAATAGTGAACGATGGTCCTCAGATAGCCAGGGATATCGGCCAGGAAGTCTTGAAAACTGAGAAAAATTGGTTCGTACTTACGGTTCATATTCTCTCGGAAATTTATTGCCAATTACAGGTCGTGTATCATTTTCTCCTGAACGTGGTTTTATTGCCAAGATGAAGTGCCATTCGCAATTTATACAGTCATTTCTCTTTTTAATGCCCTCTTGAACTTCATATGACACCAGATGTGATCGATATCCTCTGTTTGATTTATTTAAAAGTCCTTTTACTCTCAGATTAGATTAATCTTCTTATCTGAATAGAATTCCATTAGGCTAATCAAAATTCTACACTTACTTAAAAAGTAACGTATACTATTAAATGAAAAGATCTATTTCTCACAAAAAAATCTTTATTATTGTTACCAATTTCGTGAATTGACATATTCATATGCTCACGAAGCCGTTGGCAATAATAAAGAATTTTACATTTCTAATATCATTAGATGGGATTACCCTTAGAACTTTATCTATATTATAATAAGTACAAAATATGATTAAATTCATGTCTATGGCGAATGTTATCTTGCGTGTCGAGGAGCCGATGCAGATTGAAATTTTATTAAGCGTTCTTCGCACAATGTGCTCTCTGCAGCAGCATTCTCCAAATACTAAAATGATAACAAATGCATTATTATTGTAAACGGTCATTATTACTAACAAAATAATTACTAACAAGCACAACTCAAATTGAATTACCACATGCGTAACATACAATTCACGACTGATATCTGATTAAATGAGCTCTCTATATGGGCCAATTTCATTTAATGCTGTCCAAAATTTAGGAAGAAAGCTCCAATTTTCTTGCTTATTTAAATCATCATCAAAAAGTAAAACACACAAATGCATCGAGATCCAGTTTCTTGTACATTCATGATGTATCTAACTCCTTCAACTTCTAAATGAAGAGATCTGAAATTATCGACAAAGGGCTACCTTGAACTATATGTAGCGGATTGAATGAATACAATTATAGCACACCAATGAAGCCCTAATACTACTAAAACTACCTATAGTCCCTAACAGACCAACCAGAATTGTAGACAGTAAGAATGATTGCAGAATATCACTCATTTAATCGAATCAAAAGGTGTTTTAGGGAAACTGAAGAAGCAGTATTGAATTATAGAAAACTATTTATATACAATGTGTCTCACTTCTCACCACTACTACACCCCAATATCTAGGCCATTTGTTGATGGATTTAGACCAAATTTGGTATACTTCTTTTATTTCAGATTGTGTTTAAAAAGTTATTAATAACAAATTTTTTTAAACTTAAATACGCCTACTATGATCAAAAGAAATTGGCAAAAATTAGGAAATTATATTAGCGATTGAGATAGGGTTTTTGTTTTTACAGATTCTTGTTCAGCATGACCTAAAACGCCTGTAGGTATACCAAATTTTGTTAAATATTCATTCAAAAATTTTGAAGTTACCCATTTGAGATGTTTTTGAATCCAATAATAGTAGGTATAGTTAGATTTTTAATAAAAAAATCACTAATCAAATTTGTCCATTTTTAACACCGAAAAAAAATTATAGTAGGTTTTGAAAATTGAAATTCTTTTCTAAATTTTTCTAATTCTAAATTTTTATCTTAAAGTAGAGTTTTCGATGAACTATCTTTTAAAAAAAAGTTCCGTTAAAATTGGATAACAGACACATTTTTTACAGGAGTATTTCCGCTCAAAATGGGTCACACTGTATAACCAAGTCACAAAAATGTATTTACGAACCAAAATCCCTTGGCAGATTGTTCTATAAAATTGCTTGGCAAATGATTAAGAAAAATTCGTCTGTTGAACGTTCAAAGATTTAGAACGGTCAATTCCTTCATACCTCTGCAGCCATGTTCTTTTACTTGGTCTTCTAAACCTTTTTCTTTCAATTATTGATTATTGGATATTTAGAAGTAGCCACTATAATGTTTTTAGAGTGCACTGCAAAATCGGGAATATTATTGTGCAACATTTCCCATGATAGTATGCATGGTGCAGAAGCATTCACTCATCGTTTTCATTTTTGCCTTAAAGAAAGCATTAGGAACTCGAAAACCTTTTCAAAAAATCAGAAACCAATTTAACTAAAATTTATCAGCATGCAGACCTTAAGCTCTTATATGATTTCCAAAAATAACGTTTTGTCAAAAATAAGACAGATCTTTAATATTTTATAACTTGTAATATTCAGCATCGTTAATAAAAATGAGACATAATCCTGGATCCAAGTTGCTTCCTTGTGGAATATCGGAATTTTATAATATAGATAGCTTGATGCCATTATATTAAAATAGTAAATCTTGAATGCAAGTGAGGGAATAATTTATTATTACGAATTATTTCAACACCATTTCATGATATTTCAATAAAACATTCTATTTAATTAATCTTCCCTAACTTACAGTAAACTATAGTCGTGAAAGGAGTTATTGATTTTAAATATTTTATATTCGAAATAGTAGAATTTCATAAACACACAGATAATATATTAATACGTATTTTTGGCAAAGTTTTATCTAAATCTAGGAAGAATTTAATAATCTAGATTAGCTGACCAATTTTGATTGCAAATTGGTATGGCTAATTTATACAAAACTTTAAAAAGTATTAAAACTCTTCTTCAGAATTTGAGTTACGTAATTTTGATAGGTTAATCCAATTTAACTTTTTAATTCATTTTAAATCCGTTATTATTCTAGTGGCTACTTTATACCTTTTAGCTAAATAAGGGATAAGATTTTTTGATTATATTATGTAGGTTAATTTAATTTTGGTTTTTTGCACAAGTATTAATTAAATGGTCTGGAGTAAAGTAAAACTGTTAAAATGATTATTCTCTAAACAACATATGAACAAAGTTAAAAAGCAAGAATAAATTTTAACATGATAATATTCCTCACACAATCTCACAACTAAAACATTTTATATAACAAAAAAACAGCCCGAAGTAACGTTAAGCTAAAACGTGAGGCAACATTTCCGTTTTTATTTCGCCTTTCTAGGGATTATACCAAGTAATTTAAATTCAGCTAAGGCGAAGAGACGTGTTATTTTTCACATTTTGCGGAGATTAAAGCAATATTTTACAGGGTTCACGAGCAAAATTAAAGTTTTTCCGAGTTTTTCATCCCCAGTGAACGTGCAGAAACTGGCCTTATCTCGAATTGCGAATTTATGCAGCGCATTTTGTCGCATTTAAAAAGTTTTATTTGTTATTTATGGTCTAGGATGCAACATTAGCTCAGTTTTAATTCAGAAATAAGTGTTTGTTCGCAAATAGGAATACTCCAAATGCAATATTCATTAGGGAAGGGCTTTGAAATGTATTAAAACAGATATGTTAATTCTTTGCTTGCTGAAAAGTTCATGTATAATTTAAAAATATATTATGCAGATATTCCAATGTAAAACAGCCATAAAAAAGTCACACTACACCTATATAATCTAAAATTTACTGTCTTAAAATTACAATATTACCTAATAATTATTCATTAAAACTGACTCTACTATTTTAACTATATTTATGGTCGTATTCTCGTAGTCCAAAGATTTATTTACTACAGGGATTTTACGACGTGGTACTGTTTCATTTTACTGATAATTATGTAAACTTATTAAGGGCGTGTGAAAGTAAACTAATAATATATATTTGTTAAAAAATAAACTATATGTAAAATGATCCCTCGATATTAATAGACTTAAATAAAACATAATTAATTATACATACTTAAGAACAGCACACAACTTGTCTGCACCTCAATTTAGAAATTTAAAATGTGGGCTGAGAAGATATGTAATTCTCTTTAGAATACTTATTTTACCTATATTTTCGAACAAAAAGTTAATGGCCAATTATCTTTCCCTTCGTGCACTTCAGCATAGTAAAGTTATTGCTATTATTTTATAAATTGTACATCGGTGGTATTTTAAAATAACCGAAAGTATACTATTACCTACATAATTTTTTGATACATGAAGGGTTTACGTTATGATAATTGAGGAAGACATTAATGTACACGTAAATTTGTTTAGATCCAATTGTTTGAATGAAGGACAAAAAGACTTCAGAACAGACAATATGCAACTCTCCAAAAACTACTCATTAATAGCACACAAAACACATGAATGCGTTCAAATCAAAGTAAACAATACTGACAATTCATTAATTGTAACTTCATTATATTCATTGTAGTTCTTTGCCTGGATGAGTATTATTTAGTAATAATAGAGAAATGTTTTTTGTCGTTTACCCCAAGAAAGAAACATGATGCAGCTACGGACACCTGTTTCGAAGTTATTGCTTCTCATCAGCGAAGCGTTGCTTAAATAATTGATACGTGTGAATAGGATTAGAAACAACTATCAGCGGTTAGAAAGTACTAGCACATTGTACTCAATTTATGCCTTCGTGCACCGTAGCAGCATCATGTTTCCTTCTTGAGGTAAAAGAAAATATTTAACCTTAATTAATTTATAAATATTACAGATAGAATATAAATATGTATAGAATAGAAAATAGAAAGATATAACAAAGATGAAAGGAAAAAAAATTATATAAAAATATTCACCAGAATATTTTTGGAAAATACATCAAAATCAAGCAAACAATAGAAAAATATAAAGTCCAAACATCAAGACTTAACGTTATGTTCTAAATAATATTTAGAATGGTTATATTGTTATTCATCTTATGCAAATTTCTGATTAATTTTCGTATTAGTCATAAGCAATGCATCTGCCAAATATTGGGTAATGTAAGATGGAGATTAAATAGATCTCGCTTAACAGAATTAAGTTTTGTTACTGTTTCTTTGACGCAATTTTCGTTTTACACTAGTAAATATAAAATTAGTAAAAACTAAATTTTCAAAATTCGTTGACAAAAAATGAAAGCAAGAACTATAATTATTAACTCAATTTCGATCTTGTTTTCACTTTAATAGTGGTCATATTCCTGTTATTATGACTTACTAAAAAACGTCGGTTTATGCATGCAATTTTTTAATACCAAGGTCATTTTGAGAAACCGAAATTACCAACTTTTTAAGACAACATGGACCTCCTTTTTAATTAGGTATATGATTTTCTTTAGATTTTATATCAATTTGTGTAATACTTACTTCAAATGTTTGGTATAAAAAATCAAACATCATCTCTTCCAATGTTCTTGGTTTAGCCACAAATCTATGTTATTCATATAGGTACGTACTAAAATTAACTTTTTTCGAATAACAATTCTATAATTTTTATATGTACAAAAGGATTTGCATCTTGCAACTCTGAAAATGTTGAACTGATCTAATCTAGAATCTAATTTACAGCTCGTATAAAATCACTTGCATAATTTATTATAATTTATTGTGACGATCATCTACTTAAACTAAATATACCACACATCAAGACAGCTGGTTACCAGGAATTCAGTACTAATTATATTTTTGCTATGCCTATTTCAAAATGTTAACAGATATCTCATCCAATCTTCCTACGTTCATTCATATCACTGGTCTCCTACAGTGGTTAAATAATTAAATAAATAATAAAGTTTTATTGAAAAAAGTACATATTGATAAGTACATAAAAATTCTAAATGTAACACCGAATTACTGAATGAAAGTTGTACACATTATATTAGTACTTATATAATATATTATATAATAATATATGTAATTAAAAAGGGCTGTACAATCAATAAAAACTTTCATTTTTATATGTAATGTTTACATATTTTGTTGATGGAGATAAATGACATTGAATCAATTCGATTAATTTAATTCCAATAATGTTTTGAATGAATTTCCTTTTTTTTATTTTATTTAATGACACACTTTCACTACGCCAAATTTAATTAAAAATAAAAAAATATTGGCGTGTTATTTATGTACTGTTTATTTTGTTTTCATTGTGCCAACAAATGTAGGTTGGTTATAATATAAATTATAACAGATATGTTTTTATTTCAGCGAAGCGTTTTGTACTTTTTTTATCGATTGATTGTGTAAAGCTTTTTTACCAAGCGTCGACTTTTATTCCGACGGACGCCCGGCTGTTTCATTTTACCGACGGCGTCCATTATTATTAGGCATGAGATCAGCATTCTATACATGCCAACGTTTCCAAACGTTATTTGTCATTTTTATCTTTACAAAATTAATTTTATTAAACTTTAGTATTCACCATTAAAATGTCAAAGGTGGAGCAACTATTAGCGTTTTTTCTGGTGTTTGTTAAATCATCCCGCGCTTTCATTTCCATGCGAATGGGTTTACAGATAGTACAATTTTTTTTCCCAGCAATAGAACGTTTTGTACATGCACGTAAAATTCATACGCCTTAAATTATAACGCATAAAGATCATCGTCGTCACAAGCGTTAACAAAAGAAATTCTGATCTTGTGTATTACAAATTTTATAATTAGCAATTCTAATGAATTCTAGCACATATAACTGTTTGCTCATTCTCTTGTCTGATAAAATCATCTCTGGCAGTTTATGAATATAGGATGAATATTATCTGATTCATTTGATAATGGTTTTCTGTAACACATATCAAAAATATCAGATGTAGAAATAAATGATTTTGCAACCTCAACGGAAACAAATGAGTTTTCAAATAAATGCAGACAAAAAAATTATTTTGGTCAAAACGTAAATATCTTATAGTTTTCCATTATGCTCCGTTCATTTTGTATTTAATATCGTGAACTGCGCTGCTGAAAAGTACTGAAAAAAATGTGTTTTTACTTGTGTATAGTTGTTAATAAATAGGAAATTATAATTTTTTATAGATTAAGACAATATGCACCTTCCATACTGTTTACAGTCAACAGGAAATAATAAATATTACCTACTTATCTTGTATATATTTTGTTGCTTGAATTTGCACAAAACATACAATTTGATCTAATAATAGCTAAAATATTTTAATTGTTTCATTTTAGTTGCAATGCATTCGGGAAACTGATGATTTGAGAAGAATTTTCGGGTTTTCTTCCCCGATGAATAATTTGAATCCTTGACATTTCGATCATCTACTTCAGAAGAAGACATTCTGGTGACAATATAGCTGACATGTTAAAAATTATTTTGAAACTACTTCTACAAATTTTAATTGTTTCGTTTTTATTCAGTTTCCGATAATGTATGTTATATGGGTTTCTCCTTTAGATAACTTTTTGACTTTCATTCTTTGAGAATTTAACCAAATGTATAAATAATATTAATTATTTAAAACATACTCTATTCCGGATACCTCTGTCAAATAAATAGTCAAACAGCGTTTTAAAATACGAATGGAATTAAAATATTAATATTGATGATTTGATTCCTTTCCCAAAATTCAGTGATTATTATCTTATTAGAAAAACCTGAGAGCATTTTTTATTTCGTGTCAACCATAGAATACCAAAATTAATTTAAATATAATGGTAGCAAATTTTTTTCGACAATTTTTTGGCAAATTGCTAATGTGAAAATATCAATTCTTCAATCTGAATTAAGGTAAGCTGCGGAAAATGTAAATTTTGTTGGTATGAGTGATGCCAAAAAACAGGCAGGTTTACTTACGACATTTTGTTGAAAATTCGAAAATATAACCCAAAACTAATTTTACGTAATTTTCAGTCCAGTGCACTTTAAAGTTTTCTTTACGAAATTTTATCACATTATCTGATTAATAGTTCTAATATCCACTGCTAATTAAGGAATACTAGCAAGTTAATATGCAGGGAGAAACATTACAGAACGTATAAATTTCATTCTCCATAAATACAATACAACTGTACTAATTATTGTTTGACTTATGACTTAGAAATGCAATTTTAAAAAATATATTTTTAAATAAAAATTAAGTCTTTCCAGGAGGAGGCTCTGGTCTAGATTTTTTCATAACAACAAATATTTCGTCCCGTCTTTGGTTGTAGGTCATCCCGGGCCCGTTCTGAGTCTAATGTAAACAATAAACAATAAACATTTCATCTTAAATTTTAACACAAATATCTAAAACGGTTAAATAAAATTAATTTTAAGCTTCGACCCCACTAATTATCGCTGTGTTTAAATTTATATTTGTACAGTAGTATGTGTGTGTGTTTGGGGGGAGCAATGGCTTTGGTATTACCAATTAGCCAGCCAATGGTACAGTAGTAATAATAGTGGATTCTACTTATATACTATAATAGTAGGTACTTATATATTTTAATATGAATTCCTTGCACATTGCTGCAGTAATTTATTATTTTTAGAATATTTTAAAATAAAAACAATTATGAATTAATATAGTAGTTGTATAAATAATGGCATTCTTATTCTTTATTATTTCTAAAATAAACTATTTACATTTATTTATAAATTATTTAGTATTCTAATGCCGCTGTGTCAATTATAATTAATTTGCAGAAAGCTTAAAATTGTTTTTAATTATTTTATTTGCGGCAGGAGACTGTTTTATTCACTTTAAATGCATTCAGATTTACATAATTTAAGGTATTTTTGTAGGTGACATTGTTTTATTTTTTTCGTGAACAGTATAGTAAATAATTAAAATATAAGGACTGTCTATTTAAATATTTGTTTCATGATTTAGTTATTTCGAAATGAAACTTTGCAACTTTTGCTAGTAGGTTGTAATTAGGTAATAATAGGCTAGGCATAGTCGAAAATAGTAACTATTTTCAAATAATTATCGTGATAGAAACATTTGAATCTGAATATTAAGCGATAGTTTAAATAGGTTAGGTATAAAATTAATTTTTTTGGTAAATTAAAATATTTATAAGTTATTATTAAAGTCAAGTTCGACGGATTATTTAAGGGGGTTTTACTGATGATAAGAAATATCGTAATTTGAAATTTTACTGATATTAGTTTTTGGTAAATATTTTTAATGTCCTTTTCAAAATTATCAGAAAGGAATTAATAAATTTATCAATGTTGATGTTGTTGAAACAACTTATAATGTCTTTAATATTAGCTTTTTCCTAAAATTTTGTATTCTTGAAATATCATTAAAATTAATTTGGCAAAAGAAAATCTTCTGATTTAACGTATTTTGTAAAAGTTTTTGGCAGAAAAATAAAATACCTTTCCAAATTTGAATACAATTTTATTTGTTATTTTAATATAATAAACATATTTTACATATATACACTGTGTCCCTAACCTGCTAAAGAACGCATAAAATTCATAACTTTTCTTCTGTTCTAGGTACATTCCCAAAAATACAAAAACACGTGAATTAATAATATCAAATTGCTCTATTTGTACGTAATAAAAACAATTTTTTTGTCTCTTTTCACATATCCGTGACGTCATTGATATGTTTTTTAATAAAGACCCTATATTTTATTCTAAGAATTATAGACCTTTTACAAAGGAATTCAATGATATAATTTTCTACTTTTTTTGTAAAAGCATTCTAGGAAGAACTTAATTTTCAATGCTCCATTTTCTATTACAATCATAATTCAAAACTTCATTTTCATTACAAAAAATTGGTCATTGTCAAAGTTTCTTATAAACATGTATTGAAAAATACTTCTTAAGGTTGCTACAGTACCTCAAAAAGGTACTACTGATAATGTTTTTTTTTTCGATATTTGAGAAACCGTTGAAAATAAAATTACGAAAATTTGTAAACTTTATACTGCTTGTCTGCCTAAACAAATTATAAATTCGAATTTTAAAAATTTTAATCTGGGGCGTCCCAAACTGAGGAGGTTGCTTTGCTGGTAAAATGTACCCTAACTATTTTGGCAGTACCATCTTGCTACTTTTAGCAACACCATCTTAAATTTCATAATTTCTCATGAAATTTCTTTTTCTTTTTGTGCAAGAAATGTTGTTTTACGAGTTTGACATTTTTGACGTTGCATTTGTTGGAAAAACTGATGAAAAATTGCCTCCTCTTTGATTAACATGGACAGTTTGAAAGTTTGATTTATTGACATTTTATTTTATTTTATTTCTATGGGTTTATTTATATTTGACATTTGACATTTGACAGGCACCGAAGTGTTACTTTTACTACGTAAGTAATGTAATACTTTTACTGCTTTTATTTATGGGATTATAAACATTAATTTTGCTCATACTTAAAAACCACATAGCAAAATAATGGCCACGATGACGGTGATTACATTGAAATTATTAACGCTAATCACACAAAATCAATGTTAGTTCGTTCTACACGTTTTACATAATCTGCTCAAAAAATATATGTTCAATAGTTCAATACATATTTACTGTTGCGGCTGGCTTTTCATGAATTTGGTCCTGTTAAACTAAGAACTATTTTGGAAAAATACCTATGAGATCATAGTATTTTTCGTGTCAAATTTCCTTAAATTGTACAGTAAGCTATGCCTTTATATAGTTTGCATGAACTTATTACAAACCACAAGTTGATTTCTATTTAAAGTAAATATTTCTAAAGTTATTCAAATAATAACAAATAACTTACAATTTTGAGATAATGTATATTCAATGGGTAATATTTAAACAGACTAACATAAATGGTATATGGAGTAAGTTAAGAGTCTTATATACCCACTTAAATCGTAGTTTTCGTATATTTCGTTTAAAACTTATCCAATTTGTATGGAATATTTATCAGAATAGTCTAAAATAAGTAGAAAATTTCGGAAAGTTATTTTTTTCTTCAAAAAAAAAATTTTTTTTAGAGTGCATTTTGTATTTTTTCTGGCCAAATTTACTAACTTCCCGACATTATTCATTGCTTCTAACCTTTAAATTCATTTTCCTCAACTCTGGTATGAGCTGTAAAGTAAT
This sequence comes from Rhagium mordax, assembly GCA_963680705.1. Lineage (NCBI taxonomy): Eukaryota > Metazoa > Arthropoda > Insecta > Coleoptera > Cerambycidae > Rhagium > Rhagium mordax. Next base: position 29,948,217 of record OY796657.1, read on the forward strand.
TTATTTGAAAAACAAAAAGTGCCTGTCTATGCCTTAAAAGTGCTGCCGTCTCGCACGAATTTGCGAAAACACATATGCACCTGCTGCAACCTGCAATCGCGGTAGTTTCGGTTTGATTGCATTATGTCAAACTGATCTGTGCAGGGTGTGGTAGAATTGAGACTTGCGTCTGATACAGACTCTTAAGTAAATCAGTTAGAATGACGTATGTTCTAGAATTAAACATTGATAACGCCAGAATCATCGTTTTCAACAGGTATTTCGAAGTGCCCTGTAAGGCGGAAATACACGGTTTAATTTGGTTGATTCAACCAAATTGAACAAGTGGAAATTCTCCCAACTTCTTCTAACGTTCAATTTAGTTGAACATTTTCATTGAATCGTAAAATACACCATTCAATTTGGTTGGATCGACCAAATTGTTCAACCAAATTGAACCGTGTATTTCCGCCTTAAAAATGCGATTATTGGAAAGGTTGCCATTGATCTCCTTGCAGCTTAGGAATGTCCAGTAAGTGTAGTATCACCTATTTACTCAATGGTATCACCTTTCTAATATCCTCAAGGATGGGATGAGACAAGAACTTTTACCAAAATTATGCAAGTGCACGACTTTGAGGAGTATTTAGCAGAAGCAAGCAAGAACATGCGTCTATTCGTGCCTTCTTGAGCCCTATATGAATACGCGCACCATGTAGCTTAGAGAGGGAATTAGCCATTTCCAAATAATATTTCAAATAAAAAGGAAAAATTAATGAAATAATAAGGCAAAATACTTACTTTAGTACAAATAGAACATACAGCGTGTCCAGGTGGGAGCTTACACGATCCATATCTCGAAAACTGCTGAACAAATTTTTGTGAACTTACGTATGTATAGTAAACAATTTATGACCTTTCTAACTAAAATATTTTGACAGTTCTATCAGTTTCCGTTATACCGGAAACAGTTTGTTATTTTAAATGGAACACCCATGTTTTTATTATCGGTATTGATAGGTTACTGAATTCTAAGGCCACTTTGTATAACAAACCCTATACCTAAAATTTATAGTTTTTGAGATATTAACATTTTTACCAAAAAATTGACACTTGCAGACCCCTAAAGAAATTCTTCCTATGAATAATAACCCATACAAGAAATTAAATGATCTTTTACTGTGGAAGTAATCGGCACAGCGTGTAGATTAAATAAAAATAATTTAAAAAATTTAAATATTATGCAGGGTAAGCACAAATGTGGTCACACCTTTAAATTCAGAAACATCATCATATATCTTTCATTTTCTAAATGGAAACCTCCAAAAGTTCTAAAAATTCAATCATTTAGAAATCCCACTTTACTTTAATATCTAATACATCTTCATTGTCTCTAAATATGTACCACTCTCCAACATAATGTCAGCTTTAAGTATCAAGGAAGTCGTACACCCGTGGTGTATTTATCCAATTTTGACGTATTACGAATCTTTCATTAGTCCAAATTCATTTATGAATCTTAATAATGTTGTAAAGAATGTATTAAGATAACAAAACCTGTTTTAATCACCTCGAGATGACACCAACTTTGTTTTCAAAATGTGCGTAGAATAAGTGTTGGTGTTTTTGGAAACTCCGTTAGTGTCATAGCCACGGTCTCTTTGAATATTACGGTTTACAGACATATTAGAGTAGAATGTATGAGCAAGAGTAAGTCGTGTTAAAGTAGCTCCAGTCTATTTCTAAATATTTTGGTGAAAAATTTAAATTTATTTAAAATTCAAGTTGCTAACTGTGTATAACGTAGTAGTCCATTGCATAGAATCAGTGAACAAGTGATTATTAAGAACATGAATTTGTTATTACGATGTTATTAATTTATTTATCTCAATTTGACCATTAAAATTCTACTATCTAGATATTGTTCCAGTTAAATAAAATCGTCGCAATGAGTTCTAGTAAAAGGGAAATTAAAGCAGAGATAAAACAAGTTTGTACGGAATTATTCAACGAGGAACTAATCAACAAGGTACGCAGTAATTTTGTTAAGCAGTATGAGAGCAAAATTGAGAAAAAACTGGATAAAATAAATGAGTCAATAAAATCACTCACTAAATCTGTCGATTCAAATGCAAACTCTATTAAAGTACTTGAAGGCAAACATGTTTTCAATGAAAAATATGTTAAAAGAAACTCATTACGTTTTCTTAGATTTGAAGATAGCGACGAACAAGTTGTCATGGATACCATCCTATCTTTTATAACTGATAAATTGCATATCACATGTAGGTCTGAAGAAATTAATAGTGTATTTCGTGTAGGAAAAGAGAGTTCATCAAATGGTAGAGCAATTTTAGTCAACTTTGTTACTAATTGGAAACGGACGGAAGTATTCAAGGCAAGAAAAATTAAAAAAAAATACTGAAATCTCTATTATATGAGGATCTTATCAAACAGAAGTACGAACTGTTGATGGCTGCAAAAAATAAATATGGTAACAGTCAGGCCTGGTCATCTGGGGGTAAAAATTTGGGTTCTACTTAATAATAAAAAAATTGTGATTAATAGTGCCGATGAATTGTGAATTATGAGGTACGACTTTATTGTTATGGAAGGCATATATGAATTATTCATGATAGTTGCCAGTGTTTCTTTTCACAACTTTTTTTGTATCTGGTTTTATGACCATTTCTTTTAAGTAACATTTGGAATTTATATTTATTTATACTCGTATTTATATCATTTATATTAGTATGTTTATGCACTTATAGTAATAATACTTTTCTCTCTAATTCATTCTGGAGTTACTTGTACTTGTTTTTGTTTTTTGTTTTTGATTTATGCAAGGTAAATGGCTTAATTTCTGTCATTTAAATATTCGCTCATTATCCACAGGTTTTGATCTGTTCTCTGAACTGGTAACTAGAGAATCGTATGATGTTCTCGGACTATCAGAAACATTTTTGAATGCTAATACTCTTAATAGTACTATTCGAATTCCTGGCTACAAACTTATTAGAAATGACCGAGAAGGTAGAGGTGGTGGAGTGGCGTTTTATGTGAAGGATGCCATCAAATTTAAAATTTTAAATGTGCCTGATGATGGTCCTGTTGAACAATTATGGATAAGTGCTAAAATTAATGGTAAGATGCTGTGTCTGGGGACTGTGTATAGGCCCCCTCATGTTAATTTACCATAGTGTATTGAAAATATTGAAAATGTTTTAACTAATTTTATGCCTGATTTTGACTTAGTACTATTTGGGGGGGACTTTAATGCGGATTTTTTAAATAAAAACAGTCATAATTATACTATAAACTACACAATAATCTGCTCCTTAGTATTAAATCTGCCCCTAGTTTACCTAAGTTCACAGATCAAATCAAAAACCTGTTGTTTAGCATTAGAAATGATTAAGTTAATTTTGTTTTTCACATATTTTTTCTTCTCTTTTTTATTTGATTTTATACTTAACATATTTTTTGTTTTTTGTATGTAATATTTTAAATAATGTATTAAACTGGAATGGTTATGTGGCATTGTTGAACATCGCCATTCCCTTAAAATTATTTTTTCTGTCATATTCTTTAATACATAAATTTAATAAAGTCAATTTATTATTATTATTATTATATAATATGTTTTCGACATCATTGAATCTAAAGTGTTTTTAAATAATATCGGAATAACCTATTTTAAGACATTTCGGTAAAATACAGGGTGTTTTTGGTATTGTGTACCGAACTTTAAAAACTTCTAGTAAGAAATTGCCATAAATCTAAATTTTTTAAGTAACTTTTTAACTGCTGACGAATATGAATTTACGAAAAATGAAATAACAAATCCGTATGCATCGAGTCCTTACACTTCGAATAATGTTTGGATGAGTATCCTTGTGTCCTTTATCTTTCCAAATTTTTCTATCTTATTAACATTTGGTGGTATAGTCATTCCGAAGTAATATCAGGAAGCAATTTTTATAAAGCATGTTCTGAATTCCTTCATTACCTTCTATTTATTATTTATTTTTGCGTATCTTTCGAGGTTTATATTATATCATTTATTTAATTTTTTTGTTATTATTAAATTCGCGCTTCTGAGTTGCAATTGCACGAGAAGACGCACGCACCCACGTGCGAGAAGATTCGCATGTTAATCACTCTGTACTCTTCTATTGTTCTCATTTTTTTGCCGCACTTTCGCTAAAATTTGTATGTAAGTGTTTTTAACTCGCATTCCCTGTGAACCACGCTACTTTATATACAGTCCACACAAGAAAGAAGTTGGAAGCTGTATCTTAGCCTTACGAGTAAGTGCAATTTCAACTCTCGCATTTTATTACTTTTTTTTTTATTTAATCGCTAACTGAGGACATGCTTCCATCGAAATTTGAAATACTTCCGAAATTTTTTAAAGTACTCTTGGAGGAAAGTGCCAATATACATACATATGCCTACAAACGAATGAAAGGAACTTCGAGCACTTTCTTCAGTGGTGGTTATTAGTAAATTTATTAATATAATTATTTATTTAAAAATTTTAATTTATAATGTGTGGTACGGTAGTCGAGAGAGTAAATGCGTTGATACGTACTTACTTTACCTAACACGAAATCCTAGGATTTTCCGAGGGTTATATTAAGAAACAAAAACTTTTTTACTGAGTTTTGCCAAAAAGCAACCTATTCATGGAGCTTCAAGGGGTGGGGCATTTGCCCTCTGTTCTACCTGCTCCCTACGGTCATATTTTATGAGTGTCTCAACCAACTTGTTTTTCGTAGAAATCTTCTTCTTGACAAAAGTATGAATCATGACATTCGTCTCGAGGGTGTGTTTATTGAAAAATAGAAAGTGCTTGTGGAAAAAGTTTATATTCAGATAAGTGGCAACAAATTATGTATTTCTTATTTATTCATTTACTTATTTATGCAGAGTAAGAAGTTACGTATATAACCGATAGTATAGTACCACATGTAATTACGACCTTTATCCCAGACACCCTGTATAACGGAATACTAATTCTATATTAGGTGGTTAGACAATATTTTTCATTAACACGGGGATGGCAGTTAGCAAAAAAAATGACTAATTTTAAAATTATCTGCCCATCAAGCTCACAGTCGTCTATCTGTTACGACAACTTGAGAATTATTTGAGATATATTGTTAAAATTTGATGGACGTATAAATTTATCAAGCTCAAAGTTTTGCAAAACCGATCAATAGATATGGGAGCAGTAAGAGCGCTTATTTTCTTAAACCCCAAAATAATTAAAACCTTTGTACTTCAACAGGTTGTTATTTATTACACACATTGCTTTGGAAAAGTAATAATATAATGGCAAAATATTTTTTATAAGAAAATTCAAAACCAGCGAAGTTCAATATTTACTTGAGGTGGATAATTTTAACATAATAAAGAACAGAATTGTTTTACGAGTAGGTACATCAATTTTTTTATATTAATAATAAATTGATAAAATTAAAGCTGAAAATGCTCACTAGTGTTTTTTGTCTTTATTATTAAATCATATTCATATTTCACCCATAAAATCGATATAATAGAAGCTTTATTGACAAAGACCGTCATGTGAGTGTATTGTGTCTTCATCTTTTCTAACGTAGCAACATAGATGTTGAACCTGACTTATTCACAAATAATATATCAAACTATTTTCAGCAAATTTAGTCATTTAGTTAAACATTAAAATGTCTCTTTTCTACAAGAACCTTCATATTAATTTTCCATAAATTTGATGTTTTAAAAAAACAGTCTTTCATTAACCTGTAAAGGAATTGATAAAATACAACTTTCAGGCGAGATAATTTCCAGCTTCCTATATTATTATATTTTATCATGAAAAACATGCTCGTGAAAGCCATGATGGGTATAGCATCTCAGAGGAGTCATACCTTAAGTGTATACTATAAGCAAAGTTTTTAATGAATTTTTTAGGTAGAATGCGCTTAGTTGGAGTTGCTGTAAACTCCCAAGCCCTGAGGTCATCCATCAAGGCCCCCTCGGACCTCACACTAAAGACCTGCCGGGGTAGTTGCCACCCTCGCAAAGGGGAGAAATGGCCACCCATCCTCCCACTTCTCATCCTTCTACTGCTGCTCGCACCGCACAGATACAGGGCGTTGCGAATTATGCGAGGGAGATGCCGACTAACATGGAGCAAGAGTGGAATACATTAAAAAGTTCGGTGTGGAATTACTGAGGTGTGGGGTGGTCATTAACAATGTATATAGGAAACCTATTCATTATATTGAAATGGGGTCAATATATCATTCGATTTCAAATTTATCAAACTTGTTTGATACGCAGTAAATCAATCTAAGAATAAGAGCTTATTGAATTGTTATTGTACGCGGAATTTGAATTTAGCCACAGTATGGCGTACAAGGTAAACTTATAGCGTACATATAAATTACATATGTAGTTCATTTTACATGCAGTGAGCAAGTTATTTAACTATTTTTTATTTTTATTGTGTACTTCAATTATTATTTAATATACTACAAACACATATTTCTCTAATACGTGTCAATGATCATTTTCCGTTATATTCTATTAGTCAACAAAATAGCAAAGTTTGTTTTTTTTTGACACATGGTATGTTAATTACACTGAAAACAAGCTAAAAGTAATCATATGGCTTTAATTACAATAATTTTTATGAGGAACGCGCGTTCTGCAGTAACTAGTCAGTTGTTACCTCTAATTTATAATTGAAAATGGAAAAATAGTTTATTAACTACTACTTTAACACTAACTAACTTGCTTGAAAAATATTAATAATATAGCGAAATGATTTACCCCAAGAAAGAAACATAATGCTGCTACGGACACGTATTTCTTTTCTTTTATTATTAATAATATTTAATATCCATGGACTCTTTGTTTAAATCACATTTAGCAACAATGGGTGAAACGAAATAAATGTTTTTAGTTAACCCAGTACAACAGTGTAAAATAATAATTGTTAATTTAACAACTTTTTTTTAGCATTCTAAACGCTGATGTTTTTACATAAATTCAAAAATGTCGCTCTGTTTTGTATCTTATAACCTTAATTTTTAATTTTAACTTCAAGTTTCAACACTAACTATTTATATTAATGGAACTTTTGCAGCAGTTATATAGAAGACTTAACAAAATAGTGAAGAATTTTGATAGCTAAGGGTTTATTGAAAATATCGAAACTATAAGATGTTCCGATTTTAATTCTAGGCATCGACTGCTAGGATGATTTAAGTTACTTATAATAAAGTCACTTAAACCTAAATTTAAAAAACGTTTCAAACACTTCTATCTCCTATGCTATTGTCTTTTTCAAAAAAATAAAAACAGTAGCATTTTCCTTATTTTATTGCCATCATTTTTTGTCTGTGGTAACATTCAGCTAAGATTCTTCCCTGCTAAGTTATTTAACTGCAAAGCCAAAAAAATTAAATTATGTCCAAAATTTTCAAATACATCAAGTGTAACATCTTTTAGATAATGCATTCATCACGGTCAAAAAAATTTTAGCGTATACATAATATTAATGACTAACAAAAAACGCAATTTGAGATTTTCTTTTTCAATTTGGAATTTACTGAAAAAAAACGGGCACTTTTTTGTAAAAAATAAAAATTTTGCCTTTATTTTCCTCGTATCATTTTTGATTTAGCACCTAACAGCAACTGTATCTCAGAAATGATGAGCCTAAACAAATTTTTATTTCATGGATTATTTTTGTTATTTCATTAGCTAACTTTTTTGTTATGACAAATTTGGAAAATGTGATCCTCTTCGAGTATTATAATTTGCTTAAAAGCTTTGAAAAATCAGTGTGTTTTGCTTAAAAATCAGGGTTTTTAATCCCTGTATCTCAGCAGGTATTAATGCAAAATGAACGTTATAGGGGAGTTTTTTGGGGTAGAATTCGACGATCTACACTTTCCAATAGTGACTTGTTTTTCGAAACCCCTGAGTTGAGGTGAAGCTCACGTCCAACAAAGAAGCACCCTTATTCCTTTTTAATATTTATTTGACACATTTTGAATCAAACTATCCAAAAATATTTGAATTCAAAAGAGCTATAGAATTAGTTCGAAGTGAGATCACCAAGTGACTGTACTAGATATTAAAAATGTATTTTGTACCACTGAATAGGTAAGGAGGGCGAGGGCGCTCCTAAAAAAATATTTTTGGGCAAAATTTTGTTAACTATATTTTATGAATATTATTCGTATTGCCATTATAAATAAGTAAGTTACTATCATTATTATTATTATTATTATTAACATTTTCGGTCATTTTAAATTAAGCAAGAGTAATTATTAAAGGTAAATGCAAAAACGTCTAGCAATATTTATTCAATTTTGTTCAACATTTTAATCAGATTTGAACAAAAATATCTCTAATATCAGATTTTTCTCTTTAGAAGACATTTCAGGATCAGATTTATTTTATAAAAAAATACTCCCCATCTCTCCAAAGTCCAACTTTCCATACTATACCGGGTGTAAACAAATAGTCGGCCACCCCTGTAACTTCCTCGTTTTTAAAGATATCGGGATATGGTGAAATTAGGTAAGATTGCCAGCTTTTTGATACCTATCCGCCATATTTGTCACTTCCGGTTTCACTGGAAATGGCTCCAATAGTCTATTCTAAATACTACCCTGCATGTTTTTACATTTTTTAAATAAAGATCACATTTTGGATACATGATACTATTTTGAACAATTTATACAGGGTTCCACGAAAAATAATTCGATTTTAGTTGTCAATCTAGATGGCTGCGAATATGTTAAAGTTATTTTTGTTCCAATGTAATTCATATAAAAAATACGAAAACGTCAATATGTTCAATAATGGATTTTCCAGGGGTTACTTCGGTAACTTGAGAGACGGTTAAGAAAACATTTTAATACATCATACAGGGTGCTCTAAACTCATTAAAATCACCTTTTTCAAAATAACTCTTTTGTTTAAATATTATGATATGGGCTACTCGGATATTCAGAAAGCTCTATTTAGTAGGGGTTAAACGGTACCAAAAGCTCCGTGATGTGTAATCGTTACCGGCAGGAATGACAATTTTTCTTAAGAAATGTATGATTTATATCTATCAACCCTGTATATTTGTGTTAATATTTTATGATATGCAACAAGAATGAGCCAAAAGCCTATTCTGTCTTATTATTTATTAGGTAATCGTTTTTTGAAAACTTCAATAATTACCATTTTAACATGTTTTAGTAAAATCGAAAATAACCTTTAAAAAAAACTACTCCTACCGTTAATTAATGTACGTTTGAGGTCCGATTAATTATTTCTAATAAAATAAAAATAATCGCAAAAACGAATGAAAAGATTACCCAATTTTTATTTACAATGTCAAAAATTAACGTGGCACGCATTTCGTTATTTTCAAGAAAAAAATAAATATATTAATGTTCTGTTGCACTTCATTTTGCAATTATTTATATATTATTGCATATTACCTGATTTCCGGAAAATAAATAAATACTTATGCCTTATTTATTTATTTTTTAAATGCACACTTACTATATTGTCAAAAAATCACACCTCGTCGACTTTTTACAAAATATAATAATCTGGAAGTTTAAAAGGATAACAAATATACAGGGTTTTCCATTAAGAAAAAAATTAGTTTTCGTGTAGCACAACAATTTCTATAAAAAAATGTACTAATTCATGCAATGCAACTTTAAAAAACATAAAATCCATTAACAATAAATATGATAAATATGGCATTTTGGAGAAGTTACTCTATTAACCTCCTCTACTATTAACTAAAAATTTAAAATGATACATACATATCCATACATATCTCATGCTTCATACATATCATATCGTCTGGTCCATATAACAATATGGGTCAGTCGTTCATTACAAAATTATCAGATTAATAAACTAAACAAAAAATTTGGTAATAAGTAGTACCTATAAAGGATATCGCTACACACTAGAAAGAGAATTTAGGTCAGTATTGCCATATTGGCAAGTACCACTAAAATGATTCTCATATTCCTTTATTGATGTTGGTATATGCAAAATTTTCCCTAAAATTTCGAATATATTGCTATTAAAACACATCTCCCAAAGTAACGTGAAATTTTTATTCTACAGTAAATAATACCACCATTATCCATAGTCCAATCAATATCTACGTGAAAATTCATTATTGCGTTTCTTGTAATTCTTTATGCTTCTCAAAAATTAAAGCTTTTACAAAACTTATCATCAGATAGTTGGAATTTCACAAAGATCCTGAGGAATGAAACTGAAATCAATTGGCAACAAGATTGAACCCGCACCACCAGAACTTAAATTAATATATTACAAAAGTGCAGTAAAATGTGAAAAGCTTGGGTTGTCGCAAAGCTAGAATGAAGTGTTGCATCAGTTGTAAAAACTGCAGCAAAGGAACGTGTGAGCACGTACCAGAAGTCCCAAACAAACCTGATGAAGACTAAATAGACATTGAAAGAAATGGGATGATGGAAGAAAAATGCACAGAAAATATGGAGAAACTTGGAGATGGAGACTTTATAAGTACGGATAATGTTATGAAAAATCAACCATGACCATAAAAAAAAACACTGAGCACAATATGCTAATTAACGAATAACGAATTAACACGCAATCATAAGCATATTGGGAACATTACGAGGAAAAACGTACCTTGTACCTTGTACTCTACCCCTGTGATGACGAAAACAATTGTTTCAACGGAATATTTTACAGGACGACGTAACACCACGAAACACGTTTTAAAATCTCCATTCATACCTGACGATTTTTGCAGCATTATACTAATTTTTGTCGTAAGTTTACCAAGAATGACTCCCTGCATTTTTACTTCCCCACTCAAAAAATTATAAAACGTTAATTCAATTAAAAAAGTAAAACGACCCGAATTGTAAAGAAGTTCAAGCTCTACAAAATTGAAACTTACTATTTTTTACATAAGATTGACAGGACGCGAGATATAAAAAAAACAGAACCCAACCTTTTTAAAAATGACATTTTCAACAGCTTCAAGATACGCAGAAACAAAAACAAATCTTCGTAAACTTCTCACACTCAATGTAAATATTGGCTAATACTCATTAAAAAAAGCCGACCGGTATTCCCATAGGTCACTTAAGAATAAAGAATAAAGAGACTTAATTTGTATCTTAAAATTATTTTGTTCGGTAACCAAAAGATAGTTAAAAATATTTTACAACCAACCTAAAATGTCCAGGTAATACTAGTGGTTGATATTAATTATTCTAAATTAACATAAGAACTAATCAGAAACGATGTTGATTATCTATTTATTAACTCTAAACCACTCGTTAATTGCAACCTCTAAGCATTTTTCAAGTTAGAAATGCTTGAATAAATTCCTAATTATTATAATTAATTAAATCACGAAATAATACGCTTTCCTCAAATTGGATCTGCTGAAGTATTAATTAAAGACTACAATGGAACAATTTATCTGAAACGGATGCTGAAGTAGTTAGGAGTTTCCAATTTCGTGAGGGATAATGAATTTTTATCCAGAATGAGGCAATTGGTCACTGTCAATGCCCTAAAGATACATTTACATTAACAATGTCTATAGAGCAAGTTAATAGCCTCGCAGAATTGGACCAGGGTGGAGCTCTAACCACTTCCTCACTCTATATTACTGAAACAATACTCTAGATACCACCGCTTATAATACTAAATTAAGTCAATTTAGATACGAATTTAATTTATATTTGTGTTTTAGATTGACAAAAAAAAAACAATGAAAAAATGTTAAATCTGTTACGCGAGGTGCTTAAATTTTACTTTCGTTTAATTTTTAATCCTTCCTCAAAATTATTATTTCCAGTAACTGCTTACTTGAAACAATTTGAAATATCTTATATTTCATAATTTCACAAAGAATCAATAAATACTAAGAAAATATTTCCTGTTCTTTTTCTATCAACGACCAGAACTAATAATTGAATTTTATAGTATCAATATCATGATACTTTCTCTAAATTTATTATAAGTTCTGTTGTATTGGATGTATTTGCAGATTATTTGCAGTATTGCTGCAATATTTCTACTAACCACATCTGGTAGCAAAAACAGCGATATACTCGTATATAGTCATTTTCTTGATGTCTGTATGCCTGTTTACGCATTTGTTAGTTTCACTCGTCTTAATTGCATCAACACTACATATACACATAAAATAAATGGTTTAAGTAGAAGTTGTAATAATATGTATATTCCATCATTATTGACTAATAACGAATCTCTGTATCTGATATTTTAGAAACAATGTGAAATGTGTTACATTTCGGTTGCAATTTATTGTATTTTCTATTAACTATACACAAAAATATAAAAGTGACAAAAGTGTACTATTTGGAAACAGCAATTTGCAAGGTACTTCCTTAAGAGTACTACAATAAAGAGGAAGAACGCAAAAATGAACATTTACTACCAGTATATCTGAAAATTGCTGACACTTCAAAAGTTAAAAGCATATATCCCATCATAGCAGAATGCAAATCTGGTAGATATCTTATTACTTTAGGAATAATATATAACAAACGTTAAACGATTAATCGATATTGATGGGATCAAAACAGAAATCCATAACACCCTGTACACCACAAAAGAAAAGGAAAATTATATACAGGGTGCTTCGGAAGGAAGGGAAACTACTTTAAGGACATATTCTAGAGGTCAAAATAAGAAAAAGCTCATTTAAATAAGAGTCCGAAAATGCTTCATATCCGAGATACAGGGTGTCAAAAAAAATAATTAAAAATCATTTCTTTAATACCTCGAAAACGATTTAAGATATTAACTTAAGCTTTGGTATGCACTATACTGGCATAAGAAACACTTATTTTCAATTCAACGAGTTTTTATAATTTCACCAATGACGTGCGTGACAGCAAAAAAAAATGATTTTGATGAAAAAAATAGAACGCCACTGCTTTCTTTCAAAAAAGGGCTTGGTTTCTTATTCGGTAGCCAATTCTTAAAAGAAAAGTCAACTTGAGTTGTTCTGGTAGGACAAATCGTTTTATCGTATTGCCTGTGGTTTTATTATTATTATTATTATTATTATTACTATTATATACAACGTGATTATCCAGGTCCTTACAATTATGATAAATTTAATTGTTTTCGAATATCCACTTCAATAATTGTGAACCAGTTTAGTTATTTGTTATTTGCTGGCAGAAAAACGTTGTTTAATTCTTTTTTTTGACACTTATTTATAGGAATTTTTTTCTTATTTTGACCTCTAGAATACATCCTTAAGATAGTTCCCTTTCCTCACGTAACACCCTTTATATTAACAAAATTAAATCACTTAAGAAAATAAAGAATCAAAGTAGTTTTGAATTCAGGTTTATGGCCTATTTAATGGTTTTTTTCCAAACACGAAAATAATCAGTATTTCTTGAATTATGAATATTTGACGAAAGAGGATTTTTAAATGAATATGGCAAAATGATAGTACGAAAAAATATGAAAAAGGCTATAGAATAAATACGCAATATTTTATTTCGCTGCATGCTCCAAGGCGACGTAGATTTGTTCCCCGTATCATGAAGTAGAAATCATGTACCTACTACTGATTAAATAAAACAATAATTCAGTGAACTAAAAATTCTTTAGAAAGGAATCCTGGAAAATTAATCCCAAATTTGGTTAAACTCTCGATAGTGGTCATAGATAATACCCCAGGAGTCGTTTATTGGTACTTACTTAAAAAAAATTAAATCTGAAAAATGGCTGGCTGGTATTATTTAGACAAACAATATTATAATCTACACATTAGCGAAATTATTGGTATGGGAGATAACGAAATTTTGAATATGTGGAGTCTTGGAGCAGGAAAATAATTGGGTCAAATTACCCTAAAACAGGTAAATCAGGTTACTCTATAAATGTTTGAGATCATTGTGTGAGGCATACAGAAGAAATTAAGAACAATAGTTGGAAACTGTTAGTTATTAGTTTTAGACATCATTATGATGACGATATTAAAAATTAATTAACACTGTTAAATAGAAACACAGTCATAGACAAAAAGTCTATTAAATATAGCAATATTGACCATTTAACTTGATGCTCTAGTTGTTGAAACTACTATACAGAGCCACATTACTTGGCAAGTATAATGATAATGTAGGTATATCAATCATAACTAAGGTTGTCAGTAACTATAAAAGTTCACTGTATTTTAATCTGTATAATTTCTCAACCAAAATGGCAAACAAATAAACACGCTGTGTAGGTCTCGAATTTGTTTTAATGGCGCCATTTTGTTTTGTTATCGAATTACTTATATCGAAATTTGGGGAAGTTACTATGGACAATTAAACCTTTAATTTAAGCCAAGTACCATGGTTTGATATAAGAGATTAGAGAGGGATTCAATATGGCTGCCGGACGTAATATTAGAATATAGATTTTTTAAACTGGGATAAAAAAATTATAAATATATCTGGAAATATAATCCCAAACTTTAAAAAATATTTAGTAGGAGGGTTTTTATTTAAAAATTATATTTTGCAACAGCTATTCTCTAATGCATTTGCATACAATTCCTAGTCCATTTACTCTTAAAATTACAAATACGAAATTTCCTAATATGTCACTGATGTTAATTTTTGATTGATTTTATTGGGTTTAGGTGTGTTTAAGGAAAACTACTTTAATTAAAATAGTTTTCTTTAAGCAGACCTAAACCCAGTAAAACCAATAAAAAATAATTTAACAAGTCGAAAAAAATATTTTAACTGATGTTAATGTTGAATTTTTGATTTATCATTATTTAATGATACTTACTTGAAATATACTATTTCAAAATCACGTCATTATTACTAGTACTGGTAGTTTACCGGAAGACGATAATTCAACAGAAATAATGGTCCGTTTGTAGGTCAACAGTTTGATTTTGTCATATTAAGTGTTACTATTCAACATGTGGTGGTCGGTCCACAAGCACCAAATTACCAAGTTTATGTAATTACCTAGCACACACAACACTACGAATTATTTCAATAGTTAAAATCTAATGCAACTAACTGTGCACTTGCTAACACCTTGGACACAAGTATAAGCAAAATACTGTATTGAAATAAAATTGGGAATTTTTAATAAATTATTTACGTGTGTTTTTTTAAACATTTCATTTTGCCTATTAATTTTACTTTACCTACACAAACACTGATGATACACTAGATAATTTTCTAGTAATCATGGAACTGTGAGTCAGCAAACAAAAAATTTTCTTTTTAAAAATAATACACCGGGGAGATTTTCCACGTGCGTAGAAGTGGAAAATCTCAATGGCGTATAGAACACGTGAAAGTATCTCATATAAAATCATGTTAACCCTTAAAATTGTAAAACTTTTTTTTAAGTACTAAATATTTGACTACGGTGATTATTTTTTGGTGTAAAGTTAATAATGCATGAAATCCGTTAGGATATTTTGCGAATACATAGGAGTCATAAAATCACGAATAACTCTCTTTTCTGTAAAATTTGAAGAAGATTCAGTAGTTCCCAAATTGGGCGATAACGCCCCCGTAGTGGGCGCTGGAATGATTTAAGGGGGTGAAAACAACCTCAGGAGAAATTGGGGGGCGCCAAACAATATTATAGGGTCGTGTAAGAAAAATATATACAAAAATAGCTTTTTTTAAAATAAGGCAAGTTTAGTTTTTTTTAAATAAATAAAAAATATAATTAAGTATTTCTAAATACTACACTTTTGTTTGTTATACATTAAAACATTAATTTGTTGATGTAAGAATTTACAGTAGATTTTTAAAAAATAATAATAAATAATCAAATTTAAATGTGTTTAAGTCCCCCTCTCCAGAACCGTAAAAATACATAAATAATAAATAAATTAAATTACGAAATTAGCTTGTGTTTGGGTGAATTTTTCAATAAATTTGGGCAAGACCCCCAAAATTTTTCGTGCGGCCATTTTATATTTTGCAAAGGTGGGCGATACGTCAATAAAGTTTGGGAACCACTGAGATAGATTATTAAAACTTTAAAGTGAATTTTTTAAATATTTTTAGAATAGAAATGTAATATAATAATTGCTTGATGGAAAAGTAAATGCATTCGACTCTCGTGGGGTTCACGGTTCGATTCCAGGTCGGGGAGAATATTGCTTCGTGTCGTGTATAAATGTGTTTCTCCCTCCCAAATAAGATATAATTTTATTAGTAATATATAGGATGAGTTAAAAAAAGGTAAAAGTTAAAATCTTACCCGAAAGGATCCTTTCGTGAAAGACTTTAACTTTGATTCACCTGCATATGTAATATACCTGCATTGGATTACACCTGCAAATGCTGATTGATCGCCAAGATTATTTGCATTTTTTTGCCAGACAGAGAGCAGTTTTGAACTTAATGTTCAACATAATAAGTTATTTGTCTTGTTCTTACCAGACATGGACCGGTTTCGATCTTATTATGTCTACATAATATGTTCGAAACCGGTCTATGGCTGGTAAGGAAAAGACATAATCTTGGCTATCAATCAGGATTTGCAGGTGTAATTCAATGCAGGTCGGGAAGTTTGCCCGCTGAGTAGTTGTTTCCTGCAATCCTATTTAGGATTCAGTTTAGTCCGCCAGGGCTGGAGGTCGATGCTCTAAGGTACTTGCTTGGCAAGTAGCTATCGTCACAAAGACATCGTTGATTGTCTTGAAAGGTAGAAACACTAACCACCCTTATCCTTCACCCACATCCAACCTTTTCATAATCAAAAATTCTTTCATCTTGTGATCACCTAGAATAGATATTTTACCACGATAACTATTTTGTTATCCGCCTTTTAAGGTGTTACCTTAAAAGTTTGAGTTGTTTGAGTTGAAGAGTAGTCCTCAATATGAAAATGATCCTCTTCAAATACGTATGAAAAGTTTAACATGCCTCACATTGCATATCTGTTGTGTTGTTAAAATGTTTTCTTAACCCTCAAGTTACCGAAGTAACCACCGGAAATTCTAGGATTTTGTGTTGGGTAAAGAGGGACAGGGCCCTACAGTTTACTGTGGAGTCCGAACCACATCTAGGGGCTTCGATAATTCTCTATCCATCTAAGTCCGAAGCAAATCAGAAATATTTTTTTAATTTGCCCCAGTATGGATTCGAACCATCGATCTTTGCAACCGAGTAAGTACGTATCAACACATTTACCCACGCGGCTACCGTCCCCAAATGAAATTAATTCCTCCATAATAAGGCCCATGCAAAGACGATAATAACTACTTGAATCAACGTTAAGAACTACTTTGAGCAGATGGACTGAAAACCAAATACGTACAGCAAGCACATAACCGTTCTCACATCCGTACGAATTAGGTATGAACTAGGGGTTCCAATCCCGGGATCCCCAATCCCGGGATCCCGGGATCCCGGGCAGGTTTTCACTCCCGGAAATCCCGGGATTTCAAAAATCAATCCCGAGTATTAATAATATGAGCAAATTACATAAAATATATATTACTTTTTATCTCACATGTATTCTGTGTACAAAGATCCGGTCCAGATTAGGGAACGACACCCTAGACACACTGGCCATTCTCAGGTAATTTTTTCAAAGTAAATTTTAGGCATTCATTTTTATAGAATAGATAATCAATAGATTAAAGTAGCAATAGATTGTTAATTTTTAAATTTTTTTAGAGTTTTATTATATATTTTTTTATGTATTATTATTATTCTTGCTCAATAAATCGTTTCTTCTTTAATTTTATGTTGATATTCGACAAATGTATTTAGATCCCGGGATCCCGGAAAATCCCGGGATTTGATTTTCTAATCCCGAAAAATACCGAAAGCCTAATCCCGTCCCGGGATTGGAAACCCTAGTATGAACAGAATTCACAACCTTATTGTGTTCTTTAGGTATGAGTATATAAAGTTGTTGCATGCATTAAATTTAATTTCTCCATTTTCCACGTCTATGACTCTTACTCCTGCACTGTACAGCAAGACAATTGAATGCAGGATAAAAAAAAATTATTTCCCGTAACGTGTAACTATTTATGCGTTACTACTAGTTGTGAGTTTAAAAAATAAATAAATAAACTAAATTAATTAAATAATCTCGAACATAAATGAACACAGATGTAGTTCATGTTACAGAGAAACTTTAATCTTTATTTTATCACTACGTAGTAAAACATTCACTTTCAATATGTTCTAAATTTAGGAATCTATATAAAACGACATTTATCATGATTAATTAATTACAAGAGTGTTAAATAAAGCACTTAATTACTTAAAGAGAAAAACGGTAATAAATCTTATTTACCTGTAACACCAGAATATTTTTCTTGTTGGTTTAACTATTTCCAACGTAATGAGAAGCAATTTTTCGAGATCGGTTTAAACATACTTTTACAAGTCCTGTAAACGCGGTTTTCAGTTTGTTTAAACAGTGGGTAGGGTATTAAATTACTCTCATATTTTTTACAGTGTCCTAAGCAGAGCATTTAAAAAATACGCCAAAAGAGACAGAGGTAAAACGTGATGCAGAATAACGGGGCGTGTCTGCTGAAACTTTTCATTGGCTGAAAACTCCGAAAAAATGCTCGTAACTCCCTCTAGAGGAGAACAGAGATGTGAGAACAAACATTATTTTTGGATGCCATAAATTTGCGGGCTAGAATAAATATTTTCGGAAGAGTAAAATGTTAAGGACTTTTCATTATGCTGCAGAATATAAAGTTTTAAGGCTATTATGCTCAGACCTATTAGCATAAAGGAATATTTCAGTTAATTGGTCTGGACTTTCAGCACACCCGGCCTGAAAATATCAGGAAATGCTGGGAATTATAGCGGTTTTATGCAAAATACTACCATTTTTGTTTAAAATTACTTGACCGTACCCTTTGAACAATTCAAAGAATAAATTGTACACTGGAATGTTTCTCCTTTGAATATTAGAATTTTAATGGTGACATTTTAATACATTTCGCTAATTAACAGAACACTTAAATAAAACGCGCCCAGCTCAGATCACAGGACGAGAGGAAAATATCAACGTGAAAGTAACATTGCAAATTAGAATTTTGTTCATTTGAAAATTAAATGTATTTAAATTCTAACTTGCTTTTGAATCGAAATTTTAGAATAAAAGACAAGTTAGGTTCCTGAAAAAAATAACGTAGAAAATATAGGCAATCAACCAATAATGACCTTGAGGAGTTCCAATGTTACAGACCATCCTCAAACATATTACATACGTCCTTTCTGATTCAATTTTATTTTATCAAATACTTTTAGCAATTAAAACATTAATTTTATAGTGTTTCTTAAACATTAAAGATACATTCCTTAAACCGGTTTCAAAACCCTGTGAGTTTGCCCTTGTTCATCATGTATCCTTTTTAGGATAACTGGTGGAGATCTGCTTCAATATGCTGTTACATCTTATGTATCTAACCCCTGATAGTCTCCTGTCTCTTATAAAATTATATATGTGACTCTTCTTCATGTGAATTCCTGAGACCCTAAACAGAGTAGGACTTCATCGCGTGCTTCCACTAGACACGATCTTGACACTACACAGTCTTCTCAGTTTCACCAGGACAATGACAAAACTAAACAGTCGAGTGGTTAAGTTATCAACTAACCGTTCATTTACCACAAATATGGAAACGAAAATTAACTAGCCTATGTTGATACGTCTGTTGTTCATTTCATGTATTCGAACACCTCGTTACTGTTGACACATTTCGTCCAACCCTATCAGTGATAAGTCTCTTTGGAATTTATTCAATTACTGAACTTTTGCACCAATCTTGAAAGTAGTTCAATCTTTAAAGTAAAAAGGTTGCTTTTTAGAAGCATATTAGGGACATAGGAATAAGTCAAATGTTAAAATAAACGACCAATGTCCCAAAAAGCTCCCTAACGTGATCTAAATGATTGAAAGTTTAAAAGAAAAATAAAAAGAAAATTAAACACTTTCGAAAAATATAAAACTAAAGAGGTCAAACTGGCATATCACAACATTTTCTAAGGGCTTTGTTTATGAAGCATACTTGTGGTTTAAAAATGAACCTTATTGATATATAGGGTGAGTCAGTTTTTTGTAGTAGAAATTCAAAAAATTTCCCATAACCATTGGTCATAAAACCTTTAATTTTTTATAGATAGACCGTTGGGTCGGGAAGAATGTCAAGCTCCGGGAGTGTATAGTACAAATAAATGTACTGTTCTCGGCTTTGCGTTGCATCTTAAGTGTTTAATAACAAGAAATGAACAAAAGTTAAATTATTAACGTTCAATCTACAATAGATTTTCAAATATGTCTCCATGGACATTTTCTGGCTTTGTTTAAAAGATCATGTTGCTCGCCCGAATTCATCTTGTTGGTCCTTTAGGTGAGCTACAGCATTCATAATACGAAAAACTAATGCATCGTGATTGTCCTCTTTTGATTTATACACTTCACTCATCAACCATCCCCACAAACAGAAGTCTAAACGTGTGAGATGTTGACCTTGCCGGCAGACTAATAGAACCACCGTGACCAATCCATCGTACTGGAATATTTCTAGTTAAATGCTACCTGACCAGATTGGCATAATGCAATGTAGGGAGCTTCATCCTGCTGATAATGTAAAGTTTGTCTTATGTTTAAAGTCGGCAAAGTCTACAAACCTCACACCTTTAGAATTCTGTTTGTGGGTATGGGAGAAGAGTGAAGTTAATAGCGAAGCGTTAATTTTTCGTATTATGAATGGTGCAGCTGATGAAAGGGAATAACAAGATGAACTCGGACGAGCCAGAAAATAAATGTGTGAAAGTCCATGGAGACATGTTTGAAAATCTATTGTAGATTAAACGTTAGTAATTTAACTTTTATAATTCCTTGTTATGTATTTAAGACGCTGTAACTCGAAATATTATATTAAAGTATAAGTGGATATAAAGGTCTTTAAAACACGCGCGATTTTTCGAGAACGACGGCGTACCCGGACCGGAGTGCTCGAAATAAAGCAAGTGTTTTAAAGACCAGTTATCCACGAATACTTTACGCTATTTTTTTAAAAATGGTAATAAGAACTAATAATGTAAAATACCTTTAGTTGTCATCGAAATGAGAAAAACAAAAATTAATTTACAATCTGTCATATAATATTAATTGTTGTCATCACAGTTAAAACTTTTGAAACGTTTGTCACTAATATTTTATTTGACGTTCCTGGTACTTCTGTCAGATCAATAATTAAAAAGTTGACATTTACACTTCACGTTTCTCGGGTTATTGAAGTTGCCGTGGTAACTTTAAAACACCAGTGTTTTTTATAGTTGGATTTAAACACTCTGAGACGTACTTTAAATAACCAAAATAGGGTACCAATAAAAAAAACAAATAAAAAACAGACTACAACTTTTAGATTTTTTAGCCATATATCACCTTGTATATTTTTAAATTTTTCTCTAATATAAAAATACATATATATTGCAATAACAGACTATACACAGTTCGGTGTCCAAATGGAACTCAACTCCTCCCCAAAAATGCCCGCAACATTTGAATGGAACTTCTCTATTGGTCGACCCAAATTACAAAGCAACCACTAAATTTGACGAAGGCCGACTCTACAATAGTCGCGTCATATATTAAATTTTTACGTATTTTGGCAACAGACCAATCAGCATATGTTATCATTGTCGCGAAACGTATAAGCGCTAAACATATGGAAAACGCGAATAAATGGAGAGCCAGCCTCACGTCAACTGCTGTATTATTCTCTATCCTTGGTATTATTCTTTGCCTGTGTTTTGAAATTTCTACAGTTACGATCGTTTTTGTGAAGGTACGTATAAGAATTAAATTAACATTATATGTTTTGTGTATAAAGTATTAAGTTACGTAATGCAAACGATTAAAATGATCATTGATAAAATGTTTAAATCTCGTTTTTTTTTAAGGTTAAATCGGAAATTGGCTGAAGGGGGCCCGGACCCAACTTCTCCACCAAAAAAACGAACGTCCAGACATTTTTCGGTGGAAGACAAGGAAACGTGCTGAACATTTTTAAGGCGTACGATGGGGAAAATCGGGAGGAACCAAAGATGGAAGGCATAAAGTTCACTGCAACGGCAGCAGGTGTGAGTGTTGCAAGTGTTTATAATATTCTTGGTGAATACAAACAAACACACACCAACTTCAACCACCAAAAGTGTGTGTTTTGGACAATATTGATGAAGGAACTAAAAGTGCTCTCAAGCGTATAATCCATTATTTTTTTGAAGGCGATGAACAGAAATTGGCTTTCAGTGAGTAAACGGACTTTTTATTTCTTCGTGTTGTAATGTAATTGTGTTTGGCATTATAGGTTTTTAACTAAATAGTGCCCAAGGGAAAAAAATAAGATATCACTTGGAGGCGAAGATTGCTGCGAGACATCAGAAAATACCGGGAAGAGCATAACAAGTTGTACTTTTTAGATGAGACTTAGGCACAGATTAACTATACTAATCTGTGACTTAGGTGAACGCTGGCCATACTGTAAGTAAAGTATGGAAGGACACAACAATCCTGATACCAAAGCAGGTTTTCATCCAATGTTTAACGATGGGGTTAAAAAATACATCGGACAAGGGAAATCATCTTATAGTCCACCACATAGGATCCGAGGACGGTTTCGTTGAGAATTATATTACTTATCGTTGTTATGTTATTTACAAATTTGTTATATGCAATACGTAGGGCTTTGAAAGTCTATTTTTTCTACTGATTTACCAAATGTATTAAAATGATGAATAAAGCATTCTATTTTATATTATATTTATATCTCTCGTAACTTTCTTAAACGAACTGTAGTAGAACCTTGTGAAAATAAAGACAAAATAGGTAGGTAAACAACACGTTTTATTTATTTGGACATGTGAAAACCGAAAAGTAAACGACTCTTAGCAGATATGACTATTTTTGAGTATTTTGCATTGGGGTTGATCATTGAGTATATTACTTTATACTCAATGGGTTTATCCAGTGAAGTAACCTATGTAAATTGTTATAGTAAATCACAAACTAAACTTTTTTTAATTAAATAACCACGGACGTTCTTTAAAGTATGGGGAAATAGCTCGCGAAAGAACCTAACCTAAAAACGAATACAAACGTAAACAAACCAGGCAATCAGCTGGCCGAGGCCGAGTAAAAGTATCTTGAGTTTGCGCAGTGCGGACTAATAAAGGAAACGTCGTTTAAATTTTTGCGGGAATAAAGTATTATTTTTAAAAGTCCAAAATTGAAGATGTATAATAGAAGCTTTAATGGGTATAAACATTATAGAAATATAGTACAGCTGTAGTAGAAAATGTAACACGTATAATAACAAATTTTGTTGAAGCTATCACAACTTTCATTAATTTCCATCGTGTAAAACTGACTATTGCGTACACCGTTCTGCGCTGCCATAAAATTAATGGGGCGGAGTCGAGTTCCATTTGGACGCCGAACCTAGTATCACAGCCCACTCTACTATCATTTCAGTTGCGTAGATTGTAGAAAGTGGGTTACCTACGAGTAGGGGTGGGATCTTTTTTCGATATATCGATAAAAATATCGATATATCGATGTATCGAATAACGATATGTAATTTTTAAAATATCGATATATCGATAATTTAATATATCGATATATCGATATATCGATATATCGTTATATCGATATATCGATTTATCGATTTATCGTTATATCGATTTATCGATATATCTACAATATCGATACATTTCAAATATCGATATTTTCGAGATTTTTTTCAATATCGCCAACCCGAGTACTTTTAGTGAAAAAATATTAACCAACTGAAATTTTTTAATTGTCTAGAAATTTATGAAAGAGTATTTAATTTTGATTCAAGAAAATCCTCTTGTTAGTTAATCTAAGTATTTCACGATTAACATTGAAATAGGTACCTGGTATTAAAAAAAATTCTAATAAATATTTCTTTCTATGTTGAAAAATCTTATCAACTTGTGAGAATATGAAATTGCTAGCCAGCCATGAAGGACCAATGAAGACAAAAATCTAATATAAGTAGGTAGTATAAAGATAAAATCAATTGGAATCAACTTACCTTCACAAAATTGTAAAAACCACACAAGATTTATATTACTTCTAATAAATCTATGGGTGTGTTATGCTCGATATAATTACAATGAATAAATGATTATTCCAGAGGTCAACAAGGTCAGTAAACATAATTTCATTTTTAAAACCTTTGTTATTAAGTAACAATACACAATTAATTAATTAATTAATTCCTAGAACTCCTAGGAAGAGGATTAATGCTTATTAAATAACATAATTAAATACGGTATTGTATTGGCAATCGATATGTAAACAGAAAAATTATGCCATTCATTGGCTTGCTGGCACCCCAAAATATTCACATCTATCATACTGAGAACTAATTCCAAAATATGCCAACTGACACTCTCACACAATAAAAATTTTTTCTGATTTCTTCTGGGTATTCACTTAGCAACAATATACTATACCTACTACTATATACTATAATAAACTACTATATCACCAAAAATGTTAGATTTTCACAAAAGTTTGTCAATACTAAATGTCATAGGATTGGCAGTCTGTAGATGGCAATGTCATATCTGAGTAGCATTTTATATTCTTGCTTTTTAAAAATGATCTCGCCAAAAATAGATCCCAAGATACTACCATGTTTTTTTATGGTAAATCGATAATAATAACAACAGCAAACATCTAAATACTGCAAATATGAATATAAGAGTAAGGTTCTTTTTGGGGGGAAGATCGCTTTTCTTTATTCGATAAAAGTAGTTAATAGTTACAAGTAGGTATCTTTCAAAATGTAGACATTTTGTATCTGTAAAGTTTTAGATACATATTTTAGATTTTAAATCATGCTATTTTCAGTTATTCCTTTTTCATTATAACGTATGTTGAAAATTATAAGGCATACACTAATCACTGTCTCTATTGTTGACATTCACATCAATTGTACGATTGCAAAATTATTAAATTAATTGTTATGATGATAATATACACATCTCTTATATTTAATTTTACACATTTTTAGACATTTTTCATGTGTAGTATTATTTCACATAAATATTTGACATTACTTTGTTACTTATATTATAATAACAAATGAATATGTAAAGTTACTTACATGACATAATATATAGATACAAGTGTAATTATATCCTGGAGTTAACACGTCTACGTGACCGAATTTTAAATGTACCTAAGTAAAGTTCAACCAATTTCTGTAAAAAATTTTATATTTCATCACTGTCGCGACACTAAGCCTCCATGTTTAAGGTAACCAATTTAGTTTATAATCAACAATTTAATCAATCATTTACCAAATAAAAAATTAAAAGGTTTTTAATCGTGTTGTTTCCATGGCACAATAGAAAAGTTATCCAGAAATGTAAAAAAAACTGATCCTAATCCACTACAAATCCCCTCTCGGACACTGTGTGCGACCTGACCTATACGTAAGGGCGATGTATTGGTAAATTTATTTTTAAATAGCTCGCTTTGGAAACCTGGTCATATATTTTTTGAACATATCGTTTCATTTGTAGGCATTCTGCGATACAAATCACAATCCAATGGTTTGGATCCACCTGGATTAAAGTCAGTTATGGCCAAGCACGAACTGGTGATATCGACACAAGCCATGGGCTCATCCTCATGTAGGATCACCCAACCTCTATCGTATTGCGCTATTCCAAATGTATATTAAATTGCCCATATTAAACGATTTTCCCAATTTACAAGTGACCGGACGAAAAGTTACTTTTATTAAAATTTTTGTTCTTAAATTTGACCTCAACAAAAATCTTGAAATATGCTATTAATATTATTAAACAAATTATACAGGGTGGAAACTTTAACTGTAATAAATTCTTTCACTGCCTATATTTCAGAGCCAACGTTTTTAGTTCATTCTCACACGGGAAGTACAACCACCTCTAATTTTTTTTTTAAACGTATGAGTATATTACACATCGTTTGAAAACCAATTTCGAGAGGAATACAATGCAAATTTATTTTCCAAATATTCTAAAGGGTTAAGTGACAAAAGAATAAAAACTTATACTTTAAGGTAAATGCTGTATTTATTGTAAAAGGGGTTCAAAATGTTCACCATTTCTTTCTTAGTAAAAAGCTAATCGTTTATAAAATTCATCCATACCTTTTGTAATATTTCCGGTTACTAATACGTTGTATCAGACATGAAATCAAAGTAATTTGGTTTTGTTGCATAAACGCTACTATTAAAATACCTCCATAATGAAATTCGAAGTAGAGGCCGTGAAACATTGGTATGTAACGTGAACTGACGTCATAATAGCCGTATGAACCCGATGCTTTAGTCTAGCTCGGCAGGTTTCGCATTACTAAACTGTTTTGCGCAAGTGCTTCTTTAGTAAAGCTCTTATCAGAAAGTATTAATAGGCGAAAATAATAATTTAGAACTGCAGAAATTCTTATTGCCGGTGACAATTCGTAAAATCGATAAACACGTGATTAATTTTTTTTGTATCGTGTGGTGTACCTATAGATTTCCTAATATGGCCGCCTCTGTCTTACATACTGCGAGAACATCAATTAATAAAATGTCACTGCACTATCATTAAATATTTTGATTCTTAAAAATTGTACATTTTCAAAAATTGGAAATACACCTAAAGTAACTTAAGGTACTCGTACAAAGGAGTAAATATACAGAACAGAAAATTATATTTTTTGAAAATGGTAAATTCTATGACACTATGACCCTGTATATATTATCAAAATAAAATCACGTATTTTTATGCTTTCAGGGTGCAAATCAATTAGTAGGCTATCAAATATTTTCTTAAAAAATTGCCCAATACGATTTCATAATTTTAGACTCCGTTTTTTGAAAATTAAGCCAGATAATGCAGATAAAAAATTGCTTACGACTTCCTTTCCTTTGAACACTACATACTGAATAAAATAAATTTGAAATCAATCAATGCAGGTAAAAATACAAGTGTGAGGCCGCTCAAGTGGAACACACTGTATATATATTTGTCTAACTATCGAGTACAGTATGATGTAATTTGCCACACTTTGTAACTGCTTAATATCTGATTCATAGACAGCTTAATATCAAAACAAAAAACAATTACATGGACAGTCTTTAATCAAATTAAATTCGCAGTTTAAAACCTGTAGATTGAAAGAATAATCGTTGATATAGGTATAATCGCATTCCGTTATCTTTTGATCAGAGAGGTTTAACAACCACCCGAGCTTATGAGCTTTTTCCAAGTGGAATCGCTGTCGTGGAAGTATTCATCCAGAATCTTTTGCTCCGGATAAACCAGATTAATAAGGGAATCAACCTTATTAATGACTAAATCATTTGAATAGATTAAGCATTTTACTTTTTCTGCTAAATTGAAAGTTCCAGACTTAGTTGAAGTGTCAGCCACTTTATACCAAGGACCAAATCCAGTAAACTGCCAATTGTTAATTGCAACACAGTACATTTAATTTTTGTTTTTATCAGAATGGCTCTTCCTTTTATCCATTCATGTATTCTCGTGTTAAAATATCTAATAGTTATAATAACGAAAGTTATTTTGAAATTATTATTGGCCGTTTACTTTACAAACAAATTGTGTACTAAAAAACATATTGGTTTTGTTGAGGAAAGGACCAGAATTCATATATTTGAAATATTTTGTGTTTTTTGAATTCGCGCTTTTGACTCTTATAATAATAATAATAATAATTAAAGCCCTCGTTAAAGAAACGAGCCTATAACAGAAAACTATTTTTTGATACACTTTAGGTGTGTTTGGTGACCCAGTCCAGAACGTCCCGAACTAAAAGTTACAACTTCCCACTGTAGTTTTAAAATAAATATCACTTTGACAACAACTATCAAACGTAAAAATCCCGAGTGTACATGTTTGTACACCGAACAAAATAGTTTTTAAAGTTCTAGCAATTCGAGTTCAGTTCATATAATTCGCTGACTTTAGTCCAGGACGTTCTGAACTGGGTCACCAAACACAGCTAGTGAGTCAGAATGATTTTAGAGGATGTTTTTTTAACAAAATGCATGCCATGTATTATATGTCAATGCATTTTTAAAGGGTCTTTATAACCTCTTTCTGCTTCTATATTATTATGATATAGAATTGATAATTTACATTTCTTTGTTATATATGACAGTTTTCCATTTATTAAGTATAAAATTAAATAAAAATATGTCCCACATGTTGCTCAAAGAAGCAACATTATTTTTTTAGTGAGTTCGTTTTATGTTTGTGTCTCGATAATCATTCAAAGCCATCAAGAATATCTTTTTACTCTTCTTACATTTTTGGTTTTTTTACACATCAATTCTGTATTAATTATCTTGTTCAAGCGTAGGTACATTTATCGGTCACAAAATTTTAAAATATTCGAAGTTCTATAAAATTAATTTTAAAAAGAAGAGCTTTTAGACATGACTTTTGTTTCGAGCAACTCCGAGAGGAATCGTCTGCTTTTTGTATGCCAACGGGAACCAGCAGCAATGGCAGTATTATGATAGAAGCCTGACGTTAAAATCTTCCAAAATATGGTTGACATATTTGTGGAAAATTAATGTCAATGTACAATGTCAAAGAAGTGAATGCATACAAAATGTTGTCAATGGAAAAACTTAATTATTTTTGGTGCCAACAACGATTGAGGATCGCCATATTAGCCAGAGAGATTTGAGCTTATTAGCATTAGCTTATTAACATGGCATTCAAATGCACCAGAAACTAATTAATGACAATTTTTAAAAGTGTTCATAATTTTGTAATTAGGCCAGAGTTACCAAATGCTAGAACATGCTACTTTCTACAACAATGTATAGTTTTGTTTTTACTTACATAAAGAAGGATTTGTTAACAGATCAGTTTTTTATTATTATACTGGCAAATTTCTTTAAGGAACATGAACTAGAGCTATTTATCTTCATTTTTTGGACTATGTACACTTGATTTCAAAAAAAAGTAGTACAACTCTTAGATAAGAAAATGGCCTTTTTTTAGTTGTCTAAATTGTTCTTTTGACAGTAAATTATTGAAATTAGCTTAATAATGAAAATGTAGATGTCAATCAGTTGTAATTACGTAAGTTTAAACTGATAAATAAATTAATAGTCCTATTTTTAGTACAAATATATTTTAAATACTTACAACATATTGAAAAAAAATTTAAACCACAAATAAACAAATTACAACATAAATAAAAGTAATTAATATATAGTCATTGCTCCATCCCTATCTAAAATTGCTTGTAGCCTCCTAGGCATTGATAAAACTAAATTTTCTGCAATTTGGGTATTACATAAACTTTTCCATTCATCTTCAATTATGGCACTAAGTTGTTCCCCATTTTGAGGACGATAGATAATAGTTATATGTCTATCATTATACGACTGGATTACTTTTGCATCAGAAAATATGACTTTTGATCAAATATCTTCATAGTTCAACAATAATATGGTTGAATGCAAAAATGATCGGTCCTTGTTTTTTTTATGCCGTTAATTTGTATTTTTTAGCAACAGAACTACACTTCAGAATGCTATTTTTAATTCTTCTACAGGCAGTAGATCTTGGTGCGGGAAAATTTGTATCCAAAACTGCATTAACTAATTTCAGTGGCGGATTAGACGTTCTTAGCGCCCTAGGCTATATTAATGAAAGCGCCTTTTTTAGGCGATCTAAAGAAAAAACTTAGTCGTTAATAATCAAATTATAAATCAATTATTCTTGATTTTAAAAAAATGGCGGCTGTCGACGGCGCCTCCTTCTGACTTGGCGCCCCTAGGCTGCAGCCTATTAAAAAACTTCGCCCATCAATAAAGACGTTTATTATTATTATTATTATTATTATATAGCCTTGTACCCACAGTTGACGTTTAGATGACTTATAAATATTTTTGCAAGAGTCATGTTTACATTGCTAAAATAAAGTGTACTACTTTTTTTTGAAATCAAGTGTACAACAATTATTGATGAATCTTCCTTCAGTAATCCGAAATAGGATGCCGGGTTAACTACACTCGTCAAGAAGTGTTCCACCCAAAAAATTACCTAAGTTTCAACAAGTGCAACTTTTTTACCCATGAACCACTATTAGCGGTTATACGTTTTTTTAATAAATGTTAGTGTTTTTTATTATATTTTCTGAACATTTTCTTTTGTGGTCCATTTTCTACCATGGAACGCTTTTTGTATTTAATAACTTTTCTTAGCCAAGTGTAATCTTGGGAATTGTCCTCCTAGTATCTGCACCAGCCAATATGTTGGTGGAAGAATGGGCAGATATCCCAGAAGGTGAAATAAATAAATTAATCAGGAGCATGCCCAGACGATGCGAGGCGATTTTGAGTAGTAGACGATGACCTACACGTTATTAGAAATGAATGTTTATAGTTCTTTGTTGTTTGTTGTTTCTTGTTTGTTGTTAATAAAAAACACTAAAATTTATTAAAAAACGTATAACCGCTAATAGTGGATATTGATGAATAAATCAAAAACTGGTATATTGTTAACATACTAAGGTACTCTTACAACATGTCAATAATATATGCAGAGAGTTCATGCAACGCGATACACTCAGTTGAAAATAGCAAGAAAAACGTAACTTCATTTGACACCCTGTATAAAGCCGATCTCATACTTTTTTCTCATTTCCTAACTGTATCATATAGCCATAAAATAGAGCTATCAGAATTTTGATGAGTGTAATTCAGCACATTATTTAAATGCATTAAAGGAACATCTGAATAATATCTACCTACATAAATCAACTGGAAGAAATGGTCGAACTAAATGGCCTGCTAGATGTTACAAAAATGGGAATACGTGAAGAAAATTGATTAGATATATCAATAACAATGCAAAATGTGATGGAAAGGTTAATAATTATTTTTAGTAGTATGTACCTATCACGCTAGAAATTTTAAAAACACCTTATTTCAGAACCGCGTAACACTGTGGGTCAATCAAAATGGGCAACATGTGATGCAAATTATTAACATAAATATCAAATAAAAATTTTTGCAATAAAAATTTTTTTGCGAAACTGTTTTTTATTTACTTGTCAATTTCCAGTTTATTTTATTGTTCTCTGATAGAAGAAGGTAGAACAATAAAATAAAGTGGAAATTGACAAGTAAATAAAAAACAGTTTCGCTAAAAATTTTTATTTGAAAATGGATTTTCACAAAGTAACCCAATCATCAATGAACTATTTACATAAATTTCTCTCATTTTTTAATTTTTGCTATTGAATCTGATATTTCATTGCTCAATAAATCAAAAATAAATAAATAATTTAAAAATTATTTTCGAGCATTCTGTATACATTCAGAAAACGAAAACCTTTGAGCAACACCACACCACACAGCTATCAGCTATTTCGTAACTACAATTAACTTAATCCGTTTTTTCTTAAAATCCATAATTGTAACTGTAGTGATTTTTGTAATACGTACGTATTATAGATGACATTATTTCAAAAAAAGAAATAATACAGGAGTGGAAGGAGACTAAAAAAAGGGTTAAAGGAATGTACTGGTATGAATGGTTTTCTATTTAAAAAAATGCACTTGTAGAAGAATTGAGATATCTAAATCAGACGCACTATAGCCCCATTCCCCGCCTGTCGCCTGTAACCTTATTTTATTTTTATTTTATTTTATTTAGCAATACACTACCCAACAGAACAATCCAATTACTGGGTATAGCCCAGGGTCGATCCAGTTAAACCTTGAACAAATTAGAGACAAGCTGAAATTTGGTATATAAGTTTGTATTGGGGTCCTTAAAATACCACCAAACCCCACCGATAATCCGCCGTGCCTGTCACCCCTAAACAGCCCCCGAAAGGGGTGAAAATCGGACTTTTTCTAGTTATTCGGCAATATCTTAAAAACAAAGCTATATACGAAAAAATATGAAAATAGAAAAATTTAAGGGCATAAAATTTCCTATAAAACTGCGTTTAGCAGATACATTTTGCTTTACCAGTGGCGGAGTTATGATATTTTTAATAATTGGGTATTTTGTAAAAAATATATTCTCTAGCCTTTACTTATTGGATTTTGACATTAAATATACATAACAATGTATATGGATATTTTGGTAAATACGTTTAATACATTCTTACATCAATAAATTAGAAATAAAAAACATACCAGTGGAGTACTATATTCTAATTTCATACATTATTTTGTGTTAGCTAATAGAACTTTAACATTTTACGTGCCTATTAAATGTAAAAAAATAATTATTTTAAATAGGTATCCGTGAATTTCTGTTACGAATTGAGAGGAATTAATTATTTTTATATTAATAATATTAAGGACATATACCGCATGTCAAGGCAACTGAGTAGTTTTCCGAGTCGCCATTCCCCCTGCATGTATGCTCTCTTCGTATATTCTGGATACGACTCCATTACGCTAAACAAAATTTGTATATGCTACGCCCAGGAAGAAGTTCGTAAAATAAAATTACTAATACTTCAAAGTTGCAGCATAAGTTGGGACCTTTAATAAATGTTAAATAAATAAATAAATAAAGTGTAAGAATAGTATTTTGTACTAAACTTCGCCCATCAATAAAGACGTTTATTATTATTATTGCCATGCACGCCATTTCCGGATGTGATACTACATCTGGCCTGTTTACTAGGGGAAAAATTAATTTGGTCAATACTGTGAAAAAGAAGAAGTTGGTTGACCTTCTTGAAGAATTTTACAATCCAAATATATCCAAAGACAGATTGAGGACCTTTATTTCGACATTTTTTATTTCCGTATACGTCAAAAATAGAACAAGTACCGATTTGAATAACGTCAGATACATTCTCTACCAGCAGTAAGTAGCAAAGCAAAGTTTAAATAAAGATTTTTAATCTGGCTTCACTTCCACCGATCATAAATGCAGTTCAGTACCATGCATATAGGACATTTCATCCAGCAACTCTACATACATATTTTATTCACATGTATGATTAACTTTTAGGTTGAAGCATGGTTGAATAATAGCTTACCACTGGGGATGGATTTCTAGTGATTCCGGAATCTCTCCAGTCCAGATGGATCAAGATATAGACCCCAAAGGGTTTCTTAAACAAATCTTTTGCAACTGTTCATCAGGTGGTTGCAAAAGTGCATGCTCATGTCGTAACCAGTTTTAATAGGGCAGTTGAGGATTTACAGGCGGAAGACGACATCTCAACATGCAGATAAAATATATTGGATAATAAGTAATTAAAAACATACATTACATTCATTTACTTAAACATAACCTGTAAGTATTTTAGTTTATTTAAGAAAAAGCAACTGCATGCTACTTACTACATAAAAAACTCATATTTTATGTATTATTATAATGAGTTTTGGTGTAAAAGACGTAAAATATATTAATGTAACGTAATTATTTTGTGGGAAATGTGTATTTTGTTAAAAAATACTGGAATTTACAATACGATAACTCCACCACTGGTAAAGCAAAATATATCTGCTAAACGTAACTTTATATGAAATTGTATGCTCATTAATTTTTCTGTCTTCATATTTTTTCGTATATAGCTATTATTCTAGGTATATTTAAAAGGCTTTTTTAGTTTTAGGTGAATTTAACAGAAGTTCAAAACCAAATTCTTTGTATCCTAGACTTTGCATCAAATACTGCAAAAATATCCATGCATCAAATACTGCAAAAATATCCATATATCTCAAAAATACCAAATATTTTTTGCTTCTTGCAAATTTTCGTGACTACTGACTTGGTTAAGATCGTTTAATGTCAATAATATATACCTTCCTGCAATTGCAAGAGGGTACAATTTTTATTTCTTTTGATGTATGTTCATCGTTTTTAATTCCACAAATCTTAGAGACTATCTTAGGAAATCACTCAGCAGTCATAAAAGAATTTAAAAATTGCATACAGGAAAATTTGCTCACAATTTAATAATATATTTTTCTAGCGACATGTGAGAATTACTGTTTACTACGATTTATTGCCAGTTTGTTCATGAGTAGCTTCGAAAGAGATGTGAAAGAGAAGTTTGAATAATTTTGTAGAAAGCATTTTTTATGCAATATTCAAAATTTATATAATTTTAAAGTAATTTCTAAAATTAAGAATTTTTAAAATATTTTCAATTTTCTTGATGATGCATAAACAACAAAACAAAATTAATAGTACTTTCATAAACTTAGTTATTTTAACATTTATACAAAAACACCAAAATATACAAGGTTGTCAGAAAAGGAAGTAATAGCTTGGTCTTGTCTTGTTCTTGTCACTATTGTAAATATTAAAAATTGCACGTTTTTTGATTCTTCTCTCTTTTTGTGGTTGCTGCTTTCAATTGTACTTTTTAAATAAATCACGACAATTTTTTTTTAATCTTCGTTGATTTATCGATCTGTCTAGCTAGATTTTTTATTTTTGCCCCTCATTTTCCAAAATTTTTGATAAAAATCAAACTTCGAAAACGTTTGAAAAATCTGATGCAAAAATTGAAAATCCAAAAATTGCTTTATTCAGGTTATATATTAGTTATATTAGTTATATTATAAGCATAATAATAAAAAACATATTAAATTTGAAACATTTATATTTATAAGAAAAATGAATAGTGCCATATACCCCAAAGAAAAAACATGATGCAGCCACGGACACGTGTTTCGGAGTTATTGCTCCTCATCAGCGTAGCGTAGCTTAATGGATCCGTGTGGATAGAATCAGAAACAATAACTATGAACGGTTAGAAAGTAGCAGCACTCTTTTATTTATATTTATGTTTCATCTCTAAGCATACAATTATAAAATCTATGGGACTTTTTTAATACATGATAAAATTGGATTAAAAATCAGGTTGAATATTTTTGTTATTATTGGGCCAGTATAAAACTTAAATAAAGCTGTTTATAAACAACAAGTCTCAAGCAGAGACAGTAGAGTGGATTTTAAAAAGACATGAAGGTATAGGCGGCATTAGTTATAGGAATGAAAGAAGTTTGTTGGACGATGTAATAATGTCAAACGCAAGTTTAAATGAATAATTTTTCAAATTATAGATAGATTTTTTGATATTAATGTGCTGTCCGTCCTCCTGATGAACCTCAGTAAAAGCGAAAGAGCATGTACATCTTTTTGGGGATATCGTTTTCTTTTATTGGTAACCCTAATAAATTTATTTGTGGTAAGTTTAAAAAAAATTATTTTAATAATTTATTTATAGGCGATTTGATTTTGTAATTTTTAATCCAATTTTTATCATCTATTAAAAAAGCCCAATAGATTTTATAATTGTATTTTTAAATATGAAACATCTAAATGTATCAAATTGGATAGGTATGTTTGTTATTATTATACTTGTATAAAACCTAAAGAAAGTCACTTATAAACAATGAACATTAAGCAAAGAAAGAAAATTGTGAAAAAAAATGAAAATATACCTCAACAAATCGATAGACAATTAAAAAACGAAGATTTCAAAGCAAAAACTCTCGTGATTACTTAATAAATGCGGTGTGTAAAGTGATATTTACACAAAAAAGACGATTTTTGATGAAACTGTTCAAAAAACCTAATCTATGGAGTACCTATTGCAATACCAGAGCAGAATAACCCATAGTATGAGAGAACAAAAAATGGTCATGATCATTGAAGTTAATGACCTTCAGTCGACATAACACAGAATTGCATTAGACATAGTGCACTGAGCATGTGTCCTAATTTTCATAGGAAAAGTACAAATTCTATCTCCCATCATTTTTATTTCTCTTCTGATAATGATTCAATTAATAACTGAACTGAAGCAATAATACATATTTACTAAGAATATGCTTTATAATTCAAAAAATATAATAATTATGTTTTATAGTAATAAACGATTCAAAATACGATTACTAAGGTTATGTAGGTTATTCCTCCTAACACAAATCGAAAATTGTATAAAACCTCATCTCAAAGATTAACAGAGAATAATCATCTTGCAATCATTTTATACTCATTTAGATATCGAAACATATATTTTATTAAGTAAAATCCACCTGTGGCATCGAGTTTTCTTTCCTCTTATAACTGTAGTACTTTGAAAAAAAAACTCCCACCTTAAAAACTAAAATTATATAAGAAAAAAAAATTCAATAATTAATCTCAAGAGCGAATATCTAAGCAGAGATGCAACGTATTTCACATGTCCCTCACAGATTTTCCAATGGTACATTCTGCATAGCGTGATCAATATTTGGTGTCAATCAACATTATATATTATCCTAGATTCTTATCTTTTTTTTGTAGACTTAAAACTAAAAGTTTTATTTTAATTTTCCTATCTACGGTAGGCAAACTTAAAGTAACAAGTACCAATTTAAGGGGATATGCATTGCAAAATAATATTTATATTAAAGCTACCAAAAACAAAATTAATTAATCCAATAGAGAATTCAATAATTACAACAACCAAATCATCTGTTGTGAAAACAAAGTATGCGTACTGAAACATCGAAACGTAAAATAGCAAAAGCATTAAAAATATCCAGTTCGGAATAAAAAAGTGAATTCCAAAAAAATACAAAACAACTTCCAATACGTCACACACTCACACATGGAAGCTGGATATTCATGTTTGTTCAGAGTTTTAAAAACGCGCATTCCAAAACAATAATACTCAATCAATGATAGCAATGAGCCAATAACCAAATGGGACGGGGACGTTACATTTAGGGGTAGGGGGTTACGTGACAACCCTGTTTACAAATGTAACGATTGATTCTTCAATGTTGTTTGAACCACACTGATATGTCCACGCTCGCATCTAGTGCCCCGTGGGAGTGCATAAGTGACAGTTGAGTTTTCTCACTTACCGACGGAAAGGCTGCCCATCTTAGACACATCTTTGACATTTAATGCGCTTCTTGTCAACTCCGCAAGGTACCGTAACATGTTTAGATATCCCATGATCGCTTGTGTAGTAGTATTTTATAAAGAGTGTCCATTAAATTCACTTATTTTATTGATTGCTGGCGTTGATCGCTATTGCCTTTGTAAAATTATTGATTTTCAATTTGGGAACAAAATTGCTTAAAAAATACGTAACTAATGTATATGGACATTTTAAATTATTTGTTTATTGCAGGAAATGTCGTTTAATTACAATTCATTACAATTTAATAATGTGAATTTAAATGTACATTCATCTATTTGTTTTTCAACAATTTATTTTCGATTATAAAACAACAAGAACAATTGAATACCGAAATGCTACAAATACGATTACGTCGGAATACAGGCACGCATTCCTCTCTAAATATATTTTAACCCTGATAACTTACCGCAGATAATTTTTAGATTTAATCTCTCATTATGTATATATGTTGATGTTGATACTTATTTTCATTGGATTTTGAATACAGTACAATAGGTAACTGACTAATTTAGCTGAAATTATAATTTTTCTCTCAGGTACATAATTTTCGATAGTCCGGCTGTTACGTGTACACATCATACGGCGCAGTTTTTA
Organism: Rhagium mordax; assembly: GCA_963680705.1. Lineage (NCBI taxonomy): Eukaryota > Metazoa > Arthropoda > Insecta > Coleoptera > Cerambycidae > Rhagium > Rhagium mordax. The sequence continues at coordinate 29,985,846 of OY796657.1, forward strand.
GGGGAGGGGATAACAGGGGTAATTACCACAAACAGCGAAGGTTGGGATATTACCGAAGCGACATTAGACACATACTTTACTTGTCATTAATTTGGTTTGGTCCGAACAAAATATTGTTTTTTAATAATAATTTAATAACTGTATTGTCTACGTCATAATTTGAATGCAAAGTTGCTCTACTTATTATCCTTTAAGTTAAATTCTTATGAATTAATTTATTTAAAGAGGTATTATTTACGTATTAATAAGAATTAATAATGGCGCTACTATAACACAAAGAGATTTATATTTTTCATATATTTCAAAATAATAGTAACAAACATTTATTTTCTAGATAAAAGCTGGTTATTTCTAAAACATTGATTTTCTACATACTAGTCTGAAAATACTAATACCAATATTACCAATGTTAACCCAATGATTTTGTTCTGTTCTGATCTTTCAGGAATAGGCAACTTATTTGTAAACCTGCTCTCTACTGTTCTCATTATGTATTTTATTATCTATCAGAACTAAATATAAATTGGGTATTGGGAAGTCCAACAAAATAACAATAGATATATTATTATTACTATTTGTTGAATTTTGTGAAAAATATATTGAATTGTTTGTGGTAAACATAAACAAACTGGTGCACAATTGAAGTGGATATTGGAAGAATATGGCAATATTTGAATCTCAATATTTTTGGAATTAGATCATTTATCTTGATGCGGCTTTTTGTGATCGTTAGCAAAATTCATTGACCTTCATCCATCGTAATTAGATTTTTAGATTGTGGGTGTTTTTTTAACTAGATGGTGATTATCCAGGCTCTTATATTTATGTTAAAGTTCATTGCTCTCCCAAATAACTAAAAAAATTTTATGTTGAATATGATTTGTAAGTAAATCTAATGAACCAGTTTGAAGATTTTTATTATAGCTTCGTTATTTTTAGAAATATCATTTAATTTGTTGTAATATAAAAAATGGTGCATTTTACCTTTTAGATTGTAACATTTTAATATGTATGCCAATAACAATTTTTTCTTCAATATTAAAAGCTCCCAGCGCACCCTTTTCGAATGCAAATTGAACAAACTATATAACGTAATAGGAAATAATGAAAATTACTCAAAAGTTTTTATATTTTCACCAATCTTTTCATATTTTACACTTCGTCAAAAATCTGAAATTATTAGATAGTACATATTATTAATGTTGATAGAATATTCCTGAATCTTGGATAATATTGTCGAAATTGTTTTAAATTTTTTTAATTATCTCTGTTATTAATCGAGATACTCTTTTTGTGTCAAATACCATATTACACTTTGTAATTGAGATAACCACGATTGATAAATTGTTTGAAACTATCGCAGTCTGAGAAGATGGATCGGTATGAATAAGATGGGCCAATCTTTTTTTACTATTATTGACCTATGAATATGATTTTTATGGAATCAAAAATGTTTTTTATAATTGTTATGGTGGCAACACAACAACTCGTGGATGTTATACATTTTAAGGAACATATTATGTTTCACTCCCCAATTTTGTCGAAAATTTTAAATGACACATTGGGTGTCAAGTGACTCTATATTTATAGGTCTTTTCAATTACAAGTAAAATATAAAAAATTTAAAATCCCGTTGAAGTTACGAAGTTAAGATAAAATGTACTACTTAAAAATACAGGGAGAGTACCGTAAATTGATAGGCGGGTACAGCTTTGCAAAATATTATGCAAAGTTAAATACTATTTTCCTCTCACCTCCCTCCTTGTTGCTGCTATACTGGGTCACAAAGATAGTTTATGTAGAATACCAAGAAACAAACAGAGAAATCTTCCTGGAGTCCATTAAAACTCGCACATGGTACTAATAAGAAAATAAAAGACAAATCAAATTTAAAGTAAATCTCATTATCTGCTCAAAGTGACGTCCTTGAGCTTAATACATTACTTATTTCTGTCTCACCCTGCGACTCAAAATTCATTAGATTAATTCGAATTTATTAGGTCCAAATAAGCTCCACTCACTTTGTGGTGCATTGCTGAGCTGTTGCGAAATTTGTTTCTTGGACTCTGAAATATTGCAAGATAATTATGACAGTCCTCCAGAATTCCCAGTTTCAAATCCCGTGAAGTTCCGGCTGCATTATGTAAATAACACTCATCAAATAGCCTCTTAAAAAAAACTTTAGTGCCGATAATTCCAGCGAATGTGGCCATTCAACTTCAGCCGCACTCCGTTTGATTCATCTGTCATATGCCGTTGATTCCAATATTTATCCACTTCTGCAAAACAGTGTAGAGCAGCTCTAATTAATATATAGGTACACTAGGATACAACCAATTAGAATGCATGGTAGCTTTGTCCGTTTTTTTGGTTAAATTTAATGTATTATATTAAACATAAAACAAGCAATTACTGAGTATTTGAAAAAATATCAAAAAACTGGTTAAATTGGACAATAAGTTTTTTTCACAAAAATCAATAAAGTTACTTTAATCTTTAGAAACATATTTTAAAATGACTGGCCTTCATTTTACAAAAATCATGTACAAATAGTGCAGTGGGACCCTCGCAAACCCTATCTTCTTCTCCCCTGAGACCAACGTATCTAAATTTGTTGCTGGTAAATACCTAAATAATGTCCAGGATGCCGGAAATTAGCTTCCCTACTATTAGTACTATTACAAATGAATTTAAGTATTTAAATTTGACTATACCTTCATTCTACTGCATATAAATATTTATTTTTTATACGTTACACAAAGCAAATCTATTACACCTTATGAGTAGGTACTGTGAAGCTTAAATCGTTTGAAGGGTGTTGAAATCAGAAACGACGTGATTTTCTTTCCTATCTTTTTCTCTTTAGAAAGGTATTGTGGTAAAATGGTATTTGATAAATAATATATTTCTGGGTAAAGAGATGATAAAACAGATTAAGATATCAATCAACATTACAATGATGTTCCAAAAAAGTATGTGAACTTGTAAGAGTGGTGTTTCCAACCACAACCTGCAGACGTTGATATTAACCATCTGGCGAAATGAAATATAGTTAATTTGCTAGTACTTATTTAACTTTTTGAGAATATACTGCGATGTCGAAACTCCATTTCTGGCATAGAGATGACAAAAGGTTTCTGCGAAGTCAAAGTCGAATCTTTTTTGATAGTACAAAGGAAAGTGCACCTTACAAAATTTCAGTCTATATGGGTACCTATCAAGGGCCAGAAGTTTCAACTTCCATATAAGAATGAAGTTAATTTGATACCATTCCTATTTTTAACTTGATCAATAAACTTACTGGTGTTTCTTCTTACCGTCAATAAATATATATTTGTTCTCGTATGATTCGTTTTTCAGCTACTTCTGATCTACATCCATCAGAGACGCATATTTAGCACTGGTGTCAATGCATAACATTGTTCAATCGGTTAACAGCCTCTGATCACGCAGAATCATTTATTCCAAAGCACGTAGCTCGTGGATATAATATAAAGTCACAAAGGTCATTCCCCTGTATTGACTTAAAGTGTCAAACTTGACGATTTGTCGGAAGACAAAAATGCAGAAAGCTATAATTAGATTAAATTAACTAACTATGTGTTATATTAATTTTAGAGTAGTGTCAACAAATTTTTGTTATTAGTACACGAGAAGGACCAAAAACTGAAACAAAATATTGCTCTGATGTCCGATATTCAACGTTATAATTTGATTTAATCGCATTATTTGATATGCTGTAACGAGAATTATAGGATGACAGTCAGCAACTTAAGATAAAACATAATATCCTTCCACAAAATTAGTATTAGCTTTTAGCTTCCATTAGAGTATGAAAATAAACTTTATTTACTATCCAAAATACGGAAAGACAGGTTGTCATATACCGAAGCTGGTTAGAAATTATACAATTCAGAAAGTAAGAAAGTCGATAATAATTTATTAGGAACAAATGAAACATCAGGAAGTATCACATTGGTGATAAACATGTAAACTTTTTTTTTATTCCTGAAATTTGGATAAAATAAATATCCCAACGATGAGGACTTAAATCTGAATTTAATACGTCTACATGTCTAAATACTAGAGTCGCTACTGAACTACCCTATCCCATATACATATACGTATGTTCACACAGGGGGTTTCATTTTGAAATAAGAAAACAACAAAAATATTACTTGGATCGATTTTCGTAAATTTATAGTCATTGATATGGTGGCATCATACTTTTTTGCATTTTTGAAAAGGCGTAAATTTTAATAAATGATACCGTAAACATTATGAACTGCTTCCCAAAACATGTTTTCGACGAAAAATTTTTTTATTAAGTTTATAGTATAACTAAACTAACACAAGAAAACTAATTTATTATGACCAGATGAACAGTTTATGCAGATTCTGCCTCCAAAGGCTGTAAAGATAATAATCACATTTTTTTAAATAAATATGGGAAATAAATTCTCAAAATCATTTCAAAAAAAGTAAATTGGGTATCTTTTTGTCCCTGGAAATCATAACAGAATTTTTCTCATCATTTTCATGGTTCCAACTCTGCCCCATATGTAAGATTTTTATAAATTTTATTTAAAAAATGAGAGCTACGTTTAAATTAATTATATATGTATAATAACAATTTAAACTCATGCACCTACTGCTATAAATAATTTTTACCATGTTACCCGAACTTGTATATAATAACCAGTGCCCATGAAATCTGAAAAACTATATTTTTACCGTACCTATAGTAAATTTTAAAATAGCAAAATAGATTCAATATAAAACCGGCAAAAGCATTAAAAGAATATGAAGTCTGGTCTATGCGAGGTCATAAATAACGAGCTTTGAATAATAAATGATAGGGTCATTATGAAACCTGTTATCAGTACACCGTGGGCTTTTGCAAAGAATTGCAAGTTTGGGAAGGGCAGTAAAAAATCAATTCCCCTACCAAAAACAAACTGAGCATGCTCCACTCTGTTTAAATATTCCTGTCGGGTTTTTCGTAGCGTCACTATCAGTGCCCAAAGCGTAATTTTCATATATTATTGCAACTTTAGCAAAATAAAGTTCCTACTTAAATTATATTGTATAAAAATTTAAAATTGATTTCCCAGGAAGGATTTAATTGGATAATATTAATCATGACCTGTATTGTCTAAATTATTAAAAAAATTTCATCGAAACGTAAAATATGATTTCTGTAGACACTCTTCTATGATTCAAACTACTTGCGATGCGATGCTGTTCTCCAATGTTAATTGACGAGTGTCTACTATAGTATATTTGAATTGAATTGATTGCCTTTAGTGCAATAATATTTGTTTTAAATTTATTTTGTATCTATATATTAAAAGAAAAATATATTTTATTTACTATAAAGATAGTCCATTCATTCACACTGTTCAAGAATTCTGATCATTATAATTTTAACATCTTATCCAAGATTAAAAATTGTTATAGTGTGGTCACGAGAAGTAAAAAATTCACATGGAGCGCGATCGTCTAGTTTTTAAATGCCTGGTTACTTTGTTGCGAAGATCAATAGTTTGATTCTATCCTGAAGCAAATTCAAATTTATTTGTGATTTGCTTCACGTTATTTGGGACTGTCAATAGTGTCAATGTCCAAGATGTGGTTTTAACTTTGTTTCTTAGGTAGGATTCAGATCAATGATTATGACAAAACTGTTTAAAAAAAATAGTCAACAGGTCGTAATAGATTATTTGTTTATTATAACTGTGTAGGATTTTACAACCTTATTTCCTTACTTATGATATGAAAAGGAAAATTATAAAAGTATGTTTTTTCTGAAGATTATTATTTGGTGTTTTTAACATCTTGAATTATTGTGAATCTCCGAGACATGTTCAATGTTCATAAAAGTGATCTTTACATAAAAATGTTGTAAATCGTTTCATCCCCTCACTTTCTCAAAAATATTAAATACCAATGCGGTGGTGTACCTCATTTGACAGGTCTTTGTACTCTCCACATTTTTTTGTTTCGTTTATTAAATCGAGTAGGGTATTTAAAAATCTGAAAAAAAAAACATACAAAAACATTAGGCTTTGTTAATGCAAATAGATTCGACAGCTAACGTTTTGCAGATATTTCACAGGAATACATTCCTTAAGCGTAATCAATCAGTGTATGAAACTTCAACGAACAATTTGCACAATCCACCCCTTCTCTTCTTCCCTATATGGTTAAGTAGAAAACCGTAGTTGTGTTTGCAAATTTACTAAATATGAAGTGAAAGTTTGAATCAAAGTTAGCCACATTTTTCAAACATTTTGCGAATAGTTTTGTTTCTGTTGAAAATATTTCAGGAGTTACAGTGTTTTGCAATTTTCTCTTTGTCTGGTGTAATAAAACAGTATTATTACATATACGTTCTTTTATGATATGACCATTTTTGTTTGGCAAAACGAGACACTTAAACAGCAATATCTAAAATGTGTCTATATCGTGTGCTGATTTTAAAACTTCCCACCCGCAATATCTCAGCCTAGAATAGTTTCTGAAAATATCCTCGGGACACGTCAACAGTGTTTGTGAAGGGATATTCTCACCCCCTATTATCTATTAATTTTAAGTGCAAAAAATGCTAAAGATTTCAAAACGAAAATCTGGCTATGGATATACAATATTACACCAATTAATTCAAAAGGATGCAATGTAGTATGACAAATATGGGTTGCTATTTTTAAATTTTTGTAAAAAATATTTAGTTTCGGTAGCAATCAGCCTAAATTATATTCAAGCTATGACGAAATTAACCTAATATACTTTATAAAAATTTTGCATAAATTCTTGCGTTGTGTATTTTAAAGAACTGGAATTTTCAAATGAGCAAAAGTATTTGTGTCAGTCTTGTTTTGCTTACTAATTCATAGAGACAAACAGACAAACTGAATTTCCGTCAACCGAAATTGTTGTGTGTATTGTGTCATGAAAAGATATTTAGATATTTATATTGAAGGACGTAGTTGTTCATTTTATTCCTAGTTCGTTAATATTTCTACATCTTCTAAAAATTACTTTTTCTTTAATCCTGTGGAGTAACGTCCGTTAAAACTGGGACATCCAAAAAATCAGAAAACGAACGATTTCTTATTTTATTGGTGAAGCAACAAACAATCTGCAAATTGATTTGAAAGTGCCATAAAATATATTTTATCCTAGATATTTAAACTAAACTAAATTAAGTTAAGGACTCAGTTTTCTATTAGCAGCATTATTCGTTTATACACCACAAACCAATCAAAATGAAAAATAAATTTATTTACCTGTTGTTATTATTAGATACATATTTAGTATATTTTTATTCCCATTTAAATGTATTTGGAATTTAATGATCCAACTCGTTCTTGTACATTTGTTACAATTCTTTGCGAAATTAAATTAAACGTTGAAACCTTATTCCCCAACGTATATTTAACGTACACACGTTGTATCTATTTAGCTGCTTAGTTGCAGAGAATTCATTTAATATTCATACAATTGGCACACGTTTGCTGCAGACCAGATCCCCATTCCTGTGCTATATGCAAAATTTGTCGAGACCCTTCCCGCATTTTATTAAAAGAAGAATCTAGGTATAGGGTTAAACATAAAGGGGTTAAAGGTAACAATATACTCTTGATTGCAAAAAACTTGCGAAACGAGGCTGCTATCTTTTGTACTTAGCGTAGAAAATACAAAACAGCCCTACGAGTTTGGGTGCAGAATAAGAAATGCTTTGAAATATAAAGCGGGTTAGATATAGAGCACTCACGGATTATACTCGTACCATACCATATTTCAAACACAAGCTTTGATTATTCTTTATTTTAGGTGGCTCTATATCCAACAGTAATTAAAGACGTTCATCCATTTCCTTATACTTTAACGTATATGAAATATATTTCTATAAATACCTAAAAGGCCCAAGTATTAAATATAAATAACAAATATTATGATTACTAAACACATATTAGATTAATAAAATAGAAAAACGTTTATATGTATATATTTTTCTTTTCATGTTGATAAAGCAACAACTAGCTAAGAAGAAGAATTATTTAAGGCTTCATCTTCGAGATACAGAGGAAGGGCTGGAAAAGAATTAACAAGTGTTTCGTAATTTGATTAAATTCGAATTCAGTATGGCCTCATTTTTACTAAAAAATAATATTTTACTAAACTTTGAAAATTACTCTCAATCTACGCAATATGTCGTAGTTCTATAGTATCTGTTACGTGCTACTGGTGAAGGTCAATATCCAAAAACTGGTTCACAAATTATATGTTTGCTCTGCTCGACACTGATAGTTTCCTATAATTCAAAATTAATCTTTTACTGCAAGCTTATTGCAAGCAATGATTTTATTTTGCGTACTGTGGACCTAGTTTAAAATCACCGATATGCACGTGACTGTATATCTATTATATATACTATTATACTTTCTTCGTTTTTAATAGTTCACTGTTATTCTTATCTGAGTTAGTTTGCAAAATGTAAAATTTAGTAACAATTTTTTTATCGTACAAATGAGGATAACAAGAACATTAATTTCCTGCCTCACTCTCAGTAGTAAATTAGCCATAAAATCATTCTAGATTGACAGACTGTTCTGCGAACAATTCGATAAGCCAATTTCAAATCCTAAACATAATCAAATGCACTAATTATGTGTAAGTACGTGACAAAAATCTGAATTTCAAAATAGTTGAAATGACATATTTTTTAATCATTTATATTTCATAAACTGTAGCTGGTTCTCATAGTGTTATTAATATTTCCTAAAACTAGCCTTTAATGTTATACCGTTCAATGATCGAGTACACTTTTTTAAATGCGCCATTTTTTTATTTTCTCCTTAATGTTGAACAACAAAATCACATACCTATACTTATTTTTCTTCACATAAATTTCTCGCTTAACTTGGAAACGGTACCCTCATGATAACATTTAACAATAATTCCATATTATTTATTTTATACATCTATCAATAAACTGTGAGATCCATTTTCCATTTATCCTCTTTATATTTTCTGTATTGTGTTTGACGTGAAATTTGAAACGTAAAATTAACTAACCCTATTATAAACATATTTCTCATAGTCTCTGGAATTATCGTAACTGCCAGCGATTTTAATATTTATTAATTTATTCCTTGCATCTAAAAGATAAGGTAATAAAATCGCATGAGCAAAATTTTAATAAACGCTACACAAAGTGTTTTAGTTGAATTATATATTTGAATAATCTGCATGCTCTAGTTAGGTAAACAATTCACAAAATGAAGTATAGAAATAAAATATAGTAAACTAGCGAGGCACTTCTGTATTTTTAATTACCAACTATTATTGCTAATTTAATTTATTTATGTGTAAATTCATATAAACTTTATGAAATTTGTTTTATTTACAGGAAAGTTTGGAAAAGCTGGGGTGTGGTCCGAAGAATAACTTATGCAAAGTGAAAATGGCCGTCCTGTCGTTAAAAACAGTGGGTGGAGTTAGCCAGAGGGCCTAAGCCACAAAAGTTGTGCGGCAGCTCTAAAAACTTTTGCCCCTATAAAGGGGAACTCACCCTCATTCAAAAGCGAGCTTTATCTCTCTCAACTTAGGGGAAGTTTTCCTTTACGTATATCACTACAGTGAAAGCAATTCTCCTGTATAATTAACTTGCTTTTATGCCATTTTAGGTCTTATTTTAAAATTACATACGTTTTATTTTGTGTAATGGGGATGCCTAAAAGACGCCTTCATGCGTATAGATTATGTAAGTTTTAATTCTGCCACCACTTTTTGCTGTAACCACGTTTACAGAAAGACGAAGATTTATTGAAATTTTATTGGTTTTTGCATACTTTGTTCATGGAATTAATACAACCATAAAGAAATTAACTGATGATGCTACTGATGAGCACGATATGTGAAATAAATGGATCTATTCAGTTCTAAACTATTTTCATAATTACAAAGAGCAGACAAGCATGAGAAACTGATTTTCTGTAGAAACAAGCAATAAATTATTATTAGAAATATAAGAATGTTGGTTTTATTTATTTTATTCAAAAAATTGAATATCAATTTTAAATTGTAAAAAACTGCAATTATCGTAATTAAATATAGGTAATTATTATTTTAATATACAAACATTAATTTTAAAAACGTCAGTTGATTTATAAAGCTTAATATTGACTTAGGAAAATAAGATATGCGGGAAAGAAATATATTTATGAATTAAACTTCATGGCGTTTCCAAGTTGTAAAGAAAAACTAATAAATATAAAAATTTCATCGGCTTTACAGAGTTATAAAAAAAAAACTTTAATTAAATTTGAGGGCAAAGAAAAGAAGTTGTGCATATAATATATTTGTTTGCAATTTCAACTAGGTACTGCTTGAAAATTAAGAGAGCCATATCCAAGAGTCTCGTAGAGAGTGAGAGAAAGAGATAGACGTTCGCTAGAGAAATTTATTATTTTCGTCATATTTTTTCTTAATGTATATATTACCAAAAACAATGTAGAAATACTTAAGTTACAGATGCTTTATTAGTATATTATTCACGAGGGTGAAAGTTTACATCACGAGCCAAAGGCGAGTGTCGTAAATCACCCGAGTGAATAATAGCCATTATATGCTAGTAGAATACCCTATTTTATCCACGACTATTAAAAATATTTTTGACTAAATGTTTTACTGAAGAAATTTATAAGTCCTATTTATTTTTAAATTTTTTTATGAACAGGCCGTTATGTGTCAAAAGAACGACCTATCATAAATTATAAATTTAAACGTCAACGTTGTATACATTTAATTTCGTCCTTTGACTCACGTCACTGCCAAATTTTTAACAAATATCCGATACGTTGTCATAGAAACTTTGTTTATTATTCACTGCAGTGAGTAATGAAATCATTATCCACTGCAGGGAATAATGGATAGCATTATGCTTGAGGAAATACATACATAATGTATTTAATAGTCGTGGATAATAGTTATTTATTGTATAATTGTTTTAGATAGCGTTTTATCCACGCAAGAAAGTTTAAACTCGAGAACGAAGTTCGAGAGTTTAATTTGCTTGAGTGGATAAAACGCGACTAAAACACGAATGCTATACAACGTTTTATCCACAATCACGGTCATTTAGAATCAGATTTCATAAAAAAATTATTTGACATTTCGCTCTGACAGCGGCTGTAACGTCAAAAATTATTGAAAATAATTTAAAAAAACTTGGATGTTGCTATTTAGTTTCGATTGTTTATCGATTCCATTTGTAAAAATTTGTGAAGTTGGTGAAAAATGCAAGAAAGCGATTTTGTTCCTGAGAGAATCCTTCAGGAAGCTGAAGAAGCAACTCTCCAATTATTGCCTGCGAAGTCCAGGGAACATTATGAAAAGTATTTTCTGAATTTAATGAATGGAAAGGAAAACGGCGGTTAATAACAATAAGCGAGGAAGTTCTGCTATCGTATTTCTTAAATTTGAAGAAGAAGTATGCAATTTCATCCATGTGGTCGAAGTACTCAATGCTGAAGGCTGCTATAAAGATACATAAAAACATAGACATTGGAAAATATAGTAAGCTCACTGCCTATCTGAAGAGTGAGTCGAGAATGTACAAAGCGAAGAAAGCTGCGGTATTGGAAAGAGCACGATAAACAATATTTGATGGTTAAGAGGTATTACTCTTAACCTTTTAGACATTGTAGATAATAAACTTTGAAATATTTTAGGTTGCACTAATAATGGGGATGTCTGGTACCTGCCATTGCTGTGAATTGACGATATTGAAAATCAGTGATGTAGAAGACAGGGGCGCATATCTGCTTGTTTCTATACATGCCAAGACCGGCATTTTACGAAACTTCACAATTATAGAAGAAGGATTCTCTATCAATACTGTGGAGGCGTGTAGAAAATACATGTCCTTACGTCCGAAGAAGTTATCCAACGACAGATTCTTTTTACGATACACTAATCAAAAATGTACTTCACAACCTGTTGGAATCAACACTTTGTCGAAAGTTTCCTCAAGAGTTGCTTCATTTTTTAATCTGGCAAACGTAGAAGCTTATAGCGGCCATTGCATGAGGCGCACTTCAACAACTTTACTGGCTAATAAAGGTGCTGACCTTACAACAATTAAACGACATGGTGGGTGGAGAAGTTCCGCTATAGCAGAAAGTTATATCGAGGATTCTATATCCAGTAAGCTTGATATCGTAAGTAAAATCCAAGGTACTCCTGGTACTAATCGTTCCTTACAAGAGGAGACATCCATTGTATCTAATGATTTATCAAAAACTTCGACAAGCACTATGCGTTCTGAAACCGATGACAACTACAAGCTTGTTATTAATGGAATCGAAGTGAAATATGATAAAGCAAAGAAGGAAATGTCTATTAATATAAATATTAATGTTAATATTAATAAAAAATAAATGAAATGTAATTGATTTAGGATTGTATTTTTCATTATTCCACTAGTGGAATAAAGTAATTTCATTATTCCACTAGTGGATAAAGTGGTACTTTATATGCTTCATAAATGTGGATAAAACTCCAATTATAATGTGATTGTGGATAAAATGAGTTTAAATGTATGAGTATCCAAAAAATATATTATATTACATCTAGAATGGCCGTGATCCCTTTGACACAAAAAAGTACCAGCTGTTACAAATTTTAAGTTAGCAAATTTAAGTGGTTATTCTGAATAAAATCATGTGAAAAACAGTTCTCATTAACATGGTTCCAGAAATCCATAATAACGAAGATATCTTTAAAGTTGTGTGAAACATTTTTTTTTTTATTTGTTTACGCTCCTCAACCGATTTATCCTAAATTTTAAAAAAGCACTTTTGAATGAGGTTACATAATATGGTGATAACTTGCTCGGTTGAAAGCGCCCAGTGACGTAGATAATACGCGAGTCGCATTAGAAAATATTCTAGATTTCTTTGAAAACGAATAAACTAATATATTGTGTCAAAATAAGTGTGCTATTGACGGAAACTTTAAGAACTATGGTTTCCGCAGTTCCTAGCATAGCAATTTTTAATTTATTAATGTATTTTTTGTAGCCAAATTCAATGAATTTGTAAACCTTGGATATCTCAAAAATGACACCACAAATCAAAATTTTGTCGTTCTCTTTCAAATTGAACTTAATACAAAAATGCCACAGTTTGCGAAAATCTACAGTGGCGTAGAAAACGGAAGGAAAAAAGTGGGTATTTCTTCCAATATCTACGCCACTAGGCACTTTGAACGAAACTGGTTATAGTCATTTAGTAGTTGTTCAATTTAAAAATACCTCTTCAATTTGGTCCAAGTAGGTTGAAGGGTACCTATATTTCTCCTTTACATTTTTTCCTCACAACTTTCAAAGTACTATATCTCTTTTATTATGGTGTTCCGAAACCATATTATTTGACATTCTTCTTATATTTTTGTATTTAGATTCACTATACTTAGGTATACATTTATTGACTTCAATTTGCCAACGTCCTGTATAACTATTTATTTAGCTAATTTTAGATCTACTGAGTACAAATTCCAACTGGGCTGTTTAATTTTCTGGCTTTATTCTCTTTAAAAATAAAGCCAGAAAATAAACAAAAATTTTTAGATAAATGTAAATCTGAAGACAAAAAAACAATAGAACATCAAACAAAGTAAGATAAAGAATATCAAATTAATAAAATTTATCTATTTTACCATTTAATATGAGATAGCACTGAGATGTCTATCATGTCCGGTTTATCCGGAAATTACCTTAAAGTACATACCTTATTTTGGTTCACTCCAAGGAGTGAGACTAACGTGGCTTTTATAATTTCCGGTTTAAGAGGAAATGAACTACTGGTGCTTGCCCTTTCTGCAGTTTAATGAAATTGCACGTTATAATATTTTACCTACTCATAACGGCACTTTTTAATGTGATATCTAATTTAATTGGAATGAGTTAGATTTGTCTTATTTTTTAACCATTATAGCATTGAGTAAAAAATGATAAAGAGATGCAACTATCAAGGTTTCGAGATTTTAGTGTTGTATTTTTTTACTAATAGCTTCATGATTTTCTTCAATTTTAAGGGCTACACAGCCACATTACAAATATCTTCCCGTAGCACAAAAAATTGATGACACTCATGAAGTTATTGGCAAAAAAATACAATTTTTTGTTAAAATATCACCTGCCCCATGATCTTTCACTAAAAGTAATATTGAATAATAATAACAACAGTCTACACACCGCATTAATTTAATCAGTAATTACCTCTACACAGCTTGCTTGGCATATTTCCCCATGTGGCATCTCACGCCTCTGCGATCCTCTACTTAAGTTACTCCAAATTCATAGAAGTGGAATTAATTGATTCAGTTGGCAAAAGATCAAATGACTGTAGTGTCCAAAGAAGTTCAACGCTAAATGATTTTATGTAGATACTTTCTTCTCATAGTAGAAATATGCAGCTCAATATTTACTATGTATTGGATGAGCAATAATGGCACCCTATTAGCCTTATCAATAAACAGTTTGTAAACTTGACAATGTTGGTGTCCATTATGTACCTACCTTTGAAAAAGTGAGACTCACCGCTAAGAGAGATGTTACTCCATCTTTCATCCCATTGTGCTCCCTCACGATTTTTTCATAGTAGATTTTATTGAACTGCAAAAAGCAAATTAATCGCTTTAAAATGTTGTGTCCTACAGCAATCAAGCCATCATTGTTCCAACTAATACTTTACATGGATCTGATTTTTGACAAATTTTGCAATTTTTTTAAATTAAATAATATGAAATAAAACATCAAAGATGCAATAAATAATACAAATATGCCAGGAAGACCCAATTACTCAATCAGAAAAAATTGACATACGAAAACAGTAAACAAATTAATCTTCAAATGCATTAGTATCAGCGGAATCAAGACAGAGATTGACTTAATATCTTTATATAGGTGTCTTTAAATACGTAAACTCAGACATTTACTAACGCCTTTGCGCACCACGTTAACTTATGCAATTATTACCTCTATGGGGGATGGTTAGACTATTTAAACATGTGGAATCTCATCTTAAACCACTGCCGTTTCCTATTAGCCGCTTTAAATTCATGAAAGCCAAACTAAATGATTCAAACAAAACAAGAACATATTCCACAAGGACTATCAGTGAATGGTCGGATGACACTATTGTCCAAAGAACATTAAACAGTAGCAGTAGCAATAAAGAGTACAGAAAATTTTAAGTCAAAGTAAAGCTCTCTCCTTTAGTAAATATATTCCGGTTACCCCAAATTTATGAATTGAACGACGTTGACTCTTTGGTGTTCATCATGCACCTACGTCTAAAAAGAAGTGGCACTCGTTACTATGAAAAATGTTATTAAATTCTTCATTTAATGGTTCCAATTAATCATTAAATGGATACGTTTTTTTTTTGGATTACAATTATTTCTAACAAAGCGATTTTTATTCATCCAATAGCTCATCTACCTCACTTATGAACTTATTCTTCTTCCTTAGCATAAATAGCATCTTAATAGTTGAGGTACTTCGACGTGTTTTTGGTTTAGGAAATCTAATATATTGTATCAGTTTAATTTTCTAGTTACTTGTTATATACTTAGTATATTCTATGATAGGTAAATACATTATTTGTGGTAGGTAAGTAAATAAGGCTTTTTAAAAACAATCACCTATCAACAACTTGAATTGAACATATTTCGTTAAAGGTAACTGGAGTTTGTTGTTAGTGCAAATAAACTATGTTTCAGTTGCTACTAAATATTTCATGGCAATTAAACTTCGTAAATAGTTCAGTAGGTTTAAGTCAGTCATGCAGTCGTTACAAGTTAACTGTTGACCTATTCTCATTAATATTATAAGTCATTTTTAAACATTCTCATTAATCTTCTTAAACATATATACCTGCTTCAAGTAATATATACACTAGCGAATATTAAAGTACTTTAAAATCCAAGTAAATTGTTGAAAATGGCTTTAACTTATATGCTTACCAGTAAAGACATTAATATTAATTTCTGCCAATGAAGTTTCTTATATTTCCAATCTGGCATGATTCACACCATTTACAATATGTTGCAGTGGCCAAATTCATAAACTAATGACATATTAAATTATCGGATGAACTGAGAACAGCTTTCAATGGATAGCTAAAATATTAATTACAACATTATTTGTCACAAGTACAGTGCATCTGTTTGAGAAATACGTTCACTTGCCACAGCTGCATAATTTTTTAGTAACATTAGCATCCCATCTTTACGAGCTGAGCATTTTGGGCCCTAACCTTGTCATTATTATTAGAGTTACCTGTGACAGTTAAAAAAATACTTGTGCTAATTAAATATTCTTCAGTAACAGTTTAATTGTACAAGTCTTCTCGAGTAGTATTGTTACTATAAATTGCATTATTTATATATTTCGCAATGACTACGTATCAAACCCAAATTCTAATTTAAATAGCTGCAGATCCTAATCTGTTAATTATTCTCTTTACTTCTTCCTTAACAGCGAAAGGTAGTAAATGAATAATTCAAAAAATATACTATATATACTGCACAGGGGTTGGTTGTTTGTCTAGAAAAATTATCTAATATAAATATTACCTTTGGCAGGCATGCATATTTATGAATTTATTCCGGATTATGTCGATATTTTAATTTAGGAGCTTGATGGATGCATCGCCTCCAATCATTTGCATATTTTCATAACATTTGATGGAAAATATATATGCACCGTCACCAACAACTTTGCTCAAGGAGGTTCATCATTTAATTTCAGTCTTTCTATCATATTAACAAGTTTCCAGTTGAGTAGAATGCATTACTGAAAGATCAACAAAAGGTAGCTACGAATTTTCGAATGCATGTTAGTGATTAAACTATTACTATGGTTGCACTGTTCTATGAAAATAAAAACTATGTAAGATAGATTAGAAAAGAAATATATGTAATAAAACAAAGAACACATATATGTTGGACGGGATTAAATAATAACGAAGCATATAATTACTGCCATAGACTCCAAAATAGAAATATGATGCAGCTACGGACACGTGCTTGGGAATTATTGCTTCTCATCCATGGTGGAGCTGAAATAATGGATTTGTAAGAAGAAGATCAGAAACAGTAACTATTAAAGATTAAAAAGTACAATACACAGTACTCAGCTCGTAGAGTTGTAGTGTAAAATGTAAATAGTGGTAAGTATTGTTGTTGAGGCACTCCACATTTAAGATCTATTTCATATAAAAAATAATTATTCATTTCTTTCATTGAGTTCTTTTAAGGTAGACTATAAAATTTAAGTTCTGAAAGAGGCAACTCATGAATGATCGTGTCAAATACTTTCATAAAATCAAGTACTTAGTACAGAGCTGCCGATTTTCTATTGTCCCATTTGCTCAACATTTCTTCATACAGAATGCGAAAGTCCTCATCTTGACATAGGACCTAAATTTGCCGCTTAGTTTTATTTAGTATCGCAGCTCTAATGTGTAAACAGTTCGAGACGCTAGCATACGGCGACCAAGGACGGACATGTACGAGCAGTAAAGCATTTGTTTCTAGGCAGCGGCACTTCACGTCGTATGTATTTTGAGGTTGGCTATGTCAAGATGGGAACTTTCGCTACAGATTGCGAAAGTTCCCATCTTGCCTAATAGTTGTTGAATCCTTCTCTGGAACTTTTATTGATTGATGGGTAAAAGCAAATTATTACATATACAATATTCACTGTAAGTATTTATATATTATAGTAATATACAGTGTGTTACAATTTGATCCGGAACACCCCTGAAAAATCTGACTCAGCAGCGCGATTTTGGTGATATTTTTTTTTCATATAGGATCGTCCTATATGAAAAACATAATATTACAGTGTCCAGATTACAAAGCCATGGCTTGCTATGATTTTTTTTCGACGCCATTTTTTCAAAAATTATATTAGCGATTTTTTTATTCAAAATCTGACAACGTAGCGTTATTCGGCATCCTTCAAAACGTACTCTCCCCCATTTTCTTGAAGCTGTCACTGTCAATAACTCTATTGTGAAGCAACGAAAATTACAAAATAGAAGAAGAAATGCTTTACTTCGAGCATCTAGGAGGCTTTGGAGCTAAATGAAGTAGATCACAAGAGGAACTTCATAGAAAATTTATTTAGTAACGTCTTTGTTATTTATACGTGCATTCTTCAGGCAAGAAATAACATAAAACGCAATTTTCGTTGCTTCACAGTAAAATTATTGACAGTAATAATTTCAAAAAAAAATATGGGAGATTACGTTTTGAAGGGTGCTGAATAACGCTACGTTGTCAGATTTTGAATAAAAAAATCGCTAATATGATTTTTGAAAAAATGGCGTTGAAAAAAAATCGTAGCAAGCCATGGCTTTGTAATCTGGACACCGTAATATGTTTTTCACGTACATCTAGGACGGTCCTATATGAAAAAAAAAAATCACCAAAATCGCGCTGCTGAGTCAGATTTTACAGGGGTGTTCCGGATCAAATTGTAACACACTGTATATACATAAAGTATTACTCCCGAAATATTAACGAGACTGAAAAACGGAAGAAACTTTGAAAATCTTTTGTAATATATTTTATTTGTTCTTATCTTTTTAGTTGTTTTTGTAAACTTTTTTATGTAAAAAGATATTGATGGCTGAAGATGGCCATAAGAACATTATAAAATAGTAATAAGTTAATTCTGCATCCTCTCATACAAATAATGCAGGGTGATCCATTTAAAAATTTTGAGAAAAGTTCATTTAAAATTTTCATAATTAAGAAATAAATTTTGACCACATAAGAACATTTAATTTTAATGAAAGTATTTTCCAACCTTCTGTGGATAAGCACCAATAAAATACTTAAGGAAATGAAAAGAACACACGATTTTTCGTTTAAAAAAACTACACCTGATCATATAGTTTGTTTTGGGACACCCTGTATATTCGAAAATAATTTCCAGAACTACCCCTTCTTTTCTAATTTTATTCTATTTTTGAACGAAATTTCTCACAATAATAGAAAGCCAGCATTCAAAGACCCCGGATATGGAACGATGCAATCGAGAGATTTCGAGAATCCAAACAGCCTTTGATATTTTCAAATAATTTGGTAGAGTGTGACATGAATGTCTATTGTCTACTAAGTAAATTACCGTCTCTTGTGAGTTTGTAAAATTTTCTCTACAAGTTTATGTTATAAGTGATGACGGGAACTTTCAGGACCAACTCCGGTGTTCCACAAAGTTTTGTTTTATCACCAACTTTGCTCGGTTAATGACTGATGGTCGAGATAGTAGCGTACCTGCCTCTCACCCAAAAGTCCCGTATTCGATTCCCGGTCGTGGCAATGGAAAATACTGTGAGAGGGATTTTTCCATTTATACACGGATATTGGATGTGTGTCCCTTGTCTTTAAATGTGTAGCCCCTCCCGCGCACAAGGCTCTTCTAGAGCCTTCTGGGATAAAGGGGGTCGTAATTACATGTGGTGTTATTTATTTATTTAATGATACGTTTTTTACTATGGCTAACACTACGCACAATGTCGCTAATAACAATTTTACTTCTTACGTTCTTGCTTTCAAAGATCAGAAAGTGCTGCTAAATTATATACTTCACTATATTAATTATGATTATTAATTTAATAAAATTGATTGAAACATCTCCATGTCAGACTATCTTCAATAATTTCTCCTGGCACATTAACAGCTAAATTTGCTGCAAGTAATCTTGTTTCATAAATGTTACTTTCCTGCAAACAAGCTTCTTCAGCATTCTATCTAAAGCACGTCCTGATTTGGAAGACTGTTTGCACATATGGGAACCTGCACCTAAAACAGCGCTGAAAATTTTTTATTCAATTCAAAAATCAAGCTTTATTAATAGCCGAGAATGCAGCTCCTACAAACTTGACAACTACTTTGTAACATCGTACACATATTATGATTCCGTTGATAATTGGATACTTAATCAAATTATATATTTCTTTTATTTTAAACATGTTTCTTCCTCCTTAATTGCTTACCTAAATACTTTTTGGTTATGACTAACTTTAATTAAAAACGTAGCAAGTGATATTTTATAGTACCTACCCTTTTGTCAAAGTTGAGATTTTTTAAAAATCCAGAGTAGCCTACAGTCTATAAATCAAAAACCTTTAGGTTTAGACGAAATGGTGAATTTTCGTATGATATTTTTTATGTGTTTCTGTTACTATCTGCAACGATTAAGGAATTATATACTTATACTTAACTTAATATATTATTTAATCTACACTTCTCCAAGAAATTAATGCACCACAATAAAATAACCAATAGTTTGAAGTTAATTTTTGTCTAGACCTCTTGTCCGATTTCGATGATTCTTCTTTTGTATGAGAGGCTCTTTATTCAAGAATTGAATGTGTTTCTAGTTTTTCCGATAATTTTTTTTTTATTGATTATAGGGTGTAACAATTGAGACGTGTTTTTTTTTTCATGAAATTTGTAACGCCCTGTGAAGTTCAACAGTTACACCAGCAACTTAGAATTCATATCGTACTGTAGCCTTATCTTTTCTTAACATTCTCTTTTTTGATTTACTTTATTATCTTTATTGGTACCAGAGAAACATAATTTTATAGCGTAACATGTTTTTACTTTGAGGTAATATCGAAAAAAAAAAAAATTAAATGAAAATGAACAAAATGCAAAAAAGAATATCAATAGCAAGTATATCCGCCTCTGCCTCGAATAACTTCTTGGCAACGCCGATTTATACCTGCTTAAAATAAGCGACCGTATTTCATTCAATTCTTCTCAAATTTGACCCAATTTCGCCCAACATATATCAAGGTGTCTAATTAATTAGGTTAAATTTTCTACCAAGTTTATCCCAGAGGTTTTCCAGTGGATTTAAGTCCGGGCTTTTGGCTGGCCATTCCATGATGTTAATTCCGACTTCTTCCAGATAATATTGCACAACTCGAGAAACATGAGGTCTGGCATTATTCTGCATTAACATAAGTCCTTGCCCTTTATGGCGCATATGAAACCACGTGGTCGTCTAATATGTACCACTCAGCTGTAAGGCTTCTATTAATGACGACTAGTTGTATGAGCCACATTAAATCGTTGCCCAATTCTTCGATAACTCCAACCTACTTCAACCAATATTAATGCTTGAGCACATTTTTCACCAGTAAGATTTCGTATTTCACGTTCCATATTGATAAAAATATAGAAAATAAACACGGTTTTCACCACATTAGCCTACACGTTTCTTGTGTTTTCCAAAGCAAGCTACTTATTTTAGATTTTTCAAAATTAAATCAATAAAAACATGTTATGCTATAAAACTGTGTTTCTCTGGATAAGTCTAGAGTACGATATGAATTCTAAATTTCATGGAAAAAAACACGTCTCAATTGTTACACCCTGTAATCAATAAAAAAAAATTATCTGAAAAAATAGAATTACATTCACATTCATGAATAAATAGCCTATCATACAAAAAAAAAATCATCGAAATCGGACAAGAGGTCTAGACAAAAATTAACTTCAAATTTTTGGTTATTTTATGATGGTGCGTTAATTTCTTGGAGAAGTGTATATTGGATAATTCGAAATTTCTGATTTATCCTTATATGAGATCTCAACTAGAATATGTACATTTTTTATCTACACATCCGTATATCAAATAAATCTGAACAGGTTGGAAAATAAAGTTGACAGAAAATCAAAATATAAAAAAATTTTTACTATTAAAATAAAGGTCTAGCTTGGATGAATCAATATGTTCTTTCTTAATAATATAATCATTTATTCTTTACATGAAATAATTACACATATTTTATTAACATTAATTATATTGACAACTTCATAATTAATACATAACTGTTTTTCTTATTTACTTTTTCGTGAATGATGCTATACAATATATAAATGTATTTTATTCTAACACGCCTCCTTACATTTATATTACAAAACTCGTTATTTAACTAAGTACCTACATCTATGTCTATTCTTTAATATTTAACATTTCTCTAAATTTAGTTTTACTCAATGACTTAGTAAATATATCTGCTACATTTTCATTTGAATCTACTTTAACTATATCAATAATTCCTTCTATATAACATTCATTTACAAAATGGTAATGTACTTCTATATACTTGGAATTTTTAGTAAAATTACCATATTTAGCAATATTTAAGGCTCCTGAGTTATCCTCATATAACAGGTTTTTTAATTTCTGTATCAAAAATTCCAAGTATATCTCTTACAAGTTCTATCTCACTTACAGCTTCTGATAACGCTACACATTCAGCAAAAGTAGATGATTTAGTAACACTACTTCGTTTTCTAGACTTCCAAACTATAACATTTCCAAATAACCTAATTACATAACCTGACGTTGATTTCCTGTCTATATTATCACCTGCCCAGTCAGCATCCACAAAACAATCACGATTCTCACTTGTCTCATTTTTTACTGTAAGCTTATGTCTGGTCTTGTTCCCGAACTAATGTACAGTAGTTCACCTATCAAATTTCTGTACCTAATCATCAGATGTTTCTTGTGCAGGCTCTAATTTCAAATTTACCTCCATTGGTGTCCCATAGAGCTTCGAATTTTTAATCTTATATTTCTCAGCTAAAGATTCCATATACTTTTCCTGTCTTAGAGTCATAAAATTTTTTTTATAATTATATTCAACACAAATTCCAAGATAGTTTTTTACTTCACCCATATCTTCCATTCTAAATTTATTTGACAATAAACCTTTGATATATTGAATCTTTCTCTTATTTCTACAGCAAATCAATAAATCGTCAACAAATAATATTAGATAAATCATATCATCTTCATCTCTCATAGCATACAAACAATAATCATATTTACTTCTTTCAAAGCCTAAATTCCTTATAAAAACATCAAACAATCGTACCATGCTCGAGGACATTCTCTTAACCCGTATAATGCTTTACATAATTTACAAACTTTATCTGTAAGTACGATTTTCATAACCTCTAGCTTGTTTTATATAGATTTCTGAATAAATTTTTCCATTCAAAAACGCTGTTTCTACATCCATTTGTTCTATAATTAAACCCATTTGACAACAATATGATAAGAAAATTTTCAAAGTTTGCGTTTTAGCAACGGGTGAATAAATATTGTCCACAATTCCTCTTTGTTGAAAACCTCTCACAACTAATCTCGCTTTATATTTGTTTTCTGTTTTTTTTGTATAAATCCACTTTACATCTAAAATGTTTTTATCCTCTGGCTTTTCAACTAATCTCCAAGTTTTATTTTTTTTAACAATCCATTTCTTTATTCATAGCTTGTTTCCAAGATTCAGACTCATTACTATTCATCGCCTCCTCAAAACTACTTGGACTATCAGCACTACAATAATTTACATACATACAATTATCATAAACATACCGATCATCTAATTTACTAGGCAATTTTCTTTCTCTCTTTGATCTCCTTAACTCTTGAATCGTTTCTTGTTGTTCTTTCAATACACCTTCATCAATATTTTCTGATTCTCTTTCTTCGTTTAACCCAAATTCGCCTTCTACACTTCCATCTTGTGTTTCAGAATCATTTGAGCATTCAATTTCAGAGTTATTTTCATCTTTGTTTCTATCGAAACCAATACATCTTCTTCTACAATATCAACATGCCTGGCTACAATTATTCTATTATTTACCAACACTCTATAACCAACTTCATTATAACCTAACAAAATTCCTAAATCAGCTTTCCTATCCCATTTAGATTTTCTCAATTGTTCTGGTGTACCTACGAAAACTGTACTTCCATACAAACATAAATATTTAATACTAGGTTTTATTCCAATTAATATTTCATAAGGTGTTTTCTTCTCTTTAGTATTTGCTAATGTTCTATTTTTAAGATATGCGGCTGCACATACTAACTCTAGCCAAAACCTTCGATGTACTTTTGCTTCAGCTAACAAACATCTAGACATGTCCATAATTGATCTATTATATCTGTCAGCTGTACCGTTCAACTCGTGTACATAAGGTGGACATGCATTTATAGAAATTCCTTTCTCTCTAGTGAAACGATAAATATTTGCATTTAAATACTCCCTTCCATTATCACATCTCAATTTCTTAATAGTTTTACCAGTCAGATTTTCAATTTCATTTACATACTCTACAAGACAATCATAAACTTGATCTTTTGATTTAATAGTATAGTTTATATGACTGATGGTCGAGATGGTAGCGTACCTGCCTCTCACCCAAAAGTTCCGGGTTCGAATCCCGGTCGTGGAAATGGAAAATACTGTGTGAGGGATTTTTCCATTATACACGGATATTGGATGTGTGTCCCTTGTCTTTAAATGTGTAGCCCCCTCCCGCTCTTCTAAAGCCTTCTGGGATAAAGGGGGTCGTAATTACATGTGGTGCATTTAGTAGGTATAAACTTTAGCTACTTTACTATAATCATCAATAAAAGTAAGAAAATATTTTTCACCATTTATTCCAATAGTCGCATGAGGCCCATTCAGATCCGTGTGAACTATTTCTAAAATCTCTTCAGCTTTACTTCTATTATTTTCACGCGATAATTGAACGCCGCCTAGATCCCTCCGCTTTGACACAATTTGAAAATTAAAAATTCGTTCCTATACGACTTTTTCCGCAGTTTTCAAATATGTCCATCATAATTTTCTATATCTCGTCATATACAGAGTGTTGCATATATTTTTTTCAACTTGTGTGATACCCTGTATCTAATTATCGTAGTTGGTACAGTTATTCATTCTGAACACAATTAAAAGAAAAAATCTAACGGACTCAAGTCCGGACTTCAAGGTGGCCATGCTATAGGACCGCGGTTACCCATCCATTGATAGGTATTGTTTAAATAATTAACCACCGGTAAAGATTTTGTGGGGAGTGCTCCGTCTTGTTGCCAGATTACGTTGCCATATCATCTTGGAAAGCGAATATCTTGCAGTAACTGGTATATTTAATTTCTTAGAAAGTTAAAACAACGATGGCCTGTTAAAGCGCCATCGTAATATATTGGGCCGATTATTTGGTCATTGATAATTCCGCACCATACGCTGAAAGACTGCCCCAGCTTTAACCAGTGACGTAGACTGGTTAGAGTTTTAAAAATTAACAATTTTTTTACCAATTTACACAAAATGAGTATTAGAGATATAGCAAAAAATCGAGTGTAGACTGCTTATTTAAAAATAATTATAGTGGCAAAATATGTTTGTCTTAATAATGTGAAACTTGTGGTTCCCAGATTTTGAAAATTTTATAATTTAGAAAACTTTTGCCTGATCCACCCCTCTCATCGCCTACAAATTTATTGGCCATTGTTGCATAGTATTGAACTTAAATGTATACAAAGTATCATTAAAATGCTTCAAAGCGTTCTTAAGTTATCCCGGTTGATGTTTTTAAGAAATACGATCTTTGGAGTCGGTAATTTATGAAATTTAAAAATCCCCAGAAATTATTATTGACTTCTCCACCTACATTGAGTAAAAATATAAATAAAGAGGCGCAACTTTCAAGGTTTCGAGATTTTAGTATTGTATTTTCTTCCCAATAACTTTATGATTGTCATCAATTTTTAGTGTTACACGGGAAGGTATTAGTAATGTGGCGTATAGCCCTTAAAATTGAAGACAATCATGAAGCTATTTGTGAAAAAATACAACACTAAAATCTCAAAACCATGACAGTTGCGTCTCTTTATTATTTTTTACTCAATGCCGCCTACTTATTTGTTGACGAATAATCCTCAACTACAAACTTAGCCTGCGATAAGTCACCAAAAATACACTTACCAAATTCCATCGAAATAAACCTGAAAGGGCTCTAGTTATCAAACACCAGCTACAGACAGTCGGACAAATGTTTTTAAAAACGACTGTGCTAGATTCAATAAGGTTGAAAACATATTATTCTGCTAAAATCTGGATATCATGTCATAATATCTCTGTTTTAATTAATTTCATTATCTGTTCGCTCTTTCATGGAATGTACAGGTACAGGATATTGGCGGATTTTGACCTTCTAATTTTGTTTTTTCTTTAGCAAAAAAAATCCAATAGTCTAGTAAATAGTTTTCTATTGTATGACTATGTACACATTGATATGTCATCTTTATAGTTGGAAATACTACAGGTAAAGCCCTAAAATTTGGTAAACAAATTTTTGTTTTTGCTAAGAATAACAAAATTACAGTGGTGGTAAAAATCCAGCCAATGACACTGTACAGTATACCTTACATCAGAGGGAGAAGAATGTAAAAAATACCCATTATTGTAAAACATTTATGAATTTTTCACCTCATGAATATAATTATTGTGCATATTATGACTGTCGCATTCGCCAATTTCAACGGTGTAACTTTATTTCTTTTATTAAAAAATGGTAATCAAACAGCTGATAGGCAAATAATAGAAGTCTTAAATTTCTACCTCTAAGTTAATATGCAAGCTTACTTTATTACCTTTACAGATATTTTTCCATATTTATTTCCAAAATAAATGGCAACATGAAAACACTATCCTTTACTTTCATATCATCAGTAACAATCAGTTTGGAATTAATTAATCTTTTCTCCACTTCCACCATATATTTCGACTATATCCTCTACTAAAACTAATTAACTATAAGACAAATATAATAATAATAATAATAATAATAATAATAATAAATAATAAAATGACTTTATTTAGGAATAAAAGTAAATACATTAATTCTAAACTAAGGCGAAGTCTAGCTCAGAGCTACTCAACTTAACCTAACTAAAATAGTTGTATACTAAGTGGCACATTAAACTTCGCCCTTTATGTTCCTGATAATATTTGATAAGTAATATGTAAGATTTTTTTTTTCTTAAAAAAGAATATAATAAAGACGTTTATTATTATTATTATTATTATTAAGTATAAGAGGAAATAGTATTAAATAAATGTAATTCAGATATATACAATAACAAATACCTGTATATGTACCAATTTGTACATCCACGATATGTACACATACAAACATATATGTATATAAAGCAAACGAAAACAAGAAATAAAATATAATTATAATTGACTAAATAGGTCATTTTTGTTGCACTGCAACAGATGACCAAATGCTAATATTAATTAAATTGAAGATTGAAAAAATAAAGTTTTACCATTTTGCGAAATTTATTTACAGATGCTTGTTTAAGCTGTACATTAATATTATTATAAGTAAATATGGCATTATATAGAAATGACCGGCGAAAGAGCGATGTTGAATATTTGGGTATTAAAAGTTTATGTGCGTATCTTAAGTTTACATTTTGAATATCTCGCCTAAATGTAAATCGTTCGAAAAGATAGGAAGGTAAACCAGTTTAAAGAAAGGTTATGAACAAAAACTGATAAGTTGTATTTGTACAAGTAATCAAGCCTGAGCCACTTTAAATCATTTATTTTAGCGGAGACGTGGCTATACTTCTCCAGTCTATGTACAAACCTGCAACAACTGTTTTGCATTTTTTGCAAACGATGCTGTGTAAGTTTATCGAGGCATGAGAAATATATTATATTGCAATAACTCAATATCGGAAGCACGAGACTTTCACATAATTTTTTTCTAAGTTTAAAATTCAAAATACTAATATTACAATATAACATTTTTAAAGCGAAGTAGGCTTTTTTTAGTAGAGTTTTTACGTGTTCCTCAAATCTCATCTTATTGTCAAAAATTACTCCTAAATTTTTTGCAAGATCTACGATGGGTAAGTATTGGCCGTTTATAGTAAGCTACACTGAAAGAAATTTTTAACTGGAGTTAGTAAAAATCCACTAATCGTAGCAAAATATCTGCATTAAATAGGCGCCAAGTGAGTTGCTTACTTGTCGCAGCAAACTTCGCTTTGTTGAAAGGAGCTCACTTGTGGGAAGTAATTTCTGGAATTTTTTTATTGTCCCAAGCGAGTCTGCTCATTAACCCCAAGTGAAGCAGCTTGCTCATCACAACAAAGAATTTATTTTCCGTTAGATAAATTTTTTGTTGGATTAAATAGGTGCGCTTATTAACTGTAAGTGAGCTGTTTATCAGGCCATTTTCCGACGTGCGATATCCGAAAAAGTTGTAATTTTCGTGAGAAAAAATTTTATAATTCACATAGATCCGATTTTTGCATCGGATGACATCCTCTAAATATTATAATATGTGAATTGTAAAATTTTTGCTCACGAAAATTACAACTTTTTCGAATATCGGACGTCGGAAAACGGATGCATCATGCGGGACTCCACCTTAAATATACAGGGATTGGCGAGTGGTTCAGATTTAACCAGAATGCGGCGCTGATAACCGATAGAATTCATCAAATTAATAAGGGCGTTTCTTTAAGTATCCTAGCAGTTTTTCTTAATTTTCACAAATCAAACACCAAGCCAAAGTCAATAAGGTCACCAAGTTTCAGACGCTAAAGCTAGCCGCCACTGCGTGATAAATAAAATAATAAAATACAATAACACAACGCGCGCAATAAATATAGGTACCAAAAACACAAATACATAGATATATAGACAACCTGTTTTTCGCATAATATACAGGGTGTCCCAAATTGCTTGATTTTGGCTGGTTTTCCTATTTCCAGACCAGGTAGAGAAAAACTGACATATGAGTCTAGAGCTCGATTTTTGTGAAACGCCGATTGGTGAAAACCACATTTCGATATCTCTAACCGTTTCCAAGATATCGGCAAAAATTGACATTTTACAGATTCCGAAAAATTGTCAACTTTTTTATTTGTGGATATTTTTTCAAATGGTAAAACTTTCTATAGGCACTTTTTGACGTAGAATAAGATGCATTTGTCAAAAAAAAATATATCGCTTTTCGATTGTTTGATATCAGAGCTAACTTTGTTATTTCAAATGGAAACCATAGTTGGCTTTGACTTTAGAAAATAGGGAAAAAAATAAGCTTTCCAAAAATATATATGCCAAGATATGTCTAGTCATCCTTGCTGCCAATATAACACATTTCTCTTTAAAAATTACATTTTTTAACATTAAAAAAATTTTTTCGGAATCTGTAAAATGTCAATTTTTGCCAATATCTCGGAAACGGTTAGAGATATCGAAATGTGGTTTTCACCAATCGGCGTTTCACAAAAATCGAGCTCTAGACTCATATGTCAGTTTTTCTCTACCTGGTCTGGAAATAGGAAAACCAGCCAAAATCAGGCAATTTGGGACACCCTGTACACAGCAAATGACAAAACAGACTGAACAGACGCCAACACACGGCCCGAATGACGAATGGCGGGGTTGATACTGACGCATGTGCCATGATGTAAATTCCAAATTCCAGTTTATTCTGGAAAAAATTCAGTTAGGCCTCAGTTACCGTAAGTGAGGCCTAACTTGGAACAAATGAGGGCTCACTAGCCCCAATCGAATAAATTCTAACAAAATGCATTCACTTACCCTAAAAAAGAAACTCATTTGGAACAAATCGACAGTTAACTAGAATAAAATTTCAACTGAACTGTTAAATACCTATAAGAAATGTTTTTGTTGTGGTAGCAAAACCATTTCAGCAAAACGCATATACTTGTGACAACTTTAATTTTTAGCTCTACAAGCAAAAATTTTATTTACTGTAGCTAAAATATCCTAGCAAAGCCCCTCACTTGGCGGATTTCTTTCAGTGTAAGATTTGCATTTGTATGTTCCCTTGCTCCCCTATTAGCAAAACACAGTACAGCACTCTTAGCAGCATTAAGTTTAAGATTGTTCTGTGATGCATAATTATGAATGGAGTCTAAATCGGAATTAATTAAATCGCAAGTAAGTCTAGTATTTTCAGGGCGGAAGTTGTAAAGCAACTGAGTATCATCAGCATAACATTGTACTTTACCATATTTAATATGTTGAAAAATATCAGCAGTGTAGACTAAGAATAGCACAGGTCCTAATACTGAACCCTGTGGCACACCTGATGTAATAGGACGTATGTCTGATAGATTATCATTAAGCGAAACAGTTTGGGATCTGTTGGCTAAATAAGATTTAAAAAAATTTACTGCTGTTTGATCAAAACCGTAAAAAGAGAGTTTGGCACAAAGTAACTCATGATCCAGCGTGTCGAAAGCCTTAGAAAAATCCAAAAGTACAAGCGAAGCTGCATCACTTTGTCTAAAGCAGCTAAAATACTTTGAGAAATATTAGCTAATGCAGTAGTTGTGCTAAAGCCCTTTCTAAACCCTGATTGCAACTCGGAGACGATCCTACTTTCAATAATATACTCATATACTTGCACTTTAATTCATTTTTCCAAAACCTTGGACAACGCTGGAATAATAGTTATAGGCCTTAAATCCTTATACTCTTGAGGGTTATTAACTTTCGGTAAGGGCTTAACTACTGAAAGTTTCCAACTCTCTGGAAAGTAACCTGCCTCCAAACAGCAATTGATAATATGCGTTATATGCAAGGATATAATAGGAAGACAATGTTTTAACATTAAAGCCGAAATGTTATCACAGCCCACAGCATTAGACTTAAGAGACATAATTATGGATGTCAATTCCTCAACACTGCCCAATTTAAATTTGAAAGAAAAGTCTGTATTAAAAGTATGCGATGAAAAATAATTTACTGCATCTGGACAGTTATTGGTTGGGCTAAACACCGAGCTAAAATAAGAGTTTATTTCATTTTCATACTGTAAGTGTGGAGGAATAACGTATACACTACTACGTTTTATATTTAATTTTTTTATAGCGGACCAAAGCTCTTTGCTAGAGCGATTTTGTTGAGAGGCAAGACACGCAGCTTTCTCTTGTCTAATGGCACTAAATGTAAGGTTTCTTAACTCCTTGTAATAGCTCCAATCACGTATACTTTTCGATTTTTTATATATGCTTAAGGCCTTTTGTCTCTCTTTCTTTAGTCTGCTTATGTTCTCCGTAATCCATGGAGCGTATGGTTTTGTAACACGAGAAGTAACTAATGGCGCATGTTTATCAAAAACATTTAAGATGTTTGTTGATAAAAATGTAATCTTTTCTTCTGTCATTTATATAAAATATGTCATTCCACGAGATTAATTGAAGGTCATAGAGAAAATTGACTTTGTTAAAGTGCTTAAAACATCTGTATGTAACAATTTTAGGAGCGATTTTAGGCAGGCAGATTTTAACAATGCAGTAAACAAGATGATGATCAGATATAAGGTCTGCATTGACAGTACCGGAACTGGTAACTAAATTGTAACAGTTTGAAAAAATAATATCAATACTACTTTGACTTGTACTAGTAAAACGAGTTGGTTCATGAATATGTGATTGAAAATCATACTTTGACATACAATCAGAGAATATGTTATCTGTTGATTGGTCAATGTTTATGTCGCCCAGTATATATATGTTTTCATACTGGGGAGTAATAAACGACAAAAGATTATCCATACATTCAATAAAACTGAATATGCTACAGGAAGGTGCTCTATAGATTACGCAAAATAAAGATTTTACATTTTTTATTTTTATTTCAAACAATAAAAATGTCTTTTATGACGTCAGAAGAACAGTTGCTGCTTGAAAGCGTTGACCGGTTAAATTCTATCATCCATGGATACAATTACCTGTTCTGTGGAAGCAACATGATATATCTTATACTTTATCAAATAATTTTTTTTTATTAGAATTATTAATCAATAAAATAATGTTTATTTTTTTCGTAAGAAAATTTCTCGATTCACTTAACCTTGCTCCTAAAATAAATACAGTATATATTAAGATCATCAATTTTAATAAGTTTAAATAAGCTTATTAATCACTAATTTCAACACCAAATTTATTTAAAAAATACCAAAAAAACAAGGCTTGTGTATTTTTCGTGAAAAAAACCGGTTTAAAACAAAAAAAACGAACTGTATTTTTTTCTTTCGCATCACTAAGTTTAACCAAGTCTCAGATACGCACATAATATTGAAATTATTTTCAGTTAATAAATTTGAAAAATGATCGAATCCTGTAAATAAAAATCGCTCATTCAGATGCCCAATTTTTAAGGCTGTGTTGTTACTATTATCCATAGTTAATTTTTAATTTGAGCTGCTCAATTTTATGTTGAAAGAAACAACAATTTAAATCACTAGCAGTGTGGTCCGTTGGTATATTAGTTTTGTATCTAATATTAAAATTTATACCGTTACTACAAGACTTAAAATTAGATTTGCAATCTTTTTTTTCGTGAGGTTCAGAACAGTTTGGACATACCAGGGAAGAACTACGACATTTATTCATATAATGCCCAAATTTGCAGCACTTAAAACAACGCGGCAGACTGAAGTGTTCTTGCACAAAACATTTATCCCACCCAATATATAGAAAACCATATTTGATAACTTGATGAAATAACGGCGGTATAACTTCCAGAACGACATTAAAACCAAATTTGTATGCAAATTTTGTAACTACCTTGATATCCCTCGTATGTGCAAGTAAATTATTATCAGCAATGATCTTCTCAATCAAGTTAGCATCTTCAACAAAGTCTTTATTAACATTACAAATTAACAATCTAGGGTTAATTTTTTCAGGTTCACTAATTTTATATTTAGTCCCAATTTCTGATTGCAACTTGCTTTTAAGGATATTAAGAGACTCCTTGTTATCGCAGCTTATTAGCATACCATCTTTAATACGTTTAGTTTTATTTATATTTACATTTAAAGACCCTGGACTGACTTTAGATTTCACTTCTTTTTCAACCATTTCGTTGGTGATAGAGCTGTCTGTAGTTTTTATAAATAATATTGAAGAAGTCGTATTGTATGCATGTTTTGATTTTAAGATATCACTATAAGAACATTGCGGCGGTTTTTCTAAGGTAAAAGGTGATAAAGTACTTACAGGTTTTTTGCAGCTATCATTTATTACAGACTTCTGTAAATTTAACGTATAGTCCTTATCTGTTAATAATTTATTTAATAGCTCCTTTTCTCTCAATAGGCATTCATTTTCTTTTTTTAACACAAGATTTTCACTATGTAAGCAATTTCCATCGCATTCACCACTAGAATTTAACAATTCAGTGCAGTTTCTACAGCACCAGTTGGTTTTATGGACGAAAAAGACTTTTGCTATTGATTCAAAACATTCTTCGTGAACTATCACTGCACATTTTACTGTTTTACATTTAATTGCATACTTTAAGGCACGTCTTTCTAAAATTTTATTACAAATTCTACACGTTTTCTCAGGAGGGTCTGGTGGTTCATATGAACCGCCTGACATTTCGCTTAGCTTGATATTCAGCAAGGCAGACACGTCATAATAAGTCATTAATGTTTATGTAAGCACTGGTGCAACCTGAAAATTCTGTCCAACTATAGCTCGATTCTGTCCAAATTTGGTCAAGATCATTTGGGTAGAAAATAATCACACTACCCAGTTAATTTCTTTGTTGTACATTTTGAAGGAGAAATAAACCTAGCAAATATGTATAAGTATATTTGATCGCTGAACACGAATATTACCGCAAAAATAGCTGAGCACGTAAGGATTTTGAGATATTCCTACCTGAAAGTCCAAAAAATGTGTTTTATTGTCCATTTCGTGAGTTTCTTAAACCTTTACGTAAACAGCATTCGCACAACTTTTGCAATAAAATAGGTGCTAACATTCAAGTGTCGAATCGATTTCAATTCGATTCGATATGGTTAGATATAGCAAATTGAATTTTAACTCTTCAAACTGAAGGAGTATACAGTGACTAGATGCTAGAGTAAAAGGAAACAAATTAGAGACAAGCAATTATGCTATAAGTCAACTTGAAGGAAATGATTAAATAAAAAGTAGCGATAAAGAATCTTCAAGCGACGAAGAAGTTAGTTCAAAAGAAGTAGAGAAAGTAAACAGTGAAAATAATTTACCTGGAAAAAACTGTAGTCAATCTATTCCAAATAAGCATATCTGATCTCCATGCTTCAATCTACCCTCAAAGAATAACGATAACAAAATAGATAATAAGAAAAAGAGAAGAAAACAAAGAAGTCCACTGGCAGATTATAAATAAAACATAAAATACACCACAGAAATTAGACAACCTCCATATCCAAAGCCAAGGTTGTCCAGAAGGGTGTTAACATTAGAAAGACGCAGACAAATATCCATACCCACCGACATTGCCAGTGCCGGTGCTGGGATTCGAACCCAGTCACGATAGGCAGTATGACCAGAGCCATACCTGCATGTCATGCTCTAATCCGCTGCGCTACCGGGTCGGTAAAAGAAGACGAGGAACACCTAAACTATATTAAAAAAAAGTTATATTAGAAAAGGTAATATTGAAAAATCTAAAATTTGTGAACATGCTTGGGAAAACGATCACAGGACAAAATGGGATTCAGCTAAAATTTTGACCAAAGAAGCAGACAACAAAAAAAGAAAAATCAAAGAATCTGCAATAATTTTACTTAATGAAGATAAATGCGTATCAAATTGTTGGGTAGAATTTTGTTCAACTTGGTTACCAATGTTGAGAGAAGAACTCAATAAAATTAATATTATTTAGTATATTTTTCAACATTTCTATGGTAAGTATCTATAGAAATGATATAAACAATTTTTATTTTATGCCGTGTTATTCTACACGTTAATAGCTATTTATGTAATCAGTTATGAAAAGTATGATTTTATGTAACGAGTGTAAGTTTGCGGAACGAGCGAAGCGAGATCCCGCAATATCGCACGAGTTACATCAAATCACGTTTCATAACGTATTACATACAAGATTTTTTCTAATTTTGACGAAAAATGGGAAATACAAGTTTTCAATTTTGATCACTTACAAGCATAATTTAAATGACAATTATCTAGTAGGTCAGTGTCAGTTTAAATTATCTTGTCATTTGGCTTGACATTTAATAAACGCTGGTCTATTTTGTGACGCTGATCGTTACTATTACTTATTTTTCGTAACCAGTTACATAATGGTTTCATTATGTAACCAGTTACATAAAGCAGAACGTTTTGTCACTTGTTTCAATAACAAAATATGTCACTTTATATGTCAAAATTAGAAAAAAATCTAAAGCCTTAACTTTGAAAAAGGAAACGGATATAGTTTCCGAAACGTCAGCGCAGTATTTTTGTATTAATTTAATTCCTATTAGTTGTATCATAAGTTGTCAAGAAACACCCTCTAACTGATCCTCTGACATTACGTCAAAGGCGTAGAGGTTATTTCCCAGTTTTAAACTGGTTAATTTGAATATTTTTTAGATAAATCGAATTTTTTTGGATAGGAATCTCAAGGAATGTGGTAATAAATCCCAAAAAAGAAAAGGAAGAGAAGATATATAACATTTCTGGACATTGTTGTTTATGTAGTAGACACCAGACACTTTCTTGTTCTAATTCAATGGGAATGTTACTCTTATTTTGTCGGCATGATATTGACAACAACTAATACTCGTTTTCCTCCTTAGCAGTTAGTTAATGAAGTCCAAGAAAAGTCGATAAGGTGGGCGGGAAAGTAAATAAGTTCAAAAAAGAAGTAAGTGAAGTCAACGATGAAATAAGTGAAGTCAAAGAAAAAGTAAGGCAGTTGATGGGAAAAGGAGGTCAACTAGTAATGTAATCAAATCCTCGGTAACAACCTTCCTCTACTGATTGTCAAATTTTTCCCAAGAAATAAAATAGGCCCGAAATTTACACGTTTTAAAATAGTATTTAAAAGCTTTCAGTAGTTAAATATTTGTATTTTGCCTGTAATAATACTAGCGAATATAATTCATAGAATTAAGAAAATTGTGAAAATCCCATACACATTGGATAGCCCTAAAGCAGAGTAGATATAGAGTAGCCTCACTTCCGGTATTTATGAATGAATTGCCGTGGTATTTTTTCGTGACCTTCACTTGGTGTGAGACCATCTTCGCATGCATAGTTTGGTGTGAGACTATCTTCGGATTAAAGAGAACAAGTGACAAAAAGTCAGTGGCGTGCAAGTAGGTAAATTAAAGGATAAAAATTAAATATTTTCAGTTTAAAATATATTTAAAATTCAGATACAATTTCCTAATTCAAAAACTTATGCATTCGTATTTTAATATAAATAAACAAGAAGTATTCAACAAACCCTCAAATAGTTTAAAGAACTTTTAATAATAATAAATAAATAAATTCTAATTTAGAGATGCCACTGGACAAAGTGCAAACATAACCTAGAAAACAAATAATGATAATTTTGACACTGACAAGTTTATCTACTACGTCGTAGTAGTAAAACAGAGAGAGATAGAGATACACAAGAACTGGATTGGCGCCAAACGCGAAGTCGGTTTACTGTTTGTTTACTGCGCCTAAAGGCTAATATTATTAAAGGAGATAAAAATGTGATTGCTTTTTGTAAAAAAAAACTGGTTTTAATTTATAAAAGTAATAATTATATTAAAGATAACAGAACAGAAAATTTCAAGAGAAGATGCAGTTAAGAAAAATATATATTATTTTTTCGGGTTAAGTAGTAATGTTCCTTAAGCAACTAACACTCAGAATTTGGAGTAGATTTACCATTAAATTTTACATAGATACAGGGTGCGGTAGTGAGGACGGATGTTTTTAAAATAATCACAAAATCATTAACTTTTGTTTTGAAAAAGTTTATTAACATGAATCTGTTCTTATTCAACTAGCATTTGACAAAACCAAGTGTGGAAAACTATATCTAACTGTGAAGAACGGCTTCAGAAATGCGTCAATATAAATGGGCACCAATTAAAAGATTTGTTTTCCTCACTTGATTTTGTCAAATGGTAATTCAATAAGAACATATTCATGTTAATAAACTTTTTTTAAAACAAAAATTAATGATTTTCTTCTTATTTTAAAACGATCCGTCTACACTGCCGCACCCTGTATTAAAATCTTCATGAAAATTATTAGATTTATTTTATTGGAATCTAATAAAATCGTACTTTATTTAATCAATAAAAAACTCGACAAATGTGATAGTATATCATTACAAATAGTAAAGCCTGTAGTCCGCCGGATGCGTTGTTGTGCTGAGCTGAGATGTGCTGTGCTATGCTAAGCTGACAAAAGCGGTGGCGTAGTATTGCTTCGCACTTCGCAGACTACTAGCAGATTGTTAAATAAAACTAATTTCAACCCGGATTTCAAACATCGAAATTCAGAAGCATCTTTTAGATCTGAGTTCAGATGAAAATGATTGTGATAATGAATTTTAGGCCAATATTCTAACCAATCTATTGCTTATGCAAGCAAGATCACATCGATTTTGGGTAGCAAACCATTTGAAGGAGAGAATTTTAGACTTTCAAAGGAACAATTTATGGAAATACATCAAATAATACGATTCGGCATTGAGAAGGAAAATATTTTATCCCAAGTGCCTTCCCGGAGGTCTTGATTTTTGTAATTTGTATCGTCAATTTTCCACAAACATGGATAACTACGCACTACTTCTATAAATTCTTCCATTTTCCTACTCTACACAGCACATAAACACCGTTCAGCAGCAGCTTCAATCGGTCAAGGAGCGAAATGAAGCTGGATCAGCAAGCCACAGCTTGTCGAAAACGCACCGCGCAGCACGAGTCCGCCCATGAATGCATGTAAATTCGATTACAAGCTGACTCCGCTCTATACCGCTTCGCACGGCACAGCACAGCGCAGCTTCCGGTGGACTACACGCTTAAGGGGCATAGTATAAAGCCCTGTGTCTAAAAGTGTGAGTGTGATGGAATTACTTGAAGTTGTTCTTAGTGGTACTCGTTGAGCGAATAATATCAAAGAAGTTGAAGGTTGTTCCCCTTCACCGCGTGATTTTCTGACTTGAATAACATCAAATCGTGATGAATTGTATCATTTATTTGCCTTTGTAAAATCAAGAAATAACCATGAAACTTTTTGCTTTTTATCGACACAAAATAAAATAAATGACAGCGTTATATTGTGTGTTTATCTGAAGAGTCTTTTTTTTTTAATTAGGAAACTATTGGGCGCCTATTAGTATCTTAAATTTATTTATTTACATAGAAATATATTTTAAAAAATAATTCCTTCAAAGGTCATTAATATTTTGAGAAGAAGTTGTTGGTCGATAATTTGCTAATTATTCTTTAAAACACTTTGTAAAACTGAAATTTCGTTTCATGTCCTTTAGGTGATACAGAGAAATTCTTCTTAGAAGGGAGAATAAATCAATGAACGACAGTTATTCATTCGGCAATAAGTAATATAACTTTCATTAACTAATGGAAATTTCGTGTAATCCAGAGTTCTTAGGTTTAAATACTGAAACAATGTCAATAATAAAAAGTTACTTGAATCCAGAAACTCTCGCTGATTTTGCCTACTGTTATTATTAAAGAATACTGATGCAAATTCTTTAATAAATAAATTTGCAATTTGGTTAGGGTTAAATGACATTTTCGTTATTTATGATGATAAAGATATTAACACAATCATTTAACTTCTTGTTACTTAGTTACTTATATTAAGAATGTTTTTGACTTGTTTTCTAGGCTAATTATTTTTTTGTTATTTTTCTTTTTATAATAGTCAGAAATTTCTTATGGGTTCTTTTTCTGGTATAGTTGCATAATATTTATGCTGAAACTGATCCGTCGTAAAGTCGATTTATGTCTCCTAAATTATCTAAAAAATGTATTATCCAATTTTAAGCAGTTTTTCGGTGCGTAGTTTTTTTTGGAATTAGTATAGTGAAAGAATGTAAAAATGCTAGAGGAAAGTTATATCACATCTTACGATTACAATTAGTGTAACAATTGTGATTAAAAATCGTTTGCTTATTTTAACAGATTTATTGATAATTGACTTTTGATTTGGTATTCCTAATTTTTTACTACAATGATCCACTTTTTATAATTTTACAGTTTATACAATTACTGGGAAAATTACTAAAAATATTATCGACATAGTTACTAGAACACGTAGTAACCCAGAGAAAAAGCAATAACATTGGTTAGTTTAATTACATGTTTCTTGACACCAAATGATCTAAACAAAATATCATTTAATCTATTAGCAGTTGTCACTTTTCTATATATTATATTGGTTTGGTCTTTAATAATACTATCATTTGCTAAAAGTAATTTAAATTGTTAATATTGCCATATAGTGGTATTAAATATATTTGAGGATTCTAAAATAATTGATGTAAAAGTGAACGGAGATTTCTAGCTTACTGGGACTTTATTCATTATTAGTATTTATTAAGTTAATTTTTAAGAAAGAAATCATATTATATTTATCTAGAATTGTATTGAATGTCAAAAATAAAAACTGCACAATATGTGTTAACCGAAGTCGTAGTGTTTTCATAATATTCTGGCATCTATTTTTTTCTTTCGCTAACAATTAGTATTTTAAACACATCCGATCCTTTCTCACAACAATTTGTGCAATCACTTTCACAAGTTAACAGTAAAAAAGTGGGGGAAACCATTCCCCTTACATTTCTATTTATCGAATGGATGGATAATTTTTCTAGTGAGAAAGAAGAGAAATAAGGGTTGAAAGTTGCGATGTATATTTCCCTTTAGCGATTACTATATAGCAGCGAAAGTGAATATTGTGAGGGTAAGACTGATACAGTTACTGTCCGATAGGTGGCTGTATGTGTAGAAATTTAAAATAAACTTAGGGTGCACTAGATTGAAGGGAGAATTCATTCATATATCTTAATAGCATTTCTGCCAACAATAAATATTTTAAGATCCAAAACAATATTTTGAACAAAAAATAATTTTCAGTGTAAACCAGCAAAATTATTAGGAAAAATAGAACCTGTCCTATTTTATTTGTAAATAAAATGTATTGAGTCCACTTAATTTACTAGTTCAAAATTTGAACATAGTAAGAAACAGAATGGCGTATAAAAGTACATTCAATACTAACTGAATATTACTGAAACGGCTTATAAAAATAGGACTGGAAAATATTATGTTTGTTATTAACTTGTGTCGTTATCGATGTTTAGAAATCCTTCAGTTGAAAAAAATGGAATCCTTATATACAGAGTGATTTAACTGATTTAGCTTTAATCAATATAACTCTAAAAAGCGATATAATTTGATAAAATAATTTCTAAAAAGTTTCTAAAAACCAATGCCCGTAAATGTAATAAGACAGACAAATGAATAAAATCATAAAATAGAATAATAATAAAATTTTGTAAATTAATGTGAATAAAGAACCCCACATTGAAACAAAATATAATACCTATACTTAGGTATAATTTGTTGTGCAGAAAAATGATTTACTCTAAACTTTAAAACGAGACAAAATGTCGAAATTGTATAAGAGTTGAATATATTTGATAAGATGGTAGTAGTTTTGCTTAGCTTAATAATCAATTATCTTATTAATCAGTGGCGTAGTGACAAAAAAATTGACGTAGAAAAAACTACAGCTAAGTCTCATATTATATCTGGAGTAGGTTTTGTTGAACCTTGTAGATTTTCATTGACTGTATATTTTACTTAATTCATTATATTTAAAAAGAATCATGTTAATGCCAATATTATTTTCTGCAGATTTATTTATCCTTATTCATTAATAGTCTTTAGGTGAGAGAGTTGTCATTATTGTTCGAAAATTTATTGAAGATAATGTATCAGCATCGTCTCCTAAACTTGAATTTATCGCGTTATTTTCACTCTTAGATTCATCTTGTTGATATGAAAATACTTTATTCAGATTTACTGTCATTATTTGTGACGTGTTATCCACTATCATTTAATTTTTTTGTTTCTGTACATACAATATATTTACCGGTAGAAACTGACTAATTAAAGTTCATCTTGTTCGATACAGGATATGAGTCAGATGATTTACTTAAACCAATTTCCGTTACATCCATATTTTTTCTATGCATGTTACTTTTTTAATGTTAAAATTAATGTTTTCTTCTTGGAATTGTTGATAAAAATTCGGGTACTATTCGGGTCCACTCTACTTTTCTTCTAAATATAATGCCATCAAGTATTTCCAATGGCGATAAATCCATTATTTTCAAATCACTATATCCAGATTTAAAAAAAGACAATAAAAATTGCCTAAGTTTGGCGGAAAGTTATCGATGGCATATTTTATTGTGACATTTACAAATTGTGTAATTCTGACAACCGTAACTAATGTGTTTTGTTTTTACACCGGCAACTAGATAAATTTTCCCAATTTATTGAATTTTTATTATTTGAACTTTAAGACCGTTTTTCTCATATAACATATTAAAAATTTTTTCTACCACCTATCTTAAAGTACTAACTTTCCGCACGCTTTATAGTGCGTAAAGTTAAACGTTACGCACTAGTGCGTAAAGTGTTTATTCGTTACGCACTAGTGCGTAAAGTAAAATAGTAAAAAATTGCATATTAGAGCCTATATCTATAAGCACCTATTATGATCATATCTTATTTTAAAAACGATAAATGTGGTTATTTAATTTTATATAGTCCATTTATTTAAAATCAAGGTGTATTATTATAAAACATACCTAATTCTCAGTATTCTTTAACAATAACCTTTGAATTTTGTTATAAGTATGAAGTTTCATTTATACTTTCAAAACAACTGATTATAGTATCACTCATTTAAAATTAAGTAGGCCATAGCAATATTGTCATTGTTAAATTTTGACGTTTAAGTAAGTTTGACGTTTTGAAGTTCGTTTCATATTATTATTAGAAAATTTAAGTAAGGAAGCCTTTAAATTTGTTAATAAATATGATTTTTATATAACTTTCACCTTTAAAGTTTATTTTATTTTAAATTTCTTAGTTTTCGAAGATATAAGTACAATATGGATGTTGATTTATCAGATTTATCAGATTTTGAATGCACTGCTCCGTCGAATATATTTTATATAGTCAATTCGGCACAAAATACTATATTAATGACTACCTTCGGGTTAAGTTTTGCTTAAATTACTATTGTTAGAAACATACATCTCATAGATTATATAAAATTAATCACGTAATTTTCGTTAGTACAACAAATTTTGTTAAGTACAGAAGTGTTAATTTTTTCTTATATAACAAGTATGTTAATGTTTAAACAGAATGCAGCATTAATCAACAACTGCCTTTACGCACTAGTGCAAAAAATGAAATACTTTACGCACTAGTGCGTAAAGTAAATTGTACTTTATACATATATTTCTTAGTAACCATTTTGTAGGTAGAAAAAGTATTGTATGCAATTCGTGCGTAAGGTAAGCTTTTTTCACTCATGGGATTGTCGCATTCGCCTGCGGCTCATGCGGCAAAATTCCCATTCGTGGAAAAATGTCACCTTACGCAATTGTGCCATAAATAACTATTATATGGTTGGAACTGAAATAAAAACTACTACCAAAATCAATATAAAAAATATAGGTCATTTAAAAAAAAAGTCGATGACGTCATAATTTAAAAAACAAATGACATAAGAAACTAAAAATAGACTGAAAATATTTACTGAAGTTAAAATCGCTTTACCCCTTCGAGATTTTTCCCAAAAAATTAATATCAACTGAATTACTGAATTTATGAGTTACTTAATTTCCACACTGTATAATTTCCTACCCCAAATGACCTACTGACTGGACTAAAGGAGTATAAAAAAATGTTATGGTAATTATGACTATAATATAATAAATTTTTCATCACCAATTTGACATACCCTTTAATGTGGAGATATTGTCCTCATTGACAATAAGACCATTTACCATTTTGAAAATATTTAATATTTTTTATTTCTTTGTGTATTTCGAGGTATTTCTGTATATACCTTTGTTTAAACATTTAAACTTTTTAATGCCTTCCTAATAATACGTCATTCATTTGAAAGTACCCTGTAAACGAAAGTAAAAATGTACAAAATTAAGGCACAGAAATTTCATCTTCCCCCCTCATAAATTTAAAAAGTTTAAGTTAAAGTACTACCAGATACTTATATTAAATTAATAGAAAAATATTATTCACCCAGAGGCAGAAAGAAGAGCTCCTGTGAACTCTTTTAAGCTCTAGGAATAAATTACATCCTTCAATGTTTCATCTGAATATTCTAAATCTTGCAAAGAGTACGAAATATTACATAATCAAAAAACTAACAAACAATAATTATTGTTCTCTGAAATACAGTAACTTAATTTGAAAACCAGACAACTAGAATAATTATTAAATTTTTAATAATTACGACATAAGGAAAAAAGAAGAATTTTTAATGATACAAATATTTTTACTCTAAATAGTTATATCATTAGTATATTTTACCATCCCATCGCCGTGTTTTCTATGCTTTTATATTGTTTATATGCAAAACTGCTGCAATATCTTGAATCGGTAGGTACATGGAGCGATCGGTAATATGAATTTTTTCAGAATCGTTGAACAAAATATCTGCTCACATTATGTTACTTACATACGTTGCGATGCAATCAAGAGGCGATAGCTTCAGATAATTTCAAAATATTTTATAAACACCATTAAGGTCTATTAAATAGATTAACTTTTTATGGTTTGGTAGCTCAATTAAGCTTATAGATACCTATCAAATGTTCCCTCTAACATCTTTATCGTTTAAATGAGAATATTCTATACCAACGCAAGTATTCCACAAGAATCTATCTCATCATCAATTTTGTTCATTCACATTAACAGCATGGGTTTATGAAAGGAAGGTCCACTGTCAAGAATCTTGCATGCAAAACCCAGCATATCTGTGAAAGGCTAGATCTTCAGGTTCAATTATATGTTATATAAGTATACCGACTTCTCGAAGGCATTTGACACACTTGACCACGGTATTCTCCTTACCAAACTAAAGGCGATTAGATTATTTGATTCTCTAATATGTCTTCTTAATTCCTACTTAACAAATACATACCAATTTGTGAAATGCCGTGGTTATTCCTCTGACAAATTCCTTCAGGTGTCTGGAGTACCTCAGGGTTCAACACTTGGACCTCTCCTTTTCATAATATTCATCGACGATATCGCATCAAATTTGAACGTACGCTTTTTGTTATATGCTGATGATCTAACACTATTTTCTGAAATATCATCTAGATTGGATTGTGATCGTCTGCAAAATACTATGGATAAAATTACAGTGTGATGTGTTCAAAATAATTTAACCTAAAGCCACTAAAATGTAGTGTTATGGCATTTTCAAGGAACTTAAACTCAATTCAAT
Source organism: Rhagium mordax (assembly GCA_963680705.1). Classification (NCBI taxonomy): domain Eukaryota; kingdom Metazoa; phylum Arthropoda; class Insecta; order Coleoptera; family Cerambycidae; genus Rhagium; species Rhagium mordax. The sequence continues at coordinate 30,030,136 of OY796657.1, forward strand.
TTGATTACAAGTTGGACAATGTCACTTTAGAAAGACATGATTACATAAGAGATTTCGGTGTAATTTTTGACCCCAAACTGTCCTTTATCAAACATGTACAAACGTCAACCAATTCTGCTTATAAAAGCCTCGGTTTTTTCTGCGAAATTCGAAAGAATTCACCAATATGCATATTTTTCGTTTGCTATACATGACCTTGGTACGCTCCCGTTTGGAATATGCAGCAGTTGTGTGGATTCCAATTTATGGCACTCATGCCATGTCTCTGGAGAACATTCAAAGGCAGTTTTTCAAATCAGCGGTGTATATAATAGATGGTGTTTGTTCTCCTAGCAATATCCACAACAGTTGTTGCTAGATGGTTTTGACTTGGAATTTCTTACGAGGCGTAGGTCAATACATAGTCTAATTTTCTTATATAAAATTGTCAACAATAATATCGACTGCTCAACGATTTTGAGTTGAATTAGTTTAAGAGTCCATAGAGTATCTTCTCGCTACGCTACGGCTAGAACAAATATTCTCCAAACCTCTCCTACTAACAAAATGCTCATTACTTACAAAGTGTGGAGGACAACCTTGATATATTCTATTGTAACGTCAAACAAATAAAAAATGTCAATATTTAGTTAGTTTGCTATATTTTAATTTTGCCTGTTGTTGAAGCGGAATTCTATATTATATTGTATTTTTGTAGTCGTTACTTTAATAATTTACTTTTTCTAAAATGAGTATTTTGTAATATGTAATATATGTTTGTATGTATTTATTTCTTTGTATTCTCTAATTGGTCGTTTGGATACGTAATGACATAAGTAAATAAATAAATAAATAAATAAATATCTTACGTTCTGCAACGTCTAGCAGTTTTACTGGTGCAATAATTTTGTTGCTAGTGTTTAAGTTTGCTAGTTTACTAGTGCTAGGTTCTGCTGATGACAGTACTCTCCATGCAATTTAATTTTTTCAGAGATTTGAGGGTGCAGCTTAATCCTGCACCTATGGTACAGACAGAAAAATACCAAATATCGCCATGTCAGATCAAGTGAATAAGTTCTATATCCACGCTCGGATAGATTATATAACAGTGTGACAACCTCTCCTAGGCATACACAACCAACTTTGCTGCAAAGAAGCTTGGTACATCATGGTCCTGATCCAAAAGTTATACATATAGGTATATTAGTCTTATTGAACAAGAACTCCTTGAGACTGTTGATATGTTTACCATTTACCAGTAATGGCACCATTCATTATGGAACCAAGAAAAAGATCATCCACCACCTAACCTTGACTCTCCAGAGTCCAGATTTCTTTCTCTGAGACATGTTAAAAGATGAGTTTAAACTAATGGTCGGAAGGTCAAATATACCAGTTGTTTTATTTTCATTTTGTAAAAAAATTTGAATCAGTTATTATAGATTACGGAGCGTAACCAAATGTATAATTTTTGCTTGTTAAATCGTTTTCCAAGAGGATTAACTAATTACTCGCTTTTGCACGTTGCCTTGGTAACAGCACAATAAAATCGAAAAAAAAACAAGCTTTACCAAATTTTTATAATGCCATTAATCTTGACACAAATTGTCACAGAACTAAATTTGTTATAGTTTTACATTTTTTTAAATTAACAACAACAAAAAATATTGTATGTAACACATGCAAAAAGTGTGTTTATGGCACTATAGCATGTTAGCCAACGAGGCGCAACCTAGCCAAATTTTCACGCTGCGTGCCATAAACACTAACTTTTTGCACTAGATACATAAATAGCTATTATGTTCTAAGATTTCACCTTAAATATTAAATTGTATAAAGAAATTTGTAATAATTTAACAGAAGACTTAGGCGTGCAAATATAATAAATAAATATTCATGAACCGTATCAAAACTTGTTGTTCGTGTATGTGTTTTATAAACATTTAATTAAATTAAAAATTACAAAGTATTCTCCAGAGAATATAAAGTAATTTAAAATTAAAGTTTAAAAGGCTTATTTATTGCACTCTGGCACTGCCTTACTCCTTTAATTATACAAAGTAGGATTATATCACTTCATACATTGTACAATTTAATTTTAATTTTGAAGTTAAATTATATATTAATATTATTTTCTGTAGCTATTGTTTTAGCAAAGTAAAAATAATATAAATAATACAGGTTAAAACAATCTTGCTGAAGCTTTGCATGAAACTGAATCTGGTTATAATAATAAATAGAAGTAGGTACACCATTCAATCATAAAATCCATTAGTAACAGAAATATTCATACACAAGGTTGTATGGAAGTGTTTCCATTATTTAAATTATTTTGGAAAAGATTGTGAGAAAATATGAGAAAATGGAAATTTTGCATTTTTAAAAATGCTTAACATTTCAAAAAGATTGTTGCAACAATTTCATTTGTCTTTTGCGATTTTATACATATATTAAATAATCTCGATAAGCAAGCATCGTAGAAGCGGTATTCTAATTTTATAAGAAACCAAAAAAAAAAGTAGAAGAAAATTTTTTCAAAACCCTGTAGCTCGATTAGGAAGAATTTTCGGAAAAATATATATATTAATTATTGTCTTATTTTGAGGTACATATTTAAATTCAAAATTTGATTTTCAACCCAGATCCTTATAATTAAAAAAACATCAGATTCAAATTTTATTGATATCTACCAGTGACTCGAATATTCAAAATTACTCACGTCATACCTAGTTACTGAGATATTCAAAAATACGACTATCCCTTAATTTCAGCTACTCTTTGAACATTATTCATCAAGTTGTCTTTGAAAATGAAACAAAAATATAGAGTATTTCTACCTACCAATATTAAAATGCCAGGAAAAAATATATTTTTCAGGTTTTTAATTCCTTTGCTAGCACAACTGTAATGTCACTATATCAACATTTTCGCTAAGATAAACCACCCTACACCCTAGTGTTCAAATATCCTCAAAACTCTTTCTCAAAAGCGCTGAAATGTGTTTTAAATATTTTTGTTTGTGTTTTAACGCTTTGCGTGTTATTAAATTCAAATTGAAAATGAATAGATAAGATTTTAAATTTTAATAATAATAAATTTACTTAAAGAACTTTTAACAAAAAGAGGCCATTTTTCGCTATGTCAACATTTCCACTAAGATGAAGCATCCTACACCCTTACAGTGTTTAAATACTATCAACACTCTTTCTCAAAAGCACTGAAATGTGTTTTAATGCTTTGCGTGTTCTTAAATTCAAATTGAAAATAAATAGATAAGATTTTGTATTTTAATAATAATATTATAATAATGAATGTAAGTAAAGAACTTTTAAAAATTAGAGGCCATTTTTCGGTCCCCCCCAAAAAAAAGACCAATGGAAGTTGAGTCAAGCAATGTGATGTCGGTTCGTGGCAATCTCCACTTTAAAATTGGATAGTTATCAAGAAATCCTGGTGATGACATAATCCTCTGTAATGTTGCTAAAATCATAATAAATTAATATAAGGCGTAAAATAGAAATCCATATATTTTGAATTATCGAACAGTTGATGAATTCGTAGAGTTTTGGGGTTCTCTTTTGCTGAATATTTTAAAATTTTAATGTTTCAACCATCTTGCCGAGATTTTCTTTTATATCGAAATCCGCGACAAGATGGTCGAATTGTCAAGAATGAAAAATATTCACCATGGAAGAGAACTCGAAAACTCTTCTACAAAATAATGTTTTTATAAACACAATATTTTCCGACGGATCTGCTTGCTGTTTAAAGATATCGGTATTGTAGATTATAACTTCTTAGAAACTTTCTACTATGCAATTTTTTCGACCAAAGGATTACTCAATATCCCTCATAACGGCATTTTATTGCAATAAGATTTTGCTCCCCCATATTTTGGTCGATAGGAAGATAGTATCAAAAGAACGTTTGAATCATCTCATTTAACACCCAATGGATTCTGTAGCTACAAAATTTAATTCGATTAAAATTACTTTTTATTGGAATTTTTTTATTATAAACAATAGTGACCATTAAAAAATAGCAAATATTGCTATATATACAGTGTGTCTCCGGCTAGAGTCGACAAGAGGAAAAAGATCTTTATTATTGATTTTACGATGAAGAGTCATTCTTTATAAAAAATTCTGCCTGGCGGAAAAATTAGTTTATTATTAGTCTACATACTTATTCTGTTATCCTTTTCTGTTGATTTAGGCTTCAAAATTTGTATCTTGACTTTTTTAATATTTGATATTTGACCCATTTTGAATCAAACTATCCAAAAATATTTGAATTTAAAATAGCTATAGAATTAATTCGAAGTGAGATCACCAGGTAACTGTACTATGTGACTAACAAGTTTTTAGACATATGATAAAGTTTTACTGTTATCAATTTCCAATTTCAAGAATAACACTTTTATCATCCATAAGTGTACAACAGACGATTTACTTTGTAAATTTACATTTCCAATAATAATGGTTTTTAAATCTAACATATTCAAACTGATTTATGAATATTTCTGGTTAATACTACCTCATAAATTGTAAGTAATGATTTGACTCACTCCACTCAAATTAAACTTATTTTTGTCTTATTCCTTTACTTGAATATACTTGAAAATAAGTTATAAACAATTTTAAGTAACAAATTCCCGACATATTTAATCTATAGTAATGCTCTTGAAGAAAAATTACCCAGTACAATATTTTTGGTCTAAGTTTAATCGTCAGTTAATCAGAAACCACATGGTCTAAGTCAGAATCATTAATTTCTCTAATTTGCACAACCTTTACGGTACAAAGTTTAATTTTCTAGACTGTTAAATCTGTCTTATTGAAAGTCTTATATGTTTGCTAGTGTAGTTTAATATAAGTAAAACTACGTTAGTTTACAGGAAACATGGAAAGCACCGTTCTACATTAACAACTGAAAACCTCAACTATGTCGTTACTTAACAAGAATAAAGCCTGAAATGGTTGTGAGGTGCAGTGGACCGTTGTGTTCTTTATCTGCGTAATCTACATACGAGACCTTTGCTTAGGACATTATAGAACTCCACTTGTAATGTTCTCATGTACAAATTTTACGTACTTACATTACATGCCCAAAACGGTACAGGGAAAACTTAAATTTAGAGCCAAATATATTTTTAATGTTATAATTAATATTGCTATTTGTGATCAGATCCACATAGTGCTATATGTGCGTATTCAAACAACCGAATATATGAAAATTGTATCGGATTCCCTATTTAAATAAGAAAGTTGGTATTACTTCCAGTATGAACCGCAAATGAAAAATGAACATAAACTTTAAATTCCGAGCCAGCACCTCGGATTTAATAACATTGCCAAGTTTCATAATTTTTTGTTGAATAATAAAGATGATGGAGGGGAGAGCTTTCAAATGAAACACGTTGTATATGCTACACGCGAAACTTAAATTTTCAAACGCCGATAACTCGTGCTAGTTGGTCTTTCACAGATTTTATTCCGGCCTCCCATAGACCACCAAAATGGGGAGCCGAGGAAGGATTAAATCGCCACTCAATTTTTTCAATGTTTGCGGCGTTTTGCAATAGTGGGATGAAGTGTCTGTGTGCCCGACAAAATTTGTTTCGTAATCACTGTGTGTCATCGAGCTACGGCCTCTGCTGGCTATGAATCTACGGAGTGCGGCAAGAAAAGCCTCAGCGGATAAATCCGAGACCAGTTCCAAATGAAGCGCTTTCGTAGCGAAACAAACAAACAAACAAAGGTACGCAATTTGCGATTTTATGCCTTGTAATTTACCAAGAATCACCTGAAATGGACCTCCAAAATCGACATCTACAAACACACGAGAAAAGTTTGATTTTAGACGGTTTAGGTAACATTTGATAGACCGAGAAAGGCTTGTTTACCATTCGAAATCTAATAATTTTGAGAGATCAGATAACGAAGGGTTTGAAGACCGGGGTGAAGATTTTGGCAATGGGTGTTTTGAATGATGAGCTTTATTAAACGATGTTTGCGTGGTAACAAACGAATGCTTTCGATCAAACCAAATATCTAACCGATTAGTTGTAGTATTTCACACTGTGGGTTATCTGTCACCCTAAAGTTTAAAGAACACACCATGTAAAATAATAATAAAAAAAGGCACAAGGGTTTATTGCGTTCTTCAACACAATTTTTTTATTATTTCTTGAAAAAGATATGATCCTTCTGTAATATTATAGTTTTTCCTACCTCTATAGCCCTCTTATTAAAATATTAAATCCAAACTATCTACCGTAATGAGTAAATAAGTATAAAGATTTAAGTGGTATGTGCACATCTAGAATGATATCTTCCATTATGTTCTAAAGGATGCTTCAGAAATGTTATTCCATGATGCGAAAACCCGACGAGGATCTGTATAGTATGCACTATTACAGTATTTTCTCCACTCCAGGCATGCAGACTTCATCTAACTCGTACGACTATAACAACTATTCAAACATTTTGTAGTTTTAGGTTAATATACTTAATGGTTTGTTCACTGATGCATTTAATAATGCCCATGTAAATAACTATAACGATAGTGAAGTAAATATACATTTTAACTATAAGCAGTATTGAACACAAACTTCTGAACAAAAACGACAACCACTTCTGATATTATGCTGTTAGACTATAAAGTACCTACATTATTAGTTTGTTTGTTTGGAATAAAATCGTTGGCAATGTGTAAACTTTAGCAATATCAGTTACGCCTCGATATCTAGTAAAATAGAGTAATTTTCAGAATACCAAGAGTGTGATTTAAGTTTCTATAAGAATTGCAAATTATTGCCACAATTAAATTTAAGTGATCGTCATAAGTACGAGGTGAACAAGGTTGTTTGTATATTTATCTTTGAAGCCCTGAAATGCAGGAGTATCATGACATCAAGTAAATAGAAAATTTTGTATAACAGCACAACGAATGTTACCACAAGTTGCCCTAATTTGTTTTCTCACAGAACGCAAGAAATTCAAAAAATAAAATCGGAAACTCTAGAAATTATCTGTGGAATACGTAACCCAAGGATCAGTGTTTGGGCCATTGTTGTTTCTACTTTTTGTTAATAACTTGCCTTATATAAATGAATTAATTCAATTTGCTACATGGTTCAACTCAAATGTATTATTTTTTAACAGGAGTAAAACATTGTTTATTAGCTTCACTTCTAGATGTAAGCTAATCAATTAATGTAACTAATTAAAGTTAATGAAAAAAGTATTGAATACGTAACAGACATTAAATTTTTGGTTATTCATATTGACGACAATCTTAGTAGGGAGGCTCGTGTTGATAATCTGTGTAAAAAAATTTCTTCCGATTGTTTTGCCTTACACACAGTAACCGGCAGCCAAGTACATATACGTACGAATTTATGGGTAATTAGACATTTCATATTCACAGATGCGAAAGATTTAATGCGGCCAAACTCTTACAGTATATAGAAGAGCACAAAACAAAACGAAAAAGTTATATAAATATTTGGTAAGTACTGGATGTTAAAGGAGTTATAACCTTCAAAGATTAAGAGAACAAATTTTTTTTTGCTGTAAGAATTTAAAAAAGGTTGCTATGTAGAGGGTGATCATTTATACCTTTACACCCCCTTAACTTTGTTATTTTGGAAAAAGAGAAAAAAGTGTAAAGACAGAAGTTACAGTTATTTTTGCACAGATTTAAAATACGATATCAGAAAAACAATTGAGAAACGATAAAAACACTTATAATACAAACTTGTTTTTTGTATAGTAACACGCTGTATGAGAAAGTAAATAGTTCAAAAACCGAAAAAGATAAATATACAGTGTTATATATTTCTAAAAAGCTATTTTCATGCTCTAACATATTCCGCAAAAACATACAGCATGTTATCAAACAAAAAGCACAAGTTTGTATTATTACTTTTTGGCGTTATTCAATTGTTTTTCTGATATCGTATTTAAAATCTACGTAAAAATAACTAAAACATTGTCTTTGCACTTTCTTCTTTTTCCAAAACTAACAAAGTTAGGGGAGGTGTAAAAATAAAAATGATGACCCTGTACATCAAAATTTAGACGTTATATTTTTATGGGACTTAGGTTAGATATATTAAAAAATATTTTTTAATCCTTTAGTTTAATGCTATTAAAAGTTTGACTAAAATTTGATTTTTCCATCATTATTACAAAAAAATGGTATACCTTTCATAGTTTGAAAGAATTCACCGGTTTCAGGAAAGTTCACTTTTAAATTTTGGTTGCATTGCAGGCTTCAAGTAGTGTACCAGAATAACATTATTACAGTAGACTTCAATCAATCAAATTTTTATCTGTTAAATGGATGTACTAGTTATAATTATCTTAAGGATATTGAAACTTTTATAAAATTGTATCCAATTTTATGTCCAATGCACTTGCAAACATACATTTAATACTGGGCCAATATTTTGGAAACAGGGCAGTAGTGAGGTGTTACTCGGAAACATCTCCAAACAGAATTCCTAATAGGGAAACTTTCCTATCTATTAATCAAAGATTGAGAAATGCAGGATCAGTTGCAAGAAAAAATTGAAATATTGGACGATCAAGACGTGCCAGACTTGTGCAGGCTCAGGAACAAATTTTGCGGTGCATCGATAGTGATGGGACCTTGAGGACGAGAAGGGTTGCAAACATCACCAAACTGTATGGAGGGTGCTGAAAGAGCAGCAATTACATCCTTATCATCACACCTATAAGAGCTCCTACCCCGAGAACTCGTTCCAAGCTTGCAATTAATAGAATGGTTACGTTACGCAACAAGAACAATGAAAACGAAACATTCATAAGAGATATATTTTTCACAGATGAAAGATGCTTTACAAGAAGGGGCTAAAGACGTTGTCACACAATAGTCATACTTGGGTAGATAAAACCCCCATTATGGTAAAGTTGGTCCCTTGATTTTACCGGAAATAATCTTATTGATCTCCCGGAGAATATTCCTGCAATTTCACGTCATCATATGTGGGATATGCATGACAGTGCGACAGCATATTACACGTTACCTGTTAGAAATTGGCTTCATGGCAATTGTGGACGTGGATATGACGCCCCCATTCAATGGGCTGCAAGATCTCCGGATATTAATCCCATGGATACTTATTTGTGGGGCCACTTGAAGCTGCAAACGTATGCCATTCCAGTAAATACTGTGGACGAATTGCGAGTAAGAAACAAATATTATAAGGAACTTTGGGCATTAGGGATTCTTAAGTTTGAAAAGTAGCGCCTCACTGCCGCTTCACTATATTACAATCAAAATTTAAAAATTATTTTTTTCGCAAACGGCGAATCCTATCAAATTATGAAAGTTATACCATTTTTCTGTAATAATGATGGAAGAAGAAGAATTTTAAATTCAAATTTTTAATAGCGCTAACGGATTAAAAAATATTTATTGAACTACCTAAGCCTAACCTAAGCCCCATACGTGCCGCTTCTGAGCAGTTTTTTCAAAAATGAACACGGTTGAGAATCTAAGTAAAAACTAACGTCTTAATTTTTATGCATTTACCTTTTTTGGATTCTAAGTTACAGCATCTTCATATTTAGAAGAACTCTTTTAATATATAGTATTGAACAAATATATACCGGGTGTAAACGAATAGTGGGCCACCCCTGTAACTTCCTCGTTTTTAAAGATATCGGAATAAAATTTTGTATAGTGAAATTAGGTAAGATTTCCAACTTTTTGAGACATAACCGACATATTTGTCACTTCCGGTTTCACCGGAAATGGCCCCAATAGTCTTTTTTTTAAATGGACCACCCTGTATGTTTTTACATTTTTTAAATAAAGATCACATTTTGGATACATTTATACTATTTTGAACAATTTATACAGGGTTGCACGAAAAATAATTCGAATTTTAGTTGTCAATTTAGATGGCTGTGAATATATTAATAGTTATTTATGTATCAAGGCATTAAAGTTAATCTTTTTATCATGAATGTGGAGTTTAGTTGCCGAGGCCCGTAGGGCCGAGGCAAATAAACCACATGAGTGATAAAAAGGAACTTTAATGCCGAGGTGCATATTACATTTTTTTTTAAATCCAAAAACTATCAAATTAAGATTAATTAACTCTATTTTTTAAATAACTTTCAGTGACATTAAGAAATGTCATAATTATTTAAAATTTTAAGTGACCTTAGGAAATGTCATAATTATTTTTAAATGTCAAGTCGGAATAATTTTTTATAAGAAAACCATTATTTTTAGCAATTATAATAGTGATAATACAATTCTGATTTTTTTTTTTATTATTATTTTTTTATTCACTTATTTAACGTCGGCTTATTTCCGCTACCAGGGCCTATCACCGACGCCAGGAGACGAGCAACCCCCAACCTGGAAATTTTGCCGAACCTCTTATCTTACTAAGGCCCGATCTTTTCATCTTCCCGTTAACTTTATTCGGCAGTTAAAGTTGTTGATTTTCATTGTTGAAACAATTGTAACCTAGGTAAATAACTGCTGGATAAAGTTAACGGGAGGTGAAAAGACCGGCCCTAAGAGTAGGGATTTTTTACTTGCCTAAAATTCTGAATTAAAAAAAACTGTATTTATTTACCTTTTGTTACAACACAATTATTATATCACAATCAATAAAAAATTAATGTTTACGTTTATCTGTCACCTCGGCCAACTACAAAAATCATACAATAATAGATTACTTTAATGACTATTTCTATCACTTTTATGACGATTTTGAGGTACTTTAATGCCGATTTTTAAAAAAATTATTTTTGTTCCAATGTAATTCATATAAAAAATACGAAAACGTCAATATATCCAATAATACATCATACAGGGTACTCTAAACTCATTAAAATCACGTTTTTCAAAATAATTCTTTTTTTAAATATTATGATATGGGCCACCCGGATATTCAGAAAGCTCTACTTAGTAGGGGTTAAATGGTACCAAAAGTTCCGTAATGTGTAATCGTTACCGGCAGGAATGATAATATTTCTTAAGAAATTTATGATTTATATCTAACTTCAATTAAATTTTGATCAACCCTGTAAATTTGTGTTAATATTTTATGATATGCAACAAGAATGACTCATAGGCCCATTCTGATTAACACAAATATACAGGGTTGATCAAAATTATATTGAACTTCGATATAAATCGTAAATTTCTTAAGAAAAATTGAAAAATGTGATTTTATTGAATCATACAGGGTGCTCTAACCCTGTATGATGTATTATTGGACATATTGACGTTTTCGTATTTTTTATATGAATTACATTGGAACAAAAATAATTTTAATATATTCGCAGCCATCTAGATTGACAACTAAAATTCGAATTATTTTTCGTGCAACCCTGTATAAATTGTTTAAAATAGTATAAATGTATCCAAAATGTGATCTTCATTTCAAAAATGTAAAAACATACAGGGAGGTCCATTTAAAAAAGAATATTGGGGCCATTTCCGGTGAAACCGGAAGTGACAAATATGTCGGTTATGTCTCAAAAAGTTGGAAATCTTACCTAATTTCACTATACAAAATTTTATTCCGATATCTTTAAAAACGAGGAACTTACAGGGGTGGCCCACTATTCGTTTACACCCGGTATAAATAATTTTCGTTTTGCTTGAGCCCCTCTACAAACTGTAAAAGTTCAGAATAATTTTGAAACACCCTGTATATACATATTTTACTGTCTTGATTAATTCGATTTATAATTTTATTGTATTTCAAATGTTATTTTCTTTTATTTTTTGTAAATGATATGACGTATCCTATATAATTGTACTCGTAATTGTATTAACTAAAACTAACTAAAAATTAAATATTTTCAATTTAAAATAATTCGTAGACACAATACATGCTATGGCCCTGTACTCGTTCAGTATAACTTACCGTCTTGATTTCCCACGGGAGAGCAGCATCCAGACTGGACCAACTGACCAAACCTGTCACCTCTAACCTGGGTGACTTTTATATCGCCGCGACCTCTGACACAACGCAGTCTCCAGGCACATTGTACTAACCCTTGAAAAATATTTCCCTTAAGAAATTAGAATTATAAGAGCATCATTTGCATTTCTAATTTGGTAAACAGGATCAGGTTTCTCTAAGTTAGTAGGCACAGGTGAGTGGATGCTGTTGTATTTTGAACGAAAGGCAGAGATTCAGTTACGGGACGTTTTTCTTGCTCGGTGGTAGTAAATATTCGTTCGTTCCCAATGCAGAAAATTAAGCGTAAATTTGTTGTTCTTATTCGTTTATCAAAATTAAAAATAGTTTACATTTTATTTAAACTCAGTTTTAATAATATGTTCGGTGAGTGCTAGTAATATAAGTATACTTATTATTTAAGTAAGAATTTCAGTTTATAAATAAAATTGGATGAGAAGTCAAAATTTAGATTATAGCTATATACAGGGTGATTCAGTTTTAACCAGCATTGATAGAACTTGTGGAAATAATAGAAGCTCGTATAAAATAGAATAAAAAAATATACCTTTAATGAAATACAGGATATGTAATTGTTCAACTTTAATTTTTTTACAGTTTTTCGTTTTTAACGCTCGATGTATTAAATGAGAGTTTTTTCTATACCATATATAAAACATTTCACCCACGAAATATTTTATCACCACGACACTGAAACATGACTAAATTTAGCAATCATTTATCGTCTATAAACATCTCAGAGAGGTCAATAAGTCAACAAGAAGTTGGTTGTTTTAGGTTAAAAGAATAACATGTTAAGTAGTATGTTAAAAATATTTCAAAACATATTTGGCATATTATAGGTATGAGACTTAAATCCTCATACTTATAGAAAATTAGGATTAACATTACTTGGCCGTATAGCTTGTATTCAATCAACACTCCACTTGTTGAACAGTTTATTGTATGGTTTTAGTTTCTTGAATGTTTGCATGATTATTTTCACTGTGCTTGAGATATTATAAAATGCATCGTCCATGGAGGTATATTCTTCAAAAGACAAATGATTTAGCGAAAATTTCGTAAGAAATTTTATTGCTTTGCAGATGAAAAGAGAGAATCTCTTTGGTAATATAACCTTCCAAAATATATACAGGTGTTAAGTAATCCAAACTGTAGAAATGATATATTTGCAATAAAAGATACTTCCTCTTGCTATAAATTTGTCATAAAGTGATTTTAAAAAGTCAAGAATAATAGCAGCGACAGAAGCTTATCGTAACAACGCCCATTGTTCTGCCGCAAGCAAATAAGTACAGACGTTTGTGTAACAGCGGATATACAGGCTATAAAAGTAAATGACAACAAATAACTCAAGTAATAACTGACTCAAGTACTGTTTTTCGCTGTTGTATAATCGGCGACATTAAAACGGGCTCTGTATGCTTATGGACCATTTTCCACGTGGTCGTTATTAAAGTGGTCGGTGATAATCAGACTAGTCATAGATGTCGTTAGAGCCAAGTTAGTAACCTGGATTAGCGACCTTGTCGTTATCTCGAGCTCCATTCCTGCCACTATAAAGTTTATTGAGTTAGATTAGCTATAGTTTACACACGTAGCCCTTATCAGGGGTCGTTTGCTTAAATTATACATCGTACCGCACCGTAGTGGCCGCCGCCACGTCTTTGTTTTACAAGCGCCCCCTGTGTTTTGCCTTCTGAAGTAAGGGTTGGCCAAACTTTAAGGCGTCAGTAATTATTGTTCCGACATGGAAGACATTATGTTAGTTGGATACAAAAAGGGTTCAATAGTTTCAACAAAAAGCTTCAATTTAATAGTTCAAATAGGAGAGTAAATATTTCTAATATATTATAACCTGTGAATATGTTATATTTAAGAATTTTTTATTGTGCTTAGTTGAGAGATTTTCTTTTAAATTTATATAGAAAAATACGAAGGCTGAAATGCCTCTATCTTTTACAATGATATGTTATCACTTACCTAATGTAAACATAGCTACTCAGTAAATAGAGTGATTGGTTAAGGCCTGTTACCATTTGTGATTTCAATGTTACTTTTGATAGTAAATTCCGTTTCGAAAGTCACGTAACCAATTTAAACTGAATATAAATTGTATAGACATTCAAAGAAGATTTAATCCACTTGTTATACTGTTTTGCATATCTCGTTATTGGCTTTCCAAATGCTAATGGAAAAAAAATAATCCATAGAAAATTTTAAATATAGGTGAACGCAATCCCAAATCTTTTTATGTGTTTCAAAGTAAAATAATACTCAGGGATATCCTTACCTCTTCAATTATCACAAACTAGTCCGACTTCTGTATATTTTAGAACAAACATCTTAGACTGCTAGTACCACTGTAATTATTTTGTTAAAATTGAAATGTCAAACTGAAAAATATTGAGTTGAAATGGTTACCTATTTTTTCGAGTTTTTTCTTTACTAGTACTTCCGTAATAAAACTTAAAGATATTTTAAATAGTTATATTAAAGTAACCAGTTGTATAACAAAGTTTTAAATTACGTTTCTTACAGTAGGTACATTAATAGTAAAAAACTATTCATTCATCAGTAAAATTTAAATAAGTTTGTTCTAAAGATGCAAAACAGTACTGGCTAAGCGTTTGTGTAGAAAATAAAACAAAATAATAAAAGTGAAATAAAGGACACTTTATGGCTCACACCTAGTTTATCAAGAATATCCAATTTGATATATTTATATTGACGTACCTACACTTTTGAACATACAAATATAAAATCTCTAGGTCGTAAAAATTATTGAAACCACTTTAGAGCTATTATTGTAGAATATTACAAAAATGACTACTTTTTATAACTACATGATAAAACAATTCAATTCAATTACAAAATCAGAGCATCCAAAGCAAAAAATATATAAATTAAAATTATTTAACTTACCACAAAATTCATTCATTACGGTTACCAATTTAAAAAAATTAATTATGTGGTAAGTTAAATAATTTTAATTTCAATATTTATTTGCCTTGGACGCTGTGAATTTTGTGATTAAATTTATTGTTTGATCATATAGTTATAAAAAGTAGCCATTTTTGTAAAATTTATTTGACAATAATAATAGCGTGGTTTCAATAATTTTTACTCCAACAAATTTTATATTTGTATATGTTCAAAAGTGGATATAAATATATCAAGTATCAAGTTGGATATTTTTTTGTTAATTGTAAACCCCGCTATCTTAAGGTAGTTGGTAGTACCAGCTATAATTGTAAAACTAACTCAAATTAAACGTACTGCATACAACAATTTTTTATCGCTTGAAGTTATTTTAACTGTAAAGTTTTAAACATATTCTTTTGACTGTGTTAATTTGTCTTCTAGCTGAAATCAATTTAAACCTCAAATATAAATTAGCATCGACTGAACACATTAATAAAAATTTCTAATAATAATAATAATTTTGGCGTGATAAACCAAAAGCAGTTGGTAGTTTTTAAATGCCACAAAATATTTTCAATAATTTGACCACTTAGTTTACAAACAAACGTTCCATGTTTAAGAACTAAGTATATATTTTTATTTCCTTACAAAGAGAAAATGAAATATAATGAAATATTGTCATTTTGAAGAAACTAAGATTACAATGAAATTATATGTTTTTACCTTTCAATCCAAAGAAAAGTTTGGTAAAAAAACACAAAGAGTAACAAAGTTGACAACAAAGAATCTGTATTTTTTATCACAAACTGACAGCTATATTATGAAAAACATGATGGCCGTAAAAAATGCTGTAGAAAATCCGCTTACTTACATAAAAATAAGAGTTGATATTTAAAGAAAAATTTTGACATCATCCATCACTGACGTTAATAGATGAGCAATAATTTAAACCAAGTTAGGTATCCTGAACTTCTTTAGAAATTCATATTTCCCTAGATTTTGAGTTTATTCCATATCTTATCAGCATACTCAGCAACCTTTAGAAAAAGGCACTGAAAAGGTTCAACGTGTATCGTCTAATCTAAGCATATAAAACAAAAATCGACTTATCCATATTTTATAAACTCGCCGTATATAAACGAAATGAAGGTTCATCATTTGCAATATTCTTGATCTATCAGAATAATTTAAACTTTCCACAAATTTATTTAACATATCAAAATCGAACATTAATAATTAATCGTTACCCATTTTACAAATGTTAAAACGTTACACAAAATGTAATTAATGGCATTGCCTAATTGATTATATCGAATGTTTTACATCTTCCATCTATCCATTTTTGTTGATTTGCTGTTCCGATGAACAATTTTATTTTCACGGGTGTAATGGAGCAGAACTTATTACAATTGTGGGGTCAAGGGATCATTACATTTTATCAATTAAATCGTGATACCTTGCCACAAAACTGATTATCGCTTTACTTCTCGAAAGGTTTTCGATTAATTGTACATGCAATTTGCATATGATAATAATAATACTATATCTGTATCAATAATATGTTTACGGAATATAACGTACTGCTAATGTAGCAGCCACAAAAAAAGCGAGTGGTCCGTATTGAATAAATAAACACAACGATCACATTGTTTGGGGAATAGCCTGATATCCTTCGAAACTTTACTTATTTTTTTATCAATTTCACCATAATAGGCTCATTTAGTAGGATTTCCAAAATTACTTTTTATATTTAATTTCGATAAAAAACTTTGTATTTGGAGCAGGAAAGAAATTTTTTTTCGAATCGGACGAGAATTGGCCAAAATATTGGGGTATAAAAAGACCGACTCCATGCTGCAGACGTGACGTCACGGACTCCCAATAGCGTATGCGATAGTTCCGCGTTCCGTTGTTGCGATTTAAATTTGTTTTAATTCGTTGACAGCTTAAGATGTTTACGTTTGTATCGCCGTTTGTGACAGTGCAGGCGACGAAATGTCACTCAGCTTGCGGCCAAAGCCAGCTTAAGGGGGCCGGTGACGTCACAACTGGCGAGCTCGATTTGGACTTTTCGGAATTTTTTACGGAGTAAATAAGCATCAGAAAATTATAAAATTTTGCATACCCCCTAAATTCAGTGTGCTCTTTCAGAATTTGTAATAAAAAAAAATTGCTAAACGAGCCTAATAGCAATCAACACAAGATTCTGTATATTTTGCTGATAATGGTAATATCGTTATTAATTTCCTCTGTTCAGTGCTTTCTAGTAGCATCAACCCTACAGTTAATCATTTTTTCTATCAGACGCCGATGCTTCACTTGGTCGATATTCTCTCAAATATTTCGATTATCTGGAAATTGTTTTGAATTCATTATGATTTGCCTCTTGTTAACCTCTTTAAGTTTGAAATTGATGCGCTGAGAATAATTCCCAAATGTTATTCTTGATAGTATTTTTAGTAACATTTAAAGTTGACATAGAGTCTTCTTCATACATTTTATAAACTTTACCTCAAATTATATCGTTATTAATTCGACCAATTAACGATTGAATGAACATAATTTCTTTGTATTTGTAGATAAATATATTATGTGGTTTTTTTAATTTTGTGTGACGACACTCTTGATTCCATGGATTCATTTCGACAAACTCGATTTGCTAAATATGGTAAAAAATGTTATTGACTTTCAAATACAGTCCCTATCTACGTTTTATACAGATCTAGGAATGGCCAATAATGTTTAATTGAGCTTTAGAATTATTTGAAATTAAATAAAAAAATAGTGCGTTTGTATGCTATTTTGAATCTCGATATGTGCATTTGGATTCTAAATAACGAAACTGTTTTCAGTAACTATTAGTTTTTTCCCATTAGTTGATTGAGTTATTAGCTCGAAAAAATATTACGAAATCAACACTGACATTATTTATCTACTCTCCCTAATATATTTTGATGAAAGAATTATTATACAAGCCCAAAATCAAAATCATTTTATTTCTCAGTCTCAAAAATGACCTGACTTAATTTCATTTAAATCGACTTTACTCAATTTTCAGGCAAGGCGTCATTTGCGATAATTGTAAGCAAGGTTGAAGTTCCGTTGTATTCTGAGGGTGTACACACTTTATTGTTCTGAAGGAGAAGGGTGTAGGGAATGGAAGGGGATAATCCGGGAATGCATTTGCATATATTTAATTACTATTGTAATGGACATGAAGACCCCTTGCCAAACTAAGATCTCATTCTCTTATACCCGCCATCTTAATGTTAAATCAATACCAGCTATGTTGTGTGTTGAGTGCCAGAAAGCGGGATAGTTCGGTATTTTGAACTCAAACAAATATGAAGATAAATGTAATTTTCTATTGCTTAGTAGTTTCTGTGCAATATAAATTTATGTGAAGAATAATTTGAGTTGCGAAGTAAATCTCTATCGAGGTTGAAAACAATAATAATAGTGGTCTCGATTATTTATAGTTAAAACATAAATTATTTAAGAAGAATCTCGCATGCAGATTTAATTTCAGATCATAAATTAGTTATTTGTAAATTATTAAAGATAAGCTACACCCGGTTTAGGCAAAAAATAGTCACTTATCGAGATTTTAAAAATTTCAATCAGGAATCGTTTTATAATGATTTGTTAAATACTACGTGGTATGAAATTCTGTACATACAAAATATAAATGAGAAGGTCGAATTTTTAACATAATTGATTTATTTTCTATTCATGGCGCTGTAAAAACCGTGTTAGTAAACCTCACGCCCCCTGGCTTACAGATACATTAAAGTTGATTTTAAAAGAGCGCGACAAAGCCTTAAATAAATAAGAGCGTGTTAAAACTCAAGACAACTGGAATAATTATAAAAACTTGTGAAACTATGCATTAGCATCAATTAGGAGAGAGAAAATGGCCTATTTAAATTTTTTACAAAACCAGAAATAACAAAAAGACATCTGGAACAGTTTAAAAAATATGGATATATGTTTTAAAAATAATGCCTCGTTGCCACGTAACTTACAAAATCCTACGGAAATCAATAAATTTTTTATTTCAGTATTTACTAAGAGTAACACAACTGTTGCTGTAGATTTTTACGAAAATTCCAAGTTTCGTGAAAATTTGCTATTTGAATTTAAACTCACCGATATAAGTGAAATAAATATGATCGTGTCAACTTTCAAGTCAAATGTTAGCGGAGAAGATCAAATATCATTAGAAATGATCAAATTGTGTCTTCCACTTACCTATTGTCCCATATTTACTACATATTTTTAATATATGCTTAGAAGAGGGTTACTTTCCAATAAATTGGAAAACTGCTCTTGTTCGGCCGCTTCCTAAAATAACTAATCAAGAAACAATTTCTGATTTACGGCCTATTAGTATCTTGTCGGATTTGTCGAAAATGTCAGAAAAAATTGCACAATATCAAACTACAGCTTATCTCTCAACGAACGCACTCCTTCCCTTACATCAGTCTGGATTTTGCCTAAGGCATTACAACCTCATCTTTGTTAAATTTAATTAATAACATAATACGAGCCCGTGATCAAAAACTTGTTACAGCTTTAATATCTCTTGATTTCTCAAAAGCATTTGACACAATTGACCATAATTTAATGTGTGTTAAATTAGCATATTATGGTTTCGACACTAGAGCATTAAATTTTTTCAAATCATATTTATATAATCGCCACCACGAGTATCCATTGCTCAAAAGACATATACTGCGCAGCTACTCATTTCGGGAGTACCACCAGGGTTCAATTCTTGGTCCACTACTATTTTTAATATACGCTGCAGATATCTTACGCAACATTCATTATTCACATCTCCAATCATATGCAGATGACACACAAATATTACATTCCTTTCCCCCATCTGAAATTGGGTCGGCTTCATTTAAAATTAATCAAGACTTTAAGTCAATATTTACGTGTGCCGCTGAACATAATCTGAAATTAAATCCAAATGAAAGTGTATTTTGCTCGGATAATAAGCGATTCAATATAAAAAATTAACTAAACTTATATATAGATAATAATACATTGGAGTTTTCCCAGGAATCTAAAATATTAGGTATTATTTTTTATGAAAAACTTAGTTTTCACTCACACGTTTTGAAGTTAATTCAGAAGACCTATATCAAGCTTAAAGTAATGTATTCAAATAAACATATAAGGAATTATAAAAAAAAAACTTGTAGAGTCGTTAGTCATACCTATTTTTCACTACTGTGACCTTGTATATTTTCCTTGTCTAGATATTCTCACGCAAACTCGCATACAACGGATACAGAATACTTGTTGTCGGTTTGTATACAATCTGAGGAAATTCGAGGTATGTTTTATAATAATTTACCGTGATATTAAATAAATGGACTACCTAAAATTAAATAACCCCATTAATTAACGCTTTTAAAATAATTATATGATTATTATAGGTGCTCTAATAGAGGTATGCAATTGTTTAGTATGTTCCTCTACGCCCTAGTGCGTAAGGTAAAAACACTTTATGCACTAGTGCGTAAAGTTTAACTTTATGGACTCTACAGCGTGCGGAGAGTTAGTACTTTACGATCGGTAGTAGAAAAAAATATTTTCAAAACCAGTTTTGCAAGATTTCAGGTCATTTCTCCTTCACCTAAAATCTACGTCTTAGGTGTGGCGTGGCTACTATCTTTCCTATATTAATAAAGAGAAATTTATTATTATCTTACATTCTCTCAATTACATTAATCGAAAAATGGTTTTCCTGTCAAACTATAAAGGTGCACTATAGCATATGTATACATGTACATAAGTAAATATTTATGGACAATATTTTTAAAATCTATTAATACTACGAGACTACAACTACAAATTATTTAGGCCATGCTAGGTACCGTGGATATTAATAAATTCTATTTTACAAAATGAATGTAGTGTTAGAAGCAGATGATTTTAAATTATTCAGTGTACCACTCCGTAGATTTATACATTTAAATTTGAGACATGTTTGGTTAAGTTTTAAACGCAAAGTTTATGAGTAGGTTGTTAATAATAACAAAGATAAAGTAGTTTAATTCCGTGTGGAGTTATGGGTTCTTGTATAAATTAAATCAGGAAATGAATTCTCTTGGACAAACGCGGCTTCGTCTGTAGTGATACTTCCTTTCCTTTCACACCGTTATTTATCGGCCATTTTCCGTTTGCTCTTCCTATACTTTAACCCGTTATTCTCTGTGTATATTATGTTGTCTTCTATGGTAATCCGCTGCCTTTATTTTGTACTATTGTTTACATTAACAAAGTAAATTAGTCTAATTTATATTGTATTTTGTTTTGGGGATTTATTAATCTCTTAGAAATAATTGTGTGAAATCGATTAAATATACAAGCACAGAAAAAAACTTGTAAAGATTAGTATATTTAGTAATATCAAGTTTACACATCCCATACGTCAAAAGGAATATCAAAACAGTAAAATCATATTGAAAATATTTTATTTACGAATTTTAATCAAAATAGAAAAATTATTATTATTAACTATGTTAAGCATTACGTTTCCATAATTTTATGATAAATATACATTGTGATTCGATAAGAATAAAACCACTTCTGTAAAAGATTTGTTTATTACGCATGTACTTCGATTTAAAAAAACACTACTATGGTGCACAATTTTGGTATTAATTTTAATTCTCAAATCTTACTATGAATTTTGTTCAATGACAACTTAAGAATTTTGGTATAATTTTTTTTATTTAAAATCTGACTACACCACTAAATTCGCAAACCTTTCATTTATACTAAATTTTGTGATAAAATATTATTGAAAGATTTTTGACAAAATTGATAGGTACCTGTAAATAAGCACAGTAGATAATTTTTTAATTTTTTTCATTCACCTTTTTCTATTCCCCGAGATTTAACTCATGACTCCGCAACTGTCTTCTACTTTTAATTTGTCGCTATATGAAATTAAAAAGGAATTAAAAAACCTAAACTAGGATACAAAAATAAATACATTGCTATGAAAGGAAATTATTCACGAAATTTGATATAAGTTCATTTGATGGAATTGCAGTGGTGTAAGCACATTTATGTAGGTATATATATACGTATGCATGTATGTGTATATACATGTGTATACAATTTGTGTGTATATGTGTATGTGTGTATATTTGTATTCTACATCTCTATGTATTGACGTATTTGATTGTGTATATTACACTGAAAAAATGAATAAAAAATTTGAATTTGAATTTTAAATAAAAAAAATCACTAATCAAAATTGGTAGGTAATATTTTAAGGCAATAGAATTAAATGAAAAATTGTTTTTAATGATTTGTTCACAAATCAACCTCAATTGTTTCTACTTTTAGAGCTCATTTGTTCCTACTTAAAGGCTGTTAAGATGATTAGAATCTAGATTAAAATCTTTGTCCTACCTGCCCAGACTAACCTAAATATACCTATTTCCTAAAAGCTAGATAATTTTGTAAAGAAGAAGAAGAAGAAGTTTTTGGGTTGGTTTTAGGTCTAGTAGTAGTACCGAGGTTACTTCTGACAAGTTTATGCCTTCCTCTTATCAATCCGTAGCTGTCCGCTTCACTTGTTCCCTTTTCCAACCTCATTGATTTTTGGTGAAGCTGACAATGCCTCCAATTAAGAACATCATACAGGTCCAAGAAATGATAGAATGTTTCTTCATTATTTTTTAAATAAGTAAGATTTACTTCAAAGATTATTTTTGTTAAATGCGTGTTTAGATTGACACCTATTAATAAGTATTTACGCAACCGTCCAGTAACCATACCTTGTTATGTTCGGGCCCAGCATCAATTACTGTTTCTAATTCATCAATGTTTCTTAAGTCTCACAAATGTACTTTTGAAAGGTGTCAGCACTCAATCTGACCATTTCAACTATCTTCCTGTTCTCTGGAACATATAAAAACATAAAAACGTAAAGATATTATTATAATTGGAACCAGAATCTACCAGGAGGTGACACTTAATTATTTTCCTTCATACTCCGTTAATATTTTACTTCAAAAACATATTACATAAAACTGCTCTAAAGTTATTATTATCACTACTCTTGTATTATTACTATTGTTCTAGAGTTAATTACAAGGTCTGATGTTCCTCTCAATGCTAGTACCTGCACCATTATACCTTGGATACATTGGTGAAATCATCGATTGAGGAAAAGATCAAGAAAATCAGAATGTCCAAGATTCAAACCAATCAACACAGGAGAACCCGTAACTTTTTTACAAATCTCAATTGATATGTTAATTTACTCTTTAAAGGTGCCAATAATTTATTGGAAGCAAGATAATACAAAAAAAAATATTTAATTATTGCGATTTTAAAAAAATCACACCCCTCTGGAAAGGGCAATGTTTACTTTATTTGTTTTACATATTTAAATTATTGCAATGCCAAAACATATTTACATAATTATTGTCAGTTGTTACAAAAGACTTCAGAGTGAAAATAAAAAATTTGCTGTAAAAAATATTTTATCATTATTATGTTTTGCCTAAATGTGTAAATATGTAAATTGTGCAAATTGGTAAAAATTATTATTGAGAGTAAATTATAAATATCTATTTAAATTATTTTCATTATTATGATTTTTTGGTATTAGTATCTTTTAGGTATTATTAGAATAGTTTAAATGTAAAACGAATAAAGCAAACATTGACCTTTCCAAAGAAATGAAATTGTTTTCCTTTTTTAACTTCTCTATCTTGATTTCTCACAATCATCAATAATAAACTCTTCTTTAATCCGAAATAAGGCACCTTTATTATAAAAAGCAAATTTACAACGAAAATTGAAATCTTGTAAAAGATATTTCTGGTTCTCTTCCACGTTGAATAATTTAAATTCTTGACATTTCGGTCTTCTTTTCTGCAATTCATCAACTCCGCGAAAGTATCAGAATAAAAAATTGCACATATTACGCTTTACGGATGCATTAACAGACAAGTTTGACAAATCAAGTATGGTTCAAGGAGGCAGCGAACATAGTCTAATCATTCCTCACTTTTATTATTATTATATTTTCAGTATAAATATGTCGTTTAATGTATTATTCTGCATTTATTCAGAAGACGATTTCAAATATTCGCTTCAGTCAATTGCAAAACAGTTCTATTGAGAGAATTGAAATGGTGTAACTCAGCTGTGTGTGAGGGTGTCGCAGTCCTAAACAAATAAGAACATACCTTCAAATCCTCTCTTGAAAATATTTGAACACGCATATAATATATATGTATGTATATCTAATGAATATGACTTCTTAAGGAGACCAATATTTACTGGAGAGATAAATTATATTTTACAATTAATTATTGCTGCAAATCAAAAGGTGAAACTTATAGTTTCAACTTCATGTAATAAAATTATACAAAGTAAATATTTTGATCATTAAAAGATGTAACTTAGATATTTTCACAAAATTCTGGTTTCAGTTTTAGATTTATCTATTCTATTGAAACCGATAGCGTTTTTTCAAAAATATTGTCTAGTATTTTAGTCGATAACTTAAGATAAATTTAGTACTAATTCTATGCTTCTTGAGCCATCTCAGATTAAATTCGTAATTGAACAATATGTCGCAATTTCGCTTCTATATTTATATAGAAGCGCAGGAGGTGCAAAACCGTAAAATTAAATTTTAACAATTTAGTTTATGTTTGTCGTGATAACAAAAACAGTCGAGATGTATCTATACGAGGATGGTACCACTTTTGTTTTGAAATTTTTATCAACTTCACATGGGCTCATTCTGTAAAAAATTACTCCATGTGAAATTTCAACTCGATCAGATAGCGTTTTAGTGAATGGCAACGTCTCTTTTTAGCCTAAGGGATTCTTGGATACGATACAATTGTAACATTTTGAAGGAAATTAACCAAATGATACTGGAAGAAATAATTTATTTTAAATAAAATTAACCCTTCACATTACCTTGACAAAATTTGTTTTCACTTGAGGCAATTAATTGTTCCACATAATCGACCACGTGAAGTACATTTCTGCATCTATATATAAATTTGAATAATAAAAATTTAAATGTCTTGAATTACTTTTACGTTCTGAAGGTAATAAATAGAATACTACCTACTTCCCAAAACAAGAAAATCTTAAACGAACTCACCTGATAAATTAAAATAAAACGTAATAGATTGGGAATTCAGAAATACGAAAGAAATAATCAAAATGCATATCCCAATTGAACCATTGATACACTAATAATAATATAAATATAATAAATGTCGAAGTAACAAGTATTCCATGACATATCTAAAAATTATAATTTGAGTTGTTAATAAAAATGTCCGATCGTGGAAATTAAATTAAATTACATAGGTAGCTGAAATCTAAATATTGATTCTCTAATCATATTTTTTTAGGAAAATATATACTTATTTTTTTATTTCGTATAGCAAAATAAGTCACTACTTATATCTATTAAGCGCTATTTCCAAAGAATAGTTTTACTTGCAAGTATAAGCAAAACCGAGTGAAATTACAGGGAATAATCCCCAGTGGACCTCCTTTACCGCATGCTGTGCTAGTGAGGGAGGATGGAGGGTGACGGGTTAAGGGGTGATGTAAGGGATGCTTCTTACATCCTGGGGCTGGGATCAATACAGATCAGGAGACGCCCTTACCCATGTCAGCGGCCATCGTACCCTTACATCCACCTCCACCTCCTAAACAACCCTACTTTGAATCCCATCTTATACATAACGATTTCACTTTATCATGAAGCTGTACTCCGATCGATCCAATTCTAAGTAATTACTATGTTAGACCGATAAATGCAGCACCATCAAAATTTATTAAGCTTAGCTATTTTTTATATAAATTGTTCTATGCCTTATAAAATCACTGGTAATAGTTATTTGCATTATAATGCCAATAGTAAATATTTAAAATTATTCCCATCGTTGCCATACTTATATTATATTACATACATTTATTAATTCAGAAACATACATGAATAATGAATATTAAAATTCCTGTACTATAAATAATTTCAGAAATACAGATAGTTTAAGGTCGTGCTGGTATGTTACCCATATCTATAACGATATAAACGAGAGATTTGGCGAATCTTAAGCCACATCTTTAGATAATAATATATCTAAAGCATTTGCTATAGTATGGTAAATAGATCTGTTAAATAAATGACCATCTTATGATTTATCAGTTCAGTTATGTTTATGAATATTAAATTTTCTCTCCAACTACGACAACTACGTTATAATTGATGAAATCTCATCAGGAGATTCAATATCAATTTGGTTGTTCTACAAACATTTCTGTTATTGGTATTTTCATGAAGATTGCCCTGCAGAAGTTGCATCCCTTACTATCGCAAGTGATTGCACTCATATGTTATTGGATAAAATGTAGCAACACATTTCTTTACCATGAAGCTTCGTAACAGTTGAACATCGCTTTGTCGGCCATCTTTTCTACCTCAAACAATTATGTCATTCCTTACCCGATTATGTCTTCTTTAAATTTTATTCTCCCTTCATAGATCTCTAAGGTCAAAGTTAAAAGATTTTTCTTCACATTTCCCTCACTCACGGCCCATCTGTGTAATAGACCTTTCGTGAAGTGCCATTTAGTAAAAAAAAAATATATATTATTGCATTTGCAAGTGAATTTCTAAAATCGTTAGAACAGCAGCAAACATTATTTGTACTATTGTTTAGTAATCGAATCCTGTGCAACTTTCCAAATGCCCGTCCGTCTGTTCATCTATACATCACGTTTATTTTAAGCATGAATCTGAAGAATTGAAAATTTAATTATATATTAAAATTTAATTAGTAAGTAAGTTTAAGCTATGAGAAGAACCATATTGTTTTTGAAATAAATAAAAAGGTAAATAAAGTTAAAAACTGGTTTTACCAGAAAAATAATCCTGGAGAAAATGGGAATCTTGCAAGTTAAATTAACGCTGAAGTAAATTTATACAAAAAAATAGCCACAGGAAACAAATCCTACAATCAAGTTGGTATCTAAACAGTTATGTTTCCATTAAAGCGACGAAGGCTTTCATTGGTCACTCTGTCCTTTGCAGAGTAAGTTCGATCTCCAGCTCCGATATTTCCGTTCGTTGGTAGTCGATTGCCCCTCTGCATTGTTTCAAATCTATAACCCCCTCTCGGACAGTCTCTAAAATTGGGAGTTAAGTAATTTATGTAAACATTTTTCACATTTACAACATTTATTTTTAAATACAATTTACTGATTTTTTATACAAGAATATAAACTTTGGTGAAACGAAATAAGTGTACGGTTTATTAAATTATGACAGAGTTTCAAACTTTCACGCAACCAATCCTGGTATATTAAGCGCTATTAGCAGAAAACGGAATAGATAGGAGTGTGACTCGTGATTAAATTAAAAGTTTGGTGTATGACTTTGAATGCCCAAATCAACGCTAAATTAACAGGCGTTTCATAATTTGATAATACTGCTAAAAGTTGCTCATTCATTACAAAGTGTTTCATTTCTCATTTATATTTTACCAAATAATTTAAATTGAAACAGTGATCTTGCTACTTTATACGTTATTTCGAATTTTGTTATTCAATTCCTTTCAATTATTGTTCGTGGATTAATTTCATTCCAAAACATAAATAAATCTAAGTATATCATTATACAGCGAAATACGTGCGATAGGAAATTATAGGCAATTACACAGCAGAACATAAACATTTTTTCATAAACTACGATATACAGGGTGTTTCATTTTTAAATGTCGTCGTTTAAGGAGGTGATAGAGCATCGAAAAATAAGTCGACCTGCCCAAAAAACCTATATCAAAAATGCATAATAACGAAGTTACAGGCCTTCAAAGTTGGAATAAAAAAATCGTTTTTTTGTCATAGCTTCTAGACCATACGACCGATTTTAACCAAATTTTGCACAGGCAGTACTGAATTACATACCTACAATCCTATAAGAATAACTCATGTCAAAAATCACCAGTGGCGTAGATACTGGGGTGACGCCCTCTATTCTCACCCTATTTCCCACGCCACTGGATATATTTTTTTTTGGGCAGGTCGACTTATTTTTCGATGCTCTATCACCTCCTTAAAGGACGACATTTAAAAATGAAACACCCTGTATTATTATTTTAAAGAAAGTTAAGTAGAACATACAGTGCAATGCTCGAGTTTGGAATACCACGTTAGCTTGTCAGAGTAACAGAAGTAGGTAACAATAAATTTAAAATCGTGGAAGAGAATTGGACTAAAAAATTATATATTATTATACTTACATAAATTAGGCAGCCCCAAAACTAGTGCGTGTGGAGCGACGCGCCTGACGTGTGGAGTGACGCGCCGAAGCGTGCGATCGTCGATCGCGATCTGGTAATTGCCAAGTTTCACGCCGCCCGATGTGTTTTCTTTTGAAGTGTGCAAATTTACCGATAATCGACGGGAACCGGCACGCCGCGTGAAGTTCGTCGTGTCGACCCGTTCTAACGACGTGTGGTGCGTCAAGTCACACGCCAGGTGCGTCACTCCACAGGCCGTGTAATGGGACTTTTAGATAAGTGTTTTTGGTTTCTCTTCCACGTTGAATATTCTGTATTTTTGACGTTCCGACCGTTTTGCCATGAAGTGAACTATGTTGGATTGGTCTTCTCGAGTAATGCATTAGACAGAAGGTGTAGCTCCGTTCACGTAGGCACATTCCCCATTTAGTTTCACATCATTGGCAGTTTCCCTCTGGTGACATCACGTTGTCATGTGAAATATTGGTATCCACCCACGTCACTAGTTATAGTTAGTCGTCGCAGATGATATTATTTGGATTATTGTATTTGTTTCCATATCTTCTCGATCAATAGTTTCTTGTATATCGCTGTGTTGTTTATGTATCTAGATTTATATCCATTTGTGTAAGCATGTTTAAAGTTTAATATTCTACTTAAAGATGATTCCCTCACATATGTGATGTATCCAATGTAGCAGTATGCTGACAATTGCCTACAATGCCTACTTCTAAGGTGGTGATGAATGTGCTGATTTCTTGTACACTTTGTGTCCTAACATTCCGTTGTTTTTCTAGTATACCAGCACGTTCGAAAATAGGTGCGGTGCCTTCATCTTTCTCATTTTTATGGTAATTTTGATATTTCAGTGAGAACCTGAAAACTTTCTACAAATCATCAATTTAGCGGAAAACCTTAGAATCAAAACTTTAATATTATTTTAAAAAATGTTACACCACATTTATGTAAAGGAACATTTTTCAATTTGAAAGTAATAGAATCCAAAAGCAAGAGCACAATATATTAACGGTGTACATTCGAAGGATCTGGTTAAGCATTAATCGCAAATTTTCTATTAATAACTGCCAATTACCAAAATTTTGTTGTTATGTTTACGAAGGTTGTGTGTTTTTCCATAAATATATTTCTATGTATCTTCAATGCCTCATTAATTTTCAATTTCAAAAAAATTCATCTCCGATAATTATAGATGTGGAATTCTACCAAAAAATGATATTAACGAGTAAATGGTTGAAACGTATTACCTTGCTCTTCGTGTCAATTACATAAACAATATCCTAACTTCATGTAGGCTAAACTAACGAATTTAGTAATATAAAAATATAAAAAGAGGGTATGCTGGATTACAGATCACCATCGCGTCGGACGGTCAGGCGGCATTAAAGGCAATAGCCTCGCCATGAGGAACTCAGAATCCTGGGAGAACGGAACAGAGTAGAATTACTCTGGATGCCAGGATCTTCTGGGATTTCAGGCAATGAAAAAGCCTCGGAAAAAGCTCATGAACTTGCTAGACAAGGATCAGCTAATATATTTCTTGGCCCGGAACATGTGTTGGGAATCTCCAAAAACACAGCTAGACGAGCTATCAGCGACTGGGTCAAGGACAAACATTTTAAGCACTGGAGGAATATCCCAGGAAACAGACATGGGAAAACATTAATTAAAGGCCCATGTCCCAAACAAACCGAAGAACTGCTCACAAAGAACAGGTTTCAGTTGAGAACAATAGTAGGGCTTCTAACAGGGCACTTCTCTGTTAAGAAGTAGGTGTTTAGACAGACGAACCCTAAAGAAGGAAAAAAACTGATTTAGTTACATGCTGAAGATCATTATTTTTCTACTGTCAGGTTAATTTTTAACTATATCTGTGTGTAGAAATATAATACTCAGCTTCAAATCTAAACTATACAATGGATGCTTCAATATTTATATACCTGTAGTAGTGATGTGAATATATGTGATGTCTTGTCGAGTCAGATATGTAGACGCCTTATCATGAAACCTCTAAGTCTCAAACATAAATTTGCATATAAATTTCCAATCACTTGGAGCGAGCAGATAGGATCATACCGAGTAATTGTTAGACTCTGCAATACAGTATTTACAAAGTGTGTGACAGTCATTCTCTATCCCATACAAATCAGGTGTTCACCATAATCTTGATTTTATCATCTTCAAACATTAACTTACCATTCAATGTTCAAAAAGTCGAACAGTTCTCTTGAGATATATGCTGAATCATTGTATTCTCTACGATGCGGTATGCGACGATGTATACCAAAGTACTGGGTGGGGAATTTAAGTTGACAATTACGAATAACTTGATACTAAAGCATTATAGAGATAAATGTTTCAAACAGAAGTTTCATCATCATTTCAAACGCAGTATCTTCTTCTGTCTGAAACACTTTTCTCTAAATGGAGCTCTTAAAATTTCTCTCGATCTTAGAAATCATAGAAAATACTAAATTTTGCTCAATGTGTGTGTATAATATACAGCTAATCACCTAAACGACGATCTCTTCTAGCATTAAGATTCCAGAAAAAATGTATCTTGGAATCTTTCAACTCTTAAGATTTTCTACATAGAAGAGAGGTTTTGTTAAATATTTTCCTTAAAACCTTCATGACAACTGGATATCTGCTACTTTGTCGTTCTTCTTTTTTGTTAACAAAAGCAAAATTGCGGTTGAATATCTTTTTGCCTGATTTTCTCTGTTCTCTTGCAAAAGTCTTTGTATCTTCCGATATAGCCCTTATTGACCTTTGGCTTTTTTTAACATAGAAGAATTGGTAAACACAACAATAGAACAGTAACTGCGTGTTGCACAATAACCGCTATCATA
This sequence comes from Rhagium mordax, assembly GCA_963680705.1. Lineage (NCBI taxonomy): Eukaryota > Metazoa > Arthropoda > Insecta > Coleoptera > Cerambycidae > Rhagium > Rhagium mordax. Next base: position 30,061,212 of record OY796657.1, read on the forward strand.
ATTAGGAACGCAACAAATTCTGTAGGAAGGTATTAAAAATTCAGGGATGTCAATGTAAGTCAATTCAAAAATTTACTTTAATTTAGTTTTTTTCTGTTTTTGACAAATTTGTTTTATATTATAAAGATGCGCTAATTTGTTAATAGTTTTCTAAGGCATATTCACAAATATTCATAATTTTTTGAAAAGTAACCACTTTTTCTGGAGACAAATATCGTTGAACATCTAATTTAAATTGTGAAATTATGAAATAATTTACAGTTCTGTTAAAAAAAGAATATTTATCTATATCTCAAAAACTAAAACGTGAATGTTTTTCCTTTTATCAATAATAGACTATTAAAAAAATGACTTTACTATTTTTTTTTATTTAGTAGTTGACAAACTGAAGTGACCCAAAAATTTTTAAAAAATGCTCTATTTTCGAAAACAGAACATTCCGGTTAGCGCCATTGTTTGCTTCTTGAAAACTCAAAACATTTGCAGTTTTTTTTTATCTCTTATAATTTTAGAAAAAAACTCGAATTCCATTAAATTTGGTCTATCCTGTACTATTCAGTTTAAAGTAGTAATTTCGACTAAATATTTCGACAACACTTAGAATAAATTAGATTAACTTAAAATGTTATATTAATAACTGAAACTATTTAAAATATCTACTACAAACTGTCACAATCGAAATCTATGAAACTGAAACCCTGAAAAAAAACCTGATTGGAAATTTATTATTTTAAAGATAGCTAATAAATTTGAGTGAAATGATTTGTGTAAAAAATCTTTTAAACTATTAATAATTTATCGTGGCATGATATTCAGAAAAGCAAATAAATGTATAAACGGGATTTCGGTTTCCGTAGGTATTTGTATTTGTAAAGTGAAGATTCTAATTCCGTTTATAACAATTAGACTAATTGCAATTTATGGTGGAGTATAAGAAATTAATATCCGTAGTATAGAGGATATAAATCATGAAGTTGGTATTAGGGAATTACAATATCAAAGGCGGTTCATCTAGGAATCTACGTTGTAAGGGCCTGCAGATAACGGCCCAAAGCAAATATATTCAGACGGAACGTTCGTTCATTTGGGAATTTGAATATGTATTCGAAACACAGTTTTGATCCCAACTATATAACCTTATATAGTTTTGCTCTATTGGTTCTCTATTATCTATATTTCATTCCCACATTTAACGGTCCATGTAAAATAATAATTTTGCATGGAAATGTAATAACTCTACATCCAAGCCGCTGCTTAAAATAATAGCTATCTAAAAATTATAGCCTGTAAGAGCTGCACTCGGGCGCTTCCGACCAGAATTTCGGCTTCTCAAATAAGAAAATAATATTTTAAAATACCTCCAAAATTCTATAAGTACATATTAACAAGATGAACTGTATTTTTTATGACCTGCTATGCATTAGGAAGTCCGATATTTCTAGCTCTAAAAATATGAAAAGAGCATGTTTAGGGACCCACTCCCAAATAAACATGGAATCTACAAAATGTATCGTGGTCCTACACATTTATTTGTTCAGTAGAAGTCGTGAGCGTTATATAGAGTAGGGCATTAGTGTATCTTACTAATTCGATTTCTATGATTGGATGATTGAGATAATTCCATCTTTAAAAAATTAACTATAGGTACAATACATAATACCTATACATTAACCATATATTAATATCAGTTACAAAACAGATGTGTTGTGTTTTTGAATTATTTTACTTTTTAAATGCCTATACAAGGTGGTGGAAAATGATTCTTAAATTTAAACTTTGAATTGAATTTTCTTGTTTTTAGTTCAACTGGAACATTTTTCGATAATATGACGTAGAATTGAAAAATTTTTTTTGTATTTGTATTTCGAGTTTTCCAATCTGCCTGCGATCGCTATCTTATGTCCCCTGCCACTCTGAGCTTTGTCCTGTATGCTCTGTCATCTGTCCTCTTTCCTCTTCCTGTATCATATGTGGTCTGCCCAATGGCATCTGTCCACTGTCCTCTGTTCACTATTCTCCGTTCTCTGTTCTCGTTCTCTGTTTTCTGTCCTCTGTCTTCTGATGTCCTCTAGCCTTTATCCTTTTTCCTTTTTTTTCAAATGGAACACCCTTTACACTTTTCGACGATATGATATTGAAATAAAAATTGAAAATTTCTGCATGTACAATACATGTCCTGTGGATACTTGTAATCAATTTCGATTTAATAAGCAATAAATAAAATTGGGGTTCTTTTTCAAGTTGTTGTAGACAAAAAATTATAATGCGGTTCACATGTTGTCCTAGAAACGGCATTTATTTTTTTATTTTGAAAGTTCATTGGATATTGTCTCAATCTTACCATTCTTACCCAAAAACATCACCAATTTTTCGTGAAATTTCTTGCTTGTAAGTTCCATTGTTTTTTTGTTTACGACAAACAATACCTCGGTTTGAAATCAATTGTCTCGTGCAAACGTACTTTTGCCACAGTTAGTGTTCATACGTTTTCATTCGTGTCAATTTTTAAGTATTTGAGTATTCCAAAATAAGTTTTGACAAGGACAAATTTGTAGAGATGACACTTTTGTTTTAGGTGAGTTGGAAAGAAATTATTTGGATGATAATAATCTCTACACCAACGATATCCTAAAAGAAGGCTCCCGACTTCAAAAGTAGTGTTTCACCGAGATCGAGAAGTTGTCATTTCTTGTCTCGATTTTCAAGAGTCTTGATTTTCGAGACAAGAAACGTATTGCTTCTTGTCTTGACCGATTCTCGTTGATCAATTTCTTGTCTTGATATCGAGAGTCTCGATACTTCTTGGTCTCGATAAACACTAGCTTCTTCATAGCATACGTGCTTCGTGTAATATCGGCCGCTGTCGAATATCGAGTGCTGTTATTAATCAGTAAACACCGCTAGGCCTGCAGAAATAGAAAAAACGGTGTAACTAATTCGTTTCAGATAGCCGTAGGTAAAAAGAGGTGTATTTAGTTATAAGGAATATACCTCTGCGATACCTCCCAAATCAAATAAACAGAACATTGTTTATAAGTCACTTTTATGTGAAAAAATCATGAAATTTGGAGTTTTTTAAAAATTGCAGTAAGACTGCAGTAGATTAATTTTTTTGAATGTTTCTGTTTACTAGGTAATTCCAAACCGGTTAATTTAAGCCCCGGTTGATTTCATTTCATTGATTATTTATTTAAATAATTGCCGAAAACCATCGAAATTTTCGAAAATTTCAAACATTTTTTACTCTGAAAGGAAAAATGCTAGACTCTTGAAACTTTGGTGGAATATGTGTCTCATTACCCTCAACTTACAAAAAAAATTTCGTTTCAAAATGTTTATTAGTTTTCGAGAAATTCGATTTGTTTATTAAAAACGTCCCAAATGTTTAATGAAAAATTGACCTATTAACGTTATCAAAAATAATTCAACCATAGCTCATTTTTTTCGTCAAGACGTCATTTTTACGAATCTGTTATGGGCGTATCGATTTTCAATAATTTTGACCGTCAAAATGGCGTTAACAACATTGCTACTTTTCGAAGCAGCGTTTTTTGCAAATAACTTTACAACAAATGAACGTATCTGCACAAATCTTTCATATTTGAGTTGCTGGTATTTTTCTACAAATTCATAAAAAAAAATTGTTGCTCTGGGACATGTAGGAGCCGAGATAATTTTTTAAATTGTTTAATGCGCCAAACGTTTATTTATTAATATTTATGGCCAAAATTGAAACTGGTTGTTAATAAGATCTTGAATTTTGGGAATTCATCAAGTCCTATTGAAAACGGGCCCTTTTTGAGGTCAAAATATAATTTTTAATAATTAGTGATTTTAGAGCGTCTTTAATTTGTTTGGTGAATTTTGGTGAATTTTTTATCAAACGAGTTTCAAATTGGGGTAGCGAGAAAAATTCGTCATATCTCCGTTATTTTCCGGCCAATTTCGACGTTTTTTTTTTTTTATTTGGGGTAGCTCACGAAAATAATAACAATGGGCACATTTGCAATATCCAAATAATAAACATATAATTGTTATAAACAATTTTTTTTTTTTATTTTATCTTTTTTGGGCTTATGCAACTTATAAGGTGCTAATGTATTAAATATAAATTCATAAAGATTATATAATGGTAACAATGCTGTAACATCGTATATTGTTTGATGGAGAAATAGTTTGTGCATACATTGTTACCATTATATAATCTTTATAAATTTATATTTAATACATTAGCACATTATAAGTTGCATAAGCCCAAAAAAGAAAGAATTACAAAAAAAAAAATTGTTTATAACAATTATATGTTTATTATTTAGATATTGCAAATGTGCCCATTGTTATTATTTTCGTGAGCTACCCCAAATTAAAAAAAAAACGTCGACTAATTTTATTATTATTACTTAATATTTTCTAAAATAAAATATCTTGGATCTTCTATATTGGACATTATATTTATTTATTTCCATTTTTCAACAATATTCCTATGCAAATAATCGAGAAGTCTTGATTCTTGATGACTTGACTCTTGTCTCGTCTTGTTCTCGATAACCTGACTCTTGTCTTGTCTCGATATTTGAAATCAAACTCTTGTCTTGATTTTTTCTCGAAGTCGAGACAAGATCAAGACAAGACTTCTCGACATCTCGATCTTGGTGAAACACTATTCAAAAGCTTCCAAGACCCGCTTGACAGATTTATTTGGAAACTGCCAATGTACAATATCCAAAATTGTTGTGAAGAAATTATTGGAGAACATGTAAAAGGGTCATATTTCTTTGTGGATCCATTGATTGAAGATATTTATCTAAATTTTTTTGTCTGTTCCCAACTTATTGGTAAATATTTCTTAAAAGATCCAAAATAAGACGCAAAATTACCAAGTATTTTTTAATAACTTGGTATAAAAATTCTTAAGCTATATGTTATTCATCATAAACTGAGTCAAACTCCAACAATTTTTATTGCAATAAAATCATACAAAATACAGTATGCACGTCGTAAACTCAAGTGAAGTGATTGTGAACGCAAATTATTCACTTCGTCCGAGCCGCAACACAGGTTTTATTCTCTAGCTGATTAATATGCACCCTTTACTACCAACGTAAGAATTTTATGAACGAACGTGGACTGACCAAGATATGACCTTTCTCACCTGAGACATATGTAGTAAACTAGTTCAGTGAGAAAAGATACAGGTTGGATGCTGTTTATTTTAAGATATTCACAAGAAAATCCGTTGAGATTAAGAAACTAGTTTTTAGAATTTTACCGTTTATTTACGTTATTATATTTAGGTAGTTCAATTTCAACTGCAAATTTGAGTAATTTTATATAATATTTAAGACACTGGCAATACTGATATAGCGACAAGCTTGGTGTGCTGAATATAGTGGGATACATTTTTTAATTTCGTTAAATAAAAATAAGTTGAGGGGTTACTTAAATATACAAATTATGTAGGTATCAGATTCAGTCATACTACTACAACTAGATAATTTTCTAAACAATAGTACCGACTTAATACTTTCGTAGAAAACGCAATCACTTCTCAAATTCGAATTCGCCTTCTTCTGTCCTTAATAGAAATAAAAAATAACACTATAGAATTTTTGACTAAGTAACTAAAAATATTCACAAAAAATTATAATTATATCTAACCCATCTAGAATAGGTATTATGGATTCAGTAAATATTCTGTTCTAATGTTCTAAATCGAGCCAATAAATTGGCAAATAACGCAACTCCCTGCAGGATTAATAAACTAATAATTCAGATTATAATTGATTAATATAAACGTATGCGATACCGATTTCATTTGTCTTAAGTCAGATAGTTTCCCCGAGTTGACAATAACCAGGTGGTGTTCCCGCGTTGAATGCCCTACCTATTTATTTCATATTGATTTTAGTATTTTAATTTGTAAGATAAATATTACCTTTTTTACCAGAGCAACTTAGTCTTAAAATAAACACGTAATGTACATAAAACTAAGTTAACCACCTGGGGATTAGTTCTACTCGAAGTCAATATGTGTTCAAAGTAATTCGATACATCCTGTTCGAAGGAAATACTAGACTGCATCTAGAGACCGTCCAGAACAAGCAATATAACTTGAGAACGTCCAGCATATAGTATTGATTAATATGCGGGGGATAACAGTGCGAAATTAATTAAAGGAGTTTGCAACCTTCATTAATAACCAGAAAGGAGTTACTCTTGCTCAACACCCAGGCTGCCACCAGGGTTACCAACGCAGTGACTTCAAAATGCCAACCTCATACCAGTCCGACATTAATAACATATAACACGAACTATACAGTTACAACTTTGATATTGCTTGTGGGCCATACTTTAACTGTTGTGAGCTATTTTCGAACAAAAAATAAATAAAAAATCGAGAATCTATACAGGACGAGCGGCATTCATTTCTATTTCATATTATTTTAAAAAATGTGTACAGTGTATCATAGTCACCCCCTCCCGTGTATTTTCGGAATGGAGTTTGAAGTCACACCTGGAGTTAAGTGATTTTGAGGGTACTTAAAATTTCATTGACTAGGATAAAATTTATTACTAATAAGCAGATCAGAGTACTATGATAAGGTTCCATGTGAATTGGTATCATTATATTCGACACAAAGGACCACAAATACATCTGGCTAGGTAATTGGGCATAGAAACATATTCATATTATATTCGGACAATTCTTTAGTTAGAAAAGGTTGGGTAATATCTAGACCAACTGGAGGATGGATTGGGGAAAGGGTCCATTGAATGGCCAGCCAGTCTACCATATTTAAGGCCTATAGATTTATTTTTATATAACTATATGGAGAGCCTAGTTTACAGACTGAAATCTACAGGATTTAGAACGAGTAATTGTAGAAGTCTGTCTAAATAGCCCATAAGCTTATGGGATGTGTGGAAATGTAAATATTTAGCTTGATTAAACAATGAATCCATACTCGTAATCAATACATTTTCTGTAATTTCTTCATTAGTGTTCAAATCTTTTTGTCAACGTAAAAAATTAGAAATTAGTTTCAAAATACGAGATTATTTGAGTCCATGTTAATAAACGCGTTTTGGATTTTTTATTTAATTGATGAATTATTGAGAATTGGCGAGCAAGCAATAACAAAAATACGAATATATCAGCTTTAGACTTTTCCGAAAGAAGTGTGAAATATTTTTGGGGAAAAGTATACATTTTTTTACTAATAACAAAGTTCGAAGCATTTTAAAAGTCAATGACCCCGAAAATAACTTTTTTGGAAAACAAATGAATACAGAAGTCAATGACTGAAAACGCATAGTAGTAAGTATCGAAGATTAGATCATTCCAAAATCTTAAGCAGTTTTTGAGAAATCGAAGAAAAATCCTCAATGGTCAACATCTTTGTCATTGTTTTTATTTTTTGTTATTAAGTATTTCTTTTTTGTAGAAAAGTTAATGGACGTTTATACGTGAGTAAAGAATTATTATTATTATTGTTAATTTTGGATCTAGAAAATGATTTTAGATACATTATCATCCCTTAAAAGGAAAACATCGAATTTAGACAACTCATTATAAGAAAAGTTATTGTGGACATGAAAAAAATTAATATCGATATTTCAACAAAATATGTTTTCAGTCTTACTGAATCCCAAAAATATTTTTTAAAATGTATATCATATAAATTTTTAGATTAGATTAGAAGAATCAAAATAATTACTATAATTCTCTTACGTTGTATTTTACATAAGAGCATTGGTAACACTATTTACGAGATCAATTAGCATGTCATGTTAAATTTATGACTCGAAAATTACCTTTATTGAATTGTATTACTCTGGCAGTGCATAGCTGAATGCGTAATTACTGCTCGAAATGACGTCGATAACTGTTTTCTGGTATCCTTTTAGTACAAAAGTAATAACATGTATTACTTTTCCTGTACTTAATTTTAAATTTTTAAAAGGAACTGTAAAGATTAGTAATAGTTTGTCAAAATTTGTTTTCGTTAGTTTTCGAAATTGTATGTTTTCTCTATAAAATATTTAGGAAAACATATTCTTTCATTTGTTTTCTTTTGTAGAAGGCAAGATCTAAAAATCCAGTAACGATTGGATATGTAATACGCAATTGTCAAAACATCGATTGTTGTAGGTATCACAGAAAATAATGTAACAAAACAATCACGTCAATTATATTTATAATCCCAGAGGAAAAAGAAACTAGTCTGCTACTACGAGTACGAGCTCGTATATTTTTTATTTTACTTTGAAAAAAGTAATAAAACCTTATGACGGTTTTCCGTAAAATTTCATAAAAATTACTAAAAATAAAAAGAAGATTGAAAATTAAATTCTGCATGATGGAAATATTGCAAAAAAGTAATACCTAGATAGATGAAGAAGTTATTTAGGGTGTCCCTAAACTACGTTCGAAAAATTCGGGAGGTGAGCTACACCCCCTGAAGTTGGCACTCCAAATTAGTTTTTTTTAAAACATCTCAGGAACTCTTTGAGCTACCAACATCAAATTTGACATGCTGTCTAATGTAAGTAAGGGTTATGATTCTGCATTATCAACAATAGAAAATATTCACCAGGGGTGTACTAAACTGAAGGGGGCTTCTTTATTTTTCCTACCAATTTTTGTGTTTGCCATTTTCTTACGTAAGAAAGATCCCCTTGTTGGGGAGCTGTAAGACGCACCAGCTTAGAGGATACCCTGTATTTTAGGGGTGACTTTTATCCAATTATATTGAAATTCAATTAAATTCAACTCAGTATCAATGAAATTTTGAATCGTACCAAAAATTGGAACCTTGTAAGTTAAACAGTTTTTAAAATATTAACGCTTTGAAGGGTTATATCTCCTCAGGGGTTAAGTAATAATCATAATAATAATAAAAATAAGCAATTTATTTTATTATCATTCATTTATTTTGTTCAGTTATGTTTGAGGGAAAGGTTGTACCAAAAGTAACAAGAAAAGTCATTGTACTACATTTGAATCTGTGTCTGTCACCCTGCAACTCTCTACAAAAAGCGGGTTTTAATTTGCTTTATCTTCGTTATTATTTAAGATAATTTGATAAACTTTTTCTTTTAAAGATGCCGTTTTAATTCCATATACAATGTGTCAAATTTTTCATGGAGCCACCCTCATATCTCGCTTATCTGATATCCTAATATTTTGAAATTTTGGTTGTGAATATATACCTAGGAAGTGAGTGTTTAGACGTAACCACATTCGACTACAGTCAGGGGCGTCCGATTCTATGATGGAAAAAGGGGGTCTATTTTTGAAAAAGAAGTATTACCGATTTTTTTATAGAAAAACTAGTAAGATATTCTTAATCAGCACCTTTAGAAACCCCTTTGTACAAGATTACATCGTTACAAAAAATTAAGAATACATTTTTTTCATATTACAATCCGTTTTACAGATACAAATTATTTTAAGTTGAAAAACATTGTTTTTTGACGGCCCATATCTCAAACACCTTTGAACCCAGAACGATGTAGTCTTGTATAAAGGGGTTTCTAAAGGTGCTGATTAAGAATATCTTATTAGTTCTTCTATTAAAAAATCGCTAATACTTTTTTTTCAAAAATAGACCCACTTTTTCCATCATAGAATCGGACGCCCCTGACTGCAGTCGAATGTAGTTACGTCTAAACACTCACTTCCTAGGTATATATTCACAACCAAAATTTCAAAATATTCGGATATCAGGTAAGCGAGATATGAGGGAGGCTCCATGAAAAGTGGGACACATTGTATATCACGTGGAGAAGACTTTGTGCTTTTTGGAAACTTTAATTTTTTTCATTGTATATCACTTAATAAATATAACAAAAGAATGCAGAAAATAATAAAAAAATATAAACCCGCCTTTTGTAGAGAGTTGCAGGGTGACAGACACAGATTCAAACGTGGTACCATGACTTTTCTTTTTACTTTTGGTACAACATTTCCCTCAAAAACTCCCCATTCAATGACCTACGCGTCCCTACTAAGAGTAAATATTTAAAATATCTAAGAAAAAAACTGTAACCTGAGGAAATTGTCAGCTTATACATCTTCCACCAACGTAACAGAAAACGGCATATTTAGATCTGATCTACATGTATGTTTACATGCACCATGTCCACTTACTCACGAAATAACTATATTGTATAGTTAAATCTAATGACAATGGAATAAAAGTATAGAAAATACTGAATATGTATCAAACCTTACTGTTTTTACTTACTTAATTTTAATTACAAAAAATACTAAAACAAACTCTAGAAATCTTATTACTATACATTGCTTCTAAAGGAAATTATACATAACTTCAAAAAACTAGACCCGTTTATATGCAAGAAAACATTCTTCTTGAAGTAGAAAAGTTTTCCCAAACTATTGATTTTCCATAGCGTACTATAAAAATACCGACAAAACTATTTCACCGTATAGATATGTCCCTTTCTACTAAAGTCACTAATTCTACTCTTTCTTACGGACTAGAACATCCGACTGGAATATTAATAAGTAGTATGAAATATTTTTTCCAAAATTTTCAGGAAGGCAAATTGCAACTAATTGCCGTTCGATAAGACTATTAAAAGGCGTTGAAAAATCCAACCAGTAGCTTTGGTATTTCCAAAGCATTCGAGACATTCTGAGTAATTTGGAAAAATGAATAACCATTCAGCCGCCACTTTAGTTCTGCTTGTTAATATCACTCGTTTCCGTGATTGACGAGGTGTGATCAGGAACTTTACCAATTTGTGTCACTAAGATCTTGATTGGTCAATAAGACAGATCTTATAACCGCTCCATTCCTTTTTTATAATAATAATTAACACTCTACAATATCTAATTAATTATATGTAGATATCTACCGTTTTAGTAGTACCTATCCAAGATTTGGTCAGGTGTAAACACACATTTCGAATTAGAATTAGCGTTAACAGTGTTTGAATTATATATGTATATATTATATACCTATTAGGCATATGTGATTTGTTTAAAGTTTAAAAAAGGGTAAAAAAATTGCATTGTTTAGTAATGTGTAGATAGCCAAAAGATTTGGATTTACTGTTCGAAGCTGGCATCATACTTGGCCTTGCAATGATTATCCAAAAAGTTTGAAAGCAATTTTATGGATAGGTATTTCTGTAATTCAATATTAAACCTCAAAATGTGCTTTTATTTTTGAGTCTAATTTTTGCAACAGATTATTAAAAATTAAATTATTCCAAGAGGCTGTATCAACATTTTAAACTTTAAGGTTAAGGCTTCCGGAAAATATCTTTAGGTGACAGTTTTTGTAAACGTTCAGTAGTGTATATTTCAGTAAAATAGGTTGTAGCTAAACATCGCTTATTTTGATATCCGCCAACCAAAGTATCATAAGCAAAATTTTATGACTGAATAGAGAAAAATATGCTTGTTTCAAATTGATAAAAAAATATTATGGGTGCCGTTTAAAAAGAAAAAGTTGGTTGCCATAGGAACAAACCAGAAGAAGATATCAACAAACTAAAAAACTCAAAACATGCACGGTAAAGAACCAAACAACTTTTGTATTGAACATTTTTTTGTGACTTAGCAAATAACAAAGTTAGAGCCATTATTTGATACTTTTGTTCCACCCTGTACATTTTTCCAAGACAGATAGGTCACCTGGAAACCAGATTGATCTCCTTTATAGTTCTAAAAACCACTTCACCACAACCACTACCAACATTATTAAAATCACAATACGGCTGGTTTGACATAATGTCTGCATATAATGAAATCACCAATTGATATATTGTCATATTTTTAACCTTCTATAGTTGAAGTAAATTATCCTTTGTTATGTTATCACAAACATATTGTTAGCTTTCATATCAAAGAAACTAAATCACTCAATTGTTCCAATATTTTAATTCTAAGGCTTTCGCAGAGCTGACAATTTGTAGAAAAAGCTTTTTATTCTCTTCAGTGTTGATTATTTTGAACGCTTGCTGTTTCAAAAATGAAGTAAACCTAATCAACGTTTAATCTTGTTGGAACATGCATGGAAGCAATAGGACATACGTGAAACATGATTAGTGTGATTGAAGAATTTACCCCATTGAACTTGAAAGTTTGTCTAATAGAATGGTTCATTTAGTTTAGTGTAAGTAATTGTGGTAGGAATCATGATTTATATTGTTAATATTAATTTTAATCTTTATCATCCAAAAATACACCTTGATTAAAATCAAGTGTAATTTCCACCTTTCTGCAACGGCTAAGGTAGTATTAACATTAATTTAATCTATACAGAAAAATAGTTTTTGTATTATAGCATTCATTATAAACTTGTGCACTATACCTCCCAACTTAATTGCACTACAGAGAATAGTATCAATCGTAAATAAACTGAAAACGTTATATTTATGTAAATGAATTAACAGGAATAATACAGAAGTCATTTAGTCAAGTTAAATTCCTGTTCCTACAGTTCCTGGGTGGTTAAAGAAGGTCTGGCTAGGTGAACATGGAGAATAGTGTAGGAATAGTGCAGATGAGTAATGGATATATTGGAACATAAAGGCTTAATTTCACAGGAGGGTTATTGTGTAATAAAGCATTGTTCTCCGGAGATATGGATTACAATACTCCGACCTGTCTATGAACCCTACCCGCTGCTTCTTACCGCCTTCCGCATCAGCTTAACTACTTCCATTATTCCTTTTATTCTGGTTATCAATGTCAGAACCATCTCTCCTCAGATCATGCGAGGATACATGTGTGTGCTACAAGCTGAAACTATAAGAGTTAATGTAACTATATTACTACTAAAATTTAAGGGTAATTGTTATTCTAGTCGAATACATCAAAAACAGAACATTTTGAACGAGAAAAATTAATTCATGAGATTCGTTATAAAGCGAGAAATTTATGCAAAATATTGGACTTTTTATTTCAAACGACTTTTTTTATTAATATAATATAATAATGATATATATGTATACCTATATGTTGTTGTCAGATGCATTAATTTGATGTGAATATTATAATCTCTAATCAGTTAATAGACATAACCATCGGCATCCTACTTAGGTGATAAGTGTCACATGAGTGACATGTAAATTTGTGCTATTGGATTCACCAACTGGATTGTGCGGTATATTAATACAAGGGGTTTAAGGTGTCGCAAAGGAATTTGAGGGGTCGTCCACATCACTCAGATGGGCTGGCTGTGGCAAACCTGGCTTATATCATCCCTAGACTAAAGCGAGAATCATTTATAAACTATACCTATGTTTTACTGGCTTTTCCATCCTTACTATTAATTATTATGTAGAATATAAAGTAATTGAATGCTTTCCCCTTGAAAATGGATTATTTGATACTGAAATATAATTGATTTTCACGTATTTTACAAACCGTTTATATCTAACGGTAATATCAATTCATAAATTTTGATGTCTGTACTTTTTGATCAAAATCGACTAAACAAATGCACACCTAGAAGACAAATTTTATTTATATACTCATCTTTAAATATTTCAAACGTTGCTATTAGTCGTAAAACCCTAAACTTGTTTTGGTTGTAACAATAAATAGTGAACAGTGACATGAGACATGAGAAGTTGCAAAAATGACGAAAGGTACTGATAAATAAACTTGAAAAAATTTTTATCTAAAGAATACTAACTATTTGCTATATGCAGGAGTTCTATGCTATTCTATATTAGATATTTGGCCGTTGTCTCATAAACCATTGAACAATGCCTTATTTTTTATATGTATAGCAGTTTGTTTAAATTTTTTTTAAAATAAGCAATGCTACCACTTATTTTTTGAAGCGACTTTGTTAGGAAGGGGTTTGCACATTTAAAGACAACGAACACACATCTTGTATCAAAGAATATTGAAATCAATTTTTGCTTCAGAAAATAATCTGTGGTGCAGCCGAGAATGTATCTAATTATGTAAGTAATCAGTAATCACCAATATTTTACATTCGAAAAGTAATATCTCAATTTACAACTCTGCGCTATTTCGCCAGTTTTGTGTAATAGAATTATTTTTTAAGGTACCTGTTGTTATCTAGTTATGGTTATCACTACAGTCATTCAGTGAGAGATATATAACTTCTAGTTAAAGAAATATCATCGTAGTTCTTACGATACAAATATATGAAGAATGTACAACATCGAATTTCACAGCAAAGTTTCCATTTCAATATGTTTATTCTATTCTATTCTTATTCATTATTCTTAAAATTCACATTGTTTTATGTGATTAATGTAAACTGTTTTAAAAAGAACCAAAGCGTTCTAGTATAGTTAGGGATGCAATTAAGTTGATAACTAAACTGTAGTAAAAACAAACTTATATAATAGTTGTAACTAGACTAGAATTAAGGATCACTTGGCCCCACTCAAATATGGAACATCCATTTAAAACCAATTATTCTTATAATATAAAACTGAATTAGATATTACAATATGTGAATTAAATCATTTCCAGATCATGAACCTTTGAGGAGATGGTTTTACCAAAATTAAGTATTTCGACGAAACCGAGAGAATCGCCATGAGTAGCGTTTATAGTTTTTTCTTGTTTTATATTTTGTTTTTTTTATATTTTGTATTATGTTTACAAATTACGCACGGCAAATTCGTTGATTCTATAATTCCATAAATATTTTTTTTCTTTATTATTATTTATTAAAAACAATCATAATTAAAACAATATTCTTTGAGCTAATGTGCTACCTTAAGAACATAGTAGTTCTTCATTGACATATGGCTAGGTTTTCAATAATAAATCTATATGAAATGAAATTTCGAGGAGCAGAGTTATTATATTATGTCTGTACTACTAACCTGCCAACAAATTATTGCACGCATGACAATACTGAAAAAAAACCGCCACCGTTTTCTGAATGATAGGCGTCAAAAATGGCACTTTTTCGTTTCCTCCTGAGCGGAAAACCGAGGCGCAATATTCACGATGTAATTCCAAGTTGGACCCACTACCTTGGATTTCATACCAAAACGGCCGGCCGGTGGCGTTTTTTCATTTGGAAATAGTGTTTGAAATTTTTGTGTTTATGCAATTTTGTAAATTTTCGCCAATTTGAAAAATCATAAGGGTGGTTTTAGGAACCCCCAGGCTTTGCCGAGGAGTCAGGGCGAATGTTACCCGTGTGGCAGGTGTACAATCTGTGTCTACTTATTTTTGGGTCTCTTCAAATCATTGTATGAAATATGTTGCTAACTCCTAGTCTATTACTGATAGAGAATAAAATTCAATAAAATATAGAAAAACGATAAAAGAAAAGTCTTTATCTCCCAAAAACTTTATTAAACGCAACTAGTTTCGTGACTTTTTCATTAGTCACATTTTCAGGCTGCAAACTAATCATAAAAATGTGAAATATTTAAAAAGTTAAGTTAAAATCATTACAAAAGAAATTTGAATACTCACGTTTTCTGTAAGTAATTTCACAAGAAGTCAATAAAAACAAACAAAACATTATAGAATTAACTAGGTACCTACTAATAATGACAAACAACATGAAACACCAATAAAAACAATTAAGTCATCTATATTGTGAGAATAATAAATTGATAATTAAAAGTTCCAAGTAATCTATATTAATGCTGTTTTTTTAAATTACCTATTAACATACAAGGACATCTAATATAAAAGTGATACACTGACAATAAATATTTAGGCTTATAGAGTGGACTAAAAAATATAATTGAAAATTAACTGCAACTAATTAATTGCAGCCATGAATTAAACAATAACATTTTTATGATTAAAATAGGTATATGTTAAAACTTAACGAAATAATACCGCAAAAGTTAATGTCGAATCATATTGAGTTTTCAAATTTAAAGAAATAGTATCTGTTAATTGAGAGTGTCTAAAAATTTCTAATGCCTCTAGATTATTCAAAAGTGGACCCTTATTAGCTATATGGAGCATCGAACAAATTTCAGGTATTCAAACGACAAAATAATTTAAATTTGAAAATATACATTTTTGTTTTGGATCATAAATTTGGAACCATTTAAAATGATTAAAACATTTTTTCAGGAACAGTAAAACATTTAAAGAACTTTTCAATAACAAAAAATTTTACCAACTGTTTCAGTATATTTAGAAGTGGAGAATTCATTAGTTTTTACCGCGTTTTTATCATCTGTTATTGACCTCGACAGAAACCGAAGTAGCTGTTATTTCTGAATCACCCTGTAGGTAGGTATAGCAACACAATAAGTCAAAAAACATTTAAAATGATTTGTAAAAAAAAACTGTATCAAAGCATTAAAAAATACCAAAAACAAGCGTTTCCAAAGCCTATTTTTACCCTAGCAAAAAGGTATATACCGGGTGACCACGGATCATGGTAAACCCCCGCCATTTCCACAATTTTTTGAGCTATCCAAATGAAATTTTGTAGCAGTAATGTAATGTAATGTAACGTAATTTTTTTTTCGACGTCCGGTTTGGACGGAAGTGACCTCATCGATGGAATTTTAAATAGAACACCCTGTATATTATTGCTTTTTTGGAATACTGAGAAAATTCTGAGTAAGATAGAACTATTTTGGGGACTCTTTAAGCCCACTTAATTTTTTTTAGAGTCAATTTCATTTATTAATCTAGAGTGCCATGATTGGTCTAATTTGGTTCAAATGTACTGGTATAACTCCCAAAAAATTAGATCGACAAAAAAAATATAAAAATGGCGTCTTGGCGTGCATTCAAATTTGACCAAATCACTTTTTGTCCATTTTGACCATTTTCCCAAAAGATATCATAATGGTAAACCGATACCATAAAATAATACATTTTGTATGGAATCCAATGATGTGCCCATCCTTGATAAATCTGCAATGTGCAAGTAATAAAAAAAGGGAAAAAATCATCGAACACAACACGCCATTTTATATTATTTATCACACTAGCCATGGAAGAAACAATTAAAAGACGTAACTTTGACAGGTGAATGAGTTTTATTGGACGTACATTACTGCTGCAAAATTTTATTTGGATAGCTCAAAAATTATGGAAATGGCTAAGGTTTACCATGGTCCGTGGTCACTCGGTATAATTACTACATTATTATTATTACACTAATACACAAACCTAGAGCAACGTTATGAATAAAATGCGCAGTCACATATTTGTCAACACAAAAACTAGGGTTTCACAGCTTGACTTGGTTTTCAAGCTACTTGACTTGACTTGAATTGAAAACAAGTCAAGTTCAGGTCAAGCAGTTATATTTTTGGTACTTGATTATTCAAGTAATTATATTTCAAGTACCTACTTGAAAAATCAAGTAGTTCTTCAAGACTACTTGATTTTTCATTAAATTCATTTGATATTGTCAAGAAATGACAAGTAACCCTGGAATAAAGTTTTATTTACAAAACTAAATCTCAAATTCTTAAGCGAAAATTTTTAACAAGAAGTAATATACTAGTAACAAATACAAATACATAGTACAACCTCGATAATCTGAAGAGTTTTGGACCATAAAGAATTCGGAGTATCGCGAAACTTCGAAAATATACACATGTATACAGGGTGTATTAAGTATAAGTACAAAAAAGTCTTATACAGTATGTGTCGAAAATTGAACGGTTTTCCCAAGAAAAATAATGTAACTTTGATTTTTAAAAGTTAATTACATGGAAAATAATAGAAAATAAGTTAAAAAAGTTTAAAAGATTTAATAAATGTTTAAAGAGTGCTCTTTAAAAATTTATTAAATTACAATAAATTATTTCACCAAAACCTCCAACGGACAAAAAATTCGCATTACAATTTTCTATTTGCATATTCGACTTGCGCCTTCCCTTAAACTTTTTTAACTTATTTTCTATTATTTTCCATGTAATTAAAATAAAGCTACTTATACTTAATACACCCTGTATAATTAAAACAACTTTTATTCTGATTAATATGCTTTTCCTAACAAAAAATGCATACATATTAAAATGTAAATTTAAGTATTTTATTTTGTTTAGGCGCTCCGTAATGCAAAATTAGTTGGAAAATTCAAAAAATACAATAAAGTAGTAAATAATTGAACGTGATAAATTGGTGCAATAGACAGTGCTATCTATCAATGGTACAGACGTAAGATCTAGTGAGTGTGATTATGACCGTTTCCAAACGAACTACAATTATGCTAAGTGTTAAAATCGGTAGACAGAGATTGCTGGGAATCCCAATCCATTGAGGGATAAATTAACCAGATGCCCTGAACCTTTATTTATTGCACCCAATAAAGCATCAAAAATTAATTTTATTGCAGTAAGATGGCGGCAAAATCATTTGCGCGCTTTCATACATAATTGGGTCGTTATCAAGTAATATCAAGTAGCTTGAAATTGCTTGATATCAAGTCAAGTAGTAACCATGGAAAACCAAGTCAAGTCAAGCAGTGACTTTTTGAAAAGCTTGGTTTTCAAGTCAAGTCAAGTAATTTATAAAAACATCAAGCTACTTGGCTTAATGAATCTCTAACAAAAACATACGCACTTCAAATAGATACATTATATTTCAACCGTCCAAAGTAGACTGCTATCACCAATTACAGTCTGTTTTCTGTGTTAGTTTTGGTTAAAAATGTTGCTTTACTTTTGACTTACTTTACAAAGTTTTGCGTATCCTCAATAAAACCATAGGTTTTTCAACGAAAATAAAAATATGCCTCACTTGAAGGTTATAATAATTAAAACTGAGAAAATTGCTAGCTGTTACCAAATAAATTCAAATTGCTCAAAACATTAGATTTTTATAAAAGTTCAAAGAAAACAATCAACTTGTTGCTCTGCGTTTGTCCAATAGTGTAGGTACAGGGTAGTTCCATATATTTTGGCATCTACTTACATCCCTTACTTTTGGAGAAGATATGAAAAAGGTGTAAAAATAAAACTTGTTGATTTTAGTGTGAACTATCAATTGGTGAGGAAAACAAAGGGGCGTCATAAAGTAGAGACAAAACACAATTTATGTTTTTCCAAATGGATACCCTGCACATTTTTGTATATTTTGAAAAATCTTTTGTTCTCTGATTCCAAAAATATATAATATGGTGTCATTTGCTCTATCCGTTCTGGAAATATTATGCAAAACAGTATTGCATGCAACATAGACTGCCATGAAAAAAAATTAGAAAACATTTTTGATAATTACTGACAGTGATGTTATTTTGTTTTATTTCTTATCACCAAAATATATTTCACATCAAAATCTACAACTTTTATTTTTACACATTTTTCATTTTCTATAAATGATTTCTATATACCTACTTAGTTACTACCTAGGTGTCAAAATTGGTGAATGATAAATAAAATTGTTTTTCCACATCTAAATAACCCAGTTCACAGTATTTGGAATTCTACATAAAAATCTGGTCATAAAATTATCAGAAATATTCTTTCAGTTGTTTCATGGCAACCTATATTCTATACGCGAACTGTTTTACACAAAGAGGCGTTCTGATTTAAAACAACCCAAGCAAATGTCAACATATTATATATTTTTAAGTCAGCTAAAAATGATCTTTCAAAAATGTAAAAATATACAGGGTGTTCCATTTAAAAAAGCATAAGTTTTGTTTCTTTCTCTACTTTTCGATGCTATTTTGTTTTATATGTTTTCGGCAAAAGGCATTTGATACCAAAATCTACTACTTTTGTGTCTACACTTTTTTCATATGCCTAAATATACCTAAAGGCTGTAGGTAGGTGTTAAAATATATGGAACTACCCTGTCATAATATGGCACACTAAAACAATCCCATTTTTTATGACGGAGATCTGTAAAGACCAATTTCAGACCCAAATATTTTATATGCTTGATCTAATGATGGAAACGCCTCTACATGTGGATACCACATCAAATTTCATTTGAGAAATTCCATTTGCAAATAAACTTTATCTGTTTTCTAGCATAGGTAACATAGATTAAAAATTATTAACTAAAATTTCAATAAAATTAAAGGGTTAGTTATTAATTTTGATAGGTTATGCAGATAATTTTTCAGTAAAGTGTATTGCCAAACTGTTACACAAAATCTGAAGAACAAGAAATACTTTCCTATCACTGGTACACATTGCTCCATATTTTACCTACCACATTGAGTCGAAAACAAAAACATACTTTTCCTTTTCAGTTCATTCAGGTTGTCTGAAATAAAGCTAAAATTATAGTTGTTAAATAGTAGAGCCCAACAACAAACTGTCATCCTGAGTTATACTACCTACTTTTCAATTAAATATATTTACCTAAAAACATTTTTCCAGCAACCAAAATATTTATCGAATTCTGTTAACAATGATTTAATGCTTATAGTTTTATACCTCTTTAACTAGTAGCTGAAAATATTGTAAATTACACACAAACCCAACAACATGACAATACGCTGACTGAAAAATATAAAATATCTGAAAGCGGGTAGTCCGAACACTGAATACACAACTTTTACCCCTACGCCTTGATACATAGAGGACAGAATCGGTTGTTTCAAAGTTGAAGTCCACAACAGATTCTTCAGGCAGATTCTTACAACGAGGCTCTGCAGAGTATCGACTCAAGAGCAAGGAAGGGGCAAACGGCAAAAGGAGAGACAGTAGAGTGCAAGGAGAACGACAAAGACAGACGCACTTAAAAGCTTCAGGGGTATGAGGAACCAAGATGGCGGCCGTCCGGGCGCGGTCCCTTGGTATCGGCTTACCGCTCGCAATAAGATTTGCCTGTACAGTTCTGGTCATTAATATACATGAGTTGAGGCACTACTATGACCAAGCATATCGCTGAGGTTGAGGACATAACACGTATTAGTTTGCAGAGCTTGCTGATACAATAATGTAGTGGCTTAGAATATTATTAACATTATCTAATTGCTTTCTTCTCGTGATGGAAAATGAATGAAATAGTAATTCATTATTAACTCTGAGTGGGTATATAGTCTCTATAACAAACAGAAATGCGAATGAAATTAAAAAGATAGTTAATAAATATACCGAGAATTTAACAAAATGAAGCATGATCGATCAAGGACATTAATGAATTGTTTAAATTTTGAAACATTCAAGCTTCAGTTTAACTGGTTAATAATTTCTTTTAATTTGAATTGAAAATGCTTTCCTTGGATCAAAAACATTTTTACCGCATAAACGAATATTATAAGTTGAAGTATTGGCACCTTGACTGTGACGAGGAAAGGAAATACCTATTTTTCCGATTTTGCTTTAAAATTGTTAGATATGTTAACCCTATAATCTCCGAGAATCAGGTACTATTGAAGGGAAAAAATTAATGTGAAGTAAAACAAAGAAAGTAGTTGACGATGTTGAAGGTATAATCTTTGAGAAGATTAAAGAAACAAACGGATTTGTTTTGTGGCAACTGATAATCAGTTTAAAAAAATGATGTGCATTTTTCCTCTACAAAATCATTTACAAAAATATTGCCAGAGAAAACGTTTTGAACGATTCCTCAACATGATATTCTCGACATTATTTTTTACTTGGACGACACGTATGTGCTTTCATATCAGCTTACGTTAGAATACAAGAATATGATGGGCAAAATGAATTTCGGTGTAAAATTTCGTGGAATTTACTTTGAGAGACATTTTATTCTATTTCCGTTGATTCGTTTTTTGTAATAACCAATGAAAATATTATTTAAAAATTTTGGAAATTGGTATTTTCAAGATTGACATGCTCTGCATAAGATTCATAAGAACATACAATAAAAAGCACTAAGATAATACAGAAACATTAATAGGAATGAGCAGCGGTCGTGTCGTACACCTGCAATGAAGTATCAACAGTCGTCAGTCGTCATCGTCAATTGCTTGCCCTTTTCCTGATTTTATTTCGATTTGAGCACTCGACCAGATCAAAAGAGTTACGACAGAAAATGTCAGAGAATATTCAAACTAACATGATTTCAGATGTCAGAAACTACTTTTATAATATGTTGGATTACTTATTGCCTTATTCTTGAGGAGAAAATATTTAATTATTCAATTTGATTTACTTTTTGGAATTGGTGCAATTTTTATTTTAGACAGCATGTTTCATATTTATAAAATCATTACATTTCTACAGAAATATGTAAATAAAGTGTGTTTTAGATGAAAGAATTTACACCCTTCCACAACACATGCGGTGCTACAGTCTGGTCTGCGGACTGCGACCGCTCATTTGCTACATTCAACCTTGAAATTGTTGACGTTCTACAAGTCTCTAGTAAACAACGTCTGCCAATTGGTCATGTCCATGTCCACATTTCCAAGGTTATTAATGTATTGTAATCGAAAATAAATTTTGAAATAGCCCATAAGTGAATTAAGGATACCTATGTGAAAATTTTGCGTAACGTTTGACATGGGTATTGTGATAAATGTTAAAAATAGACATATAGGTTCTGTATGTATATACCGGGTGACCACGAGATGAGGTTACACTCTATAACTTCTTTATTATTAAACCGATTAATTTGAAATTTACAGGTGAGGCATAACATCTAAATGCGCAACTTTTGACACTTGGTGGCTTTATTTCTTACTTCCGATTTAGCCGGAAGTGATATTATCTTTCTTGTTTTAAATACAACTCCACCTGTTTTTGTAATGTATCTTATTCGTTATAAAATTTACAATACAATAATATGTCACACAATGACATTTCATTTCAAAATGGCCGAAAAATTAAATTTTTTCAAAAATATTAAAATGTCAATTAAAAGATATTGAAAAATAATTTTTTTCCAAAGTTGGCCGTGAAATCAAAAGAGTAATGAATTTGACATGTTTAATTTTTAATTTGTACAAAAATTTCGTTTTGGCAGAAAGATATTAGGAAAATAAGATAAATATTTTTCTACAATTTTTAAATACTCAAAACTATTTTTTTTTAAATGCACCTACCTGACTTTTTTTTAAATTTAGCAATTGCTTGTTTCTTCTCTTTGATTTAATGCCATTAACGTACCGAATTATTCACAAAATATAAAAATTAAATAAAAATTTCTCCTAATATTTATTTAATTTTTCTATTATCTTGCCGCCAAAATGAAATTTTGATGCAAATTAAAAATTAAACATGTCAAATTCATTACTCTTTTGATTTCACGGCCAACTTTGGAAAAAAATTAATTTTCAAAATCTTAATTGACATTTTGATATTTTTGAAAAAATTTAATTTTTCGGCCATTTTGAAATGAAATGTCATTGTGTGACATATCATTGTATTGTAAATTTTATAACGACAAAAACAGGTAGAGTTGTTATTAAAATAAGAAAGTTCACATCACTTCCGGCTAAATCGGAAGTAAAAAATAAGGCTACCAAGTATCAAAAGGCGCGCATTTAAAATTAATCGGTTTAATAACAAATAAGTTACAGAGTGTAACCTCATCTCGTGGTCACCCGGTAGAATAGTGCCCGTATCTTGTATAATAAGATATTTTTCCAATAATGTTTTTTTCTTAATTTATTTATATATTATCGAAACCTTGAGACTTTTTGTGCTATGGACTATAGGTATAGCACAAACTTTTTAAGAATAGGACCATATAAGAGTACATATCTTTGGAAATTTATAAGTAAGCCAGATTAAATAAAAATATATTTACATTAAAAACTACATAAGTTTAAGAATAATTAAAAAATTTAAACCCTAATAATTGCAATGTATAACTAAACTAATAACTAAATTTATAAACTATTCAAATGAAAATAATGTTTAGATATTTTAATTCGTCACTATCATTGAAATAGGGCGAATAACTAAGTACTATGGGCTGATTTATTTGTTGCCGTTGCCAGAACTACTTTATCAGTATTAAATGTCAAATTAGAAACACCTATTTGAAAAATATATTGCAAATTCTTTACTTTACATACGTACTTATTTTCTGGCAATAAAAAATAAACCTTAATCGAATTTTCATTTTTAAGTTATTTGATTGCAAAGCCATCAATTCTAGTTGCAAATGTATATTAACGTCGTCAGCAACAACCTCAAAAGAATTTCCTTTCTTTCGCATTGTTGAAAAGAAATCTTTGAAATGTGAATTTAGCTCGTTGTGTAGCATTGCAATTTTCTCAATTCAATTTTGAACAGAAAATTTAAGTTTAGTCGATATAGTTTTCCACAAAAATAATCACAGTATTGAAAATTTCAAAAAGTATTTTGTTGCAACTGTTTTTAAAAAAGTTGTAGCTTTGTTTGAAATGCCTTACTTAATATCAAAAAGAGTTTATGTACAAGTTTACTATTTCCTTGCAGAGTTACATTGAGACAATTGAAGTGATCAGTGATATCAGTGAAAGTACAGGATTCCACAGCCAAGCAGGTTTAGAAGGTTTCGGAACTGGTTTCAGCACTTCGCAGTCCGTTCGGACATCGGCGCTACGAATCGTGCGAATACGTTTTCCCGTAGGTTTTTGTTCTTTTTGGCATTGGACTTTATCAAGTCAAGCCAATCCCAATTAAATAATTAACTCACCTAATGACAGAAGTAAATGAAAGACAAGGGACACGTACAAGGTCACTCTCTCCTTGTCTAGGGGCCAATCAGGAACTTTTCTTAAGTCTAACCTATCATTAAGACGACCTATGTTATAGAAGAAAATTTTACCAGTATAAATAAATGTTAATATTTTCAAGAGACAATAAGTGATGCTCTGCTACTTGGGAAAGTGGCTGGTAGGACTGTCTATTACAATTTGCAAAGAAGTATGGTATTTGTATGGATATGATGACTTAACTTGTTTTAACAATTGTTGAAATACTCAAAGAATCAGTGAAAATTACTGCTTGCTTGATACAATTGAATTGGATATATTCCAAAGCCTTAGGCATGGCTATGGCTTCTCCAATAAACAAAGATGTAATTGTTTTAAGCTTAATTTTCATTTCGAATTTATTGGACGGAATATAGACAGTACATCCCACATTGTTGGATATTTTAGATGCTTCAGTATAGATATATAAACTATTATGAAATCTTTCTTCCAAGTTTTTTAAAGTTTTGCTGTTAAGACTGGGTATATCTGAGAAATTTAGAAATACAATTTGATGCTCGACAAATTGATCAAAATAGTCCAAATCCCAATACCGTATGTCTATGATTTTCAACATTTATTACTCATATTTTGATTGAATTCACGAAATCCACAACATAATGGAAGGGAATTTTTTGAAAACCAGTACTTATTGGTTAAGTCTGCGATATCCAGATGGATGATTTTGGAAATGATCGGTAGCTGTTTGTATTCGGCTTGTAAAACATATTTTTCAGCAAGAAATTGTCTACGACATTGTAGTGGAAGCTGAAGAGTTTCTGTGTGAAAAGTCTCGAGGTATATTTCATAGCTCATATACATATGCGCAAAGCTTTATTTTGTATAGTATATCTATGTAAATACAAATACCAAAAGTGTGAATGGATGGGCGCCCACCATGTTTTAGCAATCATCTTTAAAAAGTTTATTACTTTTTCACATTTAGATACTATACGGTCGACATAAATTCCTCAGTTGAGTTTTATGTCAAGAATAATTTCTAGGTGGGTAATATGATTTTTATGTGGGTAGATAACTTATTTCATTTGGGTATTATGTCTTGTAAATATTGCACTAACATATTTCTAAACTAAAATTTTGAAACCATGGAACTATAACTAGCAGCGAGCGGCGGTTCGACTTGACACTTGTATCGACTACGAAAGTCAAGCAATGGCAGATGCGGTTAGTACTTGGATGTGCTCCATCGAGGAAGGACGCGTTCTCGTTTCCCAACTTCTAGCGGCTTGTATATCAGCTAAATCGCAGAAGCTATACAACTGTAGGCGAGAGTTGTATTGAGGATATACCATCCTTTGGAGGGTCCCTTGTGTCCCCACTCTGCTTCTCTTATAAGTTCGATCTAACTGTTTGGAAAAACATGTAAATAATTTCTAACCTATAATCCAAAAAGAGATGATGCCCTACCAAATGACACTAATGGCGCCATGATCCAGAGCTATTATTGCAGGAATTATATTTTGTGTTAATAATGCCATAATTTATCCATTTTCCGTTTTTATAAAAATAGTCCAATTATTCCACACCAGCTCTTTTTAAAATCATTGGATGCGCACTTCAATCATTCAGTGAACATTTTGCTAAACTCAATAACGGCATTCCCAATTTTATGGAACAAGACGGTTTTGTCAGGAAACAAAAATTTGTTGACACATAGTCATGATTTTGCAAAATTGTAATCTCCTATTACATGACTGTTGGTCGAGCGGTAGAGCACTAGCCTGCCCAAAAGTCTCGGGCTCGATTCCCGGCCGTGACAATGAAAAATACTATGAGAGGGATTTTTCCATTATAGTCCAAGAAAAATCGACATCCAACAAGGAAAAAAAATTGTAACGAGCTGAATTTTTGCATGCACCTTAGTATTAGGATTCTTAATAATATGTGAGAGTTCCTTATCGATTTGATCGCCGCTAGGTCAGTTATTACGCGGGGCCAAACAGTATTTTTGCAAATATCAAGAAAACGGTGAATTTCTCGACAAATAATATAATGTATTAATTTTTGCTAACGATTTCAACAGTTTTTTTTGTAGGAGGAACCATTCACGAGATATAGCGCTCCAAAGAATTCACGTGGAGATTTCGAAGAAAAATGGTCGACGATTTCTGATTAATTGACGTCAACGCCTTTTTTAGTTCGCATCGAAAACCGCAGCAGGACCGAGCGATTCACGTATAGTTCTAAGTTGTACCCTCTGGATTTCCTGGCAAAAGTTTTCGTGTTATCGCGATTTTTTTTTATTTTCTATAACACGTCCCCCTTCCGAGCTTATTAACTTGCGGGTCCTTCGAGATGGACGGATGGGACATTTTTTCTGAAAATTAAATAAAATTTGGAAAATTGCTGGGGCAAATCGTTTTCCTCAATGTTGCTTCCTAAGAAAGTTATGATTTTTCTAAAAGAGACGATTTTTTCGGATTTTAACGAATTTCCCGACACATACCCTTTAGAAATATATATGATTCACCGTTTTCATAACATTTGCAAAAATACTGTTTTCACGACCTTTGGTTCCTCGCGGTGCCGGCGGTCAAATCGTGCATCATTAAGAAATAATGTGGATGCAAAAATTTTGTCCGTTACAATTTTTTTCCAACTTGCAATATTTTTATGTCAATTTTTTTTGGACTATTATGCACGGATATTGGATGTATATCCCGTGTCTTTAAATTTATAGCCTCCTCCTACACAAGGCTCTTCTAGAGCCTGCCGGGATAAAGGGGGTCGTAATTACATGTGTTGTTATTATTATTAAAAAATCATCTTCGGTCTTCTGCAGTAAATAATATTCTTAAAAAATAATAATTCATCTCGCTAATAACAGCTAATTTAGAACAACGTTGAAAGTCTTCTATAAAACATGCACGTTTTTAAGAGGAGTTTCTTTATATTACTGTAAGATTTTTTTATTTAAAAAAAACTGAAAAATCAGAATTCTTTTGGATGTATGATATTTTTGACATAATATACAAATTAAGAATTTAATTTGATTTTAAAAGCATTTGCAACAGGAACTATAATATAAATTATTGGTCTTTATATGACGCCATATTATATACATGGTATGTGCTTAGAAGTTGTCTTTATGTTAATGACTAAATCGTTCTCTCTCTCTATAGAAATGTGTCTTGTGTATTCACAACTAAATCGTAGAATCTTTATTTATTAATAATAATTCAAGTAAAATATTCTGGAAAATAATGACTTACCTGAAATAAAACCATAAACACCACATCAGATGCCTATTGAATCTGTTAGATAGTTTTTAGTTACAAGAAATAAAATCGACCCCAAAAAAAAATTAACTTTATATAAGAATAAGAATATTAATCATATACTTAAAAAGGATTTTAAAATAAAATTGGTGTTGGATCCGTCATGCTTCACTTTATAATTTCATTCATAAATTTAATGACCCATTATTATGGGACAAGGGAGATTCTGTAACGAATGAGAAATTAATATTAATTTAAGTATATTTTATTTATGCATATGGAATATGGATACATCAAGAACTCTCTTGTGACCAATGATTATCGCAGTATTATTTTGCTAATCTATAACTAAAATAGTTAGAAGCATGGCAATATTGGCAATACCAATAATTTAAAGTAATAATTCAAGTGCAATAATAAAATACCTCATAAAAGCGAAGAGGGGCACACTATTCTTAGACTTTATAGCAGGGACTTAATGAAGCAGTTTTAAGCACACTCAATTGGTCCGCAAGTCGCTTATGTCTGTAGTTTGTATTGCCTCTCTCGACACATGGATATTATGAAGTCCACACAGGATTTCAACTCACACGTTCGTGTGCGCGGAATAAAAACAGAATTAGGACACCATGTAAAACAGACAAAGATAAAATATACATCCATTTACAGAGAAATATGTAGATTTAGTGCAGAGAGAAATGGTGTGTACTAAATTAAATATGCAGTAGTTCAGAGCCATATTATATGGACGCAATCATTGCCCTATAAAATTCAGTGTAACGTAAATATTTACAAAGATAATTGACGTTTCAGATTTTCTAGAATTACTAATGTATTGCTCAGCTAGGATGGGACGTGTTCACAATGAATATCGTAAGAGTAAGAGTTTTCTTAAAATAAACTCAGAAAATATGTTAGCAGAAAAAATTATTTTGCTAGTTGAACATTTTTAATGCACGAGATCTAGAAAGTGTGCCTAGTAGAGCTTAATCCTTATTTTCTCCTACAAACAAGATACCTTCATGATCAACCAAAAATGTATTAAAGAAACTTGCTCGTGCACAGTGTACGGAGAAATTGATCAACATAGTTGCTTTTTCATTGCCGAGCTCTCCATGCCTTTTAAGTCAAAATGACAGTATCTTCAAGGCGAATTTTAATGGTAAATCATCTCAGTTAATTTCGCTTGTTTTTAGACCATTTGTGTGTGAGTCTCATAGTAATTGAGGCTCATGTAGTGAGGAATTTTGTTTTCTTCAACGCACGTTCTATATTCCAGATTATTCTTCACACTCATTTTTGCTTTGTGTTTATTTAGTGTACAGGGTGTCAACTCTAGTTTTGCCCCCCCCCCCCACTATTTCCTTATTTGTGAAGATATTTAAAAATTTTAAAATGTAGCCTTATCAGACATTTACCGAATTTTTCAAATATAATATTCAAAATTACCTAGCGCCAATACATACAGGGTGGTGAAAAGAAAGTTGATTTTTTTAAATGGAATACCCTGTATATTTCTTGACAGGTTTGTAGTACTCTTTGAGCTGATTTCAAAAATGTATAACTCCCTTGAGTTTAGATCAAAATCGGTCGAGATATTCAAGGATAAACATGAGAAATATTTGTTTCACACTTTCGAGGTGGCTTGGCATTCTGACTTAATTGTTGACTTTTAGCTGTCAAAATAATGTTCCTTAGCAATAAATATCAAATACTTAAAGATCTCTCTAAGATCAAACGTGTATTTTATTAACAAAGAAAAGATTTTTAAGAAAATGCAAAAATAACAATTAACAGAAAAATAAACATCACATAATTTAACAAAATACAAAACAAAAACCATCATGATTTACTCGAAATTTATTATATACATTTTTGAAAGTATGTTTTGCAGGGACCCGAAGTCTGGGGAGTCATCTAACAAATTCCCTATATGCTGCAGCTTGATTTTGATTACACAAAAGATAAATTTCGGCCATTGCATGCACATCTTTCTTCTACAGAATATCCCATTTTGCCCGTTAATTATATACAAGTTAAATACAACAAAACATTACATATATATAATATGAACAATGTAAAAATTATATTCACAATAATATTCACAGTCAATTGTTTTGACAGCTAAAAATCAACAATTAAGTCAGAATGCCAAGCCACCTCGAAAGTGTGAAAACAAATATTTCTCATGTTTATCCTTGAATATCTCGACCGATTTTGATCTAAACTCAAGGGAGTTATACATTTTTGAAATCAGCACAAAGAGTACTACAAACCTGTAGATAAATATACAGGGTATTCCATTAAAAAAAATCAACTTTTTTTTCACTGTGTATGTATGTATGTATGTATTGGCGCTAGGTAATTTTGAATATTATATTTGAAAAATTCGGAAAATGTCTGATAAGGCTACATTTTAAAATTTTAAAATATTTTCACAAATAAGGAAATAGAAGGGGGGGGGCAAAATTAGAGTTGACACCCTGTACAGTACAGTGTCCAGTCAAGATCCCCAGTTTTCTACTTGTCTTTAATAATTCGTTGGTTTATAATTTGGATGGATCGCTATCGCACGTACGTGACAAATTTATTTCTGATGTTTCCATTCAGTCAAGAAGTTTTTCTGCTTTAATAATTCCTTTACACAAAGTTTTGCGATGCTGTATATTATTTTGTAGGTATGAAGTTCTTTATAAATTACTTTATTGAGGATTTATGCAAGCATAATAATAACTTAAATATCCAATTTGATTTATTTACACGGATGTTTCACTTCTAAACATGCAAATATATAATCTATTGATCTTTTCAACTATGTTCATGATAAAAATTGTATTAAAATCACAAAATTCAAAACAAATTATTGAAATTAAATATATTTAACTCACCGTAAATTCATTCATTATGGTTACCAATCAAAAAACGATATCCTCAAGAAGATGTAATGTAGGTACTTTCGTTCTTATTGTAATTCATCAGGGGGAACTACGTTATATTAACGTAACATCTATTTAGAACTTGAAACTTAATTCACATTTTTTACCTTATAGTCTCAGAGTATGACAATATAAGGAAAAATATAATCAACTGTTATAATTAAAAAATCAAACAGCTTTCAAAACCGCAATGAAACGTTATTATTATTTTGTTTTGATATTATACTATAATCTGTTTAAAACTTCCAAGAAAAGGAAAAGTTTTCGTTGTTATTATTTTTGTAAATAAATAGTCGTTAGATACTGCAGATTTTCTGCCATTATTGGTTATGTAAATATTTATTTTAAGCACTGTTAACAGCCATTGTTATCTTAGATATCTGATAAACGATCACCATTTCAATCGATCTTTTGGTTTGAGCCTTCAGCACGCACATTATCATTTTGGATTTTTTGCCATATACCCCTAAAATAAACAACGTAACTACGAACAGTTCCTGATCGATCTCTTTCAGATCTTGTTTTAAATTACATTGCGCTGATGTACAATAAATAATTGCAAAACACGTTCCATAATTACTTTGTTATTTATTTTGGAGATTTATATTTTAACACGAACTATCTTCTATTAAGGTATATCTTTTTGATTCATTTAGTTTTTATTATTAATATTTACTTTTATCTAACCAGAATCCTATTGCTAAATTTCTCATTTTCCGAACTTGAAAAATTTGTTTTAAAAATCTCATTGGAAAATATTTTTAGAGGGTTGAATTTGATTTTTATAACGATAATACAATAAACGTACACCAGAGAACTTCCAATATCCAAGTACTTTAAAATTAATTTCTCCGTTCGAAAAAATTAAAGTCTACCTTCTTTTAAATTTTTCATAGCAATAAATCTTATTTACGATTTTACTCGTTCGCTCAGAACCCAAACTCTGAGTTAAAGGAAGGGTACTTTTTATAATTTTCTCAAGTTTCTCAAGTGTCATCATAGTTTGTAATGAGTGAAAAGTAATGAATTACTTTTTAAAAATAATTTGTCTAATTGTGGAGACTACATCGCGAGCCACATCACCATGAACTTTCGAACAAATTGTTGTTAGTTCTAACATGTAGTTTCCAAAAATAATAAAAAAATTATATTTATTTGCGGTAAAAATAAATATTAGTAGAAACTGTGAAGAGAACAAGTAAAATAATATGCAATTTAATAAGTTGAATGGGACGAAAGTTCAGGCTAAGGTTACAAACCTCGACCGCGTTATATTTCACATGATTTTCCTAAAGCTTTTGCTTGAATTAATCATTTATGAGAATTACTCTTCGCTAAAATTGTAGGTCTACCATTTGATTAAATTTATAATACTATAATACCGTAAAACTTCAGTAAATACAAAATTTGTGTATTTATATAATTTACACATATTAAGATTTTACACACATTTTAACACTTTCCTCTTTGTGCTTCTCAGTTTCAGAAGTAAAGGACATCTGTGGATATTTAGACATTTTAATTTTAAAATTGAGTATTAGGGATTTCACTTTATCATCTTTATTTATTTAAATGTCCTTAAACATATATCAAATAAGTATTCGTATCATAATTTCAGTTCGTGAATTTATATTTTGAAATTTCTTCAGGGATAAAATCAAAGTTATTGCATTTGAGATCCAAATGTATTTTGATTGTTGTGTTTAAAGCGAGTTGAAAATTTCATAAGTTTATGGAATATAATGCAGTTGCTTTACCAGTCTGATTCCACCTTCGGCTCGACTCGAGGAAGGTCCTTTTTGGTTCGCATATATATGTCTTCTTGTCCGTTTTACCTATGAACCTTGAACGTTTTATAATGGTACTCGATAACCAAAGAATCTAAATATTCGGGTAAAGTTAAATATGAAAATTTTTACAAGCATCCGTTGTGATTTATCCAGGAGTTCCGAAAAGTGAAATAAAGGAATGAGAGACAAGATTAGTATCTTCGGTTTTCACAGTTTTTACACAAGTACATGTTTGGAATTTGGATATCTGGGAAGATATGTGGAGAGATTACTGCAGAAGATCGGCTTCTATTTTAGTCCTTAAAATTGTACCATTCAATTATCACCAAATCTATTGTATGAATTGTATATACTTCCTTTATCTGATCACACTAAAAATATCTTTGGTTAGGTATATAATTTAAAAAAATGCACTGCCAATGGAGCATAAGAAATATACCTGTACATAAAAATCTAGTTTTTATTCAAAAACTTGCTATCACAGACTCGGGGATACAACGGTGGCAAGCACACTAGAAACAAATTAATTCTGTTATGAAAGGTGTCGGTTATTATTTACAGTGGTCCCAGGCAACCAGCATGAATAATGTTCATGCTCAGATGATTTTTCGACGTTAGCTACAAATTCTTGTAAAAGTCCCGATTAGATATTCTTCACTTAGTGAGTTTACTACTGACGGGGTCTCCAACTTATAGGAATGATATTTCTCTTGAAATTTTGTAGCTCGTTTGCTGAAGCATCCTATGACTTCTATAAATAACATTTCCATCAAATTTCTGCAACAGAACCCTATCATACCTTATAGTAGTTGGGTTGTTAATTCTGGAAGTACACAAAGTAGAGGTCCAGGTCTAGATATTAACTCATCGACGATACATTTCCTTGCAACTCTTCTATCAATAAAAAATATTCGTTATCCCATATAAGTTTTGTGATACTTACAGTACGGGCAGCAAATTCTGGAATAAACTTACAGAAATATTCTGAGATACCCATGAGCTGTCGAAATTATTGGATTGTGGTTGGTATCGATGATTTTTGAAGTAACTCTACTTTTCTCGTACCAGGGCGAATACCTTCAGCGGATATTTCTCGTCTTAAATATTCAAGTGTATCCTGCAAAAAGTGACATTTTTTTATTCAAAAAGAAACCGACGATTTCTAAAGTTTATGGAACGATTTCAAGTGACTAGTGCTATTGAATTCCTCATATCTCCTAGAGCTATGTTTACTACCCTCTGGAAAACTGCAGGAGCATTAGCTAACCCGAAGGGTATTCTAAGGTATTGTTCATTTCCCGAGTCGATCTAGCTGGTCATCGATTAAAGGTAGCGGGTATCTTATCTTTGATCAAATGATAATTAAGTTCCCTCTAGTAGACGCATATTCTGAATGATTCGTCCTTTTTATTTACAAGTACTTAAAATTGAACTTGCGAAAATTGATTCGGTATCTCGCATGATGTTGTAATAAGATCATCGACGATATCTCTAACAATTTTTTTTCTTTCGCTGAGTTGCGGAAAGGATATTAGTCGCGTGATTTAATTTGCATGGTAGCATTGTTCACAAGAAAAACAGCATTCCTAAAAGCCACAATGTTATTGAAGCGGTGGAGAAGATTTAACAGATCCTGTTTATGTATTTTTGGAATACCAAGAGTGAAACCAGAAGGGTCTGGAATTATACATAAAACACGTGCGATTTTGTTACGAACAATTTTACTTCCGTATGGTCAGTACAAGTGATATTGGGCTCATCGTATAAGTTTTACCCAACAATTAAGTAAATCGTATTCAAGAGAATCATCTGGAACTATGAATGACAGATGCCAAAGTAATTATTTCAGACATCTCGAAAACACTTTCAAACTCTTGATTAGCAGGACTCCAATGATAGTGGTTTGGCATAATTTGGTTTTGTTTTGGAAATTAAAAGCGTGTCTTTAAGCTATCAGTGTTACATCAGCGGTGCCAATTACACCTGTTTAATTTATACCATTTTTACTTTTGCTGGGCTAGCACGCTTGTTGCTGCTTAATCAACTGTTTTAAATTTTTTTTTATGACCCAGCGTTGATCTGTTTTTAGACAAAATTAACTTAATGAATTAAAGGATGTTGAGGTACTCCGTTTGTTGGCCATTGACATTTTTGCATATGGCCATCCATTCCACATTTGACACTATAGGTCGGTGCCTAACTGCACTAGACTGATTTTCACGGAAACGCTTGCGGGGAGAGTCCTTTGCATCCGTTTGAACTTTTTGTCGACATTTGGGAGCGGTTTCCAGGAATGAAATAAGTTCAGACAATTTCTTAAAGTTTTGATTATTGGCAGTGGTTCGTACGAGAACCGACTTCTGATGTTAAATTGACAAATAATACAACACTGTATCACTTTTACACAATTATTTAATGTTCACTTAAACTAAAACAACTAATAAACCAAATAAATTCACAAAACTAACAATAGTAAATACAAAAGTTAGCAAAAAACTTAACAAGGCAGTAGTGTGACACTATCGTGTACGTTGTTGGGATGAATCCTCGTTCGATCGTCAGCGGCCTCCAAGTGAATCTTGAAATTGTATAATATTTTGTATCGTTTCTAACACCAGTTGTTATTAATTATAGGCACGTACATTTTTAAAGTAAGCCAAAACCTTAGATTCTTGTAACTCTCAAATCTGTTAAATTAAGTTACTTCTTAAGATGACTTCAAAGATGACTTTAGTAGCTTTAGCATATAAAGTTATGTAATGTACAGGGTGTCCCGATTTTAAACCGACAAACTTCGGGTACAGAAAGTTCACATGAAATTATGACATACCCCTTCTAACATTTCTTCTCTATCGAGCCTCCTAACGGAGATACAGGGCGTTGAAAATTCAATTTATTTTTTGTTTTTCTTTAATAACTTCCACAGTATTAAAGATAGGGAAACCAAACTTGGTACACATAGTTAGGTTGTGAGGGTCCATCTTTGCTATGGTTCAGAGTTGAACTGAGGCCAGTGGCGTGCGGTGTGGTCACGTCGACATAATTTTAAGAAAAAAAGTATGTGCACTAATTTTTTTCGCAATTCTGATCAGATTTTCATAATTTACGGTTAATTTTCTAAAAAAACTTGCTCATGTAGAATTTTGACTGAGGCATTAGTTTTCGAGATATTTGCGTCTGAACAAAACGATGCACTAAAAACACAATTAATTAATTAAGATAGCCCTTTCAAAATTATTTTCAATCTGATTTTCTAAGGGATACTGAACTGAACTGTCAATTTAATGTTTTTAATGTTTTTCTTCTTTTGCAATGAGGCGTTTTTAAGGCCTTTTGCAAGTCAATATTATTTCTGTCAAAAGAAAAATTTGTTTGTTACGAAACTGCATAAACAAATTATCAACATCCAAATATCAAAAAAATCAACACCCCGTATTTCCGTTAGGAATGGCTATAGAGAAATTTTAGAAGCGATATGTCGTGATTTCATCGGAACTATTCCCGACATGATAATTGTGTTTTTGGTGTATTGTTTTGTTCAGACGCAAGTATCTCGAAAACTAATGCCTCAGTCAAAATTCTACGTGAGTAAGTTTTTTTAGAAAATTAACCGTAAATTATGAAAATCTGATCAGAATTGCGAAAAAAATTAGTGCACAAACTTTTTTTCTTAAAATTATGTCGACATGGCCACACCGCACGCCACTGGCGCGCCTCAGTTGAACTCTGAACCATAGCAAAGATGGACCCTCACAACCTAACTATGTGTACCAAGTTTGGTTTCCCTATCTTTAATATTGTGGAAGTTATTAAAGAAAAACAAAAAATAAATTGAATTTTCAACAACCTGTATCTCCGTTAGGAGGCTCGATAGAGAAGAAATGTTAGAAGGGGTATGTCATAATTTCATGTGAACTTTCTGTACCCGAAGTTTGTCGGTTTAAAATCGGGACACCCTGTATATAACAAAATAACAAATGATTTTACTTGAGCTCAAAAAAAAATTAATACCTTATGACCTAGCTTTCGTAGATGAGCGTTATTTTTTTGTATCAACACATGATTCTGCATGTGCAGTGCAGTGATAATAAACCAATGTATACGACAGATATTTACTTCTGATCAGGTGACCGAACGGGTCACTCTACTCCTTCTCTACGTCCAATCCACCTGTTTGATAAACATGTAAATAATTTCTGAACACTTTTCCAAAATTAGGGAGTCTTTTTGTTCATTCTCATAACAAAAGTGGATAAGCATTGGCATTTTTTATTTAATTTAAAAAATATTTGAAAAATTAGATTTTTCTTAAAATAGTTGACTACCATAGCAACGAAAATAAGTATCTAAAGAGAAAAATATAATTTTAGAATAAACAGATAATAAAAAAGATATCCACAGATTACACCGGATCCTGTATATGCATATGCGTTCATCGAATAAATGTAATTCTTTCATTCTAGCATACTAGCCATAGCCAATAAAATATATTTGATAAATTTCTTTAATTGGCCAATCACGTTAAGCGAGAGGTTCAGTGGTAAGTCCTTTTGTATTTGGCTGTCCATAGATTGAGATGAAATGAAGAAGGCGAATGCAATTAGAGTTTTAGTGCTGCGATAGAAATGTGCCTACTCGAACCAATCATTACGATTCCATTAACTCTGCTAACTACATCAAACATGCAATTCAGATAAGTACCGCAAACACTTCAGTAATTGGAATAGGAAGTCACAGGAAAATAACCTTTAAGAAATCTTTAATTATGAACTCTTATTGCCGTCAAGAAAAATATTTTTATTACAGGTAAATAAGTTGCTCATAGTCAATATAATTAAAAGAAAATGACGTAACTTAATCTACTTTTTCACAGAAAGTATATAGTTTTCGATCTTTTATATTATATTTCTTATTCATTACAATTGCTGATTTTAAATTATACAAGCTTAATGACTACAATTTAATTTACAATCATTCCTGAAATAATAATTACTTATTTTTAAATGTTTTATTTTGCATTTTTGTATTATTTTGTTATATTGTACAGTGTGTCTCACTTTTCACCACTACACCCCAATATCTAGGCCGTTTGTTGATCGATTTAAATCAAATTTGGTATACTTCTTTTCTTTCAGATTGTGTTTAAAGAGTTATTAATAAAAAAAAATTTCAAGCTTAAATACGCATAGTATGATCAATGGAAATTGGCAAAAATTAGGAATTTATGTTAGCGATGGAGATAGGGTTTTTGTATTTACAGATTCTTGTTCAGCATGACCTAAAACGCCTGTATACCAAATTTCGTTAAAAAATATTCATTCCTTCAAAAAAAAAGTAATAAAAATCTAAGATTTCAATATAATAAAAAATAATAAAAGTTGAGTTATTTGATATTTTCTAAAAAAAAGTGTCCTAATGCTTAATTAGCGTCATTATATCACCCGACTACTAAGTTATGTAAATATCCGACAATAAATAACTGAAATAGTAGGGTGATTATTATTGAAATCTTAGATTTTTATTACTTTTTTTTTTGAAGGAATGATTATTTTTAACGAAATTTGGTATACAGGCGTTTTAGGTCATGCTGAACAAGAATCTGTAAAAACAAAAACCCTATCTCAATCGCTAACATATATTCCTAATTTTTGCCAATTTCTTTTGATCATAGTAGGCGTATTTAATTTAGAAAACATTTTTTATTAATAACTTTTTAAACACAATCTGAAAGAAAAGAAGTATACCAAATTTGATCTAAATCGATCAACAAATGGCCTAGATATTGGGGTGTAGTGGTGAAAAGTGAGACACACTGTATATGACCATTCGTTAAATGGTTTAAGTACTGTTATATGGTGTTCAAAGAAAATAAAAATAATGAAAAACGCAAAATAAAATAAAACTATAATCCATAAAATATTATTTCTATTATTATTATTATTTATTATTTTAAATTTGTAATATTTTTGTCATAATAAAGAAAAAAGTATAAAAAGGATGTATATTGCTTTTATTACAGTTGCTATTATTAAATATTACTGCTATATTAAAAAATTAACTAGAGTTACCTACTAGATATTTAATATTTGGTTTGTCCAACCCTACTAAGAACAATCTTTCCAATTTAATTATCATGGTTGATTAAATACAGCTTACCTCAAATATTCTAGACACTTCTATTAAAATCAATAAAGCAACATGAAATAGACAAAGATATTATGGCAAAGGCAACCCATTAGCAGAGCTTGAACAAGAATAGAATGCTTCTTGCTATAGGCAAAAGGTCACTCGAATGTATAAAGGAAAATAATTTCATGTCCACTTAATGATATAACATAATATAATAGCATCGAGTATGAACATACAAAAATAGGCCTGTTTGAAGTATGTGATATTTTCGAATCAAATAATGAGGCAGTTGTTGATCCTGAATTGTTTGTTTGGATATTTAAAGTTGATATTTGCACATTTTTAATTATTGTTCACTCTGCAAATCGGCCAATGCATGCACATCTCTCGTAATGTATCAATTTCAATGAATACACACGTTTTATGCTTAAAAAAGATATTTTTAAAAACTATGCGCCTGTTGAACTATCTGTCACCGATAATTAGTTGAGAAACCTTTTAAAATATTTGTATTAAATTTGATAGAATACCTATGATTCAGTATATGCATATAATTTAATCTATGATCCATATTTCTGGTGCAATTTCTACGTTTAAAAATGTATATTTTATTAAAATTGATAATCTTAAAATCAAAGGATGTAAACAATTACTTTGATAACTTTAATGTGATGGTAGTGACTACAACTTTATAAAATTTATAAAAGCGTTATTACTGAATATATTTATAGATCAATTTTCAACTGAATTTTATTTTTTCTGCGTATGTTTAGTAGCAAATTTCATGCTGGAATGATCTTTGAATTCAGAACTTCTTTAGGAAACCATATAAATGCCAAAATGTATCCAAGTACCTAAACATAATTACATAAATAACATAAATGAAGAAACATGGTTGCTCCTCATCACTTCTGTTCATACTAAATAAGATACTAATCTCATGAAAATGTAAAAGTCTAGATAAGTTAACAAACAATATAAGACGAAACGAGATGGTCGATTTAGGATCTCCACTGTCACTACTTATTTCCTTCTTTTATTTTATCTGAATTAATTATTCAAAAATTGTATTCCAAGTCACTCCTAGTAACGTGAGCGACATAATTCTTGACAAACAATATACATAAAAATAAATTAATTTCTTCAACATTTTCTGAGGTTGCCAGTAGGTACGGAACTGAAATTTTATTTGTGGTCCGACTTTGGAGGGTTACCCAAAATTATTGTCACTAGAGTTCTGGATCAAATGCATAAAAAGGAGTAGTATTTTAAACCAAAACGTATTTACTAGCAGTAGACCCTGTGGAGGAAACCAAGTTTCTTTGCTACTTTCTTGACTAAATTAGTAACATGTGTGTCCAAGCATTGATATCATGGAACTTAAGTTCTTTTGGTAGTGTTACCAGAAGAATTCACTTCTGCAGGAACAACGGAAGGAAGAACATATGCAACTCAAGTAACCAACCAAATTCAATAAATCAGGAATGAAGAGTAATTATTATTGCACACGTTTTCTTATAAAATTTAACGTTGAAAGCAATGAAATCGATTACAATGTTAATCACCAGACTTAAAAATGGAAACAGTGAAGTAGTTTCTCATAAATTAAATTAGTGAATCAAAATGACGGATTATACTTTATGAAAAATAACAAAAAAATTAAAGAGGTCATTAACCCAGGCTCCTCTCATAAGGATGTCAGAAAGTAGCCGGGCAAGAGAGCAATAAAAGGTCTACTTATTTGCTAATTATCTAGAAGAAATATTCACCTCGAATGCAGCTGTTGTTGATATTCCTTTACAATAAATACAAAACATGGAAAATTAGAAGACAAATCTAGTAACATTAAAGGATGAGAACCAATGTTTATTCGAAAAAATCTTCTAGATGTGACTTCCCTGGGGAAATCTCGAACATATTTCACAAAAAGGCCATGGTATGTGACTTGCCTTGCAACTCATCTTTAAGCTGAAACATGTACCTAGTGTCTGGAAAATGGCTGAAGTTAATATGTTTCCCAAACCAAGAGAACAACCAAATATAGTAAAATTGTATAGTAAATGAACTGCTCCCAAAACAATATGTTGCAGATTTCAAAATCGTATATATCCAAGAATTCGTTTTAAAAAAAGAGGAATATTCTAAATTAAAAGCATAAGAGATGGCGTGCCACAAGGAAGCGTCCTGGATTCAGTGATCTATCTACTGTACACGTGTGACTTATAGAAAACACAGAAAACTATTTTCGCTGATGATCTTGACATTCTGACATTTTTACAGTCGGAAATAACAATATAAACAATACATATGAAGTGCGCGATAATAATAGATAACTTTTTTATGAATGGATAGGGATTTTGACACATAGGCATAGTAAAACAATCAATTGATGAATCTGGGAAATAAGGGCAGTTGAATCGAGGGGATTATCAGGAAGTTTGTGAAAGGTTAATTTTGTGGGGAAAATTGTGCGTAGTGAGAACTGCAGAAAGAGGAAGTTAATCCCTTTCTATCGACAAGTTCTGAGGTCTAAGGAAGTCTTCATATTCTAGCTATCCTGAGGATGATGAAATTATTTGTGTGTCTGAATACGGATGAAATAGGTACACTTGATCTTTTTGTACTTATGATAAACTCTGGCAACGCATATTAAAAAATACAACTTACAGTCAGCCACAATAGTTAAAATCAGTCCTTGCACAACACCACATTTGGTAGAAAATTCTGATAATACTCACCAATCACAAGTATAGGAGCAAGGGATTAGCGAGAAAACTATATTCATAGGTACAGGGTGGTCCCTATTAAATTAAACCCCCTCTTATTTCATTAATTTTTAACATATTCCAGAAATTTAAAAACGCATTTTGCATCATTTTTAGCGTAGATTACGAATTTGCTGTCAAATTTTTAAAAACTCTTCAAATGTATACAGGGGGTAACAAGTTGTATTTTTTTTTAATGGAACACCCTGTAAATTCTTGGATATTTAGATTCTACTCATCATTCTATTTTGCTGCAGATTACAATAATTGGGTTACCATCGGTGCCATGTCCATTAAATATCTATTCGAAATTTGGCGAGTATGTTTACTAATACTCTATCGATATTACATAAAACAAAATTATATGAAGATGTAGCATCTTAAATACTTTAAATGATATATTCTAAGGATTAGGTTGTCCTAGGTGAAACCCGGTTTTACAACTAGAATTCTACATTAATTGCAACTTTAAGGTTTGAAACTATAACGATTATTATAATTTATTTCTTGATTTGACCAAAAATCAAGAAATAAATATAACATTAAACATTAATTAAAATAATAATTTATACTTTACTACTTTATTTCCTTACCACTACGTTTGAGATTAGGTACCTCATAAATATAACATTTAAAAAAATTACAGTCCAAGAAGAGACACTTTATTAGTTACCAGATAGATATTTATAAACAAACATGTACCTATATGTTATTATAATAAGAATAATTGATTTATGGAAAGCAATTAACAATTCACTGTAACGTTTCCAGTTAGAGTGTATAGAAATTTTCTAACTGTCAAATACAGTTTCTGGTTCAGCGTAAATAATTACCACCTATTGGAACATGTAACTAGATATTGATTTTGTGTATTCAGACATCCAAAACTTCTCTAGGCGAATATGCTTTGAGAATCCGCAATTAGCATTATTAAAAGCTCACGTGCCAATATTCCATCTCATTCGAAAGGTTACTTCAAATACTACGGGGTGAGTTTAAACTATGAGATAAGAGTTCACTTTTGTTTTTAGTTAATATTTACATGCTGTATTTACAACATCTAGATTCTTCTAGATTCTAGAACATTCAATGGCAGTAGATATTTTTGAAATTAATAGGCATTTTTAACAGGACAAACATATAACTCAGAAAATTTTTAATTCGGGAAATTTTTAAAGATAAAAAAATAAAGTTCAGATATTCAGAAATCAAAGGGATAGAGATAGTTGAATTCGCTCGAAGCAGATGTGGCAAGAGTATAATTATTATGTTCATCACAGAGGTGCAACCAGATCACACTTGTTTTTGTTGCAGTGTTCTAAAAAGAAATAAAATAACAATTGGTGAACAATGGGCTCTTACACCTTAATAAAATTTAAGGTTTTTAATAGATTTACATCAATGTTAAATACATATTAAATACCTATAATGATGCAATAAATTCCAATATAC
This sequence comes from Rhagium mordax, assembly GCA_963680705.1. NCBI lineage: Eukaryota > Metazoa > Arthropoda > Insecta > Coleoptera > Cerambycidae > Rhagium > Rhagium mordax. The sequence goes on from OY796657.1 coordinate 30,104,104, forward strand.
AGTGTGTCACAAGTTTCATGGAGCCACTTTTATATCTCAGAAACTACTGATGCGATTTTTTTGAAATTTGGATGGTTCTTTACTGCCCCCAATTAGAATTTAATGACGTAGTAAAATTTGAAAATCATCATTGGCGTATCTCTACATAGGCTAACGTAAGGGTGGATTTTCCGAGAATTTATATTAGCGATTTTTTTAGAAAAAATTGCTTTGAATATTAATTAAGTTAAATTGTATCAATTTCAAAAATTTCGCCAGTTTTCCGCAAGTGATGTCAAAAACGGACGATCTTGCTATTGGTTAAATTCCAAATAAATTCGTTTGTGCATGTGACGTCACAATTAACCTCAAAAATATGCTTTTACGATTTTCGAATATTATTATGTCACTTTTATCAAAATTTCTGCTTCGTCCTGCACTATCAATTTGTTCCAGTGGATTATTAATGAACTTTTAATTGCCTTGATCTAATAAAATAAGAGTATTCTTGTTGATTGGAAACCCAATCCTTAATTAGTTGTCAATTTTTAATATTCTACAATATTAAAACTTTATAAATTTATAAAAACTAAACATTTAGGTTTATGTGAGTCGTATGCACATGATCTATATGAATAACTACCAGTTTTTGACGTCATAACAATTTAATAGATTAATTACCTACCTACTTCGTTTTAAAAATTTGTTTTGGCCTTAAATGAAAAATACTAGTAAAAATACATATATAAAATACTATATTCTGGTATAATTTGCAAAATTTCAAGGAAAAGTCCATTCTTATTCGTTAGTAAACAGAGGGTAATAAAATAGTAATTGCCACTCACTTATGTGCAAGTTCGCACCTGTGTAGTTTTCACTTTACATGAAATTTTAATAGTCGTTATTTCGATATTTTTTTGCGGATCAATTTCTTATAATTAAGGTAATTTATGTGATTTTTTAAAATAATTTATTTAACGTTGGCCTATGTCCGCTCGCAGATGGATCAGGAAATGGCAATGATCAAGGGTCAGTTCACAACAAAATAGGAATGGGTAGCACTGGTAGCAGAAATTCTGTCAGAAATGCCGAGAATATTGAACGAGTGAGAAATGCATTCAAACGTCTTCAAGCTTGCGTTACACAAAATGGTGGTCATTTGAAAGATTGTATCTTTAAGTCATAAAATCCAAAGATATGTAGATCAATTTATGATAAGAATTAAAAATGTATTACGTTTTGTTCAAAATATATTTTGCGTTAAAAATAGTAACATTGCTATGCCGAACCCTGTATAATAAAAGTATTAATTCTTGCAGTTGATAGCGTTCAGATACAAATTCTTCTGGTACATATTTCGAAAATGCCAACATTTTGTATATCAGTCGGTATCTATTACAATTGTATATTTATTATAGTGGAAACTACTCGAAAGTCATAAAATGTTAATTGAAAAAGTTGATTTATTAACGTTCTAACAAATATATTACTGTATTTTTATTTTTATTGTGATGTGATGAATTACCATATTATAAGTACTAATAGACTAATTTTTAAAAACAGTTCTTAAAACATACATACTTAAGTATATTTTTTCATATAAGTTTATTTTAAGTTAATGAAGAATTGGCGTGGTTATACAGGGTGTTCCAAAATTATGCGGCCAAACTCTTAGAGTGTGTGGAGGGACTCAAAACAAAACGAAAATTATATATAAACAGTTGGTCAATACCGCATATTAACGGAGTTATAACCCTCCAAAGATGAAGGGAAACACATTTTTATGCCATAACTCAGAATCCAAAAAAGGTAGTACACTGGCGATCAGTTGAAAGTGCACGACTCTTATGCCAACGTTCGTTTTGGCCTTTGTAAAACTGACTTGAAAATAGTTTTTCTGGTTCAGTTAATCGTGGCATCTTTTAAGAATATATTGGCAAATTTTTGAATTTTCAAATATGTCAAGTGTCAACATAAGACGTCATTTTTCAAATAACTGCTAAGGGGTGGCGCGCTTGGGGCTTCGGTTAAGTATATTATTAAATATTTTTGAATCCGTTAGCGCTATTAAAAGTTTGACTTTAAAATATGATTTTTCAATCGTTATTACAGAAAACTTATATACCTTTCACGTTTTGATAGGATTCGCTGTTTTCGAGAAAATTCACTTTTAAATTTTGATTGCACTTCAGGCTACAAGTAGTGTCCTTAGTGTACCAGAATAATATCATTGTGGTAGGTTTCAATCAATCAAATTTTAATCATTTTGTATAATAATGATGAAAATTCAAATTTTATGGTCAAACTTTTAATAGCGCTAACAGATTCAAAAATATTTATTAATATAACTAACCTAAGCCCCAAACGCGCCGCCCCTGGGCAGTTCATTCAGATATGAATATTGGATACGGTTGAGAACCTAAATAAAATTTAACATCTAAATTTTGATGTACTTACCTACCTTTTTTGGATTCTGAGTTACAAACTCGGTTGCAGCATAAAAAAATTGATTCTCTTTATCTTTGGAAGGTTATAACTCCGTTAATATGCGGTATTGACCAAATGTGTATAGACAATTTTCGTTTTGTTTTGAGCCCCTTTACACACTATAAGAGTTTGGCCGCATAATTTTGAAACACCCGTATGCGTATATCTCATATTCTATATTCCAGTTCTGTTGATAATGATGCTTATGATTTTATACATTAATGTGTTAATTACTACTCATAAGATTCTTAAGAAGTATTAAAAAATACATTATAGACTACACGTTTCCTATGAAGAATAGCATTTTTTTCAAAAAAACAATAGCCAGCCTATTGGGGCACACTGTATTACTAATTTTCCTAAATATCTCAACTTATTATGTAGCTTTTGAATAAACGAAACATGTTATTTTCATATGCTAAATATCAAAATATAAAATTACGGTGTTTAAGAACATTCAAAAATTAAACAAAAATATTCTCTAATAGCGTAGCATGTTCAACAAATCCTGCTTATGAATTTTTAAAATAGTTAGCACTAATTATAATTAAATATAATGAGTAGTTAAAAATGCCCTTAAAAGTTGCATAGTTTCTAATAATTTTTTAATGCAGCCCTTTTAGCGTTACACATAAATACTTCAGTTTTCATTCTAACAATGCTCCATTTCTAAATTGTATCAAAAAATTGTATCAAAAAGACGTATATTACGAAATATGTTCTACGATTTAAACACAATGTCCCAGATGATAATTTAAGATATCTTGAACAAATGCATACAAAAAACAAATAACAGCCACTTCAAGCAATCCAAAAGTTGTAATTAATTTTTTGGCTCACCGTGAACGATATCACAATATCAAGTATAAAGCGAACGCAGAGTACGTTAATTCTGAAATTTAGAGACGCAACAGCTATATCGTGAACCTTCTACAACGCTTTCTATCTAAACTACGACCTAGTTTTTCGCTTCTTTCGCAACAATTTCCCCTTCTTATTCCGAATGAAACTAAAGTATGCGCAACCGTATTAAATTCTATAAAAGCACGTGCTTTTACGTCGTGGAACGTGATAAAAACAGAAAAACAATGCATATGAATGAAATATTGAGGAGAAGTCGGAAACTTACTTCGGGACATAAGGGATGAAATTCCGGTGGGGATGGACTCCGCCTTCGCACCAATGAAACGAGTTTCTCGACGATCAATGCAAGAAAATGTTCTCAGAATGTAAAAAGACGTTTTCGTTTAAACTTAGTCCTGAATAGTGGGGGTAAGACAAAACATCGGCATCATTATTCACTTTGAACAGCACGGATATTAGTTGCTGTGTATACCCTAACCTCAATCTAACAAAAATTTCTGTCTTGCTCGTAAATTATTTTGACATAGGACCGAAGTATAGGGTATTTACCCTATCCAACTATGAAACTACTTTCCAGGTAATCAATATGAAAACTAGCTCCCATGTAACAGTGACAAATAATGGGCTGTGACAAAGAAATTAGTTTATTATTCATTTTATTTTGATACTATTTATCAACATCTCAGTGGTAGAAACGCAATAAATAACTTCAACACAAAAATTAAGAACTGATTGTTTTAAAAATACATCAACATAAAATATGAATTTTATCGGCATTACACCTATTTTTTTATTGCTGAATAAAATTTCTTGAATTTTAGGACATTGTTTCTTAGTGAATAAAGGTTTATTCTATGACGTTCCTATTTACTTTGCATATGGGTATAATAAATACAAGACTCAACATTAGTGGACTATAAATTCCGTAACTCTCCTGTTAGTGGTCAAACAATTTTTTTATTGTTATATTATAGATATCAACAGAGAAATAAGTTAAAAGTAAAGACATGGACTGTGTGTGCTAATGTAAACACATATTATTAAATTCTTTTAAATCACTGATAATTCAAGGTTATCAATAATACAACGATGTTCCAAATTAGTATCTAGGTTTGCTCAAGATCACAGTTTGCTCACCAGCTTATGGTTAATCAAACTGAAAAAGGCAAACAGACAAACAATATTAAAATGAGAAAAAAATTATACACTAAGAAGTAGTAATTTTCTTTTTTAATGATTCTATTTATCATTAGTTGTTATAAATAATAGGTAATGAAATATGTTTTGCACAGATGTAGGGAATTATTGTTAAATTTTAAATTAAAATGAACTGAAGTTCTATTCAACTAAATTATTTCCTCTTTTCTGGCACTTCCGGTTATATTTTCTATTTCTTTGAATTACATCCTATTAGCGGGCCATGAAAATATGTCTTGTTTAAATTTATTCTTTAATCATGAAGAAATTTGCAAGATTATTGAAAGAACTTGTCGTTTGTAACGTCAAGTCAGTTCTTTCAATAATTTTGTGGTATTCTCCATGAATGAAGAATAAATATAATATGTCTCCATTCGAATATTCTTGCTGAATTTCCATAATACACTTTATAATATCATGTCAAATTTCTCACTTTGAAGTTTACGAGATTTGATGAATGTTAAAACATATTGTTTTAATTTTCATGACTCGCTAAACAAAAGTAATAATAAACTTTTAATAAACGGGTTAGCTGAATCACCCTCTATATTTTTTTTGTATCTATTTAAATTGACTATAATTTTTGTTGGCGACGGTAACAGGTTTATGTCTAACTTGATAAAACTTGTATATTAATTTTCTTTATTTGTGGCGGAAACAACATGTTCAACTCATCTAAAATGTTGGTCAACCTGATTTAATCAATCAAATCAAATTTAATCAATCATAAATCAGTTTTAGGTTATTTTTCGCCGATTCGTAAACTTTCATCCAGGAATTACCTTCGAGCACAATTGCTGTGTCGTCTGCATATGATATTATATAATAATAAAGCTTTCACAGGTCTTTCAGGCCCATGGCTTGGTAAAATCTTTCCATTTCTTTCTGTCCTTTGCTAACGTCCTCCCTCGGTCCTCCAGTTCATTGTTTTTTCTTTATATCCTCCAAAACAGCTTCGCTCCATTTCCTTCTCGTTCTGCCTCTCTTTCTTTTTCCTTCTGGTATTTTCCAGTCTACGTATTTCAAATTTCTGTCATCTCTTCCATTCTTTCGGGATGACAAAGCCATTGTAGTCGACGGGCTTTGATGAATTTTGTTATGTTAGGTTCTTGATACAAATCATATACTTCTGCGTTGGTTCTTCGTTCTCAAGAGTCTTCAACCTTCTTTCCACCGAATATTCTTCGTAGAATCTGCCGTTCCCACGCTTATAACTTTAACTGCACTGTTTTATTGGTTGCCCATGTCTTACTGCCGTCAGCGTTGGTCTTAAGATAGTCTTGTATATCCTTATCTTTGCTTTCCGCGATAGTTTCTTCGACATTAAGATTCTGTTGATACCTCCTGCGCATCTGTTACTTTTTGCTTTTCTCATGTTTATTTATATTTCCTAGATAGACCTAGTCTTCTACTTCTTTAATTTCCAGCATATCACCGTTCCCTGTTTGTACCCTAAGTGTTTTCTATTGATCGCCCCTAGCTTGTTTTTAAGTTCCATGTATTATGTTAGTATTAACTTAGAGTTCATTGATTCTATTTGGCGCTATTACTAACTTGCTTGCTACTTCTTCTAATTCCTTTATGGCCCGGGCTATTACCAGTATGTCATCTGCATATGCAAGGCGTTGATGACTCTTGTTAAACAGGGTACCTTTCCTGTTTAGACCGCTATCTCTTATTGCTTTTTCCAGGACCATATTAAGTAGTGTAGTCGATAGTATCTCTTCCTGAGATCCTTTAAGTCCTTATAGTAGAAGTTCTTTATTTTCTTTTTCTGATATATTTCTTCTATACTTTTAAATTCTTCTGCCATGGATTTTCTTTTAAGAGTTCTACACATACATTTTACTCTCTTCCTCTGTTCAAGATATTTGCTTTTATCGTTTTCTGTATGTGTCTGCAGCATGCGTTATCTTAGTCGTGTTTAATTTTCGGTTCATTGTTACATTCCTCATTCATCCATCCCTTTTTCTTATACCTGTTACTTGTCATTAAATTGTTTTTAAAAGTATATGACCTGTTAAGTTGCAAGTGTTAAATTGTTTATAAAATCAAACAGTATTGCGCCCAACACTGTTCCTTAACGTATCTAATATAGTTACCCATATTCTTAGAAGACAGTTTTCATCACAAGTTTTTTATAATTGTTTCACATTTTATAAGATAATCTTAGCAGTTTTTGCAAACCTCCTAAATATTTTAAATAGTAGTTATTATCACAATTTTGTTTAGAACTAAATCCTCTCGAAGATGGTAGTAATATCAATATATTGAGTACGATTTTCCGAATCATTCTTTTCATTAAAATACGATTTTTTATTTACAAAACATTTAATATGCAAGAGTCCTTGTTCTGAATTACGGCTATAATTCAAATTCATTTTGATCGAACTTTCCGTTCTTGAGTTACCTTGTTTACAGAAACATGGCGGATGGACGGACAGATAAACAGATAGACAGATGGACCTAGGGTAATTTAAAGAAGCTGATAACACAATGGTGTTAATGTTTTCAATTTTAAACTGATACATACTATTCTAGGAATCTGCTGACAATTAATAATTATTAACAATGAAGGGTATAATAATGGAAAGGTACAAGAAGCAACCAACTCTAGGATAGAAAGCAAATTAACGAAGTTTTAAAAATATAAGACGGGTTTACTTGCTTACTTAAATACGAGCTTAAATATTAACAAATTGTTTACTATTAGTTTCTTCTTTAAGACTTAATTTTAATGTGTGTTCGAGTAAATGTTTAAAAAGAATTAATATAATTATGTGTCGTTCACATAAATTAAATCTAAAAGAAACCAAGTATGAATCTTTGTCGTATATCAAATTTGTCAAATACATTATATCTCAAGTCTCAAGCATATTTTTTAATTTCTTTATCCATACATGAGTATGGTTCTCTTGGAATTTAATAATCGATTATGGCAAATTATTTGATTGGTACTAAGCCTAAGAAGTATATCAGTAATATGGGTCATGCTTTGTTCCTTTAGGTAGGTATATGTACTACATGAGAAGTAATTTTATGTTTTAACCATATTTTGATATTTCCAAGAGTTTTCAGTAAAATACACAGATGAAGAATCTCTGTTGAAGAAAGTTAGATATATTTCCAAGCATGCTGACTAACTATTACATAGTTAACTAAATACCAATTTAATTGAGATGACGCCTATGCCAAAGTCCAACGTCGAACTTGTGGACTTAAATTATTAATTTAAAAAAACTTTTGGTTGTTTCCCAAAAATTATTAATCAACATTTTAAATGACTCGTTTATTCATACTGAATAAAAAATAAATCAATTTTAATAAAACTGTACTTAGGTATATTAAAAGTTTATTTTTATTTTCATAAATATTGACAAAGTTTACGAAGAGTTCAAAAATAGAAATAATAAAAATACGAGAATTTGTCGTTTGAAAAGCTTGGTAAAATTCTTCTAGCGATGAGTTTAAGTACAAAGCAGTGGTCGGCAGGCGTTGGACAAGCGGACGCCTTTGTGTCGCGCGCGGGTCATTAGCTACGCGTTAGTTTGGAACTGACGATGAGCATTCTTATACACTTCACTTATTCTATAGCCCACTAACTGTGCATTCTCCAACTACTCCCTTTTCCTAGCCAACAACTGGTTGTGGCCAAACACCATACGTATCTCCTTTGATTTACTAATAATAACAGAAAATCCAGCATCAAACAAAGGAGCTAAAGACTAAAGGTAGAAAATTATATCAGAATAAAAACAAATGTACGCTCAATTGGAGCATACTCTAAACGTTGGATATAAAAGATAAAAAGAACAGTTTGCCACATCTACAAAATTGACTTGCTATTATTTCAAACTTGAATAAGACATTTAGATGAGAGAAACATTTGAACCGCAGTTACATAATAACAGATATCCTGTAAAAAGTAAGAAGGACTAAGGACAAATTTTTGAGACACAAACACATGTAAACATTTTTTAATATGCTGCTTTTTCGTTCGTGCGTATTCCCAAACAAGTTGTCGATAAAACCACTGCAAAATATTTGGTATGGAATCCAAATGTCTTAAGCAGTATTAAAGAACGCGTAAGAAAGTTTTTTTTATATTGTTGACAAGTTAAAAGATCTAGAAATAGAAATAAACAACAATCTGTTAACAATCTTGTTGCTCTATAGTCTACCTGATGATAACGAGTACTTTAGATGTGCGATCGAATCCAGATGATTTACCGTCAACTGATTCACTGAAAATCAAAATAATTGAAGAACACAATTTCTGTCGCAGAAAATATCCAGTTCGAGATGCTAACACAATGATGATTTGTGAAAATTGAAAAAGTTTTTGAGATGTTCATCTAGCTGATAAATCAGAAACCGAAATTGTGTCAAAAGGGAGAATTAAGCTTAGTATCAATAATGGATTAACAGCTGGAGTTGTGATGTTAAACAAAGTGCTCTGTGTACCAAAGCTACGAACCAACTTGATATATGTAACAAAAATTACAGATAAAGGATAAACAGTTGAGTATTAGAAGAATCAAGCTGTATTACATACGAGAAGGAGAAAATTAGCTATGTAACTGAAGACGCAAGAATTGTTTCTACCGAGATAGAGTTCTGGCCCAGGCGTTTTGGTTATCCAAATGCAGATAATTTGATTAACGTTATAAAGAAGAAGTTAGTCTTAGGTGTTCAATGTAAGAATGGAAAATTAGGAGAATAACCTGCATGTGATATTTGCCTTCAAGGAAAAATGACACAGTAGTAATTTCCAAAGAAGTCAAATCAAGCGCCAAATCGTAATTCGAGACCTCTAGAAATCATTCATTCGGGTGTGTGTGGTCCAATGAGGACACGCTCAAACGGAGGTGCAAAATATTTTATTACGTTCAAGGATGATTATTCCTAATGGACGAAAGTATGATTTCTGAAACATAAATCAGAGGCGTTGGAGGTATTCAAAAATTACAAAAATTTAGTTAAAAATCAAGTCGGTCAAACTATTCTTAATTTCCAGTCATATAATGGTGATGAATTTATCAGTCAAAGTTCTCCGGATTTTTGTCTAAATGTGGCATAAGAAGAATGCTAAGTGTACCCCAGACTCCGCAACAAAATGATACGGTCGAGCGAACAAATAGAATTTATTTTTGGTTCAGCTAGATGTATGCTGATTAATGCTGAAATGCTAGAATTATTTTGGACTGAAGCATTAGCCACAGCAAGTCATATTAAAAATAGAAATCCTTTCAGTAGAATAAATTGGTGCTTTGCCTTATACATTATGGTATGGAACGCGGCCCACTGTTGCCTATTTCCGAAAATTTGGTTGTAAGGGTTTCGCACCGAACGAAATGCCAAACTTCGGTTTTAAGTGTGTACTCATTGGCTACTCTGAAGAGCCCAAAGTTTATCGAGTATGGTTACCAAATAATAAAAGAATCCGCCTAATTAGTGAAAGGACCAAATTTGTTACGACAATATAATAACGAATCATAATATCCTAGGACAAAAAACTGAACATGCTAGTACAGAATTAGCAGAATGGTACGAAAATGGTAACAAGCAGTTAACTAAAAGCAATTATGTAACCGAAAGACATGAAAATTTAACTGAAAGAAGTGAAGGGACTGAATTAGATGAAAGAAATGAAAAGTCAGTAAAAGAAAACGAAGTAAATCCAACAATTATCAATCTTATTTCGCAGTTCATTACGCTGTGCTGTTACACTCATTTATCAAATGAGTTTAAAAAATAATACATAATCGAATCAAGAACCTTGTCCTTTTTTCTGAGTTAAAAATATCTTACCTCCATACTTTATCCAATATATGGACATTATTTTAATTACAGTCGTTACAGACAATTTATCTCATACTGCATGGTAAATGATATGAGGTAAATACGCATGTGTCGGTTAATCGTTAAAAACGTCTCAGCTTGTACCTTCTTCTGGATTAATGATTATTCGGAATTGCGGTTTAACGACGTAGAACATTTCTGCATAAGCTGTAAAAAAAACACTTATAGCGTTTATGTATGGCTAGCAGTGTTAATTAATATAAAACGAGTAAAACAGATGACATCTCCATGCCATTTTCAAACAAAAAATAAGATAAAGTAGTAAGTAGCGTACAATGTAAAAACTCATAAGTATAGGTAATGTATAAACATTGACTTTACTTTGACTTTATTTAGGCTTTATTCAAGCATAATAACAAAAACCTATCCAAATTGATATACTCACATTGATGTTTCATCTCTAAACATACAATTATTAAGTTTATTGAATCATCTCTAATGCATGATAAAAATTGAATTAAAAATTACAAAATTCAAAACGTCTAAAAATAAATTATGGCAAAAAATTGTTTTTAACTCACCACAAAATTCATTCATTATGGTCACCAACCAAAAAACGATGTCCCCAAGAAGATGTACATGTTCTTTCGCCTATCTGGCTCTTCAGGGAGACCCCAAATCACATCAAATTCAAATTCTACCTTTATCTTGAAAACTTATACTCAAAATTGTATTTATTGACATTAATAAAACATTTTGTAACCATAACAAACCATTTTTTTTTCTCATTCCTTCAACTGATATGTCTTCTACTATATTTTCACATCCCTTTGTAATCTACTCTACTTTCTCTTTTGAGACGCATTGCTAAAAAACAAACTTATTTAAGTTTTTTTATACTGTAAATTGTAAAAAAAAAATATAGGTAATGTATCTGAGTAATAGAAACTTTTTTTAAAAACACCAATTATTGTCGTAAAGACATCATATCGTCCTCCAACCACCTCACCCCCTTTGAAATATTTAAATGGAACAAGGGTTAAAAGATATTTTAATTTTCTATAGACTGATTTAATTTTATTATATTATTAAAATCTGGACTAATACATCATCATCTGGTTTTATGTATTTTGAAACAATTTTTAATAATTGTTTTAACTCTAAGCATCTTAGAACAGAATCATAGTATTAGGACTTGGTACTGACAGCAGCGTTTAAATTCTAATATACCTAAGGCAAGGGCACAGGATTTTTAAATTATTTAGTTTCATTCTTATTTTTATACTTTTTGTGCATGCGTTTCTGATCAACTTAATTTCATTATTTAATTAAAAAATTGAGTTTTTGATATTATTGTTAAAACAATTGATAGCGATATTAATGACAAGTCATAACAGACAGTGCCCAATTATAAGTGACGATAATAGGGTTTGTTAATTAGAAGAAAAACTAAGCAATTTTCATGTTATTTTAGTTTAAAAAGGAAAAAGTATCACTATTAGGCATACGATATAAGTAAAGCACTAGAAGTTGTAAAAAAGAAATTTCCGTTAAAAAATTAAATATATAAACTTCCCAGGAATACTTTATCAGACAAGGTTTATGAAAAAATTCCAATTGAGACAATAATTGACCAATCCACCTTTTTGAGACAAGAAACAGAAAAACTTTTCGTCGATTGGATACTGGAGGAGGCTAAATGTAGTTTCCCTGTTAACAGAACCCAATTAATTGACAGAATATACATGTTAATGAATTAGTTAAAAGAGAAAACTTTACTGTTTAAAGCGAAATAATCATCAAAACATTTTTTTTATTTCATCCAAGAAAATCAACGGCAGCATATGACGATGTATGAATGTTGTGTGACGATTGGTTTTTATTTGCTGCTTCCATAAAAAATCGAAGCGTAAAATATTGTTAACAATTTCAACAACAGGACGACAAAGGTCTCTTCCACAACAGTTCCAATGCTATTAAAAAAATTATCATGAGAAAGAAACCGTTATTTTTTATTGAAACAAAACTCACTCATATGGGATTTACCTCGAATTTAATTTTGTTTTTGTTAATTTTATTTAATCCGATCATTAATGTGTGCAAGTTGAAAATGTCGATAATTTCGAAAGTACGCAACCCATTTTAAAGCGATATTCGTATATTGAACGGTTCTTCTTTTGTCAATTAGGTGCTTTTAACATATTAAGCATGTGTTCATGATACTGGATGAAAACGAAAGTGCTGCACATTGACAAACTTCTAGCTGGTGCCAGTGAAGCAGATATCTTTAAATCTTTCAAATTGTTTAAAATGCTAGAGCTTTTATTATATCGAATCGGTTTTGATTTTATTTAACATCAAACGTAACAAGATATTAATATTTTTATAACTTTTGTAACAGTAATGCTAAACAGATACCCCAATTTTCTGTTAATTTATTAACCAAAATAGCATCTAAATTTTAAAATAATACCTATTAAAAACCATTTCTTTAGTTAATATTGACAACTAATCATCTTTATTAAATGATTTGCTTAACGTTGATATTATACTCAATATTTTAGACCGTGAAAATAAATTAGAGACTTTTAACGGGAAAGAGGGATATTAATAGCTACTTTCTCAATGCAAACATCAGATGTGCTTTGTGGGTCAGAATTATTTCACGGAATCAATGTTATATTTGTGTCTCTTGTCTTGAGGTTTTGATGGAGATGAAAGCGGCGGAGGAAGCGTTTCTGTGTTCCTGTGATCAGCGAGAAGTTTCCACTCTGTCGCCTCGACTCACATGAGCGAATCCTCAGGAACTCTGGCTAGTCGGTGGTCGGTACAGGCCTAAGCTGATTACATACTTTGTGCAGCCACTCTCGCATGGTCGGACTCTTTACTGACAACACTACAATCGGTAGCTCCTCACCATAGCTCAGTTACTCAGCCAGAAAACTGTGCGCTTTTTAGTAGAAGATTTGAGGAACATATTTGATGGCACTCGAAACTTAAAAACTTCATTGAAATATACTAACATTTTGAGAATAAAATTTACATTTCCCAGCGCAAGCAGCCAAATATGTCATCACAAGCATTTAAATGTAGCCCCAAAATCAATTTTATTTGAGTAATGTTCCTGTATTCTGTATTATTTTGTGACGTATAAGCATGCTGCATGCATTTAGGTAGTAAAACTTTGGTAGATACAATATGAATAAAAAATTGTTCATCAATATGATTATTTCTTGACGAAATTCCATTAAGTATAGTATAAAAAGAAGATTTTTAATTAAAATATGTAGATGTGAGTAAATATGTTTTTTTTTAAACACAACTAGTTTCGGCTACACAGTCATCATCAGGGGAATAATATTAATAATAATACTTATGGTTAAGAAGAAAAATATATGATTAATAATAAGAGTACTAATTAATACTAATAATAATTGAAAAGTTCAAAATAGAAAGTTCAAAAAAGTTTTTTTAATATTCCAATAAATGCTAAGTGGCCCATAAATTCATGTCGTCCAGCTTCGATTAAATTAACGTCAAGTTACAGAATTTAGTGATCAGGAATATGCCATCGAGAAATAAAAAACATTTCTAGTCATTCTTGACATTTTTTGAAAAAATAAAAATTTCGCATCTTTTGTTTCTTCCTGATGTATTTAAAGAGGTATCGAAAATTGAAAGACACGATGTCATTTTTAATATTTGGACGTTTCATTTTTGCATCATTATTTTTATTGTATTTTTTGTAGTATATTAACTTTAGATTCCACTTTGGTTATTAAACATTTCGTAACTATCGTGAAAAAAAAATCAATATTTTAAAACAATTTAATTATTTTTCTTAATTTTTATTAATAAATAAACTATAAAAATTAAATTACAGGTTGTACAGGGTAAGTCACGTAAAAGGTCCACCCTATTTATTTGGGTAATTTTGAATATATTTTTGGTTTTCGGGACTCTATTCTAAATGATTTTTAACGTAGATTACGATTCTGATCAAACATTTTTTATTCAACCAGACATATACAAGGTGTTTAAAAATACGTGTTTATCTTAAATGGCACGCCCTATATATTTCTACACATTATTTATTTATGATACAAACATACAGGTATTATATATTTTTGAAATCCCCTGGAATAGCTGCATAGAAATGTGTAGAAATATATAGGGTGTGTCATGTATATGTTTGGTTGAATTAAAAATCTTTTATCAGAATCGTAATCTACGTTAAAATTCATATAGGATAGAGTCCCGAAAACCAAATATATATTCAAAATTACCCAAATAAATGGGGTGGACCTTTTACGTGACTTACCCTGTACCTACCTGTAATTTCGTTTTTAAGCAAGTAATGCAGACTAAATAAATTTTAACAAAAAACGAGAATTTAACAAAATACAACAAAAATAAATTAAATGTTCAAAAATATTTTCATATTCTTCATCACAAAATCCTGTTCCCTAATATTTCGAGGAGCTTTGAATATTTCGTCGCCTAAGGAATGCTTGTAAAGTATTTTTGGCCTTCTTCTTTCGTTGTTAGGGATTTATTACCACATATTCTTAAGTATTTTGAATTTCCAGGTAATCTAAAAAAATATCTGGAAAAAAAAATAACATCTACGCCTGTGACTACGTCAAACGAAGTCAAGGATAGTTTATTACATAATTTGAAGGTTATATTTAATTTATGTCATAGGCTATGGATATTTACTACAGAAATGTTGATCAGATTAGATATCGATTTTGCTAAGTTCTTCTTTTAGTTTTAGTTCTTCTTGTACCCACATTGTACAACAATACATATTATCTTCGTTTATTGCCGTTTTTTTATTTTCTTTCTTTTTACTGTCTGCCTCCTTTGTCAAAATTTTTGTCTCATCCTAATTTGTCCATGTTCAAAAGCGTGCTCGCAAACTTTTGATTTTTCAATTTCATTTTTCATGCTGTAACTTAGCTCATTAATATTTTTTTAATGTTGTTAATAAAGCGTTTATTTTTCTTCAAAACCGTAGGGAGAGGTATTTTTAATTTCTCAATGGCATATACCTCACCAAATTCTTGCCTTGATTTAATGGTACTACACCCATTACCATTTTTGTGTTACCATTTTTGAGATCCTTAATTGAAAGCAAAATTGAATTACCCTGTATAATAAAGTTTTAAAGAAATTGTTAGATTCTTAAATCTTCCTTCATTAAGAAAAATCATGTTCTATGAGAAATGTCACTTAGGGCGTCAGTAAATTTTTAAATGGTTATGTCAGAGATTGCAATATGTAATTCGAGCAATTAAATTTATGACGAGTGCAAAATGACAAAAACATATATTTTATATCGAATTACCACGAAAGTACGCCTACTCAGTTATCATGAAACATAGATTTCTGAAATTTGGAACGTGGATAATAGGTCAGTAAAGCTCCTTCCAGTCTAACCGACAGTGAGACCAATTTTCTTATTTTAAATAGAACACCCTGTATATTCTTACATTTTCTTATTCATCATGAATTTTAGCAGTATGTCACAAGTTGACATTTGTTTAAAAAATGATGTTGAAGAAACTGACGCTTTTTTATGGTGCGAAAAAAAAATATGTTCCCATTTAAAATTTATTTAAAAAATAATTGTAATTTAATTTGAATGAATTTTTAAAGGTACAGAATCTGCAGAGAATATACACTTCTTTAGTTAAGAAGAACACGACCATGCGTCAATTCCAAAGCGTAGTTTCTATAAGATTAAAAAAATAATGTTTCGCAGGAATCTACTTCGGGTTTTCAGTTCTTTCGACGTCATTTTTTTAAATAAGTGCCTACTTGTGACATATCAATGAAATCAAAACTTCATGGAGAATAAGAAAATACAAGAATATATAGGGTTTTCCATTTAACATATGAAAGCTGTGTCATTTCCGGTTGAGCCGGAAATAGTATTTTGTGCACAATTATGGCAGATTCTGGTTCTAATGACTTATTTCCACTTTAGAAATTTCAGAAGATTATCTCTGATAATAACCAAGTTATTCCGTAGCAATACTTTCGTGGCCAAGATAATCATAAATGTGCGTGATATTAGACATGTCAATGATCTCCGTTTCTTTAGTATTCCAGATTAGTTTCAACTTGATTAAATATTGTTTTTCTAATGAAAAGTTATTTCTATGCATTTTATTTATTGGTAAAAATCATAAATTTGATACGATTTTAAAATTAATTTAAAGACATGCATCTTCTGTTTTTTAGGAACATGAACGTCCAGTACAGCATTTAAATTTTGCTCCAGGGAAACGAGCAGGAATTTTCTTAGGAATTCAATTATATGAAATGTTTCAAACTCCACATCAGGGTTGTGGAGACGAGCTCGTAAACAGTGGTACATGCAAGTACATGATGACCCATAAATGGAATGGTTGGACGTGATGGTGGACAGGGTCATTATCAGATACGGTAAGGATGGAAATCGCCTGACGGACCTAAGAGTGTAATGAGGCGAAGGGGTTGGAATTAAGCAACCGGGGTAGAAGAGGGCGAAGGGACAACATGAAGACGGATCCGATCAATACTGGGCTCTAGCAGCCTCAAGGATTTCTGCACAGCTTCTCTCTAAGGACCTCCGCTTTCTAAGGATCAAACCTTCCTCTCCTCCAGCCCAACTGCGCACAAAGGAACTGCTGTGTTAGATGAAATATAAATGGATCGATATGTATGTAATTATATAAGTTGTTATCGGTGGTGTACAGGGTAACTTTAAATGTTATAGGTATATTGCATTCTACATATTTATAGAATTTACTTTATTTCGTGTATATACTGGGTGTCTGTAACATTTGAATAGAAGAATTATATATTTGCCTCAAAAAAATAGTAAAACCATAACGAGGCTTTTTTCTAAATTATTATGTTATAAAAATACTGCAACCCCTTGTATGTAACTCCCGTTCTCCCGTTGTGAAATTTGATGTGAAAAATTACTGAAACTGAAAATATCGCTGTTAAGGCGACAAGCAAACTAAGAGATCATTTCAATTGCTTTAAATGAATATTATGTCCACGATGATGTTATCAGATCAATTGGTCACATAGACATATATGGGATTAACATACACGTACTCATTTTTCTTTAATCCTTCCTCTTGATAACATATGACGATGAACTCACCAATTGACATAATCGACTAAGTATTTATTTTTAATGGAGCAATATGACGTATGAAAATTCTGAAGATGAATCCAAATTTCTAGTTATTGCAAAAACGCCAAAAACTAAATATTTTATAATTTTTTGACATTCTTTCGTACCAGAGTTTCAATAAATATCGTTTTCAAGTCTTCGCAATATATAATAAATGTTGGAAATTTGTTACTAAAAGAGTTCAAGTCCCTCATGGAAATGCTGGATGGGTACTCGAATATTCTCTATGGGTAGGTATGCTTCTGGTTTCTATTATTTTTCAAATCTTTATTAGTGTCTAATATTTAAATCTAATAATATTTCCTTCAAAGTAATTAAATATTCCTAGAAGACAATTCTTAAATTTGATGGTGGGTACTGGGAAACATGTTCGCTCGAAAAGAAACTCGATATTATTTTCATTAGGAAACAAGAGCACATCATCAATTAAACTGTACCACACATTCCTTTCTGAAGATACTAAATTTGTATCTCCAATATTCAATTTTTCTTATGCAGTGAATATTTAACAACCCGAAAACTAAATGTCGCCTATTATTTTTTTCGACGACCTGTTTGCTCAATAAGCGAAAGAAAATTTTCCATAACTGAAAATGCATTGTATTTTCTTTCAACAACTACCTACCTACCATATTTTTTATTATATGTATTTCTTTTCTCATTATTTTATTAACGGCGCGGCGGTCTATTGGGTCACTGAATAATTCACAGATATCTTGCTGGCTCTTAATTCAATTCCCATGTCAACATCGAAATTTCAACACACAGCATTTGTGTCAAGGTAACTATTTTGCAGCGATGGAAACATGAAAATGAAAATAATAAACCCTGATAGTTTGATTGCTATTATAGTACTAATAGAATCTGAAGAAATTAACTTCAATTAGCAAAAACAGTGCATTAAAAATAAATTTATCTTTATATATAATGATAATGATCAACACACCAGTTATTATTTTTTACCAAATATACTATACTTGACATCTATCCGCAAGAGTCAGTAGGTATAATATACAAGATGTGACTACAGTTTTTACTTCTATACACGGTGTTTTTTGATGATATCACTTTAAACGAAAACTAGAAATTCTACGCTCCAAATAAAACAAGAATTATTATTATGCTTCGCCGAAAACTCTACCTAATCGAGGCATAATTAATTTCAGGTACAGGGTGTCCCCCGTAAGAGGCTTACTATATTTCCTGGCTTTATTATTGAGGTAAAATGAAAAACCAAAATCTATTCTCATGTAGGTATTTTTGATGAGAAATCTGATTATGAGAAAAACCGATAGAACCTCTAATATACAAGGTATTATCAAAAACCAATTTTCCACATTTTTTCATCCTGTATATTATTACGGAAATCGATATGGTATATTATTGTGGTTATAAGGGCATATGCCCTTTATACATCTAACTTATGGTTTAGCCGGAAATAGCTAACATCCGACAAAATTTTGGCGACAACCTGTAAAAGTAGATAAGTATTATAAAATAATTTGAAAAGTAGCAAATCTCCTTATTTTAAAAATATGTACCACATGCTCATTATCTTTAGTAGTTTCCGAGAAATTGGAAACCAAATCCAATAAAGTGATAAAATAAGCTAATTCTAATATTTTTCTAAAAATTCACGCAACAAACTTGAGACTAAAGAAAAAAAACTACTAAAGATAATGACCATGTATTATATGCTTTTGAAATCAGGAGACTGGCTACTTTTTAATTATTTCGTAATATGCTGGTTATCGCCAAAATTTTGTCGGATATTAGCCATTTCCGGCTAAACCGGAAGTTAGATGTATGAATGGTATATATCTTTATTTTTTTTAAATTTTTAAAATTGTTGTACTTTTAAAGTAATTTGTTTGTTAATGTCATATTGGTTCTTGCAGCCCCGAAGATGGTAGTAACCGATTACCGAAACGTTGGCCTTTAAATTAATACTTTAGTCATTAATAAAAATTTTTTTGTCCAAATTGCTTGTGATTATTCACCGTAATATATCTTTATAAACACAATAATATACCATATCGACGTAATAATATACAGGGTGAAAAAAATTGGGAAAATCAGTTTTTCCACAATACCTCGTATATTAGAGGTTCTATCGCTTATTCGACTAACGAAATACACAGAGTCAGGTGAATAAACTCAATACAGTGGCGTAGAATCATATAAATTAATTACTTATAGATAAAAACGCGTACCTGCTTTTTAAAAAACATTTACAATTACAATATTTCAAATAAAACCATATGTATTTGTTTTTGACATAATATTTGCATTAACGTGAACGATAAAACGACGAACGAAATAAAATAGAAAACAAAATAGAGTTTTATTTAGAAAAAAATAACGTAGTAAATGATTGCATAGAAAGATATTAATGGCAAAGAAATTATCGTCAGAACGCGCTTTTCGAAAAGCAATTTCTATATTATAATGGAAATATGTACCCATGGGAGTTCATCTTATATAGAATATAAAAAGAAAGAAAAGTCTTTATCTCCCAAAAAACTTTATTTGATAGCGTCAAATAAAGTTTTTTGGGAGATAAAGACTTTTCTTTCTTTTTATATTCTAAATTATATTAGGTCTCCAGTTTTTGTTTGTCGATGGTTTTAAAAAACATCCTGCATATTGTTTTTTTCTTATTTAAAAAATGTAAAGTTCTTTTATATTTATTTGACGCATTAAGTAATTTTCACTAGTAATCATTTTTTAAGAAAATTTCACATCTAAATTAAATAAAAAAAATAGATGAGGTTACAAAATTCGAAACGGCCAATTTTATGGTATACGTCAAAACCGCCACTTTTCATTCGCTCATCCTGCTCCGAAAATCGCAAAGAGACCGTGCGATTTGCGATATACGGGGATCCGGCGGCGTTTTTTTGTTCGGATATTTCATTATTTGACAGAAAAATTTCGAATTATTAATTTAGCTCAGGGTACCCTGGAGGAATTTTTTTGGGTTGCCATGGTAACGAAACCAAAAGCAAACTTCTGATTATTGGCTAAAAATGCGACGTGTGAAATTTTCATTTGTACCTAATACCACTAGTGCTTAAATTATTTTAGGAAATTCTTTCGAGGTTACGAATATTTTTAAAATTATCCCAAGTCGAAGACGAGGAATAATTTTCTTAAAATATGTGACCAAGAAAAAATTTCCAGGAATAATTTAAGTACGTATGGTATTCGGTAAGAAAATTTCACACCTAAATCAAATGAAAAAATAAATGACAGATTAGGTTAAAAATTTAGAAACTGCCAATTTTACGGTTGGTAAACATCAAAATCGCTACTTTTCGTTCGCTCCCCCTGCTCCAAAAATCACAGCAAGATAATTCGATTCGCGATATAGTTCCCAGTCTCTACCATGGATTTCTTTCCAGAATGTAGATCCGGTGGGGGTTTTTTGTTTGGAAATAGCGTTTGAAATGTTCGTGTTTTTATAAGCAACTGTCAAAAAATTTCCACTATAATTCTCTCCAGGATACCCCAGCAGGAGAAAATTTCCGAAGAAATACATAGGTTGTCATGGAAACGTTAAGAAATGCTCCTATTTTATTGGTTAACATATGTTGGTGTGAAGTTTTCAATTAAATTGGTATAATATGAATGATTTAAAACAAATTGTTTTTGTTATTGTTATAACTGGAAGATTTTCTTCCAATTTTTTCACGTTTTGTTTTGCAAAAATATTAGTTTTTGTTTTCTTCGATATTCTATTATTTGATCTAATGTAAGTCAGTCATTATTTTGCAACCTGTTGAGTAATTTTATTATAAAATATAGGAGAATGAATGAAATGTACCGAAAGTATCTACTGTAGATGATACGGTAAACTCAAACGTAACAAGAAAATATTTGAAACGCATTTTTAACACAAATTAACTCGCACATGAACATGAATAATTATTTACAATAATATTCAAACCGTTCTCGAAACTGGAATTTAAGGTGCAATAAAAGTGGAAATCGTCATAAATAAAAACAATAATTCAAAATTAAATTTTTCAGATATTCAAAGAATTTGGAGTGTGATCCTGTCAGGACAAATATAATCATCGCTGACCCCGGATGGAGTGAAATTTCAATTGGAAACGTTATTTATGCAACAACATTTCCAGTAAATTAATAGCATTTCAACAATACGGTTATGACAATAAATGTAAATCATTATTAATAACTAAATAATTGCAGCATAACGCGCAAATTAAATAAACACCCTTATTTTGAAACTTAATGTTGAGTAATTCTCACCGAAAGAGACTTTCGGAGATCCCTGTATAAAACGAGTTTGTATCTCTTTTAATTCGGTAAAAGTCTTATCAAGCAGACGCAACGGTGTGAATCGATTACTATTAAATTATAACATCATTAATTCCTTCGGTAACACCTAGTGAGGCTTAAAAATGGATTGGTCTTCTTACTATACAGGGTGAGTCAGTTTTAATGGGACAAACGAAAACAGACAATAGAAGAGCTTAAAATAATAAGATAATATTATATAAAAAAAATATTTTCAAAGATTTATAATAATTTTTATAATCGTTTGTCATTTCTATAAGTATAAATTAACTCTCTACAGGTGTTGACCATAATGTATTCGTTTTTGAGTTATTTCACATACAATAATATTTTACGCCTGTGAAAAATGTGTTGAGGCCAATGAGGTCTTCATTTTGAACATTTGTTATATTAAAATAATTTAAAATTAACTATGAATTTAGGAAAACGTTATCATATGTATACCCTGTATACACACGTTATATGTAATATGTGTAATTCTTATACTAATTATTGGTAAAATTGAAGCAACATTTCGTCGTGATGTCAAAATCACACATTTCTGTTTATTCTGGTACAAGAAGAAAGATTATAATTTAAAAAGTTTCTTTGATAATTATATTTTGACTTGACTTAAGAACAAATGGATTTGTTCCATTATTCTCCTATATTACCCAAGAGCACTTGCTGATCATTACAAGAGTCCCTCAGCTTTTTATTTTGTGCATGAAAATCAATAGGGTAAGAGGAGTGGTCAACCCTGTACAAACCATTTACCTGCCAATTTCACCCTATCAGTTCCAAAGTTAAATTGATTACAACCCAGTTACAAACTATAAGTTTCTATTTATTTGTTGTCTTTGTCTGCCTTAAAATACATCGTGAAGTTCTACACTTGATAAGCAAATTTACCTACTGATTTATCAATAGCTGAATATCGACTTTAGCCGCATAATAGTAGATAAAGTCCTTTTATTTTAGTTTCTGACTTCATTGTTGACTGTAGGTAGTATTTGCGATTTCAAACTATGTGTGTTTTACATTTTTAGTGCTAGGTACGTCGAAACTAGTTTACATGAACCTAAAGCGTCGACAATTCCCATTATTATTAATTGAATTAATAAAAAATTAAGAAGTACTCGTATAGTAATAGTAAGAATACTAACCTCTGACACATATTCCAATTAGTTATTATAGAGTTGTTAATTTTTTGACACTACTGGAATATAATATCTACGCCTGTGTTTTCCAAAAAACAACCGGTTTTAATAGATGTTGGATTCTCTATGAATAAATGACAATGTTAAACTAAGTAATAGACTTTGTGTCTGTTGCTCTAGTATAGATAAATCGAAATGCAGTAACACTTACCGTTGCAAATTTAAACATATGGTCCTGGGCTTTAGCGATTTCATTGCAATACATGATTTGACTAGAAATTTTATCCATTTCAATTTCAGTGGTTCTAGAACTCTGCAAAAGAAACTGCTTCTGTAACAATTTCACTTGTAATTGGAAAGAAACAGAAACCTAACACCTCCATGTGTAATAAAACCACCATTTTTGTCAAAATTGAATGACTCATTGTTAGAATTTGAATCATTTATGGGGGTCAAAATAACTCTTTCCCAGATTCAACGCAAAGGTTTGTGTTCAATGTCTTTAAGATGGTGATGGTATACATCCGATCAAAACCAATGTCTTTTACAACCATGCAAAAATATACGTTTTGGACACATAATTTACAGTACTCTTCTGGTACTTGACCTTTATCAATTTATAAAATGGAATATGAAAAGACATTTGTATTGTTTTTACTATGTAATAGAACATTTTTTGTCAAATCAAAGATTTCCTCAATGATGCAACAATCACATTCGCTTCTACGGAACTGACAGTGTTACCTTAAAATCATCAGTAAATAAGACGGTTATGCCGTCCTTCATGTAGCTATTAGATTTTAAGTCCTTAACAATTCTGTCTATCATTTCCGTTGACATCTATGGAACTTTATAGGTATAAATTTTCTATTGGTCTTACCAGGAAGTTCCATGAGTAGACCTTAAGTTATAAATAATTGGTTTAAGATTTAATCAACAGTTGTTCAAAGTAACTTCTCAATACTACTTTAAAATATCCCATAGGAAGAAATCTAATGGAATTAATTGTTGAAGGCTCTACCAAACCCAGTTGGATCGATGCTTCAACAAATATCTCATATACTCGTATATCAAACTGTTTAAAATCCTTAATTTTGTTCAAAGTGCCGCAAATTTATACAAGAAATGAAAAAGTGGGCATGTTAATCATTTATACGGAATGCAGAAAAAATGCAGTTCCGGCTAACAATCTTTATGTTGAACCAAGGGCGGATCTCGGCCTTGAGCTTGGGGGGTAACACGATAAACATGATAAAAAAATCCCCCCATAAAACCGAGCTTGTGCCAAACGATATTTTGAGAGACAATGTCCTGCGAGGAGTGATTTTAATTGTCCCGAAAATTATGAAGAGAGCCCAACAATGATCCAGAAAAAATGTTATCATTGCAGAAGGAATGGAAATTAATGTTTTGGCTCGAAATTGTTTCAATTAGAAATTCGTCGAATTTTGCATAAATAATAAATACACCACATGTAATTACGACCCCCTTTATCCCAAAAGGCTCTAAGAGCCTTGTGCGGGAGGGGGTTTCCTGTAAAATTCTGATAATATTTAACTTTCCAATAAAAATATAAGTGTTACTTGTTGTTGTTGTATTGTTGATAATTTTTAGGAATAAATAGTTAATCAACTCACAAGTTTCGGTGGCAACCCTTTGAAGTCAAGAAAACCTAAATGTATGTGAATGATAGAGATGAAATCGTATAAATAGTTTAACCGAACCTCGAACTAAGTGGATATTGGGAAAATATGGGCAATATTTGAACCTCAATATTTTTGGAATTAGATGATTAATCTTGATGCGGTTTTTTGTGATCATTAGCAAAATTCATTGGCTTTTGTCCACCGTAAATAGATTTTTTAAATTGTGGGTGTTTCTCATATCTACAGGGGGATTATCCAGACCCTTACATTTGTGTTAAAGTTTATCGTTCTCCCAAATCCCTAAAAATATTTTGGATTTTTAAGACATGTTCGTTATGATTTATAAGTATGTACATACTTCTAAAAAACGAATTTGAAGATTTTTTTTTAGCTTTGTTATTTTTAGAGATAACATTATTTATCGAAAAAATTACGAAATCTTTACATTTTAGGTTACAGCATTTTAATCGATTGTCAATAACAATTTTTTCTACGATATTCAACGTTCTCAGCGCACCCTCTTCGAATGCAAATTAAACAAATTATATAATTTAATGAGGAATTCATTGACAAGCGTTAAGAATTAATTAAAAGTTTTTATATTTTTTTCCAATCTTCTTATATTCGGCACTTCGACAAAAATCTGGAAATAATGTTTTATCAATTTTGATAGAATATTTTATAATCTTGAACAATATTGTCGAAACGGTTTCAGAATTTTTTAATAAAAAAATCGAGATACATTTTGTAAAAAAAAAATGTTTAATTTGTGATCGAGAGAGCCACGATTCATAAACTATCACAGTCTGAGAAGATATATCCGTATGAATCAGAGGGATCAATCTTTTTCTACCATTGGCGCACTGAAAATGGTTTTAAGGGGGTCAAAAGTATGTTTTTTAAAATACTTGTGGTGGATTTGGGAGAACGATAAACTCTAACATAAATGTAAGGCCCGGATAATCACCCTGTAGATAAGAGTAACACTAAATGAGAATTTGAGGTTTTTTTCCAATTTTTGTCCAATCCGACTATACACTGCATTGATAAGAGTAACATCCACAATTAAAAAATTATTTACGGGAACGAGAGCCAATGAATTTTTCTAACGACCACAAAAAATCGCATCAAGATTAATCATCTAATTCCAAAAATATTGACGTTCAAATATTGCCCATATTTTTCCAATTGTGCAACAGTTTACTTCATGGCGACAATTTTTAAGAAAATATTACAATTTAGTTCAGGTAGGCCCAGTTTATAGACTAGATAAACTAAGCAGTGAGCTGACGTCCTCTTGGAATCACAAAATATAGAGAAGAAATCTCCTCTACACATTTATAAGCTAATTTGATAGGTAGAAACTTGTGTTGATTTAGGAGACTTTTGATATATTGTAAATCAGTATCAGGATAATTTTATAAATTGATAGGTAGATAGCTGAAAAACAACAAAAAAAAATGATTTCTCACTACTTTGTATTAGTACAGTAAAAGCCATGTAAGTAAAAATAAAAGGAAACGAAAACCTCACATTGGAGAACATAGGGCGCAGGTGTAGTTCGATATTAAACGAAATAGCCTCCAAATCATAGCCGACAGCCGACAGGCAATTCCCCTCCGTTAGTAGACAACTAAAAGTACGTATCTTCCACTAGAATCCATTTTCGCCAAGTTCGTGGTTTTTGCTGTTCTTCTAGTACTCTAAGGGGTAGCGAGACATTTTTGTCACTCCACTTTTTCCCAGTAGTTTTTTTCACTCCATTTTTTCCATACGCCACTTTTCCCACTGATTCTTTTTCCCACTGACCTTTTTTTCCACAGGCCACTTTTCCCATTGCTTCTTTTTCCTACTGACCTTTTTTTCCACTAAAATGTCCAACAAAAATTTTCAATAAAAAAAAATGTATTCGTAAATATATTAAAATATTTCAGATTTTACAAACTATCAAAAACAATCATTTAAAAAAAAATTTATTCGTAAATATATTAAGATATTTCAGATCTTACATACTTACTATCAAAAACATTCTATGTCTCCAAAATCGTGAATTAAAACGAGATGCTGTTGCTCACGTTGTGAAGATACTCTGCAATCCTGCCTTCTTTTTTTTTTCCTCGTATGAGCGGACAATATGGACTTCTGCTTCGATCATTTTACTTCGTTGAATTATACGTTTGACAGAAAACAAATGTCAATAAATAAAAACATAGTGAAAAAACAAACTATGGTAAAAAATGACCTATGGAAAAAAACTATGGGAAAAAATGGTCAGTGGTAAAAATGGAGTGACAAAAGTCGTACAATCGTAAAATAAACTATGAGAAAAAATGACTTATGGAAAAATAAACTATGGGAAAAAATGACATATGAAAAAAAAACTATGGGAAAAAATGACCTATGAAAAAAAAACTATGGGAAAAAAAAACTAGGGGAAAAAATGGCCAGTGGAAAAAATGGAGTGAAAAAAGTGTCGTACAATCCTCTAAGGAATTTTAAAAATATTAACTGCATGCAAATTATGTAAAAGAATAGATAATTTATAAGTAGGTACACAGCCGAATAGTTAAAATCACCTTTAAAAAAGATGGATTTTAAATTACCTATATTTTTGAATACGTATAGTGGCTTCCCATCTACATTCTCTTAGCAACTTTTTTACTTTATATTTTACAGACTAACGATATGTTTGAAACCTTTAATTATCGTTTACCTTCCATTTCACAAAAATGTTTAAATCGATAGAGAACATAATAATTTCCGCATTTATCCAAAAGATTTCATTCGAAGGCTTTTACAAAAATTATTCTAGTTTCAATTTCAGTGAAACTCTTTAATCATTTCTACAAAGACAGAAGCCACTTGTTGCTCAAAAATATAAAAAGTATTTTCTCGCTTAAATTAAATTTGTATTTGGATTGTATCAAACAAAACATTCCGTTATATATCGTGTAGTGGCTTTAACAGTAGTTTGTACTTTTAAATAATAAGTAATGGTATTGTTAGTTTTGACACCATGCGTATATTAACATTAATATTAACTATAACATCAACGTGTTTGAAGTGTTTTTTAAACTTAGATTAATAGATATAAGATACATATTAATAGGAGAAGCTGGAGCGGATCCAGAAGTATAGCTACTTAAAGAGAGGTCAGCAGCACAATACAAGTATAGAGATAAAAAATTATGAGATCTGGCAAAATTCTGCCGCAGTTAGGAGGAAACTAACGACACGAGACCATTGAGATATTTTATGATTAGCTACTAATGAGTATACAACCTGTTTGATTAGGGATGGAGAGATGTTTGTGATAGTTATGTGTTATACTTATTTATAATATACAGCTTGTAACACTTAAACTGGAAACATGACTGTATCGTTGTTAATAGTCCTCAGACAGAAATAATTATTCTTCAAGATTTTTTTACCTATAGATTTTTCCAAAAAAAAATATGCAAATTGCCAGGGGTGAAAGGCCGGAACATTATTTTACCACAAAAGTAAACTCATGTTAACAACGGTGATAGAAAAAGTAGTTAAAGGAAAAAGATACCTGAAATCGTATATTATGTCTAAATTGAAAGTTTGGATAGAAAATTCTAAAAAATAATTTTCCACCATTTTCATAACACTTAAGCTGGAAACCAGGCTCGATCATTGTTAATTTCTTTGGACATAAGAAGAACCATTGTTGCACACAATCGGGTCAATAAAAAAATGTTAAAGTATTTAATAACCGTCATTTATTTTCTAGATAGGTAATTTTTTTTATCAAATATTATGTCCCAATGTTAATACATAGCGGGTTTCCTTATTTTATTAAAACGAACAATTAGTTAATAATTAGTTAATGATTCTACTATAAATTTTATGAACTTTATTAATCTATTTATTAATCTTCTTTAATTTATAAATTTATTTTTATTTATTAGATACCTTAAAGATAACTTTAAAGTCATAAGCTTCCTCCGTTTCTCGCTACGTTACATGGAATGGAGTAGTCAGACTGTAAATTACACTTATAAGTTACTTCAGCAACAAGTCCCATTCTTTTTAATCCTTTCGTTTTTACGTTTATGTCGCCATCTGCCACGCGGTAGCCTAACTAAATAAAATTTTAAAACTACAACCCTTATTCGTTTTTTCTCCACTACCTAGAAATAGCGCCAGCTACCACAAGAGTTAGAAAAACGATATAAGGGGCCGTAGGGGAAATAAGAGGCTTGGTCAGCTGCCGCTCCGCCTATAACATGGCCTCCTTTGATAATAATCACAAGGGATTCCGAAATTCTGCCAGAGAAAGAGGATATTGCTGCTGGGCCACCACCGCCGGTGGCTGATGGTAATTCCTGGTCCCCGGCTGGCATTAAGCAAGTCCCGTTCACACCAACTTCACTGGAAGAGCGGGTCTTTTGTGATGAACAGCTTTAGGTTAGGTTAGGCAAATTATTCAAGAGCGCTTTACACTACTGCAAAACAGAACAAAGCAAACTGATTTTGCTAAATACTCTATTCGTATCCGTGTATTATTTTGTGGTTTTGTCTGCATCGCTATTACCATACAGGGTGACGTACTTAAGTAAGCAATTGCACTATTAAAATAGGTATCAGTTAATTCGATTTTATCTATTTCAAATAATTTACTTATTAATTACGGATACTATTAGGCAAATCAGTTTGACGAAATGAACTGGATATTTCATACATATGTATACAGGGTGATTCAGTTTTAACCAGTACAACTTTAAAAAGCGATAGAACACGTAAAAATAATAAGAGTGTTTAATTTTAAAAAAAGTCTTAAAATATAGGTACTTACCCTTAATAAATGTTAAAGTTTTAATTTTTTTACAATTTTTCAGGAAGTATGTCAATTTAAAATTTATTACAAGTATTTAATATACCTACCAAGAGATATATATTTCAGTCCGAAAAAAATGTATTGGATGTTTTTCTACACCATAACCCTCGCAATATACAGTGTGCCCACTAGGTGCAAAATGACCAAAAATTTTCGATTTGAATATTCATACTTTGGGAATGCCTCCTGCATGGTCTCAAAATAAGATGTAGGTTAAAATGAGAGGGTTCAGGAAATAAATTACTTAACATTTGTTTTTTAAAAAATACGTTAAAATTTGATTATAAAAATTAGTTTGGAATGAAAAAATATCCCCGATTACTCATCTTGAGACAAATAGACCTATTTTGAATTTTTCTTTGGTATTTCTAACAAATTCTCATTTTTTTATACAATTTGGCTGAAGTAAAATGTTTTATTACAGATGTAGATAGGTACTCATCTTGATGGGGAATCGCTAAGTTGAGTAGAAGTTGCTACTGAAGAGATAACGGTAATAAATAACCTGAAACAAAGGAACAGAATAATGTAGGCAATAAACATATTCTACTAAGTTACCTCCCTTGTCAGTGCACAATTCGATTTGTTTTCGGAACTCCGGAAAACTTTTTTTTTATATCTTCTAGCGGTATTGTGTTATAACAATTCTTATTCTGTTTTTAAAATTCTTCATTAGGTAATTGTTGAGCACAAACGTCTTGCTTAAGTCGGCCCTATAAATAAAAATCCATAATTATCAAATCCGGCTACCTCGGTGGCCACAGGATGGGCCTGCCCTCTAA
The DNA here is from genome assembly GCA_963680705.1 of Rhagium mordax. Classification (NCBI taxonomy): domain Eukaryota; kingdom Metazoa; phylum Arthropoda; class Insecta; order Coleoptera; family Cerambycidae; genus Rhagium; species Rhagium mordax. Next base: position 30,134,385 of record OY796657.1, read on the forward strand.
CACTTCAAAACCACCAATAACACGCCCAAACCAGTGATTTCCAAAGTTTTCATTTATTAAAATTGTCGAATGCTCGAAGGCATCTGTCTTACTGAAAATACAACCGATTTAGTTCTACAGGTAGAATTTTTCCAAGGAACCAATTGAAAATATCCAAATAGTTGGTTCAACCTGCCCTCAATAAAATATGGTCTGATAATCTGATAGGATACAGCACACCAAACATCCACTTAAATACTGTCTTTTAATGCAAATCCTGAAATGTGGGTTATATGTATATTGTATAGGTATCTACATCAAAATCTCTGCAATTTTGCGACGACGGTAGGTACACCATTTTTTGTAAATGTTGATTCATCTGAGAAAATAATCAGTGTATGGAAATTGGCGGATTACATACTATTTTTTCGCCTAAGATAAGACAAAATTCTGGCATCATCACCGTCTGTCAACCTCTGTAAAAATTTTTGTTTCCATGGATAAACTCAGGTTTTTTTTTTGTCAAATTTTTTAAATAATAGTACCTATATTAAAGTATAAGTGGATATTAAGGTCTTTAAAACACGCGCGATTCTTCGAGCACGACGGCGCAGCCGGAATGCTCGAAATAGAGCAAGTGTTTTAAAGACCAGTTATCCACGAATACTTTACGCTATTTTTTTTTATTGGTACACTTTGAAGTCATAAATAATATTAGTATTAATACTACAAAAAATGGAAATAAGAACTAATAATGTAAAATACCTTTAGTTGTCATCGAAATGTAGTGAGATGGGGTCATGCGTACAATTGCCGGTCTTCGATCTTCGGAGCAAAGCAGCGGTGGTCGGAGCCGGGGAATGGATGGGTGACCGTATCTCATTACATTACCGAGGATAGTGCAGCGGGCTAGATCGCCCTTGAGTGGCACAAGGCGACTAGTTACTGCCTATCTCTCCTGGGTTCGAGTCCCAGCTCCGGCAGATGGCAATGTCGGAGGGAATGGGTGTATGTGGTGTGTCCTGGTTAAGTGTCAGAATAGCTCTAAGCTAAACTTCGCCAGGACGTTAATATAAATAAGACGATTAAAAAAAAAAAAAAAAAAAAAAAAAAAAAAAAAATGAGAAAAACAAAAATTAATTTGCAATCTGTCATATAAGATTAATTGTTGTCATCACAGTTAAAGCTTTTGAAACATTTGTCAGTAATATTTTATTTGACGTTACAAGGTACTTCTGTCAGATCAATAATTAAAAAGTTGACATTGACACTTCACGTTTCTCGGGATATTGATGTTGCCATGGTAACTTAAAACACCCGCGTTTTTGAAAATTAGATTTAAACAAGCTGAGGCGTACTTTAAATAAGCAAAATAGGGTACCAATAAAAAAAAAGATATACTTACTAATCCTAGATCATTTGATCGTTTTCTTAAACTATGCCTTGGATTGGCATCCAAGGAATTATAAACGACCAATCAGCTGCATCATTTTCATCTTAGTTTCTTTATCTTTTTTTATTTAGTACAGGGTGGGTAGACCAAATTCAATGAGATTTGGGGGTTTCTCTAAAAGTATGAGAGATAGAAAAAAACCGGCGTAGATGCCCTATCTATTTCGACTACCCAGCTACAGAACGTTTTTAGAAAATTGTCATTTTTAGGTGAACTCTATATCTCAATTACCAAAGTATGGAACTGAAAAACAAGAAACACATTCATAAAGCAATTTTTTAGACAGAATTCATTGCTGATAAAGAGAAATTTAAGCGTGCATTAGTTTTGCAAATGAGAACTCTTAATGGAGCACCCTGTAAATTATTTCATTATCGATCACAATTTAAATTGGTTTTCCAACGATATACCGGGTGACCACGGATCATGGTAAACCCCCGCCATTTCCACAATTTTTAAGCTATCCAAATGAAATTTTGCACCAGTAATGTACGTCCAAAAAGACTCATTTTGGCCCATCCAATTTTTTTTTTCGACGTCCGGTTTCGACGGAAGTGACCTCAACTTGGGAATTTTAAATGGAGCACCCTGTATATTATTACATTTTTGGAATACTGAGAAAATTCTTAATACGATAGGACTATTTTGGGGACTCTTTAAGCCCACTTGATTTTTTAGAGTCAATTTAATTTTTTAATCTAGAGTGCCATGATTGGTCTAATTTGGTTCAAATGTACTGGTATAACTCCCAAAAAATTAGATCGACAAAAAAATATATAAAAATGGCGTCTTGGCGTGCATTTAAATTTGACCAAATCACTTTTTGTCCATTTTGACCAATTTCCCAAAAAATATCATAATGGTAAGCCGATACCATAAAATAATATATTTTCTATGAAATCCATTGATGTGCCCATCCTTGATAAATCTGCAATTTGCAAGTAATAAAAAAGGGGAAAAAATCATCGAACACAACAATTCATTTTATAAGTACTATTTATCACACTAGCCATGGAAGAAACAATTAAAAGACGTAACTTTCACAGGTGAATGAGTTTTTTTGGACATACATTACTGCTGCAAAATTTCATTTGGATAGCTCAAAAATTGTGGAAATGACGGGGGTTTACCATGATCCGTGGTCACCCGGTATAATATGTTATATTTATATCTAGAAAAAGTGGTTAATTTTCTAAAAATGTAATGTATCTACTTTTAGGTATTTGTAAGAAGACCATGAAAAATTATTAACAAACAACATTTGACAATGATAGAACAACATTGATAGAACAACCTCAAGGTTGTTCTATTAACTAAGAGGGTGTCGGGGTACTTTTGATGGAAACACCTAATAGCTCTTGGTATGGAATATTCAGCAAGTCCATAACATTGTATAATATAAATTGTTTCTTCAAATGTTAACATTTTTTGATAGGAATTAACTAAATTGATTTAATAACCGATGACATTTAATAATAATAAAAAGTTTTTTATTTTCATTTTTCTTTCGCGGCCTACTATACTATAAATAATTAAAACTACTGAATTGCGAATGTAAATTAAAATGTGTGCCAACAGTGTAGACAACCTGATATTTTGATGAATATAGGTATACAATCAAAATAGTCCTATGTCTGAAAATGCGTAATCGGGGATATTTTTTATTTTCAAAGTTTTCAAACTAATTTCTAAAATGAAATTTTTATTGTATTTTTGAGAAAAGGAGTAGATTACTCTATTCTTACAAATTTTAAGAAATGTATTTCCTGACCCCTCTGTATAATGTCGATTTGATTCATTTTAACTCACATCTTATTTTGAAACCGTTAAACAATTTTATCGGTTTCAGGATATTAATCCTTTGTTTACATATGCAAAAGTAGGCTGGTAAACAAGTCATAATTAAAGTTGTACAGTTATATTTGAAACTTGTACGGTAATAATATTACAAATACAGATCTGTCAATAACTGTCAACAGATGAAATAATAAATAATGAAACTATAATATAGGGCTATTTATTAATACAAACAGACAGAAAACTCCAAACAATAATAATTGAGTACTGAAATCCAACTGAAATGTATTTTCAGGCAATCCAAGGTCCATTTTTATGTAGCCGTTGTGACATTAAAAATGTAAACATTTATGTAATATGAAAAAAGGTAACAAATAAAAACAAACAAACTATAACTGTAACCATGGCGACAAATCAACCCATACAGACTTGACCAACTAATGAAATGAAAACGTTATTAATAAGAGAATATCAAAAGGTAACATCTATTAATAATGTCTTTATTTTCTGAAACCGATAAACTATTGAACATATCACGGATGTTATGAATCATAACAGCCTTAGATGTCTTAAAACATCTGCGGCAGTTATGATAGTCATAACATTCCTTGATATGTTAATAGCTATAAATGTTAACTATTACGCTTTATAAATGATACTGTATACCTCTCAAATTAAGGTGTTTTTTTGTCATAATCCATTGTATTGATTATTTGAATAATGTATTGTATTAATTTTTGTAGGTATTAGCATTGATTAAGGAATGAATAAGATACGCGACTTCAATGTAAAGTGCGAGGCTAATTTTGACAGCGAGAATCCCGGTAAGTTGCGAGCATTCCTGTGATTCACGTAGTATGCTTCTGATAAACCTGTGTCGTGTCTGGTTTTATATTATTTATAATCTAGTGAAAACAAAAATTGAATTTTCTTTCTGTTCTTATTTGGGATTTACGGCCACACTTCTGAACATTAATCTGATAATATGAAAAATATTTGGATTATTTAAAAAATAACCTTTACGCCTGTGACTTTACGTCAAAGGAACAGTTAAAGGTTGGTTTTCTGACATAAAATATAATTAAAATAAAATAAAAACAATTATGTTTTGCAGACGTTTCGGAAACTTAGTCTGTTTCCTTTCTCAATGCTAAATAGTCTTTCTCTTGTGTAATTCGTCAAATTACACAAGAGAAAGACTATTTAGCATTGAGAAAGGAAACAGACTAAGTTTCCGAAACGTCTGCAAAACATAATTGTTTTTATTTTATTTTAATTAAATATATTTTATGTCAGAAAACCAACCTTTAACTGTTCCTTTGACGTAAAGTCACAGGCGTAAAGGTTATTTTTTAAATAATCCAAATATTTTTCAGATTATCAGATTAATGTTCAGAAGTGTGGCCGTAAATCCCAAATAAGAACAGAAAGAAAATACAGAAAGATGCCACAAATAACTTTTAGACAAAAATTGAATGTTCAGATTGATTTTAGTTTAAAATTATGTGACGGTTAAAAGTCAAACAAACGTTGAGAAATAGCTGGCAGAGAGAACATACTACGTTAATAATTTTAAACTAAAATTAATCCGGACATTAAATTTTTATTACCACTAGATTATTAATGATATAAAACCAGACACGACACAGGTTTGTCAAAAGCATACTACGTAAATCACAGGAATGCCCGCAACTTGCCGAGATCTCGCTGCCAAAAAAGGCCTCGCACTTTACCATTGAAGTCGCGTATCTTATTCATTCCTTAATCAATGGTATTAGGTATAATACCTACTATCTATCGATAAATAAATTTTATTTTATTATTTTATTATTATTACTTTTATTACCTATTATTCCCAAAGTATAAACATTGAACATTCAACTCAAAAATATTTGGTCATTTGCGCCAATTCCGACATCAATCCATATTTGTAACTACGCCACTTATTATTAGTAATTTACCTGATACCGCTACCCAAAATATTTAACTATTATAATAATATACCTATATAATAATATATTAATTTCGATATTTACTTTTTTTTAAATTATGGAACAAAATTTAATTTTCTGTACAGGGTGAGTCAAAATCGATGCTTACCATTGGGATCTCGAAAACGGTAAGAGATAGAGAGTTGGTTAAATGGGGGTGGAGTTGCGCAATTTTATATCCAATAATATGCCGTGATGAAATCAAGAATATCTTGCAAAAAGAAAAACAAGAGAAATAATTTATGAAATGCAACAAATAACATTTAAACAATATCAAGAATATATTGTTTGGCTTTTGAGATATTTGAAAAATAACTAAATTTTGAGTTTTTGTTTTTGTTTTTTCTAGGTTTGCTTGAAGAGATATTAACTCAACGAGTGTCATATATCGTTGGAATCAGAATGAAAATTACTAATGAATTTAGGAAAGAGAGTATTTGAAAAAACACAGTTGGAGGTGGCCCTGATCCACGGTGTAAGACAATTAGGTGGTGAGACGCCTCAATGTATCGTATGGTTAGAATGTCTCCAAACTGTTAACGCAAGAGACGCGAAATCGTAAGACAAAGAGAGAGAGTGGGTGGCCGCGAGGGCCGCGCGGGCTGCGCCTCGCATCATCCCTAGCTAATTTCCACTTCATTTTACCAGGTCGAAAAATATACCATTCGATGCAGAAAAATATGTAGAACACGATTGTTGAAAAATTATGTGTCTAAATTGTCGGCTACTGTGCAAAAAAAAATAAAAACCATAAATGAAATTGGACGCCGGCACATTTAACTCGAAACGCTGCTAAAACCGTTCGAGTTATGAAAAAAATTAACATAAACAATTTTATAGAAAACTAAATTTCCTATAAAAAAGTCAGTGGTGGCATTAGTCTATCTTTAATAGTTTTGGTGTGAGGGCGCCTCAAATTCGCGCGCTGATCTTTTGTTAAATTAAACTTATCGTTTTCCAGCGCAAACCTTTCAGCCACACCGTCGTGAGCCACCCTCACGCCTAAAATATTCAAGATAGACATATGCCGTCACTGACTTTTTTATAGGAAATTTAGTTCTCTATAAAATTGTTTATGTTAATTTTTTTCAGTAATTTTCAAATATTTCTAACGTAGGGTTGGTACAGGACAAAACTAAATAAAATGTTTAAGAATAATTATGATTATGAAATCAAGGATCCAAATAATAAATTAGTGAAACTAAGACAAATTAACACTAAATAGGAATATATTTTCAATATTTTTTTTAATTCCTGTAACTTTCGATTCTACAAAGCAATTTAACTATCCTAATTATCCTAATTAATTAAATTAAGTCATTTAAATTGAGAAACATTGGTTTAGTGTTGCAACTATTCTTCAGTAAAAATACAGTGAGAGTAAACTTTGTTTATTCCGGAAGTTCTGTTTCCTTTCCTTTAAATTTCCCCATAAGAAAAAATCAAAGGTGTCCAAGAACAATTTTGTATTTTATCGTATTTTAAAATTAATATCGTTAGAGAATGAAAGATATCCACTCTTTGTGGATTTCTCCAAAAATAGCCCCTTAACGATATATATATATATATAGGTAATTAATTTGTTTCATAGTTTAGTAACATACTGTGTTTATTTTTATTAGGTATTCGACACGCTAATAATTGCAATTCAATCCAAACGTTTGTAAAATAATACATAAATTCGATACAATAGTTGTAAAGCAAGTGATAACAATTCAATCTAGCAGATCGCTCTCAAATATATTTAAATTCTATATTCTAGATGGAGCTTTGTAAGAGAGCACATATTTTTACATGCGTAATCAAAAAATATAGTAGTGTATTATGAGTGTCATAATATATGAGTTAATAATATTTTAACATTGAAGCATGGCATACTTTATGGTCAAGATAAAATAAAGAAGAAGAAGAAGAAGAAGTAAAGAAAGTTTTGAAAATAATTTAATAACCTTTTTTCCAAAGTCAGGAGAAATATTGATTGAAATTTTTATGTATTTATGATGTTAAACCCTTTTGAAATTTTACAAATGAAAAATCAATATAAAAAAAGGTAACTTTACAAAAACCAAAAGTTCTTACTGAAATTTGAAAATAATGTTAGTCAAATACTTTACAAATATTTTCAAACATTTTTTTTAACTAAGTACTAAATTTCCTTTTATCTTGATAGTAATGCCACTAATGCCTTAAAGTAAGGCTTGAATCACATGGTCCACCACATTAGATTGGCATCTAATATATTTCATTTACCGCCACTGGATTATAATTTTTTTTTTTTGGAAAAGTTATTATTTTAGATGTAAGAGATGAAGTCAATAAAATCTTTCCGATAACTTTGATTTACTTGATGTAGACTGTTACTTATTAGTTTTTTTAATTTTTGATATTTTGTAATTAGAAAAAATGCAACTGAACGTGGTGTACCTGAAATTATATACTTACCATTAATGAGTGGTAATGGAGAAAGAATATTTTATGTATGTAGTACTAAGCAGAAGATAGTAAATTCATTTAATAAAATGCATTATCTACCAATTTCTCAAACTGCAATACGATCGGATTAACGAGTTACCTAAATCCGAATGAATATCGGAGCAAAGATGAACAGACCAACGTGCTCTTATCAATTCTAGACAATCCTCACTTTATAGTAAGAATATTGTCAAAAAAAATATTGATACGGCAAAAATAAATAAAAAGAAAAATATTATTGGTTCAATCTGATAAAAGTGATATAGCAAATATCCAGACATTGTTAAAAATTTACCTCTTTCCATTTATTCGACTTTCACTTCACCTCATTCGAAAAATTCCTGTTACAATTTCTTCAAGATGAGTTGGTTTTTGTTTAAAAAAAACAATGCTACCTGTATATGTCATCAACGATATAATTTTTTCAAGAAAATCGAGTGCTACTCAGCGTACGTTAGAGATAATTAAATCTTTAAGACTGTTTCTAACAGATGTTTGTCCTCTTCCAAACTCAATTCCTGAATACGCAATATATACGGGATATTTCCTAAATATGTCCAAAAATGCAGTAGGTGTACACTTGAATTAATTAAAAAAAGTCTATAAACGTATTTTAAATATTTTGCTTTCGAGGCACAGGACGTTAAAACTTTCCAGAAAAAATAGAGGAAATATTTTTTGGGTAATTTTAACTTACGTATGTACCTATTTAACATGTATTAAAGAACCAATTATCTAAATTATGTTTAATTCAAACAAACAAAAACTCGAAGAACATTGAGTTTAAAAGTTATTGACAGTCGAAAAATAACAAATTTTTAGTTGGCTTTTTGACGACTGTTAGTTTAAAATTATAAATATACATATTTTTTTAATTCGTTTAAAAACCATGGTAACATTCTCTTTCTTATAAATTTATAAAATAAAAACTTTCTCTTCAACTGTTTGACAAATCAAGACTTTGTATTATTTACGAACGTTTGATAAAATATCTGACGTAAAATATTCATGCAAACAGTCTACAAAACGGCAATAGTTCACACTTTGAATTAAAAATAATTCCATTGCATCCGTTGCGGGGAACCAGTTCCTCAGGTGGTTGACGCGACGCTCGAGACAATTATATTTTGGCAGATGTTCCTGGGAAGCTGCGTCTGTTGGACCCGATGGACCAGTTCTACTACTAGTGACCACTGTCCACTCTTTATAATGAGATGACTCTTTACAAAAAAACTCGTTCTTAAAACCGTTGGAATATTATACTATTAAACGAAAGATTAGTTTAGTTTTGAATTTTGATGTGAAAGGTTGTTTTCTTAACCAAATCAGTGATTGTTTTAGTATTGTTTGTATGAAAGGTAAGGTGCGACTTTTACAAAATTTGGATACATTGATTTAGTTTTCACAGAGAAAACAGGTTGACCTGAAAGTTAGGGCGCTGCACGCCTTAAAATACGCGCAAGGAGATATAACTAGAATAGGTAGAAAAAACTTTCGATAGGATCAAAGATTAAACCCTACGTAAATTAATATAAAATAGAATTAATAATAATTATTGTAATTGTATATAAATATAAATCGAGAGAAACCAAATACCCCAAGAAAAAGGTGTCGTCGTAGATAATTTCTCCGTGTAGGTACTTAATTTATTTTTTGGCTTAGTATGCCTCTTTATTTTTGTGGAGAACATTTGGTTATTTTTACAAAACAACAGTTTCTCGGATAAATAATAATCAATTTCATCGGTATCAGTAATTTTTGTACCATTTTGTCTTGAGAAAATTTTTTTACCTGAAAGAAATAAAAGAAATATTATATATTGTGGAAAAAAAGAATGATAAGTAGAAACAAGCACTTTCTTAATGTGTTTAAAATAGATTTATATATGGTTCGTATAATATAAAATGTACCCAAATAAAATCACAAAATATGATAAAAAATTCTAGATTACTCCAAAATATGATTCTGACAACTTTTTCCAGTAAAAAATTCATTGTTACAGGAATAGAGGCTCATAGATATTTACACAGATACTGGAGAACATTTTTATTATAGAATTTGACGTGAAAATGTATATAATATATTATGGAGTAAAGGAATTATTCATTCAAGCACTTATTTTATAAATATGCAAATTTTCGTAAATGATTTCTGTTGCAATGTACAGATTAAAATTTCCTTTAAAATAAATTAGTTCGCACATTTCTACCTCTCACAGATGGAGGGCGCCATGTAGTTTCAAATATTCATCATTCCAATCATTTTAAAATTTTTCCTGGAAATGTTTTGTTTTCAATAAAACAAGATCATTTTGTAAACCGATTCTGTCAATAATTTATTATATCAGTATTTTCATTATTTAAATTACGATAGGTATAGGTATAGAAGTAGGAAAGACATAGTTAAAGGCAGGAAGAAAATTTCCGCACCAAAAGTTCCTTACATGGAGATATTTCGGGAAGAAAAAAATACAGGAAAGGAACATTGTTTGAATCATCCAAAGAAACTTGTGCGCAAAATTGCTCGTAAAGAAAACTTTTAAAACTACAACTCCTGCTGGGTTTTTGTTTTTCCAATAAGCAACAAATATTAAAAAATTTCTTACATATCATTAGAAATTGTGTTTTTCTTTTCTTGACCGTTGATATCAATTAATTTGATGTGTATATACTTAGGTTTTCGGTCATGTGGTAAAATAAAAAATTATTTTCTGACGTTTCGGTTTTATTAAACCATCTTCAGAGAGCTAGATATAGAACTTACATTAGAAATTATTTATAATGAATTCACAGTAGGTACTTACAATTTAGGAGTGGTAAAAATTACATAATAATTAATATTATATACATTTTTGTCTGTTGTGGTTGAGATCTTAAAAGAAACTAAATGCTAAAATATTTTGTGCCTGATGTTTTGGGATGTTTATGTTATCCTTGATAAGGTGTAATTTATGAGCTTATTGGTAAGTGAGTGACATAAATTTAATGTATGGACTGTTTATAATTACTTTGTTTTGTTGATGGAAAGATGTAAAAATTTTTATTACAATTTTTATTTTTCAATTACATATTACCCCTTTTTAGTTTACTTTAATAAATTAAAATGAGTTTCGCTTAAATTTTCTATGTCAGTGCGGTTGTTTATTGCGTTGTTATGTCTTTTGATTTGTAACATTTCATGTATAGTTCGTCGGTGGTAGTTTGGTTCTTTATTTAAAATATGTATATTGTTAAAGTTAAAGTTATGGTTTTGTTCTAGAGCGTGTTTTGTTAGTGCTGTTGAATTTTGGTTGAGTGTTTTTATATTATATTTGTGGGTGTATATTCTTTTGTGGAGGTATTGTTTTGATTGGCCGATATAAGTGCTGTTGCAGATTGAATATTATGCAAGAATTTGTATTTTACGATTTATTATAGGTATATGGTTATCACCTATTATATGGTTATAGTATAAAAATATCGTCAGTATTAAAGTTATATACACGAAAATTTTAATTTTTAAACGAGACGACTTATTTTAGGAAAAAGAAAAAAACGTCTACACGTTTTTTTAAAAAACACACAAAAACACTATCTTGCACAATTTCTTTCTGCATCTCTGTCCATCAGTAGTTATGATATATTATTCATTTTCCATTTTATTTAATATATTTTTACACAATGCCACGAAAAAAAAACTGGTTTTTTCGAAAGGAATGAAAATAAAATTTTATATAAAAAACATCTAGATGTGCATCTACGTGAATTCTAGTTTTTGTGGAGTTTATATCTCTTCCTTATTAATATACAAAACATGCCGTAGTCTAGATTTATGAGAAAAAAATATCTGATTTAACTTCCACTTTCGAACCCTTAGATAAATCATCCCCTGCGATATTTCCGCCTATATACAATCGAAAAGCAGTATAATAAATCACGCTTTCTTAGTTCAAGGCGCCAGAACGACGCTGAAATAGGACGCTTCGAGACTGCCGTCTCCATCTACGAGCCAAGAACCTAACTTGATGCCCTAAAATTCCTGAAATCTAAACGTTCATGAACAGAGGAAAAGCGACTCTAATAATTGCAAGTGTACGGACTTTTGCGAAGCGGAATTGCTTTGTTGAAGTTGTTGTATAAATCATCTAAATTGTGCCCCGTCAGTTTTGAGAATTCACATAATGAATAATTCAAATTGTGGTTAGACACTCTTGAGACTTTGCCAGTATTTCAGGGCTTGCTGAAAGTTTAATAAGTTGAAAGATACATAGCAGAAGGTTTCTGTAGTATGTGGCATTGATTTTATTTAATATAATCATTTTTCATGCCAAAATCCATCAGTCATACAGGCAGTACAGTTTCAAAATCATTTTAATATAATAATTTACTCGACTATTTTATTTATTTGTATCTACAGTTTGTCCATGTTTTGACATAACTGTAATTTTTATTTTTGTTTTTTTACCAAAGTTATTCGTCATAAAATCGTATTCTGTAAAATCCTAAACTTATAATTATACAGGTCGACTGGTATTAAGAAAATATAGAGTTTCAGCTAGGAGAAAAGTACCTGTATTTAAATTATTAGAGAAAAATTTTATAAGTACCTAGTTGTGTAAATGTTCAAGGCAAGAACACACTTGTATCATTTATTCTATAACACACAGTATATTATCATTTTTTCTGATACAGCCGGAACTCTGTATATTTAATCATATATTTTTAATTGGCAACCATTTTTAAAATACTATTTGATTTTAACATAAAACTAGAGATTTTCAGAATTTGTATTGTAACCTCGATTGTAACTTTAGATACGATATCCTACGAAATTAAAATAATTGGCAAAATAATCAAGCATGATGGTCGGAATGGTATGTTTTAATAACAACAATTCATTTGTTATTTATTTAGTTAAGTTATGAAATTTAATAGTGAAATTTATTTTTTAACAAAGAGATCTTAAATAAACGTAATATTTTTATAATGAAATATGTAATCATAAAATTAAAATTAATTAGTCTATGACACAATCATCAGAAAAGAATTTGGTAGCAATACACATGTTTCCAAATAAGTTAAAACACATTTAATTATACATTTTTAACCAGAAATTTGAATAAAATTCGTTCATTGGAATAAGCAAATAGCAGAAAAATTAGTCCCATGCCTAGCGATGCAAGTTTCTGGCTTGTTAGTCTTCATCAGTACAGAGAAGATGAATCCACATATGCATATGCCTCAATTTGTGTCCTATAATTAGGCATAATTTTTGCTTCACGTATTGTCAAGTTCAGCCTTTTCATCTAGCTTTGATTGCAATAATTTTAATGTAGCAGATTTTGCAAACTTATGTCTACTTCTAGAATAATACAATTGAAGCAAATAGTGAATTTAATTTCTTTTCTTATTTGGAATTTATTTCCACATTCTTCAATAGTTTCAAATTTTTTTGGATTATCTGGGATTATTAAAAAATGTGGTAATAAATCTCAAATAAAAACAGAAAGAAAATTAAACTATGCCACAAATAAATTTTAGAAAATACTGGACTTCTTCGTACTGACGACGGCCAACAATCCAGGAACTGAACTGCGGATGATGTAATGCATAGTATAAAAATCCTATCCCTGTAAGTAATCCCTAAACGAATTTTGTTCGCGTTTCTAGTTTAAAATATTTCATAATTCATAGATATTAAAAAAATTGTTTTTAATTATTTGAAAACGTGCATTGTATGTTCTCTGCACCGGTATTTTTTTTCACATTTTGGCTTTGATTTTGATAAAAATCATTAGCTCAGCGCCATCTGCTCCGGTTGTACAATAAAAAATTATAATATGTATATTGTTTGCTGAAACCTTTGAAAGAACATGACAAACAGTTTGAGAATACTCATTTTAAATAGAAGTATTTATAAGAAAACGAAAAACAATATTACGATCTACGAAATTAACTAATTAACAGAGAAACAATAAAATTAGAAAAAACATAATATTGTCTCTGTTTTCTTTTAGAAAATAGAGACAATATTATTGCACCAAAAGCCGATGAGAGAAATACCACAGTAATTCTTAATAAAAATGACTATTTAAACAAAGCGTATGATGTATTAAACGATTCAAAAACGTATAAAAAATTACACCAAGATCCAACAATTAAAATTTAAAGCTAGATGAATAAGTATATAATATTGATAACTTAGTAATTAACAAAAATAGTGACCACATGGCAAAAAAACTTAAATGCAAAAATGGTATTTTCCCTAAAGTATACTTTCCACCAAAAATACATAAGGCCAATTTACCCCTAAGACCTATTGTCAGTTTTATAGGTTCACCTTTGTATAATCATTATACAAAATCTAACATAATTTATAAGTGTTATATTACAGCATGCTTTTAATAAAGATAACAGATATGTAAGGAACTCTTTTGCATTTGCAGATTTTATAAATGGCCGAAAAATAGCATATAATTATGTTATATTAGTTTCTCTTGATGTTGTGGCTTTATTTACAAATATTCCAATAGATTTAACTACTGACATTATAAAACCAAAATGGTCACTTATAGAAGAAAAAACATCGCTTTCTTTAGACAATTTTCTGAAACTATTTTTATTTTTATACAGACAAGAGTTATTTTAATTTTAATGAGGAGTTTTTCAAAAAAATTTTTGGTTTAGGGATGGGTAATTGCCTTTCACCAATTTCCTCTGACATAGTAATGTCTGAATTACAAGAAAATTGTTTGAAGAACTTACCATTTCAGGTTTTTGTGTTCAAAAGATATGTTGACCGATATCTTCCTTGTAATTCCAAAGAACTCAGAAAATGGACTGTTAGAAAAAATTGTTTTTAATTATTTGGATATCACAGTAATCTAAAATTTACCATGGAAATAGAGGAAGACCAATCAATAACATTTCTGGATACAAGAATCATAAGAACAAATGATGATACCCTATTGATTGATTGGTACCAAGCCTACTTTTTCAGAGAGACTTTTTGAATTTCAACTCACAACATCCAATGAGCCAAAATTTAAATATCATACGGAATCTTCAACAAAGAATAATAAAGTTATGCAGTTTATAATTTAGAGATAAAATATAAATTTGTTGATAACTTTTCTAATGAAAAATAATTATACTAAATCTCTTATAATAATAATAATAATAATAATAAACGTCTTTATTTCGTAAATGTAATACATTCAATTATAAATAAAATTGTTTATCTATAGTTATGATATAAACATTAAAATTGTGTAATTTCACGAATTACACAAGAGAAAGATTATTTAGCATAAAAAAAGAAACAGATTAGGTTTCCGAAACGTCTGCAAAACATCATTGTTTTTATTTTAGTTTAATTATATTTTATGGAAAAAAAACAACCTTTAACTGTTCGTTTGACGTAAAGTCACAGGCGTAAAGGTTATTTTTTCTTAAATCCAGATATTTTTTAGATTGTCTGGGTAATGTTCAGAAGTGTGGCAGTAAATCCCAAATAAGAACAGAAAGAAAAAACCCATATTTTTGTTTGTAACACAAATGATAAATTTCATTCTTGACTCACTCCACTAGGTTCGAATTTGAAGCTGATGCGGAAATCGTCGTTTATCTCTTCGTCGTTTTATCAATTTTAAACTTCAACATAAGATCCAAATTATTGGCTGGGACCCCATAACACAAACTAAACCATTTAAAGCGATATCTACTTTCCCTTATGAGTAATACGAATTGTGACGAGAATATTAGTAATCTTCATGCTCGATACGTAACAACCAGCGTCATTTTAGCCTTCAATCTATACCGTAAATATAAGCATATTGCAGATTCAGTAAGCTTTCATGGTTATATTGTATACCTAGACCGGTCTTATTATTTGAGCTGCTGTACGCTGTACGCTCAAAAAATTTTTTTTTTCTTATAACGTGAACCATAAGATGGTAACCCCTTGGATTATAGTTATAATTTTTTTATATAACAATTGTTTTGATTAACATGAAAACTGTTGTTACTATTATTATTATTATAACCTAGAGCACGTACAATATATAATAAATTATAATTATACCGCTCTCAATGGTATTCAAGAGTCGTGCAGTTTCCATATTCTCCCAAGTCATCTCCGGCAACATCTTATCTACCCTAAACTGCTTAGAGCTGTATTTCTGGCACCCCACCAATTCTCCATGATTGCAAAGGGGTGCCGTTCATCTTACCGTTTATTTCTACTGATTATGGCCCTTAACCAACCCCTTACATATGATTCATCTGTTAATAACAGTTACAAGGGTCAGGATTCTAAGCATTGGCAAAACACTTGAGAGAATCTGAAAGACATTTATGCATGCAGTGAAATCCTAAATTCCATTGATGTAGATTTGGTTGTAAATTAATTGAGTTATGTTTTAATCGAACTCGAACTAATCAGTGTTAGACTAAGGAGCTGGTTTTTTAAATATGATTTTTGAGCCGTTGCGTTGTGAATTAGTAGTAAGAAAACAGTTTTCCTAACTATATTATGATAATGTTTCATGCAAGCTTAGTAGTTTAGTAGTCTTCAAAACTAAAAAATTAGCTTCCCTAACGTAAACTCTGGTGCACAATTGAAGTGGATATTGGAAAAATATGGGAAATATTTGACCCTCAATATTTTTGGAATTAGATGATTAATCTTGATTCTGCTTTTTATGATCGTTTACAAAATTCATAGACCTTCATCCACTTAAATAGATTTTTAAATTGTGGGTGTTTCTCTTCTCTACAGGGTGATTATCAAGACCCTTACATTTATACATTCATCGTTCCCCAAAATCCCTAAAAAAAGTCGGGATTTTTTTAAACATATTCATTATGATTTATAAATACATAATCCTAAAGTAACAACTTCAAAAAAATTTTTATAGCTTTGTTATGTTTAGAGATATCATTTGTTCTAGGAAAAATAGCGATTTTTTTGTATTTTAGGTTAAAGAATTTTAATACGATTGCCAATAACATTTTAATACAATTTTTTCTTCGATATTCAACGCTCCCAGCGCACCCCTCTTCGAATGCAAATTAAATTAATTATATAATGTAAAAAAAAAATTAATTGACAAGAATTAATTAAAAGTTTTTATATTTTCACCAATCTCCTTATATTTGGCACTGCGTCAAAAATCTGAAGATAATGTTTTATCAATTTTAATAGAATAACTCAGAATCTTGAATAATATTGCCGAAACGGTTTTAGAATTTTTTAGTTGTTGTTGTTAATCGAGATACATTTTTTTGTAAAAAAAAAAACGTAGGTATAATTTGTAATTGTGAGAACCACGATTCATTTTGTTTGGATTTATCAGTCTGAGGAGATATACCCATCAAAATTAATCATCAAATTCCAAAAATATTGAGGTTCAAATATTGTCCATATTTTTTCAATATACACTTCAATTGTGCACCGGTTTATAAAGTAAAATCATTACGAAATAGTCCCAGTGCGCACATAGTTGCGGATTGCCTCGTATTTTTGCTTTCCCAAATAGGGAAGTTCTCAATCCAGACAGCTTTGTTTATGCGCTTTGTTTTCGTATAAAGTATAACCGATTAAGGTAACACCTTGTATTTCATATTCAGCGTTCCACTTTCCACTCCAGCTAGATTATAGGTTGTCATTAAAAGAATTATGTGTTATGTGTTTATTTGTCATAAACGTTTGTTTAAGTTTAAATAATGCGTTGCAAATTTACGTGTTTTTAATTGCTTCCGCTCTTATTTCACAAAATTTTTTTGATAAATTTATCCCCAAAACGAATCAAAAACAGAAATTTTAAACATTTAAAAATATATAACTAAAATACCATTGGTTGTACAAAAAGTAAATATTTTTTTCTTAGAATGAGGTAAATTTTCTGAAAAAAAAATAAAATAATCAACGTGTTAATAAAAAAATTATTTGTAACGCCATATCCAAAAAATTTTGTTGACAGTGTCAGTGAATCATAACAATGTCATTATTGACAAAGTTGAAGGGTAAATGAAGAATCATTTGGATAATAAAATGCATAAAAAATAAGAAGGTCTTGTTCTAAGTTTTTTATAATTATCAATATTATTAATTTCTTACAATTTCTTAAAATAGATAAACAATTTAGTAGTTTCTGTGATTCCAACAGTCCGTAAATGAGTATAGGTACCTAAAACCTCCCCCTGAACTTCATGATCTTCTTAAATGAGATCAGTTGTATAAATGTGGTTTAACCAACTATCAGTTGAACTAGGATTAACATTTAAAATCCAATGATGCCATTATACTCAGATTAAGTTTGTAGTGGCGAAGTATTAATCAACAAAAAATAAAAATATCTATAGAGGAAAAAACTAGAAAAATAATTAAAATTTTTTAATTTTAAATAATAATTGAAATTGTAAATTTTCTAATAAAGTCCTAATAACATTTTCCTTAAACTGAATATGTCTGATATCGAAAATGGAAAAAAACTATAGAAATAAAATTTCAGCGAAATTACAAATTTTTTAATAAAGGACTCATTGCCGTGCTAACTTGAGAACGCTTCGTCATATTTGGATGAAATTTGAATTGCTTTTATCACGTTTCAGGTTATGCTAAAATCTTCAATAAATAGCAGGAGTCGGTGAAATTTTCTTAAATTTAAAAATTTGTCAAATGTGCTAACACGTACAGGGTGTTTCCTATAACACTATACCCCCCCTTATTTCGGTCAATTACCACCGATTTTAATTTTTCAAAAACCGGACTAACACAGAACTTTCCGTAGGTTTTGAATATGCTATTACTTTTTTTCCTACTTCAACCGTATACGAGGGGCAGAAAAAAGTATGGTTTTTTTAAATGGAACAC
Organism: Rhagium mordax; assembly: GCA_963680705.1. Lineage (NCBI taxonomy): Eukaryota > Metazoa > Arthropoda > Insecta > Coleoptera > Cerambycidae > Rhagium > Rhagium mordax. The sequence goes on from OY796657.1 coordinate 30,152,931, forward strand.
CGTATATATTTTTACATATTTGGATTCGCCTCGTCCTTCTGATTACAAATATATATGACACTTATATATTTGCTATAAAAATGGCGTAAATAATTGAATTTAAACTTAGGGCGTTTCCTTCAAAACTATATCCCCCTTATTTCGGTCAATTATTAAAGATTCAAAATTTTCAAAACCTACACATAGAATTTTTCGTAGATTTCATATATGCTATATGCTATTACTTTTTTGGGTGGAAAAAAGTATGTTTTTTTTTATGGAATGCCCTGTATTTTTTTACATATATAAGTATTATTTATATTTATAATCAGAAAGGTAGGACAGATCTAAATATGTAAAGGAATACACGGTATTCCATAAAAAAAAAAACATACTTTTTTCCAGCCTTCGTATACCGTTGAAGGGAGAAAAAAAGTAATAGCATATATGAAATCTACGAAAAATTCTATGTGTAGGTTTTGAAAATTTTGAATTGTTAATAATTGACCGAAATAAGGGGGGTATAGTTTTGAAGGAAACGCCCTAAGTTTAAATTCAATTATTTACGCCATTTTTATAGCAAATATATAAGTGTTATATATATTTGTAATCAGAAGGACCAGGCGAATCCAAATATGTAAAAATATATAGGGTGTTCCATTTAAAAAAACCATACTTTTTTCTGTCCCTCGTATACGGTTGAAGTATGAAAAAAAGTAATAGCATATTCAAAATCTATGAAAAATTCTGTGTTAGATCGGTTTTTGAAAAATTAAAATCGGTGGTAATTGACCGAAATAAGGGGGGGGTATAGTTTTATAGGAAACACCCTGTACACACTAGTTTTAAAGCCGTTTCTTTTATTATTATTTAAATAATTTCTATAGATGAAGTGTCGCTTTACACCAGATTATTTAATTATTCAGTAATATGTGTAAAAATAAATAAGTTAAAAAGTACAAATGCAATTCAGTATTTTTAAGTAATTTGATGTGTAGTCAAGAAAAAGAAAATCACTATTAAGGGTGAAAAGAGCCAAGAAAATAAATTCAACAACATAGAAAAGTAAGCTTAGTAAGCCCAACATTAAACTACGCGAGAAACTACACAAGGAACTAGTGAAAGAAAGAAAAATTGGATAAAGTTTCCGTCGTTGAAGATGGTTAATAATAAACCGAAACGTTAGAAAATCTAAAATGTTTTTTTTTGTTTGTTTAATTATATATACCTATGATGAAAAATTATGAAATCTACACATCAATTCATTTGATATCAATGGTCAAGAAAAACAAAATCAATAGGTATTTTTAAGTAAAATCCTATACATGATATTTAAATTTGTGGCAGCTATGAAGCTGGCTGGTGGAATTCATTCAAGAAAGCCAAAAAAAAAACAAAAAATTGTGACAATGGATTAATCAGATAGTGCATTTCTTTAGAATATCACGATCAGTTACATTGTTATAAGCTTAGCCCGAAGCCATTTTATATCTGTAACATGATTATAATTACTGTCACAGTTTTCTATTTATATGAGTCTTATTATATCTACTTAGGTTTCTTTACCTACCTAATAATTTATTTTTAGGTTTGTAAGTAAAAACCTTGTCTATTCCTTCAACAAAATTCGTTTGCAGCCAAATTTTCATAGAAAATTCAAACAACCCTAATTATCAAATTATTATTTGATAATTATGTATTTTTACTAACAGTGGTCTGGCGATGACTATTTTCAATAACATGCATATCAAGCATTTCTAAGATCTAATTCTATCTAATTACACAATAATTCCAGCTGCATGCGTTAAATTCCTTATTAATTATTTACATAAGATTTCCACAAAGGCCGCAAATATTAGAGACATGGTATAAGAGGGCTTCAGGCACTGTTCTAAGGGGTGCAGTCTTTCAGTCCCCTTATCCTCCCTACTTAGACCGTCGCCAAAGATAGGGGTTTATGTATCGGAAATATTACCCTCACAAAGAATCTACCAAAGCATAACAGCATCTTTCTGGTAGAGAAGAATAAGGCTCGTTTTAGTTTGAGATTATATAGATCCTCAAGTAAAATGGCCATATTTTAAAGAATACAGCTTATTGGTGACTTTTATTACTTGCATTACTTTGTATTGTATTTTTATGGTTTTGCTGTGTTAATATGTTGTAGCTATAAGAATTATAGCAAAATTATATAATAAAAATATGAATTTAATTATGTATATACTAGGAAAATTGTGTACTATTTTCAGTTTTTTTTTAATCAAATAGTTAAATGCATTTATTGTATATCCTAGATAATTATTGAAAATATAGTGACATTAAAAATAATGTTCATTCACTCTCAAGTATGTTTGACAAGATAAGCTGTAGATATGTTTGTCTCTAGTAAAATATCTACGCCTTTGACGTAATCTCAGAGGAACAGGGTGTTTTTTGACAATTAATAGGAATTAAAATAATACAAAAATGCTACGCTGACGGTTCGGAAATTATATCTGTTTATTTTTCCAAAGTTTAGGATTTAGATTTTTTATGTTAACGTGTAGAATAACATGACATAAATTATTTTATACCGTGTTATTCTACCGGGAAAAATCTTGCGAAATATATCCAAACTCCTGCTGTTCCGAATCCTGAAAAGAATATATGTTGTCAATCCATATTTTTACAGTCTACTGCTAAAGAAGAAATAATTGAAACGATACATAGTTTAAAATCAAAAAAGGCACCTGGACAAAATCTAGTAACAGCAGAAATACTAAAATGTATTAGTGCTGAAAAAGCATCGTCATTAGCCCACATACTGGAAAAAGGAGTTTGTCCGAAAGACTTTAAACTAGCAACTAGCACTGTTTTTAAAGATGGTGACAAGTTGGCTATATCAAACTACGTATAGACCACTAATCACTAATAAAAATTTTAATAGTAATAAAAATATACAAATAAATACAATATACTTATATACAAATAAATACAATATACCTACTTAGTGATAGGCAATATGGGTTTCGAGATAGAAAATTTACTGAGGATGCTATTTGTACTTTTACAAAACAAATTTCTTCCTTGACCTGGCTAAGGCTTTCGGCACTGTTTGTCACACGCAATTGTTGGAAACCTGAGAGGTCGTCGGCATAAGAGGAATAGCTCTAAATTTATTAAGAAACTACTTACTAGATCACAAACAGTACGTTAAGGTTAATGGGGTGTTAAGTTGTGAAACAACAGTGTATCATGGGGTACCACAAGAAATAGTATTGGGCCCAATCCTGTTTATAATATATTTATATATATATTTAAACAATTTACTGAATTTCAACAGTAGCGGATCCATATTTAGCTTTGCAGATGAAACTATAATATTTAGGAAAAAAAATTGAAAATTATTAAATAAATATAACGGATTGGTTCAATCATAAGCTTCTTACGTTAAATTTTTCTAAACTTGTTTTCATGCCATTCAGCTCTAATAAAACTAAATTACCTGATTATGATATATTAAATACCTATTCCGTATCTCGGAACTCAAATTTCAATCAAATCTTCAAATGTAAAAATATCTAGGCATACCTATACGTATTTGAGCGCTCTTTGTATGAGAATAATATATTTTTCATTAGTAGAATACCGTTTATCTTATGGAATTCTAGGTTGGAAAGAACTTACCCGAGTGACACTGTATTCTGAAACAAAAATACTAGACAACTTTATTTTCTAAAAACTCTAACTCACCTGTTTAATAATAAACACTTGCTATGTTTAATCGAGCATCAGTACTCCACTAGAAGTAGAGTCAGAAATCTCCTTCCAATCATATCGTCAGAAAAAAGCATCTTGCTCCTAGGCTATACAATAACTTACCTTCTGAAATACAGTCTATAAATTTAATCAATCGTTTCAAAAACAAAATAAAAAATATATGTATTCAGTTGATCGTCATGTATTTCATTATAGAAATGCCATCATCTTTTGCCGCACATAACCATTTTAAAAAGAAAATCAGATAAAATAAAATTGACGTAAAAATGATATGATAAAAATTTGAAAATACGAGACACGTTAGTAGTATTAATAACTCAAATTAAAATTAAAAAAAATTATTATGATGAGCTGCAAATGACGAAATCATGATTTTGCACACAAATGGAAGAAATTCGAAAAATATTTTTTTATTTTTAAAGCTATACGGGGTGTCCAAATATTCCGTGTAAATGCAGTTATCGTGGATTCCTGGGATCAAAATAGATAGATTTATCTAAACTTACCTCTATTCCAAATAGCTTCGTTTCGCCGCTAGAGGGCATCAAAGTTGGTTAAAAATGTAAGTTTTTTTTTTTTTTTTAAATAACTTCAAACGCTCTGCATGATTGGAATACAATTAAGTATGATAATGGGCAGCGAGCGGAGGACTGACTTAACTCACTTCATAGCGATATTAGGAGTAAAGCAACATTTACCGCGGGTAGTACATGGATGGGGACTATCCATGGAAAGACGCGGTCTCGCTTCCCTACTTCTAGCGGCTTGTATATCAGCTATATCGCAGAAGCAATACAACTGTAGGCGAGAGGTGTATTGAGGATATACCATCCTTCGGAGGGGATGTAAAGCAGTCGGTCCCTTGTCTATTAAATGTTAGGCAAGTAAAAAATCCCTACTCTTAGTAAGATAAGAGGTTCGGCAAAATTTCCAGGTTGGGGGTTGCTCGTCTCCTGGCGTCGGTGATTGGCCTCCGCAGCGGAAATAGGCCGACGTTAAATAAGTGATTAAAAAAAAAAAAAAAAAGTATGATAATGTCTCTATAGCGATTTCATTTTATGATATTCTAACTTGAGTTTATAAAATTCACAGAAGGGCAAAAAACGCCCCAACCCTTAGCCCAATCTACTAATAACTTTTTGGGGTGATACGATTTATTAATTTTTTTTATCAAAAAGATACAGCAATCTAATTACAGAAATTTGTGGTCCACTTTTCTTTCAAAATAATTGTTCAAAGATGACCATCTTTTTTGGTTGTTAAAGAGGTAAAAAAACTTATTTTTGTAAGATTTTTTTGTATAAAAAACAGAGTAGGCTAAAATGTCATGAAGACAGACAAGAAAAGTAGTCTGTTCTTTTGATTAACTCAACTTATCTTTATGTATTTTGACTCGTTGAATTCGAATTCAGAGTCAGAATCCATCACTCTTCAGTTTTTTTAATTATGGAAAACCTCAGAATATTCCTCTGTATGGGCCACAATTAAAAAAAACTGAAGGGTGATGGAGCAATTCTTACTCCAGATTCTAATTCAGCACGTCAAGATACGTAAAGATAAATTGGTTTAGTCAAAAGACCAGACCACTTTTTTGGGTGTACCTGTGTTATTATTTGTTTCAACTGTTTTTATACAAAAGAAATATTATAAAAAACACGTTTTTTATCTCTTCAACAATCAAAAAAGGTGGTCATCTTTGAACAATTATTGTGAAAGAAAAGTGGGCCACAAATTTCTGTAATCAGATTGAATTGTTATAATTTTTGTTATCAAATAAATAAATAATATGTCCGACTGAAAAAATTTTTTTATTCACTTATTTAACGTCGGCCTATTTCCGCTACCAGGGCCTATCACCGACGCCAGGAGACGAGCAACCCCCAACCTGGAAATTTTGCCGAACCTCTTATCTTACTAAGAGTAGGGGTTTTTTACTTGCCTAACATTTAATAATAATAATAATAATAATAATTTATTAATCCTTTCGATCACTTTACATGATATAGGATAAGTCAGATACAGTTAAAAGAAAATAGATTAGTACATAAATGACATGGTCAAAACATTGAAATAAAATATAATATAAATAGAATAAAATATGTTCCTATAAAACATACTAAATCTAATGCATGCACACACATACATATATACATATATAGACAAGGGACCGACTGCTTTACATCCTCTCCGAAGGATGGTATATCCTCAATACACCTCTCGCCTACAACTGTAGGCTTCTGCGATATAGCTGATATACAAGCCGCTAGAAGTAGGGAAACGAGACCGCGTCTTTCCGTGGATGGTCACCATCCAAGTACTGAACGCGATAGCTGTTGCTTAACTTCATATCGCTATGAAGTGAGTCAAGTCAGTCCTCCGCTCGCTGCCCACTGAAAAAATTGTTTCTGCCAAAACTATTACGATACAAACATTTTATAAGAGAAACAAAATGTGAATAATTATTCTTCTTCTTCTTTTTGATAAAGAAAATTGAAGAAACTGTACACCCCTAAGAAAAGTTATTAGCAGATTGGCCTACGAATTGGGGCAGTTTTCGCCCTTCTGTGAATTTAATGAACTCAGAATATCATAAAATGAAATCGCTATAAAGACCTTATTATACATAATTTCATTCCAATCATACAGAACGTTTTGAAGTTATTTGGAAAAAACTTAAATTTTTAATCAAGTTTGATGCCCTCTAGCGGCGAAACGAAGCAATTAGGAACATAACTACCTAAGTTTAGTTAAATCTATTTAATTTGATCCCAGTAACCCACGATAACTGTATTTACACGGACTATTGGGACACCCTGTATTGTTTATTCACTAAAGTAGAAAGTATATAATCAGAATGCCATATAGTATATAGAACTACCTACTAGGTAATTATTTGATATCTTATCAAACAATAATAGAAGCAGTTTTGCCCAATATGTTAGACGAATCTAATAATAACATTTCTTTATTATGTAGTCTGATTTACGACAATGATTTATTTTTATATTAATTTTATCAATTGAGAAAAAATATGTATAAATATAATATTGTATATTCATTCCTAACAAGCACTCGATGTGTCCAATTAAACAAATTTATGTCACCGTTATAACAAGCAGTGATAATATACTTCCTTTTCATCAAAGAACCCTTTCTTATTAGCTACCGTTGAACAAAGTAGGAGAAAACCTTGGGCTAATAAGATTATTGTATCTGTGTAGAACATTAATTAAATTTCCCGATGATGTGGAGCGTTCTGACGTCCACCGGCGTCTTCCCTTCATTGCACACGTCAACGGCACACTTACTTTGACAACGACAGCCTCCTCTGACGTCTTAAACAAGTTTACTATCTGTTCATGAAGGAAAAGCACATTCAATTCTCTTATATTTATTTGATGAATATTTGCAAAATTGCTAGAAACTAAGAGTGTGTTTTTGAAGCTGATTGATTATAAAATGATTGTATTGACGTGAATAACGATTAACGGCAGAGTAAAGTGGATACTTACATTGAAATTATTAGGCGGTAACATATTTTTAATAATATAGGGTAAATTATTTCTTTCCTTTTCTTTTTTTTTTTTTGGGGATTTATTACCACATTCCTCGAGATTCCTATCCAAAAAATTCGATTTATCTAAAAAATATTCAAATTAACCAGTTTAAAACTGGGAAATAACCTCTACGCCTTTGACGTAGAGGTTATTTCCCAGTTTTAAACTGGTTAATTTGAATATTTTTTAGATAAATCGAATTTTTTGGATAGGAATCTCGAGGAATGTGGTAATAAATCCCAAAAAATAAAAGGAAAGAAATAATTTATGAAATGCCACAAATAACATTTAAACAATATAGGGTAAATATTTGTAAACCTTCATTTTGTAAAACGTAAAATGTTTCTGTTCCATGGTGTCTCACGTATCGTGAGACATACGTAAGACATATATTATTTGTCAATTTATTTGCATAATCAAAGACAGAAAATTCCAGGGCCGGCTCAACTAATTTTTATTTTTAGGGCTCCTATGAATTCACCCTGTGTACGTGATTTTTAAATTCTAATACTGAATTATGAAACTACATACAAAAGTGATCGAAAACATGTATTTTGTTGTTTTGCCACACTTTGGGCGAATTTTAAATAAGCGATAAATTTTCGCCAAAATCGAAGGTCTGCACAAAATAAATTTATAAAATTCCATTTTCATCCCTTATCCAAACTAAAATATTTGTTATGAAAAATTTTGTGATTTCATGCATGATTAATATGAAATAAATAATCAAAAATAAATAATTTCAACGTCAGATTAAGTAATTTTTATTTCTGAGGTTTCTGTGAAAAATCAGTCTATACATTTTTCTCAAATTCTGATAATAAATTGTGAAACTACATTTAAAAATTAACGAAATTATTTATTTTTTATCACAATACATCAATAAACAGAACATTATAAACAACAAATTCACAGAACATAAAACCTTATAACTTATTTTCAAAATGAAAGCCTTCTGCCTCCCTACATTTTCTTTGTCGTAAAATTAAATTTCCTATGGCTTTCCTAATAACGACAAGATTATTAATGTTCTGTTTATTGATGTACTGTGATAAAAAAATAAACAATTTCGTTAATTACTTCCTCACCAAAAGTGAGGAAGATATGTAGTCGTGAAAAAAATTTTGAAAATTTTGATTGCATTTCTGGACGATTCTCGACGAATTATGACGATACGCAAAAATTTTCTTTTTTCAATAGTCATTTCTATAATTCACCTAAGTAATCTCTATCTACCATAACATTTTCCCTTTCCTCGTGAATCACCCTGTATAAAAAATATTAAAAGGGAACATTGTAATTATTGTAATATATAAAAATTTTTAGATAGTATTTTGCTTATATTTAAAATATTTTAGCTCATTGTCAATTTGTAAACTAAATATTAACTTCATATTAACCACTTTTACAGATTTTCACCACGCTAGAACGGTGTCAATAAGAGAATTTCTACTTAAAGAAACTGGTGAGTTTACTAATTATGTGTCTAAGTTCAAAAATTTACTTAAAAAGTATATTAAATTTAATAGTATTGCTATTTCTAATACTAAGAAAATATATATTAAAATATATCCCATCCCACAAAACCAATCACAGGATGATAAAACATTTAATATTGCGACTTCTAATGATTCAAAAAAATTTATTATTATTTATGTATATGTAGTCTCCTTAAGTCTTATTTGTCCTCCTTTACCAACCCATAACCCAGATTTTTTATTGTCACATCATCCTTTTGAATATCCAACCATTGGAATAGCTCAGTGAGATATTTTATGACACCAAATATATTTTTTAATATTCATTTGAGAGATCTTTAAAGAAATCATTTGGAAAAAAAACCTTAACACCCTGTATCTCAAAAACGTAGCGTTTATGTAGCAAACTCATTTTTTATGTCCCATCGTTCCCTAAAGTTTCCGCCTTGAAAACTGGACCACCCTGTATAAACTCATAATTGTAATACCATGTACCACGACCAAATATAAGACGATTTCATTGGTTAACATATATGAACAAAACATAATTATTGATAAATGATTGAGATGGGGCCATGGAACGGCTCCTTTTAGTCCTTTTTCCTCTTCGTCTAGAAATATGAACTCACTGCAGACTAGAAATTAATAAGAAGCCTAGTTGAGCCACAAAATCAATTCATCGTACTTATTTCAAATTTCAAAGAAACAATATTACGACATTGTTTCTACCTACATAGAATTTAAACCACAATCAAACCGAAAGTAACTGTTCTGATTTTTCTCAACTAATTTTTGTATTAGTTCTAAGGAGTAACGGAATCAATGAAGGGATGTATCCACAAAACTATTTCTATTCAAAAACATCCCCAGTAAATTGCATACATTACTATTAGAAAAACCAGTCACCACAAATAATTTCAGTTCTAATGTTTTATGCGCCAGAACTGGTTTTACCTGATTTGTCACGAAATTTGAGTACTGGTCCAACAGCATCTGCAGAGTATCCGGTAGGTTATTGTGATTTTGAATATGAATACTCATTATGTCAGAATTTAGTCTGCAGTGACACGAATATTTTCAATTTTTTATCATATCTTATCTTAATTTTCTTTAGTAAATACTTCGCTAAATCTAAATTGATCAAAATAAACCGAAAATAAAAAATTATCATGCTTATAGAAAAGTGACACTTCGTTTCCTCGAAATTAGCAACAAAGATAGATGTAGAAATTGTATTTTTGTCTTAATTTTCTAAACTAAAATTTGTTATATATAGTTCACGAAGTTAACGGTATATGCAAGTGCAGAATCGTTATAAATATTTTTTGCGTAGAAAATTATTAAGTAAAAAATATATAGCAATAGTTTGATTAGAATTATGAAAAACTATATTTCCACTTTTTACTTACAATACATTTTTCATTAAAATTAATTTTACAGTATAGGTCAGAATTCAGATCATTGAGTTAATTTGTTTACTCACTGGTTCAGATATCATGTTAAAATTAATAGCAAACTTCTGGTATGCATGATACAATAAATAAGAAGATAAGATATCGCGCAGCTCGTGACGTCAGTCGGTGAGCTAGGACGCCATTAAACGCCCGGCTGTCAGGAGTGTCAGGTAGAATTGTCAAGTTGTTGCGGATATTTTTGGGTTTAAAAGTTCAAAAACCGTCGAAAATGAGTTGTGCTGTGTACGATTGTGATGTTGATAATCAATCAAGAGATTCTACGCACGATATAACGTTTTTTTAGTTCCCTGAAATAAAAAAAATGCAGGGTGTATGGAAACGCGGTTTCAGAAAAAATAGTATGTGTATCATCGTAGTAAAAGCATATTATCGAACTCTGTGTTGCTTGCGCCTCAATAAGCAATCTGCACGGTCGTCCGGGAATGTTAAGTTATTCCAGAGGTTATTCCTACTAGGCACACAATGTACTATTTAGCATTAATTCTCTTAGTAACTAGAAAATTTTTAGAGAAAGTTTATTTACATTTTTTACCTTAATTATTAACATTTTTATATTTTCCTACATATTAAAGGTAAAATTTGACGTCAAAACTGGTTTTTCTTAATATACTTAACATTCGGCATGAAACAATTTTTGAGAAATTAATTATAAATAAGTTTTCTATTATGCTCCTACTGTCTGGCGATCGCATTGTATTTTTACGTAAAAACATTCTTCAATATTCTTAAATATCAAATATATTGAATGTATATATGGTTAATTTATCCTTTTTCACATTTGACTTGCAATTTTTTTAATTTTGAAAACTTCGAATAGCAAGAATCCCAAAATCATTAATTTTAGGGCCACACATATTCAAAAATGACAAATCGAAATACTTGCCTACGAAAAATATAAATTGGGAGTTAATTTCGTATTATTAATACTTATATTCACGTATAATATAGAAATATCTGCATAAAATAAATCAAATGTAATAATCAGTGTTATCTCTGGGTTCTAATAAATTTCATCTAAAATGTAATAATTTAAATAGCCGTCATTAACTTAGTATTACACTATAATCAGTGAACCTATATTATGAATAAAAGCCATAAAACAGAGTTCCTAACTAACAAAATTTGATATTAAATTCGAATGCGCGACATAGATTTTAAAAAATACTCACTGTGTGACGTCATGCGCAAACCGGACGAAATTTGAACGCTTTGATATCATATCTTGTGTTGTTGTATCATGTCTGGTATGGGCTGTAGTTGTAGATTCTATATTACCCATTAAACTCGTTGTTTGTTAAATTTAGGACGATGAATTTGGGTACTTTTTTGCGACAGTAAACTAGATCACACACAAACCGACAGATGGAATTTCCTGCATTCTATTAGAAGTCGATCCATTCAAGTTCCAAGTTCATTTCTCAATTTTGAAATAAAAAAATTTAATAAACGCAGTTTACCCCTTTTTATAACCACCCCTTTCCTTTAAATGAGCTGGATTTGAAAATGTTTGGCCGGTCTGTGTCCTATTTGTACCAGTTGTGCCAGCGTTTCGAGAACTGAATGCAATAGTATCAATCTGCCCCCCCCCCCACCTCTGAAAATTATTTTTTGTCAGTAGTCGTAAAATTACTTCTGCTAAGATTTGTTATTTATAAAATTTGTAAGCTAGCGAAAAAAGATAGCTGAGGGGCAAATTGCCTGACCCTTTTTGTTTGTTTATTCGAATTTGGTATGCTGAATTTGCTAAATATGATCCAAACGTAACGTTTTTTTTGTGATGATTATTAAAATGTCATACTTTAAACTAAAAGAGTTCATTTGTTGGCTATTTTTAAGAATTAATACATTTTTAATAGAAAAGAAATAGTATGATGCCCTGATATATGTAATTAAATTCATATTTTAACTAAATGCAAATGCAGCGAGACATTTATGGATTTCGGCAGTGTGCTATATTTGATCAAAAAAGTAAATTTAACATACGTACACGCGTTCATTTTAAGTGTGAACGGTTTTAAATGGTTATTACGAGGTTATTATTAAAGATAGAATGATGGGGCAAACGTCGTGTGAGAGGATTAGAAAAAAGTTTTTTTTTATTAGCGTAAGAAACTTGTTTTCTAATCCTCTTACACGACGTTTGTCTCATCATTCTATCTTTAATAATAAACTCGTAATAACAATTTAAAACCGCTCACACTTAAAATGAACGCACTGCACTGTCCATATAATAGCAAGATATCTAGTCATTTTTTTATTTGACTTGGCTTGTCTTGACTTAAGTTTAAATATTTTTTTAATGGTTACCTACACCTTTTGTGTACGTAGCATGGCCCAAAGTAACTTACTAGCACCTTCTATTATCATAATTATTAAGTATTAAACATGTAGCACCAAATTAACAATTTTCACTATATTTTGACAGAAAAAATAAATAATTTGGGACCGATGATCCAACCCACTACTACTTAAAATTTTGATTAAAATACCCGAATTTTTATTAAAATATCCTTTAAATTTGTGGGTTCGACACAACGTGGAGCAATGAAGATACCATTTGCCAGCGAATTCTCCTGCCTTACAACACTAAAAGGTACTGTGATTAATAACTTGTTGAAGTATTTATGGATCGAACAGAGAAGTTAGTAATATCGACATGGAATTCAGATCTTATGTTAATTATTGCTTGTGGCCGTCTCAATATTCATAACATTTGGGCAGCCTCCTCTTACAATTAGAGATAGTTGCCAAGTTGTAAGTTCTATAACCCAAGTAAACCCTTAGAGAAGGGCAAGGGTCCGTCCATCCGACAACCGCCATTCTACACTCGATTTTTATCCAATGCGGGCCTCGAAATTGCTATCGATGATGTTAGAATCCTCTATTAGGTACGTTATAGCTACGAATAGAGGGTGAGGTGTACTGGAAATACGATTGGGGTGAGCATTTTACGAAGTGAGAACTACGTGAAGAAGTGGTTAAAATATTAATTTAGTAAAGTGACAGAGACAAATTAAAGTGACGAGCTCTCGGTCAAATTACCGATCCGATGAAGAAAATAACAGACAACTTTTAAATATTTAGGCAATATTTTTTTCAGTTTTTTCAAATAGAAATCCAATGGCTGATTTTGACAATTTAATTATTTTTAAGATAAAAGATTCTATGTTTTGTAATAAAACGTATAAATACTTAATTATTATTATTTTCAGAAAGGATATCAGTCTGATGGGAGAACTAGAAATAATTTTTTTTGACGCAACAAATAACAAAATAAAGGAGGACACATTTTTGTTGTTGCCTTTAAAAAAACTATTCTATCAGACTTTTCTAATTAAAAAATATTTAACTAGCAATAGTTTGTATTGTTTTAAATACTAAGAATTAAAATAAATAAATAAAATTATAATATGAATGTGGGATACCATGCAAAATGAAATTTTTCAAAAATTTATGAAAAAAGAAATACTATATGTGCTATTGATTTAAATAATAATATCTCGCTTACATCTATTTGTATGCTGAAAACATCATATAATAATCATATGGCCACTCATCCGGAAAAACCAATTTTACTATACCACATTCCTACAGTCAAAACAATAATTTCTAATGCGTTTTATCCAAAGAATTTTACTATAAGATTTGGAACATCGACTTTGTGCTAAGTGATTTAATTTTTCCTGATATTGACTTTCAAAGATCATACGTAACCGATAGGCCAGTACCAATTCAAATTTGAATAATAATGAAGACGCTATTATGTCAAACACAACCATGTCTGTAGTACCAATTATTGCAGAACCTGAATCATCGGGTATGCCGCACGTGACACCTGAAGTTGTCATTACCAAGAAAAAGGACATCTTTTATTAAATCCTACAACATATTTTTCAATTATATTTCACGAGAGAATGCGCGTTTAACGATCGGCATCCGAAAATTCTGCTACTGTTTAAACGCTTTGTTCCGAAATCGATTACGTCCGAGCCGTTTCCAGCCGGATGAATGTGGCCCAAGCTTAACGCGGACTTGGTAGCTTCTTTTAATATTTTTATAAGGATGATATAATATATAAGTAATTACACATTTAATACGCATTTTTAAATTTGTATTGTTGTCCACATCGACCTCCTTCCAGTTCATATGCATAAATGAATATTTTTCTGCTGTCAATATTATGAATAACGTGTTAATAATATATTGTTTTGTCCAAATGTTGCTTTATAGGCCAGTAGAATTAGACGATGTGAACGGGAATCTGTAACTAATTCGTTTCAGATAGCCGTAGGTAAAAACAGGTGTATTTAGTTATAAGGAATATACCTCTGCGATTCCTCCCAAATCAAATATACAGAACATTGTTTATAAGTCACTTGTATGTGAAAAAATCATGAAATTTAGAGTTTTTTAAAAATTGCAATAATACTGCAGTAGATTAATTTTTTTGAATGCTTCTGTTTACTAGGTAATTCCAAACCGGTTAATTTAAGCCCCGGTTGATTTCATTTAATTGATTATTTATTTAAATAATTGCCGAAAACCATCGAAATTTTCGAAAATTTCAAGCATTTTTTACTCTGAAAGAAAAAATGCTAGACTGTATGCACAAACTATTTCTCCATCAAACAATATACGATGTTACAGCATTGTTACCATTATATAATCTTTATAAATTTATATTTAATACATTAGCACATTATAAGTTGCATAAGCCCAAAAACGAAAAAATTAAAATAAATTAAATAATAAATTGTTTATAACAATTATTCGTTTATTATTTGGATATTGCAAATGTGCCCATTGTTATTATTTTCGTGAGCTACCCCAAATTAAAAAAAAAACGTCGAAATTGGCCGGAAAATAACGGAGATATGACTAATTTTTCTCGCTACCCCAATTTGAAAATCGTTTGATAAAAAATTCCCCTGTCCCTTGAGCCAAACAAATTGAAGACGCTCTAAAATCACTAATTATTAAAAATTATATTTTGACCTCAAAGAGGGCCCGTTTTCAATAGGACTTGATGAATTCACAAAATTCAAGATCTTATTAACAACCAGTTTCAATTTTGGCCATAAATAGGTATTAATAAATAAACGTTTGGCGCATTAAACAATTTAAAAAATTATCTCGGCTCCTACATGTCCCAGAGCAACAATTTTTTTTTATAAATTTGTAGAAAAATACCAGCAACTCAAATATGAAAGATTTGTGCAGATACGTTCATTTGTTGTAAAGTTATTTGCAAAAAACGCTGCTCCGAAAAGTAGCAATATTGTTAACGCCATTTTGACGGTCAAAATTATTGAAAATCGATACGCCCATAACAGATTCGTAAAATTGACGTCTTGACGAAAAAAATGAGCTGTGGTTGAATTATTTTTGATAACGTTAATAGGTCAATTTTTCATTAAACATTTGGGACGTTTTTAATAAACAAATAGAATTTCTCGAAAACTAATAAACATTTTAAAACGAATTTTTTTTTGTAAGTTGAGGGTAATGAGACACATATTCCACCAAAGTTTCAAGAGTCTAGCATTTTTCCTTTCAGAGTAAAAAATTCTTGAAATTTTCGAAAATTTCGATGGTTTTCAGCAATTATTTAAATAAATAATCAATTAAATGAAATCAACCGGGGCTTAAATTAACCGGTTTGGAATTACCTAGTAAACAGAAGCATTCAAAAAAATTAATCTACTGCAGTCTTACTGCAATTTAAAAAAAAACTCCAAATTTCATGATTTTTTCTCATACAAGTGACTTATAAACAATGTTCTGTATATTTGATTTGGGAGGAATCGCAGAGGTATATTCCTTATAACTAAATACACCTGTTTTTACCTACGGCTATCTGAAACGAATTAGTTACAGATTCCCGTTTAATTCTACTGGCCTATTAGAGCACACTCATAATGAAGACCAAAATATATACAACATTTAAAAAATATATACCTATCTGTATATGCCGCTTCTCTCCTAAATATTTAAAATCAGGAAACGCAAAAGTTATAGAATCAAGAAATATAATTTTTTGTTCCCCATCCTAAGAAAGAAAATTAAATAATTTTTCTACGACAAAAGATATATTAATACTAATAAGTACAAGTTACAAAATAATTAGTGGCCTCTTTTGATCTTAAAGTAAGATTTGATGATAAATCAATGTCTCTGTTAGGTCTATACTGTAGGATTAAAAAAAATATATTCTCAACTCTCCTTCAAATGGCACGAAATATCACTTAAACATAAAAAACACAAAAAATAGTCTCTATTTAAAAGTAAGCAAAATAACTACTTACTTTAAGTAAATTCATGAACAAAACTAAACACTTATAAAAGTGTCTAATAGCATTGAATAAATAATATAAAAAGGCGCAACCGTCAAGGGGCCGAGATTTTAGTGTTGTATTTTTTTGCCAATAACTACAAAATTATCTAAGTACAATATTTAGGGCTATGCAACCGAATTACAAATACCTTCCCGTAGCACTAAAAATTGATAACAATCTTGAAGCTATTGGCAAAAAAATACAATAGTAAAATCTCGGCCCCTTGACGGTTTCACCTCTTTATATTATTTATTTACTCAATGCTAATAGTAATTAATATATCAAAAATATAATGTAACAACCATTATTGCTACCACGTAGCCAAAGTTGAATTAAGAAATCTGGCATCTTAGTTCAAACATAGTGTCATCATTAGGTATAGTTAATAAAACAAGTATCGAGAAATTTTTGATTTAAACATAAACAAATGAAATAATAAAACGTGAGGTGTAAAATCAAGGAGACAAAAATGCATATTTTCTTACATGATATTTTAATTCAAACATCTCTTCGGTAAATAAATAAGTTACAAGATTACAATGTTTTGATCAAGCAAAAGTGACGCGATCATATATTTTTTTAATTAAAATTTATTATTACATAGAAACCATTCCCGCACAATATTATTATAGCTTACATTACCACAATAATAACATTAATAATAAACAGGATCCCAAAGTAAATCTTGTTTATTATTCTCCTAGGTTTATAACCATCGTCAAGAAGTATGATAGCTCCCGTTGGCTGATAATGACTATCCAACTATGACAATAATATCTCCACGATACCATCAGGGCATATCTTTGGAAGTCGACAAAGCGTCCTGAAGCAGTTAGTTTTATGTATATTTGAGAGGCCGCCGGCCAATTATTAGAGATAGCAGGCACGTTGTAAGACGCAGCCGGCAAGTGTTCCCCAAGGACATTGTAAGGACCCCACTAATCCACAAGACTCCCAGCGCACTTTACCAGTTAGTGCGGTAATTTATTCATGGCAGTCCTCGACATGACTGTTTGAATCGGTTTGCAAGAGATTTCAACTTGGATTAGCTCTACTCATAATCACATGGCGTTCCGTCTCTCTTACCCCGCACTTGATCGTTATTTCCTCTCCGCAGTTTCGCCGAAGGAAAGTTTTATGACCCTACTATGCCAAATCGCTATCTTGCTAACATCCAATCTAATAATCGCTTATTACCGTTCTGGGTGCTCTGCATATACCTAGCGACATAAAAGTAATTCGGAAATGTTGCTAAATTATTCATGGAGTATTTTTAAAAATACTTGATCTATTACAGAAAATACACTACCAATCATTACTTATTTGTTTGAACCAAACATAACTACGTACATTTATCTTTTGTATCTAGATATTAAATAAGGAACTGGTTAGGAAGATTGCATTCTAACATTGGAATTGTATAGTATTAATCATATCGTATACATTTATTTCTGATAATCAGGTACATTATTACCAGATAGAAACAATTATTGTAACCATATTTTTTAAAACATCAAACAGCAACAGCTGATAACACGGCTATTTGCCTGTAGTTAACAAGTTGTTTATTTCCTGACTTGTGGACAGGCGTCATTAAGACATTTTCCAAAAGTCGAGGTAATATATTTTTATTAGAGCCAAATTGTAAATATACAACAGGGATTATTTAAGCTACTCCGCAAAGGCTTAATGATGAAAGGAGGAATATTGCCATCTCCAGAGGACGGTTTTACCTTCAGTTTTTTTATTGCTTGGTTAAATTCAGAGCCAACCAACTCTATCTAAATTGATCAGAATATCAATCCACAACTTTACTGTTTTTAACAAATTATATTAATTCTGACTAGTTCGTGATTTCTGCATTAGTACATGAGAAGTTTTGAGAATATGCCGAGAGTCAGCGAAAACTAGTTTTCTAGTTTCTACAGATTCTTGTTTCTCTATCTCCAATAACAAAAATAAAAATTAATATACTTAGGTTGTATACAACCATAATAATAACAAAAATATCCAATTTGATATATTTATATATTATTGATGTTTCACTTTTATACATACAAATATAAAATCTATTGGACTTTTTAACTTCATACGCGATACAAAATTGGATTAAAATTACAAAATCAAATCGTCTAAAAACAAAATATTGAAATTAAATATATTTAACTTCTATCTTAATCTTCTCCGCTCAATGATGAAAACTAAGGGCAATAGACCTACGAAACCCTACATTTTTGAGAACAGAAAACTTAGCATAATCCAAATTCCATTATCTACAGAAGGTGTCGCCGCCATATTGTTTTTAATTATAAAACTCAAGAAGACCCCGGCTAGCGTCTGAGGATAAAAAGGAGATCTACTTTCCAGTTTTCTAATCTTCTAATATATACAGGGTGGTTCAGATTTACCGATTAAACTTCGGGAACTAATAGAGTACATTAAAATAAATGGACTTTCTTTAATAAACTTATATCTAAAACCGCATAGTTTCTGAGATGCAGGGGGTCAAAATTTAATTTAAAAAAAATAATTTTTTAAATATGTTCTTAATTAGTTGAGGTATTTTAACGAAACATGCTTGACAAATTAACAGTAACAAGTAACGTTTTCCTAAAAAAATCCGACTTTCTAATTTATACAGTGGCGGAGTATTCAAGAATCTAATTTATAGCTTTGCAGAACTTTTTCTGAACCAATTTTTTGGACAAAGCTTTGGGTTATGACAAAAATGCCAAGAATACTTTTTTATTAAGAAATAATTGTAGTTTTTAAAAATATTCATTTTTTTAAATTTATCCAGTGGCGTATCACTATTTTTTAACAAGTAAAAATTAAAAAATTGAATACTCCGCCACTGTATAAATTAGCGAGTCGAATTTTTTTCGGAAAACGTTACTTGTTACTGTTAATTTGTCATGCAAGTTTCGTTAAAATACCTCAACCAATTAAGAACATATCTGTTGAGAGAAGAACTCAATAAAATTAATATTATTTAGTATATTTTTCAACATTTCTATGGTAAGTATCTATGGAAATGATATAAACAATTTTTATTTTATGCCGTGTTATTCTACATGTTACATAAAAATCTAAAGCCTAAACTTTGGAAAAGGAAACGGATATAGTTTCCGAAACGTCAGCGCAGTATTTTTGTATTAATTTAATTCCTATTAGTTGTCAAAAAACACAAACTAAATGATCCTCTGACATTACGTCAAAGGCGTAGAAGTTATTTCCCAGTTTTAAACTGGTTAATTTGAATATTTTTTAGATAAATCGAATTTTTTGGATATGAATCTCAAGGAATGTGGTAATAAATCCCAAAAAAGAAAAAGAAGAGAAATAAGAACATATTTAAAAAGATATTTTTTTTAAATTAAACTTTGACCCCCTGTATCTCAGAAACTATGCGGTTTTAGATATAAGTTTATTAAAGAAAGTCCATTTATTTTAACGTACGCTATTGGTTCCCGAAGTTTAATCGGTAAATTCTGAACCACCCAGTATATCTATAACTAAGCAAATTATGGTAGGGGAATTCTTGGTTGACACCCTGTACACACATTGAAAACTAGGCATTTTGGGCCACATGTTCATATGAAGTTTTCTTTATAAAATCACCAGATCAACCACCTCTTAATATATCGACGTGTTGTTTTGGAACACCCTGTATAAAACCTAAGTAAAGTCATTTATAAACAATGCATATCAAACAAAGAAAGAATATTGTAAAAAAATAAAAAAGTTGTCAAAAATAACGAATAACTCGTAGTGGAGTAAAATCGCCGGTCTAACTCGCTTCTTTCTAGGGGTAGGTGACCCTCGGCGTAGAACCAGATGAGACCTTTACCATTTTGTAGGGCATGTTTTGGGGCATATGTGGTGTGATCTACAACTTTTTTTAGTAGGGCACTTTTTTTTAAATGGCCTTAGAGTGCGTTATCTGCACAATTTGAAAACATGTGCTTTTTGGCGCATACATCGCCATTAAAAAAAAACGGCTAGACTTACCGCCCTGAAATTTTAACCACTTGTGCACAAAACTTAAGCGCTTCGAATGGTATAAACCTTTTTTTGGTAATACATCTATATATTACCCAAAAAAATACGTAAAGTCAAAACTTCCAAGATTATGCATGAAGAACTTCGATATGCGGTTAGCTATGTGAAATATTCAAAATTTATATATATGTGCAGTTAATGAAATGTAGCCTAGATATTGAAAAAGTTTTTAAAAAAAAGTTTGAGTTGATATCTGTAACAGTTTTCGAGTTATCGAATTTTTAAAAAACGCTCGGGTTTACACGGAGTGAAATATTACGGCGCGCTAAGGCTTATGGCATAAATACAGGTGCCTCTCATGCAGCAAGTAGTCGATACCTCGGTCGATACCTATTATTTTAATGATTAAATGACGACCATTATTATGAATTTGAATATTTTTTGAGAAAACTGTGCATTCTGTGACTATTCAGACTTTATTTACTGTGTTAGTTCGGATATTAGTTAGGATATTTTCTATTAATCATAGTGCTTAGGTGTAAGACAATTTTATTATTAGTGTTTGACGGAGAATTGGTAAAAAACTATTGAGTATGTGTATGCTGTGGTTGTCTTAAAAGTAGATTAAAGAAACATAATTATTTTAGCTTTAAAATGTCGGAATGCTTAACTTGTGGTGCTCCATGTGACCCTTCAAGGAATAATAGTGTCAATAAACCCACACAAAGAGGCCTTTTAAAAATTGTTAAAGTCGCTGAGCGAAGACAAGACAAATTTTCAGTAAATATAAACAAAAAAAAAGTATTCTAAGTGGTAATAGAAATTTCAAGTACCACGTCGCATGTAGAAGTTCATATAATAGTCAAGCAAATATAAATAAAGCCACAGTAAATAATAACTGTGCGAGTATCGCGAGCTGCAGCACTTCCAATTTGCGTGTTTCCAGGAAAGATGGATTTGAAATCAGAAAAATGTGTGTGTTCTGTAAGCGGCAAGGAAAAAAGAAACAAGAAAAACTAATTTCCATACAGACAGGTGACGATTTAGCTTTTATTTTTATAGAAGTTCAAGTATATTTTACACCATTCATTATTTCATTTTTTTTTATATGTAGGTAATGTGGGTATGTACAGAGTGTCTCAGGAAGCCTAAGTCAAAATTTACAGGTTTATTTTTTTTAAAAGACAAGGTTATTTTGTTTAATAAATGTTTTGAAATGCTATGTACTCCAAATCATTCTATGTACCGAATTTGAATGAATTAATTTCAAAAATTAAAACTTCTTCAGCACCCTGTAACTCTGAAACGAAGCATTGTTTTTTATGTAGAATAGGTACATGTGTAAATTTTGACACCCTGTATATTTAACTGACAGTAATTATTTTTTATTTGTATCTGTGAACAGGCTCAGGAAAACAGACGAGACTTAAAATTTTAGATGCTGCAAAGAAAAAAAGTGACTTTGAAATGATATCAAGATTAGCTAATTTTTCCGATCTGTTTGCCTATGATGCCAAGTATCATAAGTCCTGTTATGGACACTATATATCAGAAAGAAATATACATTCTGAAATTCGGCTAAGTGTTGATCGAGCATCGGAATCAACACAAACACTTGGAAATGAAATATTTTTAGAAATTGTAAATTATGTTCAAGAGCACGTAATACAAAATAGTCAAATTATTACCTTAAATGTCCTTTTGAATAAATACAATAGTGCTGCAGAATTTAGTGGAAAATCAACAATAAAAGCATCTAAATTAAAAAACAAATTTAAAGGAGAAATAGAATTTACTTCACGTCTTGGGAAGAACACACACATTTTTCTGATTTCAAATCCATCTTTCCTGGAAACACGCAAATTGGAAGTGCTGCAGCTCGCGATACTCGCACAGTTATTATTTACTGTGGCTTTATTTATATTTGCTTGACTATTATATGAACTTCTGCATGCGACGTGGTACTTGAAATTTCTATTACCACTTAGAATACTTTTTTTTTGTTTAAGTATATTAACTGAAAATTTGTCTTGTCTTCGCTCAGCGACTTTAACAATTTTTAAAAGGCCTCTTTGTGTGGGTTTATTGACACTATTATTCCTTGAAGGGTCACATGGAGCACCACAAATTAAGCATTCCGACATTTTAAAGCTAAAATAATTATGTTTCTTTAATCTACTTTTAAGACAACCACAGCATACACATACTCAATAGTTTTTTACCAATTCGCCGTCAAACACTAATAATAAAATTGTCTTACACCTAAGCACTATGATTAATAGAAAATATCCTAACTAATATCCGAACTAACACAGTAAATAAAGTCTGAATAGTCACAGAATGCACAGTTTTCTCAAAAAATATTCAAATTCATAATAATGGTCGTCATTTAATCATTAAAATAATAGGTATCGACCGAGGTATCGACTACTTGCTGCATGAGAGGCACCTGTATTTATGCCATAAGCCTGAGCGCGCCGTAATATTTCACTCCGTGTAAACCCGAGCGTTTTTTAAAAATTCGATAACTCGAAAACTGTTACAGATATCAACTCAAACTTTTTTTTAAAAACTTTTTCAATATCTAGGCTACATTTCATTAACTGCATATATATATAAATTTTGAATATTTCACATAGCTAACCGCATATCGAAGTTCTTCATGCATAATCTTGGAAGTTTTGACTTTACGTATTTTTTTGGGTAATATATAGATGTATTACCCAAAAAAGGTTTATACCATTTGAAGCGCTTAGGTTTTGTGCACAAGTGGTTAAAATTTCAGGGCGGTAAGTCTAGCCGTTTTTTTTTAATGGCGATGTATGCGCCAAAAAACACATGATTTCAAATTGTGCAGATAACGCACTCTAAGGCCATTTAAAAAAAAGTGCCCTACTAAAAAAAGTTGTAGATCACACCACATATGCCCCAAAACATGCTCTACAAAATGGTAAAGGTCTCATCTGGTTCTACGCCAGGGGTCACCCAAGTGCATAATTTCGGGCGGATTTTACTCCACTATCGGTATAAAGTAAAACAAGAGGAAATCATTACGATAATGTTACTAATGTAACAACCAATGATTGTACCTAGTTAAGTTTCAATTTAAACGAATTTTCGCAATAATTTTCCATGCCAAGCTCACCCAATATTGAACAGCATTTTAGAGAAAAAATGTAGAATAATTAAGCATCGTAAGAAATTTGCGATACTAGGGATTATTTACACCTAAATGCTAAACCGCCATGCATAAGTTTATCGCTCATAAAGGGAGAATTTAAGTACAACAAAGTACGAAATGAACTGAGCAGAACGTTAAGAGGGTAAAATAAAATATTTCAGAAGCCTACCACACATTGCATATTGCATCTCATCATTTGAAAACATTCAATCTAACCCATTTATGAGCAACAAACATTTTATTTGTATAGAGGCCGACACAAAATTTTGGCAAAATCACACATTTGTAAATAAATATAAATAGTTGTAAACGTTAGTAACAAAAAATGTATAAAGTTAAGTAGAGGATATTTATATTGTCATCTTTAAATATTTAAGTAATTTAATATTGAATGTATTAAAATTTTCTTAGATCATTAACCAATTAACAAGAATGGAATTTCTATACTTTCTGAATACAATTTTCCAACAATGAGTACTTGAAAGAACAATTAAGTTGCATTGTTTTTTCTGTGTTTATAATTGGTAATATTAACGTACAGTTTTATAAGACCTGTCAGAATGCTAACATTATGTAATTGATTTTTAATCCCTAAATGAATGTCAATTTTGTAACACCTATTTTAACATTGGAAATGTTTTTGTTTTCGTATAGGGGGTTGAAAATCAGTTTCATGTTGCATATTATGAAGCATGCATTTATAGAAACAGTGGCGACAACATAGTGACCAATTTTTGATTGGGTGTCTAAATCGCGTGATTCGCGTGGTACCGGCAGTCATGTTATTATTTTTTTATGAGCGTCTTCTTGTCGAGAAAATCCCAACGGCTATATCTCGTAGCGATTCTTTGAATATTTAAAAAGTTATTAGCGTTTCAATACCCCATGTCGAAGAGTTTTGTAAATTTTGCGAAATTAAAAAGGCCGAATGCGTGCGCAGAGCCTTCCAAATTTCATGCACGTGCAGGGCTTGTCAAAACTTTAAAATTTTTCATTAACGTCAAAAATGTCACTTTTCAGTTAGGATCTGCTGACCACAAAATCGCAGCTGGACCGCACAATTCACGATGTACTTTCAAGTTGGACTTTCGAGCTTGGATTTATTGCCAGAACGGCGGCCCGGCGGCCTGTTTTCGTTTGGAAATAAGGTTTAAAATTTTCGCGTTTTACCAAAATTCGCCAAAAAATCCATAGTGCGTCCGATAGATTACACCTTATAGTCGATCCAGCGAAATTTAATGATTTCTTAATATCGGTCCGAGGACGGAACCGATTACAGTTTCGGACTTGGAACGACTTCAGGACCCCGAAACTATTTTCTGTTTCTCGATAGTGCCTTTCCTTCCCTATGACATTTAATTGTATCGAGTATTGTATCCAAGTAAGAAACTGCATGTTTCAAGAGAGGATTAAACAATAGTAATTTTCGTCACAAGTCCGGAAGGTGACTTGTTACAGTCGAGTAGATATTATGGACGAGGCGACGTCAGGAGAAGAGTCTAGAATATCTAAACGAGCTGGAACAACACCTTACAGACGTGTGTCGAATGATATTTTATTTCATCCCGTCATTTCTTGTATATTAGTATATTTGTATAATTTGACACTTGGTTATTTTCTTGTCATTTGACATTTGACACTATTTTTTAATTTACGGTCGATTTTTATATGTCAAACAACTGTCAAAAGGTATAATAACAGTTTGTGATTGGTTCGTAATAAGTTTCCGGTGGTTTCCGGTACTTTACCAGCTCTGATACCGTAATGTCTCATTTTCCGGCCGCATATGAATACTGTACTGTTGTACTTTCCGGACGGGATGAAATAAATGTTTTTAGTTTCCTAGTAGGGGGTCGAAAATCAGTTTCATGGCAAAATGACGTAACGCGTGAGATTTCAGCGGTTTCAGAACGGTAGACGTCAAAATTACACTTTTTCGTTCACTCCTATTGAGCCTAAAGTCAGAGCGTGACCGTGCAATTCACGATGTAGTTCTAAGTTCGACCCTCTACCTTGAATTTCTTACCAAAACAGTCTCTCGGAAATTCGTTTGGAAATAGTATTTGAAGTTTTCCTGTTTTTGCAATTTTTTCAATTTTGTCAATGACTTTCAATTTGACAAATCATAGGGGTGGATTTAGGATCGGGGTTGCTCTGGGAGGTTGCCGATATCTGATTTGTACGTATTACCGAGTGTTAGACTAGGTTTGAGTGCCATTACTTTAACATGAGGTAGATTAAGCAAAAGTAAACAAAAAAATTTATCGCTGCGTCATAAAAGTCACGCTCAACAATCTCCAACACAACTTAACATCGAGAAGCACGTCGAACAGCTTATTTCCTTTTGTCCCGTCGAAATATGTATAGCCGAAAACCATATGTAACTTAAAATTTTGTCGTTTTTCGCAATTTACAAAGATAGCGGTGATTTGAAGCAAAATAAAATATATGTTCAACTCCTCTCTCAATGCCTGATCCAATGGTATATCACACGGTTACAGTACATGCAAAATGTACAGAAATTAATCAAATAAGAAAGAAAATTGCGAAATCTTTGTAACTCTATATTTATTATTTATGTAATTTGAAGGTGGATTTTTATTGCATCCACATTTGTACGACGTATGTTAACTACGTGAAAACCAAATTTAGGCAAAATTCAGTAATCCCTCAAGAAAAGTTTTTGTCAAACGAAATCCGATTAATTTCAATGTTGCCAAAAATTCTTTAAAATAATGGATTCTTTGTAAAACAAGCTGTAGATGATGTAGATTCACCTATTGTTAAAATAGCAATTGAAATATTAAATAATAGACGAACATTTGTACTTAGTTGATGAGGACGTTGATCTCCTTGTTCTATTAATCGCTTTAACTCCAGAAGAAAAAGATATATTTTTCATAAGGCCAGGAACAGGAAAAATTATATGGAAAATTCTTTCTTCGTCGGAAATACAGAAATGACAAGAACGTATAAAAATAGTTATTTACATTACTAGATGCGAAAGGTTACTTTATGGCGTGAGGTGATTTTTGAATGGTCGAGGCGAAGCCGAGACCTTTAAAAAAACACCGAATACTTAAAAGGGCTTTCGCATCGTGAAATGTATTATATTTTTTCTACTATACCGAAAAAAATTATGGGATTTACTAATTTAAAACTATGAAATGAAATTAATTGACGTTTTTAATAAATTTTATAGTTTAGCCTGTGAAAATTGTTTCCATGGCAACCAAATATTACACATTTTAATTTCTGGTGGTTTCAAACTAAAATAAACAAATCATGTTTTGTGGCGATATAAATGGGAATATTACTTGTGCCTTGTTTTATCCCAAGAAATCCAAAGCAAGGTATATGCAAACTTTGAAGCATTTTTAAAATTGAGTAGGTAGGTACTACGTTGGGTACTACGTGCCGACAAAAATGTTGGCGTACTTCCTAGAAAGACCTTTCTTTACATATTAATACAAAATTGTTTAGTTGTATTAATTCGTTCAACTAGAACGGATTAATTTCGTTTAAAATTTGTTTTTCTACTTTTCTGTCCTGGCCGCATAAGTTTTACTTCCGTAGATAGCAACGCCTTAGCAACCAGGTAACTCGAATGTTTACTTTCGTTATCGCGCGCGCGCTAGGGTTACAAAATTCATTTATATAGACGGTAGTAGAAAAATACAATTTTACTGACTCATGCCTTCAGTGGTTCTGATACCACCACGTCTACAATATTTCAGAAAGAAAAATTAAAAGTCATCAAACTTCTTTAGAAAGAAATGCAGTTGGTTAATGTAGTAAGAACTTTCAATGGCAAGAATTCAACCCCCTCACAAGTAAAACAGGCTGGTGAAACCCTTTTCCTACTTGTAGGTATACGGTGCAAGGAAAATCACAAAAATGTCTCACTCAACTCGTACAGATTTAATCAATTCAAAAAATCGCTGCACAAACAAAAATCAAAGTTGGAAATATTACCATCAACTTCAGAGGCAGTCGTTTAATATTCATTACGAGTATTCTACAAAATTCAGAAATGGCTTGGCAATGAAAGAAATCCACAACAGTGGTGTTACAACCTGTGACAACACTTTTTGTGCCAACAGCGGAATCAATATTGCAGCTTATCTCCTGCATCCGCAACAGAAAAGCAGGTTGAAGATGCTTACAAATTTACGGAAATTATCAGGGAGTACGATGTCTAAATTCATACATAGATAAAATTATTTATTTATATGCTATCGATTCCGATCTTCTTTAGATACAAAGTGTGTTTCATTCAATATATATAAAATTTTAAACAACTCGATAATCCTCACTTGTACAATGATTATGTACTTTTTCATTTTGCAGAATATACTCACAGATAAACAAGCAAAAAATGAAGGAAACAAACGTAAAATTGGTAAAAAAATTTAATAAAAAAGTCAAAAATTAATATTTCTCTATAAATGAAAATATCATTCTTATTTTTTTTAAATTTCTCATGGTTCAATTGCCAATTTTTATTATGCATGTGAAAACCTAGTTCATCCCACGATTTTTCAAGTAGGCAGCTCCGACACACCCCTTACGGTTCGGGACTCTTAAGTTTCTTGAAACATAGGTATGTATTTTTAAACGCATATGTCAAGTTTCAACGAATTCACTATGTTCTTGTTCAGTTTGGACACTTTTCCTGTACTATTAGCTGCGTTTAATAGTTTGCGATTAATCAATATCGGCATTTGTAATTGTTAGGAATCACTTTTCATCTTCACGAAATTATTTTAAATTATTTTAGTTTTAACATTAAAAATGTTTGTTAGTGAAAAAAATTTGTATAATACCATTTTAGTTTTCATTATGAGAATGTTTTTGTTAATAAAAAAATAACTCTTTTTATTTTAATTTCTAAATAAAACTACTGATAATAAGATTTTAATTTTTGAAAATGTTTTGTGTTAATGAAATAACTATTTACTACTTTGCAACAAATTTTCATTTTTATCACATCCGAAATATCACAAGATTTGCGTTCTACTTCGTCATTTCCAATGTCTCCTCCGGTTGCATCTTTGCGAAGGACTGTGAATTTTTTTATTTTTTCAGCAAATGTTTAATAATGTTTCAATCATGAATTGCAATACCTAAATTGATTTAAAATATTTAATTTTAAAATGCCGCAAGTGAGGCTTGTGAGAGCTACCTCCTTCCTGATTAATTTCTTAGGCTTACTACTTACTACTGATTTTATATATGTTGAAGTCACCTACAAACTGAAACTGGAGATTCTGCCATCCAAAATAAGACGAAAATTGATATAAATGTTTTTCCAAAAATGCTTTTTAACCGAGTTACATAGTTGCTAAAAAAATTTTTTTGTAGTTTTTAAGTATTTTCAAAGACTAGATTAGATATTATTTTGAGATTTGGTACACTTGAATGTGTTTCTGAATGCAATTAATGATGAGTTTAAGTAAACTGGCTCAATTCAGTGGCGTAAAATCGTTTAAGTTACTCACTTAAACAAAAAAAAAGTACGCCCAACAAGACATTTTTCAAAATGCTGTTCACAGCATCTATAAAATTAATAATTTCTTTTTCAATTTCTTTAAAATATTTTTATTATGTAATAGTAAACTGCGTTATTTCTATAAATTTTATTTTCAAAAACACAAATTTTATTTTTTAATAAGTTGTGTGGTCATACTTTAATAGGAATTATCTTAAAGACTGGGTGCCTAATCGAAAAACGTATGACTTAATTTGCAGAACAGAAAAGTGAATCTAAAAAAATACATTTCCAAAAAAAAAATTCAGGGGCGTACGTTTTTTTGTGATTGAAGCGAGTACTAAACGATTTTACGCCACTGGATTGAGCCAGTCGACTGAAACTCAAGTGTACCACATCTAAACATAATATCGTGTCTAGTTTCTGAAAAAATTTAAAAAATCTACAAAAAAAACCCTGTAGCTCGGTTTTGGATCAAAGAACTCCAGTTTCTGTTTATCGGTGATTATAAAATACATCCTGTATTTTAATTTACTTTCCATGTTAGTCCATTCTGCAGTATCTGCCATACTATGGCTCCCTTCTCCTTTTGGATTTAAACACCAGGAATTAGTATCTCCCAAAATTTTAAATACATGTCCTAGGCCACTGCCTGTTTTCCGTTGGTGTATATTAATGTAGATCTTGGGTATCTGTTGATTATTTTGTGGAACACATTATGATCTAGTAGAGTAGCCTCAGTATTGCTAAATTTAACGCATTCTAGGTGTATGAATAAAGGTTTAATTATCTGTGGTGAATTTCGCATTGGCCTAATTTGTAGACTCTAAAAGTATAGCCGAATAAGTGGGGTGGTTCTTGGATACCTGCAATTTGGTTTAAAAATATATAAAATGGTTCACCTATTTCACCCTGAAACAGCACTAGATTATTGGGCTGAATGAGTTAACGTGGTGGGGCCCAATATCGGTTTCGTTGTGCCTCAAAAGAGGTAGTTTCTTATTTTTCACAAAAATTATTATTTATATTATAAAGATGGTTATTAATACTAAACTAACTATGATTATGTAAGGTCCAAAAATGGAGCTATGAGGAACTTCAGATTCCATCGTATAGTTATAATATAAATATGATATACTGATATATTTTGGTCAGTAGTTATTAACGCAAAAATTAAAAATTAAAACAGGTAAAAAAATTAAGTAAATTAAAGGCGTAACTGTAACAAGGATATTATATAACATTTATTTTTTACAAGGGGTAGCGAGCGGAGGACTGACTTGACTCACTTCATAGCGATATGAAGTTAAGCAACAGCTACCGCGTTTAGTACTTGGATGGGTGACTATCCACGGAAAGACGCGGTCTCGTTTCCCTACTTCTAGCACCTCGCAAAATTTCCAGGTTGGGGGTTGCTCGTCTCCTGGCGTCGGTGATAGGCCCTGGTAGCGGAAATAGGCCGACGTTAAATAAGTGAATAAAAAAATAAATAAATTTTACAAGCTAGACTTTCATACTTTAATACAGTAATAATAATAATACCCAAATTAATGAAATTAATACATTTATATTGGTGTTAAGAAGAAAATATTGAAATTAAAAAATATTTAGCTTACTTGAGACAGTAGAGTAATTTTATTATAGATACGTTTTCAAAATGCTGAATGCATTTCAATGGCATGTTTAAATAGTTTTCGCACTCTAGAGAACAAGTCTGTGATTTATACTTAACATTTATCTGCGTTTAGATACGGAGAATATGACGACCAGGGAATATCGTATCCTCGACCAAATCATTTACTTTCGTATTTTTGTTTAAGAAAATTTACTTAGTATGACAATCCCTTATTTGTAGAAAAAATTGTAATTAACCTCATAATCTCTTGATTTGCAAAATATTAAAATACATTTAGAATAAATTTTAAATAAAACGGAGATTTGTTTAATCCCAAAATATTAAATTGATATTTTCAATCGACCACACCTCTTGTAACATGAGTTCTAAAATATACTGGATGTATATATAATACATCATATTAATATAGCCCTCGATTAACTACTGTGACAGTCTGAAGCACAATAAGTTCTTGACTGCAGATTTTCGTACAAACTTCCAGGCAACTGTTCACAATATTAACTTTAGGGTCCAAAAACTGGCCTAAGACGGATCTAAAGTTGCTCATAAGAAGACAAGACCAGGAGCTTTATTTGCTTTATGTTCAAATTAGTAACTAAACGAGAAAGCTTACGTGAGCTTTAGAGTTAGGAAGTTGCAAGTCAGTGCGACTATAAAGTATAGGAGAGCTTCGGCAAGCTACGCTTTATTACGTTCTAGGTATAAACACTTGTCGAACTAATTTAACTTATGAACGATATTACTAACAAAGCAACGACTTTATACAAAAACTTTGGGGACAATATATTTATGAGCATGTTAATGATCTAATCTCGTATTGTTAAAATTAAAAAGTGGCATGAATGTTAAGAGAAATATACAGGGTGTTCCAGTTTTTTGTAGCAGGTCTTTAACAGTAGATAGACATTTGAAAATTATTAAAAAAAGTTCATATAAACATAGGTTGAGAAATGCTTAGTTTTCGAGATACAGGGTGTTAAAGTTTGAAAATAAATATGGATTTATATTTATATTTCCAGAATGCTAAGAAGTATGGAATCCAAACTTACCAATTCTTTACATACAATTTAGAGGCCTATTTTAGAATAACAAACTACTACTTTACTTAACCATGAGCGTAGATATATGAATTTACTAAGGCTCTTTTTTACAAAAAATAGTACGCCACTGATATTTTTCCATGTGCCCAGTTTAATTCAATAAAGCAAGAAAAAACAAAAATTTAATGTCTCTTGACACTTTTTGATATGACAAGCCGTTGTTCAGAAAATTTACATTTAATCTTTTGATGCACGCCTCTGGACGAATTTTAGACAAACTTGAAGTCACTCGACAGAATTACACCAAATTTGATGGTACAAAAAGTCTCTTAAAAAGAAAGAATGAAACATTTAAAATATTTATTGTAAAAGTTTATTATCATGTAAATCAAAATTTTTATAACACAAATATATTAAAACGCAACGGTCAAACTAAAATAAATTATTAGAAACACAAACACAAAAGCTAGCAACATGTAAAAGTGTCTTACTTCATTACAAGCATCATTAGCGTCTATCGACTGTTAAAGTCCTGCTACAAAAAACTGGAACACCCTGTATATTTTCGACTTTACTGCACCCCACAAATATTTTGCCTACCAGCTTGGGGATAAATTCTAATTTCATGTAAATAAAAAGGTCTGGTGCAAAGCAATTCTAAATTCAATTCAATTCAGTGCTAACAGACTACAGGCAAAGATAAATATTTCCAAGGCTTAATTTATAAAAAAAATGCATTGCGAAAATATTTTGTGTTATACTGTTTATAGATGTATAATCTAAAAATTCAACATCCCACCTCTCTTATATTTATTATTATTGGCCGTTTTAGATAATTACTAATATGGCAGATGTGCGCAGAAACACTTTTTATCAATGGATTTCATACAAAATGTATTATTTTATGGTATCGGTTTACCATTATGATATCTTTTGGAAAATTGGTCAAAATGGACAAAAAGTGATTTGGTCAAATTTGGGAGTTATAACAGTACATTTGAACCAAATTAGGCCAATCATGGCACTCTATTATTAAATTATCATTAAAAAATGAAATTGACTTTAAAAAAATAAAGTGGGCTTAAAGAGTCCCAAAAATAGTTCTATCGTACTCAGAATTTTGTCAGTATTCCAAAAATGCAATAATATACAGAGTGTTCCATTTAAATTTCCAAAGTTGAGGTCACTTCAGTCAAAACCGGACGTCGAAAAAAAAATAGGATGGGCCAAAATGAGTTTTTTTGGACGTACATTACTGCTGCAAAATTTCATTTGGATAGCTCAAAAATTGTGGAAATGGCGGGGGTTTACCATGATCCGTGGTCACCCGGTATACCAAAGTATAAAAATCACTATTTAACGATGATTTAACGTGGTTTAACGCAAATTTCCTTGTCCAAGCCTTTTCGAGATTTTTTGTTGACATTATTTTGTCGCAAGTGACCTGTTCTAAGTTTCTGGACTGAAATTATGGAATTTCATAACATAGTCATTAAACCTTATAAATAATTGATAATGGAGAAATAAGAAAAATATACAAACATCATTCAGTTGTCATTAAATCGACACCGAAGATAACAATAATTATTAAATGTCTCTGAGTTCGTTAGACCAATACAGATTTTAGACACCTTAAATTTCAGTTTCAGCTGTGCGACCACCTCTGGATTGTATTTTTTACCAGTATCACATCGTTTTTTAATTATATTTTCATTACTACCAATTATATAAATATTGTGGTTTCATTACCACAAAAATACTTTACAAGCCATAGAGTCAAATCTCTAATGTAGTTAATAAATAAATAAATAAATAAATAAATAAATAAATAAATATTTAGTTCGGTTATAATAAACTAAAATAGTTTCACACATGAATAATTCATGTGTGAAACTGTTTTAGTTTTCGTAATTGACACCCCATAGAAAATTGTACCGCCGCGCCGTGGGTATAATAGAATTACCGATACACATAAAGTTCACCTTTTTTAAATAATTCCACATTCCTCTAATAGACTTACCCTTTTAAATTTCCAAATATTCTAATGTTATCCGAAAATTCTATCCCCACAGACAAAAAATCTGGGCAGAAATAAAAAATTCACAGTCCTTCGCAAAGATGCAACCGGAGGAGACATTGGAAATGACGAAGTAGAACGCAAATCTTGTGATATTTCGGATGTGATAAAAATGAAAATTTGTTGCAAAGTAGTAAATAGTTATTTCATTAACACAAATCATTTTCAAAAATTAAATTTTTGTTTTATTTAGAAATTAAAATAAAAAGACTTATTTTTTTTATTAACAAAAACATTCTCATAATGAAAACTAAAATGGTATTATACAAATTTTTTTCACTAACAAACATTTTTAATGTTAAAACTAAAATAATTTAAAATAATTTCGTGAAGATGAAAAGTGATTCCTAACAATTACAAATACCGATATTGATTAATCGCAAACTATTAAACGCAGCTAATAGTACAGGAAAAGTGTCCAAACTAAACAAGAACATAGTGAATTCGTTGAAACTTGATATATGCGTTTAAAAATACATACCTATGTTTCAAGAAACTTAGAGTCCCGAACCGTAAGGGGTGTGTCGGAGCTGCCTACTTGAAAAATCGTGGGATGAACTAGGTTTTCACATGCATAATTAAAAATTGGCAATTGAACCATGAGAAATTTTCAAAAAATAAGAATATTTTCATTTATAGAGAAATATTAATTTTTGACTTTTTTATTAAATTTTTTTACCAATTTTACGTTTGTTCCCTTCATTTTTTGCTTGTTTATCTGTGAGTATATTCTGCAAAATGAAAAAGTACATAATCATTGTACAAGTGAGGATTATCGAGTTGTTTAAAATTTTATATATATATTGAATGAAACACACTTTGTATCTAAAGAAGATCGGAATCGATAGCATACAAATACATAATTTTATCTATGTATGAATTTAGACATCGTACTTCCTGACAATTTCCGTAAATTTGTAAGCATCTTCAACCTGCTTTTCTGTTGCGGTTGCAGGAGATAAGCCGCAATATTGATTCTGCTGTTGGCACAGGTTGTAAGGAGCCGTTAATTTTCTTCTATCCCCACTGTTGTGGATTTCTTTCATTGCCAAGCCATTTCTGAATGTTGTAGAATACTCGTAACGAATATTAAGCGACTGCCTCTGAAGTTGGTGGTAATATTTCCAACTTTGATTTTTGTTCGTGCAGCGATTTTTTGAATTGATTAAATCTGTATGAGTTGAGTGAGACATTTTTGTGATTTTCATTGCACCGTATACAAGTAGGAAAAGAGTTTCACCAGCCTGTTTTACTTGTGAGGGGGTTGAATTCTTGCCATTGAAAGTTCTTACTACATTAACCAACTGCATTTCTTTCTAAAGAAGTTTGATGACTTTTAATTTTTCTTTCTGAAATATTGTAGACGTGGTATCAGAACCACTGAAGGCATGAGTCAGTAAAATTGTATTTTTCTACTACCGTCTATATAAATGAACTTTGTAACCCTAGAAACACGCGCGATAACGAAAGTAAACATTCGAGTTACCTGGTTGTTAAGGCGTTGCTATCTACGAAAGTAAAACTTTGCGGCCAGGACAGAAAAGTAGAAAAACAAATTTTAAACGAAATTAATCCGTTCTATTTGAACAAATTAATACAACTAAACAATTTTGTATTAATAAAGAAAGGTCTTTCTATGAAGTACGCCAACATTTTTGTCGGCACGTAGTACCCAACGTAGTACCTACCTACTCTATTTTAAAAACGCTTCAAAGTTTGCATATACCTTGCTTTGGATTTCTTGGGGTAAAACAAGGCACAAGCAATATTCCAATTTATATCGCCACAAAACATTATTTGTTTATTTTAGTTTGAAACCACCAGAACTTAAAATGTGTAATATTTGGTTGCCATGGAAACAATTTTCACAGGCAGCCTCCTACACTATAAAATTTATTAAAAACGTCAATTAATTTCATTTCATAGTTTTAAATTAGTAAATCCCATAATTTTTTTTGGTATAGTAGAAAAAATATAATACATTTCACGATGCGAAAGCCCTTTTAATTCGGTGTTTTTTTAAAGGTCTCGGCTTCGCCTCGACCATTCAAAAATCACCTCACGCCTTAAAGTAACCTTTCGCATTTAGTAATGTAAATAACTATTTTTATACGTTCTTGTCATTTCTGTATTTCTGACGAAGAAAGAATTTTCCATATAATTTTTCCTGTTCCTGGCCTTATGAAAAATATATCTTTTTCGTCTGGAGTTAAAGCGATTAATAGAACAAGGAGATCAACGTCCTCATCAACTAAGTACAAATGTTCGTCTATTATTTAATATTTCAATTGCTATTTTAACAATAGGTGAATCTACATCATCTACAGCTTGTTTTACAAAGAATCCATTATTTTAAAGAATTTTTGGCAACATTGAAATTAATCGGATTTCGTTCATATCATTTGACAAAAACTTTTCTTGAGGGAGGGCTACAATTACTGAATTTTGCCTAAATTTGGTTTTCACGTCGTACAAATGTGGATGTAATAAAAATCCACCTTCAAATTACATAAATAATAAGTATAGAGTTACAAAGATTTCGCAATTTTCTTTCTTATTTGATTAATTTCTGTACATTTTGCATCTACTGTAACCGTGTGATATACCATTGGATCAGGAATTGAGAGAGGAGTTGAACATATATTTTATTTTGCTTCAAATCACCGCTATCTTTGTAAATTGCGAAAAACGACAAAATTTTAAGTTACATATGGTTTTCGGCTATACCTACATATTTCGACAAGACAAAAGGAAATAAGCTGTTTGACACGTGCTTCTCGATGTTAAGTTGTCTTGGAGATTGTTGAGCGTGACTTTTCTAACGCAGCGATAAATTTTTTTGTTTACTTTTGCTTAATCTACCTCATGTTAAAGTAATGGCACTCACACCTAGTCTAACACTCGGTAACACGTACAAATCAGATATCGGCAACCTACCAGAGCAACCCGATCCTAAATCCACCCCTATGATTTGTCAAATTGCAAGTCATTGACAAAATTGAAAAAATTGCAAAAACAGGAAAACTTCAAATGCTATTTCCAAACGAATTTCCGAGAGACTGTTTTGGTAAGAAATCCAAGGTAGAGGGTCGAACTTAGAACTACATCGTGAATTGCACGGTCACGCTCTGATTTTAGGCTCAATAGGAGTGAACGAAAAAGTGTACCGTTCTGAAACTGATTTTCGACCCCCTACTAGGAAACTAAAAACATTTGTTTAATCCTGCTCTTGAAACATGCAGTTTCTTACTTGGATACAATACTCGATGCAATTAAATGTCATAGTGAAGGAAAGGCACTATCGAGAAACAGAAAATTGTTTCGGGGTCCTGAAGTCGTCCCGAGTTCGAAACTGTAATCGGTTCCGTCCTAGGACAGATATTAAGAAATCATTAAATTTCGCTGGATCGACTATAAGGTGTAATCTATCAGACGCACTATGGATTTTTTGGCGAATTTTGCGAAAACACGAAAATTTTAAACCTTATTTCCAAACGAAAACAGGCCGCCGGGCCGCCGTTCTGGCAATAAATCCAAGCTCGAAAGTCCAACTTGAAAGTACATCGTGAATTGTGCGGTCCAGCTGCGATTTTGTGGTCAGCAGATCCTAACTAAAAAGTGACATTTGTGACGTTAACGAAAAATTTTAAAGTTTTGACAAGCCCTGCACGTGCATGAAATTTGGAAGGCTCTGCGCACGCATTCGGCCTTTTTAATTTCGCAAAATTTACAAAACTCTTCGACATGGGGTATTGAAACGCTAATAACTTTTTAAATATTCAAAGAATCGCAACGAGATATAGCCGTTGGGATTTTCTCGACAAGAAGACGCCCATAAAAAAATAATAACATGACTGCCGGTACCACACGATTTAGACAACCAATCAAAAATTGGTCACTATGTTGTCGCCACTGTTTCTATAAAGGCATGCTTCATAATATGCAACATGAAACTGATTTTCAACCCCCTATACGAAAACAAAAACATTTCCAATGTTAAAAATCTGTTAAGAATTTTAAACTTTAGACTAAACATAAATAAACCACAATGCGATTAATTAAATGAGACTACATCAAATTTAGGAACAGTGGGCAAATCTAATACATTAATGCTGAAAAAATTATAGATACAATTAAACTATAGTTGTGTGCCAAAAAGGCCACAATTTTAAGATTAACGTCGTTCAGTCAAGTTCTAGAATCTGCAATATTAATCTCCTAAATTGCGTTTTAGTTGTTGAGGAGCCAATATTTCTCTTCATTACCAGACTTGATTTATTAATGTTCATTGTTCGGCGGAAAATGTATTAATATCAATAAAACTATCATTACCAAATAGTAGTGGAATTAACGGTTAAAGTGATAAATTATCCTAAAACGTAACCACTTTATGTTGGTGTACAAAGGCGCTCAAAATATATTTTTTCAGTTTTATATGCATATTGTCGTCATTGTCGAAGTATATGAAATCCAATTTCGTATACTAATCGGACCTAGGCCAACCAAATAAATCTTAATTGTTTATATATTTTGTTACTAAAAACGAAAATTTCAATCAATATCTCACTAGATTTGTCGTATGAATATTATTTAGAACGTTTAATTTATTTATTAATATTTAATAATAATAATTTTATATCTAAAAGGGTTTTTTTCGTAGTTTTTAATTCATTGATGGTTCAGTCTGTAATATCAATGTCTCAGATATCGTCGTGAAGAACTGATTGTCCTTATTTCCTAAAAAATTAAAAGATAATTAAAGGGAAGAAAGAATTAAATCCATAAAAATATATACGCAGGATTGTACATATTATCTTA
The DNA here is from genome assembly GCA_963680705.1 of Rhagium mordax. Taxonomy (NCBI): domain Eukaryota; kingdom Metazoa; phylum Arthropoda; class Insecta; order Coleoptera; family Cerambycidae; genus Rhagium; species Rhagium mordax. The sequence continues at coordinate 30,191,759 of OY796657.1, forward strand.
GCAAAAAATGGAGGATTTCGAGCTAAGTCTAAATTTAAGACTTCTACATAATTACGTTATTTTTTTATAATATAAATATGCACTTTTTTATAATGTTTATAATTTCTTTTACATTCATTACTGAATAAATAAATAATCCAACATATATTTTGTGTTCAAACATTTTTTCATTACTATTACTACAACTTAAAAATACTTCCTACTTTCTGCTTTTATTTTCAGCAATTAGAGAAGAAAATGTCAAATATTGTTATTGTTAATAGTAGTCCATGCCGATTGTGACACTATTGCATATTGCAATCACTATTAGCATACATTGTTTAGTTTCTTTACACATACTTAGTTAATAAAATCATCAATAAAATAAATTAATTATGTAAACAAACTATTTCTGATAATTGTACTGATTTACACATTTTTGTGTCCCAGAAGTAAAAAAAAAAATGTTTATGCCCGAGTCATGAGTTAATTTTTTTTATTAGCTAACGTTTAGACTCCTCATATTAGTTATTTTTTTACGGTATGAAGAGTCTAAGTTAGCTAAAAAGAATTAACTCATGAATCGGGCAAAAATGTTTTTTATTTCCAAAGGTATAGCACTATTCATTTTATTTTGGACTGTGATCAATACCAGGTTATTCAGGGTTGTGTAACAAAAATTTGAATCTTAAAATATGGAATTTTGTAGCTGTGGCACTCGAAAAACTGATCTAAGGTGTCGAGATGTCTCTATATCCATGTAGATTCTAAACAGTGCGATAGTTGTATATTGAAATCTTCCTTAGTATTATCTAATTTCTTGGAATCATTATACGTGTTCCAAAGTCGAGAATATTTTGTTACTTCTGGTAAAGAGGTACGTAGGATAGTTATAAAAATACACCTAACGACCTTGAAACCAAACCAGAATTATCTGATTTCATTGGAGATGAGACTTAGCAGATGAAGGAAATTGCTAATTTCTTAATCATTCACTAAAATTCTGGTTTAAATGGTCAATGTCAAAAATAATAATTTCAAATGTTGACGTTTTATTTATTATTAAAAATCGCATGGAGTACAATAATCTTGGAAAAAATCATATACAGCTCATTAAGACTAGGTAACTAAAAGATTTTAAAAATTTCTTGTATGACTGTTAGAGTTGCTGTATATGCTCGGGCTTCATCACGTTGGAAATAACGGAAAAGCCATTTCACTAGTCTTCAACAAACTAATGTTGGTAATTAGAATCACTTCATGATATTTCTGTCCCATTGAAGTAAATCATTTCGAACAATCATTTCTTTCGTATAATGGCACAACAAACCAGCTTTTTGGGGATGAAGAGGAACGGTTTCAATATAAGTAATTTCTAGTTCTTCCGCATTCTAAATTCTCCCTTTCTAAGAATTACCATAATTATAAGTCTTCATCAGGGAACGTTTTGTCTAAAGCTCGTATCAAAATTACTAAAAAACTTATGCCAGAATGCAGAATGCCGTTCTACTTGAATAGTCGCCTTCATAACACAAGTAAATCGATACGTAAATAGGTGCATGACTTTCTTTAAAACAGTATAGCATGAGCGGCTTGACGTTCCAGTTTCCTTATTAGAAAAATATTTATAACAAATGTGTTCATTATTATTTTTTTAAGCACTAGTGCTCATAAAACTTCACTTTTACTCACTAGTGCCTACAACAACGTTACTAAAGTTAACTTTTCAAAGTGGTTGTAAGAAAAGTAACTGTATACCTATGTGTACTAGTGTGATAAAGTAATGCTTTACACACACTTTGAGATGAGACAGAACCTACTTTGTTTAAAGCTCGTAGAAACGCTATTATTACAATTAATTATTCACTTAATGTAATATATATTCTAATTGACTATGTATTTACTTTGTTACAGTTAACTTTGGTGGAGGACTCAAAAATTACCTGAAAGCCACTTGTATCATCTCTGGCAAACTCCAGTTGGTTATCATCATAAATTACTACACCGAAAAGGAAATCCCAAATTGTATACCTATATAAATAAATAAATCCAATAAATACCTTACTTACATGTGTTTTAATTCGATTAATTTTAATAAATTTTACAAAAGAGCACAAATCAATTACAATTTTACTTTTTTGAGCAAGGCTCAATTGAGATGACTAAGTTAAACCATTGAGTAAACATATTAATTTTTACTCAATGGTTAAACTCTCTATCCTTCTATCTAGTCACAGCGTCATCTACCGAAGCTTATTTTCCCGCCTCCAACAACATACTAGGGGAGTAAGTCGAGCTCATTTGTGGCAATTGGTCCCAATAAATTATTTTATAATAACTACACAGCTTACCTTCAAATAATTGAATTATACTTCATCTTAGGCTATTTGAGTTCGACAGACACAGAAAATATCTAAAACTTCTAATAAATCGGTAAATAGTTTCCCTGTTACTCGAGGGGAGTGAAATACTGGTTATAATAGTCATGAAACTGTTAGTGAAACCGATGATATAAATTAGTTACTAAAAGGACACTAGAAGTGACTCTAAGACTCCCGTTACGGAACTCAGACGTAGTGTGAGATCTAGTGAATTTCCTAACTTTTGAAAAATTGGCAAAGTATGTCCAATTTTTTAAAACGGTGATAAAACTTGTGTAGAGAACTACAGAGGTATAACTATACTTTCAAATTTTGCTAAAGTCTTCAAAATAGTCTTGTATAATCGCATCTACCCGTGTATACATCAGCAAATTTCTCTTTCTCAACATGGTTTTGTAAGAAATAGATCAACAATAATTAGTAATTTAACCGTCTTTACTCAATATTTATCTGATCATATAAACTTGGATAGGTAGATGTGGTCTATATACGCACTTCTCGAAGTATTTTGATAAAATAAATTAAAATATTTTGGATTTAGTAGACATTTCTAAAAAAATTTATTTATTTTGGATTTAGTGCTTCCCTAATAACATTTTTTTTTATCATATTTAGTAGATAGAGAGCAATATGTTTTATACAATGGATACCGTTCGGCTGTCTTTATAGCTACTTCTTGAGTTCCTCAGGGGTCCAATCTTGGTCCTCTACTCTTTTTACTTTTCATCAATGATTTGTGTCATCAAATCCATTGTAATAAACTGTTTTTTGCTGATGATCTTAAAATATTTAGTAATAGATATTAATTCTGAACTGGACTGTGAAAGCTTACAATAAGAGGAACTTAATAAACTAGGTACTTATAAATATGAAGTGAGTACCGAGGAATGGCGTTTCCAAGCAGGGCACACGATTTCACAATATTTAAAAATAACAAATAACTAATGATAATAGATTTAATATGTATAAATCGGTATTGATTAAAGGTAATTGTATTGTATTTGAGATTATTTTAATCCTTTTGTTTTCGAATATACCTTATAAGTATAGACAATATTTTTTATAACCAAGCAAGATTTGCGTAAACTTCTTATTCTACCTATATCCAAAAACCGATTGCGCAATGAATAATGGATATTTTTTAATTGCTCATATTATAATGTAAGATGTAGCCGATGAGCATTTACCACTAAAACTTATATAATTATCTACTTATGTTTTCACTCATGTGTATATGCACGTAGGTACTTCCCCGATATCACGTCAACTAAACTCGAATACATTAAATAGTTAATTAAGGTCTAATTTAGTTATTCCATATTACGAAAAGATGCCCTGAAGGGTTCAACCCGTCTTTTATGTGTCCAAAGTTACGTAACTCAGTCAGAGTAAAATTAGATGAAGACGCGCAGCCAAAGGACTTCAGAGTCTAAGGAGTTTGTCCCTGAGAACGATTGTGCATCTGAAGGGCCTCAATAGACAAAGATTCACATTTCCTTAGATGTAATCAACCTTGACGGTCTTAGATATTCTACTCTATCTTGGCATGAGACGTAAACCTCAAACTTAACTCCAAAGTGACGGAACTTGCTGTTTATCTAATCTAATTGCAAATAATACAATTATTATATTGCAGATAGTTTTTACGTTCTATTTTTAACTGCCTACACAAAAATTATTAAAAATCATTTGCACAGAATGGGCAGCACAGGGTATCTATGTTATCCTATACTAACTAAACTGCTTCTCACCAAAAATTTTTAATCAGTCCCAAAATAAAATAATTTTTACTTAAAATCGGCACGGTTGTACATTCCAGAAGAGTTAACCTACAAAACAAAAAAAGAACATAATATTAAATCAGACAAACGGATTAGAAAAAAATCAAATTCAAAATCATGGTAAGTTCTGAGTGGTGCGTTAATTTTGGTCGTCAGTGTATATTCGTATCAGTGCATTGTTTTTTTTCTAATTATTCCAATGTTTTTGCTTGATATGTATAAATATATGGATATTTTTGTTATTATTGTATGCTTGTATAAAACCTCAATAAAGTTGTATTGGGTGTATTGGTATGATATACAGATTTTGAAACCAAGGCCCAAAGCCTTGCATAAGCGTCTATTACACGTAAAATATTTTTTCTTTAAATATAATGCGTAATTATAACTCTATGTTATTTTTCAAAAATTCAAAACACCCTGTGAGAATCGGCAGCACCAAAATTAAACTCCGGTTCAGACCCAGTTGTACAATTGTAGCTTCATCTTTTCTTAACATTTACTTTTTTGGTACACTTCTTTATCTTTGCTATTAAACCGAATCGAATAAACTTGGCATCATTAGATAGGTAATTTAGTAGGCTACAAAATCTATAGGTCAAAATGGTAGACATGAAAAAATCAAAAAGTTAGACGCCTTTAAAAATTGATCCTCGTTCTTTATTAAGATCTGATTGAGCTAAATCTAAATAAATCGATTACGAAAATATGACCAATAAAGAAATATGTGTTCTGGTTCTTTTAAGGCCGGCCCCCTTAATGTGGTAAGAAATTAGGTGAATAGACAACTTCTCAGCTGGTCGTAATGTCATAATTATTGAACCTATTTAGGTTTCCACTGCTACCCTCAAAAATTTTAAATGTATGCTATTAAATAACGTTTCTAGCATTTTTTAATTTGTCATATCTTCGTAATCCATAATGGATCGATTTATCTCAATTAGATTTTAATAAAGAACGAAGCTAGAGAAACATAAATTTTTAAAGGTGTCTGCCATTTTGATTGATATTTTCATGTCTACCATTTTAAACTATAGTTATTATAGCCTACTAAATTGCCTATCTATGACGCCGTTTAGTCGAATTGGTTAAGTAAGAATGTAAGAAAAATGAACGGCTATACCGGGTGACCACGAAATGACGCTCGCCCTTATATCTTCTTTGTTTTACAAGATATTAATTTCAAATTTGGACATGTCAAATAACGGTTAAATGTGCATTATTTCAACGGTTTTATCACTTTCCATCGCTTCCGGTTTCACCGGAAATGGCACTAACTTTCGTTTTTTAAATGGAACACCCTGTATATTTTTACATTTTCGGATTCAGGAGGTCATTTTGAATACAGTTGAGGCATATTGAGATAAAAATATTATTGACAGACATTTTTATGAGCAAATTTAATTTTTGATCTAGGCGGCCGTGACCCGAAAAAAATGTTTTGTTTTGCTTCAATAATTAATCAAAAAATACAATTATGATATTATGTCGTATGACATTTGTGTTATAAGATCTTAAACATTTCGGAAATCGTTTTTCCAGAATAACTCATTTTTTTTAAATGGCACCATGGTGACTCACTATGTTATTTTAATAAAGCATTTCATTACCGATAATTTGGTACCAAACACTTCATTATTTGTTCATATTATAATACATAAAAATTACATTCAACAAGATATAAATGAAAATAAAAATATTTAACACTGAATTTCTATCAAATACTAGGTGCCTTTGAAATGTAACGAAAGAAACAAATGAATAGTTTCATAGCTCAAATGTCAAATGATATTTAAATCTATGAGAATCAGATATTATTATGCTGCGTATTAAAAAATTATGGTTTATTCACAAAGTGACAAAGTGGTGTTCTTGAGCTACTCTCTCGTCTCAGCTCCCGTTCTACATTTTCTATAGTGGATAGCGTTCTGCATATAAATCACGGGCTGCCAGACTATTTCTGTGACTTTCCTCGTATATCAACAGCATACCCACTTTGTCACTTTGTGATTTTAATACGCAGCAAAATAATACCTGATGCTCATAGATTTAAATATCATTTGAACTGTCAAACTATTCATTTGTTTCTTTCGTTACATTTCAAAGGCCTATTTGATAGAAATTCAGTGTTAAATATTATGAGTTTATTTTCATTTATATCTTGTTGAATGTAATTTTTATGTATTATAATATGAACAAATAATGAAGTGTTTGGTACCAAATTATCGGTAATGAAATGCTTTATTAAAATAACAAAGTGAGTCACCATGGTGCCATTTAAAAAAAATGAGTTATTCTGGAAAAACGATTTCCGAAATGTTTAAGATCTTATAACACAAATGTCATACGTCATAATATCATAATTGTATTTTTTGATTAATTATTGAAGCAAAACAAAACATTTTTTTGGGGTCACGGCCGCCTAGATCAAAAATTAAATTTGCTCATAAAAATGTCTGTCAATAATATTTTTATCTCAATATGCCTCAACTGTATTCAAAATGACCTCCTGAATCCAAAAATGTAAAAATATACAGGGTATTCCATTTAATAAATGAAAGTTAGTGTCATTTCCGGTGAAACCGGAAGCGACAAAAAGTGATAATTTGGTTGAAATAATGCATATTTAACTGTTATTTGACGTGTCCAAATTTGAAATTTATATCCTGTAAAACAAAGAAGATATAAGGGCGAGCCTCATTTCGTGGTCACCCGGTATATTCCAGATGAGTTAACCTACTAAACGAAAAAAAACATATTAAAATCAAACAAACGGTTTAGAAAAAAATCAAATTCAAAATCATGGTAAATTTTGGGTGGTGTGTTAATTTTGCTCGTCAGTGTATGAAATAGTTATTTATGCAACAAGTTCGTAAAGTGAGATTTTTCAAGAATGGGAATTTTGTCGAGTGAGCCGAAGGCGAGTGCGACAATCACATGCGACAATCACTTAAATTATTTAATTAATATGAATTTATATGAACATTTCAAAACTTACCTATTACGACAAAACTTAATATGTCATTTAAAAATCATATTATTTCTATTAGTCCAATCATTAGAGACACAAAAAAGGTGTTTTGGTGCAAAAGGTTGAGGAGTTTTGAAACTTGGCAGGAGTGTAGACTAGGGGGCCCTAAGTATGACTCTAAGTTTGCGACCTCTTGCGACCGCCGCTCGCTCCGCCATCTTGGAAGAATGGCGCCAAAAACTAGTTTTTGGCATGTAACTCCGTTCCTGTAGGTTTTAGAGAAAAAGTTTCTTATTGAAAGAGAGAGGACAAAATTTGCTACAAAATTGCTTCTATAATTTTTTTTTCTCAGACTAATACTTTTCGTGTTACAGGGCAGAACAATAAGGCCAATTTTTTTAAATCGCAGAAACGCGGCATTAGTGCTACTTTTTACCAATTATCTGCCAATTAGCATATCAAAAGTAGTTTAATGTAGTAAATAATAAGAAGATTTGAGTGCTTCTGAGGATAAAGATAAAAGGAAACAATCTTGTATCTAAACTGAACTTAAGTATAAAAATCAATGCTTCTATCAACTCGTTTCCACACCACTTATGAGGTAGAGTTGAGGGGCGCGTTAACGTGGTATCCCTGGTAGGCCTAATCCACACTCCATTACATGCGCGTTTTCTGTCGTTTTGCACTACGCGATGTTCCTGGTTCACTATGTTCACTATCTTTAGAATCCTGTTCACCACTCGTCTCTACCAATACCCATTCCAACTAATCAAGGACGTCATCCGCTTCATATGTGTCCTCGGGGTCTGAATCCGCTACCAAATCTGGAATGTTTTCACATTCTGTCCCATTACAATAGAGACACAGCATGCACATGCAATTAGTGGTTATGACACCACCTCTGCTCTCTTTAACCAAGGATAATTGAAGTTCCTCAGTCTGCTGAATAAAATCGACTCGTTGCTTGACATTATAGCAATCTTCCAGGACCTCGAAGCAGATGTGGATGCTCTCGCTGCAGCTGGTGAAGCGGTCTTATTGGCAGTGTACGGCGGCTCGTCTGCAAAGGACACATTAAATTCACTTCGCTATCAAAATTTTGTGAAGTCTGTGTCTAAGAACAAATTTAATCTCGCGTTTCTGTCACCCACAAGAGATGCTGCAAGGTAGCATTGCCTGCGAGCGTACCACCAAGTCGCGATGTGGTGTGGCAGTGAAAAAGATCCTGAGCAATATGGCAGAAAACGAGGCATGGGCTCAAAGCTGTTCGCGCTATGTCAGAAGCAGACCCGGACACCATTTTAAAATCGATATCCTGTAAATATAAAAAAGGCTGTGCAGGAGCGTGTGGATGTAGGAAAACCGGCTTGAAGTGTTCGGTGCTGTGTGTCTATTGTATTGGAACAGCATGTGAAAACATTCCAGATTTGGTAGCGGATTCAGACCCCGAAGACCTATATGAAGCTGATGACGTCCTTGTCTCGTTGGAGTGGGTATTGGAGGAGACGGGAAGTGAACAGTATTCTAAAGATAGTGAACATAGTGAACCAGGGACATCGCGTATTGCAAAACGACAGAAAACGCGCATGTAATTTTGGAGTGTGGATTAAGCCTACCGTGGATACCACGTTTAAACCCCCCCCCCCCCCCCCTTAACTCTACCTCATAGGTGGTGTGGAACCGAGTTGATAGAGGCATTGATTTTTATTACTTTACTGCATGAAAATACTGTTGGTACGATAATTGGCAGATAATTAAATTAGTAAAAAGCAGCGCGCTAATGCTGCTTTTCTGCGATTTAAAAAAATTGGCCTTAATGCTCGGCCCTGTAACTCGAAAAGTATTAGTCTGAGGGGGAAAATGTATAGAAGCAATTTTGTAGCAAATTTTCCAACTCTCCAACTTTTAATAAGAAACTTTTTCTCTAAAACCTACAGGAACGGAGTTACATGCCAAAAACTAGTTTTGGGCGCCATTCTTCCAAGATGGCGGAGCGAGCGGCAGTCGCAAGAGGTCGCAAACTTAGAGTCATACTTAGGGCCCCCTAGTCTACAATCCTGCTAAGTTTCAAAACTCCTCAACCTTTTGCACCACAAAAGTACCTAATGATTGGACTATATAGCCTACTTAATTTTAAATGAGTGAAACTTATCAAAGTCTTAAAAATATAAAAGAAACTTCAGAATTATAAAAAATTCAAACATTATTGTTAAAGAATACTGAGAATTAGGTATATATTATAATAATATACCGTGATAATTACTAAATGGACTACATAAAATTAAATAATCCTATTTAACGTTTTTAAAATAAAATGATTATTATAGGTGCTCTAATATGCAATTGTTTACTTTTCTTTACGCACGCTCGTAGAAAAAATTCAATTTAATATATAGATATGTATGAGGTGGGTGCTTAATCTTTGCAAACTATTTGACTAGGCACCTACCCAAAACCATCGAGTAAAAAATAACTATATTAACTAATATAGGTAACTAATAACTATTAAAAGATAACATATACCTATAAGTATTATTCCTTTATACAATGTTCAAATATACGTGCTTCATATTGATTTTTTTTAGAAACAACTAATATAGGTAATAATTATTTACAACGATTTACCTAAGTGGGTGACAAAATTACAATACATTGTGATGTAATGTATAAAATAAAAATATAAAACTTAAATGAATTCTATAAAGAACAACAGGATTACCCCCGTTATAATATACATCAAATTTTTATATTAAAATAAGAAAACCTACAACAAAACAACTTTGGTAATGCAAAATCTCAAATAATCTTATTTTAAAAGGTATATAATACACCGAGATAATTCGCTATTAATAAATTAAATTAAAAAAGTTTTTTACGTAATATTATAGTCTATTTTTTACAACTTTATTTAGGTTTTCTACAAGCTAGACTTTCGTACTTATTCTAATAATAATTCGTATGAAATAGAGAAAGTAAAATTATAGATAAATCTATCAACAAAACAAAAACTTGTACTTGGACTGTCTAAGTAAAAGTATTTAGTAGTTCTTCAATGTGGTCACTATTTTTCTATGAACACTACAATCCAAATTAAAAAATTTTAGCCATCTGAACAAGTAATGGGAGGTAGAGAACACTAAATTCTCAATGTCTTGGTTGCGGTTTCGGCTTCCTCTAAGATGTCCCAATAAGTAATTTTGCGGAGAAGTTAAAGATTTATAAAAAATTGCTAAATATTTTTCTCTTTTTTGTTTAGGAAGCAATAAAACGGAAATTTAATTGCATTTTGCCGAATTAATGATTGAATAAAAATTAGGTTGAAACGAAGACATTCTTATTGAATTTAGGGAAACGTATTGCTTTCCAAGAAATTTCCAACAATTGACCATATTTTTTGTTTCTATAACTTCTGATTTTTTCTCTCTGCGTGCCACATTCTGATACGAATCTTAAATGTTGAAGATCTAGCTACCCTACAACTGTTTTTAGTAAAAAATTCCACATATTGAAGAGCAAATGAAATAAGATTATCGTCCATATAGTCTATTTTTTTAAAACGTATTTTAATATAGAAACGATAATAATATAGGATATCGCTTCCTCATTTAAAGATAGTTTATATGGTTCATTTATTTTAGAAGTGCATGGTAGGAAATAAAATTATTACCTACTATAATGAATTTTACTCATTGATACACTAATGTTTAAACACTGATTTAAAGTGGCTAGATATATATATTTCAATATCGGCACTTGAATTTCTAAACACGTTAGCAACTTCTTCTTATTGGAACTCATCCCATTGGAACTCTTCGGGGATGAGTTCCGATTTGTTCCGAATGCAACAATTATTAAGAATTAGTTTTTAATAATAAAATAATTATAATCAATATTTTTTTAATGTAAAAGATGAAAGTTCTTGAGGTTACGCTCGACTATTTATGAGATTTAGATTTTTTTTTTTAAATTAGTTTTTTTAAACTCCGTCGTTTTAGTACGTCTATTTAAGTATAAATGGTGAGATCATTATATCTCACCATTAACCGTTATTTTAAGTAAATTGAAAAGGAAATATACTATAAGTTAAACTGGAAAGAGTATAATAATTATTATTATATACCCGTTTAACAGCTGCTATAAACTCTAAAAATTCAACTTGGGATACTACACTCGGGCCAAAAAGAGTAGTCAGTAGAGCCAGGGGCGTACGGATTTACGAATTTCATAAATTCCATAATTCGAACAAATGAAAGCGGATTGTGTTAATTATGCATGAATATGAGTTACCATGTCTTAAATTTTAAATAATATGCTTACATCTGGCAACATTATCTCCACGAATTAGGTATAGCAACGCAGTTGAACAATGCACATCCTTTGCGTTGCAGCATATGTGACGCCACTGAATGCGCTATCTAAGCCCTCTCGACGACCTTTCCAATAGCCGAACAAATTATTGGGTATAAGGGCGGCACGTTCAAGCATTTACTGTATTTGGTTGACTATACCAATTAAATATAATGACCTAGTTGTGGTTTTCATCTCTGGTAGGCGGAGAAAACTGGATATATTTCTCTGAATTATATGGGATTATATGGTAAAACGAGCTGCCGCTTCTGTATTCCATAACAGTTAAATCCTTTGAAGAATTGCCGGTGAGTTTTTGCTCTACTGACTACTCTTTTTGGCCCGAGTATAGAAAGTAATGTTACAGCCAAGAGAAAATGATTGTTTAAAATATACATTACGTAGCATTAGGAACTATACGTACTTACCTATAGGCCTAGAACGGAAATATTTTAGAGGTGAGAGGTGACCACAAATGCATTAGGTATGATATTATTAAGTTTTTATCACCAAAATAATACACTCTGCGCTGCAAAATTAACGCATAAACTTTTAATTTCAGATATTAACTTTACTAAGGGACGTCCAGGTAGGGGTTTTGATATATAAAATGTTCAGTTCATATTGTCTTCAAAGTTATATGAATTAATTTTGTGTATGCCGTCTTGCAAACTCAGTGAATAATTGAAAAAAGAAACATGAAGATATTTACTTCATTTTAGTGAATTTGTAAGTTGTACAAAACTACACAAGAAATGTCTCTAATAATGGGTATTGCCAGCTCGTGCTCTATTAACGTCCCGACATCTGCTCCTTCCCATGCTTAAAATGAGGTACCATGTTCTCCCACAAGTGCTCAAAGGGGTTTAAGTCTGGGCTTCCTGCAGGCCCACCATTATTGGAATATCGACTTCCTGCAGATAATTTTGTACCATCCCATAGCATCATGTGATCATGCGTTATCGTGCGTCAATACGCAGCTTATTTGAATAAATGATTTATTATTATTATTATTATTATTAATAAGAAATTTTCCCCCATATTATATGGGGCAAATGGTACAACATGAGGCTTCAAAATGTCTGTGATGTAGGTATCTGACAGCTGTCAGCTGTCAGATGCCCTCCCTGAATTCCGTACTCACCTCTAATTTGATATACTTCCCCATACCGTACCAGCCCTCTATAACTGTTTTTACAATATTACTTTGAGAATTCGTTATTCGCCCTCCGGAACGTTGATACACTTTCATTGTTAAATAAACAAAATTGTGACTTATCCATAAACAATACATTGGCCCATTGATATTCCTCCCAATTGGAGTATTCTCGAGCAAAGTGAAGCCTTCGCCTTTAATCGCCTGCTTCGATGATCTACATTGAGGAGTGGGTCAGTTGCGGGCGTTGCGGCTCTGCGAGGCATCAAATTGGCTTCTGCCATGGTTTAATAAAAACAATTGGGACAGAGACGTTTCCCGCGCTTAAGGTGCTTTCCAGCTCTATGCTTGTACAGCTCAGAGCTGTACAGGAACAGCTCGTATAGTAAAATTTAGTGGGCATAAGCGGGAAATTTAAAATCGATGTTCTTGCATCAGATGAGTATTTTAATTGTGGTTGGATTGAAAAAATCGTCCTTTAAACCCTATAGATATTTAAATATTTTATTTAAAATTGATATTTATGCATTAGCTATACAATAAATAAGCTTTTCTAAGCCACCTATGTTCTACGAAACTCCAGTAAAATTTTATTTGCTCCTCCTATAAATACCTACCTAACCTACCAAACTGAAAGTTAGGTTCAACCAATTTGAGTTCTCAAATTCATTCATAAAAACTCAAGCTCTCCCAACATATGATCTGTAGCAACTCTGCTTCTGCTAACCTTCTTCGCACCGTATCTTGGCTAATGATAATTGAAGACCTGATAAGTGCGAGAAAATTCTTGCTGTAAGGAAGTACATGTATCCAACATAACCATCAACATTGTTTTTAGAGCTTGGCTTGGAGATGCAAAAAACGATCTTGGCAGACGGTGACTCTTGGATGTCCCTGTTCAGATTTTCTTTGGTTGCTACCTGTTTCTCTGAATTTCGCGATGCTCGGGAAATTGGGGATTGCTTTTAGGTACTTCGAACCGTTGTGCCAGTTGTTGTTGGTTGTACCCCTCTTCAATAAAAGAGCTAGGTACTATGGCAGCAGCACATTCCTCTTACGAAAAATTTCTTGCTCTACGTTCTGGCACGTAGGTACCCATTTCACCAATAAAATTTGTATAAATCACTTTGAGAGCATACAAAACGAAATAAACAGCAATACAATGTTGAACGATTAATGAAAATATTCCAAAGGCTTAACGTGTTTAAACACATGCTGCCATCATATAGTAAATGTACCGACACTCGTCTGCCGCCTCCCAGTGGCGGCGTTACTTCGGGGGGAGCGATAGACGTCAAAATTCCAATTTTTGGTTCGGTCCTCACTCCTCATGCATGAGCCTAAAACCGCAGCAGGACCGTGCGACTCACGATGTAGTTCTAAGTTGGACCCTAAGGCTTCGATTCCTTATCAGAACGGCGGCTCGGCGGCGATTTTTGGTTTGGAAATAGTATTTGAAGTTTTCGTGTTTTCGCAATTTTTTCAATTTGTTCAAATTTCTCAGAGACGTCCCCCATCTGAGCTTCGGCGGGATATTTTTCTCTGAAAACTAGATGAAATTTAGAAAATCCCACGGCAATCGTTTTTCTCGATTTTGCTTCCTAAGAAAGTTATAATTTTTTTAAAAGTAGCGATTTTGTCGAATTTTAGCGATATAGCGATCGAAAAAAACCCTCCGAGCAAAGGCCTCGGGAAAGTATCATTTTGCAAAATCGACCTTTTTCGAAAAATCAAAACTTTTAGAGGAAGCAAAATCGAGAAAAACGATTTTTCCCTGGGGTTTTCTAAATGTTATCTAGTTTTCAGAAAAAAATGTCCCGCCTGTCCATCTCGAAGGAGCCGCGAGTTATTAAACTCGGAAGGGGGACGTCTCTGAGAAATTTGACAAAATTGAAAAAATTGCAAAATACGAAAACTTCAAATACTATTTTCAAACCAAAAATCGCCGCCGGGCCGCTGTTCTGGTAAGAATTCGAAGCCCGAGGGTCCAAACTTTGAACTACATCGTGAATCGCGGGTCCCGTTGCGGTTTTAGGCTCTTGAGGACCGAACCAAAAATTGAAATTTTCACATCTATCGATCTGAAACTGACGCGGAGGCTTCATATTGTTTAATCTGTTGAGACAATAAATCAACAATCTATATATAGAATATTCATAACGCAAAAGCGTGCAGTGTGTAAGAATTCTTGCCAATGGTAAACAGCAGAACAGCGTCTAAACCTCTATATTCAAACAGTTTTATATACTTCCACTCTCATGCATTTAAGTATATCGAGTTCCTTCTAACTATTAGCTCTAACTATTTAAACAGCGAAATTACAATTTCTTGGTTTCCATTTTAAATTGATAAACGGACATGCAATCATGCATTTAAATTCCTTTATACTTTCGACATTTCTTAAATTTCTTAATTATTTAATAATACTCGACGAGTATTATTAAATACATTTAATGACAATAAAAAGCTAGGTGATAATTAAGAAATTTAAGAAATGTCGAAAGTATAAAGGAATTTAAATGCATGATTGCATGTCCGTTTATCAATTTAAAATGGAAACCAAGGAGGAATTTGCCACATAATAATATATCTAATATTGTGTATTATGATAATGAACTTCAAGCAGGTATCTCTTGTTTTAAGGTTTGACTTTGGCACATTGTTGCGACATACTGGCTTCTATTAGGTACCTAGGACAACAAATTCCAGTGTCATCCCCACCTTGATGTACCCTATTACTGTGTAAGTTCCTACGATGAATAAATTGCTGATACCGACATTGTTAGTCCATTTAGATCATGTTTCATTGTTATTATCCAGAATGAAGATGTGAAGTCCATCCTGCACATATATGTAGCAGTTTGTGAGCGCCTACACCCTTCTATAATCCTTATAAGAGGAATTTGAGCACACCCAATAAAAATCAGAATTGGAAGTGGCAGTCTTGTTGATGTCCTATCGCATTTTTATACCGACTGTCTATTAGACAAACATCATACATCATAATTCATATATTGTAAATAATGGTGCGTCTGGAAGAGCAGGCTGACGCAGGCATACAACACTCCATAACAGAGAAAAGATGGAGATATATTTCTTTTTGCTTTGATTTTCTCACATACTACTCCTAGATATAAGGACTAGCATAGCATGAAGCATAGTGAAACAGTTGCAGTTGGAAGCAATGCCTAAGGAAGACAAGATAATAAAAAGTTTTCACGGGATGATTCATGATTCAGTTACAATGGCAGTGAAACCGAGGATGAAGTACCTTCTTAAAAACAAGAAAATATTAAAACATCTCTCTATATTCAGTTATTCGATTGTTTAAATTTTAAATTACAACCTGTCCAAATTACGTTAGTAATAGCTAGTAAATGTCTTTTTTTCTATATAAGAGTTGTCTTACCTGCCGAACATTTTGAATTCTTGACGTTTTGATAATTTTATCGTTTCATCTTCTAAAGCATAGTGAACCCAGAATTAACGCAGAAGAGACTATCATAATTTTATAAAAATAAGTTAAGATTGTGACGCCATGTCAATGTATTACGATGGAATAATTTAAATTATAGTTATTTTATCATACTCCATTTACAAATTTCAAAAATTTTTATTTTTGGAGATAATGGCTTTGGGACTTTTAGCTGAAACACTCTGTATATACTCCAGTCATACATATATTAATTGAGTTACAAAATCCTAATGTTGAAAACTGACGAGATCCGCATCATATACAAAAAGGATTAAAAATGTTTTTCTTTTCTTTTCTTTAAAAAAACTCATTCTTTTATTTTTTATTGAAAATGGTTAACTTTGGGGTAAGTATATAAGTCGTTAACTTAACTTGCAAAATGTGTTGTTTAAAACTCTTTTTGTACCCACATTTTTATTGTACCAAGTGTTTTTGCAATTATTAGAATGAGCATTATTGACACCATTTTGAAAAATAATGACTGCACACAGATCCCTTTAAAGAATCCATTATAAATTTCCGAATATCCTAGTTTAATTTTTTAATAAAAACGGTTAACTTTGGCGCATAAACTGTTGTTATAAAAAAAGTGATTAAAGAGTTTTGAAACTAAGCTTTGACACCATTAAATAAAAAACCGCTGCCAATTATGGGATCAAAACTTCCTCACCGAGTGGTGGTGTTTAAAATAAAAGTAATTTTTGACGTATTTTGTGTTTTTTGACGTATCTTGTTTTTTTGGCGTATTTTGTTTGTTTTAATATTTGGACACATTATTATAATGGATTTGTATATTAGATCCTATTTCTAATCTTTCATCACAAATAAATTTTTTTTAAAGTTAGAAATAGAAATATTGGGGTCCGTGAACCGATTTTGCTCATCAACGAACTCGATCTTTTCCTTGACCTCTAGAACGTGTATAATGAATAGTTCTAGACAACGCGAAGAAAAAAGTATTATAAATTCTAAAAATTCTTCAATTGTTTTTCTAAAATAATAGTTTTTTCATCTTTTTAATTATATCTTGACTTCAAACTAGTCTTGCCGCATGGCAAGGAAATAGTAAAATACAGGAAAATGATTTCTATTAGTATTTTTATTATTTTGTGGTATTTACAAGAATTATCTAGGTTTATGTTATATTACTTTAGAATTGTAGATCGCACATATGGATTTTTCACAACTTTTCTTTAAATTTAAAACATCTTTGTTCTTGACAAGTCGAACGAAAGCCCTCATTTTATAATTTACTGAGCATATAATATGAAAAAAAGATTTGATGATAATTTTATATTTAACAATAAATAATACAATACTTGATCAGTAGGAAAAACCTACATAATATCAGAAGACAAAAAATCATGTTTTTAAATAAAATATGTTACAATGTTTTAAAATTCACATTAAAAAAAAAATACTTTTGTACCTTTACAAAACGTACATTATATAAATAATATGTATAATTTGACACACACAAACGAATCGTAAAGTGCATTCAAGAAGTTTATAAACTTGTAAAAATGAGCACGACTTCCCTTTAAACATGATAACTGATTCTTCAATGCTTATTCTTACAAATTAGTAAACAGTGGGACTCCTTATCCTGTGGAAAACAATATGCAATTTTTAAATATTCATTTAAAGACCAGCCAATATCGCACGGGGATCCTCAACACATTGTTTTATTTTTTTCAAAAACAACACTGCTTCACGTCCATCAACAAGTCTATGGTCATAAGTCAATGCTACATACATCATTGGACGGATCACCACCTAAAAAAACGTGAAGCATTTCATACATACACTATTCAATTTTTCTACGTTAATTTAAATATAGTACAGGGTGATTGGTTATAAATGCCCCCCCCCCCTTAACTCCCTTATTTTTGAATTTAGAAAAAAAAGTTTCAAATAAAAGTTGTACAAGCTGATCTGAGGTTTGTAAGGGTGCTACACAAATTTATACAGGGTGTTCGAAGAAAGCGTGACCGACCAATGTTAGGTTTTTTTATTGGAATACCCTGTATATTATTGGATTTTCGAAATCTACGACTTATTGCGCTTCCGGCTTCCGGCGATATAAATATGTTGTATACTGAATCCAATCCTTTCCAAGATATATTGCTATAAATGAGCCATAAGTTGGCATACTCACGCTGAGCTTCGTGCATGTTGTATCTGGTCTTTACATAAATTTCATAAATTTTTCGTTCCTTTTCGTCAGACTTAATATGGTACACATTGCACTGACAACAAATGATGCACAATCGTTGTTATTTTTTCATGGCTAACTTAATTTTACTTATTACTCATTGATAGCAATAATATATCTTGGAAAGGATTGGATTCAGTATACAACATATTTATATCGCCGGAAGCGCAATAAGTCGTAGATTTCGAAAATCCAATAATATACAGGGTGTTCCAATAAAAAACATAACATTGGTCGGTCACACTTTCTTCGAACACCCCGTATAAATTTGTGTAGCACCCTTACAAACCTCAGATCAGCTTGTACAACTTTTATTTCAAACTTTTTCTCTAAATTCAAAAATAAGTGAGTTAACCAATCACCCTGTACATAGACAGAGTATAGGAGATTCAACTAAAATGTTGCGATAACACTGCAGCAAGTTATACAACATCATCATGTTTCTTCCTGATTAGAAACTTGGAAAGAAATTGTAGGCGTTTCTCAGACTGTCTGCCTATGCCCAATTCAGTTTAGTTTACATATTAATGATATTCTTAATGTTTTATCTCACTGTGATATTCAACTTCAGCTGATGTATTTCTTTATTTTGTAAGTTATAAAGCAATCAGATCCAATGAATATAAAACTGTGGTGTAATGAAACTATCTTTTCCTGAAAATAGACAAATTAAGAAGTACGTTAATATTAAATTATGACTGAGCTTATTGTTCAAGGATGAGACACCGTCTAATGAATTCATTGGGAAGTACGTCTTTTTTTGCAGTGAGTCGTTGATGCTCCCGAAATTCTTTTTAAATAACCTGTTGATACCAGCTACGATTGTTATGTAGCCATTTCATTTGATGTGTTGTTTTTTAAAATCACATTATAAATAACGGAATTTGTTCTTATTTTCTTTAGTTCTAATTGAAATGGTGATAAGTAATAAAACATTGTCATAACATACCTGTCCCTTTATAGCCACAGGCCGGTCAAAGGTTGCATGCATTCCCAAAATGGCCGATTGCGGAGGATTAATAATGGGAGTACCCATAAGGGATCCAAATACGCCTCCATTACTGACAGTAAAGGTACCTCCATCCATGTCTTCTATAGCTATTTGACCTATACAGAAATATGCAGTTGATTAACAATTGAAAGTTTTATTTAATCACAAGATTTAGCTAATAACAATTTATATAATCTTTACCTTTTCTTGCCTTTTCACCTAATTGTACCATCGTTTGTTCTATATCTGCAAAACTCATTCGTTCAACGTTTCTTATGACAGGTACTACAAGACCTTTTGGTGTAGCCACAGCTACTGAAATATCAACATAATCTCTATAGATTATTTCGTGACCTTCTATAACAGCATTTACAACGGGCTGATCTTGAAGAGCATATGCAGATGCCTTTAAGAAGGCCGACATGAAACCCAGTTTGAAACCATGTTTCTTTTGGAAAGCTTCCTGGTTTTGTTTACGGAAGTCCATTATATTCCTGAGGAACATAAAACAATTCTATACTATAGTAATAGTAATAGTAATAGTAATAATTTATTAACCACTTTGGATACATGAAAGTATATATGGCAAGTCAACAAGATACAATTATGTTAAAAATGGTATACAAAAAAAATAGAATAAAATAAGATAAGAAGCTAAGAAGCTGGCAGAAAAAAAGCTATCAATATAAATAATAACATATGGATGCATAAGTACAAACTCCTTTTTTTTTTTTTTTTTAATATAAATAAAATAAAATAAAACAGGTAAGTTTAGGGTATAATGACGAAACACATGTTACAATAATAAAAAGAACAAACTAACAAATACACTATACGAACAGTAGTTACTATGTAATATTACTTGTCAAGTTAAGAAAGTCTGTCAAGTTATAAAAAGTGTTGTTGATTAATAATTGCTTTACTTTGGACTTAAATTTTTTGTAATTATTGATACTTCTAATATTACAGGGCAAAGCATTAAATAATATTACAGAGTTATAATAGGGAGAATGTTTAAAATGAGTTGTAGAATGCCTTGGAATCAACAATAAGTCGCCATGTCTCGTGCCATATGTGTGATTATTTGAACATGTCGCAAAGAGATGCTCATTCTTTTTTGCAAAAGTTACACAGTTTAATATATATATACAAGGTACAGTAAGAATTTTCTTGTTTTTAAATATTTGTTTGCAACTCTCTCTAGGCTGTAGTCCATATATTAATCTCAATATTCTCTTTTGGGATATAAAAACACGTTCCCTATCTTTTGCACTACCCCAACAGATAATATTGTACGATATGCACGAGTAGGCGTACGCGTAATATGTATTTAACAAACCGTTCTGATCAAGTGTATCTTTTAATTGTAGCAGAGCAAAATATGCTTTATTCAGTTGTTTACACACATTTTCTATATGGATACTAAAAGACAATCTTGAATCAAAGTATGTTCCTAGAAGCTTTACACCTGCTGAAATTATGAATTTGTGATCCAAAATAAAATTATTCGGGAGTTGTCTCATGATGCTGAAATTTATTATTTCAGTTTTGTTTTCATTTAATATGAATTTATTTCGTTGACACCACGCACCAAATTCATCTATAACAATCAAAACCTTATCTCGAAGGTCCTCGGGATTGTTTGCAGATACCGTTATTGTAGTATCATCTGCAAACATAGTAACATGACCATTCGTTATTTGATTAGGCAAATCATTAACATAAAGCAGAAAAAGCAACGGACCAAGACCAGAACCCTGAGGAACTCCTAAATTTACTGCACAGGTTTCTGACATTTCTTCTCCCACTTTCACCTTCATAGACCTATTGTTCATGTATGTCATGATCCAATTCAGGATATTTCCTCGAATACCCATATGGTTGAGTTTTTCTTTCAATATGTCTTTACTGATGGTGTCAAATGCTTTAGATAAATCAAACAAAAGCGAAATCACATATTTACCATCGTCTAGACAGGAATATACATAATCTAGTAAATGACACGATGCAGTCTCAACAGACTTACCTGACCTAAAACCATGTTGTGATGCTGTCAATAATTTAGTTTTTTCAGAATAGGAACATATTCTATTGTACACAATTCTTTCTAGTAACTTTGAAATTATACTTAGGACAGATATTTGACGATAGTTATCAATGTCCTCAGGATCACCTTTTTTATAAACAGGTGTAACAATAGCTAACTTCAATATATCCGGGAAGCACCCATTTTCTAGCGACTTGTTTATCAGATTCACTAGCTGAGTTGTTAGATTTGCTTTAATTTGGTTTAATATAGTAAGCGTAAGGCCATCAAAACCAGCAGAATTTTTGTTTTTTAATTCATCTATTACTTCATTTAATTCCGTAATGGTAACTGGTGCCATATATATTGACTGCTCGCTGTAGTTTGAAAGTGTGCAAGGCAACGACAAATTTGACCCAAAATATGAATCTAATTTTTCAGGAACAGAGGTTGAAAAGAAGGTTGCAAACAGGTTTGTGACTTGTTTTTTATCCGAAATTTTTGTATTATTTAAGTTTAAAACAATATTATTATTATAACGCCCACTTCTGCCTAACTTATTATTTACTATTTTCCACATTTCACGTGTTTTATTTGAAGAATTATTAATCTTATTAAAGTAATATGATTGTTTAGCTTTTTTAATGTTGTTTTTATAATTTCGTTTCTCCGCATTGTACACGTTTTTTACTTCAACACTGTTCAAGTTCGTCATTAACCAGTGTAGTTTTTTTAAATAAATATTTTGTTGAATAATATCATCATTTAACCATTCTTTTTTAATATTGTTCTCACGTTGCTTGGATACATTCAAAGTGACCTTCGTCAACGGACAACTTACTTGAAAACACCATAAAACTGAATCAACAAAAAACATAAATGAGTCATTCGTATTCAAAATATCTATAGGGCCCCAGTCAATCTGGCTTAAAAGAACATTGAAATAATTTATATTATTTTCAGATAAACTCCGTTTATTATAAAATGAGACATTTTTTTGACCAGTATCAGTTGTTTCTATATAACTGATATACAGTATATGTGCAAGATGGTCCGCGATATGCAGATTACAAATTTCACAGTTAACAAAGTCAGACGAATAATTTGTGACCATATAATCTATACTACTAGAACTTGTGTGACCACAAACATTTGTAAATATTCGGGTAGGTTCTTTAGTAGTTATGGTAAGTTCAAAACAATTTAAAACATCAGCCAGTAATTTTGTATTAAGACAATCTTTATTAATGTCTATATTAAAATCCCCACAGAGTATGGTGTGATCAGAAGAACGGTTCGCTAAATACAATGCTCGAGTTAAAAGATCTATAAATCTGTTAATATCTCCCGAAGGAGGTCTGTATACTACGATTAGTATATTTTTCGTATTATTTATCCCAAAACACACTGCACACACTTCAATATGACATTCATCCGACAATTCCCCAATATTATCAACTCTTTTACACTTTAGGTTGTTTTTAGCTAATATAAGTGATCCACCCCGTATATGGCTGGATCTCGAAAAATGTGCAATAATTTTATATTGTGTAAAGTGAAAGTGTTCCAAATCATTGTATTGAACATGATGTTCAGTCAGACCCAGAATATCAATATTTGAGTTTTTAATAAAAAAATCTATTTCATTTAACTTATTGGATAACCCCTGTACATTTACATGACAGATTTTACACACATTATAATTATTATTAGTATTAACTTGATTATTTTGATTTAATTTAGTTATTACGAAAAAACTTGTAAGGTTTAATTAGAGTCCCATGTGGCCAGTTGTCACTTTTAAACAATTCATCATAAAGTTCGTAATCTGCACCAACTTTGAAAGAGTCTGTGGTACCGTTTTTCCATTTTGGTAATTTTTCTATTATAAAATCACGCCGGGGAAATTTCTCAGCCAATAAGGCACGTATATTATTTTCAGTTGTCCCAGGAGTAGCTCGTCCAATGTAAATCCATGTCTTTCGGCTCACTGCTGTAAAACCTGATTTTGTTGCGTTTTGATCTCCTGACCCATACAGAGCTTTGGGTTTTTTAGTGTGAAAATTTGGCGGGTTGTGCACAGAATTTGTTTGTTTACTATTTACATTTTTATTATGAACCACTGATCGGTCAGTCGACAGCTGATTGCTTGTGATATTCGCACTACTCGTATTTGCTGGTATTTCTTTTACCTTATCATTAGTAAACTTTTTATCAGAATGGACCGTCTTAGATTTTATAGTTGGCCAGTTATTTGTTGTAGACATTTTTGGTAAATTATTTAAAGACTCACCATTAGTTAACAATTTGATGAGATCCTTATTACTTTCACGTAATGCATTTACTTCATTGCGTAAGTTAATAATCGTCTCGTTTAATTCCTCAACTTCACACTTCACTATTTCACGAAATGCCATTTTAAATGCATCATTATTTAAAATAGTTTTTATGACATCAGTAACTTCACTCTCGCGATTTTCTTCACATTCTTTAGTTTTTGATTTAGCTGGTGGCATTTTTATAAACAGTTTGTCACCAATATTTTAAAATTTTTTGCAGAGCAATCGATAACACGTCTTACTACTACTGCTTCTACCTAGTCTACCTACTACTATTGTATTCAATTCAGGTATTAATTGAAATATCACTAATTCATCATTGGTTGGTCACGATGTTCATTTGATGTTTAATTTCAAAATGAAGTATATAAAATACACTATTCAACAGGTTGATAGACCCAATTAGAAAATAGAAGGAAAAAAAATATGAACTATTAAAAAAAAAATTATTGTAGCTCCGCTACTGAAAATTTTCTTATACAGTGCGTAAAACTTAAGCTGGAAACATGGCTGAATCGTTATTAATACTCCTCGGACAGAAAAAATTATTCTTCAAGATTCTTTTTGCTTCTGATTGCGCATCCTCTGATCTATACATTTTTTCAAAAAAACATACAGGGTGTTTGTGACCGACCGAAACATTATTTTACCACAAGAGTAAACTCATGTTAGCAACAGTGATACAAAAAAGTTAAAGGAAAAAGATACTTGCAATCGTATATTATAAATTTAAAGTTTGGATGTAAAATAATGAAAAGTGATTTCCCACCATTTTTGGAACACTTAACCTGGAAACAAAGCTCGATCATTGTTTATATTTCTTGGACAGGAAAAATAATCATCTGACCTATACATTTTTTGAAAAAAATATACAGTGTGCTCGTGAAATTTTCCTGTTTTCCAAAAAAATTGAACATAATAGTTATGCAATTTTTAGTAATATTTTATTGGAAAAATGAGTTTCTCAAGACCTGTTGTTCATTATCATTAAATAATGTCATATTTAAAACATTAAAACAGAAAACAATTCAATAAATTAATAAATAAATAAGAATATCTTTTAATGACGCTTAGTTTCTAATTACTCTGTAGAGAGAAGAGAAAAATGTTTTTTAAAAAATCTGTTTTGGGAATCCAAACTATCAATTTTTATAAATTTATCAAATCCATTAAATTAAATCAAATAGCGAGGCTACTTTTACAACAACAGTTTCCTCTCAAAATAATAGATATTGGGCACCTAAAAATGTTCTGAGAAAGTGATAATGTATGAGCTGGCACTTTAAATGAACATTTTTTCTAGAAGTGAATCTTAATGGTGCCAATTATTTGGAGTTTTTAAATAATAATTTATTTACTGAAATTGAACAATTGCCTACAATTATAAAACATCAGATAAGTTTTGAATATGATGAAGTACCAGTATTCCAGGCAGATGGTTCATTGGTCATTGGTCACCATTAAAAACAAGGTTTATGCATTTATGTAAATAGACCACAAAATAGAGAGGCATTTTGTTTAAGGGTAAGGGAAGCTTTTAACGGAATTACTAGAGAAACCCTTAGAAAAATCGTGATATAAAATAGAAAAAGAATTGAAAAGTGTATTGCGAGACAAGCTGCTTATGTTGAGGAATTTTTAGAGATGGGCACTTTTCGGAAAAGTATATTTTGGACATGTCCGCGGACAAATCCTGGACATGTCCAGGACATGTCGGAAAAGTATTTTTTGACCTTGAACCAGATAACGCTTCACCTAGTGCATTCCATATAACCTTAAGTTTCAAGAAAAACACTTACTTTTTAATATTTTTATAATTATGTGGATGTAGATATTAACAATACATATATTTCAGCCTATTAAAAACAAATAAATATTCTTATCACATGTTGAGATTCAAATTAAAATTATTAAAATAAAAAAAGTTACGATTATAATTAAAAAATAGGCGCCGAGTTTATTCATGTGCATGTACAATAATTTTGAAACCTTTATGCAATATTAGTATTTTATTCCCTTCAATGTCAGTCAAATTTGATGTAGGTAAATGTAAATATTTCTGAGGATATGAACCAAACGCAATTTCTTGACTGAAATAAATAATAAATCTTAACTAAATGTACTTTATTAATCGATTTTTTCGCGCATGCGCGTGTAACTTTTCCATGTGGAAAAGTGTCCTCAGGACATGTGCACTTTTCCGGACATGTCCAATGGATATGTCCAATGGACATGTCCAAGGCACATCTCTAGGAATTTTAAAAATATATTGTAGTTGTTTCTTAAATTATGTTCGATATTAAAACCTTTTGTTTAAATTATTGCTTTTACTATCCAATTAATATGAATTTAAAAATATATCTTAAAGTTTAACTACCTGTGATTGTATATAAGGCGTAGGTACAAAATTATTACCTACTATTTATATTTAAATATAATTTACGATTTTAAGTATCTGCTTTCTTTGTTGCTAACTTGAGTTTACTTTTGTGGTGAAATAATGTTTCGACCTCTCACGCCCACGCTGTAAATATTTTTGAAAAAAATATATAGTTCAGAAGATGCACAATCAGAAACAAAAAAATCTTGAAAAATATTAACAATGATTAAGCCTTGTTTCCAGCTTAAATGTTACAAAATTGTCGGAGTAATTTTTCAGAATTTTCCATCCAATCCTTAAATATTGACTAAATATACGATTTCAAGTACCTATATCTTTTTCCTTTACCTTTTTTTTGTATCATCGTTGCTACAATGAGTTTACTCTTGTGGTAAAATAATTTTTCGGTCTCACGAGCACACTGTATATATATTTTTTAAATGTATATAGGTCAGAGGATCTGCACTCAGAAGCAAAAAAAACCTTGAGGGATTATTTTTCCTATCCAAGGAATATTAACAATGATCAAGCTTTGTTTCCAGCTTAAGTGTTATGAAAATGATGGAAAATCATTTTTCACAATTTTCTAACCAAACTTTAAATTTAGACATAATTATTTAGGATTGTCAAGGGGTTGCTCCTGTCTCTTAAAAATCAGCTGTCGCGATTTAAATCAATCCTATAAATAAATACATGTTTTTTTTTGGACTTGTACAATGTACAAGCTGTAATATATCTACGTATATCATAGGTATTTTTATACTCGTAGTTGCCCACTTAAAATGTTCTTTAATCATTCCCTAATACATATATTTTATATTTATCTTGTTATTTGTTCTTCAAACACATCTAGATAACTACTAACTCCATTATTTTCGCAACTCAAACACACTTCACCAAATAATTTCGCAATTTAATTCTTCTGGCAAGTCTAAACAAAAACTCTCTCCACTTGCCAGATTTCAATTGACAAATTTCAACATTGACTTATCATTTCAATCGAAAAGCATCATAGAGAATACCAAAAATTGAAAATATTGACTGTATTCAAGGTCACTTGTTTTAATTCCAATAACTTGATTTGATCTTGATCTTAACTTTTACAGAATAGCAAACGGCCATGTTTATTGAAATTTCTGTCAAATATCATAAATGTCAATGTTGACTTGATTTCAATACATTACAGAATAGGGCTGAATATACGATTGCAAGTATCTTTTTCCTTTAACTTTTTTTTGTATTGTTGCTAACATGAGTTTACTCGTGGTAAAATAATATTTCGGCCTGTCACGAGCACCCTGTATATATATATATTTTTTTAATGTAGAGGTCAGAGGATGCGCAATCATAAACAAAAAAATCTTGAAGAATAATCTTAAAATTGGCATCTTTCAGATTCAGACCCGGTAACGACCCAATTTTTATTTTTTTTATCTACAAGTAGGGAGATTTGTAAGATTAGTGTTTTATACTATACTCTGTCTCACCAACAGATGCAAACAGACTTCGTCCCAAAAATGTTCGCTAAATTTGAATGGAATTTCTCAATTGGTCGTATTTATAGAACCCGAATTACAAAGCAACCGCTAGATTTGACTGACAAATGCCAGCTCGGTTTTACACATTAGACCAGTTAGAACGCATAAACGCTAAACTTTCTTATACGAGTTGTAATAGAACTTTGTGAAAATAAAGAAATAATAGGTAGGTATGTGTTGTTTTATTTATTTGGACATGCTAAAACTTATAGTTAAGTTCTCGCCTTTTAGCAACTGATAGGGTTTTTAAAGATTTTTATCAATATAAATAAAACAAGATGTAGGTATATAGTTGGTATAGTTTTTATTGCACGACTATTCGTAAAAAGAACCAAAAGTAATCTTACGATAGATATTAATAATAAACATGTACATTTCATCGTGTAAAACTGACTATTGCATACACCATTCTGCGCTACTATAAAATTAATGGGGCGGAGTCTATTTGCATCTGTTGGTGAGACGGATACTAGCAGTATTCATATTAAATTATTAAATGCTAAAAAGTTATTAGACTGTGTCACTTCCTCGTCTTTGACATTTTAGCAGTAAGGGTGTCCGAATATAAAATGCTATGATACAGATTTCGGGTAAAACTCAACAAGTCCGCAATTTCATGAAAAACGTAAGAAACTCATAGGACAAATTTAATTAAAAACCATTATATTTAAATATTTCATCTCCTGTGAAATTGTTTTAAATATCTTAGACGAACTTTTACTTACGTCATATCAATTTCGTTGAACGTGGTCAACATAGCATTAACATTTTGAGCTTCCTTTAAACGAGATGCAATCTTCAGCCTCATTCTGTTCATCTTCACCCTTTGTTCAGTTCGAGTACCTGTAATCTCCTTAGTAGGATCTTGAGGGGGTATTTTAACAACAGCAGCTTCAAGTGACTGAGCATGACGAATTGCCGCCACCGGTATTGAACTGAGAGGAGCAGCTGGTTTGGGTCGTGGTGCACCTGCTGGAGGTGCAGCAGGTTTTGGGGGTGGTGGTGGGGCAGCAGCAGCTAATGGAACGAATAATTAGACTAAATGAAATATTGTATTTAATTTATAATAATAATAATAATAATAATAAATGTTCTTTATTAAGTATAAATACATTCAAAAGGCCATCGACCGAAGTCCTTCAGCCTTTTAACTTATATTTAATTAAAAATTATTATTTATATTTGTATACATCGGTTAATCTCCAGGTTTTTAATGGACAGTTTTTCTGAAGTTATATCAAGTTATAATTATTAATGAACAGTTTAAGATAAGGGTTGAATTGAAGTTTAAAGATAGAATCAGAATACAGGGTGAATACCAATTACTCATTTTAATTTTAAGGGATGGTAGGTCCCTTAATGTATGACCATATACCAAAAATAAAAAATACAGTCGAACTTGGATATAACGAACACGGGATATAACGAACACTCGGTTATAACGAACGAATCGAAAAGTCCCGTCCGAAGTCTCTATTAAGCGCATGTATTTTTGTTCGGCTATAACGAACTCGGATATAATGAACACTCGGTTATAACATACCGCATTTTTGGCCCGGTGGACCTCTAAACTCGGTTATAACGAACTAGCGAGTGGTTTGTTGACTCAATGTCGAACGAACGGCGCAGACGAATTTGCAAAGAAGTCTCTGCAAGTTACCTACAATTAATATTTTGTTTGAGTGGGTGCTAAATTGCGTGTTGAATTTGCATTTGAACAATGGCTAATGTTGACAAAGCAAATAGAAAATCTATTTCTTTGTCGGATAAGTTAAATCTAATTCACAAGCTGGAAAATGGCTGTGCAAATGCACAAATTTGCCGTGATCACGGGCTCTCTTAGTTGAAGCTGTTTTTTTGTCGATCTTTTATAACGAACGTTCGCATATAACTAACAGTTTTACGGGGAGGTTCGCTATAGTCGAGTTCGACTGTATATACCCTGTAGTTTTCGAGAAAGAAAATAAATTAAAATACGTCAACATTTTCAGACAGAAAATAAATCAGGATAGGTCTTTGCCTCTGGTATTCACCTTGTTTTTTGCAATCATAAATTCACTAGTTTTTGCTGTCACTGTCAATTAACTTGTCTCCGACCGCAAATTTATAACATTAGAACAGTGTCGGCCTGTGTTGCATTTATGATTTTTTTCCCTGTGTAATTTGCAGGTGGTCGAATATGAAAGACCGCCGGCGGCTTAACTTTATTAGACGTTTTTTGTCACGTTTTTTACGTTAGAACTTGGAGTCTGTGACTTGATACAAGACATGTTGTTCACCCCATAAAAGTGGGTCAGTAAAGCGAAGACGCGGTACTCAAAAGTTTACCAGAATTTTACGTAGGGTAGGTCAGTTTTTCAACTTTCTTTTTTATATTTTTTTATTGGTAATTTGTGTTATAAATATCAACAGAAGCACCCTCTTAAAATTAAAATGAGTAATTGGTATTCACCCTGTATAATAACTTCCGAGGAATATTGACAAGTAGAAATATATATTAAATTTAATACGCCTACACAATGCACATAGCTGTATGTGTTCTATACATTATTCAACAATTTTTTGTTAGTACTAGAATCTGACCGAATACTTTAAGAAACCATTGAACCAATACACTTTTATTTAAATCACAAACTATGTTACTTGCCTTTTTATAGTCCAATCAATGAATATATTGTAGAGTGCATGGAATATGCGAGACATTTTGACTTCAGGACCTCGTTAGGAGTAGTTAGTAGGTAAACATACTAAAAGTCCCCGCCCCTGGGAGGTGAGCTTACGGTGGGAGAGGGGGGAGAAGGTCCCATTTTTTGGTTTTTCGATTATATCTCGGAAACGGTGAACTCTAGAAAAAATATGATATAAAAATGAAAGCTAATTAAATTTCCTATAAAATTGTATATACATATTTGTCGAATATCCAACGGTTTTCGAGATATACGTTATTGAAAATCGATAATTTTCTAAAAAATCATTTTTACCTAACGCTTTTTGTCAAACATTTGCCCCTAGTGCCTCCAACGATCATTTCCCAGAAAACTGTAAAAATGAAGTTGTAGAGCATTAAATTTCCTTCACTTTGATATGTACTTTTGCTACCTTATCTTCAACCAATCAAAAGTTATAGAATTTCTAACATGTACGCTCAATTTCGATGTTCCTCTAGAAATGAGTTGTGTTGACGCTATCATGATGATTAACAACATTTTAGCAATTGAAATAAGGTAGTTGACACAACACCTTTTTTTATAATTATAGCTTTTATTATATTATTACGAATCATATAATGAAAGTATTTACATGGACTGATAGTAATTAAAAAATGAAAAAATAATCATTCAAGGTGACATCTTGGTTTTTTTGAGGCGGAAGGGTCGATGCTCATTCATCTTCGTCAGCAGTGGAGACGTTGTCCAAAGAGATTGGTAGTGTATCGATGTCGTCGTCATCGCGTCGCCTTTTTCCTGAATTAATATGCCGACTCCGTTGTTGTAACTGCCCTTGCAATTCGGGTATGCGACAGAGCAGTTTAACGATGCTTTTATACAACCACACCTTCCACTCACAACCTTTCGTGCATCGGCAAAAAATCATCGTCAGGAGCAGCATCCAATTTTGACAGTTTCGGAAATAGTTGGTCATTCCTCCTC
Organism: Rhagium mordax; assembly: GCA_963680705.1. Classification (NCBI taxonomy): domain Eukaryota; kingdom Metazoa; phylum Arthropoda; class Insecta; order Coleoptera; family Cerambycidae; genus Rhagium; species Rhagium mordax. The sequence goes on from OY796657.1 coordinate 30,222,988, forward strand.
TCCCAACCCCAATCGGCGCCCCACCATTAGGTTCCTCCTCTAACCACAGGTGTACTTGGTGGTACGTCCGGAATGCATGCTGCTTAACAGCTCCTTCAGTTGGAGGGAGAGTTGAACGATTAGGCTTCATGTTTGCAGCTGCTTTGACAAATGATTTGTAGTGGAACTCGTTGAGAGATTTTTCTGTGGCTAAAGCGTCATACCATGAGAGATTACTCATGATCCCAGCTGTCCCAATGGAGTCAGGGGAAGAAGAACCGCTGGCAAATACCTCAGCTGCACGTTGTATGATTTTGGACTTCTGGTACATTTTGACAAAACCCACTTTACTCTTGCGATACGATGTGGATGTTGAGTCACAGCCTGTGAATGCATGTAAGAATAACAAATGGGCATTGTCCTTCATTTCAGCTCCTGCTGCAGCTGTTGTGAGGAATATACATACAATAATCTTGACCTTTCCTCTTCCAGGTTTTACCAGCAGAATGTCACGATCAGTTGGAGTTTTGGAGAATAGCCAAGTCGACGTCCTCTTCAATAACAGCTACCGAGGAGTTTTGCGATCTGTTGATAGCTGTCTTCACAATATCAACGTCAGCATCACCTGAAGCTTGAAGCATATTTACCCATTTTTCTGCAGCTGCATCATCAGCAGGTTTATCAGTTAACTCTTATTATGATAGTTGAAAAGGAAATCATCATCATAATCATCATGGTAACGTCAATATACTCATTTCTAGAGGAACATCGAAATTGAGCGCACATGTTACAAATTCTATAACTTTTGATTGGTTGAAGATAAAGTAGCAAAAGTGTATATCAAAGTGAAGGAAATTTAATGCTCTACAACTTCGTTTTTCTGAGAAACGATCGTTGGAGGCACTAGAAGCAAATGTTTGATAAAAAGCGTTAGGTAAAAATGATTTTTTAGAAAATTATCGATTTTCAATAACGTATATCTCGAAAACCGTTGGATATTCGACAAATATGTATATATAATTTTATAGGAAATTTAATTAGCTTTCATTTTTATATGGGACATATTTTTTCTAGAGTCCACCGTTTCCGAGATATAATCGAAAAACAAAAAAATGGGACTTTCTCCCCCCTCTCCCACCGTAAGCTCACCACCCAGGGGCGGGGACTTTTAGTATATTTACCTACTAACTACTCCTAACAAAGTCCTGAAGCCAAAAACTCTCGCATATTCCATGCACTCTACACCCCTCTTTTGAGCACTCATTGACTGGATTATTAATATTTGTGTGAGTACTGTGCAAGAGTCAAAAACGTAATTTCCCTACGATTGCTTAACAAGGTGGATTACAAAATAAACAAGATACGTTATTAATTGATGATATGTTGTTTGTGTTTACGTTAGGGTTTCCAATCCTGGGATCCCGGGATCCCGGGCAGGTTTTTATTCCCGGAAATACCGGGATTTCAAAAATCAATCCCGAGTATTTATAATATGACCAAATTACATAAAATACATATTACTTTTTATCTCACATGTATTCTGTGTACAAAGATCCGGTCCAGATTAGGGGACGACACCTTCGACACACTGGCCATTCTCAGGTCATTTTTTTCAAAGTAAATTTTAGGCTATTCATTTTTATAGAATAGATAATCAATAAATTAAATTAGCAATAGATTGTTAATTTTAAATTTTTTTTTGAGTTTTATTATTTATTTTTTTATGTATTATTATACTTGCTCAATAAATCGTTTCTTATTTAATTTTATGTTGATATTCGACAAATGTATTTAGATCCCAGGATCCCGGAAAATCCCGGGATTTGACTTTCTAATCCCGAAAATACCGAAAGTCTAATCCCGTCCCGGGATTGAAAACCCTAGTTTACGTTCATGATCAATATTGATAAATAGTAACACATGTAAAATTTTATTAATGTGGCACAAAATGATTTCGAGAATAAAAATTATTACAGGCATCATGTTCAAAGGGTAGGTAATTCTTTTATAAACAATTTATAAGAATTTTTGTTAATGGGGAATTAAGCCTATGAGAACTGATTCCTGTTTTTATGTATAGGTTGAATGAGTCACAAGAAATACTCTTGATATTATTATAGATACCTACAGGAAAAATTTTCCATTAAAAAATAAAGAGTAGGTACCTAAAAGATCAAATGTTGATAAATAATTCATAAAATTTGTTTTTCTAATAGATTTTCAAATGTACCTTATTTTCTTAAATTTTTTACCTACATTCACTTACATGAGAGATTTAACATTTGACGTTAAGCGGCTTGCACCACATCCCTGATTAGTAAATGACTAGCATTTCCAAGAATTAACACTGATTAGAAAGGGACACCTAATGTAAAATCACCCATATATAATCACACATGAACCCATTCAGTTTAGTCTGCTAGTGACAAAATTCTGTCCACCAATGTTAAGTGCAGTAGCAGATTAGCCATGAAGTGCATAAAATTCGTTCTTTAGGGCCCAGTCCCGCCAGGGGCCAGCTGCTTTAAAGAATGCACGAAAAAAATGGATTAGTTAGATAACTCCTACATACTATGACTCCAAGCATATAAATTAATTTTGTTTTCTCTTTTTGTTACAAGACTATTATAGATGTGCTTATTTTGTGTTCATGTAGTGTTTTTGTAAATCCTTGTTACTGATAAATATTTTTACAAAATTTATAGTATATTATTTGACGAGTGGTAATGTAGTAAATAACTTATGCAAATGAAGTTTTCCAGCACGAGCTGAAGGCGAGTACTGTAATTCATCAAGTGAGTTATTTACCATTACCAAGAGTTGAATACTATACTTTATCTACGATTATAACAATAAATACTAACCTTTGTAAGTCCGAATTCATCATTTTTGGCACAATTATTACTTTACTTAATTAAACATCAAAACTATTCAAATGTTAAATCACTTTCCTCCCCTCAATAATCAATGGACATTCTATTCCACCGTATCGGAAAAAAAATTCTATTGGACAGGCTAGGCATGAAGTTCATGAAAATTGGTGTAAACAATAAGTCACGCGCATAACTTTTTACGAATATAACTCACGCTATTTGTTTATGGATACTGTTAATTGTTCAAAAGCAGTTCATTAATTAATATATAACTTAATAAGTGTAGATAAAGTATATTATTTTATGATTATGTGAAATAAATAATAATTTTATGAAAGTTTGTTTTCTTAATGCGTACAAAGTAATTCTTCTATACATTTGATGTTCACTTGAATGCATCCTATATTTCCTGTAAATTATTTTCTATAAGTATAAACTGTAAACTTACTATGGCAACTTGTATCTTGATATTATTAAGTATAAAATATAGACAAACTTTACTTCTCTTTCATTAGTAGTTATGAGTTAAAATGGATAAGGAGATAAATTCTTACTACTGATTTATTACCAACTTCGCCATCCAAAAATAACTCGACTCTAAATAGCTCTGGTATATTATATTTGTTTATTTTTTTGATACTTGAACCAAATTCCCCAAATCTATTAACATTAAAATTTATGAAACAAAAAAAACATTTTTATTTGCATAACCAATGAAAACCAAGAGACCTTATATGCTACATATATACAAAATAATAATACACTAAAAACTAGATACATAATATAACACCAAAGGGAAATAACGATTTTGATTCAAAATGTATGAGACAAAAAACTTCTCGTTTATCAGGAAACCATTCAAACAGCATCTTTATGCATCTCAAAATATATTTAGATAATCGGTAATTCAATTTTTTAGAATAATAATTTAACATTAAAGGTGCAAAAGGTTGATTATTTTAAAATTCATAAAGAAATTAAATATGAAAATGGATGCAACAGACAAATGTCAGTTCTAAACTAGTATGACAGCACTTAATGTGGTTATTACGAAACTATAAAAATTAACCATAAGAATAAATATCATATCTTGGTGTGTGTCTTCTCTTATTTAAATTGAGAAATTTTAACAGCTACACCTACGCCCATGCTAATAAAAATAGACTACAAATGGCTGTGCTGCCCTACTGGGCAGCACAGCCATTTGTAGAAACTTCTCCACTGAACTTCTCATAAAACACAAATATACATATAATTTTTAATAACTTACAAATCCCACATATTTAAGGGTACAATAAATTTAACTGGATCGAGGTAAATATAATCTAAATTTTAAATTTACATACAAATGTATACTTTTAGCATGTGTTTGCGTGTAAACTTAAAATTCAAGCTGTATTTACACTATTGTCTGTTTTAGGAATAAATTATTTTCTATGATAATTGCTAAAGTCAACAGACTTCTAATTAGTTCAGTATAGATTTACTGGAAAATGTATCCAAAACAACTTATTACTTTAAAGAAATTTTTAAATAGAAAAATATGTCCTTTAAAAGTGATTTTATTTGTCTACTGAAATGCCGACATAAATCTATTTGAAAAATGCTAAAATATAAAAATCTGTGAAATTTTATTGACATGTCATAAGTAGTATAGTCGAGTATACTCTAAGTTGGCCGGTCCAAAGGTCGCTACGTCGTCTGAAGTAAGATTGTATTCGATGTGTTAGAAATGCCAGTGGTTCTCAATCAGTTTGACACTTGAAACTGTGATGTGATCTCTAAATAATAATTGTATAAAAGTATTAAAGGGTTTCATAAAAAATGTTAAGAAGAATTAATTTACTAAATTTGTAGTTTTAGTGGAATTCTACATTTATATATAGGCTCGGACACAAATGAAACTAATAATAAAAAATGAATTGCCCAATATTCGGTCAATAACAATATTAATCATTTGGAAAAAAAAGTAATCGAAAACTAATATTAGTTAGAATAGTTTTTTTAAATAGAATTATCGTCGCTAGCATACACTTTGAATTCGCAAACTGTTGGTGGTGAAAACGTGTGTTATTTGTTAAATCACGCACATATCATCAGCTTATAGAAATGGAGCGTTCCTTAAAAAATACTCCATAAGTCCGCCTTTGTTTAACACAGCGCTAACATAAAATTTTGGGGCCTAACGACTGTTTATTTAGAAAGAAATAAAATACGAAAAATAAGGTCCTTGCACAATTTTTTTTTATATGGTAAAAATGATTCTTTATATCTAAATATCACCTCTGCAAAGTATTTCTTTAAAGCATTTACGTATAATAATTTTATAAGCAATCGAAGTTTGAAATTAAATCGGGCTCGCCAAAACGAGGCGTGGCCATCTCATTGTAATGTGACGTCACGTGGCAGGTTCCGCTGACGTCATATAATCTAGACTGGACGGACTTTGGGTAGTCAGCAGCGCAAGCCTTGCCAGCAGCGTAGTTCAACAAGTGTTTGACAGTCGAAAAAAGTTATTAATCTTTTTTGAGAGCAAAAAGTGATTAATTGTTAAATTTCAAAGGTTATGCACTGAAAACTTCATTATTAAATATTTAAATCGAAAATACCACCCTATACGTGTAGATTTCAATTCAGGTTATCCTTTAAAGCATGGGTGGCCAAACCGCGGCCCGCGGGCCGCATGCGGCCCGCCGGCTGTCAACTTGAGGCCCGCGGAGCCGGGTCATATGAGCAAAAATTTTAACTTTTATTCTACAATATTCTACATAAAACCACCAAAAGAACATTCAATCTTGCGATTCTTGCGTCGTTCGTATCATATCCCATCACTTTGGGAATATCTCAGAGGTACATTGACTCAACTATCATTACAATTTCTTCTATATTCATGAGGCGCGGACGCAACTCAAGCGAACGTGCGCTTGCGTTAGCCAGTCTGTGGCAAGCTCGTAACGCTATTTGGCGCATAACTAACTTATATGTAATAATGTGTGTAAGTAAACCCAGCTTATTTTTAATTAATCTAAGATGCTCAGCTTTAATTTTAGTAGGCTTATCTTTTTTTTTGTTTCATGTATTTAATTCTAGTAATCTTGACACCAACCGATCTGAACACTGGCTTTTGTCTGAGTACCTACTTTTAAATTTATTAGTACAAAATATGTCATTCTTTAGTATTATTATTATGTATTATCGGTGGTATTCAATTCTTTGTTTCAGTTAAAAAAAACCTACAATGGCGTCAACTAGTAAAGATGTTGGAGTTTAACATTTTTCAAATTTATAGGTACTAAAATCAATTTTATAATTTTATATGAATAAACCTGTATGAATATTTTTCTTGTTTGCTATGATTAACAAAAAAAAATTTGTGGTGTGGCCCGACTGGAAATCTTTTTTCAAAATTTGGCCCGGCCACTAAAAAGGTTGGCCACCCATGCTTTAAAGTAAACAAATATTCAGCCAAGATGTAATGATGCATAATAACGAGCGGCCTTGCGTGTTTTGGATGGTGTTGATTGTTTACACTGGACGGTTTGCATGTTGTTTTATTTTCTTAATTTTCTTGAATGCAATTAATTGAGCTGTGTAATCCTCATAGAGCGTCATATATTGAAAGACAATGGTTTATCGATATTGCATGGTACCCGATTGTAAAAGTACTACGATTTCCACACCAGCAAAAACATTAAATTTATTAAAGTGCCATTAGACGAGAAGCATCAAAAAACGTATATAGCGACCTGCTTCGTGACATCACCACCAATGACAAGGCGTTTTCGTGTGACATCAATTTAAAGATCTGTGTTTGAATTTTAAATGGAAAATTAGGCTGGAATTTTTCTTTTCTTTTCAAAAATATATGCAAAGAGGTTCTTAAATTTACTAAAAGATGTGGTTTATTAGCTTTTGGAAGTAAAATAAATTATATGCAAGGTCCCTATTGAAGTCATTATGTAATGTATTATAATAAATAAAAAATAAAGGCCCTGGATATTCGTAAATAAATAAAATAAGCACGCCACTAAACATCCGCAAGTCGATTTTGTTAGAGATAAACTCGGGCGGAATAATAAAATAAAATTGTTTAGTGAAAAGACAGTTTTAACAAAACTCGCTGTGCGAATTAATAAAATAAATAAAATGAAATATTTACTAAAAAAATAAAAACGATATCGCCGTGAACAGGATTTGAACTTGGAAGTACCTATTCCACTATTTCGACAGTCGAGTATCTTACACACTGAGCCACGCAAGTACATTACTTACGTTGTAAAACCTGCAATATGTAGGTCAGGGCCGGCTCGTGCAAAATGCAGATTTTGCCGCTCTTTTAAAATAAATCAAAAAAGAAAAATAATAAGAAAATAAAACTCAAATTTATTACACTAAGATAATAATATATAGGTTATAGGTAGGTACTTATAATACCGAAATAACAGGGTGTCCCGTAATAAAGTGCAAAAAGAAAGAAAAGAAAGTAAAAACCATTTTTTTGCCCACCCCTTTAAGGGGGTGTAGTCGAACAGGGAAAGCTTATTTTGGAAAATTTTATATGAAGTACCCACCTTAATTTTCGACGAGGAATCTCCAGTAAAATTTTTTGCACTTTATTACGGGACACCCTGTATAGGATGTTAATTAAGTATGTACAATAAATTAAACAGACGATTATTTGAGTGATTTTAAGACAGAAAGTTCATATAAACATGGGTTCGAAAATGCTTCGTCTTCAAGATACAGGGTGTTAAAAAACTTATTTTAAAAAAATTGCTATTTTGTTTTGTTGTAATTTGGCAGTGTTATTCGTACTGTTAAGGGGTTAATTTAGCCCTAACTGATTAAATTTATTAAGTCCAGTGGTGTCCCGAGCGGTACCTTAACGAATATTTTTGACAAGAAAAATGTATGCCACAGATTTTTTTGTAACTTTTATTTTTCTTTTGGATTAAGCAACCAAAAAACAACTTTTGTGTCTCTTGAATTTTTTTCGTATCTTGATTAGTTTAATTGCATATCCCTGGACATTCAGTTAACTGAATATGTAAATCCTGACACTTTTTCACATCACCTAATTCCATATCTTTCAAGGCAAGAATATTAAATAGAAGGAGTTCAATCGGGATTATCTAAACGAAAATGAACAGCAGTCAGCAAAGTGCGCTGTATGCGCTTGCATAGGGCATTATACAGTGTTGAGTGTTGCCACATTGACTTAAAAGTCGCCTTTCTGCGAATTTATTTAAATTTCTTTGCAAAATTTTTCCAATTTACTGCGCCCCTATAGAAAATGCCGCCTGAGGCGGTCGCCTCACTGCCTCACCCCACGAGCCGGCCCTGATGTAGGTAACATAAAATTGTAAGACTTATAGTGGTTAGACAATGTCCGTTTGTTGGATAAATACCCGCTATTTACCACTAAAAATAACCAATAATTCATATAAAGATGAATTTAATTTTAATTTGAGACGATTGAACCCCAAATAAATAATATTTCATTGTAACGATTGGCAAATCTTGAGAGTTTGACAGCCGCTGAACTTATTGAAAACTTAGATTTTGTTATCTCTCTCTTCAGTGTATATTTTATATTTCCGTCTCAACAATGAGTGTTATGCTCTTGCTTTAACTTTGAGTGCGAGAGAAAATTAAATCGTACGCGCAATATCAACGCTGAACTTTCTCAATTTGAAGGACATGAACATTATAAACAGGACTCCAAACAACAGATGCATACTCCAGACGTGATCTTATGAATGTAGCATATAATGTACGGAAAGTGTCAGTATTAACAAATTCCTTGCAGTTACGTATTACAAACCCCAAGCTTTTATTGGCACCAGCCACTACAGTCTCTATATGTTTAATAAAATTAAGTTTAGGATCAAAGTAAACTCCCAAATCTTTAATAAAGTCTGGCCTTTGTAATACGATATCCTGTAATTTATAATCATAGGCAAGTGTACTATGCTTCCTAGTAAATGATAAAACATTGCATTTTTGTGCATTAAGTGGCAGTTTATTAATGACACACCAAGCATCTAAGTTGTTTAAGTTACTTTGTAATCGCTCACAGTCAGCTAGAGATGTAACTTCTAGGAATATTTTCAAATCATCAGCATACAGTAACGTTTCGGCGTCAAGATCGATTATAATATCGTTTACAAATAAATTAAAGAGAAGTGGTCCCAATACCGAACCCTGTGGCACCCCAGACTCCTGCAAGAATTCAACATACTTGAAACCACGAAGTAGCACATATTGGTATGTGGTTAGTTCACACTTAAATACTGCTCTATCTCGTAAATATACAGAGTGCTTATGGTTGTTAGGTATTAATTTAATAATAGGAAATGCTATTTTAAGTTTAAGACTATGCAATCAATAGATTCTGGATATTTTTGGCACAATTTCCTTGAGACAGCTAATAATTTTTAGACAATAAGAAATTTCCCTCAAAAGCAACCCCAGATGAATCGTCAGAATGCAGTAGCAGTTTCTCAACCAGTGCTACAGAGCTGCTGCGAGACACTGACTCTTAATTTATAATAATAATGTATTGCATGTTTTGCAAGTGTTAGAACAGTAAAAAGATGTCTAAAAGTCTTGTATACAATGTTTTACTAGTTAAAAGGCTGTTGCAAATCATGCAACGCATTATTTTATTAAATTAAGAGCAGCTCTGCAGCAGAAGCTGCCACTGTTAAAGCGCACGAGGAAATAAAGTAGGCACTTTCATTGTGTCGGTCTCACAAAACTGATAAATATGAATGGACAATTTTATTTTAAAATGTCATACAATCAGTAGTAGTTGTAGTAGTAGTAGTAATTGCATTTTGGCTTTGATTTTCATAAAAAATCATTAGCTCAGCGCCAGTCATACAATTAGGATATTATCTTTTTGCATAAAATTGGAAATGAAATTTGAATTTTGCATATCTACAATCTATCCCTCTTAAAATTAATGTTTGGTAGACTGTAAACACCCTATATACAACAAATCAATGTACTATACGCTCATTTAGTGAAAATGTCATCTGACAGATAATTGGATGCAAACAATGTTTGAAGTTAGTAAAAGCGATAATAATTTAATTAAATAAAAATATTTAAGCACTAAAAAGGTATGTATATGATTGATTTACCAGTATTTTATAACCTGTTATAATATAACGTAATATAATAAAGATTTAAATTTATAAACAAAAATAAAAAAATAGTCTTGTACATACCTTGCAAATGGTTATTTATAAATAAATACAGTTTATTTGATCAATGTTACAAAATTACACGTGTTTATATCAGTAGATGTTATAAATTCATAAATTGTTTGCATCCAATTTTGACATTACATGACTTATATGACGCGCACTAAATGTGCGTATTGCAAGCAATAAATTTTCAACGGTTCATTTTAGCTTTGTAAATAGGAGAACACGCAGTGGCGACGGATGTCACTCTATTTTGTTAGTGACTGTCAGTGTCACTTTATATTGATTTTTTAAATTTTAAAACATGCCGAACCACAAGCTTACAGACGTCGAATTTAGGGATTGTAGTGGCCAAATTAAAAGCTGAATAGTCCTTGCAACATATGGCAGATGAGTTACATTGTCACAAAACAACAATATTTTACCTAAAGCGCAAGTGGACACAAAATGGAAATCAAACGATACAATTTGTACTTTACCTTGTGGTCACAAAGTTTCTAGGATTATGAAAGATTGCACATTACAATGAAATGCAGTAGGTATACAGTTTTTTTAGTTGTTACATGAAATAGACACATTATTTTAAATATTAAATATTTTAGTTTTTTTAATTTTTACAAACAATCACTTCTAATAAATTAAACCATTATATTATATTGCAATTTCTCAATAAGTGCTGCAGAGGTAAATAACATCTACTAATCTTGTAGACATAGTTTTAATGTTTAAAAAACCATCACAGACCAACTTTTTTTTTAACCAAGGCAAAAAATTAAAAATGAGATGAGCTATGTATCAAGTGATATATGTCCGTTTTTTATCTATATACCTGTATTTACTGTTGGAAGACCTATAAATTTTATAGGTTGGAATTTCAAATTTTATTTTCACTGACTTAAATTCAAATTTAATAAAAGTTATTAAGGTATTGTGCAAGAACATTTAACCTTCCGAACTGTTGTTTTGTATATTGTGTTTAATTTAGAAATGTAAAATTTTAAAAATATATAATATTGACTAGCTACGTTCCACTTATATCACAATTTGCGCTTTGAGCCCATGCGCTTTAGACACAAATGTTTGAAACTCAAGCATCAACGGGAAAGGCTATTTGTGAAAATAAAATGTGTTAATGTCAAATGTCAAAATATTACTTAAAAAGTAAACTCGAAAATATAAGACAATTTTTTTTTTAAACTCTTAAAATCTTAGCTGGTCTTCGTAATATTATTGCTTTAAAATGGATGTACAGGGTGTTTCCTATAAAACTATACCCCCCTTATTTCGGTCAATTACCACCGATTTTAATTTTTCAAAAACCAGTCTAACACAGAATTTTCCGTAGATTTTGAATATGCTATTACTTTTTTTCCTACTTTAACCGTATACGAGGGGCAGAAGAAAGTATGGTTTTTTTAAATGGAACATCCTATATATTTTTAGATATTTGGATTCGCCTCGTCCTTCTGATTACAAATATATATGATACTTATATATTTGCTATAAAAATGGCGCAAATATTGAATTTAAACTTACGGCGTTTCCTTCAAAACTCTACCCCCCCCCTTATTTCGGTCAATTATTAACAATTCAAAATTTGCAAAACCTACACATAGAATTTTTCGTAGATTTCATATATGCTATTACTTTTTTTCTCCCTTCAATGGTATACGAAGGGTGGAAAAAAGTATGGTTTTCTTTTATGGAATGCCTCAAATATTTCGGAATATTAAAAATAAAGAAGTTTTCCCTCTTATAAACTCAATCCGGGTGCATACTGTATTTGCACAATATTATGAAATAAAGTATCTAATAATCAATGCCAGATAATTGTTTGGCAAGAAAGTTTAATGAAAGAAAATTTTATTTACAACTCATGTTCTATTACACAACTTAACCATGACCATAATTTTACAGATGAAAGAATTCTCAACTTTCACTTTGTGTAAATGCAAACCGTTTTAATATTTTGATTGTTACAGGTAGAATAAATCATTTTGTCCGTATCAGTTTAGAATTTTGACAATAAATATTAAGTACCTATATATATTAAAAAAAAAACATTAGTTAGCTATTGCATAGTAAAAAGTATGATTTTGATGTAAGGGCATTCAAATAAATTATATAACATTTAAACTATTTACACATCGATGTTCTAAAGAAGTCATATTAAATTTCTATTCTAATCCAGAAACTATTCTACGAATAGTGTTAAATCTATTAAGCAACAGAAAGTGTTGATGGCTTATTTCTGGATAAAGTTTTTTTTTACCATAAAAATTTTTTCACGTAGATAGTACATTTGCAATTTTATGCTTATGGCACATTTAGTACGGATACTAGACTTGTGAATAGTTCTGAAATTTAAGTTATTCATAAGAGTTTTCAAAACAATCCCATTAGAGAATAAATGGCAATTTCGAATAATAAAACTCAAAATAAATTAATTTAAAGTATAATTACATAGTAGTAGGTTACATTTCCGAATAGGTAACTACTTTACCTATTTCCATGTTCAAAAAAATTGCACAAATTTTCACAATCTTCAATGTCACTTATTTTCACAAAAACTTTCATGCCATCAGTAAAAACAATTCATCGCACTTAACCAAATCTGAGGTCATTTACAGAAATTCATGGTCAATTTGATCAAAGGCCTTTAAATTAGTTTGTATCGTTGCGCATGCAATCTGTTGCATCCATAAATTTTATAGTAGTACAATGGCAATATTTTGTTTTATATATTTTTATTTTTTATTCTTTGATTGATTGATATTCCATTAAGTTTCTTTGTTAAACTACTAGTACTAACTACTAATTATTGTTGGCGTGCTTTATATTTAACATAATACTTGTTTTTTGCCTTTGTTTTGGTGAATTCCATAACCATTAATATTGTATTTGTAATCGTACGATTATCAAAATGATAATATTAGTCGTAATCATAATCGTGAAAGAGCAATCGTTTCATCACTACTTGAAATCTTGAAACCCAATAAAAACACCCTATAATTTGAGTACCATTTCGAAACTTTATAGTTAGATAAATAGTTAAAAAAAAGATAGGCAGAGACAAGTACTGCTGCCATTAATCACAAAAGCAAAATAAACATTGCCTTGAAAGATACTATTTAGTTCACTTTAATAATACACGTTTACTCACCGGGTTTTGCTGCAGGTGGAGGCGATGCTGCCTTAGGCGGTGGTGGTGCTGCTGCTGTTTCAGCTTTCGGCGGGGGTGCATCGCCAGTAAGTTTAAGTTTGAATAAGTCTTGTCCAGCTTTAACTGTATCGCCATCTGCTACTAGAATTTCTTCGATTATACCATTAGCAGGTGAGTGAACGGGCATAGCCGTCTTGTCAGTTTCAATCTCCATTACAACCTCATCCGCAGCCACATGATCACCAACTTTCTTCTCAAATCTGTAAAAATCAGAAATTATGTCATTTCTTCATGTTTTAATAATTATTACTAAAAAATTTATCACTTAAATTCTTTGAACGCTTAGCCATATTCATTCACACGTGTCTGTTGCTACATCGCATATCTTTGTTGGGATACATGACACTAATTCCTGTTTTTAACATGTTAACTGCCATGAGCTCCCCCTAGGGACCGTCATCACATGATCAGTCCGCATAGGGCTGTAGGTATTATTTTGTTGGATGTTAGCTATTTTCGGTTAAACTGGAAGTTAGATGTAGGAATGGCTCATGCCTTTTTAACCACAGTAATATACCATATCGATTATTGTAATAATATACAAGGTGAAAAAAATTTGAAAAATTGTTTTTTTGACGATACCTTGTATATTAGGGGTTATATCGCTTACTCCAGCTTACAATCGGATTCTTCATAAAAAAAAACAAGACTGTAGATTTTGGTTTTTCATTTTAGCTAAATATTAAAACCAGGAAATCGAGTGAGCCTCTTACGTGGGACCCTTGTACAGGGTGTTTCCTATAAAACTATACCCCCCCTTATTTCGGTCAATTACCACCGATTTAAATTTTTCAAGAACTGGTCTAACACAGAATATTCCGTAGATTTTGAATATGCAATTACTGTTTTTCCTACTTCAACCGTATACGAGGGGCAGAAAAATGTATGGTTTTTTTAAATGGAACACCCTATATATTTTTACATATTTGGATTCGCCTCGTCCTTCTGATTACAAATATATATGACACTTATATATTTGCTATAAAAATGGCGTAAATAATTGAATTTAAACTTAGGGCGTTTCCTTCAAAACTATACCCCCCCTTATTCCGGTCAATTATTAACGATTTAAAATTTTCAAAACCAACAAATAGAATTTTTCGTAGATTTCATATATGCTATTACTTTTTTTTCTCCCTTCAACGGTATACGAGGGGTTGAAAAAAGTATGGTTTTTTTTTATGGAATGCCCTGTTTTTTTACATATATAAGTATTATACAGGGTGAATCTTAGAGTGGGGGCCATATTTATAGGAGGCGACACCGTTCACTATGGGAACACAAAAATACAATTTTTTTTCTTTTAACTCGCTATGAAAAATGATTATTGTTTAAACCCTTTTTATTTGAATTTGGGTACCCCGCCATTGAAATGCGCTAGCGAGAGTTTTATATCATCTACACTTGGCAATAACACGTAATGCAGTAAGTGCTTGCCCAGCGGCACCGGAATTAGAGGAAACTTGTATCGCGAATTTTTTTTAAAAATTCATAACTATAAAAAAAATTCGGATTCATGTTCATGACGACTAGTACTATTAACCCCAAAAATATGGCCGCCACTCTAAGATTCACCCTGTATATATTTATAATCAGAAAGGTAGGGCGGATCTAAATATGTAAAAAAATTCAGGGCATTCCTTAAAAAAACCATACTTTTTTCCACCCCTCGTATACTGTTGAAGGGAGTAAAAAAGTAATAGCATATATGAAATCTACGAAAAATTCTATGTGTTGGTTTTGAAAATTTTTAATCGTTAATAATTGACCGAAATAAGAGAGGATATAGTTTTGAAGGAAACGCCCTAAGTTTAAATTCAATTACTTACGCCATTTTTATAGTAAATATATAAGTGTCATATATATTTGTAATCAGAAGGACGAGGCGAATCCAAATATGTAAAAATATATAGGGTGTTCCATTTAAAAAAACCATACTTTTTTCTGCCCCTCGTATACGGTTGAAGTAGGAAAAAAAGTAATTGCATATTCAAAAACTACACAATATTCTGTGTTAGACCGGTTTTTGAAAAATTAAAATCGGTGGTAATTGACCGAAATAAGGGGGGTATAGTTTTATAGGAAACACCCTGTACACAAATTATATTATATTATCAAGATAAATCAAAAAATTAGGTCTTTAACTAAAAATTTTAAAATTTGGCTTGGTAGTTAATGCGTTAATATTATAGATCTCGATGTGCTGACTGCTATGTTTCAAGAATCTCAATACTTTTTAGCTTAAAGAGTTTCGATACAGCTTATGGTATAGTGGATCTGGTGAAGAATTCTATTCTTCTTCTTCTAGACACTAAAGCTTGATCAAATAAAATTATAGTTATCAGTTGAAATCTGTGTAAATACATGGTGTGAGTATAATGTCCTAGAATAGGACAGCTGAACTCGATCTGTTGTGTCTCATAACCTCGAAATTAAGATAACCTAATTGAACGCAGAAAGTACATTAATAAAATCTTTTCGAAAAATTCGGTTCGCATAACCCGTATAACCAAGCGATACAGGTTTCCGTGAACTGTATAGATTTTATAATATTCTATAAAGATATGTCGATAAAGATTATATATAATATTTATAGAATATTTATAGTATAACTAAATATTTCCGTTACAGATATATTCTGTATTTAATCTGTACAGCGATTATAAAGTATTATCTTTATATACTTTCCCTATACAGAATATATGGTTTACATTTATAGCACATATAAGTATCGTTATATTATCGATAACTGATCAATATGTGTTGTTTGTGAATGACCTCCCCTCTGTCATTTTGGAGGGCTTAATAGTGATGTTTGCAGATGACACTTCAATGGTGGTCTCTGCCTCGAGTCCTGTAGAACTCCAAGAAAAAGTTGACAGAAACTTGAAACTTTACAAAGAGTGGTGTCACAAGAATACTTTAATTCTAAATATTGACAAAACTGAATGCCTATACTTTGCTAAACGTAGATCGCCTCCAGAAAACTTAATCAAAACTATACCGAGAGACGCATTTTCTGAATCTGTAAAATTTCTTGGTACCATTGTGGATTGTAATTTATGCTGGGATCAACATATAGAACTTATATGTAATAAATTAAATAAAGCATATTTTGCTATGAGGCAGTTAAGTAGTCTATTAAATATTGAAGCCATAATAAATCTCTATTATTCTCTAGCATTCTCACATCTAACATACAATGTGATAGCTTGGGGGTCTTCGCCAAGTGTTAATCGAGTGTTCATCCTGCAAAAGCGACTCATTAGACTGATGTTTAACATCGGATTCAGAGAGTCCTGCAAACCTTACTTCATAAGCAAAAGAATTCTTACCATCCACTGTATATACATCTTAAACTGTATTAAATTTGTTAGAATAAACATAGATAGCTTTGAGACAAATTATGCAATCCATTTATATAACACTATACTCGGGCCAAAAAGAGTAGTCAGTAGAGCCAGGGGCGTACGGATTTACGAATTTAATAAATTCCATAATTCGAACAAATGAAAGCGGATTGTGTTAATTATGCATGAGTATGAGTTACCATGTCTTAAATTTTAAATAATATGCTTACATCTGGTAACATTATCTCCACGAATTAGGTATAGCAACGCAGTTGAACAATGCACATCCTTTGCGTTGCAGCATATGTGACGCCACTGAATGCGCTATCTAAGCCCTCTCGACGACCTTTATAATAGTCGAACAAATTATTGGGTATAAGGGCGGCACGTTCAAGCATGTACTTTATTTGGTTGACTATACCAATTAAACATAATGACCTAGTTGTGGTTTTCATCTCTGGTAGGCGGAGAAAACTGGATATATTTCTCTGAATTATATGGGATTATATGGTAAAACGAGCTGCCGCTTCTGTATTTCATAACAGCTAAATCCTTTGAAGAATTGCCGGTAAGTTTTTTGCTCTACTGACTACTCTTTTTTCCCCGAGTATAGGCTTGGTAACTTACTAAGGACTGCTCAGCACAAAACAGCTCTATATGAAAAATCTCCAATGTATGCAGGCACTAAATTATATAATAAACTACCTGAAGAAATCAAGAAGATCAGTAATGAAAAAAAATTTATTATGCAGGTTAAAGACTTCCTAATTAAGAATTGTTTTTACTTATTAGAAGAATATATGAACTCATGAGCAGTCATGCGGGGAATATGCAAATTAATTAATTAAGATTACTCTGTTCATTTGTTTCAATTATTTTAAACTGTGTTTTATTGATGTTCAATTTTGTACTAGTGTTTGTACCTCGACCAGGGTTTTATATACTAGCAATTTTATGATTTTATATCTTTTATCTGTGCCTGACGCTCACACACATACTTGTATGTCTTACGTGAAATAAATATATTCTATTCTATTCTATTCTATAGATCCTGTAAAGTTCTCTGATAAAAAACATTTTCTATTTTGGAAAATGTATTACTACTTTATTAAATCTATATGTCATCTAATCGAATAGCTATGGGTATTCTATACTAAGTAGGTATTGAATCTTTACGTGATCGATACCGATATTTCTGCATTTATAGCATATATGAAGTATCGTTATATTATAGACTACATAACTAACCAGTATAGATTCTGTAAAGTTCTTCGATATAGATTTAATGAAGTGTTATATATTGTTTACATTATACGAAAACGATACAATGAGAATTCGCAGTACTAAATATTTATTGAATCTTGACGTGTAGATACCGAACTGACCTGCCATATGTCAAACGTGGATTTAATACCTAACCTTACTATTTATTGAAAATAAGAAACAAATCTTAACCCAAGCAACTAACCAAACTCTGTGTCTGTGTACACATATTTTAAAATAAATAATACAACTATCTACAATCATTTATTGAAAGGGACTGTCTAGTGTCTACTGAACCGCGCCTTTGCGGTGCAATATGTTCGACGGTTTTTTTTTTCAAGTTGCTACGATGGTGTGTTGGAGCTTATGCAGTATTGGCATGCTGGAGGTTCCGAGTTCAATGCCCACACATTTCTGTTTTTTTTTTAATTAAATATATCAGTTAGATTTCAGGTGACAATATGGTGAAAGATGTTCCTTCTTAAAAATAATAAAAACATATTTGAGGGAACAAAACTTCAACACTTACATTTCAAAGCTAATCGGTTAATATAAGATCAGCGCCGGCGGTGCGGTATACCGCGTCGATCAATATTGAACCGTTGCGACCTCAGATCAAGAAAGAAACGTTGATCTGAGGTCGCGACGGTCCAGTAGACAATAATTCAATTAAAATAGTAACCACGTCTACGTAAACCACAGAACATAAAGGACGTAAACAATCATACTACAAGTGAGAATCGTTTCACAACACAGAGACAGGTCACTGTCAACTGTCACAGCCATAGATAAAAAAGTCACAGCACAGTCACTGTTGTCAACTCTAGATCTGCATCTTATAATCCTTGGAGTAAGTATATTATATACTTAGTTCGTACCCTGCCAGCTGCAATCAACAAGGTAAGATCGTAAAAAATTTTTTTAAAGATATAAATGATTATCCAATATCTCTGTTTCACATAACGATTTATTACTGATATCATTAAATAACTTCCCGATGCAGTGCTACTACTTTTAACATCGAATGACGTGGACATAAGGATGGCTCAGTGGGAAAATTTTTAGAACACAAGGAGCGAAGGCATGGGGTTTGAAGGTTCGAATCACAAGGTAAGCATTCTAACATTGTAATTTAAATAACATTATAATAATTTGCAGGTGACTTTTTCTGAGGATATAATATTCATTGGAACATGGTAACGTTGGATTTACGGCGCTGTACGGCTGATGAGTAATTAAAAAATAGTTAATTTTTTAAATTTTTTAATTTGACATGAAGACATGTTCTTTACAGAATCTTTATTCTTCCTGTATATACAGCATTATAATAATATAGGTAGTCGGCCTGTATCGTTATAGCGATACGATAAATTGAACTTTATTCAATCTAAATCCAAAATGTATCGCGGCGATAGAGAATCTGTAAATACCAACTTTATTCTATCTATATCCAGGACGTATTTAAACCCGTATCGTCGCTGTACCAGATGAATACACTATCTTTATCGAGTAAAGATTTTAATATAGAACCGATACAGGTTATTTACAGTATGGTTATACGGGAAAGGATGGAAAAGTAAGTGGGTTTCTGAAACAGTTTATAACAAATGTCTGTAACAAACCGAAGCTGCAAAGCAAAGAAGTGTGACGTTGCGGTATTCACCGTATTAACTGTATTAATCTACTCCGAGCTTTTGGAATAAAAATATACATGTCACATATACATAATTAAAGAGATTTAACCATGTAGTAGAAGTAGACAATCACTTTAACTTTTTTACGTAATATAAATGTGGAGACGAATAAGTATGGGAATAATTTTGTATCTATTTGTGAGCATTATTTCATACTTAACTGACTCATATTTTAGGGGTATCATTCATAATCCACGTTAATTAACAAAAGTGCCCAAATAAAAAATTTTACTTTGGGAACTATCGATAAGTTATTTTTTATTTTCAAGCACACTCATCCAACATTTCATTAATGTGCATTTTTCAGTGAATTTATGATCACAAAAATATACAAATACTCACCAAGCGTAAGTTAAGTTTTGTTCAATTTATAAACTCACACTGACTAGCCTGCCATTTACCTTAAAACAAACACAAGATAAACATACCTAACATCACCTTCAGTTACTGATTCTGGAAAAGGTGGAGTTTTCACAACTTTACTGTCTAGCAGAGCACTAGAAGTTTTAAAATACCTATCGCTTCGACATGTAATAGGTTTTTCTGCTCTACAATAATTCCAAATTATATTAATATACACATAATATGCAATGAACTAGAAATATACCTGGACAAAACTCCATTATTTGCTTTTATATTATATTTACGTATTATTTTTGCCCCTTGACAAATTGTTCTATGTTTGGTGGGTACCTAAAAATGTATGATTACATAATCGCAAACAATATATTATATTCTATTATTCAAATAAAATTGAAAATAAATATTGAATTATATGGTAGGTATTACATAATTTAATTAATGGAGTTCATGGTGCATCAAAAATTCTATTGGTCTATTTTGAGCTAAATTTAAACTTACCTCTGATATACCTTTTTCCAAATAGTTACATATGGTCCTAATTGCAGATCGTGAAATATTCCTCGTTGTCAATGATAGCATACTTGACATTTTTAAAGGAGGATCACAAAATCCCCCAAAATCCTAAATATTGTATTTTAAAGGGCTGAATCGCTGAACACTTAAATCATATGCTGGCCACTATACAAGAAGTAGTGGCGGCACTAGTGTCTATAATCGCTAATCGCACATCGCACAGCCAGGAACTGTCAAATTGTCAAAAGTACAACAATTTAGAACTATTTTTTTTTCACCTACACTGGGTTGGTTACTCTGCTTTCGTTCGTTGTATAACCAAGGCTGGTAAACTCTAAAGGTTACCCCATTTGAACTTGACTTACTCAACGTACGTCACTCGGCGACCTTAGACCAGCAGTCATGGTTGAGATAAAATATCTCTACCATGACCAGCAGTGGGATTCTGGTTTAACGATACGATACAGCTCGACGACACGACATCAAACTCGATATCGTATACAAATTGACAATAGTAACGATTCCGGAGTGGTATCGTCGGTATTCGATAACACTTTTGAACAAATGGGAAAAATCATGGTAACATGAGATGCTAGATGACGCTGTGACTAATGTCAAAATATGACGAAACCGTGAACAATAAATAGTTTACAATGGAAAGTGAATGGTTTTTTAAAAATAGTTTACTTCTGTGAATTCTGGTGCAGATATATTTAATATATTAGTGAAATACGCATAAGATAGGACCTTATGGTAAAAATTTCTGATAAATATTTCACGTTATGTGAAAATAAATGATTGAAAAAATAAAAGTTCGGAGTAGTGTATACTGTTTCTTTATTTTTTTATATCTCAACATTCCCTAATATTCTCTAATAAATTAAGAATTATATCTCCTCTATATCTGTTAATACGACATCTTTAGGTCCCCCTGCCACTTGCTTTCCTCTTTAATGAGTATTTCCATATCAACAAAAATATAAATTGTACAACTACAGTTAGGTATAAAATGGATAGAAACCTTCTGTCATTTTTCCACTGTCCTCTCCCGAGCCCTGAGCATTTAACTGAAAGCATTGAGTAAAAAATAATAAAGAGTTGCAACTGTCAAGGTTTCGAGATTTTACTATTGTATTTCTTTGCCAACAACTTCATGATTGTCATCAATTTTTACTGCTACGGGAAGGTATTTGTAATGTGGCTGTATAGCCGTTAAAATTGAAGACAATCATGAAGCTATTGGTGAAAAAATACAACACTAAAATCTCGAAACCTTGACAGTTGCGCCTCTTTATTATTTTTACCAATGCTGAAAGCAAGTTGTGCCCATAATTTCTTCCCTACTTAAGGGCACATTTAATCTTCCCCTTACTAAATCACCATGTAGTTTCATAAAGTCGCAAAATCTGCGACTGTCTGTCACCTTAAACCACAGAACTTGATTGTTTTGTTTTTATTTTAAAATGTATTTTTAGGTTAGAATTCCCTTGAGAGTGGGAGGTGCAACCGTCGATTAGAAGGGTACAACACTAGGGATTGAAGCGAGATACATATATCGTTTACGTTTCACGACATCTAAATTGTATCGTCTAAAACATTTGAATTCTCACGATTTGACGATTTGACGATTTTAAGACCGGAATCACAAATATGGGCGGTTCGTATCGTCATAGTATCGTATCGTCTCTCCGGAATCTCACTGCAGGTTTCTTTATTTTTTTATATCTCAACATTCCCTAATATTCTCTAATAAATTAAGAATTATATCTCCTCTATATCTGTTAATACGACATCTTTAGGTCCCCCTGCCACTTGCTTTCCTCTTTAATAAGTATTTCCATGGCTAAAAAACCAAAATATAAATTGTACAACTGCAGCTATAAATGGATATACAAACCTTTTGCCATTTTTCCACTGTAATTTCCATATAGTTTCATAAAGTCGCAAAATCCGCGACTGTCTGGAGCACCTTAAACGTCATATTGCCACAGAACTTGAGTCATATTCTTTTCAGCTGCCCCGGTGGCCAAGGGCAAGAATAATATACTAACTATTCTTGGGCCAAGGGTATCAATTTTTGCATTCTTTTGACTGCCCTAGTGACGTAATGCTTCACCAGGGTTACCTCCCCTACCTTCCCAAGCTTAACCAGAACTGTAGTTGGGTATGCTTGGGTCCAAGAACGGTAAACTTTACCGTTCTTGGCTTGGGTCAACTTCTATGCTTGGCAATTTAATGATAACAATAAGTTAACATATGAAATTATAGTACAGGTTACGTTATAGGTTATAAATTTAATTAAAAACAAAACAAAATCAAAAATATTAATCTTGAAATTAATGGCATCGAGCACTCGGGCAGATGAATAGAATACTTTGAATTTGGCACATTTTGTGACGTCAAAATTACGTATTTTACCACCTCCAATTGCCCTAAACAACTGCACTTAGGTAAAGATGGGCAGCCGAAAAGAATTTGACTTTGATTGTTTTGTCTTTATTTTAAAATGTATTTTTAGGTTAGAATTCCCTTGAGAGGGGGAGGTGCAACCGTCGATTAGAAGGGTACAACACTAGGGATTGAAGCGAGATACATATATCGTTTACGTTTCACCATTGATTAAAAAATAATATTATTTTTTACTCAATGGTTTCACGACATCTAAATATGTATCGTCTAAAACATTCGTTTTCTCACGATTTGACGACAGTCCTTTTAAAACCGGAATCACAAATATGGACGATTCGTATCGTCACAGTATCGTATCGTCTCTCCGGAATCCCACTGCCTATACTCGGGCCAAAAAGAGTAGTCAGTAGAGCAAAAAACTTACCGGCAATTCTTCAAAGGATTTAGCTGTTATGAAATACAGAAGCGGCAGCTCGTTTTACCATATAATCCCATATAATTCAGAGAAATATATCCAGTTTTCTCCGCCTACCAGAGATGAAAACCACAACTAGGTCATTATGTTTAATTGGTATAGTCAACCAAATAAAGTACATGCTTGAACGTGCCGCCCTTATACCCAATAATTTGTTCGACTATTATAAAGGTCGTCGAGAGGGCTTAGATAGCGCATTCAGTGGCGTCACATATGCTGCAACGCAAAGGATGTGCATTGTTCAACTGCGTTGCTATACCTAATTCGTGGAGATAATGTTACCAGATGTAAGCATATTATTTAAAATTTAAGACATGGTAACTCATACTCATGCATAATTAACACAATCCGCTTTCATTTGTTCGAATTATGGAATTTATGAAATTCGCAAATTCGTACGCCCCTGGCTCTACTGACTACTCTTTTTGGCCCGAGTATAGATGCATGATACAAATAAATATGTATCATGGCCTAGATGGATATACCGGCGGTCGCCTAGTGACGTATGATATATTGAGATAGGTCAGGTTCAGATTGGGTAACCTTTAGAGTTTACCAGCCTTGACCGTGAACAACAAATAGTTTACAAGGAGTGAGTGGTTTTTTAAAACTAGTTTACGGCACAGAAATACAGAATCCGGGGAATGGATTGGCAACACTGGGTGCCTCCTCTGGACTGAAGTTGGTTGTGGAAATATGGCGGCTGCTGCGGGAAATTATAAACGTATTTTACAATTATTAGAAAAGTGGCCCTTAGATAAAAATAAGGCTGGCGGAAGGTAAAAGATATATACCCTTAAAATAGCTGATTATTTTTTCTGAATGTGAAATGCAAATACATATACGATACGTAAGAAATATTTATAACCTCCAACATATTTTTTAGGGATCTAGGCGAATATTTAAGGAGTTATATAAATAAAGCATATAAGGAAAATAAATTAGAAACAAATTACAAATACTGGGATAACCAATATCTTTCATTACAAAAATTGGTTAATGACGTTCATAGGAATAAGTATAAGCGTTTATTATCTTCTTCAGCCACAGGACTTACAGCTGACCAGTGTAATATAGCCCTATCTAACGAAGTTTTAGAAGAGTTAGAAAAAGAAGAACAATCCATATTTAGAAAATTAATTTCCTTAAAAACTGAGAAAGACCAAAAATAGAATGTTAGTGCTCATTAAAAATATTATTAGAATTAATTTAAGGAAGTTATCTAACATTGCAGAAAAACAAATTCCACATATTTCGGTTATGGCAGAGGAAGCTGTAAATTATTTAAAACCAGAGAAACATCAAATTATTTTGGATATGACTTTTGGCGCAGGCGGTCATAGCCGTAAATTATTAGAGGTGGCGCCAAATATTAAACTCCTTGCTTTAGATAGGGATCCAAAGGCTTTCAATTATGCAAAAGAATTAGCACAGGAATATCCCTCTCAAGTTGTACCCTTACTAGGATGTTTTTCAGAATTACCAAATTTACTTATGTCTCAAAATATAAAACAAAATTCAATTGATAGTATTCTATTTGATTTTGGATGCTCTTCCATGCAATTCGATGAAGCTGGCAGAGGTTTTTCAGTTTCCAAAAATGGACCACTGGATATGCGAATGGATGGAAATAGAAATCCTGGTATGTACTACATGTATTAATATACCTACCATAAAAAAATGTTATGAACTAAAATAGGTTAAACTTCTACAATAGTCGCACATAAAATTTATAAAACTTTATTCTTCGAAAATGTGCATTTTAGCTTCTGAACATTAATCTGAAGTCAAAATTTTGTGGTTGCTTCCACCTTTCAAGATGCAGGTTTAAAAGTAACTTTCTACCATTACCGCAAATGCAGTTTAATTATATATTTTACATAATTAGAGAACACGGCAGAATTAAACAGCTATCGATACTTCAGTACATTCATAGCATTTAGATTTTCTATATACAGTTTGTTCAAGAATGGGGTTTCAAAGAGGAAAACCTTTGTCGATCCTCAATCTCCACCCACGGCCGAGCAGTGAATGGACTACATTAGTTGTGACGTCACGACCCCCACTTCTAGTAGCATACAAGTTTACGGCCGAAATTGTGATATTGGAATTTGACCCGTATTGCGTTGTCCATAAGGACTATAATATACAGGGTGTCCCGATTTTAAACCGACAAACTTTGGGTACAGAAAGTTCACATGAAATTATGACATACCCCTTCTAACATTTCATCTCTATCGAGCCTCCTAACGGAGATACAGGGTGTTGAAAATTCAATTTATTTTTTGTTTTTCTTTAATAACTTCCACAATATTAAAGATAGGGAAACCAAACTTGGTACACATAGTTAGGTTGTAAGGGTCCATCTTTGCCATGGTTCAGAGTTAAACTGAGGCGCGCCAGTGGCGTGCGGTGTGGTCACGGCGACATAATTTTAAGGAAAAAAGTATGTGCACTAATTTTTTTCACAATTCTGATCAGATTTTCATAATTTACGGTTAATTTTCTAAAAAAACTTGCTCATGTAAAATTTTGACTGAAGCATTAGTTTTCGAGATATTTGCGTCTGAACAAAACGATGCACCAAAAACACAATTATCATGTCGGGAATAGTTCTGATGAAATCACGATATATCCCTTCTAAAATTTCTCTATAGCCATTCCTAACGGAAATACGGGGTGTGATTTTTTTGATATTTGGATGTTGATAATTTTTGTATGCAATTTCGTAACAAACAAATTTTTCTTTTGACAGAAATAATATTGACTTGCAAAAGGCCTTAAAAACGCCTCATTGCAAAAGAAAAAAAACATTAAAACCAGTATCTTTAATATTGTGGAAGTTATTAAAGAAAAACAAAAAACAAATTGAATTTTCAACACCCTGTATCTCCGTTAGGAGGCTCGATAGAGAAGAAATGTTAGAAGGGGTATGTCATAATTTCATGTGAAGTTTCTGTACCCGCAGTTTGTCTGTTTAAAATCGGGACACCCTGTATAGTACTAAAACATTGTCGGGAATTTTATAGTATTTCTGTATGTTGAAAGATTATTTAAGGACTTCCAATACCTATTTCACATTTAAGAAATATGTTAAAATATATGTATTCACGTATGATTTATAAAAACTTCATTTTAGTTTTATAAATTAATATGTAAAGCGGCGGAAACTTCCTCCAATAGGAATAAAGAATGCAAAAATTTAAATTATGAGTTTGCAGCTGACTTCAAACATTTAATTCATTTTCGTTCATTTTGACAATGAACTTGACGTTTAACTTAAGTTTTCTCCCAGTTTCAAATCTATTCTACTATTTTTTCTAATACACTAGTCTTTGTGCTTAATTTTTAAATATGGGTTTGTGCTTTGCACCTGAGTGTGATCATATCAATAAAACTGGATGTAAAATGTTTAGTTTCCCAAAGGATTCCAAATTAAAATAATGTGTATGTTAGTTTGATTATCGTTTCTTAAATATGGGTATATGTAAATTATTGTAAAGAAAAAATAATGCTTAAGTACCTACCTGTGCTTTCTTTAATATTCTATATTTTTTTAAATAGGTTTAATTGATTTTTATTGTATTATTGACACCAAGGTAAGAGGTTATAAAATTTGCGTCAGCGACACTGACACTAACGACAGCTGTAACAACTCAGAAGTATAATGAAGTTAGCAGCAGTGTAAACTTTATTTTAATATCCGTCTGTCATGATAGTAGTACATACGGTTGCATAATTGTGTGACGTCACACTAATGTGGTCCACTTTTTAAGAGCTCGAGACGCGACGACGTAACCAAAAGTCCACACTGTTCTTATGGATGCGTTTTTCATGAATACATTTACGGGCTCGGGCTCGGGATTACTTCAGGACCCCGAGACTGCTTTTAGATTTTCGATCAAACTTTCCTTCTGAAACCGATTATTGATGCTAATAATACAACATTTAAATTAACCACGTCAACATCAACAGAAAATACGTAGATACTTTCCAACAATTATAAACAATGAACTTTCAACTTAAAATTTGGAGGTTAAACTCGATTTAAACAAGGGTAGGCATCTGACTAAATTTTAAGCAAGTAGTTACTAAAGATAGTAACTAAATAACGCATAAATTTCACTATGAATGCCATTTTCCTTAGTTGTCAACTAACTGCTAGTTAGTCACATTTTAGTCGCGAACAATTTGTCTATGAATTAGGCTGTAAAAGATTATTATTGAATATAGGTATATTTTATAAATTATATATGTTATACGAGTACATATTATGTACGTATATTATGTATATCATTATTACTTATAAAAGCATTCGTTGGGCAAAGTAGTAAAATTAAAGCTGGTAGTTCTTAAAATCAAAAAGACATTTAAATAATGTGTGTGAGGTTAGAAACGTTTCTGAGTTAGCAACGTTTCTGGTTAGTATCGGTCTGCGCGCCGAGTAAAAGAGGCGGCCAATACAGTTAAAAATGTTTTATGCTTTTCCGCCAATCGTTGCTATTAAAATATATTCGCTCCTTAAAACGTTGTTTTCTCGGAAACCTGACAGGGTGCCGACCTGAATTTTTCACATTGTATTAAATAAAACATGTTGTTAGCACCGAGTCGCTGAATTTGCAATTTGCAATGAATAAACATTGCCGCTACTAAATACATGTCCAAGTAGTGATTCATAAGAAAACGGTGCGCAAGCATCAGATTAACTACGTGCCTTGTTGAGTGCAGTCTATTTGTCTTTCTACATTGATTGTCCCTTGTGTATTTTAAGCTTTTCTTGTAAAAGCTAACACATGTTATTTTCCGTTCTGCTATTAAATTTTCACAAAAACCCATGAAAAGCCTCATCATATACAAAAACTACAAACTGATAGCGACAACATAAATATAATAATTTTTTTCTCGAAAAGTATAGAGTGTGCCACCCTGTAATTTTACATTATACTAAAGAAAGGCGTTCTTTCCAGTCCTGCTATCAGTTTATCCCAAAAACCCGTAGGAGACTCGTGATATACAAAAATTGCAAATTGGGGTTCGCGACTATATTAAACTAAATAATTTTTTTCTCGAAAAGTATAGAGTGTGTCACCCTGTAATTTTTACATTATACTAAAGAAAAGGCGTTCTTTCCAGTCCTGCTATCAGTTTTTCCCAAAAACCCGTAGGAGTCTCGTGATATACAAAAAATGCAAATTGGGGTTCGCGACAATATAAAACTAAATAATTTTTTTCTCGAAAAGTATAGAGTGTGCCACCCTGTAATTATTACATTATACTAAAGAAAAGGCGTTCTTTCCAGTCCTGCTATCAGTTTTTCCAAAAAACCCGTAGGACTCTCGTGATATGCAAAAAATACAAATTTCCATTATTTGTATATCACGAGACTCCTACGGGTTTTTGGGAAAAACTGATAGCAGGACTGGAAAGAACGCCTTTTCTTTAGTACAATGTAAAAATTACAGGGTGGCACACTCTATACTTTTCGAGAAAAAAATTATTTAGTTTTATATAGTTGCGAACCCCAATTTGCCACGAGACTCCTACGGGTTTTTGGGAAAAACTGATAGCAGGACTAGAAAGAACGCCTTTTCTTTAGTATAATGTAAAAATTACAGGGTGGCACACTCTATGCTTTTCGAGAAAAAAATTATATTTATGTTGTCGCTATCAGTTTGTAGTTTTTGTATATGATGAGGCTTTTCATGGGTTTTTGTGAAAATTTAATAGCAGAACTGAAAATAACATATTTTATTTAATACAATGTGAAAAGTTCAGGTCGGCACCCTGTCAGGTTTCCGAGGGAGCGAATATATTTCAATAGCAACCATTGGCGGAAAAGCATAAAACATTTTTAACTGTATTGGCCGCCTCTTTTACTCGGCGCGCAGACCGATACTAATTAGAAACGTTTCTAACTTCACACACATATTTAAATATATATAAAATATAAATACTTTGCTTGTCCCCAAATTTTTAAGAAATGTACTAGAATTTTAATTTGCATTTACAAGCAGTTGGAGGCATAACTAAATAAGTGAAAATGCATTATTTTTGTTCTCCTTAAAACTACAAAATATCGAATATAGTCCGTTTAAAATTTTTATGTCAAAAATTAAATTAAAAATTGTCAAATCATGACTTATTTTTAATTAAGTGTTTTATGAAAATAATAATTATATTGCTGTTTAATATTAATAGTTATATAATATTAATGGAATGGAACATAATGAATAGGCCACAATTATACAATAAAATTTACTTTTTTTTATAAAATTACAAATAAAAAAGTTTATTGTTTAGAGGCCCCACTGTGGATACTGCATATATATACTTCAAATCACGAGAGATGACCGTTACCATTGATTAAGGAATGAATAAGATACGTGACTCCAATGTAAAGTGCAAGGCTAATTTTGGCAGTGAGATTCCCGGTAAGTTGCGAGCATTCCTGTGATTCACGTAGTATGCTTTTGATAAACCTGTGTCTTGTCTGGTTTTATATAATTTATAATCTAGTGAAAAAAAAAATTGGATGTTCAGATTGATTTTAGTTTAAAATTATGTGACGGTTAAAAGTCAAACAAACGTTGAGAAATAGCTGGCAGAGAGAACATACTACGTTAATAATTTTAAACTAAAATTAATCTGGACATTAAATTTTTATTACCACTAGATTATTAATGATATAAAACTAGACACGACACAGGTTTGTCAAAAGCATACTACGTAAATCACAGGATTGTCCGCAACTTACCGAGATCTCGCCGCCAAAATTGGCCTCGCACTTTACCATTGAAGTCGCGTATCTTATTCATTCCTTAATCAATGCCGTTACGTCACAAATTAATTTCTAATCTTCAACGTACGCTGTTCAAGCGTTCTATGTTTACAACATAGTAAACCAAGAGAGATAGGGAAAGGAAGTCCATTTTATGTGACTGTTAATATCTCCGACTGACGTTGATGTTCGTGTCTATCTTGTGTGAGAAACGTAGTTCATCTTATTAGCTTGAAGGACCAGCTCGCCATTACGAGCAAAAAGACATAGAAATGATGAAAACAATTTTATTTTAAAACTTTACATTTGAGTCCGAGCAAGCGTCACCCCACTTGGAGAGTCTTACATGTACTGATCGGGTGCGCGAGCGAGATAACATATTATTATTAACTTAAATCTATTAGCGACACCTATAACCAGTGGTGCAGGCACAAATTATAAATTTGGGAAAACATAAAACTCCAACAGTTGATGCATTATACCAAAACCTAACCTCCTTGACGAAATAGAAAGAGAGGGCCCAATTTCGTATGTCTCAGTAACAAGCGAGAATTCAATCAACTGGTCGTTTTGACTAGCGCCGTTGTCACATGTTTCATAGTTTCCTGTTTCTGCATGTCAGCCAGTTGTCAAATTTGAGTTTATCTTGAGTTTGATTGTTACCGTTTTCCTTATTCCATTGATTGTTGTACATTAAAAATAGTTCATTATGGAACTAACGATAGTTAATCTTCAAAACATCTGCATTTTGCCAAATTATATATAATAAAAATCTCGATAAGAATAATTATTATACAATAATAATAATAATAATTAGTTCAAATTTAGACAGGCGAGATCGTTACATTATTCTGACATGATATAACAGACAAATTGCAGGTTATGTTTTGTTTTGACGTTTAAGTTTGTTTACATCCGGATATCATTTCAACAAGCATGAATTTGACTAACTCAGTACTGATTTGATTCACACGAATTATAATGATGACGTAACGGTCTTCTTTCGTGATTTGGACTATATGTTAAAATTTGCGCTACAATTAAGTGTCACAATTGACATTTATTATAGCCAATAAAAAAAACTAGGGATTAAGTTTAGTTGATATGAACACAAAGTTAAAAATAGATTTCCAATTTTGTTCAAAATAAAAGCTAAAATTAATTGCACCAATTTTATTGCTTCTTCCTTTGAGATACATACATAAGTGAGAAGCCCGCTTGCGCGCCTGCAGTCTTGATTCATTGCATATTTAATTTAAAGTTTTGTTAATAATAAGTATAATAACCATATTTTGTTAAAGAAAATGGAATACATACCCATTCTTAAGAAACTATTGCAGCATCTAAAATTAAATGTAAAATTGCAATTTTAGAGTCTCCGACTGCAGCTGATGTATTAGCAAAGGCTTCAGAAGATGATATTTACAAAATAATAAAATATTATGGAGAGGAAAAACAAGCAAAGAAAATCGCAAGGGCCATTGTGGAGGCCAGGTATTTATTTAAAAAGTTAACAACTACAGAGGAATTAGCAGATTTAGTTGATTCAGTTTGTACAGAAGATTATAGGTTGGACAAGATGCAAAGAAAAGCACATGTGGCTACAAAAACTTTCCAAGCTCTACGAATATTTGTTAACAACGAACTTAATGAAATTAACTATGGTTTGATTTTGGCACATCGTTATCTTAAAATTGGTGGAAGGATTGTTACTATTACATTTCATTCTTTAGAAGATACAATTGTTAAAAGGCATTTGTCGGGTAACTTGATCGAACATGCAGCAAATCCTTTACCGTTAAAATTTAGTAGTCATGCAATCATTGATAATATTCTACTTGAAGAGATCATGGAACCTAAATGGAAACTTTTACATAAACATGTTTTAGTTCCGAAATATGAGGAAGTCGAGAATAATCCAAGAAGTAGATCTGCTAAACTTCGAGCGGCAATTAAAGTTAAGTAATAAATTTATATTTATAGTTATATAATTTATAATATACAATAAAAAATATAGTTTACTCGGTACTTTTTATTTGCTAACTATATCTACAGAAAAAGTAATCTAAAAATAAACAAAAAGGGACTTAATATTTTAAAATTCTCCTTTGGTAACTTATATCGGTTAAATTATGCATAGGAATACATATTAGAGATGGCAAGTTATTGTAGGCTGCTCTCAATCATTTGCACAACTACACACCTTGTGTTTGTTGATGGCAAAAGATCGGCAAATCGGCATACATTTGTACACATTTCTGTCTACATTCAGAGTACCCACTGGTTTGACAATATGAAATTCCCTGACGTTTTGGATTTGGATTGGACAAAAAAATAAAATGTAATGTAAAAAATATAAATATAACATACACGCCCTCGACTGACAGAAGTCATGGTATGCATAATTTTTATTTAAAAATATCCCAACTCGATATTTTATATATATTTTTTTATTATACAATAATAATATTAAAACAAAGAACTGAAAGCCATTATTCGACGGAATAAACTTAACGTAATATCATAAGTTTAAATAATTTTTTTGATAAGTACATTGCAAAAATAGAAAACAAAAATTTTTAATAAAAATTCTACCAAACATTCATGCATACTTTTTTATTCCTATTTTATTATTTATCTTATCAGCCTTATATTTTGTAGTTTCCTGAAAACGTTTCTTTTGTTCCAGCATCGTCATTTCAATACAATGCTTTTCTTTTCAATTTTTCGCCAATATTCAATTCTCTTTTTTCTCTTCCAATGCCCTGATATATTTACTGCATGATTATTTAACATATCTTGTAAAACTATTATTATAATACTGTCAAAGTATTCTGGGATTAATGTAGTTTCGTGTAGATTTTCAGTTAATAAATTTGTATTTATTGAAATATCTGATTTGACTAGCATTTCCAGGATAATATAAAAATGAAATTAAGAATGTACCATAAATTTATAGACTTTTGTTGTTTGCCTACAAATTTACATTAAAAAATAGCCTAGCTAATGTCATAAAACTAAACAAAGGCAGATTCTGAAAATTCAAATTTTCCTTTTCTGCATTTCCAGCCTCAATTGTTGAACTATCATGTGAAATCTGCAGAAAATTTTGAATTTTTTTCATTTTCTAATTTCTTATTTTAATTAAATTTCGGATTTATGCAGACATATGCTGCAAATAATTGGTGTTTTAACCCTTTAACACGCAAAACTCGTTCCTTCATATATTTTGGTATTTTTTGGAGATGGGTCTGCCGGGAATGCTCCCAAATGGGAATATTCCCTGTTTGGGAATATTCCGGGAGCGGAGTTTTGACCCAAAAGGAATATTCCCGATAATTTAAAACTACCGCCAAAATTTATAACCTAAAATGATTGTTTTACATCAAAATCATGTCAGTTAGTACGTGACACGCTCTTAAAAATAACATAAATTTGTTATTTGCAAATGTTGAATAGGAAAAACTTGTTATATTTACTAAAATGATTTATAAACATGTTGTTTGTGTTATGTATTTTGTTTAATGAACACCACAGGTTTAGTAATAAAATTTAAAGTTTATTTTCTATATTTTTTTAATATAATTCATTATAGTTATAAAAAATATGATATATTTGGTATTACTGAAAAGGGAAAAATCAGTACAATTGAAACATGCACAATTTTTCAAAATTCCCAGGAGCATTGGCAAAATTCCCGGAGTTTTAGGTGAAAATCTATAGGAAATTCAATACTCCAGGAGTTTTGGGAAGGGAATATTCCCAAAAATTCAAAACTCCGGGAGTAAACCCATCTCTAATTTTTTCATAAAAATGGATTTGTTATGATTCATTTTGTATGAAAAACGCATTTATAAAAATATTTTGGCGTTATTCTTTTTGGAAATGGGTGGTTGATATGTCGACCTATGACCACCTATGCAGTCGAGATTCAGATTATGTTCATAGGTCATAGGTCTAAATTGTATGTATATGGTTGATAGACAGTTGCTGTAGATATAATACAATATGCTCTATTGATATACAAAAAAGCCAAACATTCAAACATAGTCTAAGTATCAGGCCACATATCATAAACAAATTGATAACTCGAGAGCGCTGCATAATTTAAAAAAAAATTTTATTAACATAAATGATATCAACATGCTTTGGCAATATACAGTAAATTCACTTTTTAACCAAAGCACTTTGTGAGTGAATAGGAGAGAATAAAGCGAGAGCGCTAACATTCTGAGATCGACATGCAGTCACGTATGTGTAGTGCTCTCGCTTTACTGCTATCTCCTATTCACTCACAAACTGCTTTGGTTCAAAAGTGAATTTACTGTATAAACAAAAAATGACCTTGGCTCAAATACATAATTACAAAAAAATATATAGTTTTGTAACCCTTTCATATACCGTGGTACAAAACTTCTAGTTACACTTATGTTTACCATACCATACCAAAATAATAGTGATGTGAGTGGCTTTTTAGCCAATGCAAAAAATCCAATTTTTGCAAAAAAAATGCCAAGAAAAAAATTTTTTAGCTGGCTAAAAATCATTTTTAGCCAAAATTCGCGCCAACGCCGCCATTATGGCACATAACCTATTAAATAATTCTATTCACTAACACTTGTTTAGTTTTGATGAATAATATCCTGAATTATACTCAATAGTATTTAGATTTAGAGCTATAAAAGTGAGTAATAATTAGATTCAAACTTTTTTTTCAAATCATTTATTATTTATTATATTGATTTTCAGTTGTTTTGATGCATATTTTTATTCTCGTTTTATTCCTCTTATGACCTTTTAAAAATAACTGAGATATCCGCCTAGGGAGTGATGTCATTTGATTTGATTTTTGATAGGTAGTTTTTTTTAAGTTATGTTGTGAATTTTTATGTAATAAATAAATTTTAAATTTATATGTATTTCATATTATTTATTGTTTTACTAATATAATAATAATATTGTCTACCACAAGAAATCAAAAAGCAACAGCAATAAAACTACGAATGTTTTTTGTTTTTCCATAATTTGAAACTTTTGGTTTGGTTCATAACTGGCCGACACTCTGTCTCCTAAGCTATCACAGTTTCTATTGGCAGTAGCACAGAGACACGATCCTCATGCCTTAGGGAGCTTTTGTCGTGAGATCGATCATAATTTTCGGGTATAAACGAAACCACAAGGCGATTCTATTACAAAGTTATTTTAAATTTATGTAAATTGGAATGTAGGTAATAATAAATCAATTATTTATCCTTTTACTTATACTTTATATTTATAGTAAGTATTATAGTACTAGAAAGTGTAAAAACAACAATACAAACTTTACCACAATGTTACTGTGGATAAATCTCTTAAAAAATTAATAAATCAATAAAATATTACTTTGATATGTGGGTATTTGGTGTCAACGGACACGTCAGACCAAGACCAATTCAGTGAGTGTCACATGATATCAAAATTTTTTGTCCATTTTTAACGTGCTAAAAAAAATGGCTAAAGATGCTAAAAATGAAATTAGCTGGTAAATTTACATCACTACAAAATAATATCGCAAAATTAAACGAAAGTATGTTCTCGATTTGGTAATAGTACTTAGCAATGTAATCTGCCTACCTTGAACAATATATTTTCTTTAAAAATCGCAAAAAACACGGAACAAAACTTCACATCACACATGCAAGAAATTATAGTAGCCGTAACAGTCATAGGTTTGTTAGAAAATCACTTTTCCTGTCATGCGCGGAATAGTACAAATTGTGGTCGTTTAAATGTTTTACGTGCTTTCAGAGCCTCCAACAATGCTATAAAGGTCATTTTTATATTAACATCCATTGTAGTTTCGCCTTTATGAAGGTGGTTTTTTAAGAAGCCATAGAACGTTAAACAGCATCTTTCTATATTTTATGTTAGGCTTTTCCTACTAGATACACTGTACTATTTCAGGTTCCAACATGTAAATTCCCTGACTTTTAACATTTTTTTTTAGGAATTTCCTGACTTTCCCCTAATTGTATTTATTTGAATTTAAAATTCTTCGGCTTTTCCAGGTTTCCCAGGTCAGTGGGTACCCCGACATTGCTCCTACCTATAATGGTAAATGATTGTTACATATAACTTTGTATTCTGTAATTTATTGCCCAATTAAATACCTCTACCACATATACTAAATGTTCTGATGGCATAGAAATATCTTGATCTCCCTTTGATATTTTAGAAAGGCAGAATTTTATTTTTTTAACCTCCAAGAAATTATATTTCAAGCATTATGGTTCCAGACAAACTACATATGGGACACATTTAACATTTGTAAATATTGACAATAATTTAAAAAAATAAAAAATTATATTTTTTCAATAATTAAGAAATATATTCAATTGTTCCTTGTTTTGATTATTTTAGTTAGTGGAAACGTCTAGTATCCTAATTTAACAAACCTAATGTTTAGGTCCAAAAATAAAAAAATTGATAGTGGAGCAGTTGACTCGGAACACCCCGTATATAAAATTTAACTATATAGAAATTTTACTCCATACTATAGTCAGAAAGCTATTTTTAAGTAATATATAATAACTAGTCTGTATAATCTCAATTATTAAAATTAAATTAAAACAATCCTTCGATCTCTCCAGTGTCGATATTCAAGTCAATATCATATATAGCTGGTCTTGTTGGCAATCCAGGCATTTTAGTGATCTGGAAAAAATATGCCCATGTAAGAATCCCTAGAAGTATTATTTTGTGGCGCTTTTATTAGTAAAATTTAGATCTATCGATGACAGTAGTCACAGGACATTTGATTTAATAAAATTAAACATACTGTTGACAAAAATCATTTTTGCACTGTAATAATAACTAAATTTTTAGGCAGCTTACAAATAATTTGGCAATTTCTTTTTTGCTTTAAACTACAATTGTAAAATAATGCAATGCTTACCGCTCCAGTTATTGGTATAATAAATCCAGCTCCAACAGATATAGACATGTCACTAATAGGTAAAGTAAACCCTATAGGTGCCCCTTTAATTGTGGGGTCTGCAGTTAAAGACAGTGGAGTTTTAGCCATACATATTGGTAGATTACCAAATCCCTAAAAAAATTCAAATAATCATTTGTTGCATCTGAAATAATTAGTGTTCGAAATGATACTTTAAAACATTATATTAATTTAGTTTATTGTTTTGGTGAGGCGGCAGTTTTGAAGGAATTTTTATTTCAGTCCTCAATTAGAAATAAAAACGGAAATTATATTTTTATACAGGGTGATTCGTGAGGAGAGGGTCGTACTTTACCAACAGATAGGGAACATTGAGGTGATCTTAAATCCCCATATAGTAATGGCTATAGCGGCTTCGTTTCCGAAATACAGGGTGTTTTATATTTTTTGGAAGAATTTTCTTTTCGCCATATATCTGTAATGCGTAAACGGAATTCAATGAAATTTTGTATTTTTGTTACAGTAGTCATTCACCATCAAATGCTTGGGATATTAATAAAATATCAGGGCCGGACTCAGAATAAAATAATTTTTAAATTATTCCTAGAAAATAACACTCTGTATACTGTTTATGAAATTCTTGATATTGAAATATTAATTTACATCTAGAAAGATACAAGATCCCATAAAAAAATATTTTGGCACCATTTCATTGTTTAAGTAAAAAAATTAAATTGTTGAGGAATCAATTTTTTTTTTGAAAAATTGAGAGAAAATAGTCACTTCAGTCCTGTTGCATGGCCCCCGAGATCACCAGATCTCACACCCCTTGACTATTTTTTGTGGGGTTATTTAAAACTGAGGTATACAAAGAAGAAATAAACACCAGAGAACAGCTGATTGCAAGAATTGAGCACTTTTGCAATGAAATTAATAACAATTTAGAAATTGTTAGAAAAAGTATAAATCAAATGACAAATCGATCAAGAAAATGTATCGAATGGTGGTCACTTTGAAAACAGACTCAGAAAATTTAATTGTATTTAGTAAGTTTGACAGTTAAATTGTTAATTTTTATTATGTGTTATTTTTTTAAGATTATTAATTACAAAATCATTGCAAAATATTTTTATTATTTTACTAGGTACCGTGTGATACGAATAAAAGATAGTGCAAACAGAGAAGAAAAAAAATATATGTTACTGATATCTGAAGTGATTATTTTCTCTCAATTTTTCAAAAAAAAATTGATTCCTCAACAATTTAATTTTTGTACTTAAACAATGAAATGGTGCCAAAATATTTTTTTATGGGATCTTGTATCTTTCTAGATGTAAATTAATATTTCAATATCAAGAATTTCATAAACAGTATACAGAGTGTTATTTTCTAGGAATAATTTAAAAATAATTTTATTCTGGGTCCGGCCCTGATATTTTATTATTATCCCACGCATTTGATGGTGAATGACTACTGTAACAAAAATACAAAATTTCATTGAATTCCGTTTACGCATTACAGATATATGGCGAAAAGAAAATTCTTCCAAAAAATATAAAACACCCTGTATTTCGGAAACGAAGCCGCTATAGCCATTACTATATGGGGATTTAAGATCACCTCAATGTTCCCTATCTGTTGGTAAAGTACGACCCTCTCCTCACGAATCACCCTGTATATTAATATATAAATTTATATTTTCATTTATTTTATTACCTGTTCCTCATACTGTTTAATTTTTTCTAGGGCTACTTCAGTATATGTGATTTTTCCAGCACCATACATTTCCTTGCTGATAATTTCAATTTTATCTTTTATTGGTAGATCCAAATCGTATAAGAATTTGAAATTATTAGATTGCTCAGTTGCCGCAAATAAAGCTTTAGCTACATCTACAGCTCCTGCACCGCCTAGAGCCCAATGTTTTGATAGTACAGCATCAAAGGCACCCGATTGCTTGCAAGCATTCCTTAATAATTCTATTTCAGCTACAGTATCAGTGCTAAAAAAAATATTAATAAATCTTAATCTTTAAACTCTTCTAAGTAATATTCGTGCATTCACATTAAATTCGCAAAATTGGAGATAATTTACTTCAATTTTGCGAATTTTTTGTAATGTGAATGTATGTACAGCTGTGTCGACAAAAATACTTCCCAATCTATTGCCACTTTTTATAAACTGATTCTTTAATTCATTCATAATGTGGGTTGTAACTACTTTTCCATCATGATGCTCAATTTGTGTCTCTTATTTCGAAAATTCGAATTTGAGTGAGTTTTTTTCAATTTTTTTTAAATTTACAATATGCTAATTCATGTATATTCATTTTGCAAAATATACTTACTCGCGATGGTTTATAGCTACAACTACTGGCACACCAAATTTAACGGCATTGCTGACATGTTTTAGAACATTTGGGATCCCTTTGCGAAGTAACTCTAAATTTTCTAAAGTATATTCTTGGGCGAGTGGTGTGCCAGGAGAAACTGTTGGTCCACCACCATGCATCTTTAGAGCCCTTATTGTTGTCACCAATAGCACTGCATTTGGAACGTCACCAGAAGCTCTACATTTAATATTGAAAAATTTTTCCATTCCTAATTTAAAAAAAAAGTTTTTGAACATTGTCAAACTTTAATTTTTTACTATGCGTCATTCATTCTTTAGTTAAATTTAAACACTTTAAAAAACATCCTACCAACTTCAGAAGAAAATCCAGCTTCAGTAAGTACAATGCCATTTTCTCCAACTAACTTAAGTGCAATTTTATCTGCCAGAATTGAATTTGAACCATGGGCAATATTGGCAAATGGACCAGTATGCATAAATACAGGAG
Source organism: Rhagium mordax (assembly GCA_963680705.1). Classification (NCBI taxonomy): domain Eukaryota; kingdom Metazoa; phylum Arthropoda; class Insecta; order Coleoptera; family Cerambycidae; genus Rhagium; species Rhagium mordax. The sequence continues at coordinate 30,262,895 of OY796657.1, forward strand.
ATCCTTCCAAAGTTTGTAGTAACGTTGGTTCGATCGAGTCCTTTAAAAGCACCATCAAAGCCCCTGTCACACCCAAATCATCGGCAGTTACTGGACGACCACTTCTGTCAAAAGCTACCACCATTTTTGCTAACTTTTGTTTAAAGTCTTTTAGATCAGTAGCTAAGGCTAATATTGCCATAATTTCACTAGCTACACTAATGGTAAAACCTTCTTTTCTTGTTAGCCCTTTTTCTGTTGGAGATTCACCAATTGTAATCTCACGGAGGTATCTATCATTTATATCCATAACTAAAAAATATGGTCCGTTAGACATCAATTCAGCCTTTCATAAAAATTAAGTAGATTATAGCTTGTTTTAGGGATCCGCCTAAAAACCTTTAAATTTTTTAATTAAAAAAAAAATGAAAATTTAACCATAGGTTGTTTTGAATATTTTCAATTCTTTCAACAGTGCATGAATTTATCAGATCATTTAGCCTACCTTCTGCGATTATTTTTGCCGAAGGTTTGATATAGATTGATATAATTAGGTCCAATTAGTTCAGATCAGGGATCTATTACTCCTTCCTTATACCTGCTAATCTGGTATTTGCTTCAGTATAAATTAAGTATATAATTAATTTTTTAAATGAAAAACATCCATTAGTAGGAGGGTAAGTAAACCTATTACAAAGTGCTAATATTCACCTCTGTTCCACACAACATTTTTGGGATCAATGTCTAATCTTGCAAACCTAGCCTTTTCGTCAATAGTTAAACTTTCTGGATCTGTCTTGGTAATACCAAGTTTTTTCAATCTCCTCAGTTGAATATTAGAAAATTTTCTGGTTCCTTTTATTTTAGGCACTAGGCGATCATAAAGAGCCTGATCTTTCTGGGTAGCTTCGTGAAAAATTCTTGCATCTAACTGAGCTGCTAGAAGATTATTTGCAGCAGTAACAGCGTGAATGTCTCCAGTTAAGTGAAGATTGACATCTTCCATAGGTATTACCTGAGAATAACCACCTCCGGCAGCCCCACCTAAAATTTTATGATGCTTTTAAATTATGAATTATTTATAAAGAAAAAATGCATATAAGGTCATGACGAGAAGATTATTTTAAGTCTAAAGATTTAAATGATTACCTTTAATACCAAAAGTAGGACCTTGTGATGGTTGTCGCATTGTAGCAAATACATTCTTTTTAAGATGAGTTGACAAAGCTTGCGTTACTCCCAATAAGGTTGTGCTTTTACCTTCTCCAAATGGGGTAGGTGTCATTCTAAGAGAAAAATAATGTTTTTTAACAAACATTTATTTTCAAAACATAACTTCTTTATTGTGTTTTTATTGTTTTTATTCTTATGAAAAACATATATTTTATGAATTGTACAGGGTGATTCACTTAACTTTCCCACCCCACTTTTCTCCGTTATTTTTGCAATTACAAAAAAAATATTATAACAAAAATTGTAGAACTTTTTCTGAAGTTTTTAAATATGGTATCAAAAAAACAATTGAAAAACAAATTATGAAGTTACAGATATAACTTGCATTTTTTTTAATGGAACACCCTGTATTTTATTACATTTTTCGACATAAAATTTTATTCTGATTTCGACAATATAGCACACCTGGTACTTATTTGTAATACTTTCCGAAATATTTGCATTTAAATATATAAATTATAGACAATATCGCATATTTGAGTATGCTCTGATTTTAATAACATTATTGTTTTTAATTTGTTAAACTAAGTTATGTTTATTTTGTGTTAGTATAACTCTTATTTGTTTATTATTGTTACTTGTTTATTAATTTACAATTAAATACTATTAAAATCAGAGCATACTCGAATATGCGATATTGTCTATAATTTATATATTTAAATGCAAATATTTCGAAAAGTATTACAAATAAGTACCATGTGTGCTATATTGTCGAAATCAGAATAAAATTTTATGTCGAAAAATGTAATAAAATACAGGGTGTTCCATTAAAAAAAATGCAAGTTATATCTGTAACTTCATAATTTGTTTTTCAATTGTTTTTTTGATACCATATTTAAAAATTTCATAAAAAGTTCTACAATTTTTGTAATATTTTTTTTGTAATTGCAAAAATAACGGAGAAAAGTGGGGTGGGAAAGTACAATGGGTTATAATAATATAGGGTCGGAAAGTTATTATTTACATATATGTAGTTAATTTTAGTAACAAGTCCAAGCGAATACTAGCGATATAAAGGCAGAGCAAATGGATTTTTATATTTTGATTCCTTTGACGTTATTTATTGTCGACTTAGTTTGATGTGGGATCTTTGTTTAGAATATCCTATATTTGTGGGTAATGGGAAAACATATTTTAAAATTAGGGGAAAAACAGAACAATTTATCAAATGTCTTAGTAAACAGGGTGATCCACATATAAGGTATCCAGTGGATTTTCTAACAATAATGAGGTAAAGAAGAATTTTAAAAGTTTGTTACTATACAGATTTTTTCGTAGCTTTACGGATTTAATAAGATAAAAAAAATCGGATCTCAATATAATAGAAGTGGTAAAAAAACATTTTTTTAAAATTTCAACACCTTGTATATTATAGTAGGGAGCTGTACTGTGTTTAGAAGTGCAATAAGATATAGGATTCATATAATTCATGCAATTTCCAGCTAAACTGGTACTACCAATACTCGATATAATACAGTGTGTACCTAAAGTATGGAATAAATTAATTATTTCTGAATACGAAAATATTTTGGAAAATCCTCGGACTTCGATTTTTTTTTGCTATGACGTCATCGCTGCATCGGTTATGACGTCATCTAATTTTTTTTAAATGGAACACCCTGTATATTTTCTCATTTTTTGAATTTTTATGGAAACCTGATTTCAAAGACCTATATTACTTAGGGTCTAGAGTTCATAAGTTTGGAACTACAGACATTTTAAAAATATAATTTTTTGAAGTTAAATAATTATTTTATTTCATATTTTACACTTAATAAAATAGCAAATGAACAGTAAATAATAACATAGGGTCAAATGTACAGGGAAAGTCACTTAAAAATTACACCCTCTTATTTCCCTTAGTTATTTAAAATAATTTTCATGGATAATATAAAAGTGACAAACTCTCTTCCCATGTAAATTTTACTTTAAAATCAAAGACAAAAGAAAACGCCAAGTTAAATTACTCTAGATTACAGCAGAATTATAATACTCTCTCTATCACTTACCCCGTAACAACCACATATCTACCATTTTTTTTGTTGCTAAGTCTATTCAATATAGAAAGAGCAATTTTAGCTTTTTTACTGCCATATTGAGAAACTTCTCCAGGGTAAATGCCTATTTCTTCTGCAAGTTGACTAATATTCTTTGGTTCCTGCGCTCTGGCAATTGCAATATCACTAAAATAATAAAACATTTTATGTATTGTATCTCATAAATTTTGTTTTTCTACCTTGGCACTGGAGTTTGTAAATTTAGAGGAAGTACCCTCAAGTTCCAAGCTCCGCTTAATAAACGCGCAGCAGTTTTCTGTGCACTTTGAACAGTATTCTTCATTAGCATGGCCACCGTCATTGGACCTACACCACCAGGTACTGGAGTGATATATGAGGCAACCTTGCTAGCTTCTTCATAAGCTACATCACCAACCAATCTTTGACCTGACTGCTTTGTAGGATCTAGAAATTTATAGTTATGTTTATACAGGAGGTGATTGTTTATGGATTATCCGATTCCAATCCTCGATATTTTAATAACCATTGGAGATATAAACAAAAATGAAAAAGATCCTTATGTGTGTTATATATTTTTGAATTCAGAAAGAAATGTTCTTTTAAGACATTAAAGAATATCAGGGTGTTTCATCATAAAAACCAATAGGTTTCTGTCCCCCCTGTATGTACGAACGAGAAATAATATATAATGAAATGAATGTACTGAGAAAGGCACATTAGGTAGGATGAAATTTGAAAAGTTTTCCCTTGAGCTAGTGGAGCAAACAGCACTGTTTTGGTGATTTTTAAAAGTTAACTTCGACTAAATTTACGTTGACAGTATTTTCCTATCATCTTCTATCCTGACTATTTTTATTTTCTTAAACGGTCATTAATATTGCGATATTCACTTTTGCTCTAGCTTTCTCGGTAACAATTAATCTGACAATATATTTCAAATGGCTTTTCTAACACGAATGTTCATTTTAACTAATGTTTATTTGAGAATTTCTATAAGGGGGAAGTCATTACTACCGCATTATCAGATCATGAAGGCCAAATTTTAAAGGTAGAATTATCTAAAAAAGATACTAATATCAAAAAAGTAGAGAAAAAGAGAATTTATTCCTGTACAAAATTAGAGCATTATAGACATGAACTACAAAATACGAGTTGGGATGATATCTTTTCTTGTGTAGACCCGAATTTGGCTTATGAAAAGTTTAATAGTATTTTATCAAATCTTCTAAATGTGATATTTCCTGTAAAATATAAAAAGGTAAAAAATAAACCAAAAACGTGGATTACACAAGGAATTAAAAATTCACGTAAAACGAAAAGAAAATTATATTCTCAGCTGTTGAAAGGAGAAATACCAAGAGATAAATATAATACGTATAAAAATCTTTTAAAACGGGTTATCGTGGAAGCAAAAAAACTTTCAAACATCTCATACATAAATTCCTCACAAAATAAAGGTAAAGCAGTTTGGAATTTGATCAAACATTATAGCGGCACTGAAACACAAAATAATAATACAGTTCTAAAAAATATAGATACACATAATAGTGACAAGAGATCTGTCATGAACAATATAAATAACTTTTTATAAATCAGTGTCCAAAACCAAACTTAGAACATGTGAATACCAGTCTAATCTTGGAAATGAGTCTATTTTTAGAACCAACTAATTCCCAAGAGTATATTAGAATATTATCACAAGCTTAAAAAATACAAAAGCTAGGTAGCGATAAAATACCTGTTAAATTATTAAAATATATAGCACAGGAGATTTCATATCCATTGGCTCACATTATCAACTTGACGTTAAGCACTGGTATCTTTCCGGAAATTCTCAAACTAGCGCAAGTTAAAGCAATATATAAAAAAGGTACAAAAGATATAATCGGTAATTATAGAGCTATAGCCCTACTATCAAATGTTGGCAAGGTTTTTGAGAAAACAATTTACAACCGCTTCATAAACTTTCTAGAAAATCCCCAAGTATTGTCTGATACCCAAAATGGATTTAGGAAAAGAAAATCCACAACACGTGCTGCATACCAGGCATTATGTAAAATTCTGGACTCTATGAATAATAAGTTATATACGGTTGCTATATATATATAGATCTGTCAAAGGCGTTTGATAGCGTTGAACATGACATTTTGATAGAAAAATTAGAAAAATATGGAATTAGAGTGATTCCATTACAATTAATTTCATCGTACCTAAGTAATCGAAGCCAATGTGTGATTGAAACAAATGAAAATAAAATCTTGAAATCTGATCCAGTAATGATTCAAAGAGGTGTCCCTCAGGGATCAGTACTGGGTCCGCTATTATATATTTTGTATACTAATGACTTACCGTTAGTAATAGACAATATAGTCCAATATGCAGATGACACTTCTCTAATTATAGGTGAAGAAAATGATAGAAATTTTGAAAATAAAATATTTAATGCTGTAGATATATTAGAACAGTACTTTACTCCTCTTAATCTCAAACTAAATACAGATAAAACTCAGGTAATTAAATTTGCTAACAGAATATCAAATAATGACACCATCCTCACAAACGGTACTACGTCTTTGACTCTAGTAAAGAACACCTCGTTCTTGGGAATAAAAGTAGACTCGAGGCTAGATTGGAAGTATCACATAGAATATTTATCCAGCAATATGGCAAAGTACTGCTATGCCCTTAAAATAATTTCGCAAAATATTAATGTTCAAACTGCTTTTGTTGCATATCATGCCTACATACAATCCCGTATTCGATATGGTATATTCTGGGGAACTCTTCAGATGTAAATAAAATTTTTATTCTTCAAAAGAGATGTATGAGATATATATTAAACATGAAACAGACAGATAGCTGCAGACAAACTTTTATAGAAAGAAAAATCCTTTTTCTCATAGGTCAATATATTTTAGATGCTGTGATTTTTGTATTAGATAATAAATCCTTATTTAAGGACTTTGACAGAGTGCATCCACATAGTACCAGAAACAAACATGAACTCATAATGCCTAACATCCCCAAGTTTACTTATATTCAGAAAAATGTACAATACTCCATAATAAAAATATACAATAGACTTCCAAATGAAATTATAGTCCTCCCCGATAGAAAACTAAAATTGCAATAATAATTGAAAAACATTCTAATAAATAAAGCCTACTATATAGACGAATATTTTAATGACACTGACATAAAATGTTTAACCTGATTTTAATACTGAAATTTAATTTATTAACTTCTAGTCGAGGTATCTGCTCATAATTTTTAGTATGTGAATTTTTATTTTTTTTTGTGTAAATTGTAAATTTTATACCAATAGATTTTAAGCAATTCGTTCTATACACTTTTCCATGTAGTACTGTTATTCATGTTAATTATAATATTTTGTCACTATCATGGTATAAGAAAACATGGTATGCTCATTAGACAGACCTAAAAATGAAATCGCCGCGCATGACGTCTGCTGGCAGACACTGACACTGACACAGTCGCTGTGCTTTGCTTTGGTTTGAATTTGTTGATCTGTAGAATATTATGTTTTCCAAATTTTCTTATAATTTCAATGCTATTTTCTTAATAAAACGTGTTTTGTAATAGTATAGTGATATAAACATGTTATAATATGTAAATGTGTAAATCGTCTAAGGTTGTGGTTTACGGCTAAAATGTTTGAATTGTGCTGTGGCAAAATGTAAAAACTATACCCGAGTGACCAAAGGGAGTAATATAAAGTATTTTCGGTTTCCAAAGGATGCTAATTTAATAAAACAGTGGGTTATTGTTTGTAGCCGCCAGGACAAAATCAATGTAAAGAATATTAAGTTAAGTAAATTTTAATCTGTTTCTTAAGTTTTTTTCTGTATGAAACCTGTAGAAAAAGTAAAACGTTTAAATTTTGCATGTCTTATTCAAATTTAAATAAAGCTGCATATTTTTATAATTTGTTGTTTTTCTTACTTCATAAAAAATTTGCTTACATGCCAAGATATTAGTTCAAAAATAATAAAAACTTGTGGTGCTATTCTGTAACCCATTTTACAGCGCTGGCTGTAAGGGATGTAAGCCTTTGACCTTGACTTTTTACATCCAATAATAGTCTCTATTCTATACCATAAAATGCAACTGTAAATTTATAACGGAGATGTAGAGCGTTATAGAAAAACCTAACCCTAGACTTAGTGAATGAAATTTGTATTTGTAGTTTGCATTTAAATAAACTGCTAAATATTATAGAAAGAAAGTCTTAATAAGTAATAATAAAAAGTAAAGTTGCCATTTACATCCTGCTATAATTTTATAGAGGTGTATGTTTATAGCGCTATAAGAGAAAGTTATAGAATAGCATCACGATAAATATATATTATATGTTTATTAAATTTAAATCATATAGCAACAACTTGATAGAAATGATAACAAAACTAAGAAAAATGCCCTAAAAGCAGCGACAATAATATTTATCACAATTCTCCATGCCTATTACATCACGAATTTCGAATTTTGCAATCCAGCTGACGTCATATTGTGCGAGAGAGATAGCTTTAGGATGCGCAAGAACATACCGCGTAAGCTTATGTGTATTGTGGTCACTATACCGGGTGACCACGAAATGAGGCTCGCCCTTATATCTTCTTTGTTTTACAGGATATAAATTTCAAATTTGGACACGTCAAATAACGGTTAAATATGCATTATTTCAATCGTTTTATCACTTTCTGTCGCTTCCGGTTTCACCGGAAATGACACTAACTTTCGTTTTTTAAATGGAACACCTTGTATATTTTTACATTTTTGGATTCAGGAGGTCATTTTGAATACAGTTAAGGCATATTGAGATAAAAATATTATTGACAGACATTTTTATGAGCAAATTTAATTTTTGATCTAGACCGCAATAAAATGTTTTGTTTTGCTTCAATAATTAATCAAAAATTACAATTATGATATTATGTCGTATGACATTTGTGTTATAAGATCTTAAACATTTCGGAAATCGTTTTTCCAGAATAACTTATTTTTTTTAAATGGCACCATGGTGACTCACTATGTTATTTTAATAAAGCATTTCATTACCGATAATTTGGTACCAAACACTTCATTATTTGTTCATATTATAATACATAAAAATTACATTCAAACAAGATATAAATGAAAATAAACTCACAATATTTAACACTGAATTTCTATCAAATATAGGTGCCTTTGAAATGTAACGAAAGAAACAAATGAATAGTTTGATAGCTCAAATGATATTTAAATCTATGAGAATCAGGTATTATTTTGCTGCGTATTAAAAAATTACGATTTTTTAATACGCATTTAAATTTAAAGTGACAAAGTGGATCTGTTGATATATGGGGAAAGTCGCAGAAATAGTCTGGCAGACCGTGATTTATATGCAGAACGCTATTCACTAAGAAAGTGTAGAACGGGAGCTGAGACAAGAGAGAATAGCTCAAGAACACCACTTTATCACTTTGTGAATAAACCATAATTTTTTAATACGCAGCATAATAATACCTGATTCTCATAGATTTAAATATCATTTGACATTTGAGCTATGAAACTATTCATTTGTTTCTTTCGTTACATTTCAAAGGCACCTATTTGATAGAAATTCAGTGATAAATATTTTTATTTTCATTTATATCTTGTTGAATGTAATTTTTATGTATTATAATATGAACAAATAATGAAGTGTTTGGTACCAAATTATCGGTATTGAAATGCTTTATTAAAATAACATAGTGAGTCACCATGGTGCCATTTAAAAAAAATGAGTTATTCTGGAAAAACGATTTCCGAAATGTTTAAGATCTCATAACACAAATGTCATACGACATAATATCATAACTGTATTTTTTTTATTAGTTATTGAAGCAAAACAAAACATTTTTTTGGGGGTCACAGCCGCCTAGATCAAAAATTAAATTTGCTCATAAAAATGTCTGTCAATAATATTTTTATCTCAATATGACTTAACTGCAATCAAAATGACCTCCTGAATCCAAAAATGTAAAACTATACAGGGTGTTCCATTTAAAAAAGTTAGTGTCATTTCCGGTGAAACCGGAAGCGACGGAAAGTGATAAAACCGTTGAAATAATGCATATTTAACCGTTATTTGATGTGCCCAAATTTGAAATTAGTGTCTTGTAAAACAAAGAAGATATAAGGGCGAACGTCATTTCGTGGTCACCCGGTATACATTTATGTTTGACATGTTCAACGCCCACTGGGTATTTTGTAAGTGGTTATGTTTTACCACATTATGAACTAATAAAGACTATTCTATTCTATTCTATTCTATAAATATTTCTTCATTAAATCTTTTCTAAATGTACTGTTAAATACACTGATTTTACTGATAATCAATAGGGTACTACCTTGAATCCTCGATCAGCTTTTTACATTAACTTGTGTTTGGGGTAAATCTATTACTGTCCGACGGATGCTTATCTAGCATGCCCAGTCCGATAAATTTGCTATAAATTTAATTCAACTGTTTTTATGACGATAGAATTTTATTTGTAAATAATGAAGTAAGAATGCAAAATAAAGTGCATTTTATAATTCTCTATAAGAGAATCAAGTAGTAGCTATTTACCCATTATAAATTATATAAAGATATTGTGTATATATTGTGATTGTGAAAAAAATTACTATTGACAACCTCACTGAGTTCAAGTGTTTTTATTTTTTTTAAAAGGTATGTCCACTGAAAGACTAAAACCTTTTAAGTTATTTCGATGAAATATTGTATATGCATCGTTACAAGCTATCTCCGTAAAAATAAGGCACTGTTTGTCCAGCAGTCTGTCATGATAGCTTAAGAATGCAGTAAAATATGTTTCTATCGTAAACAAACAATAGAGCCAAGTCGCTAAGCTGTGTAGGCTGCGTCATACGGTTTGTTTATTATATTTCTCTTATAATACATTCATAAAAAAATAAATGGTTGTTTATCTAACAAATATTATGTTACATTTTATGTCGAACAAAAATTATTTTTAAAACTTATCAGTTATATTTCACAAGAAGTTTTGATAAAATTTTTACTAGAGCATAATATTTCTTAATAATGCAATTAAAGAATTTAATATTACGATAATAAATTAAATTGGGATAGCAGCCTGTACCAATATTTTCACAATTATTACAATTGAAATAAACGATAAATAAAATACATCAACGATTGACAAATAATAACTTATTTTAAATAATATTGTTAAGTTATATTCTGCTTATACTTATAATCACGTTAAGGTAGGTTTCTTCTTTAATTACTTTCAAAATATTCGTATTTTTCCAACAATTGGGGACAATTTTTTACAAATATATATAATTATACAAAGAGTTACAATAATTAAAGCGAAACTAACAACGAAGTAGGAATCTATAGTGCACAAAGTGTGCTCCTACAACCAAATTGGTATTGTCAAAAGGCGAAGTAACCATATTTCTATTATCTGTGTGTGAAATTTAAAAAAGAATAATTCAAAAAAATAAAAACAAATGAGAAATTTGGTACACAAAGTATAAAAAACAAAATATGTCTCAGAAGTACTTATGTGAATTATAATATTTTACTTGTATTAAAAAAAAATAATAAAAATGCAATGGAGGAGTTCACGGTATTTCTGTAATATTGATGGTAAAACTTTCATATTACCTACTATGCTCTACTTTATTACATTATAGTAGGTATCGCATAAAGTCCCTCCAGATCTGGACAGAATACACATATAATAAAATGCAAACATAGGATTTTAAGAGAATCATCCAGCACAGTTTAAAGCATATTACCCAAATAATGTAGCAAAATATAAAATATATAATGTTTGTCTAATTCTCTGGTAATCTGTAGTTGTATAAGGTTAAAATTGGTTAATTCTTGCAAAACCACCAAAATAAAAATAAGTGTACACTTATTTCAAAGTGATTTTAATTTAATTAATGTTTGATTGATTAATATTTCAAAACTATACTAACCAGTTTCTTTGTATAAATCCATTTTTAAGTAATGCAATCGATAATTATTAGAGTTCTACTTCTAATATAGCATAACAAAATGAAAGTAAATGAGTTGTACACAGGTAAGTAGGTATAATATATATTTAACCTTCCTGAAACTGTATCCAACAGACCTAACAGTAACAGTAAGAGGTCAGGGTTGGACTATTTATAAAGCAAATATATTAAATAATTTTATTAACAGGGCCCTGCAACTAACCACAGAAATTTAATCTAATAATTTCTATGTTTAAATTGCATTATTATTGCAAGTAATCAACACCATTAATATGTATTAGATGTTTTAGTCATATTATGTAGGTTGCAGGTACCTAAATTACTACAATAAGTTACAATAATTAACATAAACAAATTTGATTTTAAAGTTTTTATTAGTCTTCAATTTTTCTTTTCCAAATTTTGGAATTTTGATATAAGAATGCTGTTTGTCTATCAATAAGTTTATTATTTATTGCAATACTAGTATTTTACTGCTGCTCGATAATCTGTGTTAATTCTCGAAATTCTCTATTTTCATACACACCATTATTACTGGGTCAGCAGTAGTTAGTATAGTAAAGAAAAAAAAATTGAGAGAATTCCTTACTAAATTAATTAAGAGTGACTACATCATAGTCTAATATAAATATTTTCTGTATGATAGTCTATTTCAAGAAATTACGTAATATAATTTGTTCCCATTTTCCATAAAATATTAAAACACACTCATATATTTTAAAATAAATGTAAAAGAATTAGGATATATACCGAGTGGCCACAAAAACCGGCGTTTGTTTATGAACCAACTCTTTTGAAATTTGGAACATAATATAAGACTTATTTTCCAATTTAGTGACGCGACGCATATATTCAAAATGACCGACTTCCGGTTTCCACGGAAATGGCAAAGTTTCATGCCTAAAAGAAATTTGATTTACGTATTCCTATATAGGATTAATTATTGTAATTTTAAAAAAATCTCAAAACATTTAAATATGTCCATTGTTTGTTTTTTCGCAACAAAAATGTGATTCTACAACATAAAATTAATTGTCGCTGCACCTCGAGTGTTGCAGGTATAATAAAAATTATTATAAAAGAATCCAAACAAGGAACAGTAGACGCGAGAGCCATCGGCTACAACGCGGAGATCCACGATTTCCACCACTGTGTCTGCTTGCCTACAACGGGCACAAGTAAATCGCACAAAAATTTTTCGACCGTAATAATCAATAGTATTTTTACATAGTGCAAAGTACAAAAAATACTTATATGAAGTGTTAATTTTTCTGTTCATGTAATGCACCTGTTTTTATGATTACATATTTGTTAGTTTGAGTTTGTGTGTGTGTTTCCATCTTTTTTGTCATACTTTTATAGCTTTTCTTTCTTGTTTTCTTGTTTTATACACGTTTGTTACTTATTATATTTATACACTTTTATGACAAAACCAATATTGTTTTTATTGTAACATGATTGAAGGTGAATAAATTTATTATATTCTATTCTATTCTATTCTATAAGAATAAGCCACGGACGTCATCTGCGCGGTCGTCCGTCGAAGCCCTGCTCCCTAGCAACCACATTAATTCTTTGACAATGGCTCATACCATAAGCGTATCATCAGAATATTTTTAAAATCTGTTATTAGCAGCGAGTAGATATATTATTCTTTGCATAATGTTCTAGTATTTGTGTTAATAGCATTGATTAAGGAATGAATAAGATACGCGACTCCAATGTAAAGTGAGAGGCTAATTTTGGCAGCGAGATTCCCGGTAAGTTGCGAGCATTCCTGTGATTCACGTAATATGCTTTTGATAAACCTGTTTCGTGTCTGGTTTTATATAATTTATAATCTAGTGAAAACAAAAATTGAATGTTCAGATTGATTTTAGTTTAAAATTATGTGACGGTTAAAAGTCAAACAAACGTTGAGAAATAGCTGGCAGAGGGAACATACTACGTTAATAATTTTAAACTAAAATTAATCTGGACATTAAATTTTTATTACCACTAGATTATTAATGATATAAAACCAGACACAGGTTTGTCAAAAGCATACTACGTATATCACAGGAATGCCCGTGTATTACCGAGATCTCGCCGCCAAAATTGGCCTCGCACTTTACCGTTGAAGTCGCGTATCTTGTTCATTCCTTAATCAATGGTTAATAGTGAATAGTTAAAATGTCTTCAAAACAAAAAACGTGTTAGGCCGACCCTAGACGCTACTGTGCACTTGTTCGGTATGCTTGCGCAAGTGAATCGTTACCAGCAGAACTGAGCGTGTAGAAGAATAGTTTGTGTAGTTATGCAGTTCAAAAACAGTTGGCGCAAGTGACTTGTGCACAAACTATTCTTCTACACGCTCAGTTCTGGATTCACTTGCGCAAGCATACCGTACAAGTGCACAGTAACGTCTAGGGTCGGCCTTAGAGAAACACATTCGAAGCAAAGGGCGGGAAATTTTACACAATGTAATTAAACTGATAAATGTACACAGTGCCACTGTTTACTTTGTAGAAGAATGGTGTCGCCAAAGCTAGCTCAGTCACTGATAACGTCCTTGGCTTATTCTTATATCGGCTGGACTCTACCAACGTATATATGTGAAGACTCCGAAAGCCTTATCGATTGTATATTGACAATAACACATACAGTGTGTTGCACTTAAGAGTGAAACACCCTTATAAATTTTTTCATTTTTATCCAATTTAAACAGCCACCTACGATATCAAAATAAACGGGGAAAATCAAAAAAACATATTAGGCATTTTTTTACCAAAAATGTTATTAATGAAAGTTGTTCAGAATTGTTCAAAAACCTAAAGTCCAAAATTTAATCAAAATCAAAAAATATTAATATTTTGTTTGAAAATATAATTTTAATGGGCTATTGTATTATAATATTTTGTTTTTTTTATAAAAAAAAAACTAAAGAAATACTCTGCAACTAAATACGAATGATAGATATTGTAAAATTATATTTTCGGACTTAAAATTTTTTAAATCAAAATATCAATATTCTTTTATTTTGATGAGATTTTGGATATAAGGTTTTTAGATAATTCTGAACAACTTTCATTAGTAAAATTTTCCGATAAAAAAATGCCTAATATGTTTTCTTGATTTATTGCGTTTATTTTGGTATCGCAGGTGGCTTTGCATTAGTAGGGGACGAATGGTTTTTTGGCCATGAGTTAATCCTAATGGGATCTATCATTGAGTAAAATTTGGTTCAAATCGGATAAAAATGAAAAAAATTATAAGGGTGTTTCACTCTTAAGTGCGACACACTGTATAAATAGTATATGTAAAAAATAAAAAATCATATTTTAAGTTAAAAAGTATCTCAGAATTTGGAGGTTATCTACCAGTATATGCGATACTCCAATTAGCAAATACCCTCGTTCTATCCCAAGCCAGTTACATGGATTGCGTCTATGGACCATATTTATCTCAATTTAATAAATACCATTTAGACAAATACAAAATTCATGTATGCGTTTTGTGAATATGCTGCAAGAGAGCGTGTCAGTCGGCATTTGCAAGATGCTAAATACAATACAAATGTTAAATATTTACGTTAAGTATATTTGTTTATATTTATTTGTGATATTCTAATTCTTGGCCAGTTTAAATTGTATGTGGGTGTAAGTTAAAATACGCTCTATGGTGCTTTCCACCATTTGTATGATTTCTACCTCATGCACATTTATTTATTATTATTATTATTATTATTATTCTACATATACTCATTTTATAAATAATACTCACCTGTAATAGCAGTAATACCACAGTCAATTACAACAGCTCCTGGCTTTACCCAACTTCCTTTAACAAGTTCAGGCTGTCCAATTCCAACAACAAGAATATCAGCTTTTCGGCACTAAACATAATTAAATTTGTACTAAGAAAATTATTTTATATAAATATTAATTACCTGTTCTCTTAAGTCTTTGGTTTTAGAATGACACACAGTCACAGTAGCATGATTCCACTTTAATAATTCCGCTACTGGTGTTCCCAGTATTTTGCTTCTGCCTAATACCACAGCTTCTGCTCCTTCAAATTTCACACCAGTTCTTCTGGCCAATTCTATTACTCCATTAGGAGTGCACGGCAAAAATCCAGATAGATCTCCTATTGCTACTCTTCCTTCATTAATTGTATTTAATCTAAAATTCAATAAATTTTATTTTATTCAAAATCACCTAAACGTCCAGAAACTGTTATGTACAAAGGAAAATCAAGTAAAACTGTGATTCATTTTTTGGGTGGAAGTTCGTACATTGTTAAATAAGTTTTACATGGTTTTGATAACATTCATTAAATCAAATACAAATTTTTTGTTTGGTATCATCTTAATTCCTCTTTTTAACTGTAATGATGTATTGATCATGCTGGTTTGAAACAAACTAACTAATAAATATTCTTATAAAATATCTTTAATAAGGTTTATAGTTATTAATAATGTTACTTTTATCACATCATCCGACAACATGAATATCTACCATTATGAACTAATTTTATGTTAAAAAAATAACAACCAATAGAGTTACAGATATTTAAATAAAAAATTATAAATAGGTGTTATCTAAAACTTTGAAGTAAATTATTTTATCAATACGACAAAACAACAGGAAACTTATACAGTCTCGTGTTTTGACGACGTTACAAAACTTAGGTTTAATGATGTAAAAATGTAGGTATACGATAAAACCCAAAACCTCACGTCGAAATTTGATTTATATATATCATCAGTAATGTTTGTTTTTTCTGGAGTTGTTATTTTTACAAGAGTTTATTTCGACCTTCAGATTATATTTTTTATTGATAGTTTTTCTTATCAATACACTAGACAACAAGTTTTTGTTAGAATAATAAATTAATCCAATAAATAAGAACCTCCTATGTAATTTAGTCAACATAATAAACATATATTGGTTTCAAGCAGTTGCACAATACAAACTCAAACTTCAAAAATATTTACTACTTTTTGGTATATTAAAAAAATAGAAATCTGTCTGCCCATTTCTGTCTGTCCGCCATAACTTCAAACAAAGAAAATCAGAGGAAAAATTTGTTTATGAAAAAAATTGGTAAGTAGACACATGAAAAACACCATATAAATAGACAACTTTCAAATTCAAAATCAAGATGCTCACTGCGTTACCGAGTCGGTAGTTATAAGGAATAATAAAAAAGAAACCCAAAAAGACTGCAAACCTTTGTTCTCATACTACAACAGTGAAGCAACTTCTAAGAATATATTAGTACATATAAAAGTAATTTAATTGTGCATTTATAGAAGCACATTGAAAAGTTACGCTAGAACTTACCCATCCACATCTTTTTCAGGTGATACTGAATCCGTTATTAAGTGAGAATCAATTTTATTGTCGGAGTCTAAAGGCATTTGAACAATAATTCCATGGATATTTGGATCATCATTGAGTTTCTGAAGTTTCCTTAAAAGCTAAATAATTTTTGAAATTAATAATATAAGTGAAAATTAGAACTCAAATAAATGTACACATGGTTATTGTTATGACTTCAACAGATAATCATAAAGAGATACTGACAAAATTGACAGAAATCTGCAAATTTATACCTATCTTACAGAAGTATATTGTTTTCTTCAAAAATGTTTTGTTTTAAAAAAAATTGTAACAAAGCCAAACATTTTTTTGTAGTTTGATTTTCTGGTTGATCATCAACTGAGATAGAAAATGCCAAAAATTTACTTTTAGCATTATTTAAACTTAATATGCTGTAGTTCAACCAATTATATATATTTTTGATAGACCAATTTCTGCCCTTTTATAAACAGCTTCCCATGAGTCCCCAACAAAAACCATTATTTATAATATTATAATTTAATTAAAAAACATTAATTACAAAACATTTCCAAAAATATTAACGCATTTTTAATTATTTTTAACATTAATAATGATAACACTGATATTTTTTTCGAAAGTGGCAAGAACTTTTTATAACTTTTCAAACTTTGATATTACGGTGATTATTGACATAAAATTTCCATAATAACCAACTCGCAACAACTGCGACTTTTACTGAATTTATCACGACAACAAAAATAAAGAGATTGTGGGAATTGTAATAATTTATATTTTAAAATATATTTAAGTAACTGATGAAAAAATTGTATGTTTAAATCGGCAGAAAAATAGATTGAATGCCGCTTGGCTGAAGACCTGGCAGCGGCAGTCAATCTACTATTTTCCTGCCTAGTTAAACAAACTAATTATCTTGAAGTATCTTAAGATCTTTCTAGAATATTTTTAATATCACTGAGTGATAGATAGTTTCCTGAAGTGTTGAAATTATAATCAGTAAACAATAAACCCGTACAAAATATAGGGTGTCTTAGGTTTTACTCGGGAAAAATTAATAGGCGATAGATCTCGCAAAAATAAAAAGAAAAGTTCATATGAACTTGTATGTTTTCAAGCTTTGTTTTCGAGATACAGGGTGTTGTTAATGTTAATTTAAAAAAACCTTATTTTGGCTGATTTTGATAAAACTTTTCACGTTTTTAGTAATAAAGAATGAGCTTAATTTGATGTATAGATTGAGTAATTCATAATATAATGTATTTGTCTCTTGAATTTTGTATTTATTTTTCCAGGCGCGGGCGAATAAGTAAATTTTATTTTTGCTTTAAAATATCTATTGTTTAAATGTTAATTGTGGCATTTCATAAATTATTTCTCTTCCTTTTCTTTTTTGGGATTTATTACCACATTCCTTGAGATTCCTATCCAAAAAAAGTTTTATGAAAATCGGTCAAGTAGTTTTTTAGATACGTATTTAAAGAAATGGGCTTTTTTTAATTAACTTTAACACCCTGTATCCCAAAACCGAACAAATATGAACTTTTCAATTTATTTTTGCGAGATCGTCTATTAAATTTTCCCGATGAAAACCTGAGACACCCTGTATATTGGGCATTTATTTTTTTTTAAATCGTTACATCCACACCAAATAAATTTTTCTTTATGTACCTAATTCTTTCAAAGCAAAAAGTTATTGAATGTACAGTCACAACTGACTAACATCTTTTCAATATGAATATTAGGCAAAGTTGGACTATTTCTTCTTATATTTAGTATTAACTATGCTCTTCTGATTATAGGGTGGTTACAGGTCATTCAATTCGGTAAATACAGGTTTATATTATGAATAATATTGTATTTATATGAATATTCTAAAAAATATTCCATGTCGGCAGATCAAAAAAATTAAGCTATTACAGTATGCTTTGTTGCTTTGAAACGTTTTTTAAATATTTTGTGATAAGAAATAGAAATACTTACCTCAGCTTCAGTTGTTGACTTTGGCAACTTTACATGATCCACTATTATTCCAATATCAGAAGCAGCTTTAATTTTCATTCGAATGTATACATTTGAATCTTCACGTCCACCTACCTGAACTATTGCTAAACCAGGTTGAAAATCTGGTAACTTTTTCTTGATATCTGCTACATCACGTTGCAATTGTTTCCTTATTTCTCTAAGAATAAACAAATAACATATTCTTTTTTAAATAAGACTAATATATTTTAAATAGAATATTTAAAAAATTAGATTGAATAATTACTTAACCTCGTACTTAACTAATTAATTATTTCGTTGTTTAATTGTAACGTATTCTGATTTGTTAAATTTAAATATGTATAGGTATATGTATAAAATCTTGTACTGTAAATTATACGAAAATATTTTTTACCTCGCAATTGCAGTCCCAGATAAAATTTGTCCTCTAACAGTTGTTGTTGCCATTCTTAGAACAGTATCTAAAATAATTGTTATTTATGCTCCTCTATTATAATACATAATATATATAAAAATCGGGGTTAAAAGTTATCAAAGTTAAACATTATATTTTAGGAAAATATTCTAAATTCGATAAATATACTGAGATGTACTATTATATTTGACTGTATTTGATAAAGTTTTATCTTCATAAATAATAAAATCAATTTAATAAGCCATCTATATATTATCCAGTTCTTATTTGCCAGAAATATGCATATTGCACAACACATAATTTAAAAATAGATATATATAACAATAAAATTGTATGTGATGTGGGAAGTAAGAATTTAGCGCGGAATTTAGTTTTTATTTGGTCAACGCTCGGTTCAACGTCATAATAATGAATACTCAAAATAGTAATAACAGCTTAGTTTAATATTTCCTTAAATTCAAAATCATTGCTACCGATCTGTAAATTTATTTCATATTTAAGAGCATATACCCTTTCTTATTGCCTACCGTAATAACAAATTTTGTACCTACTATGGGGGTATTGCGAAAAATATTTTATTGATAATTTTTTTTTTAATCTGCAAAGGGAATATCTATCAAAATATCCAATGCGATACAAAAGTTACATTTTGCTATTGCGGTGGCAGATAACGCTGAATTTCGACCTAGCATGGATGGGGAGGAAATTTTGAAGTGGAGGCTATGCATGACCAGGTCCTCCACACTGCAACTATTCGGTCTATTTGTGCGATTCATCACATCAAATTATATGCTTACAACACGTTTCAGTATTTTACGAGGTATTTTAATAAAAAACTGGTTGAGAATCAAATTTTTCTGCAGGAACTATATGTTCTGCTGAAAAATGAGACCTGGACTCTTTCTGCAGGAGGGGTACTTATAAAATGTGCCCCACATTTTCATGATCCTATACGCAAGCACAGACAATTCAGCATTCTCCGCCAGTTCTATATAGGCAGTGATTTAGTCTGTAGAGTTCAATATATGGGCTACGGTACTGTATTAAGTAGAGGAAAAAAGTTAATTTGTAAATTTGCTTTATATAGGTAAATAAAAATATTATTTTTTCATATTACTTTACTTTTCTCTTAGTGTTTTATCTCTTAAAAAATATGTTAGTGCCGCATTTTCCCTAAGACAAATTAAGTAAATACAACCACTGATTATGTGAGCATTCAATTATTAACGTAATATATTATATTCATCTGATTTCACTTTTAAAAAATCTGTATTTCGAATGTAAATACATACATACATACATACTTTTATCATTTTTAAATTTATCTCGCTTTTTAAATAACAATTTCAATGGAACAGTTGTAAAGCTAGGTAGTCCTGCATTGTTGTAATTGAATGTTATTGCAATTCGCAAAAGAAATTCCATAACAGTTTTTACACACTCTGATAACATTTTCACTCTTTTTAAATCACAGTAGAACAAAACTAATAAGTAATAGATTAATAATAATAATAATACTGATAAATTAAGAATATACTGTAGAAAGTATATTTTAAAGGTTATGATTACTTTATTACTTTACAAACATTTTCGCGCGAAAGGCGATCAGGTTGACCAAAACGTAAAGGTACTAAAGGTACACGAAGGTATAATAGGGATGTAATTTTCGCCGTTTATGTTGGTTAACATGTCAATAATACAATGGCGGCGAAAATTAAATGAATTATCAATTGACAATTATTCCATTTTCTATATTTAAATTATTTTGTTAGGTACCCTAGTATGCACATTACATCTATTGGAAGTATTTCTTTACAATTATTAATTGTATTATTGTATTTCTATAGCTATTAAAAAGATTAAAATGACTAAAGGTTATCAACTTTGAACTAGAAACTTGCATCATGCTACACAGTGGTACACTCTAAAAGAACCCTTCAAAATATTGTGACGAAAATTTGTGGATTTATTATACGAATAGTTGCTAAAAGTTTTAGTTCTGCAATTATTATTAATATACCATATTTGGATAAAGAAGACGAACCTTATATTAATTAAAAAATATAGCAAAATGTTTTCATAAAAGTGGTTTATGATAAATAATAGGTATAGAACCAAAAATAATTTTGTAATATACAGGGTGTCCCATGACATCAACGGCCATAGGTTTAGGGTATGTTGCCAAACCAAAGTAATTTCAAGTCAAAAATGTCTAATGATTAATGAACATAATCATATGCCCGTAATTTAAAATCTGAATAAGTAGTTTTATCAGATAAAAGCTCAATAAAAATCAGGTAAAAAGGCTTTTTATTGTAGTAAATTGTTCAAATTGTCCACCTAATTCCTATATACACATTTAAGCTCTTCTTAAAATTAAAGTAGCTTTTCTAACCAACCTCAGGATTAGCAAGAATATTTTTTGCAGCATCCATAATCCTAATAAGCTGTTCTCCGTTTTCAGGGTTTTCTATATAAACAATACATTTACTGCCACAAAGAACAATAAATCATAAATCACAAATCACGGCCATCCTGAGTTTTCAATAATAGCGAACTTAACAGCGGTACTCCTGCTGTCGTAAGTTTTTTAAACTTTAAAATGCTTGAAGCTTAAGTTACGATTAGGGCATATACAGCGAAAGCTCTCTTTACGGACAGCTCTGAATAAGCGGACATCTCTTACGATCGGAGAATTTTTCTGAAACCAAATAGTCATTTTCTTTCATTTGAACTTTCTTATGAGCGGGCAAAAAAATTGGTACCGTCAGTGTCCGTTTATGGGAGCTTTCACTGTATGTTCATTAGACATTTTTGACACATGGGACATAAATAAATAAATTTAATATCGTTGTATTTTACATTTATTTAATTAAATGGATATACTTAACAAAATGCTGAAATACTATACAGACTAATCAATAATTAATTTTATTAATGGTGTTCGGCAGCTTCTTTACGACGAATCTCGGCCCATTTGGCAACATTTGCAGGTGAGTTAGCTGTAAAAAATAAAAATTATTTACATCATATTTTCCAGGACAGAAATATAATATATTTTAAATATTATAAATGTCTAAATAATAGTGAGTAAAAATTTTAATTATAATTGTGTTAATTCCAGGTGTATCAATAAATTATATTAATATAAATGTGAAAATTTTTTTATTTAATTAATTTCATTAATATATTTGGCATTGAGAGAATTGATGTCACTTTAACCCTTAATTAAAAAAAATTTAAGTGATACGCCCATTAGCTTTTTCGTGGGAGGTCGTGTTGCCACTGGTAATATATTTTTAATTCATATTTTTTACCATATCCTTAAATTCCACTTATAAATGTCCGCCAAATGTGGAATGAATTTATATTGAAAAAGGCAAAAGTTATGCCACAAAAACTTTTTTTGGCATTGGGCCATTACCCATACAGCCACACAAAAACATTACCCAAATTAAAATTCCAATGCCCTGTATCTCAGAAACTAAGCGCCTATCACGGTACACACAATACAGTATGCTACAGAGCTCAGATTAGTCGCCTTTCGCGCATGATGTCACATTCGAACATGACAGATATATTTATGCATATCATATTGGGTGTATCTGAAGTTCTTTAGTCGTTTTAAATACTTTTTTAGTAAAAATGCTCGGTTGTGCTGTGGTAGGTTGTCATTATTTTAACGAAAATACTAAAGGAACCAATAGCTTTGTTCGTAGAACCGATTTGTGATAGTTTGATGACTGTAGAAATGTGATTTTTAATAGAGCTCTGAAATTTAAGTGTGCCTTGACTTAACACGCGCAACTCTACAACCAAATGCGCATGCGTCGGACTGTTTCTGATGGTCTCTGACTACTCTACGAACAAGGCTAATATCAAATATTTTTCCTTCCCTGATTCCGATATAGCAAAAGATTGGGTTGTAGTGTGTGGAAGTGAAAAAAAAACTAATTAAAAAAGTGGTAAGTTACCTGAAATTAAAAAATAGGTCCTCCGATTAACCTATGGCGCCTATAAAAAAAAGTTCATGGCGCAAAAACCACTTATTTTTCAAAAATCTATCGCATCCTCAATTTTTGTATTTAAAATGGTTACACCCTGTATAGATCGGTTTTGAAAAGGAAACCTTTACAAACTTGGAATTTGTCTAAATCGCAGTAGTCATTCGGGTTTAGGAAAACACAATTACAACTCTTTCTCTATACAAGGTGAGCCAATGAAACGGGACGACTTCAAAAAATCGGAAAACATTCAAAAAATAATTTTTTGTAAAATTTATTGATGAAAACATAATCTACACGAATGGAAATTATGTGTAAGTGCACAAACATTTTGTCGCACACATTCTTGCTGCCTCGTTGCAAAGTTGCCACGTTTGAATGGCGTTGGTAGACAGTACACGAGCGCGAGGCGGTAAACGATAGTGTAAACCAAATCGTCCCGTTTCATTGGCTCACCTTGTACAATTGCATAGGAGAAAAAAAAATTAGCATCCAAAAAATGCATAGAGAACTCAGTATATGGACTTAAAATAGTTGTTAGCTCAACTAAATTGACTGGTTAATTTACTACCATATTACACAATTACATTTTGTAACATTAAAGCTGTTTCAAAAATATTGCTATATAGCTTTCGAATTTGAAATAGATATACTGGATTTTGGACTACGTTCACAGATACATTGATTTTAACGGAAATTCTACCAGAAAATATACGAGCATATCGTTTAAAATTACACATTTTTAAACATTTAAGAACAATCTTTGTTAACAGCTTTTACAGAAATATTTTAAAAAAGGAATGACGAATCTCTTAACTAATTGTTTTTTTTTTAATGTATGTTATTTTATTTCACTACTCAAATTTTACTTGTTAGAATATATTTACAAAGTATTTATTTCTTTACATGCTTCATTTCCATGTGATGAACCTGACAACTATGGTTGGTAAGTCAAGACACACTGATTGAAATGTTCTTCTCTAATCAACAAACTATGCTATGCAAAAGAATAATAATGGCATAGTTATTATAAGTTATACCCAAAGGTGGAAACACATCTTTGACAACAAAGCC
This sequence comes from Rhagium mordax, assembly GCA_963680705.1. Classification (NCBI taxonomy): domain Eukaryota; kingdom Metazoa; phylum Arthropoda; class Insecta; order Coleoptera; family Cerambycidae; genus Rhagium; species Rhagium mordax. The sequence continues at coordinate 30,286,998 of OY796657.1, forward strand.
ATAAATTTACAATACGGTTATTTCATGTTAAAGAAAAACTTAAAAATACCTATCAATTTGGATAGTAGAATATGCAAGAATAATGTATTGGTAAATACTATGTCTTTATTATTTGTTAATTATTCATAAATCAATAAAAAGTATCGTCAATAATTTCAAATTTTATTAACTTCTGACGTCACGGTTTAGAACTAAATCTAGGAAGATTTGTTTTTGTTAAGATTCCTCACTAGCAATTAGCAATAGAAAAGCGGCGGTAGAGGTCATTTGACTCATTTGACACTTTTGACAGTTTGCTTTAGTTTGTGTTAGTTCATCATTTTTTACTATTATGGAGCCTAATTTCGTTAAAGCTGGCAGTGAAAATTTACCTGAAGTGAACTACGTTATGATTCAGGAATTCTTTGCGAAAAATATGGACTATTTCAGTGTCGAGTTTAAGAGCGTGAAAAATGTGAGGTTAGTTTTCTTGAGATATTTCATCTACGCTATACTGCGCATGCGAAAACATGTACGTCACGACTGTTGGCGGGAAGTTAATATTTTCAAATTACAAACCGAGTTTAAAAATACGTAGGCGCAAAAAAAATACTTTTTTTCCAAATATACAGTGTTTTTAAGTGTTCCTGATTGTACATTTAACATAAATATAAATTGTGAAATAACCCCATTGCATTGAGTCGTCTCACTGGTTATACTCTTTACAAACTATCGATGTATTGTATTGTTGATATCTAATCATTATACATTTTTTAGTACATAACGCAGTTTTTTCAAATAATTTTTTAAACTTTAGAATAAAGACTAATTTTAAAACTGATTATCTGAAAAAAAATTGCAAAGTATACTAACAAGTAGGATATTTCACCTCAAATTTTTTAAGTAAACATAAGGAAGGCTACATCACCTCCTGACGATGTAAGGACGTGTTTTAATATATCGTACACTATTTTTGTGTTTGTAGAGACTTACTCCAGTAAGTCTTACCTTAGAGGTTGCTACTCTCTGCAGGGTAATTTTTCTGATTAAAGTAGTAGTAGTATTTTTTTTTTTTTTGGTTTGGTCAATATTTTTTGCATATCGTTTTTCATTTTTTTTTGCCAATATTCTCATTTTGATCCCAAATGAAACCTCTTATAATTTGGTATAGGTCCCATAGGTATATGTCTCTAAACTGAAATATCGAACATTATAACATTAACAATTCACCAGCCGCCGCTGTCATTAAGATGCTACTCGTAATACCTTAACTGGGCCACACTATATACAGGTAGTTTTATTATTATGCTGAAACTTTCAGTACAAGAATAATTACCTAAGTTGCTGATTGATTTAAAAACAGGTACACAGATAACAATTGAGAGTGCATAGTATTTCCAGAGCCATTGGTTCTTGAAATAGTGTTTCCATGGGAACTGGGCAATTTTTGCAGAAAATGTGTAGGGATATTTCATTGGCCTGGAAACCTTTTCAACTTTGTCTGCCATTCTTTATACTTAATGATCTGAAACATATTTCAGGGTCATATAAGAACATTAGTTAGGTTAAGAGTTAAAAAGAATTAATTTTATTAATTTAAGAACTGCAAGAACACGCAACATTCTAAATTGGTACACTCTTTAAATTTTAATTTATGGTACTAATAACATACTAGATTACCTAACTATAAAAAAAATCATGGGAAATAATGATTTATGTAATCAATTTTGTCTTCATTAAAAATGTTATATTTAAACTTGGCTGTGTTATTGACTTCGACAGAAATCTTTAAGAAGCAAGCGATTAATATTAACAAATACATTATATCAAAAATAGATAAATATATCAAATATAACAAGAAATACAAAAAAAATCTCACCTTCCTTGCCCAATCCAATATTCTAAATTACAGTGTTGCCAACATCAGTACTTGAGGACGGAGAGGATCGATATTTTCTCGAACGATAGTAACGATACACGATATTTGATATTGATACTATCGCACGAATCGATTTATAGCGATGTACAGAATTTGTGTTCAAAAGAAGAGTTCGAATATCAAAACGAATCATAAATATTTTCATGATTCATAATTCGCGATCGCAAGATTACATCATTACAGTATTATTAAATAAAATCTACCTATCAATTATTTTGTTTAGGCCGAACGTTTGTGCAAGGAGACGGAGGCATCCTAAAGCTATCTCTCTCGCACAATATGACGTCAGCTGGATTGCAAAATTCGAAATTCGTGATGTAATAGTCATGGAGAATTGTGATAAATTATTGTCGCTGCTTTTAGGGCATTTTCTTAGTTTTGTTATCATTTCTATCAAGTTGTTGCTATATGATTTAAATTTAATAAACATATAATATATATATTCATCGTGATGCGCTATTCTATATAACTTTCTCTTATATACAGGGTGATTCAGAATTATGGTGCAAAAAAGTAATCACAGATAGAGGTCTTAAAATAAAGAGACACGTGTATTTTAGTTTTGGTCAATTTCGATTTTTAAGGCCCGTACGGGCCCATAAATGGGACGTTGGGAAAACAGTTTTTTTTGAGATATCTCGATAAGTACTTGATCGATTTCAATGAAATTTGGAGGGTAGTCTCAAAATAACCTTTCCAATAGAACTCTTAAAATATGTTTAGACCTGCCGCTACAGGGCGCTACATAGAGTCACTACATCGTAGTTTTTCGCTTCTATTTTTTTTATACAATTTTATGTTTTTCTTTTTTTATTTTGATTCAGAATTTATTTTTACACCAAAAATGGCCTCTTGTCTATTTTTCATATCATGCATCCATTTCGAGAAAAATGCGAAAAACTGTTTCAATGATCTGACTTACAATACTGTGAAACTACAAATTATCACAATTGCCATGGAAACAAACAGACGACTGGAAGAATTAAAACATCTAGCGTAACAGTGAACTTTTTTATTAACATAGACAACAAGAATTAAACTATCAATAATAAGGATAATGGTATAAATAAGGGTAGGAAACTTTTTTATTAAATAACTCACAGCACAACAATCTAACTGGCAAATAAAAGTAGTAAACGTCAAAATGTGTCATTGTTGATGTTTGAATTTGTTCAATTATTTCCATGGCAATTGTGATAATTTGTAGTTTCGCAGTATTGTAAGTCAGATCATTGAAACAGTTTTTCGCATTTTTCTCGAAATGGGTGCATGATATGAAAAATAGACAAGAGGACATTTTTGGTGTAAAAATTAATTCTGCATCAAAATAAAAAAAGGAAAACATAAAAGATAATTGTATAAAAAAAATAGAAGCGAAAAACTACGATGTAGTAACTCTATGTAGCGCCCTCTAGCGGCAGGTCTAAAAATATTTTAAGAGTTCTATTGGAAAGGTTATTTTGAGACTACCCTCCAAATTTCATTGAAATCGATCAAGTACTTATCGAGATATCTCAAAAAAACTGTTTTCTCAACGTCCCATTTATGGGCCCGTACGGGCCTTAAAAATCGAAATTGACCAAAACGAAAATATACGTGTCTCTTTATTTTAAGAACTCTATCTGTGATTACTTTTTTGCACCATAATTCTGAATCACCCTGTAGCGCTACTATAAACATACACCTCTATAAAATTCTAGCAGGATGTAAATGGCAACTTTACTTTTTATTTATTATTACTTATTAAGACAGCCTATCTTACTTTCTATAATATTCAGCAGTTTATTTAAATGCAAACTACAAATAAAAATTTCATTCACTAAATCTAGGGTTAGGTTTGTCTATAACACTACAAATTTACAGTTGCATTTTATGGTATAGAATAGACACTATTTTATAGTGGATGTAAAATGTCAAAGTCAAAGGCTTACTACAGCCAGCGCTGTAAAATGGGTTACAGAATAGCACAAGTTTTTATTATTTTTGAATTTAATATCTTTTGGCATGTAAGAAAATTTTTTATGAAGTGGGAAAAACAACATATTATAAAAAAATGCAGCTTTATTTAAATTTGAATAAGACATGCAAAATTTAAACGTTTTACTTTTTCTACAGGTTTCATACAGAAAAAAAACTTAAGAAACAGATTAAAATTTACTTAACTTAATATTCTTTACATTGCTTTTGTCCTGGCGACTACAAGCAATAACCCACTGTTTTATTAAATTAGCATCCTTTGGAAACCGAAAATACACTTTATATTACTCCCTATGGTCACTCGGGTATAGTTTTTACATTTTGCCACAGCACAATTCAAACATTTTAGCCGTAAATCACAACGTTAGACGATTTACACGTTTACATATTATAACATGTTTATATCACTACTTATTATACTATTACAAAACACGTTTTATTAAGAAAGTGGCATTGAAATTATAAGAAAACTTGGAAAACAATATTCTACAGATCAACAAATTCAAACCAAAGCAAAGCACAGCGACTGTGCCAGTGTGTCTGCCAGCTGACGTCATGCGCGGCGATTTCATTTTTAGGTCTGTCTAATGAGCATACCATGTTTTCTTATACCATGGGTATATGCATGTTAGATATAAGCGTATACGCCGTATACCTATATATTGAAAAACGTCGGGATAATAAATAAAACATACGCACATACAGCAATCGCAGCCAGTCGTGGCGAGCGGTGGGGCGAGTGTTCTAACGAAGACTAATTTATTTATTAACACATATCTCTTGAGAATCTTGAGATTTAAAAGCACAGTGACGCAAAACTAAAAAGGTGTACTGCACACAAGGTTCCTAGAAAGATCTTATAGGAACCTTGCGCACAGTTATCACATAGAGGGCGCGCTCCACATGAACATATGTACCACAGCCTACCAAATAGGCTGTGTATGTACTATGTCAGGTTCCTGTATAGGCTGTATAGCTCCAAGCTGTACAGGCATAGAGCTTGAAGTTTACAATTCTTGGAAAGCATGCACCTAATATGTAATAAAGGAAACAGTTTTTGGGGGCCCACCCACATACGGGGAACCCGAACTTGTTTAATTCCTTTTAAGGGATGGTGCCCTTAATGGTAAGTCCATTTATAGATAATTGAAGAAATATACTGTGTGGTTTTCGAGAAAAAAATTCATGAAAACGTCAAATATTATGAGAACTTTAGCAACTGACCTATATCTTTGCAATTTGAAAGAACTTATAAACAAAACACACATCATAAGCACAGTATATAGACTCATAAGTGACTCGCTAGCTAAACACAGAGGGGTTCTCAAAACTTCATATCCAATATCGACACTTTTATGTAAGGTTATAGGTAGGTCCACGATCTAAAAGCAATTCTTTTTAAATGTTCTAGTATTATATATCTAAATAATTAACTTCACTCATTAAAAACAAAACAATATTTTTACACTATACCTATAGAATTTAATTAAAACAGCTGTAGTAAGTAATGATTTTTATATTATGTCAATGATCGCATTGATCGAAAGAATCATTTATTGCTTGCATAAGGTATTTATTTAAAGATAATATTTTTAATATTGTAAATAAAGTTTATCGGTTTCAGGATATTAATCCTTTGTTTACATATGCAAAAGTAGGCTGGTAAACAAGTCATAACTAAAGTTGTACAGTTATATTTAAAACTTGTACGGTAATATTACAAATACAGAGCTGTCAATAACTGTCAACAGATGAAATAATAAATAATGAAACTATAGGGCTATTTATTAATACAAACAGACAGAAAACTCCAAACAATAATAATTAAGTAAGTACTGAAATCCAACTGAAATGTATTTTCAGGCAATCCAAGGTCCATTTTTATGTAGCCGTTGTGACATTAAAAATGTAAACATTTATGTAATATGAAAAAGGGTAACAAATAAAAACAAACAAAATATAACTGTAACCATGGCGACAAATCAACCCATACAGACTTGACCAACTAATGAAATGAAAACGTTATTAATAAGAGAAAAGAGAATATCAAAAGGTAATATCATAGCCTTCTGCAGTTCCAAGCCATGAACTTTGAGATCTGGCAATGCGACAGGTAGACCACTCTGGTCGTGTTGTTTACCAGCGGTGTTTGTTTAGTAATTACTTTTTAGACTTTGTACTGTTTGTACTTTAGTACTGTGTTATTAAGAATTATTATTAATAATTCATTAACTTCGCTTATTTGAAGTTTTTAAACTAGACAAAGGTAAGAAAGCATTATATACGGTCATTTAGTGAAAACGTCATCTGTCAGATAATGGATGCAAACAATGTTTAAAGTTAGGAAAAGTGATAATTTAATTAAACAAAAATATTTAAGCACTAAAAAGGTATGTATATATGATTGACTTACCAGTATTTTATAACCTGGTATAAATATAACATAATATAATAATGATATAGACTTATATAAAACAAAAATAAAATAGAGTATTGTACACCTTGCAAATTATTTATAAATGAATAGTTTATTTGACAAATGTTACAAAATTACACGTTTCTATCAGTGGATATGTTATAAATTGTTTGCATCCAATTCTTTCACATTACATATGATCATGACGCGCACTAAATATGCGTTTATTTTTTATATTGTAGATGCCTCGACATTGCTGTATACTATGCAAGTACTTTAAAAACTGAATCCTCAAATAGTACACTTATCCTTTCCCAAAGGATCCAGTGCTGCAATAAATTGGCTTAGATCTATACACACGGAGGACTACTACATTAGTAAAAATTCAGCTATTTGCAGTTTGCACTTTGAAGGCAGAGAAGTTACAACCATGGAGCTTTATAAAGATAGGTAATACGCACGAGGCTACCTAACATATCTTAAGCGAATGTGGTAATAAATCCCAAAAAAGAAAAGGAAGAGAACTAACATATCCTCGTTTAAATGAGGATGCAGTTTTTCACATATTTTCCAATCAACCGAAGTATCTTTCTACAACTAAGCCAGTGTCTCGACGTAATTCTGAAGAAAGAAGACAAGATGCTAAAGGCAAAATAATGATATTGACCAGTTTCTTGCCGATGACATCATATATATCAAGCTTTGAATATTTTGTGCAGGCTGTGCCAAAAAAATGATGCTTCATTAAGTGGAATTACAATAAGTGTGTGTGAACAATGTCTTATTTTACATTTATTTTTATTTTTACATTTTAAATATTGACTACGACTGAAGAATCTGGTACTGATAGTAGCGAAGTAAAAGTAGTTTCAAGTATTAGCGTAAATCAAAGTTTTAATGTTACCGTTTTTGTAAATAGTCATGAATTGCCATTAAGCAATTTAGAGTGGATTTTACCCTATTAAGTGTATATTCTAGAATTATATATTTGTAAATTATTCATTTTGGCGAAATAAATTTATAGCACAAGTTTTGGGATCTTTATACTTTATTTCCTAAACAAAATCCTTAAATTAGTGCATGAAAGTAAGGGATGGCTGAATTACAAACAGGACTACCATTGACAGGAAATGCGATGTTGCCTTTGTTACTTCATGGCTTGGAACTGTAGATCGCTATGGTAATATATCTATTAATAATGTCTTTATTTTCTGAAACCGATAAACTATTGAACATATTTTTATTGTCCAAAATCAAAAAAAAAGAGAAAAAACTATTAATCACATTTGATATTGATTCTTAAATTTTAATTTAAATCTCTTGCAATGTGCTCAGAAATTTAATGTGGTAAATTGAATCAACTATAATAGAGTATCAGCACAGACTAAGTCTGTGGTATCAGGTTAATTGCAATCTAGATTCCTTCTTTTTGTTGGAAAAAATCTTTGTTTTTGTCTGGGATTCTCTTTTAAAAAACTGTTTTTTTTTAATCGGCATTAATAGTACCTCAAAATCGTCATTAAAGTGATCTTGACATTTAAAAATAATTATGACATTTCCTAATGTCACTTAAAATTTTAAATAATTATGACATTTCTTAATGTCACTGAAAATTATTTAAAAAATAGAGTTAATTAATCTTAATTTCATAGTTTTTGGATAAAAAAAAAATGTAATATGCACCTCGGCATTAAAGTTCCTTTTTATCACTCATGTGGTTTATTTGCCTCGGCCCTACGGGCCTCGGCAACTAAACTCCACATTCATGATAAAAAGATTAACTTTAATGCCTTGATAGATAAATAACTATTTTTTTTAAATCGGCATTAAAGTGATAGAAATAGTCATTAAAGTAATCCATATTATTGTACGATTTTTGTAGTTGGCCGAGGTGACAGATAAATGTAAACATAAATTTTTCATTGCTTGTGACAATAATTGATGTGTTGTAATAAAAGGTAAATAAATAATAAATACAGTTTTTTACATTCAGAATAGGGTCCTTGCACAATTTTTTTTATATGGTAAAAATGATTCTTTATATCTAAATATCACCTCCGCAAAGTATTTTTTTAAAGCGTTTACTTATAATAATTTTATAAGCAATCGAAGTTTGAAATTAAATCGGGCGCGCCAAAACGAGGTGTGGCCATCTCAATGTAGTGTGACGTCACGTGGCAGGTTCCGCTGACGTCATATAGTCTAGACTGGACGGGCTTTGGGTAGTCAGCAGCGCAAGCCTTGCCAGCAGCGTAGTTCAACAAGTTTTTGACAGTCGAAATTGACAGTTCAATGTTTTGAGGTTATTAATACTTTTATTAATCTTTTTTTAAAGCAAAAAGTGATTAATTGTTAAATTTCAAACGTTATGCACTGAAAACTTAAATTAAATATTTAAATCGAAAATACCACCCTATACATGTAAATTTCAATTCAGGTTATCCTTTAAAGTAAACAAATATTCAGCCAAGATGTAATGATGCATAATAACGAGCGCTGAGTCCTTGCGTGTTTTAGGAGGTGTTCATTGTTTACACTGGACGGTTTGCACGTTGTTTTATTTTCTTAATTTTCTTGAATGCAATTGAGCTGTGTAATCCTCATAGAGCGTCATATTGAAAGACAATGGTTTATCGATATTGCATGGTACCCGATGGTAAAAGTACTACGATTTCCACACCAGCAAAAACATTTATTAAAGTGCCATTAGACGAGAAGCATCAAAAAACGTATATGGCAACCTGCTTCGTGACATCACCACCAATGGCAAGGCGTTTTCGTGCGATGTCAATTTAAAGACTGGAAATTTTCTATTCTTTTTAAAAATATATGCGAAGAGGCTCTTAAATTTACTAAAAGATGTGGTTTATTAGCTTTTGGAAGTAAAAGAAATTATATGCAAGGTCCCTATTGTATTATCACTATTATAATTGCTAAAAATAATGATTTTCTTGCAAAAAATTATTCCGATTTGACACTTTTAAAATAATTGTAACATTTCCCAATGTCACTTACGGCCATTCTCACCGTAGTTTTAAAGGAAGGTTTAGCGATAAGGCGTGCTTAAATCTGAATTTTTCGTTGCACCGTTGCTTAAGCGTTCTTAAATCGCCTTAAAGGTTCCTTAAATTTAAGCCCTGAAAAATGGTGGCTTAAAGCTGGTTTAAATTTAAGAATAGTTCTGAGCATGCGCATTTATACAAATTACGTGTATTTTGATTTCAATTTTCAATCTTTAAATTACCTATTTTATTATAAAATGGAATCTGATGATGAAGATATCTTTGAGGACGATATTGATATATTGGAAATTATCGATTTCGGGTTTCCCAGAAGAATTTATGTGAGAAGAAATTATTTTGCTGAATTAGATGAGCTAACTTTCTTTAGGCGGTTTAGATTGCGTAAAGATACTGTTTTATATATTTTGACTTTAATTGAAGCCAATTTGGAGTTCCCCAGTGATATGTATTGTGTTAAAATATATTCCCTTCCATAATTTAAGTGTACAGTACGTAAGTAAGATTTTTGTTTGCAGGATACAGAGTTAGTTTTTTTGTTTTCAATTATATCTTTATATTTACTAATAATATTCAACAGGAGGATCTTTTCATCGTTTGTAAAATTTGCGGACCTCACTCTCTTCCTCGGGTTTTCCATTTTATTCTTATTTTCTAAATACAAAACGTGATGTAGGTACAGACCAAGGCTTATAGACTTTGTACAGGTTGCCTCAATGAGCAGCATTAGGGCGAGGAAAATGCAGGTTGCGGCAGGGCTGGAGACCGCGGTCTGTCATTTATTTTACATACTAAAAAGAGACACTAAACACTGCTCTGCTGTTGTAGAACAGAGATGGATATATCGACGGTCGCCTAGTGACGTGTGATATATTGAGATAGGTCAGGTTCAGATTGGGTAACCTTTAGAGTTTACCAGCCTTGGGTACAGACAGAATAAAATAATGGATGACATATGACATAACAAAGAACGTAACGAAGTTGCCAACAAATTACAAATGACCTAAAAGTAGGTGTATTACAATAAAATCTATATACTTATTAAAGCGGACTTAAATATTTTGCGGTGCAATGCAAACAAAGTTAAACCATATTTAAATATTTAAGCAACCTTAACTAAGGGTTGCTTAAACAGTAATCGGTGAGAATGGCCGTTAAAATTTTAAATAAATATGACATTTCTTAATGTCACTGAAAATTATTTAAAATATAGAGTTAATTAATCTTAATTTCACAGTTTCTTGATTAAAAAAAAAATTAATATGCACCTCGGCATTAAAGGTACTTTTTATCATTTATGTGGTTTATTTACTCCACCTTCATGATAAAAAGTTAAACTTTAATGCCTTGATACATAAATAACTATTACCCGCATTGTTATGTAAAATAAAATTAGTTTTGTAATTATGTCTTGAGTGTGGCATTCACAGGCAGGGAAATTCTAGTGTTTTGCTCTGATTAATACATAAGAATTCGTCAATGGTCTCTTCAAATACGTCAATTAAGTTGATATGCTTAAATAAAATGTTTTCCAAGGATGTAATTGAATATAGTTCCATTTGAATAATTTAGACCTCCCCTAGATTTCACACTTACAAATTCGGCTAGCTGGTAAAATTATATATTATGCACACACTGTTTACCTAATATACAAATATTACTCGGTTTCCGGGTTTCCCGGTAAATGAGTGCATACCTACCACAGTTTCGGTACATGCAAGGCGCAGACAAAGAGAGGGAGTACAGGGCCAGTACTCCCTCTCTTTGTCTTACGATTTCGCGTCTCTTGCGTTAACAGTTTGGCCTGTGGTTTGGCGACACTCTAACCATACGATACATTGAGGCGTTTCATCACCTAATTGTCTTACACCGTGGGTAGGTCAGTCTTTCAACATTCTTTTTTATATTTTTTTGTTCGTAATTCGTGTTACCTACAAATATCAAAAGAAACTCCCCCTTAAAAGGAATTAAGTAAGGGGTTCACCCTGCTGTATAATTCTAAAGAATATATAGGTATAGACTATCTGCGAAATGTCTACTAGCGCCATGCGCGGAATTTTTCCGCATTTTCGTACTGTGACTTTTGTATTGTTACATGCGTCAAATTGGGTTTTTATTTTTTCTGGAATAAAAAATATATTGTTTTCTTCGAGGTTTTCTTCTTCCAACGGTTTTTAACCGTGAGTACATACAATTTTTTACAAAGTAAATATAATTTTCATTAGCATTGTATTTATTTTTTGTATTAAAACTGTTAAAATGATTTTATTTGCATGTCATTTTGAAAACCGGATATTTTCGATAGAGTTTAATTTTGATTTTTGCCTGTCAACAAAAAGGAAAGTTGAAAAATTAATAAAATCTAATCACCTCATGCACGTGAGGGAAACAAAAAGAGACAACGACAATAATTGAAGGTTTCTGACATCGTTAAGATGAGAATATCACGTCGATTTCGAAACTAGGCGTAGGCAAGACTCAAAAAACGTCAACGCATCCCATGTCTCTTTGAGAAATCTGGAACGCTAATCCTTAACGGAACATTGTCATCTTCGGCTGTATCGTCGACGGCGAATAGGCCGAATGAAGGAACCGCGACGCGATACACGTGTAAAAACAGGTGCACTGAAGACCATCGTCGTTCCCCGTAAATATCACAGACTTGTCGAAGGACAACCCTTCCGCAGGTTCACCTACGGAAACCTTGCTATGACTTTTACTTCTTCTATATGATAAAGTTTGGTCATCTTCCTAGAAACATCGGCCATTGTGAACCAGTCCCAAGACCTCACTAAATCATTCAATCATAAAGGGTGATTCAAGTAGAGCTTCCAGATGATATAGATCAATATTTTCAAAACCTCAAGTTATCTGTGAACGTCAAACTGCCTGTTGTAATCCATAAACATAAACAATATTAGTTATGGTGCCATACACGACAGAACAACGCGTTAAAATTATCCAAGCCTATTATTAAAATGAGTGAACAAGAAAAAATACATTCCGTGAATATTTCGGTGCTCAAAATCGACCTCGCAGCACATAATTACAAATTTGGTCCAGAAATTCGAGCAAACTGGATCCGTAGCTAATGTCAAACTACTTCAACGTACTCATAGAAGTAGCTTGTTAATCAAAATGAAGAAGAACCCGGCATATCGATTCGCCATCGATCGCAGCAATTGGATCTTACGTACTTCACGACACGACGCAGCGAACTATGGCCAAGAATATACACTTACTTCCTTACAAAATGCATATAACACAAGAACTGAAGTCTAGAGATCATTTACAGCTCTGTGTGTTTGCCGAATGGATGCATGAACAAGGAAACGAATTTTCAAACAAAATCATTTTTAGTGGTGAGGTGCATATTAGTCCTTTGGATTTATTTCTTTTGGGTTATTAGAAGAGTAGAGTCTACAGGAACAAATCAAACACCATTGCAGAGCTGAAACAGGTGATTCGAAGCGAAATAGCCGACAATGAGTCTGCAATGTGCCGTAATACAACTTAAATTTTGATAAACGGATTAGGTCATGTCTTAAGAGCAGAGGCGGTCATTTAAACGATATTATCTGTCATGTGTAATTGTAATGAATCAATCTAAAATACTGAATACAAAATACTTGATATTTGAAAAAAATTCCGTGTTTTCTTTAATAGTTCATATGGAAACCCAAACTGAATCACCCTTTATATACAAAGGGCAGGAACCTAATCAATGCGAGCTTATGACTCGCGCTTACTGGGAATTCCTCGTTCATGGAGAACTACTAAGCCCCAATTCTTAGCACGAAGCAGGTTCGGCGAGTTTCCGGGGCCGCGCGGCCAGGGAGGACACGCTGATTCCTTCAGTGTAGTGTCGTGCGGTCTAGAACATCTAAGGGCATCACATACCTGTTACCTATTGCTCAATCTCGTGCGGCTAGAAGCCGCCTGTCTCTCTAAGAAGAAAATTTTGAACGCCAACAGTAAAAATAGCACGAAGAAAGAGACCAGAGCCCCAAACCGGCGAAGCGGGCTTTTGGGATATGGAAATACGCCTAGTTAACATGGCTAGAGTCTCTTTCATTATCGGAATTAACCAGACAAATCGCTCCACCAACTACGAACGGCCGTGCATCACCACCCACCGAATCAAGAAAGAACTCTCAATCTGTCAATCATTCCAGGTCTAGTAAGGTTTCTCGTGTTGCGTTGAATTAAGTCGCAGGCTCCACTCCTGGTGGTGCCCTTCCGTCAATTACTTTTAGTTTCAGCTTTGCAACCCGGAACCCAAAAGCTTTGGTTTCTCGAAAGCTTCCCGCCAAGTTTTTGGAGGAACGCCGACTGGTGTGCGGGCATCGTTCGTCTCACTTGAATCCGTACAAATATCCATAATATCGTTTTATATAGAACCGGATCGACTGCGGAATGTTCGTTCGTTCGGATCGTTCCTTCTTGTTGAAACAAACATCACAATACCGAACTTCGCCAATCGGCGAAGAAATTCGAACATTCTGTCGACCTTTCGCTAGATTGAACGCGACGGTGTTTCTCGAAAAAATCGACGATACATTTTAAATGTTCTCGCTCAAAGAGAGGAGACTTGTCGCAAAAATTACTTTGTGGTTTTGTGGAAAATGAATAAAATCGTATGTTTTCGGTATTATTCTGCTTATTTGCACAATTGACCACAAACATTTCCATAAGAACGGCGTTTGCTTATATTATGAGCGTGGGATTATGTCGCACAACACAAAACACTGTACCGGTAATACGCCCGACGATAAATCAAGATGTGTCGTCTACAACACTTCTCATTTACCGTACAGTTAATAATATTCATGAACTTAAAAACTTACAAAACGATTATAATAAAATAATGAATAAAAGCAATTAGCTACGTTGAAAGGTACAGTAGAAAAGTTATTGAACAGGCCGCCGCGAGCGCTAGTAGTCACGAATAGGGAATAGGTAAGCTCCGCCTTTCTGCAGATAGTCTAAATATATGGTACCTACTATAATAATAAACTTTATTATTTCCTTATTAAATGCCTAAACACCATCAAACATTTTAGGTACCTATACGAACTATAATGGGCGTCGCCAAAAGGGGGGTGGGGCGGTCGCCCCCCTGTTGGCTTTTGGCAGATAGTTAAAATTGGCTAAATTAATATTCACAAATAAATTTTATTGCAATTTTTCAATCATCCATGTATAAAAGGTAGGTACCTACAATAACAAAATTCTTTATTTAAGCAACAATTCGATGGTATCTTTTTCCCAATAAAAGCGCCAAGATATTTCTAACAAAATTTGCTCTGGAAATTTTGAAGGCGATGCCCTTGATAACAACAGAATGCAGAATGTTAAAAAAAGTACGCATCTATAAATTTTTCAAAATAAACTATGAATACTTGAGGACGTTCTCGTATAAAAAATACGTTAATATGCAACCAATAATATTATATGCCGTTAAATTGGTTGCATAATCATATATAGAATCCTGCAAAATAACTTTTGTTAAACAATAGTGGAGGTAATATTAAAAGAGAAAGTAAATAAACACGTGAAATAAATATTCAAATAGTTGCAAATAACCCACAACATTACTCACTTATTCTTGCCTCACCCATGCCGCGAATAGTTCATGTGAAAGAGAAAATTTAAATTAAATGAGTAAAATCATAAAGAAACGAGGATCCTGCAATTAATCAAGGCAAGCAATATATCTACAATGGATTTTTAATATAAAATTAGCTGAGGAATAGATTACCTTGAACATATTTATTAATTTTTGGCAAGAATTTACATATTCTATGTGGTTGCTGTACATATTGTTGAAAGCGAGGAACACTTTAATAAATAGTCAAAATGTGTTTCAGTTTACAGAATATGGGCCCAAATAAACTTAAAAGTGAAAAGTGAGTGAAGTGAATGAAGTGTAAAAATATGTAAATCCTAACTAAGTAAAAACAATTTAAAAATGTGGTGCATGAAATATACTTATTAAAATGGCCTTAGTGGAAACGTGTTTTTGTTGTAGTGTACAAATCGCTTCTGGATTTTTTGCTGCATATCTATTGGTAAGTTTTAATTTTTACGGGTTTAAATATTGAGTGTCAATAATTAATTACCTAATTAATTAAAAACTTAATAATTGAACGGACGTATATTTTCCATTTGCTTATTTTCCATCTATATCGGATTGTGTCGGAAAGCCCTTTTAAAACTTTAAGTAGGTAGGTAATAATATTTAAACAAATACCTGTAATTATAAACCATTCACCAGAATACCTTCCGAAATGATTTTTGAAAACGAATTAAAATATATATAGCTACGTTCGGAAAATTCGGGAGGTGATTGCATGCGCGAGGATATGAAGAAAAGTTCCTATGGGCACGGGTCCGCAAATGGCTCATTAGGGAACTACGCCCCCCTGAAGTTGGCACCCTAAATGAGTTTTTTTTTTAAATATCTCAAGAACTCTTTGAGCTACCAACATAAAATTTGGCATGCTATCTAATATAAGTAAGGGTTATGAATCTGCGATAGAAAATATTAACCAAGGGCGTACTAAGCTGGAGGGGGCTCCTATATTTTTCCCACCAATTTTTTTGTTTGCCATTCATTTTTGATATCGGAAATGAATTTCCCGAATAATTTTACGTAAGAAAGATCCCCTTGTTGGGGAGCCGTAAGACACACCATTTTCGAGAAAAATAGGATTATGTAAAACGGTGTTCAACTTATGTGAAGGTACATTTTTAGCTAGGCTTCCCCGGATACTTGAAAGTGATTGTATTAAACTCTTCGAAAACATTTGATTAAAAAGCATGTTATGAAAAGAGAGAATATCATTTATTTAATTAATTAAAACAACAAATAATTAAAACAAAAATAAATAATTATTAAAGGAGTTCAAAATGTCCACCATTACATAATCCCATGTTTCTCGAAAACGATGTGTCCTACGGCTCCCCAACAAAGGGATCTTTCTTACGTAAAATTGTCCAGAAAATTAATTACCGACATCAAAAATGCAAGAAAATAACAAACAAAAGAAATGGTGGTAAAAATATAAAACCCCCCTTGGTTTAGTACGCCCCTGGTTAATATTTTCTATTGTTGATAATGCAGAATTCTAAACCTTACTAACGTTAGGCAACATGCCAAATTTGATGTTAGTAGCTCAAAGAGTTTTTGAGATAGGTACCTACCTATTTAAAAGAAAACCCATTTGGGGCGCCAACTTCAAGGGGCTGTAGCTGCCTTAGGAGCCATTTGCGAACCCATGTCCATAGGAACTGTTCCTCATATTCATTCCTCATGAGTATTAATATTTTACCCCCAATTATTCAGCAAAAAATTAATATTTTCGGCTATAGAATCTGCAGGTAAAATATTACCCATTCCTTATGGTCTATGGATCACCCTGTATACCCATAAAATTAGACTAAGACAAATTTATAATTAAACGTAAAATAAATTGAATTAGGATATACAGGGTGGAACAAAAGTATCAAATAATGGCTTTAACTTTGTTATTTGCAAAGTTACAAAAAAATTTTCAATATAAAAGGTGTTTGGTTCTTTACCATGCATGTTTTGAGTTTTTTAGTTTGTTGATTTCTTCTGGTTTGTTCCTATGGCAACCAACTTTTTCTTTTTAAATGGCACCAATAATTTTTTTTTGTCAATTTGAGACAAGCATATTTTTCTCTATTCAGTCATTAAATTTTGCAATTTTTGGAAAAAAAGTAAGCGTGAAAAAAAATATTTATCACACGACTCAATCACAACTAAATTAATTAATTTCACAACACTAAAATTTAGAAAAAATTTAAGTTAAAGAGTAATAAAGGTAGACTAAATACAAAAAAAAACAGCAACACTAAATCAAATTTTCTTTCTGTTCTTATTTGGGATTTACGGCCACACTTCTGGACATTACCCAGATAATCTGAAAAATATCTGGATTATTTAAAAAATAACCTTTACGCCTGTGACTTTACGTCAAAGGAACAGTTATAAAGGTTGGTTTTTTGACATAAAATATAATTAAAATAAAATGAAAACAATGATGTTTTGTAGACGTTTAGGAAACTTAATCTGTTTCCTTTCTCAATGCTAAATAGTCTTTCTATTGTGTAATTCGTGAAATTACACAATTTTAATGTTTATATCATAACCATAGATACTTACTACGCTCACAGAAAAGTTGATTAGATTAGATATTCAAGTTGCTAAGTTCTTCTTTTAGCATCGGTAACCATATTGTACAACAATCTACAGAATAATTTGATACGCATTTGTCTTTATTTAGTAAAATTATTGCAGATTCTTTAATTTTTCTCTTTTTACTGTCCGGTTCTTTTGTTAAAATTTTTGCTCCATTCCAATTTATTGGATGTCCGTTTTCGAAAGCGTGTTCACAAATTTTTGATTTTTCAATTTCATTTTTTCTAATATAACTTTTGTGTTCGCCCAATCTTACATTCTATGAGCGTATATAGTAACTATAGTAAGTACCTATGGTTATGATATAAACATTAAAATTGTGTAATTTCACGAATTACACAAGAGAAAGAATATTTAGCATTGAGAAAGGAAACAGATTAAGTTTCCGAAACGTCTGCAAAACATCATTGTTTTTATTTTATTTTAATTATATTTTATGTCAAAAAACCAACCTTTAACTGTTCCTTTGACGTAAAGTCACAGGCGTAAAGGTTATTTTTTAAATAATCCAGATATTTTTCATATTATCTGGGTAATGTTCAGAAGTGTGGTCGTAAATCCCAAATAAGAACAGAAAGAAAATACAGAAAGATGCCACAAATAACTTTTAGACAATAACTAAATCAAATGGTAAAACTGAGCTCCGTTAGATTAGTTGTGATTGAGTCGTAATAAATAAACAACTTTTATATTGAATATTTGTTTGTAAATTGCAAATAACAAAGTTAAAGCCATTATTTGATACTTTTGTTCCACCCTGTATGTATAGGTAGGTACTGTATCTTACTAGAAATGATTAAAAAGTTTAAATAACTGTTTTATTACAACACATCAGAAATTTTTTATGTACCTACCGTAACATATTAAAAAATATTCGTACATATGCATCAGAACTTGTCGTATAATTTAATCTAATTTAAAACTATTTACACAAAAATGACAATGACTTATTTAATAAGAATGAAATGTTAACTACGAGTATTGTGATAATTATTGATCTACAACAGAAACACAAATAATAAATTCACACGTGAATGGAGGAATGCGTGTGTACTTGTCTCGTTTAGTAATTTTCATAGAAGAACCCAATATAGGTATTATTCAACGTTATAAAGCGGATGTGCTCTTATTGGTCTTTTGTTTTGTTACCAAAACTTCGTAGATTTATTGTTTTACCCATTATACCACATCTGTAGTTATACCTACTAAGGTTATACTATTACAGCATTTCCAATTTGCGTTATTTTCATATATTAAATTTAAAAAAATCAGCTATTTTGATTTTCGTGTAAAGTCTAACGGAGTTGGCCTTGATTGTTTCGTTTATTTAGACACATTGGAAAATGTTGGTAAAAATTGGAGAAATTGATGTAAAGGAGGCTTCAACAATACAATAAGTTTAATGCTACCTACTTTCTTTTATGTATAAAAATATATTACTTTAGTTAGAAAAAAATCGTTTGTAGTAATAAATTCTCCAACAGTATATGTGCTTAAAATTGCGGTGAAAATTTTATCAATAATACAGATCTTGTTGATAAGAGGAAATAATAATGTTCTCATGCCCTAAATTCAATTTTGGCTTTACAGTTTTTCAAAACCTTCGTACTGTTACAATTTCTTAATTATTTTAAAATATTCTTACTCTTAAATCGTTAGTCACACCGTACCATACTGTATCTATCCAAATAACTTTGGTTCACAACATTAAAGTTTAATGTAGGTATTTGGTTTAAGTTATTTTCTATTACAATTACCCGCATTGTATTGCACATGTTACAAAATATGTGCTCTATTTTCTATGCACTTATATTGTTACTATTACTAATTATTACTCATGTCTATAATCATTATCAATATTTCCAGTATATACTGACTACGGGAATGTAGAATGAAATTTCATTTTTTCTAATATAACTTTTGTGTTCGCTCAATCTTACATTGAAGGGTCTGGGTGACTCACCAACATAATATTTGTCACATTCACAACACGGAATACTGTAAATACAGTTTTTTGAATTTTGATCACTATTAACCGGTTTTGTTTTTCACGAATTACACAAGAGAAAGACTATTTAGCGTTGAGAAAGGAAACAGATTAAGTTTCCGAAACGTCTGCAAAACATCATTATTTTTATTTTATTTTAATTATATTTTATGTCAAAAAACCAACCTTTAACTGTTCCTTTGATGTAAAGTCACAGGCGTAAAGGTTATTTTTTAAATAATCTAGATATTTTTCAGATTATCTGGGTAATGTTCGGAAGTGTGGCCGTAAATCCCAAATAAGAACAGAAAGAAAATACAGAAAGATGCCACAAATAACTTTTAGACAATATTTACATTTGTATTTATTATACTTATTGCGGTTGTTTGTTTGATCTAGGTGTAAGTCTTCTTTGCAATGCCTCAGTCCATCTCAATCTATTAAACTTCTATTAATCGTGCCACAAGTTATACCGTAGGCTCATCCCTATAACTTTTTTGTTTTTTCAGATATCATTTTGAAATTTTGACAGTTGCAATAACAAGTAAATTTTAATTAATGCATGTTAATAAAATTATTCTAGCACTTCCGGTTTCACCGGAAATGACCGTAACATCTATTTTCTAAATGGAACACCCTGTATATTTTTGCATTTTTGGATTCAGGGATTCATTCTGCATACGATGGTATCAACTTCGAGGAAGAAACATAACCTCAAAAATTTTTTTAGGATAATTTAAGTTGGCATCTAGGGAGCCATGACTGCTGAAAAACTTTTCTTTCTGAGTCATTGAGTATTGGAAAAATAAAATCAGGATATCAAGTGAGCTAACTTTACTTTTATAGCCATTTAAACATCTCGGAAATGGTTTTTTGGATATAAGTATTTTTTTTTTAATTGGCATCATTATACCTCATTATGCTATTTTAATAGAGATTTTCTTCACCATTAGTTCATAAATAACTTACAAAAGATACTTTATGACCTTAGTTCAAATTTATTTTAGTAAGCTCTGACCAAGTTAAACATTTGATATGAAATTAATCGGGAATGTCTTGAAAAAAAAAACAAATTTATTAAACTAAAATAAATTTGAACCAAGGTAAAGTATCTTTTGTAAGTTATTTACTAACTAATGGTGAAGTGTTTGTCATCGAAATGTAGAAAATCTCTATTAAAATAGCATAATGAGGTATATAATGGCTCCATTTAAAAAAAAATTCTTAAATCGAAAAAACCATTTCCGAGATGTTTAAATGGCTGTAAAAGCAAAGTTAGGTCACTTTAATATCACGATTTTATTTTTCCAATACTCAACTGCCCAGAAAGAAAGGTTTTTCAGCAGTCATGGCTCCCTAGATGCCAACTTAAATTATCCTAAAAAAATGTTTGAGGTTATGTTTCTTCCTCGAAGTTGATACCATCGTATGCAGAGTAAATCCCTGAATCCAAAAATGTAAAAATATACAGGGTGTTCCATTTAAAAAACAGATGTTACGGTCATTTCCGGTGAAACCGGAAGTGCTAGAATTATTTTATTAACATGCATTAATTCAAATTTACTTTTTATTGCAACTATCAAAATTTCAAAATGTTGTGTGCAAAAAAAAAAAAGTTATAGGGGTGAGCCTAATTTCATTTACACCCGGTATAATAATTCCTAAACTTTTAAACAAAGGTTTGTAATGCACCGAATAACGAATCTATTTTAAAGTTTGCATTGTTTATTATTGCATGATAATTATTTTTTGAGATGACATGATCTCTTCAAAGGGAGGATTGCACATAACATAATTCTGTGGAACGAGGTCAAAATACGCATTTTTGCATAAACAAGGTTACTGAATTACAAACTATTTTAAACCATAAACTGGTGTGGAATATCTCTAGTAAAGTCGAATTCATATTTGTACCGCAGATAAAAAATTCCCGACAAAGGAGCACGTGCGGCGGCTTCTTTGAACGTTAAAGAGGCCGCGTTTCTGCTTTGTAAATGCGGCATTTTTTTCCTGCTTTAGAAATATGAAATGAACTATAGACGAAAAATCTAAATTTAAGATACGGTCTAAATAAATATCTATAGTTCCTACGTTAAAAGGCGAAACCCTTTCTTGAAGATGTGGTATTAGAATAAAAATCTCTGAGTTTTCTAGACTCAATCAATTTTTATTGAGCCTCAATAGCATTTGTTTCTGCTATATTAACATAATTAATCTGACACTATGAGAGAGATTATCTGCGCAGCATGCGTACATAGAATATTGCATTTAAACAATTAAAGAGGCATATAATTAAAGTAAATCATATAAAAAGAAGAAGCCTAGCACTCCCCCTTGGAGTACTCTAATATAGTGAGTAGAAGATAATATCATCATTGTATTTAATCATTTATTATCTAATGTGCTTCTGTACAAAAATCTTTGCATTTATTCAAAGTTATTACACAGGCGTCATTTTCATTTCACACCAAAACACATGGATCGTTTAACTCGATCTGCATTTCGTTAACCAAATTGGAATGATTGGAAGATGATTAGACTGTTTTAACCATTCGTGTTGTATTTATTTTAATTTCAAAATTTATGTACAGATTTAAAAAGACAAAGAAATCCATTAAAATTATTGACGGTGAAACAATATGAAATTCAGAATTTTCAATCGAAAGGTGCCTTATTTTAAACTACGATGGTACCTTTTAAATGACGTATTATAGTAATAAACTCTACACCTAAAAACATAGCGAGAAAACTGCCAAATTTCATGTTAGGTACCTACCTACTTTTTATTTTCGTATTGCTATATTAAACCATTGAGTAAAAAATAATAAAGAGTTGCAACTGTCAAGGTTTCGAGATTTTAGTATTGTATTTCTTTGCCAATAACTTCACGATTGTCATCAATTTTTAGTGCTATGGGAAGGTATTTGTAATGTGGCTGTATAGCCCTTAAAATTGAAGACGATCATGAAACTATTGGTGAAAAAATACAACACTAAAATCTCGAAACCTTGACAGTTGCGCCTCTTTATTATTTTTACTCAATGATTAAACAAAATTTGGTAATTGGTAATGGTAATAAATTTTGAAATTATTCCCCAATAATCACAACATAATTTTATCTTAATTTTTTTAATTGATTGTTGTAAGTTATGAATTGTTAAATATGATATTATGTCTTTGCTTATGAACAGGATTAAAATTTAGAGAAAATACTCTCATAAAACGGTGAGACGTTTATAAAAACTCTATTGTTTCTGCAGAATAAATAAGTATAAAGACATAAGATTTAATTTTACAATTTCAAAACAAGGATAGGAGACAAAATACTTTCACCTTATTCAGCAACAAGGTTTTACCGATTATGCCAACACCAAGGCCCTCCTCGTTTGCAGTCATTCTAAAAGAAGATATACGGGTAGGTGTCATGAATTGAATACAAATTCCCACACTGTTTTGAAAAATTGAAAAAAAAAACGGTAACTATTTCAGCTTCAGCCTTTTACTATTTCGTAACTTGTGAGAACAATTTTAAACGTTAATACGTTGGTACCGTAAAACGCACAAAAAATCAGAGCACAATTACTATAGGAAAGTAAGTGGAGCGTGGTGTAAATTATATTTTAAATGGTAGGTATGTGAAAAAATTAAAATTCATTGAAGCTGGCAATTTTGTATATTAATGATTGTCGTTTGTAAAGAATAAGAATTGTAAGCCGCTGACTTATAACATTATTATTTCCGGAGTTAAGAATGTTCAGAATAATTTAATAGTACCGTTTTATTGAAAACTATGTACCACTACTTTGTTCTGCCACTAGTTGACAGTTTATTGTCCTAAATTCTAATCATCGTTTGTCGTTTATGCCTTCACATATTATATGCTGTTAATTATTTGAACAATACCTTGAAATTTTTTCATCAGAAGTGAAAGTGATCAGATATTTTACATTTTAAAATCTTTTACGTAAAAAATATGCCAAGCAACATTTGCATTGACCAATTGAGTGGGTCGAGACCTAGAGTAATTACAATGTTTTATTTGAATCTAAGGGATGAAACACATACACACTATGATATTTGGTATCAATTTATTTCGAAACATATTTTTAAGGATTTAAAATCCCAGCTAACGAAAACTGCATAGTTGATAAAGATAAGATATACATGAAATGTATGCGGAATTTGTATATCCTACATATACCATCATGCATCGTACGTACGTACCTTTGTCAATTTAGTTCAATTGAAAATATTTGGGCTCCTAATAAAACATTTTACAAATATGGAATATTTCTAACTTTCTATGGTGGAAAACTTACGGATGTCCGCTGTAGCAAGCAAGGGAAAAAGAAATAAATACAAAATCAGTCGACATTATAATATAGGTATCTCTTACGACAATAATTTTTCTGATGAAGTATAATTGATATCCCTGGGAGGTACTTTACTTGCTGAATTTTTTTTTGTCTGGTTTTTGGCCTTACATGCGGTGTGTTTTGGCCAACTTGCTGAATTATTAGCTGCAAATTTAAAAATTACACAATCACATTTTGTATCCTTTTATTTCTTTATTTTTTCACATCCCGATTCCTGAATTAATAAAATCATAGGAAAACAGAGATACCTACGCCATTTTTGAGGCTGTATGCTTTGTTAACGCAAATATGTTCTTTAGCTTAAAATAACTTATGTATTGTGGTAATGTTGGAAAATTCAGTTTTCTTTATCTTTATTTTCATGAAAACTCAAAAGAAATTTCGTCGTTAACATGCATACCAGAGACTTATATCCTTGCCACTAGGCAGCACGTAGCAACTCATCTTTTTGATCTGAAGTCCAGTAGCTGTGGAACATATTTTGATAGGCAAACTTTCAATCACGAACACCAGAACTTGGAATTCCTTGCCTAGTCATGTTCTTCTAGGTTCATATCCTTCTCAGGTCATTAAAGCAAGAGTAAATAGATACCTTATCAAATCTTACTACATTGATAGTAGCCAGTGTGCACGATGTCTTAGAGCTCTCTTATATGAAAAGTCATTAATTACAAAAATAAATAAAGGTAGGTAGGCAACTAATGATGATGATGTTATAATAATTAATATAAAAGTTTTTAATAATATCAATTATTCCTCTCGATATGTACGATTACATACATGAAAAATAAAACTAGTTTTGTTGGTATTATAAAAAATTGAAAAATTTAACTTCAAAGGGGTTGTGGCTTGTGGCACCATCCTATTAGGAATATATAAGGTGACCAGATCTATGGAGAAAAAAATCAGAAAAATACCATCACCAAGGCCATAACTCATAAGCTGTGTACACACACACTAATTTTGATTTGACAGGTTTAAGGTCGTTGTGATTTTGCCCCCTCCCTTGAATATACTGTGACTTTTTCACTGGACGTTCACTAACGTACTAACTCATTATGTAGAATCTGAACTGTTCCTTCGTGACAAAATGATAAATGCTACTAATCAAAATAAAGTTAGTCTTGTTAACTTGCAACAAACAAATTACTACACACACTACAGTGCCAGTGAATATAGGTACATTCCTAAAATCTCAAAGCGAAACATTTACAATACAGAATATCGAATCACAAAGTGTTTGCTGAAAATGGTACAGTTCTGATGAAACTGGTACGTCCGACGAGGCCCTCTACAATAAAGTGGAGGGCCTCGTTTCTCTTTACCTAATACAAACTTAAAAATTACATTATAAGATAAGATACAAAATAAAAAAAATACTTAATATTAAGCATCCACAATAAAATTACTAATATTCAAGAATGATTTGATTAAAGTTTTGAAGTGATCCGTGAAGGCCGAAATCTATTTAGCAATTTTCGGTCAAACGAAACGAATTTTAATCGCATTTGTGATTTTAACAAGCTTTACACATTATTGGAATAATTAAAATATAACTAAAGTTTTCAAGTATGACGAACATAATCTGTTTAGTAAAAGTTTGCCGTTGGTGTTGAAAGGAATCTATTTCAATAATATAATAAATAATGGGATTGTATGATAGAATCTATTGATTAGTTTTTAGTTTCGTTAAAAGACCAAATCTTACGAACCAGGATTATTTATTTCACATGGATATTGTGAGTGTCGTGGGGAAAGATTGGGGATGGGAAATTTATTTACTGTAACCATAGCGGTTTGAGGGAAAACATTGTTAGGGAATGATTTTCATAAGTAACACATTATTTGAAAGAATGCCTGATAATGTAGATAATGTTAACTTTTTTGAAATTTTGAGTTCATTTCCGTTACAATCAACAAGGGAAACATTATTATTCTATAACTTTCGTGAGGCCAATGATGTATAAAAAAGTTGGAAATTATTCCACAAAACAAAAGAGACAGATTATTAACAATAGGACGACAATGGTGTGCTTGATTGGATACAATTTCTTTGCTTTTCAATGGAAGTTCTTCCCTTGTTTGTAGGCCGATTGCCGAAGGGTAAATCAAACTATCGAAAAGGCACTAAAATTAGCATTAAGATATACGTTTTATGAGTAATATCTGGAATGCCATCGTCATCCGTCGATTTACCAGTATTTCTGACTTCTGAGAATATAAGTAACTTATTGAAATACATTTCCTAGTATCGAAGTACAACAAATGTTTATTCTGCCTTGAGAGACCAAGTTGAATAGAACAGGAAATGCTCATATTCGTTTCTTGATTGTGAAATAACACATTTTGAGCCTCTGCAACTAAATTACAGTTCTGTCTTAAGATCAATTAAGTATTAATGTATAAAAATATGAAAATATTTTATATTCTAGAAGTATTTAGAAACTATTCCTACCCTTAAAAAAGTTGATACGTTATACCTGATAATGCATAAAATAATTTGCAATTATTCTGGATGAACTATTTTACATGCAGCTATATGCCATTCACATTGTATTTACATAAGGGGAGGCTATGATATGTTTTTATAGGTTGTCTCAGGGTTGTCTACTATTATTGACAAAATATTGAAGTGTCAGATTTAATTGATCGTCACAATCATTTATTTTTGGCTGAACAGAATTCAGATTTTCCAAAGCCTACTCTAATGTAAATAAAATGTGAATAGCATATAGGTACGCGAATTCTCAGAATATTAAACCAGTTCATTGTTTCAATGCGAGAAATAATCGACAGGAAATGCTTCAGTGGACCGCTTGGTTAAACAAAGTTTTATTATTACTATTATTGGTTTCACATGAAACCAAAAGCTTCGATTGGTGTCCATTGTCAATAGGTTTTACATTGTGTAAACTTGAACTTTGCGAAAATCGCTCAGTCATGTTTCAGTTCATTTTGCAAGATGATGAATGACATTCAAATACGGTTTACCGCCCGAAGAATATAAATACAAGTCTGGAAACAAATCGGATATACGGATAAATAATTGAAGCGGCAGAATTTGAACTATTCGACCTGCATATTATATATAATACAAAACTTATAAGTAAAGTCTTTTTATTCGATCTTGAAGGATTGAATGGAAATGTACTTCTACAACTCGAACTGGAATTCGGACCCAGGAGAAATAATCAACTTTTGCTATACAGCGCCTTTGATATGAGAATGGTTGGTTTTTCGTTTCTAATACACACTTACACAAACATAAATCATCTATTTGTTTATGAAATACTACATATATGTGACACTGACGTAGTTTCCATCAAAACGCCGAATTGGGAATGGTGAGAAGAATATGTTGGAATGTGATATATTTATTATGCGGACAAAGTAAGCACTCTCACCATTGTGTTCCATACGAAATGAAGAGCTTGTTTCCTAGTTCATCGTTAATTAAGTTTCCCTCTTAATGTTTAGAAATCAAGGTTACGGTACGCAGTCATATTTACCCTACAATTTTACAAACGTGTAAGCTTCAAAATTCCTCGATCTTCAAAATTGAAATAGAAAAATCAAAACTCTTCAATTTCATGTCTCGTTATACTCGAAGTATTAGTAATATTTTTAAAGGTAATAGGTATAATAATTTTAAGGCAGGTCAAAGAATTGGCGTTATTGAGGGGAAATTTACGAAATTAGTAGATACTTATGATTCTAAGCATACGGTGAGAGGGTCAATTCTAATTTAGGTTTAAGGAGCATCATTTCGTTGAGTGAAATAATTATAAAAGGTGCAACATTATAATAATGCTGGTAAATTGGTATTACCTCAGAGATTGTCAGTGAGGTTAAAGCTGTCTATACATATGGACAACAATATTACCTACCTATAGGTTTGTACCAGCAAACTTTTTTTGAACTGGTTTTGTATCAGTTTATGAACGATGGATTAGTTTCAAACTAGTTCAAAATAGTGAGATGTTGGAACGGACCTCTATAAAGTAGAACTGCTTCAGCGTCATCTATATATTTCACAAACTATATTTATTTTTAACGTGTTGGAAAACTTGATTCTGGAAATGTTTATCTCCAAACCATCTTCACTGGACTAAGAAGCTAAGAAGTCGCTTTCATCTTCTAGACCACTCATAATATGAATAATTAATTACTAAAGAAACAATAAATAAATTTTATCAGCAAATAAACAATCCATAACCTTAAAAAATTCTGTTTTGCTTGTGGTTTTTATTGCACATTAATGGTACCTGCTGTGAATCACAAACTGATTTGACCGTTCAAAAACCAGTTTATCTACCAGTTAGCCGTATAATGGAACGTCCAACTACCAGTTTGTATTCCCACTCAACATTCAAGAGTTTATTGGGACGCCAATTTCTTATCGCGTATATTCCCGACAGTACGTGAACTCGTTTTTCCGTATGTTGAAGCAAACCTTATAGTATAATACAAATTACACTATAGTACGAGCGCGAGTTAAATCACACTGAGAACCTTTCAACTAATGCTGCAGAAGCGCCACCTATATCTCATAACCAACATTATTGTGTTGCGTCTCTTTATAAAATTCTTTCACCCAATTAGAAATTGCAAATTGTTAAAATAGTATGAATAGTAACAACAAAATATCTTAATTAGTCCGATCCAGTGGCGGTTTTAACAAGGAGAATTATTTCGTTCACATAATAGTTACTTATGTATCAAGGCATTAAAGTTCATCTTTTTATCATGAATGTGCAGTTTAGTAAACCAAATGAGATTAAAAAGGAACTTTAATGCCGAGGTGCATATTAAATTTTTTTTTTAAATCCAGAAACTGAAATTAAGACTAATTAACTCTGTTTTTTAAATAATATTCAGTGACATTAAGAAATGTGATAATTATTTTTAAATGTCAAATCGGAATAAATTTTTGTAGGAAAACCATTATTTTTAGCAATTATAATAGTAATAATACAATTCTGAATTTTAAAAACTGTATTTATTTATTTACCTTTTATTACAACACAATTATTATCACAAGCAATAAAAAATTAATGTTTACGTTTATCTGTCACCTCCGCCAACTACAAAAATCCTACAATAATGGTTTACTTTAATGACTATTTCTATCACTTTAATGACGATTTTGAGGTACTTTAATGCCGATTTAAAAAAAACGTAATTTAATTACCTATTTATTAGTTACATCTCGTAACTGTAGATCTAAAAGGTATTTGTAAATGCTGTGCCAACCGCAAATTAGTTCTGTCACAATATTCTTTATTATCTAGCTCTACAATAAATGTTCTGTGGCATGCAGGGCGATGCAATAATTGTCGTCGCGAATACAAATTCTGGGGTACTTGTAAATATAATAATAATAATAATAATAATAATAATAATAAGTTTACTAATCTTTAAAACTACATAGAACATAGATAAGATAGGTCAACACAATGGGCCATATAGGCTTACAGTTATCAAAGTAACTAAGTAAAATTCAATTATTTAATATTTAAAAAAACATTTAGTAGAATTAAAACACAGGACAATGAGAAATAACTGTAACACAGAGAAAGAAACACATCATAAGACTTTGGCTTGTAAAAAGACAATGAATTCGTTTAGTGTATAAACAACCCTATGCACTAAAAGTTTTCTCAGATTATTTTTAAAAATAGTTAGAGACCTACTATTCTTAACTTCATCTGGTAATAAATTGTAAATACGAATACGGCTACCAGCATTTAAAGGTGAAGTCTTGTAAAATTGGTGTTTGCAACGACAAAGAGATATGTCATCTCTTCCTCGCGTACCATAATTATGGAAATCTCCGTTTCTTATAAAATTATTTTTGTTTGTATAAGTGTAAGTCAGAAGCTTTAACAGATATATAGACGTCACCGACAATATTTTGTGATTTTTAAATGTGTCACGGCAGGATTCAGTGTAGTTGAGATTAAAAATAAGCCTAATAAATCGTTTTTGTTGGATGAATATTCTGGAGATGTCACTCGATTGCCCCCAAACAAAAGCATAGTATACACTAAGCAGTGCCTCCCTATTTAAGTTGTCTTTAAGGGAACTAATGACATAAAAGCTTTTATTCAACTTTAATTAAATTTTTTCTATATGCTGACTCCAGCGAAGATTATCGTCTATGGTTATTCCCAAAAATGAAGCAGTACTGGTAGGATTTATTTCGTTGTTGTTAAACGAGAATATTTGGTTAGAGCTTATTTTCAGCTTAGTTTTAAACTCGACACAACTTGTTTTGACATAATTGATAATAAGACGATTCTTAAAACACCAGTTGTTAAATTCTTTTAATATTATTTTGGCTTTTCCGGAAACGATGCTATAGGCTCAGAGCCTGATATAACGATAGTTGTGTCATCCGCGTACATAAATACTTTGCCCTCCGTTATGTGATTCGGTAAGTCATTGACGAATAATAAAATAATAGAATAATAATGATCTTAAATTTCAAGGAAAATTTTCACCCTCCCATAAAAGGTTCGATCTATTAACTAACATAGATAGGCTTGACCTGTGGGAATAATTTAGGTATAGGCTGCATTTATGAAATTTTATTTTAATCATCTCCCAATGATGAAAACTTCAGTGGTAAAACGTGCACTGAGTTAAGTATTAATTATTCGTTTTAGTGGGCACTACGTCAGGGTGATTACTGTAATGTATAACTTAAATAATTCGCGTTTTTGTTTTTAAGACAAGAATTTACAATATTAATAAAGTATTGGGATGTATTATAAAGTAGGTCATGTTGCATTTTCAAATAATGAATATGAGATGCTGGGGGAGGGCAAGATGAATTAATGAAGTTCGGTTTTATATACCTTTTTTAATTTGGGTATGGATATGGAAATGTTTTTCTTTTACGCACAAATACAATCTATTATCTCAATATCTACTGAAGAATTTAAAAATGTAGTTGCAGTAATTTCTTATGAAACAACTTCTATTTTTATCATTTGTCCCAATCCAGTGTAATAAACAGTTTTCTAAGAATTTCTCTTAAAAACGTATTATTAGTTTACATGCTCTTTGTTTTATTGAAATCAATGTAATTAATACCTTAGATTAGGTTAATTGTTTTGTAACAGTTTACATCCTAAACGAAAGTTTATGACGGAGGTAAAAACGACTAACTCGATTAATTATCTGCATGTAGGTTAGGATGTATTTCAAAAATCAACAAAAATAGACCAAACGTCAAAATATCAGACCAAGAGAATTCGATATCTACGCTCGGATCGACTATTTATCCCGACATATGCATGTTACTATACCACGATGCAAAGAAGCTTGGTCTCCATCGGTTTAGTTACTGTCGCTTTATAATGTGCAGAATGCAGATGTATCTCGATTTGGAATATTGCCTACATTTGTTAAACTATACATAAAACGACATTGGAAATTTTGGATTGAATATTGAATTCAACATCGAGTTTTACGGCGATGCATATACCAGTTCGACAACCAATTTCAAATATCGGTAATTGTAGGAGTTGGTAATCTCAGTGTTCTCGATATTTTTTATGGATATATAGAGAGATATCCATATACAAACATTATACGTCACTAATAACTACTATGAGCACCTCATTGATTAAATAATTAGTAGCAATACCTCATTGAGTAAATAAATAGCAATTCTATTAAACCCTGTTTGGGTTTGGGTTTAATAATTTTAGATGAGATTTTTCAACCTTCGTTATTTTTTTCATCCGACATTTTTGGTTTTAGCAGAACACAATACAGGTTCAAACCGATTGATGTAGAAAAGAATTAACATACTTTGGTGTCATTTTTCATCTACTTTAATTATTTGTACCATAAAATTGTTTTTAAAAAGTTGAGGTGTGTATTAATCCACATACAGAATATTTGTAAGCCAGTTACATGGATGCAGAGATAAAATCTAAACGATACAAGTTTTAAGAATTTAGTACTTACCACACCTTTTCTTATACCTTTCGGCTTATCCTCTCAGTTCATATTTAAATTATCATGCTGATTACTGATTAGTGAAAAGCAAAATAAGAATATAATAAAACTTTCACAAAACTATTATTTGAGTTTAAAATATTGAGACTCTATTATATGACTCATATTTTTACGAAACAATATTGCATAAGTACCGTGTACACTTTGGGATCAATATGCTAGATGCGTATTTCTCACATCAAAATTAAATATTTATTTATTTATTCATTTAATTACATTGTTCTACAGGTTTGCACCCAATTACAGAACAGGAGGATACAGAATATAAGGTGTATAATAATGTATTAAACTACACAACTTCGTTTTTTAACGATTATATACAAATTTACAAAAATAAGTATTCACAAATTCACATTTAAACAAAACAACATCGATAAATGTCTATATGGGCAGCGAGCGGAGGACTGACTTGACTCACTTCATAGCGATATGAAGTTAAGCAACAGCTACCGCGTTTAGTACTTGGATGGGGACTATCCACGGAAAGACGCGGTCCCGTTTCCCTACTTTTAGCGGCTTGCATATCAGCTATATCGCAGAAGCAATACAACTGTAGGCGAGAGGTGTATTGAGGATATACCATTCTTCGGAGAGGATGTAAAGCAGTCGGTCCCTTTTGTCTATTAAATGTTAGGCAAGTAAAAAATCCCTACTCTTAATAAGATAAGAGGTTCGGCAAAATTTCCAGGTTGGGGGTAGCTCGTCTCCTGGCGTCGGTGATTGGCCCTGGTAGCGGAAATACCGACGTTAAATAAGTGATTAAAAAAAAAAAAATGTCTATATATTCTATTTGAGTCTACTTTTAACTATTTCCAACAATATCGTTGCTTTTTACCAAACAAACTTCAAAAAGGATCATAGTACATAGTACTTGCTTGAAGTAACCACAAATATATGCGTTACTGATATTTTGTGGAGGAACTCAACACTCAAATGCTTTTGATGCTTTAGTTTAATATTTCATAAGCCTTGAAAAAATTCAAAAAACACTTATTTTTATAAAAACACTTCGTTGACACACAATTTCACTATCAAAATTGTCAAAAAGCTTTTAATTCCAGTGAACTCAAAAATGTAAACAAAGTTACAGCAACTTATAGGCTGAGGAGTGTGTATCAACGTTAGTTCCCAATTTGAAAAAAAGGCAACATTCTTAAATAAGCGTTCTTATTCACTGAGATACTTATGGAGTTTATAATAATTGTTTATGAATCTTCAAAATAGAAAATATTAACTTGAACAAATAGCAAAACTAACGTTAGATACGAAAATTCACCTCCATCGCTCTTATCTCTGCAACTGGAACTTCCAATTAGCTCGACAGTTGATAGATAATAAGATAATGACCTAGATATGTGAGTAGGATGGAATCATATTAAACATGCCGTATAATCTGTACCAACAACTTTTCTTCCAATAAAACTTTGCTTGAGCAGACAGTTTGATAACTCGCCAAATGTTAAGAATCTGATGAATATGGTACTTGATAGTTTTCTATCCCAGTTGCCTCTCTCCTAATGATTGAAGTAGTAAGTGTTTGTTCAGGTTAGCTTCCACAGAGGTATATTTGCGGCAAGGTGTATGATGTGGATGCTGGATCAGATTGGGTTTGTACCTACTTATCTAAATATTATGTTTTTGTTTTCTTTTTTCTTTATATATAAGCCAAGTGAAAATGGCTGACGGGTCATCCAGAGTCAAAGGGGAAAAACAAAATTATTCTAAAATTACTCATCTTATTATTCAATTACTCTCACTTCGTGTATGCTTAAATAAATATATTTTTAAGCTAGGATAATTCTCACTTTTTATTAATTACTTTATTATCTCTCCGTCGAAAACCTACCCATGGTACGAACCTTATAAACTCATTCAGTGATGCCTGTAAAATAAACCTTGCATGTTTTAAAAATTTTGCTTTCATAATGTTTCTTTCGTAAAATCTAGCTTGGTCACAATTAGATCTGTCCTTTTGGTAAATACACATTTAAATGTTAATGAGAAAAACGAAAATTGGCCATCAATTTCCAACATGGAAATATAATAAGGGCTATAAGCTATAAGTCATAGTAAGTAAATGGGAAAACCAAATGAGCACGTCACAATTTATAAAATTCTATTATTGTTCCTCATGGTTTTGTAACCATTAATTTAACAATACAAAGTTTATAGTAATTTCACCTGATCGTAACAATACATTTTTAAATCCGGTACATCTATATCTATTGTTAAAAAATCGATCAAACATTACCAACTTAATAATTACAATAAAGATTACTTACAATCAACCAGTATATCACTGAATTGGATCGGTCCGCTATTCATAGCAGCAATATAATGTCTCCCCAAATACAAAATTAATAAAGAACAATTCGTGGAATTCTTCAAAACACTAGATAATGGATTTCTGGCTGGTGGAGACTACAATTGAAAGCATACTCACTGGGGGTCCAGACTTGATACTCCCAAAGGCAATAGAAAAAAATAACCTCAAATTATTGGTTAATGAATCATTCCTTAATCAATGCTCAAAAATATCACAACAGGAGAACCAACTTATTGGCCATCAGACAGAAATAAGCATCCTGTTCTATTGGATATTTGGTGTATCCGATAATTTCCAATCATTCTCCTGTTTTGATATCAATAAGTACAAATACAATTCCTAAAAATAAACTTCTTACTTTGAGTACTTAATAAATTTACTAACTGGCGCAAATTTTGCGACAATAGTTTGAACAATAGTTGACAATAGTTTGAATTTGAATATCCCACTTACTTAACAGAAACAATACAAATAGCTGCTTGGTCATCTACTCCTGAGCCTGCAGTTTTCAATACACCTATCCGGACACAAGATGGCAACTGGGCTAAATCGAATAAAGAAAAGGCAAATTACTTCGCGAACTATTTATATTTTTAAATCACACTTAGCTGAGTCTAATGTCGAACGCGGAAACGATATTAAAGATTGTCTTGCAACTCCTTACCAAATAGTCTAAATAGAAGCACCTTTACAAGTTTTTAAAATTGCTAAGGCTAGAGTGATAAAAATCATCAGGATATGATCTAGTAACAACTAATATTCTTCTTGATTTACCAAAGAAAGCGTTGAAACTTATTAACATCCATGTATAATATCGTTATTAGATTTGCCTACTTTCCTCTTTGGTGGAAAGTTGCAGCAATAATTTTAATCCTTAAGCCTGGTAAACCACCATTAGTCTACTACCAATTATCCAAGATATTAGAAAAATTAATTAAAAACCAACTAGAAACAATCTTTGAAACTAAAAACATTACACCAAGTCATCAGTTTGAATTTAGAAGCTACCATGGCACAATCAAACAGATTCACAGATAACCAATAAAATTTCGAAAGCATTAGAAGAAAGACTATTATTGGCTCTGCGGTATTTCTGGACAATTTAGTCATGTAAGCGTTTGACAAGGTATGGCAACTCCAACATTGAGATACTCGAGCGATACAAATTTAAAGTGCAGCTCTTGATAGTAAATGCACCTTGGTTTGTCCCAAATAGTAATATTGCACAAGACTTACAAGCTATTTTAGTCAAGGAAGAGACAAAAAACAAACTATGTCAATTGACCAAGAAACTCATATCGGAACCAATTGCTTTCTTCCCTAATTTTGAGTAACTAATTAACTATTTTGGTGTAGTGTAATTTATTATTAAATGTAGTGTCCTAAGAAAAGAATCCCAAGTTCTAAATAATGTATGATTATCAGTTATGCACATTGTGAATTTGAGGATACGACCATTGGGAAAAATCCGATAATCAAACATAGCTTCTATTCCAAATCAATTTCTGATCTCTGATTGCATGAGGACAGATACTGCAATTTTTTCGTCAACATTTTACTAATAAACAATGCATTTACATTTGACTATTAAATATGTTTCTGACAGTTGTGTCTTTTTGTGACTTCTGATGGATCAACAAATGAATGAACCTAAGATACATTAAATGTCAAATCTTAAGAAATGTTATTTTATATTTTTGGTCGTTCCTTCAGGTTATTATTCGTATAGGAAAAGTTTGAATGAGTGGAAAGATCGAGAAACAGGGAAACAATATATCTAACACGATCGTAACTAGTTTCCCTTTCTGACGCTCTGATTTCTTTACTCGCTTTCAGAATATTTATTCAAAAAAGCCCAAGCCTAGTAAAATATCTTTCACCGTACGTGTACATATCTTTTATTATTTTTTACTTTCTCTCATGTATGGCGCAACATATGTGATATTGATTTATTTGATTTAAATTTTATTAATTAAAACCGTTCGTTCTTCTCTCATAATATTCGTATATTTTTAGGGATACATAAAATTGTCACCCTACATTGTGCATTTGTATAATCTTCGTGAATGAACTGCTTTATTATTAATATTTTTAAGTACTATTTATTTAAATTTGTCCTAAAGTGGATAATATGATCATAACCACGAGGATATTTCGCAATACTCCTTTAAATATTGGTGAAAGAAGACAACAAATATTTGAAGTAAAAATGTTTCCCAATGTTTGTTAACCGCTCACGGTTTCTATTTCAAATATTAGAAAATAATATTTTATGAATTACCTGCGTAGTGTCACAAATATGAAATTGATATTTTGTAGTAGTATGACACTGAATTATTGTGGATTAAATTATTGCCAGTTTTATTATTGCCACATAATAATGAAGACATTTACTTAATTTGATTTAATAGTATTAAATGGGATATATACATCAATTAATTACTGTTTTTAATACCTCAATTTTATCACGTGTAATAACAATAGACGAGAAAAAATGCAAGTAATAGTTAAATTTTTACCATGAACATAATATAGCTTACTTATAATTAGAAGCTTGAACTTGGAGGAGTTAGCAGCACTTACACACTTAGTGATGTAATAGAACCTGCAAAGGAAGATTGTAAATATTGGTAAATTTAAATATTAGTCATAAATGCTAATTACATAACAATAATTATATTATTTTTGCGTGGAAGAGTTGTAGGCAAATACCGGGTAGGCTATAGAAGAACGAGATTTCCTAATTGCTAATACATTTTATCTAATCAATATCAATCATTTTCATAACATAAATAGTGACAGTGGCGGTTATGGTCATGCCAAATATTTTTTTGTCACCTAAGATCCCGGATGATGTTGAAGTAGTTCAAATAAGTACATAATTAGCCTAATGTTTGTCATTTATTTTTTTGATTTCAGCAAATCTTTCCCATAATTTTAAGGTCTCTAGTTTACTAAGATATGTTTAGTAGTTCTGGAATTATTTGCTAATTAAATAGATATTTATCCAAACAGTTAATTAATATATCGGAATTTTAAGCTTATACCTTATAGCAAATTTTTTACATTTTGGCAGATCACCAACATACAGTTATGTTTTAAAAAAATGTATTCGTACTCAGTAATGGTGTAAAAAATAAAGGTATAATATGTGCATTATCTCTTAAAGAATTCATCTTGAATCTTGAAAAACATAAATTTTGTATGTAAAAGAGAATTTTTTTTTAGATTCATTTCTTCTCTTAGGAATGCATTTTATAGGTGAACTGATTTCACTCCAGAAATTGGACAGACAAATTCTTAAAAGATTATGAAACTACATTTTTGTAGTTGAAAATCAAAAAAATAAATTGTTACATTTACATTTCAAAAAATTCTGGGCAATGAAATAATAAGAGTAAAAAAAAATTTCTTAAATTTTTTGATAGGCAAATCACATACCTATACTATAGCTGTTTATTTGCTGCTGTAGCAGCAAAGTTGAAAATTTGTATTCTGTCGTTACTAGTATTTGTCGTCATTAGTTTCGGGAGTATCAATAAATCAAAATGATTGATTACTTTGAAAATTAAATCCGTTCGGATGAGATTCTTTACTAATTCAGAAACCGGATTTACATTTGTTAAATTTATATTAGTCTGCAACAGATGAATTTCGAAGTAACTTTGTGTGCTTCTTGGATTTTTATATATCTTTAATAGCAGGTACCTAAAGATTGCAAAATGTTTAAAAGATTAAATAGAATCTAATTTACTGGCTAGCCAACATGCTATGAAACAAGTTCTTGGTAATTTCTAATCTTCACAAAACAATACACGATACAATAAAATAGTGTTCACCTGTGAGAAAATGTTATTGTAATCAAATGAGTAAACACATGTGGTTGTCAGACTCATCCGCCATCTTAGAAATGAGATAATTTATAGTTCATGTTTGTCAATGTGGGAAAGAATTACAGGTTAGTCGATTAGTCTCATTATTAAGATTCGTTGAACAATGAGGAACTGAATAATAAATAAAATCTGGTTTTGCATGTATCACTCGGTATAAATAACGGAATATAATTTAAATAATTTTGTTTTTGTTATGTGGGAACACCGTACAACTAATCTTAATTCATTTGTTGATTCGTTTTTCTAAATAGCAGTTAGACACCTCCTGTCCACTCAATTACTATTTTCTTTCCGTATCAGAGAATAGTATTAAAGTTAAGCATTATTATTTGAACTAAATCACGTACCACATTACTTATACCTATATAATATAAATGAAAGCTTTTCATTAACAAAAAAAGATAAATAAAATAACCCTGTAGTTTATGAAACTTTCATTATCTTTCTTTTTTTTTTAGCGCAACATGCGCGTTATTTTATGAAAAATTTCAAATATTTACATTTAAATATTGGAATAAAGCGATGTTGTAGCATAATTTTCTTTTTAAATATGTATATTATCCTTATTACTTCAAAGTGAAACATTTACTATTTTTGTTCAAAACTTCTGCATTAATTAGTATAATACCAAAAAATCTAGGCATACTTATACATAGGGATATCTAAGTTAAATAATTATAATTTTGTTTTCAAACATGTCAGTTGTTTGCGAACTTTTTAGTTTCATTTAAGTACTGTTACAGTTTGTCATTTTATCTTTTTGGCAATATATCCTATTTCCCCATTAATGAGGAAATAAAATGAATTTCCTATCTCAAAAATGATCTTTTTCTTTTTGGCATTAAATTTTCGCATAAATTATGTTCCTTATCTTTTCCTAACGTTAACGAACAGTTTAAAAAACTAGCAGGCACATTAAAGAATCACCCCTTATCATTTAAAAGAAATATTTTAAAGGCACTTCAACAGGAATACTTACAAATAATTTTTTTTATTTTCTAAATATTGTGAGGAGTTAAACAAAAAATAAAAACACTAATAAAAATTTAAGTTAAAGACTGATTAATGTAAAAGATGACTGAAATATTCACCATTTCTTTTTTCACAAAAAGCCAATCGATGATAAAATCAACTCCTTAGTTTGTACATTTCCGGTAAAACTTGCATGAGTTCGTACCTGACGTTGTTGCAAGTCCTCAATATTGTCCGGTTTTGTTATACTTATAAACCTTACTCTTGAGATATCCTAATACAAATGAATCGAGGGAGGTAAGGTTCGGAGATGTTGCCTGCCACTCATTTGGATCCCTTTTGCCAATCCATAAATTTAGGACAATTCTTTTCTGAATACTGACAAACAGTAACAGTATAGTGTGGTGGAGCTCGACCTTGTTGATACCATTTTTAGGTAAGTCTGGATCTAACTGATTTCGAAATAAAACCTCCAAACATGGAATGTAATATCTTCTGGAGGAAAAGTGCTCGTTTAAGATTATTGTTGAAGAATATTGGTGCTATTACTCCATCACCAATTATCCGAGTCCTCATATTTGCTTTTTGTTGGCGCCGAGTATAGTTTTCCAACATCAAATGAGAGTTGTTAACAGCTCAATAACGACAGTTGTGCCGATTAGCTTCACCCTGTACAATGAACGTACTTGTTGGACTTCCACCCATAGAATTATCTAGTCCAGAAATATTTGGTTACATATAATAAAGTCAATAATTTGTTCTTAAAATTAAATTCTTTGATCCAGGTCATCTTTAGGTAATTTCTGTTGCATCCTGTATCGTATAAGGATGTATCTTTTTTATCTTTAAGTATTTTCAGGGCAGTAGTATGGTTGGCATTTTGTGTGTGTATGTATGTTATGTGATTGCCATTGTCTAGGCACTTCCCTCATATGACCCAAATCATGCCTCAATTTAACCATATGTGTACAGGGATATCCAACGAAAATGACCACCCCTAATAACTTCTTTATTTTTGATGCTATGAAAAAAAATTCTATAAAAGTTGTAGGGTTTATTGAAAGCATTTAGAATATGTATTCAGAAAAATAAATGAAAGTCGTTTAGAGGAGATATGGTTTTAACTTGCATTTTTTCAAATGGAACGCCCCATTTTTTTTGCATTTT
Organism: Rhagium mordax; assembly: GCA_963680705.1. Taxonomy (NCBI): domain Eukaryota; kingdom Metazoa; phylum Arthropoda; class Insecta; order Coleoptera; family Cerambycidae; genus Rhagium; species Rhagium mordax. The sequence goes on from OY796657.1 coordinate 30,327,308, forward strand.
TGAAATCAAGGTACTTTTCTCATTTCGAATAAGTATCGGCTTTGTATCGAACATGAAGGGCGTCATTTTGAACAGTTTATGTAGGATAGTTTTAATTACTTTTATTTATAGTTGTAATTAATATCTAAATTAGCCAAGACTAATGCATTCTAAGAATAAAAATTTGTTCTGTCATTTTATTTCCTTGTTGTTTTCGGGCCACAAAAATTGCAATAATTAGAAAACCCTAAAAGATAATATGATATACCGGGTGGCCACGAGTCAATGTACTCCCCCAATTCTTTGGTTGTTTTTTAATTTAAAAATTTCGTTTTTGGTATACGTGAATAAGGCAAAAGTGGGCTATTTTTAGACTAACAGGAACAAAAATATCACTTCCGGTTGAACCGGAAGTGACATCAACTTTTTTTTCTTAAACGGAATGACCGTGTTTTTTGGGGTGTTTTATAAAACATGATATTCTAACTGCAGCAGTTTTTTCCAATTTCAAAAATTGCAAAAAATAAGTGAGATATGAACGATTTTTTATTTTTTACAAAATGGCCGCGTCAGATGAATGCGATGTAAGAAAATTACTAAGTAGGCTATGGTAATCATTAGCAAGAGTGTATTTAAAAGGTAAGCACAAATTAAACAAGAAATAATTTTAATGAACCTTTTAAAAACACTTTTATTATTACAAAGGATCTCGTTAAGAAATGATTATTGGCGAAAAAATTAAAGCTTATGAATCATTATGTCCGAATAATAAAAAAAAATAGTATACGGTCCCATTTAAAAATTTTCCATAGGACCCCTACGGAAATGAAAATGAAATTCCATTTTTTGAGAAAAACCAAAAAATAGTTGTATCTATCAGTAATTTAAATAACTATTTTATTCTTTACAGACAAGCTTACTACCTTGCTAATGATTACCATAGCCTAGTGATATTTTCGTTCCTGTTAGTCTAAAAATAGCCCACTTTTGTCTTATTCACGTATACCAAAAACGAAATTTTTAAATTCAAAAACAACCAAAAAATTGAGGGCGTACATTGACTCGTGGCCACCCGGTAAATCTATATATTCGAAATGAGAAAAGTACCTTGATTTCAAAAATGCAAAAAAATGGGGTGGTCCATTTGAAAAAATGCAAGTTAAAACCATATCTCCTCTAAATGACTTTCATTTATTTTTCTGAATACATATTCTAAATGCTTTCAATAAACCCTACAACTTTTATAGAAAATTTTTTTTTATAGCATCATAAATAAAATAATCATCTCACAAGCAATACCCTCACAAGCAATACCCTCCTTGGTTTAACTTTGAGATGATTAGACTATTAAGGCAAAAAAACCGCGCCCATAGTAAATACATGAAATCAAAAGGGGATGTTGATTATAACAACTTTAAAGATCTTAGAATTTTATTTAAACAGTCCGTAAAAGACGCATATGCTAGATACATTGAAGAAGCTGAAATTTCATTAAAAACTGACCCAAACAAGTTTTGGAGTTTTCTTAACTCTAAGAATAGTTCTACGCGAATACCTAGTACTATGAACTATAAAAATAATAATCTTGAAGACCCGCAAGATATTGTCAAATCTTTTGCCGATTTCTTTTCTAGTGCGTTCATTAATTCCACTGAATATGTACCCGATAAAAGTATATGTAATAATAATATCCTTTGCATTCGCGAGTTTGATGAAATTGAAGTACGTAACTCTATTAAAAGAATTAAAGCTAATATGACCACTGGGCCTGACCAAGTGCCTGCGTTCATTATTAGGGATTGCGCGTATGTCTTCTCGAAGCCGCTTCATTTAATTTTTAACTTAATATTGAGAACTGAGACTTTTCCTGATACATGGAAACATTCCAGAATTTGCCCAGTTTTCAAAAAAGGAAATAAAAACGATATTGAAAATCACCGACCCATCGCTATCTTATGCAATTTCGCTAAAATTTTTGAATTTTTACTCTGTGATTATATTTCATTTCATACCAAGGCCGCGGTAGCAGTTGAACAGTATGGTTTTATGCATGGGAGGTCCACAGTGTCGAACCTTGTGTGTCAGACTCAATATATTGCTGAGGCTTTAGATCAGAAAAGTCAGGTGGATGTAATTTACACCGACTTTTCTAATGCATTTGACAGATTGGACCACGGTATTTTACTAACTAAACTAGAGCACTTTGGACTTAATATTTCGCTTATCAATTTATTCCGCTCTTACCTGTCTTGTCGGTCCCAGTTGGTTCAGTATCGTGGGTACCAATCTGCTAAATTTACTCAAACATCAGGAGTGCCGCAAGGTTCCATACTTGGACCATTATGTTTTATTCTATTCATAAATGATATTGTTGATGATCTTGACGTAAATTATTTGCTATATGCTGATGATTTAAAGCTATATTTTTGTATAAATTCTGATCTTGACTGCCTTAGACTACAGCGTAACCTGAATCTACTTAGCGATTGGTGCACTAATAACTATCTTCCTGTCAACGCTGCCAAGTGTAGCGTGATGTCTTTTTCACGGAAAACGAATCCTCACATCTTCGATTATAGTTTGGACAATTGTACCCTAGTTAGGCCTGAATATGTTAAAGACCTGGGCGTTACCTTTGACCCCAAATTAACTTTTTGTAAACATATTGAGGAATGTGTAGCAGCAGCGTTTAAAAGTTTAGGTTTTGTTCTGCGTAACAGCAAAGACTTTAAAAACCTGTCTACTCTACGCTTATTATTTGTTACTTTTGTTAGGTCCAAACTTGAATATGCCTCTGTTGTTTGGAGCCCGACTTATAACGTTTACATAACACAATTGGAAAAAGTACAACGAAGATTTTTTAAATCTGCAATTTTCATCTTGGAGGGTACCTATCCAACTAGAGGAACGTCTCAAGAATTCTTTCTAAATAAATTTGAAATGAGTAGTTTAATTAGGAGACGTGTAATGTATTCCATAATCTTCTTATATAAAATTATTAATGGTGAAATTAACTGTACTTCCCTTACCTCACTTATTAATTATCACACTCCTAGATTAAATGCCAGGACAAATAATATACTTATGCTTCCTACTTCTCGAACAAATTTATTAATCTCATCTCCTCTTCACCAAATGTGTATAAATTATAGTAATATCGAATGTAGTCTGGATATATTTAACTGTAAAATTTCTGATATAAAAAAGAAACACCTAACTCCTGTCTAATTAATCTCGAAATACGATGTATGATATTGTATGTATTATGTTTGTGATATATTTATTTTACTTTGTATCTTTCTGTTGTCTTGAATTCATATTCTTGTTTTCTCTTTAATGTACCTGTATTTTTTTGCTTTAGTAATTGTACATTTCTGTATTTTTGTTATGTCTGCTTTATTTATCCTTTAACTGGGTTCGCCCGTTGGATGAATTAAATTACATAAATAAATAAATAAATAAATAAATAAATAAAGAAGTTATTTGGGGTGGTCATTTTCGTTGGATATCCCTGTACACATGGCTAGGTGGCAAATTTGGAAACTGTTTTCTAAAAAATCGCGCAACCTCAGTTGATGAGTTTGGTACGTAAACGTATTACCATACTTTTGACTATTAAATCATTAGAAAGTCAATAAAAAGGGTTTCTGTTATACATATAAGGTATTTTTTTAAATAATTTTACAGAATTTGTTAATACACAAATAACACATGAAACTAAGAAATTTAGGAGTTCTTTGAGCAGGAGATAAAAAATCCAGTTAATATTATATCATTCTGCCCAAATAGTAACCGTTCACCCATGAAGAACGTGTAACTTATTTTGTGGAACAACGCTAGTGTATAGCTGGCGATGCAGCTTCAAAGTTCAAGTATTTGTAGTTATCATATTAAACACACTATCGACTATTTAGGCTCTTCGAGAAATCATAAATCGTATTAACACACGGAAAATTCAACAGTGTTTTAATGTTCTAAATAATGCCATTATCTAGTGTACGGTGCATGTAGTTTAAGATATTTTGTATAGTTGTGGCTGAAAATGGTTTTCTACCTTAAGAATTTTCTCATTCACACACTTTTAAAATTTTTATGACGTCGATAGTTAAACAATCGTTTTGACCACGACTACATATCATCTATCTATTTATTTAGAAGTATTTGAAGAATGTAAAAACTTAATATTTTCATCAGCAATCAAGATTAGTCACACAGACCTATAAGGTACAAGGTTCTTAATCAATGCAAAAAAATTCAATGTACAATCATCATCCTGAATAGATTACAGGAAATTTATGATATCACTAGCAATTTTAATACATACGTTTTTTATCAAACTGTTACGTACCCACTTCAAATATTATTTGCACAAACATAAAACTATACAGTACTATACACGTATGCAAAGTGTGTCTCATATAGAAATAAAAATATCCAAACCCATTCAATAATCTCAAATCTCACCATGGTAACATGAAATTAGGAAAGTTTCATAGATTTTTATGTAATACCAGACCAGATTAAGGCAAATAGCTGTATTTTGCCTTTTAATAAAATCAAAACATTTGACAAATAAAATGCTGTGTAACCTTTTGCTTTTTTATATCTATAATTTTTTGATATTGGAAATACTTGATAAATAGGATTTATAGGAAACAACTACTGGACGGGCAAAGGCCCCTACTCCCATTGAATTATACCTATAAATCCAAATTGGTAGCCAAATTTGTTATTTGTCTTTTCTCCACCAGACACAGACCGGTTTCGAACTCTTTATGTTCTCATCAGTGTGCCACAGGTAGCTGAAAAGACAAATAACAAAGGCAAACCAAACTAGTCTATGGCAGACCCAGCACAAGTAAGTAGTGAGGGATAAGTGCATCCCTCTGGTGGTCAGTTGCTACTACCAGTCGAGACATCGAAGATGTCTCTGTGACCGATAGCGGCTTGCCAAGCAAGCACCAAGAGCGGCGACCTCTAGCCCTGATGGACTAAAACGTGCATGATAAATAATTTATCATGCACGTTTTAGTCCATCAGGGCACGTGCATGATAAATAATTTATCATGCACGTTTTAGTCCATCAGGGCTAGAGGTCGCCGCTCTTGGTGCTTGCTTGGCAAGCCGCTATCGGTCACAGAGACATCTTCGATGTCTCGACTGGTAGTAGCAACTGACCACCAGAGGGATGCACTTATCCCTCACTACTTATTGGAAATACTCTCAACATATTATTTTAAACATCTACACAAAGGTTACTATAAATTTCTACGCAAACGTAAATTTTTTTGATAATGATATACATAAGTCTCGAATACATAACTTGCATGACCAATAATGGCAATTTAGTTTGATTATCGTATAATTCATGAAGATTATACTTGCATCTGGCAACAATATTGGCTATTGGCTGATGTCAATATCTTATTCGTCTGGTGAACTAAATGATTTTTGATTTTTGATTTTTGAAGATGTGTCTTTTCTATTTTCAGCAGCCAACATTGTCAACCGTACATTCATAACTTTGTCTTCTCAAAAACATTCCTAATCCATTGCGCGCTACTTTTATGACGCTTTTACTATCATGAATATTTTACCACGGACTTTTGGAATGGTTATATTGGAATGCAATTCATTGTTTGTGTTTTTTATCGTCAAAATTTCAATGCGTTGTATTTTATTAAGTGATTCTATTTTACAAAAATTTAAATAAAGCCTTGAATTAATAAGTACCACTAAATCCTTACAATAAAATGTAAAATTAGCATTTTGTTTACTATAGAATAAGTAAACTTAAAATTAAAACTCGCATACTGGTGGTTAAAAAGTTGTGGTTGCCCGTTGACGAAAGGACTTGGTAGAGGTAGTTGATTTTCTGTGAATCAATTTTTGTGATTGTGTTTATTTGCTCTGCTTAAATGTATCGGAAACAAATAAATTATAAAAAATTAATGTATAAGATGACTTGGTTAAAATTGCGAAATATGTGTTTACAAATTTTATGTTAGGTTTTAGATACTACCTATCTAGTAAAAAAATGAAACTCAAAAAAATTTAAAAAATTAAATAAGAACGAAGACAATTGTTGGATACTTAATTTTTGTGCTATTTGTCCAAACATTTACTCGCAAGTTTTCATTTTATCCGTAAAGGTCTGATATCAAAATCCGCGTGATTTTAAAAATATATTCAACGCATTTGGAAATGATATTTTTCAAGACATTCAGAATATTCACCGTATATATGACATAATTATTGTTGATTACATATATGCGTTTATTGAAAAAGAATATTGTCCTGTTTATCAATAACAATAAATACCTGATGCGATACTGTTATAAGTCAATAGGCATTTGCTTGCTTATTTAATAGTGTTAATAAATATTCAAACAGGGTACAGAACAGTTAACATTTCTGTCATATGAGTCACCGGGTAATGATGACACAAGGTTTTGACTTTTAAGATAGGATATGCAATTCCTAAGATCGCTAGCGTTTCCCACACAACAAATATAAAAATATCATATATTTATGTTAGGTTGGTGAGCTATGTATTCGCTAATTTTAATGTATTAAAAGTAATTAATTTTAAATCGGTGCTTATTGTAAAAAGTTTTATGTTTCTACTCTGATTAATAAATCCTAATAATTAGTTAATTGGATCATGTAAAAGTTTAATACTATAGGTGATCTATGGTTTATAATTAATTGCACAAGCATTTCTATCGCAAAGATACGGATTTGAGAAAGAGATCACTTCCTTATGTTACAGATTTATCTAGAGTGAAATGTTTTAAAGTTATACGGTAGGTAGACAATATTATATAAAATTATATGATGTTATAGCTAGGAACCAAGTGGATAACAAATTATTGGAAAAGTGGTGCTACTAATATAATATGTAACATATATATAAAAAAAATATGAATAGATATCGTTATTATACTCCAATTTTCAGAACGTAACTTCAAGAGTTATGGCAAATTAAATATACTGGATTACGACTAGGGTGGTCAACCGTCCTTTGTTTCAAAGGACAGCCCTTTATTTTACGCGATATTGACCTTAGACATTTTATGAGATATCAAAGGACGAGCAATTGTCCTTTAAAAACAAAATAATAATTAATTAATACCTTTAATAAAAGTTATTTCAAAATAAAAAAATATATATAAAATATTAGCGCCCAAATTTTATTTATTTTCTTATTTCCAAACTGTTGGCAATAGTTAAAATCCGACCTAGGCCGGGAAAGTAACTTTCTTCTACTGTTTTCTGATGTTTGTTTAGCAACGGACATGGTTGCTTTGTTGCTTACCAACGGACTAAAATACTAGAATAGGGTATTTTGGGTTTTGAAATAGCGCCGGGATAGTAGACATTCTTGAGCGATTTCAGAAAATAGTATTTTTATTTTAAGTACTTACTTAGTTCTGTAATTTATTCTTGGGTATACCTATATTATTATAAACCAGTCATTAACAAAGTTCCTAACAAATACCAGAGTACCTATTCTTTTTTAATTTTTGAATTTATTATTTTACGTCTTAGGTTCTTTTAAATAAATAATAAATAAATAAATACACAAAATACTTGGTTTTTTATTTAAATTAAGTTTTTGGTGAATGCGCTAGTAGCACTAGGTTGTCCTTTTAATGTTATACCTATAAGTTGGCAACCCTAATAACGACTGTGGCCGTAGACAAAAAAAAATATTAACTATTTTCTGCTGCTTTGTGCTTGATGAACGAATCTCTTGATAAAACTACACATATGCAGACATCTTTATAGTGAGAGCAATCCAGTTTTAGTTAGGTTGGAATAAATTAAGTTGGTCTGATTACCTCTTGAAGCGTGAAACCACATACCTATAAGTGGAGGATCACCTTGGATAAATCCATAAAAATAATACACTGCTGAAATATATTTTTAAGATACATATATTGTGTCGGATTTAAAATAATTTATGAACGTCTTTTACGTGTATTCAAAAATTTTATTGAAAAAAATAAAAATAGGAAGAGGCGTCGTTTGGTTAAAACTGTTATTTAAGCGAGGAAATACATTTTTTGATTTAACGTCTAACCAGATATATTGACCCATCCACAATTTCTCTCAAACCAATTTTCCTTGCAATTTTATTTTCATAATTACTTCCACAGTTCCATAGCACCTGGCTGGAGATCTTGCAAAAATGGTAAAACAATGCAGCTAGCTTTCCTTCTTAAAAATCACTGAATTAAAACATAACTGAAATACATCAACGTGTTGCATCACCTCACTACACTTTGCTTGATTTGTCCATCCAGGTTGATCAAACGTAGAACTTGGACACTATCATTATAGGATTTGGTTCTACATCGTTTATCCATTATCGTAGAATTTATCATTTTTCCTATAAATATAATATTTAAAAGATTTACTTACTTATCACTTTGGATGATTTATCCAGGATAATCGTGCATATGAATGAACAGCATATATAATATAATGCATCTTAAGCAATGTGTTTGGTCTCTAAAAATTGAAACATAGAGTGTAAAAAATTGATATTCATAATCACAAGTGAGCCAGCAAGCAATATAATGGTAGTTTTAGCGGCTTTGATGCTATACCTTATCAAATGCCTTCGAGATATCTAAAGCTTATAGCTCCAGATCTGGATTGCCAATAGCTTAAGATACCTGTGGATTCACAATATTCAAGCAGTTGCGCGTTGACTCTCCTTTACTTTGGACTGTAAGGAAAGCGAAGGTAGTGAGAAAATAATTTGATTTCTTATTTCTTTCTTTTATAAGTATGGGTTGCAACTCTTTAGTTGGACATACATACTCCTAATAAAAAATACAGAAAATTCAGCAAACTGAAGATACCTATTAAGCACTCGCTTAAAAAAAAACAGTTTGATTCTCCTTAGGATTTGTCGATTTCTTAGTACCTACATATTAAGATATTTGAGAATATCGCGTCGGGACACTGGGATTAAAAATGTCAACTAGTTTTAATCCTTGAGAGTCCAGGAAGCAAATATCTCTGCTCTGCATGCAAAAAGAACGGCCTTGTTTCTTGATGTCGTCACCCTTAAAGTTGTTTTAACCAACAGCAAATTTAATTTTCTGAAAATTGTTTAGTATGCTTAAATAAGAATTAAAATAAGGAAATACAATATCTAAAATATTTTTATAAGCAAACAAAAATGTAATGGGAATATTAAACAATAACGTAATGTGAATAATTACCTACTGTGCAAGTGCATTCGGTATTTTCGGAATTTTAAGAAAATCCATTCAGCGTTACAAATGTTCCAATGATATTCTTAAAAGGATTAAAAAGTTTATTTAAAAATCTTGTTTAGTTCTAGTTATGGTTAAATTAATTACCTTTTTTTAAATTATGTATTAGTTTTTATGGTTATTTAAACAACGAATAATAATTATGGCACACCATTTAATTGTTTTTCATGGCCATCACGGTTGTAAGCATTTAAAATAAAGTTTCCCATAGTCAATAATATAATACAATGAATACGAATCATTAAAAAATTTTATACATATATATGCAACAACATGCCTACGACATTTAATTACGCAGTGAAAAAGCTCTCGTCTTAACTTTAATGGGAAAATTAATCTCTCACTTCTCAGTTTGTAATTCTTGCAACGAGCCTTCAAAAAAAAAAAAACTTCAAGTTGTGCAAACTGTTGTTGTGGCATGGGCTACTTGTAATTTTTGTAAGGCTCGTTACCACTGAGGTACTATAACTTTAATGCGCGAGCAAAAGGGCGTAAGTCAAAACATTTGATCTTATACAATGAATTTTTAAACTTTCTCAAAATTTTGTAAAATCACTAAATTTGGTTTTAAATAAAATAGAATTGAATTTGGTTATAAAAATTATAGTAAACATAACTAGTGACTAAATATTTCATCTATATGACGTATTCCAAGATTTAGACTAGACTTAAGCCCAAATGATCCAGAAATTTTATAGAATAAGAAACATAAGTCGTTTATACCAGAACGGCATTTTATTTAAAAATTTATAAAGGGAACACAAATTTTATTCAAACAAGCGATTAACAACATATAATTATTCCTGATCTGACACATATTCTTCCAAATCTGGGTCGATGTCAGCGATTGGTTTAGTTTGCAAATTTTGATAAAAGCTTCGGAATACTTCAGGAACTAGTGATAGCAATTCTAATAAGTGCTCCTTTTTTTCTGCAGCTATAGGTAGCGGCCGATCGTAACGTTTCGTCAAATTAAAATTTCCAGGACGACCACGTCTACTCAAATTTATTTCCTTGAGTTCTTCATTTTCATCGAGACTATTTCGGTAATAAACAGTTCCATGTTTTTTAGTGTACTTTAACCATTTACAATCATGCAATTTAAATGGATCTCCCTTAGAGTTTTTCTGTCGTTTAACTAATCCATTTTTTAACAGATCAGCAAAATCGTAAAAATCTTCTTGACGTAACTCTACTACCTTAAATGGTTTTGTTTTATTTGTGCAACGAATTAGTGTAGCCCAGTCGTGTGGATGAGAAATTTTCATGCCGGACCTCTTTTTTTGTTTTTCAATGAGCGAATGATCAACGTCACATTCCATGTGGGAGTGTCCTGGTATCATAAATTTATGATTAATTTCATGCAGTGTGGATTTTAGCTGCATTATTGCCAAAAACATAGCACTGGAAAATTTTTATTTTGGCCACCGCACGTATCTGAGTAAAGCGTGATGCTCTTTATCTCTGGTGGCAAATCCATTATTTCTTTAAAAACACAAGACGCAATTTCATTTGCACCTCGCATTGCTAGTGTTTCATGCCATAAATAACAAGAGGCAAAACCAGTTCCGCAATTATGTATCGTGAGATTGTATGTCCAATATTTTCTCTTATAAAATGATATAGAAGTTTCCAAATAAGGAGTAGGAAGGCATTGTTGTAGGTCGAACGTATAACAGACAAATGAACCATCAACTTTCGCACGATTTTTATCAATTTTCTTGCTTTCATAAGCAAAATCTGCCTCTTGATGGTGCTTTTCCTGCGCTAGTTTTACTTGGTTTTGTTCTTCTCCATCACCAGCAACTTGAAGTTGCATATTCATCACTTCGCACTTATGGCAAGTATCTGTTTTTGGAATTTTAAATGCTAACTTAAGTTTATGAAACTCCTGTTCATAAATTTTCCTCCCAACATATTTTACACTTACCTCCTGGTAAAGTTTATACATTTTAGATAAATTTAGGTCTGATGGCAAATATTGCTTGTCATTTACTCGCCGCGTATAATGACTCTCATATTTTGGGAAGGACTGTATATGAGCAATAATTTGTTGGCGTTGCTCAGGTGAAATGATATTCCATGGCACGTGCCTTCCTCGTAAATCATCTTTGACTATTCCACATAAACTACTTCTTTTGTTTTTTAAAGTGTTTCTTATAAATTTATCAGTTTCACATAGAGTTGCTGTAAAACAACCTTTGCAAACTTTACACCGCTGTCCATCAATTTCAAAAACATAATTGTATGTAACCTCTCTAGCTTTACCAGAGTTTTCTTTTCGAACTCGACGCATACGAATCGGAGAAGTTGTTACCAATTTTGCTATATAATTTGTTCTTTTACGGTGTTCTCCCTGTTGCCAATAGTCTCTAAAAATAGTTTCTCTCAATTCAGGTTTTAACCATTCTCGGCATTTCATTCTACAATTTGGGAGTTCTTTAATTGTGCGTTTTTTCACAATTTTTCCTTTAGCAGTAACATATTCATTGCCTGTGTGTCTATTAAGGGTTCTTTCTTTTCTTAACTGTCTAGCATATGGCTTTGAAACTTGATTTACACCAGGCGCCGCATGTTGCAACTCACCTTGAATTTGATTTACGTATTCCTCCATTTCAGATGCATTCTTTGATCCTACTTCCTCCTCTTCTTCGGGAGCTTTAGCAATTTCTTTAGTTATGTTGACATATTGATCAGGAATATTAGGATTACTGTGTACTTCAGCTTCCACTTGTATTTTATTGACGACAGAACCGTTATTTTCTTCATATTCAACTTGTTCCATGTTCTGTTGCAGCTCATCATTACCTGTATCATCATTTGGTATATTAGATTCAATATTTTCATTTTGTTGTTTTTGTTTGATTTCACTTTTATTAATGCTGTGTATGTCTTTAATTTGTTTTTTCATCTCTCTCTTATTTTTTACATTAGTTATCTGAGCACTTTCATTATCTTCAACTTTAGAACTCCTAGTCTTTGCTTTGTTTCTCTTTTTAGTTCTTTGATTACTTTCCTCACTGTCGCTTGTTGAGTAATCAGACTCACTTTTTTGATAATTTGGATCATCGCTATCATGACCGTCCCAATAGTAGTCCTCTATTTGAGAATCTATAAAGAAAATAGTTCGATATAACTTTTCTCCGCCACTGTAACCTGCTATCATATAAAAATACTTAATATTTTTATTAGTAGTTACTTTCTATTTTAAATTATAAAATATACTTACCGTCAGGTTTTTTCGCCTTCAACAAAGCTGGGATCCTCTTTGTACGTTGTGACATATTTTTTTCATATGAACTTTAAAAAACAAAGCAGCACAAGTAACAAATCACAAGTTTTATTTATCGACGTATTGGGTATAACGGACTTAAGACAGTAAGGGGACTGGCATTTCAGGCACAAGTTGACGTAAACCTTCTAGATCGAAAATACAAAAGCATTAAGTTACATATGTTTATTTTATCGCTGTAAAGGTAGTTAAGCCTTATATACCCCAATTCATAAAAATAGTAATAATAGGAGTTGACTTAAGTCCATTTTACCAAACAGATTTTCGGCAAATGGTAAGTTCGCTAATGCGGTTAAGTCAGGTTGACCATTTTTTGACTTATGCCCTTTTGCCCGCACACTAAAAGTGTGGTAAAAATAAGGTATAAAATTCATATTTTTCTCCTGTTTGGTTTTCACAAAAACACAAAGTCATTTAGTATACAAAAATTGTCATATTTTTTGTAATGGATGTATGTATGTTTTTCGATGTTTAGATTCGCTGATATCAAGACAACATTTGTGGTCTAATTTAAAAGCTACAGGCAATATTTAAAATCGTATTTTTGAACTTAAATGATATAGTTGTGAAAACCCGTTAAAGCAACTTCAGTTCTTTTATATTATGCTATTCCGTATTGATAATCGAGCCATAAAATTTGTTTACCAACAGAATCCTGAAAAGAATAATTAAAAAGCAAGGATGTTACTTGTGAATAAATCTAGAGGATTGCTTATTATATTTGCATAAACATAACGATATACCATTAGCATTAGCAAAGATCATTTGCATTAGCTTCTTGACTCATAACCCCTTTTCGTGATGATTTCACCTATAGCAATGACCACTGAGCTACAGTAACGTCGTCGTACTATAAAATTAATTACAACAATGATTTTATATTGAGTTATTCAAATTCTATTCCTCATCTGTGCCAGTATTTTTACATAATTAATAGTGATTAATACTCTTACATTACGTTTCTCTTTTTTGATCTGTTTACTTTGTAGTTTGTAACATTTCCATAGCATGTATGTAGGATAGAAATTTCTTTCAGTAACCTCATTAGCCGTTTCAAATTAATGTGGAGGAAAATGATTATGTATATAAACAAAAACTAGTAAAGCAGATAAGTAATTTGTGAATTTCATTTAGAATTTATGTACGATACTTTCTTATTCATAAAGTTATCAATATGTTATTATTCTCCTAAAATTATAATATTGGTAAAAATGAAGAAATAACGTTTAAAATATATAATTTAGACTTGATAAATTAGAAGAATATTTATTCTCATATTACATAATACATAATTAAGCGAATTTGGTTCCACAATTATTAATATAAAGTAAATGTTATTCCCATTATTAAATATGTAAATGTTTCCTGTGAAATATTTCAATATAATAGACTCAAATATTTGCTCGTTATATTTCTAAAAAACGTCATTCATATGCAAACAAATGTAGTATTGATAAGTTTCAAAATATGTACTACCCTTACACTTGCCAAAAAGTTGAACACTTTTCACCAAAAATAATATTATCATAAAATAAATTGAAATTGATAAATAGTAGAATTCGTCCCAATTATTTCTGAAACTAAAGTTCAAAAAAAAAAAAATTAGAAGTGATATTCTCGCGGTTACCATATAAATTTATTTTTCCTAATTCTTTCGCAATTTGTAATTTTTTTTTCGTAATAAATAGAAAATGGTTATAACAATTTTTGTGATAAATTTTGTGCTTAATCGGCCTTTGCAATGAATGTACTATTTTCCAAAACACGCTGTACAGGGATATCCAACGAAAATGACCACCCCTAATAACTTCTTTATTTTTGATGCTATAAAAAATTTTTTTCTATAAAAGTTGTAGGGTTTATTGAGAGCATTTAGAATATGTATTCAGAAAAATAAATGAAAGTCGTTTAGAGGAGATATGGTTTTAACTAGCATTTTTTCAAATGGAGCACCCCATTTTTTTTGCATTTTTGAAATCAAGGTACTTTTCTCATTTCGATTATATAGATATATATCATATTATCTTTTAGGGTTTCCTAATTATTGAAATTTTTGTGGCCCGAAAACAACAAGGAAATAAAATAACAGAACAAATTTTTATTTTTAGAATGCATTAGTGTTGGCTAATTTAGTTATAAATTACAACTATAAATAAAAGCAATTAAAACTATCCTACATAAACTGTTCAAAATGACGCCCTTCATGTTCGATACAAAGCCGATACCTTATTCGAAATGAGAAGAGTACCTTGATTTCAAAAATGCAAAAAGAAATGGGGTGCTCCATTTGAAAAAATGCAAGTTAAAACCATATCTCCTCTAAACGACTTTCATTTATTTTTCTGAATACATATTCTAAATGCTTTCAATAAACCCTACAACTTTTATAGAAAACATTTTTTTATAGCATCAAAAATAAAGAAGTTATTAGGGGTGGTCATTTTCGTTGAATATCCCTGTACATTAGGTATTTTATTATTATTTGGATTTTAGTTAATAGTTTTTGTTACAGTTGTATATAATTATTCTGATGTGGTAAATATTTAGTGATTATGAAAGATAACGACAGCACAGCTTTAAGAATACCCAAAAATAAATTTGGACCTTTAAGAAATTCCTTTATGTCTCTGTCTCTGATATGTTAGCGGATATATCTTGACAATTTTATCAAATTTATATATCACTCTACTCATATTTACCGTGTATTCTTTATACATTTGTAACTAATATTCTTTTCTTTTCCAGATTGCATATCTTATTGCATTTGCATTCGAACTACTATGGATCCTGGAATCTTCGGTTGCCTTACCTGCAGCTGCCGTTTTATTATGTGCAGGATATTTCACAATGGGTCTGTTCGCAGCTTTGTTAATCCACGGTTTAGCAACGGTAATTATTCAAATACAACTAATTAATCAATATCTCAATTCTCTTTTGTAAACAAGGCTGTATTAATGAATGAAACGTAGTAGGTGCTGATAGATTGCAATAATGCAATGAACATAACAATTTGCACAACGTTTATAAATGTTAATTATTTTATTTTATACATTTAGTGTAAGTTGAGAGTTGAAGCTGAATAAATATAGACTACCAGTATGAAGGCACTTTTAAAACATCATCAGATTAAGAAAAAATAGGTGTCTCATAATAAACGTGTAAGATTTATACAAACTCTGAGAGTTTTGTCATATCTCCAATCTCCTGAAGGTATCTGAACACAGGTTGTAAGGATACGTACAGTAACTCAATAACTAATAGTATTGTTTTGGTATTGGTTGGTATTTGGTATGTATCTGGTTTCATAAGCTGTCCAGTTTATGAATTATTTTATGAGTTATGAAGGAAAAATGGGAAAATATAGAAAATATCTAAGACGAATATCTTGGTTGATGGAAGAGACATATGAACTTCAGATGAAAATTAATGCACAGTAAATATTTTTAATACTTAGTGATGTATCTAAAATTACATGAAATAATTCAGGACAATCCTGGAGCTATGGCAAAAAAATACAATGCTAAAATTTCTAAACCTGCTCCGTTGCACCTCTTTGTTATTCTTTAGTATTTTCGATTTCTATATACTTGTGGTTGATGTCACACCTTTGGCTGAAGAATTTTGTTATTTCCATTAAATTAACTTACACATTACTTTAAATTTTTCGGTTTCACCACTATTTGCATAGTAATTATTTATTTTTCTACAATATATATGTTAACGATACTTTTCAAAATTCTTAAATACCCAAAGATAATGAATAAATATGATATTTGATATATCTATCATTGGAGATGCCTATTTTTACTTGGAACAATCTAATTTGAAGCAAATATAATTTATATTATACTACTATTTAAATGATTATTTATGCATTTACTGTGTCAATGAAAATCGTAAAAAACAGTAGATTACAAATTGTAAAAGTGCTTCAAGGAAATTAAGTCTAAGGAGGTCGCTATGTAAATAAATATCTACATATATTAATTTAACGTAATTTACACTTAAGTAATATAACAGAAAAACCATTAATAGTAAAATCGTGCACTATCAATGAAAGGTATTACAACAAACATTTTAGGTCGAAAAATTGGAACAAATATGTAGATACGAGGTAATGCAAGAAAATGTGTATTCAATATTTAATTACAAAATCTATTTAAAACTACAATAAAATTGGTTTAGAAAATCTGATTTATTTACATATGTATGTATACTGTACATACTGGTATTAATTCATTTATTGTTATGATATTTATTGAATAGTCTTCATACACCAATTAAAGACAAAATCATCAACTAGGGAAAACTTTAGAATTATATCTACAGTGTGTCGTACTTAAGAGTGAAACACTTTTATAACTTTTTTCATTATTAACCGATTTGAAACAAATTTCACTCAAAGATAGAACACATTAGGATCAACTTATGCTAAAAAGCCATTCGCCTCCTGCTAATAAAAAGCCACCTGCGATACCAAAATAAATGGAAAAAATGAAAATAGCATATTATAGAAATTTTTTTATCGGATAATTTTACCAATGAAAGTTGACCAAAGTTTCATCGAAAATGTTGATATTTTGTTTGAAAAAATTCGAAAATATAATTTTACAATATCAATTATCATTCGTTTCTAGCAGCAGGGCAGTTTCTTACTTTTTTTTTCATAAAAAATAAAATATTACAATCCATTCCGAGTTTAATTTTAATAAATAAGTTTTTCACAAATTAAGATAATGAGTAACATAAAAAAAATTATTAAACCCAGAATGGATTGATATATTTTATTTTTTATGAAAAAACGCTAAGGAAATACTTTTCGGATAAAACGAAAGAAAATAATTGATATAAAATTATATTTTTGGACTTAAATATATCAATATTTTTTATATATTTTGATAAAATTTTAGACTTAAGGTTTTTGGACAATTTTGAACAACTTTCATTAGTAAAATTTTCCGATAAAAAAATGCCTATTGCGTTTTTTTGATATTCTCCGTTTCTCTTGGTATCGCAGGTGGCTTTACATTAGTAGCGGATGAATGGTTTTTTGGCCATAAGTTGATCCTAATGACCTCTATCTTTGAGTTAAATTTGGTTGAAATCGGATAAAAATGAAAAAAATTATCAGGGTGTTTCACTCTTAAGTGCGACACAGTGTATATAGATACTCAAAATTAATAAATCTGAAAATCGTCGAAACAAAATTTAAGAGCCAAATCAAACCAAGATTTTCTTATTTATTTTAACAACTGCTCAAAATGCTTAAATTTTGTACGCGAAAAGGAAAAAATTAGTCCACTTACCTAATCATTTTAGAGCATGCATTTGAATATTAAAATGAATTTATCTCGAAAACGGTGCCTCCGATCGAAGTTGCACAGGAGGGCATTTCCTTTGTGAAAAACTCTGACAATTCATAATTTGAAGTCAAAACTCAAAAAATTTACAAATAAAAAAGTTGCAATAATTTTTACCCCCCACCCCTACAGCTTGACCCTCCCTTGGTAAAAATTTTGAGATGATATTTACCTCATTTTGTTAAGCTTATAAAGTTTAGTGGGTGTGCAAAATTTCATTACTTTAACTTGAACAGTTTCGAAGATAATAAATAAAAACCGTCTTCAGGGGCCCACATTTAGGGGCCTGTAGCTCCCTTAGGAAGCATTTTCGGGGCCATGTTTATAGGAACTTTTTGTCTTATTTTTGATCGAGGAATACACGGGTAAAATGATGACCACTAATTTCGGACCACCCTGTATACATGTTTTTTTCTCATTTTCGTTATTCATATCTGAAATTCTTAGACTATGCCAATCATCAGTGAAAATATTTTTTGGCTGATTGTTGAACAAGGATTACTCTTTAAAATGCTTACTAGAAATTGGGATCTGGGATAAAGGGGGTCGTAATTACATGTGGGGTGAAAAAAAAATGTATCTGTAATATACAGGATGAGAATAAAATCATACCCAGCATGATAAAAGAAAATTAGAAATATCTCCGTAAATTTAAATGGAACACCCTGTGTGTATTATTCAACCATAACATGCCTCATTGAATACTCTACAACTTTGCTGTACCTTCCCTATACCGAAGTTGAATACTTTTTGTAAAATACGTAGTGTTATGGAAACATTGGAAATGATGAAACTGGTGCAGCTACGGACACGTGTTTCGGAGTTATTGCTCCTTGTCAGCGTAGCGTAGCTAAATAGAGCATCTAAGATCTAAAGCAATAACTAATAAAGGTTAGAAAGCACAGTACACAGTACCCTATTCGTGCTTTCGTGTATCATGGACCAAATTTGTGGCATCAGACAGCAGTCAGCATTGGTCCATGATACACGAAAGATCGAATAGGGTACTGTGTTTTCTAGTTGGCAAGTTTTGAGGTGAGTAACACTGGATGATGTTTAAATGTTAATTGTGGCATTTGATAAATTTTTTCCCTACCTTTTCTTTTTTGGGATATATACATTTCTTGAAATTCCTATCCAAAAAACACTGATGAAGTAAATTTTTACAAATAAAACAATAGTGCACAATAATTACTTCCTTAAAAGATTTGAAAATTTATATTTTTTTGTAAAAAATTCGGAATATTGTAGCAATAAAATTTGTAAAAGTTATATAAAAATGCAATAACTAGGCTGCTTGCGAATATAAAGTTCAATACTAGTTTTCTTATTAAGGAACAAATAAGATAAAATACCGTAAAACTTCCGCAGTGCCGGTGTTGCATATACTATTTAACAAACAAAATCAAGTGAAAGAACTTTCCATTCTAATGGGATTTCAATCACAAACATTATACAATTTAAATCTTAATATGCCATAATCCCTCTACACGTGGGTATATGGGTAACACATTCAAAGAAAGTGAAAACTATGTAAGCATTGAAAATTCAAGTAAGAAGAAACTACTATATTATTATGTATTTTCAAACACACTTTCTCGCTTTCGTAGACTTAATGAAAGTGGTAATAAATTAACATTGTGCACTGTTAAAGTTTCTGTAATATATGTAAATATTATATATCGGTTTAGTATGAAGATTACATTCTATAAATCAAGTGTAGCATTTTAATACTGTACATACCTATTGATTATTAAGTGCGCTTACTTCCCCATATATTTTTTGAAGAAATACGCTACAAATCACATCACAATTTCACTAAAGACAATTTTTGTTGTGCACACAATAATTTCTCATTTAAAAAAACTCTATAAAATCATGTTCTCCTGACATTTTCTGATTTGGTTTACGTTAGTATCTTCATTATTAGGAGATATACGGTATTATAACGCATTTTTTTATTGACAGCATATACGCATTATACACTGATCGTTTTTTGAAGTGGTTCACCTAAAAAATGGGTCCACTTTGATGACTTGTAACTTTTGAACGGATGGATGTATCTTTGAAAGGTTTTTTTTGTCAGAAAGAGTGTTGCTTCAGCAGCGAGTGTGCATAATTGCATTCATTTGAGATTATTGATATTGATTTTACAGGGTGATTTGTAAAGCTATGATTTTTCTATCAATTTTTTTGATGCACACGAGGTAAACGAGTCACCCTGTATATTTCATTGTAAGATCATCATATAGCGTCATGTCTTAGTTATGCATAATTTTTTGAATTTTGGTCATAACTCACTGTCCTTTGAGGATATTATTTTTTTCCACTTCATGTCTATTTGCGTGAAAAAATAAAAGATTGCTTTGGAATTGACAGATGTCAATTGAATTGTTTGTAAAAATGCCGCGTCTACAAGGTGCAATTCTTGAAAGAATAATTGGAATGGTTTCGGCTGGTGTTTCACGGAGAGAAGTAGCTCGACGCTTTAATATTGCATACAGTATGGTCAATCGCGCTTGGATACGATACCAAAACAATAACTCCCCGCAATATACACACGGAGGTGGACGCCAAAGGGTAACAAATCCAGCAGAAGATCGTTTTCTAAGAAGAACCGCTCTGCAGAACAGACGAACTAATGCTACCCAACTGAAACCAGCATTCCAAGTGGCCACGGGTAACATCATTTCAACATCAACAATAAGAAAACGATTGCATGAAGTTGGACTTCACTCCAGACGACCAGCTAGGCATCCAAAGTGGACTCGTGAACATAAAAGACGACGTCTGGAATTTGCTTTGAATCATCAAAACTGGAATGCAAATGACTGGGCTCAATGTCTTTTCACAGACGAATCACGGTTTTCTGAAAGTCCCGATACCAACCGCCTGCGTGTATGGCGAAGAGTGAATGAACGTTACGAAGAAGATTGTACGGTAGGCGTTACACCTTTCGGTGGTCGCTCAATTACAGTTTGGGGTGGGATATCAATAGACCATCGCACTGAACTTGTACTTTTTGTCCATGAGACAGTAACAGCTTTGCGATACTTGGAAAGAATTCTGGAGCCAATAGTTCTTCCTTTGTATCATCAAATGGGTGAACAGTTTGTCTATATGGACGATAACGTGAGACCACATCGAGCCAACATAGTGAACGAATTTTTTCAACAAGAAAATATCACAAGAATGGAATGACCGGCACTTTCGCCGGACCTCAACCCCATCGAAAACGTGTGGGATGCGCTGCAAAGAAGAATGTTGGATCGCGAAATGGAACCACATGGGATTGAAGAGCTGGGAAATGCACTTCAAGAAGAATGGGAAGCCATCCCGGGTGATCTAATCAATAACGTCATCATCAGTATGCCTCAAAGATGTCAGGAGGTGATAAGGAGTAGAGGTGGGCCCACCCATTATTAATTAATGTTTACAATTTTAAATTCATTCTTTATTGTTATTGCGTTAAAAATTTATAATAAACTTCCTTTTTGACATTTTCGCATTTTTGCGTATATTTGTAGTAAAAAATCATATCTTTTGACACAAATGAGTTATGACCAAAATTCAAAAAATTATGCATAACTAAGACATGACGCTATATGATGATCTTACAATGAAATATACAGGGTGACTCGTTTACCTCGTGTGCATCAAAAAAATTGATAGAAAAATCATAGCTTTACAAATCACCCTGTAAAATCAATATCAATAATCTCAAATGAATGCAATTATGCACACTCGCTGCTGAAGGAACACTCTTTCTGACAAAAAAAACCTTTCAAAGATACATCCATCCGTTCAAAAGTTACAGGTCATCAAAGTGGACCCATTTTTTAGGTGAACCATTTAAAAAAACGATCAGTGTATATTACAAAGATTTTTGAGAATTAATATCTAAATTCATATCTCCTATACTTTCAAATAGCTTCACAATGACCAATAGTTTGTACTCGAAAATAAACGTCTAATTTAGACTTAAAATTATTTTATCAATATTTCTACCAAATTTTTTTCAACATTGTATTAATGCAAACGGGTGGGGATTGACGATTGACGGTCTCTCAGTTGACTGCTAAAAATATCTCGTAAATACGGAATTTATCCCGGAATAGAATGCTAGAATTGTCCAGATTGGTCGATTTCAAACTTGGATTTGGATACAACCAATTACGGTGATTTAGTGTTTCGTTCTGTGTGGTAAATCCAAATCCATAAGTTTGCATAGAATTGTCAATATGAGAAGCGAATGGAACATGCTTGGATAAAATGCCCGTAGTGTAACTACCGTTTGCTGTTTAAAGAACCTCCACGTGAGGAAACAAAATTTGTTTTGGTTGTTATGAAAATTTAGACGACACTCTTTTACCACTAGTAATCCAATTTTTATTTGAGTAATGATCTCTATTTTTTGTTTAAAGCTTAAATAAAGAGGTTTGACGAATATTACATTGAGTGTAACGCCGATTTGACAATTGATTGGCCCTTAGTGGTTAAAATTATATAAACACTAGACTGATTCGTGAACACACACACTTCCAGTCTTTAAGTTTCCGGTCCAGTGAGTCCAGACCATTTAGGTGTTCTGGTTGAGACCTAGCGGGCTAACTCTCATTATCAGGGTTAAATATGGTTCCTATTGCTAGTATAAGAGTCTTATAGTAGTATCTTTTGTGTAAATCCTGTTCTCTAAGATCATCTCCTTACATTATAAACATTCGTATACATGATGAACTGCTCTAGCAGTGGCGTAACCAGGGGGGGGGGCGAGGGGGCCTTGGCCTCATTCTCAGCAAAATCCACATATACCAAACCAAAACAGTGAACACTATACTATACTTTAGGTGATTAAAATCTATCATCAGAAGCTTAAATAATCTTTCAGTTAGTTTTATCACTTGGCTTTGGCTCCCCCTCAATTCAGTTCTGGTTACGCCACTGTGCTCTAGTGCTCTAAATTACCTTGTTTTGTTTCTGAAAATGCATATCTCAATTCATCATCTTTTAATTAAATAAGACCATTCTTCATTTTTTGTTACCTTTCGACATGTGTACGTATAACTGAATCCGCATTCCGCAGTATGATTTTCCACGTAAATTATTCTTAAAATGTATGTAGTGTGATAGAACAATGGTTTTCGGACACAGAACTGGAAAAATTAGATGGCGGCCCGTTATATTGATATTTTAATGTATAACATGTTCTGCGTTTCCTTGTTCAAGCAAAAGGTTATTTACCTCCGTACCTACCATATACCTTTCGTTCTCACATGAAGTTGATAACTCGACAACAATCCTGAATCTGCGTATACCGCACCTATTTTCAATTTTCGTATTATTTGAAACAAGCATAAAAACTTAAGTTACTCTAGTAAAATGGATTGCATAATATATCTAGGTAATATCTCTATAGAAGGAACTACTATTATTAATTGAAAGATATATCAGATAAGTCGCCCTTTATGTTTTGTGATATTGGATTAAAAGTATAGGTACCTACATGGTGATTCCTATAACGTTCTTACCCCAATTTTTAGGTTTGTCTTTGGAAATAAAATAAAAACATTTAACGTAACTTATAGTATTTTTTCCAAGGATTTCGAAAATATCAACAAAGAAACAATTGAAAGTCAAATAAAAGTGGGAAAAAATAAAGCGATGTTTTTAAATGTATATTTTTACAATTTTGAAAAAAGATTTAAATTCTCTTTCCAAAAATATCATAACATATATTTACCTTCATATTTAGTAAAATACTGATAATAATTTAAATAATAATAATATTATCAGTATTTTCTAAGGTAAATATATATTAAGTAGGTAGGTATACTTATTATATTTTTGTAAAGAGAATTTAAATTTTTTTTCAAAATTATAAAAATATACAGGGAATTCTATTTAAAAAAACATTGCCATTTTTTTCCTCACTTTTATTTGACTTTCAATTGTTTTTTTGTTGAAATTTTCGAAATCCGTGGAAAAAATACTGAAGTTACATTAAATATTTTTATTTTATTTCCAAAGGCAAACCAAAAAATTGGGGTGAGAACGTTATAGGAATCACCCTGTACAGGGTGTCCAACCGTGAATTCGCCTATCATAACTTGTTTAGTTATATTTGAAAATTTCAAAAACTGTATGAAAGTAGATCCCTTTTTTATCCTCAGACACTAGCCGAGGTCCGAGGTCTTTTTGACTTTTACGATAAAAACAATATGGCGGCGACTAATTTTTTTTAAAGTAACACCCTGTACAAAATGGAATATTTGGATTATTTTTTGTTTTAAAAAATGTAGGGTTTCATAGGTCTATAATATTGCTCTTAGTGTTCATGTTATTGAGCGGAGAAGATTTGAGATACCTATATACAGGGTGTCTTCTAAAAATCGGCCAAAGCCATAACTCAGTGAAAATTTAATTATTTTATTTTTTAATTGGGGAATATATATTGGCCCACGAAACGCTCATTTCAGCATATAAAATATGGAGGTACTACTTCCGGTTTTACCGGAAGTGACTTCATTGTCATTTTTTTAAATAGCACCCTATAGGTACATTTTTTTCGAAATCTCTACTAAGCGTAAAATTTCCTTTCCGATGATGTGTCACAAGTCAATATTTTCCCACCAATAACCTCCTAACAACTTAATTCTTCCTGAGAATATAAGGCAAGTTGCTATTAAATTATCAGTTGTGCCATGGAACGAGATTTTATTGTTATAACATCATAAAACAAAACAAAGTGCAAAAAAACTGTGACACTAATGTTAAATGTCGATTTGTTGACATTTGTGTTTGTTTTTGTTCTTCACGGCACAATTGATAATTTAATAGCAATTTGTCTTACTTCGAGAAGAATTAAGTTGTTAGGGGGTTATTGGTGGGAAAATATTGAAATATTGACTTGTGACACATCATCGGAAAGGAAATTTTACGCTTAGTAGAGATTTCGAAAAAAAATGTATAGGGTGCTATTTAAAAAAATGACAATGAAGTCACTTCCGGTAAAACCAGAAGTAGTACCTCCATATTTTATATGCTGGAACGAGCGTCTCGTGGGCCAATATATATTCCCCAATTTAAAAAAATAATAATTAAATTTTCACTGAGTTATGGCTTTGGCCGTTTTTTAGAAGACAGCCTGTATATACCTATAGATTTTTACATGGTAAAAATTTCAAGTAGTGTCACCTCAAAACAAAACTTTTTTATCACTACTTTTCATTTATTAGTAATAAAAAAGGTTTTGTTTAAATGTTATTTGTGGCATTTCATAAATTATTTCTTTCCTTTTCTTTTGTCAAAAAACACCCTCTAACTGATCCTCTGACATTACGTCAAAGGCGTAGAGGTTATTTCCCAGTTTAAACTGGTTAATTTGAATATTTTTTAGATAAATCGAATTTTTTGGATAGGAATCTCGAGGAATGTGGTAATAAATCCCAAAAAAGAAAAGGAAAGAAAAAAAGGTTTTGTTTCGAGGAGACAGCCTACTTGAAATTTTTACAATGTAAAAATCTATATGATATCTTAATCTTATTCTCCGCTCAATAACGTGAAAACTAAGAGCAAGAGACCTATGAAACCCTACATTTTTGAAAACAGGAAACTTAGCATAAACCGAATATTATATTATGTACAGGGTGTTACATTATGTACAGGGTGTTACTTAAAAAAGAATCAGTCGCCGTCATATTGTTTTTATCATAAAAGAAAAAAAAAGACCTCAGTTAACATATCAGAGGATAAAAAGGGGATCTTTTCATCCAGCTTTTGATATTTTCAAATATATCTATAACTAAACAAGTTATGATAGGCGATTTCTCGAGTTGGACATCCTGTAACCTATGAGTCTTATTATATTTTCATTTGTTGACATTGAAATATGTAAATTTTCAAATACCACATACCTATACCTACTTAATGATTTTTTTTTTTAGAAAAATTCCATGTGTTTAATTGCATGGATGTTCTCGGTTACAATACTCACTTTTCCTGAAGCTGGTATGGTAATATATATGAGTATTCAGTATTGGGTAAGTTTTAAATAATAATTATTTACTTTTACTTACAAAATGAAGGCCATACTTATTGAAAATATTTAGCGATTAGAAACGGTACATGGCATAATCTAATGATTTTCGATGTTTGAAAGCATATAGAAAACAATTCATTGTCAGGTAACATGTAAAATTTGTAAGTAGATAAGCATATTAAATAAAATACACGAATTGTTTCTAATGGATTATTCTCGGCTCTAAATAACATAAATAACGTCCGTTTTTATAGGAATGTATAAAAATGCACAGTTGCCGAACTATAAAAGCATCTAAAATCATAAAAATAGGAAATAATTGATGTCTCTTCCATTTTCCTATAACATTAAAAAGTTGGGACTTTAACTATAATATGTTGCATATTTAGGTACAGGCGAGTTCACAATTTCTCAAATGACATGTCTATAAGGCTGTTGTCTTTTTTATCTACCCTATGGAGGTAATAAGTATATTAAAATTTTTAGACAATTTGATATACACTTTAAATAAACAAATAAAGTTTAAATTTGCGAAAAAAGATCGAAGTAATTTAAAGTTAGGTACTTTGTCAAAAAAAGGAAATCTCCGCCCATATAGGTATATCTCAAAAATGAAAAGCTAATTATAAGGAAAAACCTACTAATTCCCCAATAGAAAATAGGTTTCAAAAGTTTCGGAGAATCAAAGTGGACGCCCTTTGGAGTATATACAATACCTACATAGGCTACATATATTTTCGTTGAAAATATAACAGAAAACCTTGTTTGATTTGCTTTGCAACTTTACAGCTTGCAAAGAGTAATACATATTTAATGTGTTATTATGAAAATTGGTATACACATACACAATAGTTGGGTAAAGGTAAAAGTCATGTCCCTACTTCTGCTGTAGCATCTGCTAATTTTCATATTTTTGATTGCGAATTTGTATCCGATTATGCCATTGTGTCCTTTAATGAAGAAAATATTGTGGTCATTTAACTCCAATTGGTACTTAATTTTATATATATTTTTTTTCTTTTAGAGGATAGAAAGCCTCTATGGAATAACCGAGCTAGCCTGTTGGTTAATTAGAATAGTAGTAAATGTGATAGAAATTATTTTAATCCAGTCCCTCTACACAACGTGGAAAGACGAGGAATTAGTAGATAAGAGATTAAGAGACTTAACTATGGCTGCCATGCCGATACCAAGGGAAAACCTGCCTCCCCTAAACAGTCAGTATTATCAGAATAATGGATATGACCATTCCATCGAACAAATAAATTCTAATTTAAGTAGGTAAGTAATAAATAATAAATATTAAATCAAAACAATCGTGTCAACATAAGTGATATATAAAAGAGTCCTGCTTCTTTATACAGTTTTATGAAATGATCCTTCAATCAATTCCTTACATATTTTTACAACAATCTGCATTTTCTTAGTGCTTATGTTTCATACCACTGTCGTTATAGGTACATCCCTAGTACATCTCGCTTAATTAAATGATAGCATTTTGGACAAACGACTAAAGAAACATAGCTATAAAGCATAAGATTCTGTACAGATTTAACAAACCTGAAACAATGAAATATTTAGAATAGTAGATCAGTGATGGCAAATTTTGGTTTGCCGGTTTAATCAAAGAGGGAAATATACCGAGAGTAAAAAAAATCGAATTAATTAACAATGATTTGGAAATAATTTAAAATAGTTTTTTAATTACAAATTTCGATTTTATTTATTTTCAGAATTATTCAAGAACTTTTTTAATTGCTTAGTCTAAAAATACAATCATCGTGAATTATAATAATTTGCATATTCACCAAGATAAATTTGAAACTTGTTTCTAATTTCTATTATTTTCCATTATATAGCTATGGATCCACACCACATTTATGGGGCGGTCCATTACAGAATAATTTAGTACCCATGTCATTTGATGGGTTCCAATTTTGTACAGCAAGTGAATTCAATGCGAGTATATTTATGCCCAACATCATAAATAATGATATGACAGGTAACATTCCTAATCTATAATTTTTATTGTTTAATTTAACAAGTACCTACCTATATAGATTTATACATGGTATAAATGTAGTTGGGGTAGGGTAGATGGAGCACTACCACCTGTGTAGAATTGACATGGTTTACTTCATATTTCAGCTATTAGGTTTATTTGAAGATAGTGACAATTTTTTTTTATGCAATATTAAGGAAATTTTAATTCGATATATAATCACGAATACTTTGTTTTTGAGTTCTCTGCTGTTTCCTCACCATTTAATATTAATTGATTTAAATTTACATTCTATTAATTTGACTTATTGTTATAGGCAAAAAAGCTCAATCTCTCATGGATTTACGCCTCTTAGAAGATCACACCATAATAGATGAAAAAATAGGCCACCAAATTCAACCATGGATGTCACACTCCATAACTGAAACCAGTAGCGCAATAATACCAAACTATCGTGTATCACCAGATATAAAATCCAGTCCTCCAAGATTAACAAAATGCGCTTCAGTAGACGCCTTGAATGAGGTTAATAAGGGAAGTCACATAATTAGGAACCGGACAGGATTCTACGCACAACCTATAGCCAACTATGGTGTCCCGATTTACTATGGGCCTTTAGATGGCCCGGACTTTTTAATTTACAAAAAACAGGTTGATAGATTGACAAGTAAAAATTCATTGAGCAATGCATCTGCCGATGATGTACAGAAATATAGGGATGTTGCTCTTTAAAATAGCATGTAAACACATGAATTGAATGATTCATTCTATAACTCGATGCAACATTAATTTTGAATGACCAACCCAATTATGCAATATATCAACTACATGTTACCAAAACAAAAGTTACCACTATGACAAAATATATGTCGTTCTGTATATTGTTTATTGGATTGGATAGGATAGGAAACACCAAAGGATACGACGGTGCAATAATATTGGTGCCATTCTTTTGTATACCATTAACCTAATGTATGATTGTTACAAATGTTAAAATAGTTTATTATCAACGCATTGTCTTGTATTCTTATAGGTTAACAGTTGTGTGCTAATTTCATTTATTTTGTAAGAATAATAAAATCAATTGCATTCCGTTAGTAAAATATACAACAAATTTGAGTACGAGAATATAAACTAAGTACATATATACTATTACTGGCCCAAATGCAGTACCTCTTACTTTATGTGGGTTGTTTGAGGAAAAGAGAAGAAAAGTAAAATTGATTACATTTTGCTAATATTCGAAGTTTTTAAAACGATTTATAATCTCTTTCTGTTGACTTATATATAGAGAAAATGGGATAGGGTATTTAATTTTATTACTTTAAAAATATATTTTATAACACATGAAACGGCCGGCAATTTTTGATATGGCATATTTCTGATAGAAACAAATTATTTCTGCCTTTTAAAAGTTTATTAATTTTTATGACAAGTTTTTGAGGATCTTGGCGATTTGACTCATACAAGAAGTTTTCTATAAATCAAACTTGTTCAACAGTGTATGAAGTATTATAACATTGAAAAAAATATCCAATGTTGGTATCCCCGGTAATATTTTGACTGAAAATTCCTTAAATAGCAGCAAATGACTACTGAAACTGACAAAAGATAGTTGACGTACAAGGTTTTCTTAAAAGTGATACTTTTATTTTTAACATATTCCTGAAATAATCGATTAAGATGAAAAATAACACCTATTTTTGAAAATTGTTAACGTCACCCTATTTTATGGTAGGTACCTATATTCGTTTATTACTGTTTCTCTATCCCATTTGACAGATAGACGTTTTTATTTTACTATTAAATTGTAAATAACACAATATATAACTTTTAGTATAAACATTAAAAAATGTATATAAAAATTAAGTTGTTTATTTATATTTTTGTAAATAACAGTAATGTACACATATTGTTTTTTTATTAGAGTTACCAAAAACTTTGAATCCTTAGGAATGTGGTTTCAGTTGTGAAAACTAAAAATCTCATGTTAAATACACCGAGAAAACTTGCAAAGGCAAAAATCAACTTTCCCCGGAACAAAAAGGATTTATTCCTCATTATTTCTTTGCAATAAACTAATGGAGATACATTTTGACTCAGGCAATGCCCTGAACATTCTAAGTTTATGGGATCTCTAAATTACCTTCGCTACCTATTTCATGGAAATTTTTACAATGGTTTTTGGAATTAAAAATATACATTAGTTGACTGCTGAGGCCCATGGTGGTGTCATTGGTTGTGGATTTTGTAGATAGGACATTACAATAGCAGAAATTGACAACATAAAAGAGCTTAAAATCTGCAAAAATAAGAATAGATTCATATAAAATATGAATGTTTAAGTGATGAAGGCAATGGTAATACTAAAAATGTAATTGGTATTTATTTCTGGTTATAAAATGAAAATTTTAATTTTTTATGCTGCTACAGTGATTTTATTATTATATTGTTGAAAAGTTTCAACGGATATTTGGCAGGAATCATTTACAACTAAATTTAACATATGAGTCGCTCAAGGAATAAAGAAAGCTCTATATAGGCTCAATTTCGAAGCATGGATTCGCATTGTAATTTTTTAATGTAATATTGTTTTCAAAAGCACCTCCCGAACTTATTTATTTAACTTTACTTTACTTATTTACTTATATGAAAAATTTATATTCTAAACTCTACATGCAAGGATCTTTTTCATCAAGTGATGTCTTTAAACTGTCATTTATTACGCCTGGACACTTTCCAGCATACTTGAAATTTATTTGCATTTGATCTAAAGTTTCTGGAACATTTCTTTCATCATTTCTGTTTCTGAATTTTCATCACCAATTTCTTGTTTTTTGATATAGACAAAAATTACACTCGGGAATCATATACGCACCGTTGTAGTTATATACCGCCACTAAGAGAGGTGACTGTCTAATAAAAATGGAGAAATGGCCCTGATTTATCTTAATACATATATAATAAAACAATTAATAAAATCTAAAAACACACTGCATTCTTAAACCGAGTGTTCATACACATGCAACCATGAAACCAAAGCACTGTATTGTTAGTTGCCTGCTATCATTCATTTAATTTGGAGGAACTATTTTATTGGGCAGATGCGGTCCGAAGTGGGTCGAGGTGAGTAATCATTGTGGCCAACACTCAGGCCTATGCAGAGACATAGAATCACATAAATAGTTACTACATTTGTAGTCATCTGTCGAAATAGAGTGAGCTTATGTGAAATAAAGTTAGTGTATTTTAAATAATATTAACACCACATAATAGCCTTGTTCGTAGAGTAGTCAGAAACCATCAGAAACTGTCCGACGCATGCGCATTTGGTTGTAGAGTTGCGCGTGTTAAGTCAAGGCACACTTAAATTTCAGAGCTGTATTAAAAATCACATCTCTACCGTCATCAAACTATCACAAATCGGTTCTACGAACAAAGCTAATAGTAAACTCCCCTGTACCCCTAACAATGGACATATGGCCAATATACATGTACACCAGAAGTAACCTATTTTACAGTTAATTCCACTGCCATGACCAGCAACCGAAGCCGGAATTTTTTGGTGCGAGTTAAGTGTGGCTGCCCCTCAAACATGAGCAATGCAAGTGTTAGAAGGCATGAAAAACTGACAAAAGTTACATAAACATTTTTTTTTGTCTGTTAAATTTTCTTTGAATAGTAACATATTTTGTAAATTCCAGGATTTTCCCCCAGTTAACACCCTTTAAGAACTTCTGTTGTGAAGAATTTTAAAGCTTGGGTTGTATTTTTGTTCTTAATTTCATATCTATTCATTTGATAATTGAAAGCTTGTCCTCTGTATATCAGAATAATAGTTATATATTATTTATATGACTGACAGTGGAGAGGTAGCATACCTCTGCCTCTCACCCAAAAGTTCTGGGTTAGAATTCCGGTCGTAAAGGCGGAAAATATTGTGAGAGATTTTTCCACTATACACAGATATTGCATCTATGTTCCTTATCTGTAAATGTGTAGCCCCCTCCCACACAAGGCTCTTCTAGAGCCTTACGGGATAAAGGTGTTATTTGTTATTATGTCAGTAGGGCAGTTTGACTACAGCACCCAACATTTGTTACATATTACTATTGAGTAAATTATTCGGTTACTTATTACATGCACATTGTATTGTACGAGTCTATGTTTCATTTTTATATAATCACGCAAGGGAAAATTGTACAAAAACAACTTATTGGATGCTTAATCAATTACATTTACTGTGTTATTAATGATAATCTCGATTTATTTTTAACCACAGGAACTCATTTTTGCGCTAAAAAACTATTAAAATTCCATATATAATATAAAATCACCGTACGACAAAAATATCTGATGGTTTTTGTACAAAGGCATTAATAAAATAAAACGTTAAGTAGTGGCCTCACCTGCTTTGTATCATCTGATATTCTGGAGTTTGCAAAACTAATACATGAACAATAGAGAGCAACCCAGGCACACCATTTTAATCTCATCATTAGTCCACACATACTGAAAATCATTCCTGCAAAAAAATATGTACATATATTATATAATCACGTAACATTTTGTAGGTAAGTTTAAATGTAATGTAAGAATTGGGCAAAGTTGGTTCTAGACTCTCAGGCATCCTTCGGAAACTTCATGGTGCTCCTTCGAAATAGGACCTGGAAAATTATTCGACTCCTACAAAAAATAGAAAAAATCAGGAATCGTGATTTTGTTTTCGAACACTTGGATGTTATTGGCTTTACTTGCCCCTTTTCTTTCAGAAGAAAAGAAAAGACCTCGCATATTTGGCTCGCATATTTGGCTGTTATCTTCACAACCTGATTACTCTGCAGTTTTTTTTATTCTTATTACACACATATTTTTCTTCTTGTATATTGACTTTCATTTAATATATCCGTTACACAGAGTTTTAAAGGTTGGTACCAATACGGTATCTGCATCACTATTGGCTATGGCTAAACTTCACCCGAATGTGTTTCTCCATTTTTGTTTTTTTTGGTAAATCAATAAAGACGTATTATTATTATTATTACTATTGTGATTATTTGCTATATACACAATGCTTTTATCAGAAATAGATATATATGAATTTTTTTTAAATCCAGATTATCTCAAAAACGGCTGCTCAAATCAACTCTTACCAGGTATACCTTTTTTAGGTAAAAGACGTTGGAGAATAAGAATGTTTATTTAAAAGTCAAATACAGTGTGGCTCAAAAAAGTTATTTCGTTTTAAAAGTATGCAAAGTACCGCAGGTGGCTCCCTCTAAATTTTACAATGAAAATAAGGGCAGATATTAATTTGTCGTCGCACAAAATCCCTCTAGCCGAATATTGTAACAATACAGCAATTATTAAAAAATTATTTATGAAAAACTAAAACCAAATTGAACTTTGGACAGACACCCTGTATCTCCGAAATCATCCACTTTTGGACTGAGCTAAGTTGGGTTAGATCATCATATTTTAGCCTCAGGAATTTGTGGTAGCATTCTTTCCGCACCTTTTAGACACACTCTGTACTATAATCAGAAATATCTCTAAAAGAGCAAGAGTGTGCCAGCAGCGTCGTGGCGGCCATTTGTTGATGTTCTATTTCACACATAATCACCATCACCATAACATGTATACTTCATATTACAATAAAAATATTTACAATTTTTAAGCGCAAATGATGTGTTTTATTAAAAAATTAAACCTTGCGCTCATTTTGAAACACCCTTTACATGTATCCTGGTTATTAGTACCTTATATGACGAAAATATTATATATTTTATTCAGTTAACCAACACAGTGATCTGGAATTAAATCGGGACTATTCACTGGTCATGTTGGTCCAGAATTGAAATGAGATACATATATTGTTTAAACATTTATCTCCATCAATACTGCAACTTAAAGATATTTTAAAAAATGAAGACTATACTAAAGCAAAATATAATACCATTATTTCTTGTTATTAACCAGTTCTATTACTGCGATAAGTAATGAATTGTTAAAAGAATAATCAAACTATAGGTAATATTAGAAGTTGAAAATTGATTATGATATAGTACGCAAAAGTAAACAATATGAACGATATACCTATATAATTCAGTCTATATTCCTAGCTCTCAAATGAAAATGCTGATAGTATTTTACATGATTTTCAGATTTTATAGTTTCGTCACTGACATAAAAACAGATTAATTTATGCTAGTACTTGCTGTCTATAATTTGCACCTTATTCTCTGACAGATAATGCGGAAAACGAATTAGAATAAATTTCTGAGTTTATTAAACACATTCACTTTTATTATTTTAACACTCCACTCAACGTAGGTTCAATTACTGTGTACTGTACTTAAAGTATTTTATACCTAATATGCATTGGGTTGAACAGATGATACCACACATTGGAATCGTATAAAATGACGAAATAACAACGTAAAGATTAAATCAATCTGAGGCCTTAGTGCCCTTAGTACCCCCAAAAGAATATTATGCCATGATTGGTGTATTTTATTTTATTTTATAAACTTCAATCATTAAATCTCTTAACACAAAAATCCATTGGTACCTTTAGACCATTTTAAATTGTCCAATGTATCTCTGAACATTTATGATCACAGTACAGTTTTCAATCATCTACAAAAAATGTTTTCCTTGCATTATTTTAGTATTTATTTCTACGTACATATGATAACTAGGCAATTGTATTTTCCATTAAAGCTATTCTACAGTACTTTTTCGAGTTGCTATAATAAATGCAAGAAAATAATATTTGTTCACAGTGAAGTTTTACGTATAAAAAGTAAAAACATTTTAAATAATATTTATTTTATAATTTTATATATCTGTAATAGTGTAATAAAATATAGATTAGCTTAGTGAAATCCAATTATAAATGTAATCCGTAAAAAATAAATAACACAACACAACGAAAATTACAGATATTCATATCTCAAACAACAGAGATGTTGCAAAATACTGGACTTTAGATTCTAAAATATTTAAGCAATTATAATATTTATATATATACACAGGCATATATATCTTTATTATATATTTTATATATATATACATAGGTATATAAATAAAATATATTAATTATTACATACACATACACACATACGTGTACATCATTGATTAGAATATATCTTTACATAAAAATATGTAAAAATTACAATTAATACAGTCAGGAGCAGTCGGTGCAGTCCAGTTGTTTTAAACAATATATTTCTCTACACAGAAATAATTTCATTATCAATAACACAGCCATAATTGTCTACATTTCCCATAAATTTTACATTTGCTAAAAATTTTTCTAACACATTTATTATAATTTATGTGACATTTATTCTTTAGATTTTTAACTAATCTCTTTCCCAACAGAAACAACCGGATGTAAATAGAATTTAAAGATTTTGTTGAATGTACATAATTTCACACAATTAATTACTTTAGAAAATAATAAATGCAATTTGAGCAGCTTATATTAAAAAAAGGAAAACCACATAAATTCTCTAGATTATGTACTAAAACAAAAGCTTTAAATAAAAGTAGATCGAAGATAAACATACACTATATCTCTAAGTAACCGTGATATACTAATAAAATAAAGCAAAATAATATAAGTAAATATTTTCTTGAGTATACATTTCTATAATCTATTAACTAGACACATTGTTTATACTTTACTATTACTACACAGATATTTTTTACACGGGATTATTATAAAAATAGTAATATTATAATTGCAATTTATTTTAAGAGTAACAAAATAAGAGAAAATAAGAAGTGGTGTAATAAAATCACAGTTTCAAATAGCACCAAATCAAAAAATTTGGCTTAATTTCCTTTCTTATATTACATACTTTACAAAATTTTACACAATATACAATATGTTTAAATCGGCCAATCACAATCTTTATTTATCCTTTATTTGAATTAAAACTTTGTCTCGATACATGATATGAAATTATACAAATGAAAGATCAAAAAATTTAGTTTAAAGAAGAGAAAAAAGCTCAATTTTTACAGTACAATTTATAAGCCACTTTCTCTACCCTTGAGAATATAAATTATTCATTCAAATATCAACAAAAAATTTTCACAACTTAAATATTAATAATTACATTTATTTTTTGAGGCGACATTTATTTCTAACACCTAATAAAATTATACTAGAATTAGGTACTCTAACACAATTTAATACAAATAATTGTAGTTTAAGTTTCATTATATTTTGTATTTGTTGTGGATAAGCCAAACTCCCAAAATATTTCAAATTTTAGTACTTAATCATTTTAAATATCGTTATATTATTCGCCAGCAAATATCAGTTTACAAACTGGAAATCATAGAATTTGGAAATTGTTATTTCCAATCAAACATTCATGTAATATAAAATTACAAAAACAATGACAATAATAAGTTCATAACTTTATTTTCCCTCATATTTAATTCAAAATAATCCTAATTTAAGTAATAAAATGAACAGAAAATATTGAAGGAACCTGTTATCTATTGAACTTTTTTCATTTTCAATTATTTTACAAATCATCCACAATTTTATTGCAACATGTACATATTTAGAAATGTTACAATAATTATTTTTTAATCTTTCACGTCATCTATTATTACGAATATGGTATAGTTCAAATAGAAAAATAAATAAATAAAAAGTCCACATACGATAGGTACTATTTACGGTTGTGCTCAAATAAAACATGCTTCCAATTAATATTTTATAACTATAAGAAGTTGTCTCAAAAACAAAATAATAAAACATCTACCAGTATGTTTTTATTTAAACTGTAGAATAGAGTAAAATTAATTTAACAGCAATAAAGGTCTGCAAAAAAATATTACACTTTCTATCCTGAAGCCTGTAAAGTTCTTGCCAGTAACGGACAATTAAAAAGAAAATATTACATAACATAAGAATTGTATGGTTGAAATTTAATTTTTGAATACAAAAATTATGAAATTACCATAAGATTCTTGATTTATACATTCTTTTTTGAAAGTCTCAACGATAATTTAATATTTATCAAATTATTTCTTAAAGGACCATCAATCATATTTAAATCTTTAATTAAAATTTATGTTACAATTCAGTCTTAAAAACCAGATTGCAGATTATTTATGTGGAACATATTTTCTATCGTAAAATGCCTCATCTTAAACTTACTAGTTTTCATAGAGTGGAGATGAAGAATCTTGTGAAAGCTGCTTAAATTAAAGAAAATATATATTGCATCTTTACCATATTACCTGATTCTTGCTTTAATATAAATGCAACCCTTAAAGCTAATGTTTTCATTAGTTAGAAAATTATACAAAATCTCCAGCTGACTACATTTACCGATATCTTAGTAAATAAAAAAAAAACAAGAAAACTGAAAACACGACCCTCTGAAGGAATTTTAGTTTTCCAACCCAAGTAGTTACAAAGTGTTTTCAATTTATTTTTAATTATAAAATATCAATTTCGAAGCAAGTATCTTTGACATAGAATCGACAAAAGAAAAATGGAAAAGAAACAAGTGTCCAAAGCATCAAAAATAAAAGAAAAACGGAACTGGCCGAATGATATTAAAAAATTTACTGTTGTGGATTCAACGAATCCCCAGAGGATAAGGAGTGACCTTGAGTATTGGGAATGGGATTGTGACTAGGATTGGTTACAGGCGTACTAGTCTGGGGGGTTGTAACAACATTAGTATTGGAACTAGGAATAAAATTGGGACTAGGATTGGTTAATATCGCACTAGTTTGTGTTGGAGTAGCGTTACTCATACTATTTGAAGGTGGAGTGGGAGCTACATTTTGGTTTTTGGGTATCTGCGATCTAAGGAAGTTGTTTTCAGTTTCCAATTGTTGTATTCTTTCCATCAACTCTGCAATTTTTTCCTTTAATACCTCGACTTCTTCTCGAACTGTATACATAAGGTGACTTTTTACCAGATCCATAGCCTGTTCAATTTTGTTGTCGATGGCATTTACTACTGGATTAGTCTTGGCTGGATCATCTGTACTTTCACTTACATTATCGATACCACTATTTGTTTCGTTAACGTCAGTCGTATTATCATTATTATCTAGAACAGTTAAGCTGTTCACACTCATCGGAAATTGTGGATTAGTATAAATGTTGCTAGGTAAGTTTTGGTCAAAATTTTGCGACTGCAGAGGAACTGCTTGAGGTATAGCAATCGCTGGTTGCGTCTGCACAGGAGTCACATTCTGAGCCACCTGGTTGGAATTTTGCGATTGTGATTGCTGATTTGGTATTGTCTGCTGATAGGTATTCTGTTGATACTGTTGTCCTTGAATTACAGGAACTGATTGGTTATTTTGCACAGGAATAAGGTTCTGAATGTTTTGCTGGGTTAATTGAGTTTGACTTACAACTGGCTGTGGAACATTCGAATTTAATATTACACTTTTTGCACTTTGGGTAGGTAAACTACCAGTCACTTGCTGTTCATTTTGAGGGGTGAAATTGTGTCCATTGACAAGGGGTTGACCCACATTAGACTGTGACACATTTGGTTGACCTGCATACGTTTGGCTCTGTTGAAAATTTGTTGGAATCTGCATAGTTTGTGACGTAGGAACAAACGCACTATTTTGGTTCTGCATCAAATTGGCAGGGACATACTGAACATTTTGATAAGGCTGCGGCATTGTGAATCCTCCTGCATTTGGAACAACTCCGGCAGGGAAATACGGTTGATTGCTTATAAATTGAGCAGGCATACTACTTGGCACTTGCTGTGGTAGTGTTTGATTTTGCATGTTAGTTACCTGCGGATAGAAATACTGTCCTTGTGGTATCATCTGCGGAGTTACATTTGAGTAAAATTGTGTTCCATTAGTAAAGCCACTTTGCAGCAGCATTTGTTGTATCTGCTGCTGGGGAAGGCTTTGAGTCTGCATATAAGGACTGCTAGCAATTTGTATACTACCGGTAGATTGTGGCACTCTGTTCGTACCTGCAGGAGGGGCCTCATCAACATAATCCATACATTTCCAGCGGCCTCGTTTAAATGGTTCAAGACTAGCAATTTTTACTACTTTAAATCTATCGTTACGACTTGGAGTTGAGTGAAGTTCCTTATTTTCATCAACTGATTTAGCCGTAGTGTCCGTTACAGTTTCAGTTGGCGGGGTAAGCGTTTCTGTAGAGATGTCATTTGTAGTGGTAGTTGAAACATTTGGTATAATGGCGACACCGTACTGAGGGCTGGTGGGTATCACATTGGCAGAATTGGTCGTTACAGCAAGTTCATCAATAATTACTGGCTGAACTTCTTCAAGAGGGCAGGGGGCTTGAAGGTTCGGTTCTGCGCTCACAGATGTCTCTGCGTGCTTGTCTGATGGCTCTGCTATATTTGCCGTGGTCTGGTGCTGACCTACGGAAAATTTCAGGATAATATTCGACTTTACTACTGTGTTACCCACTCACACTCAATACGGCTGCTTTCTATCTAGTATCTATGTAAACTAATTGACTAACTTAAATATTAATAAAAATTTTTACACAGTAATAATAGAAGCAGCAGCTTGATTATCACAAAACTTTTATTCATGCACATTATTCTAAAATACATTTTGTTTCATATAAATGTGTCATCTGGCTACTTTAATTCTAATAGAAATGTGTGTAAATGATTTATAGAAAAGCCAGATTAAATTACCAGAAACGCATTTTAATATATGATTGTTCATTATTATCAGTGTAGTCAATAACTTTCATGTGCATATAAAACGACATATTTTTAAAAACAAATTCAAGAAGTTCAACATACTAATTTTAAGAATTTGGTTGATCTTTCTATGAGTGTTAAGTGTATATCGAGGTATGTACTCATGTATTGATGTGTTGGCATTTTTGATATTTATATTACGTTTTATATTTATAAGTGGCACAGAAAATATTCGTACACAATAATTATTAACATATTATACTGTTACTAAAAACATAAGATTTTTGCAAATAGTTATGATGTCTGATCTGAAAAATATCTGGTGATTTCACAAAAATATTTAATACCGTGTGCCCCATTATATTTTGACCCATTTTAAACCTACATAACTTTTGAACTAGTTGAGATAACAAAATGCGGTTTTCGCTAATCTTGTTCTAATTTTGATAAGTTTTTTCCGAGTATCCGTCTTCTTTTGCTCACTTCCAGTTTAACCGGAAATGACACCGTATTTTCGGGGATAGGGCAACTTTGTTATTTTAAATGGAACACCTCGTATATTTTTTCACAGTTGGAAAGCCCATTGTTCCCCTTTCCGAAAATTCCATATTTGTCATGGAAATTATATAGAGTGATGGTTTTATAAGCTTTTAAAGTGAATAAGGCGAAAAGCTACGAAAAAAATAATGATTCACAAAGTAGATTATAGAAATAAAAGACATCACTTGTAAACGTCAAATTAGTTTATTAACAATAATTGTATGTTACTTCAATTATTGTTAAAATTGAAAATGTATTGAAATTCAATATAACAGAGTGTAACAGGATATTTATTAAACAAATAAGAAATCGCAGTATTCACTTTAAAAGCTTATAAAACCATCAATATTCACTTTAAAAGCTTATAAAACCATCACTCTGTATAATTTCTACGACAAATATGGAATTTTCGGAAAGGGGAACAATGGGCATCCAACTGAAAAAATATAGAGAGCGTTCCATTTGAAACAAAAAAGTTGCCCTATTCCTGAAAATACACTATGTCATTTCCGGTTAAACTGGATGTGACCAAAAAAAGAAGGACACTCAGGAAAAAACAAAATTAGAAGAATACTGGCGAAAACCGCATTTCATTATCTCAACTAGTTCAAAAGTTATATAGGTTTAAAAAGGGTCAAAGTATAACGATGGGGCACTCGGTATTTACACTGTCAAATTTAAAAAATTTTAAAAATGACGTATAAAATTTTGATAGATGCACACCACCGTCATTAGTTACCACTTTCTTTCGGTCAGAAATATGTGTCTATTTGGTACATAATATGGAGTTATTTGTGCATGCACATTAATGACTCCAAGATGATAAATGAACATCATATATTAAAACATGTATGTTATGATGTAAACAACCATAGGTATATTAATTTTCTCAACTGTTCACCAAATTTAATTAATATAGGTATTTCCTAGTTTAATTAAAAACTAAAAGTAAACAAAACGCAAATGTTAAGAGAATTTCTAAATTTACTGTGATATCTTTCAGTTGTCTTAATATTTTATGTACTTACACACAAAAATAAAATACTAAAAAAATTATTCTAAAAGTTTAACACATTTTTAGGCAGTGCAAATTTCTTAGCGCATTTAAAAACAGTTGATACATACATCTACATAAATCGATAAGAGGGCTAATATGGAGAACAAAATGATTCCCATAGTTAATGAGGGGTGCAGTAATTACAAAAACTTTATAACGATAACTGCTATCATATGAAATGACTGGGACAGGCAAACTGCTAAAGTTCATTTGATTTCTCAAAAATAATACTTTAGAATACCTATGTATTTGATTTTAGTAATCTTATAAGTTATTTTGAATATTTTCAGATATAAAGGTAAGAAGGTATCATCTATGTTATAATATATTTCAAGTCATGTTTATAGTGGACTAAATTTATACACAGAAAAACTATAATAATGCTTTAGTAGGGAATAAAAGTTATATTCTTTAACTTTAAGTAAATTTTAAACTGATTACATTTATTCATTACTTCCTATACCACTGAATTACTCAATTGGCATAGTAGAGAGGTAAATTTAGATAACAGTATATCATCACGTCACATCAAGACCATATCTTAAAAACAATATCGTTATTGATTACATTTATGGAAAGAAGAATGCATTTTATTTACGAATACTAACTTTGTAAGTGAATGAACATAACTTTACCTAAATCCAATAAGGAAAATAATTTGTACATACCTTCGTACATACTTATAATTTTTCGAATATAAAAGTCACAAGGATATATTTTCAGTATTTTACTAGGTTACGTATCTTCTACTTCAATCTTTGTGAGTAATAGTAATTATCGAAAAGTCATGAACAGTTGATTTGACATTTGTTGTAAACTGTTTCATGATATAAGTGGTAAGTTGGTATCATTAATTTAAAAATAATTAAATATATAGTAATAATCTCGGTAATAATATTAAACACCTGCGTTTGAGTATTACTTGCATTGTAGGGCATTATTTTTATTTGAATATATTTATAGATCAATTTGACCTAAATAAATGACGACTTCAGTATTTACATCCAGGATTTATTAATCACACCAACATTTTGAACAAATTTTAGTAATATGTATAAAGGCTATATAAAGTAAAAAAAATGCGTATCTTTCCTCTTTATGAAGAAATTCACGTTTTAAAAATAAAGGAAAAAATAAACTACCTACTTTTATTTATTTTTAACAGAACAATGGAGTTATTGTTTAAAACGGCTAATTCAATACAGAAATTTGCTAAAAATAGAATAATTAATAGCTTTACTCACCCAATATATTCATGTAATCAGGGGTAAGGTCTTCTTGACCGCCTCCATTACTTGTTTTGGGAACATAACGTTGCACTTTTTCAGGTCGTCGAGGATCTGCATTCATTTCGACCTAATAAAATACATCTAATTATATAAATATAATGCGTAGGTATAGAAATATGCGAATAGCCAATAACATAAATGAAATTACGGCTGGATAAAATAAAGAACTGTCAAATCCAAGATGAATCAACAATTGCACTTTTACAGTAGGTACGTACTTCTTTCCAACAAAATAACAACTCCGACTGTCTCACTTGAACTATTAATTTGTTCTATAAGCCTTAAATCAACTAAGAATGATTCAAAAACAGCAGTACTTACTTTTTTATACGCTTATATTTAATATTTATAAAGATTCACAATGGCGACAGACCCTACCGACCGATGAATGTCAGAATTCAGTGGCGTAGATCAAGTTCTTACTGAGATTGATTATGGAGTTTGCAATATTATTTAAATCAATAGGTATGTTACGCGCGTCCTGACCTATATATTATTTTAGTAATGCAAATTAAAAGTCAATAACTCCATAACCATGATAAATTAGGTAAATACCTCTATTATTTCCTTTATTGTTAAATCAGGCAATTACATTGGCGTACATATTTTATATCCAATAAAATTTATATTCAAGGTTATTTTATTTTTAACATCTTATATTTACATACAATTTATTACTACTTTGTCTGCATAATCAATAAGAGAAAGCATACCTAACTGACGTAAAAACTAT
This sequence comes from Rhagium mordax, assembly GCA_963680705.1. Classification (NCBI taxonomy): domain Eukaryota; kingdom Metazoa; phylum Arthropoda; class Insecta; order Coleoptera; family Cerambycidae; genus Rhagium; species Rhagium mordax. Next base: position 30,370,599 of record OY796657.1, read on the forward strand.
AGATACCTTGCGTAGTTATTAATTGCATACCGTTGACGTTGAGTGAGGGAGTGAGGTCCTAGACTAATCACTCGCATCTTATTTTATATTTTCCTTAACCGACTGCCGACCGTACCTATAGGCACATAGCACAGAATTAATAACAATCAGAACCCAAACTCAAAGTTTTCACCATTTATCATTTGTAGCCAGATTCGGTGACCTTCAATATACATCGGCCATATTCTTAGTCAAAACGTTCAGGGCCGTACTCGAATAATTTGTAGCTCTTTCATAAACCAGTCTTATATAATTGTATCATTTCCTCCGTTTAGCATTATTTTTTTTCATAGACACTTCAATTCAACTCATACACAATAGATATCAGGGTTTTGCTATTTAGGAAACACTATTACCGATGAAAAATATTTTCCTAAAATTAATTTATAGTCGAATTGGTTCATTCTACCACCACTTTTATTACACCAAACACTTAAATAACTGATTATAGATTGACGAAATTGTCTAGAGACTTGCGAACACTAGTTGTATAAAAATTATACTAGCGGCGCACTGTCGCTAATACTGGCCTGGCACATTCACTTCTTAAGAACATGGTGGACTAACGTGCGCGAAGACGGTGCGCGAACTTTTCCCGCCAATAGGAGTTAGTATTCTGATTGTTATTAATTCTGTGCTATAGGTACATACATACGGTCGGGAGCAAAAAAAACTAGTACACCTGAAGTAGTAGCTTGTAATTAGATCTTTTCAAAAATCCAGATAAATAATAATGCGATGACATTACATTTCAAAATATTAATTTTAATTTGTCTGTTGAATATACACTACGCGTCATATAAATGTGGTACAACAGTTGTAACCAGAAAATCAGGTTTTTTTTGTTGTATATAGTGATCTTCCTGAGCGTGACTGACGCAAACTGTCCACAAACTGTCATTTAAGTTAAGAGCTTTGTAGGTTATGATCAAACCAGAGACGTCAGAATTGCAACGTCTACCCATGATACAACAACACAAGATATGATATCAAAGCGTTCAAATTTCATCCGGTTTGCGCATGACGTCACACAGTGAGTATTTTTTAAAATCTATGTCGCGCATTCGAATTTAATATCAAATTTTGTTAGTTAGGAACTCTGTTTTATGGCTTTTATTCATAATATAGGTTCACTGATTATAGTGTAATACTAAGTTAATGACGGCTATTTAAATTATTACATTTTAGATGAAATTTATTAGAACCCAGAGATAACACTGATTATTACATTTGATTTATTTTATGCAGATATTTCTATATTATACGTGAATATAAGTATTAATAATACGAAATTAACTCCCAATTTATATTTTTCGTAGGCAAGTATTTCGATTTGTAATTTTTGAATATGTGTGGCCCTAAAATTAATAATTTTGGGATTCTTGCTCGCCAGACAGTAGGAGCAGAATAGAAAACTTATTTATAATTAATTTCTCAAAAATTGTTTCATGCCGAATGTTAAGTATATTAAGAAAAACCAGTTTTGACGTCAAATTTTACCTTTAATATGTAGGAAGTTAAAAAAATATAAAAATGTTAATAATTAAGGTAAAAAATGTAAATAAACTTTCTCTAAAAATTTTCTAGTTACTAAGAGAATTCATGCTAAATAGTACATTGTGTGCCTAGTAGGAATAACCTCTGGAATAACTTAACATTCCCGGACGACCGTGCAGATTGCTTATCGAGGCGCAAGCAACACAGAGTTCGAAAATATGCTTTTACTATTTTTTCTGAAACCGCGTTTCCATACACCATGCATTTTTTTTATTTCAGGGAACTAAAAAAACGTTATATCGTGCGTAGAATCTCTTGATTGATTATCAACATCACAATCGTACACAGCACAACTCATTTTCGACGGTTTTTGAACTTTTAAACCCAAAAATATCCGCAACAACTTGACAATTCTACCTGACACTCCTGACAGCCGGGCGTTTAATGGCGTCCTAGCTCACCGACTGACGTCACGAGCTGCGCGATATCTTATCTTCTTATTTATTGTATCATGACGTCTACCTACAGTTCACGCATGGTTGAGATAAAATATGGTTAGTTTTATCTCGGCTCGATTTTCGTACTGTACTGCGCAAGTAGAAAAACTTGTTGAGTGCCACTAAATAGCTATATGTTTTCTGCAAAGTGGGAACTGTCAACTGTCAAATAGTCAAATAACAAATTGTCAAATCTGCTACACAACATTAATGTTAAGTTTTGGTTATTTGAATTTATTAATTTAGTCTGGTGGTATCAGTTTTAATTGAAAAATGCTCAAAGGTCATGGAGGATTCCTTTAACCACGGCGAGAAATTGAAGAGGATCAAATCTTTGACAATGTAGCAAAAGATGCTTGCCAGCTATGCTATTCATGTCTCGTTTGGACAAGAACTTACTTAAATTCGTCTACGAGAAATCAACAGAAAAATACAAGATAACTCTAGAAAAACAAATGAAAGAATAAATTATTTTCAATTAAAGTCTACAAATGTGAAATGTTACAACTTTTATTTATTAAAAATCATGATTAATTTCAAAGTTTATTTCATATTATGTCAAATACATTCTAATTAAAAGTGCAGGTAAACATTACGATAATAAGCGCGAGCTATATTAAATCGTAGATTTTCAATTTGTACACTTCACGTCATATAAATGTGTGGTACACTTTGATTTTATCAGTGTAAATCTGGCTCAACTTGTCAAATTTGACATTATAAGATCTGTCACATATACTTAGGGCATTTACGATAATTGGAGCGCTACATACCGCAATGTATCAGAGCGTTCGATAATAAGAACATATCTACCGAACCGCGTTCGGTAAATGTATCGAATGTATTCGCTACATCTACCCGATCCAAAATTTATGGATCGACTACATCGGTTGGTAAATGCGGTACAACCTTAAAATATGATTAAAAAACTTAATTTTTGACATTTTGTGAGTATTTGAGAAAAATGAAACCCATCACTGTCGAAAATAATGAAGTAATTTTAGATGAGGATGGAAACATTTATGTATATGTATAATGAATTAAGTAAGTAAGTAGGTATACCTAAATATGCAATACATATAAATGTTGTTTTACTTTCCATTTTGACATGGCGAGCAGTATGGACTTATGAATAAGCATAAAATAAAAAAGTAATTCAATTTTCAATTATTTATTAATTAGTCAAGTAATGCTTTAGGTTACATTTGAAATTTTGCGTTCGGTAATTCTTAGCTCGGTAGATGTATTGGCATAAAACAGCTGATTACCGCAATGTACCAGGATACATTACCCGCTCCAATTATCGTAAATGCCTTTAGTCTTATAACGTGAACTGGAGACGTTGCAATTCTGACGTCTCTGATTTGATCATAACCTACAAAGCTCTTAAATGACAGTTTGCATCAGTCAGGCTCAGGAAGATCACCATACACAACTAAAAAAACCAGATTTTCGGGTTACCAGTTAGAACTGCTGTACCACATTTATATGACGCGCAGTGTACTTAATTTCAAGATTAGATGTTATTTAGAAACAGTAAAATCTATCCAATTATTCTACTTTATATTTAAAATTCGCGCCAAGATTTCTACTTGATGACGTACTCCTAGCGGTAGTCAAAATGTGCGCCGTGACATACCATCTTATATCTCTACCATGCAGTTCACGTTATAAGTATCTGTGACAAATTGAGCCAGATTTACATCGATAAATCAAAGTGTACCACATTTATTGACGCGCAGTGTACAGGGTGATTGGTCATAAATGCCACCCCTCCTTCTTTATTTTTGAGTTTAGAAAAAAAGGCTCAAATAAAAGTTGTACAAGCTGATCTGAGGTTTGTAAGGGTGCTACACAAATTTATACAGGGTGTTCGAAGAAAGCGTCACCGTCCAATGTTATGTTTTTTTATTGGAACACCCTGTACGTTATTGGATTTTTGAAATCTACTACTTATTGCGCTTCTAATAGCAATATAAATATGTTGTACACTGAATCCAATCCTTTCCATAAATGAGTCATAAGTAGAATTAAGTTAGCCCTGACGAAAAAGGAACGAAAAATTTATGAAATTTATGTAAAGAGCAGGTACAACACGCACGAAGCTCAGCGTGAGTATGCCAACTTATGGCTCATTTATAGCAATATATCATATATCTTGGAAAGATTTGGATTCAGTATATAACATATTTATATCGCTAGAAGCGCAATAAGTCGTAGATTTCGAAAATCCAATAATATACAGGGTGTTCCAATAAAAAAACTAAACATTGGTCGGTCACGCTTTCTTCGAACACCCTGTATAAATGTGTGTGGCACCCTTACAAACCTCAAATCAGTTTGTACAACTTTTATTTGAGACTTTTTTCTAAATTAAAAAATAAAGGAGTTAAGGAGGGGTGGTATTTATAACCAATCACCCTGTACCAGCCATTTTATAACCTATTAAATAATATGCACAAACCAAACATAACTTGAAAGCAAAAAGTACTACTTACAAAACTAAATATTTCATAGAACCAGAAGATGCATGTAAGTGCTTAGGGCATGTACCGTAATTCAACATTTTGGTTTGGTAAATTAGTAGAACCAATCACAATGCAGAATGTTACAAACCAACCAATACCGTATAGCCATAGACTTAATAATACTATGGACCGAGCCCAGAGAGAGAGGTGATGAGGGCGAGACCTCGAGAGAGACGCCGATAAATCTGTGGTCACATGCTATAAGGGTATAAGTTAAAATACCCAACTTTACAGGAGACACAATAAATCGTCTATTTAATTTCAATTTTGTACTTAACTAATTTAGTCGCTGAACTGATATTTTATGAGTGTATTTACTGCCTCAAAAAATATATAAATAAAAGTCAATAAATGATATTTTAAATTTGTGATTTAAGTTTGACTTATTCCTTTAGTGCAAAAGTGTGCTAGTTTGGATTTAACAATAAGGATATAAGTTGACTTAAACCTTTTTTGCATATCTAGTATATGGCTAACGTGGATCACTTGAGTACAGTTTTAGTAATAAGTATACTTATTTTAATGTTAAATTAATGACCAAAACTTACCGGTAATACTGCTATTATCCACACATTTTTGTAGCATTTGCATTGTTTTTGAGTTTGTAAACATTTTATACAAAACACTGATACTTATAACACCACACAAACACAAAACGGCTTGTCTTCTACACTACAAAATTTAGAGTAATATTCTATTGAGCATCTCAACAATATTCAAATATCCGTAACTGTCGTTTTGCTAAAAGGGATATATCTCTATTGAAATCACAACTTTTGGTAATTTTTAATTAGCTTTAAGGGTATAAGTAAACTTATATCTTTTTAGTCCGCTTACTTATTTCGTTTATATTGAAAAACTAGTTTCCTAGAAAGAAATAAGTGCACTTATAACTTTAAAGTGCCAAGTGAACTAAAACAATGTATGAATATGTTGATTTATTCCCTTATAGCAGAGTCAAAAATAAATAAAATGTAGAAATACCGTTTTTCTGGGGTGTCAAGTATACTTATTACTTTTTAAAAACTGGTGAATTTCCTATTTTCTATTTCACACAGACTTATTTCTTTTTAGCAGCACATCATAGGTATTATTAGGAGTCTAATTCTACAAAAAAGTGAATTTGGGTATAAGTCGACTTATTCCCTTATAGCATGTGACCACAGAAATGATCAGCTGATTGTTGCAAATCGAGCGCGTGTGTGGACTATAAGTGCTATAAGTGCTATATGTGCTATATGTTTTGTGGGGGACTCTTGACGTGTGAGCTGTGTTTTACGCATTATCGAGTTTTTTTACACATTTTAAGATAATTTTCCGTAAAAAAAGGACATGGTTGTGTCTTGCTGTGCTTATGGGTGCAGCAATATAAGTATAAAAACGGCAATGAAGTTTCATTTCACACGTAAGTTTCTTGAATAAAGAATAAATAACCTATTTTTGTCCTATCATTGTATAGTATTAATCGAATATTAGGCTATTTCTAGCTTAATATTATATTAATAATACGTCATTTCATTTTATAGGTTTCCTAAGAATGAGGAAATGAGGAAAAAATGGGTAATAGCTCTCAAAAAAGAAAAAACTTTTCTCCAACTGCGAGTTCAAGGTTATGTATTTTGTTCCTTAACCTTCTTTATGTACCTACCTATTAGTGCGTAAATATCTGAGATGCACCTATTTTTATGGTTCACAAATCACTACAACGTGCTAAAATATATTTATAAAGAATCTCGACAAAATGTTCCCATCCGCCGCGTAAAAAAGTAACTTGGCCACGTGACTGTTAGTAAGGATAGTAAGATTTGAGACCACGTACCACGTGACTGTTAGTTCAACAGGAACAGTCACGTGGTCTCAAATCTTACTATCCGTGTTCGACGCACTCAATTTATATCTCTCTATCTCTCTTCAATGCCGTCCTCACACTGGCGAACGGAAAGTGGCACAAGGCTCCGTCCATACGACGTATTATTAAGTCTATGCATATAGCGAACCGGAATTCTGGTTAAAATATTAGAATTATGGTATATGCCCTTAGTTACCATCGCAATAAAAAAATTCTGGTACAGCAACATTTTAGCTGTTTACATTTGGCTTGAAGGCACATATTTTATTCGCGAAAATCACAAAGGGTGCGACATCTCTTATGTAAATATGCAACCAGTATAGTGAGGAAAACAAATATTTGACTTTTCCATTACGCGGTAATGTTATCCGACAAATAGTAAGGGTTCATATTTGAAAGTCCAAAACTGTTTAATAACATCAATTAAAGTTGTGAAATTAATAGCAAATGCAAAGGATTCTGTTTAATGCCTCAGTGCGGTACTTACAGCTTAAAAGTATTGTCCGCATGCACTGATTTCCGAAAGACGCAAATCCTTGTAATAAATGGAAAAAGGCTTTAAAATTGCCATACCAATAACCAATTTGTATGTGTGTATGTAACCAAAATTTTATTCTTGATGATTCTTTCATTAGTAAGTAGGTATTATATGTATACCAAATTACCTAGGTAAATATCTTTATTTTATTTTCTTATTTTATTATCAGTTAGGTACCTCTGATATTTTAAATAGTGACTAAAACTTGTATTTCACTGGAGTTGACCTTGATGTGATAAAGTGCTGTGAACAATGTTAAAAATATTAGAAAATATAATAATCAGCAAATTGAAATTTTGTTTGTCTATATGCTTTCACAGCTTTTGATATCACATCTGAACTTCTTTTCAGGTTGGCAAGACTTAGAACTCCTTTACACTTGGATTCCTTGAATGGCATTCCGGAATCTGATTCCAGAAGCGCGATGAAACTTTCCATACATTTAAATAGAGTCTGTTTACACAGAGATTCCGTAGAATGCATCTATATGCATTCTACGGAATCTCTGTGTGACTTTATTTAAATGTATGGAAAGTTTCATCGCGCTTCTGGAATCGGATTTCGGAATGCGATTCATAGAATCCAAAGTCTGAAGGAGTCCTTAATAAAAATTGGTTCAAATTCATAAACCATTTTTCAAAGCTTCTTTTTCCTTACCCCATGCCTGCGTTACATCTGTGCAACTTTAGCTCCTCCGTAGCCATCGGGAATACTCTACGGCTCCTCCAATGAATGACATGATTGACATATGAGAGGAGCGGCTGTAGACAGCAATGAAATCCGACGTTGCCAAAGCGAAAGCTAGCAATTAAAAAAATAGAACAACAGGTGGAACACATCACATATACCTTTAATAACGAATATGTTCCTTCTTTGAAGCAGGAACATATTCGTTAAATTCGTTTTATCCTTCAAATATACTGCACCCGCCCGCCCGCGGCGGGCGGGCGCAGTATATTTTTTATGTCATTTCATTTAAAGGTATGTGATGTGTCACAGCCCACTCTACTGTGGGCTGTGGATGTGTATCACCTGTTGTTCTATTATTATTTTTAATTGCTAGCTTTCGCTTTGGCAACGTCGGATTTCATTGCTGTCTACCAACGATTATTCTTGTCTATCGTTCTTGGCTGTCTACAGCCAAGGATTGTTAATTTATTCCCCCAAGGTCACGCAGGCGTGACGTCGACAACGGTACCGGTACGCTAGCGGCTTGCACCAGTGGTCCTTTTTACAATAGATACTACATTGGTGGGATGCCGTTTTATTCTTTTAGCTAAATAGATCTTGATATTTTATGGACGTTAAAATAAAAATTCGTAGATTTTTATTTTACACAGTTCATCATAAACATTAGGTACTTATATGTATTATGTATAATGAATAACAATTAATTTGTTTTAAAAACTTATTTTTGAAATCAACAAATAGTTATGTATATGTGCCTATGGAAAAAGAATAAAACACATTCTTTAAAATTTATAATAAATATAATGATATTTTAAATTGTAGAAAGTGCAGAGACTGACACATTATATTTTAATTTATTATTTTATTTAATTTACGAGTTTTTCCTCTTTTGAATCTGAGGAATTACTATTTTTCCTTTTCAATTTTTGTTTCTGGTTGGCCTGAAAATTATTGAAATTTATTTTTATGATTGTTCTTAATTTACAAAATTCTCATATAATTTCAAATGGGAATAACTGAATTTCCTTTTTTGAAATTTTTTTTGCCAGCAGTTTAGCGTCGGAACTGCAGTTTTTTTAAATTTTCGATGCAAAGGTAGGCCTAGAAAAAGAAAAGAAAAAATACTTAGTAATTTCAATAAAATATAATTTTTTTTTACCAAAGCTCATTTTGAAGGTCTCGTTCATAGGCATCTTTGGTAAAATGATTAGAGCAAACCCAAGCGTTTTTTAAATTAAACGAAACTGCTTTCTTACTGGATATATTGTTAATAAGTTAAATAATAAGCAAATTGCAAAAAAACACCTTCAAAAACACACTTTTCATAGAGTCGAAGGAAACCAAAACACAGAGACGACGCAACGTATCGTATTGTACTGTAACGACCCGTGGCGAAATCAACTATCGCCTCTGCTATCGCCCACATATCGCCGCACCGACAATTCAACCGTTTACACGTCACAAACGGTACCAAAGGCGTGGGGGGTGGGCAACGTTGCGCTTATGGAGATGAGCGATCCTTTCTAGTTAACAATCCTTGGTCTACAGCCGCTCCTGACATAGGAAAGAAAGTAACGAAGTTGTCAACAAATACAAATGAACTAATAGTAGGTGTTTTACAAGTAAAATCTATACCTACTTAAATGCGAACTTAAATATCTAGCGGTGCAATGCAAACAAGGTTAAACCATATTTAAATAATTAAAGCAACCTTAATTAAGGGTTGCTTGAAAAGTAATCGGTGAGAAGTGAGAATGGTCGTTGGTCATTTTCGTCCCTTGTCCCTTCCATTTCAAGGACTTTCTTCCATTCCACGTTGGAAAATACAGAATGTGGGATGACTGTATGAAATTATTAGTTATGAATTTTGCCCATTCGGTGTTATGGATATTATGTTAATTGACACTTACGATTTGCGAATGACAGATGACGACACGTTGAAATTTTGAAATGACATAATATCGAAAAATATAACGAAACGAAGGTGAATATTGGTGTTTGTATTATTAGCGGGATATTTTTAAACAGACGAATTTATTTGTTACATATAAAATCCCGCAAAAAATTCTTGCGTGTAAAATGGATCATGTTTCTAATTTATTTAATGGTGTTGTCAATTTAATGGAGCAAGATATTAGAGGAGTTCACGTAGGTACCATAAATAAAATTGTTTGTTTTGTAAGAGGTTAAAAATAAATATTAAGTAATGTTTACGGTTTAATTTAATATACATTTTTTTAGATTGGCTGTTATTCCGTAGCTGTTGTTGGTTTAACAATTGCTCTGCGGAAGGTTAAACCAGTAAGTATTTTTTATTGAACTGTTTATAATATATTTTTACTCGACACTGCAATTTTAGTTTAGTAAATTTAAAAGGCCTTCTGATATTCCAAACCATTTTATTAAGGAAAAGAGGGAGTTAACGGGTTTTGTTGAGAGGATTGAGCCAAATGGTGCCCTCTTAATGATACAGCATAAACCTTTAGTCAATATTCCATTGATTCCTTCTGGACAGCTACCTGTTAAGATATCTGGAGTTAATGTTACAGGATTAGGATTAAACTGGTTACAGGCAATAGTGGTGGGAAGTGAGGTGAAGTTTATTCCTGTTATCAAAACAAATGATTTTGTACAATGTGAAGTATTGCTTATGCAGCTGACGAGGCAGCAGAGTAAAGATGTACGTATAGACAGTATATTTATGACAAATGTCATTAGAATGCTCATTGCTCATTAGGATGTTACCGAATCACTGAATGTGTTAATGATTTTTTACCAGTTCATTTTTCTTAGCTATTTATTATCCAAAAAATAAGTCTCCTGCGTTTAACATAATGAGAACTAAATTGTTAAAATCTAGTTCGTTTTTGTTATATTTAGCTTGAAAAGAAACATTCCACAACTTTAATTGCACTAAAAATAGAAATCAGGAAATAATACATTATGATAATATGCCTGTGGTATAACAAAATAAAGGTACATTATGTAATTATTAGGTATTTTATAATTATTTCTTTTAACCCATGTGATGGTAGTAAGGGTCATTTGCAAATATTTATGGGTTATCTTATTCCATCACACTTATCAAGACCAAATCATAGTTTCCTATTTGTTTTTGGTGAGGTGGTTAACCTATTAATATTATTTACACAAATTAATAAACACAGACAGAACTTCCTCCTACTTACTAGGTATCTGGCAAAATATGTACCTACAAATTAAAATTTTATTTTACAAATTCGATCCGGTATAGAATTGCAAACCAACAAATCTACGATCCACACTTTATTTTTTATAACCTTTAACTACTCGCGCACCAAATTTCACGCTACTGCTGACAGCTCGCGCGGTGTATTTTGTACATCTTTAATTTTTTATAGTGATAAAATGTTTTATTATTTTTTAATGTACTTTAAAAAATACATCTATGAAAAAAACAGGTTAACTAAGGTGCAAACATGTTTACTGGCACAAAAAACTGAAAAAAATAGAGAAAGTAACAAATAATATCCTCTATATAACAAAAAATAGATTCTAAAATATAAAAATATTTATCCCTAAAAATAGATTATTAATCCATAAAAACTAAATACTTTTAACATTTACATGTTCACAAATTTGACAAGAAATAATTCGTTGCAAAAAACTAAAAAAGGAACTTGCAATCGTACTTAAATACATTGGTGTATTCTGTACACCACGACAAAACTTGCAAAATATCTCACTTCCCTTTTCAACAGTCAATGCGATATTGCAGATACAGGTAGAAGACACATTACGCGAGGGTTAGCTGGTTCGGTGACGCCGAGGAAGCATTCAGAAAAAATCAGCAGCTTGCGGTGCACTTTTGGTGTACTTTTTACACCAGCGCGAGTAGTTAAAGGTTAAATGAAAACCATAGTTGACTATGGCATAAAAAAATTACATATCGGAGAATCTGTAAGAGTCAGAAAATTTTAGTTTTCAGATTCTCGATCTACGTAAAAATGTGCTCCAAGAAGGTTGTTAAAGTTAGAAAAAATATTCATAAATAATAAAGTTACGAACCCTCTCAAACTGATAAAAATACAAATTTTGGTTTATATATCGAAAACTGTATGAAATATCGAAATGAGTCTTTGACCGTTCGATTTGCCTTGAAAATTGACCTCGGGAATGTGTTGTCAGTTTTTTTTTCAGCTACTCTGGAAATGGGTGTAACCCCTCAATCCCCACGTACAGAGACACCCTGTACACTTATATTAAATTTTATACACAAAAGGAAGATGTTAGACAAGCTTTCTTCACCTCTCCTAAATTAAAGTTAATAATTCCTATAAAACGCTTAATTATCATTAAACTATTAAGTATACATCTCGGTATACATACATACAGGTTGAACTCCAACTTATTTAATTCTTTTTAGGGGATGGTAGATCCCTTAACACGTTGACGACCGCTGTCGATTAACCAAAATCGGTCTCCATGACCGGCATTATTTTCTTCAGGTTTTGGTTTGGAACCTAAATAAATTTTTATTTTGTAATAATTTGGATTGATTTACTTATTTTTGTGCGCTGCAATTAATATTTTTGTGTGTGTACCATGTAGATGCCACACTGTCCCAAGGGTAGATTTTACCTATTGGGACCGTGTGGTACTATTACTCTAAAAATATTTTTATTTGTCTAAATAAAATAGTATTTGTCTAAATAATAAATTTATTTTATTGTCTTCTTATCATAGAATCATTTTAACAATTTTTTTTATATTTGGAGATATTGTTGATATCTGCCAAATGTTGACTTATAATCTCAAAAAATATGCATGGTATTTCTAACCCGCTAATATTAGTGGGCCACCAGGCTATCTAACGTACCCTATGTATTTAGAGCATTATAACGTGCGTTCTGAATTAGCCACGGACATGAATATAAAAAAAAGGTGCGTGTAACTTAAAGTTACAACACGGTCCAAGGGGACATTAAAGGTGTGTTAACTTCCGTTAACTCGCGGTCGTCAGCGTGTTAATGGTAAGTTCATATACAGAAAGTTAAAAAAATATACCTACTGTGTGGATTTCGAGAAAAAAATTCATGAAAACACAAATATTTTGAGAACTTTAGCAACTGACTTATACCTTTGCGATTTCAAAGAATATAGATAAACAAAGAATATTGTTCATAAGTGACTCGCTAGAAGACGTACAGGGGTTCTCAAAAGTTCAATATTATGACACTTTTATGAGGGGTAGGACAGTTTTTCAACTTTCTTTTTTATATTTTTTTGTTCTTAATTCGCATTACACAATATCAACCCTTAAAAGGTAGTAAATAATAAGTTGGGGTTCACCCTGTATATACGCTATTTACATATATACATATATAAAAGAGAAACAATATAACAAATACTTTATGAAAATTACTCGGAAAATTATGTTAAATTAAAAAAGTAATAATTTTGCACAAAAATATATATACTTCTCCGAGAAATTAACGCACCACCATAAAATAACCAATAGTTTGAAGTTAATTTTTGTCTAGACCTCTTGTCCGATTTCGATGATTTTTTTTTCTATGATAGGATTTTTATTCAAGAATGTAAATGTAATTTTATTTTTTCAGAGAATTTTTTTTTAATTGATTACAGGGTATAACAATTGACACATGTTTTTTCCATGAAATTTGTAACGCCCTGTGAAGTTCAATAGTTACACCAGCAACTTAGAATTCATATCGTACCCTAGACTTATCTTTTCTTAACATTCTCTTTTTTGATTTACTTTATTATCTCTATTAGTACCAGAGAAACACAATTTTATAGCGGAACATGTTCTTACTTAATGGTAATATCGAAACAAAAAAAACAAAATTAAATGAAAATGAACAAAATGCAAAAGAGAATGTCAATAGCGAGTATTTCCGCCTCTGCCTCGAATAACTTCTTGGCAACGCCGATTCATACTTAAAATAAGCGTCCGTATTTCATTTTGGTTCAATTCTTCTCAAATTTTAACCAATTTTCGCCCAACGTCTGCCAAGGTGTCTAATTGATTACGTTAAATTTTCTACCAAGTTTATCCCAGAGGTTTTCCAGTGGATTTAAGTCTGAACTTTTGGCTGGACATTCCATGGTGTCAATTCCGACTTCTTTCAGATAATGAGCAATATGAGGTCTGGCATTATCCTGCATTAACAAATCCTTGCCCTATATATGGCGCATATTATGGAATCACGTGGTTGTCTAAAATGTCTAATATGTAACGCTCAGCTGTAAGGCTTCCATTAATGACGACTAGTTGTATGAGCCACATTCTACATTAAACCATTGCCCAATTCTTCGATAACTCCAACCTATTTCCAATATTAATATTGAACGAAATAAAACTTAACTGTTTTATGATTTCCACAAATCTTTTATATTTATATATTTCACAAATTATATAAACTACATAACAATTGTTTCGCCACACAGTGGCTTCGTCAGATGTTGAGTACAGTCTAGTACTCAACATCTGACGAAGCCACTGTGTGGCGAAACAATTGTTATGTAGTTTATATAATTTGTGAAATATATAAATATAAAAGATTTGTGGAAATCATAAAACAGTTAAGTTTTATTTCGTTCAATGTTAACATGGATTTCCATCAAGTAAAGATCGACTCAATCAACTATCCAATATTAATGCTTGAGCACATTCTTCACCAGTAAGATTTCGTGTTTCACATTCCATATTCACAAAAATATTGAAAATAAACACTGCTATACCACAATAAACACACTCCTTTTAAATGCCTACACGTTTTTTGTGTTTTCTAAAGCAAGCTACTTACTTTAGAATTTCCAAAATTAAATCAATAAAAACATGTTATGCTATAAAATTGTGTATCTCTGGTAGTGCTGGTAATAAAGTGAATCAATAAAGAGAATGTTAAGAAAAGATAAGTCTAGGGTACGATATGAATTCTAAGTTGCTGCGGTGTAACTGTTGAACTTTACAGGGCGTTACAATTTTAATGGAAAAAACATGTCTCAATTATTACACCCTGTAATCAATTAAAAATAAATTCTCTGAAAAATTAAAATTACATTCACATTCTTGAATAGAGAGCCTATCATTGAAAAAAAAAATCATCGAAATCGGACAAGAGGTCTAGACAAAAATTAACTTCAAACTTTTGGTTATTTTATGATGGTGCCTTAATTTCTTGGAGAAGTGTACTGTATATAGTATATATATTATATTATAATAATAATAGTAATAATTAATTAACTATCCAAAGAATTTGTTGTCATTATTTTAAATTGATTTAAAGATAAATTCAAATAATTAATATTAATTAATAATTAATTAATTTTATTTAGATGGAAATAGGTGCCTGGTAAGAAAAGCATCCTCAAACTTACTAGTATAATATTGAGTATTGCGGAATTGTAAATGTATCAAATCTAATATTGATATTATGTATATATATATTCGATCTTCTTTGAATTAATTCATGTAAGTAATTAGGTGTTCTAGATTTCAATAATTTGCACAAAAATATTGTTATTTAATACTGTTTTCGCCGTCCTAGATAATATATAGATATAGTCACGCGAGCCGAACCATTCGTGAACAAATGGACCTTACATCGAGATAATGCTTGAGAAATGTCAAATATATAAACTGAAAATAATATAGATCCCAAGATGGTCTGTGGAACACCTTAATGTTTCTCTAGTAGAGGAATTTAAATCTCTGTTAATTACAACTTTTTGAGTTCTACACGTTTCATATAACTATATAACCATTTAAGGGCAACATTTCCGAGCCTACATAAAATCTTATACTCTGTCTCACCAACAGATGCAAATAGACTCCGTCCCAAAAATGTCCGCTAAATTTGAATGGAATTTTTCAATTGGTCGTATTTTATAGAACCCGAATTTTATAGAACCCGAATTACAAAGCAATCGATAGATTTGACTGACAAAGGCCAGCTCGGTTTTACACATTAGACCAGTTAGAATGCATAATCGCTAAACTTTTTTATACGAGTTGTAATGGAACTTGTGAAAATAAAGAAAAAATAGTTAGCTATATGCTATTCACATTTTATTTACATGAGGGGAGGCTTTGGAAAATCTGAATTCTGTTGGTATGAATGACTGTTTTAATTATTGAGGTTATATTGAAAAGTCAAAAATATAACCACAAATTCAAATTGGTTCTACATAGTTGCCAGAGTGAGACCCTAAAGAAAGCACAGCAATGTTGTCAATAAAAAATTTGGCAATTCAGCCAAAAATAAATGACAGTGACGATTAATTAAATCTGATACTTCAATATTTTGTCAATAGTAGACAACCCTGAGACAACCTAAGAAAAACATATCATAGCCTCCCCTCATGTAAATAAAATGTGAATACCATATATGTGTTGTTTTATTTATTTGGACATGCTAAAACTTATAGTTAAGATCTCGCCTTCTAGCAAATTATAGGGTTTTTAAAGATTTTTATCAATATAAATAAAACAAGATAGGTATATAGTTGGTATTGTTTTTATTGCACGACTATTCGTGGAAGGAACCGTAAGTAATCTTACGATAGATATTAATAAATAAACATGTACATTTTATCGTGTAAAACTGACTATTGCATACACCGTTCTGCGCTACTATAAAATTAATGGAGCAGAGTCTATTTGCATCTGTTGGTGAGACAGATTATAGTCATATTCCTTCCATGATCGATTTCGTTAGACTTTTTGACGTAGAATTCAAATTTGTTTAGAACATTTTTCCATTACCTCTGGTTTCTGAGATATTCCAGCCCAATATACCGAAAAATAGTCATTTTGTCAGTTTTAGGTTAGAATATCTAAAAATTCTGATAGCCAATTTTGATATATAGATTTGGATTCAGCGCATCAAATTACGTAAGAAATGATCCTTACCCTTAAAAAATTATTCAGAACCTCCAAATTTGTAGGTCTGTGTTATTCATTTAGCTCATGAATTAAACACATAATGTAATTAAACATTCTATAAATTTCGGTTATGAAGGAAAACAAACTTAATGAAAACATACATATTATCTAACTGTAATAGATTGCAAGAAAGAAAAATGGTGACACGAAGGAATCAACGAGACACTTCGATTAAAAAAATAATCTGATGATCTCAATTGCATTGATTGATTGATTGATTAATAGGAAAAATTCCACCAAAAAGATAAAAACCAAAAAGCCATAAATTTTATTTTTAATATATCATAGAAACCAAAATAGTAAAATACGCATCGAAATAATATTTTATTCAGAATCATATATGTAATGCTTCAATAGCCAGCTTATAAAAAGTTGGGAGGCAGGCATTTGTTAACTCTTTTCCAGCTAGCCGGCAAAGCAACTTTACCGGCTAGTTAAACGTCACTCTTCCGGCAAGTTCCCTTCCCACTTATTTTGCATAATTTCCTAATTTGCATTCACTATCTATTCAGTTAAATACAAAAATTGTATGCTAAGATTATGTTATTATACAATAATTGTGAATAAAATAGTATACTTACCTCTCTGGTCGTCTTCATTACAGCCTCGCGTTTATATCTGACCTCGGCGCTACCGTCGGCTTTAATGAAGTACTTCCCAGCTCGGTATGTAATGTACTATTACAGATGTTTTGGAAATTTAATCTGTTTCCTTTATAAATGCTTAAATTATTTTCAATGTGTATATTATTTTGTATATTAAACATTTTGAGGGTTATATACTTATTTCATATCAATATATATATATACTTTCACAGAAATGATCAGATTAAGTATTAATTTTGCTAAATTCTTCTGTAGAATCGGTAACCACATTGTGCAACATTCTACAAAACAATTTGCTATGCGTTTATCTTCATTTAGTAATATTATTACCGATTCTTTAATTTTAGACTTTATTCTGTGTTTCCTAGCTGTGTCAAAATGTTTGCCGCATTCCAATTTATCCCATGTCTATGTTCAAAAAGTGTTGGCAAACTTTAAATTTTGCAATTTCATGGTTTTTAATCTAACTTTTGTGCTCACTCAACCTTCTATTGAAA
Organism: Rhagium mordax; assembly: GCA_963680705.1. NCBI lineage: Eukaryota > Metazoa > Arthropoda > Insecta > Coleoptera > Cerambycidae > Rhagium > Rhagium mordax. The sequence goes on from OY796657.1 coordinate 30,388,292, forward strand.
GAACTGGATCACTCACCCACATAATATTTGTCATACTCACATAAGATATTGTAAATAGTTTTTTGAATTTTGATCATTTGCAAGTGTATTGGTGGAGGAATGGAAACAAATATACCAATGTAAGGCACTTTGTGGAGAGAATATCTAAAAAAAATATGAAACCAAATTAAATAGGGCAATATATTAATAAAATTACGTTTTCACAAATTAAAGTTTTGTTTGTTTACAAATCAGTATTCTAATAATTTTGTTTATGTAAAGAAACAAATGAAAATATTTGACATATTATTATCCCTAAACACTTTGTTTAATTTGGTTTATTGTTTTGGAGATACTGTAACTATTTCCCTTCTTTCTTCCAAAGTCAGAGAGAAAATGTCAGATATTATAAAAGAACATGGCTTGGGTATAATGCATATTGAAAGATACCCTAGCCGGCGTTCTGAACTTAGCGAAAAAATGAACATGCACTACCTGTTACTTATAAGTAATTATAAGTATACGAGTTGAACTAAATTTTGAACGATAATTGGGTATGTAAAATTCCTCATGGTTAATTTTATAAGATGGCAGAAATTGTTTAAATGAGCCTAATTGTAAAAAATTATATCAAATGCCATACTTTGTAAATATTTTGGGTAATTTACTTTTTATGTCGGTCATTATAATATGCGAGTAGTATCTAATATTTCATTTGTTTTAGAAAAAGAAACAATGTATTTTAAACGTAGGAGAGAATTTGGTAAAAATAGGTTTTGGTCTGCCGGAGAATATTGAGAAATCCCTCGGAGAAAATCCCCAGCTGGTGTCTTATTACAAACGGCTTCAAAATGCTGAAAAATATGCAAATCGAAAGAAACTAGGTCTTAAATATTATATAAAGCCAACGAAGGAGATGCTGCTAGCTTTACTTAAAGGTATAAATAATATTTTGGTGCGTACAACTAAGCAAGCAATTAAACTACCTAATAAACTCCCGAAGTTATATGCTGCATAGCAACTACAGTTTCATTTAGTTTCTGATTTTTTAATATTGGTTTTACAAATCCTTGCTATTTATAATATCATTTCATTTTTCTTTTATCCTAACCGAAAATCTGCTTGGGACGACTTAAATAATGCCATAGATATCTTAATTGGCTAACACATGCAATTGCTGTTTTTGCCATTTTAAAGTTTGATGCAATAAATTCTTGCAAGTATTAGAGTAGTCAAAATATATGCTCGAGCGTCCACCTGTTGTGTATTTATTCCTTAACACCCTGTATATTAATACATATATCTGATTATAAAGGTATTAGAGATATCTCATGAATTATTATAACATTTTACTCATCTTGTAAGACAACGAAGTTATTGTAATATACAGGGTGTCCCATTTAATTTAACAAACTTGATTACTAGCCATAATTACATATACTTCAAATCACGAGAGATGACCGTTACGTCACAAATTAATTTATAATCTTCAACGTACGCTTCAAGCGTTCTTTGTTTACAAAATAGTAAAACGAGAGAGACAGGGAAAGGGAGTCCATTATATGTGACTGTTAATATCGCCGACTGACGTTGTTGATAACTAACGCAGTACTGATATGATTCTTACGAATTATAATGATGACGTAACGGTCTTCTTTCGTGATTTGAACTAGGTACTACTAGGTGGACACCCTATATATATATATTTTTTTAAATTAAAGACTTTATAAGTGTATTTCAAAATATATACCTACCTACTAATATCATTTTTTACATGGATATGTGGATTATATTGGCCCGCAAAAACATTTACCAATTTATAATCAATAAAATTATAAAACATGTCAGAATTCGTTCTTCATTAGCGGTGGATTTCCTACCTCTGTAATATATATTTTGTAAAAAGTTAAAAAAAATTCTTTTGAATATTGAATATGATGTGGAATATATTATTTGAAATAATATTGTAAACATAATCAGTACCTACTTATTGTAAAATATATAGGTTAAAATTTGTTCTATAAAATAGGATTGGAGTCATTTTGGCCATTTATAGATATATACAATGATATTTAGATATATTCCGACATCGTGTTGAAATAGCATTACTTAAAGGATATGAAATCAAAGTCGTTGTTTTTAAATTAGCAACATGGGTAGAATAAAAATACTCCTTTTCAAAAAACACCACTGATGGCAAAAATTTTAAAGGTAATCCAATAAATTCAGTTTTAGTGAAGAAATATAAAAAAATACCTCCTAAACTGTTTTGTAAAAATTAAAATTGCAGAACCTGATTTTTTTTTATTTAAAACATTCTTATGTATTTTATTCAATTTCGAGTCGTCACTTTGATATAGGATGCATGTTTTGTACAAACACATAGTATTATAGAATTCGATCGATTTAACGACTGATTTTCTATATTATGCTGAATTCTGAATATATATGGAAAATCTATATAATACAGTCTTTAATATTTTTCTTACCTGAATAATAAGACCATTATCTACCTTACGTGGATTACCGTATACAATAAGACTGAATCCTATTTATAGATTATATCTATCACAGGTTACTTATATCTATGTATTGTGTATTAGTATGCTAATAATAAATAATTAATACTTGTGATTGCATCATAAAGCATTTATGGTTTGTTAAAATTTATTTATTTACTTAAAATATTTGCATTTGTAATTGCTTTCATTATAACTCATGAAAAATATTTTTTTATGTTGATAAATTGAGAATGTATATAGATCCTTCCATCATTTCAAAAATTTGATTGAGTGAAGAGTTTTTCTATTATTTTCCATGTTATATTTATATTGTTGTTGTTTTCTATGTACATGTGTTACATTGCCGTAACTGGGCAAAGTTCTAGGGTAGCCAGGAATGTTTTTTGTCATTCTTGAAATAAATTTGTGATGCATAACTCTTTGAGAATAAACGAGTGCTTAGAAAAGTTATAAACATTTTTCAGAAAATTAAATATTCATCACTCATGAAAAATTATTTAAAGCAATATCAGTATCCAGAAACGCGACTATTTACTATTTGTATAATATAATTGATTTATGATCAATTTATTTGAATAAGTAGTGCTAGAGATAGCATTTCACGTCTGTTCAACTAGTTTCTTTGCATTTTTCGCGTCTCTGCTGACTCGTGCACATAGATACAAGTATGAACCTACCCTGCTTACCCTTAGTTGCGACCCTGTTGACTTATATAGACATGGAATATTCTTAAATCTGTGTATATTGTTAAAGTTGTATGAGTTTTATTTTTGGCAATAAAATATGATATTAATATTTCAGTATAAATTTATTTATTTACCTAGGTTTAAAAATGAATTTGTGATTTCTTGTTTAATTTATTTCCAAATATTATACTTATATTTAATAATTAAATGTTTACGATACATATACAGTGTGTCCATGTTTAGAACTTACCACCTCCATAAAATTTTTATTTATGGACCGATCTAAACCAAATTATATTTTATAAACATAAAATTGTGCTGAAACAGTTATTCTTATTTTTATCATCTATGACTAAGCAGTTTATAAGTAATTGGAAACAGTAATAACCTGCTTTGTCTTGTATTAAGAATAAAACTGTAAAACACTTGTTAAAGCTCTCTGCTGGCGATAGGTTGTCACCAATTAAAGAGTAAACTAATTACTTCTTGTTTGTTATTATTTGAATCAAGTATCTACCCTTAGCCTCTGCTAATAATTTTGCCTGAAAGATAGAACAAAATAGGGTCTACTTATGACCAAAAAACCATTCACCTCCTTCAAATGCAAAGCCACCTGCGATACCCAAATAAATGGAAAAAATCAAGAAAGCATATTAGGCATTTTTTGGTCGGAAAATTTTACTACCGAAAGTTGTTCAGAATTGCCCAAAAAGCTTAAATCTTAAGTTTGATCTATTTCAAAAAACATTGAAATTTAAAAATATTGAAAATTATAAATCCAAAAATATAATTTTAATGGGTTTTTTCGATTTGGAAAGCGTGCTGCGATAATTTTATGAAACTGAATTGTCACAGTACGCCTTTCAAATCGCCAAAACCCATTAAAAGTATATTTTTGGATCTACAATTTTCAATATTGTCTAAATTTGATCTAACTTTGAATTTAAGCTTTTTAGGCAATTCTGAAAACTTTCGTTAGTAAAATTTTTCGATAAAAAATGCCTAATATGATTTCTTGATTTTTCTATTTATTTTGGTATTGCAGGTGGCTTTGCATTTGAAGGGGGCGATTGGTTTTTTGGTCATAAGTAGACCCTAATGTGTTCTATCTTTCAGGCAAAATTTGGTTCAGATTGGCTGATAAATAAATATTTTACGGGGATGGAAAGTTCTTAACGTGGACACACTGTAGGCATGAAAGAAAAATTGATGTTGGCATTTAAAGCAGAATACTTATATAAATAATTACCAGTTATATTAATCTATAATAATAATAAAAATTTTAAACTTTGTCAATAATGCAGAACTTTTCTCTATTATGAAGACTATTAAAAATGTGTTTACTGCCACCGACTCGGTGGCGCAGTGGGTTAGAGCATGAGTGACAGTCTGGCTACACTGCCTATCGCGTCGGTGGGTATGGATGTTTGTCTACGTTTTTTCTAATGTGCAGCCCCCTTCCGAACAGCTTTTGGCTTTGGAATTGGGGGTTGTCTAATTTCTGTGGTGTGTTTTATGTTTATAACTTGGCTTTGGATTAGTAGTATATTAAATAATAATGAGCTAGGAAAATAAATTTTAACACGAGTGTGTAAGATGTTTTACAGTATATGTACACTTCTCCAAGAAATTAACGCACCATCATAAAATAACCAAAAGTTTGAAGTTAATTTTTGTCTAGACCTCTTGTCCGATTTCGATGATTTTTTTTTTGTATGATAGGCTATATTTATTCATGAATGTGAATGTAATTTTATTTTTTCAGATAATTTTTTTTTTATTGATTACAGGGTGTAACAATAATTGAGACGTGTTTTTTCCTTGAAATTTGTAACGCCCTGTGAAGTTCAACAGTTACACCGGCAACTTAGAATTCATGTCGTACTCTAGACTTATCCTTTCTTAACATTCTCTTTTTTGATTCACTATTATCTTTATTAGTACCAGAGAAACACAGTTTAATAGCATAATATGTTTTTATTGATTTAATTCTGAAAAATCTAAAAGTAGCTTGCTTTGGAAAACACAAAAAACATGTAGGTTAATGTGGTGATAACCGTGTTTATTTTCAATATTTTTATCAATATGGAACGTGAAATACGAAATCTTACTGGTGAAGAATTGGTGTGTAATATTGGTTGAAGTAGGTTGGAGTTATCGAAGAATTGGGCAACGATTTAATGTGGCTCATACAACTAGTCATCATTAATAGAAGCCTTACAGCTGAGTGGTACATATTAGACGACCACGTGGTTTCATATGCGCCATAAAGGGCAAGGACTTATGTTAATGCAGAATAATGCCAGACCTCATGTTTCTCGAGTTGTGCAATATTATCTGGAAGAAGTCGAAATTAACACCATGGAATGGCCAGCCGAAAGCCCGGACTTAAATCCACTGGAAAACCTCTGGGATAAACTTGGTAGAAAATTGAAACGTAATTAATTAGACACCTTGATAGATGTTGGGCGAAAATTGGGTCAAATTTGAAAAGAATTGAACCAAAATGAAATACGGTCGCTTATTTTAAGTAGGTATGAATCGGCGTTGCCAAGAAGTTATTCGAGGCAGAGGCGGAAATACTCGCTATTGATATTCTTTTTTGCATTTTGTTCATTTTCATTTAATTTTTTTTTTTTCGATATTACCTCAAAGTAAAAACATGTTACGCTATAAAATTGTGTTACTCTGGTACCAATAAAGATAATAAAGTAATTCAAAAAAGAGAATGTTGAGAAAAGATAAGGCTACAGTACGATATGAATTCTTTAAGTTGCTGGTGTAACTGTTAAATTTCACAGGGCGTTACAAATTTCATGAAAAAAAACACGTCTCAATTGTTACACCCTGTAATCAATAAAATAAAAAATTATCGGAAAAAATAGAATCACATTCAATTCTTGAATAAAGAGCCTATCATACAAAGAAGAATCATCGAAATCGGACAAGAGGTCTAGACAAAAATTAACTTCAAACTATTGGTTATTTTATGGTGGTGCGTTAATTTCTTGGAGAAGTGTATTTACAGCCAGTTGACATCTTTGAAAGATTGGTTTTGAGTGTATGAATAAAATTATGGTTGATGGTGGATGTTCGATATTTCAGTTTTGAAACATATGGGGCCTATACCTACCAAATTATAAGAGGTTTCGTTTGATGTCAAAATGTGAATATTGGCAAAAAAAATTGAAAACAATTTGCGAAGAAAAATTCAGAAATTGACATTGACAATTCTCTGGACAAATTAATTTTTATTTTGTAATAGTTGCACGTGCCGTTGTCTGAACGACGCGCGACGTGAAGTTGAGTTCGGTCAAGCAACCTAAACCTAGTGCGGAAAAGGCGGTTTCCGCATGTGTTAGAAAATACATTATTTTCTACGAGAGCGATGATTATGTTTGTCTTAATTAAAAAACTATGCATTATTTTAAGAAGATATGCTACTCTTTGACTTGATGTTTGTTAATTATTAAGTATGTGAATAAGAGACGCAGTCATGGCTGCATATGATTTGACTTTTAAAGCTGAAGAGGCTACTCGAAATTAGCCTTTAGTATAATTAAAGATTGCTTTAGTTTCCCTAAGTTTGTATAAAATAGGAAAATATAAAAGAAAAACTTTGGCATATTACGTAACTAATTAATGCGTTTTCAAAATGTAATTAGCCCAAAAATGCAAATAAAAATATAATTTACTAGGTACCTACTTATGCGGAAAAGTACAACTTTCGAAATTAAAATGCGTGCGATTGCGGGAAACTATACTTTTCTTCACGCTCGTAGAAAAAATCATTGTATTTGGGAAGGTCATGGAGTGGTTGCTATAATATGGTTTTAATTGTTCTAATTTGATACATCAGTGATTTTTTTAATATTCTCACTAGTGTATTAAAATCACGTTCCACAGATAAAATTGCCATAGTAATAGGTAATACAATTTCATGCTTGCGTTGAATAAAATTCACACACACACTCTTGAATACAAGCGATAAATAATATTTATGACCGGTAAATACCGATTGACCGCTTGAAATCCGTTCAATTATTCTTTTTCACTCTTCGACCAGCGACATCTATACTAATTTTGTGAAACTTACAATTAAAGGGTTTTAATGCTACCATCTCAGTCCATTATTTATTTTACTACACCATAGATGTCAGCAACGTAGAAAATTGTAAGCTATGCTGATAAAAACTATTTTTTTCTTTTCTGGATTAATAAATTTGCAGAAAAGTGTTTATGTTATGAAAAAGGTGAAATTAGAAATTAGATGCAATTGCTCAAGATTTTCAGCAAACGGCCCAAATTTCTAACGAGTGGCTCCGTCTAGCGAAGACTAAATGAAGTGATCTATTTAAAATTTCAAGTAGGTAACTTAAATTTCTACTAACTCGTTGATTGTATTTGTAGAATTTACTACAAAATGTTAACATTTATATAGAGATGGCGCATACTGTCATTAAAATTATATTTATTTTCGAAATATCAGTTGGTGTAATGAATGCATTGCAATTATTGCAGCCTGCAGAGTTCAGATTCTGAATACTTACTTACTGTATTTATTTTTAATTAATTATTATAAATTTTATTATTAAAATACCGTTGGTTGTGCAAAAAAGTTAAAGAATAGTTTTTATAAAATTGATTAAATAAAAAAATAAATGTTGAAAAAATGTAAATTTGTACATTAAAATACAGGGTGTCCCAGCCTCGCGTCGGCCAAATGTCCTGGCTCTCCTATAAGAGATATCGAAAAATTTCAAAAACGAGATGATAGAGGACACAAGGTGCATAGTATAAAAATATTTTGAAATATACAGGGTGATCGATTTAGGCGTGATGTCATAAACTTATGTTTTTTTAAATGGAACACTAGGTATATTATTACATATTTGAATTCTCCTTTTAAAGACGACTCAATCGATATGCCACTTGATGGGTCTGCGATGGGTCGGTACCATGATATGGGTGAGTTTGTACCAAAAACGTGCCAACTTTGTGAGCTCACTGTGGCGTAGCGGAAAAGCATATTGAGATCTAGTTTGTGCCAAAAATTGTCAAAAACCCTGTAGTTTACGCTGCTGTTATCAGATCTAACGAAATCGGTCATTTTATACCGGGTGAGTCAGGAAACGCCAAATCTACTTTTTCCCATTTTTTTCAAATAGAACACCCTGTATATTATGACACCAAAGAAGAGCCCTTTGAAAGAGCTTTCCACTGATATACAGGTTCATGGGTCTATCTGTCATGGGTGCCAAGATATTTGATGGCAAAGTGGCACAATTCGAGGTTTATTAAAAAATTACACGCACTTTTCAATTGTTTTGTGAATTTTCGCTTAAATCGGCTCTTTTCAGTAAGAAAATTTTGAAAATAATTCTTATACTCGGAGAAAAAAACCGTACTTCAGTACAGAAAAGTACTTAAGTATAAAATAGTCAACGCCTGATAAATTTAATTTTTTTTCTGAAATGTATGTATAAATTCATGTCATGGCAAGTATTTTCTAGCCCGAAGTAATTTTGTCGCGAAACGATTTACTATTTTAGAAAGGTGCTTATAAAACGTACCTTTTCGTAGTAATTTTTTTTTCAGTTTTAGATAGTGTTCTTCATTTTTCTAAAATAAGACCAAAAAATACTTTCATTTTTAATTCAATGAAAGATAATAAAATTGTTGTTAAGTTTGGAAAGCTGTTGTTCCACGTACTATCATCGAAAGAATAAATAAAAAATTGTAGAGAAATCCATATTGCTTCCAACTTTCAATTTATTGAAATAAATTTAAAAAAATCAAGTAGGTACCTGTCATAAAAATACCAGTCTTGTCAATAGTTCACTTTATTGTTGTAAAATTTTCTTACTGAAAAGAGCCGATTTCAGCGAAAATTCACAAAACAATTGAAAATTGAGTGTAATTTTTTAATAAACCTCGAATTGTGCCACTTTGCCATCAAATATCATGACAGATCTTGAACCTTTATATCAGTGGAAAGCTCTTTCAAAGGGCTCTCCTTTGGTGCCATAATATACAGGGTGTTCCATTTGAAAAAAATGGGAAAAAGTAGATTTGGCGTTTCCTGACTCACCCGGTATAAAATGACCGATTTCGTTAGATCTGATAACAGCAGCGTAAACTACAGGGTTTTTGACAATTTTTGGCACAAACTAGATCTCAATATGCTTTTCCGCTACGCCACAGTGAGCTCACAAAGTTGGCACGTTTTTGGTACAAACTCACCCATATCATGGTACCGACCCATCGCAGACCCATCAAGTGGCATATCGATTGAGTCGTCTTTAAAAGGAGAATTCAAATATGTAATAATATACCTAGTGTTCCATTTAAAAAAACATAAGTTTATGACATCACGCCTAAATCGATCACCCTGTATATTTCAAAATATTTTTATACTATGCACCATTGTGTCCTCTATCATCTCGTTTTTGAAATTTTTCGATATCTCTTATAGGAGAGCCAGGACATTTGGCCGACGCGAGGCTGGGACACCCTGTATATGTCCCAAATAAACATGCCATTTTTTTAAACTGATGACATTAAAATGTCAAAAAAACTAAACCGCTTTCTACCTTTGTATATGCATTCTTTCTTAAAAATATACAAAATGGTTCTACATAGAAAATTTAACATAAAATTTTACTCGGTATTTTAAAAATTTCTTATACATATACAATATACAAGGGTATAAAGTAATCAAAAATGTTTCTTACCTGGGCCTGTTATTTTTTGGGAATAATTTAATTCCAGAAAATTTAATTTTACAACTTATTTTTCTTTTTTTTACCACTTTAAAGTGGTTTTTTATTCCGATTGGATGATTAATTTGGCTTTATTCATATACGGTTACGGTATACGTAACTACATTTAGGTAAAATATAAAAACAGTTTAAAAATATAATATGTAGGATTAAAATAAAACTTAGTAACTAGGTAGGTACTGATTACCCAGATACTTAGTTGTTGTATCACAGATAGATCGCTTTTCTATAAACAAGAGAAACCCATATTTTCCCTGCGGTTTTAAGCAAATTAGTAAGGAAGTCAAAATTGTCGCGAAAATGGTGCAGCAATGGGTTTAAAAATTTTAAAAAAAGGTGTTATGAAAAATAGTATATTAAGTATTAAGGTCAGTAAGTATTTTTTACTGAAACCAGTAAGACACTTAATTGCTGCAGTGCTCATGGCATTTTTTGCTAGCTCAAATATTGAATAAATTTAATTTAAAACTAAAAAATTTAATATAAAAATATACACAACAAACAAGTCGTACATGAAAAAGTTTTCCCTTTGGTTACTATGAGACTGAATATTTTTTATCAAGTGACATCTGCTGTCATTAGAAATTTCTCCAAGATAAGATTTTTGCCACAACTTAAGCTTCTTGTAAGTTATGAATTCGATTGCTCCAATAAATTTTAATAATTGTTCAAATTGTAATTCCAATTTTATCTTCGAAATAAAAATTGATTTTTAAATTTCTGTATTTATTAGTTTACTTACCGCCTCCAGATCGGTAAGTAATTACTTACCGGTCGCTAATTTGTAAAAGTCACTTACAAATGTGTACAATTTAGTAAAGGTGTCAAATTACCCGGAGTCCCGGAGCGTGCACAAATGATTCTCACTGGGCACCAAACTTCTATGATTATGAAATTCAATAATGCGGAATACTAGAGGATAATCTAAAAACCATATTATTTTGAGAATTATTTGAATGAAGAAAAGTATTTGCAGTTTACAAATTGTATAAGAAATATGTTAGACAATTTGTCATTCATAACAGAAATTTTAAATGATTTCACAAGACGATGTTCCACGTTTTACATTATAATACAAGAGTTGTGGCTTAGTCTTTGAATGGAAATTACTGTTCTGGAATGATGATTTATGTATTGGATTAATCTAAATGAACTGTTTTCCTGACCTCCCTGATTTTCCTGTGTCATCCTCTTTGATAATTTTGTTCAGGGACACAAAAAAAATTGAAGAAAACAAATTAAGTAGGTATTGATTGTGTAGAGGAGGATAATTGAAAAACTATTTTATGTATTGGGCAAATTATATGACACTGTTAACAATGTATGAATTATATGTAAATTAATGTTAATAAATATAGGTACATAATAAATCTATTTTCCATCCCAATGTCTTTTTTTTCATGAATATTCCTTCTAAAAAATCAAAGTTTCTTCATGACTTAACTGTCTGATTTTAATTATATATTTCTAGTTTCTCGAGAATGTTAAATTGGTAAATTATCAATTTACACATTTACAATTTTGATATTATTGACTGGAATGAACGTTTTTTTATTTTTTTAAATATATTTCAGCAACGGCTTCTGACATCTCGAATTTCTTGACGAAATATTTATGGTCATAACTAACTTTACCTTTCTCTCGACTTCTTATCTCTTAAAAGCGATAAATTAAATAGGGCACTATTAATTGTCTTTATATAACAGGGTGTTTTCGAAAATGATACTTTTCTTTTTTTCTTTTAAAATTGGATAGTACCTATTTATCATAATATATCTAATAATAAATAGTTAAAAAATATTTCTGATTTTCTTGAGCTTATAACTATTTAACAGAACAGGTACTTTGTAAAATGTATCATAAGAGAATAGCTAGGAGATTTCTTAGAGCATTTTCTCTTTCAAAGCTCAAGAATCTAGAACAGTCCCTCCGGAGTTTTATTAATGACACAGTATCCGTCCTGACAGTTTATACAGAATACAGAATACAAAATGTCTGTAGCGTACATGAAATATTCACATTATTTACTGTCTTTATGCGAAAATGATACACCATTCTTGATGGAGGTAGATACAGAGAGATCAAGAAAACAGTTAGCAGTGGCTGCAAAATTTTATGTATCTGATTAGTTACATTACCATACTATATACAGGGTGGTCCAGATTTTAATACATTAATTTTGAGAGGCGATAGAGAATTGCAAAATAATGGGACTTTTCTTAATAGACAATACATACCTCGAAAAATGCACCATAACTTAGATACAGGGTGTTGAAGTTTCATTAAAAAAATTTATAATTTAATACCTAAGGCAAGACAAAGGCCATCTTTTTCAAATTTGGCACACCGCCTTTCTATGTAAATCTGCATCTACTGTTCAAGTCAAAAATAGTAACAGAAAGGCAAGTATAATTTAGTCTCCAGTTTTTGTAGATTAAAACATATATACACGGAGGGGTGTGCATTTTTGCACGAAATGATGTAAAGTGTACAAATATAGAGGAACTCAGTAAGTTTAACATTGAGAAACTTTGAGAGTTGCTGTATAAAACTAATAAATTTAAATTGTATTGTAGTCACTTTATATCGCTCTCCATGTGGTGATATGAATATTTTTAAAGAAAATCTATGTCACACTCTTCAAATCTTATGTGTGACATATAAAAGCAGTAAGTTGATTGTAGGTGGTGATTTTAATGTAAATTTTCAGAGTGATTCAAAGAGATAATTGATATCTTCTACTCATTTGGTCTAGAGAAATCAATTTCAGAGCCTACCAGAGTTTACAGAAATTCTAGTACATGTATAGATAATATTTTTGTTAATTTTGGAATTAGTGATGCTTCTGTATTAGAGTTTCACCTTTCCGATCATAAATCACAAATAGTTAAAATTGTTGATGAATCAAAAACTACGAGCCCGGCATATAAAACTATACTAAATAAAGGTTCGGAAAACAAAATTAAATTTTCTCAATATCTAGCCTCTGAGGACTGGGTACAAGTATATAATGAATATGATCCGGATAAAGCCGTTGACATTTTCTATAACATAGTGAACTATTATCATGAAATATGTTTCCCTCAAATTTCTGTAAAAATAAAATCAAATTATACTGGCAACGCGATCTTTTTGAATCCGGAAGTAATGTCAAAAAAAGGAGAAATTGATCGTCTCAGTAATATAATAAAAATCTTACCTAGTAATGAACAAATAAAAACAGAACTGAAACAAAAAGAATATGAATACGAACAACTTATTATTAACGTAGTATTAATCCCATGTGGGTTGTTCATATTGAAGAAGAAAAACAGAAAGTTCTTGGTGTTTTTCTTCTTCAACTTATTATTAATTTAAAAAAAAACGAGTTGAGGATGAGATATTAAATTCAAACAATCGACAAAAAACTATTTGGAACATCATCAACAAAAATACGGGTACAAAGAGTAGCAGAAAAGAAACAAGCTCAATATCTCCTGAAATTTACAATGATTTCTTTACTCAAATAGCAGACAAAATAATAAATCAAATACCTAAATCAAATGTAACCTATATGGAATATCTACAAAATAGTTGTAAGACAAACGCTCTGTCAATATTTCTTCATCCGGTTTTGGAAACAGAGGTACAAAATGTATTAAAGTCCTTAAAAAATTCTCAGGCTACTGACTTGTATAACCACTCTGTAGGTATGTATAAAGAAAACTTAATATATTTGTCTGCACCATTAACTCACATTATTAATCAAATAATTCAAACAGGCCTATTTCCAAATAAATTAAAAAGGGCAAAAATTATTCCCTTGTTAAAATCAGGAGATCTTGAGGACGTATCTAATTATAGGCCAATTGCACTACTTCCAATTTTATCTAAAATAATTGAAAAAATTTTAGCATAGAGAATTGTAAGTTACTTTGATTCAAACAATATTTTTACAGACAGGCAATTTGGGTTCAGAAAGGGCAGAAGTACATTAAAGGCTGTACTAGAGCTTGTGAACTTTATTAGTGAGGGTTTTGAAAATCGGAACTCATCATAGGTACTTTTCCTAGATTTGAGTAAGGCGTTCGATTGCGTTGAAAAAGGTCTCTTACTGAATAAGTTAGAATTTTATGGTTTCAGAGGGGTAGCACTTCAATTAATGAGATCCTATTTAACGAAAAGGTATCAGTGTGTGTATGATAAAGGCAAATATAGTAACACGTTGGCAGTTCAACACGGAGTTCCGCAGGGTGGTGTCCTGGGACCTCTGTTATTTTTAATTTATGTAAATGATTTACCAGACATTATGTCAACTTTTACGGTCCTTTTTGCAGACGACACTACTTTTGCGAAACGGGTGGAAGATACTGTTAGCGCTGTTGCTGAGACAGAAAGTATCATAACAAATAAAGCCGCTGATTGGTTTAATGCAAACAATTTATGCTTAAACACGAACAAAACAAACACATTACAGTTTTCTACCAAGAGAAATACTTCTGAAACCGTAAAATTTTTGGGCTTCACCTTGGATAGTAAGCTAAATTGGCATTCACATATTAATAATTTAGCTACAACATTGTCAAAGAAAGTGTATGCAATTAGACAAATAAAAAATAGGGTCAACATAGATGCCGCTTTTATTGCATACCATGCATTATTTCATAATACGATGACACATGGTTTGATAAACTGGAGTACATCTAACCAAATTCATAATATTTTCATTATACAGAAAAGAGCAATAATGGCGTTAGCGGGTGTGAATCAATCTGAGAGTTGTAAATTATGGTTTATTACATTTAATATATTAACGTTACCATCGGAAATAATTTACTGTAACTTAATTCACATAAAAGAGCATTTGAGCAAATATAATATAAAGAATGGCGAAACTCATAAATATAACACTCGTAACCGCGATGATATACAAACTCCGAATCAGAGACTCTCATATACGCAGAAAAAAAACTTTGGAATTGCTTTATTTAACTCTCTTCTAAATAGCATAAAAGATTTACCAATTGCGCGTTTTAAGACTAAATTAAAAAGACATCTTTTGGCCAATGCCTACTACAATATATCGGATTTTAGTTATGTGTAACTTTGTTAATTTTTTGTAATATATACACTTGTATTGTGACTATATTAGGACCCAATGTTCCTAATTGTGATTATGTTTATATATTTGTATGTTATTTATTGTTTTGATTTGTTTTTCAATTTATTTTATTTTATTGTCATATCGTTTGACTATAGTTAGGACTTGGTCCTATTGTTCCTGTAATACTTGTATTTGACAATGTATTCTTTTACTCATGTTCTTTATGCTTTATGACATGTCAAAGCAAAACGGTGCATTTTTTATGACCAATAAAATCAATCAATCAATCAATCAATCAATCATTGGCGCAGATATAGGGGTTACATATCCCCTTTCTAGAAATATGTAGTGTGCCACTGGATATTTTTGAAAAAATTATTAAACTGTTAAATTGCCTATGGAATTCTGAAGAAAAATGTGTTCTTGTAAAATTTTGATAGAACAAGCCGTTTCGATTAAAAGATATGAAGCGGGCCGAAGCCGCACAATATCCCTGTTTGAGTTGATGTTTTAATTTACTCTTAGGCCTTTACAAGCTGAATAATATATTGGAAAGATTAAATTTAATCTATAAATCACATACACGTGGTGCGTCTTGGTGCAGACTTTTCAATATCAGTTACCTATATTAAACTGTGAATTATTAATAGCTCTAGACATACTGATTTTAAATAATAAAACGAATAATCTAGTGTACGATTAATCAGACGCAGTATCTCTCAAATATTTAGGCATATATTGCTACGATTTAGCAGCTGGAGCTACATTTGGTTTGTAAGTACCCATTGCTTCGGTATTGTATTGATAGGTGTCTAGTATATTTTGTTTTTATCTTGTGACTTTGTATTTGTTTTTAATTGGTTATGAATATGTTGTAGTTCAACCTAACAGGTTCTAATGCCATCGATCCATTACTAACTTGTGTATTTGTATCCAGTGACATACTACATATTTCTAAAAAGAGGATATTATGTAACCCCCATATCTCCGCCAATGGCTTTCTGTTACTATTTTTGACTTGAACGGTAGATGCAGATTTACATAGAAAGGCGGTGTGCCAAATTTGAAAAAGATGGCTTTTGTCTTACCTTAGGTATTAAATTATAAAGTTTTTTTTTAATGAAACTTCAACACTCTGTATCTAAGTTATGATGCATTTTTCGAGGTATGTCTATTAAGAAAAGTCTCCTTATTTTGCGATTCTCTATCACCTCTTAAAATTAATGTATTAAAATCTGGACCACCCTGTATAGTTTGTCACAAAATGACTAAATTGATATTTGATGTAGGTAGTAAAAATATCACTGATCAAAGATACACAGTTTCTAGTTATTTAAATGGGACCACTGGGACCAGGTTTTCAAATTTTTCTGCATATTTATCTGCATTAAACATAATGATATTTAAATTACCCACAGGAAATATATTTTTTTAAATTTAAATAAGTTACCGAACTGAGCAGTTGAAAATACACGTGTTCAAAATATCATACCTTTTTCAACTGCAATTCAGCAATAATTGTATTCCAAAAAAGTAAAATTATATTTCAGAATTCGTAAATTCTAATTCAGATTCTTAAATTTATTAATATTATTGTATTGGCGACAGCATCATTTTTGTAATTCACATTACATGGTCAATTGTATTCGAGAAAATATCGATCGTAATTTAGAATGCGTGAAGACAAATAAACCCATTTAAATATGCAATATCGTTGAGAGAAGGCTCACTCAACGGCAATATATTAGATATTATTATTAACAACAAATAAGCACAGAGTAAAACCCATTATGCCCAGCATAAAAAAATGAGAACTTATTGTAAATAAATTGATGACAACTGATGTTACCTTCCTCAGACTTCCATTGGTAAAATACTCTATAAATTAGAAAATTCTAATGGATCGTTGTCTGGAAGTTTTCACGTAGTAGCCTGAAATGGTGATGTCGATCATCGCTCTTTAGTGGAAGCGAATAGGCCAATCGAAAAGTTATTGTAGAGGATACGGAAGGTTTGTGTGACGTCATTCCTTCCACGTTTGTCAGTGAGACTTTCTTTATAAGGCAAGTTGTAGTACCTATGAAGACCATCTTTATTGCACTACGTTGAACTCGGCATGACTCGGTTGAAAGATTGATGGTTCGATGGTTCTGAGGCAATTAAAAAATATATTTCTGATTTGCTCCGGACTTAGATGGATAGAGAATTGTCGAAGCCCTAGATGTGGTTCGGACTCCATAATAAACTGCAGGGCCTCGTTTTCAATTTCACATGATCAATTTTCGTGGATCAACTGAAATCGGCAAGTTTTTGGTTCACACGTTTCAAGTGTAAATTGAGTCAATAGTCAGATAAAATAGCGTGAATTGCAGTTGTTCGTGCAGGTATAAAAATTATTTTTGGTTCATTGAATGAAAAATTGAGAAAAATTGTCTTGGTATGGGATAGACAGCGTAAAAACGCCACGCTATTTGGACACTGAATTGGATTTTAAGGAGAAATCAGTATGGAGTTTCAGGAATCTTCTTGAAAGAATTTGCTTTGGAGGATGTAGGAGAATTTAGAAATAATCTGAGAATGTCGAATGAAAAGTTTAATGACCCACTATCATTTGAATTAGCAGGTTGAGCGCCAAGCCAAATTTCAATGTTTAGCCTCCTGGGCCAACAGTGGATTTGGTTTTCTGAGCAACGCTGTATTAAATCTGTAAAGGTGTTTTTCAAAATCGAAAAAAAACAAAGCAAAAAAATTAGGGAATTTATTGTAACCTCATGCACCACTGAGGTCATAGAGGGCATGCTGTATAGCCAAAATACGTGTATTAGCGGACACGAAGCTACAAGATCACATAAGTGCGAGCAGACACCGGTGTCCGCCGTGGCCTGTGTGGACTTTTCAAAATAGTCACCGGTGTCCTCTGTGGCGCTCAACCTGTTAGAATCGAATGATTCAAGTCTACTGACAAAAATGTTCACAAGTTTCAAATACGTTTCAACTCGTCTGAAAAACGAAAATGACTCATAACTTGAACGATGAAGTTTGAATGAGTCAGTCTTTTGTGGAATCAACCGATAAAAAACATCACTTGACCGAAAAAAGTTGAAACATATATTCTCAGAGCAATTTTCTTTTAATTTTAGTTGATCCACTAAAATTGATCAACCAAAATTGATTCGTGAGAACGCGCCTTTTGAATGAAACAAAACTTTTCACAACACCTTGTATTTACTAATTGTTTTTGTTAAAGATCATGTTTGTAATACAATCTAAACTAGTTAGCTATTTCTAGTTGATTAAAGCTTTAATAATATTAAAGTTTAATAGAGTTCGAAGAATATAATATTTCTGAATTCGAAGACAAATTTAATAACAGAAGCGTATATATATCAAATGGTTACTAGGAAACTGAGTATAGAAATAACAAAGAAAAATTTAATACCCCCAGTGCTGTAATCGGGAATGCTTTAGTAAGCCGAAACCATAACAAAAACACATAAGGACGTAATATCAAATATCATACAGTCATAAAATTTGCTATTCCCTTTTACTATCTTGTACAATGTTGTTTTAGTGCACTTGGCTGCTATCAAAAGTTTAAATTGGGGCTAGAATCGCTGACAACCATTACACTATCTAGTGTGCCATATCTTTAATAATAACACTGTCTCATCAGTGGGCCATGAAAGGGCGGACTGAATTTGCCCCAGGCAGATGCCATTCACGAGTATGCGATGCTACGCTTCGTAGAACGAAAATTCACCACGCAGTTAAAACTGAAATATTCTTTTAAACAGTTAAATCAGTTAGAATTCGAGATTTAACAGTGGGATAGTACATAATCCAAATCTGAGACTGTTTTATTATTTTTTAAACGATTCGATGCAGGACAAATTAATATAGAGTGGCGTCATTGATTAAGGAATGAACAAGATACGCGACTTGCGGGCATACCTGTGATTTACGTAGTATGCTTTTGACAAACCTGTGTCGTGTCTGGTTTTATATCATTAATAATCTAGTGGTAATAAAAATTTAATGTTCAGATTAATTTTAGTTTAAAATTATTAACTTAGTATGTTCTCTCTGCCAGCTATTTCTCAACGTTTGTTTGACTTTTAACCGTCACATAATTTTAAACTAAATTCAATCTGAACAATCAATTTGTGTTTTCACTAGATTATAAATTATATAAAACCATACACGTCACAGGTTTATCAAAAGCATACTACGTGAATCACAGGAATGCTCGCAACTTACCGGGAATCTCGCTGCCAAAATTAGCCTCGCACTTTACATTGGAGTCGCGTATCTTATTCATTTCTTAATCAATGGTGGCGTGTCGAGGGAAGGGTTAGAAGTGGAAAACACTGGTCATTGGTGTTTGCTACAAGTATGTCACTTCTGAAATTCGATGATTAATTACAGAAAATAAATCGACTCCTTATTTTACTTTTAATTATATTAAATTATACAAACATTACCACGTTATTCCAATTTGCATTAAAGAATGTAAAACAAACAAAGTCTCTATTTACCTAACAAAAACATTTTAAGAAAATATTTTTTTATATAATTTCAAAGGAATTAAAATACGAAGAATGTTAAATGATTCTGCTAGTTTTTATGGGTTTCAGTTTATTTCATACTCTATCGTGTTCATTAATTGATTGTTTTCTCTGTGTATTCTTATATTGTAAGATTTCTCAGCAGTTATTTCATTATGTTTCGATTACTTCAATATAAAAAGATATTAATTTTCCAATTATGTTTTGTTTGAATATAGTTTAGCGTTCCCAGGTACTGTATCAATTCTACCACAAAAGACTTGGCACGCCACTGAATATGTAAGAGAAATTTTTGTAGCTCTTAAAAGCTTAGGTTGTGAAAACGGTTTCAGATTTCAGACCCCAATAGCATTCCATTGTTTCACAAATTTTGATCTATAGACACTGTACACAAGTTATAACAAATATTTGAAGACAGTTTTTTTCCTGATAATTGGAAAATTATCTGGTACTAAGGAAAATATAACCAATTACATTTAGTAAACTGTAAATTTTGACTCACATTCAAGTTAAGAGATTATAAAAAAGGATTTTTAATATACTTGAAATATATTTATATTTAACAAAATAAAACCACAAAGTTTAAAATAGTTTTTTTTTTAATGAAAAAAAGTGACGTTTGGCTTTAACATTTCAGGCGTTAGATTGTCTAGATCTAGATATTATCAACTATTACCAGAGCTGGCAAAAATGGTGGCAAATACCCCGATCTGCATTGGATTACACCTGTAATAGTATATTACGTAATGAGAGTTGTAAATAGCATATTACGCACGAATGGAAAAATTGCGCACGATGCCGAGTAGCGGCGAGTGTGGCAATTCCATGAGTGCGTAATTGCTTTACAACTCGAATTATGTACTATACTTTACCTACGATCGTATTTATTGAAATTAAAACACAATTTTGTATTATTTGTTGCTTATGTCAGTTTTGACAGAGCTAGAAAATTAAGTTTTGCACCTGCCGTTTCTAATAATTTTAGCCTGGTGTCCAAGGCCGTACCCAGGATTTTTTTTTGGGGGGGGGGGGTCCAATGAAAATTTTAGGGAAAAGGAAAATAAAAATCTTTTGAAGAATACTTTACTTCAAAAATTTTAGAGTAATTGTGACATTTCGGGGGGGGGGGGGGGGGTCCGGACCCCATGGACCCCCCCCTTCGGTACGGCCTTGCTGGTGTCAGAAATATGAACTACCAGTGTTGTGTAAAGTAGGTCACGTGGTCACATTGCATTGCACCTCAGCGGCTGAGCGTGCGATTTGTTTACGGTGTGTAAGGTTCAATTTACGTAGGTGGCGGAGAGTGCGTTTTCAGCTATTTACGTTAGTGATCGTAGGTAAATACTAATTATTAGCCAATATTATTGACTTTTCTTTACCAGACATAGACCAGTTTCGAACTTATTGTGGTCTCGTCAGTGTGCCGTAGCATTGAGTAAACAAATAATATAAAGAGGCGCAACTGTCAAGGGGCCGAGATTTTAGTGTTGTATTTTTTTGCCAATAATTACAGAATTATCTACAATATTTAGGGCTATGCAACCGAATTACAAATACCTTCCGGTAGCACTAAAAATTGATAACAATCCTCAAGCTATTGGCAAAAAAATACAATACTAAAATCTCGGCCCCTTGACGGTTGCGCCTCTTTATATTATTTATTTACTCAATGGCCGTAGGTAATCGAAAAGACAAATAACACTACAAAAGGCAAACCAAACAGTCTAAGGCAGACTAAGCAAGACAGGAGTGGTGAGGAATAAGTGTACCTGTCCCTCTGGTGGTCAGTGCTATCACTTGTCAAGACATCAACGATGTCATTGTGACAGATATCGACCTGCCAAATAACTAAAAGCAAACTATTTTCAAAATGTACTTTGCTTTTACTGTTTATTCAATGCTTGAATGCAAATTTACTCTCCAACTTCTAAGGTTTGTTTAGAACAACTAGGTCAGCTTGGTAAGCGTTAAAAACAAATTGTCTGATTGTTGGAATAACATGATAAGAGATAATTTGTTGTTGGAAAGTTACTACTTGCCCAGAAGAAAGGGGATACTGTGTATAATCGGTATTAGGTATATTGATTTTATAGAACTTGAAAAACTAGACACATGACAAAAAAATCTATTCTATCTTTTATTAACTAAGGTATTGGACTTCCGCGTCCTAGGTGGACACCCTGTATAGTGTATGTTGCTGTACACATGCCTTGGTGTAATTAGCAATTATTATACTACTTATCTGTTGTATTTGTAGTAAATATATATAGTTATTATATAGTTATTTACAGTAGCATTTCGAACTGAAACACCCTGAATGTTATGTATGTATATCGATCAGCATATAAGCGACTAAACTACATTGTATGTATTATTTTAGAATCGTACTTTTATATGAAAAGTGTAGGAACCTAGGTATGATGCCATATATTTTATTGTACCATTTCTTCGAATCAGGTTATCGAATTTATTCGAGCAAATTCTATCTTTCTTAGAAATTCGCCCAGAATACAACAATATTAAAGTTCAATACGCTTGCCAATGCCAATACTCCAATGGAATGCAACAATGGAATAAGGCGTGGATATTTTTATAATATTTCAATTTTTCCGCTCTTCTAGTTCTGCTCATCTCGAGGAATAAGCAACAACACGTTTGAATTTGTACGGTATCATTTGGAGAAGAGTAGATTTTATCCATCAGCTATAAAAGAATGAACCCAATATTCGAATAAAGTTTTATTTTGAGAGTTTATACATATAGTACTTAAAAATACTTTTTGACTTACCTACTTGTGTCGATAAAGACAAAGATAATTATGCTTTCAACAATCCCTTTGTTTGTTCTTTAAAATAATAATGCTTGTCATTGATTAACTAAATTATTGACGAAATTTGTATAATTGCTCATAAAGTTTCATTTAATATTGCAGTAATTTTCCCCTTATGGTGTCTTTAAATGAAATGTTTTTACTCTAAATAACTATGCAGAAAGTGATTCGAAAATCACGAACTTTCCCATGTAAGTATAGGGCATTGCTCAGACTTAATCTGATTTAAATGAAAATAAATTATTTAACCTGTAATAACCGGTTCTTAAACTATTTTCGCCTTGTAGAGTAAATTTTAATTGATCAATTATTCAATATTTTTAACCGAATCTACAGTTTCTAATTCTGAACCAGCAGTCAACCATATTGTTAAATGCAGGTCTTGTTTGCCAAATAATTTGTTTATGTATTTATTTGTGTTTCATATTTAAGGAGTTTCACTTAAATCATTTACTCATATCTGATAACTCAAAATTATGTTTGTTTTGTGCCTCAATGGAATTTACGTAACAAATTTGAATATCATCAGCATAAAGTTGCATACCACAGTAATTGGACATTTTTTGTAAATTAAAAGGGACTATACCTACTAAATGGAAGTGCCCACGAACTGAACCTTGCGGCACCTGAAATGAAATTTTTAGGTCGTGAAAAAATACGACCATTTTGACTGTGTAGGCAAACTATTTGTCGATGATTTTTAAATAAGATTCCATCTAAATTAGAAGATTGTTGGAGAGCCCAACAAACACAATACTTGTAGGGTCAAATGCGGTAGACATATCAGGCAATACTAGACACATATTTTTGGATTTGTCGATACTACCAAGAACTATTGTTAAGTTGTTCTATATTTTTTTTAAAAAATTCGATTGATTATTTGGAAAAATATTATATTTCGCAAAAGTAGATAATTGATCATGTAGAGCAGTTTCCACAATCTTTAATGGAACTGAGAAAAGACTTATTGGTCTTAACTTTAGATTTTCTAGAGTTCTGTTTTTAGGTATTGGCTTTACAATTGACATTTTCCATGACTTGCAATACTTCCCAGCTTAAATGAAAAAATTTAAGATTGGGTGAGCTTTAGGTGCAACTGCAACATTTTTTCAGAAATGCCATCTGACCCCATGTACTGGGTTTCAGTTTTTTTTTTAATTTTCGAATGATTTCTGTCTGTACTGGCATAAATTCAAAACATAATGAATTGGAAAAAAATTAATTATTAAGTTAGCAAAATTTATATTTAAAAGTAATATTTAACCTTGTATATTTATAACGCATCATAATGGTACATTTAAAATATAAATCTGTCTTTATTTTTGTAAGCATTCTATTTCTAGCAACGTATTATTCAACAGATACAATTATTACAACGGCAAATTTGATAAATTACATACCGCTTCACTCAAACGTGTCAGAATTTTCACGTAAATTATACAATTGGCGACCAACCAACCTTGGTTAAATAAGAGACAGTCCTCAAGCAAGAGAGACGACATGTAACAATAGTCCGGCTCTGTCCTAGTGGGAACGCAATTAATTTAGGTGTACTGGAGGAGGGTGAGTGTACTATTATAGAGCTACAGCTACGGCTGCGATGCTTATGGGCAGGGTTTAGGTTTAGAACTTCTCGATAATATTTTCGCATTACCGCACCGCCTCGAGGATGTATCCCCTCAGATGCGGGTCTAATCTAAGAAATTAATTATTATATCTATATAACTGATGTGTATTATTATTGCAGCAGTATTCAATTTTAACGCTACTTGGCACCACAACATTGAATGATGTAGGAAAACGGATCACTCCCCAAAATTCTTTTTTCTTTCACACTGTTTCATAAGACATGTGAACGTTGCAGTTTATCGAGTCGAAGTAGGTTTTTCTTATAAATATTTATGCACCCTGTCTTGTGCAAGTCCTACTTAAATTGAAGATGGAGTATTAAGAACCAATAAGAAATTAAAAGAAACATGTTTGTTAATCACAAATTAATGTAGTATGTAGCTTGTTATGTATTTGTTTAGATTTAGATGGAGTTGAGACTAATAATCAAAACAACAAGCTGTTCTTTATTAAAGATGATGTTTTTTATCTTTAGGATAATTTAAAATAGTTTTGTACATAATTTAAAAATAATTGACAAAAATATTAAACTGATAAAATTCTGTATCAAACACATAGGTACAACCATCATTATTGAATCAACTAGAATTAACATTTATTATTTTATAAGGCACGCTTTTTGGAACACCCTGAATGCTACTACGTCTTTTCTGGAACAATATCTAGCATACTCATCATTCACACGTTTCAAAATACTCAATCATAATTTAACATTTACGTTCTATTGCACCCAAATTGTTTTTGCATTAATAAGAAATCGAATTTCTTAAGCAAAAAGACGAATTACGTAAAACAAAGCAGTAGACTTGGCAAAAACTTATCAGCACATTCTGTAAAGAATTCCTTTCAGTGGTTTGTTGGTGTGAAGTGCACGTGCATCAAAATACAATTTTCGATGCAGTTAAAGATTTGAATATATATGTCCTATGACTTGGGGATGTGTAATTAATTATTGTGATGTGTTTTGTGTTTCTGTGAATTTAGTGTTGAACTGGTTTGGTTTAATGTGAGAAAATGGAGACGAATCGCATTAGGGAAGGGCACTAAAGGTAGTTTTAGTAAGTGATTAAACTAATGTCATTATTTTATTATTTTTTTCTTTTACTAGGTAGGTCCAGGACGAGATAGGACATGGTGAAAACATCGTACAAGATTTTAGGTATTTTTTTTTATATTTTATATAACAGGGATATTAGCTTATAATAATTTACGGGCGAATTAAGAAGAAAATTCATTGGTCTAAAATTCTGTTTAAAGGGGCTTCTGTGCCCTAAATGAGAAGTCCTGACAATGGATTTCTTTAAATATTTCCAGAACGAGTAAAGGTAGAATTATAAACATCGGTATATTCAGTAAAAATTATTGATAATAATAGTAATAATAATTTCTATTTATTTCTCCACTGTAAAAAATATAAGCACAAAAGTATACCAAAAATTCAATGAAGAATTATAAGAAATGTTAAAAAACAGTACAGATTAATACTACTAAATAAAATAGCAAATAATACAAAAACACTACAAAATAATACAACAAACATTAAAAATACTAAATATACAAAATAATTTTATCGTATGTCATATAAAATGTAAAAATGAGAAGTAAAAAGTAAATTCAAAAAAGTCATCAAGCGTGTAACAATTTTTGCCTAGCAACAGTTTTTCCATTTTACGTTTAAAAATATGTATAACTACCAGAGGCCCGAATATCTTCGTATAATGAATTATAAAATTTATAGCAAAACTTTTCTGGTACAAATTTTTGTTCTATGAGAATCAGGCAGTAGAAGATCTCTGGATCTATCATGCAAGTGTCTAACTGGATTTCCAAAAAAAGTTGATTTATGTTTATGAACATATGAACATACTTCTAGACAAATCTCTCTGTAACTTAGTTTTGACAAAATGTGAATTGCATATTTTGTAATACGATTGATATTTAGTTATGTCAAAACTGTGAACAAAATTTAATCATGAGCGTCCTAAACAAGGACGGTACAATTAGATTTTCGCTGGGCAAATTCTATTCTTGGTCAAACATCTGAATAAGGATTATTTTTTATCTAATTTGTCGCATACTTCAAATTATTATAACTCTAACACTTTCTGCTTATTAAATTTAATAGATAATCAATATACATGTTTCAGTGTTGAGGATATTTAGTCAGGACTGCCCAATTAGTATTATTGACTCATGTTTATAGCAAATTCCTTTTAAAGTTCACTGGTAAATTATTTAATTTCGAAATTTATAGTTTAGTATTATTTCGTGACTATAAAATAATCCTGAAATACGTTAGGTTAATATTTCATGAACTGATGAAATTCGAGCTGCACAAATTGGGTATAAAAATAAGATTTTCCGGTAGATACAGGGTTACGTGAAGGTAACATTATGTTCTTAAATGGCAACGATGCTTTTTTAGTCGATATTTTGACAAAGATAAAAAATGTCATTAAGAGCTGCTAATAAAATGGTTGACAAATGGCGGAAATAACAGCTACTGCTTCACCTCTTTGGTGGCGCCGGCGGTCCTATAAAAAGAGAAAGTAGGCATTAAAATTCATAAAATGGATTTGAAAAAACATTTAGTTTTAAAAATAATGAAAAATGAGCAAAACACTTAACGAGTTTTATTTGTTGTTTCAAAAAATCTGTGCTTGTCAATTTCATTCAGGTCTACTGCGTACCCAAACAGGTTTTATTCACCATTTCAATCGTTTATTAGCAATTCTTACTTAGTTTAATGTTTCACCTAGTCCTGCATATCTAACGTGTCACGTCTAAAATATGGATACCCCTGCTGAATTTTAGAATTCTATCATGAAAAATACATTTTTTTTTTAAAGTCATATCGTTTTTGGATAGGAATTCGACAATAAAGTACGAGTAAAACAAGATATATCTTTTTACCTGCTTCCACTTCAGTATTTCAGTATTTATAAGTTGAAATAAATATGGAGATATATATCCATTTTTACTGATCGATTATTGTCGACTTTGCCACCCAAAAACAAAAACGAATCGACGTTATATTTGCGATCAGGGTTATAAGAAATAGACAACCAATGATTGAAATGTAGTTTATTTTAATTTCACCAATAATTTAAAAGAACAAACTAAATAAGTTTAAACATACTCGTAAATATTACGAAGGGAATCCATAAGTGAGTAATATATTTCTAACCTTTCCTTTAAACATAAATGTTTAAAAATAAGTTAAAAATTTAGTCACTTAACATTTCTCCTCCTTATTGATTATTTTCAATTTTTGGCGATTTGACCGTCTTGTCGAGGTCTTCATTTCGCTTCAGAAGACGATTATAAGAAGGTCGATACGTAAAGAATTGAAAATAATTCGCGCGGTAGGGAGCATCTCAACTCATGCATCAAATCTTTTAGCAATTGATTTCTATAAATAAACTTTACCCTCGAAATTAAACAACAGAATCTAGAATACCCTAAAAATGTATTGTAAAAAACAATTCATATAAATATTATTGTCATGGGGTTGCAGTTGTTAAGAGCAGGCAAAGTTAATTACATGACGTAATATGAAGTGCATGACTAAGTTTAACTTATACTACAGTCAGGATTAATATATTTTTTTTACGAAAAACCGCTATGTAGAATATAAGGAAACTGATCATTTTTAAATGAAATGAGCCAACAGATTATACTAATCTTTATTTTTATGCATATTATGTATATCCCAACTAATTTCGGCAAAATGCCATCATTTAATACTAATACTAATACTAAGACTAATACGATATAAAATTTAACAGGTTTTAAGATATCAAGATTATAGCGTATAATAATTATTGAACAAGTAACAAATAATTGTGAGGAACGAAAGACAAATAAATTCCAAATTTTTTTTGTGATTTATCCATTATGAGTTCTTTTCAAAATAATTTCACTGGTGACGCTGTATATAAGCTTTTCCTTCCAGAGATTACATTTTTATGGCTGGTTCTTCCACTTTCAAATGTTTACACTCGATTAACTAAGATAACTTAACTATGCCCAGATTAACCATTAACTTTCTTACTACTACATTACTAATGCGAAGTCAGCTGCAAGAAACTAAGTATAATGTTATGTGTTACTTTATACCATATAATATAATATAGACCGAAAATTCGTCATGGGTTGGAATACTGTTTACATCTGCAAAATATCACATTTACCATAAATTGTATATTAGACAGGTTATTTTCCACAACGATAGAAAAAAATTATATTCCAAAAAAATATAATCGTTCTTAGTGATTTAAGGCCTTAAATCACTAAGTAGTAGGCCTACTACTATGATACTAATTTTATCTAAAATAAAAAAAATAATCCGTGTACAAATTTTTGATTAACTAAAGGCAATTATTCTCATCTACAATCAGGTTTTTGAAAAGTCCATACCACACCAATTTTATTAAGATCATTAGAGAATGGACACGCTACAGCCTTTCAGCTTTAATACTTTTGGACATTTCTAAAACTTTAGGCACGATAGATCACTCTTTGTTATGTGTTAAACTAATACTATAGCTTTAATAATGCTGCCGTGAATGTATGTGTTTCTTATTTAAGTAACCGAGTTCAATCGGTGGTCATCAAAAATAATTATTCTAACAGCTGTCGGATTACATCTGACGTCACATAAGGGTCGGTTTTGGGTCCTATTCTTTTTTTATTGTATACAGCGAATATATTTATTTCCATTCAGTTCTGCCGCATACAAAGTTATGCAGAATACCCTTTCTAGTCCAAAAATGTAAAAAGTGCATAACCTACAGCATACAAAATAAAGCAAATAAAGTCCATATTGAGTCATTTGGTTTTAAAATTCATAAAAGTACAAACATGCCTAAAATAAAAAAATCTTGCACTTTATAATCACAGCATATGCATAAAACAGTAAACTAAACAAAATATGTATGTATATAAATTTTTCAATTCGTGTTTATGTATCTCAGCGAATCTACAAAAATGTTTGTAAAAATTTTGCTCATATCTTCTACACGACCAAGTAATAACAATTTAAGACTAACTGAGCGTGAACAAGCAACTTCTGCAATTCTGAAAGCAATAACATGTCTCCTAGAAACATTAATATAGGGAGATAACGCACATAGTATACATTAACGAGAAAAGTGGAGCTAAACGAGTAAAAATAATGATAAACGGCCAAAGCTGTAATAGTGAGAGCAATAAGCGATATGAAACTAATAAACGTTAAACTGGAAAAAGGGGATAACGGACTATTCCATAAAAGTAGTAATTTAGAAAATAATTAGATCTATAAAAATAATAATTAGAGCATTGCAAATTATAATCCAATTTAAATATATTCATACCATAAAACTTCTCATATTTAAAGATTAAAAATTATATTATTTCAATAGATACTACTTTGCACATTCGCAAGAATATAAAAATATTTATCTGTTTGTCTGTCACCAAGACTTAGCAATTCATAAGAGCTCCTCTTACTATAAAAACAAGTGTTTCGCTTAAATTTTTGTAGTTATTTTAAAAATATTCACTGGTCTCTTACAAGGTCTCAAATATGCAAACATTCTTACAAAGAGTGTCATAAATATTTCCATATTTTAATTTAAACTTAGAATTAAAGTCCTTATCTCCTCCAGAATTATTATATTTACAAATCTCACAATATTTTCAAATGAAAAAGAAAGGCGGTATTTATTTCGTTTAAAAAGAATAGGAACGACCACCATTTGTTTGTATTTTATTAGTTTATTCCAGCTGCCTCTATATCCATAGACATATTATCAGGAACGCAAAAGGTTAGTAACCCTATTGTACACGATGTGGGCTATGTATGTATTTTTTATGCTTGTTACTTTGTTAAGCCTGCGATTGATGTGTCATTCCGTTTGATTAAAGAGCAGACCTGAACTGAAAATGGCATGGTTCACGTACTCTTAGGGAGTAAACCAATAAAGCGGCATACGTCTATAAACTGAAGTGGCGTATTAGAAAAATAGAGGTATGAAAAAGCGTGGTGGAAAATACGAAATATTTTGTACAAAATCTATTGTCAGTGGAAGTTTGTTGATGCATTAAATATACAGTATATACACCTACTTATAATAAATTGAACCTAGCAAACCTCACATTGATCTTGAAATATTAACTAATGTAAGTACCAAAAATAAAGGCTACTTGAATTTGAAAATGTTACTAACCTATAAAGTAACTGTATTATTAGTAACTGGCAACAACAACATTATTATTCTATACTAGATATCTATAAAGTATAATTGGAAATTAATTATTGGAGTATCTGTCATATAAAAGAGTTTGGACGAATATCGTGTAAAATCTTAGTATTACTTTTCCTCAACAACGCAACGATGTAAAAACCTATTAATGTAACAAGGTTAAAAATACATGCTTCGTAGGTAAACTAATTATATTTAATTGCATACCCTACTTAATTAATGTTTTTAGCGACGATATTTTCGATACTGAGAGGAAACTCAATTTTACTCGTTTTTAACGTAGATCAATTTTAGGGCCGCTCATGAAAGCGTCAACTTTAATGAACTGTTTTTATAGCCATTCTGGGAAAATAGGTGAAAATGATCAATACTTAATTTTACAGTTTTTGCGGAGAAATAATTTAAATGGAATTAGATGGAATTTTAACATGGGTATTTTACAGTATTTACATTACTTTTATGTCCCTATATAGGTTTTAAAATATTATGATTGTAAATTAATTTTGTGGCATTGACGACAGGTGGTGTAATTTGTGTATGTGCCTAATT
This sequence comes from Rhagium mordax, assembly GCA_963680705.1. NCBI lineage: Eukaryota > Metazoa > Arthropoda > Insecta > Coleoptera > Cerambycidae > Rhagium > Rhagium mordax. The sequence continues at coordinate 30,419,165 of OY796657.1, forward strand.
TTGACGTCTTTCAGTATTATTTAGAACACATAATATTGAATTTGCCATCTATACATGGGAATTTTTGCCAAATAATTTTTCCTTCCAGAAATAGGTTTCATGTAGGCATAAGTCAAGATTTTTCTGATAGTTTATTTACACAAATATAACATAATGAAAGAAACGGTAAATAAAAACAAAATCTTCTCCACGAAGAAAGTAGGTGACAGAAGTTAGACGATAACTTATCACCTACTATGTAATTATGTCACGAATGCGAATTTAATTCAATTACTACATCCACATATTGCATTGAATGACGTATATAGGGAAAACAAAAGAAAAAACTTTTCTTTCACCATTCGTTTACGAATTGTAAAAATTATATTAAAAAAGTTATTGACGTGCCTGCCGACAAAATCCAAGTGAGCTGAAAATTTGCAGACACCTTTATTTTAACCTTGAAAGTAACGTCTCAAAAGTCCCCATGGATTCCAATAGATATCGCACTTACGTCTTTAGTTGTCCAAGGTCAAAGTCAGTTTTTCGCAAATATCGCTATTACAAAAAATGAAGATTAGAAACTTCTGTACAAAAAAGGTTGTATACATCTTTTATGCAATACCAGCCGTTTTCACTTTAGAGAAATAATGAGTAGCGGTCTATCGGTTTCCACACCACCTCAGAGGTGTAGGCGAGTTTATTTTACATGGTTTCCCCAGTAGCCCTAATCTAATTTTTCCTCGTCTTAAGTACGTTCTACAGCTCGTCCTCGTTCTCGTCCTCTCCCTCCACTTGGTCCTCTTCCTTCGTTCTCAGTTCTTTCTTCTTCAATTTCTTCCTCATTTTCTTCTGCTTCTGTAATATTTTCCATGAGATCAACAAGATTAATCTCATTATATTCTTCATCTTGCCTGTTTCCTATTGAGTCTTCAATAGCACTATAGACATTTGTGTTGAGACATGACCAACCGTGACAATGAGTACAAAGTATTAAACAGGACAGCCCAGCTTCTCTGTATCCGCAGTTTGTATTACATCCTCAGTGCAATTGCAAAAGATGGTGTTTAGAAGTACATCTCGTGCTGGTGGCAATAATGTCTTAATGAACTCCTAAATTAAAAATGTTTGTTAGTAAAATAAATTTGCATACTTAATTGTGAAAATGTGTTTTGTTAATAATCTACCTTTTTATTTCTAAATAAAAATACTGATAATACGATTTTACTTTTTGAAAATGTTTTGTGTTAAACTCGGTGTTAATGAAATAACTATTTACTACTTTGTACCAAATTTCACCAAATTTCACATCCGAAATTTCACAATATTTTTTGCGTTCTACATCGTCATTTCCAATGTCTCCTCCGGTTGCATCTTTGCGAAGGAATTTTTTGTAGAGAATTTCCTAGTCTTAATGGAAACGCAAGCACGATATCGATGAGGACTTTTGAAACGTTGCTTCTAAGGTCAAATTAAAGGTGAATAGAAAATTTCAGCGCACTTGAATTTTTTCGGCAGATGCTGCTTTTTTCCGTCTAATGTAACTGACCTATACAATTAAAAAGTGTTTTTAATTTGCAAATAATAAGGTAGTACAATTTCGAAGCAGGACAAGTGCCGAATTAGGTGAAATCATCAGCGGGATTACGTCACCGTGATTTCTCATAGGAGTGGCTCGAGACCTAAGCCCTCGGTACTCGGAGCCTATTATAGATGTAGCAGAGAAATTGTTTCAATTGTTGTTTTATCAAAATGTCAGTAATGAGACAATTTTGAAAGGTAGAATTTATTCTATTCAGCTCTATAAATTCACCCTGCAACAGAATTATTCCTTAAAAATTATTAAACTATTTTGAAATTTTGATATGAAAAATAGTTTATTGTAAGGGTACACTGCCTATATACTACGATTGATCAAGGCTTTAAGAGGTCCCCAGGCGAAGAGATCTTTTGACTCTATATTTGTGCACATAGTGCATTCTATCTGTAGGGGTGTAGAAAATTTTTCAGAAGAATAATGTAAAGGCGACATAAAGGTGGCCCGCCTCATGCGGACATACCTCGCATGACATTATGCCTGGATGGGGATCACTGAGCGCTGAGACCTCACGTCCTTATCATTCCTGTCAGTTAATAGTATAGGAGGCAGTGAACAATTTTTGACACTACTGAACTGAGTCAGAGTAAGCTTTAAAATAATACAAACGCGTTGCACATTTTCCCTCTAATTAAACATTTTCTAAGCTGAGTGTTATCCTAAATGTAATTAATAACGTGGTCTTACTGATCTGCAGGCAAATAATTGGAAAGCTAGGAACAAACGTAATGCATTTATTTTCGAAATGTTAAAATTTACCTGGTGATATTTTACACTATAAAAGTGAAAAATCGCAGTCTAGCTGCTCTTCAGTATCACCAAAGTCTCACCAGAAAATGATGTATCTGATACCTCGTAAGTGATATGAGTTTTCATTATTCACGCTCGTGTAGAAGCCGCAGTTTTATTGCGATAGTGATTCGGAATAACAGTCAGACTGCTATTTCTTATTAATTTATAGTATGGACCATCAATTGATAAATTTTTAGCATTTCGAAAATAAAACTGCAGTTTACACATGAGCGCAAATAATGAATGTTCCTTATGAATTTCCGTATCTCATCTTTCAGTCAGATTACTATTCTACATTATCTTATAATATAAAATATCACCTGATAAATTTTTAACATTGCAAAAATAAGTGTGAAAATTTTGAATTTTTACAAATCTTTGAAGTCTTGCCAGACGACTGACTTACCATCTCCGCAGATCAGCCAGATTGATTTTTAAATGTGCTTTATAACATTAATTATCAATAATTTACATTAATGATTGCTAACTTATTTCCAAAATCGACCTGCCAGCCAGATTCACTTTCCATACCTGGAGATCAGTCATACGGCTTTTTTTTAAAGGGTTTTATAATGATGTTAAGTAATAAGTACAAGAAGTTTCATGTCTGCGAAAATAAGTGTCACTCAATTGTATTTTTCACCCCTGAACCCAGAGAAAAATCGTAGTCAGACTGGCGAATTGTTAATTCACTAATGAAGCAATCCTATCGACATTCACTGTTTGGGTAAATAAGTGTCAAAAAAGTTTGCTGCCTCCTGTACTATAAAGGAGAGCGTTCACAGGCTCGCATCGTACGCGCCATACACATTGTAAGAATAATTGCATTCATGCTGGTCTCCTCTTCAGGGACGTGACATCAGCGTTGCACTTATAGTGGATGTCAGGATTGATAGAAATTATTATTTTGTCAAAGAAAGTAAGAAAATTGCGATTTTTTAAATTTATATTTACAAAAAGTCACAATCTCATATTTAGCTGATTTATTCAGTTATTAAATACACTCGTCAAAATTTGAAGTATTCCACTCAAAAAATTACCCAAGTATCAACAAGTGCAACTTTTTTACCCATAAAGCGATTTGTCAAAACTTTTCATATTCTGATAGCCCTATTCTATGGTTATGTGATGCAGTTAGGAAATGAAGAAAAAGTCTGAGATCCGGTTTATACAGGGTGTCAAATGAAGTTACGTTCTTCTTGCTATTTTCAACTGAGTGTATCGCTTTGCATGATCGCTCTGTATATATCATTGACATATTGTAGGGTACCTTAGTATGTTATCAATATACCAGTTTTTGATTTATTCATTAATAACCACTATTAGCGGTTATACGTTTTTACATGACAAGGATTATACCGAGGATTATATAGTTTTTCCGGCAGTTAACGGGTAAATTTTCCTCTTTTTCAAGTTTCAAGCGTATGAATTCACAGTTTTGAGAGTGAAAATTTTAGAAATATGACTTTTATAGTAACGGCTCTAAACTAATCAAAATTTAATACAACAGAAAGATAAACATAACGAGCTCTTCAACAAGCGACTCTAAACGAATCAAAATTTAAAGCACCAGAAATGTTCATAAATTATTGGAGATCATCCAATTGGATATCAAATTTTAGGCAGTACCACGATAAAGTGCAGTTCGTAACGAGTATTAAAAAAAATGCACTCAAATCGGTTGAAATTTGACTTGTAGGGAGATTTTCTATAAAAAAATCTGAATTTCTGTCCACTGTGCGGCGCCGGCGCCCCTGTGGTGTCCTTCATGAAGTGTTGTTCAATAAAATAACTAGACTTCTCCTCTGTGGTTATTTGGAAAAAGTCCAATATGAAGTTGCGTTGTAATCGATTGTAGGTTTCTTTATAAAAAAACTCGGGAAAAGTGTCGTTTGAGTTATTTTTTTAGTTTAGTTTTGTAGGGAATTTTAGGTAAAAAATACATTTTTAATTATTGCCACGTTCAATGAAGTATTTCGCCCCATGCAACGACTTAACAAATAAAAGTATTAAAAATAACTTTAATGTTATAAGGATAAGGGCGTACATATTTGATTTGCAAATATCTGAAGAATGTAAAGAAATTGATTTTTAAAATTCTGAATATTGCACTATAATTTTAAAATAAACATTTCACAGTTTTTAAATCACCCTCATTCAGATATGCCGCAATCATGTCTCAAAATATTATATCCATCTATTTATTTTATTCCCCGGAGGTGAATCATGAACGGGACGGAACTTCTGGTTGGTATTATCATTCATTGTGGCTTATCACGAAATGTAAAAGGAATAAATAAGTGGGTCTTGTGTTATCGTGGGAAGGCAGGAACAGGTTCATTGTAATAAAATAAAAAGCCACGATCCTATTATTGTAATTTGTAAAATAATGTATTGTTGTTGGAAGAAAGAACTTCAATTGGCACATAAAAAGGTTGTTAAAATAAACGTTAATGGTTTACAAGGGGTGTGCTATAAAATACGTGATGGTATTATTAGAATAATAAATGATTATGCACGTATATTTGAAATTTTGACTTCTGGGCATTTGCAATAAAAAAAAATGAATACGTGAGAGTTGCATTTGTTGGGTGTATTTTCAGGCTTTTGAATAAGATTAGCCTCGAGCTTTCATTTAAATTATTTGCAAATATTGGTACTTTTTCATTCCTTTTTCCAGTTTATAATTTTCCATGACTATATGCTACATTAAATATAACGAAAACAGTGTTCTGATAAAATATTTCAAATTGTAATAATTAATATAATTTCATCGGGCTAAATGAAGCTTGATATTTTTTTCCCTCATTAATAATAATACATTTACGTAATAAAGTTCAATTTAAATAATTAAAGCATAGTAGAGAAACATTTAAAATTACTGTTGGGTCTTAGAAAAATTAAACTTCAATTAAAATAATAATATATTAATATGTATAGGTATGTACCTACAGTAAAACATGCGCGCGTCGGTCTATAGTAGTACCTAGTATTTAAGAGGATGAAATAAATACAGATAAACAAATAGGAAATAATTTGCACTCATCTGGCCAAGCAGTCGCCAAAGAAAAAAACCTTGCTTAAGCAAGTTCGATTTGTATGGAAATTCCTCATGTACATTGTACAACCTAGTGAGTGGCTTATTAAATAATACTTCAACACATGTTCAACAGGTGGCTTTTTCTTTAAACGGATCATGAACATATGAAAAAGTATAGTTGTTAATGATACACCAACAATAAACAGTAAAATGACAATTTAACGAAATTGATATAAAATTTCTTTACATGGTTAAGAACTACTCGTGTGCGCTTCTTTTAGAAATTATTCTTAAATAAGTACCGTTAGTCATATTCTATGAATATAACTATGTGTCAAAGCATTTACTTTATGAAGAATATTGTGAAACTATCAGTTTTATAATAATGAGCTTTCCACAATAATGCAATTCATTTTAAACATCTACCTTGCTAGTAGCATAGAGCATTGAGAATATAATTATGATATCAAATAAAAGTTGAATTGTAATCGTTTCAACGATTCAACAATTTTTATTTTTAGTTATAAGTAGCGCATTTAAAAAATAATGACATGTACCTTAAAGTCCGATATGATCCTTACTTAAGGTAAGCTTATTTATTTTATAATTTATACCAAATACACTTACCATATTTTGATTAAATGACAAACCAGAAATATTATTTCTGAGTTAATACCACTAATAAATTTAATAAAATATCAAATTACTATATCTAATAATGATTTACCTTCAGTAATGACGACGCAACTATGATGTTCATTATTACTTAAAATGTTTTTTTCTTGGTTAATACTACATGGCCTTTATTTCTAAGTAAAAGAAATTTAAAAGAACCAGTAATAATTAAGCTACATATAATTGTAGAATACATGCGGAATGACAACAAGAATAACTATACACAATAACTAGAAACAATTGCTGTAATTACGACAGTTTCATCCTCAAAGGCAATGGTCCATGATGATGGTTCACGAAGGTCCGGTTGATAGTCTGATTGTCTTGTCCACAAAGCTGATCCCAGATAGCCATGAGAATTAATGTCCTGACCAGAATACAAGACGGAATTTGATATTACGAGGTAGTGCACAGGTCTGCAGACTCCGTGGCACAACTGTTATCTAAAAAATAGTTATGTGACTGAAATGCATAATTAGGTATGTACATTTCTGTGAAGTAGATTAGTAATAGTTTTAGGAAGAGAATATGGTGGTACGTTATGACGTTAAGGAATTCAAGCAATTTCAACTATGTTGTTATGTGCGTCTTACATTTTACAGTTATTACATGATGTTTGTGTATGAATAGTTACTACTATTGTTTCCGACAAAAATATAAAACATTTTTATTATACGTAACACATTTAAAAACTGAATAAATACGATTTCATCACGCTTACACATTTCCGAGATAAACCTACACATATATCCTTTATCTATTTAAACAGCGTGGATCATTGCAAACTAATCACATGGGTTTTTTGGAAAATCAAATTGATTTTTTAGAAAACAACCAAACACATCCACTTGTTTCCACAATCCCTAAAATTTTAAATTGCATGATAGAGCAAGTAATATTTCATTTAATAGGTCTTCCCTCTCTGAATACTACACAATAAAATTTCAAGTTTTATCGATTCGTTTGCAAGATATTTAAAATTCAATAATGTCAAAATCGTTCTTTAGTTAGATATTCAAGGATATTCAGTTAGAAAAAAGTTCAGTTCAGTTCCTAGCATTTCTGATGGATTGTAAGGAAAAAGTATTCAAAACAATGTTTTATGAAATATATATTTTTGCAGTTTTTGTAAGCTATTATCATATTAACATTATTACCACCTCGGTGGCGCAGTGGGCTAAGGCGTGAGTGACAGACATGGCTCTGGCTATACTGCCTATCGAGTCCCGGTTCGAGACCGGGCACCGGCAAATGGCAATGTCGGTGGGTATGGATGTTTGTCTGCGTTTTTTCAAAAGTGTAGCCCCTTTCCGGATTTGGGGGTTGTCTAATTTCTGTGATGTGTTTTTTTTTTTTTTTATTTCTGATAAAAGCAATAATTTTGTCTTTAGATTAGCCAAAATCAGAGAGTCAGCTAGTTCGGAATTCTGTTTAGAACTTTATTCTCAATAGCAGTTTACACAATCATCATATTTTCACAAAATAATGAGTGTGCCCAATTTTACAATCGTTGAAGTTACTAGAAAAGTTTCAACAAACTGAATCAATGGCTAACAAGATCTTAAACGTGAACTTCCGGTAAAGAATGAAGCTGATGAGGTTGTAGTTTTTACTAATATTAGTAGAACGACTATTCTCCGAATACTGAAACACTATAAATTTGATCCTTACAAAATTCGTTTAGTGCGCGATTTGAATTAGGATTATTTTGATCGACGACAGGAATTCTACGAAGTTATGACTGCTGCTTTCTTAAACTAATTGTAAATTGTGGTAACTGTCAGCATTGGTTAGATAGTAATTCAAGAGTCCCCGAAGTCCACATTGAAAGTTCCTCTTGTCCATCTATTATTCGTTGATATGATTGCAAATGAATGAAAGACTTGGGAGACTATTTCATGTTCCAACAAGGTGGAGTCTCTCCACACTATGCATGAAGTGTTTGAACAAGATGTTTCCTGGACAATGAATGAGGCAGGCAGGGAGGTGCTAGTAATGGTCGAACAGTCACTCATTCGATTTTCTTCTGTGGTGCTATTTGAAGAGTAAAATCTATTCAACAGAATGGAGCCTCTAAAAGAGTTGTGAAGTCGTATTGCTGAAGAATGTCATCCAATGATTTAGAAAGTGAGGACCTATTTAGAACAAAACATTTATTATTATTTAGAAGCTAGTGGCAGACAGTTGGAATATTTAATTGATCGATAAAGTTACTTCCAACGTTTGAAGGTTGTACCATTTCATCTGAACTGTTTCATCTGAATAAATAGCGCTTTTGCAACTTGAATTTTGATATTTTGAAAACGATTGGGTAGATTTTGATTTTTGTGGATCGGTTTTCCTTTCAAATGAAGTAGCTTTTGCCTTACCCTTCATACTTACCATCTAAAATTGTGTAAAGTCGTGGTCCCACCGCAAGGGGATGACCTGATTTGCAGGTGAGATTTATGACAAAAGATGCCGAAAAGGAAGTCTGAGAGTTTAAACAACATAAATCTGAATTACCCACAACCCGATCTGTTCTATTTTTATTGCCTGACTCTGTAGATTCAATTGTTTAACTAGAAATTCTGTATTTTGGACTAATATTGAAAAAATTGTTTAATATAGTTTTAATATGATGAAGAATTCAGGTATTAAATTTCAACCCACATATACTTAATTTCCTGTTATAATTTATCACTTTCTCTTTTTTCTCCATACATTTATAATTTGATTAAAAAAGTTCACTGAAATATTTGAATTTTAACTTTTCAAAAGAAAAAAATCTATATTTTGGTCAGATATTGAGAATTGAAAATACATATTTAATTAAAGTTAATTAACATACATACCTAAGTTAATATTGTAAAATACCTGTTAATTTTTTATGTTGAAATATTTATTTTCGAAACTGGGTATTTATGCAAGTATACATACTAGTTTTCTATTTTATAGTCCAAAGCATTTAAACTACTTATGTTTATATGACTTTTATTATTTTTATCTGGGCATCAGAAAAAAATAGAAAAGCTAAACCAATAAATAAACCTACGCCTGAATATTTACTTATTATTATAAAAAAATAAGAGAATCTAAAAAATATAAAATTATTCATGTAGGAATAACATAGTAACTAAAATTGGTACAAAAACAGAGAGAAACAAATAAATAAATGAAGAAATAAATAAATTAATAGTAAAAAAACATTTTTAAAAACAAGCTTTTATTCAAATGCTCTAAAAAGAAGAAAATAAACTTAAAATTAAATCAAACCCATCAATTTATTACATTATACAATTTATATGATATAAAAGCTTGTCGCGAGAGTTTAATATTGTATTCTTGTTTATTTACCCAGGCAAATCTCGCGACAAGCTTTTATATCATATAAATTGTATAATGTAATGTAATAAATTGATGGGTTTGATTTAATTTTAAGTTTATTTTCTTCTTTTTAGAGCATTTAAATAAAAGCTTGTTTTTAAAAATGTTTTTTTACTATTAATTTATTTTTTATTTTTTAGTTTTTTTCGTATTCTTTTCGTATTCTTCTCAGCAAACCCTTTCATTTGATACCCATATTATGATGGTAGATACGAAAATTTTGTCCGCCATCTTGTGGCGTCCGCCATATTGAGTTTAGTGTGATGTCATTTTATATTTCGCATTCTTCTCAGCAAACCCTTTTAATTGATACCCATATTATGGGGGTGCATAAAAAATAACTAGCCCGCCATCTTGCGGCGTCCGCCATATTGAATTTAGTGTGACGTCATTTTATATTTCGTATTCTTCTCAGCAAACCCTTTCAATTGATACCCATATCATGGGGGTGCATAAAAAATAACTAGTCCGCCATCTTGCGGCGTCCGCCATATTGGATTTAGAATGACGTCACCTAGCTAAACATGCATTGTCATCCAAACTAATTGCGTATGCAAAATTTCAGCTCAATCGGTTGGGGATAACTATTTTAAAATTAAGTTGCAAGATTTGACCTAAACAAACAAACTGACATACATACATTGCAACTTAAATAAAGGCTTGTAAAAGAATATGTTTTTTCTTTTGGCAAAAAGGAACATTATGAGTAGGAATGATAGAAACCTGCGATTAATTCCAAGCTATTAGTATGGCTCTTATCGTCTGTTTTACATGATATGTGTAAAAAGAATCAATAACGTGTTTCCAAAATAATTACTCTAGATAAAATGGTTTTTCAGATAAATTGTTTTTTTCAAAGTTAGATCTTCTTAAGGAAATATTCTCGGAAATATTCAATGTATTAGAAACGGTTTATTTAAAAAATAAAAACACAACTTAAATAATGTCATCAATATTTTTGAATTTGAAAGGAAGAAATGGCGTTATCTTCGCCACCCCTAATGTACCCAATCATCTCTCCATCTCTCTATTTATTGATCATGACATTATGACCCATTATATCCTAAAAATATCGTAACTACTGTGATCACTGATTTGAAATCAAAATACTTAACACTTAACTACGCACGTTTTATCAGTCAAGTTGAAGTCTTCATGATGATTAATACTCGACGTTAATCACCCTCTGATGATGCTTATCTAGTTCACGAAATGCTCGTTGATGTCAGTGCCACATCAAAAGCTGCACCGATTTTCAAGAAGAAATATTCCAATTGAAGTCTAATTGCAACGTCTTTTTGTTTCCGCGTTCAGTTGAGTTCTGAAGTGTATTTATAGCACAATGTTCTCTTTCACGGTGCTCGATCTTGAGGAGCGCACTGATTTGTAATGAAGCACTATTAGTTGAATGCTGCAAATCCGTGTATAAAAGAGGATGCGTATCTACACAGCTTATTTTACTCGCGTTGTTTTCGGAGTTTTTAATATTTATAAAAATTAAATAAAGTGTCGAATTTTTTAGGAATTATTCTGTGAATCTGTGCATTGAGATTTTTCTTAAAAATTGATGTGCATAAGTATGGCTTGCGAACGGGATACACATACAGATACAACTATTAATAGAATATACTTCATTAGTGAACATATTTTAAAGATTGCTATTATTATAGTAAAGCATGTTCATAACATTTCAAAGTTTGCTCCTGAATTTATTCTGTATATAATTAAGTAGACCGTAGAAGTTATAATCTTAATGGTCATTTAGTAAAATAAATAACGTATTAAATCTAGACAACTTGTGTTGAAACAACTTTATAAATACCCTGTAGTGTCTGCATTGCAGTCTGCCTTTTCCAGAAATTATGGGTTTTGGGCCAGCTATGTCGCTGTCACGCTGGGGAAGCAAGAAATATTTTATGGATATGAATACCCTTTGGAATTGCCTTTTCATCTTGTCATCAAGCGGAGACTCGTTCGTCCTAGTATGTTATGAATTCACGTCCGTACATCTTGAAATTCTAGAAGGCCTGCTACTTTTAATATAATGAGAATTATTCGAAAATTTGAAACCTGAACCCGGTATGCATGTAAATTAGATGGAATATAACAATTATTCCTGAACGTACAGATGGAGATAAGATTAAGTTATTACCATTTAGAGTTAATTATTGTATAGTCGTGTAATTAATTGTGAGATAGTGGACGGTGACATTTATGGCTTACGTTAATTAATTATTGACTTCTTTAAAAACGTAAAATCCTATTGGACAAGCACATTATGTATAGAAAAGTCATAATTTCATTTATACCATTGATTAATAATCAATGTTTATACGTAAATGAATTGTAATGAACATCTTAAAAGCAATAAAATATTATTTTTTTGAAGATCTTTTAGTAAATTAACATATTATGGACCAACAGTAATTAGTTTGAGTATTGTTTTGAATTATTACAAAACCTAAGTTTTAGTTTAATAATAATCAGAGCCGGATTTACATTTGTGGAGGACCGGACAAGTGATGCAACATTTATTTATTATGAACAAAATAAAGTAGATATAAAATTGTTTGATTATAAAATTTTCATGATTTTTTCCAAAATATTTTTTTTAGCTAGAACTGGAATCACTGCAAGTTTTATTATGGCTGATGGGGACCTGGGGCTACTGGCCCCGCTGACCACTCCTTAAATCCGGCCATGAATACCTAATAATTGAATGTAGTAGCTGGTTATACCTATTTTCTTAACATTTAGGTCAATAATAATCAAAAGAGAAAACTGGTTTTTATTAAAGTCAAGGCTTCGAAATAATTTATTTAATCTTTAGGACACTAAAATAATAAACAGTGGTAATTTTAAGAAAAAAACACGAAAAAATACATAAGTATATAGACAAATTTTCAAATTCAAATTTAAATTCAAATATTTATTTTCACTTTAGAAAAAATTACATAAAATATTAAAATATTGTTTCGAAGTATGTACTCCCTAAGTATATGAGTACCTGTAATTGTGTGCACTTTATTTACGATTTCCTATATAGTGAAAAACAATATATTTATAAAAACAAAATATTTATAAAACAAAATCAGCTGTAAAATAAAAAATAAATACAATATGCAATATAAAAAAAAATTATAAAATTTTTGTGATTTCAACTTTCAAATAAAAAGAAAAAAATTATATACACTTTGGAAGTATTAATCACAGATTGATTAAAATACAATTATTATCGGTCATAAGAAGGTAATGCAACTATTGTAAAAATGTTCCATTACACGACGTATGAAGTGACGCGCCTGGCGTGCGACTTGACGCACCGACACACGCCGTGAGAACGGGTCGGCACGCGGTGTGCCGGTTCCCGTCGATTAGCGGTAAATTTGCATACTTCAAAAGAAAATACATGAGGCGGCGTGAAACTTGGCAGTTACCAGGCCGTGAGATTCCTATCGAGGATCGCGCGCCTTGGCATCCACACGCTAGGCGCGTCACTCCATACGCCGTGTAATGCAACCTTTAGTTAAGGTTCCATTACGGTAAGGTGATACGTCGAGGCGCGCGATTGTCGATCACGATCTCACGGCTTGGTAACTGCCAAGTTTTTACGCCGCATTATGTGCTTTCTTTTGAAGTGTGCAAAGCACTGCTAACCGGCGGGAACCGGCGCGCCGCGTGCCGACCCGTTCTCAAGGCATGTGGCGCGTCAAGTCACATGCCAGGCGTGTCTCTCCACACGTCGTGTAATGGGACTTTAATAAACTCAATAAAATTATTCCATTTTTATTATTATTATTATCATTATTATTTTCTATTTTTGTAAAAACAATCACCAATTTGATGTACAGATTGGATACGTGCTTAGAATAAAGTCATTTAAATTTAAAATAGATTGTTGTTGTCCATATAATAAAAATAATAGGTATATAGGTAACACTAATAAAAGACTATTTATTTTACCATGGGTATATTTATTATTTGTATAAATATACCCAAATTTATGCATAGCTAAGTATACACAAAAACATATACGTTTTTAATCAACATACACTCACAAACTCTTATAAAACATAATTTTAGTGGTCAAATTTGATGTTAACTATTGCTATTATTTAGTTAATTAGATTAATAATAAATATTTATTTCCAATTGAAATTATAAAGTAAATTCTGCCCATCCAATATTTTGACAACTGTCGTAGAAACTTCAAAGCATGCTTTGTTTAATGGATAGAAACGTCTTACTTTTAAAAAAATGTATTTTGATTTTAGAACAATTTTAAATTATTGTAAAGTTTATTCTGCTGATCCCTGTATTAAAGTTTAAATTATCAGTATCTGTATTTTTTATATGTTAATGGTTTTTCCAGTAACTCTCTTTGTGTAGTTTGATTTATATTTAACATGCCTTACATCAGTAAATAAAAAATTAGCTCCGTACATGCTGCCAAAGTAGTTTCATAGGCTTTCCATCTGTTTGGTTAATTCTTAATCTTTGCGTTGTTTTAAATACTCCTAGGTCGTTCTATAATATATGATTTATCACACTTAAGGCAAGGAATGCTACAAATTGCATTTTACATGGTGTGTTAGTTTTTAGCTTAGTAAGAAGTTGTGATTTTCACATCAGAAGTTGGAGTAAGGTTTCGCTGTTAAAATTATTTAGATTCTTGTATATTTTAGTTCATCAAAATAACTCTCCAACGAGGATGCGATTTGAAACTGTTTGTCAGAATATTCACTGAAGATTTATACAGTGGTGGGTGATTAAAACTCAATTTGTTTATTAAGATATACCGTACGACTTTCATACCCTTTTGAATGTGAATAATTTAACAATCTTTCAATTCTGTAAAAGTCGTGGCTGATTTTACTTTTTTGAAAATTTTCAGTAATTTTTTAGTCGTAATTCAAAAATAATTGTTCTTAATTATAGAATGCTGTGGGTGTGGTTATATCATTCAGCTGAAAACACACAACATCAGAGGTGTCGCATAGTTTTTCCTTACTATTCAATATTGTTATTAATCATATTGTTGCTAATATTGACACACTGCTAGAACCTAACAAACAGAATTCTTACCTCCGACGTTGTGAACTGCACATAGTAAAATGCACTGATTAATAACAATTTATTCTTACCTATGATTTAATTCGTGTATGTATACGATGATTTAATTCGTATATACTTATCATATCATCATCGACCATCAAAAGAGTAACCGCTTACATGTGCGCCAAATAGTTAATGAACGTTATTATAAAAATTGCATGGTACTTTTCATAAATACGACAGTTCCTGCGGCATGTTACTTGGAATTGCTGCTACAACAAATTGTCCTCTCACTGGTTAACTATACTCTATCAATAATATATTTTTATAGACTACAACGCAAGGCTATGTCAGACTAATATTGTAAATCCATTTTTCCAAAGAGAAAACATCCTAAAAATGGTGTGGCCAGCATAATCGCCCGACTTAAGTCCTATAAAGCACTTCTGAGATACCCGCCTCCAAATAAAATAGAACCAGTCAGGAAATTCCTGCAAGAGAAATAGGTGGTTTTAACAGTGGGATTAAAAAACAGTATTATTAGAAGTATACGACAAAGGTAACATATAAAAAATCATAAGAGATATGATGAGGTTTTGAATTATATATATTGAATTGTGATTGTTATTTCTTACCTTAAATGAAAAATAAATGTATCCTTGAGCTTTGACATTTCTTAATTTTTGCGTCTAGTATCATGAAAAATAGCATAGCTTTTATGCAAATGAATGAAAAATAAAAATATACTACATAACTAACATATAATATTAAATAATGCCGTATAAACAAATTATATAGAATGGTTCGTTCACCTCATGTATGTACATTTTATTAAATTTGTTATTTTGAATCACCCTCTGCAACAGGCAATAATGTTAAGAAATGGATATAAGTAATAAAGCCAAAGAAACGATTTTTCCAGTGCTAAAAAATTTGTTAAAAAAATCAAAAAATTAAAGTGATGATTATTGCATTGGTATCGTTTTGTTAGTAGGTATACTATTTTGTTACTTATTATATTCTTGTATTATGTTATACGTATTCAATTACATATATAATTGATTGTGTAAATTTCTGTCTATTGAACAGTGTGCAACAAAATAAAATAAGAGTGTACAAAACTGTTTATGTATGCAGAAATTGCTAGTCGATGTATCGCTCCAAACGGTACCTTGCTAATGCAAATGCAAAAATCAAAATTAGATTAGCTTCCAGGCGAAATTATCTATCGCTTGATCGATTAGTCATATTGTGTATTTTTTAAATTTTATCTAACAAATGCTCCTACTATATCTGAAATTGGTACGATTGATATAGGGCACACACATAGACACTGAAATTATTTGTTTAGTTATATAAATAGATATTGGCCGTGGGTAAAGTTAATGGCTGTTTACTTCATCAGCACGTATTTGATTAAGTTTAAATTAAACTGATATTACATTTTTCATTAAATAAAAATAAAGTTTTAATATCATGCAATATCCAATAATAGTCCATGTCTTAGTTAGTATGCACTTAGTTTGTGACAGGCGCATTCGCCCTTTTCGACGAAATATGTTTCAATAAAAATTTTTATATAGAATATTTTTAGAATACTTTTTGTGGAATGAAATTTTAATCATTTTCAGCGCTTATTATCATAATATAATTACAAGTTAGTATGCCCTCTTACATTTTGTTTAAGAGATTTGTCAGTAATAATTGGTGATTAAAAATTACCATGGCCCATTTTTGGGGAGTAACGTTAATAATGTAATAATGCTTAAGTCTTTTTTTAAATTAAATAATATAAATTACCATCATATACCGTGTGTAACAGGCTCATGGTACACCCCTTTTTATATTTTTAAAATCACTCGGCATACTGAATACACTTATCAAACGTCACTTTTTGAGGTACGAATTTGTTTCCCCTTCCGGTTTCACATTTTACAGGAAAGTACATCAGCGTTCGATTTTTAAATGGAACACCCTGTATATAATTACATTTTTTAATTCTCCATATTTTTCTAAATCCAAGAAATGCCTCATAAGTGACATTTAAATTGCGAAATTAATTTTTAGATTTCACTTTATTTTAAAGTGTAGTGTCATGACCCTACCTTATCAAATCTAACCGACCATAGCAATTCTAGAAAAATTTAAGTCGCGACTAAAATATTTAATTATTTGACCAACGAATTTACCAAAATTAGTTTTTAAAAAAAAATTCGATACCATTACAAAATACAATTAATAGGGAATCCACTCATAAGCCTACTTTGCCTGTGAGACCAGCACAACCCAAATTACAGTCAAGAAATGTCAAAAATTCATTGTTTCCAATAAGTCTAAATCGAAGTAAAAAAAAAACAAATAACTATCATATAAAATAACTGAAAATATACAATTGTGAGAAATGTTGCTTTTTGTGCAGGTGGCAGAAAAATATTTGTTCTATTGCTTGCACAGGAAGTGCATTCTTCTAAAATCATATGGTTGAAAATATGAAATTAGTTTAAACGGAAGACGCTATCGACGACGTGTCATGCTATAATACAGTAAATTCACTTTTGAACCAAAGCAGTTTGTGAGTGAATAGGAGATAGCAGTAAAGCGAGAGCACTACACATGCGTGACTGCATGTCGATCTCGGAATGTTAGCGCTCTCGCTTTATTCTCTCCTATTCACTCATAAAGTGCTTTGGTTGAAAAGTGAATTTACTGTATACTTTATAACGATATCTTAGTTGATCTTTATACAATTGTTTTTCTTTCTTCTTGTAATAATATGCTTTGGTTGAAATGGTCGTGGAAAAAATCATATGCTTAGAAGTGAAGTGTGATTTAGTTAAATTCAGTAACGCATAATATTTATTAATAAATGTAGTGTTCTTTAACTCAGCATATCATAATTCAGCGCAATATCCATTTCAGTCTCATGAGTCGAAACTAATTTAAAAACTGCATTACCAATTGCTAGATATAATTCAGTTAAACATATTTGTTCTAGACGTATTTCCACAAATCGAGATACTAATTTCCTTGTAGCCAAGAATACAGTTTCTGGCTGATACATACAATACATCCAGGCTATATAGATATAACTCGGTACGAGTTTTCCAAGCGAGAAGAACAATGCCATCATCTGACGTCACAGACGAGGGTTGGCGCATTGTTAGGTCATCAGAAAACCATTCATATCACTTGCCAGCACAATATACGGCTCAAACTCTGGCGGCGTCTTCAGATCGCAGATGCCACGGAGTGAGTTGGCTTTCACAAGGTTTCCTTCCTCTTTCCCTCTGGCTACTTACACTTCAAGCCAAGGCGAGCTCCTGCGAATTAATCATCCCGATTAATTATCCTTTGGAGCTTTGAAGTTCTTGGGGCTCAACTCCTCTCTGAATGCCATATATCTCTGTTCGGATAGTTATTAGTTATTAGCAAGGGGGAAGCTGAAGTCGGGCATTCGTATTAATTCTTAAACAAGATAAACTTAGCATAAATTATACTTTGTGCCGTGAATATTCATTTACACTGTAGACATATTCCGTTTATAAGCAGGGTGTTACATGTTTATATTGGACATAATGTTACTCCCAAGAAGTCTGCACGTTCTTTCATTCCGTTATTTCATCCATTATTTTATAACATGTGATTACGAACTATAGCTGTTTTAAAGGATTCGACAATAATTGCGTTTTAAAGCGTTGTCAATAATAATTATTACGTCTATCAGATTTTTGTATATTCAGAAGTAGAACATCACTATTGTACTGATGTTATTAACTTGATAAGCCCCACGTTGGGCGCCAAATTTTTGTAATGATATTATTCACTTGATAAGCCCCACGTTTTGGGATGCCAAAATATGTAATGATATTTTTTTAAAATGGGAATTTACTTAATTATAATTTTATTTAGTTCGTAGAATTTTGATTTTTAGAATTTTTATTTTAATTTTATTGTAGCAATTGTATTTTTAGTTTGTTTATAGAAATTGTACTTTTAGTTTTGCATTCATACACATTTAAGATATTTTATTGGTTCTTACCTGCTTTGACAGCATCTGCTTCATAAATAAATAACACTCTGTACTTTAAAAATGAAAAATGCTTATTTGGAGTCTTTTTACTCCTTGTCTGTTTTATTTCAGGGCTTGACTTCGTTCGAGACTTTGGGAAACTTACTTTGAATTATTTTATGTTTTTAATTTGTATGTTATTAGTAATCTACTGTAATTGAAATCTATGGGACTGATTGAAATTTTGACACTTGTGCTATGAAATTAGTTTACTGTAATTATATTTTGATTCTGCTCTTGAATAAAAGATGTCGCTCTGTGTAAGAATTTCAGTTATGCTTTTATTAATGAAATAACAAGGTTTTCCTTAAATTACCTGAGCTAACTTATTTTAATGAACAAATCTTGTGGTTTAACCTTTTACAAACAAATTTCTTAAACTAAATTGTCCAATTTCCGTGAATTTCCGATTTTATGATTGTGCAAAGTTTTTTTGATTTTAAATTTTTAACGTTCACTTTTATTAGTTTGTAGTTTCGCCACAGATTGTGTACGATTTACTTTATCTGTCAAACTTGAATCAGAATGGCCGTTGTTTTGCAAATTTTAGTGAAGTTCAAAATTTCTGTTTCCCCCTTAGGTTGCTGTGACTTAAATTTGGCTTGCAAAATTTGCCAGAAACTGCTGGACTTTTATCCTTGATTTGGATTTATTTGCAGCTCACAGGTACGTGAAATTATGGTTTTATCTTAAATTACAAACTTACTTGTCCATCTGACGTATTCTTTCTTTTGATTTAACGTTTTATTTTTAAAATTTTCTAAATTATTTTAGGACTGACGTTCGAACGTGCGGTTGCTTTCAAATTCAGGAGCCAACAACCTTTGTAACGAAGTGATTTTTTCCAATCAAGGAATGTTCATTTTTGCTTTAAATATTACTGTCACTTGGGTACACCCTGCCGCTGTTTTAGTAAGTAAGTCCTGTTTAATTAAGTTATTAATGAGTTGTTAAAAAGTCCGCTGGTAAACAAGCAATCAAGTAATTAATTGATTAATTTTCGACAATACCTCGTATAAGTAAAATCCGAGAAATGTTATAAATAATGGCCGAGTCGGAAATAAAAATCATTCGTTACTAAAAATGTTAATCCTTGCCCGTTTTAATCCGTTTCTTTTTGCAACATAGTATAGAAATTGCAAGTAACGCATTTCCGGTTTTTGACGCTCTGAATGGATGCTCCTAATTGCATAATCCGCTTGCACTCTGCAACGAACGTCGTGTTGAGTATACGGTCCCATCGTGTCAAATCAGTACGCCCCTCTTAACACGACATACGGATACGTCAGAAAGGTAATAAAAAGGAAAAATCGCCCTCGAGTGGACATCAGATCCGATCCACCTTCAGAAGTGCCAGATCAAACCAAAGCCGTCCACAGTTTCGCGCCGCCGCTCCGAGTTAAATAGTAAATTCCGTCAGAACGTTATTTGAAAATAATTTTGGTAAGAATACACCGTAGTCCACTGCATTTTGCAGGTACTGCTTTCAGTTAAGTATAGATATTAAAAGATCTTTGTGTCCGTACGTATTGTTGTATTATACTACCCAATCAAACCAGAGCTAATTAATAATACCTCCGTTGGTCTTTTGTTTGCTAATATATGAAGCGGCTGCTGAGGTTTGTTTGCTAGGGCCACCTCAAACGCCTCCCTGCATAATAGGTTACCGGAAAACCTACGATAAACCAAATAGTCATTATATGAATCAACTGGGCGGATTTGCTCGCTAGGGCCATCCAAATAGGTGATCTGCATAGAGTTGGCTCGTGCAACTTACGTTCATTAACATAAGCATTAACAAATAGCTCTACGTTTGTGGCAGTAGTTTGAAGTGTATTTAAAAATTCCGTATAGCCTACAATATCTATAGCTAATCGATTGCCCGCCGTGCATAATACATCCTAGTGGAAAGGTCCGTTTGCTTGTCGTACATAAGAATTCATTAATCCCACGTATCCGAAAATTCAGACGTAAAATCACGTAAAGATTCTTGATTGCCAGCTCGGCTTGTTTCTAATCCTTTTCAAATATTTTTATACACACTCGATTATACAGTCGTGGAGGTTTTTAGAGTAAATTAATTTGTTCATTATTATCACTGAATAAATCCGTTATTTTAAAGAGGTAAAATTCACGAGTAATTATTTCACCAATTTCTGATTAACCCGTTTGAGTAGGGGTCGAAGTCCTTTAGACAGACCCCCAGCTTACGACTCGCTGGCATTTTCCGTATCTTCAACTATTAGCTACCCCGGCTTGCTTTCCCAAATAGGAAAGCCAAAAAGTGCTGTTCTTTGCACACACCTTCGTTTATTTTTCTCGTTGCTTGGTGTAAAATTTCCAGAACATTCTTATGTCATGGCAAGCTGGACCTTTCATATGACTTTTTTGTAAGTATTTTCTTGAATTTTTATTATTATACTCATTTGCTGGCTATTCTGAGCTGGTTTTATATGTTTAAAATTATTTGTATTCCATTGATATGTATTCGCTGTTGTTACGTTGACATGACTTTTCACTTTTCACTCGCGTTGCACTGGGTTTTTAACGTTCACATTCACTATGTTTTAGTCTTTCAACTTAAACTACCTTATTCTATAACAATTTTTCACTTAAATTATACAAATAACTGATTTTTGATGTTTTCTTATCACCTTGTGACATCCTTTATAGGTTTTTAGGATTTTTTTAAATTCATTTTAACTCTTTTTCTGTAACTAATAACATTTCCCTTATCTATTACTTAACAATTAACAACTATTTAACCTAAATTCTGTACATAATGTAATTTATTTGCATTTTTAGGTGCTCAACGATACACCTTCGGAGAAGATTCTAAGCTTGATGTTTTTAAAAAAGATTTGTCTGGGTATCCTGTGTCCCTTTTAGCCGGTTTTCAATAACTTTGTACCAGGAGCAATATTTCTATTAGAGTGATAATTTGTAAGCATTTTTCATTTGTGGTGTACCTTTTTTTATCAAATAAAACCTTCTACTCTCTACTATTGCATGGTGTTTTGAATATGAATATCTTTTAGTCCTATTTTAGTTTTAATTTGCTATTTTTGTGTATTTTAGAATAGATTTTTATTTCTTGGTAGTCATTATTTATTTATTGAATGCTTGTTTTGCATGTTTATTTGTTTTTATTTTATTAAATGCATGTTTTTGTAAATATTTTATTTTTAACTTTATTTTTTTATGTTGCATGTTGAATAATATTACAATATAAATATATCATATTGGAAATCATTCGAGTTAGTTGGATATTAGTTTAACTCAATGGGTTTCGTTTTAAACAGCAAGATACATTCAACTTGTAGGTTATTCGAAGAAAGAAAAATAAAATTCATGTACAGCGAGTCCACGTAGTGCGCATTTCTTTCATAACTCCTTAGATATTGTAGATAGACAAAAATGTTTGGCACAAAAGTTGTTCAGAAATCGACACGGCATATTCTAAAAATATTTCTAGTTGTATAGGGTGTTCCATTTAGGCTGGGCAGTAACCAACTTTGTTAAGTTAAATGAAACACCCTATATATTATTCCAAATTTGATTAGAGAATGTGAGTTGCTTTCCAATGAACTAACATGTACATCTATTGAGTGGTTCTTAAAATATTCGGCATTTTGTCGAAATTTTGACAGGTAGGACCTAAAGAGAAATGCCATATTTTTCAAATTAAAAATAATTTTAAATTTTTTATGGTAGCAGCTGATTAAGGTAGATATGAACTTTCAAATGATGTATTAGAATTTAAATTTTCGTCTAAAGGGTGTTCTTGATTTAATTTCGAATAAGTAGATTTAAAAACATCAATAGCTTTCTTATTTTAAATGGAACACCCAGTATATTATTTCATAATCAAATAGAGTGCTTTTTGACGATCTCCCACTCATGATATTTATTTGGAGTAGTTTAGAAGCTACTAGCAATTTAAGGTAAAGTTTTTTTCCCTTGGGTAGTGAGAGATAATTTTTGAAAACAAATAAAGAGGCAAAAAGTTTAATAAATAAATAACAATAAAGTTAAGGTAAAATTGACAAATTCTAATAATTTTCTGTCGCATATTAATTTGTTGCATTATCAGCTTCCTAAAATCTTGCAAAAACGTATAAAAAACTGAACAATATTTGAAAAGACGCTTTCATTTGTTTCTTTTTTAACAAAATATTTACCTTGAATGGCTAATATCTTCAAAACTACTCAAAATAATCACCATGTGTGGGGGATCATCAGAAAGCACTTGTAATTCTCTATTGAAATAAGAAAGTTACTGATGTCTTTAAATCTACATAATATTCGAAATCAAATTATAAATACCTACCCTGTAGATGAAAGCAAATTCTAATACATCATTTGAAAGTTCGTATCTAGCTTAATCAGCTGCCACAATAAAAAGTTTAAAATTATTTTTTACTTGAAAAATATGGCTTTTCTCTGTAGGTTCTACATGTGTCAAAATTTCGATAAAATTTGGAATATTTTAAAAATCGCTCAAAAATAGTACATATTCTAAATCAAATTATGAATAACTACCCCGTAGATGAAAGCAAATTCTAATACATCATTTGAAAGTTCGTATCTAGCTTAATCAGCTGCCACAATAAAAAGTTTAAAATTATTTTTTACTTGAAAAATATGGCATGCCAAAATTTCGAAAAAATTTCGAATATTTTAAAAACCGCTGAAAAAAGTGCAGGTCATGATAGTTCGTTGGAAAGCTCTAGATATTCTCTAAAATCAAATATGGAATGATATATATAGGGTGTTCCATTTATCTTAACAAAGTTGGTTACTGCCCAACCTAAATGGAATACCCTATACCACTAGGAATATTTTTGGAATATGCAGTGTTGATTGCTGAACAATTTTTGTTATAAAGATTTTTGTCTATCTACAAAGCTAAGGAGTTATGGAAGAAATACACACTACATGGACACCTTGTATACAAAAGCTATGCTCAAAAGCTAAACTTCTTTACGATGGTATGTCACCAGCGGTTTAAAAAATTATTTTAATAGATGACTTGATGGGTGTGGAAAAGAATAATTAATCCATGATGACTCCAGACTAAAAGTGTGTTATTTTAAAATATGTAACTGAAAGTAAGACATTGGCTTAGAATTTATTAATATAAATGGAGGTAAAACAAATAAATTTTCTTATTTATGTAGAGGAATAAGATCTTGTTGAAATTACTAATTTAGATTCATCCGCTAGATACTTTTTAGAAATTGTTTGTTGAAAAAAAAATTGTCAGAAAATAGATAGTAAATAGTAGATAGTAGACGGTGATGAAATATTTTTTGGGTTGCAACCTAGTGGCACAACATTTCATGCTTATCAAGTATGTATTATAGATAAATGACTATTATCCTATTTTTAATATATTAATGCAAGATATAAAATTTAAAATTTATATTATAAGCAGATTATGATCCATAGTTAAAATCGTTCTACTGGAAACATAACATTTTCATTCTGTATTTTTGAAAGAAATCGTAGAAAATTTCTCGGTTACACGGTTAGATTAAACAATGTACAATGTTCTTATATTTGTTATTGATCCTGATCTATTTGATCGTTGCTACGTTGATAGTGGCATGTTCGGTAGGTGGGCTGAAAAAATGTATTTTCAAAAATATAAATGAGTTAAAAATAGTTGTGGAGTGGATAAATAATAACGCTGATTTTTCCAGAATTAAAAAAAATTAGCCGCATCTCGATCAACCGCGAATATGTAATTTTTTTTGTCCATTTTCAAATATGTCATAGTAGTGAATAGTAAATTTTGTCACTTTAACTCAATATTTACGTTTAGCCGCATTCCCCAATCCTCAAATTCCGAAATAAACAGTAATATCCAGCTCTTCACTTTCCCTCCCCTTTTGCTTATTTATGGGGTTGACATATGCTGCGTGAAATAATACTGTTTTTTGTTATCAAAAACTGAAAAACTTTTTCGTGCATCCGATTTGACTCTTATGTAACCGTCTTTTGCCGATTCACCACAAACCGTATCACCAAAAATTATTTTTAGCCACTTTCGGCCCTTTCTTCTCCGGTAGACTAGATAACAATACGCTTATGTATTTTAATGCGCTGAATTCGAATTTCATGTCAGATTTGCTCCATTGGGGCACCATTTTTATTCTCCTCAAGAAATTTTAATAAACTCCTCAAAGTTCCACTTTTTTTATGTATAATTGTCCTGCTCACCGAAGGGGAATGAGATTATGCTATTTTTATGTATTTAATTTCGAGTCGTTGAAACCAAATTTGACGCCCTAATCACTATAGAATAGCACAGTTCAAGAAACAGTGTAATATTTTAATATTTATGGAGATATCTTTTTTTGTCTACTTACATAGAACGGTTAGGGAGTCAAATTTGGATTTAAGAACTCAAAATATATAAGAGAATCATGATATCACCATGTGATATTCTGTAGGATATTGTGAATTTTAATTCATTTCTTGAGGTTAAAGAAATACAATAGCTGCGAAACACGTATCTCTTGTTAGTTAATAAACTTCTTTTACTTTCAATTATTTTTATATGCTTCGTTATTTTACTTTGAGATTTTAAGAATTCAGTTTTGTAGTTCAATAGATTTGGTAGGGAATCGTTACTTGTTTGATTTTTTTCTAAGATAGATATTATTTTATTCCAATCTATATTTGTGCATGCTCTAATATAGGACAGCATTTTAAAGAGGGGTGATGTTTTATTTCTTATTGAATGTAGCAGTACGAAAGAAGCCAAACAAAAATGCCACTATAAGTGTTAAATGTCACTTTCAAGTACAAAATATGCGAGAAATTTCTGTAGTTAGTAAGTTTTATTCCGGATGCTCTATCAGAAATTGAACGAAAAAGTCCATTTAAAGGTTAAAAAATGCGCAACTGTAAAATTTTGTAACAACGTAAATTACACAGAGATTAAATAATTACGTTATTTATTTATTTATTTATTTTCTTTGGGATGAAAGGAATGTGTAATAATTCCGATTGATACACTTTTACAATTATTCGGAATTAAAATATTTCAGTGACTCGTGTCCTGTAAAAACCTTATTTAATGACAAATTTATACAATCTTTATATCCCTGTATCTACATTTCTAGACAATAAGGAAGTAAAACATATGAAAAGTTGATTTTATTTTAAATATTAATTATCTGCTTGAAATCTAATTTAAGAAAATGATCAATAAAACATTACTTTTTATACTTAAAATAAGTCTTATATAATCTCCTTTGGTGTCCCTTGTCTTTTCAAAACTTTTCATCCACGTTTCTATACTTTAATTAAATAAAAACCTCAAAGACGGGACTATCTTTTTATTGAACTTTAAAACTTTGTCCAACATTGACTTGCTATTTCAAAAATTCTGAAAGCCTTTACGAAAAGTTCAGGTAAACTTTTATTAAACTTCACTTATTCCATAACGAAATTTATAAGTACTCTTTTGTACTTTTAAAATAAAGGATTGCTGAACGGAAATATATATTTATTTTATTATGCACCTCTTGAAAAGGGTTAGTTTCGATTTGACTCCACAGCACAAAATATTTAACTTAAAATTTAGTTATAACTGTTTGCCAATGATGTCGAGACTACGTCAGAATACACGCATAGTGTAAATATATTTAAACAACAAATTTTAAAAAACTTTTATAGATTCAGATTTAAACTTGACATGTTCTTTAATAATTATATCCAGGCATATCCATTGTGCAATCAACATTCTCTTGTATTTTCTCTAGAATGAATTTTCGATATAACGTTCATGAAAGTTTTAGACTGCATTCTTACAAACTCATATTAGTTTCAGCAACAATATAGAAATGTTCAAGTTATAAAGCCAGACAGATTGTTTAAAATGACTTTATTAGTTTTAATTTTTTTATGCATTCTTTTACAATCTGTCACATTGCTTAGATAAATAATTAGTGAGCATCATGTACTGAACCCCTATACCACTATTCGTCATTTATCCTCCCCTAAACCCTTGTGTTCCCCAACTACCAGCAACTATATTGTTGCACGAGCCACTAAACCCTTTTCCTATGTAAAATAACCTGACGTAATCTGTTGTCAGTCTTGGGAATGGGGATGGTGAACTAAGTTGAAGAGTTTCCTACTTGCTTGTCATGAATGGATGTGGGTCTGCCCATATCAATAGTACTCTTGATACCAATGAACAATTTTAATATAAAGGCTGTCAGTATTCACTAGATTATTCACATTTTTAATGGGTATAGGAGAGGAAGTTGTAAATAGGAATTTATATCTAAAATAGTGTGATATTTGGAAGATTGATTATAATCTTAGGTAACTGAAATAGTTTGCTTTCGTGAGACGTTAGGGAACGGAACAAATGCATTAAAGTTCGGAGAGTTCATTTAAAATTTAAATTATTTAATTGGTTTAATGAATGTCAATACGTTTGTTTGAAGATTGATTTTTATAGATTGCTGATAAAATGAATTTTTTATATATTATTTATTTTTTATATCTAATTTTTAAACGTGTATTTTCTTTAACACGTTAATTAATATGTATTACTTAAGGTAGTTCGATTTATAATCTAATAAAGTGAATATATTTTTTTTAATGCTAATTATTAATTAATTGCTAATTTATTGCAGTAAACTTAACTAATATTTAGGCAAACACGACAAACCGACATTAATTATTCTTGTTTCATTGATAAAGAAAAATCGAATAGCTTAGTTATTCGTAATATAAAAAGTATTGCTAGTATTTATTCTGCAATTAAGTTTACATTTTTTCTAGCGTGACGGTATTTTAGTCGAGTGTGGTTGGGGAAAAGGAAATTTTAATAATATTGTCTATTTTCATATATTTCAACAAAAAAAGATTAGGTTATTATTATATATGTTGATTAGAACAGAATGTGTGAGTTTTCAACAATAACATGAAGTTCTTCAATTGTGTAAACAAATAACAAATACGATATTGAAGATACCTAACTATTATATTTAAGCTGATATCTTTGGTATATTATATCACTTTTTGCTCTACACCATTAATTTATTTATTTAGGTATTTATTTATTAACAGTGTCGGTTACTCGTACAGAAATAAACAAAGATTTACCGATTAAAGAGCAACACAGTATTAAATTTACCAAAAAAGAAAACACATCTTAATTAATACAGTATACACAAAAAGTGGAAGATAAAAAGTAAAAAGGGATAGTAAAAAATAGAAAAAATACATGTATATTATACGTATATAAACCGCTAACTTTGTTTACATTTTAATTCACAAAAATAGAGAATTTAAAAAGGGAAAAGAAATACTTTCTAGTGCAAAAACATATTCTTTAAGATACTGCAATATTGTTATACGTTAAATATTGTTTAAATGTTAATTGTGGCATTTCATAAATTATTTTTCTTCCTTTTCTTTTTTGGGATTTATTACCACATGTGTGTGGTAATAAATCCCAAAAAAGAAAAGGAAGACAAATTGTTACTGACGTAATTTAGATAAACAAAAATTTTTCATTCATGGTAAAGATGAGTGAAATATGTATATGTATATAATTTATGAATCAAATATTTTATTTACTGGTGAATTTATCGCATAATTTGTTGAATTATTTTCGATGTAAAATGTACTGGCACTTCCATGCAAGTAATGAGGGATCCTAATAAGCATTTAACTGACACAAAAATCACTATCAACTTTGTTATTCACAACTTTATGTAAAAATGTTATATAGGATAATTTACTACGATATTCCAATTAATCTATTTTGTAAAATTATAAATTTTCGTTATATGAATGATAAAATCTTTCAAGGTGAAACTTGTAGTTCAAAACATTTATAAAGTTTTTTGGACTTTTTCTAACCTTATAGAATACTTAACGTAATATGGATTCCATATTATAGACAAATACTCAAGATTACTTCTGACCAACGAATTATAAAGAATTATACAAGATTTTATTTTAGAAAAATCCCTAGTGGTGCACGTTAGAAAAATCAGATTTGTTAACGCTTTTTGAAGAATTTCGGCAATATGACTCTCAAAAATCAATTTGCAGTCAAAAATTATACCCAAATCCTTCACGTTTTGAACAAACTGGAGTGAAAGTATCATTAATTTGATAATTAAAATTTAAAATAGAGTGTTTTCGTGAGAGTATAATATAAGAACATTTTTTTTATGTATAAAAATATTGATTATGTAAGCAGAAGTCAGTCAACATCACTTTGTAAAAATAACTTCTGTGCTGGACTTTTAATAATCTTGAATAAATTTATCATCATCGTCATATAGTAAGAATTCAGAATTCTTAAAACGTTGATCAATATTATTAATGAAAATGGAAAATAACAACGGGCCCAAATGAGACCCTTGAGGAGCGCCTGACGTTACATCTATTGTTTTGGATGTAACATTATTAATTTTGACCATCTGATTTTTGTTTGCTATAAGACTCAATCCATCTTAATAGATTACCATGTATACCGAAATTCTCCAGCTTCACTAACAAAATTCTATGATGCACCTTGTCAAAAGCTTTGGAGAAGTCGGTATACACGGCATCCACTTGTTTCCCATCTTCCATGGACTCTACTACAGTCTGCACAAAGGGGATGAGATTTGTTAATGTAGATCTACAACTCATCTGTTATTATAGCCTCAAAGACTTTGCCAAACATGTTTAATAAAGAAATCCCTCTATAGTTTTCAATTAAATTGTTTCCACCATTTTTGTAAATAGGGACTATATTGGCTAATTTCCATTTATTGGGGAAAATCCCTTCGTTTAAAGATTTATTAAAAATCAGATAAAGAGGCTCGACTAATGTGCCCAAACAAGATTTTATAAAAATATCAGGAATATTATCTGGGCCATGACTTTTATTTATATTTATTTTTTTTAGCTGGAAAGTTATTTGCTGTTTTGATATATATTTAATAGAAATATTTTCAATTACATTTGGTTCCAAAGGAACATTACTAGGCAGGGTATCTGAGACATAAAGAGATGCAAAAAAATCGGCACAAGCATTACATACAGGGTTGCTCATTAGTGCGTCAAAGTCCAATATCGGCTTTGTTAAAATGATTTGGAGAAATTTTTTTTATGGAAGTGGTGTAGTGTCAAAATGCGCACATTTTAAAAATATTTTGAAATATACAGGGTGACTCGCTATAGTGGACCACCTTCAAGATCATTTTTTTAAAATGGAACACCCTATATATTTTTACATTTTTTGATTCAGTATAAAATTCTCTTTCTATCCACCTCAGGTTTTTTATTTTTGATGCGGCGTTGCCGAGTTATTCGAAAAAATGTGAAAATTTTGGTCGAGACAAGGTTTAAGAAATTAATTCGCTGTATGAGTATTACAATTAATTAAGAAAAAATATTTTGCAGTTATGTAGCCAAGAGTTGTACTTAAACGGCACAACCACCAAATATCGATTATATTATACAGGGTGTTTTTTATGCTATTGCCAAGTTAGTATATTTCAAAGAGCATTTTCTCAATTTTTTCAAATGGAATTCTCTGTATTTTATTTTATTTTTGAATTGGCACGTTAATTCTCTACAATTTTTGTGAACAATGTCCTATACCTAAAACCGATATTTTCAGAGATATTTTTACTTTTTCAGTACAAAACGTTAAATTATTATATCTTTTATTTCTAATTAGTCTTAGTAGCCATGATTTTGACATAAATTGAAAACAAATGACAACATTTATTATTGATGTTAAATAATTACATTGACAATCTGTTTGCTTACAATCTTATGAATATTATCCTTGTTTCTGTCATTTTTTCTTCATTTGGTGAGTATGCATATTTTTGCACATTTCTTCCATATTTCATTTTAGCGTTTTTAGTTAACTCGATATGAATTTCGAAAGAAATGAACTCATTGACATGATTTTTATTATGGGATCGGGCGAACAAAATTGTTTATTAACGCAGCGAATTTATGCGCAAAGATATCCTAATACTCCTATTGTTGTCTCCACAACCTTCAGTGAGAAGCTTAGAAAATCTTAAAGAGAGATTCGTTAGAACAGGAAATGTAAATTATGAAAAATGTGAGAGGAGAAAGCGAACAAGCGACGAAGATCAGTTGAATGTTTTGTTATCAGTAGTAGCTGAACCATCTACTAGTTCAACCGTAATATCGAGACAAGTCGATGTACCCCGATCTACCGTCAGCAAAATTTTGAAGAAGAACAAGTTTCATGACTACCACATCTCCTTTCATCAACAATTGTTGGGTCCGGATTTGAGGATTAGAAGGACATTTTGCGAGTGGGGATTGGAAATGGAAAGAGCAACTCCTCATTTTTTCCAACAAATATTGTTCACTGACGAATCCACCTTCACCCAATGTGGTAGCCCAAATCGACATAATTATCATCATTATGCAACGGAAAATCCAAAAATTGTAAGACAAGTCGATAGACAATGGCAATGGACTGTAAATGTTTGGGGAGGTATTGTGGGCGATTTTGTGATTGGACCTCATTTTTTTAATGGGCATCTAAATGGTGCACAGTATTTGTATTTTTTGCAAAATCACTTGCCTCAACTCCTGCAAAATATCCCTCCAATTCTAATGGAAAATATGTGGTTCCAGCACGACGGTGCTCCACCACATTTCGCATTACCTGTTAGAGAATTCTTGAATCAAGAATTCGAAGACAGGTGGATAGGTCGCGGCGGTCCCATCAGTTGGCCACCTAGATCGCCAGACTTGACGGAAATGGATTTCTTCTTCTGGGGACATATTAAGCAGATTGTGTACCAGAGCCCTGCAACTACTGCAGAAGATATGAGGCAACGCATAATAGAAGCTTTCGGCACAATTTCCATTGAGTCGTTACGAGCACTACATAGGTCGTTTTTGGCAAGACTGCAAATGTGTGTTGAACAGAATGGAGGTCACATTGAACATTTGTTGTAAATAAATAGATACTTGAATTGACATAAAATAGTTTGTTAGCTTTAGAAGTTGAATTTAAAATCAAAGTTTTCACTTTTTCAGACAATAATCATGATAACTACGAGTTGAAATTTCTCGTGTTCTCGTGCTTACTCTGGGGCATAATTAACGTCAATAACAAATGTTGTCACTTGTTCTCGTTTATGTCAAAACCATGGCTTCTAGACTGGTTAGATATAAAAAGTATAATAATTTAATGGTTTGTATTGAGAAAGTAAAAATATCTCTGAAAATATCGATTTTAGGTATAGGATATTGTTCATAAAAATTGCAGAGAATTAACGTGCCAATTCAAAAATAAAATAAAATACATGGCATTCCATTTGAAAAAATTGAGAAAATGCTCTTTGAAATATACTAACTTGACAATTGTATAAAAAACACCCTGTATAATATAATCAATATTTGGTGGTTGTGCCGTTTAAGTACAACTCTTGGCTACATAACTGCAAAATATTTTTTCTTAATTAATCGTAATACTCATACAGCGAATTAATTTGTTAAACCTGGTCTTGGCCAAAATTTTCACATGCTTTCGAATAACTCGGCAACGCCGCATCAAAAATAAAAATTCAAGATGTCGTTGGAAAGAGAATTTTACGCTAAATTAAAAAATGTAAAAATATATAGGGTGTTCCATTTAAAAAAAATGACCTTGAAGGTGCTCTGCTGTAGCGAGTCACCCTGTATATTTCATAATATTTTTAAAATGTGCATATTTTGATACTACACCACTTCCATAAAAAATTAGCTTTCCAAATCTTTTTAATAAGGCCGATATTGGACTTTGACGCACTAATGAGCAACCCTGTATATCCTGGTTATTAGAAATACTTTCATTTAGATAGATCATGTTTGCTGGAATTTTCTGTGTTTTGTTTACTTGCAAGAAAAGACCAAAAACCTTTTACATCATTTTGAATATTTGATTCAGAATATGAGACATGTGCGATATAATCAATTTGTTTTTTTACAGATTTTCTCAATGAAGAAAAACTAACTTAATCCATAGGATTTTCCATTTGGTGTGAAATTTAACTTTTATCTGAAATTAATTTTTTTGTAGTAACAGAAAACCACCTGGGATATTTTCTATTTATATTCTTACGATGTATATTCTCATTGATAGTTTTGTTGATTTCATAATAAAAGACATCAACCATTTGATTAGAATTGCAATTTCAAAATTTTACACCCCAGTCTAAATTTTCAATTTGACTATTTATAATGACATAATTAGCTCGTTTAAAAAGGGGTACCTTGAAATTTACTATATTATGAAAAGTTAAAGAAGGACTATTTATACAGATATCTAAATCCGGAAGAAAGTTATCCTCGGCTATAAAAGGGACACTAGATTTATTAACGGTTATTTTATCGGCATTTGAATAAAACAAATCCAAAATTTTGTTATGAAAATTTTCAATATATTCATTCACACAAAGGGCTACAATTAATTATAAATAAGGCATGTTTTATTAGAACGCTCTTTAAGGTTATTAAGGAACAGGAAGAACAATAAATTTTAATCATCAACATAATTTACTTATTGATGAAACAGAAACAAAGTCAAAGTTATAAGTAAATAAAAAGAAAGATTTATGTATCTCGTAAATGGTGTCTCCAACATTTTATATTTATCCTATTATTTATTACAAGACCTAAAGTAATTACAATCTAATGATGGAGGAAAAGATTATAATATATACTATCTCAGAGAGGGATCTTCGTGATGTTTCCCATTTAAGGTTTACGATGAAACAATCTAACAGAATTGTTATTCCACAATTTGTGAAGGGAGAAATCAGTTAAATGTGTATCTCCAGTGTCGAAGAAGTTGAAGTACACAAATAGATGAGAATGATTACAGCAATTTGTCATATTATGTTGGGGCATTCAACGGAAATGATAATTTATTTATAGAAAGTGTCAATGTTAAGTTTCTTAATATAGAAAAATTATCAATGTTAAATTAATACTTCAATTATTAAAATCATCTTTTTTACTTATAATATTTGCAAATAGATATACAGAAAAGAGATTCTGTTCCTACTTTGTGTTCGCTAACGATTATTAGCAATTAGGACATAAGTTTTCATCAGATCCGCAGTGGTTTCATAAATAAGTTGCCGATAATCGTTAGTATTGTATATTGTATCGTAACGAATCGGCAGCGGCAATGGAGTTCATCCAAAGCCATTATGAAGATTTATCGACCATTTTTGATCACCAACCAAGCCTTAGTTTTTGTTCTAGTCGACTGTAAGCATTACGCGATTTAGAATTGACAGGCTGCTGGTTCAATAGCCTCGTTGAGAATGTTCACCGACCGAAGCTCTGATCGAATGATTAATATGGGCGTTGGTATAGGGGTAGCTCGTGTACTCACTAGCAATCAGCTGTGGATCTAGAAATAATTACAGAGGGGCTATCGGACGTTTACAATATTTGGTGTCCGTAATGTATCACTATTCAATAGAGGTGCTTATAATACAGCATTGAAAATACATGCAGAGAGATAAAAAAAAATCGAAATTAGCCTGGAAGCCTGTGAGTGCGCATATCCAGAATTATAACAATATGTAATTGTTAAATTAAATTCCAACATTTAGAAAAAATGTTTTAAAACATTTATAATAAGTATATTGGGGCAAATTATACGAGGTGATTCACGAGGAAAAGAACATACTGTTATGGTAGTTAGAGTTCACTTAGGCAAATTAGATATGGCTATTAAAAATTGTCTGATCCTTCTTTTTAGGGTAATTTATGGGTTTTGCTAACATTTCTTAGGGTCATATCTTTTAAACCACTTGCCAGAATCAGCTCTTAATTTGGGAATGTAATACAAGACTAATTGATAATTTACACCCATACTAAAAAATAAAAAAATTCAGATAAATTTATAAAGTTAAGTTTTCTTCTCTTATTTGAAGGAAAACATTTTATATTACAAAATTCTGTGATTACCTATATATGATTAATATGAAATCATAATCAACAAGCGAACATCCCAAAATCAGAATAAATATTTTTAATTTCACTAAGTGCAACATTAAAACAACAAACAACATCAAAAAATAAATTGTTTTAACATGAAAAAAATTCTATAAATTGTTTTCAAAATAAAACCCTTCTGCCTTCATGCATTTCTTTACCTTACTATCGAATTACCGATGAGTTCCTAGCAACAAAATGAATATTCTTAGGGCCGCTTTTTTCACCTCCAGTTAACTTTATCCGGCAGTTATTTACCTAGGATACAATTGCTATAACAATTAACTGCCGGATAAAGTTAACTGGAAGTGAAAAAAATGGCCCTTAATCTCACTGCAACAGCGGTTTTTATTTATTGCTCATTTGTATTAATATTTTCACTAATTTCACTAAAGACTATTGTTTTTAGATGCCCTGGTAAAAAGCAATTCACCGGATTAAAATTCAGGGCTCTAGTGCGCCATAGGACATTATCTGAGAGATGCCTAACCACTGCAGAAAACTGAGGAGGTGCTCCATCATGTTGAAAGTACAGTCGTATTCATAAAAAAAGCGTACACGTATTAGAAAGAGGGGATACATTTTGCTATATTTGCGTAAACCTGGCTAGTCGAAATGATTGTTTATTGCAGGTTATCACATGTCACAGGCTGTCAAAAACGCAAAGCATTGGCGTCGTTGTAATTAATTTTGAAACTGTATGGTGGCAACGTTTGACAAACTTTGACAGAAGAAAATAAAAATCTAGTAGATTGACTCAAGTAATAGAAAAACACGGATATATGACCAAATATTAGTTTTATTTAAAGTACTCGTGGTAAAATGATATTTGGTTTTGTTGTAATTTTTATAAAATTGTTAAAATATATAATAAAAATTATTTTTATTATTCTATTGAACTAACTCCCGACGCCAATGCTGTCATTTTAATAACCTATATTACGTGATTAGCCAGCTTTACGCAAATATGGTTAAGGTGGCCTCTCATTCTAATTCTTGTACGCTTTTTTTATGAATACGACTGTACAATGTACATGTCTCTGATAGCTGAGTCTTTAATAGACCAGGTATAATATTTTAAACGTTATACAGAGCATTGTGGTCCTACTTATCGATTAATTATGGATAATTCCACACCAGGTTTTTACATTAAATTTATGTTGGGAACAACCCTCGTGTAATGCACGCGGGTTTTCCTCTGCCCACACATTTCTGGGCATTTCCTGAATTATTTATCCTATCTCTGGGAGATTGTGCCTCGGCAGTAAAAAACGCTCTGTAAATGACTTGTCGAAGATTTAACAATGCACTGACAATATACTAGATTAAGACTAGATTAAGACTATTTCCTGGTTGCAGGCGTTGCTGAAATAATCTGTAACATATGCTGTTTAAACTCAATATTGATGAGATATTTGGATTGAGCGCTTCTTTATCCTAAAGTCCTTTTATATCTTAGGTTTGGGGAGCTTGGATATCGTGAGCCTCTTGACCTCCCACGTTGATTGTTTTGGAACATGAATATTACTCAGTGTAATCGCTTTTTAATTTGTAAATATCTAAACATACAACAAATTTACGCATGGGCATCATCAAATCATTTTAACGTAGGAACCATTCGAATATTTTTTTTCCATAAAAAATACAGTTGATTATTTAATTTTACAGCCACTTCCTCGTGGTGAGTTCTGTGTTATTTCCGGTATATCTGCCAGAAATAAGCGAAGAGCTGCATAAATCTCGAGTATTCAGTTAGATGGGGATAAATTACCTACCTACTTAATAAAAAATTTGTTAGTTGGCGGAACCCCTAGCCATTTTTTTAAAATTCTGAAAAAAATGTTTTTTCCACACTAGTCGCAAAAAAATGGAAAATATTTTTTTTGGGAGAGGAGGCGGAACCCTTACATATTTTTTTAAATTCTGAAAAAAATTGAGGTGATTATTTGAACAAAAAGACAACGTTTTTTCACTAGCCCTCGGTGAAATTCAATAAAATGTTCTCTACGACCCACCCTATTGAACAGCTATCGTTTCAATTTTAAAAAAGTTTATAGCAATAAAATATATCTTTAAAATATCAGTTTATTTGTTTTCGATCAAAAGAAATTAAATTGCACTTGGGTCAAAAAAAGTTTAGATCTTCTACCATTCAACACACACAAAAATTAATTATCAAAAACCCTCTTCGTTCAGATCGTCAGCTGATGACGGCACATGTTATTTCCTCCAACAGCCTATTCAGACCACTTCAAATAAACTACATTTCAACGATGGAATTATTTATCTTTTGGCTCCCGACTGGACACCCTAAATCCCAATTGAAAATGTTTGATGGCTAAAGTGAGAGGGTCGAAATATCCGCAGTAATATTGCATGGCTGGATGGACTTCATGGAACGTGCTTAAGGGCGCTAAATGCGACTTTCCCCAGTTCCATGGCAGGTCACCACCGCAGAGGCATTTGCACTGAGACTACTGAGAGTAAGAGCAGGCACCCCAAAAATGCTGGAATTATTAATAATTTTTTGTAATACTTTTAAATTTGTCAGATGCAATTAGGCAGCTATATTGAATAAATTATTATTGAAGCGAACTACACAATATAAAAACGTGATAAAAAATGGAAGTCTCCGTGTCTGATTTCTTGTTAAATTACTTCTTTACGAAGATTAACACTTTTATGTTAAATTTTGGACGACATGAAATGGAACAAAATAAGTACAATTATTTACTAGAACAGTTTGTACCGCAGAAATAAAAATAATTGATTTGGTAACGTGTACCAAATTACACTGTTAAATTTAATGTAGTACTACCAAGAATATACTATCAATTTAGAGTAAATTTTGTTTAAAGCATTTGTCCGATATGGATATTATTTTTGAATTGTATGTTGCTTAGTTATTGATTTTTCATAATTATTCAATTTTGTTTGAATATCGGTTATAGGCAGCAATGTTTAGAACTAATTCTAGCTCATCTATTCTTAAAAACCTCCTTGTATATTCACTTTATTATCTTATTTATTAGAGGAGATATACAGTTTTATAGCACAAAATGTTTTATCGACATGTTTTTGCATACATTCTTTAACAAAGGTCATTGAAAATTACCAACTAAAATTTATTTTTATAATAATAATAATAATCATAACACCACATATAATTACGACCCCCCGTATCTCGGAAGGCTCTAGAAGAGCCTTTTGCAGAGGTGGCTATACATTTAAAGACAAGGGACATACACACAATATCCATTTATAGTGGAAAAATTCCCTTCTTCCACTGCCACGACCGGGAATCGTACCAGGAACTTTTGAAAGAGTGGCAGGCGCGCTTCCTCTTTATCATCAGTCATATTAAACATCTAATTTGGCCTTGAGCTATTTAATTCTGTTTTCTTCAAAATTCAAACACCGGCGTCGTTAAGATACACATGTGGTAGTTGGCACAAATATTCAATTGGACTGAGATCTGAATCATACGATGTCAGTTCATACACATATCACTTCATATATGCATTAACGTGCTACGTGAGATCTTGCGTTATCGTACATAAAAAGTTGTGCCTCTATTGATTGGATTGAAGGGGACAACATGCTCGGACAAAATGTCCATAACGTACCATTTGTTGTTCAAAGAATCTTCACGTATAGGGAAACAAGATCTGGTCTGGCTGTTAAGAAATTTTCGTTTGACCAATATTACCTGAAGTTTTACGCTCATTTGATCGTTGCATGATTGAATAAGCCATACTAGATTCGTTCACGAACAAAGTCCTCATGGCAAATTGAAGTTTAAAAGATCAGGTGATTCCTACTATCACTGGTATTTTTATGTGGAAATTCCGTTTTTTTAGATGTCTTCGTATAGTATCAACACTCGTTTGGAATAAATCTAAATTGATTCTGAATTTTTCTTGTGACTGTAAACCAACCCTTGTTTTAAAACATGTAACTTTACGAAACAATCCAGAATTGCTTTTATTACTCGGATTCATCCTTGTTCGTGACGCCTATTGTGGTTATTCGTTTCTCTAAAACGTTAAATTACTTGAGTTATTATTGTAAGAAAGTTCAAGATTTATAGAAGTAATCCAATCCTTCATCAGTCAAAGAAACTGCTTGAAGATATTTGTTACGGATAAAATTTTTCGTAGTGTTCTATTTATCATCAACAAAGTCTTGATGGTTAATTAAATTTTATTCAAAATAAGGGATTTAATGAAAACTATTTAAATAACAAATTGGTACTGTAAATTGATGACAATTTTTAATCTCTCTCATGAAACAGTCTGTTACTTATTTCAGTTTTTTTAATTAGTTCATATAAAAGTGAATACAAACATATAGGTACTATAAAACTGTATATCATCTCTAATAACAAAGATAATAAAATGAAACAAAGCGTTAAGAAATGATTAGGCTAAAGTTAGTTCTGAATTATAAATTGTTGTTGCTGGTGCACTCCACAGACTACTATGAATTTTCAGTAGTAATACCACAATATAATGAATTTTCGCGATAAGTCTGTCGATTTATTTCTAACGAAACTGAGTTGCTTGGAAACACCACTCGTCCTGCGGACTCGTGGTGTTTTCAAGCAACTCAGTTGAGTTTAGAAATAAAAGACAGACTTTTAAGATAAATTCAATCACGAGTGGTATTGATTGAATTTATCTTATAAGTCTGTCTTTGATTTCTAAACTCAACTGAGTTGCTTGGAAACACCACTCGTCCTCGTCCAAAAGACAGACTTATAAGATAAATTCAATCACGAGTGGTATTTTATTAGACTATTTCACGAAAAAATATTTTGGTTGATAACTCCACTTGAAGTAGCACCGAAGCGACTCATTTTGACGTCTGTATCTATAATTACTTTTTATTAAACTGTCCATGGTTACGTCGTTGAAAACACCACGCTGACAGACCAATTAGAATTGAAAGACAGCTGGTGTTTTCAGTAGTAATACCACAAGAGATTGAATTTTCGCGATAAGTCTGTCGATTTATTTCTAACGAAACTGAGTTGCTTGGAAACACCACGAGTCCGTAGGACGAGTGGTGTTTTTGAAAACAACCAAGCAACTCAGTTTCGTTAGAAATAAATCGACAGACTTATCGCGAAAATTCAATCTCTTGTGGTATTACTACTGATAATACAAGCTGTCTTTGGTTTGTGATTGGTCAGATTATGTGATAATATTAAGGTGATTGAAATAGTCGCGAAATACAAGCTGTCTTTGGTTTGTGATTGGTCAGAAAATGTGATAATTTTAAGGTAAGTGAAATAGTATTGATAATACCCAAAAGGAGATGCTAAATTACCCCGTATTTAAACAAAATCCTGTGCGATAAATTACTGTTCATGTGTTAATATACGAAGCAGGGTAGTAAACAACGTAAATAAAATGTATCTAGTGTTAATTTCAAAATAGATGAATCATTAATTCCACCAGACGTTTTGTAATTGAAAATAAAAATCGACCTGTCTAGTGGTATTTTATACAATCAATATTTTAAAAGTTATGGTCATGTTTCAATTCTTTTTACACACGTTGTATATTATTTTATAACTGTCATAATTGCCAAATTGTTATTGATGTAAAACAACGTATATACTTTCAGCTTGTAAAAGAAATTAATTTAGACAAAGTCTATTGTTTAATCATTTTGATATACAAAAATTCTGTTTTTTGAGAAATAGTCGACCTAATTAGTTTTTATTTTTAAAAATTACTGTGTACAATTAGCAACTTGGTGTAATGTGGTATAAATAAGAGAAGTTATAACACTGTTTTTATTGTTTCTTTTTGTAAGCTTAACTTTGAAAAATATCAAAGATTGACTTACCTACACCGATTAGTTTGATATTTAAAAATCGTTCCAGCTAAACAAATATTTTGATCCTTGTGTTGCAATGTCTTTAGAATTAGGTTTTAAAAATTAAAAGGATATGTGTCCTCCTTATAACTTAATTAATTATTAAAAATTCCTTATTTTAGTTGGTTCTTAATTTAATATTGAAAATAAACGTACA
This sequence comes from Rhagium mordax, assembly GCA_963680705.1. Classification (NCBI taxonomy): domain Eukaryota; kingdom Metazoa; phylum Arthropoda; class Insecta; order Coleoptera; family Cerambycidae; genus Rhagium; species Rhagium mordax. Next base: position 30,459,804 of record OY796657.1, read on the forward strand.
TAATTGAAAACAGTAATGGAAGCAACTGACTTCCCTTTCAACATCTAAGTGTATTCATTTTGCTTGTCGTCCGTCCTTCCCGTTTTCCGTGAATTTTAGAGCAGTATTAGGTGGAAACAAAAACGAGAATACTGAATAACTTTCAGTAACGACCTTACTGTGACGCCCATGCTCTGCTACAGGAAGAAAATCGTTTTTGGCTGCTACATTTTATGCCATAAGTTTGTTTTGTTCATTATAACTTCGCTACGCTCGTTGGAATTGTAAATGTATTGGGAAGTTGGTGCCTGTTGGGAAAATAACGTTTGAAATTAAAAATGAAGTTTAGTACACAAAAACATTTAAGCACAATTTCAAGAATTATTAATGCCCCTGGGAAGACAGTATTTTTCAGCTTGTAATGTAAATGCAAATGAAAATTAAGTCGATTTTAATGAATTCCATTTCTAAAGGGTCTTAAAGCTGTATTTTATCGCGTAATTTATTTATGCCTCCTAAAAATGTCCCAGACTACTTTTATACTTTAGATTGCTCCTAATACAAATTTTATTATTTCCTAGGAAATTATAATTTATTATAAAATAAATCAACGCTTATAACACTTTTATTTTATATATGCAAGAATATTATTAAGTCATTGGAATTTTTAAAAGGGTGAAATGGAAAACAAATTATATCGGTTTGGAAATACTACCAACTCTATAGGAAAGATGTAATAAAACTATTTGAAATAATTCAGCGGTTACGAAATAAGATCTTAAAAGTAATTATTTAATCTGCCCTATGGAACTCCCGCTACTGAAGCAGACTCCATTTTAAAGGTTACTAATTTAGCAACAGCAAGTAAAACAGTGTAAACTTATCTGTAAAGCTAAACATAACAAACAAATAACCGATTATCAGCTTACTCAAAAAAATCAAACCTTCCAATGCAGATCAGAACAGCTCGCAATTTTAAATGTCACAACGGAAATGGGCTTAAATGATCCAATATTTGAAAGTTTTGAAACTTTCAATAACCTTCCCAAAAACATTCAACACAGAAATTACTGTCTAAGTTATTTGTGGCATCGTTTAATTTTCTTTCTTTTCCTATTTGTAATTTATTACCACATTCTTGAATATTTTGAGGTCCCACAGTTAGCAACAAAGAAAGCAGATACTAATCGTAAATTATGTCTAAATATAAATAATATATAGGTAATAATTTTGTACCTGCGACTTATACAAAATCACAGATTAAACGTTAAGATATATTTTTAATTTCATATTAATCGGATAGTAAAGAAAAGGTTTTAATACCGAACATAATTTAAAAAAACAACTACAATATCTATATTTTTAAAATTCCTCAACATAAGCACCTTGTAGGTATCTCGATACACTTTTCAATTCTTATTCTATTTTGTCTCTCGACTTTTCCAAGGGTTTCTCTAGTAATTCCGTTAAAAGTTTCCCTTATCCTATTTTGTGGTCTATTCACGTAAACCTTGTTTTTAATACACCCCTAAAGGAAAAAATCGAGGGGCGTAAGGTCAGGTGTCATAGGTGGCCAATAAAAAGGGCCATAACGTCCTATCCATCTGATTGGGAAACTGGTGCTTCATCATATCGAAAACTTATCTTATAATTGTTCCATTTCATTAAATAAATCAATATTTAAGAACTGTAAATAACTGGCATCATTAAGAGTCCCTAATAGAAAAAGAGGTCAAAAGATGTTCATTTAAAATGCCAATCCATACATTCAATTTTTCAGAATATTGATTTCTAGCATGTATTGTCCAATGTGGATTTTCAGGTGCCCATTATATTTGAGAGGAAATTGTACCATTTGTTGTAAAAGCAGCCTCGCTATTTGATTTGATTTGATGAATTTGATAAATTTATAAAAATGATAGTTTGGGTCCCAAAAACAGATTTTTTTCTGAATTGAACTATTATTGAATTGTTATCTGTTTTAATTCTTCAAATATGACATTATTAATGATCAAAATGTCTTGAAAACTCACTCTCCAATAAAACCGATAAATTAGTTAAATATTACTAAAAATTGCATAACTATTTTTATGTTAAATTTTTTTGAAAACATGAAAATGGTGGAGAATTTTTCAGAATTCTCCATCCAACCTTTGAATTTGGACAATAATAATAATAATAATAATAATAATAATAATAATAATAATAATAATAATAATAAGGGGTGCAAAATTCGGACCGGCAACCTCCTCGCGGTGCACCCTGGGCAGGGAGGGGCAACCCTCTCTGGCTAATGTCGGACGTGGGATTACAGGACTAACCATCCTTTAATCCCAAGCCCTCTGGTTTTCGACCACAACAGAGGACAGGCCCCTCACAATCGACCCCACTCGGATGGGGGTCAGAGACAGGTGGGAGGGGCCTTACCGGACGGTCTCAACGACGACGACTTGGCAAATGTACATGGACGCTTTAGGTGGACGGAGGGATTAAGGGATGACCTGCTGACCTGTTACGAGAGCAGCGAACCTGGGCGCAGGGGATACATGGCGCGATTACACCGGTTGTGGTGCGATATGCACCCGGAGTATCGCGCCTTCTCTCAACAACATCTGAGAGATCAAGTATCCTTCCTGCGCAGAACAGGTTACGTAAGGGCACCTCGTCAGCGTGAGGAAGTGCCTGCCGCACTTCCACCGCGGCAAATACCAGCTGACGAGGAACATCCTCCTGAGTACACCGATATCGCTTTAAGGACGAGGGTTAACCTTAACACCAGGGTTAACCCAAAGCCACAAGACCTGGCACGAATGGATTCGTTGATTAGTGAGGAGCTTCCAGAAGATGCCAACATCTGGCAGATCAACAGCGCGGTGTACGCTGCCGCCAAGCAACTCGTTCCACAACAGCGCCTGGCAAGCGCAGTTGATAGGGTCGGGAAAGCTAAGCGGCGCGTACAGAAGATCGAAGCTAAAATTCGATCAGCAAGGCAACACGCTTCTCGAATCCAGAGTGTGGTGGATTATATAGTCGCAGGTAGACCATTTACACCGAAGGTCCGGCGAGTGGCAGCCGGACTGAGACGCCAACACCACACTCTAAATCGCACAGTGCTGCAGACCATCAAGCAGCACTGTCTAGATAGGATTCGAGCGCTTATGGCTATTAAGAAAACTTTGGTCAGGCGAATGCGGAGTTTGGAACAAAACAAATTGTTTCAAACAAACCCGTCTCGCCTGTTCCAAGAGCCACAGCGTGTTGTCGAAAATCCGCCAACTGTTGATAATGTCGAAGCCTTCTGGAAAGAAATCTACGAAGTCGCGAGTCCATTCGATAATGACACTCCAGCTATAGCACACTTCGAGGCTCTCTGTCGTAGAGTCTTAGAAGAGCCAGACGAAGTGTGCCCGGCAATCAGTACGGAAGAGGTTCAACAAGCACTTGTTGGAACCAAGAACTTCGCTGCCCCGGGTCCAGATGGTATAAACAACTGGTGGTGGAAGAAGTTTCCTTCCACCCACCGCCATCTGGCCCGAGTTTTCAACTCATGGTTGAACGAGGGGCAGCAAATTCCGGACTGGTTTGTCGAGGGGCGAACTGTGCTAATCCCCAAAAAGGGGGATCTGTCTGACCCAAAAAATTATAGGCCGATTACCTGCCTCAACTCCTGCTACAAGTTATTTACTCGTATCTTGTATACCAGGATGTTGAGGTCTGTTGATCCGGTCTACCAACAGATAAACGAACAGCGTGGTGCCAAGAAGGGCCTGGCAGGTTGCAAGGAAAACCTGCTGATAGACCGCTGTATTACACAGGATTCTGTGCAGTACAAGCGGAATCTGTCAATGGCCTGGATTGATTATCGCAAGGCATTTGATACAACATCCCACGAGCTTTTGTTACACTTGCTCGGATGTCTTGCGGTACCAGCACCACTAGTGAGATGCATCGAACAACTGTTGCCGCTTTGGAGAACTCGCTTCACCATAACATCCGGTGCCGAGCGAGTTTCGACAGAGTTGGTGACATTTAAGAGAGGAGTGTTTCAGGGTGACTCTTTGAGTCCGCTCCTCTTCTGCATCTCACTGCTGCCGCTATCTGTTGGACTCCGCCAAACCCGCGGGTATCAGTGTGGGCCACCCAGCAACCGGAGGCATAAGGTCACCCATCTATTTTATATGGATGACCTTAAACTCTATACCTCCGGAGAGCGAGAACTTCAAAATGCTCTCAGGGTGGTCGAGGAATACACGCGGGCAATTGGAATGGAGTTTGGGTTGGACAAATGCGCAGTCGTCCACCTCAAGAGAGGACGATGCGGGGATTTCCACGAAGATGCGCAGCTCGCAGACGGAAGCATCCTACGACATTTGGATGCCGGAGAGACCTACACATACCTGGGTGTGGAACAACGTCACATCCAGGATGTGAACCAAATAAAGGATTCTCTCCGTGGCAAGTACAGACACCGACTCCGAAAGATTTGGTCTTCTGAACTTTCGGGGAAGAACAAGGTGTCTGCCACTAATATGCTTGCCGTTCCGATTCTGCTCTACTCCTTTGGAGTAGTTAAATGGCGAGTAGATGAGCTGCGCCAATTGGACAGGGATACCCGCAAAATGATGAATATCCATAGGAGTATTCATCCTAGATCGTCCGTTCCTCGTGTGTACCTCCCACGTCAACGGGGGGGCCGAGGACTCTTGAGTCTGGAGTGTATGCATGGCAGAGTAGCACTAAGTATGGCATGTAACATCCTAAGGAGCTCGGATCCGCTCCTACGGTTAGTGAGAGATCATGAAACCATGGGAGTTGGCGCTTTATTGTTTAAGGCAGCACAGAGGGCCGCAGATGAACTCGGTCTCGTGTTCGACTACAGGCGAGGAGGCAGGCGAGGTGCTGATGCAGAATCAGTTACTGAGCTTCCGCCGAATCGTCTGACAGCCCAAATTAAGGCTGCCGAACAGAGGAATCTGTTCAGGCAGCACGTCGATAAGCCCCTGCACGGTGTTTTCTTTAACAACATAGAAGCACTGGGTTTATCGACAGAGCTGACCTTCGCATTCTTAAGGTCAGCGGGGCTGAAGTCGGAGACCGAGGGATTCATTGTGGCCTGCCAAGATGGTGTTATTAACACATTGGTCTATCGGAGTCGCGTGATGGGTGTAGAGGTTCCTGATATCAACTGCAGGACCTGCCGTCAGGCGCCGGAGTCGCTCATGCATCTATTATCTGCATGTCCGATTTATGCGACTTCGGCCTACATCCAACGTCATAACGCGGCTTTACGAGTGCTATACTACCATCTTCGGCACTCGTACAAGATAGACCAAACACCAGTGCTGCCTTATATCCCCGGAGATATCGAGTCCGTTGTCGAGAACGAGAAATGCCGGATTTACTGGAACTACTCGTTCCCGACCGTCAGGCGAATTCAAGCCAATAAGCCTGACATAGTCCTCCTCGACCATCAGACCAAGGTGATGTATGTCATCGAGTTCTCAGCACCTGCTGAGACAAACATCGCCTTGAAGGAGGAGGAGAAACGGACTAAATACAGAGATCTCCGGTACGAGCTCCAAGTGCTATACCCAGGCTACTCTGTCAAGATGGTCGTCCTGATAATCGGTGTACTCGGAGGTATGAAGCCCACGCTGCTCTCCGCATTAAAGACCATGCCTGCCTGCCAAACATCGGCAGAATGGTTGGCTGGTCAAATGCAGAAAGCGGTCATCCTGGGATCCCTCCGTCTACTTAGGGCACACGAGTCTGGAATCTACAGTGACTAACCCTGCGGGATGTGGGGAGTTGCTGTAGATTATTCGCTGGCGCTCTCTCTGTGTGGTGTCGGAGGCCACAGGGAGACTGTCCAGCACTTTCGTTCCGAAACGGAAAAAAAAAAAAAAAAAAAAAAAAAAAAAAAAAAATAATAATACATCTTTATTTCGAGGAAGAGCTTTCATTACAATGTAAAAAAAACAATTAAACGAAATAACGTCAATACAAATTGAATTTAACACAAGTACAATTATTCTAAATTAATTCTCTGTATATTCAAGATATTCCCTTACAGTATAAGGTTCAATTTTAAGTAGCACCTCATGCACTTTTTTTTTGACCAGTTTTATGTCGTTTATTTCTTTGATATTATCTGGTAGTTTATTATAATATTTAATATACGATTTCAAGTATATTTTTCCTTTAACTTTTTTTTGTATCAATAATGTTTCGGCCTGTCACGTGCACTTTGTATATTTTTTTGAAAAAATGTATAGGTTAGAGGATGCGCAATCAGAAGCAAAAACAAATTTGAAGAATAATTTTTTCTGGCCAAGGAAAGTTAACAACGATACAGACATGTTTCCAGCTTAAGTGTTACAAACTGTATACAGATTAAAAGGAACCTATTTTTTTCTTTATATAATATTCGTTAATAATATTTCCTATTAGTAGATATGTAATAGCATAGATTATAGATCATTATTCTGTATTTAATTATAATTATATGGATATCAATAAAAAATTAGATAAAATGAATTATCGGATAAAAAGTGTCCAAAAAGAGATTGTAGCTGAAAGACCATTACCAGAGTCTGCATAAGATTTATAAGCATAACAAAATTTAAAATTAAATTGACTGCATGTTTAATTTCAATTTGAATTTGGATAGCCATGTTATGTAATATTGCATCTCCTGAATCAAACACGCTAATGATAATATACTCGTTTGCCGTTTGCTCACAGCTTAAAATCTGTTATCAACATTATAACAACTAGTAACAATAGTTTATAATCACTAAGAGCAGATGAAACTTAATTATATGTAATATTGTATTTCGTGTGATATTTGATATGGTAGATACTTGTAGAAATATATTATGCACTTCATATTAATGAATTACGAACTGACTTAGATGATAAAAATACAGAAATTGGTTAAATTTATCAGTCAGTATGTGAAACAAAATGTGTCCACAGAATATTTATTTTAAGCATATGTTGGCGGCGTAATAACAATAAATTTTAAGTACATACTAGGGTGACATGTACAACCCTCTACCATATTGTGATGTTGAAAGTGTCATGTTGCAGGGGATAGTTCTTTGATAATATCGTCAGGTGTTTTTGACAGATTGAGTTGAATATCCTGTGCCCTATAAATTCGTATGTGAAGAGTCAATTAAATCTACATAAAACCTATTAAAAAGATAATCAAGCATGTACTTTAATTTGAATGAATTAGTAAACAATGTGGACATAAACGAATGGACATAACGAATTTAACTAAATTAAATAAGTAATGACATTTGCAAATTTCTGAAGAAAATGGCCACGCAAATCTGCAATTAAGTACAGCAATATGTAGTGATAGAAAGATTTGACTAAAAAATTTAGTGTACTTATCACAAATAATATCAAGTGTTTAATTTTTTGTGCAGTTGCGTTTTTCATTCGTTTCACCAAGCACAGGTTAGAAAAGACTGTTAGCGTTAAATAAATATCCATTTCAATTTTTGGCTAATCTTTTCTGAAAAGGAGACCGGTTGACGTCAGTCTATTCTCAATTACAATGATTAGCCACTAACTGGCTAAGTGTCAATGGCGTTAATGTTAACGTTGCGCTAGTCTGCGCTAATTGTAAGGACTTTATTTCTAAATTTTCAAAAAATAATATATTCCACTGGTTGACACCATTTTGGCCTTAAAGTAACTTTTAATGCGATGATTTACGAATCAGGCCAAAAATGTGTCGCTTCAAGTTTTTAAGATACCTAACTTAAAGGTGTAAAAATGAGGTATTTGGTCATTGTTAACGACTTAAAACCTCTAACAATTTTTCTTCTATTTGATTTTTTTTTTGCTTTTCATCGTAAAAGGGCATGCATACCTACCTATATAAAATTTATGTGCAAGAAATACAGGAAATAAAAACGTTACAGGTTTTAATTAAATAATTTTTTCCCACGATAGATTGTGAAAAATCCTATAACTCGTAAAGTATTAACAATAGAGAAAAATTGTTTAAACAAAAGATGTAGCTCTCTATTCCCTATTAATTAACGGAAGAAGAAAAATTCGAGAAAGATCCGTTAAGACGGCAACTGTAGCGGCAACGATATTTTTGAGGAAAAACGTAAATCATTATCAAAAAAATAAAATTACCTACTTTCCGGAATTATTTTTGGGTAGCCTTTTCTTTTTTCTCCCTAAATACTAAAACGTGATAGCAAAATTAATGGAGAAAATAACTGGCGCAGATATGTTGACTGACTCTATTTTTAACATATTTATTGACAAGATCACCTTTTGAATGTGAGTTATTCTTATATTTTTATTCTATAAATTCCCAGTCATCAAATTTATGTATAATATTGTATAACAAGAATGAGTATATATTTTAGAGATAATTCAATTAATTAATTGATCCAAATGTTCTCTTAATACTAATATAGGTAAATAAGAAGTTATAAATTGAATATATTTTGGCAAACACAAAATTTAATTCGTCAAGTAGGGCAGATGTGTGTTTAGTTTTGAGGTCATAAGTTTACGTCCACCCTTTTCCTATAAATATATTTTCAGCCGACAAAAATTTCCAAAGTTATCTATTCGTATGTCATCTGCAAATGATGTTCATCATAAGAGTATTGTATGCTATAAAAGACTGATTAAGTTCGAACAGTCGTCATTCATCCAGACAGCCGGATTTTATATTAGATATGACGCACGTTATTTACAATTATTGTATTGGTCTGTCTCACTATAACACAAATTGTTCGCTTTACGTTCAATAAAAAATAGATATAAGGGACAGAGGGATAATAAAACCTTTCAAAAACATCTGCCATGCTCCGCTGCTGACACCTTATTAAATTAAAAATACATTTTCGAATTTATTTATCTTTCTCTTCAGTTGTGAAGAATGGCAAGTACTTATAAGGGTGTATTGTTGAAGAGAAATATATTACCCACAGGGTTTTCCTTTCATTTGCTTGAATACATGATGCAGACGATCCATTATAAACTAGAAATAATACTCAACGTGACAAAGTGATGCATTTTAATGTTTTCTTTTAATTTTTGTATATAAGCTTGTTGGTACGAAGGGCATAGGGATTTGCATAGTATTTATTAAGTTATCTTAAAATTGATTAACTGAACGATTTTTGTAATTCTAATCATGCATACTTCGTTGTAAATATTTTAATAAACCTTGCGTACAGTGTTGGTTTTATATTAACACAAATGTATAGGATGGATGCAAATTTAATTGAATTTAAATGCTCTTAGGAAAAATTATCATTACCAGCCAGCGCTTACACTTTATAGAGCTTATATTTAATTGTATAGTTACACTTTCTTCAAATTTCACTTTTAAATGGTTCTTGATTTATAATTTTCAGATTGAACTGTAAGAACTAATTGTCAACATTTGAAAGTGAAACAATAATGAAAATAAAACATTTATTTGATCACCAGATTAATAATAAATTTATTTAACAAATTACATATCTGAAACCGAAAGAATCAAAGCAGAAAAAAATATACAGAATGTTTTAGTTTAAAAACAATTTTTTTTCTTTCTTGTCCAATAAAAAGTCGGATTTTGGAATTAGGGTTAAATGAAAAAAATTAAAATATTGGGAATATTCACTAATAATTTAATTGAGGTTATACATTTTTGTGTACATTTCTGTGCTACTATCGGCGATGCTGGTAGAATACGGGATACATTGTTTAGTTCCTGTAATTTGGACTAAATTGACTAAATTCGTACTATTTCAGTTATGCATTTATCAGCGGGTTGCCGATCAGTCGAAAGTTGCTAGCTCAAGTGACATGGACAATATGAACATGTACGTAACAAATAAAGAATTATTTAATCAATAGAAATGTGTACCTGCTTTCGACACTTTAGTAAACATGAGGACTAAATCTTGTTGCAAGCATTGCATCTGTAGCCTCCAAAAAGTCACCGCCACCTTTGTTGTTGAAAGGAATTAAGGATGATCGTTGTGCGTTTTAGTTTATAATAAAACTACGTGTGTTGGAGCCACCACAAAATGTTTTAATTCATTCAGGATTCGTTGCACTACATATTTATTAAAATCATTAAATCACTATCAGTGTAATATTATATTATGATGCATACGTTGAAACACTGATTAATATCGAATTAGTAATTAATAGAAAATAAATTTAAAATCACTAGTCATGTTGAAAAACGTATAGGTACTATTCATATTATATTAAAAAAAAAAGTAATTGTGAATCACTTGTGTTGCCATATTTGATCAATGTGACATTATTATGTTCCTGGTTTAGATAAATGTCCAAAACAAAAAATTCAAAACTTTGCAGAAATATAAATTTATTACGCAAATATAATATGCATAACCGTAAGAAAGCTTAATATGCCATCTTTTATCCAGAACATTTTAACTACCTCCACACCATTACATCTAAAAGATAAACTAGTTGAGCGTGGTTTGTTTCATAATGTTAATATTAGACACCGAAACATCTTAAACGTGCTTTAGCATCGTTTTGCTCTTTTTAAGAAAAGTTTTAGTTGCCTACATTGCAGTTAAGCTTAAAACTTGATAAAGAACGAATTTCAAGTTTGTTACAAGTTTTAAAAAAACATGTTCAATTAAAACTGTTCATGAAAATTTTGTAGATATCTGTGGATTTGATTGTTTTTGTAAAAAACTTCAAAAGGTCAATAAGTAAATTAAGCTGCATTTCTACCAGAAAAATGATCCTGGAGAGAGTTGCAATCTTTGGACGAAAATGGCATTTTTGAGATAAAACTTAACGCCGAAGTAAGTTTTGCAAATAAAAGAATTGTGCAAAGTATATCAAGGAATTTCTCGACATCCAACATTTAAATGTACACGTATTTTTATTTAAGCAATCTAATGTGAAACAACACTGTACTTTCTTAAAAAAACAAAGAACGATTTAAAAAGTGAAGTTTGTTTGCGAAAAATTGTTAAGAATATTCTATAGAATGTACACAAATAATGTTAAAAGAAATTCAATATAAATGACAACTTTGTCCCCAATTTATTTCAATATATTTTTGCATCGCATTATTAAGCGTTATATAATTTTTTAATAGTTATTTTTATATTTTTTTATATATATGTATTTTATAGCAGCTCAAAGCTCAAGTGACAGTGGTCTTAAATTAATTTACCTTCTGATGAATAAAACTTATTAACAAATGTCAACAGTCTATTATTTATTTTACGATTATGTAATGTTTGCCCATAAAAAATCAAAATAATTTAATGTTTTCGCAGTGTAACGTATCTAGAGAAAAAAGTCTCTATTAACATAAATTACAATAATTAATTACTTTCTTGGATACTGTATTCGGCTATTGTGGTATATGCATAAATTTAGGCAACCTTGTCTGTAGTAGTAAAAAGGTTGATGTAATTGTAATGGTTAAAGCAAACAGCGCATACATTTTTCTCCACAAACGCTAAGTGAAGTCAATATTTGCTTATATACGTTTGAAAATAGCCTGCATAAAAAATAACCATTATTTGTCAAGCAAACAAAAATACTCTTGACAAATATTTCACATTTTCTGTGGTGTGTGTTTATACAATATTCATGGCTCACGGAATCGTGACCAAAAAGTTAAAACTTTTGTGTGTATTTTTAAACCGCAAACTGAAGTATGTGTATTTAAAATGGCTGTTTTTAAAACTTACTTAATTTAATATTCACAGTTTAGTCTAGGAAACATTATTTGTTAAATTGTAAGCACGAAATGGTTAAGAATTAGTATTTTTCACGAACTTCAATATAGGGTTGTCCGTCCACCCACTTTCAGTATAGTTTTACTACTTTTACTAATTTTTTTATACTCAGTGCCTTAATTGAAACAATTAAACCAGTTTATTTAAATAAGACCTATTTTATCATATTACATAATATAACTCTTGCACATATTTATATAATATATAATTATCCACTATTCTCGTTAAAACTGTTTTAAAGTACAATTCACATCTATGTGAATCACCTGATATATTTTAATATTTTTAAGTAGGTAATCAAAGAGATAAAATTGTTTAGTTTGTTTTTCTAAAAAATATAAATAAAATAGATTTGATTCACATCAAATCATAAGCTTTTTAATTTATAAAAAGTTACAGGCCGAGTACCTATATTAACATCAAATAAAGTGAATAAAAAGATGTTTATAATATTTTATACAAGCAAGAAATCAGCAAATTTAAAGACAAGTAAAAATATTTGTCAACGTGAAATATGGATAAATTTTCATTCCTGGAAAGTTTATGGTATTTGCATACATGGGTCTTAATAATTTATATAAAATTGCCACTGGTGAAGAAAAAAATTCTGAATTAAGTGTCTTTGAAAATAGAACTAAAGCAGAAAAAGCATTAGCAAGGGCCTCCATTTTGCTTAATGTAGATTCTGAAGTTGTTGCTTCAATCCTCACAGAGACAAATAAAATGTGGCAAGTTTTAAATGATCTTTTTGATAAGAAGGAATATACTCTTCATGCATTGGTCAAATCAATTGTCGGTATTAAATGTGTTTCAAAACACAGTTTCTGAACATATTCCAAAATATTATGGTCAAGACTTGTGAAATGAACTGCAAAAGTGTCAGATGAAAACGATAATAGTTCATTGAATTGATTTTCAGACCTTTAGCTATGTCAGCAAAAGCTTCAATTCTTAACACTTTGCCAGATGAACTGGAAAATGTAATAGATAATTTAAAAACATATTCATATTTAACACATGATAATGTTTGTTCACGCTTTTGGAATTGTCCATATCCAATTCAGTCACTGTAGTAGAAGAAGAAGCTTATCTTGGTAAAAAATAAAGAAATGGGAAGAAATTGAATATTGAATGTAGTTATTGTAAAGATAATAAAAAATAGTACCTACCTATATAAAGGTCATAATCAATCATTATCGTCAATTTGAAAACAAACAGAAAAAAGCTCATCTAATTGAAGATTCTGAAGATGAACATTTTGCAGTACCTATACTTCAATAAGGTTAAATCATATGCAATCTAAATAGATATTCAACACAGGAGCCACATCACACATGTCTGGAAAGAAAATCTATTTGGCAACATACGCCAATTTCAAAGTTTTATACACTTTGGTGATAATAAGAAAATTGTTGTATGGTGAAATTAAAATCAAAGCACTTTAACCAGGTAGAAATACTATTAACAAAATACTGTATGATATTGTTTATTTTTCAAGTTTCAAATGCTCTTTAATATCCTGGGACAAAATAAAATTAAAAGAAATTACCATGAATGCTTCAAATGAAGAAAAAATTAAACAAATTGAAGATATACTTATTAAATAAAGTTACATTCCTTGGACAACCTTCGTTTTTACTTTCACTTCAAATAAAATGGTCATCAAATTATGCTACTTTGACGTAGGAACAATATATTTTGAGAATATTGGAGAAATATGATTTTTTAAATTGCAAAGTAGTTGGTGTTACCAGAAATATCAGCATTTAATAAATGTGTAGGCAAATAGTTGTACCGGTCGAAACTAGGCCGACTAGCCGAAATATAGAAGATCTGGCTTTAGGACCAAGGCCATTTACAGTTAATATAATGTCAGAATTTGGTTCAGATCCAAATGAGAATCACACCAATATGGTGCAGCATAGTTTTCTCTATTTAAGAGGAACTGTGTATAAAAAACTTATTTATCAACGTATCGAAAATCTCAAGATAAAGTTTTTTAGTGATGCTTTATATGCAAATTTTCTTGATAGAAAACCTGTTAGTGGGTATATCGGATTTTATGGAAATGCTGCTGTATATGGTGTACTAAGAAACAACAAAATGTTGCAATTTCCTTGCAGTGGCGGTCTTACCATAGATTTCATTCACATCAAATCACAAGCTTACAAGCAAACAGTTTAATCAAAGATAATTTCATATACTAGATAGTCAAAGCCATTGTTTATTTCATCGCCCCATCTTCTCTCTCTAACACATGCAAAATTGGATGCCAAATAAAAGAGAAGTATTGCAGTATCATGAGTTAAAGTGAGATGAAGCTTAAGTTGGGGTCCATTTATGAGCGATAAAATTAAACAATAGGTCTGACTATCTAGTGTATACATGATCTTTGGTTTAATAAACTAGGACATCTTTCTAGTTCTGATTTAATCAGAGTTACGAAACTTTCAGGGTGATGCAATCAAGACTTCATAAGAAGAGAATATTAAATGTTCCATACACATGTCCAGCGAATTCTCTTCTGATAACATAATTTTTCACTTTTGAAATATAATATGATTAAAAATGCAAGTAACTGGACCGTTAGGAAAAAAAACACGACTGACAACAATCATGATTCATATTTGAGCAATGTCTGTTTTCACATTGAAACCTCAAGATGATTTAGTCCAGCGACATTATGTTATGTATAATTATGTATCCTACTCCAAGTCTGAAATAGTTATCTGATCGACTCTAGTGCTAGTTACATGAGGCTCACATCTCAGTGCCTCATGTCTAAATTAGTACTGAATAGCCGTATGATTTTGGTCAAACAAATATGGGTGTTTGGACACAGAAGGCAATGAATGCGTAAACTATTTGACAGCGTACACTGCAACCTTGTTGTTGCCATCAGCTAAGGCTTATTGTGATTCATTACCAGATTCTTTTTTAGTAACGACTCGGCATTTAATCCTTCAGAAAATCTGGTTTAATCAGAGTTACGAAACTGGGCCAGGGAACATTTTAATAGCCTTTGGGCTTAAACCTTTAGTGTGATGCAATCAAGGCTTCATAAAAAGGGAATAATGAATGTTCCATACACGTGTCCTGCAAATTGTCTTCTGATAATATAATTTTTCACTTTTGAAATACAATATGTGCAATATGATTTTTTTTCCACATGCTTATAACTACGAGATATATCGGCAGCATTAAGCAGTAGGTAGTTAACATAAAGAGAGCACATAATATCACAGAAAAGACGCAGCAGATAAATCAACGTAATCGCATTCCACGTTGAGTCATATATAAAATAACACTTAGTTTAAATCTTCAACTTAATAATTTCAACGTCACACTTGGCAGGCTATCAAAACATTTAAATACTAATGGTAGATACATATTCACACGCAATTTGATGCGTTTATTTCAGCGGTATCTTAAAAACTGGTTCATGCATTCATTGCATGACCGGAAACTAGCAGGGCAGCGACATTTCCGCAAGGACAATTACTTCATGTCTTCCGTCTAAAACACGCTCGATTATTGCATTGCGGCTTCCATCAACACCGCTGCAGGACGGTTTTATGACCGCATTGTGTGCTTTGTGCCTTTTACTTTTTACCGGTAATGTGATATTAGTAGAACGGTTTATTTACTTTTCAACTTTTATTAGGTAGGTACCTTTTATATTCTGTTTTGACAATGTCAGTTTAATGACATACAATGTGTTTGGTATGTTAACCGTTTTAGAAAGCATACACTTTATAACTACGCCTTTGCTAATGACGTAAATTTATTGGTAAGTTATCATCAAACAAATTTTACAACTACGAAACAAAATATTGGTACAAATATTATTTAAAGAAGTAATAAACATCTCGAGAGTATTTACTACATACGCAAATTGTAAACGATTTTATTATTTAATATTACTTCTAGTCTAGTAAGAACAATTACTTCAGTAAACATTTATTATACATGTAACATTAATCACAAATATTGTAAAGTGGTTATCTGGCCGCTATTATAATTGATGATAAACTTCAGAAGCCTTTTATTAGACCATCGAAATCATTCGCCATTGCGCGGTTTAAACAATTATAATAATCAAATTAGTTTACTGTTCAGGTAAAAGACACTTACAAACGTCTAAGAATCTTAAGTTTTCTCTTTCACTCAAATATGATATAATGATTAAAACTAGATAATCCCAGTGACACAATTGACTTCTTTGCCAATTTATTTAGTAGCTCTTACCTAGCTCCCTCCCTCCAGAATCTGATGATAACTTGACCAGAAATATGTTGGCGATTAATATTAGGCGAATGAATGTTGGACGAGTTGAAGAAACTTAAGCCCAAATTAATTACTGGGCCCGACGATGTTTCAGCGGTCTTAGTTTTAGATCCCATATATCCACTAGGTATGTTAAAAATAAATTAAAATTGTCTAACAATTAAAACGTTATAATTTCGACTACAGTGAGTCAATCCTCAAAGCCTTCCGCATTTCCCTTGCCATAAATTTTCACAGCGAACTCTCTTTTTTAACTCATAGAACTAATTTAATATCAACATATTTTTAAACTTTTCTAATCAGAAATAACAGATTTCTTAAATATCAACAAAATTTTTAAATTTTGTAATATGCCTTTGACCATTTTAAATTTTAGTATACGTCTCTTTTCTGGAAACCCTAATTAACCTCGACCTCTTGAGAATGTTTCAACACGGTTCCTCAAATTATTGTTACAAGCCTTATGATGTTTCTCTGACGGTTAGTTTTACGCAGCTAAAGTTCTTGGCGAAATTTTCAATGACTACTCTTAATCCAGTAATACAAAATTCATAAAGTTTCAAAAATTGGTAGAAATAATGAGGATAGCATAAGTATTATTAAACCGAAAAGTGCCCACCCCTAAATAGTGTGCTTCATCGTTGCCACACCATTTTCAGGATTTCTAGATTATCTCGGGAACGACCACTTTTTTATAAAAATACTTATATACAAAATTATTACTTATAAAATTCTCTATCAAAAACGTGTCTACAATTTTTTCCTAAAATTAATGGTACCTACTGTGGGAAATAGGCGCCACACATTGGTTCCGGTTAACACAATAAATTGTAATTTTTACTATAATCTAGTTTAAAGTTCAATGCTTAACACTAATATTTTTCTCTTGCCCAGCATACTCAAAAACGAGAGATAACGTGGGTTTTCTCTTTTGTAGCACAAAACACATTTTTCACCCCCTTGGAGGGTAGTTTTTGGCCGTTCGGAGGGTTGGTTTGCCTCAGGGAGCAGAACTAACATTACCATCGTGTTCAACATAGGTGTTGAGCGAATGGCCACGCAGCCTCAGCCATTAATTCAGTAGATAGATAGATAGATAGAACATCATCAATAACGAGGGGGTGACATAAGTTTTTCCGGTAGAAGATGTAGAATATGCGATTCCCCCCTCTTTGGGGATGGTTTTTGGCCGTTAGGGGGGTAGGGTCAATTCGGGGAGCAGAATCAACATCATCATCGTGTTCAGCATCCTCGAAAACGGGGGGTGACATAAGTTCTGCCGGTGGAAGACGTCGAATACTCAATTCTCCCCTTTTGGGGGAGGTTTTTTGGTCATTTGGGGGGTAGGGTCAACTCAGGGATCAGAAAAATCATCACCATCGTGTTCAGCATGCTCGAAAACGGGGGGAGGCGGTAGTTTGGTTGACTCCCCAAATACTTGTATGTTCGTCCGACTCACAGAATGCACTAATGTCGCTTCCACCCTCTCACCCCCATAAAATAACGCGATTTTTAAAGAAGCGAGAATATTGTATATTGTACTTGTTTCCACGCCAACCCAGAGGTAAATTACTTGGCGCGTTTTTTTACGTGGTTTCCCCTGTAGTCCTAATCCACTAATTATCAGAGTTTACCTACATTAATTAATCTTCGTCGTCTTCCATATATTCGATATTCATGCATGCTTGTCGGTGAAAATGGTAGCATATTGTGGAGCAACATAAACCTGCTCTTCTGCAACTGCACCTGTTTTCGCACCCTAATTTGCATGAACAAGAATTAGTGTTGAAACAGATTCGGGTGCTGGTTCTTTTGCTGTCATAGTTGGTGTTAATATACCGCCGATTCTTTTCCATCCTCAAACGCGTAACGTTTTTCCATGTTTGAATTTGGTAAAAAGCTAGATATTGTGACGCTATCTTATTCGGACGTCATTTGTGACGTCCCTTTTCCTAAATAGTGAATTAATGTTACACAAAATGACTGTCGCTAATATTATTGCCTCGGGCGCCAATCCCTTGTTTAACGTGAAGGAATGTCACTTTGACCTATCAACAGTATGATAGGGCCGGATAACTTCAGTGAAGACACGGTATGTCCGGGTTCGAGGTTTGCTGGTCGCCGCTCTACTGGAGCGTCCCGACTGCTGACTGTATAAACTTTGAGAGTTAGAGGCTTATACTGATGTTATTATAAGGTATAGTAATGTTAGTGATATAAAAAGCAGAAACTATCTGACAAAACACATTTATTACAATAAATATTTATTGTACATCGTTTGCTAAACGAAAGAAAGCAAATCAACGTGGTAGATATAAGTACGGCTAATTTACCACAAAGCAGTATGTAAGCAACTAAATATGTATTCTAAAACATCTATAAACCAAGCAACAAATATTTACAACAATACTTAAAGTATTTACTACAAAAATAATTTAATAGAAATTAATTCTACTCAAAGAAACTATTTACAATTAACCACTCAAAAGATAACTCTCAAGCGGAGGTGTGTGTAAGCAAAGCGGATGCAAAACTAACTACAAGCGGCAGGTTCTAGTTTTGAAGAAACTAAACGACTAGCAGAGTTATGGAAAGTACTAAAGCGGGTAAACGGATGTGCAATTACGGTATTAATCTAAAATTAATCGGATGCAGGTATCTAAAAAGCGGTAGTAGTAGTAAGCAAATGGCAGGATGGTTAAAAAGCGGTGACGGAATTAAGCAAGATTTGAAGTAAGCTTTGGAATAATTACGGTACGTGTTTTCAAAACTACCTTTGATAACAATGAATGAATTTTATTTCAAAACGGTAAACGTGTGCGTTGAAAGGTGATAGTACAGTAAAAGAAACGGCAGTAAAAACTTCCAGTGATAACAAAAGAAATTACTAAAAAAAACCTAATCAGTATTATCGTGCTGGCAAGTCGGATTTTCAGACTAAATATTTACTTTAAATGATTCTACAAGTAATAATTAACCCCTATACAACCACTTCAGGAATAATTGTTAAACCAGGTTTATCCGTGTTAATCTAATCACCCGGACGCTGGCTAGCGCTCTCTCGACAGGGTGTTTTTAGATTCCTACGCCGGCAACCTGATTCGTTTATGTCAAAACCCAACTTGTTAGACACTGGCAAATTCGCGCTCGTATCCACAAGGTTTTGGGGTTTTTACCACAAACTATTATTCTGAGTAGTTACGAACAGATCTGATTAATAAAACACAACTGTACTGGCACCCCAAGACAAACCTCTGAACCTGAGGGGAAGATTTGTGTTAACCCTTGCAATACCGTTGTTGGCGAGTTCGCTCTCTCAACAGATAAATGCGTTGGTATTTACACACCTCCTTAGTCTCGAATTCTATCGGGCCACCATACAGACAGACGGATTACTAAATTTATTTAATTAAATAAATTACGGAAATGACTAGCTTTAATACCTTCTATCACGTTTCAAAACCTATGAAATATTTTATTCCTTACTTAAACTTAAAACACGCAAATCTACAGCTATTACAATACACAATGCTTTATTATAAATCAAGTGTAACACACGGACTGAATTTATAATTAATTCTTTCTAATAATTGACTATAAATTTATCTATCACAATATTGAAATAATTCGCAAATTATTTCTAAGTTGAAAAGCAAATAATTAACGCGGTTTTATCTTTTAACTTCAAGTACCGTAAATATGCCGAATGCTTAATATTTACCTAAACAGGACTGGAGTGTGTCGATCGTCGGTATAGACTGATTTTTAAAATTGATTCCCGGATCCTACTAACATCGGTACGGCCGGAGCGCTTCGCTTCTCGCGCTGATAACGTGAAATGTATGTTTCTTGTCGCTATCTAGTTAAGTCGCGTTCTGGCTCATTTATTTATTAATCCCGAACGGAAATTGTTATTAACAATTCTAGTTCGGACTCCTGTATCGGCGGAATAGATTCTACTCATTTTTCTGAGCATTACAGTGAAAGAAACGGAATTAATAACACACGGATTACTTAAATAGAAAAATAAATAAGTTTATTTATTTATAACACGTTTAAATAAATTGAACAACTGTTTACGGACCGGTTTTATAACACAGGTAATTACCTGAATACGTACTGATATTACTCTACCCCTTTATACAGGGTGTACCCGAATTTAACTATAAACAAACAATAAATAAGTTTATTAACTGAAAATAAACAGAACGCGGAATTCTAGGGTTTAATAATTCGTATATTTTTACTAAACTGGCTATACAGGGTGAACTCAAGAATACTAGCGGATAAGATAATAATAGTAACGAGTAAATTATTCAACTACCAGCTGAATCTGTAGGCTTAAAAATTTGCTTCGTTACAATATGAGTGTTGCCGAGTGTTGATAACATTACAGTATTTTTCGCTTAACCAACAAGTTTAGTAAAAGACTTGAATCTGTATACATCTAGATTTTTTTCTGCGGAGGTAGAGTTGTATAAAGCTAGAACAAATCGCTCTTCTACATCTGAAATTTCTTCATGAATAGGTACCTTTTTCATTATTAAAAGTTTGCTCGATGTCTTGTAAGTCATCTCTTTTATTAAGCACATTGATTGTATTAACCTTTCCTTTGGAGAAAAACGAGATTTTTGTCGCAACCACAAATGGCGTATGCAAAATAATATTGTTTCTTTACAGTTATAGAGTATCTTCGTAGTCCAAAATATTTCACCGACGCGTGTGAGATTTTGCCAGGTCTTTATTATTGACACTTCCTGTAGGACCAATCAATTTATCAGTCACCAATACATAATCGGAACCATAAACTCTTTAACACTAACGAAGAAAAGGTCAATCCCATGTGAGAAGTGGTTCATATTGAAAGAAAACAAAGTCTTTTTTCGTAAAAATTCAATAATTTATTTCCGGTTTCGTGAACTAAAATTGCTGAGGATGTGAAGCAATTTTAGTTCGCCGGTCGCTATAAAATAAATTATTGAATTTTTGTGAGGAAAGACTATGTTTCTTTCATTACTTCCCATTCTTCCCAATAAAATCTCGTGATTTATTTTTATCTATCGAACGCATTGACAAGACAATGATAACAATCATTTAACTCATGATTCTTTGAATGCATGTCTTTTCTCTCAATTCATGGTTGCCTTCACTTTGACTCTCGACAGCACTCCTGAAGATTTGTCACAGCAAAAGTAATCTAATTAAAAGATATGCTTTAGAAAATTCATAAGTGTCCTTGTTCCTGTTTTGTTAATCTTGTTATAATTCATTAGAACTACCAGCTGACAGACACAAAATTACAATCCATGATCTCCTCCTTCAACAAATCTAACTTTGGCCAGTCAATTTAGATATGCATGGAAAGGATAATATACTTACATTTTTTTTTTGCAGCCAGTCACAAATGAGTAATATACATATATCCATCCATTTAAAAAATAAACCTAACAATCATAAAGAAGAAAACGAGAGTGGAGAATACAGGGACACTTGCTTCTCACCCTGGGGTCTTTCAGGGCATTATATAATAGCCATCACAGAGAGGACCACGGAAGGGGGGTAATAACACAGGGTAAAACAAAGGGAAAACAAAGCAACCTATAATTTAATATTTACTTAAACCAAAAAGGATATAATAGATTCATATATTGTCTTAGAGTATGACTGGTATAAAATTTAAAATATTTTTTTTATTGTTCCAATAGTGTGATGAATCTAAAAATTTGTTCGCCGTTATGTAGTTTCAGCACTATTCTCAATATAAATAAATAATATGCTAAACATGACGTAGACTGCCTATTTAATTAATAAAATAGAATAAAATTTTTAATCAATTTTTCGACAGATTTCAAATATGATAATGAACTTTATATATTTTTTATTATTATGAATAATTGTAATCTTTATTTTTTATATTATTTAACTTTTTCCTTTAGATTGATTTTCGATGTATAAAATTACAAAAAGGCGTTAATATAAAAAGAAAATCAAAACATCTCAATACATTTAATTACAATTTGTATTATCTTAAATTCTATGTAATTAATTTGACAATTTACGTCTATTTAAATTAACTAAAAGTGAAACGGTCAGGAAAAGCAAACCAGCTAATAGCTATATGCATGAAGTTGACGGAAATGTAGACCATAAGCATATTTTGACTGTTTTCTGTAATTTTAAACATCACGGAAGTTAATAACATAAAGAAGAACGGTAAACATATATTCAAACTACCATTTACTTACGAATAAAGCTTAGTATTATCAGGAATCAAACAAACTAAAATCTAAACTATTTTTTTCAAGATTTTTTGTCAATACTTAGTTATGAATAGTCTGTATATATAGATAAAAGTATTCATATTTAACAGACTGCAGTATATAGTTTTAATTATTATAAAACAATAATAATGTCAAAAATTGTAAAGATATGAAAAACATGAATCTTTTAAAAACCGACTACAGTTATAATACAGTTTAAATAATTAATATTCACTTTGATTTCGTGGTTTACTCACACTGTAAGCAGTAATTTTTGCAGCGCAGTAACCAGAATAAAATTCGATTAAGTCTGGTAATTATTAGTCACTTTAAGATCAAATTTTAGTCCCAATTTAACGGCTGGTTGACCTACGTCATGTCGAGTGTCAGTTCAGCGATGTAATAGATAGTGAATGGATGCTAAAATAAGTAGGTATTGTTAAGGCCAAGTTAAATAGAATGAGCATGTAGATGAGTAGATTTTTCATTGTAGATATCGTTTTACTGTTTAAAGGATGTGATAAGTAATGAAATATTACACATTTGCTTTTGAAATTAATCGCCAGCTCTTATTAAGAATGTCACTGCTAGACATCAACAACGGGAACTGTGGAATACAATAGGCAAGTTAACAACAATAATATGCATTAACACGGCACTTTAAGAAAATTAAAACATGATATCTCAATGGTAAGAGAGAACGGATTTCATTCAAAAACAAAAAAATGGTGGTCTGTAGTCTGTTTCAAAAATTGTGATGTGCCAAACGCATAACATTGATCAGAAGAGGCGCAATTAAAAATATTAGTTTCGTGCTGTGAATATTTAAATGAAATAATGTTATATTCTAGGCAAACTTTTATGGGCTTGTAATAAGCTAAGCTATTTATGAATGTATATTTAAACATTACTTATATCTGCACAAACACAATATTAATTGTCGGTATTGCGTGAGAAGCTCTGCAAATACCCATTATGAACATCAATCAAGTATTCTGAAAACGAATCCATTGGCAAATACTACGTCATTACTCAAAAAATAACTTAATTACCAAAGTAAAATTTAACAAAAACGTATTATGTTTA
Organism: Rhagium mordax; assembly: GCA_963680705.1. Lineage (NCBI taxonomy): Eukaryota > Metazoa > Arthropoda > Insecta > Coleoptera > Cerambycidae > Rhagium > Rhagium mordax. Next base: position 30,483,193 of record OY796657.1, read on the forward strand.
ATGTTTAAGATAATAACACACTCCGTCTCTCGCTCAATGTAGGTTTGGAATGTTTTCTTTGTCAATAAAGTCCCATGGAGTACCACATAAGTAGTGAAGATATTTACATTTCAACAATAACGGAGGGACCAATACAGTGGCGTATTTGAATTACGTTGTTTCAAAGATTTTTTACATACAACATTTAAAAACTATATAATAATCTGCCTGTTGATTTTAAATTGCATTCTCTATATGTAGGAAAAACCTATTTTCTCTTTTACTTGAAAATGAAAGTCCATAATATGCATTTGTGTTTTTATATGTTGCACATTCTATTCTATGTTAATGAACTCGATATCTTATATTTTTTTAACCCTTGCTATATTTTAAAGGAACTAAAATTAAATTAACCCATTATTCTAACATTTCAAATATTTTTTAAATATTCTAGTACTCTATTTTTAGTTTTTAAGCATAAGTATTCTAAATGTTATCCAGTAACTCACATTTGTTTTGACATATTTATAGTATACTGAACTGGTAGTCGGTAGAACAGAGAGACATGTCACGTGTCTTTCATCTGAACTATGCCTTGAGATTTGCATATGGTGACATGTTACCTAACGTTCTTGTTTTTAAAAAATAGTTTATTTACAGCTGTAACTCTTTTGAAAATAAAGACTATTATTATTATTATATATATGAACCCCGATTATTGGGTAATCGAAGTGATCACCCGTTAATAACCCGCATTTTTATGAGTAGATAAAAAATATACCTTATAATAGTAGCAGTGTAGTAAATATTACTTGTACTTGCTTTACTACATTATCTAATAACATAGGTTTGTAGTGCTAGTAACAGTAAGTATCAATATAGCTGAAGGGCACTGCACTGAATTTAGAAATTTCCTGCTTTTACGCCAGTGGCAACTTTTATCCATTGTACCTTAAAGTAGTTGGAAAGATAGATGTAGTATCAGTTTATTCCATTTTTATAAAAAAACGTTTTCGTCGAAAGCTATGTTACTTATAGCGAGTTTCAGTTGGCACTTACACTGTTATTTACAATAAAGACTTCGAAGGTGCGATGATAGGAATTAGAGGGAGACATTTACAACTTGGCATCTGTCTACTAATAAGAGGGATACTCATTTTATCATTTTAGATTGACCGTGACCAAATTTTAATGTATTAATCACGCCTGCGCAGGCCAAGCACATCTAAATGGATAATGGATTCTACATGTGGTAATTCGGGACACTCGGGACATTTACTTTATTAACTGTAATCGGTAGGTTGTTCTGTAAATATAAAAATCTGAAAAATCCAATTTGAGCTTTTGAAAAAATTGACGCTTTAAAAAAATCGATATCTCGGTAACCGCTGATCAATTGAATTGAATTTTCCTATGCTTTAGAAAAAATTAAACCCGTGAAGAGTGTAATGCTCTTTTTTTACCTTGCTGGGGCTGTTTGCAAACAAACAGTAATTTTCAGCTTTGTAACACTTTTTAAAGCGGAATCTCAGGCGCCATGCCAGTTTCTTATACTAAAGTGAATGAGTGCAAGAAACAGCACTTTCTCTTTTGGCGATTTCCAAGACAGGCGAAAGTAGTCTGCAAGTCTGCAGTGAAGAAACGGAAGTATACAGGGGTCTGGGGGATGATTGTCGATTTTAGTGGGCTGGACAATTTCCCATACGGGTCTAATTAGTTTTACACACCATAAATAGGTAATAACTCTTAGATTTTAGAGTAACATACAAAATCTTTATTTATTGATAAAGTGACAAGACAAGCCTACATCTAGATACTAGTATAGGAAATGGCGTGCAAAATTGACACGGTTCCCGTTTGATGGCTGGTAAACAGAAGAGACTATATAAATACAAGAGTTTTTTCTCTTTGGAACTTTTTGGTATGATGGGCGGATTTGGGAGGAAGGGGGCATTTTTTAAAAATCGAATTGTTACCGATATTTTTCTGCATAAAAAATTTTTTAGTTTTCAATCTTCGTTTCCCGCACAAACTGAAAACAGTTAACAACTCATGAAATCAGTTCTTCCGGACAGATACTAATTCAAACTCATAGAAAATGCAAATCTGGATTTTATAAAATTGGAGTAAATGTCATTTAGATAGTAGAGATTTCGATGAATCTAATATTTTAAATCGATACAACTGAACTGTGTGTTCCTGATTATTGAATAGGAAGCAGTTTTACTCCATTATAGTCCACTTCAGATTTGTTCCGCAAATAAAAAATTACCGACAAAGGAACACGTGCGGCGGCTTCTCTGAAGGTCAAAGATGCCGCGTTACTGCTTTGTAAATGCGGCACTTTTTCCCTGCGTTACAAATAAGAAATGAACTATACTTTATATTTTTATTTGCAGAACAAAATATTTTGAGAAACGTGAAATTGTAGCGCTGCCGACTATAAAGTCCAAGTGATCCTTTTACAATATACAGCTGTAGTTTGGTTTGTCGGACACCGAAACAAATCAATGATCACAAGAGCTGTATAATAACTTTTGATCAACCCTTGTTTTTAAAAGGTCCAGAAATAGTATACAATTACCTATTAGTTTTAAGATTCGATGAACTTCGTCTGCTTATGTCATTTTTGGGTACCGTAACTTTTATAATGAGTGGATTGAGATTAGAAGACTTGTGGTGAAACATTTGCGCTAGAGTAACTGTTTGTCACGTGTTTTCACTAACCAGAGACCAATTCTTAACTAACTGGGCTTTAATAATAATAATAATAAATCGTCTTTATTAATGAAGAGGTAAATACAAAAAGTACTTAGGTATATTATTAATGTAGATGTTGGGGGATGATCGGCGAAGTTTAGCCAAAGGCTTAACCGAGCGTATTGGAATGTAGTTAATGTTGGTAGGAATACATCTCAATGTGTCATAATCGTGATGATATTGATCGTAAATATGCATAATATGCATCATTGAAGAAAACTATGTATATAAAAGTTTAATTATTCTTTCCTACTTATGCCAAATTACTTTTATTTTAATTAATTTCTTTAGAAATGTCTCAGACGTTGTTTGATATCCATACCATATATTATTTTCAAAACATGTACCTATGAATACATATTTACAACTTGTTAGTAGTACAGTAACTTGGTGATCTCACTTAGAACTAATTCTATAGCTGGTTTAAATTCAAATATTTTTGGAAAGTGTGATTCAAAATGGGTGAAATATCAAACATTAAAAAGGAATAAGGGTGCTTTCTCGTTGGGGATGAGTTTCACCCCAACTCAGGAGTTTTAAAAAGGTGACTATTGGAACGTGTAGATCACAGCCGACTTTAATATCAGTCGGCTGTGTGTAGATTGTCGAATTCTACCCAAAAACCCCTATAACGTTATTTTTGCTTTAATACCCGCCGAGCTCAAAGAGGATCACATTTCCGAAAAAGTTTGTCATAACAAAAATGTTAGTTAATGAAATAATAAAAATAATCCATGAAATAAAAATCTGATTAGGCTCGTCGTTGCCGAGATACAGTTCATGTTAGGTGCAATTGAACGTAGCCCTGAGAAGGTCACGCGCTTCAAACAGTCATAACTCTGGTTTAAAAAAATCTCATGACATTCGCCTTGAATCACATTACAGTAGCTTAAAATTATGTTGTAGTAAATTTTGATATCTGCTAAATAAAAAATGATACAAGGAAAATAAAGGAAATTTTTTTACAAAAAAGTGACCGTTCTTTTGTTTTAGAAAATAAAAAATTGAAAGAAAAAATCCAAATTGTGTTTTTTGTTAGTCAATACTATTATGTGTTCGCTCAAATTTTTTTGACCGTGATGCATTATCTAAAAGATTTTACACTTAATGTATTTTGAAAATTTTTGAAATAATGAATTTTTTTGGCTTTGAGGTGAAATAACTTAGCAGGGAAGAATCTTAGCTGAATGTTACGAGTGACAAAAATGTTGGAAATAAACTAAGGAAAATGGTACTTTTTAAATGGCTTTGTTAAAGATAATAGGTTAGGAGATAGAAGTGTTTGAAGTTAACTCTTAACGTTTTTCTTTTTAATTTGACGCATTCGAGATGAATATAGAAAAACTGGAACCTTTGAACTGTTTTGACCTACCTGGCCTTAAAGAGGATTAGAAGACCTTCAAAATGCTTTTTTTGGATGATTTGTAGCGTTAATTGCAAAGGAGATATGACCGAAATAAGAAGCGCGCCTCAATTTAGCAAATTACGATATTGCTCGTTTGGCGGTAATTTAGTCTCAGAACTTCGTTAATTATTGACTTTTTAACTTTAGGGGTGATTTTCATGCTCTTAGGGGTAAGAGCATTCATTTTCTTAGTAGGGGATGAGTTTTATGTCTCAAAATGTAAGAATCTGCTAAGAAAGTCTTAATTTCTCAAAATAAACAAAAAAATGATGATTTTTATCCATTTTACCCCTTTTATATCGGCCATATTGAGGGTACAACATAACATTTTTAATTTCTGACTTCACATTCGTGATCAGCGACTTCAAAAACATAAATAGTATAAGTTTCAATAATTTATTCTTAGTACTTCTCTAATTATTGACTTTTTTGATTTTAGGGGCGGTTTTCACACTCGTAGGGGTAAGAGCAATCATTTTTTTATTAAGATATAAGTTTTATATCCTAAAATATAAGAATTTGCAATGAAAAAGTTCTATTTGCTCAAACAAACAAAATATGTTTTTCCGTTGTACCCCCTATTATATCGGCCATATTAGGAGTGCAATCGCGAATTCTAAAATTCTGACTTGAAATTCGTAATCAGCGACCTCAAACACATATACTTAAATGTTTTTAATAACTAAGTGTTAATACTTGAGTCAGTATTAAATTTTGACCTTGAAACTTTATATTTTCTAAGAAACGAGAATGAGCGTACGATTTATAAACGGTTAATGTTATAGGTAATGATTTTACATAAAAAAAATATCAAAAATATCTTAATATAGTTAATACTGTTTCATTATTTAAAAGATAATTTTATTTGTCATTGATTGATATGTATATGTATAGTATGCAACAATTTCAACGAGTGTTAATAATATAGATATAAATTTTGCTCATTCCTTAAGTTGTGTAATACTCGTTTTAATATTTTAAGGCTTTAAAACCAAATACAGATTGATGTACGCCACTGGATAGATCTTATCATCGGACGAGGAGAGCACGTACTTTGCAGACCACCGGAGTGTAAATATCGCCATTATCTCTTTAGGGGTGGGTTTGTTTACTTACTAGACGAAATTTTAGACGACCACCCAAGTTAAAAAGTTCGTGAAAGTTCAAGATGAGTGATTTAGAAAAAATATTTACCAATTAATTTTTTATGTACCTTTTTAAGGATATTCTTACCTTGGCGTCTCTTCTGTAGTTTGAAGTATCTTCATAGACTGTTTACTTAACTAACAATAAAGTTAAGTTCCACTGTGTAATTATCACTAGGTAGTTTTGTTTTAATTTTCTTAAATGCATTTTTAGGTTGTGCGTTTTAAGATTGTTATCTTTGCAGATTATATTATAAGTTATTAACATGAAATATTTAAAATAGTCCTAATCCAGTCCTTTGTTGCATCCCATAACAAGAATGACATAATCACCGCAGTACGATCTTTCGAGGGAAGGAATGCTTGATTTGTTGATTTTATGTTGAAAGAAAACCTTTGTAATTATATTTCTTTTTAATATTAAAATATAAACGTAAATATAAAACTCGAGAATCCAAAATCTCAAATTACTGATTAATTCATTTACGAATCTATTTATGAGGTAATATTATATGGCATATGGCATGCAATCAGTAACCACATGACTCGCAACATGCGATGTCGTTATTTTGAATTATAATTTTTTATTTATTATTATGTTTTCTATATTACGAATTATTTTTCGTATCTTATTAATGCATTATTTCTTATGCAAATTGGTCGAGGTCACATAATTAAATCACAATTTTAATGGTAATTTTGATGTTAATGAAACTGGTTTTCATTGATAGTTCCAACAAGGTAGTTATTTCTTAATATCGGTCAAATACTTTTAAAGAGACAGGAGTGTGAATGTTGAGGTATCAATTTAGTGGAGTCAAGGAGTAGTAGTCTAGTCACCAAGTTCAAATCGGTGAAAAATAGTGATAAAGCTCCTAAAAATATGAGCGATAGCTCATTGGATTCGGAATGACGTCTAGAAAAATGTATTCGAAGGAATAATTAGCACGCAAAAAATTACAAAAGTTATTAACAAATTAAGTTGCAAAAAAAAAGGCATTTCGTTTTTTGTTAATAACTCCGAAACTATTCATATTCAAGAAATTTAAAAAAAAGCTCCTTAAAGAGGAGGAAATTTCCAATGAAAAAGTCCCAACTCCCGGAGTTCTATCTCCATTATTTATAATTTTAATTTAACGCTGAAAATAGGGCTCCGCGCGGCCGCTACGGCATGCACGCGCCGCCTCAAAAGTGAGTACGCCACAGAAAACAATTTTTTTATAGTATTAAATATTAATTAAAAAATTTGAATTAATTATGGTGTATTTTGAACGCTTAAAAGAAAAAATTCCCGTTGGAAAAAAGTTTTAAAATTGATTTTTCAACAAGTTAGGCTATTGTTAATTAACAAACTTTTTTCGGATCTTCGTCTTCATTGTAAGTAATAAAAAATGTTTAAATAATTGCTCTATAAATTTTTAGTTTCTTGGAGCCCTTATTATATATTATTATATACTCAATAGGATCAAGTTATTAAAGTTTTTAAAAATTGTTTATTTTGTTAATTATAATTTTTTTAAGTGAACAAAAAATGAAATTTGTAAAAATTGTTGTTAAAAGAATTTTTTTAAGCGTATGTTTTATTATGGTTGTTTTTGCATCTGCTAATGGCATGAAACAATGTTGTGAAAAAATTTTTTACATCTTTTATTTATAAATTTTTTATAAACAAATGGATTAGTTTAATATTTTTAAAAAAATTTTTTTTACCATATTGTTGTCTTGAGAAAATTATGATTTTAAAAAAAATAATTTTTCCTTAAATCCATTTTTTTATTGTTTATAATCGTTTTTTTTATATTTCCATCATTTAAATAATTAGTTAAGAATTTATTTTATCTTTAAAAATCATTATTAGCATTTCTCAACAGGTAAACAAAAAAAAAATTTTTTTCATCAACAAATTCATTGTATATTAAGTTAACAATTTGTTATAAACAAATGTTGACTATCATTATATTTTTTTTCTGAAACTTACAGCCTAATGGCCCTTTAGGGTGTAAAAAATTTAAAAAAATTTTTTTCGACAATTTGTTATATATGGCTGTTTTTGTAATTTTTTGAAGTTTCAGAAAAAAAATATAATGATAGTCAACATTTGTTTATAACAAATTGTTAACTTAATAAACAATGAATTTGTTGATGAAAAAAAATTTTTTTTTGCTTACCTGTTGAGAAATGCTAATAATGATTTTTAAAGATAAAATAAATTCTTAACTAATTATTTAAATAATGGAAATATAAAAAAAACGATTATAAACAATAAAAAAATGGATTTAAGGAAAAATTATTTTTTTAAAATCATAATTTTCTCAAGACAACAATATGGTAAAAAAAATTTTTTTTAAATATTAAACTAATCCATTTGTTTATAAAAAATTTATAAATAAAAGATGTAAAAAATTTTTTCGCAACATTGTTTCATGCCATTAGCAGATGCAAAAACAACCATAATAAAACATATGCTTAAAAAAATTCTTTTAACAACAATTTTTACAAATTTCATTTTTTGTTCACTTAAAAAAATTATAATTAACAAAATAAACAATTTTTAAAAACTTTAATAACTTGATCCTATTGAGTATGTATATATATAATAAGGGCTCCAAGAAACGAAAAATTTATAGAGCAATTATTTAAACATTTTTTATTACTTACAATGAAGACGAAGATCCGAAAAAATTTTGTTAATTAACAATAGCCTAACTTGTTGAAAAATGAATTTTATAACTTTTTTCCAACGGGAATTTTTTCTTTTAAGCGTTCAAAATACACCATAATTAATTCAAATTTTTTAATTAATATTTAATACTATAAAAAAATTGTTTTCTGTGGCGTACTCACTTTTGAGGCGGCGCGTGCATGCCGTAGCGGCCGCGCGGAGCCCTATTTTCAGCGTTAAATTAAAATTATAAATAATGGAGATAGAACTCCGGGAGTTGGGACTTTTTCATTGGAAATTTCCTCCTCTTTAAGGAGCTTTTTTTTAAATTTCTTAAATATGAATAGTTTCGGTGTTATTAACAAAAAACGAAATGCCTTTTTTTTTGCAACTTAATTTGTTAATAACTTTTGTAATTTTTTGCGTGCTAATTATTCCTTCGAATACATTTTTCTAGACGTCATTCCGAATCCAATGAGCTATCGCTCATATTTTTAGGAGCTTTATCACTATTTTTCACCGATTTGAACTTGGTGACTAGACTGAGTCGGAAGAGTACCCAACAAAATTCTGCAGCAAAAAAACCTACTCCCCTACCCGTTTTCTAGGGTGCTGAAAACGAAAAAAATTGTGATAAAAATATTTAGCGACCACAACCTTCTCAAAATGGCCAAAGACTACCCCTAATCCCGGTGTGAGATTAGTAAAACCCGTGATTGGAGGAAATTAGCTAAGAAAATCATTAGTGTTTCATAAAAAGGGAAGGATAACGGCAGGACAAGACCTTAGGCTACCACTTGGGATTGTTACAACCCTTCCAAAGGGTTGAAAAATGGATTTTCTTTTATTTTTTCTGTAATCTCCATGCCCCCGTTTTTGGGGATGCTGAACAAGAAAAAAATAGTTTTATCAACGTCTGAACCTTCCTTCCGCCTCAAACAGGCAAAAACCACTCTCTTGCGCTTCCGCTAATAAACATGCTCGGCAGCGCGGAGTTGGAGGGGATTAGCTGGGAACATAATTGGGATTGGTTGGCTGGCAAGTGAAGGATAATGACAGGGGAAGGCCAGTCACGACCCTTGGGGGATGTTACAACCCTTCATGAGGTTTGAAAGATGACTTTTTATTTTCATTACATTTTGATCACTATACCACGTTTTTGGGGATACTGAAATACAAGGAAGAATAGTTTCATCAGCTTCTGATCTTTCCCACCCCTCAAACGAGCAAAAACCACCTTCCTAAGATTTCGCTAGTAAGCATGCTCGGCAGCGTGGGGTTGGAGAGGATTGGCTGTTAACATAATTGGGATTGATTAACAAATGAAGGGTAATGGGAACATGAGGACAGGGGAAGGCCTGTCACTACTCCTGGGGGTGGTTGCAAACCTGCAGGAAAAATGAAAATGTTTTTTTTTTTAGTTTTTAATATCTATACGCTCTTTTTTGCTGAACAGGAAAAAATAATCACTTCTGATTACCTATAATTTTTTTTCTTTAATAATTGAGAACAAAATTTTCGTACCGCATCACATAATTTGGAACTAACCTTTTACCCCATATACCAGATTTGAAAGTATTAACACCGTATGCACCTTAAGTATAATTTAATAATCCGTTTTTCCCCAAAACGTGTTTACTTGGTCCATAAATTTTAAGAGAAAGTAACAGTGAGTATAAAGTGCAACAATTCATAAGGAGATTAAAAAAGGGGAGCATTTTTTCTTCTTCACTTACGGAGCTACAATTGAGTATATTGCCACATTAGAAGGTTATTTATTCTGCCAGAATGGTATTCTTTATCTTAGGCTAAAGTAAGTAAGGATAGCTAATTTTAAGTATAGTTACTGGAGATATTTGAAATTTTCAGTAGGTACAAAACTTATATACCAAAAATTATTGTTTTCTAATATAAGTGAGGGTTTATTAACTCTGCTAATAATGCACATGTAGGACTATATTTGAATGCTCCTAATATTAATCTCAAACGTTTTGAATTTTGTAATTTTTAATCCAATTTTTATCATGCATTAAAGAAGATCCAATAAACTTAATAATTGTATGTTTAGCGATGAAACATCAATGTGAATATATCAAATTAGATAGGTTTTTGTTATTATGCTTGCATAAAGCTTAAATAAAGTCATTTATAAACAATGCAAATCAAGCAAAGAAAGAGAATTGCAAAGAAAATTAATCTCAAGGCTCTTAATAGTAGGAGAGCCTTCGACCAAAATTTCGAGATATTACGACACGGGTACGGTCATGAAAAATGTTTAGTTCGAGTCAAAGGAAACAAGTTTTATTTATGAAGGAAAGTCCCAGTATATTGCGGAAAGGATGAAAATAAGTTTTCACTAGGTAAAGCGTCAAAGCGTCAAAAATCCACTTTTTCGTTCGTTCCTACTGCCTCGAGAATCGCAGCGATTTACGATGTGGTTCTAAGTTGGACCCTCTACCTTGGATTTCTTACCAGAACGGCGGCCAGGCGGCGATTTTTCGTTTGGAAATAGCGTTTAAAAATTTCGTGTTTTAGCAATTTTTTCAATTTTTCAAATTTCTCTAATCACGCTTCTCCATCGAGATGGACCGGCGGCGTATTTTATTCTTAAAAACTAGATGTAATTTACTGTGCTGTGGAGTAATCATTTTTCTCGATTTTGCCCCCTAAGAAATTGTGAATTCTTCAAAAGAGGCGATTTTGTCGGATTTCAGTGATTTTTCAAATATGTACGCTTTAGAAACGCGCCATAGCCCTTCCCTTTGGATCTAGACTAATCTAGAGGATCCGGACCTGGACGGCGGATAAGAAGAAAGAAAAATGAAGAACTCTTTTCTTTTTAACACGCTTCTTTTTAGAACCATCTCCGATATTAGAGATAAGAATTCTTTAAAAAGGTAGATTTTACCGAAGAAGTGTACTTTTCCGGGGGCGCTTGCTCCCCTCCCCGGAGGATTTATTCGACGGAATTTTCAGGAGAGCTAGAACCAACCTTCCTCTCGGATCCCTGAAAATTTCGTTGCTTAATATCCATTGAGCTCGGATAATCGAATAACTGTTACGATCCATTTTTTTACACCGATATTTTTTCCACCCCTTTAGCAACGAGATAGACGTCAGTCTCAATAGAATTTTTTTTTCATATTGACATGAACTGTTGAAATAAAAATAGAATCCTTGTGTTAGACTAGGCATAAAATCTCGTAAGAGGCCTACAAATCACTTCTAACGGCAAATCGTGTAACAATTGATTAACAGGTGAATCCTTAGGTTTTTGTGGTCGCTGAATACGCCTAGGGGTGTTAACAGTCCAAATTTTTAGTCCTTATGCCTCAAATTTAAGATGGCGGCCAAATTTTTGGCCCTTAATTACAAAATAAATATTTCTTGGGCGATTTTGACAAGATCGATGTCGATATATATGTTTTTGGGTATGCTGAACACGCCTATGCCTGTTAAAACCTCAAATTTCCAATCCTTGTGTGTTAAATCCAAGATGGCGGCTTGTTATAATTTTAAAATAACTAAAAACAAGCGCATACATATCAAATGCTATTCATTGAACTTAATTCTGGGAATCACGCCAAATTCTAAAAAATAAATAGAAATAAGAAAATTGCCAAAATATGTCAAGATAAAAGTGTAGTATCAAAGGCAAACCTCAACAGTTTGCCCCAGAAAACCACTGTATATAGTTCTAAATGAACATAAATACAATATTGTTATCTAAAATTCGTATCAATGGTTTTCTAGTATTTTACACTAGAAAATATAACAAAATGTATATTATATAATATATAGATATATATATTTATATGATATGTAAAAAACAATTATAAAACAATAACTTATGTTAACAGAACGTTTCGAACCAAAGTCTAGGTCCTTTTTCAACTGTGATTACAAAAAATGGACTTGTCAAAAAAGATCACTTTGTCACCTTTGACAAGTCCATTTTTTGTAATCACAGTTGAAAAAGGACCTAGACTTTGGTTCGAAACGTTCTGTTAAGATAAGTTATTGTTTTATAATTGTTTTTTACATATCATATAAATATATATATCTACATATTATATAATATACATTTTGTTATATTTTCTAGTGTAAAATACTAGAAAACCATTGATACGAATTTTAGATAACAATATTGTATTTATATTCATTTAGAACTATATACAGTGGTTTTCTGGGGCAAACTGTTGAGGTTTGCCTTTGATACTACACTTTTATCTTGACATATTTTGGCAATTTTCTTATTTCTATTTATTTTTTAGAATTTGGCGTGATTCCCAGAATTAAGTTCAATGAATATTAACTATCCGCCACAAATAAACTACAAACAATATATCAAATGCTTTAAAAGATGTTTGTTTTAATATGTTTCCGAGTAAGCTAAATACGTGTGTGGTTGTTAACAATCAAAATTTTTGGGTGTTAATATACAAATCCAAGATGGCGAACTAATTTAAAAATTAGTATACCCTGTTGATTTTGACTAGATTGGTATGGTTTTATATGTTTTTGGGTAAGTAAGTCAATCATATAGTCTAGTCACCAAGTTCAAATCGGTGAAAAATAGTGATAAAGCTCCTAAAAATATGAGCGATAGCTCATTGGATTCGGAATGACGTCTAGAAAAATGTATTCGAAGGAATAATTAGCATGCAAAAAATTACAAAAGTTATTAACAAATTAAGTTGCAGAAAAAAAGGCATTTCGTTTTTTGTTAATAACTCCGAAACTATTCATATTTAAGAAATTTAAAAAAAGCTCCTTAAAGAGCAGGAAATTTCCAATGAAAAAGTCCCAACTCCCGGAGTTCTATCTCCATTATTTATAATTTTAATTTAACGCTGAAAATAGGGCTCCGCGCGGCCGCTACGGCATGCGCGCACCGCCTCAAAAGTGAGTACGCCACAGAAAATAATTTTTTTATAGTATTAAATATTAATTAAAAAATTTGAATTAATTATGGTGTATTTTGAACGCTTAAAAGAAAAAATTCCCGTTGGAAAAAAGTTTTAAAATTCATTTTTCAACAAGTTAGGCTATTGTTAATTAACAAAATTTTTTCGGATCTTCGTCTTCATTGTAAGTAATAAAAAATGTTTAAATAATTGCTCTATAAATTTTTCGTTTCTTGGAGCCCTTATTATATATATACTCAATAGGATCAAGTTATTAAAGTTTTTAAAAATTGTTTATTTTGTTAATTATAATTTGTTTAAGTGAACAAAAAATGAAATTTGTAAAAATTGTTGTTAAAAGAATTTTTTTAAGCATATGTTTTATTATGGTTGTTTTTGCATCTGCTAATGGCATGAAACAATGTTGTGAAAAATTTTTTTACATCTTTTATTTATAAATTTTTTATAAACAAATGGATTAGTTTAATATTTAAAAAAATTTTTTTTTACCATATTGTTGTCTATTATTGTTGTATATTATTGTTCATTGTTTATTAAGTTAACAATTTGTTATAAACAAATGTTGACTATCATTATATTTTTGTTCTGAAACTTCAAAAAATTACAAAAACAGCCATATATAACAAATTGTCGAATTTTTTCGACAATTTGTTATATATGGCTGTTTTTGTAATTTTTTGAAGTTTCAGAAAAAAAATATAATGATAGTCAACATTTGTTTATAACAAATTGTTAACTTAATAAACAATGAATTTGTTGATGAAAAAAATTTTTTTTTTTGATTACCTGTTGAGAAATGCTAATAATGATTTTTAAAGATAAAATAATTTCTTAACTAATTATTTAAATAATGGAAATATAAAAAAAACGATTATAAACAATAAAAAAATGGATTTAAGGAAAAAATTTTTTTAAAAAAATCATAATTTTCTCAAGAGAACAATATGGTAAAAAAAAATTTTTTAAAAATATTAAACTAATCCATTTGTTTATAAAAAATTTATAAATAAAAGATGTAAAAAATTTTTTCACAACATTGTTTCATGCCATTAGCAGATGCAAAAACAACCATAATAAAACATATGCTTAAAAAAATTCTTTTAACAACAATTTTTACAAATTTCATTTTTTGTTCACTTAAACAAATTATAATTAACAAAATAAACAATTTTTAAAAACTTTAATAACTTGATCCTATTGAGTATATATATAATAAGGGCTCCAAGAAACGAAAAATTTATAGAGCAATTATTTAAACATTTTTTATTACTTACAATGAAGACGAAGATCCGAAAAAATTTTGTTAATTGACAATAGCCTAACTTGTTGAAAAATGAATTTTAAAACTTTTTTCCAACGGGAATTTTTTCTTTTAAGCGTTCCAAATACACCATAATTAATTCAAATTTTTTAATTAATATTTAATACTATAAAAAAATTATTTTCTGTGGCGTACTCACTTTTGAGGCGGTGCGCGCATGCCGTAGCGGCCGCGCGGAGCCCTATTTTCAGCGTTAAATTAAAATTATAAATAATGGAGATAGAACTCCGGGAGTTGGGACTTTTTCATTGGAAATTTCCTGCTCTTTAAGGAGCTTTTTTTAAATTTCTTAAATATGAATAGTTTCGGAGTTATTAACAAAAAACGAAATGCCTTTTTTTCTGCAACTTAATTTGTTAATAACTTTTGTAATTTTTTGCGTGCTAATTATTCCTTCGAATACATTTTTCTAGACGTCATTCCGAATCCAATGAGCTATCGCTCATATTTTTAGGAGCTTTATCACTATTTTTCACCGATTTGAACTTGGTGACTAGACTAATATGGGAACTAAAACTTTAAATTCATAGCCCCTCTGTCCACATCCAAAATGGCTGCCAGGTCTCTACATGCAAACGTCTCAAGTAGAACTTGGTAATAAAGTAAAAAGTTCTATTTATCATGTACGAATAAAGATGATTTAAGTTATAAAAATTAAGTTATAAAAATTCCCGACATGACGTGAATATAAATAAAAATAGTATGTACTCGCGAATAAACCTTTTCTCGCTTTATTACTTCTCCCGTCCTTTCTTTTTGGCGGTTTTGCTCATTACAAAGTTTTCTTTGCGCGCGGCGTATCTTCTTCCTTCCTTATTCTTAAGTTGCTTAAATATAGAGCTTGTGTTGAGTTGTAAACTTTAAGTAGGTACCTATTTTGTTTTCAGAAACTCAGTTTTGGTAATTATGTCGTGTTTTATCTTGGTATTAATGTCCGTAATAGTTGTGATAAACTTGTAAATATTGTGGTTGTGGTTGTTCAAAGTTTGTGATAATTATGGTTTTGAATTTGGTAAATATAAACACCCATATCTCGATTCTCGAAATTTTAATTTGATGGCTTATGAACAACATAATCAACTTCATGTTACACAATACTGAAGACATTTTTGCAATTTATCCATGGTTTTGCGCAGGTTACTACGAAAAATTATTTCATCTTAAATTAATTGAATTTTGATAAATTAGATGTTAAGTGATCTAATACTAAAAAAATGTTTCCTCACCGTTTGTGGAACGACTTACTTAGATCCAATCTCTATTAATTAGGTAGTAGATAACAATACTTTTTTGTTTATTCGCAACGTTATTAGAGATACTGTAAATCTGATGATTATAGTCAGTATAATAGTCACTTATTCGATGATATAAAAAATAGAGTTCCATTTAACAAAAAGCTGGTAACATCATATCTTGGGTGGCGATGACATCTTTAATTGGATAAATCTATAAAAGGAACCGTATTTTAATATTGCATTGATAAGTTCGAGAATTTCGACGATACATTTTAATATACTGTGATAACGAATGTGTTAGATAATTTTTCTGTGTATTTCATAATTAAATTGCATAACAAATAAACGTGCTGTGCTGGTAAAACAATTCAGACCATTTGATGAAATAAATAATATAATAATACTGTCGTGCACATAATCCCAGTTATGAATTTTAACTAAGTATTAAGTTATAATTAAATTTGCATGCACATGGTGAGTGTGTTTTCCTTGAATAAAGGACATTTGTTTATCTATTTTCACTAATTAAATGAATAATTTCCACTGCGTTGAGATGCCTCTAAATCATAACTCTGGTGGCAACGTACCGAGAATTTTTCATGGCTTTATGTAATTATGTTTTACGACATATCTGCAGACCTCAAAATAATTTATACTTTTACCACTTCAATATTTGTAGAAAGTAATAAAAACATTCTTTAACGTACCGCGGGTAAATAATATAATTTTCTACGACTCATTTGTACAAAAACCGCACCATAACATCTGCCTATGTGCGTGGTAAACATAAATATTTTCTCTCATATTTCTACATTCGATATGAGACCGTAAATTTAATGGCCTCCCCTAAGTTGACATATTTTTTATGTCACGCTGAAACGTGAACGTATAGATGTCCCTTATGTTGATATACGAGTCTAGGTCTTTTATTTCACATCTCCTTTGATATTAGAGGAAGATACTTGGCGAGATATATTTTCTAAAATTACTATCATAAAATACAATATGAATCTCAGAATTTACAACAAAAATGGTAGACTTATACTTCATTATCACTTTTATGAACGCATAAATTTGAAATTATATACATTATTACGAAGACATAAAATTATAATAGACGCTTGCTCTTTAAGAAAATTTAATGCTTTTACGAATATTTTATCAAATATTACTAAATAATATAATATTATATACCTACTTATCCTTAACAAATTAGGTTATTTAGAGTAGGGTAGAGATTTATTTACCACATTACGTACAAAGTAAGCAGCAGGTCAAAGAAACAACAAATAAAATATAAAATACTTTTGACATATAAAAATAAAATACAAAGAACCTACTATGACAAATTAAAAAGAAAAAAAAATAGAAATTATTAAAATAAGGTATTATATAACAAATAATTAATCAGTGTGAAAAAGTTAACTTTACATTAAATCCTTAAAAGGATGGGTTAAATATAAATATATATAAATTTTAATAGGTATTCAGTCACAGAATAAAGGCAATTTCTCAATATCATTGTTCGTTTAAAACAGTATAGTGTAACAAGCCGCGTATAGATATGAGCAGAACAACGAACCGAGCGACGAACCGGACGTTGTCGGGAGCCGCGCCGCCGCGAGCCAAACTTTGTAACAGAGAAGTTCTTGAAGTTCAGTTCGATCTGTGGTTCGATGCTCGCAGTGAATCCATGCAGTAGCGTCATTATTTCGATGAAACTTGAAAGAGTAGCTACAAAGCTCGGCTCGTCACCTGTCTTGCATGTGTAGACGTCTAGACGAGCAGAACGGCGAATATAACTTCTCAGTACCTACGAATTTGTATTTCGAAGATGGAGTGGACCGGTCAACAGGTACTGCAATTAATAAACGTATATAAAAATTACGGATTGTTATGGGATCCCAGGCACCCCAAACACTTTAACAAAATCAGTAAAAATGAAGCCTGGGAGGAGATAGCTACGCAAATAGATATTAGTGCAGATGAATGTAGAAGAAAAATGGTTTCTCTGTTAGCATCCCTTAGAAGAGAGAAAGCAAAAATAAAGAAAAGTTTAGGGACTGGTTCAGGTATGTCAGGTAATTAATAATGAAAAATTATTGTGATATTAAACTCGGAAAATAATTTAATTAAGAAAAACAAAATTTATTATACAAATTATTTAATTCTATTTGATATAAGAAGTAATTAGTACTTACCTAATGGGCTCATTTAGGAAAGTTTATTTAATTCATATTTCGAAAGTACACCTTGTAGTTAGTAAATGTGCAAAATATTAGATTTTTATTTCAACTGCTTCTCCCTCAAAATAAATAATGAAAATAGTGCCCGCGAAAATGCAGGCGGGAGGCAATCACAGACCACATAAAGGGCCCCATTCACTAGCGAACGCGGTTGGACAACATGGTTGGCCCAATGTTGGTTGAATCTTGAGCGCTTTAACATACACTTGCAAGCGTCGTCGGCCAACATTCAGTTTGATTTTAATTTTATGTTGCAAGCATGCCATTAACAAAAAAAAAATATAACTTACCTTATATAGGAAAGACATATTTTTTTTATTACATCTTTAGTAACGGGTTCGATATTATGTCTCTTATACAAATCTATTAAAGCTGCATAACCCTTATCTTTTAAGGGTCTATTGGAATATTCAGGGGACTTAATTTTCCACAGTGCAGTGTGTTCCTTATATATTAATAAATTCTGTAATGAAATCCACTTCGTTCTGTTTTCTTTGAGCCATTTTTGGAATATTTAAATGTAAAACCTTTACAAATACTACCAAAAATTGTTGGTGCGTACCATACACATAGCAACAAGTGGCGAGCGCAACGACGAGCTCAACCAGGATATCAATTTCAACTGAAATCCGGCCAACCAAGTTGCGCTCGTGTTGGCGCCAAACACACCAGCGCACATTCGACGAGCGCAAGCAACCATGTTGTCCGACCGCGTTCGCTAGTGAATGGGGCCTTATTAGACACGAGTGTCTCCACGCTGGAATAATCATTTGGATCCATGGTTAGATATGTGTGTTATTCCCCTGATAAAGGAATTTTTTTTAATTAGATTAAAGGATTTTTTTTAATTAGATTAAAGGAATTTTTTTTAATTTTATTTAAATTTGCCATTTTAGTCAAAATTACGTGTTTTTTGTGTTTTTATGATATGTATTTAGGGATAAACTAATGTTCCTTCTTTAACATAAAAGGATACTGCACCCGCCCGCGGTCACCGATCTGGTGACGTCATGGATCCAAATGATTATTCCTGCGTGGAGACACTCCATCATTAGACTAGCCGTCCAGGGACTAAGAGTAAAGCCGACGCAGAGCCTAACTGGAGCCTACAGTCGAATGTCGTTCAGTATTGTTTAAGCAGTCGAGCAGTAAAGGTTTAGTGTTTACGCAATAATTATTAGTAGTAATGGGTAAATGTGTTGTTGAAGTATGTCCTAATCGAAGTGACATCGGTTCCAACTTAAATGAACATATTTAATTTTTTCACTAAGTACTAATTACGAGTTATTTAATTTAAATATGTATCAATCTGCCTACTGCATGTTCGCCTTTGCGCATACACTCTCGCCTGTTTACAGAACTGGAGTAATAAATATTCAGTCAAATCGTTTGGTTACGACCGTAGAACGAAGTTGATATTTTAAAAAGTAATTTTAATATTATTGTTTTTTAAAATAGCTCTATATGAATTTCATTATATTTATTCTATGTATTTATTTTATTCTAATAATAGTTATTTATGTATCAAGGCATTAAAGTTCATCTTTTTATCATGAATGTGGAGTTTAGTTGCCGAGGCCCGTAGGGCCGAGGCAAATAAAGCACATGAGTGATAAAAAGGAACTTTAATGCCAAGGTGCATATTACATTTTTTTTTTAATTCAGGAACTGTGAAATTAAGGCCGAGATGCGAATTTTTCAAAAAGGCCGTTTTCGGTACTATTCCGGATTTTTTTGCCAATTAACTCTGTTTTTTAAATAATATTCAGTGACATTAAGAAATGTCAAAATTATTTAAAATTTTAAGTGACATTAGGAAATGTCATAATTACTCTTAAAAATGTCAAATCGGAATAATTTTTTGTAAGAAAACCATTATTTTTTGCAATTATAATAGTGATAATACAATTCTGAGTTTAAAAAACTGTATTTATTTACCTTTTATTACAACACAATTATTATCACTAGCAATAAAAAATTTATGTTTACGTTTATCTGTCACCTCCGCCAACTACAAAAATCGTACAATAATGGATTACTTTAATGACTATTTCTATCACTTTAATGACGATTTTTAGGTACTTTAATGCCGATTTAAAAAAAAATTATATTATTATTATTTCAATAAGCATATTAGTTTTTTAAATACTTTTATGATATTAATTTTACTAAATAATTTAGTTAAGTTAAAATAAATTATAATGCTGTAAGGAAAATATACAATATATATATTCTTTGTACATGTGATAATATGTATATTACGTTTGTTTTATTTCCATTTTTGTGGAAAATTCTTTTTGTTTACGTTATTGAATTTTAATTTTTAATTAATTTAATTTTAATTTTAACAAAAATATTTCATGATTTAAAAACAACAAAGACAAGTCTTAAATAAATTGACTTTATTTAAAGGGGAATAATTAATTGATTAAATCGATCTTTTTTTAATAATATTATTTTTCACTTTCTACTGCGTTTTAATTAGAAAATTTCATATATGTAATAATTGTAATTACATAGTTTTAACTTTTAAAAGTGCAACAGGCATTTGCTTTAAGTACCTATTTGCAATATTTAAATAAAATAATATTTGTATTATGTTTTCTTAATAAAAATATTCTATTATTACAAATATTTTAGGCTACACTGAGCTAGCCAACGGAGTACTGCATTCCTTGCCATTCCTTTCTTCCAATCAAAAAAGAATTTTAATAGGTTTCTTAAACATTTAAATTTACCTAATGGGTAGGTATGTATGAGAAAGTTAAATGCGGGCCTGTTGAAGTGGCGCGCGTCTCACGTACTTACCGCACGTCGCTTCCCCTATTTTAAGCAGGCTGGTTTCCGTAGTAAAAACTCGATACGCCAAGTCTATGTGGTCTGTGGAGGCAATGCTGTGACGTCACACCACTCGCAGAGGTCGACTGCTCGCTTGTACTCATATAGCTTCATACCGGCAGTTACGCCACGCACGACGGACGTGATAATTTCGTTAATCTTTTAAGTGTCCTGTACTTTGTTATTAACATGGATAAAAAAAAAGGGTTATATAAATATTGCATAGTTCCAGACTGTAGAAGTACATCAGTGTCTACTCCCAATAAACTATTTATTTCATTACCAAGTGATGAAAGTATTAGGAATTTGTGGCAGCAAGCTATGCGCAGGGGGAAATTTGTTAGTAATAAAGGAACGAAGTATTGTTGTGAGGATCATTTTAACGTAAGTCTAGTGTAATAGGTTATTATTAAAAACTGTACAATAATAAAATTTGTAGCTTGAAGAGGATATGGAAAATTATATGTATTATAAAACTATGAAATGTGGAAAAATAAAATTAAAACCTGGGGTTGTTCCGCACATATTTAATTGTCAGAATAACAGGAAATTATCCCACAGGCCAAAATCACCAGCATTTTTGAAACGAAAAAATAAAAATATCGTTGAGGATTTAGTAAGAGATAGCTGTGTAACGGAAGATACGAAAAATCTCGAAAAACACGACAGTGAAACGGCTTGTCCTGAGACTAGTATTCTACAAGAGAGTAAATATTTTGAAAAATACGTTCAAGTTAATTTTAAACCTTTGGTCCGCTCAAAGTCGGTTCAGTGTTCTTTTCCGTGCTCCTGTAATCATGAAGTTTTTAAACGGGGCCAGAAAAAAAGGAAAGCGGAGGACAATTTGCTTAAACATTCCAAGACAAAATTAAAAATAATTGATTGCGATTCCCCTATTCAGTCCTCTATTAGCAGCCAAAGTAATGCTTCAGGTACGTCTTTTACATACGATATTGAGAAAAATTTCAAAATGTATTTAGGGATTCCAAGCCATTTCATGTTTATAATAGATATGGTGAGTATAAAATGTAAGGCATCCAGACTTGATATATTTTTTACATTAAAAAAAATTAAGGTTAATCTATTATATATATAGTATGCTAGCTGATGATTTCTGTTTGTCGACCGCAGCAGTTTGTATTGTAATACTACCCAAGTTAGTCCACCATTTAAAACATTTATTCTCTTGAAATCTATGAAGGAAATTAAAAATCAGCTCCCAATTCTATTTCGGCACAGATATAAAAATGCCCAGAGTATTATAGACTGTTTTGAAAGTTCAATTCAAAAGTCAAGTACCTAATCTAGTTTTGCAAGCTTTATCATGGTCCGAATACAAAGGCTGCAACACGATAAAATATTTAGTAGCTTGTACTCCCGATGGTCTTATCTCCTACATTTCACATGGTTTCAGAGGTAGAACCACAGATATAACAATAACTGAAGAATCTGGATTCTTAGATTTATTAGAATCTGTTACACATATTCTAGCAGACCGTGGTTTCAAGAATATACAGGAGTTAATGTCAGCTAAAAATAATGTACTCCACCGACTACCTTCTGTATCTGTCATTTAATTAAGTATTTAGAATTTGTTGTTCAAATCTCATGTGGTTTAATTAAATGCAAAATCATTTGGTAAAATAAGATGACAGTTTATTAATATTATTTTATTATAAACAGCTTTAAACCAAAACTTTGTTATTTAGCATTTGTTCTACAAAATTTTTATCATATTGTAAATATTTTACAATTATTTTTTCACTTTTTTCAAAATTTGGCATAGTTACAGCAAAAATAACTTTTTTTTGCAAGAAACATTTGCATTTGCATTCATAATATATTTCAATTTAATGTTTCCATCGCTATCAATATAATTTTAAAAAGTTTCTTCAGCTCGCTCTGCGCCTCAGCCTTTTCAAATATGTTACGAATTCGAAATCAAATATTAGGGTTAATATTAACACTAGCGACCTAATTTTTTCACTATACATATACTTAAAGGATTGAATACTTCCAGAAAATACAAAAATAAATTAAAAAATAAATATCACTAAATGAGTCCATTATATTATTGTTATATTAAATTGAGAAGACTGTTAATTTTTGGCAATGAATTTTCTTATCAATTATTAATATACTTATAATCAGAGATGTATGCGCTGTACCTTGTATATTATACTTTTACCATGGATATATTGTGTTCAGCAATAAGCAACATGTATATGAATCCTTCATTGTTAAATTATTGGTGGTAGCAGGGGCGGACTGGTCACAAAGGAGTTGGGGCAAATGCCCGGTGGGTCGGTGCTAAGATGCTAAAAGTGGTCCTGAAGGCGTTGTTCATTTTATGCAGTAAAATAGGAAAGTGGGCCGAACATAATTCTGATCCTAGTCCGCCTCTGGGGGGTAAAGAAGTGTCCATTAAACGTTTAACAGTATCTTCTTCTGACTTACATTGACACTTCACAGCGTTCGTAGTTAATTTTTGTGAATTTATAAAATATTAACAACTTACATTTAAAAGTATGTCTTACCGGGCCCTAATTTGATTGCAATAAGCTAAATTGGTAATCATGTCCACCATTCTACGGTAAGGGAATGAAATTCATGATAATGCTACACCGAGAGAATAATATGTTTAATATAAATAAATCATATTTATGCCACACAGTTCATTTTCTGTAAATAAAATTTTAGTTCAAAACGTAGTTCATTAACTTTAAAAAAATGTAATCTAGTTTTTGTCTTAGTGTATGCTTCTGACTTCTTTGTTTAACTTAGCTCATGTTATAGGACCCGATGATGTATATAAAAGCAGCTGGTTTGCTTTCAAGCCATTACAATTCTTTCTAGATAAGGATAAACCGAAAGGAAAAAGAACAACGGTGAGTGTAACTATTTTATTATTTGCATTATTATAGTAACAATATTATAAAACTACATTATGTAAAAAAGACAAAATACTACTCTATCGTTGTTTATTACTATCAACATACAGTACTTTCACGCATTAATGTATAACGAAACACCACCACAAAAATTAGACAACCCCCAAATCGTAAGTCAGACAAACATCCATACCCACTGACATTGCCAGCACTGGCCGGGGATCGAACCCGGACGCGATAGGCAGTATGACCACAATCTCTCATGCTCTAGCCCGCTGCGCTACCAAGTCTTGAAATAATACGCGTTCTCCATTCTGAAAATAACTGGCGAGTTCATTTCTTATTTCCCTTGATGCATTTGAGAATCCGTTTTCCAACATTCATTTATTAATTTTCCTTCTGCATCTTGATCTAAGGTACCAGAGGGTATATACATATTAGCTAGTTTAGGTCGTAATCCAAACAGTCACTATCCCGACAGCCGAAATTCCGACAAATAAAAATATCGAAAAAAATTGAATATTTAATTTTAATAATAAATGTCAATGTGGCATTTGTATAATTATTAAACTGACAAAAACTAATATCTCCAAAAATGAATGAAATATGCGAAATCATTCCATCTCAAAAAGGTAACAACAAAATAAACGTATGGTCGACTTCAGATTTGTAAGACACATAAAAAACCGACGGCTTGTTTGATGCCCATAAAAACTTCAAACTGGCCGGCTCTTTTTATGTGCTGTATAGATATGACACAGACTTTAAGTGGATATTTAATGATAAAAGATAAAAATCGAGAAGATATTTATTATTGATGTTGCGAAAAAAGAAAATTGGAAAATAGCAAGGGCAGAGCAACAACAAAATATATAAATCAGCTACATCATCTGAGAAAGTTCATGGATCATAATCACGCTCCAGAGCCAATTGCTGCCGTTGTTGCTACAATATTGGGGCAAATTAAAACACATGCCAGAGAAACATTGGTTGCGTGGGTCTGTGAACTTGGCACCACGACCATCGGTGGCTCGATTTTATTGTTACAAATTGAAACAGATGATAGAAAATGTAATTTTTTTTTATTAAGTAGATACTTTATTGTTGAAATCCAGACATCTACCTGTAGAAGTTAGAGCGATAAAACTTCGTTCCTAGATATCTGACATGGCTCTAAGTCGAATGAATACTTTACCTTTTTTGTAAGCATAATAGACTTTTATACAGGGCAGTCGAAAAGTGAAAAATTTGAAAATTCGCTACGCTGTGACAAACACCCTATATAAGGTATTGAGCTCAAACTTTTTTTTCGAAAAAAAATTGCCTAATAGTCGATCTCTAAATTTCTACCCGTTTAGCGGGTCTTAGCAGGCCAGTGGATGATAATTTAGTAACCACGGACTGTGTCAAATTTCTAGGAGTCTATATAGACAATAAATTGACATGGGAAAAACATACCATTTTTATATGTAAAAAAATGGCAAAAAATATATTTCTATTGAGATTTCTTGTGAATTGTGTGTCACAGACAACTATTCTAGCAGCATATTACGGATTAATCCATTCCTCAATTTCCTATGCAATTTTAGTCTGGGGTCACTCACCTCATGCTGCAGATGTGTTCGCTGTACAAAGAAAAGCAGTAAGGATAATTGCCGGACTAGGTTATAGAGATGACTGCAAAGACTCTTTTAAAAAACTAAAAATCCCAACTATATTTAGCACTTATATATTGCAATGTCTCCTTTACATTAAAGAACATGGAACAAAATATAGGACATGTGAACATGTTCATTCATATTCAACCCGAAACAACAGCAAATTAAATTTTGACTATTTAAGGCTCTCGAAAACACGAGATGGGACGGGTTACTATGCAATCAAGTTTTTTAATGTATTGCCCCTAAACATCAGGAATTTAGATTATAAACGGTTTAAGACTGTGATATACAAACTTTTAATTGATAACGCTTTTTATAATTTTAGTGAATTTTTGAACGCTGACTTTTCTACTGTATGTGATATATAACGTTTTTATTACTATGCTTTTATATATGTTTTTATACACTTTTTTACATTATTATACTTATGTGTTATTATGTTACTTTCATATTTTTGTATATTAACATACGTTTATATAATTATTTTATGCAGAAACTTGTTTCCTGCTTACTGACATGTGTAAATACTCTGTATAATGCACCAATAAATATTTACTTACTTACTTACTTACTTACTTGAAAAAATGAAAATTTAGAATTTTTCCACATGGTCAAATTGAGCTCATCGAGCACTTTGTCCCAAAAAAAATATATATTAAAATCGGTCAACGACGCGTTCCGAAATAATGGGGTGTTCCGGTCTTAAATCGCACACCCTGTATTTGACAAAACCCTTTGTTTGAGTTTACCTTAATAAAAAGGTTAGCAATTAAAACCAATGGTTGTGGTGCTTAGCAACGAAGCTATACAATTGTTAAAACAATTAACTCTATTTTTTGCATACCCGGAGGGTGCTAAATGATGGTGTAGGTTCTGCAACTGGCACCGATGTTTGTGGAGTTGGTGTAAAGTTGGCACCGAAGTTGTAAATTTGTTAATAATTTTGTTAAAACAATTAGCACCTCTGTTTTTTTTGCATATTCGGAGGGTGCTAAAGAACAACGACAAGTAGAAAATCAAGTAAAATGTATAATACGCGGAGAACCTTCTCCTGAACTAAAGAAGGCAATAATTATTATTAGAGAAAACAGAATAACTACAGTTGTGAATAATCGAACTAACCGAAGCGTGATGGGGTATCTTCGAGGTATAGCGCATAATCTTTCGCTTAAAAATAATAATTTTTAATTCAGGTCCCAATTTAAATAAAAATAGTTTGTTGAGATTATTATTATTTGTAATAAATTTTGGTATAAATCTGCAAAATGGATTTTTTTTTTTTTTATTAAATTTGTGTGTGGAGATATTTTAATTTTTATATCAGTCTGTCGGGATGTTGATTTTCGAGATATTTGTATGTCAGGATTCCAACTGTCGGGAATTTAGGGAATCGGGACATTGGGTGTCGCGTATTTATCCGGAACCCCATATTAGCAGATGTGATACTGTTTCTTAGAAACGTGTGTAGATGAGCTATCGTCATCAGTCACCACAATTAGCTCAGATTTTTTGGACTCTAGTGGGTCGTCGAAGTACGCGGATGAGATTCCAAAAATATTTTCTACGACTCTACGAACTCTATACAGTCGATAATTAAAAATTTTTTCGGCCGGACTTTTTGCCTGTATTTCTGAAAAGTCTTCATAAAATAAAGCAAATGAGTCATCCCCGATTAAAAATACGAAATATCTTTTTGTCGTCCTTCTAACGGCGCAGCTGGTGGCTGTTGTAACTCATTTTCTTGTAGTTTTTTGTTTAACTTGCAATCTTTGAAAATTCCTCCATCTGAAATTCTTCCCTGGAAACCGGCATCCACAAACAGGTGCCTGCAGTTGAATATATTTGCCGTCCATGTCTCCCAGGCAATGCAGACAATTCCATAAAATTTCAAATTGTCTAGAAACAGTGTTTAGTTTTGGATATCTGAAACAAAAATGGTCAACCGTGAATCAGTAAGAAAATCCAAATTAATGATGCATTCTTAACAAGCAACCAACATAAATTTTAAGAAGCGTTATTCATCTTCACATTTTACTTGCTTCTAAAATAACAGTTAATGTTGCACATCCACTAAACCTTCTTTGAACAAAAGATGACGCTGTCGTCTAATTTCTTGTCATAAGTGTCATCAAATCCGTAATCGAACTACTTTTTAGAAATTATTCATTCGATTTGTCTTCAAAACACCGGCAAGAACGTATTAATAATTATTATTTTGGTAGAAAATGTACAAAATATTATACGCGCTTTAAAATTTAAAATGTCAGCCCTGCTGAAAACGCAAACATTAGATTTTTCGATATAAGTGTAATGTATCTAACTGTAGTATTTATTGGTGTATGATTTGTTTGCAGCTACAAAATGAGGAAAACAAAGAGAGTACGGAGAATACAGACGTTATAGAGGCGGTATCTACTACTGTTGAACCGCAAAACGTGCCTAGCACATCCTTTGGGAAAACTCGCAAGAGGAATGTAGAAGAGGACAGGCTGGACCCTAGAATTTTACAAGCATCTGCTTCGAATAAAGAGGATGAAGATGAGGAAATCCAAATTTTTAGTCGTCTCGTTGCTAATAAAATGAAGAAGTATTCACCTGTCACTTGTACTACAGTCCAGCAAGAGATTATGAATATATTATTCAATGCAGATAGGGGCTTTTACGATGGACCTCTATTCAGGCCGAATTTTTTACACAATATAGCAGTACAAAATAATTATTCACGTTGTTCTTCAATATCAGAATCCTTAACTTTTACCTCGCCCAGTCCTCATCCTATTCAGTCTCCATCTCCTCTTCCTTCCGCCCTACTTTCACAACCTTCACCTGCTCTAAGTACTGCTACCAGTACTTCTGAACATGTGGCTTTTGAGGATTTAATATAATTTTATAATAATATTTAATAACACAATATAAATAAAAATTATATCGAAATATTTCGTTTGCTTACCTGTATATTGTTCTTAAGTGCTGCAACAAAGAACTTAACAAAATTCTGGAACAATGTGACCGATTGATTGTTTTAATATTTTGGATTAGAAGGAGTTAATAGCCTAGTTCAGCTTGTGAAATATCAAGAAAAATGTTCGGATTGAAGTATGTGTCCCTCTGTTCACTTTCAGATATAAAACATTTAATATTTAGTTTTGGGAAACGAATATACTTAAGAGGATAAAAATAAAACCGAGTTTCCAAGAAAGTGCTATTTATAACTACCTATAAAGGACCTGATCTATACGAAGATAAAATATTACGCGGTATATTATGTTTGGAGATTTATTTTGTTTGCACTGAAAATATATCAATTCAATTTGTAAGGCAGGCCTTTTCAAAGTATATAAATTTATGATACTGGTGTATAAATAAGGAATTTATATGAGAGTTATATAAAATGAAATATGACGAAAAACGTAAACATATTTCCGTTTTGGTAAGTTTCAAGGATATTTAGTTAAAAAATCAACGGCGGTAAAACGGCGAAATTCGCATAAAGCTGATTTTTTACAGGGTGTATTTATACGCTGAATCGTATCTAATTTTGTAGTGTACACGCGAGACGTTTTCTTTATACTAAGAAATGGCAAGTATTTTATTGATTATTTTCACTACTTTTTATTTTAATAGATTTTTGTCTTTCCACATTACTTTTAAAATCACGTTATTTTCGAAATATTTGCAAATTAAATTCTAGAGAACCTGTACAATCTGTTACGATTAACTAATTTCAGTCCAACGGACAAAATAAATATTGTAATAATTTGTGTCGTGAAAAATATAAAATTACATGTTATACACAGTATGAGGTTATAAATGTACACTCTCCTATTTTTGTTTATATATTGCTAGAAGAATATAGAAAAAATATAGGCTTCTATGATTTTCTCCCCGGATTTTAATGACATCTTCAAAGAAACAGTTCAAATACTTTTTGAATGGAAACCGCCATAGAATTTAATAAATACCAACGATTATCATAATGGTGCTTATTCGTCAAAATTTCGACGAAAATTTAAATATCTCTGAAACTACTGAAAAGAAGTATACATTTAGTCCACTGGAAAGCTCTTGATGGCCTCTAATCATAATGCAATAGTATGGCCTCTAATCATAATGCAATAGTATATATCTAGGGTATCCTATTTAACTTAACAAAGTTGGTTACTGCCCAGCTTAAACGCAACACTTTGTATGAAAAGTTTTTGTTATCACTTCTAATAAACAAGATATCTTCCATCCACGTAGTATTGGCCTAACCTGTATAAGTATTTCGGTTTTTATTTTGCTGAACTAGACACTTCAACGATGGCCTTCTTAGCACTTCCTAAACAAGCACTATAGGAATAACATCTGGTGAAGAGGTAGGTCGGTCCATTCTGTTTATTACTTACTTTTCAAAGTACATATTATGGCTTTACGGAATCTGACATTATTTACATATATTGTTTGGATACGGACCCATGCTAGCTAAAAACTTATCAGTGGTTCCAATACTATGTTAATATATCGTCTAGCTGTAACAGCCATTCCATTCTTTAATATGACCAACTCGGTGAGGTTTTATCTATGCAAATGCCACCCTGCATCAAGAGTGAATAATCTGTTCGACTGTGCAGTCCACCATAACTCTCAGTTTTTCTTCTCTTTGCGCATAATCTGTAGAGTACACATTTAAATTTATTAGTGTGGAAATATTTGCGCTACTCTTTTTCTCCAAAGTTAGATGCTGCCCTGAAAACTTCAAACGATTCATTTATGCCAGCGAGGACGTTTTGCGGGAGATTTTTCCTTAAAACCAAAATCATTTAATCTTCTCCTTACTATCTTTGTGGCTTGTTGCGAGTTTCATTTGATTTCCTTGCTGTGGAAATGTGGAAAATATATCTTTAAGGGTGTCTCTCACCAGATGTCGGTTTATAGCAGAAGTTGTAATTTTTTAACGTCCTCACGCATGTCTGAATGTTACAAAATTTGTTTCGTCGTATCTTATCCACGCCCGATTAACAACTTTGTTACCCATATTAAAATTCCTGGCAGTTTCCCGCTCTGGCTTACCGCTTTGTTTAGCTTGGATTATTCTCAGTAAATCCTGCCTTATCCGCGACATTTTAAAGTCAATAAAACTGTCACAGAATGTCATAAATTGTTATTTAAATTTTATTTTGTTTTAGTTAGGTCTTCTCTTGAGATAACGGTTAACTTAATTTGGCCATAAAATGTACACATACTGAAAAAAAGTCTCTAAACAAAAGAGACAACATTTAAAAAAGTGTTGTTGCAGGAGCATGCGGCTATTTACAATCTTGGTTCATATATAGAATATTTAAATAAAACCACTCCCCAACATAAATTCTTATATACGATATTCTTATATGTACCTAGAAATAAGTCGAACTCATTGAGTAAACTAGAATTAATTGGAATGGTTAAGTAAACAAAATTAAATCGTGATGATTGTAATCATATATTAATCATCATTGATCA
The DNA here is from genome assembly GCA_963680705.1 of Rhagium mordax. Taxonomy (NCBI): domain Eukaryota; kingdom Metazoa; phylum Arthropoda; class Insecta; order Coleoptera; family Cerambycidae; genus Rhagium; species Rhagium mordax. The sequence goes on from OY796657.1 coordinate 30,513,745, forward strand.
AATGTTATTTAAATATATAATTACTTTTCATATTCCTATAATTTCAAAAAGGCGTACGATAAAATGTTAAAGTTATTTATCAGTAAAGCTTTTATGCGACCTACATAAGCATATAAACATGTTTTATGACCACGTTTTTCGTGCGGTGTTATTTTGCAGTTTTAATAAATCTCCGTAATGTATGTTGAACTTACATGTACTAGAAAAATAATTCTCACACACATGCCATAAAAGCCATTAACAGCCCTGTTTATTTGGCTGCAGCTACTGCGAGGCTCTCGAAAATCCATCGCTATGAATATTTTAATGAGTCTTTGTTAGGTGTCCATATGACGTCCCATTTTCCTTTCTTTTTTTTTCATTTAAAATGAGAGTGATGATAAAAATTTATAAATGTAGGTACGAGAAAAATTTGAGAACCCTACTTGAAAGATGCCCTGAGGAAACGGAATGATTAAAAGCAGCCTGCATGTGAAAACAGATTTATCTTTTCAAAGTATACGTGAATATATAAGCAGTAAAAAGCAATTTGTAGATGAGCTAAAGGAAATTTATATGCGAGACAAAACTATTAAAATAGCCTAAAAGAAATAAGATTTTGACGTAAAGCCTTAGCGAAGGATAATAACTAATGGAGATTTATGCATGAAATTTGTGTGAATTATTGATTTAGTATCTCACAGGGCCAGAGTGAGTACCTATAGAGAATATCCTCTTAAATTTACAACAAACCGTATTTTATTATTTATATATTTATATAAACAACTAGTTTCCACTAATTCATTAATTTTATATAATTAAAAAATTTAGGCCATGGACTCAATTTAGTCGTATAATTCAATTTGAATCGAATCAAATTATTTTAGTGTAATCAACTAGGTAGTAATAAGTTATACAGGGTGAGGCAATTAATGGTGCGTGCATCCGATTTAGACGTTTCGGGTTCTATGACAGCTAGAAATATAATTAATATAATATAAATAACACCACATGTAATTACGACCCCCTTTATCCCAGAAGGGGGAGGGAGCTACACATTTAAAGACAAGGGACACACATCCAATATCCGTGTATAATGGAAAAATCCTTCTCACAGTATTTTTCATTGCCACGGCCGGGAATCGAACCCGGGACTTTTGCGTGAGAGGCAGGTACGCTACCATCTCGACCATCAGTCAGTCAGATTCAAAATATAAGTAAACTAGATAAACAAACGAATTTAGAACCGGAAATGTTTTTCTTCCAGTGCCCCTTCGATAATGATTGTAACACATTTTTTGGTAATTGTTTTAGAATTTCTCCAATAAGGAGTTCTTTTCGAATTAAAATTGGTTTTAATTTCGCCACTACTAGATGTAATTTCTCATTTTGTATGTTATCTTTTTCTTGTAGAGTTACATAAAAAACAGTTACGTTGGGGGTGAATATTTTCTCTGGATAATTGGCAAATATGTAGACATTTTATTTGTTATCTTTTGCCCTGCTGCCATCTGGCATTATTGTTATTGGCCTCTTTAAACTTATTGTTTTTGCCTTCTATAAATAGGATTTCGTTTCTGCATAATATTAATGTGGCTCTTGTGCAGAACATTTGTATTTACTGCATCTTTGAATTATTGCCACCTTCTTCTGGCTTCCCCTTTCTTGGTTTACCAATTCTTTAATAGTAGTTATTACCCACTATATCGTATTTAAATTCTTTAGTGTTGGATTTTGAATAAATTATCTGCTACTTCTTTTAAATGTGCATTGTCTTAGTTAAGCTTTCAGACTAATAGTAATTTGTATTTTTACTCAAAGTTGAAACAACGGCAAAATGGTCGAAGCTTTTTTCAGTGTCTGTGAAATAAGGAGATATTTTTCTGGAAATCAAATTTAATAGTCTGGGATTTCTTTCGGACCCGAAGTGAGTTTGTTGGTTTGTTGGTGAAATGGAAATTGCCTTCCAGTTCTCTTATTGCTTTTCTGCGCTCACTGCCCTTAGTAGTAATGAGTATGGATCTCTAATCCAGTGCTTGGTGTTGTAATCACCATCTACGATGAATCTCCAAGGTACCTACTGAAGGAAATTTCCTTTTTTCAAGTTGTGACAGGGTGAAATATTCTACTGTGTAATTTTTGTTTATTGGATTTGATGCCCACTATTATTACTATCTCTTTATTTTGGATGTGTTGTTCCTCGTAGTGATTAATATTTTCGTGGAATAAAATGGCATTTTCACTTCTTGCTTGACTTCTTTAAATTTGAGTAATTCTGATTAGTAAAGTGTGATACAGAAATGAGACACGCATCAATTTTTTGCATGTCTAGAAAGATATATATTTCTATTTGAAAAATTTCTTGAATGTCTTTATCACAGTAGAAAGTAAGCATACTTGATGGGAGTCGAGTTAATGTGGCATTTTCATTTCCATTTATAACTTCTTGGCTACTTCTGTAGGTACTAATCCATATTTAATTTTTTCTGGTCGACGCTAATGATGCAGATTTCTGACCATGGACCTTATTGACGTGATTGCTTTTTCCCATAAGCGTCAATCCACACTTTTTTAATTCATGAAATTTCTTTTATAGTCCGACTCCGTCTTCACATTAAATTTTATTTGATTATTATTAATCGTCATTGAAAAATTTGCAATTGGATTTTTATTTCACTTACTAGTTTGTCGTAACTGTTGACATTACTGACAACTACTGGGAGCGGCTTCTGTTGTCTGGCTGTATATTGCAATTTTCTTTTCTGGTGATTCTTGTAGCTCCTCTTCTGAATATTTTTTGTCTTCTATACGAAATAACAAAAATTTTATATTATTGGCTTGAAAATTTTTTGTAAAAATTCGTTTTAAAATGTATTAGCAAAGTCATTTTATAGTGAACATTGTATAAAATAAACCTTATTGTCAACAGCATTAAATGCTCGGCGTTAAACTGAACAAATTAGCTTACTGGGAAAAGTGTCGTAAAGCTGACAATGGCAGAGAAATTTTCCTCGTAAATTTACTCCTGTAAATTTAAGAGTCTGAGCCCGGGCTACTTTATGTTCAATGTGAAAGTGGGTTAACTAGGAATTGTATCTTTTTCAATTAAAATGGGAAATAGAATGGGATCGTAGGACTAGAAATAAACACTTATTTATAATGTGGTTTATTTTTAATTTCAACCTACAGTCGAGTTTAATAATTATTGTACAATATTAAAGGACTTAAATCGATATAAAACCGAGTAAGCTTGGCAGATTCCTCAAATTTGAAAACTTAACAGAGTTTAAACTGAGGACATAATTTATTGATTCCAATATTTTCTTCCATATTAAATCATAGAGAGGTTGAATCATTTTTAGGGGCCAAAATCGCTCCATTTCGGGACCAAGGGTTTGTTTATATTGTTATTCAAGTTAGTATAAATCTGACCTATAAACTTCTGGAATATCTCTTCTGAAAAATTATATTTGAGCAGATTTGTCAATTTGACTGACAGGTATATAGCGATACCTAGTTATTGAGGATAAGGTTTAGTAACCAGAATTTAGATAATCAAGACATAATTCAGATAATCAGATTCAGAATAGCGTAACTATAGTAAGCTTTATTGCAACATTAGCATTAGTGAGGACACGAATATGTTTCCTGTAAGTAAAAATAACTACGGATGTACCTCAAGAAACAGGGTTGTTCTATTGTGCCTCGTTAGAAGGTAATTTCTAGGTGAATGTTTACGAATCGGCGGAAAATAATCTAAAACTGATACATGATTTGTTAAATTCAAGTTTGCTTAGTTTAAATATAAAGAAAATCAACTTTTAACTTTCTCAATTTTAAATGCCGATCAACCACAACCTTAACAATACATGATACAAAATGTCAACTAGCATTGTAAATGTACACCGATATAAAAAGAATTGCATTAAATACTTGCCCATTGAGGTTGATTAACATTTGTTTCCATCACAAAACATTCCTCTTCTTCTTCTTCAGGTGCCATCTCCACATCGAAGGTTGACAATCATCATGCTGATTTTGGAGGCTGCTACTCTGAAAAGTTCACATGAAGAATAGCCGAACCCATTCTCTTAGGTTTAGTAACTACGATATTTTTCTTACTACGCTTCTCTTTCCTGGTATTTTCCCCTACATAATCAATCGTAACATGCCGTATTTTGCCCCTCTTGATACGTGACCAAGATATTCTAATTTCTTGCCTTTAATGGTTTCGATTAGTTCTTTTTCTTTGCCCACTCTCTTTAAAATTTCGGGGTTGGTTACCTGGTCAGTCCACGATATTCATATAAGTTTTCTACACATCCACATTTCGAATGCTTCTAGTTTCTTAAGGGTAGCTGCGTTTAAGGTCCATGTCTCCATCCAGTACATCTCATTAATTGAACCCTTAAATTCAAGTTGAAATCCCTTCCACCAAACACTCTTTTTATTTTGGAAACATTTATTCATCCTTTCTCTATTCTTATTTTGATTTTATTGATTTTTGTCATTGTGAAAACTGATCCATTGATTTCAATTACCCACGTATCACTTGTTATAAGTTGTTGCCATTGATCATAATGAGATTTTCATTGTTTTGGTGGGTTTTTGAAATTATAGTGAATATAGTTTTCTTCGCATTTAGTGTAAACGCTCTTTACTGCACTCAACCACTCTGTTTATCAGTCTCTGAAGATCTTCGATAGTCTCTGTCAAGATTACATTATCGTCATCATATCTGTTGTTGATTGGCGTTTCATTGACTTTCATTCCAGCTGTTTCTTCTTCAATGGTTATTTTGAGAATTTCCTCAGAGTATGTAGTGATAAGACTTTGTCTTACTCCTTCTTTTATGTTTATTTCTTCCTATGATTGTTTTTTAATGCATACTGTCGCCTTTTGGTTGTAATATAAATTTGAAACAATTTGAAGGTCTCTGTGATCTAGGTGTTTGATTATAAGGGAATTCATTAGTTGATCGTGGCGTACTTTATCAAATGCTTTACTATAGTCGATGAAACACGCATACACATACTGGTTCACGTGCAAGCATTTTTGAATCAGTACGTTAAATAAAGGGAGCGCCAATCTCTGGGTATATTTCCAGACCTGCACATTTTATTGAACAATTCTACCAAGATGTTAATGTGCCCCTCATCAATAAGTTTAGTGACATCGCTGGGCAGTTCATCAGAAATAGGACATTTTCCGTTTTTAATTGATCTTAAGGCATAGGTCACTTCTTCCTTAGTAATGTCGGATACCTATTCTTCTTGGGTTATGGGGGTATTGGGTAGATACCCAATACCCCCATGAGCCAATTCGTTCATCTGTATTCCTCCCATTGTATTAGTTTTTCATCATTATTAATTAGAATATCACCATGTCTGTATAGGAGTGTAGCTGCCTTTTTTGTTGTAAAGCTGCAAGTTTTCTTCACAATTTTCTTCAAAATATCTTTCTTTGGCATGTATTGCCTCTATTCTTATCTCATTGTTGATTTCCTGATATTTACGTATGTCCTCGTTCTTATGCAATCTTTGTTGGCTCATCATGTTTAATACTGTAACAGTCATCCATTGGTTCTTCATTGGTCTAAATTCGGTCAGTAGTTCTTTACATGAGGCTACCACGCAATGTTTTATTGATTCCAATTGTTCATTGATGTCTTATCAAATGTATCGAACGAAAAGTTCTCCTATCTTCATTTATTAAACTAAATTATAAATATTTTAGTGTTCTCTATTGGCTGGTGAAGCTTTTATACACTGACTTACCCTGTATATTCTTTAGTTATTATAAAAAGAATATTACGTTGTTTCAAAGATAAATAAAAAGGTTTAAATAGAGGATTTTAAAAAAGTTGTATATGCCTCAACTTGAATATCCGCCTCTCGATTATTGCACGGACAAATGAACAAGTGACGTCCATTATCCCTGTTCATTATCTAACATTGTGCTGTTAAATACTATCAACCGAACATATCGAACAATGCTTTTACGTATCAATTTACTATCAATGATGTTCATTTTATACATTTAATTGTCATGTCTAGTTTTACACAAGACTTTATCAGTAATATTGTATCCCTCTTTTTAGACAACCGTCACATACCTCGCCGTCTGTTAGTAATATGAAAGGCACGGATAGCCGCCAAAGGCATTGGATGTAGGGCGAAATGTACGATTAAATTACTGGAATGATGGTTAGGCATAGTGGAGAGGAAGGATAGAGGCTGGCGGCACTATATCAACCAACAACGATCGTAAACTGAATTTATTTCATGTATTTTATCTCTCACCGACACCGACTACGGCAATGCATTACGCTAACAGAATCCCAAAGCAGGATTATGGCCAGCGTACAAGTCTTCTTTTTTCGAATGTTATGGTAAATGCAACCGTCAGCACATGCGATTGCTAAATTATGTAACATTATCGACAACTGCTTCTACAACTTTGTCATGCCATAACCAGGGGGTCTTAACGGTCTCTTGAAATATGAAAGTACATTATTTGCTTTAGGAAATGGGTAATAAGTCATACAAATTTTTGATATTACTCGTTGCAGGATTGGAGAGAAGGCATTTATAACCAATGACATTCAACGATATGCTTTAATATTGATTGATAGAAACGAATGGTTTTGTCCATAAATTGTGTCATTTTTTTAAAATAAGTAACTTAATTTCAAGTAATATAATATTTGTAAACATCTCAGAGCTAGGCTAGGGTTTAAAAATATTTTAATTTCTAAAAAAGAAAACTTAGTTCTAGTACTGTATGTGTTATTTGGTCGAAATAAAATATTTTTTTCTTAAATGTGTAGGTAGTGTAGAAATTCTTGAAATCAAAAATATATAGGTAGAAAGTATGATATAAGGTATGCCCAATAAAGTTTAATATCAAATAATTTCATATTGATAGCTCTTACAGGGTATTCATAAATTATTGTAAAATAAAAAATAGAAACTGTCACAATATTTATTTTTGTAGTTTTAACTGTTTATTATTAGTTTTATGTTTTATGTACTCCCCGCAAGCTAAACTGTTAACATTATTAGGTATATTTGACAAATTTTGAAAGAAAAACTAAGTAATGCTGTGAAGTTAAACCATTAATAACAAAATTATATTTCGACGGATACTGAAAATTCGTTCAGCATGTTGATATTAAAACACATTTCTCTTCATTGTTAAATCGCCCCGTTAGTTAAAAGCAATTACATATTTGCATGAAAATGTGTTATTGTGCATTTACGTTGAGCTTAATATCATTCGTATAATTACACAATACGGCTTGCTTTGCAGACTGCAATCACAGAGAGAAAAGTAAATGGATAATGGTAATAGGAAATTCTAAAATTTTCTTAGGTTACTCTTCGTTTGTTATGAGATATTTGTTACTTTTATAAGGAAATAGGGAAAATAAATAATAATATAATAATAAGGGTAGTTTAATTAAGTACACTGAAGAAGTACAAAAACCGTTCGTTCCATGACTTAAAGAGTAGTAAGAATTCGTTCAATAAAATAAATTCTTCTTCGATAAAATTTATTTCTTTCTAACGTATTCCATGCGTTCGCTTTGCACATAGGATTTTTTTGAGTACTGAATTCGACAATAAAGACGGTAGCCTAAAAAATGAACCATCTGATTTTTGTTTACAATATGATCAGAATGATTGTAATCACCTTCAGATACTGACTTATTTGTTGTCGAAACGAATGTCGAGTAGCGGTCATTAGCTTGGTATTAAAATGGAAACTATAGCAATGCCAGTGCTACACCAAAGATTTCAATTTTCTACAGGATACACCACAATTCTATATCATAAATCTTTTTTTACTCTTATAGCCAAAGCACGTTAGCCTTAAATTTGTACGGAATGTGGTTAGTTGTAAATTATCTTTATTATCTTATCAATTTTTTTTATTTTATTATGGTTTTGATTTACATTGCTATAAATCATATCTTATAAATCTATTTCTCGTATCGAGGATGTGATGTTTGCATTATTTTTAGAAAGCAGTCATGTTTGAGATTGATTTCTCAAATAGATGTTTTAAAGTGTTTTTACTTAAATTTTTTAAATAATCTTCATTTCCATTATGATGAACAAATTAAATTGCCTAATTTTAAAAATATAACCATTGCTTTGACTAATGCAGTGGAAATGTTTACTTAAACTTTTCATTCTTGGGATTGATAATGATTCTATTGGCTTAAACATGTGTTAAATCTGTTAAACTGTTATTCTAATGTAATCATCATGAAAAATGGTTACCTTTTTACTTTTTGTACTTTACTCCTACTCATAATGCTTTGTTATTTCTACGTCTAATTTTTTGCAGACCTGACCTGTATAAGTGTGGTGAATTCTTTTATTCGTAACTCGAAAACTATTAGAGATATAGGATCGATCAAATAACAGAAAAGATTTACTCAAACAACTGGAAAACGTGATTTTTTTAGACTTAATATTTTTTATACCATTAATGCCAATTTAATGAAACCTGGCATTTGTATATTTTTGATTACTGGCAATTGAATGACCGCAGAAATTTTCTAAGCTTTCTAGGTTTTGAGAACGATAGTCAACTTTTTTATTTCTTATTGACTTATTGAATTTTGTAAACCGTTAGATAGTTAGATAGAGAAAACAATTCTCTGTTCAACTATGTAACCAAGATACGATGATTTTTCAAAAAGCATGCCGTTATTGAAATATTTGCAAAAATTATTTTTAAAATTCAGCATGCTTTCGAAAAATTATCGCAAGCAATAGGGCCATCTACATGATCATTGATAAAAAATGGTTCCAAAATGGCGTTATTTAAAATGCCGACCTAGACGTTTAACGAATATCGAACCTGAGCCTGCGGGTTCCCGAATTTGTAAGTCAAAATTTGTAAAATCACTCCACAATATTTGTCCTGGAAAATGTGAAATCTGTTGGAGTTTTTCTCGAAATCAGTAAAATTCCAATTTTCTAACAATATCACCAAGTTGCAGATTTTTACTGGTTTAAATTTGTAGTAGTGATATTAGGCTTCTCTATGATTTTCTGCATATAGGAACTATGAATACCACATAATTTGGCAATTCTGTGACAAAATTTTTAGGATCAAACACTAATTCTGCCAAATTTATCTCATTAGCATTAAATTCTCTTTGGTGTTCGCGGTCTTCTGAAACTACCGTAATTTGTAAAATTTCTTGAAATTCTAGCGATTGGCGTGCTGGCCAGGTGGCCGTCTTTCTGAATACAAGGACAAGGTTGTATAATTTTTAGACGCCAAAGCATAATTTCTATTATTTCGAATGTTTGCTTTTCTCGATTCGTATTCACTTTTGCAATTTGCTGACACAAATGATATGACACTACAGCAAAATACCTCTTGTAGGTAATAAACTAATACTTGTCAAATTAGGTTTCAATTATTTTTCCAAAAACGTACTGGACTTTTAGATAAATTTTTATAAATAATCCAATAACAACATGCTTTTTGAAAAATTATTATATTTTGGTTACATAGCTGTAAAGAGAATTGTTTTCTCTATCTAATGGTGTAAATATTCAATATGGCGTCCATAAATAAAACTTGACTATTGTTGCTCATAATCTGGAAGGTTTAGAAAATTTCTACCAACCCCATTTAGTTGCCAGTAGTCAAAAATGTAAAATGTCAAGTTTCATGCATTTGGCATTAATGGTATGGAAGATATTAGATTTTTTTTTTAAATCAAGATATCCAAAAAAAATTGTAGAGAATAAAATGGAGAAAAATTTAAAAATTTACCACTAAGTATGTCTTTTTTCCAAAGATATTTTAATAAACTTTTGAAGGTGTTACAGTTAATAATTTAGTTATTACAATTATTATCTTCCATATCCTTAATTTTGACCGTCGCGTCGTCGTACACAAAAATGGACTAGTCGCTGAGATTTCTTGGAAGGATCTGGTGTAAATTGCAACAATTTTTATATAGCTGAAGAGTGAATCTATATTGTGTATTGGAAGAAAGATTTGAAATATTAATAATACTAAATTAGCGCATTAATACCATTATTGATAGACGTTCTAGGTGTATAGACTCCATTAATTATAAAATGTTTTATTACGAATACAAATAACTTCCGCTCAATCCTGGCTACGATACTAATTGGTATTAATTGATCATAATATTTTAGTTCAATCAGATCGGTTCGGTCTACGAAACGTGTCCCTTTAAAACAATATAAATTTAGTTCGGCAATGACATCAAGAACCTAAACTTCAAGTCAAAGGACAAACCATGACTTGTGATTGAAAAACATCTTCGTATAGAACGAAAATGTTAAATGTGATATGGGGACGAATTTTGAAATAAAAGGTTGCGAAGGATATTATTGGATACCCGTCTTTGGAAACCAACAACGTATTGTGCTGATATCTTTCAGATCGATCTACGTTATAGCGTTGGTGTTGTTATGCACTATTGTTCCTGTTTAGATGCAGCGCACTTATCATTTTGTTTTTTTCCTCTATTGGCATTGCAGACACGTATCGATGTGGAGGTCTGATTTGGTACGGCGTCATAGCTTTTCAGAAGGAGATTATTTCAATAAATTACTGTTTGTAGACTGTAATGAAATCATGCACTTTTGAACAATAATGCCAAACAACAATGCCGATTGTTTGTATGAAAAGCAGGGATAAATTACAGTATCTTACACGAGAATAATAGGAGTATTTAATATTGTCTCCGTAATTTTCTTCTATGGAGTGCAAGTAATGTGAAATTGGCAATCGAGTTCTGTAGACAAGGAACATTTCTTACCTTGATGGTGTGTTCAATGACTGATATTATAAAAGGTGTATCGTACCAAAAATTTTTGATTTCAAATTTTATATTTTGATATCAATCCTTGCTTGGTTTAATGCTAATATGAATATGTTTCCGGCTTTTGACCTCTGTTTGTCCACTTTCAGTTCAAATTATGCACAATATTGTTAAGAATAATTGGAATTGTAATGCAAGATTTTCTACATTTAAAAATTGTTGAGGTTTCTTCAACTTCATCAGTAACTTGTATTACTACTTGAAAATTTACATATTACATCTTAATATTTACCAATAAGATAAGGTTTAGAATGTGGACACATTTAAACTTTATAGTTGACTAATGCACCAGATGTAACTTTCATATAATATTCATTCGGAGTCCTTGAAAAAATTATAAAAAATATAGGTTGCCATCAAGAAAAAAAGTTACTACCTGTCCAGAAGAAATGGACATCCTATACAATCGGCATTATCTTGATTTTGTGGAACTTGGGAAACTAGGTACATAGCAAAAAAATCTATTTATCTCTTCCATTAACCAAGATATTGACCTTCCGCGCGGTAGTTGGACAAAACAACAACTGCTTGAAAATTTATATCCTCAATCTAACCTCAAGAGTGGAATAGAAATAAACTTTTATTTTAACTAATATACACTCTTGCGCTATATATTTAATATCTGATAAAGTCACTGTCTAAATAATTAACTTAAGTTCATTTTATAATATGAAGCTTGGAACGCGCTGGGCATTAAAAACGGCTATTACGTCCCAACGACCGTTGCTAGAATTCAGTTAGTTTAGCCAAAGACGATAGTTTAGCATAGCATTAATGAACATACACAGTTATTATAGAAAATGTTATAATGAAAGTTTTCGGTCTCCAGCGCCTTTTACGTGGTACCAACCATTTCAGGAATAATTACGAATAACTTCTGACTGGTGTGGTTTTTGAGCATAAAAGGGTTGAAGCAGTGTTGAGAGAAGTGGGAACTCTTTTATTTATAATTTTTTTCTCCTAGAAACTCTGTTCAATAGACTATAAAATGCGTAATAATGAATAGTTTAATCTATAGTTAGTACTCATTCAACTGATATTTAATTTTCTTAAACTTATGTATGATTATCAGTTATTACATAACATTTAGGTTCAAAAATGTATTATAAAAGTTATGCATAAATGTGCATAACTTCGAATAATTAAACAAACTAGAACTTTCTAAAAAATTGCAATACTGCAGAGTTGCAGTAACATAAAGTGAATTCATAAAGTATACGAATACTAACATAACAATTATTTTATTATTATCAATTTGGAATTTTACATTGTTCTGTTCTGTGTGCCATATGAGTATGAAGAATATTTAGGGTGCAACTTAAAATTTAAAGAATGTCTAAATAAATAATTAAATAATAAGGTGAACGTTGTATTTTGCAAACTCCTAATTCCACCCTGTTTAAGTTATTTGTTCACTAAGTACTCCTAAAAAAGCAACTCCCCTGTATTACATTTTTTGTTAAAAACTGATGGATAATTAAAGTATACGACTTTTAACTACCTTTAATAATAGGGGTAGTATTAAACCGTTATTTTTACATTTAATTATTTATGGCCGTAAAAAATGCTGCTGTTATTTCGTGATATTATTCATAAATGTCAGGCCATTTTTTCTCGTCCTTCATAATTTTGGCCCCTCCGAAAATAGCCGGTAATTAATATTGAACTTAAACTAAAATTAACGTACACGTAGATACAAAAAGCTAATGTCTCCCTTGCAGTAGTAAAATTTTAATTCAATGAAAAGCTATAATAAACGCTATATAATAGCAGAAGAAATTATCATTTTAATATCATTCATACATCATTCAGGGAATATTTAATGAGCTGGCGAGACGTAGAGGCATGTATTTGGCTCTAAATCCATTTCCCAGGAAATATGATGGAAATAACATGTTCCCTCTAAGTGGCAAACTAACGACCAGCTTGCTATCGAATTCCGCTCAGATTAGAACGTATCAGATATTCCACTGCCGCTTCTGAACACTATCAAATTTTAGAAACTAGCAATATAGTTCGAGTAATTGATTTTAGATTGCATGTCATCTACGAACCCCTACTAGTAAAAATAATACAATGTGTTCGTCTGCTATGAGTAGCGTCGCATATCTTTACTTTTGAATTTAAAGTTTTCGATGTACATCGATTATCGATTGTGAGATGTGCGCAAAGTTCGCTCCAACTAATCTTTCATCTCTATGTTAATTTTAAAAATATTCCTAAGACATCTTTTTAAACGATAACATGACATTAACTCTACAAATATATACAAAATTGCGTATAAGGTGCCATTTATTTCGTCAGCAATTTTTAATAATAATCAGTTTTTTCGTTGTTCTTATATTTTTTAACAGCAAAATTTTGTTACGTTACTGTATAGTCCCCTTGCAGAAGAAACTAGGAAAAGCGACGGAAAAATTTTGATTGTGAAAAGGTATGGAAAAGTATACTTTTGCAGTTGAACGCATACTTTTTTCCATCATGGCGTCTATCTAAGAAGTAATAAATTGGATAACGGACAAATTAGAACAAAAATGTGTGCATATACAAGGTGTCCCAACGACATTCATTGGAGAGAGTTGATATCCAGCTCATGACTAACCAGAAAATCAAAATATGATCTTAGTAAAAAGTTGTTAGGTTTTTCAGTTTTTCGAGTGCCATAGCTACAAAATTCCATATTTTCAGATTCCAATTTTTATTACACTCTGTATATATAATTGTCTGTATACACATACACGTGCTTATACTCGCATTATCTAGTTACTGCTAAATTCATAGAGCTATAATTCGACGGTTTTGTGGTAAGGTGGAAATATATTATTATTATTATTATTATTATTATTATTATTATTATTATTATTATTATTATTATAAACATCATATATTCACGTTCAGAGTGGATAATATTAGGATTAATTCAGAATATCCCATCATTCTAGGGATATAGAGAACTAAATAACTGACCATTCACAAATTATTGCTAAAACCAGTAGATGTCAATAATTATGTTGCTTATTGTTCATGAGTAAAATAGGAGCCCTCAGAGTGTAGCTTCAATGATAATAAAATATGAAACTTTCGTAGTACTTGCAACTTGAATTTGTAAATGTTCAAAAACTTCAGAGTTTCCAACTAGAAAGAAAATTTTAATATTGGACTTATTGGTTATATTATATCTGAATTAATGCAGCTTTACTGAGGACGAGTATCGCTTAGGGCTTGTAATTAACTCTAAATTACTTTAAGAAGCAATATTATTTTAATATAAGAGAAATGAATGAATAATACCGTAGACCCCCAAAAAGGGGTCTACGGTATTATTCATTTCTCTTGTATTATTTAACCCTGTTAAACGTCACTCTATTATTTTAATATATTGTTTCAAAAATGTTCTCCTGACAAATTAATAGTTATAAGTGTTTTAAACATCACACGACTTCAAAAGGGAACTCATGCTTAAATATTAAAAAATATACTTGAAACAATTAAGGGTTCATTAATCCGGGAGCTCATCAATTAAAACGACAAATAAAAAAATTCACAGTCCTTCGCAAAGATGCAACCGGAGGAGACATTGGAAATGACGAAGTAGAACGCAAATCTTGTGATATTTCGGATGTGATAAAAATGAAAATTTGTTGCAAAGTAGTAAATAGTTATTTCATTAACACAAATCATTTTCAAAAATTTAATTTTTGTTTTATTTAGAAATTAAAATAAAAAGACTTATTTTTTTTATTAACAAAAACATTCTCATAATGAAAACTAAAATGGTATTATACAAATTTTTTTCACTAACAAACATTTTTAATGTTAAAACTAAAATAATTTAAAATAATTTCGTGAAGATGAAAAGTGATTCCTAACAATTACAAATACCGATATTGATTAATCGCAAACTATTAAACGCAGCTAATGGTACAGGAAAAGTGTCCAAACTAAACAAGAACATAGTGAATTCGTTGAAACTTGACATATGCGTTTAAAAATACATACCTATGTTTCAAGAAACTTAAGAGTCCCGAACCGTAAGGGGTGTGTCGGAGCTGCCTACTTGAAAAATCGTGGGATGAACTAGGTTTTCACATGCATAATTAAAATTGGCAATTGAACCATGAGAAATTTTCAAAAAATAAGAATATTTTCATTTATAGAGAAATATTAATTTTTGACTTTTTTATTAAATTTTTTTACCAATTTTACGTTTGTTTCCTTCATTTTTTGCTTGTTTATCTGTGAGTATATTCTGCAAAATGAAAAAGTACATAATCATTGTACAAGTGAGGATTATCGAGTTGTTTAAAATTTTATATATATATTGAATGAAACACACTTTGTATCTAAAGAAGATCGGAATCGATAGCATACAAATAAATAATTTTATCTATGTATGAATTTAGACATCGTACTTCCTGACAATTTCCGTAAATTTGTAAGCATCTTCAACCTGCTTTTCTGTTGCGGTTGCAGGAGATAAGCTGCAATATTGATTCTGCTGTTGGCACAGGTTGTAAGGAGCCGTTAATTTTCTTCTATCCCCACTGCTGTGGATTTCTTTCATTGCCAAGCCATTTCTGAATGTTGTAGAATACTCGTAATGAATATTAAGCGACTGCCTCTGAAGTTGGTGGTAATATTTCCAACTTTGATTTTTGTTCGTGCAGCGATTTTTTGAATTGATTAAATCTGTATGAGTTGAGTGAGACATTTTTGTGATTTTCATTGCACCGTATACAAGTAGGAAAAGAGTTTCACCAGCCTGTTTTACTTGTGAGGGGGTTGAATTCTTGCCATTGAAAGTTCTTACTACATTAACCAACTGCATTTCTTTCTAAAGAAGTTTGATGACTTTTAATTTTTCTTTCTGAAATATTCTAGACGTGGAATCATAACCACTGAAGGCATGAGTCAGTAAAATTGTATTTTTCTACTACCGTCTATATAAATGAACTTTGTAACCCTAGCAACACGCGCGATAACGAAAGTAAACATTCGAGTTACCTGGTTGTTAAGGCGTTGCTATCTACGAAAGTAAAACTTTGCGGCCAGGACAGAAAAGTAGAAAAACAAATTTTAAACGAAATTAATCCGTTCTATTTGAACAAATTAATACAACTAAACAATTTTGTATTAATAAAGAAAGGTCTTTCTATGAAGTACGCCAACATTTTTGTCGGCACGTAGTACCCAACGTAGTACCTACCTACTCCATTTTAAAAACGCTTCAAAGTTTGCATATACCTTGCTTTGGATTTCTTGGGGTAAAACAAGGCACAAGTAATATTCGCATTTATATCGCCACAAAACATTATTTGTTTATTTTAGTTTGAAACCACCAGAACTTAAAATGTGTAATATTTGGTTGCCATGGAAACAATTTTCACAGGCAGCCTCCTACACTATAAAATTTATTAAAAACGTCAATTAATTTCATTTCATAGTTTTAAATTAGTAAATCCCATAATTTTTTTTGGTATAGTAGAAAAAATATAATACATTTCACGATGCGAAAGCCCTTTTAAGTATTCGGTGTTTTTTTAAAGGTCTCGGCTTCGCCTCGACCATTCAAAAATCACCTCACGCCTTAAAGTAACCTTTCGCATCTAGTAATGTAAATAACTATTTTATACGTTCTTGTCATTTCTGTATTTCTGACGAAGAAAGAATTTTCCATATAATTTTTCCTGTTCCTGGCCTTATGAAAAATATATCTTTTTCGTCTGGAGTTAAAGCGATTAATAGAACAAGGAGATCAACGTCCTCATCAACTAAGTACAAATGTTCGTCTATTATTTAATATTTCAATTGCTATTTTAACAATAGGTGAATCTACATCATCTACAGCTTGTTTTACAAAGAATCCATTATTTTAAAGAATTTTTGGCAACATTGAAATTAATCGGATTTCGTTCATATCATTTGACAAAAACTTTTCTTGAGGGAGGGCTACAATTACTGAATTTTGCCTAAATTTGGTTTTCACGTCGTACAAATGTGGATGTAATAAAAATCCACCTTCAAATTACATAAATAATAAGTATAGAGTTACAAAGATTTCGCAATTTTCTTTCTTATTTGATTAATTTCTGTACATTTTGCATCTACTGTAACCGTGTGATATACCATTGGATCAGGCATTGAGAGAGGAGTTGAACATATATTTTATTTTGCTTCAAATCACCGCTATCTTTGTAAATTGCGAAAAACGACAAAATTTTAAGTTACATATGGTTTTCGGCTATACCTACATATTTCGACAAGACAAAAGGAAATAAGCTGTTCGACACGTGCTTCTCGATGTTAAGTTGTCTTGGAGATTGTTGAGCGTGACTTTTCTAACGCAGCGATAAATTTTTTTGTTTACTTTTGCTTAATCTACCTCATGTTAAAGTAATGGCACTCAAACCTAGTCTAATACTCGGTAATACGTACAAATCAGATATCGGCAACCTACCAGAGCAACCCGATCCTAAATCCACCCCTATGATTTGTCAAATTGCAAGTCATTGACAAAATTGAAAAAATTGCAAAAACAGGAAAACTTCAAATACTATTTCCAAACGAATTTCCGAGAGACTGTTTTGGTAAGAAATCCAAGGTAGAGGGTCGAACTTAGAACTACATCGTGAATTGCACGGTCACGCTCTGATTTTAGGCTCAATAGGAGTGAACGAAAAAGTGTACCGTTCTGAAACCGCTGAAATCTCACGCGTTACGTCATTTTGCCATGAAACTGATTTTCGACCCCCTACTAGGAAACTAAAAACATTTGTTTAATCCTGCTCTTGAAACATGCAGTTTCTTACTTGGATACAATACTCGATGCAATTAAATGTCATAGTGAAGGAAAGGCACTATCGAGAAACAGAAAATTGTTTCGGGGTCCTGAAGTCGTCCCGAGTCCGAAACTGTAATCGGTTCCGTCCTAGGACAGATATTAAGAAATCATTAAATTTCGCTGGATCAACTATAAGGTGTAATCTATCAGACGCACTATGGATTTTTTGGCGAATTTTGCGAAAACACGAAAATTTTAAACCTTATTTCCAAACGAAAACAGGCCGCCGGGCCGCCGTTCTGGCAATAAATCCAAGCTCGAAAGTCCAACTTGAAAGTACATCGTGAATTGTGCGGTCCAGCTGCGATTTTGTGGTCAGCAGATCCTAACTAAAAAGTGACATTTGTGACGTTAACGAAAAATTTTAAAGTTTTGACAAGCCCTGCACGTGCATGAAATTTGGAAGGCTCTGCGCACGCATTCGGCCTTTTTAATTTCGCAAAATTTACAAAACTCTTCGACATGGGGTATTGAAACGCTAATAACTTTTTAAATATTCAAAGAATCGCAACGAGATATAGCCGTTGGGATTTTCTCGACAAGAAGACGCCCATAAAAAAATAATATGACTGCCGGTACCACGCGATTTAGACAACCAATCAAAAATTGGTCACTATGTTGTCGCCACTGTTTCTATAAAGGCATGCTTCATAATATGCAACATGAAACTGATTTTCAACCCCCTATACGAAAACAAAAACATTTCCAATGTTAAAATTAAAAACAAAGCCAAACCAAAATACTCGGGTTCAAGTACACAGCAGGTTACTATTGAATAGAAAACAAAAATATAATTGCTGAGGTCTTTATTTCTGAGCGGTGGCTGATAGTATGAGTATTATTCTTGAGCGTTCGACACAGGAGAAAAAAAAATACAATTCAAGCCTCCTTCGTCCTTTTGGACCTTTGGTCTTCTTACCCTGGCACCTAACCCTTAAGATCACATTGCATAACTTCCACTTTTGGGGACGTGCCGTGAAACATTATTAGTTTTTGCGTTTCGTTTCCTTCCGAAAATGTGTTCTCGAAATTATTTGGCTTCTAACACGTACCTGAAGCTGGTTTCCTCACTTTTTTCAATAGCCCATTTTTGATTAAGCCGAGAGATCATTCCAGAATCCATGTTTTTACTATTAGCTTGACACCTAAGTGACTAGACCATTTTTATAGCCATATAAGTATCAAGCCATATTCCAAAAGAGTAAGATTATTAACTAATAATTTCATACATGGATTAACACAAAGTCTCTAATTTTTTAAAGTTCATGACAAGTGGACAATATTTTTTTTTATTTGAGCAAACTATTTTATGTGGTTAGTTGGTGTCACATTTTGTTTTATCCTTAATTCCGTTCACTCAGTTTCATATTTCACCTTAATTTCGTTCATTCAGTGTCATATTTCAAATAGATATAAGAAATAAGAAATAATAAATGTACGTGGATCTATATAAAGTAGGTTCACATAACAAATTAAAACTATAAAATACAGCGCATGAGATTACTATTAAAATATTATCGCAGATGGCCAGCACGGCCATAAATACAATTTAGTGTATAAAAAACAGCTTAAGGAATCCTTTTGGCCGACACTTTTTATTCCGATATCTTATTTAAACTAACCATGGTCTGGTAAGATGACAGGAAACCTAATTAAAATATATACCCACTAAAGATATGATAATTTATTGTGCTACTGATATTAAACTGTAATAAACGTTAAAAATATTTGATAGATGTATTAAAATTCTACTAAAGGTAATGTTTAATCAGCCATAGAAGATCTTCCATCAAAACGATTAAACACATTTAAACAGGAATATAAACATAAATTAACGATTATGGATAGAATACGAGAAATTCAGCAAATTTTTCTTTTTATTATATTCCAAATACAAGGGTATCACATCTTATTGAACATATTTTTTCATCAGCTTCAAGCAAATTCCCAAATGTTATTTCTTTTTTAAATGAAACTACCTATGCCATGAATTATGGTGTTTTTTATTTCCGTATAGGTTTATACAATTCGAACTTGTTTCGGCGTTTACGATCATTTTTTATTCATTTGGGGTAAAATAATAAATCATAAAGTTTTGCAAACTGTAATTCCATATATTGTAGCAATTTTAGAAATAAATAATATATTTATGTATTGTATACACTCAATTATTGTACTTATACCTACTTGATGAATCTGGGTATATTTTGTAAAACTTCACTGATATTAATGTTACTCTTAAAAATGTAATGTGCTAAAAGTTGAATTTGTATGTAATAATGTAATGTAATTATTGTATAAAAATAGAAAGGATTGCAAGTTCTGTTTCGTTTGGAAATTACCATTCTTATACGCCAATGAATTTTCGTCAGAAGATTAAGTTAAAGCTTCAACTAGCACCACTTATTTCTCATCAGGCCTTTGGATATTTTACCAAACACCTGATATTATTTATTTTCCAGTTGTACTTATTTTGTATCCCACAGTTAAGTTTCTGTACAAATGTAAAGCATAAATGCAATTTTCATCTTCTCAACTCACTACATTGATCATTCAATGTAAATCGATACTATCTTACAATTTTCACTTTTTATACGCCTTTTGTTATTGACCCGCCGACGATCACAAAGGCCCGTCTATAAAACATAGTTGAGCAACGAACTATCCTTCAAGCAAATTATGCTTTTTGTATGGCTATTAAAAAGTATACGATCAATTTACAGCTGGCTGGCGTGTCAGAAACACTCGCCTGCTTATTAACTGCCTTTGCCTTTATATACTAACTATTCACTTGAAATATTACACTCTGAATAATGCAAATGCGACAATAAACTATATGGCAACGACAGAAACTAATTTACAAAAATCAAGTTTTAACCTATTCATTAAAAGTTTGTCAATGTTGGAACGCGAACAATATGTAAAAGCGCAAAAGGATTAAAGGATGTAGGATCGTCTACGACTTTTTGAATAATTTAAACACTTTTCGTCACGCTACAAAGTTGTATAGAGTGATCCAACTTTTACCGTTAAAAAATAACTTTTTTAAACAAGTTATATTTAAATAAATGGTGGAAGAACGCTAATATATTCTTTGCTGAAAACTCCTTTTAAGATTTTTCGACTTTTCAGTTACGCATTACGGTTTAAAAAAGTTTTTTCTACGAAATAAATAAGAAAACCCTGTTTGTTTTATGCGACTCATAATGAAACTGCTGTTGCATCAATTTAAATATTTAACAGTTTCTATTAAATTATATAAACATGATTGACATGAGATTTTGAAAGTAAGCATATTTCGATGAAAACATGAACAAAAAGAGTGATCACCAATAATTTTATCTATGGTTTGATTTAGAATTGAATCGTTGAGTAATGGGATTAATATAAAGAAATGCAACCGGACAGGTTTCGACATTTTAGTATTGTATTTTTTTACCAATAGCTTCAAGACTGTCTTTAATTTTTAGTGCTACGAGAAGGTATTTGTAATTTGGCTGCATGGCTCTAAATATTGAAGACAGATCTGAAGCTATTAACAAAAATACGAAACCTGACATACTCGGTTTCGCCTCTTTGTAATTCTTTACAAAATGATTGAATCTAAAATTTCTTGTAAGTTAGTTTTGACTGCAAATCTTCATATGTCTATATAATCGGGTGGTTGAAAAAAAAATCCGGAATTTTTGTTTTACCTTATAACTTTGTTATTTTTTCATTGATTCCCAACTTTTACAGTTAAGGCTTCGTTAAATGATTTTTTTATAACAAACTGCTATTATGATTGTATATATATTTGTCAAGGTAGACGTATTTAAACTTGAGCAATTTTTAATAACTGCTGGAATTTTTATTTATTTATTTATTTATTTATTTATTTATTTTAGAGTACTGTTCTACAGGTAAATAACCCAATTACAGAAGAGTAGGTTAAAATACAAATCACAAATATTATGCATATACATAAATTAATAGAATAAAACATTAATCTTAAAAAGAAAGTACATAAGAACCGTAAACAAATAGGTATTTTTTAACATTTTTATAAGTACATAACAAGAAATGAACAAGTAAAATTAACTGAAAGGAAAAACAAAAAATTTATCGAAAGTAAAACGATTTTATGTCATTAAGGGAGCAATTAAATATGTCTATATTATTACCGACAGTATTGCAGTTATTGCAAGCTGTATATAGTGGTGAGTTATTCAGTAGATTCGTACGAGCAGTCGGGAGGTAGAAGGTAAAATTTTCCCTAGAGGTTAGTCTCGGTACAATGAAGTTAAGCTTTGACATTATATCTTGAAATGCAGTACATATTTACAAACAGTTCATTTTATCATCGTGATTGGTCTTGTGGCAATATCCTGGCAGGTAATTGATTTCAAACAGAGTTAGCTGTGACATTATGCTTATTTCAACATGTAACAAAATAACAATCAACTTAAATGTTAACTTACATAATTGTTGTCAGCTTAGTGGTGGTGGTAATAAAAACTATGGTTCCAATAATGGTGTTATCAAACGAAATAGTAATTTACGTAACAAATCCGGAAAATACTGTTTTCTTTGACGAGTGGACCAGGATCTGCGAGTCCAAAAAAACAGTTTCTGGACGTGTTGCGTACACTATTTTTTCGGCAACCGTGAGTATAACAAATTCTTCATAATATTTATTTGTGGAACAAAGTTAGGAACATTCTAATTCTTGTTTAAATTAATATTTATATTGAAACTCGAACAATTGCTAATATTAAAGGGATTAAATTTGTTTGAAATATTTAGTATATTTAAATGCCGATCCATCTCGAAGGAGTCGACAGTTATTAGGCTCGGAAGGGAGACGTGTTTGAGAAATTCGGCAAAATTGAAAAAAATGGGAAGACACGAAAACTTCAAATACTATTTCCAAACGAAAAAACGCCTCTGGGCCGCCGCCGTTCTGGTAAGAAATCCAGGTAGAGTGCCCAAAGAACTACATTGTAAATCGCACGGTCACGCTGCGATTTTCGGGGCAGCAGAAGCGAACGAAAAAGTGGAGTTTTGACGTTTACCGAAACGCGAAAGTTGGGTTATAATGTAGAAATTTCTGCGCGCGTACATTGTTCTAGTACCGGACTAGGCCGAAAAGTGCTATTTTTTCAAAGAAAGAGCGTCCAGGAAGTGGTTACTTTCCGGACAGTTACCGAGAAACACAATTTTCATTAGGAATTTACTGAAGTAATTAATAAAGATACTTAAATTTATAAAATAACTAAAATCTATTGGAAATAAATTACCCTATGATTATAAAAAATTACCAATAATAAAAGATAACGCCTACCCTAGTTCATACCATTCTGAATCTACCACTTCCTGTGTGTCTCAATGACTCCAGTTCTTAATGAAAATTTTGTCTTCGTTTGACAACACGTTTATTACCACTAAGCTGACAACAATTCTGTATATAAAGTTGACATTTAGTTTGATTATTGCTTTGTTACTTGTTGAAATGAACATAATGTCAGATCTAACTATATAACTAACTTATCCGAATAACCAAAATTATGTTAAATGAGAACTACTGCTACTTATTCAACTTAATCTACCTCGATAAGAGTAAAGAACAAAAAATTCTTACTTCGTGTTAACGTTTCATTTATGGAATTCGTTGCATGAAAGTATTTCATGTAAATAGCGATATCAGGTGCTTAAATCGGACCATGGATATGGAAATAATGAGGATAAAGCATTGCTAAACTTATCTGGTGATAGACTGTGAAGGAGGGGCTGAATGGGGTTTAATTTTGTCAATGCGCCTCCATTGGCATAGGCGTAGGCGAAAAAGTGTCTGTGGTTTTAATACTTTTAAAATGATAATACAATTATTATTAACTTAATCTATAAAATAAGTTTTAGTAACCTTGTCTTGATGCAGATTCTTGTTTTAAAATATTGTTTCGTAATAATAACCAACAAAATTAATTTATTGCAGACTATTTTTTAAAATTAACTATAATATACAACAGAATTTTAATAGTAAATTGGGAATAAATAAATTTGATGCAATTGTAAACATCTCTAATGAAATTTTGAAGATAACTGATACATGATTTCTTATTTCAAAGATATGTATATGTATCGGCGACAAGTGCGATATTTTTAAATGTTATTGATTTTTGAACAAAACAACCTTGGTCATTTTACTTCTCGCCCTAGTCGTACTTAGACTAGGGTGAGATGGTTTAGGAAGGTTTAGAACATTCATAATGAATTATTTTGAATCATAGCTTGAGTATTTACTTTACAAACTGAAACCCATAATTTTCTATTGTCATTATCATGGAAATGATCATCAAAATAATCAAATATTGATGTAGGCATTTTCTTAATAGTTTCAGTTATTAATACGAACAAAAATTATTTTACTTTATTCGTACTCTATTTGTTTTAATGAAAAATCGAAAATATTTTTCACACATTTATTACCAAAAGTGAAGGTGTTGTAAATTTCTTGTATTCTTTTCTTTTTTGTAAAGAAGAAAGAGGCACGTCCATAACCATTAAGCACTTCTTACACGTTACAATTTTCTTAGGAAGTAAAATCGAGAAAAACGACTTCACTCAGCAATTTTCTAACTTTTGTGTAGTTTTCAAAGAAAAATGTCCCGCCGGCCCATCTTCAAGAGTTGCAAGTTAATAGGCTTAGAAGTGGGACATGTCTGACAAATTTGACGAAATAAAAAAAATTGCGAAAACACGAAAACTTCAAACACTATTTCCAAACGAAAAGTCGCCGCCGGACCGCCGTTTTAGCAAGAAATCCAAGGTAGAGGACCAAACAGGATTACATCGTGAATGACACGGTCCTGCTGCGATTTTCAGGCTAGGAGGGGCGAATGAAAATGTACAATTTTGACGTTTACGTAAATATCGAAGTTGGCTGTATGACTGCTTTTCTTGTTTCTCTTTCTACTTTTGCGGATTTCACGAAACCCTTATAATGAGGGTAATTTCGATTTTTCTTTCAAAACATACGAGGGAACTATTGCAGCGTACGCCTATTGTTAGTTAATGTCAGTGCAAAAAATGGTTTTTTATTTACCTGTGAAAAGATGTTTGAGTTATTAAATTCACGCCTTTTGCATCTAGCACTGTCTCACCATATTTGCAACTCACTTATACCATTGAGTAAATAATATAAAGAGGCGAAACCGTCAAGGGGCCGAGATTTTAGTATTGTATTTCTTTGCCAATAGCTTCAGGATTGTTATCAATTTTTAGTGCTACGGGAAGGTATTTGTAATTCGGTTGCATAGCCCTAAATATTATAGATAATTCAGTAGTTATTGGCAAATAAATGCAACACTATAATCTCGGCCCCTTGACGATTTCGCCTTTATATTATTTACTCAATGCTTATACACAAATTAGACAAATGTAATTAATATCGAGTATTATAAACACAAATAACGAATATTGACACATATAAACAAACTGGCCTCCATCTTCGGTACGGCGTTGCCAAGACTTTAAATATCACAGCAGTAGCAGAAAATCATAGGGAGTTGGCATTATACTATTATATACTGACAACGTTGCATGTTTATTAATAAAAAGGCTTATTAGACTGTGTGTCTTTAGTGACCTTACAACAAAGCACCCAATGCTTTATCCTTTTTACTTATATATCCATGCTTCGGACAGACGTTTATACTTTAAATATCGCAAGTACCACCCTCATTTGAATCTAAAGGAAAATCTAAAGGAAATCAGCGTATATTGATCCAAAAACTTGTCATAATAGAATTTTCCTTGTCAACAACTAAGACTCTCTTTCACATTCTCTCTTAACATATTTTTCTCTAGTATCTTACTGTTATTTCGTGCTTTTATTATGTAAATTTAAAGCCTTCTCAAAAAGTATGTGTATAGGTACCTTTTAATAAACAATGCAATTTATAAAATCTGTAGTATTCTTGCTATAATGTATACATTCGTAACCAACCACACATACAAAATGTACTTGTTATTTCTACTTTTAGTGAAGATTTTAAATATTATATAAAGGAAAATAGATAAAGTTTTTGCCATTTACCCCAAGAAAGAAACATGATGCAGCTACGGACACGTGTTTCGTTTCGTAGCTACGCTACGCTGATGAGGAGTAATAACTCCGAAACACGTGTCCGTAGCTGCATCATGTTTCTTTCTTGGGGTATGGCAAAAACTTTATCTATTTTATTTATCTTCCCCAAAAAACTTCTTTCTTTGTTTGATTATATAAAGGATAAAGAATTAAAAAGGACTTGATTACTATCTATTAAATATGTATTTAGGTAAAATTGACCACTCTATAAAAACAACAACACTCGAAAAACAATACCTACAAAAATTTTAACTATCGAATTAAAAAAATAGCGATCTAAAACTAGCGACGTCATAAATTTTTCACCACAATCATTGAAAGTCTGTAGCTTCATTTACGAGCATATTTGAACACTATTAAGAAGAAACTTTGGAATTACACTATAACCACAAGACATTGTAATGGGAGAAATAATGGAATATATCTACATATATATAATAATGGAAATTACTGTCATAATTTTGTTCCCAACGCCCAATAGAATCATTTATAATTTTACAGAATATTTGTTCTACGCAGTAGATACAAAAATTAGAATATTTTTAATTCTTTCATATTTTTTTCAAATTTGGGCGAGAAGTATAGTGTTTCCCTATAGGTACTCACACAAAATGAATTTTTTTATTCAGTTTGCGAATAAACTTAATAGATATTATTAATCTATTGTATCTTATTATAAGTAAATGCCCACTATACTCTCATCAATATATTTTAAATGATTTCGATATCTTTATTGCCCTTTATTATACAGGATGAATTTTTCGATGTCAATCTCGGAATATAGTATAAGAGATAGAGGATCGGTCAAATAAGAAAAAAGTTACGTTGTTTTATGCTCTACAATTTCCTTTGTAACGAAGTGATTTTTTCGATCAAGTTATGTTCATTTTTTGCTTTAAATATTACTGTCACTTGGATACACCCTGCCGCCGTTTTAAGTAGTTGAATTATGTTCTAGTTAAGTTATAAATAAGTTGTTAAAAGGTCCGCTGGTAAACAAGCAATCAAGTAATTAATTGATTAATTTTCCACAGTCCCCCGTATAATTAAAATCCGAAAATTATTATAAATAATGACCGAGTCGGAAATAAAAATCATTCGTTACTAAAATGGTTAATCCTTGTCCGTTTTAATCCGTTTCTTTTTGCAACATGGTATATAAATTACAAGTAACTCATTTCCGGTTAAATGCATTTCGAGTTGCTGCGCGTAGTTGCATAAACCGCTGCACCTCTGCAAGGTACGCCGGGTGATGCATTTGAGGCCGTCGTTTAAAATCGGTGACCACTTCTCTTTTTGACACGACCGAGAGCTACGTCAGAAAGGTAATAAAAAGGCCGAATGGCCCTCCCGTCGAAAGCAGATCCAATCTACCGCCAGCAGAAAAGATTCAGCCGCCACCATTATTACTTCCGTACCGCCGCTCCGAGTTTCATAGTAAATTTCTTCGAATATAATCTTGGTAAGAATTCAACGCAACCTGCTACATTTAGTAGGCACTGCCGTCAGTTAAGTATAGATATTTAGGGTCCTGATTGTCCGTGAGTATCGCCGTATTTTGCTACCAAAGTAAACTAGAGCTAATTCATAATACCTCCGTTGGTTTATTCTTTTTATTATTGCATAAATTGTACACCAGCTGGTCAGATTTTCTCGTCGGGTGATCTGACAGGTTGTCATGTACAAAGGTTTTCGGAAAACCCAGTGTAATTAAAAAGTCATTCCTAAAAGTGCATCCACTGATTAGATTTTCTCGTCGGGTGATCTGTGACGTACCAATGCACCAGGGTGACTAGTAAATTAGTTGTAGATAAATAGTCAGTTAAACCATAGCTCTACGTTTGTGGCTTTAGTTCGCCGTATTTTTAAATATTAATAAAAGACGTAAATATCTATAGCTAACGGATTGCCCGCCGTTTCTAAGCCATTTTAGTGGAAAGGTCCGTTTGCTTGTCGTACACCGCAATTTATCAACCTCACGTATCCGAAAATTCCGCGTACAAACTTGATTACCAGCTTGCCTGATTTATAATTATTTTAAAAGTAGTTTTATACATACTCGACTGTATAGTCGAGGAGGTTTGAGAATAAATTAATTTGTTCATCACTATTTCTGAATAAACACGTTATTTTAAAAAGGTAAAAATTCACGAGTTATTATTTCTGTAATTTTATTTTCTGATTAACCCGTTTGAGCAGTATGACCGAAATCCATTAGATAGGTATCCAGCTCAGACCTCTGGCTCTTCCGTATCATCCACTGTTTTGCTACTCAGGGTTGTTCTCCCAATTAGGAGAGCCAAAAATACAGTGTAGTTCTTCGCACTTAAAAATTGAAGGACTGGCGCCCGAGATT
Source organism: Rhagium mordax (assembly GCA_963680705.1). Lineage (NCBI taxonomy): Eukaryota > Metazoa > Arthropoda > Insecta > Coleoptera > Cerambycidae > Rhagium > Rhagium mordax. Next base: position 30,541,937 of record OY796657.1, read on the forward strand.
TCCGTAGAAATAAAAGAAAATTACGTAAGTATCTGACCGAAAGCCGCCAATAGAAAAAGACCATTACACCTTGGCATTGAGTACTCTTTGGTATGGCTTTCATGATGTACTGAAACTACCGCGCACACCTCAGGGCACGTGGCTGCGAGGGGACTGGCGATCGCTCTTTTTGTTTTATTTAGAGTTTTTGTATACATTTTGTATTATGGAAATGATCGTTTTGTTGTTTACGAGCTTTGTTCTAATATTATATGTGGTTTGCGTTTTTCTTTACACGTACATGATGTTAAAAAATAGCAAGTAAAAATGTCAAGAGGAAAGGGACCCGGAGTTATTTTGCGCCTCAGGCCCAAAAGTCCCTTGATCCGGCCCTATGTAAATTGTCAAATTTCTTGGATTTTTGGCGACCATTGGGGTCCGGCTGTCGTCTTGAGTAATTTTAATAATAAACGCTTCCCATTGTGGTTGCGACTTAAAATAGAAAACAATGAGATCCGATAGTACACGTAATAGTTTATTGATTGACTTAGCTAATAGCTATAATTCATTAAGACACACCTCTATAATGCATATAAATCAATCGACCATTCAATTATACATTGTAGGTACAGTTTAACTTGCATATGCAATTAGACATGATCATATAGTAGTTATTAAACAAAGGAGAACATACCTCAAGCCATAATGACCTTCTGACGTGTGCATCTTAAAGTACCTACGGATAATTATTGTAATTTTCGTCGTCTTCAAATGAACTGAACAAATTCGATATACAGAGAAATGGTTTGAGAACGCTTTTGGTAAATATTTTATGGTTATCAAGGTACCTAAGTTTTGTAAGAAATTGAATTGAATATCGAGGTCACTATTTAGGGAGAGTATTCAATATTCTATATGAAAGTATGAAATACTGCTTTTGTAGAAAAATACGAGGGTATTTATTTATTTATTTTTGTGAGAAAAATACTCTTTCTTTGCAGCACATGATTTCACGTATTTTGCAGGAAACCATAACTTTAGTTCAAACAAAAATAGAAAAGAGACAAAAAAGTTTTTAAATTTCTCTGATAATGGTTACTAAACTGAACGAAACGTTAGACAATAAAGTTTTTTATATATTGATGACCGATATTCCCAAGAATTACTAAATTAAATACTATATAATTTATATTGTATTGTTCACGTGCTATTGTTATATTATGTTTCTTTAAACCGTTTGAAATATTTTTAAATTGTTTATGTATGTAGAGCATATTATATAAGTATTTATTATTGATTTGACTTGATCGATTCGTTGCATTATTTTATATTGTGGATATTCTTTCATTAGTTCGTATTTTGGGTGCAAAAGTTGAATGACACAATTTGCTAGACTATTGATAAGAGTTTTTTATACTTTATGTATGTTTGGTTCATTATGATATCAATATCCAACTATTAATCTTCCATTTACAGGTGAAGAAACTTTTCTTAAATTTTGTTGGTAATATGACATTGTAGGGACCACATAATTATGGTATCTTAGCTCTGTAGACTTCTTTCTCGAGGAACATGTAACTATACTTCCTTTATTAATTTTTGTTTGGTAACTATAAAGTATTGGAAACTGGAGCTTCTTTAAAATAATGTTAATCAAAAAATTATCCTTGGCTTGTCCTCATTGTGAGTGACGCGGCTAATTTTCACGCCTTCTGCGAGACATTTATGCTATCTCAGAGTCAACAATAAGTTCTGATATAACTACTATAATAGTCACTATTTTGAAAATACACGCATGCGTGGCGTGAAATATAAATTTTCGAGTTGAATCATATTATTACATCAAAACATTAATTTCCATAAGTGCATAATAAAAAGGTAATTTTACTAAATTGCAAATAAAGACACAGTACTTTAAATCGCAACAACATCCCGGATCTCGGCAATAAAACGCAATGTATCCCTTTTGATCACCGAATTAATTCAAATGATGTTTGTTAGAGTGAGTGATTTAACTTTAATCCGCGCTTCGCACACGCAATCAACTAACGCATGTTGATGGTGAATAAAAGTGTCCCCTATTCTAAACAGATTTAATACTGCCAGGATGCGTTGATGGGTTTATGTTAAATGTAATGGAACAATTTAATTGACATGAGATATCCATTTCAACCTGAATTTTTACTTTAAATGCTTGAGCAAATATTAGATGGAAATATGAGCGTTATTTATGGGGCCAGATAAAAAATATACGTATTTCATTAACATATGCAGGATATTGATTTTCAAAATGTATAAACAACATATCGCATGTGTATGTGTTTCAACATTTTACCGTGATTTTAATTTTATTTTTTTTTTGTTAATAAGTTATAACTTAAAAAGAAATGCAATGAGTACATTTAATATTTGAATGAATAACGCAAAGAGCCTTTGTAGAAAATAATCACCGAAAATGTAACTTAAAATTATAGACATAATTTGATATTACTGCCCTTTAAATCTGTTTAAAAATGTCAAGATGTTCAAATTTATCTTCATCAAAGTAAAGTATCATAAATATATGAATATGTAATTCAAAGAGGTTTTTTTTTTTTTTAATCACTTATTTAACGTCGGCCTATTTCCGCTACCGAGGCCAATCACCGACGCCAGGAGACGAGCAACCCCCAACCTGGAAATTTTGCCGAACCTCTTATCTTACTAAGAGTAGGGATTTTTTACTTGCCTAACATTTAATAGACAAGGGACCGACTGCTTTACATCCTCTCCGAAGGATGGTATATCCTCAATACACCTCTCGCCTACAGTTGTACTGCTTCTGCGATATAGCTGATATACAAGCCGCTAGAAGTAAGAAAACGAGACCGCGTCTTTCCGTGGATAGTCACCATCCAAGTACTGAACGCGATAGCTGTTGCTTAACTTCATATCGCTATGAAGTGAGTCAAGTCAGTCCTCCGCTCGCTGCCCATTCAAAGAGGTAGATATAAATTATGGAATTAAATTAAAAGCAACTTTAGTTTTCTATTTATCAAAATTATAATTTAAGATACGATGATATTTTAATCCAATAATATCAAAAACATTAAATTGAAATGATTTTAATGGACTGATTGAGATCTGCAGATGATTATTTAAGATTGAGCAAACTTGTTTTTACATAGTATCTAAATTCAGTCAATAAAATAGTTAAATATCAACCTTTTTCTTCTAAATCTCGTGATGACCAATTTTTAAAAGTCTACCTTCAATCAATATCTGATTAAAATTTTCTAAAATGTTAAATTTAATTTTTGTTGTTAAAAAAGTTATAAAAAGCCACTGGTATTTTTTCTTATTTATTGGTTTCAGGATATTAATCCTTTGTTTACATATACAAAAGTAGGCTGGTAAGTAAGTCATAACTAAAGTTGTACAGTAATATTTATTGCCATGCCAACAGCTTGTACGGTAATATTACAATACAGATCTGTCAACAACTGTCAACAGATGGAATAATAAATAATGAAACTATAGGGCTACTTATTAATACAAACAGACAGAAAACTCCAAACAATAATAAATACCATTGAACAAATCACGGATGTTATGAATCACAACAGCCTTAGATGTCTTAAAATCAAACCGACATCTGCGGCAGTTATGATACTCATAACGTTCCTAGATATGTTAATAGCTATTAAATAACGATTCTTTTTATTGTTAATTTAAAAAATCTGATATAAAACTGCACTTTCTTAAAACTAAGTATTAATTAAAAAAGTGGCATGCGCAATAAACAATAACGAACATTTGAGAAACGGTTTATTTTGTAAACAAATATCAATAATATATTTTCGTTTCTATAGCATTAAACTTTTGTAAGTTGGTTTTCACTGCGTCGGGTAATGAAATTTATAATTATTTTGCAACATGTTATTACTTTTCATATAAAAAATTCACAGTCCTTCGCAAAGATGCAACCGGAGGAGACATTGGAAATGACGAAGTAGAACGCAAATCTTGTGATATTTCAGATGTGATAAAAATGAAAATTTGTTGCAAAGTAGTAAATAGTTATTTCATTAACACAAAACATTTTCAAAAATTAAAATCTTATTATCAGTAGTTTTATTTAGAAATTAAAATAAAAAGAGTTATTTTTTTTATTAACAAAAACATTCCCATAATGAAAACTAAAATGGTATTATACAAATTTTTTTCACTAACAAAAATTTTTAATGTTAAAACTAAAATAATTTAAAATAATTTCGTGAAGATGAAAAGTGATTCCTAACAATTACAAATACCGATATTGATTAATCGCAAACTATTAAACGCAGCTAATAGTACAGGAAAAGTGTCCAAACTGAACAAAAACATAGTGAATTCGTTGAAACTTGACATATGCGTTTAAAAATACATACCTATGTTTCAAGAAACTTAAGAGTCCCGAACCGTAAGGGGTGTGACGGAGCTGCCTACTTGATAAATCGTGGGATGAACTAGGTTTTCACATGCATAATAAAAATTGGCAATTGAACCATGGGAAATTTAAAAAAAATAAGAATATTTTCATTTATAGAGAAATATTAATTTTTGACTTTCTTATTAAATTTTTTTACCAATTTTACGTTTGTTTCCTTCATTTTTTGCTTGTTTATCTGTGAATATATTCTGAAAAATGAAAAAGTACATAATCATTGTACAAGTGAGGATTATCGAGTTGTTTAAAATTTTTATATATATTGAATGAAACACACTTTGTATCTAAAGAAGATCGGAATCGATAGCATATAAATAAATAATTTTATCTATGTATGAATTTAGACATCGTACTCCCTGACAATTTCCGTAAATTTGTAAGCATCTTCAACCTGCTTTTCTGTTGCGGTTGCAGGAGATAAGCTGCAATATTGATTCTGCTGTTGGCACAAAAAGTGTTGTCACAGGTTGTAACACCACTGTTGTGGATTTCTTTCATTGCCAAGCCATTTCTGAATTTTGTAGAATACTCGTAATGAATATTAAACGACTGCCTCTGAAGTTGATGGTAATATTTCCAACTTTGATTTTTGTTTGTGCAGCGATTTTTTGAATTGATTAAATCTGTATGAGTTGAGTGAGACATTTTTGTGATTTTCCTTGCACGGTATACCTACAAGTAGGAAAAGGGTTTCACCAGCCTGTTTTACTTGTGAGGGGGTTGAATAGGCTCATTTAGTAGCATTTCCAAAATTACTTTTTATATTTAATTTCGATAAAGAACTTTGTATTTGGAGCAGCAAAGAAATTTTTTTTCGAATCGGACAAGAATTGGCCAAAATATTGGGGTATAAAAAGACCGACTCCGTGCTGCAGACGTGACGTCACGGGCTCCCACAAGCGTATTGCGATAGTTCCGCGTTCCGTTGTTGCGATTTAAATTTGTTTTAATTCGTTGACAGCTTGAGACGTTTACATTTGTGTGGCCGTTTGTGACAGTGCAGGCGACGAAATGTCACCCAGCGTGCGGCCAAAGCCGACTGAACGGGGCCGGTGACGTCACAACTGGCGAGCTCGAATTGGACTTTTCGGAATTTTTTACGGAGTAAATAAGCATCAGAAAATTATAAAATTTTGCATACCCCCTAAATTCAGTGTGCTCTTTGTAATAAAAAAAAAATTGATAAACGAGCCTATTCTTGCCATTGAAAGTTCTTACTACATTAACCAACTGCATTTCTTTCTAAAGAAGTTTGATGACTTTTAATTTTTCTTTCTGAAATATTGTAGACGTGAGTCAGTAAAATTGTATTTTTCTACTACCGTCTATATTAATGAACTTTGTAACCCTAGCAACATGCGCGATAACGAGAGTAAACATTCGAGTTACCTGGTTGCTAAGGCGTTGCTATCTACGAAAGTAAAACTTATGCGGCCAGGACAGAAAAGTAGAAAAACAAATTTTAAACGAAATTAATCTGTTCTATTTGAAGGAATTAATACAACTAAATAATTTTGTATTAATATGTAAAGAAAGGTCTTTCTAGGAAGTACGCCAACATTTTTGTCGGCACGTAGTACCCAACGTAGTACCTAACTACTCCATTTTAAAAACGCTTCAAAGTTTGCATATACCTTGCTTTGGATTTCTTGGGGTAAAACAAGGCACAAGTAATATTCGCATTTATATCGCCACAAAACATTATTTGTTTATTTTAGTTTGAAACCACCAGAATTTAAAATGTGTAATATTTGGTTGCCATGGAAACAATTTTCACAGGCAGCCTCCTACACTATAAAATTTATTAAAAACGTCAATTAATTTCATTTCATAGTTTTAAATTAGTAAATCCCATAATTTTTTTTGGTATAGTAGAAAAAATATAATACATTTCACGATGCGAAAGCCCTTTTAAGTATTCGGTGTTTTTTTAAAGGTCTCGGCTTCGCCTCGACCATTCAAAAATCACCTCACGCCTTAAAGTAACCTTTCGCATCTAGTAATGTAAATAACTATTTTTATACGTTATTGTCATTTCTGTATTTCCGACGAAGAAAGAATTTTTTCTTCAAGCGTATTAAAATGTCTAAATTGTGCTACCAAAAACAGAATTAGAAATAGGACATTGTTTTACTAATAACAAAATGTTAATACAGAACGCCACCGTGGTGGAAATTTTGTTACTAGTAACATAATGTTAGTACGGAAAGCCACCAGAGCGGCCGGTGACGCGCTATCTACAAACCATCTGTCATATATTATGTCATTACTCATTAGTGGTTATGTTGATATTCGGAGTCACAGGCGCCTGTCGCTGTGATGAGCTAATTTGAATAATTGTACATTTATAATAAATAAATAAAAAAATGTTTGCATTTTAATACGCTTGAAGAAAAAATAGTATATATTACACGGAGTAGAACGCCTTTTTTGTATTTCGCCCAGTTTGCAGCTTCGGCTTCGCCTCAGCTGCAAATCCTGGGCTCAACACAAAAAAAGAGTGCGTTCTACTCCTAGTAATATAATATACTATTCCATATAATTTTTCCTGTTCCTGGCCTTATGAAAAATATATGTTTTTCTTCTGGAGTTAAAGCGATTAATAGAACAAGGAGATCAACGTCCTCATCAACTAAGTACAAATGTTCGTCTATTATTTAATATTTCAATTGCTATTTTAACAATAGGTGAATCTAAATCATCTACAGCTTGTTTTAGTAGATAGGTAATAGCGGACCCGGGTATCCCCCCACCACTTTTGCTCCCCCCACCACTTTTTCTGGGGTGGGGGGCAAATAGGATAATTATAGTGGGGGGAGGTAATTTGTAATTGCAATAAATGTAATTAGAATAATTAGATTGGGAGGTAATTTGTAATTGCGTAATTAGTAATTTGTAATTGCGTAATTAGTAATTTGTAATTGTGTAATTGGATTATTTCGCTGTAATTAGACTAGTATAATTGCAATATATCTAATAAATGTAATTAGTCTGGAGGGGGGATAATTAAAACCCAATTGTCGCGAGAAATGAAAGTAATTGGATTATTGCGCTGAGAAATGAAAGTAATTGAATTATTGCGCTGTAATTGCGTAATTAGTAATTTGTAAATGTGTAATTAGACTATTTGCGCGTTAATTACACTATTTTATATAGTCTGGAGGGGGTTAACTAAAAAAACCCAATTGTTGCGAGAAATGAAAGTAATTGGATTATTGCAATTACACTAGTATAATTGCAATATATCTAATTGAATTGGTACAATTATATATTAATTAGTACATCAATTGGAGAAATGAAAGTTTATTACGCTGTAATTAGACTAGTATAATTGCAATATATCTAATTGAATTGGTACAATTGTATATTAATTAGTGCATCAATTGCTAAATTATGCGCTCTTAATTGTCAAAAATATATGTCATTCAATATCGCTAACAAGGGATCTGGTAACCAAAGTCAGCTTTTATGCGATTCGAATAGGACAAAAGGTTTGAACCGCATACTAAAGGAGTCATTCATTGCCACTGACAACGTTATTTACTGCCGCATAATTTCTCGAAACAGGTGCCTATCTGAAAATCAAACCACTCGTATTTCACATACCCTACTGTCACTGTGCCTTTACAAATTATTAAAATTCCAAATTGTAGGTAGTCTTCGACCAGTATTCCATTAAAAAAGGCGCACTTTCTATACTTTCCGACGTTGATTCTATTTTTTTATTATTATGGCGATTTAGTGATCGATTTATTAGAGCTTAATTTGATTATAATTTAGAATATGAAGGTTTTAGAGCAAGGAGCTAATTCACTATTAAATATAAATTACCAACTCGATCACAAAGTATATTTGCAGTCTGGTGGGGGGATAATTAAAACCCAATTGCCGCGAGAAATGAAAGTAGTTGGACTATTTGCACATTAATTACACTAATTGAATTGGAGCAATTGTTGTATATTAATTAGTGCATCAATTGCTAAATTATGCGCTCTTAATTGTCAAAAATATATGTCTGTCAATATCGCTAACAAGGGATCTGGTATATTAGCAGAAATGCATTTATTTTCTAGGGGTAAAAGAACAAGCGACATCGCATTTATTTTCTAATGATCAAAGATTAAATCAGCTTTTTAGTTTTTACTGTCGCATATCTCGAAACAAAATAGTTGGTTAAATTTATAGCTCCCATTTGCTCGACAGACAATAGGTCTGCATAAAGGACACAGCTACGTAGGCCAGGTGGCTCGCGCGAACGGTACCTATCTGAAATCGAGGTAATGCCATTAGGGCGGTCGACTTAAAACCGTCAATAACACAATTTGGTATTTAATTTCTAGTCGAAATGCATTCATTTTTCTAAGGACAAATATATTGCACAAAAGATTAGCCATCTCCTATCTAAACAAAAGATACGTCGATTTTTACAAAACAAAGCCACACAATTACCTGAAATTTTAAACTTAAAAATAACAGGTGAGAGTGTGATTCGAATAGGATAGAAGGTTTAGAACTGCCTACTATAAAGAAGTCATTCAATGCCGTTAACTTAGGGTGGCAATATATTAGCTTATCAAAGATAGATATTGTCATAGTTTTAAAACATTTTCTATACGAGATAGTGGAGTACCTAACTAAGAAGCTAATGTAGATACATAAATAATGTTCTTTTATTTTTATTGCCATATTTATTACATCAAATATTGTATGTATTATGTAGTTATGATGGTATATTTTATATTATATTATAAGGTTAAATAAATGAAATACACATTAAAAGATTACATTAATTTTATTTCCTATTTTTTATTACACAACTAAAAACAGCCATAGTATAATTAAAACAGTTTTATTTTAAATACACAATTACATTTTTGAGAAAATAAACATAGACACTTAGTAGATCAAACTTTATGGTGTGATAAACTACCAAAATAATATGAAAAAAGTTCATATGTAAATGTGGGTCGGGAACACATAGTTCCGAGATACAGGGTGTTAAAGAAACATGCAAAATTTTGTTGTTGTTTGAAACACTGAAATGATGGCACACTATATTGCGCTCTAATTAGACTAGGTGCAATTTCTCGAAATTCTATGGTTTATTACCTTATAGAAAAGCAGTATATCTTAAGATATATTTACAGATCAGTATACATCCAACTTGACGGCGTTTTAACAAAAAGCAAGCGGAAACGATGACTACTTTGATAATGCATTAAAATGCAATATTTTAACGGAAATTACAGCGATGCTTTAATAAAGCTCTGGAAATGTTTAATACAGGAAATTCATATCAACGGAAAAAAAATTAAAAGCCTCCTATTATGTTGCAGAAATTATTGATTTAATCATGAATATCGGTTCAAATAAAATGCAACTAGTTACCGTATCCAAAGATTAGATATAAATAAAGTTTCTTTTAAAGTTTTTGCATGACGGGTGCATTTACGGTATACATTGTTCATTGATGGTACTAAGTCGAAAACAACATGCAATTCCCACTTTACCGATAAAAAAAAAAAGTCAATTAATGCTGCTAACAAGGTTTGGCAATATATTAGCGTATCAAAGGTAGATATTGATATAGTTTTAAAACTAAAAAAAAAAAAAAAATGGTTATCTTCATATGCAGTTAATGGTCATATTCTTTTATTACAAAATATTGAAATTATATGATTGCTGTGGCTCTCTACGGCCCTGAGATTTGAGATGAACATTAAACACAAATAATACAAGGTTTCGTAAATAACCCCTACTTTATTTTATCGATTTCAATTCAAACAAATCTAAATAATTATATGCCTCTTTTAATCTGTTTTACTGAATAATGGGGATGGCTCTCTTCAACCGTCTGTAAAACTATTTAATGAAACCTAGTTAAAAATTCAGTTCCATAAAGAAGCTACGATAATTATGACTTAGTTAATCACGATCCATTTTATTATATTTTTTATCAGTTTAAATACACTAATGTAAACAAACAACATTACTCGTCTGTCAAAATTTGATACCAAAAATACGTTTTTTTATTATTTATTCCCTAGTTCGTTGAAAAATATCAACCAATCTGACAAAGAAGCTAATGTAGATACATAAATAATGTTCTTTTATTTTTATTACCATATTTATTACATCAAATATTGTAACAAAAGCAAGCGGAAACGATGACTACTTTGATAATGCATTAAAATGCAATAGTTTAACGGAAATTACAGCGATGCTTTAATAAAGCTCTGGAAATGTTTAATATAGGAAATTCATATCAACGGAAAAAAATTAAAAGCCTCGTATTATGTTGCAGAAATTATTGATTTAATCATGAATATCGGTTCAAATAAAATGCAACTAGTTACCGTATCCAAAGATTAGATATAAATAAAGTTTCTTTTAAAGTTTTTGCATGACGGGTGCATTTACGGTATACATTGTTCATTGATGGTACTAAGTCGAAAACAACATGCAATTCCCACTTTACCGATAAAAAAAAAAAAAAGTCAATTAATGCTGCTAACAAGGTTTGGCAATATATTAGCGTATCAAAGGTAGATATTGATATAGTTTTAAAACTAAAAAAAAAAAAAAAAATGGTTATCTTCATATGCAGTTAATGGTCATATTCTTTTATTACAAAATATTGAAATTATACGATTGCTGTGGCTCTCTACGACCCTGAGATTTGAGATGAACATTAAACACAAATAATACAAGGTTTCGTAAATAACCCCTACTTTATTTTATCGATTTCATTTCAAACAAATCTAAATAATTATATGTCTCTTTTAATCTGTTTTACTGAATAATGGGGATGGCTCTCTTCAACCGTCTGTAAAACTATTTAATGAAACCTAGTTAAAAATTCAGTTCCATAAAGAAGCTACGATAATTATGACTTAGTTAATCACGATCCATTTTATTATATTTTTTATCAGTTTAAATACACTAATGTAAACAAACAACATTACTCGTCTGTCAAAATTTGATACCAAAAATACGTTTTTTTATTATTTATTCCCTAGTTCGTTGAAAAATATCAACCAATCTGACAAAGAAGCTAATGTAGATACATAAATAATGTTCTTTTATTTTTATTACCATATTTATTACATCAAATATTGTATGTATTATGTAGTTATGATGGTATATTTTATATTATATTATAAGGTTAAATAAATGAAATACACATTAAAAGATTACATTAATTTTATTTCCTATTTTTTTATTACACAACTAAAAACAACCATAGTATAATTAAAAGTTTTATTTTAAATACACAATTACATTTAGCGGCTCGCTAGTGTGAACGTGTACGACATGATTGATGTAATTAAATTGCATTACCCAATTTATTGTGGATTACAGCAATAATGGTATAATTTCCTCTTCTTTGAAGTTGATGGTGATATATCAACATTGTTATTGGATGCCACATTTACATCGTTTACCTTACAATAGCAGCAAAACATTTTTCGAGGTATTGGACCGTCATTAGCATCAAAACTGCCTTCATGATCGTTAAGGTAATGTTCTGTACAGTATTGATATTTTATTATATCGACATCGTTCTGAAGATGTGTAGGTAGCTTATCCCATACTAATGCAATTTCATGTGAAGCCAACCCAATCATCACTTCTTTGGGCATATCAGCAAGTTGTTGTTTGCTCATCTTCAATAGACTACGCAAACGGGAGAATGCAATTAGTGAGTGGCCCATTCGCTTGATACCTTCTCGATCCATTGCTGGGGTTATAGTTTTCAGCTCCATGGCGTTTTATATTTCTTTCGTAGAGAGAAACTTTAAACACAAATGTCCACACCACACTGTGTTAAAATTCTGTACACGTTTGTAGTTATAGAATATTTGGTTGCCCCTCCTTGAATCGTTATTGAAATATGTAACTAATTCTATAGGTGGGGGTAAATCACCAAAACTATCAATGTAATTTACTAACTATACTATATTCCAAGTATAAAAAAAAAAAAAAAAAAAAAAAAAAAAGATGTAGTCACAACACAAAATCATTTTATATTGTGAATCAAGATAGTACAATATATTTCTTATTTCATGTACGCCGACAGCTGCAAACATATAGGGTGTACCGACTTTAGTATTATACTATTCTTTGCGACTCTACAAATCAATCGAAATCGAATCAGGATGGATTACAATTGGTTCTATTCGAATTCTTTCAACTTCAACATACAAAAATTAATTTTTCATTGATTTACAGCATATTAATTTACAATCTTTAACATATAGTATAGGGTTTACCACTATGGTACTTTCCGAATTCATACTAATATTTGATAGTTGAAGTGTATTGCTATCGGGTCCATGATTTTTGTTTTGCTGTCAAGCGTAAAACGGCCATAAATTAACACAATGGCATTAAATAGTAAACGGCTTCTTCAAAAGCATTCAAAAGCCCGGGTCCATGATTTTTTGTTTTGCTGTCAAGCGTAAAACGACCATAAATTAACACAATGGCATTAAATAGTAAACGGCTTCTTCAAAAGCATTCAAAAGCCATTTTAAATGTATTGCGCCCTAAACAAAAGAAATACCTACAGCGATTTGGTTGATATAACAGCTGCCAAAATCATAAATTAAATGCAAGTAAATCTGTTTTTATGTTATTTGGTCCTAAACAAAAAGGGAAGGGGGGGTTACCCGAAGTTGACTTATTAGCACTTAAAGAGCTAATAAATCAAAATATACTATACTGGTTTTAGAACAAAGGTCCATTTCATTGTTAATTTTAAATAAACCTTACATTATTAAAATGTCTTTGGTTAATACAATATTTGGAAAACAATCGTAAGGGGGGATTAGAAAAAAAAAAAATAGAAATAGAAAAAATTTATTTACCATAAAAACTGTTACAAGAACAGATAAGGTTTCATCCGTTAAGTGGTATAATGCAATTGTAGTTGTAATCAGTGTATGTGTATTCCAAGTAGTGGGGGTAGCTCGACTACTATAAAAAGATGTAGTAGCAACACAAAATCATTTTATATCGTGAATCATCTACAGCTAGCAAGTCAGCCTATTGCAGTGATTTCAAGTGTGCAAATTTACTCGTAATTCTTTCATTGTATTCATTTAAATATGGCAATTTCCGAAGTTGACTTATTAGCACTTAATGAGCTAATAAATCAAAATATGCAGGTTTTAGAGCAAAGATCCATTTCAGCGTTAACTTTAAATAAACCTTATCTCATTAAAAAAATGTCTTTGGTTAATACAAGATTTGGAAAATCAATCATAGTAACTTTGTTTGAGGAAAGCTCAATAACGACTTTTAAATCATTTTTACCGAAACGGCTTGTGGGAATTATATGTCCGAACACTATCGATAAAATAAATTCGTCAAATGGTAAAATTACATTAACATATTTAGGACAAAGTTCTCCGGCTTATCCTGGAGCAAAATCTAGTCCACTAATACGTTTCGGTGTTTAATTCTTAAACAAAAATAATCATAATAGTATTTAAGTTAGTTAAGTATTAAGTAGAAGTGGAACAATGGAGTCTTTTAAAAATAGAATCACTTGTTAGCTTACAAAGATTCAGATAGTACAATATATTTCTTATTTCGTGTACGCCGACAGCTGCAACGTAAGTCCAATTAGTACTGTTTTATATATATTTTTTTTACATTTTTATTTTTAATTTCTAGGTACTTAGGTAGCAAAGATGTGGATGCAATATTCAACTCAAACATGAAGTCTGATAGAAGACATTAAATCTGCCATTGAAAGATTGTCTTGTAAACTAGATGACATAAGGAGGGATTCACAACATTCTTTAAATTATCACATAAATGTCTGCTTCGATGCTGAAGTAGTTCGACGTATTAAAATTTGGATGAGTTTTGTGAACATGTGGGCACAGTGGGTCTAAAACACTTTCTATGTGGCATAGTGGAGTACATACCTAAGAATATCATTGAAAAATATCAACCAATCTGACAAAGAAGCTAATGTAGATACATAAATTATGTTCTTTTATTTTTATTGTCAAATTTATTACATTAAATTTAATATTGTATGTATATGTAGTTATGATGGTATATTTTATATTATATTATAAGGTTAAATAAATGAAATACACATTAAAAGATTACATTAATTTTATTTCCTATTTTTTATTACACAACTAAAAAACAGCCATAGTATAATTAAAACAGTTTTATTTTAAATACACAATTACATTTTTGAGAAAATAAACATTTGCAAGTACACCGTGATTATTGTTGATAAAATGTTTTTACTTGACACCAAGAAAGCCACTTGCTACATGCGATACCCCCAAAAATATACTCTACATACATAGACCATATAATTCAACGGACGCTTTTGTGTGCTTCGATAATCCTAAAAATGATTCATACTCTTTCGACTACTATAAAAATATGTAGTCGCAACACAAAATCATTTTACATCGTGAATCATCTACAGCTAGCAAGTCAGCCTATTGCAGTGATTTATATGGTAAAACGAGCTGCCGCTTCTGTATTCCATAACAGCTAAATACTTTGAAGAATCGAGGTACTACCAACTTGATCATGTAGTGGAAAGGCGGGGAGATATAACGACCATAAATTAACACAAAGACCTTAAATAGTAAACAGCTTCTTGGAAAGCTATCAAAAGCCATTTAAATATATTGCATCCTATACGAAAAATACTGCGACTTTGGTTGATATATCAGCTGCTCTTAATCTTGCATATCCTTGGTAAAAGCTAATTGATTATTAGCATATTTTCCATAGATATTAAATTAAAAAAGAGTAATTTTTTGTATAATTATTTATTTTATGAAAATTTACTATAAATATGTTGTTACATTTTCAAAAAATATATTTACAATAGATATAGTACCTATATAAACACATAAAATATTCAATATGTTTTACCTATAATTATGGCACCAACAATTTTTATTGTGGTGATTCCAGCTGCTATAAAATAAACCAACTCGATCACAAAGTATACTTGCTCCTGTCATACATTTCATGCACATATTATTCCAACAATCGTCTTCATATTTATTGCAATATGTACACCGCTGCCTTAATTGCGATCTATTTATTTTGCAGGCTTCACACACATCTCGACATATGCCAAAATTCACCCATTTGAGCACTTGTAGACAACTTCGGCATTGCATTCCACTTGGACGGCTACCTTGAAATTCTTTATTCTTCACTTTATTTTGTATGGGATTCTCTTTTAAACATCTTCTACATAGGCCGGTATATGGGTTAATCCTATCTTTACGCCAAGCACAAAAGCTATTATGACACATTTTTGACTTATTATAGCTGTATGGATGTGCAGCAATTAGTGGTTTTAATTTCCATTCCTTTGGTAAAACCATTATATTCCCCCTTTTAACGTTATTGTGCTATGTATGAAGTTTTAATGATGTTCGTTTTGTGGTTGCCACTTATTTTATAATAGGACCCTGACGTCATAGAAAGGGGCGTCACCACCAACTATACAGTGCGCGCCAGCCGACTAGGAACATAGGACTTCAAAATGAATGGGCAAACGCACCTCGATCGAGTCTCGTCCTTTGTACCGTTGTGCGTTCAATCCGATTCTCACCCGTAACGAGGACACTTTATCGAGTGCGGCTGCCCGTTCATTTCCCGTCCCGTGTTCCTAGTCGGGTGGCGCGCACTGTAGAATTTGTTAAAGTTCTTTGTGCCCAAATTCATATCTCATAAAGAAAATCCGCATTTAAGGATAAAATAGGGTTAACGTAAGGATAAAAATTAAGGATAAAAAGGATGGATAAGAAATAAGGATACAAATTAAGAATAATAAGATTTTTCGTTTGTGTAATCGTGCCCATGTGTGGAAGTATCACCCCAAACGAGGTTTTTTTTTTTTGGTGTCGACGATCTTTGAACGAGTTTTTTTTTTTTTTTAGGTGTCGATGATCTTTGACCAATGCGTCTGCGAATTTTCTCGCATTTTTTTTTTTTTTCCTTATACGGTTGAATAAGGTGTGCATAGTTAGTTACAAGTCTCATTATTATTTGGTTTTTCTGATGCGGCTAACTTTGCTAAACAACTTGTCTTATGGTTAATGTCAGGACAAGAAGAATAAATACGGATAATGTAAGGGCAAAAAAGAATAAAATAAGGATAAATTTAAGGACAATAAGAATAATATGAGGATAATATACGGAAGACCTATTACTTTTTAGTTATTTGATGCCATATAGTGGAGGATAAACATGTATTATAAATGTCATGTTTGCAACAAAACATTCCATTGGTCCAGTAGTCGAAGTAGACATGCAATTGTTCATAGAAACATCTCTTTCCAGTGTGATTTGTGTGATAAAACATTTAATAGAAAAGATAATTTAATTAGTCATGCGCAAAGAGTACATCGCGTCGATGAGTTGCATATTTCATCCAATAGTATGAAGGCGACCTGCAAAAACATTAATTTGCCACTTAAAACGACTGACGAGGAAGATCAAAGGGAAAATTACAATAATAAAGTGTCTAATGTATCCTCACCTAGAGAAAAATATTTATCTATTACAAGAAATAAAACACAAACAAATGGAGAGTTGAAAAAATTTGCTGCACCGTCTGTAGCACCTCTATAGTTGAGGCGATAAGAATTAACATGCGCCTAGGCGTAGATTTTCAAATATATATAAACACTTTACGACACATGGGCATTATTGAATAAAATATTTTATTGTCATATTTTAGTGTTTTATCAAAACAAAACAAAAATACCATACTGTTAATGAATGCCTCCACTACAGTTGACGCATGAGGATGGACTTTGGGTAGTCAGCAGACCAGGTAATATCCACGAATTCATATGTAGAATAAAAGCAATAATGTAACAATATTTTTTTTAATCTAAATTTAAAACAATTAAATTATTTCAATAAATTTGGAAGTACATTATACAAATTAAGATTTAATGAGTTCCTTGTCGATTTTGTTAGTCTAAATCTATAGGGTCTAAGAAAGTCCGCTTGTCTAGTGGTTAGTTATGAACATCCGAATTCCTGACAAAAAAGTTGTAGTTTTTATGTATCTCAAGCAATCTATAATACAGTAAATTCACTTTTCAACCAAAGCACTTTGTGAGTGAATAGGAGACAATAAAGCGAGAGCGCTAACATTCTGAGATCGACATGCAGTCACACATGTGTAGTGCTCTCGCTTTACTACTATTCGTTATATCTCCCCGCCTTTCCACTATATGATCAAGTTGCTAGTACCTCGATTCTACAAAGTATTTAGCTGTTATGGAATACAGAAGCGGCAGCGCGTTTTAATAAAAAACAGATATTGGTACAAGATATTTATTCATATATAAAATACATTTTTGTTAAATATTTATATTAAAGTGCTCCTTCGTAATCGGGAAGTAGATCGAGAAGTTCATCACTTACAAGTCCAGACAGATGTTCTTTTAATAGATCATGCAGCTCCAATTGGTTCATCGAAGTACAAAATTTATCTAGCGTAATATAGTGCCAGATATAAAGATCACAATATTTTATTCCCATTTTATTCAGATAGGTACGGCGATTTTCATCAAGTGGATTAGTATATAGTTGCAGGCTTTGACTCAAAATAAAACGGAGCGAATCAATTGCTTCTGCAATAAGATGTGGAGAGCTTTCTTTTTCTATTAAGTCAACCTCATCGTCGCCGATATATTTATTATAGAGTACCTCATCAGTTATAAACTTGGAAACATATTGCTTTAATTGTTCATGAAGACCACATTTTACCATTGAATCACAAAAGTTATTCAGCGTAATATAATCACTGATATAAAGTTCACAATAATTTATGCCCAGACTATATTTGTCTTTATGTAGTTCACCACCTAAGCTACATTTTAATGAAGTAAGCAGCATATCGACAGCTTCTTTTAGCGATGTTGGTACTGATGAGTCACACATGATGTTTTTACGTATTTTTTTTTTTAATTTAGCATAAACAGATACTTTCTACGTTGAACAATTCTAATTATGCACTTGAACAGTAAAATTGACGAGCAAACTGCTAGGTAGTAAAACAAGACTTCAAGTGAGACATCTGAAGGAGAAAACGAGGTAGTTTAGTAAATTACTTTGATAGTTTTGGTGATTTACCCCCACCTATAGAATTAGTTACATATTTCAATAACGATTCAAGGAGGGGCAACCAAATATTCTATAACTACAAACGTGTACAGAATTTTAACACAGTGTGGTGTGGACATTTGTGTTTAAAGTTTCTCTCTACGAAAGAAATATAAAACGCCATGGAGCTGAAAACTATAACCCCAGCAATGGATCGAGAAGGTATCAAGCGAATGGGCCACTCACTAATTGCATTCTCCCGTTTGCGTAGTCTATTGAAGATGAGCAAACAACAACTTGCTGATATGCCCAAAGAAGTGATGATTGGGTTGGCTTCACATGAAATTGCATTAGTATGGGATAAGCTACCTACACATCTTCAGAACGATGTCGATATAATAAAATATCAATACTGTACAGAACATTACCTTAACGATCATGAAGGCAGTTTTGATGCTAATGACGGTCCAATACCTCGAAAAATGTTTTGCTGCTATTGTAAGGTAAACGATGTAAATGTGGCATCCAATAACAATGTTGATATATCACCATCAACTTCAAAGAAGAGGAAATTATACCATTATTGCTGTAATCCACAATAAATTGGGTAATGCAATTTAATTACATCAATCATGTCGTACACGTTCACACTAGCGAGCCGCTAAATGTAATTGTGTATTTAAAATAAAACTGTTTTAATTATACTATGGTTGTTTTTAGTTGTGTAATAAAAAAATAGGAAATAAAATTAATGTAATCTTTTAATGTGTATTTCATTTATTTAACCTTATAATATAATATAAAATATACCATCATAACTACATAATACATACAATATTTGATGTAATAAATATGGTAATAAAAATAAAAGAACATTATTTATGTATCTACATTAGCTTCTTTGTCAGATTGGTTGATATTTTTCAACGAACTAGGGAATAAATAATAAAAAAACGTATTTTTGGTATCAAATTTTGACAGACAAGTAATGTTGTTTGTTTACATTAGTGTATTTAAACTGATAAAAAATATAATAAAATGGATCGTGATTAACTAAGTCATAATTATCGTAGCTTTTTTATGGAACTGAATTTTTAACTAGGTTTCATTAAATAGTTTTACAGACGGTTGAAGAGAGCCATCCCCATTATTCAGTAAAACAGATTAAAAGATACATATAATTATTTAGATTTGTTTGAATTGAAATCGATAAAATAAAGTAGGGGTTATTTACGAAACCTTATATTATTTGTGTTTAATGTTCATTTCAAATCTCAGGGTCGTAGAGAGCCACAGCAATCGTATATTTTCAATATTTTGTAATAAAAGAATATGACCATTAACTGCATATGAAGATAACCATTTTTTTTTTTTTTTAGTTTTAAAACTATATCAATATCTACCTTTGATACGCTAATATATTGCCAAACCTTGTTAGCAGCATTAATTGACTTTTTTTTTTTTTAATCGGTAAAGTGGGAATTGCATGTTGTTTTCGACTTAGTACCATCAATGAACAATGTATACCGTAAATGCACCCGTCATGCAAAAACTTTAAAAGAAACTTTATTTATATCTAATCTTTGGATACGGTAACTAGTTGCATTTTATTTGAACCGATATTCATGATTAAATCAATAATTTCTGCAACATAATAGGCTTTTAATTTTTTTCCGTTGATATGAATTTCCTGTATTAAACATTTCCAGAGCTTTATTAAAGCATCGCTGCAATTTCCGTTAAAATATTGCATTTTAATGCATTATCAAAGTAGTCATCGTTTCCGCTTGCTTTTGTTACAATATTTGATGTAATAAATATGGTAATAAAAATAAAAGAACATTATTTATGTATCTACATTAGCTTCTTTGTCAGATTGGTTGATATTTTTCAACGAACTAGGGAATAAATAATAAAAAAACGTATTTTTGGTATCAAATTTTGACAGACGAGTAATGTTGTTTGTTTACATTAGTGTATTTAAACTGATAAAAAATATAATAAAATGGATCGTGATTAACTAAGTCATAATTATCGTAGCTTCTTTATGGAACTGAATTTTTAAATAGGTTTCATTAAATAGTTTTACAGACGGTTGAAGAGAGCCATCCCCATTATTCAGTAAAACAGATTAAAAGAGGCATATAATTATTTAGATTTGTTTGAATTGAAATCGATAAAATAAAGTAGGGGTTATTTACGAAACCTTGTATTATTTGTGTTTAATGTTCATCTCAAATCTCAGGGCCGTAGAGAGCCACAGCAATCATATAATTTCAATATTTTGTAATAAAAGAATATGACCATTAACTGCATATGAAGATAACCATTTTTTTTTTTTTTAGTTTTAAAACTATATCAATATCTACCTTTGATACGCTAATATATTGCCAAACCTTGTTAGCAGCATTAATTGACTTTTTTTTTTTTATCGGTAAAGTGGGAATTGCATGTTGTTTTCGACTTAGTACCATCAATGAACAATGTATACCGTAAATGCACCCGTCATGCAAAAACTTTAAAAGAAACTTTATTTATATCTAATCTTTGGATACGGTAACTAGTTGCATTTTATTTGAACCGATATTCATGATTAAATCAATAATTTCTGCAACATAATAGGAGGCTTTTAATTTTTTTTCCGTTGATATGAATTTCCTGTATTAAACATTTCCAGAGCTTTATTAAAGCATCGCTGTAATTTCCGTTAAAATATTGCATTTTAATGCATTATCAAAGTAGTCATCGTTTCCGCTTGCTTTTTGTTAAAACGCCGTCAAGTTGGATGTATACTGATCTGTAAATATATCTTAAGATATACTGCTTTTCTATAAGGTAATAAACCATAGAATTTCGAGAAATTGCACCTAGTCTAATTAGAGCGCAATATAGTGTGCCATCATTTCAGTGTTTCAAACAACAACAAAATTTTGCATGTTTCTTTAACACCCTGTATCTCGGAACTATGTGTTCCCGATCCACATTTACATATGAACTTTTTTCATATTATTTTGGTAGTTTATCACACCATAAAGTTTGATCTACTAAGTGTCTATGTTTATTTTCTCAAAAATGTAATTGTGTATTTAAAATAAAACTGTTTTAATTATACTATGGCTGTTTTTAGTTGTGTAATAAAAAATAGGAAATAAAATTAATGTAATCTTTTAATGTGTATTTCATTTATTTAACCTTATAATATAATATAAAATATACCATCATAACTACATAATACATACAATATTTGATGTAATAAATATGGCAATAAAAATAAAAGAACATTATTTATGTATCTACATTAGCTTCTTAGTTAGGTACTCCACTATCTCGTATAGAAAATGTTTTAAAACTATGACAATATCTATCTTTGATAAGCTAATATATTGCCACCCTAAGTTAACGGCATTGAATGACTTCTTTATAGTAGGCAGTTCTAAACCTTCTATCCTATTCGAATCACACTCTCACCTGTTATTTTTAAGTTTAAAATTTCAGGTAATTGTGTGGCTTTGTTTTATAAAAATCGACGTATCTTTTGTTTAGATAGGAGATGGCTAATCTTTTGTGCAATATATTTGTCCTTCGAAAAATGAATGCATTTCGACTAGAAATTAAATACCAAATTGTGTTATTGACGGTTTTAAGTCGACCGCCCTAATGGCATTACCTCGATTTCAGATAGGTACCGTTCGCGCGAGCCACCTGGCCTACGTAGCTGTGTCCTTTATGCAGACCTATTGTCTGTCGAGCAAATGGGAGCTATAAATTTAACCAACTATTTTGTTTCGAGATATGCGACAGTAAAAACTAAAAAGCTGATTTAATCTTTGATCATTAGAAAATAAATGCGATGTCGCTTGTTCTTTTACCCCTAGAAAATAAATGCATTTCTGCTAATATACCAGATCCCTTGTTAGCGATATTGACAGACATATATTTTTGACAATTAAGAGCGCATAATTTAGCAATTGATGCACTAATTAATATACAACAATTGCTCCAATTCAATTAGTGTAATTAATGTGCAAATAGTCCAACTACTTTCATTTCTCGCGGCAATTGGGTTTTAATTATCCCCCCACCAGACTGCAAATATACTTTGTGATCGAGTTGGTAATTTATATTTAATAGTGAATTAGCTCCTTGCTCTAAAACCTTCATATTCTAAATTATAATCAAATTAAGCTCTAATAAATCGATCACTAAATCGCCATAATAATAAAAAAATAGAATCAACGTCGGAAAGTATAGAAAGTGCGCCTTTTTTAATGGAATACTGGTCGAAGACTACCTACAATTTGGAATTTTAATAATTTGTAAAGGCACAGTGACAGTAGGGTATGTGAAATACGAGTGGTTTGATTTTCAGATAGGCACCTGTTTCGAGAAATTATGCGGCAGTAAATAACGTTGTCAGTGGCAATGAATGACTCCTTTATTATGCGGTTCAAACCTTTTGTCCTATTCGAATCGCATAAAAGCTGACTTTGGTTACCAGATCCCTTGTTAGCGATATTGAATGACATATATTTTTGACAATTAAGAGCGCATAATTTAGCAATTGATGCACTAATTAATATACAATTGTACCAATTCAATTAGATATATTGCAATTATACTAGTCTAATTACAGCGTAATAAACTTTCATTTCTCCAATTGATGTACTAATTAATATATAATTGTACCAATTCAATTAAATATATTGCAATTATACTAGTTTAATTGCAATAATCCAATTACTTTCATTTCTCGCAACAATTGGGTTTTTTAATTAACCCCCTCCAGACTATATAAAATAGTGTAATTAACGCGCAAATAGTCTAATTACACATTTACAAATTACTAATTACGCAATTACAGCGCAATAATTCAATTACTTTCATTTCTCAGCGCAATAATCCAATTACTTTCATTTCTCGCGACAATTGGATTTTAATTATCCCCCCTCCAGACTAATTACATTTATTAGATATATTGCAATTATACTAGTCTAATTACAGCGAAATAATCCAATTAGACAATTACAAATTACTAATTACGCAATTACAAATTACTAATTACGCAATTACAAATTACTAATTACGCAATTACAAATTACCTCCCAATCTAATTATTCTAATTACATTTATTGCAATTACAAATTACCTTCCCCCACTATAATTATCCTATTTGCCCCCACCCCAGAAAAAGTGGTGGGGGGAGCAAAAGTGGTGGGGGGATACCCGGGTCCGCTATTACCTCTCTACTTGTTTTACAAAGAATCCATTATTTTAAAGAATTTTTGGCAACATTGAAATTAATCGGATTTCGTTTATATCATTTGACAAAAACTTTTCTTGAGGGAGGGCTACGATTACTGAATTTTGCCTAAATTTGGTTTTCACGTAGTTAACATACGTCGTACAAATGTGGATGCAATAAAAATCCACCTTCAAATTACATAAATAATAAGTATAGAGTTACAAAGACTTTCGCAATTTTCTTTCTTATTTGATTAATTTCTGTACATTTTGCATGTACTGTAACCGTGTGATATACCATTGGATCAGGCATTGAGAGAGGAGTTGAACATATATTTTATTTTACTTCAAATCACCGCTATCTTTGTAAATTGCGAAAAACGACAAAATTTTAAGTTACATATGGTTTTCGGCTATACATATTTCGACGGGACAAAAGGAAATAAGCTGTTCGACGTGCTTCTCGATGTTAAGTTGTCTTGGAGATTGTTGAGCGTGACTTTTATAACGCAGCGACAAAATTTTTTGTTTACTTTTGCTTAATCTACCTCATGTTAAAGTAATGGCACTCAAACCTAGTCTAACACTCGGTAATACGTACAACTCAGATATCGGCAACCTCCCAGAGCAACCCCGATCCTAAATCCACCCCTATGATTTGTCAAATTGCAAGTCATTGACAAAATTGAAAAAATTGCAAAAACAGGAAAACTTCAAATACTATTTCCAAACGAATTTCCGAGAGACTGTTTTGGTAAGAAATCCAAGGTAGAGGGTCGAACTTAGAACTACATCGTGAATTGCACGGTCACGCTCTGATTTTAAGCTCAATAGGAGTGAACGAAAAAGTGTAATTTTGACGTCTATCGTTCTGAAACCGCTGAAATCTCACGCGTTACGTCATTTTGCCATGAAACTGATTTTCGACCCCCTACTAGGAAACTAAAAACATTTGTTTAATCCTCTCTTGAAACATGCAGTTTCTTACTTGGATACAATACTCGATACAATTAAATGTCATAGGGAAGGAAAGGCACTATCGAGAAACAGAAAATTGTTTCGGGGTCCTGAAGTCGTTCCAAGTCCGAAACTGTAATCGGTTCCGTCCTCGGACCGATATTAAGAAATCATTAAATTTCGCTGGATCGACTATAAGGTGTAATCTATCGGACGCAATATGGATTTTTTGGCGAATTTTGCTAAAACACGAAAATTTTAAACCTTATTTCCAAACGAAAACAGGCCGCCGGGCCGCCGTTCTGGCAATAAATCCAAGCTCGAAAGTCCAACTTGAAAGTACATCGTGAATTGTGCGGTCCAGCTGCGATTTTGTGGTCAGCCGATCCTAACTGAAAAGTGACATTTTTGACGTTAACGAAAAATTTTAAAGTTTTGACAAGCCCTGCACGTGCATGAAATTTGGAAGGCTCTGCGCACGCATTCGGCCTTTTTAATTTCGCAAAATTTACAAAACTCTTCGACATGGGGTATTGAAACGCTAATAACTTTTTAAATATTCAAAGAATCGCAACGAGATATAGCCGTTGGGATTTTCTCGACAAGAAGACGCTCATAAAAAAATAATAACATGACTGCCGGTACCACGCGATTTAGACAACCAATCAAAAATTGGTCACTATGTTGTCGCCACTGTTTCTATAAATGCATGCTTCATAATATGCAACATGAAACTGATTTTCAACCCCCTATACGAAAACAAAAACATTTCCAATGTTAAAATTACATTTAATTATTTGCTGCTATCTAATAATACAATGTATTGACTGTATCAGTAAAGTAGTTCATTATAGATCTGATATCATAAAAGTTCTGTATTAGTTTGAATACGTTTTTATTTCAGATTTTTAAGTCTGTCTGTTAGTGAGTGTAAGGCATACATAAAATATAACTTAATCAATCTCTATCAATTTGATGTCGGCACAAAAATATTTTCAAAAATACAACTGTTGATTTTAAACCGACTTATATACCAACTGATAGGAGAAGTAGAGAAGTAAGTTGTATTTTCTCGCTGCATTGGTAGAGAGATTTTTGTAAAAGTAAATGAGATTTAATTTTTTTTAAGCAGCAATATACTGATTTAAAACTATTTATTTCATTCCCTTGAGTGATTTCTTCTTAACTTTACATAACTTGAATCAGTGAAAACAACTTATATGATGAAATGTGTATACACTTACCTTCATATGAGGTGGGCTTTGAAGTTTGCCTTTTCTTGGGTCTAAGTGCCAAATTTCAACTGTCTGCCCGATGATACAGTCAAAATACTTTATACATGATATATGCCTTTATGCACTTGTTTGACTCTGAATAGTGTTATTGTGGTCATGACAATAACATGAATTGAGTTCTGTCTACCATATAAAAGTTATTCAGTAGGTTTCGTTTATGATTTATTTCATTCCCGATTCTTAGTGTAGATGTACTGCAATGTCAATTTCTTTAGATTGTAGCTTAGGCTTTTATATTCAGACTTCAGACATACATTCTCACTAAATCAATATAATTAGTAGAATATGTATAATATGTTTTCTGAATAGTTACTATTTAAACGTTTAGATTTTAATATAATTTTGTGGTTGTCTATTTCTTTATTTAAGTAGTTATTAAAATTACTCAAGCAATGCCGAAAATAATTACTTCATGTAACATTACCTGCAGATCTTCCGCATGCTGCAATGTATTTGAAATCCAAATGTATTGTCTTTGATGATAATTCTTTCTTTTAACATTGATTAAGCAGTATAAATTAAAAAATTCAACTTGTTTTATACCTGTGGACTTAATGTTTTCATTTTTTCTGCGACTGATAAGTTCTTTAATCCTTATATTATGTCTTTCAGCCCATGCAAACTTCTCCACACGAACAAGGAATACTATAGATTGTAAATCCAGTTCTTTTGGTATTTTGGTAGTTGGTCACTTGTCCATTTTCTGTTTTGCATTGAGTGTTAGGTGATCGGTGTATTGGTATCAATATAAACTACTTCAGAACCAGTGTTACACCAATGAATCCAACTTTTTAGGTTTAATCCATCCAACTGAATTTCCTTTATTTTGATATGAAGTATAGGGATGTGTCAATACATTATGATTTCAATACTATAAGTATTTAATACTAGTACCAGAACCCTAACTGATACCATTTTAAATTAAAATAAAATTGTATCTTAACTTGTTAAAGACAACAATGAAATCGCAACAAGATTTTAGACAGTTCAGTAAAGTCATAAAGAATATTTGCCATATTATTGCTAATTATCTAGAAAAGATACCAAAAATGTAATAGATTTTTATTCTGATTTTATTACTACTGTTGTTCCTATAAATGAAGAGAAGAGTATTATTTATACTTACAATTTGTGCCTTGGACTCATTTTATAAATGTAGAAGAAAACACTTGTCCATACATAGGCAGTTTTTTTCTCCAGGATAAAATCCACAATACAAAACAAAGTTATAAATTACTCAAATTAACAAAAGCGAGGCGCTGGACTATTTAAAGAGGCAGTAAACATTTTTCATTAAGATAATCGCAGCAAGTGGAATAAACATTTCCCTAATTTATTTACAGCAGAACAGTTAAATACCGTTCTGGAAACATTAGTGATTGTGAAGATATAATATATACATTGAACTGATTCCGCGGTTGGCATCATGTGAAACATTGTTAAATATTATAATTAAAGAAAAAATTATTCACAATACTGTTTGAAACATTTAAAAAGTGAATAATTTTTTCTTTAATTATAATATAATATATAATGCACTGGCAAAAATTTTTGTAAATATTAATAAATTTTATGACAACTGTTACTAAAACTAATTCAAAACTTTCAGTTCTTCAATATTCATTAACAAGTTAACTATTTTTAATAATCTGTTTCATAGCACCTTAATTACAAAAATCAAAGAAATCTACGTTCAGCTGTAGACTAAATATGTATGTAAACCGTATTGTAAACACGACAAGTTCGATTTCAATATTTGGTGCATAAGTTAAAATAGTTTTTAAATAAAAAAAGACGTTTTTGGGGTAGGTCAATTAAAAAGAGAAATGTCTTTTGCCGTTTACCCCAGAAGTAAACATGATCCAGCTACGGACACGTGTTTCGGAGTTATTGCCCCTCATCACCGTTGCCTAGCTTAAATAATGAATCCATATGAATAGGATCCGAAACAATAACTATTAACGGTTAGAAAGTAACGGCACACAATACTCAGTTTGTGACTTCGGGCGCCATGTGCCAATTTGTGGCCTCAAATGTCGGCACATAGAGTCCTATGTGTACTGCCCTATTTAGGCAATATAACTAAATAGAAAAAAGATGTTTTTGGAGAAGTTAAATTAATAAGAAAAATGCTTTTACCGTTTATCCCAGAAAGAAACATTATGCACTGGCTGAATGGACTCCGTCCTTAATGCCATAACAAAAAAAAAAAAAAAACATTATGCAGCTCATAGTCACATATATAAAGTCACATATTGGCACATGACGCACGAAGGCACGAAAGTACTGTGTGTTGTTACTTTCTAACTGTTAATAGTTATTGTTTCTATTCACACAGATCCATTATTTAGGAGCAATGTCTCCGAAACACGTGTCCATAGCTGCAACATGTTTCTTCCTGGGGTAAACGGCAAAACGCATTTCTATATATAGTTTTTAAAGTCGAACTACATTGTTTCTTCACATCTAAAATTTTAATTTTTGTTTAAAAACAATATTATCTACTAATAAGTACATTTATTAATTCTTTTGAAATTTTTTCTCAAATTTAATAAATAGGGTCAGTTTAAATATAGGGCTCTGCAGGCATTTCGTTGGTAATAATTGTAATACATTCAACCTGAATTATCTAGGTATAGTAGCAATTTTTAGACGCAGAAAAATTATTTTTCCATTCTTGCCAAAAGCTAAAACATGCGAAATATGCTGTTAAACTAAGAAACTGGAATTAATTTCAGAAGGAAACTAACTTTATTTCATTGCATAATTATTTTTTATATATGTATTTGACTATCACAAAATATAGAATTACTTCTGTCTCGTTCTTGAACCTAGAATTTTATGATTAATGATGTGGGGTTCTCGGTTCGTATGGAAAAACTGAGCAACAGAACAATATAATTTATTAACACTTAAACTACTACACACAAAAGACACAGATATTTAGGAAATCATCCGATCGGGTTGAACTGTTGTTTCGAACTGATCTCTGGCTGGTCTTCTCTTCTCTCATCTGCCTACCCTTTTGTCTACCTGTGACCATCTGGGTATTTCCGTAATTTAGGGGGATACTCGTTCTTGGGAAATACCACCCTTAGCCGGTGGTCAGACCTACCTAAATAGCTATGGTAAATTCGATTCGGAGAAATTGCCGTTCGGCGGAAGACCCTAATAAACTTTATGGTGTCCTACTTAAATGTAAATTAAATTTAAACATATTGCAAATAACTGCACTAAAATTTAATTACGATCCGCTACATCACCCCCTCGCCAGTGATAACGTTACGAGCAAGAAAATATAAATACGTTTGTGGTATCAAATTCATTTCGCGGGACAACATCCTCTTAAGGTGCACCTTCTTGTAGGCGATCGGGGAATCGTACATGTCTGCCTGCCCGTGTACGGGGATTGTGTGGCGCCGCAAGCGCGTGTTGGTCCTCGCCCTCGCTGTCATGCGTTTCGGTGTCAGTACTTGTATTTGTCTGCCCCCTGTCGTCCTCTGATAACACGTGGGCCGGTTTTAACCTATCGATGGTGACTCGCACATCCTTTCCCTTGATGCGTACCACGAAATTATGTGTGGATCGCCTCCGTACCTCGTATGGTCCATCGTACGGGGTTTGTAATGGGCCTCGAACAGCATCGTGTCTCACAAACACATATGGCGACGTTGCCAACTCTTTGAACCAGAACGCTTTCCTTGTACCATGCCGCGACGCTGGTGTTGGCTTTATTCTGTTAATATTACGTTTGAGCTGTGCGACGTAATCTACCTCGCTAACGTTTTTGGAAGGTTCGAAAAATTCTCCCGGTAAGCGAATTGCAGATCCATAAACCATCTCAGCTGCGGTCACATTAAGGTCATCCTTGATGGCGGTTCGGATTCCAAGTAGGACCACGGGTAAAACTTCTGTCCAGCGTTCTGTTTCGTGACACTTGATTGCGGCCTTAAGCTGACGGTGGAACCTTTCGACCATCCCGTTTGCAGCGGGATGATAGGCGGTCGTGCGTAGATGAGACGCTCCAATCAACCGCAGTAGTTCTTTAAAAAGTTGGGACTCGAACTGGCGGCCTTGATCCGTCGTGACTCTGAGCGGAACTCCAAAACGTGCGATCCAGATTTCCATGAAAGCTCTGGCAACTGTTTCCGCCTCAATGTTCGCGAGGGGTGCAGCCTCTGGCCAACATGTGAAACGATCCACGCAAGTAAGGCAATATCGGGATCCGTGCGAACTTGGTAGAGGACCTACTATGTCTATGTGCACGTGTTCGAATCTGTCGCCTGGATTCACGAAATCTCCAACTGGCTTGGATACATGCCGCGTGGTTTTGGCGCGTTGACACGGGATACAGCTTCGCGCCCTTTCGCGACAATCCTTATTAATAGATGGCCAAACGAACCGCTTCATTACTAATTTTTGGGTCGCTCGAATACCAGGGTGCGATAGTCCATGTAGCGAGTTAAACACTTGACGGCGTAGTGGTTCGGGTACGTACAGTCTAGCTGATTTCTCGCTACATTCATAAAACAAATCGCAGTTAAAATCTGTCACGTGCATTTTTCGTAACATTAACGAGCTTGTTTTATCGCGAAGAATAGTCTGTAGTTCGGGGTCGGTCTCTTGTTCCTCTGCTAGCGTTCGGTAGTACACGGCCTGCGAAATAACCTCCACTCGCGACAATGCGTCCGCCACCGTGTTATTCACACCCGCGATATGACGTATATCTGTAGAGAATTGCCCTATAAAGTCAAGGTATCTAAACTGTCGCGGGGAACACTTCTCAGGCTTTTGTCGAAAAGCAAAAGTTAATGGCTTGTGGTCCGTAAATATTGCAAACTGATGTCCTTCTAGCGCGTAACGAAATCGTTTCACTGCCGCATATATCGCGAAAAGCTCGCGGTCGTACGCGCTATATTTTCGTTCGGCATTTGTGAGTGATTTCGTGAAGAAAGCTAGTGGTTGCCATGCCCCGTTGTATCGCTGCTGCAGAGTGGCCCCGATTGCGTAGTCCGATGCGTCGACTGTCACGGAAAGTGTGGCTCCTGGAACCGGATGTGCTAACATGGTAGCTTCCGCGAGTCCATTTTTCATGTTCGTAAAAGCGTTTTCTGTAGCCTCCGTCCATTCTACCGGTGCGTTGTTTCTTACCTTCGGCCCTCTTAGTAATTCGTTAAGGGGTTGTTGTAGCTCTGCTGCCTTTGGTATGAAACGTCGGTAAAAGTTTACCATTCCCAAGAATCTTCGAAGCTGTCGTACTGTCGTGGGTCTAGGAAAATCGTTAATCGCTTGTACTCGGTCAACTAACGGTCTCGTGCCATCGTGGTCGATACAATATCCCAGAAACTTGACTTCCTGGGCACCAAACGTACACTTTGACGGATTTATTACGAGTCCATATTCACGAAAACGTTCGAAAAGTATCTTTAAATGTCGGCGGTGTTCTACCTCGTCCCGTGAAGCTACTAAAACGTCGTCGATATAGGCGTAACAAAAGTCCAATCCTCGTAACACGTGGTCGATGAAACGCCGAAACGTTTGCGCTGCGTTACGCAAACCGAACGGCATGCGTGGGAATTCAAACAATCCAAACGGTGTCGTGATTGCAGTTTTCTCTATATCTTCAGGTGCTACTGGAATCTGATGATACGCTCTTACCAAGTCGATCGTGGAGAAAATCGTCGTGCCATGCAAAGCCTGCGCGAAATCTTCGATGTGCGGGACAGGGTAACGGTCGGGCACTGTCCTCACATTGAGGGCTCGGTAATCGCCGCAGGGCCTCCACTCGCTGCTTTTTTTCTCAACTAAGTGTAGAGCCGATGCCCATGGGCTTTTTGACTGACGTACGATACCCTGTTCTAACATATGTTCGAATTCTGTCTTCGCAGCCTTTAATCGATCGGGGGCTAGTCGTCGCGGGCGGCAAAACACTGGCGGTCCAGGAGTCGTAGTTATGTGGTGCACAACGTCGTGTTTAATGTTCACACAACTGTTTCCTGGTGGTCTGGTGACGTCAGGATACTCACTAAGTAAGCGATGATATTCCGAATCCACTAGCACAGTTTTTATCGATGCGATTTCCCCGTTAACGGATTCCCCTGTCGCCGTTAACAAGGTCGTCCGATCGATTAAGCGTCGCGTCCGCGCGTCCACGAGAAGGTCGTAATATGCCAAAAAGTCTATGCCGATAATACTGTCCACATCCGAAATTATGAAATTCCACTTAAAACTACGTCTAAGTTTAAGATCTAGATCTAGAGTCACTGTACCGTATGTATCGATGGGAGCTCCGTTAGCAGCGTATAGCGTGTAAACGCACTTTTGTGTTCGTCCTCGCACCCGAGTGCGGGGATACACGCATAAATCGGCACCAGTGTCCACGAGAAATTGAATCTTTGTCTTTTCGTCAGTGACAAAAATTCGACGAGCCGCGGGACCGTCGTTGATATCTTCTATCAACGACGGTTCTATTCATTTCCCTGTGGGAAATTGCAAGGTGCGCGACACTTAGCATTGGCTCAGAATTTCCGGTGGTACCAACAATTGCCGTCATGTCCGTTTCCATCACTTCGTTTTCGGCTATTACTACGTGCCCGAGAATTACTGCGTTGTCGTGGCCGCGTATGTCGTTGGGTGTTGCCCCAGGCTATTTCGCGAATCATGAGTTTTAATTGTTCTACGTCCTCGCGTACACACTTCCTCGCGTAATGCACTTATTTCACTGTTCGCAGGTGCCGCAACTTGTGCTGATGTTTGTATCTGAGGCGTGGGTTCACCACCACCAGACACTTCTCTAATTTGACTCCTTACCGGGACGATCTCGTATACGCGGTCAGCTAACTCTGACAGATTTGCAAGGGGTTGCTCCGCCGATGCCGCTAACACTCGCTGTGTCGACGTCGGCAAACGATTCATCCACAAAGTTTTTATAAAATCGTCTGGCACATTTGTACCTGCCAACTGTCGCAGATGTCGCAGAAACTGGGAAGGTTTTCGGTCTCCCAATTCTTCGCTTTCTAACAGTTTTCTTACTCTCTGACTGCTGGAGTCTGATAGCTGCTTAACTAACTCGGTTTTAAGCTTCTCGTACTTGCCATCGTTTGGTGGGTTGCTAATGATATATTCCACTAAGTCCATCTGTCGGCTGTCTAGACTTGCTATAACGTAACTAAATTTCGTAGCGTCCTGTGTAATTCCAGCGATTTGGAATTGGGCCTCTAGCTGTAGAAACCACTGGGCTACTTTGTCGGTCCAAAACGGTGGCACGCGGATGCCGACGTGGTGTATTTCGGCACCATGCGTTTCCATATTGTTACTTTTCGTATTTCCGTTCTCGCTGGTCATTGTACTTACGGTAGCTTTTGTTTTAAACTCTGTTACTTCACTAACACACGGAGAATGCTTTTTACAGTCCTTCGTTGCTGATCACGTCGGGGTCACCAATTGTGGGGTTCTCGGTTCGTATGGAAAAACTGAGCAACAGAACAATATAATTTATTAACACTTAAACTACTACACACAAAAGACACAGATATTTAGGAAATCATCCGATCGGGTTGAACTGTTGTTTCGAACTGATCTCAGGCTGGTCTTCTCTTCTCCCATCTGCCTACCCTTTTGTCTACCTGTGACCATCTGGGTATTTCCGTAATTTAGGGGGATACTCGTTCTTGGGAAATACCACCCTTAGCCGGTGGTCAGACCTACCTAAATAGGTATGGTAAATTCGATTCGGAGAAATTGCCGTTCGGCGGAAGACCCTAATAAACTTTATGGTGGCCTACTTAAATGTAAATTAAATTTAAACATATTGCAAATAACTGCACTAAAATTTAATTACGATCCGCTACAATGAATTCAATAGTTTTCAGATTAGTGTGTTAAGTGCTTTTGGTATACCATATAGTATTTTTCTGTTTATAGGAATTTACTTTGTAGATCACCACTCTTGCAAAAAAATTTTTGGCTGAACCAGTTCATAAGCTTTTTTTATTTACGTTTTGATTTTTTCAAAAACAATAGTATAGTTCTGTTCTTCCCTTATGAATGAATATTGACACACCCGAGGGGTAGCGTCGCTAGTAGTTTTCTGAATCCAATTTTTATGGTGTATTCTCATTTCTTCCTTTTTTCTATGTGTTACTTCTTTACATATCTTTCGCCATTCCAGTATATCTTGGTGCATGTTGACTTCTGTCTTCCTTCTCTTCTTTTACTTACTGTTATCTACTTTATTAGACTTATAATTTCCTCTGTCGGTGCCCTCCCTATATGCCCCAGCCATTTTACCCTTTGGTCGATTTTTCTGACTATGTCTTCCTCTCCCAAAAGTTCCAGTATTTCTTGATTTGATCTTATTCTATATTTATTTTTCCTGTTCGAATTGGCTCCAACATCCATTTCAATATTCTTCTCTCAGCTCCTCTTAGTTTCTCTTCGTCCGTCTTTGTCAAGGTGATTGCTTCCATTGCGTACATCATCATTGGTCTAACAAGCGTCTTGTAGTTTCTAATTTTTGTCTCTATTGTTAAGACCTTACTCTTTAGAACCGATTCATTAGCACGCATGCTCTTTGCAGCCATAATTAAGTTTTTCGTTTATTTCTTGTATTATTTCTCCTTTACTCGTTACTGTAACTCCCAAATATTTAGATTATCTAACTTCGTCAATTGTATCCTCCCCATTGCCTTCTTTACCTATTTTCCTACTCTATAACAATTTTCTCCTTGTTTATGTTTAACTCTATTTATTCACCTTCCCTTACTATTTCCTCTAGCATGTACCATTATGTCTTTCCTTTTAGGAATTATGACTAAGTCGTCTGTGTAGGAGATTATTTTTATTGTCCCTTGATTCATTTTGTGTACCCTAATAACAAATTGAAGAGCATCGACAATGCATCTCCCTTATTAATTTTTTTATTTGTAACAAATTCTCTTGTTTCTCTTGTATGTGTCCTTATCGTAGCCCTTGTTGATTTCAACGCAGTACAAACAATTCTTCTTAATTTCGTGACTACACCCACTTCTTTCATGATCTGTATTAGTTTTGCTCTATTGATCGAGTTAAGAGCCTGTTAAATATAATAAATAGTATTTCAATGTTTACATTATACCTACGAGCTTTCTCCCTATCTGCTTCAACATCACGTCTGCTGTTGACTTGAAGGCCAAATTGGTGCTTGCCTATCATTGTGCTTGTATTTTCTCTTAATCCCTATAGAACTACGGCAGCTAGAATCTTGTATGCAACGTTTAATAATGCGATTCTCATATCATAACTTCCCTCCTTCATATTTTTAAACATATCACATATATTTCTTTTTTTCAGTTTATCTCCCCCATATTTTATCAGTTCCATATATTTATTCCTTATTTTCCCGGTGTTTGGTTACCATTTAGTTTCACTATTTTTTTTATTTCTTCATATGATGATTTTACAATTTCCCTCTCCTCATCCTCCTCGTCTTCTACTCTTAACTCCTCCTATGCTTGTTCTTCAGCTAAAAATTCATTGAAATACCTCCCAAGCTGCGTTAAATTGCTGCTCTTCTTCTATTATATGTCCCTTTTTATTTTTTATAGGTCTTCCTTTAGCTAACACTTATCTCCACCTGAATTTCAAAACGATCGAACTTTTCAAACTATCGTTATTACATGAAACATGATGGACGAACAGACTATAGGACAAAAGGATTAATTACACTTGGATAGTTGTTTAGAATTTGATGATAATACAATAAAATGTTCACTTTACATTTGATATTTATAATTTTAGAAGAGATTCCTGAAATATTCAGAAAAATGTGGCGTTTGTGAGCTTATTTAAGTGTATTGACGCAATGCAGAAATCAAGTGATCATAGATGACATTTTTGTAAACAAGTGCCAAAACAATACAATGTTTATTTAAAGCCTGTCTAGCGTGAGAATATTGGTTATTAAATGTAATAGAAATGACTTCTTTAATGATATTTCATGAATTAACGTGGAAAATTGTAAACAATGTTACTTTAAACAGAAAAATAAGGTGCTGGCAAAGTTAAACTAAAGAAATGCATTTATTTTTAAATTAAAATAGTTAAGAGATAAGTTATTATGGATTCGAAACGACTTCCAAATTAAAGAATGGAATATTTGATTAACATCAAAGAATGAACCGTGGAAGAAATATGAATCCATCTAAAGGTTGGGTTGATTCTACTAACTAACTAGCTAATGTAAGACAAATGCACCGTCAAATCGAGGAAAGTAATCTTGATATTATGTGCTGGATCTAAAGATGAATGGGAGTCAAATATAAAAGAATGCTGTGTTGAAAAATATTGGTGTTTCATGTTGCTTATTGTTATTGTTAGTTAATTATGTTAT
This sequence comes from Rhagium mordax, assembly GCA_963680705.1. Taxonomy (NCBI): domain Eukaryota; kingdom Metazoa; phylum Arthropoda; class Insecta; order Coleoptera; family Cerambycidae; genus Rhagium; species Rhagium mordax. Next base: position 30,578,370 of record OY796657.1, read on the forward strand.
GTTCTGTTTGTTTTTTATTATTGATGTATCATTGTTTATTAGAACACGACAAATTTTATAAATTAATTATAAAAAATTTTGCAGGCTGAAAATGTGATTAATGAAAAAGTCATGAAACTAACTCCGGTTAATAAAGTTCTTGGGAGATAAAGGACTTTTTTTTATCATTTTTGTATAAAATTATAATTTTAAATAAGCGATTGTGCTACTAGTAGGCCATTTATATATGAATACACTGCAGAATGCACATTGCATTTCATATTGTTTTAAACAAATATTATTATAATCCTTTAGCATTTTGTTTCATGATTTGTGTATATAGTTGAGACCAGTTCCCAGTACAACCGACGTCACTGCAGATAATGAAGCACTTAATCTATGGACTACAATACGTATATACAACACACATTTACTCCACAAATGTGTATACCAAAGCGTTTCCTGCGCCACATCTGTGACAGGGAGTTTAGAATAGAGCCCATGCTAATTCTGGTATATGCGATTTGATATAATAATCCTTGCACAAATACTGTACGTGAGGCAGTCGGGCGGATATTCATCTACATATTAGACTTTGCTCGGCTTCTATGTATATTCCGTCCGTCCCCTGATTTTCCATAGTCTGTGTCCTCGGAGTGAGATGCATCCCATGTGCAACCGAGGTTTACACACTCCCATGTAACTTCATTTGCCTGCAGCTAAATCATTTGGCAGGATATGGATGATTGAAATTTACATTTAATGTATGATGCTGCACGTCAGAAGCAGAATAGTGTTTGATCTCACGGTTGGTCGGTTGAATAGTTTTGTTGATAGGTTTGTATACATAGATAGGTAGATATAATAGATAATCTCCTCATTCAGATACTGTGATTTTAAAATGAACGATGGCGTAGTTCAGGGTGAACTATATTTGTGTTTTAACGTAGAATATATTTTGGAATAGAAGTTAAATAATATAAATAACAGCTGCAGAATAAAATTATTTTCTATAATTTATCAGCGGTGATATATATTTGTTTTTATTTCGGTTAAACTTTGTTAAATCCTAGCCATGTGTTCAATTTCTATTTGCTTTTACAAAGTCGTTGGTGAGGGGGCTGCCCTGCTGTAACAGACTATTTTTCATACTAAGTAGAATAATATATTAAAGGATTATTCAAATTAATTGTAAAAAAGTCGTTTGCGGATTTGTTAAATATGCCTCTTTAGTGTACTTTCTTTGCGTATTATTTCAAAATATACCGTTAATGAAAGAATAGGTGTTTATAAAAGGTTTACAAAAATGGTGAAAACGTTTTTGATTTAATTTAATTTTTTTTTCAGAGTTTTTTTGTTCAATGAATTTTGAGAAAAATAGATGTTATAATTGCCAGAAAATGCAGTTTTCATATATATTGTATTCTTGTTTCTTTTATGAAAATCATCAGAAGAGTATGTATTTTTCTTTGAAAACGTGATTTTGGGAACTATTTAATAAATAACTCTTAAGGGTTTAACTAAAATAATCACTTTCCTCTTTAATAAATTTATACATAATTGTATAGGTAAATAAGTTTCGAATATATTATTTAATGTGGTGATCCCATCTGAAGGTGTCTGCCTATTACCTATTACCCTCAGATATTTGACTTGATTTATTTGAAAACTTAATCTTGTTATTTATTAGGAAATTATTGAAATCAGGTCTTGCTATGCAAGTAGTGGGTATTGAATTTATTGTCAGAAGCTTGTAGTCAAATCACCTTCTCATTAGTTTGATGATGATTATATGGCTGATGGTCGAGATGGTAGAGTACCTGCCTCTCACCCAAAAGTTCCGGATTCGAATCCCGGTCGTGGCAATGGAAAATACTGTGAGAGGGATTTTTCCATTATACACGGATATTGGATGTGTGTCCCTTGTCTTTAAATGTGTAGCCCCCTCCCGCACAAGGCTCAGCCTTCTGGGATAAAGGGGGTCGTAATTACATGTGGTGTATTTATTATTTATTATTATTATTATGATGAGAACTAGAGTATCATGAGTCATGAGTAAGCAGAGTAAGAATAATAATTGTAGTACCGGCTGTTTGTAAATTAAAAAGCCTGTTAATATACAATAATATGCTAAATAACATTACCATATTCAACTCTTCGATCCTCATATGCTGTTGAATTTATTTCACAACAGTTAATAATGTTTCAAATAAATGTAGAGGTTTCTTTTTAATAATTAAGTATTCCAGTGAATCTATAGTAATTTTTTATGACATATCGTATCAAAGACTTACTAGGTCCAAATAGTACAGGAAACAGTGAATATTTTTTTATACTTATTTTCCCAAACAGTGAATGTCGATAGGATTGCTCGATTAGTGATGATAACTAACAATTCGCTAGTCTGGCTATGACTTTTCACTGGATTGAGTCAGAGTAAACCTTAAAGAATACAACGGTCGGCGTCGGCAAATGAGTTTTATCCTAATAGTCATTAAAAACGAAGTCTGACTGATCTGTAGGTGTGGCAAATAAGTCTTGCACCCAAATAATAGAAACGATGAGAATAAGGAAAATAAACTTATTTTCACAATGCTAAAAATTCATCAGATGATTGTCAATGCTATAAATTAATAAAAAATCGAAGTCTGGCTACTATTTACTATCCCCAAAGTGTCGTCAGATTCGCCTAAGCTCTCAATTCTGTATTTTTGAGGATTCACAGACGATAATGCATTCTATATGATATGAGAAAGCATATTATTATCTATTTTTTTTTTAATTCTTCAACATTGAGATAATAACTAAATTTTTTAAAGTATAGCATGTCGTTTAATTTGTTACAAATAATTTTATTTAATTAACAATTAATTTTATTAAAACTAATAATAATATTTTGTAGACACAAAACTAATATCAGGTGTAGTCTAAGTTTTAACGAGTGAAGAACCTAATCTTCACTCAACGGTTTTAACGATCTTGTTTAATTATGCTATAATTATTTATTTTAGGTGAAAAACAATTTAGATATGAACAAAATATTATTTATTCAGCATATTTTGCTTCTTGTTCATTTTCCTCGAATACGATGCAGTATTGTGCGCTTAGGCGAGTCTGGTGAGACTTTAGTGATTTTAAAAAACAGCCAGACTACACCATTTGATACGTTTTTAGTATTGCGAAATAAAATACGAGCTCGAAAAATGAATATTCATATGGCTTATGAATTTTTAAATATTTCAATTTTCAATTAGTCTGGTGAGGATTTGGTGACTTCTTTTCTGGCGCACAGCCCATTGTGAGTCTTAGCCTTCTCAAGGACTTCCTTCCAGCTGTCCCTGTTTGGTTTGGTGACATTGATTATTATTATTCTTTAATATAAAATAACACCTGGTAAATTTTCAGCTTTGCAAAAATAAGTGTGATGATTTTGAATTTTTTAAAATTTTTGAGGTTTTGCCAACCCCACCCCACATATCAGATTGATTTATAAATATATTTTATTAATTAAATCAAAAAGCTTAGTTAATGTGAAAATAAGTGTAACATAAAATCGACCTGCCAGCCAGGTTCACTTCCATATCTGCAGATCAGCCAGACGGTTTTTTTAATGAGTTTTATAACAATGTTAAGTTATAAAAGAAGTTTCATCTCTACGAAAATAAGTGTCACTCATTTGTGTTTTTTACCCTGAAACCTAATCTGTAACCAAATTGGCGAATTGTTAAGCATCACTAATGGAGTAATCCTATCGAAATTCACTGTTTGGGAAAATAAGCTTCAAAAAATGTTCACTGTCTTCTGTACTAAAACAGGCAATTAGTACAGGCCTGTTGTGATCTAACGTTGTACATGTTTGTTATCTGTCAAATTAAATTTTGTGTTCAAATGTTTCCTGTGGGCAGCGAGCGGAGGACTGACTTCACTCACTTCATAGCGATATGAGGAGTAAAGCAACATTTACCGCGTTTAGTACTTGGATGGGCTCCACGGAAAGACGCGGTCTCGCTTCCCTACTTATAGCGGCTTGTATATCAGCTATATCGCAGAAGCAATACAACTGTAGGCGAGAGGTGTATTGAGGATATACCATCCTTCGGAGGGGATGTAAAGCAGTCGGTCCCTTGTCTATTAAATGTTAGGCAAGTGAAAAATTCCCTACTCTTGGTAAGATAAGAGGTTCGGCAAAATTTCCAGGTTGGGGGTTGCTCGTCTCCTGGCATCGGTGATTGGCCTCCGTAGCGGAAATAGGCCGACGTTAAATAAGTGATTAAAAAAAAAAAAAATTCCTGTAAAATCGAATTGTATATTATGTAGTAAGTTAAAATTCGTCGCAGAAATATGCGGTAGGTAATATGTAATCGTAATAAATCGTAACAAATTGCACTGCTTTTTAAAGGTATCAAATATCTTATTTATTATATCGGCAAATGGATTTAATACATCATTTGAAATTTATTTTAGTATTTTGGTTTTAATCCCGTTAATTTCTGATGCTTTGTAAATTTTTATATTTATAATTATTATTTCAATAACTGCTCTCTCGATTGGAGGTTTTAGAAAGAAATATGATTTCGATTTCGACATGTAGGTGGAAATGTTTTGTCACTGTTTACTAATGTCTCTTATATTTATTTATTTAATAACTCTTTCATCAATTATATGGCCCAAGTATTTTTTTAAACCAATTAAAAATTCGTTTCACATGTTGAATCTATAGATGGATGTTATTAAAAATGAGTTACGTTGGTAATTGAGTATCTATTGTCTTTATAAACCCACAGCCCACATTTGCTATTTCAGTTTTGTAGTTTCAAAGGGTATTAGGTATTATTGTTGGATTTTGTTTTGACATAATTTAATAATCATCAAACTCATTCAAATTAATTTAAAAACGTCGTTTGCGAATTTGCTCATCTTGTAGTTTCCTTGAGGATTATTTATAATATTGTCATATATTGAAAATTTATTGATGAAACATTTCTGATTTTATAGTATGCAATTACAAAACAAATAGAACTATATTCCAAAAATTTAAAAAAATGTACCTTTCAGAGGTTCTCCATTTTTTCAGTTTCGAATTTTTATACATCAATTAAACGGTAATTCGATTGTAATTTGATTTTACATATTTTGCCACCATATTTTATTTATTGACTAAGCCCATATATTACACAGATTCCAAGTTTCCGTGCAAGTGTAGTCAGATCGACAAGATTATTTAAAAATTCAGATTTGGTTAAAGATACATATTCCCACTAAAATTTCGATATTTATTTCTTTCTTCACAATTATCACTGAAACCGCCTAGACAAGATTTTCTTGAAATAAGGATAGTTTGTTCAGAAACGGGATATAAATATAGGTATACATATATGTCCGAAAAAGCATCATAACGAATAATAATAAGTTAAAAAATTGAAATGATATAACCAAAATTTTAAATTTTCTCGAAAAATTGGAAGGCTGAAATTTTAACATATAAACATTATTTCTTAGATTCTTCGTTTTGGGAAAGTTAAGGGAGTTTTAGGAAAGTATTAAACAGGTTAAAATATAATAACATTTCACCGTTAGTTCCTTTGAAACTCCCTAAGGTATGAAGATTTTTTTTCAAATTCACCTCTAAAGAGTAAGAAAATATCTATGCAAAATCGTATGTTCATAAAAACTTCTATTCGTTATGGAATAAAGTTTTTTTGTAAATGAGTAAAATATGTATTTTGACGCATTGTTCTAATAAAAAAAGCATTAACTTTTGTTAACGAAGCTTTTTAATTTATTTTAAAATTATTTTGTAATAATTATGAGATCGTGTTTCGTAACAAACTCCTGCTGTTTAGACACAAACAACACTATGAATGTAAGTAATTTTAAGTACAATTTTATTATTATACAAGAAAATAATTGTGTTTTTATAAATTGCAGTGAGCGTTCATAATGAAAGACTAAAAATTTTTCGAAACGTCGGCATCAAATCCAATAAGTGTTGTTGATTTTCCCATTGGACCTATAATCCCACAATTAACTGAAGTTTAGAATAATTAGTAGTACTTTAGGGTGGAGTGTTGATGAACTAACAAAATTAGAAATTTAATAGATCGTCAAAAATGACGATGATGTTTTGATTGATGATTGATTTTGATATTTTTTGGACAACCTCATCTCGTTTATCTTTCAAAGTTGACATGATACGTAAAATCTGCAGTAAAATTATGTTTTATAGGATAATGAAACTACTACCATATAAAAAGAAAACATGCAGACCTCTGTATATATCATATCTGTTCAACTATTTTCGACCAGAAACGAGAATAAAATTCGTTGATTGCAATAATCTCACGTCTAACGGCATTCAGGATGATGCGAACTACAATATCCGCAGATGGGTTTTTGGATCTTTGACTGTTATCAATACGAGGAACCCTACATGTAGGTATCCGTGTTGTAGTGTCTTAGAAGTAAAAATATATATGTCTGTGAATTATGGTTTATCCTCCTACTTTAATATTCTTTATTGAAAGAATTTCGTTTTCATTTATTTGAAAACGTGTTTGGTGGCAAAGGTTATTGCATTATAGACTAGATGATTTCAGAAGCGATTAGTAACAATTTTATAACTATACATTTCTTTATCAAAATTGTATTTCTCTGTTTTGGATTTTTAATGTTTCTTATTCTATATTTTGATTAAAAAATAGCAACACATTATGAAAATTAAAAGAATGCTATTCACATCTAAAAAATAAACTTGCTTAACACAATCAATACGAGTGATACATCTTTAACATTTGCAAGATGAAAGAGGGTAAAAACGCGTGTCAAGTTGTGATTGGCTCAGCAGTGTGATACACATACCTATTATCCTTCCACCTCGGCAGCCCGTCCAGATTTAAATCCAGAAGTAACGTAAGTGGACATGCTTGAGCGATTATGTTTCGAATTGGACGTAAAACTGCGGCTTCTTTCTACATATATGCCTGCGATGTGAGTACGTTAAAGATTTCTATCCCCTAGACAAAGTGCGGGTTCGGCAACATTTAGAGGTGTCATTTAGTACAAGAACTAATGAGCTTATCTTCCGTCTAGAGGGATTTGACTTTGTAGCGGAAACAGGTAGTTTAAAAGAACAAAGTTAATTTGATGCTATGCGATATATTATGCAGTATTGTTTTTCTAGCACGTTCTCCTTTCTGTGTATTACGTATCAAAAGCAAATCATCGCGTGCCCATTAGCGTAAGTACGATAAACGATTGAAAACGTGTATTTGTGGTACGAGGACGGTTGGCATGAGTGACAGTCATGGCTCTGGCCACACTGCCTATCGTGTCCGGGTTCCAAACCCGGCACCGGTAGATGGCAATGTCGGTGGGTATGGATGTTTGTCTGTGTTTTTTCTAATGTGTAGCCCTTCCCTTCCGGACAGCCTTTGGCTTTGGATTTGGGGGTTGTCTAATTTCTGTGGTGTGTTTAAAAAAAAGAAAAAAAAATACTTTTTACAAATGCTTTTTACAGAGCATCGATAAGCAGATGTTATAGAGTGGAAAATATTAATGTAAATATTAAGAGCTAAAGCTTGATATATTGTTCGAAAAAAGCTTTTTCTGTGTTCGTTTATGCTAAGTTAGCCTTCAGCCTCTATCCTCCAAGCAAATCGTTTGGAACATAAACCTATTTTTATAGAGGCAAGTTATTCTAAATACAAATTATTTTCGTTATCGAACTGCTTACTAAAACATCCCATAAATACTAATGACTACTGAATGAAAATAAAAAAATTTAACCTCAGCCCAATAAAATATCTGAAAAATTTTAATGCATTTGCATTGGAACATTAATATTTATGAACTGTTTAGATATATTCTTCCTTCGCTTTCATCAAAATTTGTATATTAATTATTATATTTTGGAAAATTAAATGTTTGGAACGTATTATTCAATCGTGTCTTCGAATAAATTTCAAATTGCATAATAATTATTGTAAAATTCGAGGTATTTACAAAATATTAGAATATTAAAGGGAGCGTTAAAAAATTTGCATATTTTATACCTAACCTATAATTTATGCAATTCGCGTATGGCTGAATATGCAGATAAATCAATATATACCGTAAGCACCAAATAATTTAGCGACCGTATCTAACAATGCTCATAAATTAGATACAAATGGTATCTGGTGGGTATAAGGTAACATTACACGAACCCGCCCTATACGCAGATGATTTATCGCCAAAGGGTCGGAGCATTTACAATTCTATCTATCAATAACAAGTTCCAAATACGTCGGCGATATAGGTATACGTATACGTTGAACGTTCCGTCGATGACGGTCTTTCCGTCATCCGATATGCCTTACTGAAATTCAACGTTTACTGGTGGTCGCCCACTTTTTATCCATGCGATTACAATCTTGAACTCAGACAGCATGAACATGGGCAAGGATTCAAGTTTACTAAGCCGATTCTAGCGATATTTTAAGAATAAAGGAAGCGACTAAGTTATTATTTATTCTTTTTCTATTGTGCATGAGATATAATTTATGTTTGAGTACTCTCAGTACCTAATTTATCATAGAAAATTGTGTTGTTTTGGACTTAATCATTATAATTATGACCATAACGATATAATAATGTTTTAATCATTATACACACGCAAACTTCAACCAACCACATTGTAACAAAGCCATTTAAAGATTAATTTGGCGGCTCATTACTTTTTTATGTTTCTCCTAGTAAGTACGCTTGTGTAATTATTTCACCTTCTTAAGGAAAGTCACTTCTCATTTAAATTCTTTAATTGCAATCGACGTAAATTTGCATAAAGTATTTCACTTAAATGGTGTTTGTTTCTTGCTGACCTTTTTCTCGAGAACATTTATTGGGTCGGTAAATAATTGTAAATGCACTATAGAGAGAAAGGCAAGTGAAAAAATAAGTTGATTCATGGTAAAATACAAATAAGTAAACTCTTGGTAAAAAAATTAATAAAACATATGCGAAGCTAAAGCATTTTTTTAGCAATTCCATTTTTCTTTCATTTGCTTAATGTAATAAAAAGAAAATCTCGAATAATAAAATGTTTGCAACAATAAACTCCAAACCTGCACGATTCAAAGAAATAAAATAATTGGGATGTTGGGATGTTACAGAATTAAACACTAGCAGATTGACCTTACGGTAAGTTTGTTTAATCCTACAGTTATAATTCAAGGCATTCTTTGCGATTACAACATATTGCAACAAAGAGCTGGAATAAGTACTAAACTAGGTACTTATTAAAATGCTTTTCAATTTCAAGCATTAATTATGTCAATTTATGAGTCATTGAAATTACTAAGCTCTACGGAAAGGGATTGGCAATATCGGCTACTAATTCTCAAGCATTTTTTAATATTTTTGTATATTCGCCTATTTAATTGCAACTTTATACTTGTAACGAAATTAAAATTGAATTTTACAACGTCAAGCGTGCGGCGGTGTGTAGCTATAATTGTAACTATAATTTTGATTATAATAAAGGTTGGTAAGGAATTAATGTATACTTATAGTATATAAAAGTTGCCCTAGATCTTTGTGGTACACCTTGAAAAATATATAATAAATTAGAAAAAGATCCATCCAGTACCACTTTTTACTTCCTATCTTTCAAATAATTAGCAATAAAATGTATTACACAGTTTTTTATTTAAGTTATTAAAAGCCTTGAAGTAATCAAGCAACACTAGCACTGCAGACAAACCGGAGCGCAGAATATAATCAGTAACATTTAATAAAGTTATGGCACAGCTATGCTCCCTTTTAAAACCGAAAATGGGACTGTGTGTATGAGTGTGTGCCAATATTCTCCACAAGGTTCACAAGTTGATATTTGATTATATATTCTAAAATTTTGTAAAGAACGGAGATACTATTAATGGATCTTAGGTCATTATAACCTACAATAACCTATAATAATAAAAATACCTAACATGGTTCTACTCTTTTTTTGTAGATACAACTAGCTCAGTTACGAAATGTGCACAATCTTTATATAGCAACAATCGATATTTGTAAAAAAGCTCTAGTAGTTACTTTAGTAAAAATAGCAAAAAATTCGGTTTCACAAAAGCACGCCCATACGAAATTTACTACCTCGGAATTATTCAATCTGTAATAAGGCATATTATTTTTTGCCAGAGTTTGCTATTATTATTCCATTGAATTTTCCAGGTAATTGAATAGACTCAATTGATGATACGGAAGACATGGTTTCAAAGCGGCTTCAACCCTTTTATCCTATTATAATTTACTCAGTCCTACTCTCCCTAAATTAAAAGCGCCATCCAAATATGGCTGTAAATAATTGTGACTTTGATACAAACGTAACAGGACTCTCTCTCTCTCTCTATGTAGGTACGCTTAAAGGGGTTTGATTGAATATACTTTATAAAATTGGTTTAGCGTGACAATTAAACGTTGATGTTTCTGACACGAAATAATAAAATGTCATTTTTAATTCTTGTGTTACAAACTTTTGCTTTTACGTTTGACAAACGAAAGCCGCCCATAACTAATTAACTAAAACAAATAAATTTGAATTAGTGCCTTTTGAATGAAAACATAATTATGCATATAAGTATGAAATATTCTTGGAAATATATAGATTGAAATGACTAAAAAATAATTATATAATAATTAAAGAATTTTGCCAGTGTTATTTTACATATGCGTAAAGTTTGTCTTATCGTTTTGTAAATTGCAAACTCACCTTTTATTTTTACTTTACTTTACATTAAAAAAATTGCTCGACCCTTTGAAAACTGTTTACATATCGGGAAGTTAGATTGTCACCATTGACCTTGACATGTTCCACTTCTGAACATACAAACATCAAATTTGTTGAATTTGAAATATTATTGAAATCACTTCAGAACGCTATTATTGATGAATAATGTAAAAACAAAACACTCTTTAGGATTACATGTCATACAACATTGAATTATATTACAGAATTCATAGCATCCAAAGTAAAGTCATTTAGATGCCGACAATATTCAACTTCATAGAATTCACTAATATAACCTAGTTTTAATTTGACTTTGACATCTACGTCAAATAACTAACATAACCTAATTTCATTTGACATTGACGCCAAAAATGATTTATGTAACAACAATAAAATTGTCATTCATTTTTAGATAAGGCCTATTCCTTTGTATTTTTACAATTTTCTTTCTTTGCTTGATACTTTTATAAGTGGGTTTACTTTTGTATAAAATGTAAATAAAGTCATTTATAAACAAAAAGAAAATTGTAAAATAGGGTCATTTTAGAAAATTGTTTTAATTTAATTTGTGTAGGTAAAAAATATGCTTTTTTTAAATGAAATATTTTAGTGTAAAATTTAATAAAATAAAATGAATAATGCATACGTTTCTAAAAAATACTAATTTTCATAGCAACCTTGAGTTTCATAATATTGAAATTTTAAATTAGGTACAATTAGCGAAAAATTAAAATAATATCTAACTAAAATAAATACTTTTTTTTGTCCAATTGTGCTGCTACATAAATCTTACATAACTTATTTTTTTTTTTTATTTTATCATTATACGTAATAAATAAGTAAGAATGAGGCGATCGATTAAAGCTAGTCCGTATTTATTTACTTCCCCTTTTCATATTTAGTTTTTGAAACTTTGTTATAAGTTGTCTATAGCAAGCTAAATCTGATATAACTTCTTTCAAAACTAGCACATTTACAGAGGGAGTAATTCAAAGGGTTAAAATTTGCATCTCAACTCCCTAATATATTACTCTAATATATTACTCGTTTAAAACTAGAATATCTAGGACTAGGGGCCTAGGGCTAGTATAACACTGTTGGCATTAAAAAATGTACCACTTTTTTAGTAATTGACTTTTAGGTGGTAGATTGACTCTGGGGTTTAGGAATGAGTTAATAGCTATGTATACTATAAGTGTCATATGAGGTATTTTATAGCACGCGTCTGACGTTTACAAAACGAACCGAAGGTGAGTTTTGTAAGCAGATGAGTCCTATAAAATACAGATATGGCACGTATAATACAAGATTTTATCTACGCTCGACTTATAATTTTTTATACATGAAAAAACTACTAATCAATTAATAATATTATTTATTGTCAATACGACACAGTATCTACAAGTAAGTAATAACTAAGTTAATAACAATACCTAGCTGTTTGTTGATATCTCCTTAGCAACCGGTGGTTTGCGTGCTTTTTTTTATAAAATGCGTGCCATAAATATATAATAATAATAATAATCAATAATAATCAATTTATTTGCCCAACAGGTTACACCCAATTATAGGACAACAATTACACAAAAAACAGCACACTGCATATATGTACACACCTATATCGCATTAGTGCTCTAAACAACGTCATTATGACATTGAAATAGGTGTCATATTACTGTCATTATATAACGAGCGTAGATAAAAAATTAATAGGCAATCACGTGTAGAGAATTATTTATTTGTGTTCACTCAGAAAATTTTATCGTTTAAACAATACATTTCATAAATTTGAAAATTTTATAAAATAACGTTGTGAATTTAACAAAAAAATAACAAACTTTATGCGATATGGCTATATAGTCTTCTTGATTATTTACTACGATCTACAACTTTCTTCGCCGTAAGTCAATATTTTTATTAATTAGATATGAACTGATCGAAATGTTCCTATCAAAGTATTATTCCTTAATTTATTTCTTGAGTTAGGTCTAAATTTTGTTCTCAGTAAACTTTCAAAATTTCCTATATACATAAGATTTATATCTGGGCTATTTGACGACTACATTTAGAGTTTAATAAACTAACAAAAAATTTGAATTAATTTGTTTGTACTTCGCGAGATATGCTGAAATACTAAATTGTTACAAATATTTTTTATATATTACCTATGTGTTCTACATTCCTGTCTTATGACTAGATTTGACGGTATGGGGCAGTGGTAGGTATAAAACATAAAATGTTTTTTTACCAGTGATATCAATATTCCCAGTTGGCAATTGAATCCCATAATCAAAATTATCCCAGAAACATATCTATACTTAAACTAATAAAAATGTTGTACCGTAAAACGGGGTGAATAGGATCAGTTTTGACCTTTGAAATGTTGTAGCTCAGTTATCAGTTGACACAAAAATTTTACACAAATGCAGAAACATGAGTCTTAACTTGTACTATCATGTTCGAATTTTTGACCTGGTATAATGGATTGACATATATAATTTTTTTTATCAGTGATCCTATTCACCCCTGAGGTGGAGTACCTAGAATTACCCATCTTATTATCATTACAAATCTTTTCAACCACATTATGGGGTGTATAGGATCAGATATTATATTTTTAAAATGTGTTTTTTTTCTATCTTGACAATAAATGGGTAAAAATCACATCAAATATGATCGTAAGTATTATTTTTCAAAAATAACATACAACAAGGGCCCTTGTAAATGATGAAAATTAATATTAAACTTTAGAAGTCCTCTACGAGCGTTCTCAGGAGGGCTAAGTTTTCCCACAACCTGATTAATACTGAAAACACTTTGGTCTTTTGCTTGTGGCAAGGTGTAATAGATACATATAGCCTGAAAATTCTCTTGTAGATTTTTCTCTCAGAAAATTTCCCTCAATGTCTACTTCATTGAGTTTGTTGATAACCTGACAAACATAAAATCGAAGGTTCTTACTCGAGCCTATTTTTTTCAATTCAGTAGAAAAACAGACCAATAACCAATTATTTTTTGAATGTCACTATCATCCACAGGAAAAACGATGTCGAAAGTTTTTCCAAATTTTACAACCCTAGATTGCACCGGAATCTTATAATTATTAGATATTATCCAAAAATTCATCTGAAATACTATTGTCACTAGCTTCGTTTTCATCAATTTCTGAGAGATTAGGAGAACGAGAGAAGGTAGAGCGTTTTCATCTTTTGTGATACTATTCACCCCTACCTTTTTGAAACACGGTTTTGCGAAGCAATTATGGCCCCCCAAAAAACAGTATTGAAAAATAATATCATTAAGTCACAAAAATTAGTTTGAATAATGTGGTTTTCACTAATAATAATATTACATGGTTTAATTTTTTATTCACAGGTGTTTTTCTAGTTGAACATTTGAACATGTGATATCTGACACATCCGACTTTCAATTTTTTTATTAACTGACAGTTACTACACTGCCAACTTTAAAGCTTCAAAATTTTAGCAAAAATATCACGTGTTCCCACTTTAAAACTACGCATTGACAGAATAGTGCTATAACTTTTCACAGATTTTTTATAACCCTTGAAGTATCAGAATGAAGTTTCAGTTCCATTCCCCCCACCGATCCTCTTCACCCCGTTTTACGGTACTTATTAACTTTTAAGAAATGCGTTCTTTTAATTTGGCTCACGCAGTGTACATATTGTAATTGTCTAATTTAAAACTTAATGGGGACTGCCTGCTGCATAAAGAGATAAAAAAATCCAGCATCCTCAAAGTAGTACAATCCTCCTATGTTTTAATTAAACTGCCTCTAGCAACATAATTTCAAGTTAAAACGCAAGGTTAACGACAATAGTGAAACAAATCCAGCAAATATTTTATAGTGTTGCACTATATCGTCACTGGGGTCTTGAGTTTTCGCACAATGTGTTTAAAACCAGCGCGAGTGTAAATACCAGTGATATTGTGTAATGCCGCGAAACTTTCGCTACATGCATGCATTCAAAGGGATTTTGAATGAGCTCTAATGAAACGGTTTTAGGTACGATAAAAATTAGAAACTTAGTTGTTGCGAAGCTAATCACGTATTACGATTCGCTTCAGCAGAGCTATACACCGCCAGAATATAGAAGCGTTTCCTGTGCTGAATGATGGTTGCACTGCTAAGCACTTTCCACAAAGGACCTCTATATGAGTGTGTGCTGTGCAGGCTTTGCACTCCTGACGGTCTGTTTGTAAAGGGCCCTCGTACAACACGTCCGGGATTACGGCCAATTGGAAAAGGAAATAAGAATTGCGTCTCACATTCATAGACATTCTATTTTGTACAGTTAAATAAGTTATTTATAGTTTTCCATTGTGTATTGTATTTATATGGCTCGTATTGTCTACTGTTATTATCAGTCCATCAAATTTTAATCACTTTATTGCGGTGTCTGGTGTTGATGGGAATATTTGTTTCAAAGTAATTGGTATTATTCCGTTTGCAGTAGAGTATTAGTGAAGCTCTCTATTATGTCATTTATGTCAAAATTATTTATGGGACTAGTTTATATCCAAGACAGATATTTACTGAGAGATTGACAAAAGTACAATAATTAAGGGCGGCACGTCTTATTTTTTTTTATTTATCTTTAATTACATTATTACTAGCATAATTTTCATATTATAGTATTGTTCCGTACATATTTTACCTCTCGCCGTTACCCCATTTCCTACCGTTCCGTACCGTCTATGTGCCGCCGGTGACACCTAACTTTGGAGGTCAAAATAGCCTTACCATGGTTCAACCAATCACGGCCAATGAGATAAGCGACGTAAAATCCAGTTGCCGCTGGGGCGACTTAGGGTAGTCAGTAGCAATTACAACCTAGAGTCTGCAGGTACTATCTGTGATGCGGTTTTGCCGCTTAATAAAATATATCGTCGCCAAAATAAAAGGGTCTTCAGTGTCCATCAGATACCTACAGTGCCTATCATTGCTACCCATTTATCGACAGCTCTGTGGCAACAACGTCAGGAGAATTTAAATTATCAAGAGGAGAACCCCAAGCCTGCTGCACAAAACCGTTAGCCAGGACAAGCAGGTACATTCCTCAATTCATTTTATACCTACAGTCCAAATTATTACCTTGTTTTGTTATAGCTTACCAAACTCTGCTCATTTTTGCTAAGTGGCCAACCACATTCAACAGAATAATATATTATATTTTATTTATATTCAGATTATTGCGTGTAAATATCAAAATAAACTTTGCAACGTTCAATTGTGTTTTTTTTCTTTGTCAGTTTCGAGGTTACTGATCGTCATTTAGTAGGCAATCATTTAACATTTGGTCCATGTCGAGCCGGGATATTTATTGAACATAGCTTTTATCCATATTCAGTTCAGTTAAAACAAAAAAAAAAAAACAAGAGAACAAAAACTTGGGCGTTGCAAGTGGTTTATTTATTTGTTAAACATTTAAAAGATTTTGTGGTATCTTAACTTCGAATGTGGTGCACCTAGCTTCGTATTAAAAATAGCATGCGATTCCCTTTGTAGCCATAATACGTAATAAAAACTTGACCCGTGTTTTTTACATTATATTATCTTCGGTTCGTAATAACAAAAAGTTAGCTTAAGGAATTTAACGTAACCATTTCGTTGTGAAATACAGGGTAGCCATAAAAATAAGTGTACCTTTGCTTTTCTGATACAATATTTCGGAATTAAAATCAAATATCGTTGTTTTGGTATTTTTGGTGTATTATAGTGCCATATATCGCTACACTCAGTGGCGTACATATAATATTGCAAACGCGGTAGGTACTAAAAACTCCAGTTTTTTTGCATTTTGGAATCATTTACCGGTTGGTTATACTGGATGTGGCCAGAAGGCACGTATTGAGTTAAGTAACCTTGTCGTAAATATTTCCCAGAGGATTTAAAAACATAATAATCATACAATGCCTCCAAAAAAGGAGACAGTAGCAACTCGGAATATACTTATATCTCGAGTCCATGAAACGTTCGAATTTGCGCAAGCAGCGGCGGAGGATAAATCAAAATTATCGTTTTTTAAAATTAAATATCGACTCTTAGAGAAAACATATGAAGATTTTCAGGCTCTTCATGTCGAAATTATATCGCAATTATCTGAGGCGGACCGCGTTGTGCAGGATCAAATTCGGAAAGAGATCGATGACATATATGTACAAATTGTGGCAATATTTGAGGAGATCTGTCCCACAGTTCGTTCTACGTCCAGTGAGGAATCACGTTCCAACTCACCTACTTCGATGGTTAATGTCAGATTGCCAAAATTAGAATTGATAAAATTTGCGGGAGATTTAAAAACGTGGCAAACGTTTATTGATATCTTCAATAGTTCAGTTCATAATGCAAGTTACATTTCAAATATAAATAAATTTCAATATTTAATTGCCTCGCTATCGGAAGAGCCACTTACGTTGGTTAAATCGATCCCATTGACAGCTGCTAACTATCAGATAGCTTATGCTGCGCTAGTTGATCGATATTCGAATAAAAGATTGTTAATGGTTCACCATTGGCATACTTTAAAAAATTATCCGGTTTTAACTACTGATAATTTTAAATTGCTTCGTAAATTAATCGATACTTTCAACGAAAACATTTCTGTATTGGAACACTTAGGGTGTAAGGTAGCCGAATGGGATTTCATCCTAACAGACTTGCTGTTGGAAAAATTAGATCAATCTACGCGTAAACGTTTTGAATTAAGTTGCGATAGTACAGTTATGCCCGAATATAAGGAACTAAAAACATATCTACTTAAACAATGTGTCGCTTTAGAAACTGTCGGAAATTGTAAACAGTCGAGCGGTAATTCAACTCCGTATAAAACCAATAAATCGTCCATTAGTCAAACATCTTCGTCAAAATCTTCGATAACCTCAAGGGGCCCGCCAGCGCAACGAGCCTTTGTGGTCAACACCAATCCAACTCAGGGCAACCAATCATCGAGTTCAAATTCGGAGATATGCCCTCTTTGTAAGTTAAATCATCAAATATATCGTTGTCCAGATTTCCTGAATAAATCACCATCAGATCGTTTCCAAGCCGTCAAACAGGCACGTTTGTGTGTCAATTGTTTGAGATCATCTCATCGTGTTGCCAATTGTGAATCGCAGCTTACTTGTAAAACTTGCGGGTGGAAACATCATTCACTACTGCATTTCGATCGATCGCAAGCGAGTACTACTAGGCAGGCTACTACACCTCCAAGTGGATCGTTAACTCCACTCCCTACTTCAGCTTCTACTCCACCTCCTACTTCACAAGGAGAGAATAACACTGGTGTCAATGCGTGTACTAGTATGTCGTTATTAAATAATTCACCACTTCCCACTGTTCTCCTAGCAACAGTTTCTTTACAAATCAAAAACAAATATGACAATTATTGTACTATTCGAGCTCTGTTGGACCCAGGTTCACAGGCATCCTTTATCGTAGACTCTTCGGTTAAAAATCTTGGTCTCACCAGGTCAAAAAATTATACTCCCATTTTCGGATTAGGCCATGCCTCTGTTAATTCGGCAGATGGTATGGTAACGTGTCAAATTCGTCCTCGTAATGCTGAGGAACCCACTCTCGCCGTTGATGCCTTGATTATCAAATCTATTTGTTCAGACTTACCTAGTTCACCGTTCGATGTATCACAGTTAGAGTATCTTCGTAATTTGCCATTGGCTGATCCTAATTTCAATAAGCCTGGCCCTGTCCATATGTTGTTAGGTGCTGACATCTATCCGTCTCTACTAAAAGGACAGTCTATCAGGCAGGATACAATCCCAGGACCAATGGCAGTAGAAACCGTATTTGGGTGGACGCTATTGGGACCGATCATTAGCTCCACACCTCCAAAAATTCGTTCGTTTTTCGTTAGCACTGAAACTTGTTCAGATGACATCCTAAAGAGATTTTGGGACATTGAGGAAGTGCCTTCCTCTACACCAACCTCTCCAGACGACCAAGTCGTTGAAACTCTCTTTCGTAACTCGCATTTTCGAACAGAATCTGGTCGCTTCGGGGTCGAGCTACCATTTCGCATAACTTCGCCGACCTTCGAAAACTCCCGAACTATAGCTGATCGTCGACTTCTCGCTCTTGAGAAACGCTTACGTTCTCAATCTTCGTATCGTAAACTCTATATCGATTTTATGCAAGATTATGTTGATTGCGGACATATGTCGCTTGTTAATTCATCCTTCGTAGACGAGGATAATTATTATATCCCTCATCATGGTGTACTTACCACCAATGGTGATACACAGAAAATTCGTGTTGTTTTCGACGCAAGCGCTCGTGCAGATAACAATTTATCCCTCAATGATACCTTGTATCCAGGTCCGAAACTTCAATTGGACATAAGTCAGGTGTTACTTCGTTTTCGTTTGCACAATGTGGTATTCACGTGTGATGTTCGACAGATGTATCGGCAAATATTGATTGCTGAAGAGCAGCGTAGATATCAGCTGATTCGATGGAGATTCAATACTAGTGATTCCATACAAACCTATCGGTTAAATACTGTCACATATGGTGTCAATTCATCACCATATTTGGCCATTCGGACCTTACATCAACTAGCGGAGGAAGGTAGTCATCAATTTCCTCTCGCAGCTGCCGCACTCAGACAGGCTTTATACGTTGATGACTTAGTTTGTGGTGCCGCTTCGGTTGAAGCTGCGTTGCTTCTGAGGAATCAACTCATTTCATTACTATCTTCTGGTTGCTTCGAACTTCGTAAATGGTCAGCAAATGATCCTGTGATACTAGAGGATATTCCGACATCACATCGGCAGGAACAAACCCTTGAATTCGATAACGAGACTGACACAGCTGTGAAAGTCCTTGGTCTCCAATGGCATTCGACATCTGATTCGTTTTCGTTCAGGGTGGTCACACGTGAACTTCCTTGTACAAAACGGAACATTTTAGCAGAAATAGCTCGCATTTATGACCCCTTAGGGTTTCTCTCCCCCCTATCGTTGTTTGTTAAACATCTGTTACAACATTTATGGACATTGGGATTAAATTGGGATGACGTCCCTCCGGACGATGTCGTAAATGTTTGGTTACAATTCAAATCAGAATTATGTAACCTTAGCTCGCTTCGAATTCCTCGTAACTTATTCGCTTCACCCAGCAATTCGTGCCAACTTCATGCGTTCTGTGATGCATCGGAACTTGGTTATGGATGTGTGATATACTTTCGTTTAGTTGACTTAAACAATCAGATATCAATCCATTTCGTAGCTGCAAAGTCAAAGGTCGCACCCCTTAAACGCTTGTCCATCCCTCGACTAGAGCTTTGTGCAGCGGTGTTGCTTGCGAAACTTGTCGACTTTGTTATTCAAACCTACCAATCCATGATTGTCTTCGAAGATATCGTAGCGTGGAGCGATTCCACAGTGGCCCTCACTTGGATTCGCGCTCCGCCCCACCGCTGGAAAAGTTTTGTAGCTAACCGTGTTACCTATATACAAGAACGCCTAGCGCCATCTTGTTGGCGTTATGTCCCTTCATTAGATAATCCGGCAGATCCGGCTTCTCGTGGTTTGCTACCCAGCGGACTTCTCGCATGTTCCCTTTGGTGGGCGGGACCCTCGTTCTTGCAACAACCCTCTAACTTATGGTCAGTTGATACTTCGAACCTTCCATCTCCAGTGGACATCGACCTTGAAGAAAAGTCAATCGTTCTTTTGGCACAAGTGTCACCATCGCGTATCCTTAATTTACTTGAAAGATTTTCGTCGCTTCGTAAAATCCAAGGTATTGTCGCTTATCTCCTTCGCTTCGTTAGCAATTGTAAACGTAAAACTAAAACCATTGGACCTCTCTCGGTGGAGGAATTACAGAAGGCTTTACTTTGCATTGTCAGAGCCGTACAAGCTCAATCGTTCTCGCAGGAAATTTTTGCGTTGCAGCACAATCAGAAATGCCCTAAAATTTTACAAAAGCTCTCTCCCTTTCTCGATCCTGATCAAATCTTGCGTGTCGGTGGAAGACTTGCTCACTCGGATTTATCGTTTTCAGCTAAACACCCTGCTCTGCTGCCACGTAAACATCGCATCACCGAACTTCTCATTCGTCAAGTCCATGAGAATAATTTACACCCTGGAATTAACACTACAATGTACCTTTTACAACAGAATTTTTGGATTCTATCCACCCGTCGGGCTATCCGTCATTACCTTTCAAGTTGTTATCGATGCTTTCGTGCTAATCCTACCTCGTATACCCCTCCGATGGGAAATCTCCCTAAAGTGCGCATTTCGCAGGTCAAACCATTTAGTTGTGTCGGGGTTGACTATGCCGGCCCTTTTAATATTACTTTAGCTAAAATTCGTGGTGCAAAAACTAGAAAGGCGTATCTGTGCCTGTTCGTCTGCTTCGCGACAAAAGCTATACACCTGGAATTAGCTTCAGACTTATCAACCGAGGCGTTCTTAGCCGCGCTAAGACGTTTTATCGCTCGGCGCGGACGTTGTTCGCAAATTTATTCGGATTGCGGTACAAATTTTGTTGGTGCGCACCGTGAATTAAATCGATGTATGGAAGTTTCGGCAGAAGTAGAACATATCTCTTGGTCATTTAACCCACCAGCTACTCCACATTTTGGTGGATTGTGGGAACGTGGAGTTAAATCAGTCAAAACACATTTATATCGAGTCATTGGAAATCAAATACTCACTTACGAGGAACTTAACACATTGTTTGTCCAAATTGAATCCGTGTTAAATTCGAGACCTCTTTGTAGTCTGAGTTCAGACCCCAATGATCTCAGTGTATTAACCCCGGGTCACTTCCTAACCCTTGAACCGTTAACGGCAGCTCCTGAAGCGGAATTGTCTCACTTACCTGTTAATCGCTTGTCACGTTGGCAGCTGATACAACAAATGAATCAAAACTTCTGGTCGCGGTGGAAGGATGAATATCTCCACAATTTGTATCAAAAAAGTAAATGGTCAGGATCTCAAACATCCGCGCCTATCGAAATTGGCACCCTTGTCCTTATAAAAGACAATCTAGCCCCTCCTCTCAAATGGCGAATCGGCAGGATAGTGGAACTCTATCCCGGTGCAGATGGAATCGCTCGAGTTGCAGCTGTAAATACTGCTCAGGGTACTTTCAAGCGCCCCTTGGTGAAGCTTTGTGCTCTGCCTTCAAACTAAGCTACCACTTGCGTGATAGAATCATACTTTAGTTTGTGCTTTCATTTTGGTTATCTAAGTTCATAATATTTAGTTTAGTTAGTAAATTCTGTTATGCAGAATTTGGTGGGCGGTTTATGTTCCGTACATATTTTACCTCTCGCCGTTACCCCATTTCCTACCGTTCCGTACCGTCTATGTGCCGCCGGTGACACCTAACTTTGGAGGTCAAAATAGCCTTACCATGGTTCAACCAATCACGGCCAATGAGATAAGCGACGTAAAATCCAGTTGCCGCTGGGGCGACTTAGGGTAGTCAGTAGCAATTACAACCTAGAGTCTGCAGGTACTATCTGTGATGCGGTTTTGCCGCTTAATAAAATATATCGTCGCCAAAATAAAAGGGTCTTCAGTGTCCATCAGATACCTACAGTGCCTATCATTGCTACCCATTTATCGACAGCTCTGTGGCAACAACGTCAGGAGAATTTAAATTATCAAGAGGAGAACCCCAAGCCTGCTGCACAAAACCGTTAGCCAGGACAAGCAGGTACATTCCTCAATTCATTTTATACCTACAGTCCAAATTATTACCTTGTTTTGTTATAGCTTACCAAACTCTGCTCATTTTTGCTAAGTGGCCAACCACATTCAACAGAATAATATATTATATTTTATTTATATTCAGATTATTGCGTGTAAATATCAAAATAAACTTTGCAACGTTCAATTGTGTTTTTTTTCTTTGTCAGTTTCGAGGTTACTGATCGTCATTTAGTAGGCAATCATTTAACAGTATAATTGGGTTGATTTTTTATAGAAATTTCTAGTTCTAAATGCTTTGTTTGGAACATAAAATATTCTTATTAAATAAAGAATGGGTCCAAATTTGAAAACTGTGAGTGAGCTATTCACATCATAACTGTTACATGGAATTTGAAGATGGTGTCGAAATAGTTACTCCGGTATTGCTCAATCTCTCTGAAAATTCGATTAAACCAATGCATGGGAAATAAACCCGTAGAATGGATGCTGCATTTGAAGTAAGTGATTAAATTACGATGTAAACACAAAGCTATTTCATTTATCTTCATTACACTTTTTTTTCGTATTTTTTCCTTACCTATTATTGAAATAACTTATCTTTCAATCTGACATAACTAGAAAAGCACACTAGAAATAGTTTGTTTTTGAAAATTTATAGATTTTTTTGGATACCTCTGTATAAAAGGTAATTTACCCTTCGATTGATTTAACAAATTATTTAATAACTTGAGATTGCTCACATAATCATTTATTATCCATGTTTTTCTAAATCATTCCAGAATATGAACGAGCTTGAGAGAATAACAGTAAAATAAATTGAATGATACAGTATATTTTACTAGCGACGAAATATCTGTTAGGGATATTTACATAATTTAGTATGAATTGCATTTCTTCTTTATATCCTTAAATTATCAACATTCCGTAAAATAAAATTGAGGCCCATTCGACTTTCTTTCCGATTTATCTTATATATCCCATTGGGAAATATCTATAAGTTATATCTGAACAATGCAATATCCAAAGATTTGGATAAAAGATGACCCAGAAACACGTTTTTATCATTCTATACTTCGTCCTGTCGTTTATGCTCTAGGCTGTTTCCTCCCCATTATTCCCATTACTTTGATAGAACTATTGTATTTCGTAGTATTGAAACGACAGTGAAAAGCAGTTTAGTTTTAAGTTTGAAATGCTTTATGGAGCAGAAGGGAGTTGCATTAAAATTCAGCTATTCGTGAATAGTAAAAGTTGCTGACTGTAAATCAGTTTTTATTGTTAACGTGGATTTAAACATCTGCATACACTTTTAGTTCACGAGGTAACCTAATACACATTCAAACTTTATTTGGTACGTGCAATGTGAACAACGTGTTAATAAGCACCATATTAACACGTTGTTCACATTGCACGTACCAAATAATCAGTATCAGTATAGATGTTTTTGTTTTCGTTTGTTATGGCCATAATAATGGTAGGGTGTGCATATATACTAACTCTTATACTATTATATCCTTTTTTTTTTGTCTTTAAAAAAATATTATTTTAATAATTTCCGTCTCTTTCTGCTATAAAAAAATATTATAAATGTAATTACATTTTATCGTATGAAACAATTAAGTAACTACCTACTAATTTTATTCGGTATTCTCATATTGTCAAGTAATATTTAATCTTTCTTTAACTAAGTGCTAAGTGGAGTAAAGAGCAACCTGTCCAACTTAACGTAAATTGTTTGTTATTGATAATATGATGCGCTTATGATAGCGAAATAATAATTACATCTTCTTGGGGACATCGTTTTTTAATTGGTGACCATAATGAATGAATTTTGTGGCGAGTTAAAAAAATGTTTCTTAATAATTTGTTTTTAGACGTTTTGAATTTTGTAATTTTTAATCCAATTTTTATCATGTATTAAAGAAAGACCAATTAATTTAATAATAGTATGATTAGAGATGAAACATCAATATAAGTATATCAAATTGGATATGTTTGTTATTATTTATGCTTGTATAAAGCCTAAATAAAGTAATTTATAAACAATGCCTATCAACAACCAAAGAAAGAGAATTGTAAAAAAATATGGAAGTACATTAATAAATTAGAATATTATTTTCGAACTGTTA
This sequence comes from Rhagium mordax, assembly GCA_963680705.1. Lineage (NCBI taxonomy): Eukaryota > Metazoa > Arthropoda > Insecta > Coleoptera > Cerambycidae > Rhagium > Rhagium mordax. Next base: position 30,602,957 of record OY796657.1, read on the forward strand.
AATTATTTTTGATTGGTTTTATTGGGTTATGTGTCTAGGTTAAAAAAAACTACTTTGATTGAAAAGCGGACGAGTAAAACGTGCAAATCGGTTAAGTTAAAATAAGATCAGTAGAAGATAGTTGGTAGGAACAGGTTGAACCTTACCATATAATAAAGAGCAATCTGTCTGCTGAAGCATTGGTCATTTGTCATTTGTCACCAATTCTGCTAGTTTAAACAGTTACAACAAAATTGTATTGTTAAAGAATTATTAAGTAAATGTGAATAGCTCTTTCTCCAAATGGAAGCAGAAACTTCTGATCTATGACTAAGTTATTGTGTGGAATGACACATACAGCACTTTTGCCTCTCTAAGAAGAGAAGTCGGCTTTTCAGCGATAACATTATTGGATAAATAAGCCTACCTCTATGTAAAATTATTTTCATCAAACTCGCTAGACTTCCAAGGAAAGGTTCCATCGGAAATACTTTCTTGAAATTAATGCCATAAATACTATTCTGACACTATGAAATAGGTGGATTTTGAAAAACTTGAATACTACTAAAATTAAGGAACCTGACAACAAAATGTGGGCTTTAGAGTTGACTCTGCTCTTCGATTAGAAGATTTCTTGAGTGGAACCCACTCAAGGAAGAACAGAAAACGTATCCAAATAACTACTTTCCCATCGCCATGTGCTCTTTTGTTTCAAATATGGAGGATAATGCTATTAACTATCGTTTTCATAGGAAGCATCAATAGAAGATTTGCTGACATGTCGCCCATATTATTATATGAAACAGTGTAGTCGAAAGATTTGGAGGATATCGAGCTAAAGCTTTAGATATTTTTGGTATTTGATAGAGTATTACACCAAGGTCTACCAAATAAATTACCATCTTAGTCATGCAGATTTTCTGTTTAAACTTATGTTGTAATTGATGGAGTCTTCTAAGAAACTTTTGGTACCAACTTCGGTGTTTCACAAACCATATTTGTACAATTTTCACATAAACCTTTTGCAACGTCTAACCCTGTGCACAGTTTCGCTAATAACAATACTCTTCACGCAAGTTCTACCTGTGTGTTTAAATGATTTTGTAGACTTCGAACGTTCCAAAACGCGGTATGTTTCCTAACAAAAACGGCCCAAACATTATCATACCAAATGAAAACATGGATATCTATGTGGCAATCTCTTCTGGCACACGCGTGTTACTAATATCTACTATAGTAATCTGCTGCAAATGAGCTTGGTTTCCTATATACAGCTAAGTAATACTTTACTTTATAACAGCTACTGTTGCTATATAAGACCTACGTCCTAATTTGGAATACGACTCACATATTTAGGGATTTGCAATTAAAATGACATTAAAAATTATGGATTCTTACATCGAGTTTATGGGAAATTTTTCTACAGTTGACGTACAATTTTCAACGATCCTAATATTTATAAATTCGTTTTCTTCATTTAAAACTCTTTTCGTCTGTTATGTTTACCAGTTTCATTAAATCGCTCCATTAAATTTAATTTTTCTCAATATCTTTGCTCATATCCCACCACATATTCTGATCTAAGACCAATAAGCCGCCTTCATATGTTATCTATAGCATTAGAAAAAATTATGAATCACCAATTAAACCAATTTTTAACAGAAAATGGTAATTTTCCTGACGCCCAGTCAGATTTTAGGAAAGCCTACAGCACTACATCCGCCCTGCTAATGTCATGGACGATATATTTAAAGCCACAGACTATTAATAAATTATGGCGTTAGTGCTCTTGGGCTTTTCTAAAGTCTGTGACATTGTAAATTATACGCTATTGTGCTAAAAACTAAAATATATAGGTCTGGGTGAGTAACAGAAGTCAGAAAGTTTGTTATTATCGGTAGTGTATCGGAAAGCATTAACATAACTTCTGGAGTACCACAAGGGTCCATTCTTGAACCACTATATTTCCTTATTTACACTACAAAATTTATTTATTGCTACGAAAACCTGTAAACTACAAGGTTATTCTGATAATACCCAAGTTTAACATACAGAATGCGAAAGTCCTCATCTTGACATAGGACCTAAATTTGCCGCTTAGTTTTGTTTAATACCGCAGCTCTAATGTGTAAACAGTTCGAGGCGCTAGCGACCAAGGACGGACATGTACGAGCAGTAAAGCACTTATTTCCAGGCAGCGGCACTTCACGTCGTATGTATTTTGAGGTTGGCTATGTCAAGATGGGAACTTTCGCAATCTGTATAGTTTTGCCTTTGATGAATATCCAGAATACGATTGTTAAATGATTACGTGACAATAAATACATTTGCTGCTAAACATAATTTTAAAATTAATACTGAAAAGTCTTCTTTTATGTTATTTGAAAATAATGGCAACACTGATTTAATTAAACCTTATTTGAACACAGCATCAATTTACATTTCACATATAAAAATAAAAATTTGAGTCTAATAATTGATTTTTAATTTAAGATTTGTTGATCATGTAAATTCTCTGATCATAAGAACATATTATGTCCTAAAGTTACTATTATGTTAATAGAAAAAGTTTTGATATTAATCTTAGGAAAAGGCTAAGCGAGTCCTTGGTACCATCGATAATTAATAATTATGACTGTGTTCTATATAGTCCACGTCTAGACTCCGTAGTGTTTTCTAAAAAAATCTAACAAAAATGGACCAAACATTATTAGTTAGACCGAACTCACTCGATATTTATAATTATGTTGATTATTTATTTTCTCTGGTTTTTGGCCTTACATTGGAATACTTACGTCTCGCACATTTGGGGATCTGCATCAAATTATTCGATTGTTACCGTACAGTCCTCAACAACCCTTAGAATTGCAAATTCGTTTTCTTATCAAATTAGTGTTTTCTGGAGAAAACTGCCTGTAAAATATATTGATAAGATTTGTTCCAATTTAGACTTAAGACAATCTTCAACATTACTACTGCAAAATATTGGTTTTCCGCGAAGTCAACACCAAAACTACCACGATTAATTTGTGAAATTAATAGGGTAAAGAATTTATTTAAACTATCTTTAATAGTATCATTATTATATAGAACATCTCGTATACTTGAATATCATTTGAAAATATGAAAATTTCTACTACAAGAATTGCAAAAAGTAAAGAGTTACTTTCTACAATTCTTGTAATAAAAATTGTTCTGTATTATTTAAAACAACGAAGCTATAGGAATTTTGCTACGCCAGTTACGCCACTCTGTATATAGCAAAACAATTTAAAGGATGCTAATTATAAGAGTAATGCTTTGAAACCATGAGTCAAGCCTTGTTCTTTTCATTTTATAACTGAGGCTATAAACTTTAATCAATTATAGTTTCGGACACTTTTGACGTGCCAGTAATAATTTATTTTAATAACATTTTCTGCGGGTGTTTAATAATATAAGTTGTAAATTATCATTCACTAGAAATAACAACCATTAAATGTTGTTCTTTGTAAACGCATACAATACTGAATCTAAGATTTAGATTAGAAATTTCCTCATCCTTTGTGTAATGTCTATTGTTGTACTCCTCCCTTCCGCCGTCCGTTATAGTGTTTGTGTTTTGTTAAATGTCTCGACAGGCCCCTGAGCAGCAAGAAACTATCCCATTTGTTTCATGTTTTGCTTTATTATCTATTACAAAAGCTCAGTAGTAAGGATAATGTTTGCGGTGGTCCCTCAGAACATCATTAAAATATGTGGTCGTAATTGTAAAATGAGTTTTTTAGATTACTAGGCAGGCCTACAAGATACAAAAAATTAAATTGTTAGATTAAACGATTAATTTTCTTGCGAATACACTTACTTAATACTTGGATTTATTTTTAAAAGAGTAACCTTTGGAAGAGAGGGATTTTTTACTATTATTTGATAATACCTATTTGCATAATGGATCAATCAATACACTATAGATAGACGTAAATCATAAATATGAATTTACGGATTCTTATAAAATAAAATGGAGTGATTATTTTACGATATTGCCTAGTTTCTCAAGCTCTACAGAACACCAAATATAATGTCAATCCATACAGTGTATTCTATTTTTCTGCACAGACAATTTTTACCAAACTAGATCATATAGCAAAATAAGATCCATCTATCTCTTTTATTAAAAAGTACAGTAATACCACTTGTAATAATTATACTACAATGTCCACATTACTTGATTCTTTTGGTTTAGTCCAGTTGGTCGTAGAACCAACAAGGGTGGGTCCTACTAGTACTACTCTTTTTGATCTATTTTTCTGTTCTGAAAGCGATTGATTGTACTGTAACAGATGTCCCAAATATGTCCGATCATAGCTTGGTATTAACTTGTAAATTGGATTTTAATTTCGAAGTGACCACACCTGTTTTTTGTACATACAGAAATTTGAAAAAATTTAAACATGATTTATTTTATCGTGACTTGCAAGACACTGATTTTAATCAAATTATTTACTTAGAAAGTATCGATGAAAAAGTGGAAATGTAAAATCACAAAAAAATATGCTCCTTGGCTAACAGAAAATTTAAAACATTTTATGGAATTAAGAGATAAAGCTTTAAAGAAATATAAAAAAACTAAAAATAGTACTGACTGGATTGATTACAAGAATTTAAAAAATGTTGTTAACAGAGAAATAAGAAATGAGAAGAAAGCATATTTTCAGAATCAAGTTGCTGTTAATAGAAATAATAATAAATCTATTTGGAAAACACTTAATGATTTAAGCATCCGTAGAAAAAAGTGTAATCAGGATATACCTCTGTAATTGGCGGATGTAGAAGGTTTAAATCAGTTTTTTGTTAATGTTGGTCAAAACGTAAATGCACCTAGCAAAGAAGTATTAAGTCATTATACAAATAATTTAAAACCTAATGTAGAAGAATTTTATTTTCGTGTTGTGAATATCGAAACAGTTAATAAACATTTATTTTCCATAAAATCCAATGCTATGGGATCCGATAATATTAATTTGCGTATGTTGTTGCATTGCTGTCCATTTGTTGTTCCATATCTTACTCATTTAGTTAAATATTGTATAGAAAAGAATATTTTTCCTACTCACTGGAAAACTGCACACGTTAAGCCGTACCTAAAACCAAGGATCTAGTGATTTCAAGGACTTGCGCCGCATAAGCATTTTGCCGACATTATCAAAACTGCTAGAAAAAATATTAAATGAACAAATTCGGGAGCATAGTGAAAAATATAAAATTATACCAGATAATCAATCTGGATTTCGCCCCAACCATGGTTGCGTAACAGCTTTATTGAAAGTAACTGATGATATATTTTTAGCAAGCGATTGCAACAAATTAACAGCCTTAATACTAATAGATTATTCTAAAGCTTTTGATATGGTAAATCATCAGTTACTTTTAGCTATCCTTCATTTTAATGGATTTACAAATAGTGCTGCAGCAATGATTGAGAGTTATCTTAGTCATCGAACACAACAAGTAAAACTAGGTGATAACATTTCTAAACCATTACGCATTTGTAATGGCGTTCCACAAGGGTCTGTACTGGGGCCCTTGTTATTTACTTTATATACTTCAAAAATTTCGTCTTTTTTAAATAATTGTGATTCTCACTATTATGCAGAGGATTCTCAAATTTATTTTTCATTCAGTTTGGATAATATTGAAGATGCAAATCTTAAAATAAATATCGATCACTGTCTACAAATAAATCCGAATAAATCAAAAATTTTACTTTTTGAAAGTAAACTACAAAGACAATTATCCAAACAAATATTAATTATTGAACTAAATTCGAAAAAATTAGAAATTGTAGATATAACCCGTAATTTAGGTCTTTACATCGATTCGGATTTAAGATTTACTCGACATACAACTAGTTCTATAAAAAAATCTTACTCTAATTTATAATAATTGTTATATGGGTGTTCGACAATTTTAGATAAAAATACAAAGGCAATGCTCTGTAATTCACTAGTTCTTAGTCATTTAATTTCGCAGATATACTTTACCATTCTTGTTTAACAAAAAATGATGAAATGCTTATTCAACGTGTACAGAATTCCTGTGTAAGATTTATCTACGGAATAAAAAGATATGAGTCAGTATCTACTAAGATTTTGGGACTGGAATGGATGCAACAACGGAGAATATTCCATACTAGCTGTTTCTATCATAAACTACTGAACCACAAAACTCCACAATATTTATTTGATAAAATTGTATTGCGAGGTAGTGTGCACACAATTAATACCAGATAATAGGTCAATGTTGACGCCGCCACTGCACAGATCTGCTCTATATGAAAGATCCTTCTCTTACACTATTACCAAACTTTATAACCCTATCCCAGAAGAAGTAAAAATTCTCAAATATAATTCTTTTAAAAAGAAAATGAAAGAATATTTAATATGAATTATTTCTAGCGTTAATGAATATTATTTGTATTATAAGCCACATAGGTATTTAATTTTTATAATATTTAATTATAATGGCTTTTGTCAAGTGTAATAATTTTATTTTTACAGGGTCAGTTTTCGCATGTTTTACCGTTTTTCTATTCTTTTTCTATTTTTTTTTCTCCTATAAATGATACTTATATAGGAAAAAAACGTTTGTTTTTTTATTTCTTTTCTCAATGTCTTTTTGTTGTAGTAATTACTATTTACTAAGTTTACTAATTAGTTTAACTATACTCAGTATATTTTTATAGAATATCGTGGCTAAGTGGAAGAGAACTTTTTGTTATAAGTGAGCTTCGCCAATTGGCTATAATTACATTAAAAAATATATTCCTTTTTTTTATTATGACTACTATGTATAATTATGGCTAATAAAGACATTATTATTATTATTATAATACTATGAGTAATATGTTTCAACTTATTGTAGCTTTGTCATTTATTTATTTAAATTTCAAAATTTGGCAACGTAAAGGTCTTGAAAATACCTTCTAAATACGAGTTCATTGCCATTCAACATTTCCTGTTTATAGAAGTTTTCACCGAGATGATATTTAATTCCATTGTATAACTCAGCAAACAGATAAATTTAATGTACATTTTTTGTTTAACGTTTTCCTTAAAAAAATTCATATAACTTATACTTACACATTATTGTCGCATTAACCACCAGTGTTCGCATAATACTTTATGACAGTGGATGTCATGGAATAAATCTTCCGTGATAACATCTGACGCTTTGTGAAGCGTTAATTTTAAAACTGAACAAAAAGTCTCTAATTATTATCATAAAATTGGATAGTATGGAGAAGGGCGCCAGTCAAATTCACGTCAAATTATTACTAGTCATGCATGGCTGTGGTATTTTGATCGTGCTTTAGAATAAGAAATGAGTCATGGTCTGGCTCAGTTATTGGACCTCTGATTGGGTGCATTCATCCGCGAAGTATGAGTTGCCGTGATGGCTATACAATTCAAAAAACACATTAGCTGAGGTAATAACTCACAGCTGTTGTTGCTCGATTCTTTCCGAAATGCTAATAAACCTCATTATTGATATTGTTAGGAAGTTGGGCATTGACAGAAACGTGCTCTGTAAAAGGTTTACTTTTATTTAAAATCTATGCCGCCAAAATTAATGTAAATATTATATACCTATGTAAGTACAATTATTATTCTAAAACGAAATGATGCTGAAATAGTACATAGTAATAAGTTACGATAGAAATTATCAAATTAAATATAATGTTATCAAATTAAAGTACAGTTTAATTATTTGTGAAAAAAATAACCTGTAGAAATTAGTCAGATCATCATAACTCAAAACAAACACAATATATTGATACTTTTTTTCCATATTACAATTTTGTTTGTACAAAATTATCATTTACTACCTTTAAATATAATGATATATTTCTATCTTTCTATTAAATACACCACATGTAATTACGACCCCCTTTATCCCAGAAGGCTGAGCCTTGTGCGGGAGGGGGCTACACATTTAAAGACAAGGGACACACATCCAATATCCGTGTATAATGGAAAAATCCCTCTCACAGTATTTTCCATTGCCACGACCGGGATTCGAACCCGGGACTTTTGGGTGAGAGGCAGGTACTCTACCATCTCGACCATCAGTCATACTTATATTGATTAATTAGCAATGCAGATCTTAATGCTACTTTATTTTACCATGTTAACTTATATAATTCTTCAATTGTGATTTGAGTGATTATTGTCAAAGTGATGGTTTCTTCTAATCTGAAAATGTAAATTTTAATAAGAAATCACACAAGAAGAGCCAAGAACATTTTTTACCGGTGCTTGTAATTAATATCCGTATGTTCCACACGCCTTTCTATTTTGTGACGCAGCTCCTGGTGATAGATGTTTCATAAACCTATCCTGTATATTTTGTGAAATAGGAATGGAAAATTCTAATAATAAAATTGGGTAAAATATAAATACTATAGCTGGCCCAAGAACAGTTTACCGTTCTTGTAGCTGGCCTATGTAATGAGTGGTGGGATCAATATATTTATGTCAAAAACCAATATTTAATTTGTCGACGTTTCGTTTAATATTTTAAACATTTTCAATATATTAAGTACAAACCTAATAAAAAATTTACTCGATTTGAAATAAATTTTAAGATAAAAACGATTATAAATGATATATTACACGATTTTTATAAATTAAAATAAATGCCAAATTACATAAATAAGATAGGAATTCAAAATTAAAATAAAAAAATGTTAGAAATAGATTTTTGCGTCTTTTTGCGTCATTTGTTTGGACACAATGGGTACCTACTTACCATTCTATAAAACAATAATTATAATTAGCATAAAGAAAGAAATTAATTAGGGACTGTTTATGCTTTCACACCGACTCAAATCTGAATGATGATGCCTTACCTTTTTGTTTTATTGATGATATTGAAAAATACTACTTTTAGGTTTTCAGCTGATCGTTTATTAACACACTTAACATAATTTCTCGTTAGGATTATTTTAAAAGTTATTTTTTTTTAGTTGCTTTTTTCCCAGTTTTTTAGTTTCATCAAAGCTCAAAGTATGTCAACATGGTCTACGTATTAAGAGGATTATTTTTTTTTAATTTGCCATTATCATTGTTATGTTCAGTTATTCTTGGTTTTAGGTATCCTGTTTGTCCTATACTTTTTTAACGATTACTTTTGATTGTAGTTCATTTTGTGATTCTGATTTTAATTTTGTATTGAAATTATTTTTATTGTATTTTGCTTCTAAAAGTTGTTTTGATTTTATTATTTTGTTGATTTATGATATTTTTTTAAATTTTCTATGCTGGGTGGACATGCAAGTATTGTCAAAAGAATAACTTGATTATTATGAAAGAGACTTCTGAAATTTAGAACTTAATAAAAAATAATGTAATAGGTATGTTTATTAAAATCTGTTGAAAATCATCTCCATGTTTACGAATATTCGGGCATAATAAATCTAGATATAATTCATATCAAATGAAAGTTGAAAGTTTACACTTTCTTATGGTGCAAAAAATATATTCCCAATTAAAGTTAAAAAAAAATATTAATATCACAAAATTTAATTGTTTTCAACGAATTTTTGAACATACAAAATCTTCATTGAAAACATGATGAACTTTCCGTACATAGAATGAAAAAAAATATGCTCATGCGCCGAATCCAACACCTACTTTGTATAAGATTCATTATAAGAAAATAGTACTCTTTTCACATTTTCGACGCCATTCTTTGAACAAGTACAAACTTCTGATGGGTTGTGATTGCTGATATCAGAATTTTATGGCGAATGGAAGTTGCAAAAATATGCAGGGTCCTCTATTTAAAATAAAAAAGTTACTATCACTTCCAGTTAGACCGGATGCAGCACTTTATGCACAATTACATCGTGTTCTGGCTTTAGTTGCCTATTATCTACTCTTCAAATTTCAAAAGTTTGTCTTTCGCAATAACCGAGTTATTCCGTAGTCAATACTTTCGTGGCCATACCCGGTATACATTATTTTTAAATATTTTATATCCATTAGTGATTGCAAATTGTTGTTTATGACGTGTTGTTGTATTTAAATGCCTTTTTATTAATTTTCATAGACAATTCCTTTGAAAAGAATTTTGTGTATCTTCTTTTTACAAAAAGTTTGGTTTGATAGTTCTAATGCTCTTTAAAATTATTTATAATATCATCCGTTAATAATTGTCTGAATCATGGTTCTAAAAATTACTAATCGCCGGGTAAATTCTCTTTATTCAAATAGAAATTATAAAATAAAATACTGTTTCTATGAAGTCTGTATCGTTTCAAAAGATTTCCCAGTCATTCATTTGAATAATAGCAATCGTGGACTGAAAGAAAATATTATCATGCGATATTGTCCAGTCCCCTTGTCTCTCATCTTCATCTGCTATTGAAATAAGCAGGACGTCTATTCATGCTCATTTAAATAAGTGAAGTAACGTCACTAATACACCGCTGTGCGTCAATATCATTGTAGCTTATTTAAATACAGTTTCCAGGACGTGACTGTTATAGATCATTACAGCCAGGAGGATCACTTCTGTCAACAATAGTAGATAACTTTGATATTAATATGCAACCTCTTTTGTTCCAATATGCAATAAGGGAAAAGTCAGTTAAATTGAATCCATTAAAGGCGTATTTAAATTTGTTTGAACAGTAGTGCTTTATTAAATCGCATGGGAAAGTTCCTCGAAATTGCCGTTTGTTAAATTGTGTTTTATTACAATTTGTGTCATTAATGATTAGGAAGTGAGTACACATTAGTATAAAGTCATTTTGCATAACTAAAAAAAGGTATAAACAGCGTAATCAGTGTGAGTTTGGTGAACCAAGTTGTCATCGTTATCGAATTAGTTTTTCTTCCTGTTCATATTTGGGGAATCATATACATACAATTTTTATATTTTTTATCAAATATAACACGCATGGTATTTTGAACTACTACTACATTCAAACAGATATATATGTTTTCAACGAAAATTAGCTTTCTGTACTTAAGTTTCATAAAGTTGACCCAAATCCAATTTAAGGATTTTTACGTAACAGATGTTAATTAATAAACCAATCAGTAATCTCTATAAAACGGCATAGCTTATATACTTCTGTACCTACTTCTAATTCCTCCAATGGCTAGCAGACTATCAGACGTCAATCAGCAAACATCTGTTATCAGTGCAGCACAAATATAATCTCAAAATTTCCAAATTGTCTTTTTTTGTAAGACTGATTTGTGTGAACGCTTTGCTCTATGGACGATGGAAAATTAATCGATCTACTCCACACGTACCACCCCCATCTGTACAACAAGATATCGGACTTTAAGGACACGTTAAGAACAACTCAAAGAGCTGCCCCTCGCCGATTGCGAATATCAATTATCTTAGGTTAGGTAATGTCACTCTGTTACTCACTGTCAATTCACTGCGCTTGCGCGGCATCATCGCAATTAGTATATCTTACGTAATTTTAAACGCATATCAACTGCGTATGCTCCGTTAATTTAGGGATACGTTAAAATCCGTGAGGTTAAATTGATGAGAACGACGCATAATACCTGCTAGTTTACATAGATCAAACCTACATAATTACTAACTTATCTTGAGATTAGGCTGTTTCTGCTTTCTTTGGCCTATTATTATCATCCATAACCTGCATATGTTTTTATAACCAAACCATTTAGGTTGGTATACCTTTTCAGCACCACTGCCAGATTTTTTTAATCAATGAGTTTTTTTCTTCTCTCGATAAGCTGCCATGAGAGATATTTTTTTTTCAACTCTTTCCTCGTCTAATTTCAAATCTTTACCAATGTCATGCCACGCATCTTTTTTTCTTTATTGCATTTTTGTATTCGTTTGCAGCAACATTCTTTACACATTCATGTTCAATAGCATGATAATATCTTTAACTGACAATTTTTTTACATGGTACGACAAATGCACCACACACAAATTTTATAAAAAGCTAAGAGTAAAGGAAAACATGCTTAAAGCCAAATATTTGCGCTTATTTCTGGTTACCCTGTATATCTTTCAAACACAGCGATAATACAACAAAGAAATGACAGTCAGTCTTTGAAATTTATGAAGAATCATTCACAAATTCAAAACACGATTTTATCGAAGCCCTTTAATAGGAGAATAGCATGAATATTCCATTTCAAAATTTAAATTAACATAACTGGGAAGCAAATATACGGTCGTACACAAAGAAAGCCATTTTCCTGGTGGTTTTAGAAAATCAATCACGTGCAGCCTTCCTATTATTATACTAAATAGTTGATTGATTCGCTTTCGTTTGCACTTAGTATTGAATTCTTGAAAATGACTATTAACTGAGTAAAGTAAATTTAGTTCACGACTTACTTGCGAAATATTTTATCTGTTTTCACAATTATATTTATAATATGAGTGGAAGCAATATAATAGAGATTTGAATATATAGCACAATGTTGGTTTAGTTTATGACTCTTTGGGGATACAAAAAAATTTATGAAACCAAATAGATTCAGTAAAGCCGAAAAATATACTGGTAGGAATTATCTGTCAGGTCTTATGTGATCGAAACTATTCTCTTGTTTTCTATTTTGTTATTTTTATTCATTGGAAATACATATAGAAAATACTATAAAACCGAATGAATTCATTACAGCTTAAGAATATATTGAAACTAATTATTTCTCAGGTATTGTGATAGAAATTGTCGAATAACATTTTATGATTACAACAGGGTCTGAAGTAAATAAATTTTATGAATTTGTTATAATTTAATCCTTAATTATTTTTATCTTCAGCAAAAAAATTGCATTTTTTCTAAGAAGATAAGAAGATATGAGGACAACAAAGTTCAACTAGTTTAACTGCTAATTGAAAGGAAATCTCAAAACGAATTGAAACAGTGAAATAATTTGGAAACTCTGAGGTATTATAAAAATAACAATACCTACAATTTTGAGTTACTAAGAATTATTGGTTAATGCTCAGCAGAACAAATTAGATCTTTTTCAGTCACATTGTTAGAATTATATACTCGTAGATCGTCTTTCTTAATAACATTGAACAGGATTTATATTCGAAAATATTTAAAATTTTGACACTGGTTATATTTTGACCGTCAACTGGAATACGTCGTGATTCAGTTGTGAACTGAACGTTATGATAAGGGGGACAAAATTGAATAGTTTCAATAAAAATCATGATCATTTTAATATATATTATCAAAATGTACGTGGACTTAGAACGAAAACGCACAGTATGTTCAATACCGTAAAAACATGTCAACACCAGGTAATTGTTCTCACTGAAACATGGTTAGATGACAGTATTTCTGATTCCGAACTGTTTGGTAATGATTATGTTGTATTTAGATCCGATCGAAACTTCGAGGCTACTGGATTGAAAAGGGGTGGAGGAGTTCTCATTGCCTTAAATAAAGAACTACCCGCTATGCCGCTTGGTCTGGATAAATATACTTCAAATATAGATATTGTTGGTGTAAAATTAAATTTTCGTTCTCATTGTTGGTATATTATAGCTTTATATATTCGTCCAAATCAAAATAGCGCTATATATGAGGATTTATTTGAAATTATATCAAATGTTGATTATAACAATAACAACAATGATATTCTTATTCTTGGGGACTTTAATATTCCGGAATACATTGTGTATCTCAATAATTCTTCATTCACTAGCAGCCACATTGCAGTATTACGTAACTTATGCGAATTTATGGACATCTCCCAATACAATAAAGTTATAAACTCTCACGATCGTATTTTAGATCTTGTACTGAGCCGTAAACCGGTTAAAGTAACTAAGTCAATTGATTATCTACTGGATGTTGACCCTCACCACCCTCCTCTTGATATTTGTTTACCCATTAATTCATATTCCAACAAATTTCCTAATGGTACTAAGTATTCTTATAATTTTAAGCGAGCAAACTTTAATACATTATACGAACATATTTGCAATGTTGATTGGGCACCTCTATATGAATCTAAAGACGTTAATGCCGCATGTGAAACATTTTATAAAATTCTAAATTCAAGTTTTGATATTTCTGTTCCTAAAACCAAAGCTAAGGCTTCTATATACCCTTCATGGTTTAATGGGTCGATAATCAGAGACATTAGGGAAAAAAGTATACTACGTAAAAAGTATAAAGTAAATAATGACCCAGATGTTTATGAAAGATTTAAATCTCTAAGGAGTAAAATAAAAAACGATATTGAAGTAGCACGAAAAAAATATGTTGCTGATATTGAAAAAAATATAACTTCAAACCCAAATCAATTCTGGTCCTATGTAAACAATATAAAAAGTACAACAGCCATTCCTAACGTTATGAATTATAATGACATTAACATGACTGACCCACAACAGATTGTTAATGCATATGCACAATATTTCGAAACTGCATATATACCCACCGATAATGTCAAACCAGATGAACAGGACTCTTCTTATTCCACACCCATCACAATGTACCAATTTAATGAAGCTGAAGTCCTACGTGCTCTTAAAAAAACCAAACCCAAGTTAACTACTGGTCCAGATGGCATTCCAGCTTTCTTTTTGAGAGATTGTGCAATTTTACTTGCCCCTCCCTTATCTTTCATTTTTAATTTATCAATTAGAACTTCCACATTTCCAAAAATATGGAAAACTTCTAAGATTTGCCCAGTTCATAAAAAGAATGATAAACAACAAGTAGCTAACTACAGACCAATTGTAATATTATGTAATTTCAGCAAAACGTTTGAATTTCTGCTTCACGAATCTATTTTTTTTAATGTCAAATCACAAATTTCTGTTAATCAACATGAATTTATGTCCGGCCGCTCTACCTCTACTAATTTATTTTGCCTGACGCAATATATTGCTGAGGTGTTGGATACTGGTGGTCAAGTTGATATCATTTACACGGATTTTTCGAAAGCTTTCGATCGTCTTAACCATGATACTTTACTTGTAAAACTTTCGTCCTTCGGCTTTATACCCAGTTTAATTGAATTTTTTAAATCATATTTAGTTGAAAGGCGTCAATTTGTTCACTATAGAGGCTTTGAGTCATATGAAATTCATGCAAAATCCGGTGTACCTCAAGGCTCGGTTCTTGGACCGTTACTTTTTAATATATACGTGAATGATATAATTTCCCAGTTAAATTATGCTTCATTATTATATGCTGATGATCTGAAAATTTTTACCTGTGTCAACGGAGACGACGACGTCAGGATGTTACAGAATGACTTAACTAATCTTAACCAATGGTGTAACAAAAATGAATTACCTCTTAATATAAGTAAATGTAACACGATGACTTTTAGTAGAAAATATAACACCTTAATAAATAACTATGTATTAAATGATGAGATTATTCAGAGATGTGAAAAACTGAAAGACCTTGGTGTTACTTTTGACACCAAACTCTCCTTCATCGATCATATCTCCGAAATAACTGCACATTCCTATAAACAGTTAGGCTTTATCATAAGAAACTCCAAGAATTTTGAGAACTCCAATACCCTTTTTCTGTTATTCAATGCGTTTGTTAGGTCCAAATTAGAATACGCCTCGGTTGTATGGAATCCTGAATACGAAACACACAAAAATCACATTGAAGCTGTTCAGAGACGATTCTTAAAATATTTGTACCTCCGTGAAGAGGGTGTGTTTCCTTTAAGGGGCTTTCCACACAATGACTTACTTCATAAGTTTCATATATCTGATTTGAGCACTCGTAGGAAGTATAATTCCTGTGTATTTTTATATAAATTGCTTAATTACAAATTGGACTCTCCTCAAATTTTGGAAATGATTCAATTTCATTCACCTGCATTTCAAACTCGACTATGTAACTTATTTTACTTAAATACTTCTCGAACAAATTTACTTAAACACTCACCCTTGCATATAATGTGTTCTAATTTTAATTCATTAAATTGTAACATTGACATATTTAATTGCACTATTAGAGATTTCAAGTTAAATATCCTAGGCAACTAATGCCTTCATCCAGACACTTTTTTTAATTCTTTCATCTTGTTTTCTTTTTTCAACTTGTTCGTATCCACTAATTTTTATTCTTGTATTGTATATTGTAGTATATAATTGATTTGTATTTAATTCTATATACATGTATATTCCTGCCCTGTAATTGGGTTTTCTGTTGGGCAGTGTATAAATAAATAAATAAATAAATAAATAAATAAATAAATAAAATTGTATTTATAAAATATTTATGTAAAAATTTACTTTGGATAGTGGAAGAAACAGATATTTAGTTCTTAGGGCTATGTCCTTCTTTTAGCAGACGAAAACTACGATGATAGAGATGAGATGAGATAAGATGAGATTAACCGAAGAGTTTAATAGAAATCAATACATTATTAAATTTGTTGGTACTTATTTTATATTGAACGCTGTAAAATAATCTTAAAAGGGGCTTATAGGGACGTTTGGGTGGCTTCCTGAATGTAAACCGGTTCTCGGTCTATCGGTGGATGAAATGTGTTCGATGGATACATGAGTTATTATGGGCCAAGTAATAAGTTCATATCCGTCAAATAAGTAGGTGGCGAGCTCCAAAACATCGAACAACAAATTTATCAGGAAATAAAGTGTATACATTAGTCCTAGGACTCCTAGAAACTTGATTAAAACAATACTGTTCGTTTGTTTTTGATATGATAATTCAAAAATTTTTCGAAATACATATATTGGTGGCATTAGCTGCAAATATTAATCACATACATTCATTCCTTTTAAACGAACTTTCTGAAAATATTTATCTTCTTGTAGTGCGTTAATTTTTTTTTAACATTCTTACAACGAAGTAAAGTTTGACACCAGATATTTGTAAAATAAAATCCAAAAATATTACCTACTCCATTGTGGATTAGGAATATGAAATATCGGAACAATCTTTTATACGTTACATTTCGTAACGATTTTGGGTATTTTATCGATTTAACGTCTACTCGCTCCTGCTTCCGGTCAGTGGCCAACGCTTGACGATTCAATCTTATTTGAATTTCTCACTTTCTCGTGTTTGTTCAGTATCATATCGCATGGGTAAAACACAAATTTTATATAACACCTTGAGCAGGATTGTTTTCCATCAGGCACAATAATAGAGTAATTAACTTTTTTTATACAAAAATGAATCTTATTTATCTTCAATTAAAATACCAGAATCGTTTCTAATGTACATTTCCAGAACAATTCCTAGAAGTTTTATTAATTATAGATATATTTTTATGGAGTAATAGAAAATATGTTGTTGAAATACTCTTTAATTATCCTGTTATCCTTAATATATTTATTCCGTCTTTAATTAACGAAAATGGAATAAAATTTTGAAATTAAATCTGCCGCTATTCCGTGTTTGTGCAGTTAACAAAGATGTAACAGTAGTACTTGAAAAAGTAATTTATGGTACAAGGAAGAATCAATTTAAATCTGAAGGCTTGAGCACGCAATTTCATTGTAATTTTAATTCAGAAAAACTTGTGAAGAAAAAGTAAAGGTATTTCCGATATATCGATTATATAAAAATGGTTTAGTTGCAGGAGTACAGCGTATCTTTTGAATTCTGATAACGTCTTTTATATGTGGAAAGAAAGTATATTTGTGAAATTAAATGTTGATATTTTGAAAATGTATTGTTTCGCTTAAATTTATATTTATATATTTATTAGGGTAAGTACGTTTTAAATTTTGCAAACTAACTTTTAAGAAAATAAAATAGTAAAAGTAAATTTTACTATTTACGTCAAAATGTGAGTCTGTATCCTCTAAATAACGCCTTAAAAACACATAAAACTTTTTACAGAGCTTATTTGCGATTTCTACATTCAACTGAAAATGAAAATAAGTGATACGAATGTAGAAAGCAAATAATTTAATATTGCAATAAGCCCTACCGGATGGATTAATCCAAAAGGACTACTCTGTTATCAGGCAGCGCACGTCACCATCCCATGGACCGGTTTCTGGCTTATTAGCCTTCTTCAGCATGATGACAGAGGAGTCCTTTTGGATTAATCCATCTGGTGGGGCTTATTGCAATATTAAATTGTTTGCTTTCTACATTCGTAGTACTTGACTTCATCAGTTAAATGTAAAATTTGGAAATAAGCTGTGTAAAGAATTTTATGTCTTTTTAAGACGTTATTTAGAGGATACAGATTCACGTTTTGAAGACACTAAACAGTTTCAACAATTTACTAATTATGATATGAATTTAGCTCTGTCCTAGGATTCGACTTGTTTAAATCTCGTTATAATTTTGTTATAATATATTATAATATGTATATTTTTTATAATCAGGATACTTGATTTGTATGCATAACTGGCTATGGATGAATGGTTCTTAATAATATTTAAATTGTCGATATACTGTAGTTGCTTTTAATTGAGTAGATAAATTTGGTGTATTTAAAATACAAATTCGTACCTGATATTCATGCACCCAATTATCTACAAATCTTTAATTTTAAAATTTAATTTAGCTACGATACGATTATTCCAATATTTTTTAGTATTCAAAACACATATTTAAATATTCAATTTACTAAAGTATTTCAATATTTCTATATCCGGTTGTTTATTATATAACAGGTAATAATTGTTTTCAATTAATTCTGTGAAATGGGTTGTGGTTTTTGTTTCCGCAGGACATACATTTATATTACAATATTTACTAATTCAAACAATTTATTTTGATGAACTCTTTTTAGTGTGTATGTACAGTGCGTTCATTTTAACTGTGAACGGTTTTAAATGGTTATTATGAGGTTATTGTTAATGATAGAATGATGGGACAAACGTCATCTGAGAGGATTAGAAACACATTTTTTTATGCATTAAAGAGAAAAGACAAATGGGCATCATTTGTTTTTTCATCGTCAAAAGGATCACACTGTATATAAATTATATTTTTTTAAATGGAACACCCTGTATTTCATTGCCTTTGTCGACGTAGAATGTCAGTCTGATTTCAACAATATAGAATATTGTTTTTGAAATATTCTCTTTTAAATATAAATTACACACTATGGCACTATGGCATATTCGATCGAGTATACTCTAATTTTAAAAATTTTAAAAGCAAATATTTCGAAAACTATTAAAAGTAAGTATTTTATATTCTATATAGTTGAAATCAGACTGAAATTCTACGTCGAAATAGGTAATAAAATACAAGGTGTTCCATTTAAAAAAATTAAATATATATATTATACAGTGTGACCCATTTGAAATGAGTACATCTCTGTAAAGTGGCTATTTTTGATCCGATTTTGATCAACTTTTATTTTAGATTGTTACTTATGAAAAACGGCATTTTTGACAAGTCGATTGACTTCTATCACAAAAATCAAGGCCTACTTTGCAATTTCTTTGAAGCATCAAAACTACTGTAAGTTAAAAATTGATATTATTACTTTTAAAAATTTGTTTATTCCCGGAAATGTTCAAATAATCTTCTCAATAAAATAAATTGTTTATAAGATGTTTTTATTTACTTATTTTATAGGTTACTTGATGTTCACAATGCATTTCCGGGATAAATTAATTTTTAAAAGTAATAATATAAATTTTTAACATCCGGTACTTTTGAATGAAATATGATACAGATCCAATTTAGGGGTCGTTGAATACAGTGGCGTACTTAGTTTTTACGTAAAATAATCGTTAATACGATTTCTTGAATTTTTGCACCAAAAATTGCAAAGTAGGCTTTGATTTTTCTGCTAGAAAATAAATGCCAAAAAATACCGTTTTCCATGAGCAACAATATAAAAAAAGGTGATCAAAATCGGATAAAAAATAGCCACTTTACAGAGTAGTCTTAATTTCAAATGGGTCACACTGTATAACTTTGACATTTATTTTACAATTGTTTATTTGATGTTATATTTAAAAATATTTAAAAACTTTAGAAAACGCCCTACAAATTTTGTTAAAATAATTTTTTTGTAACTACAGAAATAACAGAGCAACGTGGAGGGCGGAAAGATAAGCGGATCACCCGGTAAATAGTACTTTTACTTAATTTCCGAAACATGCACTCTGCAAGGAAAGTAGATACTCCAAAGCACAGCAAATACAACTCTGCTGTAGTGCTAAAATACTCAAGAACAACGCTCTGCTGAAATCTAGAATCATCTGTGAAAAAAATTATTGTAAATCGTTTATAGTACACCAAAGCTTTATTAAAGATAACTAGGCTTCGCAAACTTCCATTTGTTGAGTAGATGACAAGGCTCCACTTCTTGTTTCTACGGTATCATCTATAAAATGACTTGCAAGCCACTCCACATTTTCTCTGTTGAACCTAAAGAAGCAACTTAAAATATCTTAATATACTTTCATTTCTTTATCTGAGTCGCGAAATGTATTGTAAATATCTGAATAATTTACGAAATACATAATCGTTACATCTTCGCCTGTTATTGTACTTTTCGGACATGGACATTCATATGAGCAGCTATATTTTTCCAATTAAATTCGTGGAGAAGCTCTTCAAACAGTAACTTTATTTAAGAAGGAAACACTGAAACACAGGCCAAATTTGTAGATTTTGTAGTAGTTACTACGAAATGTGGTGAAGTAGTCTCTTTTATGTAGATAGTATGAACTAATATACATATACCTATACTAACATGGGTCTACGCTGGTAGAGGTGCTTCACAGACAAAGTAGATAGATGATATGAAAATATTTCATTTTAATGCTGCAAAAATAAAAAAGAACGAGTTGCTTTTATCAGTTAGTTAAACTAATAATAGAGAAATTGTCACAGCAATACGCTACAATAGATACTAGCATCGATTTTCCACATCTGCGTCAGACTAATAAAAATTAATATCTGCAATGCAACGTTGCGCTTGACAATTTAATTATAAAATAATGCGCTATTGTATACATATTGATTAACTTTTACACAAATATAGCAACCTGTAACGAAAGCTGTTATTTTCAGCATCTACTGAAGTCGTGATTCGGAACAAATATTAGTCGTTAGCGTCGTCATCAATCATACAAAAGGGCCGTGCTTGTCCGGCACAATATTCCAACAAAGGGTCAACACTAACAAGGGACCTAAAAGGATCGTACTATCCGTTTCCAAAGAATAGGGCCCGCTGTAAATGGCCACTAATGTTGGTTATTTATACTAACCTGTTATATTAGGGGAATATCGTTAATTATGTTGCCAAATAAACAAGAAGGAACACTTAACGGAATAGCTATAATTATTAGGTTCGAAAGGGGTAAAATATACAAAAAAGGCCCATCACGTATTTTATTCTTCGCTTAAAATATGCATTGTACATCTGTTACCTGCTACTAATGGTATAACAGATTAAAATTACCGTAATGAATAATCTTTTGCACGGAGTATTCCTAAAGAATATCGACAGACGTACAAGTAATTTCTGATATCCAAGTTATTTAGCACAACTCACATAAGGTAATAATTTTTCAAAAAGGTGGTTTTCTTTTAAATGTTCAGGGGTTTATAAACAGGAATTCGAATTTCGATTCTATACATGAGAACATTTTGAATATGGAAATGTTTAGAAGTTAATGACTACTGAAACCTCACTTGGTGTTAATAGGTACTATGTAAATTATAAAGACGATTTTACAAAGTATCGTTCAGCTTATTTACTCAAAGAAAAATCTGAGGTCAAGGATACATTGATACAATTTCTTGGAGAAGCTAAAACGATTGGACATATCATAAAGGAGCTTTTAACAGATGGAGGTAAAGAATTTGATAATTGTGCATAAGTTGGCAGAAGAAGAAGGACTTAATCATCGGAAAACCATGCAGTACACACCTGAGCAGAATGGAGCTGCGGAACAGGATAATCGTACATTGGTGGAATCTGCCAGGACTATGTTGCATGCTCAAAATAGGCCAGAAAGACTTTGGGCGAAAGCAATTATGACGGCGGTGATAAATTGTACAGGACCAACTTCAGTTATATCAAAAAGTCCCTATGAATTTTGGGTTGAAAAAACTCTGGAATAAATCATTTAAAAGTTTTTGGAGAGTTTTGTTCATATACCGAAGCAAGAACGTCACAAATATGATAAGTATCTAGTGGGATGTTCTGGAAACAAGGATGGCTATCGAGTTTGGTTACCTGAAAGAAATTTCAACAGTTCTTCTTCAATATCCAAAAATGTTGAACTATGAAGGAAATAATGGAACAGAGGAAGATGAAGAAAATCAGGGACAAAGTAGTGAGAAAGAAAATATTGAACAGAAAACTGAAGATGAGGATGACGAGATAAATGAAATCAGAAGCCTTCGTGATAAGAAAGGTTTAAAGATCTTGCAATATTAGTATATGATGAACCGTTTAGCTATGAAGATGCAATTGAAAGTTCTCAAGCAAGCTTTTGGTTTGGTGCAAAGAATCAAGAAATAGAAGCATTACAAGAAAACAAAACATGGGAGCTTGTAGAACCGGATAAAAACAGGACACTCATTGATAATCGTTGGGTGTTTAAAATAAAACGAAAATTAGATGGTTCCATTGAACGTTTTAGGGCATGATTGGTTGTTAAAGATATTCTACAAAAAGCTGGTTTGGATTATGAGGAAACTTTCAGTTCTGTTGAAACTGATTTATATAAAGAAACGCTGGAGTATTTAGTAACGCTGATTATGCTGGTGACAAAGAAACCAGACGATCAACATGTGGAACTTTGTTCAAATACAGTGGTGGAGATAAATTGGTCAAGTAAACGTCAACGAAGTGTTTTACTGTCCACAACAGAATCTGAGTTTATTGCTGCAAGTCAGGCTGCTGCTGAAGTTGTTTGGTTTTTACGATTATTTAAGGAACTCAATGGTTCTATGAATATACCAATTATTAAAATAGATAATCAAAGTGCCATACGTTTAATAAAAAACCGTGAATTTCATAGTCGTACAAGACATATTGATGTGAGGCTTAAATTTGTACGTGAGATGTTCGATCGACAAGAAATAATGGTTGAATATGTGTCATCTGATAAACAATTAGCTGACATTTTAACAAAGTCTTTGGTGAAGACAGCATTTGAAAGATTGAGAAACCAAATTGGAGTGTTATCATGTGCAGTGTTAAAGTTTATTTCAATTTAGAGGAAGTGTTGCAGAAAAAAAATTGTAAGAACTATAGTAATTTAACAAAATGTGTTACAAAATGTTAGACAAACTAAAAAATATCTGTTGTTTTTTAATAACCTTTAACGTCAAAGGAACAGTTAAAGGTTGGCTTTTTTGACAATATATGAATAAACTAAAATAAAAACAATGACGTTTCGCAGACGTTTCCGTTTTCAATGCATAGAATCTTTTTGGTTTGTGTAATTCGTGAAATTACACAATTTTAACGTTTATATATAAGTACATACAAAACATTTAAATATATTGTATACACTTTGATAAATGTGGTAGTTTTTTAGTTTTTACAAAACGATAGTTACAGTAAATTAAAAAATTACTAGTGGCCATCACCCTTTGCTTATTTTAAATTGTATAAAATTCCTTGGCAATTTTCTTTTTAGATGAAATCGTGACGATAGGTTGTTATTAGAGCAAACTGTATCCTGTGTTGTTGCAATATATATTTTAAGATTTCGCTTTGTGTTACGTGACCGGCCTGTGGTAATCAGTGGTGGTTAGTGAGTTAGAAACGCTAATGATAAGGTAAAATACAATATTTAAGGAAAGCATTATACACGATAATAAAGTAATTCATGTGTTTTAGTATCTCATTATATAAATTCCTACAGTATTTTTTCTAATTAATTACAATTGAACTGATATATGTATGAGTAGCGTATATGGTACATTGGCCATACATAATTAATAAAATTAATGGTTGTAAAATAGATTATATTTAATTTTATATATTCACCGTAGGCAGTCGGTGTTGGATTAACACAACTAATAACCATTTATTATACCTTCAGTTTACGAGTGTAAACGTTTTTGTTATTAATTTAGAAACTACCTGTTATGTGATATTTATGTCAAATTTACATGTTATGAGAAAAGTCGTTTACTGAATTAATTACCTTTAAAATGAATTTATCAAGTCAATACTGATAACAAAGGAAGCGCTTGGTTTAATTACCTGACTATCGAATTGTCAATAAGTTCACAAGAAATGACGTAACAAGTAAGAGTAAGAATTACGAAAAGATATTTATGATTTGGTGGACCAAATGAGATATTGTAAATATTTACAGAAATGAAAATATTTTATCGAACCTTACGGGAATGTTTGAATTTATGTTTATGAGTGAGGAAATAGCGCTACGCTAAAAGTAATCCTTCCAGCGTAAACGACGAAAGAATTAACATAATTAACACATAGGTACATTTCGTGCATAATATGTAGGTACCTGCGAGCAGAATACACACACTACATAAACTAGCCAACCCTCAAATCAAAAACCAAACCTGCCCATGAGCGGACTACACATTTATGAAAATGCAAACAAACACATCCATTATCACAGTTTAAAAGACTTAAATTACAAAAAATTATAAAAATGTTTAAAATATACTGTGGCATAATTAGAAACATACTATCTAACCATAGACATATATCTAACCAAATTGTTACATTTATTGAACGTCATGTGAGAATAGAAGGAAGTAGGAAGTATCAGGGAATAACAATCCACCAAAGCTTTTTTAATTGCTAAAATAGAGAATGAAGAAAATTAATTAAATGGAAATTGATGGATTGAATTCGTTTATACTCGTTATTTTTGTTAGCAACATTAAATTCCTGAATATTTCCGAGTAACTCATCTAATTTATTAGAACAAATATTAATTTCTGATTTTGGATCAAAATATACGTTAATAGGGGCGCTAAGTCCTAAGTGCTCCTTACGTAACGCCTCACGTAATAAGCTACGTTTCTCGTTTACGGTACCGTTACCTATATCCACTCCGCGACTTCTCAATTCAAATGTAAGTTCGTCACTTAAACGTCTATTAATTTCCATTGTTAAACGTAAACAACAAAAAACTAGGGATAAAAAATATGCACCGAGATAAATATCAAGTAGCTTTCGCAAAGTCTTTATCAAACAAATATTACAAACATTCGCTGATAAATAAATAGCACGGGTACTGACGTTGAATAACTAATACTATAATGTTTACGACCAAATGAAATTCTATAAATATAAAAAAAATCAAATCACAATCGCAAATGGCAGTGGTACTGGCATTCACAGATTTATTATTTTCCCCAAAATAATACTGTCTAATTATGAGGCAAGATAAATTCCCAGAATTTATATCCCCACGGTTCCCCGGAGCAAAAGAAAGAACACGACAATAAAAACCAACCTCCAACAAAATCATATACACAAAAAATCCAGCAAATACAATGCCAGCTGATCGCTCAACAACTTACACTTGAAACAATTTTTCGTGACGTATTTGTTTATATACCTTGCTATTTACATAGCAAATTGACGAATTTTATTAATGTTCTATTTAAAATGTACTAAAAATAGGTTTATAATAATATGATCTCAACTCATGTACTAGCGTTATTTCTGATCACTCCAATCTTCCGCAGTGCATTTTTATTTCCATTTAATAAAAATGAGCATTCATTACTGAAGCAATGCCATGCTCTTTAGGTAATCAGGATGTAAGAGAATTCTTTCACGATTTCGCAGAAATCATTTCTCTGTCTTGATTGTCGCTTGTCAACTCATGCAATATTTTCATCTTGAACGAATAAAATTTACTTTCTTTGAGGATTCTCCGAACAGACTGCAGGGCATACATAGTGATAAATAAAACAGCATGTGGGTTGCATGTCTTCAACGTGGATGAATCCTATGAAGATATGTCCACAATCTGAGTCATTAAAGAATTACCCCTTCTGAAGATGGGGGTTAAAATTAGATTTTTAATTATTTTTTCAAATTTGGAACAGTTAAAAAAATGATTTTGATAAAAATTTTCTATTAATAGTATAACACTTTTAAAAATATTTTCTTAATCATCCCTTATCGGTAAAATGGTGATATTGGCAACCGTCAATTAATTTTTTTAATCAAACTTTTTAGCACACTCGAATTTTATCATATAAAATATACCCTTGTATAACTAGAATCATTTAAAATATATTTCGTCTCTTATTTTTTTCATAAAACTGATATGTTTTTATTGAAAAAATAAGATAAACTCGATCCTCACGGTTATTAGAACAATTATATTATTTGATTAAAACGAAAAAGGCTTGGTATCAAATAATATTATCGATTGTGACAAAATACTATAAAAAATCTTTAATAGTATTTAATGAATAATCCGTAGTAATAAATCGTTAGTAATACTTAGTTTGTTGAAGGGTTATTTTTATAAAAAAAATAATATAATCATGCTTGGAACTTTTATTAACAATTTTATTTTATTAACAATTTATAATTGCTTTTTACATATCATATAAATATATATACCTATATATTATGTAATATACATTTTGTTATATTTTCTAGTGTAAAATACTAGAAAACCACTGATACGAATTTTAGATAACAATATTGTATTTATATTCATTTAGAACTATATACAGTGGTTTTCTGGGGCAAACTGTTGAGGTTTGCCTTTGATACTACACTTTTATCTTGACATATTTTGGCAATTTTCTTATTTCTATTTATTTTTTAGAATTTGTCGTGATTCCCAGAATTAAGTTCAATGAATATTAACTATCCGCCACAAATAAACTACAAACAATACTACTTAGCACTCTTTAAATAAATGAAGTAACC
Organism: Rhagium mordax; assembly: GCA_963680705.1. Classification (NCBI taxonomy): domain Eukaryota; kingdom Metazoa; phylum Arthropoda; class Insecta; order Coleoptera; family Cerambycidae; genus Rhagium; species Rhagium mordax. The sequence goes on from OY796657.1 coordinate 30,629,779, forward strand.
CTGTCTCCTTCACTGTGTGTTAAGCAAACGATAACAGTAGGTATTAGCAGAGGTGGAACTCCACTCACATGTCAATATGTATAAACTCTGGACCGTAAAACATTAAAAACAACAAAATAGAAGGGCTGTATTCTGCCAAGTACTTTTACTGCACCCTAAACACACAACCAACCAACGGTCAGTCCTTACTGTTCCCTCAGCACATCACGATCGCAGCCCGAGCAAGACGTTTTATTTATGTTCGCAGTTATCTCCTTGGCCATATCTGAGACACCTTTCAGTTATCTATCTCTGTCTAATCTGTGGTTGGGGGTAGCGAAACCCGCATTTGTAGATTTAGACAGTAAACGAAAGAGCCAGGCTTAGTTTTACCCAGGGGTCCTGCCTGCGAAACTTGATTTGTGTTTGTTCGCCGGAAAATTTGAACGCTGAACGGAACATGGGATTTGTTGTAATATACACAATAACACTCTATATTTATTTCCCTGGCAAGGCCAAAACTACTTTCCCCTTGGATGTGCAGACGCGCTTAAGTCTAGCCAGGCAATACGCGACACTCATGTGTAGAATTTCATGGAAGCAAGGGTGCACTCGGCACGATATACTTTCAACTCAGAAATAATTATTGTTATAACCCTCCTCGATTCTCGAAAGATAGTTAGACCGTTATATAGCAACTCCAAGTTCTTTTATGTATCTTTTGTAATGGTGTTGTGCTCAAAACAAACAGTGATGAAGTGAAGTTTAAGTTTAAACGTGTAAACTCCAATTGCAGTGCTATACCTACCTAACCAGTGTTTATTTCTTTGTTAATTTTTGGTAGAATCAAGTTGTTAAATAAAAAGTTAAAAAACACAAAAAAGGTCCTTCAAGCTTATTTAAATTACATAACTCATAATTCAATGTGTGGAAACCCCCACATTTGTTGGTCCTTCGAGCCGGATCAGTCAAAGAAACCAGCAACCTGTGGAGTGGAATTCTGTGGGAATAGACTTCATAGAGTGAATTAGAAGCTAGGCACGTGGTTAAACTCGCAACGTACTTTGTATTTCCAAAACGCATACCATACGACGTCTCAGAGCACTACCAGGGAAGAAAGCATTCGCCGGCCCGCCGGCCGCCGCATCGCATAGCAACAGGTCGAGCACAGCAGCCATCGCAGCCATTGGGCACTCAGGTACACTCCCTACTCCTGCCAGCATAAGGTCAGTGACTTTCTATTTTGTGAAACAGCTGTTCGCCGGCTTTTGAATCAAAACATTGCGCGTTTGATAATTTACAACAATAATTTAACTTTAATAGCAATTAGGTAAATAATAATTTATGCCTCATTTTATGCAGTAGATTATTTTTGATTATTGTAAATTAAAACTGTAGGTATTCGAGAGAATCACTTGTCAATAATTAAGAAATAATAATGAGTTTCAACGATTTAAAAAGCGCTAGACGCCATGCTAAAGCCTCTATTACACGAATAGCAAATTGGTTAAATGAAAACAAAGACTCGGAATTAAGTGAAAGTCAGTTTAGTTGTAGAAAAGATACTTTAATGAACGCATTTCAAAAATATACAGATGTTCAGAATGAAATTGATGATATGTTGTTAGAAGCAGGTAATGAAAGCGAATTGCAAGATTCGGAAAATAGAGAGGAGATAGAAAAAAAATATTTTGATGCTCTATCTTTAATCCAGGATAAAATTAAAAAATTGTCTCCACCTAGTAAGTCAGAAAACAAAATGACAATTGTTCAGCAAGCAGTAAGCCCAGCTGTGAAACTCCCTAACTTAGAGATAAGCCATTTTTCAGGCAATCAAAGCGAATGGGAATCATTTTCTCAACTTTTTCATGCTTTAATAATACAAAATAAAAACTTAACAGATATACAACGGTTTATTTATCTAAAATCATACCTGAAAGATGAGCCTCTAAAATTAATTGAATCTTTAAAGGTTACTAATGAAAACTTTCAAATTGCTGTAGATATTCTTGCCAAAAGATATGAAAACAAAAATTGTATTGTAAATGCCTATTTTTCGTCATTGTTAGAAACTCCATCTATTGTAAAATGTACCGCTAGTACTTTAAGACAATTTGTTACTACTTGTAAAAAGAATTTGGAGTGCTTAAAGAACTTAGATATTTCCGGTGAACAATTATTCGAATTATTGTTAACTCATTTACTTCAAAAGAAATTAGATTATGGCACAAAACGATCTTTCGAGCAGGAACGTGATTTAACAGAATTGCCCACACTAGAGGAATTTTTCGATTTCCTCGAAAGAAAATGTATAATCTTAGAAAACTTATCTAGTACAGAACCGCAGTCTCGAGCGCAGTCTCAATTCCAAAAGAAAAACAATTATAAAACCTCGTTTCATGCACACTCTAGTGAACAGAAAAATCAAAATGAAACCACTTCTTGTGCTTATTGCAACGTTCCATACCATAGAATTTATTCATGTTTTAAATTCAAAAATTTAACTCCTTCAGAGAAAACAAAATTCATTCACTCAAAAAACATGTGTACAAACTGTTTAGGAAGTAAACATGATGAAAAAAATTGCAAGTCAACTAAAAGTTGTCTCATTTGCAAGAAAAAACACCACACCATTCTTCACACTCAACAAAAACCCAATAATTCTGCTCAAAATTCAAGCAATTCGAACATAGCCAATCAAAGTGAGTCTCAGACACAATCGTCAAACTCTAACAATGCGGAAACTACTCAAAGTGTATCAACTTTGTCCACAAAGAATTCTCAAGTCATGTTAGCTACAGCTAAAGTTACAGTGTATTCAAAAGAGGGCGTTCCCATTCAGGCGCGTATTCTTCTTGACAACGGTAGTCAGAATTCCTTTGTCACTGAGAGTTTGGCGAACGAACTTCAGGTCGAGCCTGTCGAGCAAACTCTAAAAATTTCTGGCATATCTCAAACTATTACAACATCAACAAAAATGCTGAAGGTTGTTATATATTCCAATGTCAATTCAACGCAAAGACTCAAAATTCAGTGCGCCATTCTAAAAACTATTACGTGTCAACTCCCTCAAGTCAAATTTGATATACAAAAATTAAATATTCCAGATGACATTCAGTTGGCCGACCCCGAGTTCTATACCCCTGGTAATATAGATATGCTTATTGGTGCAGATTGCTATTACAATCTGTTGTCAGAAGGCATAATACACTTAGGCAGAAAATTGCCCGTGCTGCAAAACACTAATTTAGGTTGGGTGGTGGCTGGAAATGTCCCTAACTATTGCATCTCAAATAACTGTCAGTCTTTCTCTAATAATCTCTCTGCAAATCTAGAAAACGTATCTCTATTTACTCAAACTTCAGATTTGGACACATTACTCACCAAATTCTGGACAGTTGAAGAGATCACTCAAAAATCCCCACTGACCATCGAAGAAGAAGCAGCTGAAAATAATTTCATAGCTACTACAAAAGTATTAGAGGATGGTAGGTTTCAAGTAAACATTCCCCTAAGAACCCCCACTGAGAATCAAAGACTGGGTGATTCTTTCTCCATCGCTAAGAGACGATTTTCCATGCTTGAAAAACGCTTCCAAAATAACCCCAAATTATTCTCGGATTATAAAAACTTCATTGATGAATACGTAGCACTTGGTCATGCCAAATATGTCCCACTGACAATGACAAATTCTAATTTGGAAAATAAATATTTCATTCCCCATTTGTGTGTCATAAGAGAACTAAGTACAACCACGAAATTGCGCGTAGTCTTTGACGCTTCTTGTAAAAGTTCGTCAGGATACTCTCTGAATGACGTGACTCTAAAAGGCTTTCAGGTGCAGCCAGAACTATATGACATCCTCTGTAGATTCAGAATCTATGCATATGTCCTCACATCCGATGTGGAAAAAATGTACCGGCAGGTCAGAATAAACCCTGACCAAACCTTTTTACAAAACATTCTGTGGCGTGACTCACCTCACGAACCCCTAAAGTGCATTGAACTTTCAACTGTCACCTATGGCACCAATTGTGCGCCCTATTTGGCAACCCGTGTCCTCAACGAGATAGCTCATACAAATTCTGCTGAATTTCCTTTAGCGTCTGAAGCTATCTTATGTCAATGTTACGTAGATGACATTCTCTGTGGTTGCAATGACTATAACGGTTTACACACGCTCTACTCTGAGTTGAATACAGTACTTGGCAAATCAGGATTTCATTTGCACAAATGGTGCTCCAATTCTGCAGAATTTTCCAAAGAAATGACTCAAGATAAATCTCTCGTGTTAGACATGAACCTAGATAATCTCCCTAACAAAGTTTTGGGACTAAAATGGAATCCGCAGTCAGATACCCTAGATATTTCTATTCCCCAATTCTCAATGAATGTCCCTGTAACTAAGCGAATCATTCTGAGTTACTTATCACAATGTTTTGACCCAATGGGTCTAGTAAACCCAGTGATAGTTCAAGGGAAAATTCTGATGCAACAAATCTGGCTTAAAAAACTAGATTGGGATGAGCAAATCACGGATACAACTATTCTCCATCAATGGAATACCTTTTCAGATAACATTTCAGAATTAAAGAATTTAAAAATTCCTCGTCACATTTTCCAAAATAAACCCATTAAAATCATTGAAATCCACGGTTACTCAGATGCCAGTTTATCAGCATATGCGGCATGCATACTCGTTCGTGCAGTATACTCAGATAACTCGATGTCGTGCAATTTGCTTACTTCTAAATCTCGAATTTCGCCCTTAAAAACAATATCAATCCCCAGACTAGAATTATGTGGAATGCTACTATTAGCGAAATTAACTGAAAGGGTCGTGTCTATATTCAAAAATAAATTAGTCATAAATTCAGTCAATTTATGGACTGACTCACAGATCGCTTTATGTTGGTGCAAAAGTCATGCCAGTCGTTGGACGACTTTCGTAGCCAACCGGGTGTCCCAAATTCAGGAAATAACTTCAGCATACCAGTGGAGATATGTCAAGTCCGCCGACAACCCTGCGGATATTCTTTCACGTGGAATGCTGTCTCGTGATTTATTAAAATCCACATTATGGTGGCATGGTCCCCAGTATCTGCAAGATCCAAATTTTTTCAAAACAAACAAAATGTAAATTCTATCTCGGACTTTCTGTCTCTGAATGAGACCCAATGGAAGTTCATTCCCCCCAGATCTCCTCATTGGGGAGGATTATGGGAGTCGGCCATCAAAAGTGCTAAGTATCACATGTACAGAATTATAGGAGATGCTCATATTACCTTCGAGGAATTTAGTACGGTTCTATCCCAGATAGAAGCGATACTAAATTCACGACCCCTTTGTGCTATTTCAAACGACCCTTCCGATTTACAATGCTTAACCCCAGGACACTTCCTAATTGGAACCAATCTAACTGCGTACCCTGAAAAGGACTTAACTGAAATTCCAGAAACTCGTCTCTCTTTCTGGCACAGATGTTCTAAAATGCAGCAGTCCTTTTGGAATCGTTGGTCAGTGGAGTATTTGCATCGTCTTCAAAACCGGCCTAAATGGATTCATCCCTCAAAAAATCTAAAAATCAACGACTTGGTACTCTTGAAAGAAGATAAAACCCCCCCTCTAAAATGGCCACTCGCCAGAATAACGGAAGTGATGCCGGGCCCCGATGGGAAGGTTAGAGTCGTCAAGCTTCGGACAGACAAGGGAATTTTCACTAGGCCCATAACTAAAGTTTGTCCTCTTCCCTATTCAGAAAATTAACTTTCTCTCTGTTCTTTATACATTACTCTATTTTACCTAACTCACCCCTCAATTGAATCGCAGTAACTTAAAAAAAAAAAAATATATATATCTAGACTCATTGAAGTTAGTAACTTCAAGGCGGGGGAGAATGTTGTAATATACACAATAACACTCTATATTTATTTCCCTGGCAAGGCCAAAACTACTTTCCCCTTGGATGTGCAGACGCGCTTAAGTCTAGCCAGGCAATACGCGACACTCATGTGTAGAATTTCATGGAAGCAAGGGTGCACTCGGCACGATATACTTTCAACTCAGAAATAATTATTGTTATAACCCTCCTCGATTCTCGAAAGATAGTTAGACCGTTATATAGCAACTCCAAGTTCTTTTATGTATCTTTTGTAATGGTGTTGTGCTCAAAACAAACAGTGATGAAGTGAAGTTTAAGTTTAAACGTGTAAACTCCAATTGCAGTGCTATACCTACCTAACCAGTGTTTATTTCTTTGTTAATTTTTGGTAGAATCAAGTTGTTAAATAAAAAGTTAAAAAACACAAAAAAGGTCCTTCAAGCTTATTTAAATTACATAACTCATAATTCAATGTGTGGAAACCCCCACAGGATTGATGCATCTATTTACCTTTACAAATGAAATGTAGCGTGGCTATTGTATCTCTTGTACTGGAATGAGATTGTCAGGTATAAATCAGGACTGCAGTCACCGATTGCATTTTTGTGCTGTTTTGTTTCCTTGTATGAGATGACCAAGCAAGTTCCCGTCTCCGATTAAATTTTCATGCTGTAAATATGGAACTGAATGTGATTAATTAGTTGAACAATGGTTACGCAATTTTGACTCACATCCATCCATCAACTGCAGGCTACCAGGTTTTCCAATATGCAGGAACACTATTATTTAACAGAAGTCCTTTGGGTTTCTGGCAATTTGAAAAGTCGTAGGAATTTAATTGAAAACATCAGATTGTTAAGAGGGATATTAACAACACTTATAGGAATTAGGGTTGTTGTAAATGTTCTCTTAAAATATGTTAATCGTATATCAAATTCTGCTTGGAAATTGAAGAAGTTGAAATAATAATAAATATGTTTGAAAGTAAGAGATATAGAGGATACATTTAAAAGAATTACTGAGATATGTGGGATTAATAAATACAACATTTATCAAATCCAGGATGTTTATGAGTGCATTTGTTTAGAATTGTATTTGAAAATTGAAAATTGATAAAACTCAACAGCTAACACCGTTGATAAAATTATGTTTAAATCTATTAAAATGCAAACGACAGATCTTTCAAACAATATATCAAATATAACAAGCTTTTTAAAAAGTTAGAATCAGTCGATTATTATTTAATTAATAAATCTCTATTTTTTTTTTGTGTTTTACTTGAAAAAAAAAACACACTTAAACATATATTAGTTAAAAAGCTAAAAATAGAACAAAAATGACTTAACTCCATCAGATATTGATTCTTAGTATATTCAATGTAGATGCAATCAAAAATATTTTGATCGCAAAAAAGAAATCTATAAAAAAGGTACCTGCTTGTAGTCGGCACCATTGTCTTTGGTCGCGTTCAAGACATAAATAAATATTTGTTCCACTTAAATTGGTTAAAGCAGAATTGTAAACATTTTATGTCCATAAAATAAATAACTCATTGTCAATGAAAAGAGATGCTTTGTAATTTGGTAGTCATCACTTATAACGAACACAATGTCTCTTTGTCTATAGCTGTCATTATAAGCCACTGTTAAAATATGTGCATGTCACTTAAATAATCATTTCATTTATACAGTGTAGGCATAGTGCAAGGTTTTTGTATTTTACATAACTTTTTTTGACTCGAATTTGTGCCAAATGCAGAGAGTTTAATTTTCATATTTTCTGTAATTGTGAGAAATATATGAATACAATTTAATCAAATCTACAATAATGTGCCAAAATTAAACAGACATCTCTCAATTTACTATTTTTTTTGTGTCGTTAAAACCACCTCTTTCGAAATAATAAATAAAAAAAATTGCTGAATGAGCCCATTAATACCTCGGGTAAATACGTCTTCTGTCCAGACCAAGCGTATTACATAACTTCTGATAATTATTTAAGCTAGTGGACAACAGAAATGTTCGCAATTTTTAAACTATTTTGCAAGAAGAACCGGATCAAACGGTTTGCCGTTTCATTCTGCTCTACCTATTTGATGTAGTAGAATGAATGGTAGACCTACCTGTATCAATAAAAAAATACCCACAAGACAATAGTCGCAGAATCCTTCAAGGTCGCAGAACTGTGTAAAATAATAAAAAATCGCAGATGAATTTAAGTGAAGAAGCTGGCAAAAAGTTGAGCAGAGTTAGTTATTGAGCTTCCTCCAAATGAAAGTTCCCGAGAGTGGCGTTTGCTACAAGAGCATAGAAGTAGATTGTTGACAAAGCTGACGTCTTTTTTTTTTTAAATCAACGAGGCTTGAGTCAGATTGCAGAAAATGTATTGGTTGTGTCAAGATGGTATTCTAAACTTTTTGATATATCGTAGACGCGTGATAGGTGTAAAGGTTTCTAACATCAAATACATGATCTGTCATCAGCTACCAGACTTTCTATGCATTTGCTTTCTACGTATTTGTTTTTTAACGAAAATATACGTTCTTAACTTTACTAAAACTAATAAACAGTTTTTGGCTGATGTTTTATCTACACAAGTGATAACTTATAGAACCCTTGATGTATCACTCTGTATCAGTGAAATTGGATAAAATTATCATTACTGGATTAAATATTTCTTCATCAGTGATTTGTTTATTTGTCATTATAACTTGTGTATATACATTTGTAATAATTGGATCACCAATGGCTTGATTATGAATTGTTTTTTCAATAGTTTAGTGCAGTTTAGGTACACATCCTAATGTAACAAACATTTAATTTTTCTAAAATTACTCTATCCAAGTTAATAAATTGAAAAGTTTATATTTCTATTTGATGCTTTGACATTTTGACAAGGTGTTGTCTTTGATCCCCTTTTTGTTACATCTCTTGGAAAATGTACTATACTGTAATTTTACACGAATCGAAGAAGAATTTGATTCAATTACTCAACACATACCTATACATCGCAATTAGTTAAGAAGAGCATTAACAATACATGCTCAACTGAAGTATAAAGGCATACTATGATAACTTAAGTGGGAGTCGTGGGAGACCTTGATAGAGCACACAAAAGTGTTTGAGATATATTGATGAGTGACTTATGTAGGGAGTTTCTGCATTTCCTATCATTAAGTAACAGGCGTCCGGGTCTAGCATGAAAAAAAATAGGACGATTTTTTAATCAAAGACATTAACGTCATTTTGTGCACAAATCGATACCATTAGTATTGCTAGCAACTTTAGAACTATTAAAGGTAGCCAAAATCTTTCCACTACTTTGTTATTTAGCTACTGTTATTAGGATTAGTATTACCTATGTTTTCGAAGAAAAAGCTCTCCTAATTTAAATAAAAACTTCAGAAATGTTTGTTGCGTTTAATTTAATCTTTAATTACAGGAACTGACTATAGACTCAACTGATGTTGCTAGTGTCACTTGTATTCCTATAAAAACAGTTCAGAGGAGAAGAAAGTATTGTTGATAGAAGACAAATTACAATCGGCAATTATATGGTTAATTGATTATAAAAATTCATACTCAGGTTGTAAGTAAAAATAAAAATAATAGGTACATTATTTTTTGTAATTACAATAATCAAATCAAAAGAAACGCTGAGGATATCTTTAATCAAAGTCGGCTACAGCTTGGCAGAAGGATCTTACTTATCGTCAACAATTTAAACACGCTCTACTTTTTCATATTTGGTTAACGACGAGTCATATATTTAAATCAGCCTCTTTTTTCATGCTAGAACCGGACGCCTGTCATTAATATTTGATTACATCAAGATAATGACCTTTGAGCTATTACATTTACCACACAAATTTCAAAACATTTGAATTTCAGATAATCAAGATATGAGGGTGGCTACATAAGAAGTGAATGAAACACGATGTATATGGGCTGCACACAAGAATACTTTTATTATTGAATGGGAAGCTACTTTGGTTTTAAACAATCATTTTTTAATAGAATACCATACACACTTATTTATTTATTAGTACATATTTTTTAAGAACACACTCAGTACGCGATTTTACAATACTGTTTGTTCATTATACTGTCGTTATTTTATTATCTATAATGAATAAAATGACAAGCATTTTTTGATATAATAGAACACTTTATACTATTTAAATTAACAATTTTAATATAAAACCTACTAAACAAGAATTAACAGATCTAATATTCTAACGTATTTTATCACAGCAATTTCCGGACTTTTATCTTAAGCATTTTTTTATCGGTGGTTTAATTTACAATTAACAATATTTATTTCACAATTAATGTTCAATTAAAATCCAAAACAGACTTTACCCTAAAGTTAATGAGGTCTAGATAATTTTATATATACCCAGAATAATTAATGAGCATTAAAACGCCATGTGTTCTGCATCTTTTGAACCTGATATCATTAAAATCAGTTCAATAGTTTCATTTTGTAAGCATTAATTAGTAATTAGCGTCATAATATTACCATTAAAATAATCGCCAAATTGCCGTGAAGCAGCAGAGCAATTCCATGGCGCCGGCCATGTTAAAATTAATACATACACAGTAAAGGGATATAATCATGATTACATTTCTAGTTTTGATCAAGTAAATAATTAGTACTCATATATATTATCAATAATAAATAATCTAAGTAGTACTTATGTCTAAAATGCTTTAATTGCCGATTAAAATAGGAATGCTACCATAAATTCGTTGATTGCAGATAGCTGTGAATACTTTATTCCACATTCCCACTATCACAATTTCATCCAAATAAGAAACTGCAAACTGCACGATATTAAACCAAAACACCTTATTGACCATTAAAGTTGACAACTGTATTTTAGTACTTAATCCAAATCGCGTCTGTTAAGGAATTGGGACTGATATCAGAAAAAGCACATCATCTGCAAAAATTGTATACCTAAGTATACAAGTAGTTTAAATAAATGAAATTTATTATATTCATGATGTAACGAATCAATATGCGGTGCTAACACATCTCCTTTATGACAAGAGTCGTAAAGAGTTACATAAAGATGAAGGAGAATACTTGAATAAATTTAATGAGAATGTAGACGTGCTTGTAGGTAGTTGTAGGTGTTAATTACGAAACACGATTTATTAGATTTTGCAAAGGCATTGAAGATAGTGACATAATTTGAACTTCGGCACTCTGTTTGGTGCAAGGAAATTCTGGTTAATGTGAAGATAGCGCATTTGCAGACATGAATATCAAAAGTTGCACTAGCCTTAAGGCCTTAGCGAATTTCATTCAATACCTACATGACAAGAACTTTATATAGTAATACGCGGTGTTAAATTAATCGCGTCTATAAACAGGCGAATAGCTAAAAATAATATGTTTGTTTATTATTCGTCCCATTTTTCACGCTTTTGACGGAAGCATAAATAGGATTATATCGTTAATTGAAATCAATAATAGTTCAATCAACGATTATACAGAGACCCTGAGATCTAATTTCAACAGACGATATTCACCCATAAATAGATACGTTTTAAGTCCTGTAACAACTGATCAACTACTAACTTAAATGTGTTAATTGATTTCTTAATAAGGCTACCTTTTAAGACAATACTCACGGTTAATAGATTTTTCTTCGTTATGTTCCTCTTAACTACCACATTAACATCTCATAACACTTGAAGCATTCCAATCAATTCGACTGATTTGCCCAATTCATTAGGACGGTAAATTGTAGGTTCCATTTCTCCACGATAAATAATAACAAAAGACAATATTCGTATGAATTATAAAAAATTATGTTATTCTTTTACGGCTGATTATTTTGTCATTGTATCACCACTAATTTGTTGTGACTTTCACGACATTATTAGTGATTTTATGTAAGTTACTTTGATTGTAAAAAAACAAGATTGAGAGCGTATCGAAGATATACCTAGGCTTGCTGTACTTTGGAATGAAACTTGTATTGATGAAACGAGGAAAATTTAAGAAAAAATTTGAATAAGCCGACTTTTATTTTTAATACTCATTATCAACCTGATCTTATGACAATGTCGTTGTCAATGTAAAAATAATGATTTCAATGATTCCTTTAAATAGTATGTCGATTGGCATATCCTCGAGAACTTAAGCGTTTCCGCAAGATCATGATATTCAGGCCTGCTCCAGTTTTTAATACTTTCTGTGATGTAACTGAACAAAAGATAATTTAAGTACCTGTATAAAACTTGGTCACTTTTGATTAATATTGAATAACAACTTGTGAAGATTGAGATTGATACTCATTTTTACAGGGTGTTTCAAAAGTAAGCGTCGAGTAAGCGTAAACCTTCTGGGGGCGTAATCCTTGGATAAAAATAAGACAAAAAGTTCCTATCAACATGGGTCCGGAAATGCTTTTTGAGGAAGTTACGGCCCTTTAAATAGCGAATAAAGAAGGTTCTTATTTTATTGAATCTTTTAATTTTAATATTTACTAACTAGACTGGACCAACATTAAATCACATGTCACAATGACAATCAGTATCAGTAAAACTTAAAATTACTTGAAAACAATGACAAACGTTTGTATGATCGACTGTTGTCTTTTTCATAATCAATTTTCTCGAAAACGGTTCATTCTATCGAGATGAACTAAGAGTACCTTTTTTACGTAGAAAACTTTGAAATTTTATAATTTTCAACGAAAACCTTAATAAACTGAAACGAAAAAAAAAAATGGGATTATTTTAACCCTTAACCTTCCCGGTATGTGACGCCCCTGACTAAATTTTAAAAATAATATTTAAATTAAATTTACGCCATCCTTCAGATCAAATATTTACATTGTATCAAATACTCAACATCCGGAAATTATTTTATAAAACTGCTTTAATCCACTTGAATAAAAATGGATTACTAGCAAGTAATACAAACTCGGTTTAGGTTTCATGAAAATTTGATATTACCGAAAGTACAACTCACTATAGGCCAACGTAATTTTCAATATGTGGGACAAAAAGTGTTTAACGCTTTACCACAAGAGTTAAAAAATAAAACACAGTTTAGTAGTTTTAAGAAGTTACTCACGAAGTGGATGATTGATTTCGAATTGGATGTACTGTAAAAGTAGCATTCAGGTTCCTTTGTGGAAAATACTTTACCTTTATCTAGACCATTATTTTTACTGTGGATTTTCAAGTGATTATTGTCTAATTATTTTTTGCTTCTTCCAAGAATTCAATATATTTGGTTATTATTTAAGTAAATAACTTAACTCAGAGTAAATTTTTTGTTATTTATATTTCATATTATATTATATTTATTTTTTCGTTTGTTCTTTAAATCTATAATATTCCTGCCATTAATTAATTAATTAATTAATTAACATTTTTTTTTTGTTCAATAAGAACATTAGACACACCAAATTAAATTAGATTAAATCAAATACACACTAGTTGTCTAAGGATTGCTGACAAGGATTGTACTTAGTAATCTTTAGATACTGCTTGTTAAATTGTATTTCAAGTAAGCTAATTATTATGATGTATTATGGATATTTATTTATAATGATGGGATTTAAATCATATACAGGGTGATTCATAAGTAATGGTACACAGATCAACAGCAGATTTCGAACGTAAAAATAACGCGATTTAGCCAAACTTACCTTAGTCCAAAAGTTAATAGTAACCAAGATACAGGGTGTCAAAGTTTAAATTTATTTTTTAATTTTTCTTTGTAATTTAATGAGTTTCTATAATTTTCTTGTGAAAATTTGTGGGGTTTATTTGGGGTGAGGAATTATAATACACGTTCAATTTTGGTATAACTCCTAGAGGGCGCTACGTACGCTGCGTTCAATGTGTAAAGATGACGGTAACTTTTTTGTCCGCGCCCATACGGCAGATTTCGCTTAAAAATTATATATTTTTTTTCTCAAAAACTGTTGTATTTAGAGACTTGAAACAAGTATACCTTTTTTATTAAAAAATGATAGAAGAATGAAATTAATAAGCGAAATCTGCCGTATGGGTTCGGACAAAAAAGTTACGGTCATCTTTACACATTAAACGCAGCGTACGTAGCGCCCTCTAGGAGTTATACCAAAATTGAACGTGTATTATAATTCCTCACCTCAAATAACCCCCACAAATTTTCACAAGAAAATTATAAAAACTCATTAAATTACAAAGAAAAATTAAAAAATAAATTTAAACTTTGACACCCTGTATCTTGGTTACTATTAACTGTTGGACTAAGGTAAGTTTGGCTAAATCGCGATATTTTTACGTTCAAAATCTGCTGTTGATCTGTGTACCATTACTTATGAATCACCCTGTATAGAAATGTATACCTAATGTTATCTATAGATAAATATTTTTATTATTATTATTATTATTAATTTTGATTGTTGCAAACCAATTTTTTAAATAATTCGTATAACAAAGTGCAAGTGATATTTTACGCGATATTATTATCATAAATTAGCCATTATCAATCAGGAAAACAGATTTTGAAGTAGATATCTTTGAAGCCTATGCTCAACAATATTACAGAGAAGGGAAAGAAGGTCTAAATATAAATAATAATGCTATGTAATAATTTAAAAATGATTTATAATAGTATCCGAAACTTAACTAAAAAGTTTCTTATATAACCTGAATCTTGATTTATATATTCCCAGAAATATCGGATATTAATTCATATAATATTGAAAGATATGATAATACATATAATTAAAGTGACTACACTCAAAGCGATGAGATGCTACTAAACATATACTTATACATTAAATAAAAAATTAAAATTTAATAATATATTGGTATTTATACTTTAAATACAAAATTAAAATTTAATAATATATAGGTTAGATACAGTGTGTACTATTTAATAATGGAACACCCTGTTATTGTGGAACGAGTTGCCCGATTTAATTATTCTTTTTTTTTTTTTTTGGGGGGGGGGCATAATACTCGATGAGCTGATCACTTTGAGGACTTTTTAATTTTCATATTTTCATGGCCTCTAAATGGGTGAAAATTTCGAAATCGACGACTGTTAGGTATTTTTTTATCGGAAAGTAGATAGCGTAATCGATTCGCAATTATCTCAAATAGACTTATGCAAAATTTACTAAAATGGTAAAGTATTCCCTCCACTTTATCTTAAAGGTACATCAGGTACCCGGCTACTAATTACAAATTATTACATTTCTCTACATAACTCAAAAACTAAAAATAAAAATTTAGTTTTTTGGAATTTTCCCTTATTTTAATTTGTGATGTACTTGTAAATAAAAAATGACTACTGAAGATGGTGCTTCTTGCACAGATTCGTTTGATGAATCATTTTTATCCTTATCATATCCAGTTGCTACCCGACTGATATTCTCAATAAGCTCAACGAATTTTCTGCATAGTATGCTTTGTAAAGATCTTATTTTGTTTTCTTCTTTGTTGTATTGTCAAGTCAAGATTGTTGACATATGTCGTTTATTTTAACAAACTGCCCAGAACAGGTATTTAATAAAAAAGTAAAATATAAACGGTTTTTTAATTTTCAAAATGGCAAATTGGAACTTAGCCTTTCTTTTCGTGTTTGGGATTTATTACCACATTTTGTTGAATATTTTTCCAGATAATCTAAAAAATATATGTATAAAATTTACATCCGTGACAGTCGAAGGTTGTTTGGAAAAAAAAAATTACAATTCATGTTTAAAATGACATGATTTACTGAAACATCCTGTATAACTTTCGTGGTCATTTGAACATGGGACCGCGTGTGTTATCTATCTTGCGGTGAACGATATTCAAGTCACGGATGTAAGATTCGAAGCTTACTACTAATGCTTTTCTTATGTAAATTACTTTACTCACGACTTGAACAAGTTTACCGACTAAAAAGCTGGCGACTTTATTCACAAAACTCAATGTCATTTTACATGTTCTAGGGCAACTAATTGTTCATTAAATTTATATGCATATCGGTGTGCTCTCAAATCTTAGTTTTTGTTCATTATGCAAACCAACTGGAAGTGGGGATAGGGATATGATAAGTCGTCTGTTAATTTTATTCTCATCTTACTTTTGTATCAATAGATGAAATAGAAGTACTCAAAATCATAAGTGGAATAAAAAGTAACGCTACTGGTGCCGATGGTATTAATATATTAACTTTAAATCTGTGTATACCTTATTTACTGCCGTATACCGGGTGGCCACGAGTCAATGTACAGGGTTATTCCATATATTTAGAGAGCGTCTACCTCGCTTATTATAAAAGATAGAAAAAAACTTTAAATACAAAAGTTGTAGGGTTTATCCTAAAGTGTTACGCAATATCACGAATAGATATTGGAAAGTTAAAAAAGAACACCAAGTTGGTAGATTTCTAATGGAATACCCTATATATTTTCAAAAAATCTCTAAATATATGGAATAACCCTGTACGCCCCCAATTTTTTGGTTGTATTTGAATTTAGAAATTTCGTTTTTAGTATACCTACGTGAGTAAGACAAAAGTGGGCTATTTTTAGACTAACAGGAACGAAAATATCACTTCCGGTTGAACCGGAAGTTACTACAACTTTTTTTTCTTAAATAGAATGACCGCGTTTTTTTTAGGGTGTTTTATAAAATATTAGAAATGAAATCCAAAGAAGTTTTATAAAGCATGGAATTCCAATTGCAATAGTTTTTTCCAGTTTCAAAAATTTCAAAAAATAAGTGAGATACGAACGATTTTATATTTTTTACAAAATGGCCGCGTCAGATTAATGCAATGTAAGAAAATTACTAAGTAGGCTATGGAAATTATTAGAAAGGTAGTAAGCTTGTCTGTAAGAATACAATAGTTATTTAAATTACTGATAGATAAGACTATTTTTAGGTTTTTCTCAAAAAACGGAATTTAATTTTCATTTTCATTTCCGTAGGGGTCCTATGGAAAATTTATAAATGGGACCGTACTATTTTTTTTTTATTAATCGCACATAATGATTCATAAGCTCTAATTTTTTCGCCAATAATCATTTCTTAACGAGATCCTTTGTAATAATAAAAGTGTTTTTAAAGGCCGGGTCATTAAAATTATTTCTTGTTTAATCTGTGCTTACCTTTTAAATAGAATAGAGTTAAACTCTATTCTATTACATTTGCCTACCAATATTGTTTTATTGTGTACAATCTACTATATCAGATATATTATAATATGTTATGTAAGTAGCTTAAACCACAAAGTTATAAAAATAACATTAATCGTTATTTTTTTTTAAAAAATATTACTTTATTTCCGTCCACTATCTTTTCTTTATATTTCCTCTCTCTATTAGGGTTAGATGGAAGAACATACGGTTATCTGATTTACCTGTGGAACAGTACTGAACTGAATCTCGCCCTACTAATCAATTTTGTTTTTATAAGCATGTAATATATTGTTATAATAAAGACCTTTTATTACTATTATTATTATTATTATATTGCTGAAAATTACAGGAAATTATTTGAGTGCGTCGTTCATTATAATCTTCTGTAGCGTCACTAAATGAAATAGCAGGAAATTATTTGCAAGCGTCGTTCATTATGGTCTTCTGTGGCAGTATTTAAATGAAAAATTTAATCCTATTTCAATATTTCAAGATGGCAATAAAAAACCAAAGTGGTCAACTAAAACACTGAAATTACATACATGTCACTCAATGACTTTAATATGTAAAATAAACTTGTTTATAGAAGATTTCGTATATTAAAGAAATTCGTCCGTTCGCTATAAAGCCTTAAAGAGAATGTAGAAAGAAACTAACAGAACTGATTCATAAATATAGGCGTTAACATAATATTCGACTAATAATCTATATTTATAACACAAACTCATAAATATTAATATGGCAAAACATATGACCAATTAAGCAGATGTTATTCTTTATTCTATGAAGTATGAAGGACTGTCGCACTGAAACTCTACGATCATATACATACTTATATCTCCATATTCATAACCGTCGTCTTCCATTTCTTTGGTTGCTTCAAATTTCGTTTGAAATCGTAGTTCAGTTTTATAATGCATCCATCCATGCAAACAGGGCAGTAGATCATTTTTACGATAGTCGTTTAAAATTTGTTTTCAGTAGATCAGTGGATACTAAGGGTGTGTAATAAATCGGTATTTCCAGCTGACCTGAATATATTTCAAATGTGGTTTTATTGAGAAAATTGCAAATCTACCTTTCAAACTCATGGATTGAAATAATTTAGAAGCCCTTATAGGTCTCGTCCCTGTCGCCGTTGTAATCAGTAGTGCAGAGCAGTCTACCGCTCTTGATCGTTTACTACTTAATTGAAAGTCTTCAATAGGATGATTTGCTGCAAATATACATGCTACACTGAGTATAGCTTCTCTTATATGACAGCGCTGGTAAAGATGAATTAATCTCTTTCAATCAAGGACGTAAAAACGTACCTTAGGTTCTATGTTTTCAACTCAACCATGACTAATTTTATAACAAATTAGACATTTTGTTACACATCGGCTACTATTCTTTGAGCATAATTTTAGCCATCAATAACATATACAATTTGTCTATGCATGTGTTGGATTTTATCACCTCAATCTGTGTCAGCCGTGTTAAAATTTAAACATATTATACAGGCTTACTAGGCCCAATTTCGGCTATTACTTTTGTAAACCAAATTAAAAAAAAATACTAAATGGAAATAATTTAATACTATGATTGATTATGAATTAAATGAACTATAACGCATTTATTAAAAAGATTATATCAACATTGTAAAGTTCGGCAACTATCAGGTAAATATTATTCCTCGTTAACGTTCGCGCAACTACATAAATAAAGTAAAATAATGGTCCAAAATGGGTAACTCGCCTTATGTAAGTACGGCACACCAACTTATTCGTTAGCCAAAAATCATGGTACCGAGCCGCACTTCGTACTTTTAGAGTGTGGCATGAGAAATGTTTATTACCACTTCTGAAATTGACCACTACAATGAATAAAATCAAACTAGTGATGAAAATTATGTTTTTCGCTGGCAATGCATATAATTAGTGCACATTTTAAGTTATTTTTTTACAGTTTTTGCAAATATCATTAATTTTTTAAATAACCCATGTAAGAAAGTAGAAAAGTGGTTACAGTGAATTTTATTCGAAAATACTAAGGTCCTTTCTTTAGCTAAAAGTTGCAGTTTCAATTTAAATTCTATCAGACTTTTTACGTTCTTCAGTTATGGTTCGTTCAAAAAATAATCCATATGTTTGAGGTAAGATTATAGAAAGTTCATTATTATGACTATCACATTCGAGATTCGAGATAATTCAACATTGCAGAAGCCTGAAGCTTAAAATTAATTTAATTTTTTGAATAGTTTAGTTTGTTTTTATTTATTAATCAATCAATACATATTTTATGATATGATATGTAATACGGTTCGTTTAAAAAAAAACACTAAAATAATAATTTAAAGCACCTTTCAAAAAGTAAATAATGCAATACCTTAAGTTTTTATGGGACGGTTGGTTGAGTTGGGAAATTAGACTTATCTCCCCCTCCAATCCAAAGTTCTTGCGACAGCCCTGCTGCCACTCATCCATAAAAGTCAGTCAAAATGATGCAGAACTGCACTTATACGTTAACCGAACTGCTGCAGCTTTTTAATCCCAATATTTAATCAATATTTAGCAGGGAATTTCTAATAGATTAGTAACCTTGATCTTCGTTAGTCAGTTTCAATTTTTATTATAAGGTAACAGTGATGGATTATGCATGTTTGTAGCAAATATTTGTGTTCAATAAATTGTGAAATTATGCTACTCAGGGATAATTTTAATCACATTCCTAATTTATACGTTATCTATATCCTCCAACGTTTGTCTAGAATTTATTAAGTTTATTGTAATCTTATTGTGGTGGTCTTGATAAATGAACCAAATCAAATATGGGCTTGCAACGTGTGTAATTTGTACCTTGATATTGGGGAATATGTTAACTAAAGTATGAACTGAACAAGAACAAATTTGATCAAATTTAGTGTGGTGTAACTTAAAAAATGTGTGCCCAGTTTTTTCTTAAATTCAAAAAGTTTTATCTCTTTAGTATCAGTGTATTTCAATATCACATTAAATTTGATAAAGAATAATACAAAGAGATTAGTAAGAGTTTTCGGTTTCTACAATTGTACTGAAAACTTTGGCTGAAATAATTGGTATAAATAGAATAAAAATGTATTTACTTATTAAATATTCTTTATCTAAATAAATAGGTAAAATACATATGCCAAACAAACAAAATGAGAAAACAACATAATTCTTAAATCATAATATGATACATAATAATTGTAAACTGTTACAATTTAATTCCACACTAAAATATTTGCTCGTGGTGCTTCGTAGGTTAACGTTTCAGTGGCAAATTTACTAGCAAATAAAGTAAGCGGTAAGGTCTATTCTTAGTTTATTGTATAACGATACATAAAAAAAAGGGATATTGTAAATAAATAGCCTTCGGCAGGTTCGAAATCATTGTCACGCTGCTTCCAATCTTGGGAAAATAGAGGTATCACTCTTCAGTCTGTAGCTCTTATCTACAAAAATAGGTTCAACTATTAGTATTGAAAAATCATCTTGCAAAATAGAGGGCTCACCTGATTAGGATAATGGAAGTTCGATAGTGGTTAAAAAGGGCATTTATTTACAGTCGTTCCTGGATATTTCGTTGGTCAAGTCTTCCTCGGCGGTGTTTCTGCGATATCAGGGTGATAATTGTCTTGTACTGGGTAATTATATTCCACTTTTGGCTGGTAACACCACTAGACATCGTCTGGAATACTGCAAGATAGGATATTTATTAAATAATTTCATCTGTCAACGAGCTTGAGGGCTTGCAAAACAGATACGAATATAATGCTCAACTGTACTAGCAATAACTATGTAGACCAGGGGTGGGCAACCTACGGCCCGCGGGCCAACTGCGGCCCTAGAAAGTGCTTAATGCGGCCCGCGAAAATCTGTTTTAAATACAAAAGAATTGGCCCGCAGATCGCAGAACTCAATATAACTTTTAATTTTGGTATCGATTCTTGAGACAAATTGGCAAATTCTTAAAAATATCCTTCACTGTTGTTTGCGAAATTCGTTCCTCGTCCTAAAAAAGCCTAGAATTTTTTTACGCGAGCGAAAAAAAAATTTCTGGCCCACGGCAGCTAGTACGAACTCTGACTGGCCCATCACCTAAAAAGGTTGCCCACCCCTGATGTAGACTTACCTCACTTTGGCCACTGGAACAGTATTTATCATGCACTTTATGTTTGTTTGTAGCTGAAGTAAACAAACAGGTTACCTGTCATGTTTCATGTTGGTAGTGTATCCCGACCGCGGTACGTTCGTTGGTTCGATATGCAGGGACTCTGTTCGTTGCGACTGTCAAACCGTGGAGTTGTAGAGATGTATTGTGAAGGGTTGACATGGAAGCACATGTCGTGATGTTAGTGGTTTTAGTTGAGTTTGTGTGTCAGAGTTATGTAAATCACGTTTTCTGTGAGATTCATATCATTGGTTAAAATAAAACAGTACCGAATTGCTCTGGAGGTACTCTTGGGTAACTCTGAGTGGACGGCAGAACGAAGTAGGGAGACGAAACCAACACAGTTCCCCGAATTCCTGGAATCTCTTTCTTTTTGGCTTGGCTTGGAAAACCGTGAACACGTGCGACTCGTGGTTTGTAAAATTTTGCAATTTTGGTGAAGTAATTGCCCTTTAGGGGATTTGTTACAAATCATTCGAGATAATCGAAATTAGTGGGACCTTTTGGTGAAGCATCCTGTAAATTCGACGGTTATTCCGGATATTTTCACATGTTCAAAGCGGTGAGTACATAAGCTGTTTTTTTTTTGGTGTCTTGGGGCATAAAGCTGAAATTGACCCTCGTTTTCTTCTTCCTAGGTGTTCTTTCCATATTCGAAATAGATAATCAAGCCACTGACGACGACAACGTCAGACACTTTCAGCTCACCCGAAACCTAAGGTATGTTCGACATCTGTTGTGTCACTTTGCAAATTAGGCAAGGTAGGAAGTTACTAGAGTAATAATTATTTGTAGGGCTGCTAAGGCTGTGCTACGTGACTGCTCGACACCGCTGGACGCTGCTAGACGCTAGACGCTATTAAGACGCTGTTACGACGCTGCTACAGCATTGCTACTGAGTTACTCTTATGTTATCGTTCCTGTTCCTGTTATTATTGTTGCTCTGGGGTTCCTGTGTTGCTGTTAGGATTGCTTTGGGCCTGGCTGTGTATTATACTGGTTGCCGTGCGGTGGCCTCTGGGATTTTTTTTGAGTATCGTTACTGTGCCTGCTGCTAGTCCTTGCATTCACTCTTACCTGTCAGCTGACGTTGAACTCAACATCGTTACCTGGATTGGAACTCCTTGGTGCGAAGCTGGTTAAGAAGAAGAATCAAACCAGAGTAGTAATTGTGTGGTATTTATGTAGATATTAAGTTTATTAGGGATTTATTAATTAAGAATTTTGGGGTATATTAATTAAGTGAGATTTCAATTACTTAGGGCAATGTAAGATGTGTATAAACTAAATAACACCTGTGAAACCAGGCGTGTGATCACACTAACGGTCCTTTTATTGAGCCTTCAGCTCCTGTAAAGATCCTGCACTCTTGCATGTGCATCTATAGGTTTCGACCATTTTCTGTGCCCGTCAAATTATTAAATTGTGCTCGTAGTTGATTTATTGCATTATTTTATTGCCTCCAAATCACCCCATTTTTTTTAGGAAAACCCACCCCACGGACCTGACTAGTCGGCCGTGTGAGGTCTCCCTTCAATTTAAAGTGCGCTCGGAGACACTGCACGTAAAACACTAAAATTTTGTTTTGGGGTTGTACCGGGTTAATACCTGAGACCCGATATTTAGGTGGGGATTGAACCCTGCCTAGCGCACGTGGCCTATTTAGCTAAGCCGCCCCCCTCATAACAAAACTACTACATCCTGTTTTACAAGTATACATTTTTAGACTCATTGAGTTTGTGCCTATCTATAATGTTTGTTGAAATTTAAAGTGAGTTCAATAAGTTGAATAGAGCTTTAAAATGGTTTTAAGAAAATGTGAAGTTTCGTAGAGGCAATAATTGTACATTTGATATAATAGCCATTAGATAATATTAAGTAGTACATTATAGTCATTTAAATTAATAGATAACGGCAGACAACTGGCAGCATGGCTGGTGCAGCAATGACGCGGATCCATAATTAACAGCTAATCTTGTTACTGGAATCGATAGGCTAACGCTTTGCACCCAAGTAGGCTATAGACGTCATAAATCACTTATAAGGATTATACTGGTTTATAAATTCCTTTTTGTTGCCACGCTATTACCATGTCTCTCAATAACGACTTACAAGTTTGTTTCTTATTGTTTAACATATTGAAAGAGATTGCTTTGCTTTAATGCCAAACTAGAAATGATAAATAACTTTTTTATTCAAATATACGGAGTATAATTATATAATCAGAAGGGATTTGAGAAAAACATGTCAATAGTTATTTCAATAGCTTCCATAACTATAAGTAGTTTATGCTGCCGGGAAATACATTTTTTATACTTATGTTTGGGAATTACGCCAAATCGTAAATAATGGAATAAGAAGAAGCCCAAAATGCCCCAAGTGTTTTTAATAGCTTAGGTAGAAACGTCGTTACATTGCAATTGCAGAAAATCTTTGCCACAAAGATGAGGTATGCGAAAATAAAACTCTTGTCTACAATCAATTTAAATAACTTTTTCATTAAGAAACGACCTTCAAAGTAAGTACATAAAACCATAAACGCAAGGGTACAGTTTTTATCTTCTTGATTTAGCATTACGTATTTACTGTCATACCAACTGTATTATATTTCTGGTAACTTTAATTTCGAGGTTAGGTGTGTGTTATTAAAACGATTAAAACTTAAAACACTGCTATATCAGAAAAAAGTGAATATAAATAATAAGAATGTACTACTTTTATGTAGTTTATTATCTAGGAGAAGAATATCTAGAGAAACAAAAAACATAATCGACGTTGGTGGGTAAGCCCCAATAACCGTAATAGAAAAACTGGAGGTGGATTCAACACATTGTTCACATTGTCCTAAATATTAAAATTCATGACACAGAGTGGATCTTCGTATACACTAGAATGACGCCACCTTTATTTAACCATTTACTAAGTTTGGTTGGACCACACTTACTAAAACACTCCCGAAGGGAATCTTTAACTCCAGAGCAGAAGTTATATTAAATATGTCAATACATGCACGTATACCTTTTTGGCTACTGGCGATAACATCTTCAGTATTGCTACTTCTTATCGAATTGTCGAAAGTAGTAAATGAAACTGCAGCAGTTATATGGAATGTTCTATCACCTTCAGTGTTGCTTATTTTAAATGTGAACAAAGAAACTGCCAAAGGTGCAACAGAAAACACATAAGAATTTAAGTTGCATTAAAGTCTGGCTCACAATACTTTAACTATAAGAAACATTTTAGTATACATATTATTATTAGGTATATGTTATGCTGATTACAATTTTATTATAGTGGATGATAGATCAGAAAGTGATGGAGGTGTTTAACGAGATAAGTTTCGGTATATCTCTAAATGAAAGTATTAAAAAGAAATACCATTTTTCAACATACCTGATGAAGTTTTTCCTCTCAAAAAGAAAAATTAATACCATTTGCAGGCAAATATTTACAGCTTCTAAGAAGTATTTTTAACTACAGGCTTGCCAGAGCAAGATGAGCCATCGAAATTCGAAAATACTTTTGGAATTCTTGTAGTCCTCTGGAGAATATTTTTAAGAACTATAATCGTGACTCCTATTCATGTAGATAATATAATCAAGACCACTGTGTGCTTGCACAATTTCGTCAAAAAGTCAAATCACATTAATCACTACAAGAATGACACTAGCTTAAGTAAATACAGCTCAAATAATTACTCTAAAAATAATATGGCCGGAACATGGAGGTAGGAAATTGAGAATTGTGAAAATATTCTTACAAACCGTAAACGTCTGGGTGTTAATAATTCTACTAAATATAGTGAATTACGAGATGCTTTATCTAGACTTTGTTTCAATATAGGGTTTTAAAGCAGGGCAAATAGATATGTAAAATGATTATAGTTTATATGTATAATATGTATAATCAGAATTAAAATGTGTATCAGAATTAAAATATATTAAATATTCTCTAAAAATAAAGTAATAAATAGTTGTACTTTAACTAGTCGCTTTTTTTCTGTATTTTCTATTTTTCTTAATTGACGCATTCTACAAAATACTCCGTCCTCATCATCATCATTTGTATTTGATATATCTGACAAATATCTCAGTGAGCAGGAAAATAACGCCTCAATGTTAAATTCTCAACTTTCTCTGAATTCACGTTTTCTTCCTTTAGCCGTGAGGGTCCTGGTAAGGGTTCCTCCTCCATAGCATCCTCATTCTCAGTGGTGGGTGGTTCTTGCTGAAGGGGCTCTATGTCGTCTTCATCGTCGTCCTCGTAGTTGAGGCACGCCGCAGAACAGTTCAGCATTGCTTTCCGGCATCCACATTTGCCACTACCACAATCCTTTGTGCTGAGGCAAAATATCGTTTTCAGTAGGACCTCCGGTTCTTGTGGATCTTCTGTTGTAATTGGCACCAGGGTGTTTCCTACATGTTTCAACCCCCATTCTTGAGGGGGCAGCTCATTTCCGAGCCGTTGCTTGGTAGTAGGTGCGCCGGGAATACTATTTAGCTGCGCTCTCAGTTTGTGGGAGGGAGCTGATGTCAGGCTTAATATTTGCCATTGACCTCATGACCGACTGGAAGCGGTACTGGTTGAGGGAGGTCTGTCTTGCTGGTACCCCCATACAATTTTGAGAAGCCCACCTTGCTTCTCCTTAAAGTTGCAGATGTAAATAAATGTAATCCGGTAAATAAATATAAGAACAGGATGTGTTCGAATCCATGCAGCTGCATCTCTTGGGTGGACAGTTTTAGTTTTCCCTCGGCCGGGTTTCAGCGGCAGAATGTCTTGGGTGGGAGGAGTGGAAGCTATCGAAAGGGCGAGGTCCACATCCTCACCAACGACAGCCACAGAACTGTAAGTGGATTGTTCCACTGCAGTCTTCACGATAAGGACGTCAGCATCATCGGTGGCCTGGAAAGTCTGTATCCCATTCTCCTGAAGCTTTATCTGTAGTAAGGAGATGAACTCACCTTTGTTGGTAGGACTGAACAAAAAATATTCTTGTTTCATAGGTATCGATGTGTTCCATCTCAAATTGATATCAGCCAATCCCATTTCGTTCGTCCGGCAAATCTACAAACTCGTCACAAAAGTATCACTTACTTTTCCTCCTAATAAAACAATATACTATTTCTGAAAATGACGAAATTTTACGAAAAATCTTAAAATTGGTGTAACTGTTGAGCAGTTGGAGATAAATTGGCGAATGTATATATATTCTTGAAGGGAATTCAATTCTCTACAACTCTAAGGGAATTTCTTTCTCAGATGATTATGAAGGAATGAAGGAATGTTTGATGAAAATTGTGAGGTAAAAATCTGTTTTTCGAAAATTTTCACGTGTAGCTGGAAAACGGTTGCGAATTCGAAAAAAGCATATAGAATGATAGTTGTAGAGAATTTCAATTGGTATAAGAAAATGTTTCCCCACGATGTACCACTTTCGAGATATAAGCGAAAATACCAAAAGTGGGACCTTCTTTCCCACCTCCGGCCCACCTCCTAGACGTCAGGACTTTTAGCATGTTCACTTCCTAAGCACTCTGAACAAGTTTCTGAAGGAATCGCTTAGGTCCTTAAGTCAAACAGAAACTGGGTATACGGTTTTCCCAAAAACAGGCATATTACTAATAGTTCAGTCAATAAAGGAGGTGTAGAGTGCGTGAACAGGGACCTAAGCGGTTCCTTCAGAAACTTGTTCAGGGTGCTTAAGGAGTTAACATACTAAAAGTCCTGACGTCTAGGAGGTGATCCGGAGGAGGGGGGGCACAAAGAAGGTCCCACTTTTGGATTTTTCGCTTATATCTCGAAAATGATGCGTCGTAGGGAAAAATTCAAAGCTCATGAAATTCTCTACAACTTTCATTCTATATACTTTTTTCGAATTCGCAACTGTTTTCGAACTACACGCTCCGGAAAAGTGAAAATTTTCGAAAGACAGATTTTTACGTCACATTTTTCATCAAACATTCTTTCATTCCTTTATATAGTCTAAACTATTCATCTGAGAAAGAAATTCCCTTTGAAGAAGTTGTAGAGAATTGAATTCCCTTTAAGAATATATACATATCCAATCTCCAACCGGTTAACAGTTACACCAATTTTAAGATTTTTCGTAAAATTTTGTCATTTTCAGAAATAGTACATTGTTTTATAAGGAGTAAAAGTGATACTTTTGGGACAATTTTGTAGGTTTGTCACAAGAAGATTATTTGTCCAATCCTTCCAACAAAAGTCAGTTCACCTCCTTACAACAGATAACGCTTCAGGAAAATGGGATACAGGACTCCCCAGGCCACCAATTATGCTGAGGTCCTTATCGTGAATACTTCTGTGGAACAATTTACTCACAGTTCTGTGGCTGTCGTTATGAGGATGTGGGCCTCGCTGTCCTTTTGATAGATGCAACAGCATGGATTTGAACACATCCTGTTCTTATATTCATTTACCGGCTGTGACACAACATCTGTAACTTTACAAAATTGTACTTGAAGTCAGAAATAATCAAGGATGTGGCAGTGTTCTTTTATAACCCCACCTCCACTCACGGCGAGGTTGAGGAGACTGGGAAGATTTGCTTCCTCAAATGGTATGGGGCACCAGCAAGACAGACCTCCCTCAACCAGTAGATACCGCTTCCAGTCGTTCATGAGGTCAGTGGCAAATATTAAGCCTCCCACCAACTGAGAGCGTAGTTAAACAGAATTCCCGGCGCACCTACTACCAAGTGCAATAGTGGCTCGGGAATGAGCTGCCCCCTCAAGAGTGGAGGTGGAAACATGTAGGAGACACCCTTGTGCCAATTACAACAGAAGATCCACCAGATCCGGAGGTTCAA
Organism: Rhagium mordax; assembly: GCA_963680705.1. Lineage (NCBI taxonomy): Eukaryota > Metazoa > Arthropoda > Insecta > Coleoptera > Cerambycidae > Rhagium > Rhagium mordax. The sequence goes on from OY796657.1 coordinate 30,657,799, forward strand.
CTGAAAACGATATTTTGCCGCTGCACAAAGGATTGTGGTAGTGGCAAATGTGGATGCCGGAAAGCAATGCTGATCTGTTCTGCGACGTGCCTAACCTGCCAAGGGAAATGCCTCAACGGCGTATCTGTTTACGATGAGGACGACGATGAAGACGACGATGAAGACGACGTAGAGCCGTTCAGCAAGAACCACTGAGGATGAAGATGCCTCTCACGTCTAAAGAGGATGAAAACGTGAATCCAGAGAAAATTGAGACTTTAACATTGAGAAGTTATTGACAGTGAGAACAGAATTATTGAAATCGAATAAAATTACTTACCTTATATGTTATTTTTTTTTAATCACTTTTAAAATACAATTTCCCATTATTCAGGTAAAAATTTATTTTTCGAAAATTTTCACTTTTCCGGAGCGTGTAGCTTGAAAATGGTTGCGTATTCGAAAAAAGTATATACAATGAAAGTTGGAGAGTATTTCATGAACTTTCCCTACGATGCACCGTTTTCGAGATATAAGCGAAAAATCCAAAAGTGGAACCTTCTTTGTGCCACCCCTTCCTCCGGCTCACCTCCTAGACGTCAGGACTTTTAGTATAGATAAGGACCTCAGCATTATTGGTGGCCTGGGGAGTCTGTATCCCATTCTCCATTCTCCTGAAGCGTTAAGGAGATGAACTGACTTTTGTTGGTAGGATTGGACAAAAAATCTTCTTAATTGTTTCACAGGTATCGATGTGTTCCATGTTAAATTGATGTCAGCCAACCTCCTCAGTCTGTATCGTCGCCTCTGTTCTTGTGTCAAACCTACAAAATTGTCACAAAAGTATCACTTTTACTCCTAATAAAACAATATACTATTTCTGAAAATGACGAAATTTTACACGAAATGAAAGCTCACCTCCTAGACGTCAGGACTTTTAGTATGTTAACTCCCTAAGCACCCAGAACAAATTTCTGAAGAAACCGCTTAGGTCCCTGCTCACGCACTCTACACCCCCTTTTGGGACATTCGTTGACTGGACTATAAGGCGCTAACATATTTTGAATTTAGGCATTGCCAGATAAACCTCCTAACACATTGAGTTGAAAGTAGAGCTAAGGATAACGGTTTAATATGTGTATACGTTAATGAATATGTAACAATTCGAACGGAGCTTGAAATGTATGTAGTGACTGAGATTGAGTTTATTCAATCGCATTTTATAATTATTGATTTTTTCCGATTTGTGATTTTAATTTTTTTTCTGAAGAATGTATTTATAACTAGTGTTTTTAATATTTTTAAATTACAAAATATTTCACTATAATCAAAAATAAGTACTTTTTCCCTAGATAAATTCTGGATCCGCCCCTGGTGACAATCCTTATTCAAAAGCCAAACAACATCAATGTAGGTAAAGGTATTTATTATATTTCTCAGTATTAACAGTTCCTTCAATACATAAATATTAAAGCGAGTATTAAAGCTTATACAGTGAAATCGTTTTATCATAAATAACAGAAAGAAATATGATCCCTTTTCAAATACAATTATATAAATAACTTATTGCAGCTAATAAAAATAAATAACGATTAAAACATAAACCATTCTCTTAATTGCCGCGATAAAATATATACACTTAATAATAAGTCATAAATATAAATCAAGTCAACTTTTTACAGCTTTCAGACCCAATTGATAGGCTTCTCCTGTTTCGTGTTAAATAGCTGTATATTTGATAATAAAACACTTGGCTAATTGAAATATATTTTTCTGGTTTGTATAATTGATGAGAATATTTGTTCATGAAACGATAAAATCAGTACTTAGTATGTTTTAAATTTTAAAAGAATTTTAAGGACTGTCTTGTTGAAGTACTTTCACTTATTTTATATACAAAAAATAGCATTTTCTATGGTGATGACGTTTTATTTTTCGCAGATAAGAGTGATAGAGTGATGGAGGATAATCAGAACATTCAGAACATACTTTTCCCTATGTTTGCAAAAGGAATAGGTTTTGATTTTATGATTCGGGATATATGTGTCGCAGGCAAATAGTTATTTTAGGAAAATAGCTTTTTGCTAGGCAAATAGTATCTGCATAGCTTTATAAGATTTACTTTTATTTAAACGCTATTTTCCTAGGTAAATAGTATTGGACGAAACCGTTGTTATGTAAATAGCATTTAGTTTAATAATTTTATATTCTTGATACAAATTTGTAAATCAGATCTACTATACAGGGTGTTATTCTATCACATGGTTTTAGCGAGAGAAAAAGAGAGGAAAAGGAAAGAGAAAAGAAAGAGGAAAGAGGAAAAGTTACTGATGCATTAGATAGTTTTCATCTTTTTATAACTGTGACATGAAAGCGAGAATCCATCAAACGGTAGTTTATTTAAACAGGCAACAATGTTATAAGAAAATGATGTTTTAAAAATGTCTACGATGTTGAGGTTACGGTAAGGAAATCGTTATGTTGACATTATGCACTTATTGGGGAGATTTTAATTCCAATATTTTGTGGAAAAAACACGCAATATGAAGCCTGTAATATACCAGCCTATCTATATGTTTAGTTTTAGATTTTGATTGTATTTATTTATAAGTAGTGCATATAAGTTGTGTAAAATGAGGAAGCAAGTTGGCGACGGGGGGAGAACTGTCAGGGAAGTTTTGACAGGCAGACGAATTTTTGAGAAAGTTTTGGAAGAAAGTAGCTGTGTGCGCTAGGACGAGTGTCCTATCGCAAATATCTTATAAAGTGAAGTAAGGTGAAGCGGAGTCCATAAATTAAGTGACCGTGTAGAAGCCTCCTTCTTTATATTGTCCAGCTTCCAACTGTCCTTGATTGCAGTGGTTTTAGCGTCTTGTCCCAAGTGTTACTGTGTCGCCAAATTGTATTAAGCTACTCGCACACTTGTACACTTTTTGTATTGCGCAACCTGGAAAATGGCGCCATTCTGGTATTGCAGGGTGTGAATAACGCTGCAAGTCTAATAATTGCGCAATTTTCAAAAACTGCGCGACATTTTTCAAGTTGCGTACACTTGAAAAATTGCTAAGTATGAACAGTTAAAGTTACTGGAGTTGCGCAATATAAATATGAACCGACATGTTGGTCAATAATGTGGCGCAATATCTGCTTTAGTGCAATTTTGACTGTTTACGACGCTGATTTTTAGCGTCCATGTATTTAAGTTTTATGTATTTCCGATAGTAAACCTTGTGTAAATACCAACCCTTCACCCTTATTTACCCAAAGTTTATTATTATCATAGGTCATTTAGTTTAATATTACATTTACCAACAAGTTCCCATTGTAAAATTGTACACTGGGATATCCAGTAATTAAGGGATCTGAAGATATACATATATATATGTAAAATGAAATCTAAAGAAATCAGAAATCCATAGAGGTAAATATTTAATAGAAAATAAAATAGTAAAAGTAAATTTTACTATTTACGTCAAAGTGTACGCCTATATCCTCTAATGTCTTAAAAAGACATAAAAGTCTTTTCTTATTTGCAAATCCACATTTAACTGATGATTCAGTACTACGAATATAAAAAGCAAATAAAATATATTGCAATAAGCCCCACCAGACGGATTAATCCAAAAAAGGACTCCTCTGTTATGTATATACAGGGTGGAACAAAAGTATCAAATAATGGCTTTTTACTTTGTTATTTGCAAAGTTACAAAAAAATATTCAATTTGAAAGTTGTTTGGTTCTTTACCATGCATGTTTTGAGATTTTTAGTTTGTTGATATCTTCTTCTGGTTTGTTCCTATGGCAACCAATTTTTTCTTTTTAAATGGCACCCATAATTTTTTTTTGTTAATTTGATCTGATGATACTTCCGAATTTTCTCATCGTCATCAGAATACATTTCATTAAATTTTATATCACCCTTTAAATTAATTAAAATTTGAGAGGCACGGTCAACACAATATTACTATATGAAAATGGAAGACCAACTGTACTCGTATAATAAAAGTTGCAGCTTGTGTTTTGCAATAAGAAGTGGCGCATTGCGTGTGAACAGCTCTGCAACTTTAAAAAATGGCGTTGACACTTTTAACTTGCGCAAGTCATTTGTGGAGCCATTTTAAGACATATTTTTGCTATGTGTGAATACAACGCGCAATTTTGGAATTGCGCTATAAAAACTTGCGCCATAAAAGTGTACAAATGTGCGAGTACCTTTACTGCCTACCAAGTACCTCGAGGTAAAGTTATATGTTATCCAGTCCATAGATTAAACACCGAGCCAGATAGTTAAATAAAGTAATTTGATGCAAGAGCTTGTGTTTTATCAATTCTTATTTCCTGCAACCCTACCCATTAAAAATCTATCGAGCACAGATAGTGAACTGTAGCTTGAAAAGAAAACATTACAAGCCTTAGATGATTATACAGATTTAGCCAACCTGCAGTTAACAGTTTATGACATATTCTTTGAGGTCGTCTAATTCCATAAATTAAACGAAGACATGAGTTCTGTACCTTTTTTATACGTCGCGTTTCAATATTGTCAATATTTGATTGGTTGATATGAAACTGCATTAATCAAACAAGAAGAAATTTGTAGATAGGATCAAAATACGTATGATATGAATATTTAACTAAAGGAAACACATGACGTAGAGTGACAATAAAATTAATTTAGAAATTAATTTACCTGTGGAGAGAAAATACCAATAACTGGGTACTGGGTACTCATCTACAAATTATTATCTTGTGAAAGAATGAAAAAAATAACTTTTGGAATGTCTAAAAATTGTTGTAATTTACTTCCTGAAGGGTGAATAACTGTTATACCTACGACCTAAAATACTCCATTAAATATGTGAATATGCCGGCTAGATGAATATTTTATTTCAGTTTGAAAAGTCTAGGAAATTTGAACGGTCTACTTAAATGTTCGTGTTTAAATTATTTTACCAACTAAAGTTATTAAAAGTTAATAAAAATTAATAATAATTATTGCTTTGTTATAGTTTACTTGATATATCTAATATTTACTTTTGGTAAATTTCCCTGCCCAAATATAGAGTATTATTTATTTACATAATGCCACTGAATTTAAGTGAATTAATATTAAGTAAAATTAAAATTGTTATACAATAGAGCTGATAGTGGGATAGACAAATTATGTATATACAAATATATTACTTATTCGTATATAATATATAATAGATATACTTAGTGACTATATCATTGAAAATATAAAATTCCTGCACAAGGCTTTTATTTTTTTTAGTTTTATTTATAAAATAGAAACAAATACTTTCTTTCAGCTAAATTAGTTTTACAAATCTGGTGGCAAATAATAGATTTTTCACTATATACATTTATTTTATTAGCATCTTGCAGTTTATACAGCCCCTTAAGTTAGAGACGAATACAGTCAAAAATAATTTACAAATCGAAAGCTAAATTTACCAATATAATAGGTCCAATGAGAGATTTTAAGGACACTTGATGTTATGTTATTTAAATAGAAGGAATTTCATTAGTGTCACAGGCCCCAAAAAGAAGCACGATCCGCTACAGACACGTGTTTCGAAGTTATTGCTCCTCATCAGTAGCGTAGCTTTAATAATGGATCTGTATGAATAAGATCATAAGAACCAATAATTATTAAAGGATAGAAGGTACAGTACACAGTACTCAATTAGGTTCCTTTTTTGAGGTCAGTGACGCTAATGGAATTGCTTGTACTCCACTAAAAATCATTCAGTAATTTAAATAGATTTGAAATTGTAGACTGAAAATTAGGTATGGGTTAGAATGTTATTTCAGTTCAATTAGTTTTACAATTCTGATGGCAAATAATGGATTTGGTGATATTAAGAGCTACCACATTTTTTTCACAACATTGATGTATTTTATTAAATATTGCAGTTTATACAATCGCTTAATTAAAAAATGAATAAACTTTAAAATAATTAATAATATAATGTTATTAATGAGAAATTCAGGGACAGATTTTAAGTAAACCTGACGTTAATGTTATTTAAATAGATTTGAAATCGTAAAATGCAAGTTTCAGTATGGGTTACTTAAACATTAATATGTAAAATGAAAATTAGAATTCATTAGTGACTTCAATATGTACAAATTTTAATATTAACTATATTTCAATAAATTATGTGCAAGGCTCTTTTATTTAATTTTAAATATAGAGGGAGCACTAACACTACATGGACGTATCTTGTCACTTATTTATAATGGAATGCAGTGGATGTTACCAATAAAAGTAAAAATTATTTAATACATACCTATAGAACAAATAGAAACTAGCAGAAACCTGTAAACGACATGTACGCATGTAAAGTGTCTTTATGAATGATTTTAAACCACGTGACCACAGAATTAGGCAACCATATTCATCTCGATGATATTACAAATGCAAAGGAAATCAAATCATTTACAATTATTTATGAAGCATCTATATATAGAAACTCAAGCACTATGAATAATGAAAAAAATCTTATACAGGGAGTTATAAAAGTACTGGAACCACAGAATGAACAGAATAAGTACTAGGTTGTTTGGATTTTCCCTGGCTATCTGACGGTAACCTTGACAATGACCTTCGGTCATTTCAATGTCAGGTCGATTTTTTTAAATGAGATATCTTGTGCAGACAATTTGCTGCCTAAGAGGCAGATTCTCCCTGAATTTCTCGCCCAATTTACTTTAATTAAATGGATTTACTACGTACTATTTTATTTTTAATTATCCAAAAATAAGGATAAGCAATTATTGACCCGTCAGGATTGTGGGTTTCTATCATAATCATCATTAACTATTTTCTTAAAAGATGATATGTTTTTATGGTACATAGCTCAGGATCAAATCCGCCCTGTAAATAATGAGATTATACCAAATATACCTAAGCTGAATTTGCTTCTTTAAAAAATTACAGGGCGTCAAGGTCAATTAGGATTTTGTCAACATCACAGATTTTATCAGACATAGTGACGATAAATTTGGCACAATTTCCTTATTTACGAAATGGAACATAATGATTGTCCACACACAATAACAACATGATTTATCTAGAGGACGAATACGCCTGGTGTCCATCCTGTAGTTACATTTGAAAATAATTTTTAATCGCAATTTCAATGAACAGTTTTATGAAAAAAGAATTAATTTGAAAATGGAATACTCATGAATTTCACCGAAAGTCTGTCATTCGATACAGATATCTTCAAAACATTTTTACAGTATCTGACAAAGTAGCTGATAAAGCTGATCCAAACAATTTTTCGCAATTTACTACTACAGTTTTACACTATGTCAATCAGTAGAATTTCAGTTAGGTACCTCAATGTTCAGATAGATAAAGTTTATAACTTAGTCCTCGTAAATTACGACTAGTTAACTTGATCGGTTCAAAAAATATGGATTAAATTGCGCATTTTTACAAATTGCATCACTAAAAAAATAACAATTTTTTATTGTTAATTGATTAATAAAACTGTCATGTCTATAATATTAAATATAACCATTAATTTTTGTTATTCCATGTTTTATTTCTATACGTACATTGTACATTTACTTTGGTGAAAAGAATGGACGAAGATGGTTACAATCAATATGAGGAAAGAGTTGGTTCTAAATTAATTTAAATAACTTGATTTAAGGTTGTTCAGTAGACAGGTGACAATAAGTAAATAAGTATAGAATTTTGAATTTTCTATTAAGAATTATCAATTTCCAAATCCAATTTATTTTGAGAAAACACTTGCTTCTAAGATATTAAAAAAATATTTAAAAATGTATTTATTTCCAATTAATTTATTAATGGATCACAGTAGCTATTTAAAATGTCTACCATTTACTATTTTATTATAATCAAACTCCATGTTTGTAAAATTCTAAACAACTTGTGAAAAACCTTAAAAACAATGATAGTTCATAATATTCTCAAATGTTTAAGCAAAGCTTAAAATGATGAAATTTCAAAATGGCGATCCAATAATCTTGACTTGTATCGATTTCATTCAACATTTTGTATTTTAGATTTTTAGCCTTACTGATTAGGGTGGTCTTTTGATTTTTAAAACGCTTAAGATTTAACTTCCTCTATATTCAACAAACTTTGGTAATCGTAGCTTTTCGGATTGTTACACAAGTACACAAGTCCAGATGTTTTTTTTATATTTTAATCCAAGATGCCTGCCAAAGGAAATTTAAATGAATGGTAATGTCCCTTCAGTGTTAACCGAAATATGTTGATTCATTCCACGAAATCTCAACCTGAATGTCGACGAAACTTGCTGAAAGATGAAAAAAGAACATTTGAACAAAAAAAATGATGTACATAATTGGAAGATACTGGGCTTGATGAACAAGAATCCAGAGTTACTCTTTTATTTAGTTCAAAATCCAAATGACAAAGAAATTAACCACAATTTAAGTATTTGAGGCCTAATTTGAATTTGAAAAATATGCTTTATATATCTCAATAATTACAAAAATTCCCGGATATCAATCAGTGTCTTTTCTCCTGCACATTATATTCTGAAAAATAACAGATTTATATTATTTGGTCGTCATTTTGAATTTCAAAAAATTAATTTTAAAAACTTGTGAATACCATATTCTATTGTAATCAGCACAAGTTGCAACTATTTTGACAATGAGCTTATGAAATTTCAACCTAAATCTTATAATAATACTCAGATGCAGATGCAGGTGCAATTTTGTACGTTCAACATTATAAAAACTAAGGAAAAGGAAAATTGATGATCTATTTCATTCCATTCACTTAAAATAATTTCTTCTTCTATACACAGTAATAAAGTAAGAGGATACACCAGTGTTGGTTTAACATATCATATTTCTTTCGTGGTTCCTCTGGTTAGATCACCTACAAACAAAACCTGTAATACTGTTACCAAGAATATTATATATAATTCCGTTGTCTTTAAATGTGTACCCCCTCCCACACAAGGCTCTTTTACAGCCTTCCGGGCGAAGGGGGTCATAATTACATGTCGTTTTACTAATTAATATCTTCAGAAAAAGAGTGCATTGTACTTTTCTTTCAAAAAAATAATGGTAACTTATTTCTGAGGACTTACTGATTTAGTGATTCTAGAGTAATTACCTATTGCTACTTTCTTAAAAACAAACCGAGACAGCATACCTGGCGAAGTGGATTTGGGCTAATTTTTCGTTATGAATTATCCCGAAGAAGTGGGCAGTTTGCACTCTAAATTATCTGGTCCTGTTTCCTTCAATCTAACTAATATAGATTTTCTAGATATCAAAGAGTTGCTGCGGTAGCGTCGATGGAGGTAAACAAACATTTAAAAACATTTACATGAAACTAGCACTAGCTCTTGGTGGTAGTTGGTTCATGTGCCTGAATAGTTTAACATACATTAACCTCGCATCTATTTGCGATTATAATTCTACAATTAATTGCTCTAAGTTTACCTCAGTAATCATGACTACTTCATTACCACGTTTCATGTGTAAGGTTTCATGTTAAAGGTTACAAAACCAATAATACATGTATTTAGAAGACTTAAAAAAATTATGTAGGTAGATGTATTTGTGGGTGTACATAACGCAATATGATTCACCACCGTATCGATGTAAAAAATCAAATCAAATGTAATACTAAAATTGAATCTAGCTTATCGGAAATTTTAACAAAATCGTATATTAATTATAATTATGCCTTCCGTTAATTTTGCGTTGCCCCATGCATCACATTCACCATCTATAATTTGAAGTTATTGTCCATATCTCCCTGGGTATAATAATTTATGAATATTAATGATAGCAGTGGTGAACGCTCGCCTAGAATACAATGTAAAGCCGACTGGGATACATACTATTAAAACCTCGTCATGCACAAACGAAAAATTGACCGGGGAAAAATTATTAGGATGGAAATAATTTGGAATTAAGATTCTTTATTTATATTTCCCTGGGGGGGCTATAATTTAACAATTATGCGAAGTAGCATGCTCTATCCCACTAGTTAAATATAGTGCGTTCAGAGCAGATGTTAAATAACATAATACTTAATATTAAACCAACAATTTATTACCGCGTATTATATAGAGAATATTCGTAAATTAGAATTTTGAAAGGAAGTCCATTTAATAAATATTAAATTACATATTTAGATGCATATCATGTCGTTGTATTGAAGTAAAATTTTTGAATTAAAGAAATTTTATCATTCCTTTTTGGCTACTAGGCACCGAAAATATATAAAACATATTATTAAATAAACTTTTGCGCCAAGGGGTACAAACTGGATTATATTTATTTAATAAATGTTTTTTCTATTTCATTTTACTCTGTAAAGGTTCGTAACGTAAAATTTAAAATAATAAAATATAGAAATGAAACAACTGTCTTCAAAAAATTTTTATTTATTTTTGTTTTGTTTTCTATAGGCTTCGTGAATATTTATTTATTTATTTGAGAATGCGGCTGCCCAAACAAATACGCATTCTAATAGGATAGGAAATATAAAAGTAAATATATATACCTAAAATAAAATACATAATACAAATTTAATACTAAAACATTTATAATATGAAATATATACTTGTAAATACTAGATACTATATAAAAAAAGTAAGCGAATAAATACAAAATGCAAACAAAATATATAATAAATAGATAAGTACACTGTATGTTATATATTAAATATGTATCAAAAGTGCTTCAAAATACATTTTTTATGTTTTTTCTTTACGGGTTGCGGTTTTTCACCCGCTGCACCGAAGCTCAAAGTTATATTGCACGACGTGTGAAGTGACGCGATTGGCGTGTGACTTGACGCGCCACACGCCGTGAGAACGGGTCGGTGCGACGAACTTCACGCTGCAAACCGGTTTCCGTCGATTAGCAGTAAATTTGCAACCTTCAAAAGAAAACACATCGTGAAACTAGGCAATTATCAGGCCATGAGATTGCCTTCGACGATCGCGAGCCTCTGTGCGTCACTCCACACGCCAGGCGCGTCGCTCCACACGCCATGTAATGGAACCTTTAATACTATTGTACCCCCATAGTCTCCCTACTCCATGAGATCCGTTCCTCCCACGAAAATGAGTATACGGTCGATGGGAGCTTTGGCTATCACTTCCGGTGTCACTGATGGTTCCCCGAAGAAGGTTCCTTCTTGCCGTTAGGGCTGGACATTTACATACGATGTGGTGAGGTAATTCCACCACACATCCTGCAGTCCTGATCGTCCTTCACCTTTATGTTGGTGAGTTGCAGCGAGAAGTGTCCTGCTAGAATGCCCACCCTGCACATCTGATTTGGATGGATCACCAATGAATATACGTATTGCCTCATTCCTGGTGCCCGTGTCCAAGTGGTGTTCCTTTCTTAATAATTCCTTTACCGCGCCTCTTACGATGCTACATACAGCATCGTAAAAGGCGGTTCAGGTCCCATTACGACTGTTCTTGGGTCTTTTTTGGTCAGCCAGGCCCTGCTTTCTCATTACCTGAATTCCTTTGGTGTCTTCGCATCCAATCCAATTGTACATTGTTGTGTTCTGCCAATTTCGCCAGGGGTTTCAGAAACATATTTTTACTACCTCCAGAGCTTTAAGAGCTGCCTGGCTGTCAGTGATGATGCGGATTCTTCTGTTAGTATATGACATTCGCATCATTTCTTGTGAACAGGTCTCCATGACTCTGATTCTAGCTTCGGTTCTACATGACGTTTTTGGTCCGTTAGAATACCATATTATGATATCGTTTAAGTGTCTTTCGCATCTGTCTTTTTCCCTCATCTTCCTTATCAGCTATAATTACCATGAAAGTTTTTGTGAAGTTGTAGTTTGTGCTGATTCTGTCTGACTGCATTTCAAGTAGTCGATTTTTTCCAATCGTAGGACTATTTCTGTATGATATCATTTCTTTGGGAAGGTCTCATACCCGCTGGTTCTTAGCCTGTCGCTAGCAATGCTTCATTCTCCACCACGAAATGTAGTGGAGGTAAGCAGAGCAGCGCTTCCATGGCTACGGTGGGCGTTGTAGTCATTGCCACCATTATCTCTAGACACGCAAGTCTTTGTAACTTGCTTAATTTCCTCAACGACTCTTCTTTTCCAGCTTTATGCCACCAGATCAAGGAGGCGTAGGTTATTATTGGTACCACAACCCTTTGGTACAGCCAATGCACCATTATTGGTTGTAGTCCCTAGTTCTTGTCCACCATGCGCCTGCAGGCCCATGGGGCCCGCATGGCTCTGGTGGCGACTTTATCGATATGAGCTTTGAAGTTTAGATTGGGGTCTAGGAGTCAATCCCAAAATGCTTGGCTTCACCGCTCATTTGTAATTCTTTCAACCGAAGAAAAAAATTTTTCAGGTTTCTGATTTTCATTTTCCTTGTAAAAGTCGCCACCGTGATCTTGTTTCATATTACTAACATTATGCAAAAACAATACAATAAAACTTAAGTCGTCTGAATCAAATCTAGGTATTAAATCAGGTTGTGGAGCAGCCCTAGGTGGATAAATACTGTCAACTTTAAAGAATAGATATTTAATTTAACATGCTTTCTTTAATTCATTCCAAATTAGAAATATGAAAATATAATGTTGTGGATTCCAAATATATCACCCATATTCTAATTTTGGCCTAACAAGATCATTAAACAGAAGAGAAAGTATGAAAATGTCTTTAAAATATTTTGAGTTTTCTCATAATTAAGCCTAGATTGTAGGCATTAGCAGTAGTGTAATTGTACAGGGATATCCAACGAAAATGACCACCCCTAATAACTTCTTTATTTTTGATGCTATAAAAAAAATTTTTCTATAAAAGTTATAGGGTTTATTGAAAGCATTTAGAATATGTATTCAGAAAAATAAATGAAAGTCGTTTAGAGGAGATATGGTTGTATCTTGCATTTTTTCAAATGGAGCACCCCATTTTTTTTTGTATTTTTGAAATCAAGGTACTTTTCTCATTTCGAATAAGGTATCGGCTTTGTATCGAACATGAAGGGCGCCATTTTGAACAGTTTATGTAGGATAGTTTTAATTATTCTTATTTATAGTTGTAATTAATATCTAAATTAGCCAAGACTAATGCATTCTAAAAATAAAAATTTGTTGTGTTATTTTATTTCCTTGTTGTTTTCGGGCCACAAAAATTGCAATAATTAGAAAACCCTAAAAAATAATATGATATATATCTATATATTCAAAATTAGAAAAGTACCTTGATTTCACAAATGCAAAAACATGGGATGCTCCATTTGAAAAAATGCAAGTTAAAACCATATCTCCTCTAAACGACTTTCATTTATTTTTCTGAATACGTATTCTAAAAGCTTTCAATAAACCCTACAACTTTCATAGAAAATATTTTATTATAGCATCAAAAATAAAGAAGTTATTAGGGGTGGTCATTTTCGTTGGATATCCCTGTACAAGGAAGTCCATAATGCACTGACGGTTTTTGGTACGGAATGACTTTTTTATTTGTGGTCAAATTTTGAATTTGTCTGAGGAATCTAATCAAGAAAGCATGGGAGTTTCTTTGATATAAATATCATTATCTGTCATGCGCAATTACACTGATCAGCAGCGTGTGTTTTGTGTTACGTATTATTTGCGTACAAATTCTGTTGCTGCAAGTAAACGTTCATTTCAAAATAATAATAATAAAAATAATAAATAAATAAATAAATGACTTGTATTAACAAGATCATTACAAGGAAATATGATCACAAAGACAAGATTTATCAGCTTGCTAAATGGTAGAGTTTGGAAATAGATATTTCCATTCTTACGCTCAACCAACCAACCGTAAACGTTCATTTCATAATGTACTGACGGCTTTTGGTATGGATTAACTTTTTATTGGTTGAACTTGGTTGAAAAAATACAAAGGCAAATCTATAACTATGGGAGTTTTTTTAAATTTAAAAATCGAATCACATTAAATGAAACTCTTATATTCTCAATATTTTCAGCAGTTACTACACTTACGAGTCTTCCAGTTGACTATTTATTCGCAATATAACCATCAGTAAGCCACTTTTACTTCTGATACCATGCCTAAATAGTATTGCGGGATGGTGCATCACGATGATGAGATTGCCGACGAAATATGAGATTGCCGACGAAATGAACCTTGACTTGCAACAACAGCATTTGTACGCAAATAATGCGTAACACAAAACACACGCTGCTGATCAGTGTAATTGTTCATGACAGACAAAACATTTAAAGTCAAAGAAACTTCCATGTATTCCTGATTAGAATCCTCAAACAAATTCAATGTCTGACCACAAATACCACCAAATACCGTCAGTGCATTATGGCTTTCCCTGTAAAACATATGTTAATTTTGAATAAAATGACCTTATAAAAAATAGCAATCCTTATGGAATTTAACTGGCAAAAAATTTAAGATCATCAGTTGCCCCAAAATGGAACCCTGTGGAACTCATGAAGTTAAATATTTAATAGGTGAATATCCATGATATTGCACATACAATGTATTTTTATTATTGAGATAGGATTTACAACAAGATTAGAAAATCGAAAGTAAGTACGAAATTTGATAATTTTTGTGATAAGCGCCCATTTCAATTGCTTTAGACAAAACTGTAGAAAATATATCTACTTGACCACCACGATTCAGTGTATCCGTAATAAAATGGGTAAAATTTACCAAATTAGTAGATATAGATCTACCGACATATAACTCGGATATCCGACTCATGCAATTAAATAAAAAAGTAGAAATTAGTAAATAAAGAAAAGGTTGAACAAAATGTGATACTTATTTAAAAATGGTTAGTAGTTTATTATTAATGTGTCTTAGAGATGTATCTGTTCGAAGAAAGTTATGTTATTATCGTATTTATTACAGGTATTATTATTATTATTAAACGTTATTATTAAAGAAAATGGTACAATTATTCAACCTTCATTTGAGGGAGGTCTCAAACTAGATAGACAATGTCTTCTTTATACATATTCGATGTTCGATTATTATTACTCGTGGGACTCTCCTGGTTATCAGTATGGTGGTGAAATTTCAAAGTTTTGATAGCACAACTGATTTCAAGACTCTGTGATTGTACTAATGTACGATTGTACTAATGTATACGCTGTTTGCTAGGAAGTCAAAACAAACTAGGAACAAAACATGATTTTATATGCTACAGCACCTTACAACATAACTCCTGGTAAGTACATAGTGAAATAACAAAAATTATCAAAATTCACTATCCGATTTTACTTTTTATTCCACTGGTGACCATCCTGGCACCCCTCGAGTTTTTCCTTTGGGTTACTCTAGATCTGTGGGTAAATAAAAATAAAAGTATAAAACACAATACATACATTAGATTATGCAACCCCCAAATACAAAGTTACGGCTTTAGGTACACATAATAATTACACACAACACATCCCTTATCTAGTAACATCGCCAATTGGGGATCGAATTTAATCCACGATAGACACTGTGACCAATCATGCTGATATTGCATGCTCTAACCCACTGTGAATAACTAATACAGCTATTTACTTAAGGCAGACTTGGCTGCGTCGCTGAAAATGTCTGTTGTGTAGGGATGAACCTGTTGGGAGGAAATATTCTTGTTCGAGATACTTTTGGTGTTCCTATGGTGTTGATTTTGTAATAATATGAAAACAATGGAAATTTTAGTGACCTTATTTTAGGTTTTAAGATAATATTATTTTATTTTATTTTGTTTTATTTATCCTTTAATTTTAAAAATTATTACAGGTATGTACCTACGTTATTATTAAAGATATAGTTTTTTTCCAAATTGACTCCTTTACTTTAAATTCAAAATTGCTTGTTTACAGTAATTCATTTTATTGGAATTCTTCCATAAGATTTATGATTTTTACTAATTATCTGATAAATTAGAGACAAGTATTTAATATGGAGCAAGCTTTTTAATCTTGAAACCGGATAACAGCTTTGCTATAATTGGTACATTCTGTAAATAATTTCCGTAAATTTAACGACCACTTCTAAGAGCACTAGCTTTGTAAATGAACCGCATGCATTTTTCATTATAGGTTAAGTAAATTACCATCCACCAGCCAAATTTATTCAGGCGATGGCAATGCACTTCCGCTGTATGTCATTATAAATGGCAGTTATGAAGCGGAAGCCATCTATGCTTTTGGTTCGGGTCCAGAAGCGGTCTATAGGGTCATCGAGATTACGAGACACAGGCGACATGTGTGGATTATGTCAACTTTGCCGGCGCATCTCAAAGGACTTATGTGTATATAAATGTAAAGTGTTTGGAATTTTACGTTTTTGGGTATGGCGAATGTAAAATTATACAGCGTACCAGTTTTTGTACACAGTGGAATGATTAAACCATGGGCGTACGAGAAAATTTACTTTACAAAAATCATAAGGTATTTTTTAACGCTGCTTTTATGGATAAACCAGAGGATACATTTATTTGCCCTACGCTATATATTGTATTGTCTATCACACAGTTTATTAAATGTTCAATATTACAGTAGTTTAGGAAGTCTATTGTAAATTATCCCAAATGTATGTATTTAACTAGAAAATCTAATAAATTAAAAAGAATTTGAATTTTTAGTGTCATTCCTGCATCTTACGAAAATCAATTCGTTTTGATATTTCCAAATTTGTTTGGTTGCTAGATGTTATGACAAATTAAGAACAAACAAACCTTATCTGTTGTAGAAATGTCACTTCTGGATTATGATAATTTATTAGAGGCAAATAGGAAAAACCGAAGCTTCTATACGATGACATCAGACTGAAGAACTGTGATTATAAATACAATAAGCATACGGCATCAAAGAGTTATGAAATGGTACTGCAAGGATTTAATCAGAATGGAGGTGAAATGATATCTAACATTTGTAGACTTCAGAGTTAGGTCCATTGCACTACTCCCACATGAAATGGTGTTTCCTATGCTGTACATCCATAATTCAAGTTAAATAACGTAAACCTGTGGTTATGCAGCTGTGTTCCGCTCAAGCTGGATCAGAAATTTCCCAGTACGGATCCACTTTTTGTTGAAAGGCAGTGATACAACACACGCTCAGTTTTCTTGTCTCCTAAGTCACATATTTCACATTTGATGGCATCCAGAATTAATTCTAATTCTTAGGAGGTAGTGCTATCATACCCTTCCTCCAGAATATGGACATGTACCGTAACTGTACCCTTATGTCATAAGTCTAAAATTTTTGTTTACAAAGAGTTTTGTGATGCACAGCATGGTTTCCATGGCATCTCTAGGCTATATTTTTACTACACTACTAACATAGGCTCGTCAAACATTGGATGTACTCTAATTTGAATGCCGCTGTCCTTTATCTAACAATGAGTTACCGGACAGTAGCTGTATAGCAGAATTTATACAGCCATAGGGGGATGTTAAACGTAAGTTCCAGGTTTTGCCCATCGACCTGCAGCACTGCGATTTAGCATCAAACAATAGAGAAGAGGCGAGATTCGTTGAGACAGCAATGTAGACAAGGCTTCAGGTTTTTATGTTCCCTACATTAATTCGAATGTCAACTCACTTAGTGTATTTGGAATAGCATAACCTTTGAAGAACTTCTGCTTTTTCAATGGTCATTTTATCAAAAGCGCTTTATCTATAAATATTCTGTCGATACCATAATCTCTTTAGCTTTAGCATTTCAACAGAAATAATACATAAGTGGGTGTATTTAAAAAAGGAGCTATAAATACGTCATGGTTTGGGTGTAAATATTTTAATTTTCAATCTAACATAACTACGAAATCATAAGTTGATTTGTTGGTCTCTTAGTAGAAGGGCTGAAAATTAAGAGACCATCATTCTGACTATAATAGCCTTTAGTTAAGTTGGTGTAAGTAAAAAGTGAAAATTAATTAATTAACTTTTAGTTTATTTGTAATATTTTTAATAATTAATATCCTTGTTAATATCTAAAAAAGAAATAAAATAAAAAATATAATTAAGTCTGTCTAATTAGCTGTTACTGAAGTCAATAAAAGCAATCATTGTAGAAATCTAGACTACTTAAATTCATGAAACAAAGGCTATTTAACATTAGCTATATATTATAAGGAAATAGTTCAATTTCAACACTAATATTTCACAGTTGTTCATAATATAATTTATTAAATGGTAATTTCATTACCGATCTTGTTGGAGACATCTCTCCAGATTCGAACTGATTTATTTAATTTTAAAGGTATAATTAGATTTGTTGTCTTAGTTACCTTTAAAAAGTTAATGGGTCGTAACTTAATGAAATACAAATATAAAAAAACGAATGAGAAAATTCAATTAATTTGTTTGATCTCAGTAAAAACAGAACAATCTTCCAATCTTTAATTTTAAACAAACATTTCTTAATTGATTCATTTTAATTTAATTATTCTGAAACGCTAAACGATTTCAATTAATTAAATAGATGTATTTGCGCATAACAAAAACTGTTTTCCCTTTTATTGAAAAAGAACAGTAAAAATAATTATTTAAGGAAATTTCGTTTTCAGCAAAAATGCCAAATAAAAATTATTATTTGGAAACATTTTTTAGTGATTATTCTAATTTCTTTTTACAAATTTCATTATTTTCTCTCAATTTCTAAGTTTAAACTAAAAAGAGTTTGTTATTTTAAAGTTCATACTTTCAGTTACCATATATGGCTATTTTAACTTCACCTATTTATTAAGAACTAATAAATTAATATAGCCATAAAAAATATTAGTTTGCATGTCTGGTAATTAATTACAGCTAACAAGGCGAAAAGAAACAAGCAGTTAATGTGGTTTCGTCATGTAAAAAACCTTTTGCATTTTTTCATCGAATGACGCATCTCTTTTTTGTTGTAGACTGTTTCATTATCATTTTTAATTCATCACATTCAAGGCTTCATAATAAACCCGCTGGCACAATAATAATGTAACACATTGTCTTCTTTGAATTACTTTTGGCGTAATTAAAAAATATAATTGTTCTCTTTATTATTTTGCTCGTTTAAAATGGAATTATATCAAATAAGGTGATTTTAAGATTAATTGTAAACAAAAATGCACACTGTAATTTTAATTCAAAATTAATCTTCTTTTGTATTTGGTTTAAAAACAAAAAAGACTGCACCATAAAATTGTATTATTGATTAATTTAGTGGTCCAAGAAAATATTTTTTGTTGGTAATCTTCCCAATGCCCATAAAGTTAACAACAACAAAATATAATGCCCATAAAGTTAACAACAAAAAAATAAAATTGTATGTTGAAAAACTCATTTTTACATTCAAATCAATCTAGTAAATATACTGTCGTCAGCTGTACACCTGTCGTTTAGGTTTGATTAAGTGTGTTATCTCGTGTAATATTATTTGGTAATGGTTTTTTGTTACAAGGATAACGCCTAATCGGATCGAGAAAAATGACCTTAGGTTAAACATGATACGATAAATAGTTTCGAAGATAAACAGCGTCAAAGTTAAAGACCCAAGAATACGACCTTTTGTCTAATTGTCTTTATGTTTACTTTATTTGAAGCGTTGTTGTAAGGAAAAATGCACTTAACTAAAATTGTTCAGGGTTCTTTAGCAAATAGGACGAGCCCCCTAGTTCTTGATGACCAATTGAACACACTCTTCTCTTCCCGTTCGATCGCGACGCATAAAATCGCATTAAAATAAAAATTATAGTGGTGTAATCCAGCGGGTTATGAGATTTTAGTACCTATTGCATTTTTGTTTCTACAGCTTCATCATTGTCATCAATTTTTAGTACTACGGGAAGGTATTTGTAATTTGGTTGCATAACCCTAACAATTAAAGGCAATCCTAAAATTAAAAAAAAAGTCTATAGTAGGATGTTTAGTTGTTGGTTCTTGATTTTTTAGAAATAAATAACACACTGGTATCAATCGAACAAATATTTTTTTATACTCATGAGAGGCGGTTTCAATATTGAAATTAATTAAATTGCCAATAACACGTTTGTATGTTAATGCTCTGATGTTTGTTCTGTTAACTAAATATTAACAAACTTTATGCGGTACACGTTCTGGGCCATAAAACAATTTAAAATTTTTATGAATACGTTTCGTGTTTAAAATTCTTTAGTTAGACGTTACTTTGTTGTGTTGTTATATAATTTTTATTGTTGAGGTTTACGGAGTTGCGGTCCCGCCATAAAATTTAATTATTATTACAGGCATTTCAGAAAACTATTTATTACGCTGAAATGTAATATGGAATTTCGTTTTGTTGAACGTTTCGCTATAGGCAATCATACAAACCGAGATAATAAAAGACCCTCGAGGTTCGTATTATTAAATAAGTAATGACTGCTATTTCGCACTTCGGATCGCTTATAAAAGTAGTTTGAATATAAATCAGTAAGAAAAGGGGCCGGTGCCGCCGTCTGCTGTGCCATTAAGACTTATACAATGGCCCCAACTTTGGATTTACTAATATACCTCCTGCTGTGCCGAGTTTGGGTCAATTCATTATACTTCTACTGTAGTCAACCGATCATTAAGTAGTTGAAGGTTGATGAGGCAATTATTTATATAGGAAGTATACAATTTACGGGTTTTAAATTACGTGAAGGTGGAAACATAATTAAAATATATTTTTCTATTATCGTCTACCCACAGTAAAGGACAATTATTTTTTATGTTAGAAGTTTACAGGTTTATAAAATATCCTTTGCATCATTCTGTTATTAATTACGTAAACATAGGCTTTATTTTTTTATTATTGGATGATTGGACACTTCCTGGTTAACAAACAAAGTTTTGAAAGATAACTTTTGAGATACGTATTTTAATTGACAAGGGGTGGTAAAAGAATAATTTGTAAAATATCACCGGTTTTGCTGTTAATCTTACTTCATCTTTAATATTATTATTTAATTTATTATTTGAAATACAAATGATGCATATCCATTTTATTTAAGGGGCAAACCCAGATAAGGTTAAAGATTATTAAATATTACTACAAACTTAGGTTAACTAAAATGTAGAAAAAATATAATAATAGACATTAGCCATAGGAGAGTAAATTAAGAAAAATTATACCATAAAATAATTCTACACATCTATAGTGCAAAAATAAAAAACGTCTAAATTTTATCACACCGAACAGAATCGAACATGAAATATTACTCTATAAGCATCTAAATAAATGTCGGATTGTGGTAAATGCCATTACTACAATGCTGATAAATAATTAACTGTCGAAGGGGAATTTGAAACAAATACATAGTTTAATTTTTCCTGTAATGATCTAACTGAATGGATTTTTTTTCAGTTATGATGAATGTAACATGAATGTTTTCCATATATGACGATTCTACAAGAAGCCGTCGTATTGGTATTGCTTATGTTGATAAATTAAATAATGATCTTAAAAATATTATAAAACTTCTGCAAGAACTTTAAACGTTAATGAATAATTTTAAAACTATGATGTTAATCTGCATGCTTTTTGGCAAAAGTTAATTTATTTTTTCATTTATCTTGACATAATGTAAACATCCTCTGTAGTTTAATGGGAAATTCAAGACACTAAGCAAAAGAAAACAATAGAATTTTTAATAAGCAAATTAAACACTTTGTAGCCTTGCACCATTTGTATTTAGAATTTAGTAAATTTACATCGAAATTTCTATTAGGTAATTAAAAGTTTAAAATTAAAAAAACATAAAAATAAATTTACTCGTCAAGATCATAATCATTTGGCAAGAAGAAATCTAGGATTTTCTATGCCTATCTCGTGATTTCTATAACAAGCACGATACAGATTTTACAATATCAATTTATACAACTCTATTAATTCATTTGAACAGATTACGTAAAACATATTGACTTTTGTCACATCATTTAATTTTCTTTCTTTTCTTATTTGGAATTTATTATCACATTATGTTCTTGATATATTGAAGATGGCAAATGTTTTATTGGAAAGTAATTTCTCGTTAAATGCTAAATCAATTCATTCAAATATAATTTTTGTGCAAATGCTATGAGAACCCACAAATTGAAGTTACTTCTAATGTTAAAGAACCCAGAGCGTTTGGATTTTTTGAAAAATGTATTCCTGTCATCAGAAGAAAAATGTCTCAACTAAATCTACCACAGAGAGCTCTTCTTCTTTTGGACAACGCCCCTGAACATCAGGACGAACTCATTAGTGACGATGCACGGTACAATTAGGGCAATGTTTTCAACCCCAAACTGTACACCAATAATACAGCCCATAGATCAAAATGCGATTCAAGCCATCAACCATCAAGCTATTGCAAATCACTGCTGCTACAAATTGTGCTAATGAAGTTTTAGAAACATTGAAGAGACTAAATTTGAAAGATGCTGCACATGTTGAAGAAGCTTGACAAACGCTTAATTAAGATATCGTAGAGTAAATCTGAGGACTAACCGGCTAGACAACGCAGACAAGTGGGATGAAGAAGATTTAGTTCCACTGGCGTTTTTTGTTTTCCAACCTGCAAATCCGTCGCAAAATAATTTGGCTCTTATAGCCAGGCTTTGGAGTAATTTACCTCAAGGAGCAAATGTGATCAGACAAGAAGTGATGG
Organism: Rhagium mordax; assembly: GCA_963680705.1. Classification (NCBI taxonomy): domain Eukaryota; kingdom Metazoa; phylum Arthropoda; class Insecta; order Coleoptera; family Cerambycidae; genus Rhagium; species Rhagium mordax. The sequence goes on from OY796657.1 coordinate 30,680,405, forward strand.
AATGGGCAATGTTTTTACAGATAAAGAAGTATTGTTGAGGCATTGGCCCAAACAGCACCCAAGAAGAGGAAGATTCAGCAAGCGACTCGTCGTCCACAAAAATGCTCCCCTTTCAATAATTGTCTCCAAAGGGCTTTGGAGAATTAAACTGCTCCAAATTAGGTGATACCCCTACTCCAACAGAGAGACACTGAAATGCGGAAGAACTAAGTCAATTACAATTTTTTCCAGCTGATATAAATTCTTTTCTATATTTTTAAGAATTTCGTATGTATTGGGTTTTTGAATGGACACAGGCCAAATTAAATTAGAACAGACGGAACAAATAATATATTGTCAAAGCTCTCTGAACAAGTGACTTACTTAAAAAAACTCATGATATATTTTACATATACGTATTAGGAATTGGTACAGTTTATTTCTTAGAACTTTATGTTTTATAAACATTAACGTTTTGGAAACATCAAATCCAACACGCACCAATTCTATATAGTTATTCATAATTTAACAATGTTCTTTTTGTCTACTTCCAATACTCCCACTCAAAAAGAACAAGACAGCTTCTAACTTGGTCCAGAGTAGTTTAGTCACTAAGGGGGAATATACAGCCCAACATTTGTTGCAAAGGATTGGGAAAAACCCCTTTCTAAAAACCCAATCAGGCCAAGAGTTACTGAGTTGATTTTGAGACTTCCTCCAAACCCATTTCTAATCTTAACTTCACAAATCTACATTCCGCCAGTGGTTTGGTAAATGCATCTGCTAGTTGTTCACCTGTGGGAACATAATGGAGTATCACATTCTTTTGTTCAATTTGTTCTCTACTAAAATGATACTTAATATCAATATGTTTTGAACGCTTATGAGCAGTCGGATTATTTGCTATGGCTATACACCCATTATTGTCTTCATATAAAATTATAGGTTCTGACAGTTTAATATTTACATCACTTAAAAGTGATTTAAGCCATAAAGCTTCTCTGACACCTTCAAATAGTGCCATATATTCTGCCTCGGTTGATGAGGCGGCAACTGAATTCTGTCGTTTAGTATTCCAACTAATTGTACATTTTTCAAATAATTTAAAAATATACCTCGTTGTACTTCGACGGTCAATTTCATCAGTGCCCCAGTCAGAATCTACAAAACCAACTAAAATGTGTGCATAGTTGCTACGTTTGTATACTAATTTAAGATTAATTGAACCTTTCAAATATCTTAGTATTCGCTTCAAGCACTTCCATAATTCGATATTACTTTTGCTTTGAAATCTACTTACTATATTTAGAGCTGTACATAAATCCGGTCGTGTACATAACATTATATACATTAAACAACCAATAAGATTTCTACAAGGTGCTTGACAAGGTTCATCTGAGTTTAGGGCTTTATAATCTAATTTGCTTGGAAGAGGTGTACTGATAGCTTTGCATTCACTCATATTAAAGTTGTTCAAAACACTTTTGATATAACAGCTTTGATCTAATGTAATTTGATCTTCAGTTTGCTGGATTCTAATGCCAAGAAAAAGTTTTAACTGCTTTAAGTCTTCCATTTGAAATTGGTTTAACAAATATTGTTTAAAGTTACTCATCGTATTATTATTATGTGTAACTATTAAAAGATCGTCGACATATAACAAGACATAAATATTTTTCTTGACATGACCCTCGTTTAAGAAATATAAACAGCGATCACCCGATGAGCATTTAAAATTATGTTGTTTTAACACTGTATCAAAACGTTCAAACCAACAACGCGCTGATTGTTTTAAACCATATAATGCTTTATTTAATTTACAGACTTGATTTTTATTAGCTTCTACTCCATCGGGGACACGCATAAATATTTCTTCTTTTAAAATCCCATTTAGAAACGCTGTTTTTACATCCATATGATGCATTAATAAGTTATTTTGATTTGCAAAGCATACAAGAAATCGAAAAGTACAAATACGCGCAACTGGTGCAAACGTTTCGTTATAATCTAACAAATATTGCTGACTAAAACCTCGTGCTACTAAACGAGCTTTATATTTACAGGGTTGTCCATCATTTTTAATTGTAAATACCCACTTAGAATCAATTATATTTTTGTCTTCTGGTCGTTCAACCAATGACCAAGTCTTATTTATTATTAAAGACTCTATTTCAAGTTTTATTGCTTTCTCCCACTCAATTCTATCAGGTCTTTCTTTAATTTCTTAAAAAGTTTTCGGAAGTTTGCAGTCAAGTGATTCCACACATAACATATAATTGTTTACTCCTTCTTCGTTTTCGTTATACGAAACAGTTGGTACCTTCATTAATCGTTCACTCCGTCGAACATTTACAATTTTGTTTTCGGAGTTTACTGCCGAAGAAGAGTTATTTTGGCCTTCATTTGCAGATTTATCTGTTTCGCTTTGTATCTGCTTTTCTACATTGTGTTCATCATCTGTTTCTGTTACAGATTTACCTTCTTTAGTATTTTTAGGTTGTTTTGGGACATTTCCTACTTCAATAGTAGGTTGAGGCAAACTGGTTGGTTCATTAATTCCTTCATCAAAGAAACTTCTTGATGTTTGATCAAAATCGGAATTTTCATCAAGGTATAACTTTGGCCTTGATGTTTGATAATTTATTTCATCAAAAACAACATCTCGTGCAATAATATATTTATTTGTATTTGGATCAAAAATTTTATAACCATTTGGTTCATACCCAACCAGTATACCTTTAAACGATTTCTCGTCAAACTTACTTTTTCTCGTTTTATTATGTATATACACAGTGCACCCAAATATTTTTAAATAACCCAATTTGGGCTTTTTCCCGTGCCATAGTTCAAAAGGTAATTTCTTTGCTACAAGTGCTTTAGTGGGTGTTAAATTTATTAAATAGGTAGCAGTTAAGACTGCTTCACCCCAAAATCTTTTATCTAATTTACTCCCATGAATCATGGCGCGGGCTTTCTCTACGATTGTTCTGTTCATACGTTCCGCTACTGAATTTTGTTGCGGCGTATGTGGCACTGTACAATGGTAAGTTATGCCCCTTTGAACACAAAAATCTCTGAATTCCCTCGAGAGGTATTCACGGCCATTATCACAATATAAATTTACAATTTTTAAATTGAAATGTGCTTCACTCTTAGCCACAAAATCCCTAAATACATTAAAGACTTCTGATTTAAACGTTACTAAATAAGTAACCGTATAATGAGTAAATTGGTCCACAAAAATAACAAAATAATTTTTATTATCAATAGTAGATGGATTTATAGGACCACAAACATCTGTATGAATAATAAACAATGGTCGTTGTACGTGAGTTTTATTTTTAGCTTTTGAAAATGGGAGACGTGCTTGTTTTCCAGAGAGACAAGCTTCACAAATTTCATTTGTGGGAAAAACATTTTTTAAATCACGGTTAACATTAGGGTCCTCTAATTTCTTCATTTCGAAAAATTTATTTTTACTGATGTGACCCAAACGTTCATGCCACAGACTATAATTACTAATAAGTGAGGCCTTTACACTAGTGGCAAATTTATTTACAGATTGTCTTTTGAAAACGATCAAATTTAAATCATTTGAGACCTTACCTGTTGCGATAGGCTTACCAGCTTTTTCAATGACCACTTCACCTGTTTTATGAAAAATAATAGTCATACCAGCCTCCTGGAGACGTCGTACGGACAACAGGTTATAAGGGACGTCTGTTGCATAAAGGACGTTTTCCAAAATGCCAGGAATACCAAGGTTGCTGATGACGTTGATGGTGCCTCGACGTGTGGCTGTAATTGTGACTCCAATTTTTGCTATTGATATTTTTATTGGATGTGTCAAATAATATACTGTAGTAAACATAGCCTCTTGATTTATGATATGATCTGTCGCTCCAGAGTCTAAGATGAATGTTAATTCATTAACATTAGATGTGCTTGGCTGTTCTACTAATTTAGTGCCCATCATAAACGCAAAACCACTTGGAGTGTTTCTTTCTCACATTGAACCGCTTGTAAGGTTCGTGAACGGCCTGATTCTTCTTGTTTCTGCAGCACCTTTTTATAAAAGTAACAATGTCTTTTGATATGACCTTTCCGCCCACAAAATTTGGTTTCTTGTAGAAGTTCTTGGAAGAACGGCTTGAAAAAGAATTTCGGGCATTGTTAAAATTAGTATTTTTAAATGTTTTATGCATGTTCGTTGGTTCCGACCTGAACTTTTCAGACTTGTTTACAGCAACTTGTAACACTTTGCTACTTGTATCGCTTCGCGCACTTTTCAGTTTTATTTCATGGTCAAGTAGTTTGGTTTTTACAAATGCAAGATTCAAACTTTCATCTGTGAGGGTATTTATGGCAGTTACTATACCATCATAAGAGAGTGGTAGTGTAAGAAGTAAGTGTGCAATTTTTGACATTTCAGATAGGTTACTTCCTGCAGCTATTAGTTCAATTATCATTTCATCAAAAAGAAGAAAATGATTTATTAGTGGCATATCCTCTATGAATTTTAAACTTAATAATTTCTTTTGAACTGCTAGCTGTGTAGCTAAGCTTTTCCTTTCGTAGACTTTATCCAGATTTTGAATAATATCACGTGCAGTCGATTCTTCTGTCACAAAACCGATCATTGTGTCGCTTAAATATTCAATCAGAGTACTTTTAGCGAAACGTTCTAATTTTTCCCATTGTTCATTAGGCACTTCTGGTGGGTCGTGATCGAGCACTTTCACTGCGTTTTCTTCTGCAAGCAAAGCTCTCAAACGAAATTTCCAGATACCGTACCGGTCACCATTAAATGGCTGAATATTTCGCTTACTTTTATTCTCCATTGTAATTTAAAAGTTCATCACTCTTTCACAATAGTTCTTACTTGTAGAATTCACTACACCCTGTATAAACACAAAACTGTTACACCAAAGAACCGTCTGGGCCCATAACCTATTGGGTTTTTGAATGGACACAGGCCAAATTAAATTAGAACAGACGGAACAAATAATATATTGTCAAAGCTCTCTGAACAAGTGACTTACTTAAAAAAACTCATGATATATTTTACATATACGTATTAGGCATTGGTACAGTTTATTTCTTAGAACTTTATGTTTTATAAACATTAACGTTTTGGAAACATCAAATCCAACACGCACCAATTCTATATAGTTATTCATAATTTAACAATGTTCTTTTTGTCTACTTCCAATAGTATGTTTTTTCCTTTTTTATTTGTAACCTTATTGTAAATCAACCTTTCAAAATATTTCTTGGGTATCTCCCGTAAAAAAAATAAATTTTGATAATCCGAAAAAAGGGATTTGAAATAGTTCGGATTATCGAGGTTGCACTGTACTTAATTACCACTACAGATCTAATCGTAACTAACATTGGATCGAGAAGGTGCACGCACACCCAGCCCCCACAAAAGATTTGGCTCTGTATGAAAAATCAACATATTATTGGCCGGTTTTCTGTATATGGAAATCTAATATCTAAGACTATTTCGGTAGGTGATTTGAAATTAAATCGCTAATAAAGCCTGATTTAGCACCCTTGACTCTTTTGTGGTCATTTCACAAATAGGCTCAATAATATGGAGGGGACGAAACAACAAAAAAGGCCTCAGGAATTACTCACTATTGTCTTTTCTTATGGAATAGTTGTTATTGTTACATTTTTCAAATAGGATATTACTAAAAGTTCAGTTGTTCAACTTTCGAAGCCTTACTCAAAATTATTGTTATGCAGTGTTATGCCATCTTCAAATCGTACCATAGTATATTCTGTTGCCACTGGAAAAAAGCCAAATTAACGGCGCTCTTGAAAGATAAGTTAAAAAAAATATATGTATAGTGTTTCAATGTGCCTTGGAATATCCTTTAATTTCATACAAAATCTTAAACTCAGCTTGAATCGTGAAAGCAAAAATGACCCAGTTTCATATATAACAGGAACCGTGTTTATCATTAATTATTTTAATGTATGAAAACTACTACTACATATTTAATTCTAGTGTTGCAAACAGAAAATATGCTTTTATTTGTGTACTGTTAAATTGATTTTATTTTGGAATACCAGTTATTAAGTTCTTTACCAGATTTGTTTGTTTTTACTTCTACTGACGAGTTCTTATTAACCATTTGATATGTGTTAAGTAGCTTTATTTATTGTCGTATGTAATATTTCTAAGTTATGAAATGCATAATTTTAGATTTTCCATACTTTCCCATTTTAAAGAGAAATATGATCGATTTCCAATTCCGTATAACAAATAAACTAAACAAAAACGAAGTATCGGAGAATAAAATGAAATTAGTTGTCAGCTGCACGTTGCCATGGCTTATTCTATAACTCCTTTCCTTGTCACGTACTTTTCGTCGTCTTGCGAAATTATTTATTGATTTTTCAACAAAAAAGGACCGATTTGGCTCTCGAATATCTTTCCGCGCAATCACTTTTAATAAACCGGCGATGACATAAGGAGACATGACTAGTTTACATAAACTAACGAGAGTTGACGTAAAATTTTCTATTTATTCGTTTTCTGAAATTCATGCACTTGCCAAGTGTCTTGTTAATCTTCGTGCTCGGGGATATAGATTTTGAGACAACTTACATAATTATCTTAGAATTATCATATTTTATACTGTCACTCTAAATTTATTTAACGTCGCTACATCGTTGTGATCATGTTTTGACGACATTCGCTCATTTAAATTTTAAATTATATGAAGATATTTATACGGTGTGATATCGCGCTGGCTATCGCATATTTATTAAAAAAGTTATTTGCAAGTAAATGTTATAGAAAGTGGATATACACAGAGATAGATTTTTAATTTAACTCCTTTTCTGTTATACGACACATACAATAAGTCACAGAGTAATACCCGTATTATCTCAAATATTGTAGTATTTGTAAATTGTAGTTCATAATATAATATTACGTTGAGAGCGATGCTCTTGTTCATCAATAATTAAAAGAAAATGAAGCATCTAAGTGTTTGTTTGCTTTAATGAAAGCAAGAAATGGTCATTTAGTTATTTATTTATTTTGGGTCTTGTCTAAATAATTTTTTATGGAATGTCAAATTACCTTTTCATAATGTACTAAGTTTGGAATTTATTCTTTTTAGAGACATCGAAACATATTTTGGGTATTAAATGTATTCCCTGTTCATTTGTTTTTATATCATGTATTATAAATATGAGCAATGATTGCTACTGGTGTTTAAATTATTATATTGAATTCAATCTTTGAAAAAGCTGTTTTGGATTCTATTCAATAAAAATCAAAATTATTATTTGCTTTAGATTAATGTCCGTTATTTCCTGAGAAACATGTTTGATAAGATTGAAATTTGAAAAATTTTCTTGTGTAGTCGCCCTAAAGACAGGAAAATGTAATTACCTCCTAAAGAAAGTATAAAATAACAATGTTTTGTGTATCGAGAAAGTTCAAAATATTTGCGAAGTAAAAAAATGCATGAGTTCGTACTTCGTACAGCAAAGAAGTCAAAGAAATTTTGTATTAAGCTTTTAAGAGCAAAGCAGACATTAAACTGAAAATAATACTTAATTTTACACAAAATGGTTTATTAACTTTTAATAATAAAAACGTAAAAAGAAAACTGTTTTCCTTTTTTATTTGAAAAGAAATTTCAATTAATTTTAACGAAACATTTGTAAATTTTCTTTTTTTTTACCTAATGCTGACTAGCATTTAATGCCATTATTTTCTTATTTAATTTGATTATATCTTCTATATCATCCCCACTTTCATTTTTTGTTTGTGAAGAACTTTATATCATCATTATATCTCATTGTGTATTCCAGTTTTAATTCGATAACATAGTGCATTAACTTGCCTCTAAATTTTTTATTGCAGTTAGAAGTTTTGCATGGGGTAAGTAAAATCAAAACAATTTTCAACTGTAAAAGTTCATGAATTACTAAACTGTTATAAAGTACATGAAATTTAAAAAAAGTTGCTTATTATTGCCAGGTTTACTAGATGTCTCAGTATCTAATATTTGTATAAAATGCTGTCGCAGCTGTTCGTAACAAAGTTCCCGAGAAATAAATGAAAAAAAAAATTCCATATTTTTCTCCACTCTGTAGCATGCCACAACGTTGTCAATATGTGATAACTGTTAGGGTGGGAAATACTCGGTACGTATTATTAATAGATATTACAACCACTATAACAATACTATTTATTAGTTAGTAGATTTATATATTTTACCAATGTGTAAATTTTTTCGTAAGATAATTATTTTCGAGATAACTTTTCACCCTCGGTATATTTTAGATACCTACTGATACTGATACAAATTTAATCTTATACAATCAGTGTTTTCTACTAAGAGTGTCTGAAACTGGGACCAAACCCTTCTCCCCTGTCCTCTACAGATTAGAGCAAGATCATTCAAAGTCATGAAGATTAAAAATAAATGACCATTAGTAGTAAGCTGTAATTTCCTATGCACTTTGGCTACTGATATTTCTTCTACAAAAAGGGGTTCCGACACGTTCTTTCCGGCTGACAGTTCCAGTTGGAATCGTTGATAAAAGGGGGATTGAAATAATCACGCTATGCCGGCATGTTTTTCAGTGCAGTTATTTATCAGAGAAGCATGAAATGTGGCTGTGTCTTGCGATAATTTCGGAATTCTGTAGTGGTGTTTGTTTTGTGTGCGACCAAAAATTGTAATCGTTGTGTTTTCAATTCGTTTAGAGATTTATGCCTGATGTGAATAACATATTAACCGTTTTAATTGAGTTAATATATTGTGTTGTAAATATACAGGATATGTATTATGTAAACTCACCAACAAGTGAAAAGCGAATAAACTTAAGAGGAAACCAAGATTCAGCTTTTATAATTGATTTTTTATGTCAAATCTAAATGATAATAGAGATTTTGAAAGAAAATTAGTGTAATTTTTTGTGTTGTGCAAAATTTTGTTGATTTGTTGATGTATGAGTGTTATCTTAAGAATACAAGAATTAATATTTCCAAGATGATTCACATGAAACACTATTAAGTAATAATATAGTTCAAAGCGAGTGACATAAACTCACTTATTTGCAATGGGTGCGGGGTTTGTTAGTATTGACGTAATTTTTTACTGCACGCCGATTTAATTCAATTTGTTTTGGTGCCACATTCAAACTACGCCAGTGTTAAATTGTTGAGCAGTTTATGTGATATAAAAGTTTTAATTTACGTGATGATAAATTGATAAAACGCGAATTGATATTATTGGGTTTTGAAGCAGACCAACAATACATCCATTAATGACAAGTCCTTTGTTGTTTGCGGGTTGCTGTTAAGCATTAATGGATTTAGATTTTGATAATAAATTACTAAAAAATATTAAACTAAACCTTAATCATTCCTTAAATATTTAATAAACGATACTATACACATTTTGCATATCTGTAAAATGAAATCAACACGTTGCTTAGATTCAAATTGTAATTTAGCTATTTCTTTACTTAATTTGTATGTTTGCGTGTTTGGATTGGGGCAATAATATACGTAAAATTAGGTAATGTTTTGATTCCATTTTAGATATAAAAATTACTTCTTTAGAAAATGTTGATCCAGATATTTATCAATGAATTTATTATTTACGTTAAAATAAACGTTGTACATATATTTTTTTTACCTTCTATTCATGGCTAAAGATTTACCGGAATTAGAGCTTTCCTTACAATTTATTTGTTGTTCGCACTAAAAATGAAACTCATGCATCTATTCATTACAACCATTTATCTTATTTCTGATCCCCAGGATACTATAATGTAAGATAATGCGTATCTAATAAGAAAGGTGTATGCATATATAAAAATATCCATTAATAACATCTGTTGGAGGGTGTAACCAGATTTTAAAGATTATGTATGAAGCATGTTAAATTTGATGTTAAATTACGAATCATGCTAACTTAAATTGTACTTATCCGTTTTCTAAATTATTAATAGGCTATTAGTCATTTTAATAGTTGGCCCGTTAAGTATTTACATTAAGGTTTAAAATCAATTAAAATAAAATGAAAGTCTGACTCTAATAATAAATAACCATATTCAAGAAGCTCAACGCAGAGAGACATGTAAATCTAATACAGAATTATTTGTTATTTTTGTTCATAAAGTAATAATTGTATTTACATAAATTAAATAATTACCTATAGGAAAATAATGTCAATTTTTTTATAAAATTGAAGCACCCCATAACCCCTCGATTAGTCCTGTGACAAATCGTGAAGTCATAAGTAAAATACGGGGTGTTTGTGTTTGGCATGATCGTGTAGTTTTTATTAAGTTAGGGCCAACTATGCTGTGATTTGTAACATTCGCATGATTCTTTAATAAAGTTTATTACTACTTATTCTGAATATTGTGCTAATTTGATTTATTCCTTGATTACTAGTTTTATCACAATCTGATATACTTTAACTTATTATTTCAGCTTTATAAAGCAACAGAAGTGGTTGTGGAGTACGTAGCTCGTATCTATCTCTATATGGAAAACTTCTGCAACAGACTTAGGCTATGCTAGTACCAAATGTAGGATTATATTATCAGAGCAATCATGCTGGGGACCATGCAAAAACAAGAAAAGTTTATGTCGAGTTATTTTTTATTTTTCCGATTTAATAGTTGTTATCAATGCCAATTGTACACACAACCAAACTTATCTGGAATCACACATTTTCTCCTATTTGATCAAATTTAAAGAAAAGAGAAATTGTTAGAAAATAAATAGAGGTGTATGCAAACCACTTTTATTGAAAAAATAAACAACAACTTTTTAAATAAGTTCTGTAATAACACGAAACATAAAACGTATCTTTTTCTCAAACAAAAACTTTGAGGTAATAGGGAATTAAAAAACAAATAATCATTTTTTGTTAATTTAATAATCAGTGTTGCCACCTCTAGCCTCAATACATGCGCGAATTCGACGAGGCATGCTTTCGATTAGGTTATTAATATTTTCTTGGGGAAGATTTTCCCATTCTTCTAAAGCTGCTTGAATCAGTTGGTCTGTGTTGCCAGGGTTATTGACTCGAGCTCTAATCCTTCTTTTAATCATATCCTATAAGTGTTCTATGGGATTAGGGTCAGGTGAACAACTAGGCCACTGTAAAACAGTCACACCTTCTGTTTCCAAAAAATTTGTGGCGACTCTGCCTGCATGAGGAGGTGTATTATCGCGCATAAATAAAAAATTTTCCCCAAAAGCGCCTCTCCAGTTTCTTACTATGGGTCCTAGAATTAAATAAACATACCTAGGACCCGTTCAGTTTTGTCTTATGGGAAGTAAAGGAATTTTCTCATCCATCATAATTCCACCCCAAAACATTACAGTTCCTCGTTTGTATTTGGGGAAAGATTTGGCAACAGCGAGTCTAGCCTGTCTCCCACGACCTCTCAAAACTCGAATTCGCCGGTCGTCTGAACGAAGGCCAATTCTGATTTCATCTGAAAGTAAGACATTTCGCCAGTCTTCTATAGTCCAGTTTTGATGCTCCAAACACCTAACCATTGTAAACGGTCAATTTTATGTTGTCTTGATAGTTCGGGAATCCTTAACTGTCTTCTGCTAAATAATCCTCGAGCTCGCAGCCTTTTCCTGATCGTTTTAACGGAAACGCTAATACCCGTAACTTGCAAATGTTGCCTTTGAAGCTCGGGATGAGATATAGTCGGATTTCTTCTTGCTATTTGAACTAGAAACCTATTCTGCTCTTCAGTAGTAACTATTCCACGACTTCTTCTTGATCGATTATTTAAGGTTCTCAATTCTAGAAACCTTGAATAGGTTTTCGAAACGACCCCTTGTGTAACCCCTACCGTCCTTGCAATTTCTCTTTGTGACATTCCCTGTTCTACCAGAGCAATAATTCTTCCCCTCTGCACGTCTGATAACCCCACATTAGGCATTTTTTCAAAAATTTTCACACAGAAACAATTTATAACCGAACTACGATTTTACATGTGTACAGCAAAATCACCACTGTAATAGCAAATTTAATCAACTTGGAATGAACGTACTTGTTATTGTTAGTAAACACATTCATCTTTTTATACGCATATCACTTTTTATAGGAAAAAAATTGTTTGCCGGGGATGCCGTGTGATTCCATATAAGTTTGGTTGTGTGTATTCATTTACTGTGTTATTCTTTATTTTCGAGCTGGTTTTTAAGAATTAGTGTCACATTTCTCTCGGTCACGAAGTCACGATCCCTTAACAGTTAGCACTGATCCTAGCTCTTATTAAAATGGCTAAATATACACGGAAAAATAGAATATATCTTTTACTTTTTCATATGGATTGAAACTTTGTAAAGAGTGCGACTTCCCTTGATCTTCCATTTGCTTTGTTCTAAAATGAATTTCTTTTCTTTACCAGGTTAGGAAACGAATAGATACAACGAATATGTCAAAGTTCTCCCCAAGACAACCGATCGTGTATTGATTTTATAATCAAAACATCGAATTTATACATTCTAAATACACTAATGAGGAAACCATAAGGATATTAACATATTATTGGGAAGTACTAATTAAAGGAAAACTTATATTGAGTGGACGGACCACAGTACAAATCTATGTGTCGACGCCTGCAGTATGTCTGATTATAGCTCGGATTATAGGTTTTATCCTACCTCTTCTTTACATCTGGAAAAATATTAATAATAAAACACATCTCTGCTCATCTTACAAAACCACAAAGTTCTATTTCTATTTTATAATCTAAAATGTTAAACTAACTTATGCATCTCGTAGGAACATCCAAGTGTACACAATCTCAGAATTATAAAGCAGTACACGGTAAAGACTACTTTAACTAGTTAGGGATATCCTCAACTGTAGAAATCAGTAGTATATCGTAGATCCGCCAGACAATGTAGCTAAATAAAGGATTTAAAAGTTGTTTTGCCTTGTTTATTATTTCGTGAGAAAACCTTGTCTACGGTTTGCTACACATAAATTTTATTTTCAGAGCGAATGGCTGGCCTGGCAAAGCTGGCATCCAAGAGCGCGGTAAGGGTTGAAATAGTTTTGTATTCACTGGTCCGTCAGAAGGTTTATGCTGCTACACATAATCCAATTTCGCACAGAGTTACATCGTAAGTGCAAAGCTCTCTGCCGACGACCGAACACCGGTCTACTTGCCACAACCACATGTTCATTAGGTGAACTTCCTGCGTCAATACCCGTGACACTTTATATACAATATCTCTGCTTTGCAGATTGATTACCACAAAATTATTCCGGAAGACATTATTGTCACTGTTCGCGACTTGAATCGGTTGGGAAGTTAAAGAAATTATGACAAACCAAAATAATATTCATTTTAAATTATGAAATAGTTTATGTACATGAAGCAAAATAGCAGGATCAATTGCTCCACAGAGGTAACTATTTTTTATTATCACTTCTTTTGTGCTAGATACTAATTTTTTACTTTACTGGGTTCAAAGAAGTTTTTTCAAGGAATACGTTTGTTTCGTCTATTAGTTTGATACCGTAGATGTTTTGCTGATTTGGCAGATGGATATATCTTCTACATCCACATTTGCGAATAAATAATTAAAAGACTTCAAAATTTATTAAACTTTAGAATAACTTTTGCTAAACGTATAATATATTAAATTTTTAAAGTGGTCATTATTATTTATTGCATAATTTTTAGACTATTTTCAGACATGTCTTATGTAGTACTTCCTTTTGTCTACTTTCTACGTCTATTTATTGGAATTACAATATGTGTATATTACTGTGCTATTGAAATTACAAATTGTCGATTAAATATAGATTTCCTAACCATTTAGCGAAATGGCAACGAAAATATAACAAATTAATTGAAGAAATTTACTTTACGATGTTATCGTCAATTTATTAATGGAATTTATAACAAGAAAAAAGTAAATTATTTTTGTGATAAAATGCAACAAAAAGGGCCATATGTTATTTATACTTGTAATATAAACTGACAAGGGGTAAATTTCCACTTTATCAAAAAAAAAGAAGATCCAAAGAATAGAAAAAATCCAAATTTATTTTAATTGCATATAAGTTGGGATGTTATATGATTTTTTATAATAACTCCTTCATCAGATCATAAAAACGGATAACACAACAAGGAACTAACAAAGAAAAACAAAATTTCACAGTAGGAAATCTCTACTGTTTCTCAATATGCATTCACATTATTACACAATTAACTAATATCATTTAAATAAATTTAGGAGAAAGAGGTCATTGATTTATTTTCATAACTAATGCTACTTGGACTTATATTACTCCTACTTGAACAAAACTGAACCAGTAGAACTTGTAACTGAGCGTTGGGATGTTAATTCATTTGATTTAAATATCCGCAGACATATACTTTTCGATATTTAATTTCAAGGAAGCAAGAAGGGAATTTGATCGAATTTTTTTTCTGTAATGATGACTCGAACAAAATATTATCACATGTAATGGATCATTGCTTCCACGAAGTATTTCTTGATGCTGCCCATCTTCATCTCCGTAGCGTCGTCCTGTTGAAACCATAAACTGTATTCATGTTTTCTTTGTTTTTTCTATTACCATGTGTTTCAACATTTTAATTGCAGAAAATTCAGATAATCTAAAATCTACCTGAATTATTGAAAAATAACCTCTACACCTTTGACTTTATGCCAACAGAACATTAAAAGGTTGGCTTTGTAAATACAAATTATTTACAGACGTTTTGGAAATTCAATTGGTTTCCTTTATTAATGCCTAAATTCTTATCAATGCAATTGATGTATTTCGTGTATTACACAATTAGAAGGTTGTGTTTATTTCTTATCAATTGATACTGTCACAGAAATGATGATAAAATTAGATATTAATTATGTTAAGTTTCTCTTCGGTAACTCCATTGTATAACAATTTGTGGATCTATTTGCTACGCATTTAATGATATAATTGTTGTTTTTTGAATTTTAATCACTATTTACCGGTTTTGTTAATATAAATCTCAAATGGTTTCTGTATATGCTGCAAATTATCATTATCTATATCATACAAATGCGACTTAATGAAATGCAGTCCAATAATTCCCAACTACACATAAGTCTCTTGATGAAATAGAACGTAAGACTCATCCATTCGATGCAGATTAATCCTTTATTTATATTGAAAATATTTACGAATTACTGAAAAAAGGTTGTTATATCAAAAAAAATAAATAAATTGGCGAGCAAAGTTTTTTCCATACAACGTCTTTCCATCATTTATTCGAAAAACGTTTGTTAGCTCTTGTGATATATCAATCTCTTATGTCCGTCGGTTGTTTGAATTTAATAATCATTTTTATGTATTTTTCTTTTTTCACATTCCAATAGTCCAATACATTTAATTTTCTTTCAGTAAAATGAAATATGCTTAGCTAATAATAATGTAGAAATGACTATTATAAATAAACCAAAAACATATTCTAATAGACCATTTCTTCTCTTACTGCCAACGAAATATATGTATATTATTATAGGGATTCAAAATATTAATAATCATGAATACTTATGACTCAGTGTTGCCATATTTCCATAGAGATAGAATATAATAGGGAGACGGCATCACGTGGCAAAAGTGGTTTCATGTCCGCCATATTGCTACTAATTTTTTGTCAAAAATGTCAAACTGTAGTGTCATTTGTTGTCAGTTCATGTTGAGCAATATTTAGCATTTCATTTGTGTTTTGAGAACTGTCTTTTTATTTTTTGTTAGTTTGTCTTGTGCTGTGCGAAGCTGCTGTAGCAGAGACGGCGTGGATAAAAAGATGTCGGGAAAAACATTTCATAAGTTAGTACAAACAATAAACAGAACCGTACCTACAAAATTATGGTATATAAATGCTATTATTGGTAGTGTACTTTATACATGCTACAGCGTAGGACAAAGGGCGGCGGTAGACAAATACAAGCATCTTAGAAGGGAAGAGAAATGCGACAAGAAAGGTTTTTAAACCAAGAACTAATATCTGTAGAGTCAGAGTCAAAGGAGGAAACTTAATAAGCAATAAAAAATATATTCTATTTGGATGGACAGAACATTTTCAAGAGCTGCTGGCCGGAGGACCAAAATGAAACACTGAGACCATTCTCTGAAGCCCACCTCGGAGAATATCAGTCAGGATTCAGACCAGGTCGCTCAACTACCAACCAAATGTTCACTTTGCATCAAATCCGAGAAAAATCCAGAGAATTTGTCATCGGTATAACACTGGTACGCACCACTTGTCATCTACTTTAAAGCAGCGTATGATAACATTCTTAGGTCGATGTTGCACGATGTTATGAACGAACTCGGAGTACCAATGAAGCTAACTTGTCTGATTAAAATGACCATGGTTGATACCACGTCCGCAGTTAAAATTCAGAACGACATAATATAGGAACCGTTCGAAATACACAAAGGACTGCGACAGGAAGATGCGCTGACGTGTCAGTTATTATCAATATAGCCCTGGAGAAAATCGTCTGATTGGTACGTACCACTTCGAAGGAATGTGGGCGTTACACATTCACTGATCATTTTCTCTATTTACGCTTTACGCACGATCATCCCGTCTTTGTTTCCAATTTGGCTATAATTTTTCTTGGGGTACTGTATATTTATGTATTCTGAAACAATGTATAACATGGGTATATAAATTAAAGATAAATTTACTTATTTGCCTATTGTTTTACTTTCCATATTCACCATCATCCACACACCCAATTAAGAAGCTGTAGGAATTGGTACTATTGAACTAATAGTGCAGTTTTCTTTCAAAGGGACCTATAAGCCCCATAAAACTAGTTCTAATAGATTAAATATCTTGTCTAAAAAGAACCAAAAACTGCACCGAATTTAGTTGATTACGAAAGTTGAAAGTTGACCAACTAAAATCGAATCGTGAGAACGCGCTTAATCCAACTCTGTTAAAGCCGCCATATTGGTGCTACAATAAGCTCCGCCCAGTGGTACCGTTATTTCCTTACCTATTTATATCGTATAGCATCTCCTTATATTCTATCTCTATGCATATTTCAAACTAAATTTGATTTATTTTATTATCTCATATAACAGTAGTTGTATAAATTCCACAGTGGAAAATGTGTCACAATAATTTTCGTTTAAAATATAAGGCTATTCCAATACCAATAATTTCATAAAATAATACATTTTAAGGTATCGATTGCTGACTACTGAAAAACAAAAACTCGATTTAAAAGTTAAAATTGTAGTAATTTAATGTTAATTATGGATACAATTGAACGGGATCGCAGAACTTAGTAACAAATACAGATATAAATTGTGTAAAAAATGATTATAAAACTTATTAATATGAATATGAATAGTAATTTTTAAATTGCCTTTAGCAGCGAATACAACAACACACATGAGACGCACTTTGTATGATTACACAGTACATCTTCCTGTCGTTAGTTTTTATCGTATTACAGGTTACCTTCAACGACATGAGCTACAACTTAAGATCTATACCGTCTTATATACAATTATTGAATCCCCATATGCACATCAGATCTAGAACGTTGCCATTATAATCGAAGGCAATACCTTTTATAACTATTAACATCATTTTTTAGTAGCAGATGTAGTCAATAAATTGTTGTTTTCTTTATATAAGGGAAGTAATTTTCAGTCAGGAACTTGTTTTTGTCGTACATGTATTGTAAATAAAACATAGGTAATCGAATTATATTTACAGATCAACATATAAAAGAGATTTTGAAGTGACAAACTAAAAAAATCAAAAATATTCTTCCACAAATTATTCATTTCAAAACACAATACAATGACTTATAAAGAATATAATATTGAAATCACAAATCATATAATATGTTGCAGATTCGGTGTCCATCTGAATTTATCTCAGTATTTAAGATCATTTGAAAAATCTTGTTTATATTCTCCTGTATCAATTTTAAATACTCTCTATGGCTAAGGCATTCAAATTGTATTTCAATTGTGTTATCAATATCATTTTAATTAGTAACTACATACCGGCGATATGTCACAGTGTACTATTTGCGGTCGATACATTGACCCACTGAATTAATCATGTTTGACAAGTTTATATCACATTTCGTTTAGTAAATCCCTTATCTCTGTATACCAATCGAATACTTATAAGCTATATCCGAATGAATAAATAACTATTATACCTATGTATTAATAATAATGGGCTCCTACCTCGCCAGAGGAAAATAAAACTGATCCAATTTGGAACTGTACCCGGAAAAAAAAAATGGAATATACTTGAAGAAATCCCTGTAGAATAATACTATTTAGTGAACTGTGATAACGTCATCGTAACAGCACTATTTTAAAATTTTAAACGGTGTGCTCTATAACCTGAACAATTTGTTGATTGGTAGACAATATTAGATAGATTACCATTGATTATTTTACATTTTAAATGTATGGGGAATATATTGGGATAAAACAATTGAAAATTATAAATAACTAAAAGGTACTTGTTGACGCTTATTTCATTAAAGTTTTTTACGGAAACTAGATATGTATGCAAGTGATAAGCTGGTTATCTAAGTAATAATAATTAAAAAGATATTCTGAAATCAATTAAATCAGTTTAATTACTTTTTTATTTCTTTCAAATATAAGTATGTACATAAGTTTAAATAAATAAGACTTGTAACAGTTGGGGAGTTACAACTTAAGGTATAAGATTCTTGCGTCCACAGTCATTAACCCCTTAGGGACGTGGATAATGGTTGTAGTTAAAGCTGGTGGCTCCGGTTAGTGAGATATCATAGGGGTTAGCACATTATTATTTAAGGCAATTCGGTCTTATATTCGATTTATTCAGACAACGAGGTAGGCGAGGTTCTAACGCAAAATAAGTAACCGAGCTTCCACTTTTAATCGTCTGATAGCCCAAATTAAATATGTTGAATATAGGAATCTGTACAGGCAACAGCCGATCCATGCATGGATGTTTTCTACAACATAGAAGCACTGGGTTTGTTGACAAAGCTGACCTTATTTTAAAGATCAGCTGGGTTTAAGTCGGAGTCCGAGGGATACATTGTGGTTTATCAGGATGGTATTACTAACATTAGTTTACTGTAGCCGAGTGACGAGTATAGAGGTAATTGATATCAACTGTAGCAAAGTAATTTTTGACATTTTTGTTATAGATAAAAGCTATATTTCGAGTAATCTTTTTTTTATTTTCCTCTACTTTTGCTTGTGTTTAGAAACAAATCTATTAATTCTGATTCCAAGGATATCTGACGTCCTACAGTCTAATGTATTTTTCTGTAAAATCATACATTGCGAATAAGGTTATTCTTAAAAGTGGGACATTAAATGTCAACTATTCTGGAATATTTCAATTAAGGTGAAATAATAGGACAAAACTATAAATAAAAATAATTAAAACTTACCTATTTAGACTTAATAGCAAAATTGGGTTATTAGGATAATTGCTTTGTACCATACCAATCATACTTATCCAGTGATAAATAGAACGATCCAATTTTAGAAACATTATGTTTAAATACATATATGTAATACGCACGTATCTATTAAACATCTGTAGATGTATGTGTAAATAAATATAGGTGCAGGAATATTTAAATTTTAAATACCTTCCGCTGCCGTAATTTATACCGGCGTATTACCTGACCATATAATTTACTGACCTATCCTGCTGCAATCGAAAGGAAAGAGAGCGAGGCGAGGAAGTGAGAAAGACGCACGCCGTGAGCACAGGCGAGATCTTGCCGTGACACAAGAAACGGAGCATAATTCAGCATTTTCCGTGCAGCAACTGTAACTGAGGGGCGGATGAAGAATGAAGGAACAGACAGTGCTTCTTTCACGTATCGGCTTATGGTGTGCGTGGGCTACGGCGGGTCTCGGCCACGTAATTTGACAGGATAATAAAGCCCCGCTCAAGGTTTCTGCTAAGCACGCAGCTTGCATTATCTCTTGGAACTTGATACATTACCTCCATTATTTAGGAATGCCACGGAGTATCTCTGCCAAGCCCTAGACGAAGCCACGTATAGATGTTTCGCAGATCAGTGTCCCTCATTTAACGAAGAAAATTATAGTCGTGAAATTCAATCCATATGGTTAAAAGTGTCGATGTTCGTTTCTGTTTTACTGTTTCCTTGCAAATGTCACATCAGTTTAGTATTTCAATTTCCGTTCCGTCTATCATCTTGGATGTATAATATCATATAGCCTATACCTACGTTAATTATCAAGCATTTGTTTTTATTTCACATACAACTTTATTGAAGAATTCCAGTTTAAGCTACATGCATTTTATAACTTCCGTCTTAGTAACGAACGTTGATAAAGGTACTTGACAATTTAATTTAATTTCGGTCCAATATCGAACAGCGTTCAAGCTCTTAAGTGTAACCAAATTAATTTATTATAAGTTTAAGTCAATAACTTTCTTTTTATTCTATCAAAAGCAACTCTGTTTACTGAAAGAAGTACATTTTACAATATTTCGCACAATATTTTTTTATGTGTAATAACTATAAAATAAATAATGAAACAGGATAAAGTCAACAATGTGTGTTTTATACAGATCGTGAAAAGTCACAACGTGTGTTTGATGTAAGTTATTATCGTGTTCTTTTTTGTATTTACGAGAAAGTTAAATAAATTGCATGTCTAAAAAAATAAGAATATTAGAAATTTGCGAATAATATTCACATATTGTTTAAAAGTTATTTGTGGCAACTTTCAGTTTTTTCTTTCTGTTCTTGGGGATTTACTGCCAGTGCCACACTTCTGAACATTACCCAGACAATCTAAAAAATATCAGGATTAAAGAAAAATAACTTACGCCTGTGACTTTACGTCAAAGGAACAGTTAAAGGTTGGTTTTTGACATGAAATATAAATAAACTAAAATAAAAACAATGATGTTTCGCAGACGTTTCGGAAACTTAATCTGTTTCCTTTTTCAATGCTAATAATCTTTCTTTTGTGTAATTCGTGAAATTACACAATTTCAATGTTTATATCATAACCATAGATACTTACTACGCTCACAGAAAAGTTGATCAGATTAGATAGTCAAGTTGCTAAGTTCTTCTTTTAGCATCGGTAACCATATTGTACCAAAATCTACAGAATAATTTGATACGCATTTGTCTTCATTTAGTAAAATTATTTCAGATTCTTTAATTTTTATCTTTTTACTGTCCGGTTCTTTTGTTAAAATTTTTGCTCTATCCCAATTTATTGGATGTCCGTTTTCGAAAGCGTGTTTACAAATTTTTGATTTTTCAATTTCATTTTTTCTAATATAACTTTTGTGTTCATATTGAAGGGTTTGGATGACTCACCAACATAATATTTGTCACATGCGCAACACGGAATACTGGAAATACAGTTTTTTGCATTTTGATCACTGTTAACCGGTTTTTTTTTGTAAGTAATAGATCTTAAAGTGTTAGTAGTTTGAAATGCACATATTGCTCACATAAAAACAAACTAAAATACAGAAATCAAATTCAGGAAACCATAAACCTAAATATTAGTCTGAAAAAATCTGGATAAATTGATGAAGCCACTGACTTCACTTCTATGTGTCCTCAAAGAAGCTGCCCAGCAAGCTTAGCTCCAGTTAAATATTCAACATTCAACATGTAATGTTCCAGTAGAAACAAAAAAACTCATAGCTGAGAAAAGGAGGGCCAGAGTAAAATGGTATCGGATCCAACCACCTGCAGACAAAAATATTTTAAATCGGTTAAGTAACCACCTGAAACACAAAATCAAAGAAGTACAAGACAAAGCCTTCCACGACTATATTACAAGCTTCAACAAAATCAAGTACAGGGTGATCATAAAAATAACTAAAACTTTTGTCTTTACCCTTTTTTTCTTTTTCCAAAAATAACAAAGTTAAGGGGGGATATAAAATATAAATGATCACCCTGTATATTCCATAAAAAATGAAGCAGAACACAATTCACATTGGGCTAGAAGCGATGGGGAAAAGTTAACGGCTAAGATAATAAAGTTATTTGACTTTAAACGAAAAATATCGCGAATTTCAAGATGGCGGACGATTTTTTAGTGTGTTCCGATACTCGGATTTTTTGGGATTTTTGTTGACATATTTAATACCGCCTCCCCGACATTTTAACGCAACAAACAGCTTGTTACAAATTTGTTCCGAATTTACGGTATATTTCACTTAATTTTACTGGCCTAAAGTTTTTATTTTACAATAACAGTAAGAGTATAATAATTATGCCTTATGTCGCTATTTTTCTTAACGAATGAATCCATTATACATATAATCATCAAAATGTTTTGTAATTTATCTACGTAAGGGATTTAATGGATTAAAGTACACCGAATAACAAGCCATTAATATTAATAGCAATCTGGTATTATCGCAAATTTGGAGCCGGTATTTGAAATATAAATTGCACATTTATATTTAAGCCTGAATTTAACATCATTTACATTCAAAGCAATTGTAACATTTCCCATTTTATTTCCACAGATAATACCAGTACACATTTAAGCAAATTTTAAACAATGAAATATTAATAAATACGATTTTGAACCACACGTACATTCAAATCATGAAAATCTACTCAATATTTTACCAATTATTTTAAATCGTTTTTATTAAACAGAGTACACACGTGCGTTTGGCATTCTAATGAGTTTATGTTCCCTGCTGAAAGTATTGTGTGTTCAACTGATAGAGAGTCCATTTCGCTCTATCATATTCCATACATTACTTTAAACAGGGGAAACAGATCCCCGCACATATGCAAATGATGAAGAGGGAGAACACGTATTACATGAACCGAGCCTGATGGGATAATAATATGTTCCACCACACAGCCACTATCACTAAATCAGTAATTACTTTATCTCGATCTCTATCACCAGATCTATCATTTACGCTTATCTATGTTTTCACTGCCAGTTTTATTTCTATTTAAGTCAGCAGCGTGCTTAGTTTTTAATGCATTAATTTATTACCGAGCTATTAGAAATAAGTTTAATCCTCTTTAAGTTTTTAATCTAACGTATAGTGTGAATAATTAATCGTAGAAAAAAATCCAACGAACGGATTTATTCCTCAAATAGATTCTTGCACGATAAAAATCTCGTTTCAGAGAACTTATTTTATTTATCTAGTCAACATTTAGTATGTAACGCACCTTGCCAAAAAATTTTTATACAGTTGTAAAACATAACATAGCATATTCCAGAATGTGCAGTATAGTTCAAGAAGATGACTAAGAAGATGAAGATAATTATGGTAAGGAAACTTCAAGAGGTTCCATGACTTTCTTATGAGATGAAACACAATTATCCACCTCTAATAACAACACAAAATATAAACAACGCACGCCCTGTATATACAAGAATAATATCAAATCAGATTTAAATCACGTAATACATCATTTATAATTTGTTTTAATTTTTGTACATATAATGAAATTGTATTTTTTAAGAGAGAATTATTTCATATTTCTGAAGAATCTTTAAGAAAGTTTTTAAGTTAGAATCAGCTATAAGTGCGAAGATACAGGGTGATTCGTGAGGAGAGGGTCGCACTTTACCAAAAGATAGAGGACATTGAGGGGACCTTAAATCCCCATACAGTAATGGCTAGAGCGGCTCCGTTTCCGAAATACAGGGTGTGTTATATTTTTTGGAAGAATTTTCGCCATATATCTGTAATGCGTAAACGGAATTGAATGAAATTTTATATTTTGGTTACAGTAGTCAGTCACCATCAAATGCCTGGGATAATAATAAAATATCAGGGCCAGACCCAGAATAAAAATATTTTTAAATTATTCCTAGAAAATAACACTCTGTTTACTGTGTATAAAATTCTTAATATTGAAATATTAGTTTACACCTAGAAAGATACAAAATCCCATAAAAAATATTTTGGCATCAATTCATTGTTTAAATAAAAAAACTGAATTGTTGAGGAAACAATTTTTTTTAGAAATTGTGAGAAAAAAATATAAAAATTCACTTCATATATTAGTAGCATATATTTTTTTATTCTCTATTTACATTACCTTTTATTCATATCACATATACCTAGTAAAATATTAAAAATATTTTTTTATGATATTAAGTACACAATCATTCGTGCGTTCGAGTGTATTAGCTATGTTGACGTTTGAATTTGAATTTAATTTCATTAGAAATTACTTTTAAAACTAGCCCTAATAATGGTTAACTGAAATAAGTCTTACAATGTAGATTGTAGGTGTTTAAAATATACACTACATTCTTTTTTAACTCGATTAGTAGAGAACAGCATTCACCGATTCTCTACAATTAGTAAATTTGAGGCACGATTCCAGGTCATGTGAGGGATGTGACAACGACACACCATTGTTGGTGAAGATACTAAGTTGAACGTTCAATGAAAGACGCAATTTTAGTTGTTACCAATGAAATTAATAAGAATGACGCGGATCGCATTTGAAAACAAATGATGCCATTTATTATTCGTCATCAAATATCTTCACCAAATATATGCGGAAAACCCATACTCAGCTTCCTGGTAAAATGAGGGTGGGGATAATTTGTGATCAAGTAATATTCCATATTTCATATTCTTCAACAACACCTTATTGGAGCAATACGTCTTACTTTTCTTCAAGAAAATCTCGTTCCAAGTTTGGCGGAATTATTTCCCAATGAGTTAGATCCGGATGTACCCGATGAATGGCTATGCTATCAACACCACACTGTGCCTTGCACTATGTATGTTTATGAAGTTTTCTCAAATAGGTGGATTGGGAAGAAGAGGGGTTGAAGTGTCAACGATGTGTAACTTGATCTCTAACTACATTGAAAAATCAGTTAGGAGTAGTTGCAGCTCACCGGATGAAGACAGAAACACTATCCTATGTTATCCTAAAGAATTTATTCTAATTAAAGTTTTCACATCACTAAAGGGTAGAGTTTTCTTCTGACGTTGAACAATAGATTCTCATAAAATAATCTACGGGAAGGATAATTGATCAAAAATACAAAGTAATATAATTAAACTTCATAAGAATCTGGATAGTACAGCTTCTGATAGTAATTGGTATGATGACAGAAGGGATTATAAGTATGGCATAAAACAATTAAATTCTTCATCTAAATAACATTAATGTCGAAAGGTCAGTCAAGATAATAGTAGTGATTCACAAGAATCTGGTGCAGGAGCTGGTTCTAATAGTAAGACAAAATTTAAAGCTCATGCTCTTTGTTTTCACAAAAACGGTGAATCCTAAAATTAAGCAACATTAGCAATAAAATGAAAAATGTCTTGGTAATCATTTAATGTTTGAAAGAACTCAAAAACTGATATATCTCCAGTTATAGGCTAGTAAAATTAAACCCAAAAAAGAGGCTGTCTTCCAAAAACGGGTAGAGTTGTGGAAATAGTTTTAATTATTCAAATAGGTCTCTCATATGAATAATCTAAGTTTGCCTCGATTTTCGAGTGGAGCTTCAGCCGAAATATTAAAAAAAAATCGAAATTTTCGGACCTTTTCCGGTTTTTCTCGAATTCCTCAGAAACTAAGCGCTTAATCGAAAAGTTCACTATTACCAAAAATGTAGAGCATTCAATTCTGCGTCAACTGAGTACCAATACTTTGGAATTTGATGAAGTGGTCTTGTAGAAAAGCTACGTCAAATACCGCCAATGTTGTTTATTTTGCGACATTCGATGGTATTTTACTGATAAATTATTTATTTTCTCTGTACTTTTCATTACTCTAGTCACAAAATGAACAAGTTAAGTCAATTATTTGAAGTACTACAGGTTTCGCATTTTGGGTCTATTTTTATTATATTCGTTCAAGACATATCGTTTCAGATTCACACCTTATCTGATTTACACTTAATGAAATAAGTTTCAGATACAATAACTCAACATGCATCCATGTGACGGTATATAATCCACAAGGACACACAACTGTTTAACCGGAGATCTGCAGATCTGATTATATTTTTATGTAAAATTGCTAACCGTATCAGGACTGTCCATGCCTATTTAGGTCAGATTTCCATAAGGAAGGCGAGGAATATTTTTATTATCTCAGCTAATGCCAATATTCTTAAACCATCTCCTCTATTATCAGATGCCAAATTGCAGCAACGATCCATACAAATTTGATATATTTTTTTATCGGATGATACCGTTTTTATTTTTATTATTTTTAATATGACCATTTTTATTGTTGCAATTTAATTTTTCTCGTTCTATTGCTACTGTTATAAATTCAATTACCTTCGTATCGTGTAACTTTGTTTTTCAAATTAATTATGTTTTTTAAAATAATTAAACAATAATTAGATAAATAAATTTGATTTATAAATAATAAAGAAGAAATATTCATGTAGTTTAGATATATCATACTTAATTTACAAAAAATGTGAGTTAAAATTGTTTAATCAAATTTTAAAATTGTTTCAATAATGGATATACCAGTATATTTACAAACGAATGAATTAGTTTCTTTTGTTCGTGTGTGTTCTCAAGCCTATAATAAAATTAAAACCTTTTCAGCTTTAATATTAGATTATTTAGGTATTCATATATGAAATGTAGATACAGTAAGTACAAAGTAATATACGTTGGTAACAGATAACATGTGATTTTATTTTTGGAAACACTACTTTCAATTTAAAAATTTTTGTTTATATAAATTATTACGTTTATCAAAAATATTAATAGCTATATGGTTTTATGGCATTGTTCCTTTATTTGTTCTGAATGATTTTTAACTGTACAAATAAATGATATTTTTTATATATATCGTTTTTCTTTTATGTAACTTTGGTTCTTTAACAAAAGAGGAAATATTATAATTTAAACTAGCTCGTAGTATATCATTTATGTCAAATATTTTTCGGAAAAAATAAATAATACTCGAAAACTATAGGAGTTTCTTATAAGAAAAGTTATCCAAAAAACATTTCCTAAAACTGAAAATAATGATAAAATATTACTGGATTTATAAGAACTATTTAAATAGTTACATGTGAAAAACACAACAAATCAACATCTTAAAAATAGAATCACAGTATATTTACACATACAAATAATGTTGAGCTCATCCTACTGAATAATTTTACTCATACACAAATACATGATTTAATTTATTATGCATGTTGGTATTTAAATTTGCGGAAATTGATTCTTAAAATAAACCACCTGAAAATAGCGAAATACATATAACCAATTTTTTATTTATATGTAGTTGTTGGTCTTTTGGTACGAAAAGTAAAAATGTTTAATAATTTAATTTTATTATTAGTCTATGTAGGTATATTGCAGTGATCTTTACAAAGTAACACATATTTTGTAATTCTGATTGTATTTCTATCGTATCAAAAAAGTTCAAATGTTTATGACTCATAAAATTTTATTTTATGGTCGTGTATTGCTAGTACATATTTTATTAGTTTTATAAAGTTTAAAGCACTGAGCATGAAACAGTTTTTATAAAATCGCATATATAATAAAGCGCACAGCTGCAGTGAAAAATAACTATATGTTTTCCCTGACTGATGTTCCATTTTTATATTAAAATAATAACATTATGCACATTGTTATTTATAACAGCAATAGCCTAAGGGAAATTAAAGAAACAGTTAACCGTATACTATATATTATATTTTATGCATAAGAGTAAAAATGGGTATATTTATTATTTAATCTGATTTACTAAATATATACATTGTCATAATTTTACATGACATAGATCATAAAACAATGAACATACATATTTATTACCTAACTTTTCATAAACAAGTAATAACATATGTAAATTATGATCTACGGTTTAATGAACAAAAAAGTAACTAATATTAAAAAGTGGAATTGCTGATTGTTAGTCATAATTTTGTAGACCATCGTCATTTTTAAAACCTTATAAAATGGAAAAATATCTGACAATTTTAAAAATGAGTTTATAAAATGTATGTAAAATTTATGTGATAATATCCATCCATCATCCAACTATAGTAACATGGCATCATTCAGTTCAATTTAATAATTTTACACACAATATTTTGAAAGCTTCTGAAATTCATTAAATATTAGTACTTCCAGTCAGTTGAAAAAGCATAAAAATATTCAACATTCTCACGAAATTACTCATACCCATAAGTGTCACCTTCAAGATTTAAAATGGTTTTCAAATCTTTGGAATAAATTAAATATTTTTCATTTATAAGTACAATATTATTTTATTTTTAGTCTCATTCATCTTCAGTAAATTTGCCATTAACACTTCGGTGCAGATATGTCCAAGTAATTATTATATTTGATCATGTGGTTATTAATGGTTTTATTACTTCTATAACCAGGAAAAACTGTACGAAAATATTAGACATTGACAGTGGAAATTCTACTGATTAATATAAGATAGCATTATTAACAAAGACACAGACCTACAAATTTGGAGGTCCTAAACCCCTTTTTGAGGAAATGATTCGTATTTCCTACGTAATTTGATGTGCTGATGCCAAATCTTCCCATCAATATTGGCTACCACGCCAGAGTTTTGAGATATCCTAAACTAGAAGTGACAAAATTACTATTTTTGGGTATATATGGGCTGGAATATCTCAAAAAACCAAAGGTGATAGATTCTTTAAATTAATTTGAATTCTACAACAAAAAGTCTACATAGATCAATCACCTAGGAAAGAACCCATAACCTAAATCTGTAGTCACGGAACACATGCATTCGAAAAACGAAAATATATGAATTTAGTGAGTGCTTGGGTTTCGTGGCTACTCGGTTCACAACCTAATTATTAACCCAGATCTTCCTAGGTTTTATTATTGATTCCTGTAGACTTTTTGATGTAGAATTCGAATACCAAATTTCTCTATCACCTCTGGTTTCTGAGATATCCAAGCCCAAATATACCTAATAATGTCAATTTTGTCAATTTATGTTAGAATATATCGATTCAGCGCATCAGCAAATGTCGACTCTTGTCCTCAAAAAAGGATACACGTCTGTGCAATCGATGAGACGAAAATTAACTTACCCATTCTCGAATGGAGCCAATAGTTTTGGTCTGTGACCAAAGTAATTCGACAAAACACTTTTTCTCCTCTAACGAAAGAAGATGGTTCATCAAGTTGATAAGGCTCATCTCTTTCCGAATATATTTTTGTCCAACTCAATTGTAGACTCTCAAGGAAAGGCTCCACTGAAAATAGCACCTTATGGCGTATTAGTGCCAAAAATAGTATTCAGACATAGTACAATCTGAAAAACTTGATTACTAATAAATCAACTGAATCTGATGACATGCCAGCCATTGTTGTTAAAATGTGTGATTTAGAACTGAATGCAGTGCTCTTTGATCTTTCATTCATATCAATAAAGTATCTTCCCTTCATACTGGAATATTGGTCAACCT
This sequence comes from Rhagium mordax, assembly GCA_963680705.1. Classification (NCBI taxonomy): domain Eukaryota; kingdom Metazoa; phylum Arthropoda; class Insecta; order Coleoptera; family Cerambycidae; genus Rhagium; species Rhagium mordax. Next base: position 30,709,888 of record OY796657.1, read on the forward strand.
ACTTCCAAGAAAGGATAGAAAAGAAAACGAATCAGAATATCTACTGTCGCATAGCCGTTGAATGATATTTAATGTGATGGAGAATACTGTTAACATTCTGCTGCTAGAATATTTCGAATTACCTGTCGATTCGAGATCTTGGTAATAATATGGTTTCCATTGGCAGTGTTCAACAGGAAATCTGCTCACATATTACCCATTTATTGAATGATGTATTATTGTGAGATTTGGAGAATTCGAGGACAGCTTTAGATCTTTTCATAACATAGTAGCAATAATAAAAGTTTATTTACTATTAATAATAAATCTAAGAATGGAATTAAGATCAAGTAAATAAATTATCTCACAGCTGGCCAAGCCAGTTGTACCCATGAATATCAGATGTTCTTTATCGTTACACATTTCTTGTTTTAATTGAATGCGTCTCATCAGAAACTTTCTGTGCCAATTCGGGAATTCCACAAGAATCATCTACGTTATTCCTTGAACACCTGTAGACAGTTTTAATGATGACACTACTTTTTACGTAAGTTCTTCTCAGGAATCAAAGAGTAGGTAGGTGAATCCTACATTTCAAGATGCAGACAAACAATTCGGTTAATTTTGATTTGGTTAAAATTGTCGTATGGTGCTGAAATATTCTTTAGACTTCAAATCTTCTAAAACGCAGTCCAGTATGCTTTCCAAAAAGTTTGATAAAAATGGACCAAACATCACGATTTTGCATTAAGCTCTGAATAGCCACCTTTGATGTCTAGGATCAGATCTACTTTACTTCACAATAGTTACTGTTGGTATATATAGAGAAAAGCTATGTTTTGGTTTGGAATGTTGTTCACACATTTGGGGATCTGCACCTGAAACAAAATAAAACATTTTGGATTATTGGTCGAGATCAGACCATACCACGGGCAACTACTTGATATAAAACTAGGTAGTTTGAGATCGAGACCACTCTTCGGTCTCTTTTCGAAGTAATGAGACTAACTTCAAATCTCATCTTAGCTGGTTTCACAGAAACAATAATAATACCATAATTTCCAAATGTATTTAAATTACCTCATACATTTTGGACATATGTATACACAGAGACAAACAATATATTTTTTAATTAGTAAGTTCAGAATGTGCCGACCGAATTTGTGTTTCCAGTTTATCAGTTCTAATGTGCAAAACATGCATGTTTTTTAATTGTATAAGGGAAGACATCCATTTATTTTGTGGAAAAATCAATCTTAAAATATTCTTCGTCTGAAATATAAAATTTATCACCCACCAGACGTAATTTCTCAGTCAACTTGTGTATATGGGAAATAAAATAGTTTTATGTTGATAATCAGGTTTTTACTATACTTGATTAGTAAGGTTATTTTTATGGTAGATCCGTTCTCGTTATTTATTTATTAGATTACTTGAACTATAAAGATAATAATTCAAGTGTTGTTACGTATAATACATACACCTAATAAATTCCATTCTCAGTATAATAAATACCAACCAAATAAAAAATTACTACACAAAACCCACACAAAAATAAATTAGGCTAACACCGTAAAACACTTGAATTATTGTTTGACAAAAGTCATTTAAATTTTACATTATGTATGTATTGTGGCCGGCGAAATGTTTGTCGCGTCAAATGTATTTTAAACAAATACAAGGAAAAGGAAGGTCGTTTCCTACGAACTAAAACAAGAGCTCAACCTTTACCAAACAATGGCGTTAATAGAATGTACCTATTATGTTTGTCCATTGTGTTCGACGAAGAATAGCTGCCATATTGGAATTTTATTCGGTCTTTTTGTAAAGATTTGATTGTATCGATTTTATATTTCAAAGATTGCTTTGTTGCATTGTAAAAAAATTAATTTAAGCCGTTGTGCACTTTACAGTGTTAAAATGTTTACTGAGGTTGCTTACAAAGTTTTATTACGGCAGTATTTGCAATGTTCTTTTATCATTTTGCATACTTGTTTTAATTAGAAAGTAATAAATAATTACTGTGGCTAAACAGATGATAGTTTTGTAAAGTACACTGCTTAATGTGTAATACTTATGTCTTATTTCAATCATGGTTTTTATTAAAATCCAGATTTATTGTCTGATGTTTTTTAAAATATAACGGAATTAGTTCCATATTCTAATGTGTTACGTCGTATATGATCTTAAGAGTTTTGCTTTAGAAACACCACAAAAAAAGCACGGTCATTCTATTTAAGAAAAAAAGTTGATATTTTCATTCCTGTTAGCCTAAAAATAGCCCACTTTTGTCTTACTCACGTATACCAAAAACGAAATTTTTAAATTAAAAAATAACCAAAAAATTGGGGACGTACATTGACTCGTGGTATATGGCACTATTCATTTTTCTTATATTTATTTAGCCCCGCCAAACATCACTCTTTTATTTATATTTGCCTAGGTAGAAATTGAGCAGTGCGCATAGAGCTCTCTGTGCTGACTGTTATCATTGGAGGCCATAAATTGGCACATGGTGCACGAAAGCACAAATTTGAGTACTGTGTGCTGCTACTTTCTAACCGTTCATAGTTATTGTTTCTGATCCTATCCACACGGATCCATTAAGCTACGCTACCCTGATGAGGAGCAATAACTCCGAAACACGTGTCCGTAGCTGCATCATGTTTCTTTTTTTTGGTATATGGCACTATTCATTTTTCTTGTATTTATTTAGCACCACCAAACATTACTCTTTTATTTAATAACAATAATAACAACCTAATAATCTCTAACTGAAAATATTAGAACAATAAATATTTAAATAATCGACCAATGTTGAATTTGTTTTTATGCAGTAGCTTGCTATTAAAATAATATAAATAATAAATGTAATTTGTTAAAATTCCTTTTAAAAAAAAAATTTTTTTTCACACATTTTGGATTTTCTAGTTGTAAAGTGACAGTCACCAAAAAATCGTGAACACACACCTATTACTATCGACTATCGAATTTGTGAAACAAATTATAGGGTATTCGGTATGCAGTGAAAAGCATCGTTTACTATATAACGTGTTTTACATACAAAAAAATAACTAAACAATAAGCAAAAAAGTATTTGGTGCGCCTCTGAACAGCACAATGTTCTCATGAAAAAGAAAATTTAAATATTCCTGATATACCAAACATTTATTAGCTCTGCTATTGTTCTCCATTGTTTTGTAACATTTTAAACGTAAAAATGTTTTACATCATAATAAACTGGATAAATAAAATAAAAAGAGGCACAGCCAACAGCATAGCATGTTGTTTTGTTATAATGTAAAAATCAGAACAAAGCCTTTAGAACAATACAACAACAATAATAGTAGTAGTGGCTGGGTATTTTATTTAAAATAATGAATTTTAAAATAATATTTATTGGTACTGAAATATCACTTTATAGAGAATTATACATATCTACAAACCTGAAATAAATTTGATGTGAGGAGCCTTCATCTTTCGTCAGAAATAAAATAATCTCATGGATATGAGAATAATAAATTCATAAATTTTTTAAATATTTTGTGACAGGGTAAATATTATTCTAGAAAGAATCTGTTTTACATCAGCGTTACCACATATTATTATACAATTAACGATGGCACTCTGCCACATTTATTGTTAATAATTCTCTACTACTGAAAAATTAATATCAATGCACATATTATAAGGGACACAATGTTTTATAGGTTTATAGGTTATAGATCAAAGTATTGTGACCTAGTTGATTTAAATTTAATTGATAAAATATTACTAAAAAAAAAACCTATTTAGAATTGGTATTTCTACTTGTCAGAGAGTACGCAACAACTTTATGGTTTGATGTTAGCTCTAACAATACAATATTTAAGAAATAAGAAGGATGAACATCTCGATGTCAACGCCACGACGTCAACTCTATCAAAAATTAACTAATGAAAATTTGATGATAGTGAAAGTAGTGTGTTGTTTCTATTAGAATCAATAATAATTGTACTAATTGCAGTATTAATACTGATTCCCATTAATTCTCGGTTATTTTCTGCACATTCTTATAATAAAGTCTGTTGTAAACTGCCAAACATCTTCACGTTTAATAATTTATTAATGTTTGTAAAAAATATAAAAATGCTCCATTAACTTATATTTAAAGTAAATTAGTATTTATATTACCACCATTTGCATAAATTAAAATAAATTTGACAGCTCATCGACCAAGAGTTTCGCATTTAATTTAGGTTACGTTACTTCTAGGCATGAGAATTAAGAGCTGAAAGCAATTATTGGCATGTGCATAAATTGTGAATGTAAATTACTGCTGAGTAAAGTCAGCTGTTGTAAGAATGACGTGTTTCAACTTTGTTTTGCTGACATTTTAGAACCATGAGAAAATTACTGTCTAACCAGTGGCGTATTTGAATGGCGATAATACTATTTACTTTCCTCTTCGTTTTGTTTTAAATTTTGAAACAAAATAATTTTGCTTTATTATTGTTATTGCTGTGGTTAAGTTATCTGTTATTAAAATAACGAGATTAACAAAATTATTATTATATACTTTACAGACTCTTGAACGGATTCATTCGGTCAACCAATGCAAACAAAAAACAAAAGAAAAATACGTGACACATACTCCTAATCTCTTGTTAAACAAACTAGTTTGAGTAGTAGTAGATTAACCAACAAGCGAAAAATAAGAAAGAAACGTCATCAAAATTATTACCTTACATAATTTAATGAATTAGCGACAAACTATAATGTGGTAATCTGTGGTAAAAGTATGTCATAATTTACAAGCTCATGCGTTAAGAATTTAACCGCAATATAATCGCTACAGTCAGTAGTTAAGATGAAAGTTAGTGTCATCGAATCAAAAAACAATTTAAGGTAGAGTTTATTTTAAATAAGTGAGATGTTAAAAGCTTCATTACCATATTTCTCTAGACATATATTATCATTTCTTCTACCGAGTGCAACGTGTTTGGGAATATGTATCCAATGTCCATTCGCCTTTCTATTTTCTTTATTATTTAATACTATATTTTTCTTGTGCATAAAAAATTATCAGGTTTAATTATTAATTCAAGATCCATTTATACTTTCATGACCCATTTTAAGCAACGCATATTTCGCAAAGACTAAGAAAGAAATCGTAACAGATACTTTTTGCATAAATTGGTAGGTTTATGAATAATGAATAAAAACCGAATTTCCAGAAATGAAAACGGAGGTGGAGTTGAAGTTATTAAACGTGAAAGGTGCGTTTTTTCAGTTTCTTGTCTATAAACATTTTAACAATGGGATTAACGTTAAAAGTGCTTTTATACCTATTTGTAATCAATGAAATTACGTGAGCTCAAACCCATATTTCTACAATAAAACAAAGTCGAGATATAAGCTTCTTGAATTTCATCCAAGAATACTTGAAAAACATACTTTTTCAGATTTCTTATTTGTTTGTAGCGGGCGACAGTTTACTTTCATTTAACTTATTGTCATCCGACGCGCACAAATTAATGATATCTACTTACTTGGTTGTAAAGATTGATGATTTGATTCCATCATGAGGCAACTTAAAATTTATTTATTATTTGCTTCGAACGTAGATGGAACGGAAAGAAGGAACCTTCTAAGCTGTAGATGTGGGTCTGACGGAAGTGGATTGACGAATTTTGTCCTACATTTGATTGACTGTTACACTGACACACGAAATAAATAGGATAGTGGAAACAGTAAAAGTAATTTTCTATCATTACAGTTTTAAAATGGCGCGCACAAGCGTCTGATTTGATAGATGCAAGTGCATTTAATGCACTTTAATCTACTAGATATTAGAGAATACTGAAAATATGAGGTTCCAATATACTTATAATTATTTTTATAAAAGTTTCAGGTACATCCATTATGTCATCTGGAATTTCTATTTGTTTTTTCAATGTTCATTTTTTTTTCATATAAAAATATTTTTTTCCAAAATATTTTTGTATTCAGCTTGCAGCTTTTCCCGTCTAATAGATACTAATGAGAAATTTCGGTTAGTTATTAATTATTAATCTCATAAATTGAATACTTTTAAATTTTATTTTTACTTTCCAAATAATTTAATTTTAGTATAATTTTCAGAGATTTTAATGTTAAGTATAAATACTTTAATTTTAATTTCTTATCGTCAAGTTTAAAATGTATTGTATGTATTTAATTGTCTTTACATAATATATTTGTCCAACTTTTTTTATAGTCCTGAAGATGCTAATAAATTTTAAGCGAAACTTCGACTGATATAAAGAAGCAGTTTTTTTAATTTGAACCTTGACCTATTCCAACCATTTGAAAATAATATTTAATATTTCCTAAAATACATTAAATGTGCGTAATATCAAATACGTCAAGATCGTACGTTTTAAAGGAAGTCTTAAATTTCAGTGTAATTTAGTGTTGGAAGGCGGTGACCGCCTTCTAAATCACAGGAGTAACTTCCTGCAAGCTAAGAGATTTAAGCTTATATGATGTAGGAGGCAGGGCCCTATAGCATGTAGTGGAGGCGTTTCTTCAGAATAATTTTTATTTAAAATGATTTCGTTCTAAATGGTTTTCGGTTCACTTTGCTGGATCGCTAGTTACATAGGTTGAATCATCAATTCGTTATATATATAATATAAAACCATTTACAATTGCGATTATGGAAGGAAGAATCACAAGCAATTTGAACATTAAAAAATTTGCAATAATAAATTTTAATTGAGGACCAACGTTTCGGTGGATGATTCCCATTATCGGGACCAACAATTTTTAATAATTTATACACATATACGCGGTTAAAAGGTCTAATATTAAATATTAAACAAATTACACATACATACATTGAAACAATATGTTAAAAATAAAAAACTTGGAAACGATTTTACTTAAATAATTGAATTGTTGTTTTACCTATTATTAATGTGGGCATTCCTATCAATATTCTATATAAATGTACTGTCAAAATAATCTAAAACACTTGTTAGTTGTACTTTTTTAAACAATTATTATTATTAAACAACTGTTGATTTAGTTAAGAATTGTAGAAATTGATATTATACATAATAAAAATTCTGCATGGGTAGTTCTTGCAAGTTGGTTAGTTTTATTCCTTATAGGAGAATAGTTATTTCACATATTTATCGCTTTTTTAAAGAAACTAAACAAACTAGTTGATTCAGCTCCGAAGATGGTCAAAACATAAAAATTTATTTTTGCAAGTAAATTTTTTATGGTCCGAATAGCTTGTGATATTTTCATGCCTTCTTATCAAGTGGACGTGAATTATTAACTTACAGTACAATCTTGATTATGAACAAGGAAATGTTATTGTAGATAATCTTTAACCAAAAATTATAGCGGGAACGCCGTTGCATTATCATTTGAGCATTTAATTAAGCCTCATGCCCGCATATAATTTATAATTAATTATATTATAATATATGTAATTCAGTAATTATACCCGTAAGTACTTGGTTAGTGCGTCTAGATAAGGAAGTAGGTAGTTTAAATTAATCGCATAATCGCATTTAATGTTGTTAAAATCATTAAATGACATTTATTTTTTATGAATGAACTGAATAAACATAAACTGATGTTAGGTTTATTTATTTCTATTTTAAGAACCTTGAATCTTGCATATTTTGTCAGTAATAATCTATGGTCCTTTTAAATTCGCTAAAACTAATTAAGTTTCAAAGTACTCGGTCACAACATTATTTACGTGAAAAATTATTAAAAATTAGTCTCAGTTACGTAAAATATTACAGTTTCAATTAATTAATCTTAATTAAAGCCAAGGCTTAAGTTTAGCGCTTTCGCTAATTAGATTTCCTGTTTCCTTTCATTTAATTTATGAGTGAATGTGCTTGTTATATTTTTTATTTTATTTCTCACAAAGTAATAACCGTTCGGAGAATATCTTGTCGAGCAAAATGAATCTTGTGTGCAAAAAATCACAGACAGAGACGAACTTTATGTATATTAATCACCTTATATTTTCAATGCTCTGTACAATCAAAAAAAGCTATATTCCTATAACATGAACAGACAAGGGTAGGTAGTTTTGATTTGGCACAAATTTGATAGTTAATCAGTTTCTTAGATGGCTTAGAAAGGAAACCTACACTCGGATTTCTCGTAGCAATATAAACGAGCCCACCTGTGCCCAGCAGGTCGGAACAAATGCTAATGCACCCTGTCTCCACGTCAGCTGTCGTCCTGGAACCCCTATTTTCTCCGCCCACTAGAACACATTGCTTTAGGGACTACTAGCTGGTGATTTAATACAATCAGTTCTCATTCAACTGACATCTTTAATACCTGTCACAGGATTCACTTGCAATCGTGTAGCTTACGCCCGGCAGCGGTGCCTCTGGCGGGTTGAGGGAACTGGTTCGTTTCAGATAAATAAATCATTTAATCTCGTAAATAAAAGTGATGATGAACCTGAATTCTAACATTTTCTAGCTTTTTGAATTGGAGTTAACAAGTAACGCAAATATTTATTTCTTATCTCACCAATTTATGAAGGATGTGTTTCATTGAAATTGGTTACATTTATATGATAATATTTCGGTTTAGATAAATTAAAACGAAATAATTTAGGTCCTATTATATAATTTTAGTTGTCATAGTGAATTAAATGGGTTAGTTGGCTTACATCTTGGGCATTCATATTTAAATTTAAATTTGTAATTAATGAATGCTAAGAACATGATTATATATTGCAAGAAACGTTAATGGAACTAAGTGGGAAGTATAGCACCCTTTCTCTTTTGTCAGGTTTCTCATATTGGTTTCTTGAAATGTTTTTAACGCTTCCTCTTAACAAACTTTTGGAAATGCCTAACTCAGGTTTTATGCAAAGAAATGTGTTAGCTGATACTTGTTAGCAAGTCGTTAGCTTTTTCGTTTTTGAATATTCTTTTTGAATATAGTGAACTAATACCTAGTCCAGAAAAATATTTATCCCCCGACCTTTCTCCATGCACTTCTGTCCGAGGTTCTGTTTTGATCCTAGATTTGACTCTATATTTTAGTCATTCTTCTGTTTTCAATAATGGTGTTAAAAAGGCTTATGGAACGTGATTTTGTGTGTCATGATCTACTAATTATAGAAACAGTAATATATTTTTATAAAAGTTATACGAAGTGTCAACACATTCAAACATATTTTATAAAACGTGGATATGTACGTAGTAGATAATATCATAATACGATATATGTAGTTAATTATAAAATATTCATTCTAAAGAATTTGATCCTGTAAATGTAACCCTAAGCATGCAATGTAGGTTAACCTAAACATCCCTGAAATGCACTTAGTAGGCATTTATGTAATAAGATAATCCCAAACATTCATACAAAGTTCAAAGTGCCAGGAATTACTGTTGCAAAGACGATAGGGGTGTAACCACATGGTAAAATATGCTCGGCTAGAGACGCAGAGAAAAGAGATACGGCCCAATGAACAAAGAGACCTGGAGTTGAAGTGTCTTGTATCTGACAATGTCTGCCTTTCTGCAAAATCATCTTGTTTAATTTAATAAACAATGAGGCGAAATGTACAGAGTCACAGAGTTATCCAAGTAAGAGGACCACCAAAGACAATTTGATTTAAACAGGAATTTTAGTTAGGTACTGTTACCGTGGATTGAATGTGACGTTATATACCTAACCTTATTTGTTTTATTATTTGTTTTAAAGGTTGTTTCAAATTTCATGGTGTTTTATTATAACAGTAGAATTATCTACTTCTTCAATCATTGGCGATATAGTATGGGGTTATTCAATATTTAGGCTTTCGCGGAGCTGAAAATAATTATCAGTATTATCTTTTTGTTTAAGTTGTTTTTTCACATCTAAATAAAGAATGTCTTTGACGTCAAAAGGGTTTTAACATGCAACTTATGAAAAGAACTCAATTTGGTGGATACCACCAAACTGTATGTGATGCTTTTAAGGTACACAGAAATGAAAGCAGATTTATTTGAGCTAGTGAAAGGCTTGAAAAAGAAAACTGGATCCGTTACATCTGTTTTGGCTGTCTTTATAAAATATTCAACATATGAATTTCTAAGATGTGGAGCGACCTATTTTATTAATTAGAAATGTGGTGCAGGAAAGCTACTTTTAGGTCACATGCTGGGTTATAAAGCAGAGTAATATTACTTATACCGTCGTAACTAGAAATCTTGTCTTTCACATCTTAATAGAACGCAAGGTCGCCTTTAGATGAAATGAAAACATGCTGAGATGAGATGAACCTGACCTTTGCACTATATTAGCTGGTATTAAAACTTTTAATATAAAAAGCAATTAACTACGGTTTTGCAGGTAATAAGTTGCCGCAAAGTTTTATTATCATCTATCTTAAATATAAAAACTAAGAAGAGGCATGTAATATGGATAGCTTAAGCAAAAACAATTATCATTAATAATTTTGCTCTGCTACCAGTAGCTAAACTTCATTTTGTAGTAAAAAGTTATTAATATTGCGACAAAAATTAAAAGCAAAGTCTGTCAGAATGATTACATGTAAAATGTGTATATTTGGTCATCGGGTTTGAAAAGGAGCCACCCTTAATAATTCGAGAATCGTTCAAGATTTTTGAATTTAGTAAACATTTTTTTGGATGTCAAGAAGATCACATTTTAATAGAAAGAGGTGTAATCCAAAACCCACCCTTTCACCCCCAGCCACCCCATGTTTATAATGTCAAATGACACCCCTGCTTTTTTTCATAAACTACTAATAGCAGAACTTTTTTGGAATGCAATCGTAAAAAGAAAATGCGACCTTGAAGTGAAATTTTTTTGAATAAATGCATAAAACTGAATCGTTTGAATCATACCTCTTTCCAATAAAATGTTGCCTCCTTGACATTCAAGAAATTGCCGATTACTATACACAAACATCTTGAACAGTTCTCGAGTTATTAAGAGTTGTCAAAAGATCACTCGATATGGGTACATCTTCACAATAATCGATTTGTATAAATTCTGATGAACGGGTAAAAGGAAATTTCTCATATTTTAAAATAACGAATAAATTTCAATTCAATTAACATAGTAGTAGAGTAATAGTATTTGGACAAACTTATAAGAAAAAAGTTTCTGATGCTGTTGCTAAACTTTGTTGACTTGCACCGGATCTGTAAAGCTAAGGAAAATTTTTTGGAAAACAGGTGAAAAAGTAATTTGTAGAGAAAATGTGGCTCATTCTAAAATATTAATATTAGAGTTGTTCGAGATATCCTAAGATTTTTTAAAAAGGTTATTCACTGATTTTTTAATTACTATTTGTAATAAATTTAGATAGTATTCAAGAAAAAATTGTCGCGAAAGATAAAGCGAAATAGAAAAAAAGGTATTAGTTAACTTCTCAGGTTAGTAGGCTGGGATGATAGCAATTCCAGAAAACCGTCCCATTTTCAATTCACGTGTCTATAGAATCACTACATCATCAGTATATTATCCCTAGCCACCAATTTATCCTCCTTGTGCTCATTATTTTTTAAATACCAAGAATGTGATTTACCCAACCGGTATATTAATATTTTATAAGTGTATTTGCTTTTATTGTTTCTTTGGCGATATTTAATAGAATGGGAAATGGCACTTAAATGGTATTACATTCTCGACATAGTTGGACATGCTCATTGCATTATAGAAATTTATTTTTCCAAAAGAATTAGTTTATTTTCTATATAAATGTTAACTTTGGCTCTCTAGATGACAACATTCTATATTTTATTTGGTAGCATAATATGCCTTATAACGATTTAATTTATTTATAATGTAAAAAATCGTCCTAATTAATTTATTTGTTACTACATAAGTATTATTTAATGACTTAGTTTAGGAATGCTCACATTGCTCACCTCTTAATAAAGAGAAGTTAACTTCAGGATAAGGAACTCCGGGTTTACATCAAAGTATCCAAAGTCAGCGTTATTTATACTAAATAAAGAATATAATGTATACTAACTGTGTCTCTAGAGATCGCCCAGGAGATAATGTCGTTCCTGTCAAGAAAATTTATTAATGGATATTAATAGGTAGCTAGCAGGTCAAAGTCAAAATTAATATATTTTAATAATATAGTTCCCTTAAATATACTTAAAGAAGCTAATCACTATGTGTTATTAGTTGTGTTGCGACACCTGTTGTTTATGTTTATATTAGGTGAGAAGAAATCCAAATAATTTTATACATAAACACACCTGTTTCAGGTGATACCTACAAAATTCTGGATCAGCTACTACTTTGTATTTAAGACCGTTTTTTTACAAAAATGTGCTTTAAACGTAATTATTAGCACGAAATGTGATATTAAGACTTGGTAATTCGTAATTAATAATATTATTATGTACCTAACTTAAAATGTTGTTCCTTATCCGGATACAAAAAAATATAGCAATATCTAAACAAAATCAAATATTAGTTACAGGTACAGTTTTATGAATTTTATCGAGCATTTTTCTTAATTACTAGGTTTATGTTAGAATAATAAATAAATGAAGATTTTTGTATTATTTGATTGACGTTTTTAACTAATTCTATAAAATACTTGCACGTGCTCCTTTGTCGGGAATTTTTTATCTGCGGTACAAAAATGCATTCGACTTTACAGGCGTGTCTTATTAATGCTATGTTTTGTCATTGAGTAAAGAAATATTATTACGTTGTCTTTTATCGCTACATTACAATACAAAACAGCGGACATTGCTAATTATTTTAACGTTCTGTCCATCATGTTTGGATACGGTCCAGTTAAATTTAGCCACTATTTTTTATTATAAGAGTAAGGAATTGAAAATTTCGATATTTCTTTTATACATGAAACAACTAGCAGCATCTATTCGTTTTGAGAAGAGTTCTCCATGAGGGGTCACTTGTCACTTGCTATATTGGTCCATTTAACAAAATCGTTGATAATGTCATTACTTCCACATTTATGACATCACATCATCAACACGTCAGCATCAAAAGATGCTCATTAAAAAAATGAAATGGTTCATTTTTTGTTTGAAAAATGTGAATTTTATTTCTTACTTCTGGAAGTTCTAGTGCGAATAAGGCATTTATTTAAATACATATTTGAAAAGCTTTCTGGGAATCGCTTTAGCCGATTGAATATCACACTAACACACTTATCTCAATTAACTAGCAAATCAATCATCGCTTACAATTAATTATTTGGTTAAATTTATTTGATAAATAAATGATATTTGATTAGTTTCATATAAATATGTATTAACCGACTAGATCAGAAGAATAATTCGAATAAAACTAAGCATGAAAAACTATTGGATGTAGTTAACTGAACGGCAGTTACAATAAATATTTAAGTTAAAGAGTCATTATTATTTATATATGCATTGATGAACCGGGTGTCTATAATTTTAAAATTACATAAAATAAATTTTATAAAAACTAGACACGGAAAACTTACTACTCGATGTTGTGTTGTAACGAACGGTACGATAAATGACGGCACTATAAAAAGCGGAAGGCGCAATAAACAATCGTAAAATTAGCCTCATTATTCAACTTGTCAAACGCGGTGATATTTTTAAAGAAGATTAATTATACCAGTATAAATGCAGCCATTTATATTGCGATCTCTCAACGTAGAACTCGAAGCAAATAGCTCTTGTTTGCAGTTAACCGTGCGCCCTCTTTCCATTTTTAAATATATAATTGAAATATTAACAATTCAATTAATTTTTGAGGGTATGACATTTTATATCTATAAGTTTTATATGTAGTGGATTGTTTTTGAGAGGAAAGTAAAGTTTAAAGAAATATGTTTGATAATAATGTTATAGACATTGAAAAGTAACAACAAGAAAAATTTATTAACCTATTTTCTGTAATTATCGTCTGATATAATGCAAATAAAATGTAAAATAAGTTGTCGTGGTATAGATACAAAAGTAGTCGACATACTCATTATTATTCCATAGTGCGGACAAATATTTTGGAACACATTATGTAGTATCGAATTAGTGTATTGTCGCAAAATTACACTTCGATTTATTAAATTAATTTGCCATGTTTTAAAATAGTTAATGTGGTTCGGATCTTACAATAAACTGTAGAGTCTTGTCTCTTTTTATCTAACACAAACTCCTACGATTTTCCGGGAGTTATTATGGTGACTTGAAAGGCGATTAAGAAAACATTTTGAGAAAACAAAACATTTTTAAAGCAACGAATTTGGATATAGAGAAAAATTATTTAATTTTTTTTAAATGCCTTGCCACTATTTTTCTTGAAGTTGAAAGAATAGATTCTTTGAATATTATAGCATATAAATTTTATTAGGTTGTATAAACAAAGTTCTGAATAAATGCAATTGAAATTACAACATAAAAGACGTTATTTATTAATTTGGATTATATTACAAAACAAAACACAAATATTAACATGTTCAAATCATAGTGTATTAAAGACAGTATGCAGCATGCAAAACCAACAATTTTGAACGTAATTTTACATAAATTGCTAAAGAGCACAATTTGACAAACCAAAATTGAGGCAGCCAGTCAATTTAAATATTTTTTTTATTTTTAGATAACCATTTGAAATGAAATAAATCTACCGTAAACCAGAAAATTCATAAATTAATTAATCTCTTTTATCATATCTGTGAACGTTTATTATTTAAAAAAATCTATAAGTATCGTTGGTCGAATCTGTAATTTGTTATGGTATCACTATTTGGGGAGACTCAATAGACTCATCTAATAATCAGGTAAATCTAGTGGAAATTGCACTCAAATATCAAATTAATCGTTTATCAGAACAAACGCTTTTCGTCCTTTAAACTTTTTCACACAGTTCCAGTTCAGGTAATGAATATTCAAGAATTATAAATATTCAACGTTGCTAAATTTATGTTGTACACAAACCCACGGTTGCGAAGCCCTGTTGCCCATGACTATTATTCTAGAAGTGAATAACTGAAACAGTTAATGTCCCAAAATCAAAGAAAACCTGTATGAAAGATACATTAGATACACAGGAATGAAAATAAAATGTCATCCTTCATTAATAAATATAATAATAAAAAAAATGTATGAATGTGTTTATGTATCTGTTCTGCAGACACGTGTATTATGTGTATATGCATATTTAGAATATATTGTAGATACGTCTTCATTAATGTCTATATTCTTTGTATAAATCATGGTTAATAATGTAATTTGTATTTTAATAATTTATAATAGTTATGCTATTGTATCTACCCACATTAGCATTGTCAAAATTATCTGGTTTTCGTAGCACATACAATTATTTCTAACAGTCAGGTATAATTATTGTTTTATTATCCACCGTGTTTAGTAATGTCTATTTTAACAATTCATAATATGAACAACGCTACATATAACCTACTAGTGAGGTGCCTTAAATTGTTTTATATATTTACCCATACAGGGTGTCTAACCAGGAACCGAGTCCATTGATACAGGGAAAAGCATGTAGCAAAAAAATTTTGAAAATTTTGAGAACTATTAAAGTCAGTGTGACCAATCCAACAAAAAAAAATTACAATAATTTGGTAAGTACTTTCGGTTATACCGGAAGTCGGTACAAACTTACTTATTTTAAATGGAACACCGAATATATTTTCGATTTTTCGAAATGAGCATAAAATTCCAAGTCGAGAACATGTATCATACGCTAATATACCTAAACCACGCAGTTTTGAAGATATTCGACGATTTTATAAAATATTTAACGGATGCAATGGTTAATTATAACTTTCTTCATGTAGGAGATCCTCGTTATAAAATATAATTCGTTGTATGACATTGAGTGTTAACTAAATAGTAATTTATTTATATATGACTTTTACGTTAAAATTGCGTTTATAGTCACTGTTGGTATATATACCGAGCTTTGTAAACATCGAAATAAACATATTTTAATTAATACTCCCCTTCGTCAAGAAAAAACTACACTACAATCAAATGATAAAGAAGCAGGTGACAACAATCGATATAGGTGGCATTGTATGGATCGGTAAATATAAGCAGATGTGACCATTCATGTATACAAGTGTACACAAGATTTAATTTTATGCCTATGTTACACAATATCTAGCTCTGCAGATGGCACATGTAACATTTATGTGACCAAAACAAAATAAATTTTGGACAGGTAAGTATGCAATAAAATAAAATAAAAAATTAGCCGCACGTGATATACTATTTTATTTTATTTATTAAATGATTTTACTATTTGTTTGGCTGACAATGATTACTATTGGTTATGGTACGCATCTTCACCAGGTTAGAGTTTAATATTAAACAATTAAACAACGATCCAGATACGTTATCGATTTCATAACACAGATAGAATCTCTATTAACAGCAGATAATTTAGCAAGTATTCGGTATAACCAAAAATATTCTTTATCTCAATTATGTTAATATTATTAGGTATTATTATGTCATTGCTGCAACCTCAAACTCATTAACCCGTGAATTGGCAAGTTAAAACACCTGGTAATAAAAACTAAGTTATTAACTGACTAATTAACTTGAAAATTACCTAATTAATAAAAATTGCAATTTAATCAGTTCCTCACTGACTGAACTTCAAATGAATGGTGATTCAAAAGCGAGAGTGTCATTTTATATAGCTCAAAATATTTTGCAATAATATGATAGACATCATTTTAGATTACTCTTACATAATTAGTAATTTGCAGGAAACTAATACACAATGGTGCCCAAAAATGTTAAATGTAAAACTAATTGCGGTTATATTATTGCAGGTCTCTATAAATTATGGACCTCCTCTTACACTGGTATTTCTTTAAACCCAAACGTCGCGCTCTGCTAAGTTTGATACAATATTTCAATAATCCGAGTTACGTCGGAATATGATTCCTTACGAGATGATGCTTTGAGGATCCATATTTGGTTCTTGGTATAACCCTCTCCTGGAACTTTCCGGTATTACATATGAAAAATTAGAAGGTAGTTAGTTATCAGTCCTAATCTCAATATCACTTCTGACGTCAAAATTCACGTGTTTGCTATCTCCGTAAATCCATCAAACCATGACATTGTAAATTAAAACACCCACCCGGTAATACTAAATACTACAAAGAAATTATACCAACAGCAGTACTTATTGTGAAAGAAAATAAGTATTATATTATTTCGATAATTTTTTTTAAGTGGTTACTTTATCGCTTTTATCCCACTAAAGGACAAAATATTTCCGATTCAGACTATTTGCAAAGTTTTTGATGGAGAACTTTTATAATAATAAATATATTGCAATATTTTCTCACAACATACATCTATCAATAAATACAACTCAATAACCTAAATTGCTTATAAGCACAAGGTAAATATTATTTCTAATAAACTGAGTAAACGTTTTTACAGACCTTTTACTCAAAGTATTTGTATAAAGCTTAAACCACACTCAGGGATGTTTACTTAAATTTTATTATATCCGGGAATTTTCTCTTTTCTATATCAAAATATCGGTTCTATTATTGTTTTAATATACAAAGTTGAACAAAAATACCGAGTTTTCGCTGTTAACTGTGCCATTTACTTTTTTTGTCAGGGGTTTTAGATGACGTCATCAATATTGTTTTTAAATTGATTGCATTTATCGTACTTCTGATGCTATATTTATACGTTTTAGTGCTATGAAATTTGTGTAGTTTACATGAGCTAAATTTAATTCAATTATTATTCAAAATGGACAAATAATATCGCGGAAAACTAGACATTTTCAAAGCTTTTCCCAGAACTGAATTTCGATTTAAAAAATGTATAATTAAAACATATACATATATTAAAGATAACTCTTAAAAGTTTTAATTATTTAACAGTTAAATATTAAAAAAGAAAACAAATATTTCTCTTTTTATTTCTTAAATAAATTGGTGTTAAACTATCGAAGTTTTCTTCATTGAGATATGTTACTGCCTCTTATATTTTTTATTTCATGTACCTACTTCAAAGTATCATCTTATTACGGCTTAAAAATAGTTAAAATATCTGTGGAAGATTTCCATTGAACGTAACTGACCGCTAGTTGAGGTGCGGAACGTACCTCACAGCTGATTCACTGAACCACCTGAAGTCTGTCGGTGATAATACAGTTCTCTTCTTACCAAAATAATTTAATTATTATTCATTTAAAAAATAACAAGATAAATAAGTATGCTGGGTAAATATTAGGAACTAGAAATTGTTTGGAAAAAACATAGTTATTTATAAATAGTCCATCGCATCGAAATGTTCAATGGTCCAAGAAATATAGGGAATTTTTAGAGTAAAATAGTGAGTTGGTAACACTGACGAATCGGAACTCAGTTCTATGAATTTTTTTTTTATTAAGAAAATTTTTTAAAACGCGTTGTGTAAGGGAAGATTTCCTCTTTTATCTATCAACTGATGAACCGTTAGTTTTGCTGTGTGAAATTTGTGATAAAGGCACTTTTGGCTTGCTTTCGGCTATTTTCCGGAATAAAACACAATTTTACATTTTGGTTTAGTTTAATACGTTGGGTATTAAATGTATTGTCGATTTAATCGGATTTAATAGCAAACTAATCGTCCAGACTATTCTGGGTAAGTTTAACAGTTTTTTTTGTCTTTAAAAGACCATGTGTTTTATAGGTTAACTTAAAAGTAATTTTTCATGTAATGCATTTTAGACGATTTTAGTACGGTGAAAAACTGAGCAATACCACCAGCTTTTGTTGAATTTTTGAGTATTTATTGGAATATATTTGGACTTCTGGACATTGAATATTTTTGGCGATTTTTTGGTACTTGATATTGGTATATTGAATAACACAGAAGATAAGCCTAGCACATTTACCATCTATCTATATTTCATTGTGAACATCATATGCAGTAACTAAGACGAAGACTATATTCAACGAAAACTTTAGTTTTTCCTGAAGGTTCCCTTAGCGGAATGATGGAATCTTGTTTCTGGAACTGTTTGAAACTCATCATTAAGTTAAGTTTTAGTTTTTGTACATTTATTTTTATTTCAGCTTTTCATTGTAATTAATGCCTGTAAATTTACTAATAATTTCTTCCTTACAGCTAAGATATTTGTCTTGATCTATTTTTGTTATATATATTTTTACCAGACATTGTACTCAAAATCTACCCCAGACAAACTAATTTATGTTCTAAATAATTGTTAGATTTCAAGGTTTTATAATCACTTTGTGTAATTACTATGGTCCGTAAATAAACCCTATGTATTATTTTTTTAAATCAGACTTTTATTGTTTTCAAAAAGGATTTGTAATACCCTGGACCTCATTACTACGATTTTAGGTCGTAACAATCTACATCCCCTTTCTCGTAGATTTTTCTCTTTAATGCGCACCACACAAAAAAAATTTAACCGGTTGAGATCGGGGCTTCTTGAGGACCAATAAATGACTCCATTGCGCTAATCCATAATTCATATTTCTTATTATATGGACGGGCATTCCGACCTAAAGCCAAATTATATTTCTTTAATATAAAAGAGGAACATTACTCAAATATTTCACAATATATTTTAAAGTTTAAGTATAAATAAAAATTAAACCAATAATTACCCCTTTAAGAAAAGTCGTAGCTTACTTTGACATTCCTCCTTGTTTTTAAATTTTTTCCAATAGCGAGCATATTTATCGAATAGACTAGACAATCATTTGTTATACTACGAGTATAGAAGGATATGTGTGAGGCTGAGGAAGCATAATCAGTCCAGCAAAATATTTTATATATCTTTTCTTTATTCACCTATTAAACATTTTTGGAAAAATGCTCGTCAAGGTGGTATTTTCACAAAGTATGCGTTTTAGTTAGTATTGAGGTTCCATTTTCTCATGTTTTTAATTTTAGTTTTTTGAATCTCTGGCAATTTTGGATATTATTTTTTAATTTAAAAAACATACTTTTACTTACTTATTGCAAACATGATTTGCATATTTTTTTAAATTCATTTCTTTATGAAGGTGATTTTAACAAAATATTTTATTTTTAGTTTAAATACAATGAATGCATAAAAGCAAATTTGGGAGTAGGAACTTTCTGCAAATATAATATAAGTCCTATATATTTCTATGACCACTTTAATTAGTGTAAAATAATAAAAACACCATAATAGGGTATGCGCATATGCGAGATTTTTAAGCAAAATTGGTTGTAAAAGATAGTTAATGCTATAAAAAAATGAATAACAATAAAATTTTATCAACAATGTACTCTATATTTATGTATCTGTTAATTAAAATTCATATTATTTCTAAGTTTACGACCACTGGCCGAGAACAAACGATGAAATCCTAATCTCACCGTGACGTCAATTACTCGATTTTTTGACAGAACTTTACAGAATCTTTTATGTTCGCCGTTGTTTAATATGTCATACTGTTTACGTGTAGATTCAATGCGCGATTTCGGTGTTAAATATTAACATTTTTCACGGAAAAGTGAGTGGAACAGATTTTGTAAAAGCCCAGGAGAGATAATTTGGCCAATGTTGCTCTCTTAGTTGCTGTACTACTTTTAAGTGGAAGGCGCCTTTTTCTATCAGTTTGACAATCAAAATCCATGATCTTAAACATGTATGTAACTACCCATTAATTTAAACATCATATAGTTTTCTAAATCTTCCTCTAATTGAAAAAAAAGTAAGATACATAACCTAAAATTGTATGATTTTAAAAAGGTACAAAATCGCACTTACGTTGAAATGATCCTCACATACAACCCCCTTTACTGTTTTCTGATATATCAGTTTCACTCCTTCTCATGGTACGTAACTATAATTTTCTTTTTTTTCTTTAATTTAGCGCTTGATCCTATATTGGTAACACGACAAATTTTTTTACTGGTATTTTTCTTGTGAACTACTGGCACTGAGGTACTTAACAGTACCTTGGATGCTTAATGTCAATAATATCCTTGTTTTCCATTGTAAAATGCTGCGTTAAACGCTATTTTAACAAGTTTTACACAACATCAAACATCAAACATTAAATGGAAATGCGAGTTTCTGACGTCACAACACCACAGCAGCCATTTGCATGACGTCACAGTCATTTTTGGAATAACCAATTTTTGTTAATTTTCTTTGGATAATGGGTTACATTTTAGCCGTTTTTTATTATTGCGATAGCCATTTAGTAAGTTAATTTACATTTAATTCTAAAATCATGCGCATACCTTATTTCCCTGCTTTGCTGAAAGGTAATAAAAAACTCCCCTTCCCAAAATGGAATATTGGTCAGAGTATTTAAATGGTACATTTTCTGGTCGCCAGTCCAATGGATAATATAATTAGAATTTATAGAATCAAACCCAATAATATCTGGACTTAAAAGGTATGATATCACTAAAACATTCGAATATTTACTTACAAGTTTCAGCAGAGGATTGATTTGTTTGACTGTAGACAGCTTTTGTTTCCATCAGTTTTTATTTAAAAGTGTTATTTTTTATCCTAATATGTTTTACTATGTATTTACACATTAATTTAATTAAATACTTGTAGACATTCAGAATTTTAGCTAAAAAGTTTTTCAAGATTATTAATTTCAAACTTCAAAATTTAAATTAACTCTATTGAAAAGATGTGCGTAAATAAAAATTGCTCAGACAATTGGAGGTCTTTTTATTTAAAAACTTTAATGGCACAGGTACCGAGATTTTCATTGTCTTACACCCTATATTTCAAAATTACGGTTATCCTAATATGTCAAAACAACATTTCTAGAATTCATGTAGTAAACATTGAGAATTTAATGGCCCAATAATAATATGAATCGCTCTAGACAATTATTAGAAATTCGTTATTAAAGCGACACTAGAGCTTGTACAATTCACTAATTATTATCCACATTAACAACATGATCGTGAGAATTAGTGGAATTCAGATTCTGAACAGAATTCGTTAATTATGAAAGGCCATTAATTCTCGCTCTAGATAGGTAGTAGATGGTATCGAATAGAGGTTGGTCGCTAGCGGGGTCCATAGATGGTATCGGACGCAGCCGTCGCCAACTGGCTGGAGGCCTCGTGCCCGTATTATGACCCCCTGGCGCCTTTCTTCCCAGGGTATATCGAATAGCAATACCCGCAGGAGAACAATAACAGCGCGTACATAAGCCGGACATGACATACGGAACTTGCTCGAGTTCAAATAGCCTGTTCCCTGTTTTGGCATGTAATTAAAATTAATAATTAAAAGCTCTTTGCGTAATTATAGAAGGTCTCACTATAATCAGAAGATAATCCTAAGGTTGCAATAATTATATTTTTTAACTTTTAGTAAATATAGATCCAATATCAATATTATGTTCCTTCTATTAAACGTGATTAATAATTATTGTCTTAAAAGCAAAGAATCCTATTTACAAAAAAAAAGAAAAGAAGTAAATTAAAAAATCTAAAAATATCGAGAAATTCTTATATCATTACCGTACATGTCTTGAAAATGAGGAAAGCGGTGACAAAAATGTAGAACATTTTTATTATCAAATAATATAAACAATCAAAACAATCACCATCTCTAACAATAAACATTGTAAAATGTTTTCATCAATTTCAAAAGTCTAAGTATTTATTATGTTTGAAATGTTTGAGTAATTTTGTAGAATGTGGATGATAAATTTGCAGTATTTCATACAAAACTCGCAGTTGTAGACAGCTTTGCGTCGAATTTAAATATCCGTTTTCATTCTGTAAAATGTGTTTGTGAAATAGAAAACAAATATACCGCGGAGCCACGAAAGTATTGCCTATAGAATAACTCGCTTATTATAAAAGTTATACTTCTGAAAATTGGAACGTGGATAATAATTAATAGGTCAGAAGCCAGACTCTGACACAATTATGAATAAATACTACTTTTGGTCTAACCGGAAGTGCTACTAACATGAGCTTTTGAAAAACACAGGTAGGCATTTTATTTTTGAATCTTATAGAAAGTAGGCGTTAGAATTCTTAGATATATCCCAAATAATTCTCACCATGGTTCAACAAAAAATGATGAAAGCCTTCTTGGTTTACTGACTTTCTATTACATATACACAATATACAGTGTCTCTCTCAATAAGAAAAGGTTTGATAAAGATAAGGTCTTGATTAAGGATATCGCTAGGAGTTGCCCTGTAACTTTAGTTAATAGAATAATTAGGCAACGTATTTAAAATTCTTTCAGGGTGAAAATGGAGTGAATAAAAGATCAAAGATTTACGAAATTGGTTGTAATAATAATTGCATTTAATGTTGGAGAAACGAGATGGTCAAATCATGTTAGGTTTAAGGAGAATATAGCTCATGTTATACGAATAATATGAAAGAACTGATAAGTCCAATGTTGTTCAACATACTTTTGAATGTAATTGATATCAGTATTAAATTAATTACAAGTATAACAAACAATACATAACCAGATGCTATTGAAAATTAAAATAGCAAGATTGAATCTAGTAGTATAAGAAGTGACAAGTGACCTGCCCCAAACTATTGGTTAATAGGTAACGATTCAATAGTTTAGGTATAAATAGGTTGGACTGTTTGATTAAGCTCAGTTTTAATCATTTGATGATGGTTGGCGAGACGCGCTTCAAGTGTTAAGTGTCGAGTGTTTTGGTGTGCAATGGCAACTACTTCAAAAGCTTACTAAATCAAAGAATCCAACCTTCTTCAGGTTGTGCACTTATATTTTTTTTATACTTTTTTGTAAGGTCTCTTAAATCAATAAATCACTTACTTACTTACTTACTCTTGCATTAAATAAATAAAATAATCTTAATGTATAGGGTTCTGATCATATCCTAATTGCCATTACAGAAGGGGTTAAATGATAAAAAAATAAAATGTACATTATAAATTGAATACTGTTCAATTTAAAATATGTTGAAAATATTCACTAGGCTATATTTATCTTCATTTTTCGACGACGTTTACACTTAGGGGGGGGGGGCACCCGGCCTACTTCTTTCTTAGTAAAAAGCCAATCGACCAAACAACCTATTCCTAACATTTTGTAACAGATTCGTCTGATTTCATGACTGATAAGTTGTTGCAGGTTCCCAGTTTTGTCCAGTATATTACATAAATCTTACTTTTGACATGTCCCTATTAAAAGAATTCCAGTGGAGTAAGTTTTAGAATTCGCATCAGACAATTGAACATCTTCCTCGAATTCACCTACTTAGCAAAATGTCATCTAAATACGAACGATTCCAACGAACGGTCACAGGTCGGTGGATCTGCGACTTCTCTATACCCTAGTTGTTCGTCGGGTATATCTGGATCTAATTAAAAGCTGCTAGGGAACGAGGAAAAAGTAGGACATGTTCCATTAAGGTCATAGTTGAGTAAAGGTTTTCCGCATTCAATGAGGATTATCGTCAGCTAATAACAACAATTGTGTCGATTAACTTCACCATGTAAAGTGAACCTACTTTTATTAAAAAGAACTGCCCATTCCAGAGATATTAGGTTATATGCGTTTATTCAAAAATAATTCGTTCGCAAAATTTAATTCTACCATCCGGGTCATCGTCAGTTATTTTTTGATACATTTGCGTCTTATACCGATGCATTTATGAATTTTTAAGTATTTTCAGGACAATAATATGATTGACATTGTTGTTACGAACTAGTTGTCAATCTGTAGCCATTGAATTCTTATGAAGGGTTAACGACAGATTGATTATCCAGCACATTCCTCAAATTCACTAATTGTATTTTAGCTATTAAATGATAAATGTGGATGATTTTTCATCATATCCAAGCATCATTAATATCTCGGATCGAAGTTCCAGAACAAGAATAACAAACACATGAAAATAGATGCGACAAGATAAGAAAACACATTGTCAACATTTCTTTTGTTAATAAGGGACGTTTAGAAGAACAATGTGCACATTTTGAACGTATTTGACATAAAATGTAAGTTTTTATTTTTTCGTCAATTAGAAACTTGGATATTTAGAAAATAAAAAATACCTATATTGTATTTATTTCGAAATAGCTTTCAAGCTATTCATACCCTTACATTTAAATTAAAAGTTAGAGGTAGTTACCCTTTCGGCAGAAAATAGACTGAGAACTTTAGTACTAAAATTTAGCGAGTGAAAAAATTAACACCATACATGTACTGTAACTACTGGAGATTGGACGATGTTGTGATATTTATTATTTATATCAAACAGTACGTATTATTTAAAAAACACCAAAGTGAATGGCATTTTTTAAATTGCGCTCTTTATAAATTACAAAAATGTTGAACGTCAGAGGGAAATGGCATACGATGATTGAATTGAATATTGGGACTGCAGTCTCTGAAATCATTTGTTTACTGCCTAAAAACTAACTTCGTCGATAATATTCCCAATGTCTGCAATATGGCACTATAGGTACATATTGAATTCTAAAATAAAAGTTTTGTGGCATCGATATCAAGGGAAATATACTGTTTTGGGTAATATTATCGATACAGGAACAGGAAGAATGTTAAGAGAACAACTTAATGCAACAGAATAGGAGTTACAACTGTATGTGACATTACTCAGGGTTTTGTTTTTTGGAATCGATAAGTACTTTAGACGTAGCCGGGCTAGTAAATATATATCATACGTTGGTATATTTCCTTTATTCCTATAATACAATTTGTTGGGAAAGCTACCCTGCCAGGGATAGAGTTCTTATATGAGAGAAAGAGTTATTCGACTGATATAATAAAATTTATTAAACATTGACGTTTCAAATCCGTTTTCAGTGTTTTTGTTGGTCTTGCAATAATCTTATTTTTATAGATGTTAATATCAATAAAATCAAAATATAGTTAACATATAAAACTGTGCACAAATGCTGTAACCTCAACATTATTTTTCACAGTTCTTGTATCAAAATCACGAAATTTGATGTTTTTACGCTGCATGTTTCTTAAATAAGATATAATATTAATTTTTATTTGACAACTTGACAAGTCAGTAAGCCTACAGTACAGCTCGATTATTAACATTATGACCCACATGGTTGGTTGTTTTCTGTATAGTGAACATTGCAGGAATCATTTTATTAATCCTGACATTCAAGTTATTTGCATTAGATGGCAGCATAGAATTGGTTTGCATGTAGCGTCAAAGGGGTAATTTGTGTCCATTCGAGGGGCTCGCGGGGGTCGAGGTGACTTGGTAATATTTTTCTCTTGCCCAGCATACTCAAATACGAGAGATAACGCGGGTTTTCTCGTTTGTAGCACGAAACACTTTTTTCACCGCCTTGGAGGGTGGTTCTCAGCCGTTCGGGGGGTTGGTTCGCCTCGGGGAGCAGAACCAACATCACCTTCGTGTTCAGCATCCTCAAAAACGGTGGGTGACATAAGTTTTGCCCCTTTTGGGGATGGTTATTGGCCGTTTGGGGGATAGGGTGAACTCGGGGAGCAGAACCAACATCACAATCGTGTTCAGCATCCTCGAAAACGGGGGGAGGTAGTTTGGTTGACATCAATCTTGAAAATTAGGATTTTATGAATCTTTTGCTTGTTTTGTATTGATGTGTATTTTTATGCCCAAAGCCTTTGTTTTCATTTGAGGAATTTAACAGACTCAGGAGATTAAATAGTCTAATAAGTAATATAATCCCAAATGGTGCCTCAGTAACAAAAGTGCTATTTCTTTTTGTATGATAAAACTGATTGCATCATTCAAAATAGAAATGGTTATTAGGTGTCAAGTCAGGAACATTAAAAAAATGTCCCAAAGTAAAACATTAAAAATGTGTAAAGTAAAACTAACTTTGCGCTGTTTTATATATTTTCGTATAGAAACTATAGTATTTGTAGTTTTCTGGAATTCACGTTAGTAAGACGAATTACTTAGTAGACCAGGGTAACAAATAATGAAAATAAATTTTAAATCGTTCTTGGATATAGATTTTTTATATTAAAATCTAACGAAAATTTACTTTTTTAAAGCCGGCTTACTTTTAGGACAGAAAATCGTAATTTATCGAACTGCGCCCGGTAAAATGTTGGTCGCTATGGTGAGAGTCCTGTAAAAGTTTTACAGGCCGCTCGCCATATCAGCCGAGTGCTTGTATTCTTTAAAACTATAAAATAGATGACTTGACATATTTTGACGTTTAGTTAAAAATGTGACAGTTGTTATAAAATGAAATTTCGAAATGATGATTGAGAATTAATGGTACAATACTGTGCCCGTTTAAAAAAAATATTGTACGTAACAAGTCCCAAAAGTGCTTTTACTGGACTCGCAGGCTTCCGGAACTCGCCTGCGGCTCGCCCTGGAAATTGCCTACTCGTCCAGTAAAATGCCACTTTCGGGACTTGTTCCGTAAACTACTATTACATAACGTCAATCATGTTGCGCAGATTATATTTGACCAACCAGTCAAAATTATTCATCCAAAGACAATCTAATATGTATAAAGGACCAATTAATAAACTATATTTAGCATTATTTATGAAGGATAGTAACCTCCAGATTAACAGTAGGATATTTAATAATAACAGTGATTCGACAATATTGTGTATATTTAGCGGTTGACGGCAACGTCTAATTAACAGATCATTTTTATTATTGATCTGTCAGATACTAAAAAATTATTAACCTAATTAACGTGATGAAAAATAATAATGGTAATAATTGAACTGGTAGAATAAAGAACTGATTCAGTTAGGTGAGTAAATAAGGCGAATTATATAAAAAATAAATGTAATAAATTAGTAATATAATCATTGTCCTGTGAGAACTCAATTTAGAAAGAAGTAAAACGAAAAACCAGTTATGAACAGACCACAAACAATGCGACTTACGTTTCGAGGGTCATTATGCTGATGAAGTGCATAAACTAGGAACAAAAATAAGAGTCATTGGTCATTGATCTTGACTTAATATATCGAAACATACAGTAAAAGTATACTAAAATGTACACAATTTCTTACTATCTATAACGGATTTGCTAAGATTGATTTCTTTCTTATATTCTAATAGATACTTCTGAATCATCATAGTAAAATGTTAGAAAAATCACTTCATAGTAACGATCGAATGCAGTGATAATTTAAGAGACACTTTAAAATTCATCAGATACACTCGGCATTCTATCATTTTTAAAAATTTAGCAATTACAAGTATTACTGCGATTTGTCGTCTCTTAAAATTCACAGAAATAGAAAATAAGCATTCGAGTTACACGAACAACGTCTAACAAATATTTTCACCACTCAATACCAGACAGAAACTTTATAAAGCGTCTATCACAAAGAAAATCTAATTTAACGAAAGCCTGCAGCTAAAAAAAGCAGCAGGAGCTGAGCGCAGCTAGCAGCGGAGAATAGTGGGTACGACCACGACCTAAGTAGTGGCAGTAACCGGATCGGATATTGTAGTCCGGCACAGTCGCCCACTTCCGCCTTCCGCAGGATGTTTACCTTATCGCAAGCAGGCCCTGCCTTGTTCCCAATATGACACCCTATCAGCTATTTGAGCTTACTTCAGATATAAGATTTTCTTTATTGACGGCCACTCACCGCTACAGGAAATTATACTCCATTTATTATGTTACATTTTTTATTGGAATAATTTCGCAATTCTGATAAAACAAGTACAGTTATAACCAAACGTTTCATTTTGATATTTGATTTCATGTCTGTAATATTCACATATTCTACTCAAAATTTTATTTAACTAGGGTAGAATTATTATGGAAACTAGTAACATGAAGTCATTTAGAATCATTTAAAGGTTAGTTTTCTAAATTTCAGCTTTTTGAGCTTTGGAGCGTTAAAAAAATCGTACTTCGATCAAGTGCGTATTTAAAAGTAGAGGACACTAAATAAACGCTGGCTTCTTCAAATTTTTAGTATTCACGTAACAACTGGGTTAAAATCATTACACAGCTTACTAATTTACGTACTTATTTCTGACTCACCCTGAAGATAAGCAGTAATGTTTAGAATAGCATCATTTAAACTGAGCAGACACCGTTCGTAAAAGGTCGTTTGGCAATATTTGATATTGAAAATGGATTTTGTGTAGGAAAGGAATTCGAATCTTTCTTTAAAATTGTTTCACAAGTGGCATAAGAGAATACTTGGCGATTATACCGTTGGCTCAATCTTAACTTTCTCAAAATATCATTCCCACCATACGTTTAACATGATAGACGTTATTTGTTATTTTGGAACCTCTTGTCCTTTTAATTATATCCAATTTGTCACTATTTTAGAGCTCCATAGTTTATAGCTGAATCTGGAGCGCACTGCTTCCTTAATTCCCCCGTGACAGTCACGATGATATGAAGAATTGGTATTGGAAAATAATATTATTTATTTAATAAAAAACAGCTGATGGTAACAAGAAGGGACACTAAAAGCTGCGCTTGTCTCATTTGACAATTTTATAGATTTTCAGATGCTCTTTTCAGTTTCCTTGCTGTCTTGTATCTTTGTCCTTGTCGTCTCCATACTGGAAATGTGATGTCAAAAACGAGTTTTATGGTGATATGTCCTCTCCAATTCTCTTTATGACAAAAATAGTCTTTAAATTACAAAACCTTTCTTTTCCTGACCGACATTATGAAAACATGAAAATCCGAAGAATCCTTGGAAAGTAATTTGTTTCGATTGCGTTACTTCCTGGTAAAATGAAGGAATTAA
Organism: Rhagium mordax; assembly: GCA_963680705.1. Lineage (NCBI taxonomy): Eukaryota > Metazoa > Arthropoda > Insecta > Coleoptera > Cerambycidae > Rhagium > Rhagium mordax. The sequence continues at coordinate 30,739,585 of OY796657.1, forward strand.
AAAAATGCCAGGAGTAGGTTGAGTTGTTGAGTATATAGTATGTAGAGTCCGGCTTTACACCATATGCTTTTACAAAGTAAACAGTGGCGTGTACATTTATCAAACTTAACAATCTATGCTGCTAATAACAGATTTTAAAAATATTCTGATAATCCGCTTATGGTACGCGCGTCAAAGAATAATCGTGTTTGCTAAGGGGCGGGGCTTTGACGGACAACTGCGCAGATATTCCTTGATGACGTTTGTGGCTTATTCTAATAGCGGCCTAACTCTAATCAAGAATTATTGGAAATTGATTGACAATGAGGAGAATAAACACAAAAATCATTATCTATAAATATAGAGTTTGGAAAAGATAGGAACTGATGATTTCCTCATTGTTATTAGCTAAAGTTTTCCATGCCTTAAATTGATATAAGATATTTACAATTTCCCTTTACATAACTTCCAAAATGGGCTTAAACGGATTAAAATACAGATTCTGACTTGAAAGGAATTTATAGTTTAAAGAGTCGAAAAATGTTATCTTTATCTATTTATATCTCTATCTAACCTGCCTAATCTATATCTAACATGAAAATAAATATATTATTTTAAGTTTAGTAATGTAATATACTTATTATACCTATGTACTATCGCGAAGATGCGTGGAACATAATACTGAGTTTGTTGGTATGACGCCAAATCGATGCAGCAGATAGGTGCGCATTCACAATGTGAAATTGACTTTTCTTATTATAGATTTTCCAGAAAATATTATAAGTGTTCGTAAAGTACCTATTAATTGAATTGTTAAATAATGCCCAATTGTTATAATAGGAAACGGTGGGAGTACTCCGATTTGGTTTCAGTGCGTTCACGCGGTGGCACAAAACAACAATATAACAACTAAATAGGCAATCAATTTAACACAGATACCGAGGAATTATTCTAAAAAAAAAAACAAAACAAAATTAACTCTACTCTTACGTGGGATTATTGCCGATACTGTAAGCGAAGGAATCATCATGGTGAAAGGGCAAAAATAAACAAAAGATAGAAAACAGAAAACGGAAAATGAAAAATGGTAAATGCAAAATAAAAGACGGAAATTAGATTAAAATATTTTTGAAATTCCATAGGTGGGTTTGTAGGTATTTAATAAATTAATATATTAATCAATTTTCGTAGTTTATTTAAAGTGTAAATTTTGCAAATGGCAATCTGGTCCTTAATGTCTAAGTTAGTGTTTAAAATTTTGAGACGTTTTAAAATGAATTCCAATTTACTGAGAGAGCGGAATTGCAGTTTAGGATATTGAATTTAATTAGTTCATATAAATAGCTACTTTAGTGTAAATGATTCTATCGACTCGAGAGAAATTTCTGTATATAAATCACAAACAATTTTTAAATACATAGAATATCTATTTCATTTTAGATGATTCAAGGACAAGAAGTGTGCAAAGGAAAATATAGGTACAATATTTTGACTTTTGCTAAAATTTCGAAGGTGTTAAAAGTGTGTGCATTAATTGAATAGTGGATATTTGCTACTAGAAATAACGCGTAATTTATGGAATATAACGATAAAACGCCCCCCCCCCCCTTCTTTCAAAGTGAGTTACATAAGCAGATGTATATTTTATATTTTTACCATTCAAATTGGTCATTTCTTTTTTATATCCTGTTGTGTGTTATAAAATGTATTACAGTAAACTTTGCTCAGAATAAAGTATGCTTTCATGTGTATTAAACGTTAGATGTATACCCCCTACAGTCTTAGCTCTCAGTCTAAAGACTGAGCTCACTGCCATATCTACCCAGTCGGCCTGCAGGGATTTTAAAAGGCTTCCAGATTATCTGATGCGATGGACTGGCTTCACTGTTCGCTATTGTATCTTTTATTTTAGAATAAAGTACATGCCAGATTAACATCGACACTGACGTAAGCATCTTCCGACGATGTTATATTGCATTACGGCCCATAACCTGAAGCTACATAATTACATTTTATATTTACGGCGAGCATTAAATGTTCAGATTAACAGTAATGTGATATTGTAATATACGTAATAATATTACTGAAGGAAACGAACTGGATCTGTAACAGTTTTATTCTCCACTTAATGGCAGTAAGATATATCGCTCAAGGATGTCTCAAATTATATGGTTATTCGGAACATTACATTCAACTCGGTAGTAGAGCCTCTTAAAATGAGAATATTATACGTATAGACGTATTGGAGTGTAACACGATATTAATTGTTTCGAGAAATTCAAAATATATAAAGTATAGGTTAATTTGAAATTATTGTTTAGTTTTGATAAAAATCCAAGATAATCCCAATATATTTCTAACATTTTGTAAGTTATCTTAAAAGAGGCAAACATTGTTAACTAATGTAGAGGAGTAACAAATTTGAAACAGCTACGTCTGCCGTTGAGGAGTTTCTATACTAATCATATTTTATTTATTAGCATATAACAAAAGTGTTACATAATACACAGGAATAGAATTAGGTACTTATGAAAGGTATACTGCGTGTAGCTCCACGTTTTCAAAAGTTCCCTAATAACAGTATGAGAAAAGAAGGGAGGGTCAATCAAAAACAGGGAAATAATTTGATTGTTTGTACGCCAAAACAGATTTGTTGTCTTTATGTTGGAAATAACAGAAAATAACAGTTGAAAATATTAATTCATGTTGCTTTTGAAGTACAAGAGATAGAGCCAAAATTCAAACAACGAGTTGTTGGCAACACTTGTAGGTATCCATTGTGCCATAAAGTGAATATATAGAGTGTTCGAAAATACGAGGCTAACATTTGACAAATGTCAGGAAAAAATAGTTAAAAAATCACATATTCTGTTTTCAAGATATACCTACTTTGTTTATATTATTTAATCAATGCTTAAATAGAGTCCAATAAATGTCAAAATGTACTCCTCAACTTCTGAGGTCGGAGCTTGTTTGAAACAACTTGGTCAGCTGGATGAGCGTCAAAACAAATAACGTGATTATTTGAGTTTGCCAGATATATTCAAAATTTGATTTTTAAAGTAATATTTAGAAGAAAAATGATTAAACCCAATATCAGTACATCAAAGTTGATATATTTATTTTATATTTATACTCGTATTTATAGGTACCTAATATAATTCCAATTTTACAGAAGTCTTAGGCTAAAAAGACATACTTATTTAAAACATTTGTTTTAAACATGCTTAAAACAAATGTATTTAAAAGAGGTCGTTATGTTTTAAACAGAAAATATTTGGTTTAAACATTTTGTATTAGACATAGCAACCCTAATAATATAAACACCACAATAAACAAATATTTACTTACATACACTGAGTTTATATCGAGCTTTCAACTTACGCAAATAAGCTATTAATGAATAATGATGTATTTGATATACCGGTAAATATATTTCTCTAACACGACTTTAGAAACTACGCATTCCACAACTAAAAGTTGTGTTGGAATATATGACATTCTAACCCGTTGTAGAATATTTATTACATAACAGTTTTCGACGAATCAAAGCTCTTAAAAATTATTACGTAACTGCTTTCGACGAATTTTAAAATAATAAATAAATTTGATGTTAAATTGTAATTTTCCAAGAAAATTATTTTCTATTTTTTTTGTGTAGTTTCTAAAATCTTTTTAGAGAAAGTATAGTCTACAACACGTTTAGAATGGCATATTCCACACTCGCGAACCGTAGTCCTCGCCCTTGGCTCGGACTACAAACTTTCGCTCGTGTGGAATATGGGCCATTCTTAAACTTGTTATAGAATATACTATTAATTCATGTCTTTTTACAAAATACCACGTTAAGATTTACTGCAACCATTTAGATTTGTATAGTAAACACTGAAAACCACTAGAAATGTTCGTTATTACTAATAATGAAAAGTGTATTTTCTTTAAAGTATGTATACAATTCGGTTGTGATATATTATGTATACTTAGTAGTAGTAGTTAGGACATTAGCGTTTCGTCATCATCATCAAGTGTCCATAAAAAATAGCAGTAGCTGACTGTTATAGTTTAGATTATAGTAACTTAACAGAAAAATGGAGGCATGCTAATAGTAAGCAAATATTTTTCTCTCTTTACCAGAAGTATCAATTTCTTGTCTGATTCACAGTATTCGTAATGATATTATTTAATTATTTATTATCTTTCTCACTTATACATTTGTTTATTTTTATTTTAAAAAAATATATATTTATTGTATCTATCATTTCCTTTATTTCTGTAGTCCAAGTGAAAATCGGATACGTAAACTGGGTAATTAGAATGCGGCAATGCGCTTCTGTATGCTGTGCGCTAATTTCCTGTTTGTAAATGGTGTAAACTTATTTGTTGGTTGATTGCTGACAAAATAAATGTAGAAATTATACAATATGGGTCAGTTATGTAAAGACAAAGACAGTTTCGTGCATACTTAATCGATGTTTAGCACCAAGTGGTAAAACAATTTACAGATGGGTGCGAAAATATCGTATCTGAGAAAATGTAGAAGACATGAAACCACCAATTCGAAGAAAACGCCTTGGAACAGAAGAGAACGTCTTTAGCGTAACAAACATTGTTCTTAACAATCAATCTGCACGATGCGACGGTTATCTCAACAAATGAAATTTTCTGACATTAATATTTATAAGATTTTAAATAGATTTACAGTTTCAAGAATACAAATGGCAATAAGTGTCTAAACTTTATGAAAAAGATTACGATCTACGGGTTGAGTTTGTAACTGGATTTTGAATAAGAAGACAAATTGTATTAACAATTTAGCTGTGAATGATGAATCGCATTTTTTGTTATATCTACATATAAAACATGAAATAAATAAAATGAACCATATTGGGCATCAAGTCACCCTCAAATTATTCGGCAGCAACAACTCTCTTCTTTGAAAAAGTCTCCGGTTGTTAAGAAATTTTTTCTTCTTTTGAAGATAATATCACTGTAGAACGCTATGTTGAGGTAATTCAAATCATTCATGAATGCCATTGATTAATTATTAACTTTACCAGTAGAGGTTTTAAAGTTTAAACACAATATACCTACGTCAAACCTAATAATATATGTACTGAGGCAAATGTTTTTGATCGGTTCGCTCGTTTCGCCCAAATCATTTTTCTGGTTAAAATACTCTTTATATTGGTATTTACCTTTTGGTTTTGTCAAATTTAGCTTTTTCTCGAGCTAACACTTGCCTATATTCGAACTTTCTGTTGTTTCTGTTGAGTTATTGTGGTTACTAGAAACGTGACAAATCGATTGACCAAAGGGCATACATTTGAAAAATTGTTAACCTAAAATTATGCAAAAATGTTTGCTCTACAGAGCAGATTTACGATTTTAGAAATATATTCGATACAAAAAAGGCAGGTCGGAAAGTCATTAATTACAGGCCATTACGACCGCTGGTAAACAACAAACAACAGTAAATACGTCTCGTCTTATTATGTCCATTTTCGCACCACCATAGTTTTTGCAATATTTTTACGATGATTATTATGTCTCATTGGTGCGATTCTTAGCCCCCTCTCTTAAATAATAGTAACATTTGAGAAAACTAGAATACGGAATATTTAATCTAATTTGTCATATAAATCTTTAGGAGGCTTAACTACTTCTTGAACTTCCTGAGTACATCACATGTAATGTTCACCTCACACCAAACAATTTTCAGTTCCCGAGCTATTTTAGAAACGACATTAGTGTACTTGCTTACAAGCTTTAAACAGATTTATTACTGGTAGCTTACTGTAACCAAAGTGGAATCAAATCCTGGATTTTCATAGCGTCAACTACATTTTTAAAATTTCTCTTCATTTCTCTAGAGAACGAAGTATGTTTATATTTATTTTATTTCTTTATTTATTTAACAATATAGTTGCCCTGACAGATAAATATCCAATTGTAGGACAGATAATATACAAGTCAATTTATACTATATAATACACAATATAAACTTAACAATAAAATATTGTACAAAGAATATGTAAAAACAAACGAATAAATAATTGTAGGAAAAACCAAATAGTATTATAAATAACCAAGTATACACTATTTTATATTGTATTTATCCCCACTTATCATATAACGTTATTATCTAGGGATACACTAGTAATGCCAAAAGAATTCTCATTGGTCAAAAAAAAATTATACGCCTATTATTTGGACTTAGATCAACTGAATCTTGTAAACCACTTTTTAAAGAGCATAAAATATTAACATTTACTTGCATTTATAGTTGCATAGTTCATATTATCAAAAATATTTATAGTTTTCCACGAAACTCTAACAATCACGAGTATTCCACAAGACATGGGAATTTCCTTAGAACACCCAGCCATAATACCGCCCTGTATGAAAGGGCACCTTCTTATATGGGTATTAAGTTTTTTAACTCCCTACCTAATGATACTAAAGAGGAAAAAAATATTATCAAACTAAAAGTTAAACTTAAAACGTACCTAGCCTCAAAATGTTCCTATTCCATTTCCGAATTCGTCTAGGACAATAATCTGTAGGGGTCTCTGTCCTCTTTCCATATGTCCTTGTTCCTTTTACACTAGTCTATGTTCCTTTTACAAGAATATTCGTCTTTTTACATTTGTATTCGTCTTTAATTAATTATTATTCCTTTATCTATTATTCCTTTATATTTTGATGTGTAAGTAGTTTTTTTTTTCTTTTATTTATTTATTTATTTTTTTATTTATTTTAATACGGTATCCAACAGGCTTACGCCCAGTTACAGGATAAAGAAAACATAGACAAAGTAATATATCAGAATAAAAGAAAGAAAAAAAAAATTCTTAAATAACACAAACAGTTCATAAGACAAACAAAACCTTAAAATATAAAATAATTAGTTTAACTTTTGTAAACACTGCTTAAATTTAATTGACCTATCCAATATCATGTAACATGATCTAAATGGACTAATAAAATTATTTATTTATTTATTTATTTATTTATTTATCTATTATTTATTAAGTTTGTATGTAAATCAAGAGTGCCTCAAAATACGTTATTTTGACAATATAGTTAAAATTTGGCTAAATACCTTTTATATTTCGAAGTTGCAGAAACACTTTTTAAAAAACAACTTTATTTTACACTAAGATTTATTACATTTAGCAACTGGTTATAATATTAATAATTAAACACTTCAAGTAACAAACAAATAATATGTCGGTAAGTATCGTCGACTATCTGCTTGACACGGAGAAGAGTAACTTGCTTGAAGCTTAATTAACGAATGTCTGTATAAGAATGATCTAATGATTCTAATGAATACTTCTGCAATATAATTTGGTCCTATATATAAGATTCTAATATAAAAGCCCATTCATAGTCGAGGTCTTCTTGTCATCTAAAAGTGGATAAGAAAGCCTGACGATGCATTGATTACATTCATATAACTTAAAAGCTAAGGGAAGATAAGAATTGCACAATATCCTGTTTAACTGCGCAATTAGTATCAAGGTTATAATTAATTATAATATGCGGGATTTGAGATATAACAACTCCTCCCTGCGAAGATTAAAAATTAGGGTTCGAGTGATCTTGAAGTTAATTTTTGGAAATTTGGATTGAGTTCGATTTCTTCTACTGTAGGATCTCCGAAATTTCTTCTGATAGGTTGTCTTCTTAATGGGGTTATCCCTCTTCTGATTCTAGTTAATAAAGTTCGTTGGCTATCATCAGGGTGATCAGGACCTGGGGTGTTGCCAAGGGCTATTCCAATTTTTGGATATCTTCTTTTACATTTACAACATATATAAAGAATAACAAGAGCTATAACTAAAGTTATAATAAAATAAGTAAACCATGAGATATGTTTTTGAACAAAAGGTTCATTAATTAATTTATCCAAATCTTTATCATATTGATTTAATTTGTGTTCAGCTACGTTTAATTCATCAAGGTTTAAATTTGATATTTTTAAAGGTTCTAACTTTGGTAATTCGTTAGGTAAATGAGAACAACAGTCATATTTGATTTCTGGAATTTGTACAGTTTCTTCGATTTTTGATTCTTTTTCAAAAATTGCATATACTCTAATCGATCCTATATATGCTATACAAGTAGGGTATAAGCTTAAAATTGAATTTTGTTTAATGATTTCAGTTTTTGATTGTCCTAAGCAATTTATTACAATAGGTATTGGATTTGTGATTGCAATTAGCCAAGTATTTTCTGAAATTAATTGTACTTTAAAATCTTCTGAATATAGTAATGTATTTACACAATTTTCAGGTAATTGTAAAGGATGTAATAATAATTGTGCTTCGCAATTAGCATTTAAATCTACAGGGCTTGGTAATAAATGTTGGCATAATTCAAATTCAATTTGTTTACAATTTTCAAAATTATCTAATTGAACATACAGAGTGTTATCATCTGAAAGAGCTATGTACTTAGAAGTTGGTAATATTAAATGAAAAATTCTTGTTCGATTGTCTTTTATTGGAATTGAGTATAAATGATATATTTTAAAATTATAAGGTTCTACAATTGGAATTTTTAATACAAATACGATTTCTCCATACGTTTGAAATGCTTTGAGTTCTATAATATCGAAATAAGATGCAATGTTTGAATAATCTGGTAAAAGCGGTAAATGACTTCTTTGTAATTTTTGAGATATTTTTCGTAATTGATTTACTAATTCACTTGGTTGAATAATTGATGGATGTAAAGTTTTTAATCTAGCAAAAGTTATACTTTCAATTATGTCATCTAATTCACTTTCAATAATTATATTTGATTCAGTGATTTGTTCACACACTTCAATAAATGCAAATCTAGCTTCAAAATAGTTTTGTTTATCTGTAATATCTAATAATGATGTTTCAATTTTTACAATATCTTTATTAAACGTTTCCTCGTCTATTTGTAATTTTCTTATTGTATAATTAAAATTTTTGATTGTCGAAGTAGTTACTGATATTTGATTTTTTAAAAGATTTTCAATTTGATGTTCATCATTGTTTAATTTATTAATACAATCTGAGTAATATTCGCCATCTGAAGAGTCTAAATTTCCTGTTAAAGATTTCCATATAGTACCTATACCGTTTATTAATCCTCGTTTATATCGATTACCTTGTATATCATATTTAATTTCTTCGAACTTTCTTTCGATAGATTTTAATTGTTTATTAATTAAATTTACGTGCGGTTGTACTTCTTTATAAAAGTAATTTAATCTCGGTCCATTTTCTTGGAGTAGTTTTGTATTCAAGCCATTTATTAGATTAACGTTTTGTTCGTATGCTTGTTTCAGTAATGTTATATTTTTATAAGATAAGATTGTCCATTTATCGTTCGAAATTTTCATTTCAGCTTCTGGATGATAATAAATTCCGATTGTGCTGTTTAATTGTTTCAATTCATAATTTATGCTATGCGTACTTACTCTTGTTATCGTGAGTGATAACCTGAAAATAAAGAAAGGTTTATTCTACTTGTGAACTTATCATATCTGAATTAATAGTAAATTCTCTGTTAGTTACAGGGTCTTTAAGTTTAAATGCATTGTTTTCAAATATTTCAATTATTTCAAAAGGTCCATTCGATTTATTAGCTAATTTTGATTTTCTTTGAGATTCTTTGATAAAAACTTTGTCTTGAATATTAAATTGTTTTTCCTTCGGATTTTTAATTTGATCGTATCTCGTTTTTGATTTTTGTTTATTCTGAATAGTTCTTTCTCTTGCTACTTCATAAAAATAAGATATTCTATTATTTAAATCTCGTATATACTTAGAAATTAATTCTTCTTGATTATATGTCTTTTCAGGGGGTCTAGAGTTTGTATGCCCGAATATTAATTCATACGGGGTAAATCCATGTGTTTGATTTTTTGAATTATTATAACATATTATAGCATAAGGTAAACATATTAAAGGGTGATCATTGGGGTTTTCTGTGATAGTTGCTCTTATCATTTCTAAGAGTGTTGCATGAAATCTTTCGAGTGATCCATTTGATTGAGGGTGATTTATTGATGAAAAAGTTAATTTTATTCCGTAAAGCGTGCAAAGGTCTTTTAATAGTTGATTATCAAATTCTTTTCCTCTGTCACAGTGTATTCGTAAAGGAGTTCCGTAATGTTGGAAATATAATAGTAAAGTATTGACTACTTGTTTCGCTGATTTATTTTGTAAAGGATAAGCTTGAGTGAATTTTGTTAATTCGTCGCGAATTGTTAATACAAGATTATTTTCTGGAATTTCTAAAATGTCAAGTTAATTCTTTCAAATGGGGTTTTTGGAGTTTCTGTTATAACAAGGGGATTACTTAAATTTTTTCTACATACTTTTGTTTTATTGCATGTTTCACAATTTTTTATAAAATGTTCAACTTCTTTATTTAGATTTGGCCAATTATACTTTTGTTTAATACGATTTATTGTTTCGTTTATACCTCTATGTAAATTTGCTTTTCCTGAATGAAATTGATCAATAATAATTTGTCTTTCGTCTTCTACTGGTGTTATTATTTCTTTGTTACACGTAATAAATTGAATTTCGTCGTCTGAAAATATAAATGATAAAATTTCAAGTATTGGTATTTCATTTGATTCTTCTAAATAGTAAATAGGATTTTCTAATAAGATATTTTTATTTTCGTAAATTACATGAAATAAGAGTTGTTCCGTATTTTCATATGGTGCTGGAATAATGTAATACTTTCGATTTTTTACAGTTTTACTAGACTGAGTGTTTATTTTGTCATCGCGATATTGCATATTTTCTTCTAGAAAGTCTTCGATTATTTTAAATTGATTTTCGGTTATATTACCTTGCATAATTGGTGTTAATATATTTTTGTGAGATTTGTCAAGAAAATTTTCGTTTGAGTTTTTACATTTTGAGTAGTCTATTAGCGATTTTTGTTCTTTAAGTCTTCTGTATCTTGAATATTCTTCTTCAATTGTTTCAGGTGAAGTTTCTGTAGTTTCACTTTCATTTTCACTTTCTTCTTGTAAACTATTATGGAATATTTTAACTGTTTGTAGTTGATTAAGGTAATTCACGTTTATTCTTGAAAGAGCATCTGCATTGGTGTTTTGTTTTCCGGGTTTGTATAATATTTCATAGTCATACTCTTCTAATTTTAGTCTCCATCTTGCTAGTTTTGAGCCTGGATCTTTAATTGAAAATAGCCATGTAAGGGGTCGATGATCTGTTAATAGCTTAAATTTTCTTCCATATAAATAAGGTCTAAAAGTCTTTGTTGCTACGACTATACTTAGTAATTCTTTTTCTATTGTTGAGTACTTTGATTCCGTTTGATTTAATGTTCTAGATGTATAAGCGATTGGTAAGTCTTTTCCATTTGTTATTTGTGATAAAACGGCTCCGATTGCAAAGTTAGAAGCATCGGTGGTTAAAATAAATTCTTTTTCAAAATCTGGGTATTGAAGTATTGGACAATTTGTTAATGCATTTTTTAGTTTATTAAAAGATTCGTGACATTGTCCGTTAAAATTAAATTCTGCGTCTTTATGTAATAAGGAAGTTAAAGGTTTTACGATTTTTGCAAAGTTTGGTATAAATCTTCTATAATATCCGGCTAGTCCTAAAAATGATTTGATGTCCTTTGGATTTTTTGGAATTGGAAAGTTTTGTACTGCAGATATTTTTTCTGGATTCGGTTTTACTCCGTCCTTTGTTATAATGTGACCTAGATATGCTACTTCTTTTCTTAAAAATTCACATTTATCAGGTTGAATTTTCATATTTGCATTGGAAAGTCTGGAAAATATTTCTCTTAATCTGTAGATATGGTCTTCGAGTGTTGTCGAGTAGATTATTATGTCGTCCATATATACTAAACATCTTTCATTTTGTATTCCTACTAAAATATTATCCATAACGCGTTGAAATGTCGATGGTGCATTTTTTAATCCGAATGGCATTCTTCTATATTCATATAATCCATTTTCTACTGTAAATGCTGTTTTTTCTACATCTTTTGGATCTAGTTCTATCTGATGAAATCCTGATGCTAAGTCGAGAGTTGTAAAATATTGACATTTTCCTAATTGATCGAGTAAATCTGTGATATTCGGAAGTGGGTATTTATCATCTACGGTGACTTCTTCGGTACTACCCATACTGGTGATGACCATGGTGATATTGAAGGTTTGATGATTCCTTGGTCTAACATTTTCGTTACTTGATTTTTCACTTCTTGTTTATGTACTTGTGGATACCTGTAAGATTTTGTGAATATTGGTTTTGCTTCGTTGGTATTGATTGAGTGCTTAATTTCATTTGTGAATGTAAGTTGGTCTCCTTCTAGGTAAAATATATCTGAAAAGTCAAAACATGTGTCGATGATTTTTTCTTTTTCTTCGTCGTTTAAATGTTCCAGTCGAAGTTGATTTAAAATTTCCGTTTCTCTGTTGATTACTTGAGTGCAATGAACTTGTTGGTTATTTACTTGTTGATTTGAGTCTAATGAAGGCATTTCTTCAAATTGTAGATTGTTTAAATTTACTTCTTTTTGTTCTTCCGACTTGTTTAAAATTGTTGTGAAAAATTCTCCATTTTCATTGGTTTTAATGATTGCATTTGGAATACTTAGTCCTTGTTTTTCTTCTGACAATAAGATGAGTTCTGATTCGGGTGGAAATGTTGTACACTTCAGTTTACATACTTTTTCTGTTCTTGGTTCAATCTTGATAATATTTTCTGTTGGTACTTGCGTGTTTTGATGAAATTCTTCTTCGTTTTCTTCTTCGTTTTCTTCTTCTTTTTTATATAGATCGAAGGTTTTATATTTTGTAATTAACTTACGATTTTTTATATCGATAACGCATTCATAATGATCGAGGAAATCCGCTCCTAATAGTCCGTCAAATTCTATATTAATATTTGATACGTAACATTTTAATGTGTCATAAGCATGATCAGAAAAAAATACATAATTTATACAAGTTGATATTGGAATAATTTCATTTGTTATACCTTGTATATTTATTTTCTCAGTTGGTTCCATTAAATTTGGAGGAATAATATTTGGTTTCATAATGGATATACCTGCGCCTGTGTCAATTAAAAATTTATAAATTTTATCTCGTGACATAACGTAAAATAAATTTTCAGAACGTGTTGAACTTATAAATTTAGTTTCTGGATTAAAATTCGTTTCATTTTTTATAGGTTGGAAATTTGAAAATGTTGACTGGTCTAAATTAGAGGATGAGCGAAAGTTCCAGTCGTTTCTTCGCTCACTTGCTCGTTTAAATGATGTGCTTGTCTTTGGAAATTCTGATTTTGATTTGAGTTATTATTATTTCTAAAATTTGGGTTTCTTTGAATAACTGAGGGTCTTGTATTTTGATTTTGTTGTGAATAAGAACTTTGATATGATGTACTCGGTTGATTTGAATACCTTTGATAGGAATTCTGTTGATTATTAAATCTTGGATAAGAATTATAATTATTATTATTTTGCGATTGAGAGTTATTTTGAGATTGATAGTTAAAGTTTCGTTTTCTACATTCGTTTATTAAATGTCCTGGTTTCTTACAATAATTACATATTTTTTGCATTCGATTTTGAGAATAAGATTGTTGTTGAAATTGAGGTTTATTAAAATTAGGTTTTAAGTTTTGTCGCTGATTTTCTAAATATCCTAACTGATTTTCTCGTCGTATACGCTGTGATGCGTCTAATATAGTTTCAGGATTTGAAGCTCGTATTATCGCTCCTAATTTTGGTTCTAAGCCAGTTAATATAGTATCGAGACACATATTATCGATTAATGAAGCTTGTGATAATTTTTGATTTTCTTCTAAATCTAATTGACGATTAATAGCAGAGTGTAGTTTTGCATTATGTGTTTGAATTTTGTGAACAAACATGAGAGCAGAGTCTTTGCCTTGTTTCATATATTGTAAATCATGAATTAGACTAGGTAAACTTCTTGTTTCACCAAAATTTTGTATTAATAAGTTTTTTATTTCAGTCCAATCATTAGTAAATTTAGAATTTACGAGTTGTGATGCTTTACCACGTAATTTATTTTTTATATGAATAATAACTAGTACTTTTTGTTCATCATTTGAGATATGTAATGCGGCTTGACATGAGCTTAAAAATGATTCAAGGAGAATTTGGTCGCCAACGTATTCTGGTATTAAAGAAAACAATTCTGTTAATTTAAATGAAGGTAAATCTTCGATATCGTCTTGAAACATTTTAATTAGATAATATTAATTAGATTTTTATTTTATAAAAGACAATTACTTTAAAAAATAATATGCGAATAAAATACACAGCAGCTTTTAGAGATAATACTTTGTACTTACAAGAGTAGAGCTGTCTTGAGATAAAGTTGATTCTGCATGTAGCTTGTTTTCAGGATGCACTTGATTTTCTTGATTTCTTGGTTTTCTTGATTTCTTGATTACTTGATTTCTTGGTTTCTTGATTTTCTTGATTTTCTTGATTTCTTGATTTCTTGATTTCTTGATTTCTTGATTTCTTGATTTCTTGATTGTTGCTTGCTTGGAGTTTGTTTGAGTTTCTTGGAGTTTCTTTGAGTTTGAGTTTCTTAGATTTCGTAGAGTTTCTTGGATTTTCTTAGAGTTTCTTAGAGTTTCTTGGAGTTTGAGTTTCTTAGATTTCGTAGAGTTGCAGAAACACTTTTTAAAAAACAACTTTATTTTACACTAAGATTTATTACATTTAGCAACTGGTTATAATATTAATAATTAAACACTTCAAGTAACAAACAAATAATATGTCGGTAAGTATCGTCGACTATCTGCTTGACACGGAGAAGAGTAACTTGCTTGAAGCTTAATTAACGAATGTCTGTATAAGAATGATCTAATGATTCTAATGAATACTTCTGCAATATAATTTGGTCCTATATATAAGATTCTAATATAAAAGCCCATTCATAGTCGAGGTCTTCTTGTCATCTAAAAGTGGATAAGAAAGCCTGACGATGCATTGATTACATTCATATAACTTAAAAGCTAAGGGAAGATAAGAATTGCACAATATCCTGTTTAACTGCGCAATTAGTATCAAGGTTATAATTAATTATAATATGCGGGATTTGAGATATAACATACCTAATTTAAACACATTATAAATAAATGAACATTTCAACAAATTTCTGTAAAAGATATTTAGTATCATTTCTCTGGATTCGTTCCGAATTAGAAATATGAATATCATATTGTAGATTTCAAACAATACCAGCATATTTTAATTTTCGCTTTACAAACGCGTTAAAGAAAAGAGAAAGTGTGAAAATTTGCTTATATGTCGAGTTTTTCATAATAAAGCCGAAGGTTTGGTAGACATTAACAATAATGTAATTTATATAGGCAACCATATTAATTTTTAATAAAAAATTACTTGTAGATCATTAAATTGGCGACATCTAATTGTGTAATTTTGTATAGAAAACATATTGGATTATTTCTTCTAGCTATCGTATCACATATTTAGGTAATTTATCATTTTGACACGATAAATTAATTTTTGAAAAATCCTGTTGAAAATGAACAATTTAAGAACGCCAGTATATAAAATAACATAACTTTGAATATTCCAGAAACACTTTTAATCAATAGTGGTCCCAGAAGGGAGCTCTGTGGAACTACTGAAGTTTTTAATACTAATATATCAATAGAACACCATAATACTAACTACCCATTTAATGTTTTCTACCAAGCTAGAATTGAAAATGGAGGACAAAATCTAAGAAAAAAATTGGAAATTCTTGCAATAGTGGTTACTGATCGAGTATGTTGAATACTTTTCATAGTTCCATATAAATTATATCTACGTGCCCACCATGATCCAATGTATTTGCAATGAAATGGGCATCAGTTACTAAATTGCCAGATGTAGATCTACCCGGTATAAATAAACATGTGAAAATGAGAAATTTGCAATTTAAATGTGAGGAAACGTGGTGGTTTGGCACAAATAAAGACACAATCTCGTAACAAACAGTTGATATACCTTCAGGGCCTATTGAAAAATTATTAAAATTTCTTAGCGGTTTTAAATAAATCTTCCTCGGCAATGGAAGATTCAATAAGGAAGTTATTACATCACATCAATGTCTAAGAATAATATCATGTTCAAATCTTGATACCATGAGTATGAGTAATATCATGTGTTTATATGAACTTTTCTTCATAACCTCAGATGGGAAACACTATCAAAATAATTAAAACAGAAAAATATTTCAAACAAAAGTTTATAAATACAATTGGTACAATTCATTTACGCTCTTAGCAGATTATTTGATTTAACTAAAGATTTGAATAAAAAAAAAATGGATAACTGGGAATTCTAGAAAATTTTAGTAAATGGGTAGAATATTTTTATCACCGTTACTAACTGTTCATAATTTTTATTAATCATAAATACATCTCAACAAAAACATTAAATGGGTTCAATGTATTGGTTCAATACGACGCGACGCCGACGTTACGATTGAACTTTCGCAGCTGAATCATATGAACATTTCACTTAAATTGCACATGACTTCTTGCCATTGCGTGTACTAACAAATTTGAACTTAAATGAAATGACTCTGATGACTTTTATAAATGACGCGAACCACCTGATTTAAAACTAGTAAATAATCAAGGCACCTTCATGCGATTGATAGATATTAAATTCCTAGGTTTAATATTGGATGAAGACATCAATTGGATTAATCTATAAAATTTGTGTGTAAACAATAATTAAATCCGGCATTTTTACATTTTTTACGTTATGTAATCTTAAGCTAGAATTATAAAAATGAAACTGCTAAATTTATATTGGGGTCTGCTGATGTACTATCATTTCAGATTTTAAATACATGCCTTTATACATTTACAAACATGTAGGTATGTATACATTATTACGTTATTATTAAATCAATTATAAATTATAATATATACTATATACGCGTATAATAATTATAATATAAATTCGATATCCTATTGTACGTGCACTGCAGTAACGAGTGGCTAACATAGGTCTTTGATATATTATTCTGATTATTGTTATTGAAGAGTAAAAAAATAAAATATTCCTGCCTAATTAATTTATAGATTTGGAAAGAGTGATAGTGTGCAGAAAAACTTATTGAATATTAAGTGGCGCATACCTACACTACAGAGTGATTCATAACTAGACTGACAAACTTTTATAATACATTGAAATTTTTCAAATGTAGAACACTAGAAGATTTATAAATATTTAGATAAAGTGTTCAAATTATGTTTCCATCACCACAGACGTGGGTCCTGTTTAAGATGTTAAATCTTACCCTCTCAAATACCAAAACAGTATCTCTAATATGTTGGCATTTAAGTCGCACACGTTTCTTAAATCTTCTAGATTTTTATGTTGGTGTTGGTATTACATACCTACATTTCCTATTGAATATTACCCCAGACAACAAAATCTACGAAACCACTTTAATGGTGCCTTGTTTCCTCGTCAAATCAATAATTAGAAAAATTTTGTTTACGAACTGTGATAGTGAAATGCTCCGTGAGTCACATTTCTGCTGCGTATGGAATTCTATCCAATAGATCCGAAATATCATTTATATATTTAATAATTTAAATATTGAAGTCCAGTTTATTTAAAAAATAAAGGATCTTAAATTGTTCCCTAATATGCTAATTCAATTTCGTATTGAGAATGGTTTATTATCAACATAATAATATGGGTTTTCGTCAGTTTAACTGTGCATATTATAAATATTTAAGATACCATTTTTTGTGAATGTTGACTCGTCGTAAATAGAATATTACTCACGAATACTGAATCTTCTTCATATTTATTAACCAGCCATCTGCAAAAGTTAAGGCTTTTTTCATTGTCTTCTAGCAGATGTTCCTGATCAGTGGTGAGATGAAAATGGCATAACTGTTACCCTTTTAATATCCTGAAAATTGAAGTCATATTTTCTTGAGTTGTTGAAATTCGAGTGCTGAGAGCAATATTTTCTCCAATACAGTCTAAAATACATACCTCATTCTACCGAATTATTTCGAATCTTCCCGCTTCATTTCTTCTTTTGTGTATACATTCGAAATTTTTGATACGTTGAAATATTTGAATAAAAGCAATATGGCAGAATTTTTAGAAATATTTGCTCATAGCGAATATCTCAGAAATCATTCATTCATTCATTCATTTATCAAAATGATGGGTTTTAATTAATTTTTTATGTACGAATACCAAATGTTGTCAAATACCTATATAGTTTTAAACTTGTCATTGAAAAACAGAAATATTAATGCCGTCTTGAAGAACTTATGAGTTTGTGATAAAACAAGTTCAGACATAACTTTCTTTTTACTGTTTATTGTGTTTATGTTAATTTGCCCCCTGCGCAAGCTGACAAAGTATATTGAATTAATCATGAGTCATCCTGTATAATAGCAGGAATATTTATCTTCCCAAAAGATTATTAATTCCTGTAAATATTGCAATGTTACTGGCGACCTAGATCACATATTTTTCGAATGTAAAAAGCATATAGCAGCTACTGAAAAATTACACACTAATATTAGATAATATTGCAATGCCGAGGCTCCCTTTAACTTACTTCATCTCCTAGTTTTAAACAAGAAAAGTATATATGATTGTCTGATTGAGTTTTTGGAAGAGACAAAGATTTGTTTATAGGTTAGCTTTGTTCTCCCTATGTTTTATACCTCTGTATTGTATATACCTCCTAACCGTGGTCTGTCTCTGTGTGTCTTGAAATATGTCTTGATAGATCCCTGGACAAGAAGCGTGTAGCCCTTGTATATCCCTTGTTACACTTTGGTATTATATAATTTTCTTTAATTATTTGGTGATTAGGCTAGGATAGGTTAGTTATATTAGTTTTATTATTTTACATGTTGCGACTGGCTGTATGGCTCAGGGCCTTAATGCCAAAAAAAAAGATTATTAAGAGTTCGTTACTCAATAATTTTACAGAAATCAATACATTTTATTACAGTTCAGGAGATTTAAAATGGTATTAATGAATTCCGCAAAAATCTGTATGTACGAATAAAACACTATAATAAATGTTTGTAGATGGATTATTATCAATACCTCATCAGTTATTTGTCGCTTTCATCAAGGAGATTAACATTTACATAGTTAGATGTAATTTGATAAAATACTTATCAATCATGTCATCAACAATTTATCCAATTTACCAAATAGGATTGATCGAATATTGTGCCTGCAAAGTAACATCTTTGGGGAGCTTCAAATTGGCTTATGGATTATGTATATTATATTACTACTTCATACTTAATATAGATATATTTTTATGATAAATATAAGATATTTGTTGTGGTTTTAAGTCAAATAATTTGTAAAATATGATATGCTTAAAAATGTGGAAATAAAATGTTTAACTTAGTTATTAATATTTGGGTGATTATCCTCAAACATTACTTTTTGCTGTTACTATGTTTTCAAAATTCAGCAAACAAATTAATATTCATATTTTTTTATGAATGTAGATGTTTTTTATCAATTCCTTATAAAACATTCTTCACGGTTTCAAAAAAACTATTTTTTTCTGACTAGTGAAATACAAAAACGTCATGTCCTCTGGCTGTCACTGGCCTGAGTTGTTTCATTTTTAAACAAAGTGTAACGAAGCAGACACAGATCACATGCCACCCATTGCTCCTTCATCGAAAAAAACAAAAAAGGCCCAGTGCAAAATCATCCTAGTCGAATAAATTCTGTAAATACCGGAAACAGCGAGAAAAAATTGAGGTCATTTCAGAAAATGGCAAAGTTATCAAATCAAGAGTAATAAAAAGCAGCCAAAGCGGGGAAAAAAAATTAGTCAGTCAGTTTTACAGTATATAAAAAAAAAAACTTTGTTCTTTTAATTTTAAATCAATTTTTAAATAATTTAATAAATCTATTTTAAGTATACTAGTTATTATTTTAGTAATTATAACATATTACATATTTATTATTGCGGTGATGGATGCTTATGTAAGAGATTATGAAGCAATTAACATTAAAACAATTGTTGCGGATAATATTGTAAGATGTAAAGATGTATTAAATTATAACGGCTCTGGCGATAAAAAATGTAACATTCTTCACAATAATATAAGAAGCCTCCCTAAAAACTTTGATGAATTAAAAATTGTTTTAAATGAATTCAATGGCATTTTTGACTGTATTGTTTTAACAGAAACGTTTAATATTTTTAACACGAATATATTTAACTTAGAAGGTTATGATTTAATATATAACTCGGGAGAATTAAATAAAAATGATGGAATTATAATCTATATTAAAAATAGGATTAATTATAACTTCGAGATTATATCATTAGGAGAAATAAAAGCGATACAGTTACATTTTAAATTAAATAATAGCGACTTTAAAATTCTAGCTGTCTATAGGTCACCGTCACTTTGCCCTATTCAGTTTAATATGAATCTAAACAATTACTTAAAATTTTATAAAAAAAAAAATCTGATATTAGTCTAATAGTAGGGGATATAAACATAGATATTCTTGGAGATACTGATTATTGTCAGGAATATTTAAATATTTTGAATGAGGAAGGGTATATTTCTTTAATAAACGAATACACAAGAATACAGGGTTACTCAAAATCTTGTATTGACCATATATTCGTAAAAACTAAATTATCTTATAATAAATTTGTTCCTCTTGTTATGCAAACTAATATTACAGACCATTATCCAGTTATACTACAAGTAGATACGTCATCTGAAAAAGAAAAAAATGATATCAGTAATAACAATAAAACAAAAATTTTCGTAAATTATGATCTGTTAAAATCATTGCTAATGCAAGAGACATGGGATGACATTTATTGTTGCGAAGATGCACAAGTTGCCACGGAACGATTTGTTAATACATTAAAAAGCAAAATTGGTGAAAGTACTAGAAAAATTAAAATAAACAAAAATGAACTTAAAAGGAAATCGTGGATAACGCAAGGTTTAATTAAATCTATAACACGAAAAAATGAACTCTACAAAAATGTTCAAAGAAATCCGAATGACATGAACATTCTTAGTGAATATAAGGCCTACAGAAATAATTTGACAAACCTAATAAAATCAACAAAAAATAATTATTATAAATCCCAAATCGAGCGCGATGGATATAATCCAAAAAAATTATGGGAATGTATAAAGGATCTAAGAAAGCCGGGTAGCAATGAAGAATTGAAAAGTTTAAAATCTGAAAATGGTGATACACTTACAGACCAAAAAATGATAGCCAATGAGTTTATAACTTTCTTTACTAACATCGGAGAAAGTCTTGCTAATAAAATAATTGAAGCAAAAAGAAATAAAGTTAAATATAAAGCAGCAAAACGGCTGCAAAATTCTATTGTATTAGACAGCACCAATGAAAACGAAGTAAAAGAAATTATTTTGAGCTTAAAACCTCACAAATCACCAGGGATAGATAATTTAACTGCGGAAATGTTACAAAATATAGTGACTAATATAGTAAGGCCTTTGACATATATTGTGAATAAATGTATTGAACTGGGAGTAGTACCTACACACTTTAAAACAGCTGTAATAAAACCAGTATACAAGTCGGGAAGTAAAGTTTTAGCGGCCAATTATAGGCCAATATCTCTTCTATCAAATTTGGCAAAGATATTTGAGAAAATATTAAAAAAGAGAATTTTAAGTTTCATAAATAAATATAATATTATTTCTGAAAACCAATACGGATTTCGAGAAGCTAGGTCAACACAGGATGTAATGGCCCATCTAACTTCACAAATATATAAAGCGATGGACGAAAGTGCTCCTGCTCTCTGCATCTTTGTTGATCTAGCTAAAGCGTTCGATACTGTTAATCACTCTGATTTGCTGGATACACTAGAAAATATAGGTTTTAGAGGAGTCCCTTACAAATTAATGAAAAGTTATTTAAGTGATAGGAAGCAGTGTGTAAAGATCAATAACTGTACGAGTGAAGATAAAACTGTCCGATTTGGTGTCCCTCAAGGTACAGTTCTGGGACCTATATTATTTTTAGTATATGTCAATGACTTATTTAACTTACCTAATTGTGGAGAGATCGTGAGCTTTGCTGATGACACCGTAATATTTTATCAAGATGTTTCTTGGACCAAACTAAAAGAAAAAGTAGAAAAAGATTTTAAGCATATTATAGATTTTTTTAACCATAAGTTACTCACCATTAATTTCCAGAAATCCTTCTTTCTTCCCTTCTCATGTTACCCCAGAAATCTTCCTGAATTTGATAAACTCTTGATAAAATATGATGATAGTGAAGTTGAATTAACATCCAAAACAAGTATAAAGTATTTAGGTATTGTTATTGACAGCCATCTGAAATGGGATATGCATATAAAAAGTTTGATACAAAAACTCAGAGGGCTTCTACCAGTTTTTAAAATATGCAAACAGTTTTGTAATGTTAATCAACTAAAAATAATGTATCATTCTTTAGTACAATCTCATTTAAGCTATGGTATTCTAGCTTGGGGTGGTGTAACAAACTTCTATTTAAAAAAACTAGAGATAATCCAAAAATGGATTATAAAAATAATATACAATAAAGGTTACACATACCCTTCTGATGACTTATACCATGAATCAGGTCTTCTTGATCCCAGGCAGCTTTATTTTACAGCATTACTGTTGGAACAATACAAAAAGAGAAATACCATACGTAATATTGAGCATCGACATAATACTCGGTACAAAGAGGTATCTGTATACAGGGTGTTCCAGTTTTTTGTAGCAGGACTTTAACAATCGATAGACAATTGAAAATTATTAAAAAAAGTTCCTATAAACATAGGTTGAAAAATGCTTAGTTTTCGAGATACAGGGTGTTAAAGTTTGAAAATAAATACGGATTTATATTTATATTTCCAGAATGCTAAGAAGTATCGAATCCAAACTTGCCAATTCTTTACATATAATTTAGAGGCCTATTTTAGAATAACAAATTACTACTTTACTTAACCATGGGCGTAGATATATGGATTTACTAGGGTTCTTTTTTACAAAAAAGTAGTACGCCACTGATATTTTCCCATGTTTTCAGTTTCATTGAATAGAGCAAGAAAAAACAAAAATTTAATGTCTCTTGGCACTTTTTGATATGACAAGCCGTTTTCGAGAAAATTTACATTTAATCATTTGATGCACGCATTTGGACGAATTTTAGGCAAACTTGAAGTCGCTCAGAATATCACCAAATTTGATGGTACGAAAAGTCTTTTAAAAAGAAAGAATTAAACATTTAAAATATTTATTGTAAAAGTTTATTATCATGTAAACCAAAATTTTTATAACACATAAATGTATTAAAACGCAACGGTCGAACTAAAATAAATAAATTATTAGAATCTCACACTAATAACGAAACACAAGCATCGTTAATTGAAAAAATAGTGTGCCGTGAAAACAAAAAAGTTAAATGTCAAATTTCTTTAACCGTTTCAAATGATATTTGCTTTTGCAGAAAGGTGTTTTTTTATTGTGAGTTGTTTTCTTAAAATGCCGTTTGTGTTTTCTAACCAAGAGTTAGCGGATATTCATTTTATTTATGGGTTTGTCAATGGAAACTCAGCAGAAGCAGCCCGAGAATATAGGCGAAGATTTCCGAATAGAAGACATCCACACCCTTCTGTATTTGTAAGAGTTCATAACAGAATAATTAATCAAGGATTAAATAATGTACATGGAAATCAAAATAATAACAATGTTCGACCACAAATAAACCCTATACGACGAATTTTGCGTGAATTCGACAGGGACCCAACGACGAGTATCAGAAGAGTTTCCGTTGCTTTAGGAGTTCCAACTACAAATATTCACCGAGCATTAAGACAGGATCACCGACGTCTTTATCATTTGCAACCTGTTCAAGGATTACACCCAGGGGATGAAGAACGAAGAGTGGCTTATTGTCGGTGGGTTCTTAACACACATGAAAATAATATGGATTTTTTAAGTCATGTGTTGTGGACAGACGAGTCGTGCTTCACTCGACGCGGAGTTGTAAATTTTCATAACCAGCATGTTTGGTCGCAGGAAAATCCGCACGCAATCCGCTCAAAAAATTTTCAACAAGAATTTAGTGTCAATGTCTGGCTAGGCATTTTTAACAATCACCTTTTTGGACCATTCTTTTTACCAGCAAGGGTGAATGCTGAGGCTTTTTTACAATTCTTGGAAGCCGAACATGGGAATATGTGGGACGATATTCCCTTACATTTAAGAAACGCATGGTTTCAGCTTGATGGTTGTCCAGCCCATTTTGCAAGAAACGTAAGAAACTGGCTGGACAATCATTATCCAGGAAGATGGATCGGTCGTGGAGGACCAGTTGCGTGGCCTCCACGATCACCTGATCTAAATCCCCTAGATTTCTTTGTGTGGGGGTATCTGAAACAAAAAGTAAGTTCATCTCTTGTTGCTACAAGAGATGAACTTATCAATAGGATTAATGATGCTTGTAATGAAGTAAGACAATTTTTACCTACAATTCCACAATCAGTTATTCGTAGGTGTCAATTATGTATTGAACAAAATGGTTCACATTTTGAACAGTTTCTTTAAATTTGTTGCTGCTAGCTTTTGCGTTTCGTTATTAGTGTGAGATTCTAATAATTTATTTATTTTAGTTCGACCGTTGCGTATTAATACATTTGTGTTATAAAAATTTTGATTTACATGATAATAAACTTTCACAATAAATATTTTAAATGTTTCATTCTTTCTTTTTAAAAGACTTTTCATTCCATCGAATTTGGTAAAATTTTGAGCGATTTCAAGTTTGTCTAAAATTCGTCCAGAGGCGCGCATCAAAAGATTAAATGTAAATTTTCTGGAAAACGGTTTTTCATATCAAAAAGTACCAAGAGACATAAATAAAGCAAGAACAAATAAAAACTTTAAAAAAAGTAGTACGCCACTGATATTTTCCCATGTTTCCAGTTTAATTCAATAAAGCAAGAAAAAATAAAAACTTTAAAAAAGTAGTACGCCACTGATATTTTCCCATGTTTCCAGTTTAATTCAATAAAGCAAGAAAAAATTAAAACTTTATGTCCACGACCGATCCATCTTCCTGGATAATGATTGTCCAGCCAGTTTCTTACGTTTCTTGCAAAATGGGCTGGACAACCATCAAGCTGAAACCATGCGTTTCTTAAATGTAAGGGAATATCGTCCCACATATTCCCATGTTCGGCTTCCAAGAATTGTAAAAAAGCCTCAGCATTCACCCTTGCTGGTAAAAAGTATGGTCCAAAAAGGTGATTGTTAAAAATGCCTAGCCAGACATTGACACTAAATTCTTGTTGAAAATTTTTTGGGCGGATTGCGTGCGGATTTTCCTGCGACCAAACATGCTGGTTATGAAAATTTACAACTCCGTGTCGAGTGAAGCACGACTCGTCTGTCCACAACACATGACTTAAGAAATCCATATTATTTTCATGTGTGTTAAGAACCCACCGACAATAAGCCACTCTTCGTTCTTCATCCCCTGGGTGTAATCCTTGAACAGGTTGCAAATGATAAGGAGGTCGGTGATCCTGTCTTAATGCTCGGTGAATATTTGTAGTTGGAACTCCTAAAGCAACGGAAACTCTTCTGATACTCGTCGTTGGGTCCCTGTCGAATTCACGCAAAATTCGTCGTATAGGGTTTATTTGTGGTCGAACATTGTTATTATTTTGATTTCCATGTACATTATTTAACCCTTGATTAATTATTCTGTTATGAACTCTTACAAATACAGAAGGGTGTGGATGTCTTCTATTCGGAAATCTTCGCCTATATTCTCGGGCTGCTTCTGCTGAGTTTCCATTGACAAACCCATAAATAAAATGAATATCCGCTAACTCTTGGTTAGAAAACACAAACGGCATTTTAAGAAAACAACTCACAATAAAAAAACACCTTTCTGCAAAAGCAAATGTCATTTGAAACGGTTAAAGAAATTTGACATTTAACTTTTTTGTTTTCACGGCACACTATTTTTTCAATTAACGATGCTTGTGTTTCGTTATTAGTGTGAGATTCTAATAATTTATTTATTTTAGTTCGACCGTTGCGTTTTAATACATTTGTGTTATAAAAATTTTGGTTTACATGATAATAAACTTTTACAATAAATATTTTAAATGTTTAATTCTTTCTTTTTAAAAGACTTTTCGTACCATCAAATTTGGTGAAATTCTGAGCGACTACAAGTTTGCCCAAAATTCGTCCAAATGCGTGCATCAAATGATTAAATGTAAATTTTCTGGAAAACGGCTTGTCATATCAAAAAGTGCCAAGAGACATTAAATTTTTGTTTTTTCTTGCTCTATTCAATGAAACTGAAAACATGGGAAAATATCAGTGGCGTACTACTTTTTTGTAAAAAAGAACCCTAGTAAATCCATATATCTACGCCCATGGTTAAGTAAAGTAGTAATTTGTTATTCTAAAATAGGCCTCTAAATTATATGTAAAGAATTGGCAAGTTTGGATTCGATACTTCTTAGCATTCTGGAAATATAAATATAAATCCGTATTTATTTTCAAACTTTAACACCCTGTATCTCGAAAACTAAGCATTTTTCAACCTATGTTTATAGGAACTTTTTTTAATAATTTTCAATTGTCTATCGACTGTTAAAGTCCTGCTACAAAAATCTGGAACACCCTGTATATTCCTAAAGTTACAAAAACTATAGGTCAAAGGTGCCATACATATCTTTGTCTAAAGGCTTACAATAATATTCCGGCCGATTTAAAAAATTTAAATTCTATTAAAATGTTCAAATCTAACATAAAAAAATTTGTAGCAACTATGCCTAGAACTAGAATCCATCAGATCATTGATATGAAAAATACTTATAATATATGAATTAATGAGTAGGTATCAAATAGGTAGATAATTTGTTTAATTTTTTTTTTAGTCATTATTCCCTTACATTTTAGGAACTTTCAGTTTTATATAAAATAAGTCTATCATATAGTACAAAAAATGTTGAATATTTAGGAGTGAAATAAGAAATAAAGTGTAACTAACATAATATGTGTATTTACATACGGATATCCACGTACAAGGTATCTTTAGTGGATTTCTCTGTGTTTATTAAATGTTGTTATTTATGTATTTTTGAACTTATATTATTTACTATTTATATTTTGTATTTATACTACATATTTATACTATTTACTATTTACTATGTATTTATACTACTGTTTTTTTTTATATTACTATTTTTATATTACTATTTTTGTATTACTATTTTGTATTACTATTTCTTGTATTACTATTTACTATTTTTTAATAAACATATATTAGCTTGATGAATAAAATACAAACTCTGAAAATAAATGTCTCTTTTTATAATTTAAATAAGTTCAGGTGGTGAAAAATAAGTGACATAATTTCATATTGAAAATAATACAATATTATTTACTATTTAGGCTCTTTACATTTTGTTACTGTTTTATTCGTCATTCCTCTGGCGATAATTTAAACCTTCTGTTTCTTAATAAGAGGTGGCACTAGTTACCTATACTGTATTTCAGAAGATAAAGTGGTAAGGTCATTAAACCAATTAGTGAATTAACTGAAATGGCTCAGCAAGAAAAATGAAAAAAATGGAAAATATACTATGCAAACTTTGTTAGAAGATGATAAACAAAAAGCGACTGTTGTGAAAAAATTGCTGTTTGGAGAAGTTATATCTGACCAGTTGAAAGAAAATTATAAAAATTTAAAAAGTTTCAAAGAAAAACAAATTTTCAAAAAGCTATAACAGGAACAATAATAAAAATATATCGCGTCACGAATAAAGTTCAAAAAATATGTCGAGGCGGTAAAGTATTTTTTAAAACTACTGAAGCGAGTAACATTTCAGATTATTCAAGGAAAAGGAATGATCTTAAACACCAGGCTCAAAAACGAAATGCAATCTGGAGATTTCTTGAATCCGATTTGCATAGCAAAATGTGTCCAGGAAAGAGGGACTATTGCACTAAAAAAAAAGTCACAAAACAAAAGAGGTACCTTAATGATACCTTAAGAAATCTGTAAGAAAAAAGTTTTGGCAAAACATCCAAAGATTCCTCTGAGCTATACATGTTGGTGCGAAAACCGCCCTTTCTGGTTTGTTCACAGAAAAGCATCTGCTCGAGACACGTGTGGTTGCACTCCATGTTCAAATATGAATCTAATAGTTCAAGCTTTATTTAGGGTAAATGTCGTTGAAAAAAATAATACCTCTGAGATTATTAATCTTTTCTGCTGTGATAACAAAACAGACAAGTGTGTTTTACGAGAATGCAAAAAATGTGAAACAAAAAAAGTGACGTACAAAAACCATGATTCCACAGAAAATGCATACTATTTTAAATGGGTTGTTAAGAAGGATACATTATTCGATAGGAAAACACAAAAACAAAAGGTTGTTAGGAAAATAGCCAAACACAAATTTTCTGTAAACATATCAGATATTATTAAGGAGTTTGAAAACACCATTGTTGATTTTCTGAAACATCGAGGTAGGGCCCTTTATCAACATAAACAAATTACTTCAAAAAAATAGATCCTTAAAGGAAATGAAGTGATGCTTCATATGGATTTCAGTGAAAATTACTCCCTAAAATATGCTGAGAAAACACAAACGTTTCACTTTGGGGGGTTAAGGCAACAGATTTCACTACACACAGTAGTCATTTATTTCAAATCTGAAGACAAAGTCAACTCGAAGTGTTTTTACACATTATCGGAATCACTCCAGCTTAACGCAGCTGCAATTTGGGCTCATCTTCGTCCAATTTTTTCTTATATTTCCGAAAATCTAAACGCAGACACCCTCCATTTCGTTAGTGACAGCTCATCTACCCAATACAGGAATAAAACAATGTTTTATATTTTGGGACGTAAGCTGCATGAACTGTATCAAAAAATGAATGCATTAGTGTTAAGCCCTAATAACATCAAAACTGGTATTTACATATTAGTCTCATTAGAAACGTTAAAGAAAAGCTATCGCTATGTTGTAAAGCAAAGTGGATTAGATGAAGAAAGAGAAGTTAAAGCTACGTTCCTAAAAGTGTGTAATTATTATCAACAATCTCAAGCGTTTATATTGAATGAATAAGATGTTTCATTTGTCCCGTATGAACAAATTTTGATCGACCCTTACACGAGGCAATAAATTATATATTATAAGTTCAATAATGAGATTAATGTTTTTGAACAAACTTAATAATTTTTATTCCTACATAACGTATTATGTTGTTATTTTATACCAGAAATATATTTTTTGTTTTTGTATTTTGATCAATATTTAAATAAAATAATTTGAAATTATTTTGTCATTCCTCTGTCTCTCCAATCATTCCTCTGGGTATTGTTTTTTTAAAAAAACTTCATATATTCAATAATAATAGATTTCTAATGTGTTCCATACGTGATATTATGATTTTATTATAAAATACATATGAATGTAATAAATTTAATAAATTTCTTTTATTATAATTTTTTTTAATCATATCTCCAAAAAAATATTGTTTGCTGAGAATGACCCATTTATTGTTATGATTTTTGTAATCTTTGAAATAATGTTATATAAAATTTTTTTATTAATCTTTTATTTTATTTTGGGCGCCAGATATTTATAATATCAAATTTATATTTTATTATATTTACCTTATAAATCTCTCTCTCTCTCAGGAGCAAGTTCAATTATAGCAATTTAAAATTATAATTTCAAAACTTTATCATTAAATAATAAAATTCAATCGATTTCAAATTTCTATAAAATTTATTGGAACAAGTTAGAAGATAAATTTTGTTTGACAAATATTTTCTTTTTCAAATTTTTATTTCTGGTAAGTTAAACCTCCTTTCTAATATTATTTTCTAAATCCTTGTTTTCTAAGCTTCCTTTTGATATGCCTGTTATCTACTTACATTCCATGTTCAAAATTTTAAATGTCAACTCAATATTCCCAAGGAACAATTTATGTTTTATAATAGCCTACAAGGGGTCTTTAAGAGTAAAATGTAAAACCACTGACAAATCATTTAACTCTAAAAAGACTCTTCAATGCCACCATACAACCGCTATAAGCCATAAATGGACCGTTTATAAAGCTCTTCAAGACTATTTTTAAAACCATTTTTAAAACCACATAATCTTATTGCCGTCTTCTGAAAATTCTCCTTAAGAGTATTATAAAACTGTTTTTAAATCTGGATAACGTTTTTAAGACTTGATTTTAAGTCTGTTTTAAAACTTTAAGGATTTGTATTGTTTTATATATAACCTCTTTAAGTTCGAGATAAATTAATATGATCTTAATGTTTCTTAATGTAAGAACACATTTTCTTTAAATGATCTTAAAAATCTCTTTGATAAGACGTAATAACAAAAATATTGAAATGAAAGCAAATGATTATCATAGAAGTCTATTTATGTACAACAAATTCTAAAACGAGGAAACGTGCATCATGAAAATTCTGGTGGTAAACTTCGCTTACGTCGTCAAATTCTCAAACGCTTTTCACTTTTTCGATAAACTTGATGAAGGTACCTTGAAAAAAATCGTGGGCCTTAAGTTATTTAACCAAAACCATTTTAATTAATATTAACAAAAATCTATTCTTAATAAAAAATATTTCAAAATAATTACAGTTTCAGTTACATTTAATTGCGCAGTGATAAAAATAAATATATATATATATTTTTAACAAGAAGTACATCATAAATTTTAAAATTCTATTTTAATTTTTTGTCTCTACGACTTTTCCAATATGGTGGGTTCTCCCTCTCATTAAAAATATGGCGGAAAGCGTGATAAAATCTATTTTAATAATTTAGAACCATTATAAAACGTATTTATCTAAAAAATTAATTTTATTGAACATCTAGCTTTTATTTTGGTTAAACACTCTTGGCAAATGCAACATGCGCACCATTTGATCTTAAAAATAAGTCTATTTACTCTTGCATAAATACTTCTGGTTTTACTGGTTGCTTTCTTCCGTTGTTTTGATCTCAGTACAGAACATCTCTGATTCTCCGCTAGGGTGTTTCTAAACCAATAAAGCCGACAGGAAAATGATAAAAAGAATTATAATATATGTAGTACAAACTTATTTTCTATATAAATATGTAATTAAAATGTGTGTTGTCTAGGATAATGACATTATCTTGTAGTTATTAATAAGTACTCTTATATATATTATCTATTTAAGTTCTTCGAGCTTTCTTGCGTTCTCTAAACTGTCACAAACATATAAAGTAATATGAACAGCACACACGTATATAGTCGAGTAAACTTTAACTTGGCGTGTGGATGGGTTGTTATTGTGCATAATATTTCATTTTCTCTTGCACACAAAGTTAATGCAATAGCCCAAAAACATTGTTCACGTATGTTTATACGTAAACAATGGTTTTGGGCCATTGCTTCAATTTTGTGTGCAAGAGAAAATACATTAATACGCACAATATCAATTCATCCACACGCCAAGTTAAAGTTTACTCGAGTATACTGTAACTAAAAACATGTAGGAGAATGCCCCCTCCTTTTGTTTTGTGTATTCTGTAAGATAAAATAGTCTTATAAAGGTATAATAGAAGTACCTTCTTGCCTTATATTTAGTCAAAGTGAGTTTGATTAAAGCTAATTCGATTTATAATACGTTTATAAAAACCTTGGTAATTTATCTTTAAGAGCAGTTTTAGTTTGTTCTTTATAAAAGCATTTTATATGGCTTATTGCACTGAAGATCTATTAGTCTTAATAAATAGTTTTAATGGGTCCTCAAAAGTATCTTTAGAAATGAGTCATAAAACTATAAGCTTTATATTAAGCTAGTATAAACCAAACATTCCTTAAAACCTTAATAAGTTTAGATTGATTTGTGGTAGCCACATCCAAGATCATAATAAATCTTTTACAAAGTCAAATGGTTTTTAGGTCCAAATAGGCTTAAAGTGTTCTCTTTAGGAGTACTTAAAGGTTTATTCCTCAGAGTAAATGAGCTTAAACAGTAAACAGTATACAATAAAGCATTATTAAAGTTAATATATATTTATTTGCCTTTTTAAAACCGCTATAAAACTTAATAGATGCCTAATAATCTTAAAATTGTTCCTTGGGTTTTATATATAATATTTCTAACATTGTTTATATTACAATTAATTAACTCTATATCGTTTCCTTAATCAACACTAAACATTACATTGATACATTATATTTACTTTCAAAACCTTTTACTATATTCTTTTAACATATCTTTCACATCATGTGTGAAACTTCAAAAATTGTTCTGTATCTTTTATATTAAACGCTTATTTACAACAAAACTATATTCTACATAAACTTCATGTTCTCTTCATTGAACATCATACAAAAACTCTTGTATATATTTAATTTTAATACTATAATACTATAAAATTTTATTAACTGTCAAAAAACATTCAATTGAATTCTATTATTTATTTACTATTCTCATATTTTAATTCTTTTCTAAAATAAATATAATTCAAATATTTTATTCATTTCTTAAAACGTCTACAAGATATCATATCATTATATTGCTACAAAGACACACCTTTACCTATATGTTCATTTTCTACATCTTTTTAGCAGTATGTAATAACTGATTCCAAATTTGATTATCGTAGTTGCGAATGATCAGTCACTTTTTTGTGAATACTTAGGCTTAATTTATAAATGACTTTGTTTAGGGTTTATACAAGCATAATAATAACAAACATATCTAAATTGATATACTTATATTGATGTGTCATCTCTAAACATGCTATTATTAAATTCATTGGACTTTCTTTAATACATGATGAATATTGGATTAAAAATTATAAAATTCAAAACGTCTAAAAACAAATTATTAAAAAAATTTTTTACCTCACCACAAAATTCATTCATTATGGTCACCAATTAAAAAACGAAGTTCACAAGAAGATGTACAGGGTGGTTTTCTAAGATGATACCCCCCCTTATCTCCGTAAATAACGAGGTGTTTTAAAAAACAAAAACGCTGTCCTATACAGTTTTTTCTGAACTTTTCAGATCTGCTATCAGAATTTTCCTAGCTCGCTTAATATACGAGGGATGTTCAAAAGTAATATTTTTTTAAATGGAACACCCTGTATATTTTTATGTATTTGGATTCGCCTCGTTTTTCTGATTACAAAAATGTATAATTGTTATATGTTTGTATCAATAATAACTGCGAAAACTATCAATCTTTATTCCTATTCGCACCAATCTGGACGGCTCGTTTATTTATTAAATTTTATTTTCATTAGTCTTTTGTTCTGGCCTTGCTTTTTAAATTTGAAAAAGGAAAATAGTAGTAACAAAACACTTTTAAACAAAACATAAAAACAGTATTTTACTAAAAAACCAACTCAGAAGAAAAGCTACAATTATTTTGCTAAGAATACTTTTCGATGTTTGGCAGTTATTATTGATACAAACATATAACAATTATACATTTTTGTAATCAGAAAAACGAGGCGAATCCAAATATATAAAAATATACAGGGTGTTCCATTTAAAAAAATGTTACTTTTGAATATCCCTCGTATATTAAGCGAGCTAGGAAAATTCTGATAGCAGATCTGAAAAGTTCAGAAAAAACTGTATAGGACAGCGTTTTTGTTTTTTAAAACACCTCGTTATTTACGGAGATAAGGGGGGGTATCATCTTAGAAAACTCACCCTGTACATATTCCTTCACTATAACAAGCTTATCAGGTGGACGATTAATCTCGCAAAACAAATTTATTTACTTGACCTTACATTTTACAATTAATAAACTGTCGTGTAACAAAAACAAATTTCTATAATTAATGCCGCCTACATTTTCATGCTTTCTTATAAAATACTCTACCTCTCTTTATTCGAGACTTGTTGTCTATAAACAACCTTATTCAAGCCTTATATTGGCCCAATAATAACAAAGTCATTTATAAACAATGCATATCAAGCAAAGAAAGAGAATTGTAAAACTTAGGCTTAATATTATAAAAAGTAAGTTTTAAAATCATATCAAATATTAAACACGCAAAATTCAATGCAGAAATATTCGTATACAATATCCAATAGAGTATGGCTCTAAAAAGTATAATAAGCGTTAAAAAATAACAAATTACACTTTCCATTTGGAGCGTGGTGATGAAATGACCTATCTTCCCACCGGCTTTTGCCGGATTCTTTTGTCCTTGGATACTTGCTTTGGCTTAATCAAATCAATATATTGATTCATACGTGTACTTCAGTAACCTTATTACTCTCACAGAATCCATTCACCCTGTTCTATTAAATTTGCTCTTACATTGAGCAGGTTTGTATTTTTCCAACAAGCAGATCCTTGCCACAAAACGAACGAAATACTAAACGCAAACTTTAGTGTTTATTATGTTACTGAAATTGTATTAAACCTCTAAAAGTAACAAAAATTGATGTGGAAAGTATTCTTTGCAGTTTATTCATTTTATTTTTTATGAAATCTTTATATATTTTAGAGAATAATCTTTGAAGGTTTTTGACAATAATTTCCGATTTTTAAATAATTTTTGTTCCATATCAAATTGTTTAAGTAAAAATAGAGCTACATCACCTTCTGACAAAGTCAACTTGGTTGTAGGGAGGTACTTTAGTATTCCATGAAATATTTTTCTATTTGTAAAAATTTGCTACAGCATTAGTCTTAATTTAGTAAGTTTATCACGCTGTCCAGGAACATTCTTTTGATAAAAATAGTCCTTAACATTTTACTTTGTTTTCTTTTTCAAGAACTTTACAATTCATCCTCTAATTGACATGAGAGAAAAAACACAACAAAATATTCTATAAGGAAGTTTAGATAGCTTTGGTCTCGATATCATTTCACAAGTATAGTATAATTCTCAATCCGAGTATGCTTCGCATAGAAAGGAAAATTGTAGGAGATTTCAAATTTTATGCTCTTAACTGTGAAAAACCTAAAAAAGCAAATTTAATAAAATATCGCTTGCTCCTAAGCGGGAGCTTTAAAAGTAGATTGCTAAATTCCACTTTGAACTTCTACACGACATAATTATTTTTAAACTAAATATAAGATTTCACTTTAAGAAAACACAAAGAATCATTCGTCAATTAATTGCCTGGAGATTTGGTCGTGGTTGTGTTGGTTTGAAAGATGTTTACGGAATGTAGGATACTGTAGAATGATTTACTAATCTAATTGACATATTGCTTAGAAGTGCGTAAAATGTGGTATGCAGAAACACACCCGACAGTTCTTTAATATGTGCTTGAACGAAATTGCTGCTGAAATATATAATTCAACTTATGTAAAAATAAAATTAGCATTGGTTTATTTTAACATTTAAAAATTGTTCATAATCTCTAATAAATTATATTAGATTGTATTGAGAATTGAGTTGACTAAAATACATATTTATATTTTCTGTAAATTTTCAATTCCGCAGATACAAGACAAATATAAATAAGCGGTACAAAAACGTGGTAAATGTTGGTAAACCTCTAAAGTCTGCATTAAGCTAATGTTTTCAAAATGTATGTTAAACGTTTCTCAAACGTTTTCAAAACATTTCTAAAATATTTGTTAATTATGTGGTAAATATATGTAAAATGTTTGCTGACTGCAAAATAATTGCCTATATTTAAAATTATCGAGAAGTTTGGATTTGCTTTTGCTATTGATATCTTGTGAAATTATTGACGTTCGTCAGAAAGTGAATTGAATCTCAAGAAATTGGAGTTATTGTCGTATTTCATTTAATTTTGTTTTAAAATTATTGTTTTGATACGCAAATTATTGCATAGGATAGTTACAATTAAAGCGCGGTATTCTCGCAATACACAATCTTTATCAAAGACTTGCGGACATGCCTTAACCATACTACATTGTTTAGGGCACTTACAAAGTGCTGCAAAATATTAAATGTTACAAGATAATAAATTAGTTAGACGGTTACCACCATTTTCTAGTATTCCTGTTTTCATAAATCTAATTAAAAATACAATTAAAGTTACGACATGTAGTTTTACGTGTATGTAAAATGTTCGGTTCACTTGCCGTAAAAATTTAACACTATACTTTTAAGATACATCGCATGTGGTATGTATATTATAATTAAAGTTAAAATTTACACAGCATGTATAAGATCCAAGCAAACACGTTATGCTGTTCCTCGAACACGCTTAAATTCGTTTGTATAAGTAGGCTTGGAAACTGTACATTCAGGCACAAAACACGGTTTCTATGCTGATAACGTTGTGGTGGTTTATGATCCCGTTTTTCTTTGTTATTTGGCGAAAAATGAAAATGAATAGCTTTAAAAACAGTCTTATCACATGAAGTAAGAGGATTGTGAAATTTCACCAGAAGTATTTTGAATATGGGTTTATTAAACTTTAGTTTGTTATTATTTTTTCATTTGGTTTTTTACAATTTTCTTTCTTTGTGTTCTACGTATTTCCTTTTGAAGACATATTTTCTGTTATGCTGTTATGTTTCAACGAAATGATTTTATTAACAAACTTTAGGTGAATTATATTAATAATATTTATTCTTTGGTTATTTTCAAATGCGTACTACTGTACAAAACTGTACAAGTTTATTAGTTCTGCTGTATTTGCGATGAACCAGTTAACTTGATCGTCTAATTTATCCAACATATTATGTCATATCCGTGCTAATTTCGTAAATCGCTTTACTTTCAGTTACTCCAGTTTTATCTTTTGGGTTCCCTTAAAGTCGTTATAAATTATTTTCTGAAGGGTGAATAACTCTTATATCTTTAAAAATTCTACTGATACCTCGAGTATGCAGAGGGTCATATTAGATTAATGTGAATTGAATATGATTGAAATTTTTTTTTTTTCATTTGAAAGGTCGAGGAATTTCGTAGGGTCTCTTTAAATGTATGCCTTCGACTTATTTACTTATTTTATTAACTAAATTTACAGAGCAAGAGTTTCTTCTAGTCCTATTCTTAATCCTTCGTCTTCACTCTCTTTATTGAAGACTAGATAGGATTAACTAAACAAGATTCTACAAAGTACGATGAATAAAAAAAATTTTGATCAGAAACTTAACGTCACTCACATATAGTTTACTCGTTTATTCGTAAGTACTCAAATATTTATTTTGCTTGTTAGAATCTATTCATGTATCCAGGTTACCTTGTGTCACCTTTCATTGTCGATAGTCCCTTCATATTGCCTAAAGAAGCAATTTTTCTTCACATAAATTCGTAAAATACATATTTATTACTTTACTACTTCAGTTAGAAAAACATAAACATGTTAAATGTATCTAACTCTTTCGTATCTGAATTATACTGTCTATCAAAGATTCTTAAACCTTAAAAGACTATACGTTTCATTGTGTCAATAACTTAAAAAAAACTTACCTGTTGCACAACCAGTTTTTTAGTTAGTAATTCCAACTAATTTATCAATAATAACAATTACATGTAGTTGATTACAGTTAAGTCAACATTGGAATGAATCATTTCCCAATTATTTCAACTTTGTTGACTACACTTGCATCAAATATTAAGTATTCAGTTACGATGTCCAGTGGAAACTACTTCAAAGTAAGTGCCACATCAAAAGTTCCAACCGTCAGGACCAGTATTAGTTTGATATTTTTGTCACTAAATTTTATGGAAATATTTGCACACACAATTTGGGCGACGAACAAAATTAAACACGAGATAAAGACGACGGACGAAATTCCGGCACAAGCTCGGAAACCTATCGATTTCCTTTCTGTCATAAAGAAGAGGTAAATAAACAAATAAACAAAATGTTAGATCACGGTGTAATTAGGCATAGTCAAAGCCCATGGTCAAGTCCAATTTGGATAGTTCCAAAGAAGGCTGACGCTTTCGGAAAAAAGAAATGGCATATTGTCGTAGATTATAGGAAAATAAATGAAAGAATAATTAATGACCGATACCAAATATACCCTATACCAAATATCGACGATATCCTCGATAAACTAGTTAAATGTAACTATTTTTCTACCCTTAATTTAGCCAGTGGATTTCGCCAAACTGAAATGAATCAAAATTCGATTCAATTAGGAGTCGTTAAACAAAGCTTTCCAGGTGAAATAAACAGATCTAATTAAGCAATTGAGTCAAACTACTATTTTTGATAAATGAAAATATTAAGGAGATACATTAGTTTGCAAGATTCAGTGGTATGTTTGATTTAAGATAAATATAACTGAAATAGAGAGAGGTATCAAAGTAGAGTAGGTACTTAAAACTTTATTCGGAGCGGCTAAATTATTCATTTAAAACTTTTAATCTTTACACTTGAATGTACTTCGGAGTTAGAGTTACTGCATTTAAAAATCCTCTGTTAAAGGCTTAGCAAAGTTAACTTATATTAAGATTCATAGCTACAAGACTCGCCCATGTACTAGTTAATCAAAGCTTGTGGAATCACATTTTGCAGAGATTGTGTAGCTATAGGAGAGGCGAACATGTGCATGTACATGTAAGAACTGTCAATCTTATTTAACATATTGTTAAACGTAATGGGCCAATTTAAAAGGACGAATGCTCTTTGAGAAATATGCTAATGCGGATCATGTGCCTTACATTACAATAAAGCATTTGTTGAGAAGGTTCTCTATAATACTGCGGAACCGGTTAATATACAATAATGCGGTGTGTTGTAATTGAAGATGTAACGGAACGTTATCATAATGCACTACATTTTTTATGCTGTCGTATGTTGCACAAAATATTATGTGACATACATTTCTATATAAAAATAATTTGCGGTACACTAACTCAAGTTTTTCACGTAACAATATTTCTATTTTTTGGTACTTAAGTGTCTATTGGAACTGCTATACCGAAGTTTACAGTAAGTGTTGAGAAATAATAGTTTAATAACCGTTCAATTTTTGATAAAAGCATGAAATGTTCTAATATAAGGTGATTATGAAACATTATACCATTTCCACATTTAACCATTTTTTCAAATATGGTCAAAATATAAAATTTCTTCATTTATGGTCGGATGTAATTTCAGTATCTTCAAACATGAACAGATATTTTTAAGGCATGAGCCGGTCATCTTAATGAAATTTATTTACTTCGGTCTGAATAATTTTGTAAAGGATACCATATTATAAGTAATATTTAAAAAGTGTTTGGATGAGAGTCGAAGTTGAATTATTAATCGGGTTAGAAAGATGGAAATTTTAAAAGTAAGGTACGGTGATGGATTATGGGAAATTAAAAAACACTTATAATAAGAGGAGTATCTAGAAGCATTTAATAAAGAGATGACATGGTGAAACAGGTATTCTTGATATTTATCAAGCAGATATGTTTTATGTGTTTTCAGGGCACCAGATTTCAAGACAATAAATATTTTCAAAAAACGACTTTAATTGGGTAGTCCAATTATATCCAATTTGTTTCCTTTACATATTTACGAAAATAATGATATAGCTATCCGTGCCCAAATATAGCGCTTTACAAATAATTTTAAACCAGATGATCTGGTTATTCACATATGCTGAATGAAATTCAACTTGACTTAATGCCATTGATATAAGGCCAGTTCGCCTTTGAATGAATATACATATAAAGTGGGTTTAACTAAATGACAAATATGGAGTTCTAGAGGACCTCGATTTGGGAATAAGCGTTCATGGAATACCTTCCAGGCAGATTTTCATGTCATCGATACTTATACTCGAGAATGCAAAAAGGGTATACGAGGAGGAGCACCAATCTATATCTTTCCAGGGTGTCATGCAGTGCTTAAGGTTCTAAGTCTATTTTATGTTATAAGTCTAAGATCGTTTGTAAAATAACCCGCAAAAAACAATAAGATTATCATAGATGTGAATATTAGGGCATGAAAAATAATGATATTAAAGGCAACTCCAGGAATCTTCTTGTGGGATAATAATAATAATAATAATAATAATATACTTTATTGTCCAGACAACAAGTTATCATTGACAAAGTAAAAAAAGCCAAGAAATAAGTATAAACAAGTATAAATATAAATACATATACACATATTACACATCATATACACACGTATACATACATAAAACAGGGTGTAAAATTAACATATAGGTACAATATATAGTCACAACAGATAATTAAAGAGTAAAAAAAACAATTATATTACATTAAAGCGCCTCGTCAAAATATTCTTGTAAATTGTAATAGGGTTTCGTAATTAGTAAGGATTTAACAACTCTTCTGAATTCGTTGACTGAATTAATCTCCTTAATATTTTTGGGTAAATGATTATATATCTTATACCCATTGTAAATAATAGAGTCTTTGACTAGAGTGGATCTTGGAATAGGTAGAGCAATATTGTTAACCTGACGAGTTAGATAATGAGAAGAAACAATATTGACATTACTTTTATGTTTATGAATCAGACATACTGATTCCATAATATAAATGGATATCACAGTGAGGATACCATGAGCCAGAAATAGAGGTTTACATGAATCGCGAATTTTGGCTTTACATAGGTATCTAACAGCACGCCTTTGAATTACAAATATTATTCGCATTAGATATGCATTACATACTCCCCAGAAAGAAATACCATATCTTAAATGTGACTCTATTAATGAGAAATATGCAGTCCTTGCAGCTGCGCAGCCTAATTCATTGGATATAATCCTAATTGCATAGCTTCAAGATGCTAGTTTGTTACTTAAGCTAATCACATGTTCTTTGAACTTTAACTTGCAATCGATATTCAAACCAAGAAATTTTGAACATGTTTTATTTTCAAGGACATGAATGGAATATCAAAAGGACTACATCGAATAGTCATTATATTTG
This sequence comes from Rhagium mordax, assembly GCA_963680705.1. Taxonomy (NCBI): domain Eukaryota; kingdom Metazoa; phylum Arthropoda; class Insecta; order Coleoptera; family Cerambycidae; genus Rhagium; species Rhagium mordax. Next base: position 30,780,524 of record OY796657.1, read on the forward strand.
TCTTATTAATATTAAAAGAAAGTAGATTAGAGTCACACCAGTCTTTAACCTTACTTACATCGGAGCATATTATTTTCTGAAGAGCACTTTGATCTTTGTTATGCCACAGTATAGTGGTGTCATCAGCAAATAAGGTGAAATTGCCTGTAATATTAATTGCAGTCAGATCATTAAAATATAGCAAAAAAAGAACAGGACCTAGGACAGAACCCTGGGGAACTCCATGATTTATGTTTAATTTATTGGAGTAGGTTGGATTTTTAACTACTTGGCTGCGATCAGACAAATAAGAACGAAACCAGTTTAAGGTAGTGCCCCTGAAACCATAGTGTTCAAGCTTTTGCAACAATATTTCATGTTGGACACAGTCAAAGGCTTTTGACAAATCACAAAATATTGCTGCAGCGGCATCTCCACTATTTATTTCTGTGTACATTTTTTTTAATAGTGAAAACATTGCATCATTCGTGCTATTGTTTTTTTGAAAGCCAAATTGATGTTCGCTTAATAAGTTGCAGGAAGACAAAAAATTTACAACTCTATTTTTAACTAGTTTTTCAATTATTTTTGCCAATGTGGGAATTAATGATATAGGACGAAAGTTAGATGGATCATCCAATTTACCCCCTTTATATATCCAACAACGAAGCAACAAATGAATTCGAAAATGGGAGAGAAAGTAGATCCCTAATGGAACCGAATTTCAGGAGAAAACCAAGTAAAACAAATCAAGCAAAACAACTACTTACAAAAAGAGCAAAGAGTTACTCGAACTTGCTCACTGGACACTGCCCATTAAGATACTTTTTCAAAAAAATTGATAACACTAGGGCCGACTCATGTAGTTTCTGTATAGATGTGAATAAAACTGTCTATGCAACTAACACCTCAAGAAATGGAAGGCTTAGCCTCCTGGAAAATTATAAAATTACTAATAATTTATGGATATATATAGATCTAGGGCTACCACAAAAAATCTCTTCGGTCGCAGTGAAGAGAAGCTTGTGAAATGCCTTAATAACCCATCTGTAATCTATCTATAACTGTAATATATCTAATTGAAATTCTTTTTGAGATTTTCATTAACCAAAATGATTATCATTTACTATGTTATTTATGTTGGCTATAAAAAACTTAAAGAACAATATAACATCCAAAATTCCGAAGGTTGTCCAAAATGGGAGAATACTACTTCGTTTGTAATGAGTGAACCGCACATAATTTTTAACAATATGTTAATCGATAAAATACTCCGAACAAAACATTTTAATTACTTTATTCTGATTTTGAGTAGATTTAAAAGTGTATTTCTAAATATCAATAGAAACATTGTAATATATTGAGCTATTTATTTTTAGCTCTCTACAGATATGAAGTAGGGAGGGATACAGAAACTTAGTCTCCGTCACTGTGGGCGTCTGTGGGAAAAAAGTTATCTTGTGGTCCCAGTACATCGGTATGATTCACCAACACTCAGGATACTGGAGGTGAGGACGTTTGGATTCGAAATGATTGTTATATGTAGGGAAAAGACAACTTCTACAGGGTCGTTTTGGTATTTCCTTCCACCTTCTTTACACATTAAAATACTTTAGCTATAAAAGCCTTCGGTTTGCACATACCAGTTCTTCATTTCAGAGATCAGGCAAAAATCTAATCTCAATGAAAACTAGATTATCTATAGCTCTCCTCTGCGTCACCCTCATCATCCATATTTTCGCACAACTTACACTACTTATATTAAATACAGTAAATACCAAATACAGTAAATTAAAACTAATTGAATTAGATATGCTGGTGTTGTAACGATGTTTACCAAAATATTATATTCGGAGAGTTACGTGATGTCAGGTGCGATGAAAGTATCAAGAACGTACGTTTATAGTACGTAGACTCTGAACGTTAAAGGTTGATTCTCACTTACGCTACAATCAGCTCGGCTACGCGGCGCGACGCGGCGCTGCATATTGCCGCTAGGTAATGATCGCATTGTTTTAAATGAGTACGTTCTCACTTGCGCTACACTACAGTTTGCGACGCGTCGCTTCGTCGCGCGGCAACGTTGGAATTGTTTCGTGAGCATTTTTTATGTTATGTCGCGCGGCGTCGTTCAGTACAATCCTGATTGTATACGGTTTACATGCTGTTTTGTTAAAAACGTCTGCTTTGGCCGATGAAAAGGCAGGCATTAATCATCCTTGTGGTTAAATCAGTAGAACTTTACGATCTAACGAACAAAAACTACAATAATCAGCAAAGAAAAGAGAATATTTGGCACATAACTAACACGACTATGTATGTTATCATCAGTACTCGATAAAAAACTAGAAATTTGTAAGAAAAAACAAATGTCAACTGTGGACTTCACTCTTTTCTAACAGCGCGTAGTGTCGCGTCGCTGTCGGTCGCTGTAATGAGAATACCCCCCAGCGTCACGACACTTTGCAGCGCGGCGTGTCGCGTCGCCGAGCTGAGTGTAGCGTAAGTGAGAATCAACCTTTATCATTACAGTCTGATTTACAGTATTTTTTAAGTAAGTATTATTTGATATTTTTGTAAATACATATAAAAGAAATCAAAAAAGCATATTGAAAAGTACTGTAGATATTGTATCTATGTTATCACCATAACTTTATTGTCCTGATTTAAAACGAGAAATTTGTTTATTGCTTATATCTGATAGCTTGAATTTAGTGTATTGTATGATACATTACAAACATTTGTTGAATTTTCTTGTTTTTTTTTCTTTATAACTACTATTTGACTCCGTTTGGATCGTTACCAGTTCAGTGATTATCTTAGTGTTTCGATAGTGTTTTTCTGAAAAATTAACGGATGTATGACTGATGGTCGAGATGGTAGAGTACCTGCCTCTCACCCAAAAGTCCCGGGCTCGAATCCCGGTCGTGGCAATGGAGAATACTGTGAGAGGGATTTTTCCATTATATACGGATATTGGATGTGTGTCCCTTGTCTTTAAATGCGTAGCCCCCTCCCGCACAAGGCTCAGCCTTCTGGGATAAAGGGGGTCGTAATTACATGTGGTGTATTTATTTATTTATTTTATTTTAATTCTTCTCATTCAAACAATGCATTATTTTACTAATATAGCACAATTATTTTTATATATGTATATACAATATACAGGGTGAATTTGAAATACACTGGATACTTTTAATCCGTTAAGCTCTATGGTCCGTAAAAATTCTAAAAAATAGTCATTTGTAAAATAAATGAAATACAGTCAAGAAAACAATTTTTGAATATTTATTAAATATTCACGACGCTCCTGCCTGAGCAGAACAGCTGATGTGTGTAGCGACATAAATGCCTGTACCCCCACTCTTCTTAGCTATCGTGTTGTTGTGTTGGCGTAGTTCAGCCTGTGCATCCATGATGTCGAGTGTGAATTTTTCGTAGTGTTTTAGATTTCAGTTTTGTGTTCGTAGCTACCACGTTGCCCGCGTAGTTCAGCCTGTGCATCCATGATGTCAAGTGTGAGTTTTTCCTAGTGTTTTATATTTCAGTTTTGGTTTTACTTGGTAAACACTGCGAATACTGCGTAGAGGTATTTGTCGTAACCAAGTCAATGTCAAGTTCACCGGTCAGTGTATCCCCAGTGGGACGAGTTTACGGTTTTTGTGTTGAAACATTAACTATGAAATTTTGAAATTAAAACACTGCGAATTCATTAATTATGCTATAAGAAATTACAGATTAAAAATATTCAGTGTATTTTAAATTCACCCTGTATATACAGTACATATGCTAATTGAACTAAGAATAATATTTCAAATGTGTGAAAATTAAATGTATTGATTGATGATTGTGAGTTTATTTGAGAAACGCATTTGATATTCTATAAATTTCATATATTGACGTCAACATTTAACTAATTGAAAAGTTAATATTTAGTGACCTGCGACCCGTTGTCATTAGTTTGGAGTTGATTGCGTGCCAACCTTTAAAATAGTTTACATAGTGGGTAATGAACATGTGCGGCTGTTTGACTCCTATAACATGGACACATTACGACTAAATTTGTAATTTAAAGTGAACGTCTACTATTTGCACACATATGCAAACCATTCATGTTAGCAATTGATTTGAGTGTAAACGCTTTATATTTACCCCCTTCTTCCTGTAAATTGTTAATAGCAATGCATATTTGCTGGAACTTGCTTTTTATTTACGGCTTTGTAAATGTTTCTATGCAAATTAATTATAATACCCTTCACAGAACAGAATAATGCATTTGCCAGCACATTTATAAAACCGTAAATATATTAGCTGTTGAGTAAAAATTATTTATGTACCATGTGGGGGTAAATAATATGTTTTATGGTCAAGCGAGTTGTTTACGACTCGAGGTGAAGACGATTAAAAATGCCCAGTTGCGACGTGCGTCGGTGTCGCTAATAGAAAAATATTTTATACCTTAGTTTTAGTCGTGGAATTCTAACCTGCTTTAAAATTGTCAACCTGTCTGTCTGTTCGTCTGTTACGTTATTCGTAGGCACGAAAAGTCAAGATCGAAAAACCTTGTCGTATAAAAACTAGTAAATGTAGCTATACTTATTATATCTATTTTTTGTATTTTTGTACGAATTGACACCTGTTTTATTCCAAAATTCTGAATATACCCCTAAACTAAATTAAAAACAGAATAACTCTCGTTTCCTTTGACTTAAAAGTTCGTTATAGGTACATAATATTATTTATGAAAGTTAAAATATCTTCCAATTGATAAGTGATCAAGTTGATATGGAAAACTTGAGTTAATTTATTGCACGTTGTCAATTTTAAGAAATAAAATTCCCCTTGAGACGATGCTGATATTTTACTTGATACGAAGATAGACATTTTCTTTTCGTGAGATTAAATAAAATTTATCTCCACGGGGAAATATAAGTAGTATTTTATCGCTTTGTTGATTAGACTATTACTTCTGACACTTCATGGTTGTGTCAAATCGAAGGTTGGGTTAGGGTTAGGGAAGAAATACGGAGAGAAATGTGTATGAAAATTACATTAAATTAGGGGCTGTATGTAGTTCAGGGGAATGTTTAGCATCGGGCAGCCAATTTCTTTGCGTTTATTGAATAAAGTAAGCACTAAATAATTCATAATTGCCCAAAACGTCGCCCCTCGCATTCTGTAGTATAATATGCAATTGTTTCCTCAAATTCCCAAACACATTGTGCAGCACTCAATGTTGCTGAAATAATTATCTTGATTTTTTTTGTGTTGTAATTAATTTTCTTCGGCTATCACCAGAAGTTAATAACCATCCTACGCTATATTAAGTATCGATATAGTGATTACACATCTATATAACTCCTGTTTTAATCGTGTTTCTTTCAGTTCTCTTACCAAGAGACTATATTGAGTTATTTTCAACGATATAGTGTACGTAACAAATAATTCCTCTATTAATCCACTGTCATTTAGCACTGCCACTGGAAGTGACCTGCTAGTCTATGTTATGTTAAATTCATTTCGTTGATATAGTGAATACATACCTAAAAAATACCTTAAGTAATAACTTATTCGCCTTCTGTCACCCCATGCATCAGAAGTTGGCTATTTGAAATATAGTAGGAAGAAAACCGTTCCCGGTTTAATTGTATTTTTTTCTAGATCTAGAATAAGCAAGTTAATCTCCGTTTGTCTTTATTGTAACTTAATATTTTAGTCAATACTGCGCAACAACCAAAGTCTGTATATTGTAAGTAACTTACTTTAATTATTATCATATTTTTTATGGTTTTGCTTCCTTTATCCTTGCACCGCTTGCTGCTAGTTCGTAACCATTTGTTAATCACCAGCTCGTTTTGCTCCATAGTGACATCGCGTCCTAACTTTATGCTTTCCTACTGCAAATATTGCTTTGTTCTAGTAGAAGAAGTATTAGAAATGACAAATACTGAACCGACAACTTGTAGACGACAAATTGCCAGAAAACTGATGATTCTCAGAACTTTGTTGGCGCACATTGAAGATGAACGGTTTGTATCCATATAATTTCCAAAAATTACAAGGACAGTCTAGTATGAAACAATGTGGAGGTATCATCAAAGTGTGACGATTTTAACCCCACTGGTACTCTTTAAAACGATACTGCGGAAGCGCCATCTATTGCTCGCTGCCAGCAATATTACAGCGTTGCGCCCCTGTATAATTCCTCACTCAACGCTACCACGTGTGTCATTAAACAATGAACAAACTTTCTCTAACCTTAAAGCAACATGTGTGATATTATGCAATAAAAGTGGAGGTAACCTTGTAACTACAGCGAATGGTCAGTAAAAAATTAACGCAGCGGCTGTAGTAAGAAATGACGATGTTACTGCTCGGTTCAAGTTAATTTCTAATCCTGAAGTGTTGTATTATCATATTACAAATAAGTGTTATAAATAATACTGCCAAAGAGAAATTAGAAAAACTTGAAGAAGGATCATTGGAAAGAGAACATCTATCTGCCGACATAACCCCACTTCAACTGCTGGAAATGCCGTTTTTGAATCAAGTGGCAAAACTTGTTTTATTGTTGACGTTATGAATTGATTGAGAAAAGTTATGAAAAAGAACAAAGAACATTGTGAATATGTATTTTCGTAATATTTGTCATATATTTCAAGGCTAATTAGAAACTTTGGGGAGATCGACCACATATTTAACAGTTACCACGCATTTCCACTAAAATATTCAGAAATATTACAAAAAGAAGAGAGTACTGTTGTTGCAATTGCAGAAACTTCTGGCGAAGTTCCTTTCCCGGTCTGTGCAGCTAAAAAATACTGTTTGGCCATCTTCATCAAATAAATTGCTATTGTAGTAGTTTATTACAGATTCTTAAAAAAATACTTGCTAAGTGTCAAATACCATCACCCATATTATGTAAATTACATTCTCAGGTTGCGATGAAAATGGTGTATACGTTAATACTAAGTCCATAGAAAATGGACTTGAGTACTGTCATTCCGACTTGGATTGGCTATTCTTTAGAAGAAGCAGATTTCAGGATGGTGCTACATGCAAAAAATGCTGTCAATGCCGAATTCACTAGAATTGTGGACTATTAGAAGATGTTCCAAAGGTTGTGCAACAAAACATGTGCATGTACGATTGATGTCCAGCACATTTTAGTCGTCCTTCCTTCCGCAATTGTGGGTCGACCTGGGTGGATATATTCGTGGTCCCGATCTTAACCCACTGGGCTTTCTCTTATGGAGGCATCTGAAAGATCGAGTATATAATACTACAGTTGATACCATTGAAGAGCTACGCCATTGAATCAACGTTGCTGTAGAGGATTTGTGAGAACAATTCCTGCAACTATGTGTTGAAAAGCATGGGCAGTATTTTGAAAAATGTTTGTGATTCTGATGAATTTTGTTAAAGTTATTTTATTGTAAGACCTATAAACTACTGTACCTTTTTTATTATTAGGTTGGTGTCAAAAGTTCATTATGAAAAAATGTTTAATTTTCTCCCATCTACCTACCCCAACAATCTCCTTCGTGGTCATTCTTCCGAAGATTTAGCAAAATTATATTGCCAAGTTCTAATGTCCTCTGTTTAGTCAGTTGATGAAAGAAGACTATTGTTAATGTACGGAGAATGATGGCGCATCGAGGAAATTATACGAAAAGATTTAACTAACCTGGGCTTCGTAATAATTTATTTTCCAGCAATCAACATGAAAGATAATATCTACTATAAACCTGTCGTACTTTCAAGAATGTAATTTGATTTAACAGACTAAACATTTGCTAAAATTAATTTAACTTTTATATTTACCTCAATATCTTTATTGAGTAATACATTCCAGTACACCAAATGAAAGATAATTAAATACCATAATAATATGAAAATTGAGCATTCAATTTGGTGTTGATTTTTATACATATTATTATTATATAAAAGTGTTGAACATTGTAAACGCGTTTACACCTATTTAATAATTATTTTTAGCGTCAATTCGGATGAACAGAAACACCAAGTTTTCTGTAATACGAAATATTAAACAGATGCTAAACCAAATTATATTGTAGTTTGTATTAACTGAAGCTACGAGTGGTTTACTTTTAATTAATATTCAGCAATTATTTGTAAATTAGAACAATCGCTATATTTTCCAACATACATTTTATTAGCATTTGGTATGATTTAATGTAATTGATTTATTTTAGAATGCTTTATTACTCATCTATCAGATTTAATAAACAAATCAGAATCACCAATTGTATGATGTATTCATTGTAAATATTGAATGTGTTCCTAATTTATTCAATGACGCATTATGTTACGTTTATAATTTCGGAAAATTTCCACGTCTGCATTTCCATGCAGTCTCTTTTGATGAATTATTAAATTTCATCTTTTGAGTTAGTTAAGTGACATGTACAGAGGATTTTTCAAAATAACCAATATTCATCAGATACATGTAGTAGAAGTCCTAAAAGCAGAAAAAAAGGAATATTCTTATTCACACTTTTGCATTTTTAATGGAGGCTACATGCGTGATTTAGAAAATGTTTTTAATTTTGCAGATAATATATAGCTGTGTTCAGCCATGTGGCCAGTTACATAAATATACCGTGATTTGGTACCTTATTTATCAATTATCACGGAAACTAGCAATCCGGGTATATCTAATTTGTTATTCATAACAATTCGCCAAGTTATATTTGAAAATTAAACTATCCATTCTTTGATGAAACATCAACTAAATTAAACCATACAATTATATTTGTTGCAAAACAAACAGAAACTTTATAAAAAATTGCATAAATAGCTGCCAATAATCATGTATTTTTGTATATTCAGATCAAGAATTTAGCATTTCTGTGATTTCACAAGAAATAACCTCAATTCTTTTATTTTAAATAGTGTCCTGTATAATTTATAAAAAATTGCATAAATAGCTGCGAATATTCATGTATTTTTGTATATTCAAATCAAGAATTTAGCATTTCTGTGATTTCACAAGAAATAACCTCAATTCTTTTATTTTAAATAGTATCCTGTATAATTTGTTTGTACTGTATACTATATGGTTACCAATTTGTAATAAGTAAACCGACAAGAGATAATGAACCAATAAAATGCTGGTATGAAAGTTAATCGAACGTTATATAATATTCATTAGAAACTTAAAGTTTGCAACTTTTCTGTTCAGAAAATTGTGTGAATCTTTATTAGTAGCTTACTCACAAATAAAATCGACAGGCTGTCGAGACGGAATTGAGGCAAATCCGTAGAGAAAATAAATACAATATAAATCTTGCCAAAGGCATTGTATATAAGTGATGTAAAAGTAGATAGGATATCTTGAGGAGAATTAAAGGACGGAAAAATGCTGAAACGTGATGCGTTAATATCTTCTTTATATACTTTTGTAAACACCGTCTAGTAAAATGTAAAATATATGAAATAGATAAACTATATACAATTTATTTAAAAAATGCTTTAGCATATATTTTCTTTTCAAATTTGTTCCTAAATAACTTCCCCAAAGGAGACCAAGTTGCTGAAAGTTAAAAGAAAATCTTTCTAAAATGAAGGCGCCAAATTTCAAGTTGTAAAAGTAAAATTTTTTAGAAGACATTTAAAGACCACGATCCAGTAAATTCCTTAAAATGAAAAAAGAACTGGCCTGTGTATGCGAACCCGTCGTTAAAGAGGTGGCCACAAAGTAAAGAGTGCGCCATAAGAGCACCATTTATAATGTAACTGGGACCAGGTTTGGAAGAGTTGTATTCAAGTAACGTTATTAAAAAAAGGTCGCTTTAAGGCAGGTGTTACTAGCTATGGTTAAAATGTCATTAGTATATAAGTTAGGCTTTATAAACACATGGGATTAAATAAATAATAATGTTTGTCATATTCTGTGTACTCTAAACAAACCCGTGCATACATTATAATTTTCAGGAAAAATCTAATATTGAAAAAACAAAAGTAACTAAAAAAGTAAGGGACCATTTTTATTAAAAATATAGTCCTTGAGGTAATTACAATCTTTGAAATTAAACTAACACCGAAGTACTTTTCCACAAACAGAACATATTATACAGAACAGTAGTGCACTGTATACCGGGTGACCACGGATCATGGTAAACCCCCGCCATTTCCACAATTTTTGAGCTATCCAAATGAAATTTTGCAGCAGTAGGTAATGTACGTCCAAAAAGAACTTATTCACCTGTCAAAGTTACGTCTTTTAATTGTTTCTTCCATGGCTAGTGTGATAAATAGTATAAAATGACGGTTGTGTTCGATGAATTTTTCCCTTTTTTTATTACTTGCACATTGCAGATTTATCAAGGATGGGCATATCAATGGATTCCATACAAAATGTATTATTTTATGGTATCGGTTTACCATTATGATATCTTTTGGGAAAATGGTCGAAATGGACAAAAAGTGATTTGGTCAAATTTAAATGAACGCCAAGACGCCATTTTTATATTTTTTTGTCGATCTAATTTTTTGGGAGTTATACCAGTACATTTGAACCAAATTGGATCAATCATGGCACTCTAGATTAATAAATGAAATTGGTTCTAAAAAAATCAAGTGGGCTTAAAGAGTCCCCAAAATAGTTCTGTCGTACTCAGAATTTTCTCAGTATTCCAAAAATAAATATATAAGGTGTTCCATTTAAAATTCCATCGTTGAGGTCACTTCCGTCGAAACCGGGTGTCGAAAAAAAAATCGGATGGGCCAAAATGAGTCTTTTTGGACGTACATTACTGCTGCAAAATTTTATTTGGATAGCTCAAAAATTGTGGAAATGGCAGGGGTTTACCATGATCCGTGGTCACCCGGTATGTATTAAGTCCGTTAAAACCAAGTTCAGATGATGGCCCTACTTTTGCTTAGACAATTATTAAAAACCGCTGCCAATTCTGGGATCAAAACTTCCTCACCGTGTGGTGGAGTTTATAATAAAAGTAATTTATGACGTATTTTGTATTTTGACGTATTTTGATTTTCTTGACGTATTTTGATTTTTTTGACGTATTTGGTTTTTTTGCGTATTTTGTTTATTTCAACATTTGGACACAATGTTATAATGGATTTGTATATTAGATCCTATTTCTAATCTTTCATCATGAAAAATTTTTTCGTAAAGTTAGAAATAAAAATGTTGGGGTCCGGTAGACCCCCTTCCAGTAGACCGATTTTGCTCATCAATGAACTCAATCTTTTCCTTGGCCTCTAGAACGTGTGTACCAAATTTGAAAGCTTTATCTCAAAAACTGTAGCTGCTATCGCGATACACACACACACACAGACACACAGACACACACACACACAGACAGAAATTTTTTTTTGTCTGAAATTTTGTGTATCGTCATAATTCGTCGAGATTCGTCCAGAAATGCAATAAAAATTTTCAAAAATTTTTTCACGAATACATACCTTCCTCACTTTTGGTGAGGAAGTAAAAACTAAGCCTGTTTCCGAAAAATCTGCTAAGAGTATCCGATAGAACACTTACTCAAAAACTATGTTATATTTTCTTTCTTTTCTTATTTGGGATTTACTACCACACTTCTGAACATTTCTCAATCTAAAAAATTTCTGGATGTAAAAAAAAATAATCTTTACGCCTGCCTGTGGCTCTATGTCAAAGAAACAGTTAAATGTTGTTTTTTTAACATAAAATATAAATAAACTAAAATAAAAATCATGATGTTTCGCAGACATTTCGGAAACTTAATTTGTTTCCTTCTTCAATTCTTACAATATATTTAGTTTGTGTAATTCGTTAAGTTACACAATTTTAATGTTATATCATAACCACGGTACAATTAGACATAAATTGTACTTATTTCTATTAAAATGATTATATCAGGATGCCTTTTATTTTTTCTTGGATTATGACCTTATTCTGTGTAATTCCAGTAGCAATTTTACAGGAATTTTTCATTAACTGTTGTCAAGCAGGCATTATAGGCACTTTTGTAGCAGGTCTACAATCGAAAGAATGCCAGACATGCTCACGTTTCTCGACCGTCCATTGTTCTAACTGCTGGTTGTCAATGTTTTTGTTAAGTAAAATGTGAATCATGTCTACTGAGTTATATAAGCTCTGCCGGAGAATACTTGTGGGTAGTTCTATATGCCACAGGAAACCTATACGTATTGCAGGAAATCAGTGCTTGTTTTTCTCAATGAACAGATATATTTCCAATCGCATATCTATGGCCGCATTCATACGGAATAATTATTAACATAATATAGATGTTTATGTGCACCGCAAATGCGTGCTATATGATTATATGAAACATTTATAATCTGTATGAGAAAATCACTGAGCAAGAATAATGCATATTGTATGCACATTATGTATTGTCTCATTCTTGATTAGTTAAAACTTAAAAAATTTTCTAGAATCTGGATAGCAAAACTGTTAGTGTTAGTGAATAAAATAGATATTTGTATTCGAGATTACACAAATTTCCCAATTTATTTAGCAGGACAAATTCAAACAAAAAATATTTTACTACAAGATTTATTTATTAGACATACATTTTACCGAGATCCACATTAAAAGATATATTAATGAAAAGAACCTTTGTATTTTTGAACAAAAACATAAAGAAAAGGGCCAACCAGAGAGCATATTGTATTTTGTAGAAATCGATATTTTATTTTACATTTATGTTGATTTGGAAAATGTGGAAAATTGAAGGTATTGGGTCATGTCATTTTAAATCACCCAAAGCATTCGGTGAAAAATAATTAATTCGTATGAAACTTACTCTGTTAGTTTATTTTGCATATAATTTAAAAAGACACGTATTTCTTCTTTTGGCTTACAAGTTCGATTTATTTTATTTTTCGAAAAAAAATTTTTTTTTTAAAATGTTTATTTAAAGCCCGACACTGTCGCGCTTGGATGATGGATATCAGTTTTATTTATATGCCTATTTTCAAGAAGATTATTTTGCTGTGGTTGTGTTAATACTACCGTAAGTGATATATATTCAAACTATTACACTAAACCATTGAGTAAATAACTAAACATAGCAAATTATCTCATTATTTTGATGCTGTCGAACTATCGAGTCGAACATTACTTTATCTGTCATTCGTTCTACATCCAACAACAAAATTGTGGAATTCCTTACCCGGCCTCTATTTTTCTCTAAAAATAAAAAAATAAACTTGTACCAGTGACTTATTTCTATCGGCAGAACTGCACATTATTTCTTTTACACTTCAGACAGCTTTTAACATAATTATCATGTTTTATTTTAAGATTCACCGTACAATTCTTTATGAGGAGAGGAGAACATAACTAATTACGCAATAATTAGTAATTCCAGATGCAGTTTAACACTGTAACAGAAATTTCTTGTTCGGAGTTGGGCATCTAACAATGTCCAGATTCCGCAAATTACAGTTGCATTCAGTTTGAACATTCCATTAAAAATAACCCTTGTGTTATTTACGGCATTTTGCATCAGCCCCATACCTATATCTAAATATCAAAATATCTTGTATAAAATGTACTCATGAATTTGATTTATTAACACAATTTTGTTTATCCTGGGGCAGTATTTAAAGAAAGCTGCAATCAATCGCTATAATGACAGATAATTACACAAAACACTCGCATTTTGCTGAAAAACTTATTTTGAGGCAATTCCTGCCTTGTACAGTGTTAAACCTATTAGGCACTGAATAAACCGTAAACAAAATTTTATCACAAATTTAATCGATAATGTCTAATATACCTGGATTGAACTAATATTTTAAATCTCTGTGTCGAATAAAGTAAAAATTATTGAATTATATTATATGACGAAGTACCTATTTCGTATTAAAGAAAATATAAATAGTTAATATTAATTTCATTACATTTAAACAAAAGTTAATATACAACGAATTTATGTGGATGCTTACCATTTTATTGCAAATGAAATACCTCGTGAAATACCTTTATTTATGGAAAAATAAAATGCTTTCATAAAAATATGAGTAGTACTAAAATAGGTCATATTAAATAAGTGTAATAAAAATACTCCATATAACTTTTCTATACGAATATTATATTAAGATGCGATTGCAGCTATTTGAATTTTGTATCAATTTGTTAATTGAATTGTAATATTTCTGCAACATATTTAATATCGTCAAAAACTATAGTGAACAGCAATAATGAAGCAAAAGGATAAATAGATTATCACACGAATTATTAACAGGATACTTTAAAATCAGCGAGAAACAAAAAAGAACTGGAAGTTGAGAGTGTTTCCTAAACGAAATACCTATATGTTGTTGAAAAAATTAGTTTGCATTTTTTTAAGATTATCAAAAACTCTAAAATATATTAAATTGAGATTTGGTGTACGTATAACAATTTCAGGTTTTACATCCTTTAAAAATATATAACGTGTAACCTTTAAATACAGAAAATGGAGGATTCCATACATTTTTGAAAAATAAGTAGTTTTTGTGTTGTGAACTTTTTTTGTAGGTTTATAGTTTCTAGATACAGGTCGTTGAAATTTTTATTTGGGTAATGTATTCGTGGCATAATTTTTGCATTTTTTAATATATTCCACATTTAGCGGTCGTTTTTGTTAAGTGGAATCTGAAAAAATGGTAGTAAATATGTGTCAAAAATATCACCATTGGCTTAAGTAGAGGTAACACGGCTCCTTTATTTATTTACAACTTCAACATCAATGGTTGATAACAGTAAATTAAAGTGTTTTTGAATTATTCACAATTCTCTACGAATACAAACGTCCCTTGCAGTTTTTTGATATCTTCGATAGTCTTCCGGTAAATTAAGTTCATATTTTGTTCCATATCTGTTTGTTATTCTGCTTATGTGCCTTTAATAGGTGGCTTGTTTAATTATTTTTTTTTGATTTTTTTAAATTTGCCACATAAAGTGGAGTATCATTTTGATACAAAACAAAAAAATTAAGATAATAAATGGATACATTCATTTGTTCACTACATACTTACTACATAATTTTAAACGCTTCGTATTCAACACTATAATTTGTTCTAAAGTAGTAGCTTGCAACCCACCACCACTAAATTATTTACAGATGCACTAATAACAGCATGCTTTTTTCTTAGCGAATTACAGTTATCTTCTATCCTTTGCTGTAATTCTGCCCGTGTGTGCACTGGTGCATTATACATTTTTACCTTTAAATAACCCCAAAAGAAATAATCGAGAAGGTTAAGATCGGGTGAATGAGGTGGCCAGGCAATTGGCCCCACACCAGGATTTCTCTGTGTATTATTTCTAGGTGGCAGTCGACCAATCCAACGTTGAGAATAGTTTATATTCAGCCACGCACGGATTATCTGACCATAATAAGTAGGTCCATTGAATACAAGTTTGTTGCCTTATATTTAAAGGTAGATCATCCATTATATCTTCCATTAATTGACGGAGATGGTTTTGGAGAAATTCAAGAAATACCTAACGTCTAAGTTAAAAAAAATAAGGTCTGCAAATATTATCACCAATGACACCCAGCCAAACATTAATGCTAAATTCATTTTGGAATGACGACAATGTATTTCATGTGGGTTTTCATGTGACCACACGTGAAGGTTGTGATACCTCGATTAAAGTTGGATTCATCCGTCCACAAAACTTTTTTAATTAAATCAGAATTCTGATCTCTAGTTTCTTGTATTTCGTCACCAGGCATTAAATGTTAAACCGGTTACAAATGAAAAGAGTTGTGATGCTCACGTTTCAATGTTTTAAATACTTTATTGTGCGTTACTTGAAGTTGAAAAGTTGTACTTAAATAAGAATTATATCAAACAGATGAAGAATTCTATTATTTCTGTGAGGTTGATGAGCTTCTCTATCATTAGTTTTTTGAAATCCAGCTTCAGCAAATCGCCTGTGAGTATTGGAAGAAACCCTGGCGTTTGGAACCCTTCGATTGGAGAATCTTCAAAGAATGTATTCGGTATTTGTAAAATGAAATCTAAAATAACTGCTACTCTTAACTATTAACTTGACACTTAACAATTTTGCAAGCATTCCTCAATTTCTTTTGACTCAAATGAATGAGAATACTATTTGTACAATATGATGGTAGTTTGACAGTTATAACTAACTACAACAACAACAAATCTATTTAAAGCAACCTAATGTATGTATTGTGGTGAAAGAAATGAGGAAAATATTTATTTTAATTTTATTTTACTCGATTCTATACTTTTGTCCACCTATACACGCACAAAATTTCTTTCCCTGTACACACCACACTTGTTCTTACTCTACTTACACTCCGTTAAAGATCTGTGAACGACAATGCGTATGCCACCAGGAGATTTTACTTGCAAAGGTCTCGTTGATCCCTGTTTTATTTTGATTTTTCAGGGCCGTTAAGGAGTTCCTTAGGCTTTAGGAGAAACTTACCTTGCTCTTATGGTTTACTCTTGTGATTATTTTTAATAAAGTGATGTGAAAAATTGATTTAGTTTAATTTTATTTTAATTGGTTGAATTGAAATGTTATTTTAGAGCTAACTGATTACTCTCGGTACCTATTTCTGAACTATGATGAGTTTTATGAGGGTAATTGCAATTCTCTGTGCCTAGATGGCGCTAACTACCTCTACTATTCTGCAGAATTTTATAGTTCCATTTAAAAATGCAGATGTCACAGAACAAGAAATACTATTTGTTGCAAATAGGCGACAATTATTCTACTTATAAATACCCTGCGTTAACTTATCTAACTTATAATATGGAACAAAATTGGTTCACAGAGTGAACTATTCCTAAATTCTTATAATATTAAAGATTGATTAAAAGTAAATTTGGAATCTAAGTTTATTTAGAGTTCTATGCTCGATGGCTATACTCTCACTGTATTAATATTGTCAAAATTCAAAATATGGCTGTACTTTGCCTATTTGTGTTGTTTTTACACTTTGCACGTAAATGCTAGTCCACTTTGGATATATTTAACGTGATTTCTAACTTAGATAAGTACCTTGTACATTTCGTTCCTTATCTGGGTATTTTTCTCTGCTTCTCTGCTACAGGTTGTTGCTCTATGCTTCGAAATATGCTTATAACGACCTTCGACAGGTTTTGAGGTTGAATTCTCAAGTATTTTCTTAAATATTATATATTTTTTTAGGAGCCAAGCCGAAAACTTCCTCCTCTTTTGGAATAAAAGGACGCTCTCCCCGACTGTTTGTTATTCGTAGTCAAGGAGATTTCAAGAAATTGGTGCTTTTTCCACAGCAATCTAGATGAATGACATCTCTGTTTCGTAAGTATTTTCTAAGTTTTTACTCTTATTTGGATATAATATCATGAATTATGTTTCCTTTTAGCTTCTTGGTGCCAGGACCTTTCTTTTGATGCCCCATATGTCACATTACGTTGGATGAAATTTTGAGTCTCCGTTCCCTGGTACGTAGAACACTGATTTTTTAATTTCACTTTTTTAACACAAATCAAGACAAGCGAATTAAACGTTAAACAATATGTTTAACGTTTAATTCGCTTGTCTTGATTTGTGTTTGTTGTGTACAGATTTACTTATTCTACTTACATTCTATTATAAATTAGTCTTAAATTGCATATTTGCATCGAATGCTGGTATCTGAACCTTTTTAATGTTTGTTTAAACTTTTAAATATGCCTTATTTTCATCATAGTACAGTTGTTATTGCTTAGTTATTGACTCTTGTATATTATAAAACTATATTTGTCTAGGCTTTTGGTTAATTTATAGTAATTTGAATGGTTTTTTAGGTGTTACGAGCCTCTCCGTGGACTATTTTCTACACGATGGCTGCAAGTACCTCTCAGAGCAAAATAAGTTTCCCAAGATTTGTATCCTTTAAAAATGCGACACTTTTTAGTTCGTAAGAAAAGGTTCCTGGTTTTTTTCGGAGTAGGAATTTTACATTAATTTATTTAAATTTTAATTTTATTATTTTATTTTGACCTTGGTATACAAATACATGACAGTATACACGTCTGGCCACTCAGTTGTTTCGGATACAGTTCAGTAAGTTGCACCAACTCCCCTAACAATTTCGACTCCGCCCCATAATCACGTTAGTACGAGCTGTCCGAGACGGAGCGTCGACCGTCGACCGGTTCCTTTCAGGGGAGATGCGTGCAACTTACTGAACTGTATCTAAAACAACTGAGTTGCCACACGTGTATAAGCAAAACAGAGTAATGGAACAAAATATGAAGACGAATCGAAAATATCAAAGAATTGCTAGAGTCGTTTTTTTCATAGAGAACTTCAATTTACTGTAATCGACCATTGGCGTAGAAATTGTAAAGAAATAAAACTGTCGTGTTGCCTCTGTCTACGCCACTGGTGATATTTTTAACAGAGTGATGTTTGGCGGGGCTAAATAAATACAAGAAAAATGAATAGTGCCATATACTCCAAAAAATAAACATGATGCAGCTACGGACACGTGTTTCGGAGTTATTGCTCCTCATCAGCGTAGCGTAGCTTAATGGATCCGTGTGGATAGGATCAGAAACAATAACTATGAACGGTTAGAAAGTAGCAGCACACAAAGCTCTCTGTGCTGACTGTTATCATTGGAGGCCATAAATTGGCACATGGTGCACGAAAGCACAAATTTGAGTACTGTGTGCTGCTACTTTCTAACCGTTCATAGTTATTGTTTCTGATCCTATCCACACGGATCCATTAAGCTACGCTACGCTGATGAGGAGCAATAACTCCGAAACACGTGTCCGTAGCTGCATCATGTTTCTTTTTTGGGGTATATGGCACTATTCATTTTTCTTGTAGATATTTTTAACGTATGTTTTTTACCATTTCCTCACTTTTTAATTAACATAAATGACCGCCAAATGTGGAATGAGTGTATTGAAAAATACAAAAGTTATACTAAGAGAACATTGCGCAAATAATTTCAACGCCCTCTATTTCAACATATGAAAAAAATTTCATAACACAAAAACCTCTTATTTTTCAAATATTTATCGAATCGTCAATTTTCTGTATTAAAACGGTTACATTCTGTGTAATTACGGAAAAATAGTCTTTTTGAAATTCAACCAATTTGTTAATAAATAATAATGCTAATAAAATTTCCAGACTGAAAAATATTGCACATTTCTCAGTAGCAATGCAAAAAACATTTAAAATTATAGCACATTAAAACCCTATTATATATGTTATTACATCTATTGACAGTCGTTTACATTAATTGAGTTATTTATCGTTCGTCGTAAACATGCTGAAGCATTACTGAAGAAGGAGTACTACGTCTGACTAAGCTTATGGATACAGCCTGAAGGATAATTGGCTCCATGTCACATGTGACTCGGAATCCGTCAACCATATAATCTCTTTAAGGGTGGAAAGTGGAAAGCGAGATACATTTGGTATGCTATCACGTGCCTGCTTTAGAAGGAAACGTAATTTCGGGTCGACGTATTCATTTTTATGCTCTACATTTCTTATTTCAAATAATGTCCTAGCTAATTTACGGATAATCCTAATAGTAGTAATGCTTGGAGTGCATCAGGGATATTTAAGACATTCGTCACCTACTTTATGAATTAGACGAATAAATTTCGTAGGATTTAACGAAATCTTTCTTTCTATGTAATAGTTATAACATATTATAACATAAAGATTTTGCATGAAAAATAATTATGCAATTAATACTTTGATATTACCATCCTAATTAACTTATTTGTAATTATACCAATACTGGGGTGCCGTGATTGTGTGAAGATTAAGTAACGAGTTCTATCTATAAATTTGCTATTCGAGTGAGACATTATGTTTGGTAACATGATGTTGGACAGTCATAGATCTTTAAGATGAATCTAGGGTAAATGAGGATCTAAAGTCAATCATTGGTACAACTCGATATTGAATTGAATCCAAAAATTGTAGATCTTTAAATATAGGAAGTAATTTTTCAAAGTAGAATATATTTACGATTTATTTGGATACTATTAGTAATGTGGCGATATTTAGTCTATTTTTGCATTTTATTCATCGTCAATGCTTTTCAAGTGGAATAGCTGTAAAGGCTACTATTTCGTATTCAAAAATATTTTTGGAACTACCGATACAAACTATGAGATCACCAACATTGTGACGATGTTGAAAGTGAAGTTGTAAGACCTGCATATTCATTTTTATAGTTCTAAATCAATAAAAAAATCTTAAGATACGTTAATAAAAGTATGAAATAGGTACAGTGAAAATATTTTATGTAAAAGTTGTCGAATATCTTCTAAACTTGTGGCACTAATATAAAGTTAACTGGATAACAATTGTATATAATTTATTAAGTTAACATAATTTAACTAAAAGGCTTCCTCTCTCACGTAATTGTTTCGTCAGTTTTTCAAACAATCGAATAGTTTCATGGAACCTTCTATATTTTCAATAGTAACCGTTGCACTTTTATTGTTCATTAAATATAATTTAAGCATAGTCATAGTTTTCATGTCATAGTTTTCTTCTAAATTGAATCTCATTTTAACGTAAGAATTTACCAATTTTATTGCTAATGAAGTATAAATAAGGACAGTCAAAACAACAACAGTTTTTATTGTTTTCATCCACGGCACTCTTTGCTAATTCAAAATGTTTAAATTTTAGGTAGGAATACTTATATATAATCTTCTTGTTTTTGATTAATAATTCAAAACATCCAAATCAAACTGGATAAAAACATATAGGGTATTCCATTTAAAAAACATAGGTTATGTCCATATCTGAAAAAAATCTACATTCAATTGTTTTTTTATTACAGCCAAATAAAAATTATGTAAATACCCTGCAACTTTTGCATAAAATATTTTTTTCTAATTTCTTCAATAACCTCACAAATTCTAATTAATATGAGTACCAAACAAAATGATAACACTGTCCATTGTACATGGCTACTCCCCATGGAATTATACGATTATAACAGTTGATACTAAACCGACTCGGTGGCGTAGTGGGCTACAGCATTAGTGACAGTCTTGGCTCTGGTCACACTGCTTACCGTGTCTGGGTTCGAGGTCCGGTATCGGCAGATGGCAATGTCGGTGGGTATGGACGTTTGTCTGCGTTTTTCTAATATTTAGCCCACTTCCGAACAGCCTTTTGCTTTGGATTTGGGGGTTGTCCGATTTCTGTGGTGTGTTTATGTTTATGATATCTCTATATTAAAGACATTCCTTTCAGAAAGCTAATGAGATATTTGTTAGCTTACATTATAATACACTCAGTTCCATAAAAAGTGACGCACTCGATTTTTCGGGTAATTTTAAAGTTCTGTAGTTCTTAAACCGGTGGACCGATTTGAACATTTTTTTTCTCAGTTTATAGCAAAATTCATTCTCTATGAGTCGGATTGGAAGCAATGGTGAGTTCTTCCATATTTCATGGAAATTAATGGAGAATTTTAAACCTAAGTTTTTTCACAGGTTTTCAAAACACCCTGTGGATTATTCTCGCATTCATGAAAAAATTATTCATTCTTCATCCGATGAACCATTTTTTAATAAACATTTCGTTTTTTTATTCATCGATTTATCTCTAAAATTGTCCGATTTACAGCTTTTTTGCTTGTATAAACTGATACGAATTTTAAAAAACATTTTTATTAGACACAAAATTATAAACTTGTTCAGGATTTATTTGAGACATTTTGTGTAATTTAAGTCTCTAAAACTTCTTTAATGACACTTAATTAATGACACAACAACAAAGTATGGAGGCATACAACAAATTAATTGCTATTGCAACGGCAATTGCTTTTTGAAAAGCAATGTGATCCTACAATGAAATAAACTTCCACCTCTTTATTTTTTAAAAGACAAAGGAATTACCTATCAATAAATAGAAAAAAAATAAAAATTGGTCCACTGGTTTAAAAAAAAAAGAAAAAAAGTTAGGTCAAAAATCAAATGCGTCACTTTTTTTATATATATACAATTCTGCAGTGAGTATGACCACATCATGTGCATCATTTCTCAATACACGAAAAAGCAGGGTTCACGTAAAAACGTTATATCTCGGAAAGTACCAGCGATAAAACAGTGAACAAAAAAACCAAATGTTTATTAAAAAATGGTTCATCGAATGCAGAATGAATAATTTTTCCATGAATGCGAGAATAATCCACAGGGTGTTTTGAAAACCTGTGAAAAAACTTAGGTTTAAAATTCTCCATTAATTTCCATGAAATATGGAAGAACTCACCATTGCTTCCAATCCGGCTCATAGAGAATGAATTTTGCTATAAACTGAGAAAAAAAATTGTTCGAATCGGTCTACCGGTTTAAGAACTACAGAACTTTAAAATTACCCGAAAAATCGAGTGCGTCACTTTTTATGGAACTGAGTGTACTTGGGGTGAAAAAAATTAAATTTTATAAATCGAGTACCCTTTATAATGAAAATACTTTCCATTCTCAACACTAAAATTTATAATTTTATTATAAGTTTAATTAAAAAAATAAATACCTAGTCAATAAAATAAATTTAATATTCTGATTATCATAAAACAATTTTATTTCGTCTACGTTAATGGTTTTAAACAATAAGGTCAATAAATGATTTTTAAACACGAGGGAAATTATGGCATAATTTCCCTTGTGTTTTTTTTTTTGAAACGCATTATCTTATTCAGTGTTATTTAATATTTAATTAAAATTCGGTGGTAACAAGTCGAGACTATGGAAGGATGGCAAGAAATGAGACTGCCATATAAATAATACCTCAAGTACCTATTTGGCTAAAAACAAAGGACATACCTACAGATTAGTAAAAATGAAACGTATAATTATTATGCAAAAGAGAAGAGAGTTGAATGTTTTACCATAACATTGAACATATTTTGTATTCTATAAAAGATTCTGCAAGAAAATTTGCATATTCTTATTATTTCGTTCAACATACGCAACGCAAACACAAATACAAACATAACAAAATTCGAACTTGCCAATAACTCATGCAAAATAACAACGAAAAGCGTATGTAATTTTGTCAAATATTATAAACACGTAAAGAAATTAATTTGAATAAACGTTTTGGATGAGCTAGGCTATCTTTACGCGAGTGGTATTGTCTAACCAAAGAAATTCGTATATTTAGGTGTTATAAAACCTTCATGGCAATTTCAATGCAGAAACAGGAACGTTAATCTATTTGCGTCCAGTGTTAAATCCATAACGATAACATTGTAGGACCTATTTTTATCCAAGACAATTTAGATAGCCAGAATGAAGTTCCCCAGTCATCGAATAGTATCTATGGTTTTGATTTTAAATGACACGTATAAACTTTATATCTAAAATATTTGTATAAACGCAACAATACCAACTGCATAATATGAAATTCTTAATGAACGTCTCAATAATATCCCGAATGTGCTTTGCACACCATATACACATAGACCCAGAAAAGCAAATGATTGGTTTGGCATTTGAAGAAATCATAGTGTAGCTTTTTGGTCCACAAACATTTTTACGATTGGATACCTTGATTTTACTTAAGAACTTAAATGTCCAATGTTAAGGAAGATGTGTTGAAAAGTAACTAACATCTTAACAGGATTTTCCTTAAATTAACGAGAGCTTGGAAAAGGACTACTAATCAATGATCGAAGAGAAAAATTTACTAAGTATCTGTAACTTTGAGGATACATTAAATTTGAAATTTTAAATACATGTAATTAGAGAAATATATATTTTAAATAAAGTGCAAATATATCAAAATTCTAATATCATTTCCTCAGTGATATACGCGACGTTAAAGTTGCCAAAATAACATAGTTTCTTTTAAATAAGTCGTGAATTAATATGAAACTTTCAATGCCCGAATATACTTGAAGAGTACATTTTGTTAATAATTTTTATTGACATGTACTATCGCGGCCGAAAAAAAGTAATCGATTTTTTATCAAGTAGTATGTTTTTTCGAAAAATTTTCCTTTGTAAATGGGAGTTTTTTTTATTGATACCCTATTTTGCTTGTTTAAAGTACACCTCAGCGTGATCAAATACAATTTTCAAAAACGCGGGTTTTTGAAAGTTACCATGGCAACACCAATAACCCGCGAAACGTGAAGTGTAAATGTCAACTTTTTAATTATTGATCTGACAGAAGTACCTTGTAACGTCAAATAAAATATTACTGACAAATGTTTCAAAAGCTTTACTGTGATGACAACAATTAATCTTATATGACAGAGATTGCAAAATAATTTTTTTCCACGGCCGGAAGTAGAAATCAGTTTCTATGACATCAAAATTAAAACAGAAATAGTCGATTATTCCCAAGGGAGTATAATGCTCCCAAGGGAGTTTACATTATGGAGAACGGTTTTCATGAAAAAAAAAAGATAACATTGAAATTATTTATTGACATTTAAATTAAATGTTACATTCGTACACTTGATTGCAAAAAAAAGTAGTACACGTTATTTTAGCAATGTAAACATGACTTTTGCAAAAATATTTATAAGTCATCTAAACTAAAAGTCAACTGTCACATTTTTTTCAAGTTGAAGTTTATTAATATTCAAGTTTGATTAGTGAACCATTCTTGAAAATTTTAAATATTTGTACAACTAACAGAAATTCAGAAGATTAGGTATTGTTTCCAAATTGGAAAATGGATGGTGCGGAATTGCTTCTGAATATAACATAAATAAATCCACTATGATGAAAGTTAAAAAAATATGGAAAAATTAAAGAAACTATATCCCCCAAGCATGGATCTGGTAGGCCTAAACGAAGTAATAAGCAACAAGATGAAACCCTTATAAATTAGTGAATGGAATTTTAGAAACAAATTTTTCTGCATCAAGATCTATACTGCCTGTAGAAGAATTAAAAATAGCATTCTGAAGTGTGCTGCTAGCAAATACAAATTAACGGAGGAAAAAGCAAGGACTGATAATTTTTGCACTCAACCATAATATTATTGTTGAACAATGAAGACTTTTGGTCAAAAGTAATATTTTCTGACGCAAAAGTTTTCCAGTCGTGTAATGATGGATATATAACTATTATCTTATTATCTATCGTCATCAAAATGCGGAACAACTTCGTGCCATAATTGAAGATGAATGGGAAAGTTTATGTAATACCCAAATTGCAGAAGATTAGTTTTATCAATGCCTAGGCTACAATCAATTTTAGATGGGGATGGAGCAATGACTCAATATTAATTACTGTTATTTATGTTGTAATTTGTTTATTTGTGTTTTAAATTTTTATTCAAAATGTTATATTTAAAATATATTTCTACTAAAAATAGGATTATTTATTTATTTACCAGTATAAACTTACGTAATTACAAGTGACTGCCATCTATATTTTCATTATTAAGTTAATTTCAATAATTTACTGTCAAAAGAACAATTTAGACAACTAGAAATAGGCCATTTCCCATTTCCTTATCTAAGAGCTGTACTACTTTTTTTTGAAATCAAGTGTACAATTTTCAAAATTAATATTAGAAGGAATATTACTTTCGCTTACATTTACAGTTTTTGTGATTGCGCTAGTGGTGGTACCTACTAAAACCTGATTAGCAATTTTGGTCTTATTTGCAATGGAGTTCTCGACATAACCCTCAGCGACTGTCGTTGATTTCCAACCAGCATGACGCTTTATTGTCGTGATATCCACACCAGCATCTGCCAGTAATGTCGCTGAAGATCTTCGTAAGCAGTGACCAGTATAATATGCAACATCAGGTAATTTTAAATACGAAGCTACTACACTAGGAATTTTTCCCATGGTATTCTTGCCAACTGGCTGCGAACTACATTTTCCTGCTTTGTAGTACAAAAAAAGGCGCTTATGCTTGACGTGGGGAGGACGAAGGGACAGGTATTTTCGAAACAATTCAAGCATATTTCCCACATCGGTAACCACAAAGGTTCGTGGAATCTTTGTCTTAGTGTTTGGAATTTTTACAATCAAGGAAAAGCCTACATCCTCAATATCATCTACAGTTAAATTGACTAGTTCATCAGTTCGACAAGCTCCGGCAATCCCCAGAATTATTCCAACCTATAAAAAATCAAAATACTTAATTGAAATACCTAACAACAAAAGTAATCTTACCTTAATCATTAAGAATTCTTTGTCACCTGCACTTGATAGAAAACGGTCGATTTCTCCCTTTGTCAATATTTTCGATTTTTTCGCTTGATATCCGTCACCGGTTCTTTTCAAAAATGCGATCAGTTTGGGGAATTTGCTTATATCTATGTTGTCGTAAATTATCAAGCATGACTTAACCATAGAATATTGCGCCCATAATGTGGAAGACTTATAATTCTTTGCATTTTCACTGAAGTATGCCAACAAAACATTCTCGCTGTATACTTGAACATTTTTCTCGGCGCACCACTTTTTGAACCGATTGTAGGCTATATCGTATAAAGATCTTGACTTCGTAGGCAGCAAATTGCTTATTGCAATATTTGCAGCCTCCACAATCTCTTCCGACTCACAATTATTCATTGTGCACTAAACAAACTTTAAACTAAACCAAACTAGCACCTTAATTTGACAATTCTTTTTGTTTGTTTATTTTGTAGTTATGACAATAACTCAACGACTACTAAATGAATGCTCAAATCCAAATACAATAATTCTGGTGCTACTTACTTCATAATGACAAAATATGTGTTTTTAAGTTAATGAGACCGTGGAAAAAATAGTATATACCATTCGGGAGAGATGCTATTTTGTCCTCGGCGCATTGTAGCCCTCGGGCTTCGCCCTCGGGCTTCAAATTGCACCTCTGCCAAAATAACGCATTTCTCTCCCTTACAGTATAATGTACTATTGTTTTTGTCATTTCGATGACAACATTGACAACTAAAGGTATTTTACATTATTAGTTCTTATTTCCATTTTTTGAAGTAAGTATTTATGATTTCAAAGTGTACCAATAAAAAAAAATAGCGTAAAGTATTCGTGGATAACTGGTCTTTAAAACACTTGCTCTATTTCGAGCACTCCGGCTGCGCAAGAAATCATTGGTGGGGTCGTATTTATTAAAAAAAAACTAATAAGAAATAAAGTTGTTAATATTTTTTAATTATAAGAAAACAATTAATTAGTATGGATTTGAGAGAAGCAGAAAAAGGCTACATCATCGCCA
This sequence comes from Rhagium mordax, assembly GCA_963680705.1. NCBI lineage: Eukaryota > Metazoa > Arthropoda > Insecta > Coleoptera > Cerambycidae > Rhagium > Rhagium mordax. The sequence goes on from OY796657.1 coordinate 30,807,690, forward strand.
AACTTGGAGAAGGGTGGTTTTAACAACGCATAGCAAGTAAAATTAATTGCAGGAAAGGCACAATTCAAAAACTAAACAAAAATACAGAATACCTTCCGCTATTATCTGTTTTGTGCAAATTCTTCATCAAACTTATGACCCCTGGGGCGGTAAACTCGCTGTTGACAATTGTAGCAGGAACTGAAATATCTTTTCGTCGGAAAAGACCACTCACTCCCAATAACTATCGTTTTCATTAATAAAAGTATTTGCAAACTGCATTCTTGCCTCTTTATAGTTAGTCGGGGCTTTTTAGCACTGGCACAGTTAAATAGACTTTGCTCTCGCAACCGCGCGTTTTCTTGCTGTCCTAACAGATGCTGGGAAGTTGGTTTGCCCTTTGGCTTCAATAGAATTAGAAAATGGGTTTAAATTCACATAGTTAATACCAGGGTATTGTCGTTTTCTAGAGTACTCTTTCTTGGCCGCCCAGAACCCACTGCCCTGCTCAGATCATGAGTTTCTATCCACTTTTTGTTTAGTTTTTGAATCGCGTGCTTTTGCTGCAATTAATTTCACTTGCTATGCGTTGTTGAGACCACCCTTCCCCAAGTTTGGCGATGATGTGGCCTTTTTCTTCTTCACTCAAAACATGATAAGGCATGATTTAAGTAATAAATAATTTATTTTTGCTTAATATGACAATGACATTGACACTAATAAAAAAAATATTGGGATTGATGCGACACTGAATAGAACCATAGTTACAACGGGAAAATCAGTCGATTACTTTTTTTCGGCCGCGATAGTACTTCAGAAAATTATATTTTCTGTCGTTTGTCACTGTATTTTCTATTAGCGAAAATAGACGTTTATCTCCCTTTAGTCGGTTTCCAATAGCAGCGGGAGACAATACACATTTACTTCCATTGCTATTAGAGACGGGAGCCAATGTAATTTTTGAACCGCAGGGACTAAAACTAGTAGTGTGGTCCCCGATTTTAGGGACTAATGTGCCACTTTTACTAATAAAAAAATGTTTGATCCCTGCGGGACTAAAAGTAAAACAATAGAAATAGAATAGATTTTTTTAGGTTTATAACCATCATTTTTCTTTTGAGATATGCTTTGCATAATTCGCAATATTAACATTATTTTTTATCATTAAATCATCTATTCCCTCTTCCGCAGCTTATTCGATATTAAAAACGCTCATTTTTAAATTTAAAGTTGTGATACAAAAATTAAAAGACATACTAACACAATTACTAACACTACCATTCACCATCCTGGCAACAGGAAAATTTGTGGGCGTCACATCAGAAATGATGCAAAGAGCCCTTAAAGCGGTAGATAAGTGGTACACCCAGGAAGGTCTATTCGTAAATCTAGGAAAGACCACGGTGGTGATTTTTACAAGGAAAAGGAAAATCCGGAACCTGAGGAAATTATTTCTCCGGGGAAAAGATTTACAAATAAGCGGTGAAGCCAAGTATTTGGGACCTGAACTTTGAAGCTCATATAGATAAAGTGACCAGCAAAGCCACGCGGGTTCTCTGGGCCCGAGACGCATGTTGGGCGGACTGGGGACTACAACCAAGAATGGTACATTGGATATACCAAAGGGTTGTGGTACCAATAATAACCTACGCCTCCCTCATCTGGTGGCATAAAGCTAGAAAAGGAGAGTCGTTGAAGGGAACTAAGCAAGTTACAAAGACATGCATGCCTAGGGATAACGGGGCAATGACAATAATGCCCACCGCAGCTATGGAAGCGCTGCACTGCCTACCTCCACTACACGGATATGAGACTTTTTTAAGGAACGGATATCATACAGAAATAGTCCGAGAGTAAGAAAAAAATCGACTGCTTGAAATGCAGCCTGACAGAATCAGCACAAACTACAACTTCACAAAATCCTTCAGGGTAGGAAAGATGAGGGAAAAAGACAAATGTGAAGACACTCAATCGATACCATATGGTATACTGGGGAATCAAAAACGTCATATAGTACCGGTGCCAGAATTGTGGGAGATCAACCAGGGACAGACTCCAGCCTAAACTTGGGTAGCACTGCAACTGTGTTCCAAGTAGAAGTCACAGCCATAGAGACCTGTGCACAAGAAATGATACGGTTGTTATGTTAAGAAATCTTCTATAAAAAACTGGCTGAAACTCATGGCGAAACTGGCAAAACACAACAATGTAAAATTGGAGTGAACGCGAGGACACCAAGGAAATTCGAGTAATAAGAAAGCGGACAGGCTGGCTAAAGAAGGCGCAATAGCAGCCTCAATGGGACCTGAACCGACTTGCGGGATTGCATACAGCACCGCAAAAGGTGCGGTAAAGGAACTATTAAGAAAGAAACACTACGTGCATTGGACAGGGGCACCAGGAATGAGGCAATCACGTATATCCATTGGTGATCCATCCAAATCATAGACTGACGAATTGCTGAAGCTGAGTAGAAAATTGCTAAGATGTGCAGTTTGCATCCTAATAGGACACTGCATACTGAATAAACATCTAACCAACATAAAGGTGAAGGACGATCCGGACTGCAGGATGTATGGTGAAGAGGAGGAAACACATCACCACATCGTATGTGAATGCGCAGTCCTAACGACAAGAAGGGCTGCACACTTCGGGGAACTATCAGTGACACCGAAAGAGATAGCCAAGGCGACCATCGACCGTATACTTGTTTTTGTGGGAGGAACTGGTCTCATGGAATAGGGAGACTATGGGGGTACAGTAAGCTTAAGCTTCAGTATAGCGGGTCAAAAATCGCAACCCGTAAGGAAAAAACACTTCCATGGAAGCTGGAAATATTTACTTGTCTCATGAATTTTTATATTTAAATATATTTGATTTCAGCAAAATATACAAGACAAAATCTTATCATAAATATGTGAACGTGTCAAAAAAGTCATATGTTCAACTCTGGAAGTAAATCTATCATTTTCTCCCCCTGGAAGCGAGGGCAGCAATTTTCATCTGCGGTAGGAAATTATATACTCACCTTCCTAGTTGAACAAAAACTATTATTCTATTGTTGAGACCAGTGACGTATGATGTACTTATTTTAGATAAATTGAATGACTCTGTGCCATTAGTTATTAATACTACTAGCATCGCCTGGTACAAAACTGACACTGAAAGGCACAGAAAAGAAAAGAATAAAATAAGGAAATATTTACGAAGCGACTAATTCGTCGTTTGGGAAACCATTTGAATATTTGCGAATTTAAATAAAGTATCTTCGTGGACACCTTTAAATATTTTCTCAAAACTACGTTTAAGTCTCCTCTCCACTAAGCTTGAAAAATTGAAGAAAGGGATTATCATGTCCAGGGAATATATCATTTTATGTCTGAACATCGTCTCAATGTCTACATTATTTACTGCAATAAAGTATGTAGATTTTGGAGAGGGCTAGAATCTAGGAAATTGAAAGTGAATTAAATTGATAATTTAAAAAGAAGAAAGATAACAGAACTGTCTTGCTTGTACATATATTTAGATTTAAAATTTCTTTTCTTTCTGACTAGGTAGGTTTTCTGTGTTAATATTAATTATTCTGTCTTTTGCAGGACAAGTTTTGTTTCATTTAGGGTATTGAAAAATATGTTTCTGTGTATTCCGTCTCAGCTGAATATAATACTTAACATGAAATATACGGTATAAAATTGAGTAGCTACTGTTTAACCGGACTATTTTCATCGAATTATTTATTCCACTTTATGTATTTTCCTGGTGTCGGTGTTATTGGATTATATCTTAAACTTTACTTGTTGAAAAATACGGTTGCCTTTTTGGGTACAACTGTTCCTTTATTAATTAATTAATTAATTAACTACACATGCTTTTTCAAGAAATGACAACATTTTTCTATCGCCGCTGTAATAAACATGGTCTGATTCACTGCTTAATTACTCATTAGCCCTAGTTTGCACTAATGTCATATACGTTTGCACTATCGCCCCCATTCTTATTAAACTGCGTACAAGTTCTCATTAGCAGCACAACGCTATTATTGACGGCGGTTTAAATGTCACGAACAGAACGAAGCGTGGCGTAATCATATCGCAGCATTCGGGGCGGATGGCGGAGGCGGCGGGTGGTGTGTCGTTGACGCTGACAGTAGATATCAAGCCGGCCATGCAGCCGTGGATTCGAACGTTCGAACAGCCGCAGCTGTCTACGATTCACTATCATCCACTTAAATAACTACAATAAGGTGCATTACACGATACGAGCTTAGAGCGTGGGGTGCGATGACGAGATTAGAAGTGGAAATAAAACTCGAACCAGTCGCACAATGAGGCCTTGGAGGATTATATTAATTTAGTTGGAATTGGTCAAGTGCCATGAGAACCAGAGCTAAATTTTTGTGAGATTAAATTGCGGCAATTTGGCACCGACTGAATGCGGTTATGTGAAAGCATTTATGAATTAAAACTAAGAGAATGATGCACGATTAAATCATTTGTAAAGTCATTGTTCAGTAAGCGTATTTAAAATTGTGAGTAAACTGTCAGACAATTTTAAAATATTCGCTATACGTAAAGTAAAACAACTATTATTTTAAAACTACAGAATTAGTTTTGCTTTTTAATTTCTAACATAAGACGGTTACGGGATGCTTACGGGATCCTCGTATATCTTCTAAAGTTTTGATGTAACTGAAAAACAATGGGCGAGTGAACAATGTTTTAAAAAACTATTTTTTCTACTACCGATCGTAAAGTACTAACTGTCCGCACGCTGTAGAGTGCGTAAAGTTAAACTTTACGCACTAGTTCGTAAAGTGTTTTTACCTTACGCACTAGTGCGTATCGTAACATACTAAACAATTGCTTACCTATTAGAGCACCTATAATAAATATATCTTATTTTGAAAACGTTAAATGTGGTTATTTAATTTTATGTAGTTCATTTATTTAATATCACGGTATTATTATAAAACATACCACCTAGTTTTCAGTATTCTTTAACAATAATGATTGAATTTTTTACAATTCTGAAGTTTCATTTATATTCTTGACATTGACATTAGGCAAAGAAATAATAGACATTGACTGATTTAAAATTAAGTTGGCTATAACAGTATTGTGATTTTTAAATGACACGAAGTTTTGACGTAATAGCTAAATTTTGACGTTTCACATTATTATTAGAGAATCCATTTCGGTAGTAGAAAAAATATTGTATGCAATTCGTGCGAAGTGAGCTTTTTTTACTCATGGGACAAAATTCCCATTCGTGAAAAAATCTCACCTTACGCACTTGTTGCATAAATAACTATTAATAACATCTACACATAAAAATAGATGATCCGTATTTTTTTTTAACACGCTATTATTAGCTTCACCTGTATGTTTTTTTTGTTTGTATGTTTGTTTTTATGTTTGTTTGTATGTAACGGAATTTTTAAACGAGATTTTCACCCACTTCAAAACGTCAGATTAAACTTTTTGCACACTTCGATGACAATACAATAATTTTATAACTTTGTCCTAATGTCCTTACCAGGACCATCAGGATAAAATAAAAATAATTTTACAGGTTAAGCATATGCCATCTACAGAATGACCGTAAATGTTTTCCTTCTCTATCGACATAAATAAATAATAAAAAAAAATTATCATCGAACAAAGTTGTCAAATCATTGTATTGTTATCGGTCCTCATCAGGATAAAATAAAATATGGTTTAAAAAACTAAATGACACGCTTTTATAGCAAACCGAACTAAAAAGTAAATAAAAAATAAATTATAGTTTAAAAAAACTAAAAAAACACACTTTAAAGGGAAACCGAACTAAAAAGTAAAAAATAATGTTTATCTATTAAGATTTTGTTCAACAGTTAAATATTCCACTAACTCAATATAATTAAATGCTTTTTACTAAGTTTAAAATAAGAATAAAGGGATTGACAAAAAATATTTTTATTGTAAAAAAGCGTGGGGTGCATGATATCAATAATTGTTATAGATATTTTATTGGTAGCTATTGATTAAATTAGAGTTAGCACCCCACGCTTTTCTACAATAAAACTATTTTTTGTCAATCACTTTATTCTTATTTTAAACTTAGTAAAAAGCGATTTGTCTGACATAGGCCGGATGGGCTTTACATATTAGACCAGTCAGAACGCATAAATGCTAAAGGTATGAAAAACATAAATCTCTTATTCGTTTTTGAGACATTTCTTAATAATTTATGTCATCTGTGCTGTGTGTTAAGTAAGGTACCACGTAATGCAAACGATTAATATTGAATCTTTTTTTGAAAGAAATGAACCACCAACTACAAACAAAATTTTAGCAGCAGTGCATGAAAATGATTATTTACCTAATCTTAAACGGAGTACTTTGAGGTTATCAATAAGAGAAATTGGCTTTCGGTGAGTAAACGGACTTTTTATTTCTTCGTGTTGTAATGTGATTGTGTTTGGCATTACAGGTTCTCAAAATAGTTATTATCGTCATAAGGCCGATATGTAGCAAATATCAGACAAGATTGAAGTTTGTAAAATCGAGGCGAATCGTGTCTGTTATTTGCGTATCTGCCGTGTATCGTTCAGTATTTTTCATTATACTATAAATACTTTAATATTTAATGATGATTTGTAAGCCTTGCATTTTTCTTCAATTCATTTATCGGCCTAGGCCGATATTGGTGTCATATTAATGAAGAATAGAGTAATGATAAATCATAATATCAGAATAAAAGAAGAAATAAAATGTACATTTCGTCGTGTAAAACTGACTATTTTGCTTACACCGTTCTGCGCTACTATAAAATTAATGGGGTGGAGTCTGTTTATATCTGTTGGTAAGACAGATTATACAATACCATATTTTACCATATACTTTTTGTCATTTTTGTTGCTGTTCACTCGCCCATTATATTGAAACACTGCGGTTTAAAATAACTAATACAATATATTCTATTAGTGCATCCCCTAGGGTGAAAAACTCTGCCCTATAATGTGCAGAGAGTTTGGCTTCGGAATCTTCTTTGGGGTCATATGTGAATCAGGAAAATTTGAGGTGGACATCCCGGATCGTGGGAGGAAGTCCGCCATACTGAATTTCATGTCAAATTGACGGATCGCTGTATCTCCATAACGCCTGGTCTTTCCCGTTCATTATCGTTTCCACCCATTCTCTTGCACCTTAACAAAAAAAAAACTAGAAACAATATATTTGTAGGCTATTGCTTTAGCTACAATTAATCTATGTTTAGAAAATTAAATTATCTTAAATAATAAGAAAGATACGGCCACTTTAGTCCCGAGACGACACTCCAGGCGGCTATAATTTGAATGTAGTTGCTACCCCTGAGCGTCCCTGCGCCAGACAACCTGCGGTGTTTATAAAATATAATGAAATCAACTCTTTATTTAAACATTTTTGCAAGAAAAATTACCGAACGATTTTCATTAGAATTCACACTATGTGGAATAATTTTGTGGTCAGCTTCTGCCAATGTTATTAGGTTCAAATTTTTCTCCAAATTATTCTTAACTATTTCCGATTCACTCTTGCGTATATATAAGGAAATACCACATTCGCACCATTAACAAAAGAACTAAGACGCATATTAAAATTAATAATGCAAGCTATAAACTTATTTTTAAAAGTTGAATTTATTTTTTGAAGATAACCAAAAAGACTAATAAAACAGGTATTGGAGTTGTTTCATCTCTAATATATCCCAGCTCTATTGGATTTTGTGGCTTATATCTTCTGTTGCGTTTATTACTTTTATTTGAATTTGATAAATAACTGTCAAAAATAATATCAATACGTGAAGCATTTTTGCAAATATTTGTAATGTAAGAGATACCATTTTGAAATGAAGAACCAAAGGTTTAATTTATTTAATTTTCATATTGCGAATGGTCGCCATAAAATCAATAACAGAAATACTTGGCATTGATGTCCAAGAAGAAGGAAAAATATAATTATTTTTATATAGCACATTTTCCAGCACATGAAGTAAATCTGATTTAGTAGCTTTTTCTATTTTACCATATTCTCGCAGGTGCTGAGTAGTAGGTACATATATCAACTACATTGTTCAAATTGTAACCGCTTGGAGTGTCACCGCGGAACTAAAATAGCTATAACTTTCTTATTTTTTAAGATAGGTAATTAAATTTTTCAAAAGCGAGTTTATAGCTAAAGCAACAGGCTACAAACACTATTTTAATTTTTTTTTGTTACGGTGCAAGAAAATGGGTGGAAATGACAATGAACGGGAAAGAATAATTTTAATTCCCTTTTTTGTATTTTTGGGGGTATTACTTACAGTTGCCTAAAAAATGAATGTAACTTTTTTGTTATAAACAAAATTTGCAATCTAACTAAAAAAAATTATTCAAATTAGACTAGGTGTTACGGAGATACAGCGACCTATCAATTTGACATAAAATCCAATATGGCGGACTTCCTACCACGAACCGGGATGTCCACCTCATGTTTTCCTGATCCCTATATGATCCCAAACTAGGTTCTGAAGTCAAACTCTCTGCACATATTAGGGCAGAGTTTTCCGCCCTAGGGGAAGTACTATATGGGCCTACGAATAAGTTAATAAGTATGGCAATACGGGCAATATCAAAATATTAAATGCATAATTAAATTTTTCATGCAGTCTTTATGTTATAACGATTACACATAGATAGATAGACGTTCCTTTTCTGCCATGGACATTTTCACTTGAGATTAATTTGGGAAGGTTAAAAATATGCAAGCCAAATATAATTCATTTCGTTATATTCTACGAAATTTGTTTTTCTAATTCGTAAAGTAGGTGACGCACTTGTTAACTATCCCTGGTGCACCCCAAGCCTACTGTTAGGATTATCCGTAAATTAGCTAGGACATATTTGAAGTAAGAAAAGTAGAGCATAAAAATGAATACGTCGCCGTCGACCCGAAATTACGTTTCCTTCTAAAGCAGGCACGTGATAGCATACCAAATGTATCTCGCTTTCCACTTTCCACCCTTAAAGAGATTATATGGTTGACTGATTCCGAGTCACATGTGACATGGAGCCAATTATCCTTTAGGCAGTATCCATAAAGTCAGACATAGTACCTCCTTCTTCAGTAAAGGCATGTTTACAGCGAATGATAAATAACTCAATTAATGTAGACGACTGTCAATTTAAAATTCTAGAAAGATGTAATGACTAACTTAATATAGCTTTAATGTGAATTTTGCTATGCTATAATTTTAAATGTTTTTTTTATTACTACTGAGAAATGTATAATATTTTTTAGTTTGGAAGTTTTATTGATTATTATTAATTTACAAATCGGTTAAACTTCAAATTTTTCGCACATACAGTGTGTAATCGTTCTAAATATAGAAAATTGAGGATTCGATAGATTTTTGGTGTTACGAGTACCTAACCTATTTCCGTTTTCAGATATATCGAGTACCCGTGTTAAATTATGTAACGCGCTAGGGCTTGGTAGGAAACATATCTAGCCCGAGATACTGGTCTGAGTTCAATCGGTAAACCCCACTCGCAAGAAAGACTAAGCAGGAACCGAATTATTTACCCCCGAGACCGCAAAATACATCAGAGAAAATTTGTATAAATTCGACGGAAGCTCACCAGAAGATTATTAATTATTTTCCGTCGAGTTGTCAATCTACTTATAAATAGTTAGTATACGTCGAGTTGTCAAGCGAATCTTAACCGTCGAATCATCAATCTGATATTATCCGTCGAGTAGTCAATCTAATCTTCAGCCGAAGAATCTTCGACCTAGCGCTCATAAAGAGCAGAAGTCTACATGTATCGAGTTCACCGCCGTCACCTGTTAACCGCCGATTAAAACGTACATTGCATTAGAAAGAATACGAGATTTATTCCTCGCCGTCTGTCCATCTAAGCAAGGATATCCGATAATTTATCATTTTGGAAATATCTAATCATACTAGAGAACCTATAGAATCCGGATTAATGTTAATATAATATGTTAATTTAAACGTTGAAATTCTAGTACTCTCGCTAGGGGGATAGAATTTTCTCGAAGCAAGTAGCTTTTGGTCAAGGACGTTTGTTTCAGAAGGGACGTAATTACCCCTGTAGAATAGCTCTATCTTGAGGTGATAATACACCGTGATAATTGTCAAACCACCATATGAAGCAAGGGATGGGTATCTTTGACTCTCCGTGAGTAAAAACTAAAATCTAGAACTTTGTGCCCTGTCCGAACGCCGCATCCTTAAGAATATACTACAACCGCTTACAACTGAATAAAGATTATGTTACTCTAAGACATCCGAGTTATTATTTCTGGTAAAATTAATTAGACCCGTATGGGAAATTGTCAGGCCCGCTAAAATCTTCTTACAGGCACCTGTATACTTCCGTATTTTCACTGCAGACTACCCTAGGACTTTCTTGGAAATCGCCAAGAGTGAAAGTGCTGTTGCTTGCACTCTAAAAGAAGGAACTGGCGCCCGCGATTCCCTTTTAAAAAAGTGTTACAAAGCTGGTGGATACTGTTTGCAGGTAGGGAGTTGCAAACAGCCTCAACAACAAGTTGAGAAAGAGCGTCACAAACAAATAAATTGAGTTTATATTTTGTTCCGTAACTCTGTCACTAAAATTACTTCAATATTAATTATTACAACAGTTGTTTAAAATGGCTGCCTCCTACATACATACATACATATTCTGTCCCCTTATAATCCTGTAAACGTTGAAAAATACCGAAAGTGTTTCTTATTTAGCAAGAGGCAACTATGCGGTTCCTTAGCGTTTGCTCATTTACGAGACAGCGTATGTTATTGATTTGCTCCTCAAAGAAAAATCCAAAGGATTTAGGTCAGGTGGCATAGGTGGCCAATGGTGTGGCCTTCTCCGGTTTCGTCATTCATGAGCCATAATTTGCAGATCAACTGGCATGTCCTCCACCAACAAAAGCAAATCCTGTTCCAGAAAATAGTGGTAAGTATTTCATCCAATCGCAAAAAAGTAAAGTAGTATTATCAAATTAATCTTGAGAACACTATGATTGGAAATCGCGTGGCACGAGCCTACACACTCTAGAGGATATAACAGATGATCTTTAAAAATTCTTCAAACTCTCGTATGACTCATATACTATATATAATGTTATACTAATTTTTCTTGTGTTTGTCTCTTCCAATTTCATCTATATTCGCATTGCACAATTTTTTACATAATAATTGTCCAAACTAAGGAAAATAAACATGTACTCACGACGATAAAAACAAAACAAGCAAAACCTGCTCAGCTTAACAAATTTCGTTTTATAATAACCGTAAAACTCAAACTGGCGAAACCATGAGAGACAAAAGAGAGTCAAACAAATTGAAAATACACTTGAATGACTTGTCTTAATATGATCGTGTTTTATTTTCTATGGAGCGTTACTACTTTCTTCATCTAATTTATAATATTGATTTCCCAAATTTCTGTAGGCTGTTTAATTGTCATGCTTGCTATAATCATGTCTTAAGACACTCTACTTATGTGTATTACGTGCGGAATATGTTGAAATAGTTGTACTAATAAAGAAAGTAGAGGAAAAAATCTATATATTTTTATAAATTTCAACACCTCGTTTCTCGAAAAAAAAAAATCATTTCACACCCAGTATATTGATGAACTTGTTTCGCGGCTTATATTAGATTCTCAATACAATACATAAGCATTTAACGATGGTAAATCAATAAAATAAATATCGCTTAATGAAGTGGAATGTCACATCGTCAAGGCTTTTAATTCATTTCCAGTTCATTTACGGTTTCTAAAACTACGCGATGAAAATATCTAATTGTAAATTAGGTAGACCTTACGAATATTAATATCCCTAGATATTTGCGTTCTGGAAATTGGAAACGTAGTGCTGAAGTACACCTTTTCAAATGACTCGGTAATTGCTACCTGGTTATTACAGAATGTAATACCATACATGTGTGTCTGTTATTGTTTGTTGGAATAATACAACACATAATGAGATAGCATTAGTCGGTATTCAGAAAACATACAAGCTGTAGGTACAAAAGGCAAACAACGAAAACGATTATATTTCATTTGAAAGGAGCATGGTGTATGAAGTATTGAAAAAATAACAGGAATATTTAATGATATGCCATTATATATCCCGATGTTAAATAATTTTGTTTCATAACAGGGTAAAAAACAATAATTTTTTTTAATACGAAAAATAATAATTATTCTGTTTGTATAGACAAGCCCATATCAATGGTTGCTTGAAGTTCATAAACAGGATAAAATTTCATATACGTACAAATTTTGATTTAAATTCATCATGCAACTGCAGAAATATTTTTAACGTTGCACAGAGTGCAACGTTTATACAGGGTGAAATCCTTATTGGGTCATTAATTTTAAGACGAATCTTTGTTGATATTTATAGAATAATTTCCGAGGAATACGATTTGAAAAACAAAGTTGAAACACTGGACCTGGTTTAGCTGAAAATTATTCTAACTTTTGGAAACCACTGCCCCGCGTTGATGAACATGCCCCAGTTACAATGCAACTTAGATATTTATAGTTCTGTGCAGAGTTAATATGATCTATTTTACTATTTCTCAAGTGGAAAGAAATTAAGCGACTTGTTTTCTGCGTCACGTTTTTATTTGTGTATAATAATATAGAAAACTGACGGGCTGATACAAGTCGTTGACGAATGACTGCCAGTATGACAAAGATAAATCGACCCAATTTTATTGTTAATCTAATAACAAAAAATGTTAATCTGTTTATAAATATGCCAACAACACGGACAATTAAGGTAGATACTGAATTTTCTAGCTTATTATGAGTGACAAAAATTTATAAAGCAGGTAACATGCAATTTTTGCAGTAGATTTAGAATCTGCTGAGATAAATTTTAACAGATTTTAAATAAACAATGAATGGTTAAAAATCGTTGTCTCAAATTTTATACACCCGGTTTATTCCGCATGGAAACGATAGTATTAAATTCAGTAGTTATGTGGAACATAAATTCTTCCTGGTTTAACCGGTAACGTCTTCGATAATTTAGAATTTTTTAATTAGTATTTTAATTACTATTTTGGATAGCTTATTTGATTCTTTCAACAATATCCTAAACATTATGCTATTTTTCTACGCCAATACATGAGCTTTGAAACTGGGTACAATAGATGCTATGACAGTCTACTGGCTTCAACTTCTGGAGACTTCCAATAATCAAAGTTAGATGAGAACCCGGATTCGACTGTAGTAACTATAAAAATCTAAAATATGAATGGAAAATAGGAATAAAATTACTATTAAATCTTATGTCCTCTAGTTCATAAATACTACATCTAATGCAAAGGAATAAGGTTCTTACTACAATTTAAAGTATCACAAATAAATTATTTACAAAATTAGAAACAGAAGCTTAAATGTAGGAACGTCAATTAATGCTGTACAAGGTAAAACAAAATAAATTTGTCAGTTCTAAGGTTTTGACTTTTTAAACTTTGACTGCTAATAACTTTGACATTTTCAACTTTTGAAACCCAAAATTTTCAGGACACATATAAATCGATGTTCTCTTTCGAAATGTGTAAAAATATACAGAGTGTTCCATAAGAGATAACACACTTGTTGTTGGCCTACCCTGTATAATAATACATAGGTCAAAATGCACTCTTCGTTGAAAAATTGAAAATTTCTGGAAGAAATACGTAGGAAAATGTTTTGTAATTTTGTAAAATGTCAAAAATAACCAAAATAAAGAGGTTGGAATTTTATGTGCCCCATCCTGTACAGTGTTATCATTTTGTTTGGTACACATTTTAATCAGAATTTGCGAGTTTATTGTAGATATTAGAAAAAAATGTCTTATACAAAAGTTGCAGGGTATTTACTAAATTTTTATTTGGCAGCAATAGAAAAACAATTTAATGCCAATTTTTTATTAATAATTCAAGACATCCTGTATAAAACTATCAAGTATGCTATATCAATGGAATTAGAAAAAAAAACAAATCTAACTGAATAAAACATATAGGGTGTTCCATTTAAAAAAAACATAGGTTATATATCTGACAAAATCGGCATTCAATTGTTTTTTTATTGCTGCCAAATAAAAATTTAGTAAATACCCTGCAATTTTTGCATAAGACATTTTTTTCTAATCTCTACAATAAGCTCGCAAATTCTGATTAAAATGTGTACCAAATAAAATGATAACACTGTACAGGGTGTCTCAAAGTTGATGTCTCGGAACTATATCTAGAGAATGAAAAAAGTTATCACAAAACCGTTTACGTGGTTTAATTTGGGGTGCACTAAGGTACATTTTACGCTAGAATTTTTTTTTTTTTCGAAATCTGGAAAATGGCGAAACTGACGTTATCAAAAGTTTTTTCCAGGAACATACACTTTTTTTGTGCTACCTGGAAAGTGCTATTTTTTCTGAACATTTTCTATTAAAAAAGTTTTTTCGTATCTTTTATATTTAAAAATATACAGGGTAAAATAGTTTGGAAAATACCCTCAATTGCATACGAGTTAGCCATGATGTAATCGAATGGCCTATGGAAAACAATGAACAAAAGCTCTATTTATACGTTTTATCAAAGAATTGTAACTGTATATTTAAAAAAATATATATATTTTAAAACAGTAGGTAACAAAATTCTAAATCTTTTTTTTGAGCTTCACCATAGATTAAAATCATTTCTACTTTTCCATTGTTTGTAAACATTTCGGCGCTATTTAAATTAATTCACACCCGTAAACTATTTAACACAAACAATATATTCACTAAGCAAACTTATGTCAACATCCCTAGTTTATTGTTTTCCATAGGCCACTCGATTACATCATGGCTAACTCGTATGCAATTAAGGGTATTTTCCAAAATATTTTACCCTGTATATTTTTAAATATAAAAGATACGAAAAAACTTTTTTAATAGAAAATGTTCAGAAAAAATTGCACTTTCCAGGTAGCACAAAAAAGTGTATGTTCCTGGAAAAAAACTTCTGATGACGTCAGTTTCGCCATTTTCCAGATTTCGAAAAAAAAAAATTCTAGCATAAAATGTACCTTAGTGCACCCCAAAATAAACCACGTAAACGGTTTTGTGATAACTTTTTTCATTCTCTAGATATAGTCCCGACACATCAACTTTGGGAGACCCTGTACATACATTAGAAATGAAATTCAGAATAAAAAATAAAAGTAATTTACAATAATTAGTCAAAACGGGGCACCATTTGCACGAACGAACTCTCTTGTGTGCCATAGAAATGACGCCCTCATTAAACTGGAAGATATCATTTGCTTCTACAATGTTATGCGTAGTATGTAAAATGAATTACCTGAGCTTTTCCCTAATGTCAATAATGGTTACAAAAAACTTTTCTTTCATAACATCCCAAAACAAAAATTCAGGTGGATTGAGATCTAGAGATCACGTTGGTCATCTAAATGACATATTTAAATTAGTTTAGCATGTGGTAGAGAATCGTTATACATACCATAAATATCTTATCCAATATTCACAAGACGAGACTAAAAATATGGGCAAAGTGTTTTGAAGAAAATTTCCGCAGCTGCTACATGATTCACTTACATCTAGAGACCATGTATTTATTATTTGGCCAGAAATGTGGAGGATGTGCAGACCTTCTGTTTAGAAGCAGCATTCATCTGTCACCAAATTTTTGAGCTGGTTTTTGGATATACCTACTTACTTTTATGTTGCGTTGAGCGTAAGTTTCTAAATTAATTTCATAGGTCACTTGCTATGAATGTAGACACTATTTCTTTGGCGTTCGGTGGTCCGAACATTTAGTAGAATTTCCAGTTTACAAGCAGTGTATCTAGTACTGATCTGTGGGTACTTGTAAACGTCTTTACAATTTTTTTTCACGCAAGGTGTAGAAACATATATTCACCTTTTTAAAGTAATACGGGTAGAATATCATCTGGGATTAGAAATAACGTTATATTTACTTTTCTGGGTGTGTATTTGTTGTATCATTTGGGTGCATCCTCCCATGTCGGTTTAGCAGTATATAGGGAATTGCAAATATATGGTGTTATTGTTACAAATGTGTGCAAAATGTAGAATCTGGCATTTATGTAAACAATTCGTTGCGGTATAATTAATATAACGCCTTTTCCTATAACACTAAATGCACCTTCAACAAGGAAATCAAACGTCAGTCATTTTCAAAAAATATATAGTGTAGGCAGCAAAAGTTTTGTATTGTTTAAAAATTTGAATTGACCATTGTGGTGCAGGGTTAAAGTAGTTTATAATTTTAAGGAACTGAACCTTTTAAGTTTAATTTACTACACATTTTTTAGGAGAACATATCTTAACCTTAGTTTTCATAATATATTGTAATATAAGGCGTCAGCGACACCTCATTATAAGCTTAACAAATATGTGCGTTCAATACATCACTTTAATGTCGATGCTAAGCTTGTTAAGCTAATTAAATCTCTAAAATAGCTGTACCAGATTGAGAGTGATTAATAAAATTATAAATTTTTATATTGAAAATAATGTGTGGAAAAAATATGAATGATTGGCAAAACGTTAAGTTAAGAAGACAGAATACTAAATATCTATTGAAACTTTACGTAATGTGATTATATTAATAGATACAAAACTGAGATACCTAAATAATCATATTAATTAAAGGTAAACAATAAATTCCAACTTAACCTGAGATGAACCACCGCCGGCGCCGTCACCGTGATCTAACTTGAGGAAATTAAAGTAATTTAAAGTACGCTTAACACATATTAAAATAATTAATTGTATTCGCATTACTTCATAAAAACTGCAGTTATAATTAAGGGGATTATAACCATTTAATAGAAAGATAATCTTTAATTTATACGTAGCTCAAATTTTTTCTGCGACACATTTCGGAATAGTTCGTTTTACAAAATAATAATTCCTGCAAAATTTGAGCTCAATCAAATATCGGGAAAACGTGCAACTAACAATGTTTCGCAAGCAGGCGAAGTGGACCATTCTGCTTTAAGTGAGATGAAGTACAGTGATTTAGAAGAGATGATGGCTGGGCCTGTAGGAACTGAGTATAGCTTGAAATATTTACTTTAAAACTTATTGCAGTATGTTGCTCATGTTGCATTAATTATATAAATGCAGCTTATCTTGTATTCTTACGAATTGCAAAATATTTGATAATTAATAGAAGAGGAGATAGGTAGGTACCTGGTTATTATACCAATTTATTAAGTATCAGAATTGTCAGCTCTTGTAGTGTATTGGTATGTTAATACCACTTCAATGAACTTTTGTATCAGTAAATTTTGTGTCCTTAAGCACACCATATCTGCAAGCTATTTCTTAGAAACGTGTTCGCAAATGAATGAATCTGCAACACCTCCTACAGATAAAAAATTTTCAATCGGTCTAGTCTCGGATATACCTACCGACTGATTTAAAATAATCAGACATTTTTACATAAAATTAGATCCTAACATTTGTGTGATGTTATACTAGAAAATTTGGAGCTATACGAAGACGAGACGACTATAAAGAATTTTGAATTTGACGTCAATATTCTTGAAAACATTCCTTCTCGTTGGGTAATTTTTCGGACTCTTGAATTGTTCATCATGAGAGTTGGTTGGCAAACGGTATATATTTGATAACCATGTTCTCAAGCTACGAATTTAGGAATTTATGTTTACTGTTAAAATAGAAGGGCGTCTGGTATTTGTATTTTCTTGTTATTTTAAAGTTCCCCTTGCTATCCGGAAACCTAATCAAAACTTTCGATTTTTAAAGAAGTTTTAAAGTATAGTCGTCAATCTTGTGATAACTTGCGTTACAGTACACAAATTTTCTGATCATTTATCGTATAAAAACTGATGCATTGATATTTCTTTGATTTTTATCTACATCAAAAGTTAAAAGGGTTAAAACCCTAAGTCCGACTGAATGATTAATGAAATTACTAAAAATATGTAAAATAGAGATATTTGTTAAAATATGGGGCTAAAATTGGGAAAAGGTCAGTTGCGAATAAAATTACCCGCCAACTTTTATAGACATATGTGATAGACCAAAAAAATTGCATCATACCTGCCCTCAAGAAGATGACTAGTGTTAAGTTAAATCCTAAATCGGCCTCAACATGTTCCTATAATTAATATTGATTTATTTATTCAATCAATAGTCTTCTTCTATAAATTGCTCAAAATTAATCCCATTTCTTTTACATATAAACATATTACAGTACAGTAAGTTTAGTTCAAGAAATATATAATTTATAACATCATGTTTGAGGTTAAGTGGTGTTAGTGCAAATTAAAATACATTAAGAGAATAGACATGTTTGGTAGAAGGTGTTCTACCCGAACGATTTTTAACGAAATTCGGCTGAACTGTAGCATTGATTTAATAATGATAGATTTTCTTCGATAACGCATAATAAACCAAAAACCTTACAAAATCGTTTATTTGGGTTTTTGGATTAGAGTAGTCAAAATAGCCGCCTTCATAAAATAAAGACAAGTTAAATAAAATTGAAAGCACTGTCTGCTTTAATACTACGCTACATAAGATTACAGATAATGTTACGTGGGTGCATCGCCATTGTAACAAGATAACTTAGGAATAACTTAGTAATTGAAGTGGAAAATTGTGAGCAAATTTAATTTATAATACTTAATCGTATAGTTTTATTGAAGTTGTCATCGTAAGACACAGAAATCAAGAAAATTGAAGTACTAAACATCAAATACCTCACATGCAATATGAACTACGATAAAAATCATTAGAAACATGAGATACAAACATCACCTCCAAATATTTATGAAGCCCACTATAATTCTTATGAAAGTATTTAATATAACAAATAAATCAAATTAAAGACATGATCATAAAATAATCGAGGTTTTATGATAAATAGCAGAGTGATTAATCTGTATTTATGTCCCGTTACAAATTGACGTCTAAATATGTGCTTGTAATTTTATTGTAGTTACGCAACAATTATTATTATGAATCTTAATAAATCATTACTATTTGGTACGTCTGAGTATTACAACTTAGAGCTTAACAGAATGATAATCATCATATTTAGTAAAGTAACCGATGCAAAATAACAATCTAAAATGATTTCCGCGCTGTAATAACTTTTATTGTCCTTTAAAAACAATATTAATTACAAAATATAACGAAATTTATAGAAGGTTACAGTAAAAATGTTAAATCTCTATTGCATTTACAATGCAGTACGAAATAGCTATTTATAAAACTAGTTGCAAAATGAGCGTGTTTTTTGCACTAGATGTGAAGATTGGACCATGAGCGTAGCGAGTGGTCCAACTCATCGTGTGCAAAAAACACGCAGTTTTGCATCGTGTTTTATACAATATTTTTTGCAATTTAGTTGTTACGAAAAAAATAAAATTTTTGTTACGTTTTCTTTACGTTTAATATAATATAATAAATAAGATAATTGTTTTCTCAATAAAAATGTTGTACGTTTAATATTTATGTTGTATTCTTAGTAAAAATAAATGGATCTGTCGCAATATCTGTTTATGTGACTAAACTCATTTTAGCACAAGTGATAAAATGAAAGCTCATTTTAGCACAAGTGATAAAATGAAAACTCATTTTAGCACAAGTGATAAAATGAAATCTCATATTAGCACTTGTGCTAAAATGAACCACTTTTGACAATGACAATCAGTGTCAAAAAGATGACTTTTCGTAACTAAATTGCAAAAATATATTTTCGTGGAACATCATATTTGTGGGATGTTCAATGAAATTTTTTTCGAGGATTATGTATCATAAACATCAATTGTGCTATATATTAGTGTTCTCATTACTCTAGAAGAAATGGGAGAAATATTAATGTCAGTGGGAGCTTTCATGTGTATTGTATAGTAATGTATTGATAGATACACCTGTTTATTATATAGAGTAACGAAACACTATTTTACCAATTATCTATCATGTGACTCCGTTTTCTCTAATTTTATTGTTTTTCAAAATCTACCTTAAAAACCAACCTATCGACGATATCTAGCGAAGTAAAGTATGTGCGAACAATTTACTGTCATCAAAATTCTTCGTGATTTACTTTATTAATAATATCTATAATAATTATTACATTGTACACTTTGCACCTTCCCATTGATAACGACTGTTCCGTTGTATAATACATTGTTATTAAAATCTTAATATTGTAGAGGCATATTTTAATCCACGCTCAGAAAAAATATTTCTTCAGACCTAAATTTATAGAACTTATTTTTATCTGTTTTGATAAAACACGTTCTCCAGAATATTGCAGTTTTCTCCACAAACACCCTTTGTATATTGAATGGTAAAATGGATGACTTACATATTAACAATTTACTGTAATTTTAAATCCTTAAATGGAATTGACCTCGGGTTTGATTAAGCTATTAAAATAATTGTATTTGCGAAATACAGTAATTAAATAAATGAGAATATTCTTAATATATATGAATCATTGTTCCATTCTTATTTAAATTTTCTAACGTGCTTTTAAAAACATCCTATTTAATTTAGCATTCCTATTGTATCAGCACCACGTATTGTAGAAGAAAAAAAGAGAGGCAGATGGCGCTGCATTATAACGTTTTTTAATTGCAGTGGAATTAAATAAAACAGAATGTAAAAATGAAAACAAAGTCTGGGTGAGACGCCTGTGGGATTCTATAAATTTAACTATAAGATCTCAGTTTTATAGGTCCCCAGATTCAACAAATAAAACGTATACCTACTTATAGCTATTTTAAAAATAATTAAGTTTCTTTATTTGGTAAATTAACTTACTTCATACACTATATAAGCTTCAATTTATTACATTTTCTGGGAAAAGAGACTCTTCCACAGCGCCTGCTGGTAGTTGCCAGACCTACCTGAACCTGAAAAGTCATTGAAAGTAACAAACTCATCTGTTTTTCTAAAACGTTTTAAGATCTAATCTAAACAAGAATCTACAATTTTACCACAAAATTTAAGAGAAACTTTTTTGACAGTTCTAACAACCAATTAAATTTCGTTATTTCTTATCATGTGACACAAATCACCCAATCATTTCAACATTACACTGACTATTTCACTCACCTTAAAATTATCACATAATCTGACCAATCATAAACCAAAGACAGCTTGTATTACAGCGAAAACACCGACTGTCTTTCAATTCTAATTGGTCTATCAGCGTGGTGTTTTCAACGACGTAACCATGGATACGAATGGCAAAGCAAAGTTTGACAGTTTAATAAAAATTAATTATAGAGACAGATGTCAAAATGAGTCGCTTCGGTACTACTTCAAGTGAAGTTATCAACCGAAATATTTGTTCGTGTAATAGTCTAATAAAATACCACTCGTGATTGAATTTATCTTATAAGTCTGTCTTTTATTTCTAAACTCAACTGGGTTGCTTGAAAACACCACTCGTCCTACGGACTCGTGGTGTTTCCAAGCAACTCAGTTTCGTTAGAAATAAATCGATAGACTTCTCGCGAAAATTCAATCTCTTCTGGTATTACTACTGATAACACCATCCAGGGAAATTTTCAATCACTATGACAACAAATTTAAATTACTTATCTTTGACGACTTCATAATAACTGCCAAATAAATTTCAAAATGTCACGTTTTTTCAATGCCAATTCTCAATCTATAAACTTTTAATAAATAAATAATGGTTTTGTTGTGTTGCGACATTTTGATTTTATTTTTTCAAAAAATTTTCTGACCGAATATCCCTCAGACATTGACAAATGCCTCATAATTTTATGACAACCTCAAGCAAGTTGCTTTCGATTGTTATAAAATTATCTCGTACATTAACAATGTCTTAGGGATATTATAACTGATAATTTTAGATGAGAATCCAAAATAGATTGTAGAAAGTGATATAAAGGAAATACAAATTTCCAGGGACTTTATAACTGACGGCGGTATACAATATTTGAAAAGTATGCAAGTTTGAGTTTTAACTCCATTCCATCATATATTAATCTTAACTTCAGTTTGTACATTACTGATAACGTTAACTTAAAGACATCGGCGTTAAAAATATGTGACAGCCATGAATAATATACTCAATACGTTAAACAGATAAAACTGCTGAAAACTAAGTATGGGAAAACTTTATTGCACTTCTTCAATGCAGTAGTTTTACGCTGAAAAAAAAAATTAATAAGAGGAAAATTATTATGGCATCGAAATCACTTTAAAAATAACAAATGAAATATTTGACAGAGATAAATGAATAAAGATGGGAATTTACATAATGGTTGAATGAAACATAGAAACATCTTATCCTATTAAAAGGTCGAGTTGATTCTTTTGATCGTAAGAGGAAAGGCATGATCAAATCAAGGAAAAATAATTAAATGTTGGATCTATACTTAATACCAAAGAAAATCCGTTGCACGTCATCACGCACAAGAGCCGTATTTTATTATTCAGCGTCTTACAGCTGTTGCAACACATTTTTTTTCTTCATCAACTGATGACGGTCATCAATTGGTGAAGAAAAAAAATGTCTTGCAGCTGCTGTAAGACGCTGAATACCAAAATACGGCTCTTGTGAGTGATGACATGCAACGGATTTTGTTTTGTATTAGGTCAATAGTCGGGCATACACACAGAGGTTTGTCTGTGAACTCGGCGCAGTCAAAATCTGTTGACAAATCTGTACGTTAGTGTGTGAGTACGCGCCAGTCTTAATTCATGTACAGACTTATCTGAAGGCATAAACCACATGTTAAGTATGTAAGTCATCCAACTTTATGGAAAATCAAATACACACATTACCAGTATTGTAAAAAAGTGTATCCTGATGCGGGTCAAGATTTTGTTTTAAAAAAATACTATAATCAATAATCTTAAAAGTTGTACTATCCATTTTTAAATAGTTTCTAAAATCGCCGGGCTGGTTTTCTCTCAATTGCTTCAATAACGGCAAATGACTTCAAGTTTCCTTTTCTAATAACAATTGTTTTAATCCATTTGCTTCGCCGTTTTGTAGTTATAGAGTAAAATTTATTTGTTATAAGATGTATGTTAATTATAGCCAAACACAATGCAACTTGTTGTTTCTTATTTATATTTTTTCTGATCATTTTCTCACTAACACAACAAAACAGTACAAAATATCACCAGAAACGTTAAAGATTTCCACTAAAAACTTTTGTCAAGACCGAATTCCACAGTTTTGGTAAAGTCTGCAGATAAATTTAAAGACTTCACCCATTAACAGACAGTTTTGTCTGCGTGCGATTAAGTACGCCAGAATTATCTACGGGCATGTCTTACCGCCCTGGATAAAGTCCGCAGATACCTCTGTGTGTGTGCCCGGCTATTAGATAGTTAAGTGTTTGGATGTTTTATATATATATATTCAAAAAATTTAAAACATAACAGAAATATTTATCATTGAGTTAGGTGACAATTGTGACTAAATTAAAATAAAATTATTTTAAAAATATAAATAGAATGAAATTAAAACAAATACATATTTAATTTTGTATAATGCATTTTAATTGTAAATAGGCTGATTGTTTCTTTGAAATTTTATTTATTCAGTACGAGCCGGTATAAATAAACATTCCGCTATCTTTGTCCGTCAATGCGAATAGTAGACTGATGGCGCTTTTATCTATGATTACATTATACACTTATTAGATTCCACAAAGGTATTTGAATTTAAAAAATTAGACAACCAAAGAAACTGTAAAAGACTTGCATATTTGTAACTCTTACATGATTATTATTAAAATCCACAGTTGGATTTATCCTCTTATCGCTCTGTAAATATAACAGTTTTATTTATTAGCAGCAAAGCAAAATATTCCTGGAAGGTTCCCTTCTATATAAATACCAGGATTAGTAGTTTTTCATTTCAGTTGTATGTCGTATGCTTTACAGTTTGATATTTTTAAACTGATAAATTTAGTTTTGTTAGTTCTGGGTAATCGATCAGCTTGTCATATAGCATGTCACATCAATCTTTATCATTCTTAATTGTCGTTTGGTTAACAATACCACAATATTTGTTATTGTGTTACTTTCTCTTACGGACTGATAGGTTTGTTTGTTCTTTTTCCGTTTTGTAATTATATTAGAATTCCTAACTATGTATTAAAATGAGGCTACTTTACAGACACAAAATACAAATTACTAATCCGAGGAAGTACGATAATAACTTTGCAGTAAAATATTTTATTAATTACAATAAATGAAAACTTTCTTAATTCAAATGGTTAATTTTTAACAATGAATATATTAGAATTTGCTATTTGTTAGTCAACTGATCCAGTTCTAGTCGTTCCTCACTGTGTTTAATTGTAAATGGCAAATTATCGAAGCTCTATGGTTTTAATCACAAACTTGTGATTAAAACCACAGAAATCACTGAAGTTCGCTTATCGTACATTGAGGTCATTATTCAGTTTGAATTAACAAGCCGTTTATTAATGAAACGAATTAAACTTAAAACATTTGTAATTTCAATACACAGAATGTTTGAAAAAAAAAAACAGTTATACAATATAGTAGGGTTGGCAGATACGTGGTATTGTAAGGAAAAACTTTACTATTTCGAACATAACAAGGCTTTTTCATATAATTATATAAGATATCCTACCCATCACCCAGTGGAAGTTTTTCTTTGATGTAATCTTGCTTATACATATTATTATGTTACTCGAATAATGAGAAAACAGCATGTCATTGTAACGTTTATACAGTGTGGAACAGCCAAATGGAATAAATTCAGTATCTCAATTTATTGAGCATATTTTTAAAAAATCCCGAAACATGTCGATTTTGGATACTGAAATGACATCCTGCAACGTACAAATTTCATCCATAAATTCAACCCCCTTCGAGTGGCAGTTGCAACCCCTAAATTTTTAAATAGGAAGTAGGGGATTGTGATACCTCATTCTCTATTCAAAAATGCTATGGTTTTAATATTTATTGCAAAAATTAACAGTAAAATTATTTCAGGTGCTTGCCGTAATTCGTTACAGCAAACTAAAAAAAAATAATTTCAATGTTGTAAATGTTTAAAATTAGTTCCATGAATGTCTTGGCAGCATCCGAATCGCAAATAAAAATGTTTTCTAACGTTTTCCAACAATTGAGGCGTGACCGACCTAACTAATTTCGTCAAGCAGACCATTAATTTGTGCAGTAAATACCAAAATCATAGCATTTTTGAATAGAGAATGGAGAGACCTTTCAAATGAGGTATCACAAGCCCCTACTTCCCTTTTAAAAATTTAGGGGTTGCAACTACCACTCGAAGGGGGTTGAATTTAAAGATAAAATTTGTAGGTTGCAGAACGTCGTTTCAGAATCCAAAATCGACGTGTCTCGGGATTTTTTAAAAATATGCACAGTTATTGAGATACTGAATTTATTCCATTTGGCTGTTCCACCCTGTATAACAACTTCTTTAATAAAAGTTGGTTATATAAAATTTATTAGTAAACCGTAAAAAAGAGCCGGAGGCGTAGATTTTCATCCAAACAGAAAATTCAAAAATTTAATTATTCATTTAAGGTCGGTATTTTACAAGTAAATATATACTGATCGATCTAGATACGGACATGCTGCAACAATTGTTCATATCTCATTTATTTCGATTTCCAAGGCGTCAAAGTTTATCCCTTAATTTCTTTGCATATGAGGTGTTCCCAGTGTTCTTATTATAATAAGATACAAAAAAATAAGAAATGAATAGAGATCATGCCTTCTTATGAATAGACCTAGGATTAGCTTCACCCGCTCACCCCACCCTACAATTTTTTAAATAGAATTTCTTAGCTCATCAGTTTCCCATCAGTTTCCCATTGAAAGCTTTTTACAAAAATGTATACAATGTGAGATCTAAAATAAATAGTTTGGGAGTTACATATAATTTTAAATTAAAAAATGGTTTATCTACAATAATAAACGATTCGATACCAAAAATCACTTTAGATATTAAATATGACTTTCATTGACATTAATGTAATGATAGACTTTCGTTTCCAAATGCCTTCACAAAAGTAATGTAAAGGAGCTAGTCAAGGTGACCGAGGTGGCTACTCCATCATCAGACCCGTCCAACGGCCAGGACATGTATCATTAAGAAATTGACAGACGATCTCAGTATTGTTGAAATGCAAAGAAGTTTTCAGAAAGAGTCTCATCGTTTTCTAATATTTGATTAATTTGTGGATAAATTGCATCTCGAAGTAATTCCAAGATTCACCGTTTAGGTTCCGTCAATAAAAAAGGGTCCAAAAATGTGATCTCCTAAGATATCACACCAAACATTCAATTTTTGAATTCTCGAATTACATGTGGATCACTCTCACAGCCCAATACCTGGAATTACGTCCATCGACTAATCCATTGAGAGCTCGATTGAGAGTAATGGACATTCATCAGAGAAACAAATGTTATAAAAAAGAGTTGGAGTGGCAATTAAATTTTCACTCATTATTTCACAAAACTCGAGACAACGCCGACGGTCAGGGTCATCCTCAAGTTCAAAGAATCGCCTTATCGATATTTTCTTACCACCAAAGTTTGACGTTAATCAAGCATCATTTAACGGGTATAAGTATAGGACGTTGCGATCATAAGTGGGTCACACTGTATATAAGAAACAAAAAGGTTAATGCTTAACTTAACATTATTAGGTTTATCAAAAATTGTTTATTCTATACTACAGTAGGTATATCCTTGATACTTTTTTCAGAAGTAACGAGTCGATCGTTTTCGATGGTGTACTGTAAATCACTTGACTGAAGTCTGTCAATGGGTTTATAAACATCCGGTATGAAGCATGCAAAATCTAATACTCTGGTAAAGGACGAAACGGATGATTTGCAGCTTTTGCCTGAAGTTTATCAAAGTAATTTAGTAGAAAGTCTTAGGGAATGTTAATGAGAACTGTATTCTTTTGTAGATCTTAAATTGTGTTCATAAATAACCCTGAAACTCCAAATTATAATATTGTATACATTATTCTCTTTCATTCCGTAAACCTATTTTGATAATGCTACTTCATTGTGAAAAATAACAAAAACTTTTGATTAAAACGGCTGATTATATAGGCCAACAATATCAGCATATTTACCCGTTGAATAAAACCATTTACAATAAAAAAAGCACTAAGCATATATAGTGGTGAATAACAGAGCACCCATTCATGGAACTAACTGATGGCCATATAGAGACGCATGACAAATTCAATTACAGCACGTATCGAATGAGGTTTTTATAAAAGAGAAAACAGAATTAACCGATGCTACATTCGAGCGGCGAGTCCCACCCAAATTTCAAATCGAATTGTTCCCCAGTGCGCCAGCCGATTCTTTTTCATTTTTAATAAACACGTGAATGATAAATTGTTTTTCAATTACATATGTATTTTGGCATGCATATGACATCAATGGATTGAGCTGCTTGACGAATTTGGTAGGTGTTTAAATAACATCGAATATTATTTTTTATTATAAGATTACAATAAATATACATAATTTCTGCATGTAGTTTTATACACTTCTCCAAGAAATTAACGCACCGTCATAAATTAACCAAAAGTTTGAAGTTAATTTTTGTCTAGACCTCTTTGTCCGATTTCGATGATTTATTTTTGTATGATAGGCTCTTTATTCATGAATGTGAATGTAATTTTATTTTTTCAGAGAATTTTTTTGTTATTGATTACAGGGTGTAAAAATTGAGACGTGTTTATTCCATGAAATTTGTAACGCCCTGTGAAGTTCAACAGTTACACCAGCAACTTCAAAAAATTCATATCGTACTCCAGACTTACCTTTTCTTAACATTCTCTTTTTTTATTCACTTTATTATCAGAGAAACACAATTTTATAGCATAACATGTTTTTATTGATTTAATTTTGGAAAATCTAAAGTAAGTAGCTTGCTTTGGAAAACACAAGAAACGTGTAGGCTAATGTGGTGATAACCGTGTTTATTTTCAATACTTTTATCAATATGGAACGTGAAACACGAAATCTTACTGGTGAAAAATGTGCTCAAGCATTAATATTGGTTGAAGTAGGTTGGAGTTATCGAAGAATTGGGCAACGATTTAATGTGGCTCATACAATTAGTCGTCATTAATAGAAGTCTTACAGCTGAGCGGAACATATTAGACGACCGCGTGGTTTCATATGCGCCACAAAGGGCAAGGATTTATGTTAATGCAATATATATTATCTGGAAGAAGTCGAAATTAACACCATGGAATGGCCAGCCAAAAGCCCGGACTTAAATCCACTAGAAAACCTATGGGATAAAATTGGTAGAAAATTGAACGTAATCAACTAGACACCTTGATAGATGTTGGGCGAAAGTTGGGTCAAATTTGAGAAGAATTGAACCAAAATGAAATACGCTCGCTTATTTTAAGTATGAATCGGCGTTGCCAAGAAGTTATTTGAGGCAGAGGCGGAAATACTCGCTATTGATAATCTTTTTTGCGTTTTGTTCATTTTCATTTAATTTTTTTTTTTTTCGATATTACCTCAAAGTAAAAACATGTTACGCTATAAAATTGTGTTTCTCTGGTACCAATAAAGATAATAAAGTAAATAAAAAAAGAGAATGTTAAGAAAAGATAAGGCTGTACGATATGAATTCTAAGTTGCTAGTGTAACTGTTGAACTTCACAAGGCGTTACAAATTTCATGAAAAGAAACACGTTTCAATTGTTACACCCTGTAATCAATAAAAAAAGAATTGTCTGAAAAAATTGAACCACATTCAATTCTTGAATCATCGAAATCGGACAAGAGGTCTAGACAAAAATTAACTTTAAACTATTGGTTATTTTATGGTGGTGCATTAATTTCTTGGAGAAGTGTATAAATATGTATTCTATAAGTCAAATTGATTCAAGGTGAGACTGACGTATTTCTAACTTGACACCAAAATGCTAAATAATTCAAACTCGACTTGCGTTTCAAATCAAGTTGGCACTATACTGTGTCCAGAAATAAACTTTTAATTTTTAAATATCTTAGTAATTAAAGAAATATAATCGGGTATCGAAGTTACGTGGACCACCCTAGCTTTACTCTCAATTGCCTATTCCCTCATTTTTTTTGTAAAACTTATATCCTTATTTAACTTCAATTTTGTTTACCCATTTAAAAATTTTAACCCTCTCCACACTTCTACTTTTCATTTTTAAATTTTTGATTCTCAAAAATATTTTACGACCATACCTTCTTTCTATTGGCTGACAGTTTCATTGAATTTTTAATTATTTGATCATAAAAATATTTTTAGGGTTATTCGTCGGGTTATTTATTGGATAAAAAGGAAAAGAAAAACTTCACACTTTCAAAGTCTTTCTTTTTCTGTTTATCCAATAATGCCGACGAATAACCTTAACGATAGGCAATTGTGGATACGAAATATCTAGTAAACATAAAAATATTGCGGTACTTTTTCTAACTGCTACTCCCAATTTTTTATCACTCTATGTCTTTATGAATCATTCCTTTTTTTATCAATTCTTAAATTCTTTAATTTGTTTACATTTCAACCTGTAGTTGTATGTAACATTCTATTCTTTGACCACCTTAAATATTTTTTACTACCCTGCTATACTTCTAATTTTAATTTTTCTTTTCTCTACTAATCTACTACAAATCCGATCTTGTTACAGCCGGTATTTATTTCTATAAGTCGTTAATTTTAAGATCAATTAATTCTTAATGAAGAAATAGGTTCTGAAAGGTTTGAACGTTCACTACAACATGATGATAATTGATGAATATTAAGTGATTTTGACGCTAAAAAGAACCAGTGAATTATCGCAACTGGTATTCGACCGCAATATGATATTAAAAATTTTCAAACTCAGATGACTAATGAAGAAGTTACAAGGGTAAAATAAAACAGTGTTAGTTACAAGTGGATTCACTATTTAACCAAGAAAATGCTCAATCAGCAGACATATTATTATGTAATTCTTTTAATTCCTGAACTGTTTCGAGAAATCCTCAAGAGCCAGTTCCATAGGTTCTGATATATTTCAGGTTTTTCCATATGAATCTATTTTTATCTTTGTGAGAGGTAGTTACTTTATTGTATTGTTTGGCATTTTCTTATACAAAGCAAACTGATGTGTACAATAAAATTTAAGAGTTGATAAATTTTAATGATCCTGGCTCCTCACGTCCCACAAAATGAGTTCGTTATACACACAGATGCAGATGCCATTTCGTTATAATTGAAATACATTTATTTTCTTTAGGAGCTTGAATTAAATTAAATATCTTAAATACTTTTTTGTTTCATATTACCGAAGTTCTTTTTTGCATGAAACAGCAGCAAAAAAAGCGATGACAACTACTACTATAGAACAAAATAAAACTATGTCAACCTATTAAGAGTTATGGAGTTGAATTACAACGTATTTCGTTAATGCTGTTTACCAACCACATTGTATATTGATATTTTAATAGATATTCTGTTAAATCGAAACGATACTTGACATGACTGCTTGCACCGCTTTAAGATCCAGTTATAATGATAATTTAGTTCAATTTAAAATAATACACAACCAGCACGAGAAATATGTATTATACGCTAATAAAGCATTAATAAATATTTCTATGTATTATACGCTAATAAAGCATTAATAAATATTTCTTGAAACAATTTGTATTATAATTTTACGTTATTAAATAAACAAATGTATCTATATTATGATCCAACAAATTATATGGTATTTAATATTGAGTTTATTTTCTATACTGCCTTCCACATCTTACACCTTACATATTTCGAGTTAAGTGATATATGTCATGTCTTAATATTGTACCTACTTTAAGTTATTGAAACCTTTTGTCGTAAGCGCTAGGAATCCATTAATGCGACAAGCGATCATAGCTCTCTGCCTATCATACTCCATAAATGTTTCATCAACAACTAATTGGTGTTACTGTACTAGTTGCAAAAAAAGTAGAAAACGTGCAAAATGTTTATGACGGTGAGTAAGAGGCTCTGGATGGTTAGTCTCTTCAGGTGAGGTAAAGTGCCCCTTCCGTAGGCAATTTATTTGGAGTGTAAGCGACACTGATCAGTGAGCAATGGAGCGAATAGATTTGAAGCAGTAGTAATATTCTACAACTCAAACATGAATATATAATGTAATATAAATATTTTAAAACCAACATTTAAGTCTACTTATTAGATGATATAGTAGTTACTAAGGGCACCTATTTAACACCCAGCGTCTCAAAACTTATCCAAATCTTTTCATACCTAATGACGTCGGGCCACTAAGTAAAATACGGTTCTAGAAAATTCACAAGCTTATTGTATACTAAATATAATTTTAATAAGCCATGCCAAAATTTGCCTCCACAGAGGAAATGCGGCGCCTTAATATTTCAAGTAAGTAAAACTCGACCATGACGAGGGTGGACAAAAAAACGAAGATACATTTCCATTACATTATATTCGAATGCATTGCTCCCAACAGCTTCATTATTCACAACAACATTTATACATTTTCAGATTTTGAAGTAGGTACATATAATCCCTCAAGATTAGATACTGGGTGGTTAGAGAGCATCTAAGAATTATCCTTTTCTCTAAGATATAAACGACTGGTAACTGAATAAAACACCAAGTTTTTATCCCAACTACCTAGAACCATTCACAGTTTGTTATTTTCACAGAAGTTGTTCATCAATGCCATTCACCCAAGCAACCCTTATTCTTGAATTTATAATGAAACCAAAAATAACTTTAGCCATGAAAATGAAACTAATCAATGGAATACAACCAAGTAAGTTCAATGCCGTAATAAACAAAAATTTATAACAACTAAAGTTCAAATTAAATGAGCTCCTCACCCTATGTTTGAAACAAATAATTGTTTCATATTCTATGCTGTATAAATAATAATAAAAGGAGGACTACGCCATGCCTACAAAAATTGTTACAGCACTGAAATTTACTAGAATTTCTAAACACTTTTAATGATTTAAATAGCTCTTGGTTAAATATTAAAGATATACAATGCAAACATTGCAAACTTGTGGAATTGAGTTGGGTATGAATTTTCTGCATATGTAAAACCAACCAGCGTAAACACACGGTGACCAAATTTTGTGGGCACATAATTTATAATCATTTTTAAAACTTTCTATATACGTTTATAATTTTCTATTTATATCTATGAAAATATCTTTCGAATAAAAGTAATAAAATGAATATATCAAAACAAGCGTGTTTTCATTAAATGTGTTTCGGGAGTTGTAAACAGCTCTATTGAAAGAGATCGATAGCGGAAAATATTGTTTATTATATTAAAACAATTTATTACGTTACTTTGTTATTTCCAGAAAAACATCAAAAACAATTTTATTGTGCGTTTGTGTTTGTGATTTCATTGTAATGTTTAAATGCCCAACTGTGGGTATATTCAATTGATGCACAAATAATTTCCAAGCTGTGCTTTATGTGGTTGCAGTCCAATAACACTACCATTTATAGAAGAATAAATACTAGCCTCAAAACTTTAAAATTCAAAAATTTAATATCGAATATTGACTCAAAAAGAATTGCAAACTACCCCTTGATTTTTGTGATAGAAATGCATCAATTTGCCGTTGACGATAGAAAGACAATTTAATAGCCGTATTAACAAATTAATACAGCTATAGATTATAGAATAGCAAACAGCGATCGATAATGTCTTACTGCTTTCTGTTTCTCTGATCTCTAAGATCACACACAAATTGGCGTCTGGTGATCAGCCTTACAGGCGCTAATTTCCTATTCAACAAACTTAATATTTTTCATACCGCCTTTTTCTATTATCTAATACCCGATTTAAATATTTGACGAGTTGAAACAATACGAATTATTTCCGATTAATGATTTGCTTTCTCTTCTCATATTTAGAAATAGTTCAGTCAATTGATTCGGTAAAGTTTCTGCGCCTCTCTTGCATGGAAAAATCCAGGAAAACTTTATAACGCTTAGGTACCTACTACGGCAAATATAATTTCAAAGCTTTACATTGCAAGCGCGAACTCTTTGGAACTCTTTGTATTTTGGTAAATACATAATGAAAGTTTACGCCCATTTTGATTTCGAGTAAAACTTATGCCTTCGTATGTCGAAGGGGCAAGGCATTTATTCAATTAATTAGGAGCTTGCAGATTTTCACCAGAAAAAGTTAAGAAAATAGTTTATCCGGTAATTCAGCACCATGTTTTTTCGCATACCCTGAGAATATATTGCTTTGTTTGTTTATGAACGAATGTTAAATAAAAATACAAAGAACTTGGTATTCACGGGCCGTTAAAACGACGGTCGAATTTAGTACACCCAAAATAAATGTTGAGGCCAAACATTGCTCGGAATTAATCGTTTAGAATGAAGGAAATATTACTTAGCCACCACTGATCGCTAATATGGAAATGTGCTTAACTAAGGCGTCAGACGTTAAGTTATTCTGGTTTTCCACAATTTCTTTTCAATATCCAATCTATCGGACGATGTGTACGTCTTGCTTGCTACTGAGGCATCATTAGCTGTCTGTGACCAAAAAAAAACCGACATGGATTTATTCAATTCAATATAAAATCAAGAAATATATTGCCATTATTTGATACGAAATGAGATTATTTTAAAAATAGAGAACTATAATAACTATTCTTATATTAAGAATGACCTGTTTCCTGTCTGTTTCTCCCATGTTCTCTTTTCCTAAAGAACTGTTTAATTTATTTGATGTTCACATCCTTTTGCAGTTGAATATGAAAAAAAAACAGTAAATGTCTCTATCAAACAAATATATTTTTGGGAATAATTGCACGTATTTTGAAGGTATTGAGAAACGAAGTTGGGGTAAATTGATTTTAAATTTTGCAGTATATTGTGGTACATTAAGACATATGTTGACAATGATGACATGATCATCCCAATAAACACAGCATATGTGGCCCAGTAATGGCAAAGTACAAACTGCCATAACTGGCAGTACTGGCCCGGAAAAAATATGTCCCACCGGCCATCATAGATTTTGCCAGCAGCTTAACTCTACTGGGCCATCACCGAACCACTATTGGTACGGAAATGGTTCGGTAGAACTCAGTAAACCATTATTGGTACTAAAATGGCAAAATGTCTCTCATAAACTACTAGTAGGACTGTACACAACTTGTAATGGGCCATTAATGCTTAACCAGTAACATCACAAAACCATCAATAACTCTACTGGGCCAACAGAATGCCACACATCATGTGTTTACTGGGATTAACCATAGAACAGTAAACAAAAATGATCTAATTTCTAAAATTCCATTGTGGAACCTGAAAAATACATCGTACCGTTTTCTGTCCTTGCACAGTTATTAATAACAACTAAATGTAGGATTTGATTGCTACGTAGGTAATAATAATTCTCAAAGAAACTTGAAAAATTAAAAAGTTATAGGGGGTCAATTCTCGTGTGATACCCTGTACATAAATAGGCGAATTTATTCCTTCTTGTTACTTCTAACTTTCAAATATATAATGAGTAATTATATGTTTTAAATAACGCTTAACTTTTGAGAACATCTTACATACATCACCGTAGGTAATTAAAGATTAAAATTTTTAATGTAGAAAAATTTGTTTTCAGTCAAATTTCCTAAAATTGGTAGGTATATCGGCAGTTACTTCTGTATAAATGTGGACACCCTAAAATAATTTTAGAAAATAAAAAAAACATAAAGAGCGTAGCCGTATGTCAGTGACACCTGGTAAAGTAAATTATACAATATCAGTGACAAATCTAATATTTAGAATGAACGGAAACAATAATTATCTATATAAGAAAAGGTTGCTGTCCACAAATGACCAATGCGGTCTGCTGATGGTATTTAAACACATATCATCTTATAGCTTCTGGATTTAAAATTTCAATAATAAAGTAACGCTAATTTTTGTTCTAGTTAAATATAAATCAACTGAAGAATTTGTCAATAAATAACCCACAAACATATCTAGAGAAACCAGTTGTTAAAGTTTAGAAGTTAATATAAATTTTTGTTTAAAAATTTCATAGTCATTTCCTCCTTAGTATCTACATATTTGAACAATTTGTTTTATTTTAAATCTTTGTCATAAACGGAAATTAATTATGTACTGTTAATTTTTAATAGTGTTCTATAATCTGAGTCTATTCAAATCCCACTCAAATATAACTAGTTGAGAAAGACCTTTGAACCTTATTGTGATTTTTTGATAGTCATATCTGAACAATTATATCCCACTTTAATACCTTCCCCTGAACTGATCGTATTGCTGTAGATAAAAAGGAACAATGAAACCCGATTCAGACGTTACTTATTAGTTCCCTCAACCCTTGGGTGTGCCTGAGATTTCTTTATAAATAATAAAAAACGTGTATTCCACAACCATAGCGCACAAGTAGCTCCAATTTGCAGGCACTCTACCGTATATTTCAAAGAGGATTATGATAAAAATGTGTAACAGCTGCATTGCTGTTTATAATAACATTGTAGTCTGGCAAAACCTCTACTTTAACATTATCAGTTCTATCAATCATCCAAACTGTCAAAATAACCGCAGTGGGTTTAAACATTCATTATCGCTAGTCCTTCATACGTCCATGGTAATGCTATTCAGCCATTTATAGTATCATGATTAAAAGCTTTTTACTATGTATCTATTATAGATAGACATAATGTACTCTCTCAAATGTTAAAAAATAGTGCATTTACCTAAGTGTTTTCTCTTGAATTTCTATAAATGACCAATGATATTCGGTTTGTAATATGAAGCAAACTATATTTCAAAAGGGACATTTGATCGACGGTAAAATTTTTATTTAAGTTCCATATTATTATTAATGAGCGAGAAGTATCTGATGACTTCATTAACTGTAAATAAATAGAATAATTAAGGCAAAATACCCTTGATTAGTGGATTCATAATAAATATGTGTTTACTTACTACATATTTGGAAACGTCTTTTTTTCGTCTATATAAATGTGTACAAAAATATAGTGCTAAATTTAAAATAAAAAAGTTGAAGTCACTTCCGGAAAAACCGGAACTGACATTGACATGCCGTATGACTCAAAATGCACCAAATCAAAATGGAAAATCGATGTGTCTGAGCGGCAAAACCGCATTGTTCAGATTATATTGAATTTATTCCTTTCATTGTGAACGCACTATTAATGTATGTGTATAAAAGTGACGATGAAGAACCAAGAAGGTGAAAAATAAATTTATATAGTTCAATTTTTTTCGACTAATACGATGAGAAAGCTTGTTTTAATAAATTTAAATTGTCACCTAAAAATTTGTGATTAAATTATGTGATTGATGTATGTTGACAAGAGACTAGTGTAATTTGACAAGTTAATATAGGTATGATCGAAGAAAATGCATATTTCTGTATTAATTTTGTCCATTTCTCTAGAATCAACTTATTTTTAATATTATACAGAGTAGTCTGTGGCTTTTAAACTAGTACTTGAATTTACATTGAAAAACGTAAATATTGGTAACTAGTAGTTAACAAGTTAGCTGGCAGTTAACGGTCAGCCAACCATAAAGTTAACCTGCAAGTATAAAACCGACACTAAGTGGCCTTCACAAATTCATCACCTTATATTCTATTGATATTTTTGCTCTTATGTTTCTTAAGTTGTTTAGTACCTCTTTGTATATTAAGTCTTTAATGTGCTCCACAAAAAAAGCAATGCCATCAACTGACTACGCCGGTCCTACTTGTCCTTTATATCTAACCCATTTGTTTAAATATTAAGTGATTTTTATTCCAAAGGAAGGACATGTTTTAAATTCTTGAAACCAAATCATTGTTCATTGTCAGAATAAGGAGCTTCTATTGCAAGAATATTCAGTTTCTGGGGGTCACTTCAAATAAAATTCTATTTACAAAATATGGCTTCTGTCATATTCTCACTAAATTATGATTTCCTACCGAAATCGTCTGCGAAGAATTCTTGTGGTATGATATGAAACTATTACTTTTTGAGAATTATGCTAATAGATCCGTGCGAAATGTTACAGTTTCGGCTCACTGTTGGATAATTTCGAAATTTCCTCTATCCCCAGTTACACATTTAGTGCAATATCGTTATTGGTAACAGTTTTTAAGTCATACATGCATAATTCTTACTGTATTATTTTTCGGTATCCAAATCGAATCATAATTGGGATATCGGTTCGTTCCATTTCTCATTTCTGTCATATAATTCATTTCAATTTTTAACTTTAGCCAAGTTGTATGCAGTGGTTCGGAGAAAAACGTTATGATACCAAAAAAATTAAAATCATATTGAAAATGTTAGATTTCTTCAACGAAAGCTACACAATATGGGAATCAGAGAAAATTTGCTGTCTTGGATAAATAGCTATATGGAAGGAAGAACAATAAAAGTCAAACTAAATAATGCTCAGTCTGATGTTAAAAACTTAGTACATGGTGTTCCTCAAGGCTCCGTATTAGGACCGTTATTATTTCTTTATTACATAAACAGTCTTCCTGACTATTTAACTACAGGTCACTTAACAATGTTTGCTGATGATATAACAGTAACATTATCAGCAGATACGATAGATCAACTCCATGTACTGATTGATCAAACTTTCCAAGAGGTCACTACCTGGGCGCAGAGAGATAAACTAATCATGAACGGGAACAAAACAGTTATTATGAATTTTAGTTTGCAAAGACATTTACCGCGCGATATGATGAGATGAGAATGTCATACTGTCTCACAACACGAAATTGCTTGGCACTTACTTGGACAGTAAGCTGTTGTGGGACAGACACATTGAACATGTATGTTCACAGGTAAACAAGGCATACTTCGCTATACCGCAAATGCAAAGTACTTTGGATACTTAGCATATATCTTGCTTATTCGCAAATTATCAACATTTATATTTTTATAACGAAATTTGTGAAATAATATTATCTATTAATTCTAGTCATTCAAATTTTTAAACCAAATTGTATTTATGTAAATATAATAGGTTTGTGTTTACCTCTATATTTAGTATAACTTTAGGTATGAGATGTAGGCAAGTAGTCAATTTTACAATTTTATATTATTTATTTATTTATACTTTAGAATTTTACAATTCGTATTAAATGACTTACCATAGATACATCTGTATCTAAAATGGTCAATAAATATTATTGTAATTTTGTTGTCTATGAAGATGATAATGATCGAGTAAGGATAAACATGCTTTAAAAAAACAATCGAGCCTAGCATTACACAGATATAGCTATCAACTTCGTTTTTTCTTATGGATTACATTGCATTTTTTATTCTTCGCGTTTTAGTGACTCTTGAGAAAACCAATTTATACATGTACAAATACTTAAGATCTGTTAATAACTTATTACTATAATTTGTTTTTTCTATAGCTTGAAATTCCAATTTCCATTTCAATGAATAGGTCTATCTGTGTAATGCGTTGCTCTTTAAAAATTTTAATATATTCAAATGCAATAAAATTACAGATTACAGTCAAATCTATTATTTTCACATGTTGATCCTGTGCTACTTGAAGAAACATAGTGTCCTCCGTACAATCTAAGGTAATCAGAATATGTAAAAAAATTATCAAAAACAGACATTAGCAACTATTTCAAAAGATATAGAAAATATTCTATACAGTAACCGGACCCCACATATGTACCTATAAAGAAAGAAAATTTAAGTAATGACAGAAGCGCCTTCTATACCAAAGGAAATATTACAATTCGACACATTTTTACTTTAAATGTCAGGTGTGTAAAAGACCATTGTATGATTATTTCATTTTAAATTGGAGACGATCCGTTTCTCGACGTTACTGGATTGCGAAAGGTCTGTTTATGTCCAATACAATTTGGAGTAACACGAAGTAGTAAAGTAGTATTCTTTTAAACGTACAGATAAAAATCCTTTATAACAATGTCATAGATTTGTTCAACCCTCATATATTCTATATATAAAATAAATAGAATGATTTTAAATTATGATAAGCACCGATATAATTTATTTTTCTACTCAAGTTTTGGGTTTAATCTAGGTACTGGTTTTTTAATACCTAGACTTAAAATGTTTCAGATGCTGAGGTGGCTCACATGATGGTGTTCTAAAGGACGCGTAAAAGCAGTATGACCAAACTATGAAAACTCAACCATTAAGTAAAGCAAGTTTTGTTAGTAATCTTCATAGAATGATGGTTACAAATGGATTAACGTCACCAACATAATTAAAGCTAAATATTTGAATAAATTTAGTATTATACTTATACCGGGATTTATAGAAAACTTTAATATTAACCGTGAATTCTGGGCGCAAAAGGGATTAAAGAAATCATGAAAACACATTCTTAATAAGTAATAACCGTTTTAAGATGACTGGGAAAACAATAATCTTCGAAGTAAAAATTATTTTCATCATATGCTCCTTCTTAATAACTTAAAGCTAATATGCAGAGCTTTATATTTATTTTCATTTTGCCAAAATAGAAAATCTCTTACTAAATTTTCCGATTTTACTATTTTTGTAATATATTGTTGTAAACGAAATTATTCACAATTATAAAATTTATGACTTGGAATACTAAAAGTATATAAAATTAAATAAAATAACAAACACTTTTGTCAAGAAACCATTGTGTTATTGTTGTATGATTGATGATGTGTATAATTCGATATTTATGTTGGACGGTTTATAGTACTATAAAAATAAATTACCTCAACTCCCATACAATGGGAATGATTTTACGATTTAACGCTACTTCAATTAAAATGATATTTCGATGTTTGTAGGTATACAGATTTTATAATCCCCATGAAATATGCATTGTATTGCATACACATACCTATATAAATAAGTTATAAACAAATGATTTCAGATTTACGTAATTCCATAATTGTATACATAATAATATAAATTACTTTTCACCAAAGATGTGTCACAGTATGACATTAAAGTGATTGGAATTTCAACGGAATAAAGAAGATGTTTAGTAATTGCATTTTAATTTTGATACACTAATACTAATTCATTCTATTAGGACATAATATATACTGTCAAAGTCTGCTTTAATATCTCATCCCAAGCGTTTTAGAATCATGACGGTGCGGTCATGTAAGTAAATGTGACTATAGAGTCACATTTGCTTCTTATAAGTAGTTTGTTGGATGAGAATGGACAGCTTTTTAAAATATTAAATTATTCAATCCTCATACGTAAGGCAATTCATCGTTTTTATGTTGGTATACATCACACCTTGGGTAAGGGATATCTGATTTCCAAATTTTGGCGTTCTCCACAAACAAATTCTTGACTAACCATCGAACAATTTTTATGGCATTTTGGTCTCCAGTTTACTATTTTTCTTGGCTTTCCTCATACCTATTCGGTCTCGTTCATAGACTGATTAACGAAAATAGGCTTCTATGAATTCAAAATTCATATAATGAAGAATTCAGAAGAAAGTCGTAAAATGTTATAATTTCTTATTGTAATTTTAATCGTTTAGTTTCCGTGAAGCAAAGCTTTTCATTGTTCCAATCATTCTTCCTGTTCGTACGCATGAAGTCAAACGTAAGACATGTTCTTAGAAACTGCAAAAATGTTTATAAACTATTGTAGTTCAATTTCAAATTGTATATTTAGCGAAATAAGTAATTTTTATTTTAATAATTTTATTGACTGTAAAATAAAAATGTTTTTTGTTAACATAGCTATTATAACCTCTTATTTTATGTCTGCTAGAAACTGACTTGAGAAATTTACTCCAAGTGTTGATCTCTGCGCTCTTACTGCGAACAACGATTACTTATTTGTCATTCGGTGTAATTATTAAAATCATTCGTATGTCACGTGACTACCCTTTATTTAGATATTTTAATGCCATAAGGCAAAGGAGTGATTAGATTAAATATTAATTAATGTCTCCCTTTAAATATTTATATGATATTCTTAATATCATTCGGCGATCAATTGAAATTTAAAATTTCCACTTTGAAGTGAAAAAACATTTGTATAACTGAAGAATAATAGCAAAACTAATCATAATAGAAGTCAGACATACAATTACAAATAATCATACAAAGCACACCATTTATAAATACTTATATTGAGAGAACATTAGTATAGGGGGATATTAGAAAAGGAGGGCGCGTTTCTCGCCTATGGGTCTATCAGTACATTTCATAAGACAAACAGGGGTGAAGTGTGATTTTACGAGATTAGGAAATAAAATGATAATCACAAAGCCCATGGTAGGAATTTATAATTAAATTCTAATGTCTATGTTGAAATCGAAGAAGATAGAGGGATAGAAATTTTTCAATTGTAACCTGACAATATAAGATAATATGGTTTACACGACCTATTGTATTAAAAGATCAGCAGTGGTCTTTAGGTGTACCAATTTTGCAGAAATTGGAGAGAAAGCATTCTACCCTATATTCATTAAACTTGTGTCTGGGAATCACGCCAATTCTAAAAAATAAATAGAAATAAGAAAATGTCCAAAATATGTCAAGATAAAAGTGTAGTATCAAAGGCAAACCTCAACAGTTTGCCCCAGAAAACCACTGTATATAGTTCCAAATGAATATAAATACAATATTTTTATCTAAAATTCGCATCAGTGGTTTTCTAGTATTTTACACTAGAAAATATAACAAAATGTATGTTTAATGAATATTAATTATCCGCCACAAATAAACTACAAACAATATTCTACCCCAGTTTAATTTGATTCTACTAATTGTAGAGACCATAACCCTGGTGATTTTTGAACCTTTGTTTAGTCGTAATATTAAATTAGCTCTGGTAGTATACGTTTCATCCGTTCCCATACAGTTTCTGATATACTTGTATGAGCTCTCGCCCATAATATACAGAAGTTTATATATCGAACATCTAAAAGAACGCAGGTCATTATCATGTTTAACTTAATAAAATGATATTAATAAAGCATCGCTTATTGAAAAGTGGAAAGTATCGTAAGTATCGAAAGTATCGCTCATACGAGTGAAGATAATACTTAGTATTAAGTGGCTAAATAGGCAAAAATATTATACATAATATAGGAAGAGGCAAGCGATAGGATGGCTTGAAACTGATTGAAAGTTGCTTTTAACATTATCAAAAATGGTACTTGGCAGAAAGTATAAACGATAATTCAAGCAAAACAGTCCCAATACAATCATTTACCAAACTAAAGAGAGCATTTATTATAGTAGTTCCAACAAATCCAATGGATGGTACTTAGATTGGCTAATCGAACGGGGCCAAAATACTTAATTGTAAATAACAAAATAATCTAAAAAGTCTACTTGAAAAGAATCACAGAATAAACAATAACGGTTATTTGAACGTTTTGTAGATTTTTGGCAAAACCTACAGCTTAAAATAAAAAATAATTTATTGGTCATACTTAACGGCGCTGGTTAGGCCCATTGTCACATAATGGATCACTGGTATGGTGTAAAAAAATATAATGAAAACAGCATAAAACGAATTGCTAAAAGTACAAGGGTTAACGTGTTTTAGAATTATTATTCTAATACAAAAAGGAATCATTTATCTGGTGTACAATGGAACAACGGGTAGGAGTATACGTTTATGGGCCAGATATAGGTTATCAAAAGCCTTAGCCACTATTTTCCAGGCCAGAAATTTATTCCATAGAAACTTGCGGTAGAGAATGCGTAAAAACGCATGTGCATGATGTGATGAAGGAATAAAAGGGAATGAGATTGCCTCACTAGGGAAAGGGCAGGAACATTATACATCGGGCCTGAACTGTTTTGTGAGATATCTAAACGTGCCACAATGGATTGGGTTCGAAAATGGGAAAACGATAGTAATTCCACTTAGGTGTTTGAATATAACTCCAGAGTAAACATAAGCAAATAATTTTATAAACCACCCTCAAAAACAAGTTAAAGAGCTAGTCGATCAAAACGGCGAACAAGAGGCCAGCTTATAGGACACTGACCACTATGATACCATTTCTAAAAAATAGCCAAAGCTGAGAACGTCGCATGTCCTTTCAGCACAGATTTGAAAAACTTTACTAAAGATTTACTATGTTTATATATAACCTTAACTTGACAAAGGTTAAGTAATTTGGAACAAGCGTTCCTGACTCCTGATGAAGTGGAAATCATAGATCCCAGGAAAATGTTAACTCTCCCCATAAATCAAAAAATTTGCGGATGTATATTTAGGTATTTATTTATTTAAATACGATATTCAACAGACACTAGGCCCAGTTACGGGATAGACAGGGCATAGAATAGAGTATTATAACAAAGAAAAAGAAAAGAAAGAGAAAATCATTAAATGACACAAACAGTTCGTAAATCAAACAATATCTTAAATATAAATATAAAATAATTGGTGGGTATTATTGGATAAAAATTTTTTTAATCTAATATAATTGCCCCGTTTCGATCATGTTTATTGATCTTCTTCAGAGTCAACTATTATGCAAGCCACCAATATAAGTACAGTCGAAATAAGTAAATAATTTAATCTTACTTATTTTGGCTGTGCCTATATTGGCATTTTTTACTTTTCTTATATTTGCATCGAATTTAATAAGCTAAAATCGCATTCCCAAACAAAATTTTCCGGCTTTCTATTTGGTTTGTAGAAATAATGTGTTTTTCAAGTATCCGTACAAGATGCATCTAAGAAATGGCCATTACAGTGTTGTAAAGATGTTGTACAATACTTTGATTGTCCTAGTTATTGTTTCCTACCATCTGAATTAATCTTTAGGTGTGCCTCACATTGGGCGCCACATTCACGATTGTCAATTTTTGCCTTTTCTTTCATTTACATCGAATTTAATAAGTACGTTAAAATTACATTCCTGAACTAATTTTCCAGCTTTCTGTTTGGTTTGTAATATACGTGTTTTTCAAATATTTATACCTACAAGTTCTAAAATCAGAAAAATTATTATTAAAGTATTATAAAGCTGTTGCATAATACAGTTTAACTACCTTAGTTATTATTTCTCACCATCTGAAATACGGAAATAATTTTCCAACTTTGTGTTTAGCTTGTTTGTAAAAGTTACGTGTTTTTCAAGTATCTGTACAAGATCTATCTAAGAATTGGTC
Source organism: Rhagium mordax (assembly GCA_963680705.1). NCBI lineage: Eukaryota > Metazoa > Arthropoda > Insecta > Coleoptera > Cerambycidae > Rhagium > Rhagium mordax. Next base: position 30,851,928 of record OY796657.1, read on the forward strand.
AATAAAGTATTGTAAATTTGTTGTACAATACTCTGACTGTCCTAGTTAGTTTTAGTTTATATTCATATACTTGCCTACCAAATATAGGTATAAAGATTTTTTTCTCCTACCATAATGGAAAGTACACACTTTCCTCCCTCATATGAGGGAGGAAAATGCCACTTTTCCTCCCTAGGGAGGAAAGTATTTTCTTCCCCCATATGAGGGAGGAAAGTGTATTGCACATTGAATATAAATATAACCTATAATTCTAACATCTAAAAATAATGTATTTAAGATATACAGGGTGTCCCACTTAAGATGTATCCACCCTCCAAACATCTTTATTTGTGAACCGATTTTCGAAATCTTTTTTTTGCTGGATAGGGCTTGGAAAACTGCATATAAGCTATACCTTATATTTCTTAAAAAGGTATATCATGACCTACTGAGACGTATTTTTTTTAGCAAAATTTCGAGAAAAATTATTAGCGATTTTTTTAGAGAAAAACTAATTCCAGAATTAGATTCAGGACCTTTTAAAACCTAAGTGGTGAGAATTTTGCGACATTGATTGGGATACATGGTTTTAAAGAAAATGGAGAGGAATTTTTAACAACGGCAAACTTTTTTTTGTAAACAAAATCAGTACTATTTTGAAATTATCAGTAATTTAACATTTTTCACAATTCTCTGGTTTATTTGAAGACGTATTAAGAAAAAAACGACAGTGCGGTAACGACTAAAAATGATATCTAATTTCTGTTGATACGGTTATTGAAAACAAATAAAACATTACATTAGTTATTAAAGCTAATTAAACAATTCACAGGAAAAAATATTGTAATAATCCTTTGAAAAAACAAATGGTAAAAATAAAAACAACAAATAAGCAAATAAAAAATTAGGAAGATTTACTGGTAACAAAACCACGACAAAATTATTAAAAGGTCAAGGTTCCTAAAAATAATCAAATTAATCAACTAATAATTAAATTGAACTATTCTCAATGAGTTCACCATTCACCTTATGCATTTTTCAATACCGTTTGTTTTTTTCAAAGGATTATTACAATATTTTTTTCCAGTGAATGGTTTAACTAGCTTTAATAACTAATGTATTGTTTTATTTGTTTTCAATAACCGTATCAACAGAAATTAGATACCATTTTTAGTTGTTACCACTGTCGATTTTTTCTTAATACGTCTTCAAATAAACCAGAGAATTGTGAAAAATGTTAAATTATTGATAATTTCAAAATAGTACCGATTTTGTTTACAAGAAAAAGTTTGCCGTTGTTAAAAATTCCTCTCCATTTTCTTTAACACCCTGTATCCTAATGCCGCAAAATTCACACCACTTAGGTTTGAAAAGGTTCTGATTCTAATTCTAGTATTAGTTTTTCTCTAAAAAAATCGCTAATTGTTTTTCTCGAAATTTCGCTAAAAAATATACGTCTTAGTAGGTCATGATGTGCCTTTTTTAAAAATCTAAGGTATAGCTTAAATGCAGTTTTCCAAGCTCTATCCAGCAAAAAAAAGATTTCGAAAATCGGTTCACAAATAAAGATTTTAGGAGGGTGGATACATCTTAAGTGGGACACCCTGTATTTAAGGATTTCTTTTTATTTCTTTACTCAATAAATAGTTTCAATAAAATCAAATAATTGATCTATTTAATATAAGTTAATTATACAGGTACAGGTACACGGGATCAAAGTGCTTTTTCCTCCCTTGGTGATCACTGCCCTCCGCTTCGCGTCGGGCAGTGAACTTCACCCACGGGAGGAAAAGTGGCACTTTCCTCCCTAGTGATACAAATAGCTATTGTTTAGTTTTGTACCTAAATTAACGGTATTAATATTATTTTCACTTTTGTTAAATTTAATTCAATAAGTATAAAAATAAACCAGTTGAAAACAAGTTAGGAACATTAAAGTATATAATTTCATAAAAACGTCGGCGTCGCAAAAAAACGTTGCACAGGCGTTTCATTTAAAGAAATGGAAACTTGTTAATTGATTTTCTCTGTATATTAATAAAATACCTATAATATAATTTATAAAAAAAACATATTATTAACATTTAAAATCTTTTGTAGAAGAGTTTTTAAATTAACGACATAAAATTTAACATATTATGTAGAAATATTTGATAATATACATGCCTATGGTTAATTACCGTTTTATAGTTAATTAATGATTATGGACCTGTGCTGAAACATTCCAAATGCTTCCAAGTATTCACCATTATTTTCTTTAATAGCCAGAAATACGTAAATCCTTTTAAAATCCATAAATATCTTCTGTAATCTTTTTCAAAGCATTACCCGAGTCCCAAAGATCTATTAATGCATGTATACATCTTTAATGGAATATGCAAATATATATAGTTGACTCAAGATCTGATAGACACTAACAGAAACAGATACAACCAGTCAACTATAAATTTATCCTTGTTGTCAAGTTTGTCATTAATCAAGTCAGCGTAGAAATTCCTCCACCGATATTCAAGATTCACATAATACTAGTAGCGAAACAGAGGCGTCGTGGATTATTCTAGGCCACCTTTAATGCATTTATTATTTAGCAGCAGCTGTCTCACGACTGGCGCATCCTAAAACAACAATGGGGGTCGCCTACATGGAGAGACGTGTTTATGTCTGTTAAGTCACAATAAATATTTCTCTTAGGTTTGCTCTACCTAAGACAATGCTATAAATTACACATACCGTTGCGATAACGTGCTCCTATTCTGTTTTATTGGTTTTCTATGGAAATTGTTATTGTTTTTGTAGCAAACAATAGGGGAATTTATAAATAAGAATATGGGTTACGTAATTGTTTTTTGTAACGAAAATTCTTTGTGTAGCGAAATTTAAATTTTATCGTTTCTTATTTATTGCTCGTTCCATATATTTGTTGAATTTTATTAGAACGCTGAAGCTGCACTTATGTTTTCAAATGTGTTTTTATATTGAACCTGTTTCCACTATATTTAATGTTTGCTCAAGTACCGTTGCATACGGAGAACGTAGTTTTTAATGCATTTTTTTAATAAAATAATTAAAATACCAATTCTTGATTCTGAGTACGTTGCAAGCTGCAAGTATAAATAAATAAATAATTTAAAGATACGTACTTTATTTCGTTAAAACAATAAATTAGTTCGAGGAATCTAATTTAAAAATTAAAATAATTAGTTAAATTCGTGATATTTAAAAGAACCAAAATTGTTTTTACATTGTATATTTGCATATTCTGTCACTATAACGATGATAAAGTTATGATAATAAATACTTTTTTATCGTGACTGTTTCGATTAAATTTAAAAATAATGTTGGATTAAAATTCTTATGTACTGGTTGCATAATAGATCCAAGTTCCTATTTATATATATTTAGTGATTAAATAAAGCTTCTCGTAAATTTGATGTTTTATGCAATAAATATTTTTAAAAACAACTTTTCACGATAATATGATGAGAAATTTTATTGTTTATTTGTTTGGGCAGAAAAGAAACCATGAAAATATTTACATAACTAAACTTCTGAAATGACACCATCGGTACAAAATCTGAAGATGATTCAGTGTCAAATAATAAAGATATGAATATTCCACAACTTTTTTTTTCACTATATTTTTAAAAGATTGTACTATTCCATACTGCTCAAAATTTGAAGTGGGACACACAAAAAATTCAGATACTTAATTCAAACTGCTGTAAGATCCTGAAAAGTGAACATATTTAAACCAAATTTATGTCATTTTGAGGCACGACTATTCAGCTTTGATATTATTTGGAAGCTGTTATTTAAAGTTCAAAATTAAATTTGATATATAGTGTTAAATGTGCCTGTGTCATTTTGTGATTTTTCGATGGTGTGTACCACGTTAGAGAAACACCCTGTATATTTTATTGTTAAGTCATATTTCAGCCTGAAGTATTATCTTTAACGTGTTTTTTGAATTTTCTTTCTATCTTCAGGATTTAAGAAGATATGTGGTAATTATACAATTTATTTATCAACGACAAAATACAAAAAGTATTTTTTAAACTTAACAATAAAAAGACTAATAATGTGTAGGGCTCCTCTCGATTTTACTACCTCCGTACGGCGTTGGGACATAAATCTTACAGTGTTGCTGATTATATCGTGAGGAATATGTACCCATTCATCCAAAACAGCATCTCGTAAGTTTTCTATTGTTTGTCCTTGATTTTGGCGAGCTGAAACCCTTCTCTATAAAACCCAAAATGTGTTCAATTGAGTTGAGGTCGGGAGACCAAGCAGGCCATAGCATGCAGCGGATACCTTCATTTTCAATATATTCGTTTACGATACGAGCCCTATGATGCCTTGCATTATCATCCATAAAAAAAGATTAGGGACCGACATGTTCGGATAGGTATCGGTAAAACAATTAGTTGTAAAACTCTTTCCAAATACACATTAACCGTCACTGTTTCATTAAAAATGATAAGTTCTGTACGAAAACTAATTCCTGTTTAAACTATTAGAGAAGGATCGCAGAAGGGTACACAGTTAACCATGGCGTTTTCGACAGATCTCCTGCACTGTCTAAGCTCGTATTCTGTGCTTATGATACAAACAAAATCTGGAGTCGTCAGAAAATAAAACTCTGTCCCATTGCCGATTAATTCTAGTGCTCCAAACCGAAATGTAAACGCCGCCTCCGATGGCCTCTTGTCCACCTCTAGTGTCTAGCTGGACATCTGATGTGCTAATAAAAATAATAATAATAATAAAATGTTTTTATTTTTTTTCCATATAGAAAACATTATAAAAATTAATTGAAAGAGATGGCGATATTCAGCTTCGCTGTTCTTCCATATAACCATCTCAGTTAATAAACTAACAAACAAAACATTCATATACAATATACAGTAATAATAATAATAATAGGTGCCCAAGCATTATATTACCTACCCAATAAACACAACATACGTGGCCCAATAATGGTAAATCACAAACTGCCATCTAACTCATCAATGGTACTTCGATGGCTGCTTAGTACTGGACTGTGCTGGACCGGAAAAAATATGTCCCACCGGCCATCAGAGATTTTGCCATCATTTAACCAGTAATGTGTCGCCACTGCTTAGCCTCCAGTGGTACTTCATTTAATTAATATTGGGCCATTATTAGACCACAATTCAGCCATTATTCAGCCACTCCAAGACCAATAATCTGTTACCAGTGTCTAACCAGTACTGTCTGTGCTATTGGTCATTTCGTGTGCCAATATAGGTACAGTGCTATCAGTGGCGACTGGTGAAATTTAATTTGTCATTTCTTCGTATTGGAGCGAGGGTCAAGCGACACTTTAAATTAACTACCTACTAAGACTGAATGAAGAAGTTCTGCAGAACAGAATTGAACTTGAAATATGCGAAAACAGTTGCCAAAAATGGGTTTGCTGCCCCTGATAATTTTGTAGATATAATTTGAAAAATGTTTGCCAAGCTTTCGTTCAGATTCAGATGTCAAATTTATCTACGGATTTCAATTTGTATTAATATTTTATTAAGTTGACATTTAAAAATACGATAAGTATAAAAATTTAATCAAAAACAAAATTTACAATCTGATATCTGAAAAAAATGTTTTGCAAACATTTTTCAAATTATCCACAACATTTATTATCAGGGAAGGCAATCCCATTTTTGGGCAACTGTTTTCGCAAATTTTAAGCTCAATTTTGTTCTGCAAAACTTCTTTATTTAGTCTTGGTAGTTATTTAAAATATCGCTTGACCCACGCTACAATAAGTACAAACTAAATTTCATCAGTCGCCACTGAGCACACTGTACCTATATTAGCACACTAAATAGCCAACAGCACATATTTTACAAACCATTTACAAATTAAATAGATCCCATTTTTCAAAGCCGCCACTGACATGCTATTCACATTTTAGTATATGAACATATTAAATAAAAATATATAGCATTTAAATACAAATGTTACTTTTTCAATGAAAGGCAGTATATTTATATATTAACATATTTATTGTAAAACAAATAAAAACAATTTGTATCATTAAAACTATAACAAAAAACGTTTTTCCAAGGTGAACATCAATATAGGTACATATAATTACATATACATATGATTTTTAGTTTATTGCTTACCTAAATCTACCTAAGCTAAGATAAGAACTAGTTTTTGCCAAAAAGTGCAGGTGACCGGTGTTTGGGTAGATTAGGAGCGGCCTATCACAGTTATAGGGTTTATCTATACCAAAAGACACAAATCGATATCCACTCAAAAAGTTCAGCTGACGTACGTTACCTGTAACAAAGGATTATCACAATAATTATTTTTTTTTTCGTTGTTTCACTTCACTTACTAGAGAAACTAATTGTTCGGGTTTGTCGGTTAATAACCCTGTTTTCTTGATGTTTCGTAACTTTTTTGAGAGATATTTGTAATGAGGAGGCGGCAGGAAAAGATATGACGGTTTTAATTTTTACTTCTAAATTACACGTTTGTCAGTACCTATTATCCATATTTCAAACACTTTACACTAACAACTGCTTAAACACTTTTCTTTACTAACGACATTGACGACTGACGCCACCACAGGTTAAAATGGCGAATGATAGTGGTGGTACGGAATGTGACGCGCAAGCGCAGACTCAAGTAGATTGCGCCGGCAATGAACCATTATTGGTACTGAAATGGCAATAATGCAATATATAAAATACTGGCAGAAACTCAGTAAACCATTATTGGTACTAAAATGGCAAAACGTCATTCATAAACTACTGGTAGGACTGTACACAACTTGTAATGGACCATTAATGCTTAACCAGCAACATCACAAAACCATCAATAACTCTACTGGGCCAACAGAATGCCACACATCATGTGTTTACTGGGTAGCTATTATGTTTATTCAATATGTAGGTTTTTACCTCATTTCTGAAGATTCTAATTGTTTATGTTGAAATGTGAATATTACTGACCTACCAAAATTCTGGCTGTAACTGTGTGGCGTTAATTGTTCTTTCACGTAGAGCTCGTCGTTTGATGAATCTATCATCTATCATTAACGGCTGTGGTCCTCCTTGGTCTACCTCCGTCATGATGGGTATAATTAATTAGGAGAATTATTTATTTATTTCAACCAAGCTCGAGTAATACTATACCTACTCCAAATTTATCTGCAGGTCTTTGTGACATTTCAGCTACGATCATACCAGTTGTTCTGTTTAGTAAAACTTCGTTTAAGCGCAGAATTTTTAGAAACTTATGTGGCACAAATGTCAAACAGACCATTAGGAGTTTTGTTTTCTAACCGACTTATATGTGAAGGACATGTATAGAAAAAAACGTATATCTTCTTTAATCCTGAAGATAAGAACAAAAATCAAAACACATGGTAAAGATAACACAAGGCTAAAATCTGACTTAGTTCTAAAATATACAGGTTGTTTCGCTAACGGGGTACACACCATAAAAAAAATCAAAAAATTACACACACACATTTAACACTCCTTATCAAATTTAATTTGAATCATTCTTCAAGATGACATAAATTTGGTTCAAATATTTTCTCTTTTTAGGATGCTACAGCAGTTTGATTTCCCATAAGTTTAGTGAGTTAAAATCCAGTAGGGGTTTACTTGCGTTTTTTAGTATGTTCACATTTTCGACGCCATTTTCTTATCAAGTAAAAACTTACGAAATATCACTAATATTAGAATTTTGTAACGAACAAGAAAATGTAAAAATATAAAGGATTTTCCATTTAAAATAAGAAAGTATGCAGAATATTTAATTATTGCACAATTTATGTCAGATTCTGGCTTTAGTGACCTATTAATCACGTTCCAACTTTCAAAAGTCTATCTTCCTTAATAAGTAATTTCGTAGGCAATACTTTATTGGCCAGCGGGCATATTATCGAATAAAAATGGTACAGAAAATCGAAAATATGGACAATTCCATGATAAAGTACAATGTGGGTTACAAATAATTTTATTTTTTTCTATATTAAAAATTATGAACGTTGACTAAAGGGGATATACCCCTTTAAAGAGAATATACCCCTTTAGTTGATGTTGAATTCGCAATTTATGTAAAAATGTCCACAAAATGCATATTGCAAATATTTAAATATGTTAACGAGATAAGAACGGGGTATGTACAGGGGCCACCTCGTACATTCTTCATTTTCTTTGTGCAGCTATTAATGAACTCTAGGTCAGTCAGTTCTAGTCTTATTTGAACTACCTACTATAAAGTATTGATTTTAAGCATTAAGTTGGACAGGTAAGTGCTTAGAAATAGTTAATGTTTACTTTTAATAAACAACTTTAACCTGAAATTATCACTTTATTAGTGTGTTAGCCGTAAATATACTATTTAATTTTTTATTTTAACATAAAAATGTTTTGCCTTTTGTCTTACATTAACTTTTGATGATCTGATTTAATTTGAGCATAACATAAATTTAATAAACATATTTTGTTGAACCCTTTGAAAATGAATAATTATCATAACATGCATTATATCTTAACGCTTCGGCACTTTTTATGTAATTTTATGTGGAATTGCAATATAAGTTTTAATTTTAATTATTCTGTAAAATTGAACGCATGACAAACATAATTATCTCAAACCACACACGTCGTGGTCCGAAATAACTCTTTGAAAAAGAGAATTGATGGTGCAACTTATAATATGCAACGCCGTTGCTTTGTGAGATGAATCCCTGCATTCACTTAAAATTTATTTGACTTATGTAAACATTCTACAGTTTACAGTTTGAAGTGACGCCCAGGCAGTTGGCCGAACTTTTCGGTTACGTTGATTTAAAGTATTCTTAATTTACTTGAAAAGTCCTTTCTTTTATTTTGTTTAGCAGATTGGAACACAAACACAAAAAGGAAAATAAATCACAATGGTTTCCTATTATGTAGGACCTACGATATAAATTATTTTTGTATTTCTATGAAATTAAACATCACCCCTTTTTATACTGCTGGGTTCTATCAAGACAAACAAATGCATGTATAAAAAAAGCAACGTTTTGAAATTCATATTATTGAAAAAATCAATCAAAACAACTACTGTTTACACAGTTGCTAACCGTACTACTTTATTTTATAGAAGTTTTCTGTGAGATAATGTCCAACCTCATATTTTATACAGTGTGACATACTTAAGATGAAGACAACCCTGTATTTAATTTATTTTTAGAAGTAGAGATTTGAATTTCGGTAGAACTTCAGGAGCTGCATTTCTTACACTACTCAACTCAAATGTCAGGTATAACCCCAGCCTACTGCGACCTCTTGAATAGGACACATTCTCATAATTTTGCGTCGCGTTGGAGATATCGAAAAAAGTTACTAAAAAAGCTGTTCAGAATCTTATTTTAACCGTAGCTACCGAGTTTCGAGACAAAATTCGAATTTTGAAATTTTTTCTAATTTTCACAAAAGTTCGAAATTTTTGTCAGTTTTCACTAGTAAGCCATGATTTTATTTTTATTTCATGATTTTATGTTTAATTTTAACAATTTTAACTGTTTCCATGGCTTACTAGTGAAAACTGACAAAAATTTCGAACTTTTGTGAAAATTACAAAAAATTTCAAAATTCGAATTTTGTCTCGAAACTCGGTAGCTACGGTTAAAGTAGACTGGGGTTATACCTGACATTCGAGTTGAGTAATGTAAGAAATGCAGCTCCTGAAGTTCTACTTCTGTACCGAAATTCAAATCTCTACTTCTAAAAATAAATTAAATACAGGGTTGTCTTCATCTTAAGTGTGTCACACTGTATGAGTTTAGCAGAAGTTCAAGTAAGCTGGGAGTAAATAAGTTTCAAATTAATTCAAACGTCAAAGTTAGTTTCATATATTTCAAATATTATAACATGATTCAGTAGCGTTTTCCATATTATCCTCATCAGGGGTGTAACTAAGACTTTGGTCATTACAAGAAAAATAATATTCAAAACCTTTGTTATAAACAAAATAAGAAATTATTTTTGATATCAACAGTAATTAGTAACATTCTGGTGATACGATATTCTGAAATAAATCGGTTTACACAATGAATTCCGAAGAAAACCAGTACAAGTTAGAAAGAATGACTTACGAACATATTAAATAGGTGCTACTAATCTGTCAGTTTGGGAAGTATACCTTCTGGAAGTCTTAATGACTCTTAGCTGTTCCTTAATTCCATACATGAACCCTTGAAAATATCATTTCATAGAAAATATCATTGCATATTTAATAACTAAGTATAAAATTTCCTTATTTATAAAAATCCAGTCGTACCAATTACCTACGCGGAGAAGTTTTAAATATTGTTCCATTAACAAATTTACTTTTATGTACTTGTAGATGATGTCGCATCAAGTTCCAAATATTCACATTCGAACAAAATAATTGATCTTTGTTTCAAAAGTATGAAATTTATTCCGCACACTTCCTCGGAGCATGGTAAAATTATGCTGTAGCCAATATTAAATTCAAGAAGTGTCAAAGTGTCTATACAGAATCAGATATTTAACTGTACTTAACTTTTAAATATTTGGCAGAGAATACGTTTTTCGTATAGAACACAAATCCTACTATAAAATTGCTGATGTAAAACTTATGACTCAGTTGAAATTTACTTTATAAATACGCAAAATACATCTGAGTAATATGGAAAACTTATTCATATGTACCTACCTAGCAATACTTTAAATACCCATCAAAACGAAACAAGAAAAATCTTAAAGCAAATAAAACATTGTATTTATTTGAATGACGTTTATGTTGAAACGATTTATAGAAATGACGGAAATTGAATTTCTTTCAGCTCCTTGTGATTGAGGTTATCCAGCTTACTCAGTCGAGGAAGATTGCGTAATCTGGCACAATCTCATAGACGGTGCTCTTCTTCGGGCACTAGGATATAATTGTTCTTATAAAAGATTTTATAATACATCAACAATTCTAAATGATAAACACGTCAAATCAATTTCGAATTACGTCGAAGATTACCTAGAAAGAAGGTATATCGTATTGCCTTTTTTGATAATATGCGAAACCTATTATCTGAGAACATGTATATCTAAATCATCTTTGTAAAATAAAGGGATTCGAAAGGATGACTTTATTCCTCTATTTCTCTTACAGAAAAACATAATAATTCCCAAAATAACAATGATAGAGGCAAATTCACTGCACTACTCGTATATCTATTTAATAAAATAAAACTACTCTCAAAATACCTTAAATTTAAGCAGTAGGTTACACTTAAAGACCAGAACAAAATGAATACTTATTATTCCACATCAATTAACTTAATAAAAATAATAAATAATATATATTAATATAATGTGCTTCTAACGACAACCGCCAACAATTTTATTTTTCATTTTAGTATTTTTCAGCTAGTCTAAAATTGATTCCATTGTATTCTCAACTTTTAAAGGACCCTCTTTCTATTATCTTCAATTGACACACTCATTACCATCTTTAACAGTGTCTCCGCATTGTTGAACAGAAGACTGTAAAGATTTGTTCCATTCCACTTACCTAATGGGTATCTAATACCATAAGAATTAAACCCCCATCAGTTCTAACAACCTTTTACAGTCGATTCAAGGTAAAGTGCCACACACGAAGCGACTTAGTTTCATTCAACTAAGATTATTGGAAGCATGCAGACCTGCAAAGACCGCCAGTGTCGTTCCAAATAATTGGGGACGTGCCGTGAACATTTTATTAAAACTTAAATAAAAACAATACATAATACAATATTTTATGATATACACTCTTAAACAGTAGCTGCTTTTACATTATTCGACAATAACTGCGTTCTAAACTGGTTTCAATAATTTTGCCTCCAACGGCTCCAACAGATTTTATATTTATTTGTTCAGAGGTAAAGCATCAATATAAATATATCAAGTTGGATATTTCTGTTATAAAGATACTAATAACAATAATAATAATAATAATATGGTTGGTAAGTAACTGGGAATATCTAAAACAGGAAATATATTTGTTACTAATAAATATTAAGACTTTCATTTTCAACTGTAGGAATTACTATTTTTTTACGTTTTTTAACTTTTAACAAGTCGAATTTTATACTTTGTTCATCATAAACATTAATGGGCAATATCTTGATTTCAAAAAGTGAAGAGACATGAATCAAATGAGTTTGAATATGACTTGCAGATGCCTCTTGGGTCATTGCAGATATAATTGACCGAAATGCTTCAACAGTGACTCCAAGGTTGGTACGCGTGGAAAAAACAGAAACATTAACATTTTAAGGCATCGGAAGTGTTGGTGTAATTTATATTTATCAACACATCATTTTACGAGGATATTTTTGAATGCCATCACGAATACATGTATTAGCCTCTTCTGTACCAGCCAAAATATTTATTTTATAGATAACTCTTTGGGATTTCCATTACGATGTAAATAAACTTTGACATAATATACAAACATTTGAACTATGATGTTATCTGCTCTTGTAGACTGATAAGTTTAGATGAGATACAGAGAAAAACATGACATTTATAAGTGTGCGAAAATGACATTAAGAAAGCAAATAACATTTTTTTATTTACTGAATATTTCATTAACATTGATATAATCATATTAACATTGTTGTAATAACTATGAAAAGTATTAGTAAATTAATATACATAAGTATTTTTAGTTAAAAGTGATAGCAGATAAAGCTAGTTACATTTTAGTCTTACACAAATTTTTATTATGTAAAAAAATCTTGTTTTTGAAAAATCCGAGAATTAAGTCGTTCAGTAGTAAGTGTAGTCATTTGTCATTTAATTATTGGTAGGTATTTATAAATGAGTTTTCTATATTAATTTTGTAGTATATTTGTGTCTTATACCGTTGATTGAAATAATAATATTTCAATCAACTCTTGCTTATAATACGAAAAGTGTATCATCTACCAAGTATTTAAAAGTTAAATACAGTTAAATGTTTGATTCTTCTTAACTTTAACATACCTACATCATAACTATGCTGTGTTTCAAAGAAGCGCAGAATAAACTTGATACTTTTGAAGCGAAGAGATTGCAAAAAATACCTTAAAGCAATTTTGTTTTGAATGCGAATATTCAGAAGTTGTTGCACATGTGATTTTTTAAATGGAACGATATAGTGAGTAACGCTTCATTTGCAACTTCTTCACATATAATTGACACGACTGGAGTTTTAAAGGAAATTTTATACCTATAGCTATTAAATATACAATGCTATTCTTAAGGTTTCATGAGCGGAGTTATAAGGGACGGCTGGGAATTATTAAGACTTCCCGAATGTATGTTTCTATAGCCGACAGAGTATTAGCACATATTCAATGAGTTTGTCATTACAAGTGTGTAGGTAGTTTATGGAAGGTATCAAAATTTCTTAGCTCTTTTAGTACTCCTCAGTTTATTTATTGGATGAAATTATATGAGGTATGCATAAGCAAATTACTTATAACAGAAGTTAAGGTTTTAAATCTTCGAACCCGATGGTATACTTGCTCACAAACCATTATGACAACATCTAGGAGCTAAGTCAGTGTTGAAATCATTGTCGCCATTTACTTTCAGAATATTTCGACATTTTTATCGAATGGCAGATTAAACAACTCATTGAGTAAAAAGTAACAAAGAGGCACAACCGAACTGGTTTCGAGGTTTTCGTATTTTTGCTATTATCAAATTTTGGAGTTATGCAGTTAAATTGTAAGCATCTTCCCATAGCCACTAACAGTTCATGGCAATTCTGAAGCTATCGGCAAAAGATATAATACCGAAATCTCGTAACCTGTTCAGTTGCATCTCTTTATATTATTTCTTTACCTAATATCAACATGACTTAGTTCTTAAACAGCATGTTTTTTCAGTGATTGTAAGTTCGATTGGTATCTAGATGATTGTAATAAGTCAGTACAATATTGCACTTTTCACAATTCTGTTTGTTGAAATTTAATTGTAACACCGACATCTACACCAACACCAAAACACCATAACACTAATAATACTCGATGCGCGTTTCACCAAACAGTTTTAATCGTCTCCGAATGATGCCAACTTAGTTGACGAAACGCGCGTCGAGTGCGGTGTTTTGATCTTAGTGGAAACTAAGTATAGGTGCTTCTGTCACACCAAAAATTGCAGCCCTATCCAGGATGAAGTTTAATTAATATAAAGAAAAATGTATTAAATAGCTTGAGAGTAATACAATGTTGGGTATCGCCTTTACGTTTCGTTCATGAAGTCGTTTCTTTCAATTTCGTTCCTTTAAGGGACGAATAAAAAAATTAGTTTCGTTTCTCATTCTAAGGCTTTCGCGGATATGATGATTTGTGGAACAGTTCTCGGTTTTCTTCTAAATGTCAAGTGCAGAAGTGAACAAATTTGTTTCTAATTGTTAGAAAATTGCTGCATTTATTCAATAGTTGTTATACAAGCTTTTGTAGTCGGGGTAGCTTATTTAAAAACTAATTTGATTACATGTCTTTATTAATTTAATTAGTTTTGTTATAAATACATAACATTAATCAACGATTTCTAAAAACAGCTAAGTAAACTTAAAAAAATTTAAATTAGTTTAGCCTCATAAAACAATAACCCTAGCATAAGAACAATGAGGCGATAAAACTTGATATTAGACTGATCTGGACTTATCGTCGTTGTCAATGTCAAATTAATAGCAAAGGAACTATTTTATAATGAAGTAATTATTTTCAACCGGTACCGCTTCTTTTCGGAATTCACTCTTTGAACCGATTTATTTCGGAATGACAAATCACTAGATGTTAGTGATTATTGTTGATGTAAAAGTAATTTTTTATTTTCTTTACAACAAAGGATTTGTATGAACAGATTTTTTTTATGGTGACCCATATAACCTTATATACCCAAATGTCTTAGTTACGCCCCTGATGAGAGTAACATAGAAAACGCTACTAAATTCAATAGCTTGGTCCCAGAACAGGACACCAGCTGTGGGTTGTAAGGCTGTTTCTCTCTGTTTGACGGGAAACAATTCACACATTATGTCATACCGTCACGACATGCAGTGTGGTTCTAATGGGAAATACTGCCATAACTCAAGCCTATGACAGGACGATAATTCTCTCAAATTAGTTTTTCGCATTACTGATTCAATTGGCACATTTCAAATATTGAGTGTGAAATATATATTTGTCGTTCATAATCGACAAGAGTCATTTATTTATTTTTATGTAATTGTTTTACAAATCCATGAGGTTTAACCAGAAAGTGGTGAACTTTGTTAAATAATCATATTTTAGAAAATGCTACACCAAGGACTATTTAATACCCTAACTAACTAATCAAAACCATTGTTCTTTTCATCGCCTCATTTTCTCTCTCTAACACATGCAAAATGGATGCCAAATAACAGAGAAATAACAGAGATGAGTTAAAGCGAGGTCAAGCTCAAGTTGGGGGTCCATTTATGGGCGATGAAAATGTCAAAAGCTCTGAAAAATGTCTACTTTTAAATATTTTTCATTAGAATACTGTTTCGTTAAGCGTAAAAACCTCTATCTGATTAATATTATTAAAAATTGTTTTTGTATTTCATACTAATATTTATTGTTACTATTTTTTTATGCAATATCTATTGCATTTTGTAATAAAATTTTCCTATAATTGGATATTCTATCTGTTGGAAATAAACCATTACTATTATTATTAAAATACAGGCTTCTGTCATCAAATTATTATGAAAATGGAAATCCACTTTCAGCAAAATAAATTAACGCAATGCCATTTTATCTGGTGTTATTTTTATTCGTAAATGACTTCATCAAATGAAATTTGCAGGAAACTGGCTTGTTAAAACAAGCCAGTTTCCAGACATTATTAAAAATGTACTAATTAAATAGTGAAAAAATTTTAATATGGTATACCTAAGCGCATATATATATACGAATTGGCGTGTTGGTGCCTGCTCTGTCTGTCACCTTTCTTGTAAACACGACAATTTAAGAAATAAAATTTCGGTAGGATTGACATTGATTTTCTGCGAAAAGTACCTTTTTACCACTAGTTACTCATTGAATACACTTGGACGACGAAGATTCATCTTTTCTTTATTAGTATTTCTAAAGCATAAGGTTTCTGAGCACCTTGTATATAAATTTAAATTAAAAGTGAAATGTGTAGGTGTTGCATTCAGATATCATGTAAATATTAAATATCCCAGACATGCATGAAAATCTAATCAATTTTGTATATTTGCATTATTGAAGAAATGGATTTCATGTACGCTTGATTTATTTGAAATTCGAATTTTAAATAAATCATGTACATCAAATCCATTTCTTCAATAATGCAAATATACAAAATTGATTAGATTTCATAAGAGTATTTTTAGTTTCTCATTATGAGCTAATCGATAATGCAACCCAGTTTTGAAAGGCGCAACTTCACAAATATGTACGTCTTCTTGTGGACTTCGTTTTTTAATTGTTGACCATAATGAATGAATTTTGTGGTTGAAGTTGAAGTTGAAAAAAAATTGTAATAATTTGTTTTTAGACGTTTTGAATTTTATGATATTTAATCACGTATTCATCATGTGTTAAAGAAAGTCCAATGAATTTAATAATAACATGTTTAGAGATGAAACATCAATATAAGTATATCAGTTTGGATATGTTTGTTGTTATTATGCTTGTATAAAGCCTAAACAAAGTCATTTATAAACTTCACAGGCTTAAAGAAAAAATAATTTTGGCGAAAAAGTTACTAAGGTAGTGGCGGCATATATGGCCCACTTAAAAAAAATATTTTTTTTCTCGAAAACATTATTAAAAAAAATAATAATGCTTACAGGAACTTAAGCGTAAACACCTTCGCTTTCAGGAAAAAAATTAAACTTTGTAAAAATCAAACGTAAAACAAACAAAAAATTTTTTTTTTTTAAATGCAGTCAATGAGCCATATTCCCAACCAGGGTTGGAGTTATGGCCCTGGAAAAATTTATTTTAATTGAACGGTTCATTAAGAAAATTGAGCTTAGACATAATAGACAAATAGACTGACAACAAAAAAAAATAAAAAAGATTGCAAATTTAAAAATAAAAAATAAAATTGTGGAAAAAGTCAATGGGCCATATCATCAAACCCATCTGAAAATATGGCACTTACAGAATTAACATAAATCTGAGCCCTTTAAAAAAATGCAAAATAATTTTTTCCACTAATGTAAAGTAAGTATTTTCTATCAAGATAAAATACTTAAACAATGTGACGAAATAAATACATGGGCCATATGACCATTTGAGTAGTGCACATTATGAGCAACAAGAAAAAACTCTTTCACAAAATGCACAAAGTAAAATAAATATGTCACTATGTAACACGTAACTTAGAGAGTCGATCCTCCAAAATTAAGGTTTGTTTTTCAATGTTTCCCGATGATTTCACCAAAACACTTTCATTAAACTTTATTATTCGAACACCTGTTGTGACGCCATAATCTAAACTAGCCGGTATTGCCGATATTGCCGGAAGATCGGCTTGTTATTTACAGAGTACGCTTAAACGTATTGAAAGAAACTGTGAACGTCAAGAAGTTGGGTTTGAGGCGGTTAGTTTAAAATTTATGGGCATTGGGCCATATGACCGTCCGGGCCATATCTACCGCCACTACCTTATTAATATACCCTATCGCTTACTTGTCACTGCTTTGTCTTTATTTGTTCACGCTTAAGCTGTAATTTCTAAACCACAGATACCATTACAACAGCTCAAAAGTTAGCCAAAGGACTATTCTTCAAAATGACCGTAAAAAGGCAGGTACGTAATGTAAAAAAATCTGTAAGTATTCAGTGGTGGGCTGGCCTACACCCCACACCATGCAACATATTTCTATAGATAATGGAAAAGGATATTCAATTTAGAGTACTTAATGAGAAATTATACCAAATTTAAAATTGATATCCTTTATTTATTTATCATTTTTTGTGGTTGTTAATAGTGGTGTTCCCCAAGGCTTAATACTGGGCCCTTTATTATTTACCATATACACTTTTAAATTATCTTCTTTCTTGAGGCATTGTGATTCCCACTATTATGCAGATGATGCTCAGATTTACTTTTCTTTTAATTGTGACAGTGCTGATGATGCTCTTACTGTGATTGTAACGGTACAGTAGCCGAGTGGGTAAGTACGTTGAAAGTTTCATGGTTGCGAGGTTTACCTCAGGGTAGAACCTGAGGTGAATTCAAATTTGGTTATGAATTGCTTCAGGCTTAAATGGAAGAGGAAGCTGTCGATGCCCTCGATATGGTGCGAACTCCAAAATAAACTGTATTTTTTGCCTAACACAAAGTTAGGAAAATATTTCATGAAACTTTCATTAGATATTTAGCAAACTGGGAAAAGTGTGAGTCGTGGTATTAATTAATTTATTTCAACATTAAACTTACAAACAAAATGTATATTTGTCAATAAGAAATTGGTAGCACTTTGGCATAAATAACTTGTGCAAGTCCATCTTCTCACTATATTTCATGCGCCTTTCGTTGTATTAACCGTTGATATACTAATTAAAAACTAACTAAAACTAGCCATATAGTTCTAATCGCTAATATTTATTATTTATTACTGGCATTTCTCATGGCAATTCAACTTTTATTTTTCCTCTTCCTCTTTGCTAGTAGCAATTAAAGCATTTTAAAGTACAATTTCCGTAGTATTAAAGTCTATTGGATCCATTAATTGCATTTTAGATTATATAACAGAGCTCAATTTTTTTAAGATAAAATTATACCACCACAACAATAGTGAACGTGTGGTAAAAAGATTATTACCTACTGTGTTCATGAAACATTATATAAATTATGCAAATGAATAATAGTGGAAACGGATTAAGTTATAACACGAAAACCTCAGTTGATAAACTCATTGTAGCGTGTCTCTCCATATTATATGGAAATAGGGATTGATGTCTACATGTAAAACAAAAAAACTTTGTATACAAGCGATTGTGGTGTAACCGCGGCTGTCCGTATTATTTCATATCATTTACATAGATATGAACACGTAAAACATTAGATCAAATAACGTGCGGACGTCAGATATTAAAAATATTATTTGATATAATATTTTAGTCGATAATGGTAATAAGTCAGTTACAGAAAGCAGTCATCTTGAGCTTTCCCTTTTCCCGTTTAAATTTTGAAATTGTATAATATAAGGATACTGCTATCTTGATAATTAATTTTTGTAGTTAAATTTCGTTAATGTTTTCAATAAAATACACGAGAAATGTGACGCTAAGTCATTAGTAATGTTATTATTTTCATTTAATTCAGTATAATTTACTTTTAAACTTTCTTTTACATAAAATTTATTTACTCGACGATTCATAGTTTTAGTAATTTACCTTAAGATTTTTTTACAATTTTCTTTCTTTGATTGATACGCATTGTTTATAAATTGTGGATAACTTTCTAACAAAATTTACCTAATAAACTTTTACAAACTTCGATGACTTTTTGTGAAAAACATTTTTCTGCGATATTTATTTAAATATCACCCGTTAATGTGGCAAGTATTTTTTAATGTATTAACATTCAACACAGTTTCGATAAGTACAATCCATTGTCTTGTAGATGAAAGAAACAATGTTATCGTTATATTATGAGGTTGACTAAAATTATTCTTAGGATCTTCAAATGATTCTGGGTCAGTTAGATTTATCACATTTACAGTAACTCAACCAGTACATAACTTATGGACACATTGTATTTATTGACAATTTGGGCCATTTATGACTAAAATGAAAAACAATGGATTTAAAACTGATCACTGTGAAAAACTGGATGTATCAATAATGAGAGGAATTGATTGTTTCTTAAATATAAAAATCAAGCTGGTGAAGAGGGTGTGTCTCAATCACCAAAATCAAGGAGCAATAAATTATCAGCTTTATCAATTTTACGATTATGTTTCCGGAAAATGGGGCAATTTATGAACACTTTCCTCAGACCATTGAACGGTCAGTTAAATAAAAGTTTGTATTTTTCCAGTCTTTAATTAAGTGATTTTTTTTCAATTCAAACCAGACTCAAATCATTAACTCTGCTTAATTTTTATTTGTCATTAATTCTGTTATTGGCTTTTTTTCACACGATCGGCTATTAAATTTGTTTAGTTTTGCGTCGCTGAAGATAGATACATACATACCTACTATAATTTCCGTGCACAAACTAGTTATGTGTTTCATTGTCCTAGAATTCCATACCTATTACATATATCAAGTTTAATGTGCCATGATTAGTCTCACGCTTTCCTGACACATTCCATTTATTTATTCCTCCAACAAATTAAGAAAACAAAATTTAAAGAATTAAGTCCATTTAGCATTTATTTATGTTTCTGACTTAATGAATGCAATATTACTCTGCTTTTAGTGATGCGCTACTAATCACCTCGCGTTGATTTTCTCGTTTACGGAATCACTTTTCTGACTTGTATTTTACAATAATTATTTTACTATATCATACCGTGGTTCTATTGTTTCTATTCAATAACATGAATTTTCAGGTACCTACTTATATGTAGTTTGTGTCAATATTCATTAACTGGAATCTATTTCACTTCGATAGTGTATTATAGTTGAACAAACAAATAAATAGCGATTCCGAAAGACTTAGTATAATGCGCAATTTTTATTTTTGTTTCCTTTTATTGTTGTTATGTACTAATTGAAAAATATTTATAACTAATTAAACCTGGCTTTTTCTATGCCGATTTCTTTATAGAGGCTTTCAGGACCACTTATTTTGAGCTTTTATGGTTTACTTAATTATTATTTAATAAGAAAGTATATTACGTGGCTTTTTAGTATTTTTGTTTCATATTATAAGTTTAAATTATGTATTTTTATTCTAGGGATTTGCGAACTTTCACTTGTTACCCTACATGTCTTACTGTTATATTTGATTATGAATTTCTAGCCATGCAGTAGTAAATTCGAGAGAGCAGCTACTTTACTGCTGAAATTTTGAGACTTACAGCTTGGGAGGTCCAATTCGAATGAAAGTGTATTGGTAACTGTTATTCCCCAGAGAAGTTAGTAGATATCATGGTTATGGGACTAAAGGCAACAAAATTTTTCCAGTCCAAGCAGTTTGAGGTTTAGTAACTTTTTAAATGACATATTGGTTCCCCTACTGACTCTACTAAACTATTATTGTACCTATATTTTTTGTTTTCTTTATGGAGAAATGATGAATGTTCATAATACCTACAGAAATTTTATTGTTCCAATTTAAATTAGGCGTATTGATAGTATTAGGTTGTTGTTGGTTAAGGATTTAACATTAACAGATATTTAAATATATTATATTAATGGAATACACCTAGGTACTACCCACACTACTTTTTAAAGCAATAACGAATGGACGTCATTTTCATGATGCAAACATAATAAAGTAATAAAAAGTATAAAATATAGCAGTTAATAATAATTTCGATTCTTTATGACCTATTCATGAAGATAAAAGTTCCTGCAATAAACTATAAAATATTTTATTCATATGTAGTTTACTAAAATGCTGAAATTTATTAGTGCAATAAAGAAACCATACAGCCGATAAATATAAAAATAAAATATATCTTTAAAAACATCATTTATCATCATAATTCTAAACACATTTAAATTATTATTGTTATAAAAACATCAGCATAGTACAAATATGAGAATGTATTGATAAACGATCTAACCACCTCTAAGGAACAAAATCACTTACAAACCACCTAGTTTCTAGCTTTATTAACAGGTAATCAGAATTCTTTTATCTAAATCGACAAAACGTTATAGGAAGATAATTGGGTGGCTTTTGTTCAATAGTATTGAATAAATTAAAAGTTTTAGATACTTTCAATAATATTCAACTAGGATATGTTTTCACCAGTAACCAACATGAAATAAAGAACGCTCTTTATATGAATGGCAACCATAAACGAAAATAAATATCTATTGTAAATGAAGCGCTGAGTTACTATCTAAGGTGTACGTAAAAATTATGTTTAATTTTATTTTTTATTCAAAATGTAAACTTAGCAACTTTTATATATTGACAATTTCCGAAAGTTCGGTTTCGCTGTTATTGCATCAGTGTTTCTATTTAACATCAATAAAAAAGAGCAATTTATAACCACAACTAACAATGCCTTATTTTTTCCAAATCAATCATCTCAACTGTCATCTGGTATCTTGAGTGGTTAAGTGGTTAATAAGGTCAAAGAAAACAAACGTTGTCATAAACGGATTTAAAGTTAGAAACGTAATATCTAATTCACTCTTTTGTAATATCTAATGCTGTATTACTTAGAAATGGAAAACGAAATTTATGACATTGTTTTATTATTTTGTTTAAATAGTAGGTACGTCATTAAGTAATACGGTAAATCATAGTCATAATACTCATAATTAATTGTGTTTGATACAAGCAGTGTCACATGACATTAAAAATATAATTATTATTATCATTATCAAGGATGTAGGTTGATGTTTCCGACTGCAGATACACAACCAAGTTAAATAAAAAGAGGAATAAGAAAGAGTTGCGTTACAGGTGAAACAAAAATATTGTTTTAAAAGAATTTCATGTTCTATCGTTTGTCCCTGGCGGGCCAAAATTTATTTTGTCTGGTAAAATTTTATAATCGATGATTTTATTAATGTTAATTCCGTCGATAGAACATATATGTACAAAAATAATAACAAATAAAATGGTTTATTCTAAATGAAGCCAAAACGGTCTTTCTAATTTAAATG
This sequence comes from Rhagium mordax, assembly GCA_963680705.1. NCBI lineage: Eukaryota > Metazoa > Arthropoda > Insecta > Coleoptera > Cerambycidae > Rhagium > Rhagium mordax. The sequence continues at coordinate 30,874,750 of OY796657.1, forward strand.
ATGATTTATATATTTGAGTATGCCTATCTGGTATAGAAGTAGGAGAAACATTAAAAATCAAGCAATTTAGAACACCCTATACCTACACATAAAATGAAATAGCATCTCATACTAAATTTTGTAAGTAAGATATCCAAAAAAATATTACATCTTCTTCATTATGGATACGCGACATTATACATTTATTCTTCTTTTAAATCTAAAGAGCATATCAATCAATTGTTCAATTGTTTTTCGATTTTCTCTGAAGAAAAATTACTGCAAGAATAGTTTTTATATTTTTATCCGATTGTGAACATGAAACTGATCAGAGTTTCCACCTGGTATAGGCCTGATGAAGCAACTAGAAACTTACCTATCTTTTATTTTTTAAGACAAAAGACAAAATTATTTAAGGATCCACTATATAATGTCATGTATAACAAATTTAGAATTTAAAACTCCAATTAAATGAAATGTAAACGGAAATAGGAGAACAAAACTGTAGTTTGGTTTTTTATTACACCTCGCATTCTGCTGTTATTGAACAGCCCCCTGATGGGCAAGCGTGATCGTACAAAGCTAGAAACCTGGATAAAATCTACTTTTATATTGTATAAATTCCCAAAATAACCTACTAAATATCAAATAAAAAGTGTAATTTAAAATTTATGTTATATAGTAAACAGCTAATAAAACTTTTAACGTTGGATGAACATAAATAAAAGTTGGCTCCACGTAACTGCTCGCGAAAAATACATGTGTGATTGAATTAATAAATGGTTTCATTCATGCCTCGACGAGTGGAAGTTTAATGATAATTTGCTTTCGACAAAGATAGAATGATAGAGCAAGAAAGAGTATTCGGTTAGTGGGAGGTCTTAGAATACACACAACAGCTGCCTCACGAGAAAAGTTATAGTCGTGTTGTAGTCCTCGTCTACTGTGTCTGCTAACGAATGAGATCCCAATCCCGATGCTATTGACGTCGCTCATAATAAATACTAATCTTGGGGTGTAACAGTTAATGCTATGTCGAGCTGGCTGTGCCATGTAATTTATGAAGGGAAGAGGGTGTATATGCATAATGGAATTATTATAATTATATAGTGGTTCAAAGTAATAAGGAGTTAAGCCTATTTGTATATATTGTATCCACTGTGCTACTCCGGACATTCGAAGACAAAAAATTAGATAATTTATGATGAGTTACGATGACGTCGTTAACATTCATACATGTCAAGTTAGTTTAAAACTTGTGTATTGCATTTACAAATATTTCTATACTTGACACTTTATTGTTGTATTTACTTGGCTTTTAAATGTATTTAAAGATATTTTATGGTAAATAATGTTAATTTTATGCACTAATGTTAGACTATACAAAAATACCGTATCAGTTAATAACATACCTACTAAATAAGTTAATTGCATTAAATATTTTTTCATTTTTTAATTTTCTTGTATAAGCTAATATAAGTTTATGCTTCATTAGCTTGTACGCAGTTACATATTTAGTTGCATGTACAATAATTTTAATATAAATGTATTTCTGTGGCATAGGTACAGGTACCCATGATAACAATACTAATTAATTACATATATGGTTCTTTATCTAACAGAAAATTTAAGTCTTTTTGAGCAAGATATACTTATATTGATGTTTCATCTCTAAACATACAATTATTAAATTAATTGGACTTTCTTTACATGATAAAAATTGAATTAAAAATTACAAAATTCAAAACGTCTATTAATAAATTATTACTGGAAAATTTTTTTTAACTCACCACAAAATTCATTCATTATGGTCATCAATTAAAAAACGATGTCCCCAAGAAGATGTACATATTCTTTCGCTATTACAAGGTCATCAGGAGGACAAGTCTCGCTAATAAAGTTATTTTGTGGTGAGTTAAAATTTTTCAGTAATTTATTAATAGACGTTTTGAATTTTGTAGTTTTTAATCCAATTTTTATCATGTATTAAAAAAAGTCCAACAAATTTAATAATTGTATGTTTAGAAATGAAACATCAATATAAGTGTATCAAATTGGATATGTTTGTTGTTATTATGCTTGTATAACGCTTAAATAAGGTCATTTATAAACAATGCATATCAAACGAATAAAGGGAATTGTAAAAAATTTACAATAATTGTCTTACACTTTGATATCTAATTTCATGATAAAATGAAATATACCACTAACTGAGATTAAAAAAATTGCAGACATACCGTTTTTTCAAAGTACAAACTCTATAACTAGTTTTGATTAAAATATTCGGATATCAAATTATGGAATGATCAATTAATAAATAGAAAAATAATTATCCATTTGCAGGAAGATCAACAAATGATATGTCATAAAATAATTATGTAAATGTATCAATTTCTTTAAAAAACGTAATGGTTGCCTCAAAAATAAATTTGTACGCAACATTTATTTTTATGCCAAATATTTTGGATATTTTGTATATTCTTATGCTAATAAGAAAGAACCACATCCAGGCAACTGTAGAATGAATATCTAAAGATCAATAATACTAACCAATACAGTGTGGATAATGAGAAGCAATGAGAAGTTTTTTATTTTGCTTGTAACTCTTTTATTAAGAGATGAATTTTTACGGAGCAGATGTCACTGGATAACCAAAATTATAAAATAATTAAAATTTTATGTATATTTTTGATATAAGAAAAAATCAGAATGGAAATATTAACAAAATGCCGTTATTTAAATGTAGTTAGTTACAACCTTTTTGCCCTCGAAATACTTTTTGTCCAAAATAATAATTGTCATCATCATTGCGAATAAAATAAGCTCAAGTTTTTTACATTCCATTACTTAATTCGGGATATACAACTGCTTAAATTTAAGAAAGCTTGATGACAGAAAAATCGGAAACGTATTTTTTTACTTAATTGTGATTTTCTCTACGCATGTGCGCTGGATAACTTGAGAATACTTAAATTTTGATGAAGTTAAATAGTAGGAAATTATTGTAGTAAATTATTTCCAATGTATGTCAGTCCGTATCTTTCCTTATCTAGCTATATGACTTGAAAACACTTGATATATGTTAAAGAAGCTTTGTAAATAAATAACTGCCAAAATCTTTTGTAATTTCCAAAATTATTTCAACTAGTAATAGCTACAAGTTATTATTTCAAACCAAACATATTTTGCCAATATATTTTTTCATTTTTTGACTAAATAAACCAGATCATCGATATTTTGATTCCGCTATTAATTATTTATGTTAGTCTACAAATGAATTTAAAACATTTCCGTACTTTTTACCAGTGCAATGACAGAATTATATAAATAGAGGAAACAATGTATCAATATTATCATTGCCATAAATATAACTGATTTGTAACTGTATCTTTAACTACATTTATTAAGTTTGTTAACTCATTAATCATTATCAACTTGTTTCATCAAACTTTATACGCCTTGAGCATTCCGAGTGGAGCACACGACGTATTCTTAAATTAAACTAAATTTACTGATCCTATTACTGAGCAACATCTGATTTAATAATGAACGAAATAATTTTTTATTACTTTTTTATGTTTATACTAACTGATTATTGTGAATTTTGTTCTAAGAGGTTATTTATTTTTAAATAGAAGTTATTTTGATTAACCTACTGTTCTTTTAAAATTATTTATGTAACCGTAATATTAAAGGTTACTGGAGATCCAGAACATAATAAAAAAATCTGTTGTAAAACAACAGTGTGTTTCCTTACCGGAAATATTTTTAAAATCTATAGATCACAAACGAAAAATCAATCTATTTTTAAATTTTTTTCCTATTTTTTTATAAACTACTTTCTACAACTTTGACGAATTTTTGTGTTACATACACCGTAATTTCTTCAAGTTCTGAGGCGACTGGGTATGACTAATTTAAATTTTACGCCCAATAATTTGTATATTTATGCTATTGAATATCTTTCCTTTTTGTTTATGACACTTCATTATTGAAATCTTCATATTGTTTTGTCACCTTGTGTTTTTATTAGTTGTCACATCTGTTTTGAAATACTTTTGTACTTGAACTTATTTTAACTTTAAATTACTTGTCTGAACATTTCGTTAGTGTCCTTGCATTTAACTTTGGTTGCCCAGAACACACAGGCACACGTGAACAAAATAACAAACTGCTCTAAAAATATTGATAAATATGATTTCCTATTTCCTATAAACTTACTACAACAATTATTGCAATAGGATACTTCAAACGTCAAAACTTAAAATTGTTTTGCCACGGGCTGGTCTCTCATTATTTATTCTTGATGTCGAAGATGGGTGGTTATAATAACAAAAACAAAAACTATCAAAGATAAACCCATCAATATATGTATATTTAGAGAAGAGATGTAGCAATGAAAGCAAAAATATACAGGGTGTTCCATTTAAAAAACATTGTTCAATGTTTTTTAAATGTTCAATTGTTTTTCTGAGTATACCTATATTTGAAGTCTTCAGAAGAAGAACAAATAGTTTTATTAATGTAGAATCAAAAACAAAGGAGTTAAGAGGTGGTTCAATATATACATGAACACCCTGTACAGTATCACAAAGAAACTTTTTTTTTTACAAATAATCAATACTTATAAACTTGAGTTATAAAAATGAGTTTAAATCTTATAAATGTATTAAGAACATTGAGGAATTTAATAACAATATTAAACAATTGAAAACTAATATCATTGTTTCTGCGATAAACATATATTATTTTATTATTATTATATAATTATGACTTAAGTTTTAAATTCTTTTATTACTATATATTGTTTTGTGTATTTCTGACTTGTCAAAACACTTTTGTGTATTCATGACCAATTAAGTACTTTACTTTACTTTACTTTACTTTACTTTACTTTACTTTACTTTGTATAGAGGTACCTATCAATACCAATATTGAATAATTGTGTATTATTAACTTTCCACATCGTAAAAGTATCGAAAATCTATAACTGTACGGGAAATGTGAAAAGTAATTAGATTTTATATTTAAATTTTAATTTTAGGAGGCATTTTAATTAAAAATTATTTCACGAGAGCGGTGTGTGCTAGGTGTGATCAATTTATCAGGAGCTACGCCAACAAATGTAATTACACTATTTACTGACTGTGTATGCAATGATTTGTCGATTAAATTTAAAGTTGATATTGACATTTTCACTCGTATCTTATTGGGAAATGACATGAATCCTCCGAAGATATAATAACCATTACCAATATTCTGCTCAAAATATTATTTAAATCATATCGAGTTTTGCAGAGAAAGAGTGTAGTCGTGGTTGATTCTATTTTATTTTGATGATAGTGTTATGATGGTAATATCATTGACAATCGGTGAATTTTTTTAATTGAACGATATTTGAAATCTCGAGACGCATTCAGTAGCGCATAAGTTATGTTTCTAAAAAATTTAAAAAAATTGTAAATGCCTTTTGTAATAAAAATTTTTCATTCGACTGTAAAGACAGAAGAAAAATTTTTAAAAGTTACTGTGTTACAAGTGTATTAATTATTATGGACAAATCTGTTTAAATCTGTTTTAAATAAGTATACCATTTTTTATTGATGCGTTAATTTCATAGAATGGTACATTGAGGTAACAATTCTATTCGTATATTTATTAGTTTTAAAATCGTCTTTATTTACTATTATTATACTAAAATTCAATTTGCAGAAAAGTTTTTGAGTTTTATTTCTAGTTAAATATAATAATTATAGATTGTGATTCTGCCAGATTTATGTTCTCCTTCCTGTCTATGGAATAAGATGATAAACAAATTATCAGTCACACAATTTATTCAACTGGGGTCCAATATCAATTAAACACTTAGCTTATGCATAAGACTAAAACCGACCTCAAAATCTGGTGTATTCTCAAATGTGAACATATACCTTTACTATGAAACTTTCATTAAGGTAATTAATTCTGATGCAGATATTAATAGAAAGGCCCACTTTTGAGAGCAATTTGTATAGTAGTTAATGAGCTATATCATGCTTTAAGTTGTGCAATATCAGTGAATAAATAAGGGGCCCTGCCCGCTTCCGCTTTAGGTAATATAATAATACAATATAATAGACTTTTAGGGCTAAATATTGTAACGGATTTTTGTCAAATATAAAATGTAGGGTACAAGAGTAACTCTGATTTAACTAATTCAAAAAAATATTGCCGTAACATAAAAAATAAAGTAGAATTATACAAATTATCGATTCAGCTTGAAATTGCTAAATGTAAAGTCCATCTACATGCATATGTCTATTTTAACGAAGTAGCTACATATCCGCCCTATAGAGATTAAACCATTTACTGCATCAAACATCCATACTTTATAGCCTATACCCATAGAGATGCTCCTCTATTTATAACTCAGATAAAATTCAGATGGGAATTGATGAGTTAGACTGGTCGTTGTTATACTTTATACATAAATAAAGTCTGGGTGATCGATAACAATATCCTGATAGATAACTCGAGTTGCATACACTGAATAGCCTTGTTTATCAATAACTTGCAGTAATTTAAATTTTAATCTTTTTCTTTCACCCTTTCATAACTTTGATTAGATACTGCATGTGTCTAACTTACCATTTTCGTTCATTCGTTGTTTAACCCTAGTGGTATAGTTTTTAATGAGGATTTATATAACCTCTCATAGGGTTGAAGAACAGGTAAGGTATGTAATGGAAAATGTCTATATTATTAATACATTAATAGTGTATTATTAGTGTGAATAATGCGGCGTGCGGTTCAACAGCGGTAATTTTGTCATAAATTATTTTCTACAAAAATTTAAATCATATTATTATTTGATTATGTTCAAAATTAAAAAAATGAAGATGCATTAATAGTTGTTAAACGTTCTTAAATATTAAATATGAAATTATATCAATCGGTTGTAGACAGATTAAATTTTAATTCTCAGAAATTTTATTTTTCTGATAAATTATACAATATTAACATAAAATATATAAACTGTGTATTATCTTAGATAAATATCAAATTAGTAACTTAGAAGCGTCGTCTAATGAAGAGTCATCTTCAATCTTCAACGTATATTTTAATGTGGTTAATTAAAATCTTCTATTTATAGTGTTATAATCTTTGCGCACCTATTTAATTTTAAACTTTAACAGCTTTTGGCAAATATCCATCTTCAAGGGAATATTAATGAATATGTCTGTAAATTGTTGAAAAATATCGGGCATACATTAATTACCCACAATTAATATTATATAACAAGGAAAACAAATGTAAAGTGTTTTAATCTGTTTAATTTAACTGACTTTGTCAAACGTCGCTAAATTTTACAAAAACAACTCTATAGCATAATCCACAGCTCTACAAAGTTCCCATCGATGTTATGGTAATATAATAATGAAACAGTTTTTGGTACCAGCGCTGCATCTTAAAATAGATTTTGGGAATTGCTTGGACATTTTTGAATATCACAATTTTTGTTTTATTTTTATTAGGTTGCTCTATTTTATTCATTTCACAGCAACATATATTCTAAAGTTTTCTGCTGTTGTTAAACGTGTAGCTGCCTTACCGGCCATAATAGCTTCGGAGGTGAATTGCGTCGTATTACTTGTGAAATTAGAGCAACAAACAAATTCTAGGGAAAAGTTGAAAACATAGCTATGGTAAGAAGAACCTTCAGAAATCGAACCATAAATACCAATATGATCTTTACCCATGATACAAATAAATAAAGATATGATATTGCGCATGTGGGAGGAGCCAAGCGATCAGTTGGCGTACGTCACCTGGTGACGTTTCTTGCTGTGTACTTTATTGTTCCTCTTTATTTTGGCGTGCTTTGAGTGGTTAGGTCTTAAAAAAGTGTTTAAATTATTGATAAATATGTATTGTGCGGCGGCAAATTGTAAAATAAGCAATCAAACCAAATGGTGGCGGCGGCATTAGCTGACAATTAATCAAACAGAAAACGTTCAAAATGGGTTGAAGAGTGATCGTTTAAACAAGGAGACAATTTTCCCACGTAAGAGTCTACCAAATGAGTTATAGAACCAGGTGGTTGATTTAATTATCTGCGGATAGACGAACAAACAAAAGAAATCACCCTACGGCGTGGACAGTCCCGACACTAATAAAATTCGTCGTTTTACCTTCGTGGCAGGCTTGCCCGAGCACCAAGCACGTTCAAAATGGTTAAAATCAATCGTTGGCAAGATATTGAACGCCGACGCCAGCAAGAAGGATGGTTTTCAGCCACACACCTCAGTTTTGTGACTGCTTTACCCGTACAGTTTTACCCGGGCCCGGGCGGGCAAAATTGCTAAAAAAGATCGCAGTCTGTTGTCTGTTGGGGCCTATAAATTGGTAATGTTTAAACTCTAAGAAGAATAACAAATATGAAGGATATCGATCCTATATGGTTCTGTATCAAAAAAGAACTTACCTATTAAACTAGTCATAATTATTGTTTTACAGGAAAAAAATCGTTTGTCAATAACTTCTTTTTTGCAGTTCTGCCACAATTCAATATTTTTATTTTTATGTTTGTTTTAATATGCCATTATGTTAAATATTGTATGTAATTAATTGTAAATATTAAATATAAATCCACAAAATCCTTTTTCTTTTATTGTAGAAAATACTTAAAATAGAGACATAAAAACAATTAAAAAATTATAGAAATATTCAATAACGCTATTATTTACTTAAGCTAATAGTGCAGGCGAGTTAGACGCAAATCATTCAAAATTTCCGGGTATGTTTAGGAGGCATAAGATCTTCACTTTCCGATAGGTAAAAATGTAAATACGTCAACTTGTACATATCTCAAAAATATGCGGCGTTTTCGAGTATTGTTAATTGAAGTTGCACAAGCATGTTTTCCGGTCTTTAGCTTGAAACACTGCCAAAATTAAGCTAAATAGAGAAAAATTGCTTAGGACATTTTTTGTAGAGCATTAAATTCCCTACAGAGGCCTTGACGGCATGCCTGCACAATCCATCGTTCAGAAGTGATTATAATTAATCAAAATCATAAATAAACTCCATAAAATATATTTTTTTATTTCTTGAAATTAATTAATAAAATTGTGAATTAATGATTTAAGGGAAAAAAATACTCGTTTTCGAAGGTAAAATTGAATAAGGTTCAAATCGCGATGTATCTCGAATCGGAGTATTTTAAACTCATCTGTGCAGGCGTCCATTACGCATGCGCGATAGGTAGGTAACAGCTAATTAACGCGAGAGAGATTTTGATTAATTATTACACCTGAACGGTGCACTGTACGGGTATGTCGTCACGGACTTTTTTGTAGGAAATTTCGAGCTCTACAAAATGTTCTAAGCAATTTTCCTCTATCTAGCTTAATTTTGGCAGCGTTTCAAGTTAAAGACCGGAAAACATACTTTTTACAACTTCAGTTAACAATAATTTGAAAATGCCGCAAATTTAAGATGTATAAATTGAACCTAATCATATTTACATTATTACCTATCGGAAAGTGAAGATCCTAAGCTTCCTAAACATACACACAGATTTAAAATCCCTAACTCGCGTAGTCCATATAATCATGATACAATAAACATTGTATCATGAACTACAATGCTATAAATTTAAATTTGTGGCTCCAGGTGACGTCATACGCCAAAGCAGACGAATTTCGGACGGCGATTGATCATATCTTGTATTATTGTATCATGATCTTTACCCATATGACCAGAAATAAATGTATTGAAGCCAGATTTCAGAAGTAGTCGATCGGCTAGACACCCGAAGTGGACCAGAGAATAGCTAGAAATTATCTCAAATCGGATCAACACCCATGTGTTTCACATAAAACAGTGGTGGAACGAGTTCCTTTTGATAGGTCTTCTCTTATGGTTTGGAGTGGTGTCGGGATCAATTTTTTTACAGCTTATAATTCTAGAAAGAATACTAACGGGCAGACCCACTTACTAATTATTTTTCCCATAGCTTGAAAACCATGCTCAGGATTTTGATTTTATGGGCAATAACGCTAGACGCCACAGAAATGTAGTCAATGAGTCTTTAGAAACCACTGAAATCAATAGGTAGATATGGTCAGTTCTATCCTTGTACTTAAACCCTATTGAGCACCTCTTGGATGTGCTCCAAATAACTATATTTCAATTGTCAGTTTAACCACAGATACAGATTGAACATAGATAAGAGCAGTGGGAAGTAATTTAGATGGCAACAATCAATAATCTCATAAGAAGCATGCCTAGACGCAATGAGGAATCCATGTAATCGAAAGAGGGGGTCCAATCCACGATTTTAAATGTTATAAATAATATTTGTTGTATTCCTCTTCAAGATTTTGTCCAAATCATTTTCTCCCATAATAAAATGTTGATTTTTCCAATAGCCATTTAATTAGACCATATTCATCACTTGTCATACTACTCATACTTGATGACAATGGAAAATTGCTCCTAGAAACTGATGTAAGTTTTTCTAAAATCAGAGTACGTTTAAGCATTTACAGTCATATGAATTAAAGCCATTTTTGGGAGGTCGTAGGTACTTTAAATGATGAGCTATATAGTGAATGTTGCTGTAGAACGTTGAACTCTTTATCTGGCATTGCTTCTGAAGTAGTTTCCATAAGACACCAATTCATCGATATATGTTTCGCCAACCAAGTGGGCATCGGCGGGAAATAATTAACACTGCTAATTTTAATTATCTTCCGATAATACCAACTCATGGTTGGGTGTTAATTAAGTATTCGGTATTTTGGTGTTCAAATTCCACTTCCAAAGTAGTTACAAGTATTAATATATTAATCAGCATAATGGAAAAAAACTTTTCTAAAATGTTTTATTTATATCATTTCTTTACAAGTTAATCGAGATAAGCACCGAACATTATTTTTAGCAGTTATTAGTTACATTATGTATGTTTCGTGATAAAATAGGATTTATAGGAAACAACTACTGGACGGGCAAAGGCCCCTACTCCCATTGAATTATACCTATAAATCCAAATTGGTAGCCAAATTTGTTATTTGTCTTTTCTCCACCAGACACAGACCGGTTTCGAACTCTTTATGTTCTCATCAGTGTGCCACAGGTAGCTGAAAAGACAAATAACAAAGGCAAACCAAACTAGTCTATGGCAGACCCAGCACAAGTAAGTAGTGAGGGATAAGTGCATCCCTCTGGTGGTCAGTTGCTACTACCAGTCGAGACATCGAAGATGTCTCTGTGACCGATAGCGGCTTGCCAAGCAAGCACCAAGAGCGGCGACCTCTAGCCCTGATGGACTAAAACGTGCATGATAAAATAGGATTTATAGGAAACAACTACTGGACGGGCAAAGGCCCCTACTCCCATTGAATTATACCTATAAATCCAAATTGGTAGCCAAATTTGTTATTTGTCTTTTCTCCACCAGACACAGACCGGTTTCGAACTCTTTATGTTCTCATCAGTGTGCCACAGGTAGCTGAAAAGACAAATAACAAAGGCAAACCAAACTAGTCTATGGCAGACCCAGCACAAGTAAGTAGTGAGGGATAAGTGCATCCCTCTGGTGGTCAGTTGCTACTACCAGTCGAGACATCGAAGATGTCTCTGTGACCGATAGCGGCTTGCCAAGCAAGCACCAAGAGCGGCGACCTCTAGCCCTGATGGACTAAAACGTGCATGATAAAATAGGATTTATAGGAAACAACTACTGGACGGGCAAAGGCCCCTACTCCCATTGAATTATACCTATAAATCCAAATTGGTAGCCAAATTTGTTATTTGTCTTTTCTCCACCAGACACAGACCGGTTTCGAACTCTTTATGTTCTCATCAGTGTGCCACAGGTAGCTATGTTTCGTACAAGTAAAATATGTTTAGTTTGAATGTTTAAAAGAAACTAAACGATGATGAAATGCATTTAAAATATATGGATTAGTTCCTATTGCAAATAAAAAGGTTTATTTGTATTTGAATTTTTAAAATGATGTTTCTACTTGTTTGCCAAGATGTAAATTAGTTTGATTTATAATGTATTCTGTCCTATTGTAATTAAGTTATTTATATCGATGCTAGTTTGATTTGCTGCTTCCGCAATTTATATAACATTCAAATTTTAAAGTTGGGGTTATTCGATGCCGTGAGTTTTTAGAGTATAGTTATATTGAAGAACAGTTATCGTATTTGTATTTATACTTAAGTGTTGTTTTAATTGACATATATGCGCTAATAACCATTACAATTCATTTTATACACCAGTGCTAGTTTCGTGTCATATTTGTATTTTCAGTTTAAGTTTTATAAAAAATTCGTCGCGAGATAAACATGATAATAAATATATCAAACGTACTAAATAAATATAATATATAGTTTACAAACCATATAATGTCACGTAGAATATAAAAATGATAATGTAGACTATTCGGTTAATTCAGAGGTATCCACATTTCACCTAGAACTGCAAAAAACACTTTTAAAAATTTAAATATATTCATTTTACGAAACAACTTCAAGTTTGCGCTTCCTTTGATGGTATCCATTGTATACTACTTGAATTGCTAAAATCGTTTCCGTGTACAATATTTTTTGCATGTAAATTTTCAATCAAGACACTGAATGATCTGTAATATGTAAATCTCTGATATCTCTCGAAATTCGCAACACTAAAATGTATTATTATATTTTATATGCTTATGTATTTTGATAAACTTATGTAAATCATACTGTGATTCAGATTCAATGTAAAGTAGTAGAGGAATTGGACAAGATAATAAAAAAGAACAAAAACAATGTGTCAATTATATTTTCGACTATTCGGATATTTGCAAAAAATTATCATAAATCTGTTTGTTTTCTTTCCGTCTTGGATTTATTTTTATGCTTCTGAATCCAAACGAAATGTATAGAAATTTTCTACAAAAGTAACTGTAAAATACTAGTGAGGTTTTAAAAAACGAAACAACTAAAAAATAATATTTTAGTGCAACAAATTTCGTACCCGAAATGCTCGTTACTACTTTTGTATATGTATAGTGCCTTTTATTTCTTTCTGTTTGCCCATTAATTTTGGTTTCAAAATAGAAAAGTACAAGAAACGGAAATAAAAACGGAAAAAGAAAAATAAAAAAAAAGATGAGAGAGTAGGGAGGAGAGGGGCGAGGGGAGAGGGGAGAGGGGGAGAGGGAAGAGGGAAGAGGGAAGAGGGAAGAGGGAAGAGGGAAGAGGGAAGAGGGAAGAGGGAAGAGGGAAGAGGGAAGAGGGGAAGAGGGGAGAGGGGAGAGGGGAGAGGGGAGAGGGGAGAGGGGAGAGGGGAGAGGGGAGAGGGGAGAGGGGAGAGGGGAGAGGGGAGAGGGGAGAGGGGAGAGGGGAGAGGGGAGAGGGGAGAGGGGAGAGGGGAGAGGGGAGAGGGGAGAGGGGAGAGGGGAGAGGGGAGAGGGGAGAGGGGAGAGGGGAGAGGGGAGAGGGGAGAGGGGAGAGGGGAGAGGGAGAGGGGAGAGGGGAGAGGGGAGAGGGGAGAGGGGAGAGGGGAGAGGGGAGAGGGGAGAGGGGAGAGGGGAGAGGGGAGAGGGGAGAGGGGAGAGGGGAGAGGGGAGAGGGGAGAGGGGAGAGGGGAGAGGGGAGAGGAAACTCAAACGAAAAGGAAACGGGAAACGGAACAGGGAAGGAAATGTGAAAAAAAAGAGGAAAAACAGACGAGACAGGTCCATCAGATGTCGGTGAGAGGGGAGAGGGGAGAGGGGAGAGGGGAGAGGGGAGAGGGGAGAGGGGAGAGGGGAGAGGGGAGAGGGGAGAGGGGAGAGGGGAGAGGGGAGAGGGGAGAGGGGAGAGGGGAGAGGGGAGAGGGGAGAGGGGAGAGGGGAGAGGGGAGAGGGGAGAGGGGAGAGGGGAGAGGGGAGAGGGGAGAGGGGAGAGGGGAGAGGGGAGAGGGGAGAGGGGAGAGGGGAGAGGGGAGAGGGGAGAGGGGAGAGGGGAGAGGGGTGAGGGGAGAGGGGAAAAAGGAAAGAAAACTCAAACGAAAAGGAAACGGGAAACGGAACAGGGAAGGAAATGTGAAAAAAAAGAGGAAAAACAGACGAGACAGGTCCATCAGATGTCGGTACACTCTACAGATTACTTCAAA